>OU892277.1:105044147-107544147 GCA_917834065.1 Ceutorhynchus assimilis
AAAGTGAAATAAATATTAGCCAGGCTAAGCTCACTATTGTTTCCCACATAACAAAATTGCATCCTTAATGTATTAAGAATGTTCTTTTTTCAGGAGGAATGTCCTGAGAATGTTCTGAAGATTGTAGAAATACTGTTTGCAATACCCAAGAACTTCCTGGGAAATCCATTAGGATATTCCTAGAATATACCTATGAGATTCTCAGTACATCCTGAAAAGAATATTCCTGTTTGATTCTAAAAATATGCTCGAAACGTACCTATATTCTCACATTCAAAGAATGTTTCTATGACATTATAGTTATGTTCTCAAAAGAATATTATACCAATATGCTTGAAATATTCTTAGAATATATCTACATATATCATTCTCAATATGCATATTAGACATAACATTCTTGTTTGATTCTAAGGATATACTTGGAATGCTTATTCTCGCTTCCAAATAATGCTCGTTTCAGCCCTTTTATATTAAAGGCAGTGAAAGAGTTGTTGGAAAACTTCTCTATAAAACACGAGTATTTAACCAAAGCTCCGGTTTCGAGCTTGTTATGCTCTCGTCGAAGCACGCCAACTGAGAGAAACAGGTTCCAAGGTGATTCAAATTCGAGGCAAGATATAGATCTTTAATAGCGCGTCGCTCCCTCTCTTGGAAGTCATACAAAGCAAAAGAAAAAGAATATACCTATAATATTCTTAGTAGGTTCTAAATAGAGCATTATTGTTTAATTGTACAATGAAGATTTTTGAGTAGGTACTTTAGATAATTAGGTGAACAATATGAAAATATTCTTATCATGGTTACCTACCTACATAAACTTCTCAGCACAACTTGGTAGGTATATTCTTAATACTTGATAGGGATATTAGCTTAAAGAACATTCGTAAGGGTACATTATAATAATGTTCGTATGAGAATATTCAAATATTGTTATATAAAGTAGGTTCTTAGCTCAATCTTTCAGGTAGGTGCATAGAAGCAACATTCCTAGTACATAAATAGAACGTTCAAAAATGAATATTTCAATCGAAACAATCTTAGAATATTCATTGAACATTCCTAAAAGAACATTCCAAAAAGTACTTTGAGGGAATATTCTGAGAATATGAATGTTCTTTCACTGTTATGTGGGGTGTTATTTTGTTTATAAACAGGACAGAAAGCAATATGAAATGTCAGCCTGAGATTGAAAGATTTAAGCTACAGTGGAGGGCTATTTATTATATTTTAGAAGTTTTCAGGTGAAAATTTTTATTTTCACATTTTTATGTACGCAGTCTTTTCTTATATATTTATTGAAAATTTGATTACATATTTTATTTATATAAGTACTTATGTGCCTATCCTTATTACAATTATTGAAAATTTGAACAATGTATTTTTATAAATTAGTGTTTATTTTTGAGTAGATGTGGATGGGTATGCAGCACGCGATGCTCTGGGCCGGTATGGGGGACGTCGACTGATCACGCCAGTTATTTTTCCCAAAAACTTGGAGTCGTCGATGGTACCCCCAAAGCACTTTTCCTTTAATTTAAAAAAGACCATTCCAGTTAGATTCGCCTCCGTCCCTGCCTGGTGTTTGGGCCCCATTCTTTCCACTCCCAATTTCTCAGCCACCTTGTCAAGGTCTCCTTCAAGTGCTTTGCATAATTCCGTTCTCGATTCCGTTATTATGTATTTTATGTCATAGATAAACGGAAAACTAATTTTGATCACATCGACAAAATCCTCGAAATCAGACGGAAGGGCAAGTTGTCGGAAGAGTTTAAACAGGAATGCAACATCATATTGAGGATCGAAGCCAATCCATTTAGTTTTCCTGGTTTCTAAAACATCGCTTTTCAGAAGATAATTTTTCAGTGCCCAGGGGAAAACGCCTTCTTCGTCTAGTTTGTCAAACTTTATTCCGGCACCTTTAAGGATTGATATAGTCTCCTCAGAATACTGATCTTTTTGCAAATTGAACTGCAAGTTGAACTGCCAAGCATTGTAAGATTCCCCAGGCGTGTTTCCATTTTCATCCATCAATGTAAGCCCCAATTGAATCATGTGTAATGTATCAACATTGCTACGCAGCATTTGGTAGTTGAAATCAGGAATGTTTTTATTCTCAGGACGAGAGACTATACCAGGAAACACGACCTTCATAGCCACATAATTGTACCGCTTGATAATCTCTTTGATTAGTTTGAATTCTTCTCTCACATTAAAAGCCCACACATCTCGGATACCACAATCCACTGGTGTGGTACTAGTAGAGCCCGATGCCATGATGTAATAATTAGTTAATTAGCTTCTGCTTTTTCACACACTACTACCAATTAGTGGCAATACTGGCAATGGGCAATGGCTGCCTCCTCACACATTACAACACAAAATTAGGCGGGAATATCAATGTTAGAACTCTGACCGATTTGACAAATGACAACTCTTCGTGTATAGCATTTTAGAGGTGCTTTCCAGTGACCCATTTGAGTTACTCCTGAGCAGCTCAGGAGTGCTCCACAATTGCTTTGCGCGTTCCAGAGTGTCGTACACTTGAACTACTCATTTCTGTTATCCCCTGCCCTCTCGTGCACCAACCATTATTTCGGTGTTCCATACTCCTGAGGTCCGAAATGGTGGGGGTTAAGACGAGAGCGTTCCAGTGCTGCTTATGTCGAACAGTTCAAGAGCGTCACACTCCAGGAGCATGATACTCTAACAATTTAGGCACTGGAAAGCAGCTTAGTTGTATTCCTTTCAAGAGCCTGAAACACTCGAGCTACTCGCTCCGGTGTTTAGTCGCCCCCGATTTGCAGGGAACAGATGCGTGGTGCAACAAACACTTTTCGAAAGGAATAAGCGCGTGAAGCCCCGGAGCTGTTCCGGAGCTCCTCCTAGGTGTGAAAGGAATACAACTATTCCGCGTGTGGCTAAATTCAGCTAGTGTAGGCACCGTGGTGGAATGGTAGAACAAGCAGTGTTGTTAAATTAACCAGGATTTGACAAACTGTGGTTTGGCATTGACATTAGTGAATTTTATACACCGCATCCGTGGCGGTGCACCATTTTGGTGAATTTGGCAACACGCGGATTGGGTTGGGGCGTTCCCATGATGGCGTTCCCGATAAATATATTCCATGCACACTGAGTGTAATTTCATCTCTTTCTCTCAGCCTCTTAAAGAAAGAGATAGAAATACATTTTCTTTGCACTAGTTCAACCAATCGGAAACGCCATTATTTTTTCATTATTGGGAGAAAAATGCATCGGAAAAATAGGAATAGCATAGAAAACTCAACTCAACTGTTTTCTTTGAATTCCATAGAATCAAGCAGAACTAGTTGCGCACTCGCATCAATCTCAGAACTGTTCGGAATCAATTCGTGAAAGTAATAAACCAAAACGCATTTTTGCATCACGTCAGATTTTCCAATTTACTAATTTTTATGTTTCTCCTCTTCTGTGGGCCTTGTTATTACTTGACTTGCCTTGATTTTTGGATAATATTATGATTGTTCAAATTCGATTACAAGATCTTTAATAATTTTTGGTGACACCTTCAAATGATCAAGAAACTCAGCTTTGTTTTGGTTTCACTCAGAACTAGTTCAAAATCATTCTGCACATGCGCATGTCATAAAACGCGTTTTCGTTTTTTCAGAATCGTAATCGTACTGTATTGACAGCGTTTCGGTTTATTCAGAACTATTTAAGAACAATTCTGGGATTGTTCTAGAACGGTTCTGCTAGTTCTTGCTTTGAGGGAGGAACTATTTTAGAATGTTGTGATTTGCTGCTTGTTTTGGTTTTTCTGGTTCCGAATCGGTTCAGAATTAGAATTAGAACAGTCCTCCATTATTTTTTGGGCGCAAGCAGTTCTGTGCAATCCCAGAACCGTTCCTAATTTCGAACCAAAACAAAGCTTTGTCAGTATATATGGGCATTACATCTTCAGCATAAGCCGCTTTCCAGCTCTGTGCTTCAAGCACGGTGCAGCACAGTGTTCTGTGTTTGAGACGCAAAAAATAGCAGCTCTTGAAGCGCAGTACGGCTGGAACACGAACACGCGCTTGAAGCATTTGCACGCGCAAAAGCTCGATTGCGTGCTCAAAAGCGTCAGCTGGAAAGCGCCTAATATTTTCGTTTTTTTGGTCGTACTCAAGAATTTCCGGTATAAGAATTGCACTTTCTGATGTCTCGTCATAGTCGTCATCACTGCTTGAACTGAAAAGATCATATGAAATAACAAAAAATTTGATTAGTAAACTGAAAAAATAGTCCTACAACAAAGCTTTTGTGCTTAAAGACGCTCAAAATAACCCAAGAGAAGTCCTAGAAATAAGGTTAATTTCAACTACGCATGTGCGAACTGTTTAATTCTCAAACAATTCCTACTCACGGGTGCGGACCGTCAGAATGAGTTCAGAACAGTTCCGAACTGCGTAGTGCAGAAACCAAAACGGCGAATCAAAAATTCGGATTTGATTCTGGAAAAATCAAAACGCAAGAAACTTTCTACGCCTGGCGCGAACTGTCCCAAAACGATTCTCTACATGAACCAAAACAAACCTATGGTAACTAAGAGGGATGGGAACCAAATGGAAACACAGGAGGATCAGGATCACATACCAAATGAATGTTTGAAAATAATAGTTGTATTCCTTTCAAGAGTTTGGAACACTCGAGCTACTCATAGAGGAGCTACTCGCTCTGGTGTTAGTCGACCCCGATTTGAAAGGAACGAACACATGCGTGGTGCAACATACACTTTCGAAAGAAATAAGCGCCCCTAGCTATGCCGGAGCTCCTCCTAGGTGTGAAAGGAATACAACTAATAAAATATCCCAAGAATGTCATCACCTCATCAAGGTTTCAGGTTCTTTAAGGCGGGTATTATAAAACTACTTTGAGAGTTAACTTAAAGTTAACTTCTGGAATTACATGTAATTCAAAAAGTTAACTTCAAGTTAACTGTCAAAGCAGTTTTATAATACCCGCCCTAAATGTAATAAGTTTTTTTGTTTGTGTTGCGCTAACTTGAACTGAGCGCAAAATATTTCAGATTTGTGACGTCAACCATTCAACTAGCGCTCCGCCGCTCGTCAGTTCATTGCCATTAACACAAACAACCGCCCCAAAGTAAAGCTGGCAATAGTTGCATTCCTTTCACACCTAGGAGCAGCTCCGGAACAGCTCCGGGGCTTCACGCGCTTATTCCTTTCGAAAAGTGTTTGTTCCACCACGCATCTGTTCCCTGCAAATCGGGGGCGACTAAACACCGGAGCGAGTAGCTCAAGTGTTTCAAGCTCTTGAAAGGAATACAACTAATGCGGCTTCGAACAACACAAACAAACAAACATGTAAGTCCTTCACGGAAACGCTGATCCTGATTAGCCCGATCGCCAACAGATGTCTTTTTTCAATCGTGTTCTTTGAAGAGAGATGAAAAACAAACAGCAAGTGATCGAGTAATCGGATCAGCCTTTTCGTGAGGGCCTGTGTAGAAGAAGTGAAGAAGACGTATGATGTAGCTACTCCACCCCCAATGCTGTTTGCGAGAGGTAGGTTGCCTGAATACTTTATGACGTCATCTGGGGTGCCTTAACATAATATAAATCTTCATAAGGCACCCCAGATGTGTCATCAAGTTACTCATTACCGGCAACCCATTAACTTCAAGAAACTGGCTCCACCCCAAAATAAGCGTTCGCCAGAGTATCGAGAGTAAAGTAGATTCTAGTCACCTATTATTGTTATTACTAATTATATATGTTGTACGCAACTTTTGAATAACTGCACAATTTAGAGAATAGTAATTGAAGATTCAAAACTATTTCTTTTGATAAACCGTTTGCTTTTTTTTATACTTTTGCGGTTCACCTTTTTTCTGTTCCTTATTAATCCGCTGATGCCGACAAAGTCTTATAATATGTTGTAGTTATTTTATGCCATCAGGTCAAGAAGTGAGTCTTTGGGCTGAGCTCAAAAGTTGCGTCGGCATACAATTTGAACGAAGTACATTTTATCTCAATGGACTGTGCAATGTTTCCTTTCACAACTGAATCCTTGCTTCTCGCAACCATTTTCGGAAAAATAAAAGGTTGCCACTGTAACTAAAATGTTGTATGCTATTCAGTCCAGAAGGTCATTTTGTGCTGAGCCGCTTTCCAGTATGGGAGTGTGACGCTCGGAGCTACTCAGAGCGTTGAGCCCCCGAGCTACGTACGGACAAACGTCACACGTCATGATACTGGAACGGTACAAATCTAGTGCGTGGCGCTCCCGGGGTGCTCTAGAGCGCGCCAATGTGCATACTGGAAACCAGCTCTGAGTTCAATTGTAGGCGTTCGATTCGCATCGGCCTTCAAACTTTGGGCTCAGCACAAAAATACCCACTTTATTATTGGGACCCGGACCGAAATGAATATCGGTTCCGTTCCAGTCCACAACATCATGACAAATATCGGTTTCGTTACGGTTCCGGTTCTAAAAGAAATATTTTTATTCGGTTCGGACCAATAATTTCGTTTTTAACGGTTCATACCCGTATAGTTTTCCACAAATATCTAATAATATTTCTGTAATTTGAGGTTTATTTTTTATTTGATTTCTCTGCCTATCTGCAACAACTTTAATAATAATAATTACATATTAATAATATTAACAAATTTTTGTGTTCTCGATCAGTTATTTACATTTTTTAACTTTGCCCATGCATCATCATTGGTACCCAAGGATGATACACACTACTACTACAGGATAGCCTATCCTCATAAGGCCTGTGTGAAACAAATCTGATGCCCCCTACCGCGCCAAATCACCAGTTCTGACGTAGGCAGCATGTCCTTTCTCGCCTTGACGTAGCTGCTTGCACTACAGGTTATGATTCGGCGGGCTTTTGCTTTATAAATACTTGATTTCACTACATTAATTAACATTCTAATTCTTTTTTAGATCTCGTTTTCATCTTCCTTTTTGCCTATTATGTTAATCAAAATTAAATAAATATTTTTCATCATAAAATTAAAATCAAAACTACGACCGCTAGTGCAAACAGCTGACGAGTTAGTTATGACGTCGGAAATGGTGACACACCAATATGGCGGCAATTATCAAAAACGAGGCCGATAAGCAATCCTTATGGCCGTTTGCACTTACCATTTTAAGGAAAGTTTAATGATAATCAACGCTCAAAGTGACATTTTCACATGTAAAAATGTCAGTTTAAGCGTTGATTATCATTAAACCTCCCTTAAAATGGTCGGTGCAAACGGCCATTAATAGTGTGTATTATCCTTGAATGGCGCCATGCATATTCTTATGAGGTTTACTGGTGGACGTATTATGACACACAAGAAGTTGAAAAATACGAACTGTAAGTGGTGTTTTATTGTCATTTGAATAGAATTTTAAATAAATAAATATTAAATATTATTATAATGAAAATAAATAAAAATCTCAAGCCCCCACCACGTCAAACTACCAGTGATGACGTAGCGGCGTGTCGTTTCTTGCCTTGACGCAGGGTGTTTGCACCACAGGTTATGATTCCGATGATGAAGCCGATTAATTTATATCCGGTTCTGCACAACATTTCTATGAAATATCGGTCTCGTCCCGGTTCCGGACCGAAAAAAAAAAAAAAAAAACGGTTTCGTTCCGGCTTTCGGTTCAATATCGTTCGGGTTCGGGTCCCTGATTAGGACTAATGCTGAACTTTGTCGTCAACACTTGACACAGAAGTGATCTAATAGGTTCCTAGAACCATAAAGATTTTTATGTATGGGGTAATTTGTTCGTTTTTTTCTCATTAGAGGTAGCTGCGTCAATTAAGGAGAATACACACTCCAAGGAGTGCTTATCGGCCTCATAATCGCCGCCATATTGGTGTATCACCATTGCCGACGTTACTAACTAAGTCGTTAGCGACGTCGGCTGTTTGCGTCAGCGGTCGTAGTTAAGAATTTAAATTTATGATGAAAAATAATATTTAATTTTGATTAACAATAGGTGAATAGGAAGATGCTAACGAGATCTAAAAAACAGTTGTTTTAGAATGGTAATTAATGTAGTAAATTCAAGTATGCATAAAGCAAAAGCCCACGGAATCATAACCTGTGGTGCAAACAGCTTACGTCAAGGCCATAAACGACATGCTTTCTACGTCACAACTGGTGATTTAGCGTGTTGGGGGGCTTCAGATTTGTTCTACACAGGCCTTATGAGGATAGGCTATCCTGAAGTAGTAGTGTGTATTATCATTGCTGAATTATTGCAGTACGAGCATAATAGCGATTTCCATTTGTAGAATTAGTGCAAAAAAAAAAAACTTATCCTTATCCTTATATTTTACATGCTTTCAGAAAAAGATGCGCATACACTCAGTGAGTACTGATTAACAAATGGAAATCGCCATTAATATATACGGATTACCGCTCCTATGTTCGGAACAGTAAAATTTGACCCGATATTGATTTTTCATTTAAAGTACAAACAAATCGCTTCAAGATAAGATGTTAGGCCTTGACGCCTTGACGTAGGGTGTTTGCATTTGCATAGTACATTATTTAACATTCTAAAACAACCCTTTTTTAGATCCCGCTTGCATCTTATTCTTTGCCTATTTGTTAATCAAAATTGAATAATATTTTTCATCATAATTGTATATTCTAAACTACGACCGCGCAAACAGCAGACTATGTAGTTGATGACGTCGTCAATGGTAGTACACAATATGGCCGCGAATCCCGAAAGTGAGGCCGATAAGCAATCCTGTGTAGTAGTGTGTATTATCCTTGGTTCTTATGGAGATTTGCATTATGTTTAGGCAGACAGATAATAACATAAAAATTATTAGGCCATCTCCCGCTATTAAACAACCATGATCCAAGCCAACGATAATACACACTACTACTACTACAGGATAGCCTATCCTCATAAGGCCCGTGTGGAACAAATCTGAAGGTCCCCACCACGCTAAATCTCCAATTGTGACGTAGACAGCATGTCGTTTCTCGCCTTGACGTAGGTTGCTTGCACCACAGGTTATGATTTCGCGGGCTTTTGCTTCATACATACCCACTCTGTTTTACTACAGCAATTAAACATTCTCAAACAACCCTTTTTGGCGGCGATTACCAAAAACGAGGCCGATAAGGAATCCTTAGTAGGTGTAAGTATCAAATCACAAATGCCAGGATTTAAGATGGCGGCAATGGTCAAGCATTTGTCGTTCTGATTTTTGAAGTTTTCACTTCTGTCGTGTGGTCTTAAAGGGGGTGTGACCCAAAAATTAAAGTTTTAGTGCAAAAAAATCTAAGAATAAATATTTAAACCGCATCTTGCTACGATGGTTCGTTTTCGAGTTAGGGCGGTTTAAAGTTACAACTAGGCTTTTGTGACGTCACGCTGAATTATCAGGGACAGTATTAATATGTGTAAGAATTTCCCAAAACAAAAGACAATTATCTCCTAGAACGAATTGCAACCACTCAAAGTATATGGTACGGTTCACTGACGACTGAACGAACAGAATACTGCGGTTCGGCGGTTGTGACATCACAAAATCCTGCATAATTTATCTTCACAAGGAATTTTCTCGGAGACTATTTTGAATATAGTACTGCGGTTTTCACGAGAGATCTTAGATTTTTTTCCTTAATTTAGGTAGCTTAAGTGGTTTTTTAGGGTCACACCCCCTTTAAGCACACGCCGTAATTTTTTTTTCTACATAAATATCTATGAGCTAGGAATGTTTAACTATTCTTTTTTTTAATTTTCATCGGCACAAGAATTCTTTACATGTAAATTTCCAGCTCTGTACCCTGTGGGTATTTTGAGTGTAGAGATTGCTTTGGTTTTTGTGTTCTTAATATGTCGGTTCCAAAGAAGTTTAGAAACTAGGGTTATTCCTAGGAATTTAACGTCTTGTTTCCAGTTAAGTCTGCTTCCATTGAGGGAAATATTTTTTCAAGTTTGGGAGTTTCGTTCTTTTTTTAAATGTTATATAGTTTTCGCTGAGTTTAGATTCAACCCCACTGTCTGACACTATTCCTTAGTGGTTCGAAGTGCTCTTTCTATAAGGTCGCAGAGTATTCCTTCGTATTTGCCTTTGGCCATGATGACAAAAGCCGCTTTCCAGCTGACCATTTTGAGCACGCAATCGAGCTTTTGCGCACGCAAATGCTTCAAGCGCATTTCCGTGTTCCAGCCGTACTGCGCTTCGAGAGCTGCTAACTTTTGCGTTTCAAACACAGAACACTGTTCTGCTCCGTGCTTGAAGCACACAGCTGGAAAGCGGTTAAAGCTTTGTTTTGGTTCGAAATTTGGAACGGTTCTAGGATTGCGCAGAACTGCTTGCGCACAAAAAAATAATAGAGGACTGTTCTAATACTAGTTCTGAACCGATTCGGAACCAAAAAAACCAAAACACAAAGATCTAAAACAGTTCCTCCTTCGGAGCAAGAACTGAGAGAACCGTTCTAGAACAATCCCAGAATTGTTCTTAAAAAGTTCTAGATAAACCAAAACACTCTTAACATAGTTCGATTACGATTCTGAAAAAACCAAAACGCATTTATAATTTGCGCATGTGCAGAATGATTCCGAACTAGTTCTGAGTGAAACCAAAACAAAGCTTATCATCGGCGTATCCAAAGTAGGTGAAGCCCTGATCGGTCAGTGTATTTAAGAGATCATCGGTCACTAGACTTCCCATCAAAGGCGAAAATATCTCTCCTTGTCGAGATCCTCTAGTTATGATGAGTGGTGAATTGTATGGCAGGGCCGTAGCCAGGGGGGGGTATTGGGGGGCAATGCCCTATCTTTCAAAGGATCATGCCCTACTTTTAAAACACAACATATGCGTTAAGGTTTCTCTGGGATATCCAGAAGTAGATAATGAATTGGCCTGAAATCGAGTAACTGCAAGGTTTCCGAAAACTTCTAAATGTATGCAACAATGTTTGACGTGAAGTTTTTCGTGTCGAAAGAGCGCGAATGCAAGGATAATATACACACTATTACACAGGATTGCTTATCGGCCTCGTTTGTGTAAATCGCGGCCATATGGTGTAACAACATTGACGACATCAGCTTTGTTCCAACACGTCTAGAAACCGTCACGATTCTGCGCAAAGCCAAAAATTTGTACGTAGAACCCAAAATTCGATTACGGAGTGGTTTCGAAACCATTGATGGGACGTCGTTAGTTGTTTGCGCCAGCGGTCGTAGTTTAGAAAGAAAGAAAACTATGAATAAAATGAATGATGGTAGAAATGGTCCAGGAGATTATTATGGATTATTTTTCTTCCACATACTTTTGGTGACGATGGTACATTTATGATGAAAAATGGTATTTAATTTCGATTAATATAATAGAGAACAAGAACTGTATAAAAGAAATAATAGACAAAGAGGAAGATGCAAACGAGATCTAGCGTTATTTTAGAATGTTAATTAATGTACTAAAACCAAGTATGTATAAAGCACAAGCCCGCGGAATCATAACCTATGGTGCAAACCCCCTACGTAAAGGCAAGAAACGACACGCTGCCTACGTCATCACTGGTTCTTTGGCGTGGTGGGGGGCTTAAGATTTGATCTAACAGGCCTTATGAGGATAAGCTATCCTGTAGTAGTACTTAGTGCGTATTATCCTTGGTGCGAATGGTTCAAGACGTCATCACTGGTTCTTTGGCGTGGTGGGGGGCTTGAGATTTGATCTAACAGGCCTTATGAGGATAAGCTATCCTGTAGTAGTACCTAGTGTGTATTATCCTTGGTGCGAATGGTTCAAGGCCACGCGAGTCGCGAGAATCAGCGCAATTTCGTTTACTTGCCAGATATGTTATTTATTGAAAAATTTGCTTTCGGCGCCATTACCCCCATTTTGTTTACCAATAAAAAATTTAATGGTGGGGGAGGGAAAGTAGTGCATGCCCTATGTCAAATTTGTCATGCCCTATCACAAATTTGACTCTAGCTACTCACTTCAGTTTCCAGGGGCGGATGGGGCCCCTTAGACCGGCGCGGGAAGTCGATTGAAACCGTGCCGCGCCTGTCCAGCAAAAAGAAGTAAAAAGCACAAGCGATCGACTCCTGCGCATACCCTTCTCTCTTCTCTTGAGTTGAATAAAGACAAGACGAGGAAATTACTCTATTTGCCGATAATCGGAGCCGCGTCACTTGCAGGTTGCAGGTCAGTTCTCACAGAAATCACAAACCACTAACCAGTCACATAGCGGTTTTGATCATACCTACATGCAATCTGGAATAATGAAAAGAGGCAGACAAACGCGAAGATACCTCAAAACGGAATATAGCAAGCAATGCAATTTTCCTTAAAACATCAGGAATGGTATGGGCGCTTACGGCATGCATGCTTATGATTTACAGAGTTCCAGAGTTGGAAAGTTGCCAAATGCTAAATCAATTAAAAAATTAGCTATATGGCTTCTTTGCTTTTTCAATCATTTTCGAACTTCCCGAGCGAGGCGCCAATCGGCGCCTGAAGGACCGGCTCACCGGGAAATCCCCTGGCATCCCGGTGGGCCCATTCGCCCCTGCTCAAAGGATTTAGATATGGGTTTTAGATGCGGCACTGCATATTTTTCTACAATAAATTCTGAGATGATCAAAAATTACCCACATACTGTATTTTCGACCTACTCTTAAGATTTTCACAGAAAGGACCCCGCACAAACCTCACGGAAAATGGCTTTCTGTCAAATTGGCTGAATTTTTGAAATTGGGTAGATTTCGATATTGCGATTAAAAGTTTTCATTGCGCAAAAATGATTCCATGTACAGTTTTTGAGTAAATGAACTTAAAAAATGGTTTTGAAACACATGTAGCTTTAAGAGGTAGGTGCTCAACGTTATTAATCGATACTGCAATAGCCAAACTGTGGGATAGCGATGTTAAAGTCTAGGATCAGTGGCTAATATCTCAGCCGAGATACATTTTTTTTGTTTCCATTTCCATTTTAGTATCGATTGATAGGGTTAAGCATACCTACCTCATAAGATACATGCGTTTCCAATAGCATCTTTCAAGCCCATTTACTCAAAAACTGTACATGGAATAATTTTTGCGCACGATAACTTTTGATCATAATAACGAAATCTACCTAGTTTCAAAAATTCAGCCAATTTGACAGAAAGTCATTTTCCATAAGGTTTGTGCGGGGTCCTTAACTGTCATAATCAAGTAGTTAATTTGGAATAAGAAACTTAAATAATTTCTCTATATTTTGGATGGTGGTTTGGTGAACCATTATAGGCAAATCTAACTGAACCTTCATTTGATTAAGGAATAGGGATAATACACCACATATCACTGTGGGCTCTTCATTTTTGATATCTTCAGATTGGACGAGCTATCACTGCCAGATTAGAGATAGTCTGGTCAAAATGTAAGTCATATTACCATGCCAAAATACTTGCGACTAATCCTGTTACCGCTAGCTAATACTGCAGTGGGTCTACAGAATAAAGAACTTGCAGAAGTAAAAAATTAACAGCAATACTTTTTAGGCTGTTCATAATCCAAAAGGTTTGGTTTTCTGGTGACTCCCTGAAAAATGGAAAAGCTACATCAGACGTACAAACTACTGGATAATCGAGGCCTGGTAAAAAGAAAAATCAATCAATGCCATCCAGCCAACATTCTCCCAGTTATTTTGTTAGAGTCAAATGAGTTTTGCCATGACATTCTTTGTGTTTTGCAACTGCTTTTCAAGTGTCCCTCTATTTATATTTTCTGCCATTCTGACATTGGCAGTTTTTCAAAAATAAAATTGATGTCTGGTTTCTTGCGTAATTGCGTTTTTTTCTAAGTACTGTACCTTTATTTTGTGAATTTTCAGATAGGTACAAAACCCAAATCTACGGAATTGAGAATAGAATGTTAAGCCATAATTCAAATGTGATTGGTAAGGAGTTCTGGAGAGTTAAAATTAAACACAAATCTAATATAATTATTGATAACATAATTATATGGGGTATAGAAAACAGATTAGGACCGATTATCAGACCTACCGAATATACATATTAAATTTCATAAAAGTCGGTCAAGCCATTTCAGAGGAGTATTGTTACAAACACTGTGACACCAGAATTATATTGAATATAGATTAATTTAATTGTAATGAACCTATGGATGGAAACTCAGATATTTGAATGACAATAATTTGAATAATTTAACAAATCAACACGAGAAATTGAACAAAATAAATTCATAAACGCAATAAAGACCTGCTGGAACAATAAGGAGAATACTCCTGCAAGAAATCCTTAAAGGGGGTGTCACCCTAAAAAACGCGACTTAAGCTACTTGAATCAAGAAAAAATATATAAAGATCTCTCGTGAAAACCGCAGTCCTATATTCAAATAATAGTCTCCGAGAAAATTCCTTGCGAAGATAAATTATGCAGGAACTTGTGACGTCACAACCGCCGAAATCGCAGTCTTCCGTTCGTTCAGTCGACAGTGAACCGTACCCTATACTTTGAGTGGCTGCAATTCGCTCTATAGTGAGATAATTTGACTTTTGTTTTGGAAAATTCTTACACGTGTTGATACTGTGCCTGATAATTCGGTGTGACGTCACAAACACCTAGTTGTAACTTTAAACCACCCTCACTCGAAAACGGATCATCGTAGCAAGATGCGGTTTAATAAATATTTGTTCTCAGATTTTTTTGCATAAAAGTTTCATTTTTGGGTCACACCCCCTTTAAAATCAGAACACAAAATTCCTAATTATTAGAATATTTGAAAAATACGGAACCTATTATAAAGCAATAAAAGCTGAACGTGCTTTGGGATAGAAGACAGTGGCGACAATAGTTGTATTCCTTTCAAGAGCTTGAAGCACTCGAGCTACTCGCTCCGGTGTTCAGTCGCCCCCGATTTGCAGGGAACAGATGCGTGGTGCAACAAACACTTTTCGAAAGATATAGGGGCGTAAAGCCCTGGAGCTGTTCCGGAGCTCCTCCTAGGTGTCAAAGGAATACAACTATTAGGGGTCCCACCGCCATATTCTTGCTGATTTTCAATGAATAATAAAGGATTTTGAAGAACCAATCAAAAATAGGACGGCAATTGTCGCCACTGTGGTTTATTGACTCACTGTAAATGGAAAGAGAACAGGTAGATTTATTACGTGCTGAGTGTACTTCCGTCTCTTTCTCTCAGCTTGTTAAAGAAACAGATGGAAATAAATTTTCTTTGTACTAAGGGCGGGTATTTTGAAACTATTTTGACAAATAACTAAAATATTAGTTCTGGCCTGGATTCCGAACCCACGATTCGATAGTATCGTCTATATAAATATAGATATTCCGGTCTCTGGAATGACTATGAGATGTGAAGTCATTCCAGGAGTTAACTTGCAGTTATTTGTAAAAAATAATTTCATAATACCCGCCTGATTTTACCAACCGGAAACGCCATAAGACATAGGGAGGGGTTTCCGTTTCCGGCTTCTTGCTCATAAACGGTAAACGACTCGAGTGGTTTGTGGACGTGGTTTGCGCTTAAGCGGCTCAGGGTCA
Source organism: Ceutorhynchus assimilis (assembly GCA_917834065.1). Lineage (NCBI taxonomy): Eukaryota > Metazoa > Arthropoda > Insecta > Coleoptera > Curculionidae > Ceutorhynchus > Ceutorhynchus assimilis. The sequence continues at coordinate 105,059,694 of OU892277.1, forward strand.
TATTCGTCGATTTGGTAAGTTTGGGAACTAAATTAATTGATTATGCTGTATGTATGCATTTAATTTGCATAAATAACAATTTGGAGTATATTTATTTATTTGAATAAGAGGTGTATGTGTGGTTTATTGTGATAATTGCGTTTTACAAAATCAAAATGGCGGAACATCAAGGTAAAGGCACGAAAAGATAATGCATTTTGGCATCAATTATGGTTGTATCCAAAATATTTTTAGTCATTATCCAGCTCTGATAGTAAGATAAACCGCCGTGTGATTTTTATCTATACACCGCCTTTCCAAATGGCGGAAGTGGATTTATATTACACACTACGTTCTTGAACGCAACCATCGCCATAGCAACAAGTTGCATGTGTTTTCTGTTAGCAAATATTTTTGACATTTCAATTTTTTTCAATTTTATTTATTTTTTCCTAGTAAAATTCATATATTCTAGTGAAAATCATGTCTGAACCTGAACCTAAACCCGAACCTGAACCTAAACCCAAACCGGAACCTAAACTCCTGAAAACCCATTGGGGCGCTTCAAAGGAAGTTACGGAGGCTATTCTGGAATGCTTGGAGTCTGCACTTAAGAGACTGGTGGAATCACAGTCGAAGTCGTTGTTAAAGAAGTTCTTCACCAGGGATATAGTGGACAAACTGAAAATGAAGACTTCTAAATTCGGGGCCACACTGCAAGATTGCATTGATCCTGGTAAGTCGATCAAAAATTTACAATTTACAATACTTTCTGAATGCCATGGAACCGCAGGGCCTCCAAGAGGCTGTGTCAAGCTCCAGTGAAAAAAATAATAACGGGCCCCCTAATGCTCTGCAGGCTTTTTTTTAAAATCCCGTCTGCCTCTCCCTCTTGCCGGGCCTGCCTTAATAATCTTGTTTACTGAAAAACAGTTCTTAGAAACAAAAAAAAAACTGTGGAGGTCCTTCGTTCAACAATGATAAACTCACAAATAATACAAACCTGTTGAATCTCTTAGGATTTTTCTGCAGGAGTCTCGATAAATTAGATTTTCGAAAAAGCTACAAATTGATACACTCGTACGATTCTGAATTGACTTGCACGTCCTAGCAAAAGTTATAATGAAACAATGGGCAGATGAAAAGTCGTAGACAACGAGGATTATGTTCAAATCAGGCAAATAGAGACAATAATTACAGGAAAACGCGTAAGCAAGGACAAACACAATAGAGGAATGTGGAAAGTTTGTGAAAAGCTAGTACGTAGTGAAAGAAAAAGGACACTTTTAGGGCAGGGTTGTTTGTTGAGACCTCTTCTTTTGATATTGATGTTTGTGAACTGTGAGTTTATAAATATTTTTGCCAATGACACATTTTTGGCTTGCAGTGATAATGATCTCGGCAAAGCAATAGAAAAAATGAATGGGGTCTTGTCAGAGACAGAGTTATACTTGGGGAATAATAAAATGAAATTAAATGTATCCAAAACAAAAGCGATTATTTTTGCATCTAAGTATAGATATCAGGCCAGTGTAGACATCCTCAATTAATGATAGATTAGAGATGATTTAAATTCAAATTGTACATATCTTATATAATAATGTCCAGCGAGTAGTAACCGCTGAGAATTTTGTAGGTCTCGATTAGGTCACCTGTTTCTCTTTGTTGCTTGAGTGTTGTTAAATTGAATTTCTGTAGCCTGGTCTCGTACGGTAAGTGTCTAATCGCGAGTGAAATTTTAGTTATTCTATGTTGTACTAACTCCAAAAGTTTGATGTCTTTAATATAGTAAGGGTTCCACACTGTATGGCCATATTCTAGCTTGGGTCTGATGTAAGTAGTGTAAAGCTTTTTTATCATGCTAATGGAGTGGTTTGCAAAGGTTCACCAAGTAGGACATCTGGTTGGCCTTTTTTACTATGTGTCCTATATGTGCTTCCCATTTTAGATTGTTAGTTACATTTACACTCAGGTCCTTCTGTTCTTTTACATTTTTTAATTCTATGTTGTTGATTTTGTACTGAATCATTGGGGTTTTGCGGCCTATATGGAGCATTGCGCATTTTGCCTCGTTGAGCCTGAGTTGCCAGGTGCTTGTCCATTGCTCTATTATTTGTAGATCTTCTTGGAACAAGTGCATTTGTTGTAAAAAAATTTTTTTTCATCTGCAAAGGCTTCGATGTTTGTTCTAATACTTTTTGCCATGTCTGCTATGTAGATCAAAAAGAACATGGAAGCTATGACGGATCCTTGTGGTACTCCACTTGTGACTGTGGGGTCTGAGTAGGTTCCATTTGCTCTTACTTGGAAATGTCTGTCTTTGAGAAAGTTCTTGCTCCGCCGTAGGTAGAGGCCTCGGATTCCACAGTGATCCAGTTTGTATACCAGCCTTTCATGAGGAACAGTATCAAATGCTTTTTGGAAATCCAAGTATCCACTGGGTTCTCCTCATCAATATTTTAGTCCATGCTTTAACGCAATTTAGTAAATTTGTGGTAGTAGATCTACTTGGTCGAAAGCCATGCTGTGTGGATGGTATAATATGTGTGTCTAGGAGGAACGTGGTCATTTCTTTGACAATAATTTTTTCCAATAACTTACACAGTGTGCATGTCAGGCTAATTGGTCTATAGTTAGCCTGATTATACTTGTCGCCGCTTTTGTAAATTGGTATTACAATTGCTTGGGTCCATATTTCTGGTAGGATACCCTCTGCAAGGAAACTGTTGAATAGTGATTTTATAAGTGGTGTTATGGATGGTGCACAATTTTTGAATTTTTCAGAAATACTGCAGGTATTCCATCTGGTTCTGGACTGGAGTGAGTTTTTAGGTCTTTTAAAGCTTCGGTTACCGCTTCTGTGGTTATGATTATGTTTTTTAATTGGTCTTTGTTTCGTGTTTGTTGCAGCAACGAAGGAAAGTTGGATAATGATTCATTTGTGAAGACTGATTCAAACTGACTTGCAAAGATATCTGCAGTGTTTTTTGGGTCCCTCAATATCTGTTGGTCTTTTGAATCCTTTATCACGAGATCATGAAGCTGGCTACTTAGATTTCCCTTTATGTAGGAGTAGAAATCTTTATCGTTTTTTACCAGGATATCCTGTTCATATTTAAGACGTGCTTCAGTTAAGAATGATTTTAGTTTGTTGTTTGAGTCCTGTATATACTATGATATTTGTATACAAACATTTAAATAAGTTAGCACCACCTTATTTTGAACAGTTTGTTGTTTTTAATAGGGATATCCATGATTACCCTACAAGAAATAATGATCATCTCTTTATTCCAAGAACGAATTTTAAGAGTACAATGAATCCATTGTTTTTTAAGGGCTTTCAGGAATTTAATAGTCTTCCAAATGATATCAAGGGCCTTCCCTCAGTTCAGCGTTTCAAAGATGGGCTGAGGAATTACATTCAGGCTAAAGATTAATTAATCTACTATTGCATTTACCATCTTGATGTGATGGGTGAATCAGAGTAATGTGCTGCTATCCTCGTGAGGTTTCTACTTGTATTTTGTAGATAGTTGTATGTCCAATGGGCATTTTATCTTATATTGTATTTTTCGTGTACTTATATTAGGTGTACCAACCTATTTAATATAAATAGGTATATATAAAGATATATTTCATTCCATTTCATAGTTAAAGGTATTAGATCCCCGATCAGGGCCTGCATTCCAAACCCACGATTTGATAGTATCGTCTATCGAAAGATATGTAGGTACTTTTGCTCAAGTTTATTTGGCTTGTCGATAGACGATATTATCTGAACTGTGGGTTCGGAATTCTGGCTCAGATCTGTACAAACTAACGAAAGACCATGCCAGTATTTTTATAAATGGCAACAGAATAAGTAGAAGAAAGCAAATAGCAAATGAGTGACCGGCCAAAACTTAATTTATAGTTTTTCACCTATACAGAATAGTTATACTTGCATCTTGAACTTGCAACATATAGAAAGCTCTGAATCTAAAAACATTTTTCGTTAAATGTCAAATCAAAAAATACAAGAAATCAAATTTCTATTGACAAATACTGTAGTCCTTTCACCCGTTGAGTGGGGGTGCAAAAAGCCCTTTCAGGTAATGACGGTAATGTTAATTATTAAAAAATGATGATAAAATCTGTGTGTTTTGGAATGACTCCGAGGAGCTCGTTTGGTGTTACTCGATGTATAAAAGGAATACAGTAAAAGCTTATGTTTCCAATATTGTGAATTATGATTTATTTATCAATGTACACAAAAATACCAGGCGTAATCTTGTTAGCCCTTATTTAAAACTAAATAAACAATATGTTTCACACATGAATTATCCATTTCTAGGTGTAAACAATCTTGAGTTGGAAATTGGACTGACTGCTGTGGACCCTGACTGTTACAGAGTTTATGCAGACCTATTTGTGCCTATTATTGAAGCATACCATAAAATAGAAAAAGATACTCCACAACCGGGAATTGACAATTGGGGCTTTATCCCAGATTTTAGAAATGTGGACCCAAAGGGAGAACATGTTGTGTCGACAGGAGTGACGTGTTTCAGGAACCTGCGAGGGTATCCATTTAGTCCGCTTATGACTGATACCAACTTTAGAGACATTGAAGCTAAGTTGCTTATTGCTTTAGGGCAACTTTCTGGGGAATTGTCTGGGACTTACTATCCTTTGGGAGGTAAAAAATGTTTCTTTTTGTTCTGGTAGGTTAATAAAAGCCAATAAAAGAAAGTCAGTTAGGCCAATGCATTTTTTTAAACGTTCTCGTGTTGAATCTACCAGAATAAACTTACGCATTATGATTTTCAGATATACCAGAAAATGCCCGATACGAATTCATCGCTGAGAATTACTACAAGGATGGCAAACGTGTCATAGGATCAGCAGACAGTAACAGCTATTGGCCAAGCGGTAGAGGGCTTTACTATAATCCTATAAAAACCTTCATGGCTTATATTGGTGAGGAAGATCATATCATGCTAGTGAGCAAGCAACCAGGAGGAAATGTAGGAGCAGTCTTCCAAAGGTTGATAACGGCTCTTGAAACTCTCCAAGAATGGGTCGAGTTTTCCACTGATCAGCGCTTTGGGTATTTAACATCTTGTCCTTCGAATGTCGGTAAGTTTATTCATATTAGCCTTGAATCTTCTTCTTGAGCATTAAATTTACATGGAAATAGTAGAGGTTTTAGATACTTCCCAAAAGATAATAATAGGTTTTGTGATACTAAATAATTAAATAAATAATAAATAATGATAATGTAAAATGTTAGCGGAAATCCACCGAAGACCTTTTGGTTTTAAAAATGTCTTCAAAATTGAGAAAAGATTTTTCAACTCTACTTTTGTCACAATTTCAATATGTATGACTCAGAATGTACCTAAGTTTTTGTAGAAACCACAAATTTGGCTTTAATCCCAAAACGACAGTTGCGTGGAAAGTTAATCTGCTTGGATCGATTTTCTTTTATTTTCTTGTCTTCTTTGAAAGTTTTCTCAAATGGGTTTTTTTATAAATGATAGTGATATTACTTTTTTGTGACTTACACCTCAATTGAAATTTCCAACAGAATTTCTTGATCTTGAAAAGAATATTATTACTACCGTTCTCTGATTAGAATTTATTTTACCTATCAATTATTCAATAAGAAAATATTCTTTGCTCCTATTTTATTTTAATAAAATAATACTCGATAAGCCTTGGATAACTTCTAGATTTTTTCCGCTGACGTTTCGGTACCAAATTTGCTACAGTTGAAAATCCCTCAAAGATATAGACATTTATTATCATAATGCTTCAATATGTTTGCCTTAGGTATTTCTTGTTAATAATATGTCTAGAATTTGGTCTCGTCTAAGGAACCCATAAAAAATTGTTGTAAAAATTTCTATAATAGGGAGGGGGAACTAAAATGATGTAATAACCAACCTGTTTTTACTTACCACCTTAACCCCAGCCACCCCAACTAAATATTTATTCTTAAATAGCAACCCCCTACTTGCGATACCTTATCTGAAAGCTCTTAAAAAATGATTTTCAATGGTACCTACAAGCTAGGATTCGATGTGATAGTTTTTGGTTTATTGGGCAAATGAAACTTCATTCAATTACATAAATTGAAATTGTATTTTTTTTAGACTCATTTTTTTCAGATAAAAATTCCAAAGCAACAAATAAACAGGCCTAAACTGTTTAAGCCTCAAGATTAATGCTACTATAGTAACAGGAATGTTTTTGAAGATCTATTAATGTAATAGTCAAAAATTCAATTCACATTTCAATGGTTTTATTTTGAAAAACTGATAATTATTATTATATTGAATGTTAGCTTGATACCATTGAAAAGCATTTTTTAAGAGCTTTCAGATAAGGTACCTATCACAAGTAGGGGGTTGCTATTTAAGATTATTTAATAAGGGTGGCTGGGGGTGAGAGGGTAAGTGAAAACAGGTTGGTTATTACATCATTTTGGTTCCGCTCCCTATTATAGGAATTGTTTTGAGCGATTTTTTATATTTTTTTTAGTTCCGGTAACAGATTTGGTACTGAAATAGCGAAACGTCAGTGGAAAAAGTCTAGAAGAAGGATTCACATTTATATTTTGTTGTAGCTAAGCAGTTTTTACTAAACAAGAGTTCTTTATTATTATCGTATAATTCTATCGCCAATTTTTTTTTCCAATTTAGGTCAAGCAATCCGTCCATATTTCCATATTAAAATACCCAAGCTGGCTTCTGACAGGCCTAGGCTCATAGAGCTGGCGGCCAAGTACGATATGGCAGTAAGAGAAATCATAGAAGAGCCAATCAACATGCATGGAATCTATGAGCTATATAATGCGAAACGTTTGGGGACTACTGAATATCACAGTGTGAAGGTAATGACTCAAGGCGTCATTAAAATTATTGAGGCCGAGAAAGCGGCCCCACCGGTGGATTATTATAAACTGTACGGCCATTCAAGCTCAGCAGAGCAAAGCAGCATTTAATTATATAATATAGTATAGTATTTTGACAGAAAATTTCTGTATTGAGTTAAATGAAATATGTCAATATCATAATATGTATTGGAAAATAATAAATTTGTTAAAAAATAACGAAAAGACAAAACTTATTTTCAATAGCCAAATATGTTTAATGCATCCATGACCAAAAAAATGCTGAATCAAACGTGGAGATTTTAAACTGTCAGTGATTTTGAAAAAATATTATTAGAACCTATTATTTGCTTAAAACACAATTAATTGCCTTGTTTTACCACTAGGAAATCTATTTCACAATTGAAACTTGTTTGGGCCAAAGCCTCTTGTCACAATATGATGATCTTGTATTCTAAACATGGCTTTTCTTATTCTCACCCTCTGGGACATTTGAAACCTGTGAAGAAACAAACCATCTTCAATATTGTTATTTTTCTGAAATTCTGTTCTTTAGCCAAGTGAATATTGTCTGTTTGAATCTTCAACTCTCAATTGGGAATCATATTCTTATCACTGCAACTTCAAATACTTCAATTGACTACTTTTGCTTGAATTTCCATGACAGTTGCAAGTGTAGTGATTCTATTGTGGTGTAGTACCAGTAGGTTCCCTCTGGCTTGTCAGAACATGAGGCTATAATAGAACATGTAGTCCTAAACATCAAAAAGAGTAAAAAAAATAGAATATAATATATCAAGGGTAATTTTGATACATTTTTGAATCCCTATGGAATGTTTTAACAGAAAGTTGATTAACCATTTTAACAAAACGTTTCCACTGAAAACTGAAAAACAAATCTAGTCAGTGCGTTTAAAGCCCTTTGCGAATAAGCTACCCGAGGATTCTCAGCCAATTTTGGACCTATAAATGTTTTTATAATCACTTTTTCTTAATAACCATAAAAGTCACATGCTTTTTCACTCAAAACATTTAAGCGGAGAAAAAAAAAATATTTGCGCGTTCGCCAAGATGGCAAAAAAAAATAATAATATTCCTACCAGATTAATAATATGTAATGCCGTATTTCCAGGGCCGCATCACCCATTAAGCCCGTGCCTAGGGTCCGTAAAAAAGGGGGCCCGCTCACACATTGACTATCCTATCCTAATATTACTTTAGATACCGCAATAAATCTTTCTCAATTTGTTAAGATAGTTCAAAATTCAGCGTGCGAAAAAGTTTTCACACACTGCTTATTAGCTTTCTATTTATTTTAATCCTATTATCCTGACATGACATGACAAATTGCGATTGTCACCAATTTCTGATGTTGATGATTTGTTTTCTAACAAATACAAATTAGGTACTTGTTTTATTTTGCAGTTGCAGGAGAAGCATTGTGAAAAACTCGTTTGAAAACCTTTTTTTACACTCGCTTGACTTGTGGAACTTGCCTACGGCTGGGTCCAACAAACTCTCTCACCGTGCGAAAAAAGTTGTTTTTAAAACTTTTTGTTTAAATAGGTACTTAACACGTTAATCGCCATGACACCCTACATTTGGGTTTTAGAGCTAGTGGTCAACCAGGTTCTGAAACCTGTATGTAGGGTGTCACCATGCGCGTACACTTTAAAGCCTGTGACCCAGCTCTTGGGTTTCAAAGAACATTGCAATATATGGAGTTTTTCTCAGAGGGGCCTGGGAGACCCTACTAATGTATGAGCCTAGGATTTTTTGTCATTTTTTTCTGTAGAACCACATTTTATTGATTGTAGGTAAGGGCATGGATTACCAGAACAAGATTATTTATCTATGATAAACCAAAATAACGTATAAACTAAATGCTTACTCTATATATTTGTCACAGTCAAAAAACAGGACAGACAACAGAAAAATTTACAGTGTATGTAAGAAAATCTTGACTCTGGTCGTTTGCTTTGAGCTACTTTTCTGCCTTATTCAGCACTTAATTTTTCGTAGCAGGACACACATTTTCTACTATCTAATATTCATGCACGTAGTAAACAAGCTTAGGCTTGTATCTTTGAACACCGCTAGTTGCGTTTCGGGGCTCACACCTAGAAGGGGCCCCGAAACCCAAAAGCCGGGTTTCATTTTCAAAGTAATATTTTCGGTTGTTTTAAGGTAACATATGGAAAAAAATACAAATATATGCGATTAGTATTATTCATCAATTGAAGAAATAATTTTATCTGGGCCTGTCAAAACTTTTTTTTAGGTTCCATTTGGGCGATTAACGTGTTAACTATTACATGTTTTTATCCAGTACACCTCAAAGATAACTCTGTGCTGACACCTTCTGAAATACATATACAGATTGAAGAGATAAACCTATCCAACTGTATATCATTGAAATCAGCAAGAGCAGAGCTATCCAATAAGCTAAATACCTATATGTATAGGGTGTCCCATGAAAAAAAATTGGACCTTGCGAAATGCGATTTGAACCAATCAAGATTCATGAAATTTGAGTCTGATGGTTCCATTTTTTGCCTTTCGCTCAGAAATTGACATTTCCTCTGCTCCTATTGAAAGTGTCCAAATTGGATCTCCCTGTGGTCTTTCGAATATTTTGTTTAAACTTAAGTTAAAGTTAAGTAAAGTTTTCCTGAAAATATTTTTTTGTTTTACTAATGCAAATAAAAACTGCGATTATACCTATACTATAATATTAGATTTTGATTTGAAGTGTATTTTACTTTATCAACAAATTTCTGAAGGGAGGCATTCCCGGTTTACACATCCTTGAAATTACATCCCTAGTAGGGGGAAGGGGCCCGTAATTTCAAGCGGGCGTAGAGCCCCAAAGGCAGGGGCAGATGGGGCCCCTTAGACTGGCGCGGGAAGTCGATTGAAACCGTGCCGCGCCTGTCCAGCAAAAAGAAGTAAAAAGCACAAGGATCGACTTCTGCGCATACCCTTCTCTCTTCTCTTGAGTTGAATAAAGACAAGACGACGAAATTACTCTATTTGCCGATAATCGGAGCCGCGTCACTTGCAGGTCAGTTCTCACAGAAATCACAAACCACTAACCAGTCACATAGCGGTTTTGATCATACCTACATGCAATCTGGAATAATGAAAAGAGGCAGACAAACGCGAAGATACCTCAAAACGGAATATAGCAAGCAATGCAATTTTCCTTAAAACATCAGGAATGGTATGGGCGCTTACGGCATGCATACTTATGATTTACAGAGTTCCAGAGTTGGAAAGTTGCCAAATGCTAAATCAATTAAAAAATAAGCTATCTGGCTTCTTTGCTTTTTCAATCATTTTCAAACTTCCCGAGGAGGCGCCAATCGGCGCCTGAAGGACCGGCTCACCGGGAAATCCCCTGGCATCCCGGTGGCATCTAAACATTCCGGTATAGGATTCGGCACCTAGGCATATCTCATTGGTCCGTTTGAATTCGGACCGCCAATTGATGCGGAGTGCTGAAATCCGTACTTGAATGTTGAACGGTGCTGAGCTTCAGGTCAGAATGGTCCATTAGCAACAGCCATGTGGAGTGCCGAATCTAAGGTCAAAATGTTAAACAATGCTGAGTATCAGGTCCGAATGTTGCCATGCGTTTGGCGCGGTTTTTATATTTAATCAGCTGTCCACCTCCTTCGTGTTCCTCTTAGCTACAATTTTGTGGCGGATGCGGTTTATTTTGCCGTTGCTTCATGTGTTCTTGTGCTTAAACATGCAAGATGAGTTTGCCTGGATCATTTAAACACTTTCAATGTGGTGAGCAAATTTACCGAGCCAACAATTTGGAGAAAAACGATATAAAGCAATGGATAGAAGAGTATTGTGATATAACATACACGGATTGGAATGTGAAGTCAGCGAAAAATAATTATAACAGATTCAAATGCAGGTTTGTGTTCAATGTCAATTCAATGACGTAGAATCTTCTTGGATGCGAATAGACTTTGGAAAATACATTTTTTAGATATGTTTTTGTATGCCATCATAGTGCTTATAAAAAAGTGGATCAAGGAAATAATAAGAAAGGAAAATCCAAAAACTGCTGTTGCCTGGCTTCAATTGATATTTTAATTAAACTAAGCACCACAGATACCAAAAAAAAAGATAAATATATTAGGGTATTTATTTCCAAAATTTTCTATTCTAATTTGCCAGGTTTCAGGTATTTATAATCCCCCCCTGGGTCCGCCACTGCAAATTATTGTCCAAGATTTTTTGAAATGTATCGTTGAAATAAAATAAATGTGTAACAAAAAGTAAATAAAGTTTGTTTGTTGATTTTGTGCCGCGCTAACGGAGTAACATTCCGACCTGAGGCTCAGCACCGTTCAACATTCAAGTACGGATTTCGGCACTCCTCATTAATTGGCGGTCCGAATTCAAACGGACGAATGAAATATGCCTAGGTGCCGAATCCTATACCCGAATGTTTAGATGCATCCCGGTGGGCCCATCCGCCCCTGCTCAAAGGTTTTAGATATGGGTTTTAGATGCGGCACTGCATATTTTTCTACAAAAATTCTGAGATGATCAAAAATTACCCACATACTGTATTTTCGACCTACTCTTAAGATTTTCACAGAAAGGACCCCGCACAAACCTCACGGGAAATGGCTTTCTGTCAAATTGGCTGAATTTTTGAAATTGGGTAGATTTCGATATTGCGATTGAAAGTTTTCATTGCGCAAAAATGATTCCATGTACAGTTTTTGAGTAAATGAACTTAAAAAATGGTTTTGAAACACATGTAGCTTTAAGAGGTAGGTGCTCAACGTTATTAATCGATACTGCAATAGCCAAACTGTGGGATAGCGATGTTAAAGCAAATAATGTTAAAGTCTAGGATCAGTGGCTAATATCTCAGCCGAGATACATTTTTTTTGTTTCCATTTCCACGCTTTGACTATTTTAGTATCGATTGATAGGGTTAAGCATACCTACCTCATAAGATACATGCGTTTCCAATAGCATCTTTCAAGCCCATTTACTCAAAAACTGTACATGGAATCATTTTTGCGCACGATAACTTTTGATCATAATAACGAAATCTACCTAGTTTCAAAAATTCAGCCAATTTGACAGAAAGTCATTTTCCATAAGGTTTGTGCGGGGTCCTTAACTGTCATAATCAAGTAGTTAATTTGGAATAAGAAACTTAAATAATTTCTCTATATTTTGGATGGTGGTTTGGTGAACCATTATAGGCAAATCTAACTGAACCTTCATTTGATTAAGGAATAGGGATAATACACCACAATATCACTGTGGGCTCTTCATTTTTGATATCTTCAGATTGGACGAGCTATCACTGCCAGATTAGAGATAGTCTGGTTAAAATGTAAGTCATATTACCATGCCAAAATACTTGCGACTAATCCTGTTACCGCTAGCTAATACTGCAGTGGGTCTACAGAATAAAGAACTTGCAGAAGTAGAAAATTAACAGCAATACTTTTTAGGCTGTTCATAATCCAAAAGGTTTGGTTTTCTGGCGACTCCCTGAAAAATGGAAAAGCTACATCAGACGTACAAACTACTGGATAATCGAGGCCTGGTAAAAAGAAAAATCAATCAATGCATCATCCAGCCAACATTCTCCCAGTTATTTTATTAGAGTCAAATGAGTTTTGCCATGGCATTCTTTGTGTTTTGCAACTGCTTTTCAAGTGTCCCTCTATTTATATTTTCTGCCATTCTGACATTGGCAGTTGGCAGTTTTTCAAAAATAAAATTGATGTCTGGTTTCTTGCATAATTGCGTTTTTTCCTAAGTACCTTACCTTTATTTTGTGAATTTTCAGATAGGTACCTACAACACCCAAATCTACGGAATTGAGAATAGAATGTTAAGCCATAATTCAAATGTGATTGGTAAGGAGTTCTGGAGAGTTAAAATTAAACACAAACCTAATATAATTAATACCTAATATAATTGTTGATAACATAATTATATGTGGTATAGAAAACAGATTAGGACCGATTCTCAGACCTACCGAATATACATATTAAATTTCATAAAAGTCGGTCAAGCAATTTCAGAGGAGTATTGTTACAAACACTGTGACACCAGAATTATATTGAATATAGATTAGTTTAATTGTAATGTACCTATGGATGGGAACATTATCAGATATTTCAATGACAATAATTTAAGCCTGCCATACGTCCCGTATTATACGGGACAGTCCCTTATTTCGAGGTCCATGTCCCGCGTCCCCAAATTTGCTGTCGGGACGCGTAAATGTCCCGTATTCTCTGATATATCAAAAAGCGTAAAATAATTCGATTTTTGCGTCTCATTCCCAGTCTCTGCGGTGGCATAGATAAATCGATTTTGCGCCTCATCTCTAGTCTCAGCAAATCGCAACGTGATGTTTAAATCGACATAGCATTTGACATTTGACAGTTTAGAATTTGGCGAGTTCGGTCTAAGGATAATATACACCGCTAAGGGCCAAATTATGGACCAACTGGTAAGTGTCTGGTTGTTATTCAGCAGGTACTTTCTATTCTCTAATGCATAGAAAGTACCTACTAGGTAACAACCAAACGTTTACCAGTCAGTCCATAATTTGGCCCTAAGGCACATTGTTTATCAGCCTCGTTTTTGGTAATCGCCGCCATATTGGTGTATCACCATTGCCGACGTCATCAACTAAGCCGTTAGCGACGTCAGCTGTTTGCGCCAGCAGTCGTAGTCGTAATAAAATATTATTTAATTTTGATTGACATAATAGGCAAATAGGAAGTGCAAACGAGATCTGAAAAATAGTTATTTTAGGATGTTAATTGATGTAGTAAAATCAAGTATGCATATAAAGCAAAAGCCCGCGAAATCATAACCTGTGGTGCAAACTGCAAACAGCCTACGTCAAGGCGAGAAACGACATGCTGTCTACGTCACAAATGGTGATTTGATAGGGTGGGGGGCGTCAGATTTGTTCTACACAGGCCTTATGAGGATAAGCTAACTAAGGGCTATCCTGTAGTAGTAAGGTGTATTATCCGTGAGTTCGTCCTACGAGCATGGTCCCGAAAAAAAAAATCGCTATTTTTTTTGCAAATACATGAAACATCTATTTCATAAAAATGTCCCGTTTTTTTATCAGAATAATATGGTAGCCTTACAATAATTTAACAAATCAACACGAGAAATTGAACAAAATAAATTCATAAACGCAATAAAGACCTGCTGGAACAATAAGGAGAATACTCCAGCAAGAAATCCTCAAAGGGGGTGTCACCCTAAAAAATGCGACTTAAGCTACTTGAATCAAGAAAAAAAATATAAAGATCTCTCGTGAAAACCGCAGTCCTATATTCAAATAATAGTCTCCGAGAAAATTCCTTGCGAAGATAAATAGATAAATTATGCAGGAACTTGTGACGTCACAACCGCCGAAATCGCAGTTTTCCGTTCGTTCAGTCGACAGTGAACCGTACCCTATACTTTGAGTGGCTGCAATTCGCTCTAGTGAGATAATTTGTCTTTTGTTTTGGAAAATTCTTACACGTGTTGATACTGTGCCTGATAATTCGGTGTGACGTCACAAACACTTAGTTGTAATTTTAAACCGCCCTCACTCGAAAACGGATCATCGTAGCAAGATGCGGTTTAATAAATATTTGTTCTTAGATTTTTTTGCATAAAACTTTCATTTTTGGGTCACACCCCCTTTAAAATCAGAACACAAAATTCCTAATTATTAGAATATTTGAAAAATACGGAACCTATTATAAAGTAATAAAAGCTGAACGCGCTTTGGGATAGAAAATGAAAATACAGTGACTCAATAAAACTTTTCAGACAGTGGCGACAATAGGGGTCCCACCACCATATTCTTGCTGATTTTCAATGAATAATAAAGGATTTTGAAGAACCAATCAAAAATAGGACGGCAATTGTCGCCACTGTGGTTTATTGACTCACTGTAAATGGAAAGAGAACAGGTAGATTTATTACGTGCTGAGTGTACTTCCGTCTCTTTCTCTCAGCTTGTTAAAGAAACAGATGGAAATACATTTTCTTTGTACTAAGGGCGGGTATTTTAAAACTATTTTGACAAATAACTAAAATATTAGTTCTGGCCTGATTCCGAACCCACGATTCGATAGTATCGTCGTCGTCTATATAAATATAGATATTCCGGTCTCTGGAATGACTATGAGATGTGAAGTCATTCCAGAAGTTAACTTTCAGTTATTTGTAAAAAATAATTTCATAATACCCGCCTAATTTTACCAACCGAAAACGCTATAAGACATAGGGAGGTGTTTCCGTTTCCGGCTTCTTGCTCCTTGTTCAAAAGGTAAACGACTCGAGTGGTTTGTGGACGTGGTTTGCGCTTAAGCGGCTCAGGGTCATATTCGTCCATTTGGTAAGTTTAGGAACTAAATTAATTGATTATGCTGTATGTATGCATTTAATTTTCATAAATAACAATTTGGAATATATTTATTTATTTGAATAAGAGGTGTATGTGTGGTTTATTGTGATAATTGCGTTTTACAAAATCAAAATGGCGGAACATCAAGGTAAAGGCACGAAAAGATAATGCATTTTGGCATCAATTATTGTTGTATCCAAAATATTTTTAGTCATTATCCAGCTCTGATAGTAAGATAAACCGCCGTGTGATTTTTATCCATACACCGCCTTTCCAAATGGCGGAAGTGTGGGATTTATATTACACACGTTCTTGAACGCAACCATCGCCATAGCAAGGGTTGCATGTGTTTAATGTTAGCAAATATTTTTGACATTTCAATTTTTTGCAATTTTATATATTTTTTCCTAGTAAAATTCAAATATTCTAGTGAAAATCATGTCTGAACCTGAACCTAAACCCGAACCTGAACCTAAACCCAAACCGGAACCTGAACTCCTGAAAACCCATTGGGGCGCTTCAAAGGAAGTTACGGAGGCTATTCTGGAATGCTTGGAGTCTGCACTTAAGAGACTGGTGGAATCACAGTCGAAGTCGTTGTTAAAGAAGTTCTTCACCAGGGATATAGTGGACAAACTGAAAATGAAGACTTCTAAATTCGGGGCCACACTGCAAGATTGCATTGATCCTGGTAAGTCGATCAAAAATTTACAATTTACAATACTTTCTGAATGCCATGGAACAGCAGGGCCGTCAAGAGGCCGTGTCAAGCTCCAGTGAAAAAAATAATAACTGGCCCCCTAATGCTCTGCAGGCTTTTTTTTAAAGTCCCGTCTGCCACTCCCTCTTGCCGGGCCTGCCTTAATAATCTTGTTCACTGAAAAACAGTACTTAGAAACAAAAAAAAATCTGTGGAGGTCCTTCATTCAACAATGATAAACTCACAAATAATACAAACCTGTTGAATCTCTTAGGATTTTTCTGCAGGAGTCTCGATAAATTAGATTTTCGAAAAAGCTACAAATTGATACACTCATACAATTCTGAATTGACGTGCACGTCCTAGCAAAAGTTATAATGAAACAATGGGCAGATGAAAAGTCGTAGACAACGAGGATTATGTTCAAATCAGGCAAATAGAGACAATAATTACAGGAAAACGCGTAAGAAAGGACAAACACAATACAGGAATGTGGAAAGTTTGTGAAAAGCTAGTACGTAGTGAAAGAAAAAGGACACTTTTAGGGCAGGGTTGTGTATTGAGACCTCTTCTTTTGATATTGATGTTTGTGAACTGTGAGTTTATAAATATTTTTGCCAATGACACATTTTTGGCTTGCAGTGATAATGATCTCGGCAAAGCAATAGAAAAAATGAATGGGGTCTTGTCAGAGACAGAGTTATACTTGGGGAATAATAAAATGAAATTAAATGTACCCAAACAAAAGCGATTATTTTTGCATCTAAGTATAGATATCAGGCAAGTGTAGACATTAATCCTCAATTAATGATAGATTAGAGATGATTTAAATTCAAATTTTGTAGGTCTCGATTAGGTCACCTGTTACTCTTTGTTGCTTGAGTGTTGTTAAATTGAATTTCTGTAGCCTGGTCTCGTAAGATAAGTGTCTAATCTCGAGTGAAATTTTAGTTATTCTCTCGGTTATTCTATGTTGCACTAACTCCAAAAGTTTGATGTCTTTAATATAGTAAGGGTTCCACGCTGTATGGCAATATTCTAGCTTGGGTCTGATGTAAGTAGTGTAAAGCTTTTTTATCATGCTAATGGAGTGGTTTGCAAAGGTTCACCAAGTAGGACATCTGGTTGGCCTTTTTTACTATGTGTCCTATATGTGCTTCCCATTTTAGATTGTTAGTTACATTTACACCCAGGTCCTTCTGTTCTTTTACATTTTTTAATTCTATGTTGTTGATTTTGTACTGAATCATTGGAGTTTTGCGGCATATATGGAGCATTGCGCATTTTGCCTCGTTGAGCCTGAGTTGCTAGGTGCTTGTCCATTGCTCTATTATTTGTAGATCTTCTTGGAACAAGTGCATTTGTTGTAAAAAAATTTTTTTCATCTGCAAAGGCTTCGATGTTTGTTCTAATGCTTTTTGCCATGTCTGCTATGTAGATCAAAAAGAACATGGAAGCTATGACGGATCCTTGTGGTACTCCTCTTGTGACTCTGTGGGGTCTGAGTAGGTTCCATTTGCTCTTACTTGGAAATGTCTGTCTTTGAGAAAGTTCTTGCTCTGCCGTAGGTAGAGGCCTCGGATTCTACAGTGATCCAGTTTGTATACCAGCCTTTCATGAGGAACAGTATCAAATGCTTTTTGGAAATCCAAGTATCCACTGGGTTCCCCTCATCAATTTTTTAGTCCATGCTTTAACGCAATTTAGTAAATTTGTGGTAGTAGATCTACTTGGTCGAAAGCCATGCTGTGTGGATGGGAGGAACGTGGTCATTTCTTTGACAATAATTTTTTCCAATAACTTACACAGTGTGCATGTCAGGCTAATTGGTCTATAGTTAGCCTGATTATACTTGTCGCCGCTTTTGTAAATTGGTATTACAATTGCTTGGGTCCATATTTCTGGTAGGATACCCTCTGCAAGGAAACTGTTGAATAGTGATTTTATAAGTGATGTTATGGATGGTGCACATTTTTTGAATTTTTCAGAAATACTGCAGGTATTCCATCTGGTTCTGGACTGGAGTGAGTTTTTAGGTCTTTTAAAGCTTCGGTTACCGCTTCTGTGGTTATGATTATGTTTTTTAATTGGTCTTTGTTTCGTGTTTGTTGCAGCAACGAAGGAAAGTTGGATAATGATTCATTTGTGAGGACTGATTCAAACTGACTTGCAAAGATATCTGCAGTGTTTTTTGGGTCCCTCAATATCTGTTGGTCTTTTGAATTCTTTATCACGAGATCATGAAGCTGGCTACTTAGATTTCCCTTTATGTAGGAGTAGAAATGTTTATCGTTTTTTACCAGGATATCCTGTTCATATTTAAGACGTGCTTCAGTTAAGAATGATTTTAGTTTGTTGTTTGAGTCCTGTATATACTATGATATTTGTATACAAACATTTAAATAAGTTAGCACCACCTTATTTTGAACAGTTTGTTGTTTTTAATAGGGATATCCATGATTACCCTACAAGAAATAATGATCATCTCTTTATTCCAAGAACGAATTTTAAGAGTACAATGAATCCATTGTTTTTTAAGGGCTTTCAGGAATTTAATAGTCTTCCAAATGATATCAAGGGCCTTCCCTCAGTTCAGCGTTTCAAAGATGGGCTGAGGAATTACATTCAGGCTAAAGATTAATTAATCTACTATTGCATTTACCATCTTGATGTGATGGGTGAATCAGAGTAATGTGCTGCTATCCTCGTGAGGTTTCTACTTGTATTTTGTAGATAGTTGTATGTCCAATGGGCATTTTATCTTATATTGTATTTTTCGTGTACTTATATTAGGTGTACCAACCTATTTAATATAAATAGGTATATATAAAGATATATTTCATTCCATTTCATAGTTAAAGGTATTAGATCCCCGATCAGGGCCTGCATTCCAAACCCACGATTTGATAGTATCGTCTATCGAAAGATATGTAGGTACTTTTGCTCAAGTTTATTTGGCTTGTCGATAGACGATATTATCTGAACTGTGGGTTCGGAATTCTGGCTCAGATCTGTACAAACTAACGAAAGACCATGCCAGTATTTTTATAAATGGCAACAGAATAAGTAGAAGAAAGCAAATAGCAAATGAGTGACCGGCCAAACTTAATTTATAGTTTTTCACCTATACAGAATAGTTATACTTGCATCTTGAACTTGCAACATATAGAAAGCTCTGAATCTAAAAACATTTTTCGTTAAATGTCAAATCAAAAAATACAAGAAATCAAATTTCTATTGACAAATACTGTAGTCCTTTCACCCGTTGAGTTACTCGGAGCTGCTCAATGTCAAAGGCTTGAACGTTCCTTTTAAAAGTGCGTAAAGCACTCTAGTCGCTCATAGTGCGTCTCCCTTTCCCCTGATGCCCCAAATTTGCGGGGGGTGCAAAAAGCCCTTTCAGGTAATGACGGTAATGTTAATTATTAAAAAATGATGATAAAATCTGTGTGTTTTGGAATGACTCCGAGGAGCTCGTTTGGTGTAACTCGATGTATAAAAGGAATACAGTAAAAGCTTATGTTTCCAATATTGTGAATTATGATTTATTTATCAATGTAAAAAATACCAGTCGTAATCTTGTTAGCCCTTTTTTAAAACTAAATAAACAATATGTTTCACACATGAATTATCCATTTCTAGGTGTAAACAATCTTGAGTTGGAAATTGGACTGACTGCAGTGGACCCTGACTGTTACAGAGTTTATGCAGACCTATTTGTGCCTATTATTGAAGCATACCATAAAATAGAAAAAGATACTCCACAACCGGGAATTGACAATTGGGGCTTTATCCCAGATTTTAGAAATGTGGACCCAAAGGGAGAACATGTTGTGTCGACAGGAGTGACGTGCTTCAGGAACCTGCGAGGGTATCCATTTAGTCCGCTTATGACTGAGACCAACTTTAGAGACATTGAAGCTAAGTTGCTTATTGCTTTACGGCAACTTTCTGGAGAATTGTCTGGGACTTACTATCCTTTGGGAGGTAAAAAATTTTTCTTTTCGTTCTGGTAGGTTAATAAAAGCCAATAAAAGAAAGTCAGTTAGGCCAATGCATTTTTTTAAACGTTCTCATGTTGACTCTACTAGAATAAACTTACGCATTATGATTTTCAGATATACCAGAAAACACCCGATACGAATTCATCGCTGAGAATTACTACAAGGATGGCAAACGTGTCATAGGATCAGCAGACAGTAACAGCTATTGGCCAAGCGGTAGAGGGCTTTACTATAATCCTATAAAAACCTTCATGGCTTATATTGGCGAGGAAGATCATATCATGCTAGTGAGCAAGCAACCAGGAGGAAATGTAGGAGCAGTCTTCCAAAGGTTGATAACGGCTCTTGAAACTCTCCAAGAATGGGTCGAGTTTTCCACTGATCAACGCTTTGGGTACTTGACATCTTGTCCTTCGAATGTCGGTAAGTTTATTCATATTAGCCTTGAACCTTCTTCTCGAGCATTGAATTTACATGGCAATAGTAGAGGTTTTCCCAAAAGATAATAATAGGTTTTGTGATACTAAATAATTAAATAAATAATAAATAATGATAATGTAAAATGTTAGCAGAAATCCACCGAAGACCTTTTGGTTTTAAAAATGTCTTCAAAATTGAGAAAAGATTTTTCAACTCTACTTTTGTCACAATTTCAATATGTATGACTCAGAATGTACCTAAGTTTTTGTAGAAACCACAAATTTGGCTTTAATCCCAAAACGACAGTTGCGTGGAAAGTTAATCTGCTTGGATCGATTTTCTTTTATTTTCTTGTCTTCTTTGAAAGTTTTCTCAAATGGGTTTTTTTATAAATGATAGTGATATTACTTTTTTGTGACTTACACCTCAATTGAAATTTCCAACAGAATTTCTTGATCTTGAAAAGAATATTATTACTACCGTTCTCTGATTAGAGTTTATTTTACCTATCAATTATTCAATAAGAAAATATTCTTTGCTTCTATTTTATTTTAATAAAATAATACTCGATAAGCCTTGGATAACTTCTAGATTTTTTCCGCTAACGTTTCGGTACCAAATTTGCTACAGTTGAAAATCCATCTCAAAGATATAAACATTTATCTAATCTAATGCTTCAATATGTTTGCCTTAGATATTTCTTGTTAATAATATGTCCAGAATTTGGTCTTGTCTAAGGAACCCATAAAAAATTGTTGTAAAAATTTCTATAATAGGGAGGGGGAACTGAAATGATGTAATAACCAACCTGTTTTTACTTACCACCTTAACCCCAGCCACCCCAACTAAATATTCTTAAATAGCAACCCCCTACTTGCGATACCTTATCTGAAAGCTCTTAAAAAATGCTTTTCAATGGTACCCTACAAGCTAGGATTCGATGTGATAGTTTTTGGTTTATTGGGCAAATGAAACTTCATTCAATTACATAAATTGAAATTGTATTTTTTTAGACTCATTTTTTTCAGATAAAAATTCCAAAGCAACAAATAAACAGGCCTAAACTGTTTAAGCCTCAAGATTAATGCTACTATAGTAACAGGAATGTTTTTGAAGATCTATTAATGTAATAGTCAAAAATTCAATTCACATTTCAATGGTTTTATTTTGAAAAACTGATAATTATTATTATATTGAATGTTAGCTTGATACCATTGAAAAGCATTTTTTAAGAGCTTTCAGATAAGGTACCTATCACAAGTAGGGGGTTGCTATTTAAGATTATTTAATAAGGGTGGCTGGGGGTGAGAGGGTAAGTGAAAACAGGTTGGTTATTACATCATTTTGGTTCCGCTCCCTATTATAGGAATTGTTTTGAACGATTTTTTATATTTTTTTTAGTTCCGGTAACAGATTTGGTACTGAAATGGCGAAACGTCAGTGGAAAAAGTCTAGAAGAAGGATTCACATATATATTTTGTTGTACCTAAGCAATTTTTACTAAACAAGAGTTTTTTATTATTATCGTATAATTCTATTGCCAATTTTTTTTTCCAATTTAGGTCAAGCAATCCGTCCATATTTCCATATTAAAATACCCAAGCTGGCTTCTGACAGGCCTAGGCTCATAGAGCTGGCGGCCAAGTACGATATGGCGGTAAGAGAAATCATAGAAGAGCCAATCAACATGCATGGAATCTATGAGCTATATAATGCGAAACGTTTGGGGACTACTGAATATCACAGTGTGAAGGTAATGACTCAAGGCGTCATTAAAATTATTGAGGCCGAGAAAGCGGCCCCACCGGTGGATTATTATAAACTGTACGGCCATTCAAGCTCAGCGGAGCAAAGCGGCATTTAATTATATAATATAGTATAGTATTTTGACAGAGAATTTCTGTATTGAGTTAAATGAAATATGTCAATATCATAATATGTATTGGAAAATAATAAATTTGTTAAAAAATAACGAAAAGACAAAACTTATTTTCAA
This sequence comes from Ceutorhynchus assimilis, assembly GCA_917834065.1. NCBI lineage: Eukaryota > Metazoa > Arthropoda > Insecta > Coleoptera > Curculionidae > Ceutorhynchus > Ceutorhynchus assimilis. Next base: position 105,082,098 of record OU892277.1, read on the forward strand.
TAGCCAAATATGTTTAATGGATCCATGACCAAAAAAATGCTGAATCAAACGTGGAGATTTTAAACTGTCAGTGATTTTGAAAAAATATTAGAACCTATTATTTGCTTAAAACACAAATTATTTGCCTTGTTTTACCACTAGGAAATCTATTTCACAATTGAAACTTGTTTGGGCCAAAGCCTCTTGTCACAATATGATGATCTTGTATTCTAAACATGGCTTTTCTTATTCTCACCCTCTGGGACATTTGAAACCTGTGAAGAAACAAACCGTCTTCAATATTGTTATTTTTCTGAAATTCTGTTCTTTAGCCAAGTGAATATTGTCTGTTTGAATTTTCAACTCTCAATTGGGAATCATATTCTTATCACTGCAACATCAAATACTTCAATTGACTACTTTTGCTTGAATTTCCATGACAGTCACAAGTGTAGTGATTCTATTGTGGTGTAGTACAGTAGGTTCCCTCTGGCTTGTCAGAACATGAGGCTATAATAGAACATGTAGTCCTAAACATCAAAAAGAGTAAAAAAAATAGAATATATCAAGGGTAATTTTGATACATTTCTGAATCCCTATGGAATGTTTTAACAGAAAGTTAATTCACCATTTTAACAAAACGTTTCCACTGAAAACTGAAAAACAAATCTAGTCAGTGCGTTTAAAGCCCATGTTGATGATTTGTTTTCTAACAAATACAAATTAGGTAATTGTTTTATTTTGCAGTTGCAGGAGAAGCATTGTGAAAAACTCGTTTGAAAACCTTTTTTTACACTCGCTTGACTTGTGGAACTCGCCTACGGCTCGGTCCAACAAACTCTCTCACCGTGCGAAAAAAGTCGTTTTTAAAACTTTTTGTTTAAATAGGTACTTAACTATTACATGTTTTTATCCAGAACACCTCAAAGATAACTCTGTGCTGACACCTTCTGAAATACATATACAGATTGAAGAGATAAACCTATCCAACTCTATATCATTGAAATCAGCAAGAGCAGAGCTCAGAGCTATCCAATAAGCTAAATACCTATATGTATAGGGTGTCCCATGAAAAAAAATTGGACCTTGCGAAATGCGGTTTGAACCAATCAAGATTAATGAAATTTGAGTCTGATGGTTCCATTTTGTGCCTTTCGCTCAGAAATTGGCATTTCCTCTGTTCCCATTGAAAGTGTCCAAATTGGATCTCCCTGTGGTCTTTCGAATATTTTGTTTAAACTCGGTAAAGTTTTCCTGAAAATATTTTTTTGTTTTACTAATGCAAATAAAAACTGCGATTATACCTATACTATATATAATATTAGATTTTGATTTGAAGTGTATTTTACTTTATCAACAAATTTCTGAAGGGAGGCATTCCCGGTTTACACATCCTTGAAATTACATCCCTAGTAGGGGGAAGGGGCCCGTAATTTCAAGCGGGCGTAGAGCCCCAAAGGCAGGGGCAGATGGGGCCCCTCAGACCGGCGCGGGAAGTCGATTGAAACCGTGCCGCGCCTGTCCAGCAAAAAGAAGTAAAAAGCCCAAGCGATCGACTTCTGCGCATACCCTTCTCTTTTCTCTTGAGTTGAATAAAGACAAGACGACGAAATTACTCTATTTGCCGATAATCGGAGCCGCGTCACTTGCAGGTCAGTTCTCACAGAAATCACAAACCACTAACCAGTCACATAGCGGTTTTGATCATACCTACATGCAATCTGGAATAATGAAAAGAGGCAGACAAACGCGAAGATACCTCAAAACGGAATATAGCAAGCAATGCAATTTTCCTTAAAACATCAGGAATGGTATGGGCGCTTACGGCATGCATGCTTATGATTTACAGAGTTCCAGAGTTGGAAAGTTGCCAAATGCTAAATCAATTAAAAAATAAGCTATCTGGCTTCTTTGCTTTTTCAATCATTTTCAAACTTCCCGAGGAGGCGCCAATCGGCGCTGAAGGACCGGCTCACCGGGAAATCCCCTGGCATCCCGGTGGGCCCATCCGCCCCTGCTCAAAGGTTTTAGATATGGGTTTTAGATGCGGCACTGCATATTTTTCTACAAAAATTCTGAGATGATCAAAAATTACCCACATACTGTATTTTCGACCTACTCTTAAGATTTTCACAGAAAGGACCCCGCACAAACCTCACGGAAAATGGCTTTCTGTCAAATTGGCTGAATTTTTGAAATTGGGTAGATTTCGATATTGCGATTGAAAGTTTTCATTGCGCAAAAATGATTCCATGTACAGTTTTTGAGTAAATGAACTTAAAAAATGGTTTTGAAACACATGTAGCTTTAAGAGGTAGGTGCTCAACGTTATTAATCGATACTGCAATAGCCAAACTGTGGGATAGCGATGTTAAAGCAAAGAATGTTAAAGTCTAGGATCAGTGGCTAATATCTCAGCCGAGATACATTTTTTTTGTTTCCATTTCCACGCTTTGACTATTTTAGTATCGATTGATAGGGTTAACCATACCTACCTCATAAGATACATGCGTTTCCAATAGCATCTTTCAAGCCCATTTACTCAAAAACTGTACATGGAATCATTTTTGCGCACGATAACTTTTGATCATACTAACGAAATCTACCTAGTTTCAAAAATTCAGCCAATTTGACAGAAAGTCATTTTCCATAAGGTTTGTGCGGGGTCCTTAACTGTCATAATCAAGTAGTTAATTTGGAATAAGAAACTTAAATAATTTCTCTATATTTTGGATGGTGGTTTGGTGAACCATTATAGGCAAATCTAACTGAACCTTCATTTGATTAAGGAATAGGGATAATACACCACATATCACTGTGGGCTCTTCATTTTTGATATCTTCAGATTGGACGAGCTATCACTGCCAGATTAGAGATAGTCTGGTTAAAATGTAAGTCATATTACCATGCCAAAATACTTGCGACTAATCCTGTTACCGCTAGCTAATACTGCAGTGGGTCTACAGAATAAAGAACTTGCAGAAGTAAAAAATTAACAGCAATACTTTTTAGGCTGTTCATAATCCAAAAGGTTTGGTTTTCTGGTGACTCCCTGAAAAATGGAAAAGCTACATCAGACGTACAAACTACTGGATAATCGAGGCCTGGTAAAAAGAAAAATCAATCAATGCATCATCCAGCCAACATTCTCCCAGTTATTTTATTAGAGTCAAATGAGTTTTGCCATGGCATTCTTTGTGTTTTGCAACTGCTTTTCAAGTGTCCCTCTATTTATATTTTCTGCCATTCTGACATTGGCAGTTTTTCAAAAATAAAATTGATGTCTGGTTTCTTGCATAATTGCGTTTTTTCCTAAGTACCTTACCTTTATTTTGTGAATTTTCAGATAGGTACAACACCCAAATCTACGGAATTGAGAATAGAATGTTAAGCCATAATTCAAATGTGATTGGTAAGGAGTTCTGGGCTGCGTTCAGAAATGGCTACAGCCAAGCCAAAATTGGCATTTTGCGTTCGAGTTCGGCACCAACCTACGTGGTTTGGCAATACCGGTGGAGGGGGAAAAGTAGGTTTTGGCATTAGCATTGCCGTCCTTGAACGCACCCCTGGAGAGTTAAAATTAAACACAAATCTAATATAATTATTGATAACATAATTATATGGGGTATAGAAAACAGATTAGGACCAATTCTCAGACCTACCGAATATACATATTAAATTTCATAAAAGTCGGTCAAGCCATTTCAGAGGAGTATTGTTACAAACACTGTGACACCAGAATTATATTGAATATAGATTAATTTAATTGTAATGTACCTATGGATGGAAACATTATCAGATATTTGAATGACAATAATTTGAATAATTTAATAAATCAACACGAGAAATTGAACAAAATAAATTCATAAACGCAATAAAGACCTGCTGGAACAATAAGGAGAATACTCCAGCAAGAAATCCTTAAAGGGGGTGTCACCCTAAAAAACGCGACTTAAGCTACTTGAATCAAGAAAAAATATATAAAGATCTCTCGTGAAAACCGCAGTCCTATATTCAAATAATAGTCTCCGAGAAAATTCCTTGCGAAAATAAATTATGCAGGAACTTGTGACGTCACAACCGCCGAAATCGCAGTCTTCCGTTCGTTCAGTCGACAGTGAACCGTACCCTATACTTTGAGTGGCTGCAATTCGCTCTATAGTGAGATAATTTGTCTTTTGTTTTGGAAAATTCTTACACGTGTTGATACTGTGCCTGATAATTAGGTGTGCAAGGGCGTTTTAAAGGGGGGGTAGAGGGGGTAATTACCCCCCCACCCCAGACAAAGATTTTTTTTAATACATCTATTAATTACAACAAAATTTCAACAAAAGACAAGTTCTACAAAGTAAAGGATTAAAGGCATCGTATGAATATGATAGGCTCACCAGTACCGACGTATCTACTAAAGTTCCTAAAGTTCATAGGTTGTCTGGTAATGGGTAACTTGATGACGCATCTGGGGGCCTTATATGCAGCATTGCATTATATTGAGGCTTCTCAGATGACGTCATAAAGTTATCAGGCAACCTACCTCTCTTAAACAACCTTGCGTACTTACTACTATACAGTACTATGGTTGTTTGAAATGTCTGGTCTTGTGTACAGTATTGCGAACACCCTGTAGAAGAATGTTAACAGATTTTCATAGGACCATGAAGTAAATTTGAGTAAAGTCCGTCGTTTCTAAACTGACACTTTTCGTATGAGGAGCGAGGGGGTATTTCATATGGCAAAAACAGGTGTGACGTCAGGTAATCATTGGCGTTCTAATGTAGGGAGCCACCAGCTAAAATTCTGTTGGAGTATCAGATTAAAATCGACAGACATTATGCACTAACAACCTGCCAAAGCTTTAGCTTGTAGGATGTCCAATGGATGAAATATGTTGGTTTTTGTTGACACATGCAAGCTGCGCTTTTTTGAAAAAATATTAAATATTTTAAAAACGGTTGAGTTTTGGTATAGATGATTCCTAACAAAAAGTATGTAGGATTTTGAGAACGATAGAATGTACTAAAATATAGGGTGTTCCATTTAAAAATAACAAAGATCTGTCGCATACCCCATTTACAGAGCACCCTGTACCCTGTATATTTAAAAATAATTTTAAGTAATGCTTCTTAGGGAATCAAACAACTTTGAATTTATATATTTTTTTCTTACATCATCCTGTAAGAAGATATCGTCCGATATCGCACTTAGTGGACACCCTGTATAGCTATTTTGACGGCATCGGGATACATTTTTGCCCCAAGCTTGTTTTTTAAATGACTTTCGGGTGCAAATTTGGGCGTGGCCCCCCAAAAAAAATTTTGTCTCCGGCGGTACGTTCCGACACTTGATGATTTTCCCGTCCTCCATTACCCCCCCCCCCCCCAGAAAATCATGTATGGACCACCACTGTCTGTGTGACGTCACAAACACCTAGTTGTAACTTTAAACCGCCCTCACTCGAAAACGGATCATCGTAGCAAGATTAGGTTTAATAAATATTTGTTCTTAGATTTTTTTGCATAAAACTTTCATTTTTGGGTCACACCCCCTTTAAAATCAGAACACAAAATTCCTAATTATTAGAATATTTGAAAAATACGGAACCTATTATAAAGTAATAGTAATAAAAGCTGAACGTGCTTTGGGATAGAAAATGAAAATACAGTGACTCAATAAAACTTTTCAGACAGTGGCGACAATAGTAGTATTCCTTTCAAGAGCTTGAAGCACTCGAGCTACTCGCTCCGGTGTTCAGTCGCCCCCGATTTGCAGGGAACAGATGCGTGGTGCAACAAACACTTTTCGAAAGATATAGGGGCGTAAAGCCCTGGAGCTGTTCCGGAGTTCCTCCTAGGTGTCAAAGGAATACAACTATTAGGGGTCCCACCGCCATATTCTTGCTGATTTTCAATGAATAATAAAGGATTTTGAAGAACCAATCAAAAATAGGACGGCAATTGTCGCCACTGTGGTTTATTGACTCACTGTAAATGGAAAGAGAACAGGTAGATTTATTACGTGCTGAGTGTACTTCCGTCTCTTTCTCTCAGCTTGTTAAAGAAACAGATGGAAATAAATTTTCTTTGTACTAACCTTGCGTTCGGTATTTTGCTCAAAGAGCAGAGCGTGCTGAGCGGAGCCGTAATCACGTGATCAGTGAGCGAACAGAGCAGTTGAACGCTGAATAAAAGTGCCAGAAATTTCAATAAACGAACGCGAATGAGGCTGCACCGAGTACACTTTTTAAATAAACGAACGGTAAAGTCAAGCTCGGAGAACTCGGACCAAAATAACGAACGCACGGTAAGGGCGGGTATTTTGAAACTATTTTGACAAATAACTAAAATATTAGTTCTGGCCTGATTCCGAACCCACGATTCGATAGTATCGTCTATATAAATATAGATATTCCGGTCTCTGGAATGACTATGAGATGTGAAGTCATTCCAGGAGTTAACTTGCAGTTATTTGTAAAAAATAATTTCATAATACCCGCCTGATTTTACCAACCGGAAACGCCATAAGACATAGGGAGGGGTTTCCGTTTCCGGCTTCTTGCTCCTTGTTCATAAACGGTAAACGACTCGAGTGGTTTGTGGACGTGGTTTGCGCTTAAGCGGCTCAGGGTCATATTCGTCGATTTGGTAAGTTTAGGAACTAAATTAATTGATTATGCTGTATGTATGCATTTAATTTTCATAAATAACAATTTGGAATATATTTATTTATTTGAATAAGAGGTGTATGTGTGGTTTATTGTGATAGTTGCGTTTTACAAAATCAAAATGGCGGAACATCAAGGTAAAGGCACGAAAAGATAATGCATTTTGGCATCAATTATGGTTGTATCCAAAATATTTTTAGTCATTATCCAGCTCTGATAGTAAGATAAACCGTCGTGTGATTTTTATCTATACACCGCCTTTCCAAATGGCGGAAGTGGATTTATATTACACACTACGTTCTTGAACGCAACCATCGCCATAGCAACAAGTTGCATGTGTTTTCTGTTAGCAAATATTTTTGACATTTCAATTTTTTGCAATTTTATTTATTTTTTCCTAGTAAAATTCATATATTCTAGTGAAAATCATGTCTGAACCTGAACCTAAACCCGAACCTGAACCTAAACCCAAACCGGAACCTAAACTCCTGAAAACCCATTGGGGCGCTTCAAAGGAAGTTACGGAGGCTATTCTGGAATGCTTGGAGTCTGCACTTAAGAGACTGGTGGAATCACAGTCGAAGTCGTTGTTAAAGAAGTTCTTCACCAGGGATATAGTGGACAAACTGAAAATGAAGACTTCTAAATTCGGGGCCACACTGCAAGATTGCATTGATCCTGGTAAGTCGATCAAAAATTTACAATTTACAATACTTTCTGAATGCCATGGAACCGCAGGGCCGTCAAGAGGCCGTGTCAAGCTCCAGTGAAAAAAATAATAATGGGCCCCCTAATGCTCTGCAGGCTTTTTTTTAAAGTCCCGTCTGCCACTCCCTCTTGCCGGGCCTGCCTTAATCTTGTTTACTGAAAAACAGTACTTAGAAACAAAAAAAAATCTGTGGAGGTCCTTCGTTCAACAATGATAAACTCACAAATAATACAAACCTGTTGAATCTCTTAGGATTTTTCTGCAGGAGTCTCGATAAATTAGATTTTCGAAAAAGCTACAAATTGATACACTCGTACGATTCTGAATTGACGTGCACGTCCTAGCAAAAGTTATAATGAAACAATGGGCAGATGAAAAGTCGTAGACAACGAGGATTATGTTCAAATCAGGCAAATAGAGACAATAATTACAGGAAAACGCGTAAGCAAGGACAAACACAATAGAGGAATGTGGAAAGTTTGTGAAAAGCTAGTACGTAGTGAAAGAAAAAGGACACTTTTAGGGCAGGGTTGTGTATTGAGACCTCTTCTTTTGATATTGATGTTTGTGAACTGTGAGTTTATAAATATTTTTGCCAATGACACATTTTTGGCTTGCAGTGATAATGATCTCGGCAAAGCAATAGAAAAAATGAATGGGGTCTTGTCAGAGACAGAGTTATACTTGGGGAATAATAAAATGAAATTAAATGTATCCAAAACAAAAGCGATTATTTTTGCATCTAAGTATAGATATCAGGCCAGTGTAGACATCCTCAATTAATGATAGATTAGAGATGATTTAAATTCAAATTGTACATATCTTATATAATAATGTCCAGCGAGTAGTAACCGCTGAGAATTTTGTAGGTCTCGATTAGGTCACATGTTTCTCTTTGTTGCTTGAGTGTTGTTAAATTGAATTTCTGTAGCCTGGTCTCGTAAGGTAAGTGTCTAATCTCGAGTGAAATTTTAGTTATTCTACGTTGTACTAACTCCAAAAGTTTGATGTCTTTAATATAGTAAGGGTTCCACACTGTATGGCCATATTCTAGCTTGGGTCTGATGTAAGTAGTGTAAAGCTTTTTTATCATGCTAATGGAGTGGTTTGCAAAGGTTCACCAAGTAGGACATCTGGTTGGCCTTTTTTACTATGTGTCCTATATGTGCTTCCCATTTTAGATTGTTAGTTACATTTACACTCAGGTCCTTCTGTTCTTTTACATTTTTTAATTCTATGTTGTTGATTTTGTACTGAATCATTGGGGTTTTGCGGCCTATATGGAGCATTGCGCATTTTGCCTCGTTGAGCCTGAGTTGCCAGGTGCTTGTCCATTGCTCTATTATTTGTAGATCTTCTTGGAACAAGTGCATTTGTTGTAAAAAAAATTTTTTTCATCTGCAAAGGCTTCGATTTTTGTTCTAATGCTTTTTGCCATGTCTGCTATGTAGATCAAAAAGAACATGGAAGCTATGACGAATCCTTGTGGTACTCCACTTGTGACTCTGTGGGGTCTGAGTAGGTTCCATTTGCTCTTACTTGGAAATGTCTGTCTTTGAGAAAGTTCTTGCTCTGCCGTAGGTAGAGGCCTCGGATTCTACAGTGATCCAGTTTGTATACCAGCCTTTCATGAGGAACAGTATCAAATGCTTTTTGGAAATCCAAGTATCCACTGGGTTCCCCTCATCAATTTTTTAGTCCATGCTTTAACGCAATTTAGTAAATTTGTGGTAGTAGATCTACTTGGTCGAAAGCCATGCTGTGTGGATGGTATAATATGTGTGTCTAGGAGGAACGTGGTCATTTCTTTGACAATAATTTTTTCCAATAACTTACACAGTGTGCATGTCAGGCTAATTGGTCTATAGTTAGCCTGATTATACTTGTCGCCGCTTTTGTAAATTGGTATTACAATTGCTTGGGTCCATATTTCTGGTAGGATAATCTCTGCAAGGAAAAAATAGTGATTTTATAAGTGATGTTATGGATGGTGCACATTTTTTGAATTTTTCAGAAATACTGCAGGTATTCCATCTGGTTCTGGACTGGAGTGAGTTTTTAGGTCTTTTAAAGCTTCGGTTACCGCTTCTGTGGTTATGATTATGTTTTTTAATTGGTCTTTGTTTCGTGTTTGTTGCAGCAACGAAGGAAAGTTGGATAATGATTCATTTGTGAAGACTGATTCAAACTGACTTGCAAAGATATCTGCAGTGTTTTTTGGGTCCCTCAATATCTGTTGGTCTTTTGAATTCTTTATCACGAGATCATGAAGCTGGCTACTTAGATTTCCCTTTATGTAGGAGTAGAAATGTTTATCGTTTTTTACCAGGATATCCTGTTCATATTTAAGACGTGCTTCAGTTAAGAATGATTTTAGTTTGTTGTTTGAGTCCTGTATATACTATGATATTTGTATACAAACATTTAAATAAGTTAGCACCACCTTATTTTGAACAGTTTGTTGTTTTTAATAGGGATATCCATGATTACCCTACAAGAAATAATGATCATCTCTTTATTCCAAGAACGAATTTTAAGAGTACAATGAATCCATTGTTTTTTAAGGGCTTTCAGGAATTTAATAGTCTTCCAAATGATATCAAGGGCCTTCCCTCAGTTCAGCGTTTCAAAGATGGGCTGAGGAATTACATTCAGGCTAAAGATTAATTAATCTACTATTGCATTTACCATCTTGATGTGATGGGTGAATCAGAGTAATGTGCTGCTATCCTCGTGAGGTTTCTACTTGTATTTTGTAGATAGTTGTATGTCCAATGGGCATTTTATCTTATATTGTATTTTTCGTGTACTTATATTAGGTGTACCAACCTATTTAATATAAATAGGTATATATAAAGATATATTTCATTCCATTTCATAGTTAAAGGTATTAGATCCCCGATCAGGGCCTGCATTCCAAACCCACGATTTGATAGTATCGTCTATCGAAAGATATGTAGGTACTTTTGCTCAAGTTTATTTGGCTTGTCGATAGACGATATTATCTGAACTGTGGGTTCGGAATTCTGGCTCAGATCTGTACAAACTAACGAAAGACCATGCCAGTATTTTTATAAATGGCAACAGAATAAGTAGAAGAAAGCAAATAGCAAATGAGTGACCGGCCAAACTTAATTTATAGTTTTTCACATATACAGAATAGTTATACTTGCATCTTGAACTTGCAACATATAGAAAGCTCTGAATCTAAAAACATTTTTCGTTAAATGTCAAATCAAAAAATACAAGAAATCAAATTTCTATTGACAAATACTGTAGTCCTTTCACCCGTTAAGTTACTCGGAGCTGCTCAATGTCAAAGGCTTGAACGTTCCTTTTAAAAGTGCGTAAAGCACTCTAGTCGCTCATAGTGCGTCTCCCTTTCCCCTGATGCCCCAAATTTGCGGAGGGTGCAAAAAGCCCTTTCAGGTAATGACGGTAATGTTAATTATTAAAAAATGATGATAAAATCTGTGTGTTTTGGAATGACTCCGAGGAGCTCGTTTGGTGTAACTCGATGTATAAAAGGAATACAGTAAAAGCTTATGTTTCCAATATTGTGAATTATGATTTATTTATCAATGTAAAAAATACCAGTCGTAATCTTGTTAGCCCTTTTTTAATTATTCATTTATTTTTTTTTTTTTATTTATTTAAAACTAAATAAACAATATGTTTCACACATGAATTATCCATTTCTAGGTGTAAACAATCTTGAGTTGGAAATTGGACTGACTGCAGTGGACCCTGACTGTTACAGAGTTTATGCAGACCTATTTGTGCCTATTATTGAAGCATACCATAAAATAGAAAAAGATACTCCACAACCGGGAATTGACAATTGGGGCTTTATCCCAGATTTTAGAAATGTGGACCCAAAGGGAGAACATGTTGTGTCGACAGGAGTGACGTGTTTCAGGAACCTGCGAGGGTATCCATTTAGTCCGCTTATGACTGATACCAACTTTAGAGACATTGAAGCTAAGTTGCTTATTGCTTTAGGGCAACTTTCTGGAGAATTGTCTGGGACTTACTATCCTTTGGGAGGTAAAAAATGTTTCTTTTTGTTCTGGTCGGTTAATAAAAGCCAATAAAAGAAAGTCAGTTAGGCCAATGCATTTTTTTAAACGTTCTCATGTTGAATCTACCAGAATAAACTTACGCATTATGATTTTCAGATATACCAGAAAATGCCCGATACGAATTCATCGCTGAGAATTACTACAAGGATGGCAAACGTGTCATAGGATCAGCAGACAGTAACAGCTATTGGCCAAGCGGTAGAGGGCTTTACTATAATCCTATGAAAACCTTCATGGCTTATATTGGTGAGGAAGATCATATCATGCTAGTGAGCAAGCAACCAGGAGGAAATGTAGGAGCAGTCTTCCAAAGGTTGATAACGGCTCTTGAAACTCTCCAAGAATGGGTCGAGTTTTCCACTGATCAGCGCTTTGGGTACTTGACATCTTGTCCTTCGAATGTCGGTAAGTTTATTCATATTAGCCTTGAATCTTCTTCTCGAGCATTGAATTTACATGGCAATAGTAGAGGTTTTAGATACTTCCCAAAAGATAATAATAGGTTTTGTGATACTAAATAATTAAATAAATAATAAATAATGATAATTTAAAATGTTAGCAGAAATCCACCGAAGACCTTTTGGTTTTAAAAATGTCTTCAAAATTGAGAAAAGATTTTTCAACTCTACTTTTGTCACAATTTCAATATGTATGACTCAGAATGTACCTAAGTTTTTGTAGAAACCACAAATTTGGCTTTAATCCCAAAACGACAGTTGCGTGGAAAGTTAATCTGCTTGGATCGATTTTCTTTTATTTTCTTGTCTTCTTTGAAAGTTTTCTCAAATGGGTTTTTTTATAAATGATAGTGATATTACTTTTTTGTGACTTACACCTCAATTGAAATTTCCAACAGAATTTCTTGATCTTGAAAAGAATATTATTACTACCGTTCTCTGATTAGAGTTTATTTTACCTATCAATTATTCAATAAGAAAATATTCTTTGCTTCTATTTTATTTTAATAAAATAATACTCGATAAGCCTTGGATAACTTCTAGATTTTTTCCGCTAACGTTTCGGTACCAAATTTGCTACAGTTGAAAATCCATCTCAAAGATATAAACATTTATTATCATAATGCTTCAATATGTTTGCCTTAGATATTTCTTGTTAATAATATGTCCAGAATTTGGTCTTGTCTAAGGAACCCATAAAAAATTGTTGTAAAAATTTCTATAATAGGGAGGGGGAACTGAAATGATGTAATAACCAACCTGTTTTTACTTACCACCTTAACCCCAGCCACCCCAACTAAATATTCTTAAATAGCAACCCCCTACTTGCGATACCTTATCTGAAAGCTCTTAAAAAATGCTTTTCAATGGTACCCTACAAGCTAGGATTCGATGTGATAGTTTTTGGTTTATTGGGCAAATGAAACTTCATTCAATTACATAAATTGAAATTGTATTTTTTTAGACTCATTTTTTTCAGATAAAAATTCCAAAGCAACAAATAAACAGGCCTAAACTGTTTAAGCCTCAAGATTAATGCTATTATAGTAACAGGCATGTTTTTGAAGATCTATTAATGTAATAGTCAAAAATTCAATTCACATTTCAATGGTTTTATTTTGAAAAACTGATAATTATTATTATATTGAATGTTAGCTTGATACCATTGAAAAGCATTTTTTAAGAGCTTTCAGATAAGGTACCTATCACAAGTAGGGGGTTGCTATTTAAGATTATTTAATAAGGGTGGCTGGGGGTGAGAGGGTAAGTGAAAACAGGTTGGTTATTACATCATTTTGGTTCCGCTCCCTATTATAGGAATTGTTTTGAGCGATTTTTTATATTTTTTTTAGTTCCGGTAACAGATTTGGTACTGAAATGGCGAAACGTCAGTGGAAAAAGTCTAGAAGAAGGATTCACATTTATATTTTGTTGTACCTAAGCAATTTTTACTAAACAAGAGTTTTTTATTATTATCGTATAATTCTATTGCCAATTTTTTTTCCAATTTAGGTCAAGCAATCCGTCCATATTTCCATATTAAAATACCCAAGCTGGCTTCTGACAGGCCTAGGCTCATAGAGCTGGCGGCCAAGTACGATATGGCAGTAAGAGAAATCATAGAAGAGCCAATCAACATGCATGGAATCTATGAGCTATATAATGCGAAACGTTTGGGGACTACTGAATATCACAGTGTGAAGGTAATGACTCAAGGCGTCATTAAAATTATTGAGGCCGAGAAAGCGGCCCCACCAGTGGATTATTATAAACTGTACGGCCATTCAAGCTCAGCGGAGCAAAGCGGCATTTAATTATATAATATAGTATAGTATTTTGACAGAGAATTTCTGTATTGAGTTAAATGAAATATGTCAATATCATAATATGTATTGGAAAATAATAAATTTGTTAAAAAATAACGAAAAGACAAAACTTATTTTCAATAGCCAAATATGTTTAATGCATCCATGACCAAAAAAATGCTGAATCAAACGTGGAGATTTTAAACTGTCAGTGATTTTGAAAAAATATTATTAGAACCTATTATTTGCTTAAAACACAATTAATTGCCTTGTTTTACCACTAGGAAATCTATTTCACAATTGAAACTTGTTTGGGCCAAAGCCTCTTGTCACAATATGATGATCTTGTATTCTAAACATGGCTTTTCTTATTCTCACCCTCTGGGACATTTGAAACCTGTGAAGAAACAAACCGTCTTCAATATTGTTATTTTTCTGAAATTCTGTTCTTTAGCCAAGTGAATATTGTCTGTTTGAATCTTCAACTCTCAATTGGGAATCATATTCTTATCACTGCAACTTCAATTGACTACTTTTGCTTGAATTTCCATGACAGTCACAAGTGTAGTGATTCTATTGTGGTGTAGTACAGTATGTTCCCTCTGGCTTGTCAGAACATGAGGCTATAATAGAACATGTAGTCCTTAACATCAAAAAGAGTAAAAAAAATAGAATATAATATATCAAGGGTAATTTTGATACATTTTTGAATCCCTATGGAATGTTTGAACACAAAGTTGATTCACCATTTTAACAAAACGTTTCCACTGAAAACTGAAAAACAAATCTAGTCAGTGCGTTTAAAGCCCTTTGCGAATAAGCTACCCGAGGATTCTCAGCCAATTTTGGACCTATAAATGTTTTTATAATCACTTTTTCTTAATAACCATAAAAGTCACATGCTTTTTCACTCAAAACATTTAAGCGGAGAAAAAAAATAATTATTTGCGCGTTCGCCAAGATGGCAAAAAAAAAATAATATTCCTACCAGATTAATAATATGTAATGCCGTATTTCCAGGGCCGCATCACCCATTAAGCCTGTGCCTAGGGTCCGTAAAAAAGGGGGCCCGCTCACACATTGACTATCCTATCCTAATATTACTTTAGATACAGCAATAAATCTTTCTCAATTTGTTAATATAGTTCAAAATTCAGCGTGCGAAAAAGTTTTCACACACTGCTTATTAGCTTTCTATTTATTTTAATCCTATTATCCTGACATGACATGACAAATTGCGATTGTCACCAATTTCTGATGTTGATGATTTGTTTTCTAACAAATACAAATTAGGTACTTGTTTTATTTTGCAGTTGCAGGAGAAGCATTGTGAAAAACTCGTTTGAAAACCTTTTTTTACACTCGCTTGACTTGTGGAACTCGCCTACGGCTCGGTCTCGGTCCAAGAAACTCTCTCACCGTGCGAAAAAAGTTGTTTTTAAAACTTTTTGTTTAAATAGGTACTTAACACGTTAATCGCCATGACACCCTACATTTGGGTTTTAGAGCTAGTGGTCAACCAGGTTCTGAAACCTGTATGTAGGGTGTCACCATGCGCGTACACTTTAAAGCCTGTGACCCGGCTCTTGGGCTTCAAAGAACATTGCAATATATGGAGTTTTTCTCAGAGGGGCCTGGGAGACCCTACTAATGTATGAGCCTAGGATTTTTTGTCATTTTTTTCTGTAGAACCACATTTTATTGATTGTAGGTAAGGGCATGGATTACCAGAACAAGATTATTTATCTATCATAAACCAAAATAATGTATAAACTAAATGCTTACTCTATATATTTGTCACAGTCAAAAAACAGGACAGACAACAGAAAAATTTACAGTGTATGTAAGAAAATCTTGACTCTGGTCGTTTGCTTTGAGCTACTTTTCTGCCTTATTCAGCACTTAATTTTTCGTAGCAGGACACACATTTTCTACTATCTAATATTCATGCACGTAGTAAACAAGCTTAGGCTTGTATCTTTGAACACCGCTAGTTGGGTTTCGGGGCTCACACCTAGAAGGGGCCCCGAAACCCAAAAGCCGGGTTTCATTTTCAAAGTAATATTTTCGGTTGTTTTAAGGTAACATATGGAAAAAAATACAAATATATGCGATTAGTATTATTCATCAATTGAAGAAATAATTTTATCTGGGCCTGTCAAAACTTTTTTTTAGGTTCCATTTGGGCGATTAACGTGTTAACTATTACATGTTTTTATCCAGTACACCTCAAAGATAGCTCTGTGCCACAGCCCCCTACATTTAACAAGCCATGAAGTTAAAAAGGCAACACCGCAATCTTACCGCCAAGTGGTGCTGGTGGTGTTTGTTTGTATAAATATATATTTTTTATTTTATTAATATGAATCACAAAAAATACATAATTTATTGTACTAAAGGGCCAAAAACAGTAATTCAATGAATAATTTAACTATTTGTGTAAATAAGAACAGTAAATAATTGATTTAAATGAATATATTTCTAGAGTCTAAAGTGTTATAGGCCTATGTTTCAGTATGTCTTTTGAAAATCTAACTTTTTCTTTCTTCGGGATTTTTTCGGAAGGCAAGTCCATTCAAATACTTGAGCTGATTTTCGAAAATAAGAGGTACCTACTTTTAAGAGTTGGACCTTTTAGTTTGAACTCTCGAACTACGCCTTTATCCTTGTTTGTTTCAAATCTAATTATTTCGGTTTCTTCAAAATGTTTACAACACACCATAGAATTTTTCGTTATTGTATAATCTCGGGTATAATTATCTTGGTGTATTCCTTTCATCCACATTTTTTGCACTTCAGAATTTTTTTGGAAATAAAAATGTTTGCATTTCTTCAGTTTTTAAGGAACTCCTAATAGTTCGATTTGCACCCAGGAACACAGTAGTTTCATGGCATCTGGAACAATTTTAAATATCTTAGGTAATATATCAAGACCTATGCTCTTGCAGACAAATATTAATATTGTTTTTATTGTTTTACCTTACCTTACCTTCATTTTTGCTCCTGTACCCATTTGCTAAAAATTTGCAATCAAAGCACAAAGGAACAGGTATCAACTAAATATGGGCAATATATTGGTGTGTTTCTATCCACTTTTTCGTCAATAATGCCCATAAAAATACTAAATTGCAACAATACACAATGAAAGCAATACACAGAAACACATAACCCAATAACAAAATAGCACCATACGCGACGTTGCCGTCATTTCCAATTTCATGGCTTGTTAACTATAGGAGGCTGTGTCTGTGCTGACACCTTCTGAAATACATATACAGATTGAAGAGATAAACCTATCCTACTGTATATCATTGAAATCAGCAAGAGCAGAGCTCAGAGCTATCCAATAAGCTAAATACCTATATGTATAGGGTGTCCCATGAAAAAAAATTGGACCTTGCGAAATGCGATTTGAACCAATCAAGATTCATGAAATTTGAGTCTGATGGTTCCATTTTTTGCCTTTCGCTCAGAAATTGAATTTCCTCTG
Source organism: Ceutorhynchus assimilis (assembly GCA_917834065.1). NCBI lineage: Eukaryota > Metazoa > Arthropoda > Insecta > Coleoptera > Curculionidae > Ceutorhynchus > Ceutorhynchus assimilis. The sequence goes on from OU892277.1 coordinate 105,099,282, forward strand.
CTCCTATTGAAAGTGTCCAAATTGGATCTCCCTGTGGTCTTTCGAATAGGTATTTAGTTTAAACTCAGTAAAGTTTTCCTGAAAATATTTTTTTGTTTTACTAATGCAAATAAAAACTGCGATTATACCTATACTATATATAATATTAGATTATTTTGATTTGAAGTGTATTTTACTTTATCAACAAATTTCTGAAGGGAGGCATTCCCGGTTTACACATCCTTGAAATTACATCCCTAGTAGGGGGAAGGGGCCCGTAATTTCAAGCGGGCCTAGAGCCCCAAAGGCAGGGGCGGATGGGGCCCCTTAGACCGGCGCGGGAAGTCGATTGAAACCGTGCCGCGCCTGTCCAGCAAAAAGAAGTAAAAAGCACAAGCGATCGACTTCTGCGCATACCCTTCTCTTTTCTCTTGAGTTGAATAAAGACAAGACGACGAAATTACTCTATTTGCCGATAATCGGAGCCGCGTCACTTGCAGGTCAGTTCTCACAGAAATCACAAACCACTAACCAGTCACATAGCGGTTTTGATCATACCTACATGCAATCTGGAATAATGAAATGAGGCAGACAAACGCGAAGATACCTCAAAACGGAATATAGCAAGCAATGCAATTTTCCTTAAAACATCAGGAGTGGTATGGGCGCTTACGGCATGCATACTTATGATTTACAGAGTTCCAGAGTTGGAAAGTTGCCAAATGCTAAATCAATTAAAAAATTAGCTATCTGGCTTTTTTGCTTTTTCAATCATTTTCGAACTTCCTGAGGAGGCGCCAATCGGCGCCTGAAGGACCGGCTCATCGGGAAATCCCCCGGCATCACGATGGGCCCATCCGCCACTGTCAGTTTCTGCAGTTCTGGTGACTAGTGTTTCGCACATACCGGTGGATGTGGTGTTGTACACTCCTTTTTCGACGAGCACATTCTTTATTCATTTATTGACTCATGCGGGGTGTTATCAAATGCCCACTCTATGTTTAAGAAGGCGCAGATGGCTAATACTTTATACTGCAATGTGTTTTGGCTACTATCAGTAAGTTCTAATAAAGCGGTTTCTGACCCCATTTTCAAAATGGGCCATATTTCACGTGTTAAAATTTTTATAGTCAACAAACCTGATACACCCTGTATTGTTGAATCTAGGTTTATGCTTCTGTTACATTCACGTATTATACCTACAATGCTCACCATGTTTTCGACCATTTTGTTTGTGTTCTTGAATTCATAATGAGGTCACCTACTCTCAACCAGAAGGAAACAGGGTATAGTTGATATATCTTCGGAATGAAAGCAGTAATATAAATACTAATACCTTGTAATGAAAAGTGAATTATGTTTTGTTTTGTAATAAGTATCTACCTACTTTTTTTCCACTCAAAAAGTTGCATTTTGCAAGATTGAACTTAGTATGTGGAATCTTTGGAAAGATAATGGGTTGTATGAATAAAAACGAAGTAGGAGAGGTTGGGGTATTAGCGCAGTCCGGGAAATAGCGCAGATTCAATTTTTTGGATACCTGTGACTCTTGGCAACATAGCTTTATTGCCCAAGGAGGGGTATTGAGGAACACCGATCAGTGCATTACCAATTGTTAATGTGAACACGATCGTTTAAGATTAAAAAAAATATTTGTAAAACTACACGAGAAAAGTTTTTTTATTTATCGTGGATCCCGGCTATTGGATTCAAAATTCAAAGTCGTGTTTCTCTTGCTGCTTGAGCTTGAGGTTGTAAATAATTCCGGAATAGCTTTTGTCTATTATTGTTTCTTGTTGTGATATATTGGTATTAGAGTGGTAAGTACTTCGTTAATCCACTTTTCGTAGTAGTGGTTTAAAAAGGGAATAGTATGGTTTATTTTCATTCATTATTCAGGACTACCTATAGCTTAACAGCCTGTATCTCTGAAATAGGGTACTCTTGGACCCATGTTCATAGGAATTTTTGCTCTTAATTTGAGATGTAGAATCCGCAGTTAAAATATTAACCTCTAATTTTGGGGCACCCTGTGTGATGTTGCTGAGTATTAACGGCGTTGCTGTACAAGATCAAATGCTGAACAGACTTCCAAAATGCTGTACAATCTTTTATGTCTTCTATGGAGACATATTAAATGTACAATGTTGAAAAAAATACCAAAATTTTCTAAAAATTGGATTTGTTTGGAATGTAAGCTGTGCATGAACAATTGATACCAAAAAGTAAGAATTTATACTCATGTTGTTCCAATAATACCTATGTATTCTATGTAGGTACATATAATAAAAGTCATAATTTTATTTCCCATAAATAAAAGCTTATCGCGCCCGCCTTCTTTTACTTTTTTTACCCTACATAATAATTCTGTCCCAATACCAATGAACATAATAATTATTAACATCTTGTATTGCAATAGCCGGGATCCACTACAGTTACCGGTGGTTGTTGACGACGTCATTGAAAACGCGTCAAAACCGGGATTCATATGAATACCGGTGCCGGGAGGCTAGACACAGCGTTATTTTTAACGCAGTTTGGCACCATAGAAGAAAATTTATTCACTCACTTATTCTATATCTGACCCACTGTTGATATTGTTACGTAAGCGGGTTCGTATATAAGTGAGTCTAATTTTCCAAAATCAAATCTTATTTGAAACAATAACAAAGAATCACCCAGGCAGGTCATGATATTCAAAAACACCCAAACTTGTTATAAAAAACATGTTCCTGTATGCTGAAATTAGAGCAAAAGCAAAAAAAATAAGCTAAAACTCACCTGACATTCTCATGTTTCTGGATATAGATCTTGTGGAATTGGCCTTCGACAGGCGATATGATATCGTTTTTCATTTCCATGGCCACATGTTGGGGAAGGACCGACAAAAGCAGTCGCTCCTGAAAAATATCGGTCCCGTTTTGATAACATTATTTCAAACTGTATATAGGGGCAATCGGGATGAATTGATAGAGGGACAGATACAGAGTTCGGTCTGGTAAAAGTATATAGTATGTAATTGAAAATATGATTTCTGGTATTGTGTAGAGAACTTGGCAAAACCTTCAAAAGGGATAAAATACATTAAAGAAATGCACAAAAGATTTTCAAGATTATTATTTCCTGTGAGGAAAATGGAAGCTCTCTAGCCAATTTAAAATAGCAATTTAATTTCCTTGGAAGTTTTTCGTAGCCAGCAGAGTATAACAAAAAATCAGTCACGCCGTTTAGACTCTTAGAGAAAATCATTGTATAAATTATTTAAAAAAAAAAACTTTTACCATGTTTCGCTCAACAAAAGGGTTTGTTATTTTAACGGCGATAAGAACTTTTAGGTAAATTTCGAGTTAAATTATACAGAGAGTTTACTTTCGCTTCCAGCTAAGTTCGTTAGGTAGCTTCATTAGCAGAAGGCTTCTCTAATTCGACAAGAATATAGAGGTCTTTGTTTGTTAAAAAATAGACAGCTTCTTTGTTATCCTTAGGCATACAATTTCCGCAGTAAATTTCAAAGGATAAGCTTCAAAGGATTAATTAATTAGGTGCACTTTAGTCGTGGATTTCTAGAATCACTTCCGACAATACAAATTTAGGATTAATATTTCTAAATAAAATCTTACCAGTTTCTCGTTCTCATCCTCCATTTCCAGTCGTGCCGCAATGCAATTTCTGGTGTCTAGAAATGCCTTTCGCTGTGCATGTTCCATGAGATTGTGCATGAAAATTCCGACAATGTTGACGCACAGGAACACGACTACGTTGGCAGATAGCTGCAATAATACGAAAATCGACTAATTTCCACTGAATATACACGCATATATTGTTTTAGTTTAATATAATTTTGTGTTGGTTTATTTTTAGCCTTTACCACTTAAGGAATATTGTATAAAGGGTTGAAAAAGAAATTTTTATAGTAATTAACTGATATTACTGAAATTTGTTGCTGTCCAATCTTATAAACTTGAGCATGATGTTCCGAAATTGCATCGACAAACAAGCCAGAATTCTAGGAGTTCAGATGTTTACGTTTATTCTGGAAATTTTATTGTATTCGAGAAAACTAGACTTCTATAGATAAATCTGGAGTACGATGTCACCTGTAGTAGTGATTTGGTAGGCCATTTAAATAAAAAGAGGGTTGTTGTAGTCAGTCTAGTTTAAATAGGTACGAGATTTGTTGTGTACGTTTTGATAAGAGATAAGTAGCTTTTCATAAAGTCAAATTGATCAATAATTTGTTGTTACTGTTTATAAAGTGAAATCTGGTGGACCGTGGACCCGGAATCCGTGAGAATAATTCTAGAAAATTCTTGTACGTGTTACCTTCATTCAGTCAGGATAAAATACCGCTTGAGTTATGGCAGAATATTTGATGACTCCAGACTCCACAATACAACGACACTAATTCTGTAAGATTTTGATTCGATTCCATGATTCCAATATGCAGTCTTCATGAACTTGGTCCTGGAATATCAAAATCCCAAACTTTCTAGAGCGGTCCAAATTCCCCTAATTCTCCTAATTACTTCTTCATTTTTGCAGCATGTCATTCTTTGAATGTGGTCTAGTTTTTGGCTAATAGTGGTAGTAGCTTGAAGCTGTAGTAAGCTGTATAAATATTTCTTCTGCTTTTTTTTTATTATATAATCCTTTCGCTTCCATTTTTCGGGAACTGTATAAACGAACGGTCGTTTCCTTTCTGTTTTCTTTCATTTATTTCCAATATATTCGTACGTGCCCTCATCTCAAAGATACTCCTCCTATTTCCAAAGGCTATTTTCTTATTAGGTTTTAACATAATTCAAAAAGAACAAGCCAATTTCGTAACACAATATTTTATGAAGGAAAAATAATACGATATTTCAACAAAGTCACAAGTGTTCTACTCATGATAAAGTCTTATTACAAATACATGTCACACACGTGTAACATATGAGAAACACTTGCATCAGTACGAGCAAGGTCAAGGCGATACAAGAATAATTCATCCCAGAAAATTCAAATTTCAATTGTCATAAACTTATCAATGAACGACAAAAAGTAGGCGGTTGGAATAATTAGTTAGCGTTTCAAAGACAAATAGGACAACAAACTCGGTTACTCATCAAGATATTTATTCATAACGACAAATTATTTGATATCCTTAACTTTATTATATACGGAAATAAGCACGATAAGAGCAGCTAATTCGATTTGCTTATTATTCAGACAGCTATCGCCCTTTCAGCATGACAAAGTAATTATCGCCGGGCAAGATATTGACCTTCCGATGCTCCCGACAAAGATATCCGATTTTGAAGTGAAGCCCAGGGGAATTTAAGGGTTAGACTAGCGAGTTTTGAACTGCTAGAGGAATCTAAATACATCTCATCTCATTTTAGAGCCAAACTAGTTTCACAAGTCACCCTGGTTAACAAACTATCTTTTTGTCAGTGCATGAGTTCAGTGAAAGCGACTCGACGCCTGAATTTTTTAAAAAGGGCAGCCAAGAGTCCGAGACAACATGGTTTTTACTTTAATTAGAAACTTGGTAATTATTTAGGAAGTGAGTTCTGCATGCAAGTAGGTATGATCCGGACTCTGCACAAGGCACCTCGAAAGTAAAACTCAGTAAGTGAATCTAAAGAGACAATAAAATAAAATACACTTCCCAGACAAGGACGACAATGCAGAAAAATAAATCTTCTGTAAAGGGATTGGGAAGACCCTGCACCTTGATGCATGGGAATTGCGATGGACAAGAATGCCTTTCAGTTTGAAGAAGAGAGTTTTTCAAGCAAATACACATCAATTCACCTAATTCTTGGCTGTTCTTGGGTCAGGTCTAATGAGATGAGAAGCCACCGTGAAATCTCATTTGGAGCTGATTTACGTCAAAAAACCTTTTTGATTCATAAAAATCTTTATTTAATAGGTACGAACCTAAAATATATTAATAACACAGTTTTTAATAATTATTAGCCTCACTGCTCTGTTAAATTAATGCTGTTACCTTTATCCTTTCAGTGATATTCCATATTATAGCCGTTTTTAAAGGTGGTTTTCATTTCCCATCAACTCCATTATTTTACAGTAGGTATTATAAAGTAAACAAGGGCCGTACAGCTCTTGGTTTTTATGACGCTTTTAATGGAGTTGCATTAATATGAATAATATAACATGATATTTTATTTACATATTTATGTACGTAGGTATATATGTATACAGGATGATTCACTTAGCCCATACATTAGCTTGCAAGTGGATTCGATGCTTTCTCTACAAATCCACCTGAAAACTGGAAAACTTCTTATGCACGGGCTACGTAAATCCGGGGTGAATATTATGTATGTATGTATATGAAAAAAATTGTTGAAACGCTCCAGTTCGTGAGTGGCTTTCATCGCGAAAACGAAACGCTTGCATTTGAAAGTTACGAACATTTCCATTCGCTTTAAAATTTGTTCTGGATAAAAGCAAACGACGAGTTCACAAACGGAAATATGGGGAAAAAAGTTAAGAGCTTTCGAATAGCATTTCCATTTAATAAATAAGAGGCACGACTCGATTCTCCATTATAGATTTAGCGTAATGCCATAAACAGCTCGCTCGTCACGTTATAGAAGCGAAATTCTTGGAAACTATCCTTCATCGCGTGGATTTTGTTTCTATTGAAAGTTTGTCAATAAGGAAGGGAATCAGAATACGCGAAAGTTCCATAGCGATATTCAACAGCTCTATACAATAATTTAAATTATCAAACCCTTTTTTTTTACGTTTATAGAAAGTGGCAAAACAATCAAGAAGTTTGAAAAAACTCAAACTGACCCAATTGATTCCATTTAACCTGGTAGAGAAGACCTAAAAGATCAATTATTTAGAGAAATGCCGATGCTTAAAGCACAAAGATCATCGAGATTTACTTTGAAAATAATGGGTCCATTATTGCGCAGGTCCACTAAACTGTTTTTACAAACAATGAAAACTTTTATTGGAATAATTGACACTTATCACTTATTGCTTCCAGTTAACTTTATACAAGAATTTTCTTAGTTAAACTGACTCTCTGACTTAGAAACTGTATCTAACAGCTCCAACTTTGAATGGGACAAAAATAAACTTTGCGAGTGAGGTTAAGTATATGGGAACCAACATCTTGAAAAAGTCACCGACCACGTTGTATGAACCTCTGTCCAACCTCTGCAATGGAGGATATTGTCACGGTTCTGGCTTGCGTGACAGAAATCTTGGGTCCGTTTATTCCAAAATCAAAGTCCAATTAACACAACAATAATTTATTCCACGTTACTATACACTCTGAAACTAATTACTTCACTAATTTACTGAAACAACTCTTACAAAATTCACTATCTAAATCATATCACAGTCAATCTTAAAACTAAAAACTACTAACTAGTACCGGCATTTATATATCCGTAATCCATTCTTGTAAAATCCAGAATAAACGCGATAGTCCCTTTTCTCGAATAGCACTGTAAAATCTAGAACCAGCTGTCCAATTCTGTACTTCCTGGCGCTTCCGCCAGATTTTCGCGACACTGCCCTCCTCTTAAGGCTGATCGTCCCGATCAACTTCGCGCCCATGATATTTCGACAATCTGTCCAAATGTACAACTTTCATCTCACTCCTGGTAGTCCTGGTGTTGCGCTGAACTCGATGAACCAAATCATTAATCCTCTTGATTATTCTGTAGACATGCTGAAGACAATTTCGGCGACACTCTTTTCTTTCTTGCTGGATTATACAGCCACACTAAATCACCTTCTGGAAATCCGGCTGAATTGGCTTTCAAGTCGTATCTGGTCTTCATTCGATCACTGGCCAGCTGAATATGCTCCCGAGCTAAATCATGACGTATCCCCAGAAGTCGTGCCCTTACTTCGTCGACTTAGTCTCGAATTTTTTTTCGTTCTTCTTCAGGTATTCCAAACATCAGATCGCAAGGTAACCAGAGTTCTCTTCTAAAAACGATTCTAGCTGGACTGTCACCTGTTAACTCGTAAACAGTTGCTTTGCAAGCCATTAAAAATAGAGGCAAGTGTTTGTCCCAACTCGCTGGTTCTTTGCGACCACTTTTGTCAGGTGTTCCTCTATGGTCTTATTGAATCGTTCTACCATGCCATCAAACTGTGGATGTAGAGGTGTTGTCCTTGTCTTACGAATTCCCATGATCTCACAAATTTTGTTAAAGATGACAGATTCGAAGTTTCGTCCCTGAATGTAACTCTAGTGGTACATCATGACGACTAAAAACTTCGTCCACTAGCACCTGAGCAATAGTAATGACCATTTACTAAAGTAATCCATGATAACCAAGATATATTCGTTACCACGCTCTGACTCAGAGAACGGTCCGGCTACATCTATCGCTATTTTTTTCAAATGGGAGACCGATATTGTACTAAGTATTTCATGGGCCCCCGAGATCTTAGTTCAGGGCCTTTACTGGTAGCATAAATGTCGCATTTTTGGCACCAGTTTTTAACGTCTTATGTGTGCCTCTGAAGTTTCGTCACGTATTTCTTTTAATATATCTTCTACTCGATCTTTTGGAATAACTAGTTGGTTCTTCGTAGTTTTCCCACCGGCACTTTCCCAAACTCTTTTCAGTAAACCATTTTCTACGGTCAGAGAGTTCCACTGAGCCTCTCGATCTTCTCTTATTTGTTTGGTAGTCCATTTATCATTAACGATAAGACTTGTTCTTCTCACAGCTGGACCAGTGTTTTTCTCATGCATATCAATTCTTTGACAATGCTTGCAATCTTCTTTATATGGCCGTCTAAACAGAGCGTCAGCATTTTTATGCAGGTTTCCAGGTCGATGTTTAATTTGGAAATCGTATTGCTGCAATTTCTCAATCCATCTAGCAAGCTTTCCTTCGGGCGTTTTCATTTCTAGAACCGCGTGATATATTCAAATTAGAAACTTACGTTCGTAGAGATACTTATGGAAATGGTCGGCTGCTTTTACTATGGCAAGCAACTCTATTCTGATGACAAAATAATTACGTTCTGGCTTTGATAAGGTTCTGCTGTAGTATTCTACGACATGCTCTTGTGAATTTTGAATTTGTGAAAGGGCAGCTCCAATACTGGTGTTGCTTGCATCTGTATCCAAAATCAACATGCCTTTCTGATCGGGATAGGATAACAATGGGCTTGTACATAATGCTCCTTTCAATTTTCTAAAAGCGGAACCGCATTCTTAGGTCCAATTGAATGTTGATTTTTCTTCCGTTAATCGATGAAGCGGGGCAGCTATATTAGCGAATCCTTCTACAAATCTTTGATAATAAGAACATAATCCTAGAAAACTCCTTAGTTCATGTTTGTCGCGTGGTTTTGGCCAATTCCTGACAGCAGCTATCTTTCCTTCCATAACTTGTATGCCATCTTCAGATATCACGTGACCTAAGAATTCACCTTTATTTTCAAATAGAAAACACTTATTTGAATTGAGTTTTAAGTTGGCATTCCGGAAGCGGTCAAAAACTTCTTTCAGGTTATTGAGATGTTCTTGGAACGAATTTCCCAAGATCATGACATCGTCTAAATATACCAGGCAAGTTCTCCATGAAAGGCCACGCAAAACAAGATACATCAGTCGCTCAAACGTAGCTGGAGCATTACACAATCCGAAAGGCATTCGCATTAGGTTGAACTGATATAACCCGCTTTCGGTACTGAAGGCAGTTTTCTCTTTGTCATCTTTGTGTTGCCACTTGCCAGTATCCACTCTTAAGATCCAAGGTGGAAAACCATTTGGAGCCCGATAGAGTTGTTAATGTATCGTCTATCCTCGGGAGAGGGAAGCTGCAATGACCTATCATCACAGATAGACAGAGTATTCCATTCATAAAATACTATTTGTTGTGTTGACAACATGTTTATATGCCAGGGGGGATTTGGGGTGCGGGTGGTCTATGGTGGGGATAAGTCGCCCGATCTAAGTCCGGCCTCAACAGCTGTTCCCTGCCATAGACCAGACCCAATTGGTCTCGCTCCAAAACCAAAACGATGATATGCGAAAAGTTTTCCAGACTAACACGAACATATCTTATGTATCGGTCTTTTTCTAACATATACTAATCATCATCGCATAAAATAGAGACAACAAGATACTCTGGGCGAGAACGGAACGTACCTATTACTAAGACAAGCCGAGTTTAGTCTAGTGCTGTGTTGCCAAGTGTAATTGAAAGGTAGGACTATATACCTGCGTTAGAAAGAGAAAATAAATATTCCTACGACTAAATGTGGTATTTTAGTAGTGGGGGAGTTTGGTCAGGATAGAAAGAATCGGACATGTTGTCAACATATAATAGGTCATTGAGAAGCTGTCCTTCTTGGTGACGTCATTAAGCTTACGGTAGTCCACACAAAATCAAATACTTCCATCTTTCTTTGTAACCAATACTACTGGCGCAGACCATGGACTATTTGACTCCTCAATAATTTCCTCTTGAAGTATTTTATCAATTTGGTTTTCCACTTGCTGTTGTTTAGCTACTGGCATACGTCGAGGTGGTTGTCTAATTGGGTGTGCCAATCCAGTATCAATTTTGTGTTGAATCAAACTGGTCCGCCTGGTTTGATTATCCATTAAAAAATACGTCTGCTTCTTTCAAGATGAAATCTGTGGCTTCCTGAGGTCTAACTGGATCGAGGTGTTTCCATGATTTCTCCAAAGTCTGCATCAAGGTGTCTGTATCCAATTTCGGTTGTTCAAAATGTCGCTTATCTGATAGGTCATAGTTCGATATTTACTTAATTGGTGCTATGTATTTACTTAATGTTCTGACAATAAAACATTAAAATGTTTACTGGACGCAGGACTTTATTTTAAGGCCGGAAAACAGACTACAAAGACTATAAACCCACAAGGTTTATTTTAAAGAACACACGACATGACATATCTATAACATGACATTTCCTAACTTGCAGGGTGGCCAAATTATGAAGCATACCGCACTTTTCCCTTCCCAAAAAAAAGTAAGACTATAGATCCAATTCAATTATGGGTTTGGGAACCCTATTTGATCTACGTACTGGGGTTCTAAACGTCAAATCCGTACCAACAATTGTCCCTCCGGGAACAACAGGATTATCGCGATAGACATCTTGCTGAAACTCGGGTTAGGCTTTGAGGAAGACTTCTCCTTACTAGAGACTAGGGTCTATATCAAGGTTTTTCCCTGAATGACAAGCAACATCATCCGCTTCCGAAACAGATGTAGTAGATGGTTGAGGTAATTTAGTCGGTGACCGCTCTGATGACGTTTCTAACTCCAGACTAATAGAAGGGTACTTATTACTTATGTTCTAATGCTAAAGAATCCTTACATTTACGTTTATAGTCACAATGGAACATTCTTATGACATCATTGACTCTAATTAAATGAGTCACTGAACTTAACACTTTTACAATAACGCCATATACCCAAAATTTATCTGTTTTTCTGAACTTCACTAACACTTTTTCACCATTAGAAAAAAAATTACTTACGACAACTGGATCAGACTTATTTTTGGTTGTATTATAACCAATATCAGGTTTTAAAAGATCTAAACGTGTACGAGGCTTTACTTTAAAGACAATTTGAAAAGGTGATAATCCAGTGGTCGTAGTTTGTGTATTTCTATGTGTAAGTAAAAACTGGCTTAATCTAGCTGACATAGACAGGGAATAATCAGCTTTGGATTCATCAGTTGTCTATTAACATTTTGAGGACTTACGTATTATGTATCACAGTGCCCTTATGATGTGTTTTGCCTAACCGAAACATGGCTCAACCCAGGCATGGACAGTAAATCTTTTTCTATACCTGGATACAGATTTTTGAGGAAAGACCGAGGTGGTAGAGGAGGAGGACTGGGTATTTACATAAAAAAGAATTTAAAATACTCAATTTACCATTTTGATCACATGTTTACTGACTTAGAAATATTAGGAATTACCTACATACTAAAAAATGAAACATTTTTATTATTAAATATATACCGTCCTCCTTCGGGAAATGTCTCCGTCTTTCTCGATAATTTAGAAGATATTCTGGCCAGTGTGATCACACAGTTCAACTATATTTTAGTCGTAGGAGATTTTAATGTCGATTTTTTGTCTTCTTCAACTCATACAAATAGGCTTAAAACAATTTTAGATATTTTTGACCTCACACAACGAATCTTTGAGGCCACTAGGGTAAATCCAAATACCGGCAGTTCTTCCCTTATCGATATGATAATTGCAAGCAAAAATTTATCTTCAATACAATCTGGATCATTAGCAGTTTCACAATCCTTAATCGATCACAATCTAATATACTCCATTTTTCAGAAACCCAATATTGACAATTTAAAAAAAAAAGTTCAATATAGAGACTATCAGAATATAGACATAAATAACTTTTTATCAGAAGGTATTTTAATCGGTTGGGATGACATTTATAACACTAATGACATAGATGAAAAAATAGATATTTTCAATAAGAAAATTCTCGATCATATGAATCGATTTGCACAAATCAAAACAAAATTTTTTTGTGAAAGGCCTTTTGCTCCTTGGATCACTAGCAATATTAAATTATTAATAAAGCTAAGGGATAAAGCACTTCGAAAATTTCAAAAATCAAAAAACGACGGCCACGGACAATATTATAGGCAGTTACGTAACTACACAAAACACGCCATTATTAGGGAAAAAATAACCTTTTTCAACCACATGGCAACACAGAAAGGCAAAGAATTTTGGAGCATAGCGAATAAACTAAACCTAACACATAAAAAAAACTTATCAGAACTTCCAGATAATTTAAATAACGCAACAGACATTCATAATTTTTTTCAAATGCATTCAAGACTCCCTGATACCACGTCTCCGGCATTGATTGATTATTATAAAAATACCAAATATAATGGCGAAACTTTAAATTTTACACTTATGAACCATAGTAGCTTACTAAAAATTGTTTCTACTATATCATCTAATGCCATTGGGGTGGATGGGATATCTATAAAAGATATAAAATTCTGTATGCCGTTTTGTGTAGATCCATTATTGAATATTCTAAATACTTGCATTTTAGATAAAACTTACCCTTCTGTTTGGAAAAAAGCCATTATTAAGCCCATCGGGAAAATTTCAAACCCGACTCAATTAAATGATCTGAGGCCCATTAGCATTTTACCAGCTCTATCAAAAATAATCGAAAAACACATTTCTATTCAATTAGGTTCATTTGCCGAAAGCCAGAATATTATCCCAGAATGCCAATCAGGGTTCCGTAAGGGTTTTAGCACAAACTCAAGCCTGGTAAAAATACTTAATGATATACGTTTAAATGAGGAAGAAAAGAATAGTACGTGCATGGCCCTCCTTGATTTTAGTAAAGCCTTTGATACTGTTAACCATAATATGTTACTGGCAAAATTAAAATATTTTGGTTTATCTAATGATGCAATTGCTTTTTTCCAAAACTACTTGGAAAATCGTGTTAGTCGAGTTGAAGTCTCAAAAGAATCTAACAGAACATTTTCCGAATACCAACCAGTTTCGTGCGGGGTGCCACAAGGTTCCATCTTATCCCCTCTGCTATTTTCAATTTATGTGGCCGACATGTACAAATCTGTCAAAAAAGCTACACTACAACAATATGCTGATGATTCGCAGGTATATATACCACTTAATAAAGATAATATTCAAATTGTTCAAAATCACCTTATTAATGACATAAATAACGTTGAATTTTTTGCTCTAAATCATAATCTTAAGCTAAATACATCAAAATCTCAAATCATCGTGTTAGGTAATAATTATACAAAAAAAGATATTGAGCAAAGATTGCATTTTAATATTTCCAATAATTTAATTCCCATTGTAGATCAAGTAAAAAATCTTGGGGTGATTTTTGATAGTTCTCTTTCTTTCGAGCCGCATATTAAACTTAAACTAAGAGCTGCTTATCTGCGCCTTAAACAACTTTATAATTTTAAAAAACATCTTCCACCAAAACAAAAAATGTACTTGTGCGAGTCTCTAAACTAAATCCAACGAAGCTACGGAGTGCACCAAAACATTGTCATGCATAGTGCACGTGATCCCTCAGGCGAGGCCTGGGCAGATGTGCTTGTACAGAGTCGCACTCGCACTTAGGGACCATCGAAATTTTATCAAATTTTATTAAATACCTAATATGCGACTAGGTATGGAAAAATTACTCAAAGGTTAACTAATAAAGAAAAACAAAAACCATTTTGTATATACATATAACATTTAATGAAGTACAAAAAAATGGGGACATTTCTATTTTAGGAGGACAATTGACAAATGGGTTAACAGTTTTCGATTTCAAAATTATGTTTATTTAATACTAGCGCAAAAATAATAAAAAATAATGATAAAATAATAAATACTTTTGTCATTTTAGTCCAGTTACTCAGAATCCGAAGAACTGCTAGAAGATTCATTAGGATTAATTATTATCGGATTTCTATCAACTAATTCATCAACTATGTGATCTAATTCTAACATTTTCACTTCTACCTTATCTTTTACATGTCCTACGCAATTATTCCATTTTTCAGCAGTGATAGACAAAACAGCTTCACTGAAAATATTTTTAAGATCGCAAAATTTAAAAGTAACATTTTTGTTTGCAACATAGTTTTTTATGTCCGCCCAAATAAGCTCTATTGGGTTGAGGTCGCAGTGATAAGGGGGAAGACGTAATACTACTCTATTATGTACGTAAATGACCATTCCGACCCTGTAACGATTAGGCCAAAAGCAATAAGTTCCCCTACCTTGGAAGTCCCCTACAGATTGCAGGTAAATCCGATTGGCCAGCGTGAGGGGTTTGTTTATTTTAGCCCAATAGATGCAAAGCCACGTGCCGATCATGCTTCGATCACGCACGGAAAGTGTTTTGGCCCGCTTTTTTGGTTCCATGGATATAGTATAATTCTGTCTCTTTTTGACTACGGTGACGTTGTTTATGGAAGCTCCTTGATAGGGCGAACAAAACGAATGATTCAAAAAATTCAAAATAGCTGTATGAGATTTTCATTTAACATTCCTTATAGAGACCATATCACGCCATACCTAAATACTAATAATATAATAAACATGGAAAACAGAAGAAAAAAACACATGTATAATTTTATCTATAGAATTATCAAACAGGGCAGTCCAGGATATTTGAAGAGTATTTTTGCAATTTCTAGTCACAGACATAATACTAGGCTCAATGAACATTTTGTTTTGGCACAGCATAGGACTGCAACTTTTCAGCGATCTTTTGCATTTGTTGCAGTTCAAATGTGGAATAATTTGCCTGTGACGATGAAAACTTGTGGTCCGGAGTCGTTTTCGAAGCAGGTTAAATTAAAACTATTAGAAGAACAGGGAACGTAATGCTTTTAAGTGCTTTTTAACTGTTTATTGGTAAGGCCTTATGGTATATGGATGTATGCATGTGTATATAGGAACGGAGATATCAGTTATGTGCAAAAACTCTAACTTGGGATGAACTTCATACGCTTCTACGATTACATTCGCCCCCTGTCCTCCCTGTCTCCTTTTCGGTTGCCGCCCAGCTTTCATTCTTCATTCTCCATACCGCATCAGCTTTGTTTAGAATATAGGATTATAAACCTCTATTTAAGTAGTTTTTTTTTTGTGTAATTTAATAATTTAAGTGGGTAATATATTAATATATTAATTAGGAATAATCACAGGGCAGCTTCGCATAGGCACTATGGTGCAATATGTAAGCGGTTTTTATAATCGAGAAGATGTCCTTTTTGTCATGAAATTATCTAAGTATTCAGTTTATGTTATTATATTTAGGTTGTTGGCAAATAAATGCTTTTGAATTTGAATTTGAATTAAATTTTTTTCAATATCTTGAACCCCTTTTTCTGCGGTTTCATTAGAACTAGGGTGAATTGGAGGGGTTAAAACTAGGTGAATTGGAGGGGTTAAAACTGGGATCATTCCATTTGCTTGACAAAATTTGATGAATTCAGCTGAGTTATATGGTGAACCGTTGTCACTAACTATTTGGTTAGGTAGGTAGGCCCATCATAGAAAAGGTTATCTTAAGTTTCTCAATAGTAACCGAAGCTGTTGTAGAAGACATTAAATGAATATCCACCCATTTCGAGCAGCTGTCATGAATTATTAAAAATTTATTTGCTTTCTCCAAAGTCTGCATCAAGGTGTTTGTATCCAATCTCGGTTTTTCAAAATGTCGCTTATCTGATAGGTCACAGTTCGATATTTGCTTAACTAGTTCGAGAGTTCCAATAATCTCTCCTCCCTTTATTTTTACTGTTTCAGGAGAAACATTGGCAATTCTTATCATAATGTCTTCATTTGTTCTTACTAGAGTCTTTCCAACGAGAAATTTTTCTGGTTTATCTCCAATAAAATTATGTGTTAGTCCAACGCAGCACCCAGGATTTGTTTCCAATTTTCTGCAAATGATCTTTCTCAGTATTTGCAGGAACTCTCACCGCCTCTTGCTGGAAAATGTTTCCAGGACTTAGATAGGCGAAATAATTCATCTCGCCCCAGTCAATAAAGGCAAAGGAAATGATTAACCTTAGTGAAGCGGATCTAAGGCTGCTAACAGGTTTCCTAAGGTCACTGCTTTCTGGGCTACCACCTGAAAAGGAGGCAAAACAGAATCAGACCTATGCCGCTTCTGTGAATAAGCCTCTGATGAGTCTGCGTAACACATACTTTGCAACTTCGAGGCATAGTGTTGCAGAAGACTTATCCATCTGGAGCCGCCCTATTTAATGGCTGCGAATGTGAATCCCAGGAATATTATCGGCTTTGCCAAAATCCTTAATTTGGGAACTCACTAGATATAAGGGGAAGCACGATAAATCTAATCAGAGCTGTTTTCGGGTGCCACCCTTTGAGCGCTCCCGAGCTACTCCGAAGTAGTCCGGCTACAGTTTGACCCGTTCGGTTTCAAGCGTTCGAGTGCAAAACGCATAGAGTATGACAGGTCACTGACAGGTGTGAAGTGTTCTAGGAGCTTCGCACTCCGCACCCGAAAGCGGCTCAGGTCGCAGTGCGAAGAGGTTTAAAAAACCCAACCATCACATTCTCCAATCTACAATCTAGAAACTTATATACAAAAACACCAAATCGAGGAACAAGAAACCTTTCAATTCACGTAAATGCTTGTTTATTTGAATATTATCCATTTCTTGGCAAAAACTACCAACTTCCTGATGAACAGTTTTAACTTCCTGAGGGAAAGTCCCAACCTCGCACCCAACTTCTTCACAGGCTTTTTCCATTGCATCCTTTCCCTTCCAGGATTTTCTTGTTGTAAAAGTGCTGTAGGCCGTTCCTGTTCTATTTGTCTTCAGGTTTCTCTTTGTTGTGTTGTCTTTTTTTCTGTCATGGATATATCGCTTTTTTCCATGTCTCAAGGATGAAGTATTAATTGCGGCTTTGAACCTAACTCCTTTAAAGCGAGATACGAAACTTTTTTTTTGAAAAGCTACGCAGTAACCAAAAGAAAATATTGTAAGACTTTGGATTTATTTATATAAACTTCTTGCAAATATCTAGTTTTCTATAAAAATAATTACATATTCACATTTAAATTAATGATGAGAAAATTACTTATATTAAAAAATAATTTTCACATAAATAAACGTATGCATGCATGTACATATAAAATTACTCATTTTAAAGTATCTGGGAGCAATTAAATAAATTTGTGTAAGGTTTCATTTATACTCATTAAAATTGTGTCAATGATTTATTTCATAAGCGCAAATTTCAACTTCAACAAAGTTTTCTATTGAAATGTATTCGAGTTTGAATTTGAGAAATTATTAAATAATACAATCTTCTTTTTAATTAAACATGATCCGATGGAACAAGTAAACTTTGAACAAGTTTAATTAACTTAATGTCAATAAAAATTTTGCATCGCATTTACTTGCGGATGGAGTTCATTAATTTCAACTGAAAAAATGTCACCTGAGGTATGAAAATTTAATTGGTAATTCCGTATCTCTATCCCTAAATTTGCTCGTATTAAATTCGTATTGGAATTTACGTCACGTGTACATAGGACAATTCGCATATCCGTTCTCTAATTTCCACCTCTATTGTCCATTTGGTTTTTATTTATATAAAATTGAATTTCATCTGCCATAGCTCCAGGTCGTATAAATGGAAGTTCAATTGAAGCGGGTTTTACATAAAAGAACAAACTAGAAATTGTATGGTCGGAATATTTGTTTTCCTCTGTTTGTGCATAACAAATGTTAAATGCCCTCGGATATTTTAGGCGTTATGATTTATTTTAAAAAGATTCATATTTTAAATAATTTACTGATTTGATAAATATTGGCTATGTTCTGATATGAACTGTAGGTACCTACTGAATTTACTGGACGCCGTTCCGATATTATTTCCAGTACACTGGATTCCGTCGATTCAGTACTGCATGACCACAAGAGTACGCTGTTGAAATCGGAACGGCAAATGACACTAAAATCAGCACAGTAAATCCACTACTGGCAGTTGATATCGGAACATAGCCATTATCTATAAGTGTGATAAAGATGGCATCTTCGACATCCAGCTGGGTATCGATTCGGAATTTTGTCATCACTGGCCGGTGTCATAACTGACACATGTGTCCATAAATGGATGTCTGTAGCTAGCTCGTAATTGAGGAAATTGTTCAAAATCTGGCAATTTTTTTCTATTAAATTTTAGATAGGTAACTTCTAAGGAGATGCTTTGGTAAAAACAAAAACTCAAAGTAATAAGAACTGCTATCTGGGCTTACACATTATTGGCTCCCTTGGTTTTGTGGAGAACACTTTTCTATCCTATTAAAAATATGTGGAATGGAAGTAAAAATACAATATATGAGAGTACTCCTACAAGCTTTAATAAATCCACTCTTCTAGCTAAAAACCAAAGAAGAGTTCCAGTGATTTATTTCTCTGAAAGAGGAAACATTTACATTCTAGACATTTATAATAAGAATCCGGGAAATATTTTGCCGGAAAAATGGAAAATGCTTCATCCGTTTTTAAGCGAGAGCTAGAATTTGATTTATGGATGAAAATCGATGCGCTTCTTTTAAAAAGTCTATTTCAGGGGCCCTGAAAATTTTTATTACAAATTTAAATTTGCTTAAGTTATGCCTGTGTACTATTGCACGCAGAAATTTTAAGTTAATAGTAAATCTTCTTTGTTAAATTAGCATTTTAATGCGTGACTTTAAGTATTCTATTAGGTCTTCGTTAAGTTTCTTGTTCGAATTATTAAAAAGATTATTGATCAAATATTTTACCTGTTGCCAGCGTAGATGGGGAAAATCCGTAGCAAACACTGCCGAAACTGCAACGTGGGCGGCACAAAGCAAAAATCCGAATACGCCAGCTACCCAAGACTTCAAAGGCATCATCGCGTATGCTAAAAAGATCACGAAGACAACCTGAAAAGAAAATCTAAGTATTATAATATTTTTGATATGAATACCTAATTATGTTGGAAAAAATATTTCATAATTGCAGTAATCTAATTGATGTTATAGGCTTAAAATACCCCAGCTTAGGGAAAACGTGAATCTGACAACCCGTATAATTTATTTTGATTAGATTGGAACGAACACGATTAGATTATAATTCAGGTAGAATAGAAACCAGGAAAAATGCAGAAGAGACAATAGTTGAAGTGTTTGAAGAAAATCTATCAGACTCTGAGCACGAAGTGTTATATTCGGTAGTCGAAGATGATTATCATCATAGGCGATCACTCGATACCGAGTATAATTATCTTTCATTCTATTCTTATTGTCGTCGATTGTGCCTTTTTTTAAGGGCATATAAACCAATTCTGGAGTCGCGCACCCTTCTACAGTTTTGGCACACCCAGCCCAGCCTCTGGCAGCATTGTCTCTTCCTCTGTTTTCTCACTCCTTCCTGCATTACCTCGTTTCGGTATCGTGTCGGCTTGGCTAGTCTTCAAAAGTTTATGGTCCGTCCTGGACTATTCGACGCCATTATGAGGGGCTATCGATGCCATATTCTCCTTAAGCATGTCTTTGTAGCGTATTTGTTGACCTCCTTGATTTAGTTTTCCGTCTTTCAGTTGACTGTGGAGAATCTGCCGTGGAAGATGTGTTTCGGGCATGCTGCGAGGTGACCTGTCCAGCAAAGTTGGTGCTTAATGATGAGAGCTTCCATGCTAGTTGTTTTGGCCTTCTCTAAAACACTAATGTCCGTTTACCGGTCTTGCCATTTAATCCGTAGGATCCTTCTCAGGCATCCCTGGTGGTATTTTTTTAGGGCTTTTATGTGCCGTCTGTAGGTGGTCCATCTTTCGGTATTACAACTGCATTGTAGACATGAAGTTTGTTCTCAGCGCTGATGTGGTGATTGTTGAAGAGCCTCTCAAGAAGTCACCCAAACGCCGCGCTAGCACACTTCAAGCGATGTTGAATTTCAGCGTCAATGCATTCGCTGAGAGATGGCTCCCAAGGTATTGGTTGTGTTCTACCTTCTGCAAAGAATGGTCATTTTTCATTATCTCATAGAATTCATTAGAATTTGCGTATTGTTAAAGTTAACCTCTAGGTCGATTCTCCTCTTTGCCTGGTTGAATGCATTAATAATTGCCTGAAGATCCTCCTCCTCTGTATTGGCCATCACGACGTCATCATCCGCATATTGAAGTTCATTTATCGATACTTTCGTCTCGGCTCTTAAACTGTTTGGGTTAAAAAGACGCTGTCAAGTCTGTGCAGGATTTCCACTCCTGATGGCAGATGACTCTCGACAAGGTAAAGTATGGATCCTATAAATAGAAAAAATAAAGTGGGTGCAGTAATACAGCCCTGTTCAACGCCTGTAGTTATTCGAAGACTCTTCTTGTTTCTCTGACAATATCTCCAAAACGGCTTGTTATACGGAAAAAATGTATTTATACAATTTTGTAGCGAATACTATTTTACATAAGTTTTGTTTTGAGTTCTTCGACGTCAGATGCACTGGGAGCGATATTTTCGCGAAAAAGCCGATTTTCACGACCTGTGACCTTCGATATCTCAAGACGCACAAGGGTAGGCATATGAGATATTTTTTTGTGCTTCATTAGAACATCAAAACGAAGGTCTCTGCAAATTCAGCTTGTTCGGCCTCATTTCGCAAAGGAAGTCTAATTTCCCTGAAGTATATACCAAATTAGTAGCTTGAAAAAAGGTCCTGGTGCTGTTGGATTCAGCTAGTTGCTGCGCATTTCGTTTGATTTTGTTATTCACTATTGGTTCTTCAATGCTCGCGTTTGCCTTTGAACTTGTGCTTGTTGGTATTGGTATTTTTACAGTCGAGCTAGGGTCGCTTTTCCATGCATTATGCGCTTTTCATTTTCTTTCTATAAGGTCTTGAATTTCAGTGTCGTTCTCATCATCTCTTAAATTTTCAGAGAGGAGACAGAGAGGACCAGTCTCGTTAGATTGTGCTTCCTTTCTCTACCAAAATGTAAGAGGCTTAAAAACCAAACTCAAAGATGCTTTCTGTGCGGCTCGCGCCGAATCTTTCTCAGTTATTGCACTTACGGAAACCTGGCTAGACTGTAGTATCTGTGATGCCGAATTTCTTGACTCGCGTTACACGGTTTATCGCTCTGATAGAAGCAGTCTGAACAGTACTAAAAGCCGTGGAGGTGGGGTCCTTTTGGCAGTAAATAATTGCCTAAAATCTCATCGCCTGTCAATTGGTGAAGCATCGGTCGAGGAAACGTGGGTGTCTGTTACGCTGGGTGACATGGTCTTCTGTATTGGCTGTGTCTACATTCCACCTACCATGGATGTGCTCCATTATGAAAACCATTTGAAATCAGTTGCTAGTGCCTGTGAAATGTTTGATAATGTGCTTGTTCTTGGAGATTATAATCTTTCCCAAATAACGTGGTCCACTAGTGAGGATCTCTCGGGTTTATTACCTGGAAATGTAAGGACAACTAAGGAAATATTGTTATGTGATAGTACTGCTTCTCTTAATCTGTCTCAATACAATGGGGTGGCTAACGATCATGGTTCAATCCTGGATCTATGTTTTGCCAACTTTGGGCCTATTTCACTTGTAACATCTGACGGTCTGGTGGGATGTGATCGTTATCACCCAGCTCTAGAGTTTTCCATACCTGTTGTTAAAGCTAAATTTCTGAAGCCTCTTAATTATTTTTCTTATGACTTTAAAAATGCCAATTTTGATTTGGTTAATGAATATTTTCTTTCCTTTGATTGGCGATCCATTATGATGGATGATCTAAACGAAACTGTTAAGAGCTTTTACTTGGTACTGTTCGACTGCTTTAATATGTTTGTTCCAATAAAGGCACATTCTTACAGCGAGAAATTTCCTATCTGGTTCTCTAACGAATTGAAAAATCTGATTTTTCAAAAGAAAATTGCTCACAGACGATTCAAGCGGTCGAATAGAGGTTTGGATTACTTTGCATTTAGTACACTTCGGCGAGATTGTAAAAACCTCACCAAAGAGTGCTATAAATTATACATAAGTGATACTGAAAGAGCCATAGGCACCAATATGAAAATTTTTTGGAACTTTATTCACTCCCAATCTAATCAGGGTACTATTCCTAACGAAATGTTTCTTGCCTCAGAAAAGGCGTCCAACGGTGTTGACATAGCTAATCTTTTTGCTGTCTATTTCTCCTCCGTCTATAACCCTCAGAGAAATTCCGACGCTGGAACCTTTGCTGATCGATTTGAGAATGTTTCAAGCATTGTCATAGATCCAACAGATATTGAGAGGGCTTTAACGCAATTGGACATCAACAAGTCTGCAGGACCTGATGGTATTCCCAACAAAGTACTAAAATCTTGTTCTAACACTTTGTATCTTCCTCTGTTTAATATTTTCAACAAATCATTATCTTCTGGAATTTTTCCATAAATGTGGAAGCTCTCCTACGTTTGTCCTATTTACAAGTCAGGCAGCAAAAATGATGTAATAAATTACAGACCCATCAGCATTCTGTCTGCGATTCCAAAATTATTTGAGCAGTGCGTGGAAGGAATTCTTTCAAAAATATTTCATCAGATTGTGATCAGTCAACAGCACGGTTTTACAGCCGGTAGATCCGTTGAGACGAACCTGTTTCTCTTTACAACATTCATAAATTCATCATTTGCTAATAATGCAGAAACTCATGCAATATATACTGACTTCAGTAAAGCCTTTGATAAGGTAAATCACAACATCCTTCTTTCAAAGCTTTCAAGTTTCGGCGTTTCTGGACATTTATTTTCATGGATGAAATCATACCTTACTAACAGAATGCAACAAGTCAAGATCGATGGCTATCTTTCTTCTCTTTTCCATGCATCCTCTGGGGTACCCCAAGGTTCTCACTTGGGCCCCCTTCTATTCAGCTTATTTATCAACGATTTAGGATCGTTGCTCTCGTCAAATTTTTTACTTTTTGCTGATGACTTGAAGTTGTATCGTCAGGTGACGTCAACTCAAGACATACTTATTTTGCAAAATGATCTTAACATCGTTCACGATTGGTGTCAGCTTAATTACATGTCCCTCAACATCGATAAGTGCTGTTGTATAAGATTCAGTAGACGCACCCATAGTGTTCCCTTGCAGTATTACTTAAACAATGTTCGCTTGGCTTTTCTATCATTAAAGATCTTGGTGTCTATCTAGATACTAGGCTAATGTTCACTGAGCATTTTGAAGTGGTAATTGGCAGGGCTAATAAAATGTTGGGGTTTATTAAGAGAGCTACTAGGGACTTTACAAGTATACACCCTATCAAAATTCTTTACACATCACTGGTCAGGTCCGTTCTTGAATTTTCATGCATAGTTTGGTCACCTTACTATCAGATCCACATCAATAGGCTTGAGAGTGTTCAACACAAATTTATTAAGTTTGCAAGGTACAAACTTTCTTTGAGTGGTGTAATTCTCAGTGAGGACCTGACTATGACTTATTTAGACTTATCTACTCTTGTTCGCAGAAGGGAATATTTTGATGTCTGTTTTGCATTTAAAATTCTTAACTACTACATAAAAAGCCACGAATGTCTTGAATGTTTTAATCTACACATTCAAAGTTATCAGACACGAAGTAAATCTTTACTGCACATTCCTTACTGTCGAACCTGGTACCTACTATTCAGTCCTGTGAATAGAATATCTGCCAATGTAAATAAGTTCTGTGAGGGCCTTGAGTTCTTTGGTTTATCTCTGGATAAATTTAAGACGAAGGCCAGGAGAATTGTTTTAGGTTAGATTTTTTTTTTTTTATTTAGATTTAAACTCTGTTCAACTTCAAATGTATTTTTCTTATACGTAAATAAATGAATAAAAAGATGATTATAGTCCTGAAATGACAAACACCTCAGATAAAAACGAAACATTTATCTGAAGCGACAGTCACAAAAAAACTAAAACTTAAACAAAAAATTAAATCTGCAGCAACTTTAAGATTGAAAAATTCGATGACATGGTGGATTCTTTATTCAGTCGACAATGAAGAATTTACTAGGAAAGTCATTCGTGATACAAAGGGACTTTATTATTTTGAGCGCTTCAAAGAATCTGTGTGTCAAAAAACAACAAAGTGTCAACATTGTAAAATTTCAGGCCAGATAAAATATTAGAAATAGAGCAATTTGGCGAAAGTACGCCACTCAAAGGCAGTGAATTTATTCTCAAAATTTTTCAGGTGAAGGTAGACGAATGGTTCAAAAATTAAACTTCGTCTGAAATGTCCCAATTTTATAAATTTGAATGGAAAGAAGTCATAGGTGATGGTAATTGCCTTTTCCGTTCATTTAGTTTGTTTTTATATGGCACCTAAGAAAAATTTGACGAAGTAAAAAATTCTGTTGTCCTTTTCATTTTTGAAAACTGGGAGTATTTTCATCATTTTGTTTCTGATCACGACAAAAATTCCTATCTTGAACACATGAATAAAAATGGGTCTTACGGAGGAGAATTATTAGAATATGTAGCTTTTTCCAAAATAAATTATATAAATGTGATAATTTTTAAAAATAATCTAGGATCAAAGAAAACGGAAGAAATAACACTTGCAGATAAAGTTACTGAAATTAGATCAAAACACGATAAAACGATATTCTTGTTGTTTTCCGGAGCTTTAGATGATGGACATTATGATTTTCTTGAACCACAGAAACATTTTTCAAACCAATCTGAAGAATTTTCCTGTATAAACTGCTTGAAGACTTTGAAAAAAAAAATTGACTTAGGATTCATGAAACAAAAATGCACAAACAAGTTCCAGCCAGGCCTCTCGATAATGCCAAGTTACCTTTTTACAGAGATTCGTCATCCATATTCTTACAAGAATCCCTGAATGTTTTCTGTATAGATTGTGGAAGCTCTAAAACACCAATTTTGAAGCGAATCCTGAAACCTGCTACGCAGAACATCTCAGACGAACTGACTACCCTTTTGAAAAGTTGTTCCATAGAAATAACATCGACTCCTGGTGTCAATTGTTACTTTTTCCTTTTAGTGTTTTGAAGATACCAATTAATAACCGCAAAAATAAATCTTTTTCCCTGACAACGATTGTTAAGAAGAACCTGGAATTATGGAAATCAATTAAAATTCTTCCTCTTCATTTACTCAGAAAAAATAATTTCATCGAATTCAAAACCCCGGAACTTAAATCCAAAGAATTAAAATCGGAAGAAGAGCAAAATTTCCTTGCAAAAAAAGTGGAAGCTCGAATTTCGGAAGAAGATACACAGAGCGCTATTCGTTTGCTTTATTCAAAAGATAAAATATTACCAAAAAACGAAGAAATTTTCTCAAAATTAGAAGAAAAACATCTAAATCGTAACAGGGAGCAAGATTTTTCGTGTTACAATATTCTTGAAAGTAACGTAAATGTTGATATTACTCAAATTGAAAAAGCAACATTTCCATATCCTTTCAGACCTGGGTCCGCTGGTGGCCTAGACTCTTTTCGTCCTCAACATCTAAAAGATCTCATCAGTAAAAACAACAATATTTTTTTTCTCATAATCTTCTATCTGAATTATCCGAGGTATTATCCAATTTTTTAAGTCTTATTTTAAATGGATCTATTCCTGATACAATCGTTTCTATATTTTCCTCGGTGTTTCATTATGTGCTGTAAATAAAAAAGATGAGGGAATTCGTCCTATTGCAGTTGGTTTATCTTTTCGTAGATTAGTTGCTTAAATCGTACCTATGTTTTTCTATCTAAGAGAATTTAGGTTCTTTTTTCACCCTGTACAAATGGGATTTAGTACGAAAAGTGGTTGTGAATTTATCTCTCACGCCGTTTGACGTTTCCTTTCATATTCCCATTGTATCGACAAAATTTCATCAAAAGTTAATTTTTTTAACGTTTTTAATATAATAGATAGAGATATTATCCTATCAAGATCAAAACAATACATTCCAGAATTCTTCAACTTCATTTTTCAATGTTATCGAAACGATTCAATCCTATCATTTGGCCAAATGATAGGCGAATATTCCATTTTTTCACAGAGGGGAGTCCAGCATTATTTTGTCTTGTTCCACATCCAATCATTCAAAATCTTCAATCAGAAATTATTCTTTGGTACCTAGATGACGGTGTTTCAGGAGGAGATTTGGATTCCGTTTTAGAACTGTTCAATTCTGGGACCGTCACTCTTCCTAATCTACATGAACTCACTGTCACCTGACTTCACAATAAACTTTCAAGGTGTCTCATTGATTCGTGTAAACTGCATCAAATACCTGGGACTCTTTATCGATTCAAAACTTACTGAGGATATGCACATCTTGCATATATGTAAAAAGATAAGACCAGCAATTGGAATACTTGGTCGAATATCGGACTTTCTGTCCATTATACATCGTAGGATGATATACAGGGGTCAGTTAAGTTAGCCCCCCCCCCCCCATAGAAAATTTTTGGCTGAAAATTATCCCATAATTTTGCTCTCATTTTGCTCCACTAATTTCGATTTTTGCTCCATTACAGTGGAGAGACTATGTGGCCTATGAGGTGGGGAGGGGGGGGGGGGCTGAATTAACGCTAGCCCTCCCCCCCCCATTGAAAATTCAGAAATTTGATCATGCTTATTATTCTTTATTATTATTCTCCGAGTTTTGCTCCATTTTGTTCCATTATCGGCGAGTTTTGCACCATTACCAGGAGAGACCTACAGAGCTCCCAAGAAGCTCTCCCAGCCCCCCCCCCCCCCCCCACCAGTGAAAATTCTGAAATTTGATCATGCTCATTTTGTTCTACGAGTTTTGCTCCATAATCGGCGAGTTTTGCTCCATTACCAGGAATGACCTGCAGAGCTCCCGAGAATCTCTCCCAGCCCCCCCCGACCCCAGTGAAAATTTTAAAATTTGATCATGCTCATTTTGTTCTCCGAGTTTTGCTCCGTTTTGCCCCATAATCGGCGAGTTTTGCTCCATTACCAGGAGAGACCTACAGAGCTCCCAAAAATCTCTCCTAGCCCCCCCGGTGAAATTTTTTAAATTTGAACATGTTCATTTTTTTCTCCGAGTTTTGCTCCGTTTTGCTCCATTATCGGCGAGTTTTGCTCCATTACCAGAAATGACCTACAGAGCTCCAAAGAATGTCTTCCTGCCCCCCAGTGAAAATTTTGAAACTTGAAATTACTCATTGTGTTCTCCGAGTCTTGCTCCATTTTGCACCATGATCAGCTCGTTTTGCTCCATCACGAGCCGTTTTCGAATGCCACGCTTTGAGCGCTCAGCGTTGACGAGTTAGGGCGGGTATTAAAAAACTTCTTTGGCAGTTAACTAACAGTTAACTTCTGCAATGCAATTACATGAGAAGTAACGTCATTCCAGAAGTTAACTTTTAGTTATTCTGTCAAAATAGTTTTATAATACCCGCCATTAGTCCGAAGTACTCCGGCTACAATTTTACACATTCCAGCGAACAGAGTTTGGCGATCTCAAGCTGCTCTCACTTTCCTCGCCTGTTTCCCCTGATGCACCTGCAACTGATTTTCAAGCGTTCGATTGCAAAGAGCATTAAGTATAATGGGCATGTAATGCTCCAGGTGCTTCGCACACTGCACCCGAAAACGGCTCTGGAATGAACTACACAGCTCCCAGGAATATCTCCTTGCAACAAGTGTGAAAATTTTGTAGTTTCTCAATGAGTTTCTATATGCGCATTTTGTTCTCCGAGTTTTGCTCCATGATCGATGATCGGCGAGTTTTGCTCCATTACCTGGAATGACCTACGAGCTCCTAAGAATCTCTCCTAGCCCCCCCACACCAGTGAAAATTTTGTTTGATCATATTCATTCTGTTCTCCAAGTTTCGCTCCGTTTTGCTGCATGATCGGCGAGTTCTGCTCCATTACCTGAGCTGTTTTCGGGTGCCACGCTCTGAAGCTGCTCTCATTTTCCTCGCCTCTTTTTCCTTATACACCTGTAACTGATTTTCAAGCGTTTGAGTGCAAAGCGCATTGAGTATAATGGCCGTGAAGAAAACGGTGGTCTCTGGTGTCACTAGCTTTGTTTGTTTATTCGCACCAACAAGGCACCAACCGACACTTTCTACACCAAACGTCTTTGTTTATCCAAGGTTTATCCCTTTATATTTTTTTTGTATAGGTCTGACCAATGAACTATAACCAAACACTGGAATGCTAACACATAAGGACGAACGTGAAGCCTATAGTGCGGCTGCTGCGGAGGGGATACCTGTTTTTGTCGCACTCATTATGTTAAATGGCGAAAATTGCTTCCAACACGTATTCCAATTGATGAAACCTGTGAAGGGAAATATGACAAAACTTTCGAAAACGTCATATGTCAGCGAGCAACAGAAAAAAACAACATTCCCCGTTGTGGCATCTGTCTTTCATGGCTTCATTTTTTTGGCAGATATGGCATTGTGTGCGCATTCCAGTTTTTAGCTCTAGTTCATTGGGTCTGACAGAGACAAACTGACTTTTTGGTGCACCTGGTCCAGACTGCTTTCGGGTGCTACCCTTTGAGCGCTCCCGAGTTACTCCGAAGTACTCCAGCTACAGTTTGACCCCGTTCGGTTTCAAGCATTCGAATGCAAAACGCATAGAGTATGACAGGTGTGAAGTGTTCTAGGAGCGCCGCACTCTGTACCCGAAAGCGGCTCTGGTGTAACTTTGGTGCAAATAGACAAACAGAGCCCGCTAGAAGCCCTGTTAGTTAAAACTAATTTTAATAAAATGTCATAAATAAATACCGATAAAAAAGTTCGTTTGCTCGAGCGCCCATGTTCGAAGCAGTTAAATGTGTTCCGAATGACCTAATATTGATTTGACAGTGCGAATCGATGAAAAAAAGATGGCGCCTATTTTCAAGTAAACAAATTTGACACACGTCGTGAATTATAGGGACAGCCTTTTATTTTTCCGAAATAGCTATTTATGGCTGTGTTACTTTTTTGACTGTCAGTACTGTATTTGCTGCAAATCGTTCCGAAATCAAAATTCAGTTTACTGATTTACTGGCTAAAGCCTAGTACTGATAACAGCGAAATTCGCTCTTTTTTGACATTGCTTCGACAAATTGACGTTTTATGCGTGAATTAAACGTCAAATTATCGAAGTAGTGTCAAAAAAGAGCGAATTTCGCGGTTATGAGAACTAGGCCTAATGCGGCAAGTTTTTAAAATCCACAAAGACATATGCGCATTTTCACCGATGTAATACTGTCCTTGTCATTTGACAGCAGCAAAACAAGGATAGGTTACTCATCAAGAGAAATGCGCATAAGCAATTGGTGAATTAAAAAACTTGGCCTTCCTTCAAGAACCCTAAACCTTGATAGGATGGCTTATCTAGCTAAAATTGTCTGCCATGTCCACGCTAAAACTCCCCACTATTTGTGTCATTTGTGACGTCAATGTAGACCTCAAGATTATTTCATGCGGTTTTTTTTTCCAAACGTTAAAATTACCTTTTCTTCATTTTAAATCGACGAGAAAATTACCTCACCACAAGAACGGCGTGGCACAGCTTGAATTGCATGGGGGTCTCAGTGACGTCACGACAAGTCAAAAATTGGCGAACGTACGCCTTATGGGGATAAGCCATCCTGTTAGTTGAGGATTCTTGGCCTTCCTTTATCCAATTTTCTTGCTCTTTCTGATCCAAACCGTTCCGTTGTAGCCGGAGTACTGCGGACTAACTCAAGAGCGCTGAGCGCTCAAAGAGTGGCACCCGGAAGCGGCTAATCATGGAGCAAAACGAGCTGATCTGGTGCAAAATGGAGCACAACTCGGCATGAGTAATTTCAAGTTTCAAAATTTTCACTGGGGGGCAAGAAGAGATTCTTTGGAGCTCTGTAGGTCATTAATGGTAATGGAGCAAAACTCGCCGATAATGGAGCAAAAAGGAGCAAAACTCGCAGAACAAAATGAACATGTTCAAATTTGAAAAATTTCACCGGTGGGGGGCTAGGAGAGATTTTTGGGAGCTCTGTAGGTCTCTCGTGGTAATGGAGCAAAACTCTCCGATTATGGAGCAAAACGGAGCAAAACTCGGAGAACAAAATGAGCATGTTCAAATTTGAAAATTTTTACCGGGGGGAGGGGCTAGGAGAAACTTTTGGGAGCTCTGTACGTCTCTCCTGGTAATGGAGCAAAACTCGCCGATAATGGAGCAAAATGAAGCAAAACTCAAATTTCTGAATTTTCACTGGGGGGGGGGCTAGCGTTAATCCACCCCCCCCCCCCCCCCCCCCACCTAATAGGCCACAAAGTCTCTCCACTGTGATGGAGCAAAAATCGAAATTAGTGGAGCAAAATGAGAGCAAAATTATGGAATAATTTTCATCCAGAAATTTTCTATGGGGGGGGGGGAGGGGCTAACTTAACTGACCCGATATACAGTTGCCTTATCCATTCATCCATCACATCTAATTGTGGTATGGGGCAATGCTTCCCTTCACAAACTGCATCCATTGTCAGTTCTAGAAAATCGTGCTATAAAAAAATTGTTTAAGTTGCCATTTCTGTTTCCAACAAAAGACTTATATTATCCGAATGGCATCCTGGACATTCACTCCCTGTATACCTTGCAATCATGCATCTTAATCCATTCTTGCAAGACTTCCAATATTCACTCTACAATAAGTCTCATCCCAGCAAACACAATCCATCACCACAATACCAGAATCAATGAAAACTTAAGAACGTCGGCAATGAACACTACAACTGGCCAACATAGGTACCTATAGATGACGATGTTTTAGGAGGAGCTTTGGATTCCGTTTTAGTAGATTTTGAAAAATTTTCTGACACTTGTTCGCAAGTTGGTTTGGCTATTAATTTCAATGTGAATTATCTCTCCTTTCAAACTCTAAAACATGTGATTTTTTTTTCAGAATGCACAAAACCAAAATTTTCAGAAAATATCAAAAAGCAATATTGAAAATTTTACTCTTCTGGGCAGTCCTTTTCATAATTCTTATATTGAATCTTTTTTGAAACTTAAATATTGTCAAACAGATAAACTCTGCTCAATAAATTCTCATGTAGCTTACTACCTTTTCCGGCATTCTTTCTCCATTCCCAGAGTTACATATCTTTTAAGATATGCCCCTTGTTGGAGAGCTCCTGCGTAATAAGCGTCATTAGAGAAGATAATAAACTGTTACGTTACCTTTATGAATCAAAGAAGTTTTTATTTCTTTAAAATATTTTTATTAGTTTTCAGCTTAGTAATTATTAATTACATTTAAACGTTTGCAATATCATTGAAATAGGATATATTACATCTTCACATCAGAATTATTTTCCACATCACCAGCATATAATATCCCTGTTCCCAATTCCTTATTTCAGTTTGGTTGGGAATTCCTTCATTTATAATGGAATCAAAATTTTCAATCACATTATTTCAAAACATAGAAATGCTGCTGATATTAAGCAATTTCGCAATGCTTTGAAGAATAACATCTGACCTTTTTGACTGTATGCGTTGTTGTCAACATTTATTGTTTTGAATGTTTTGTTATTTTAACTTCGACTACTTGTTAACCGATATATACTCTTTATTATTTCTGTATTTTATTTTATCAGTGTTTTAGCTTTGTCAATAAGAATTTGATACGTCATATATTGGTTCTTATAAACGATAAAGCATCTTCAATCAAATCAATAGATTTGAGGATGTATATTATTGAGTTTCATAAAGCTAACTTACTGCAGTGTTTTTTTTTGCCTTGAAAAAATCATTATTCAGCAAAGGCCAGAGTTCCTCGACGCATAAGCTCATATTATATTTCTCTTGAAACAACATTACCAGCTGCAGACATCAATGCCCTACATGGAAAGCCATAAACGCCTGCCAGGCATTAAACATACGTAGGAGTCATACTTGGGGAATTACATAAAAAAATTATTACCTAAGTATATTAACTTAAGGCAACCGTATGTAAAATTAGGTTATACAGTATGAGAGTAACATCGGGAAAATTTAATAATTGATTCTGAATATTGGTTTCCTACCTGCCATGTTCCTTCTGCGGCAACTTTCGTAATAGTACTGCTTGGATATAATGGCAGCGCCAAAGCGCAGAAAGTCGCAAGAAAAAATAGCACCACGTAGCATACCCAAAGGAGGTAAGCGTCTTGCATGAACCGCGTGTGCAGGAACCCCAGGAGCAACGCGAACAGGATACAATGGGCCGCGTGGAAGACGTTTTGAGTAGTAGCTGCTTGTGAATAGACCTAAAAAGAAAAAAAAAATTATTCACACACGTTCAAAGGACATTTTTCTAGAGACAAATTCAAACAACCGTCAAAAATGTTCTGTCCAAAAACGTACAACAATAAAAATTGTGTGGAAATAATCAATGACGACCCTGTTCATTATTGATATTGATAATTTTGAATTTGAGAGCGTAAAAATAAAATTAGCCGCCTTCAATCACGATTTTGTAATGACCGCACGCGAACGAAACAACTGCTGATTGCAGTAATCAGCATAAAAAAGAAAGAAGAACAATAAATATTCTTCAAGAGTCGAGATTGCATGCAGGTCGCCATTAACAATTGTGCGGGAGAAAAAAAAAAGTGTTCTCATTGTCGTAATCGTCAGTAATCAATAATTATTGTGTATGCTGGACTAGCAAAACCTTCGAGTCGAACTAATCAATCAGCAATAACACGGCCCGGAGAACAACAACTAACAATTCAACCGATGGGTGGTCTATTTATCATAATGTAAAAATAAAATCGCGGATCGTTAGACGTTATCTGTGTTAATTTAAAAACACTTACAGTGTTGCAACATGATATATTTATATATATATTGTTCTATTATAAACAATTAAATGTGTCTAAGGAAGCCCTAGAAGCGGTTCAGAAAACGCGATTACGTGATGAAGAATGTTCAAGAAATGTATAATGGAGAAAACAATGCCGTTGATTACCCACATTATCGTGAATCTTTTAGACATTGACACGATTTTGATTCATTCCAATAAGCAATTTTGAAATTGTGCTTTCAGTTTTTAATAAAGATTTGAATTCTCAAATGAATTTCATACATTATCAAATTGTGCAGCATTTTAGAAGGAAGATGTCAAACCAAAACATACATGAAGTGAAAAGTGAGCGTGAGGTGAGATAAATACCTATAGCATAATTTATCGTCATGCCTCACATGATGTAGATCGGTGTGTATGAGACATGCAATAGAAGAAATCATTTTTTATTACATTTTGTGGATTCATCATCGAAAGAAAGAGAACGGAGCGAACGGTTCTGACAGGCCAGACCCTAGTAAAATACCTCGAGTACAGGACCCTGTGATATCAAGGAATAGGGACGGATAGATAAGAAAAAAAAACAGACAGTCAGGCTGTCAGGCTGCTCTAAAAGCTATGAACTTACATCAATTTACTTCGAAGACAACGATGGAATGCCTACACGACCTGGAAGCTCTGTCGTCAAGGAATAATAGAATAAAGCTCCTGTAGGTTTCTGGGCATTCGGGAATAAAGGCAACGAAAAGACTCATCAACACCTCGACTTTTCGCTGTCCACACCTGGAGCAAGACACTCGAAGGATATAATTGGTAACCCTCAAAAATGCTAACAGCCGAAGTACTTTCACTCAGATAAGACGGCTGGTAGGACCACTAATAGGACACTGCCATCTTAAATAGCACATGCACAAAATGAGAGTCTATAATAGCCCAACGACATGTAGATTGTGTGTTGATGAGGAGGAAGCCGCCTTAAATATATTATATGACTGTGAAGCATTTGTTCGCAGAAGACAAAATTCCTTTGAAGGAATACCAAACAACCAACCAAGCATGGTCTTTTGTTTCGAAATCCCACTGTGCCCTTCCGCTTGGAAAAATAGAAATGGGCTAAGAAAAAGTTAGCAATTAATGTTATGAAGTTCAATCTCAAGGGAAAAACTAGGAAATAAAGAAAAAATCTAACCGAGATCATAAAAATGGGCAAAGGAAGTTGAAACGAACAAGTTGGTAGACCGCCAAATCCTTGGCTAGACGACCTAAAACTGGTCACTTGTTTCAACTTGCCCAAGAGTCTGTGATAGCCCCATACACTACGATGAAAC
Organism: Ceutorhynchus assimilis; assembly: GCA_917834065.1. NCBI lineage: Eukaryota > Metazoa > Arthropoda > Insecta > Coleoptera > Curculionidae > Ceutorhynchus > Ceutorhynchus assimilis. The sequence goes on from OU892277.1 coordinate 105,133,923, forward strand.
ACGACGGTTTTCACCGCCACGATGAAACACGTCGTTCTAAAACCGAAGTGTGTAATAGAAAACCGTCGTGTTTCATCGTCGGTTCAAAATTCAGTCCGAGCTTGATTTTTGGCACGACGGTTCAACATTTCATACAGACGAACGGTTTTCTACCACACACTTCGGTTTTGGAACGACGTGTTTCATCGTGGCGATGAAAACCGTCGTGTTTTATCGTAGTGTATGGGGCCCTTAAGAGTCCAGCAGTACACTGATGGAAGAGAAATAATACGTTTTGTGGATATATTTCAGATTTCTAGAAATTCTGTTCAAATGTAAATGAAAATTATTAAAAGTATATAATATTATTTATATTTTACGTAGAACCCCAAATAATCTATATTTACTACTGAATTGAAACGTTTTAAATAAAAATAACCTAATGGCGTTATCAACTTGTCATTCCGTGCCAAAATATCCTACGAACGGAAATTACCGAATCTAAGTTTTCAAACTATTTAAAAACGCTAATATCATTATCCATCATGCGTAGTATTTGCTATGCATTTGCTGATTAAATTGCGTCAGTGCAATTTGCAGCATGTTTATCTACCATTTGCTGGTATTGACTATTAGAACTAGAGTTGTTCAAGGCAAAACAATGACAGCTTCGTGTTTGTTTTGAATATTTTGTGTTTGTGTGGATGTTTTATTATACACGTAAGAGCCGCTTTTCTGCAACCCAAAAACACTCGAAGGCAAACACCAAAACGAATAACGGTGAAATTTGCAAAAATCCCTGCAGCAACGTTTACGATAATTGAAGATATAAAATGAGCACCTCGCCTCTATTTCAATCGACTGTATTGTGTTCTTTTGACAATCATTCTGCAAATTCCCCCGAACTTTTTACTCAGCCGCTATAGAGTTCCAGGATTTAATTGACGTAAACAATGCTGGGCTAAATCCAGCAGTGGCAATTCATAGAAACAGTCTAATCAATTCATCTGTCATGTTTTATCGATGTAGACGAACATACATTTGAAACTCGGTAGTTAATATGTCTGCCTGCATTTTAAAAGACCAACTTGACAATGCAAACAGTGCGTCATTCTCTGTCGATTTTTCTTCTACAACTTTACCACTGACAGTTTTGCATATAAATACCTATTCATTAACTTTGCATTTTCTGGAAGTCATTAACTTTGTTTTGCTCAAGAGTCGATTTCCGCCATTTACATACCATGCAGTAATGGACGATTAATTTTATTTGAAAGCCCCATCAAGACTATGCTAACATATTGATTTTCTAAATTGCAGTATCCCACAAATAAGATGTGCTGGTAATTAGAAAGTTTAGATGCTATTGGAACATTTTTGACAAGTTTTGTGTTTTGGACTTATCGAATAAATGTTCAACACGAGTAAAATGACAAAACTAAAAAAAATTCCTCAAACCACGTACCTAAGCGTTTTACTTTGTACAGAAAAATCCAATAATATGAATATGATACTCACCAATCCTAAATTAGCCAATAGAAACGTCAACAGTACAAACAGCGCTACAACGGCAACAACGCTGGAGTGCTGTAATTTGCAGATATAGCGTTGATAGAGCTGTTCCAGTTCGTCGTTTTCGAACCGGTGCGGATTCACGGCACGTGCCAGCACACGCGGTGACGTCATGGCTTTCACGCTGTGATCCATTACGGCAATGGTAGCTTCAAGATACTTTGAACTGATGAAGGTTGGTGGTGGGTATGTTGGGTGGGCGTGGGCGACTGAGGCCTGCCATCACTAGAAGGAAAAAAAAAACTAAATTAAAATACGCAAATTATAAAAAAACACTTGAAGCGATAACGTATAAGTATACCCATTGCAAACACGAGTGTGTCTGGAATATTTGGATACGCAGAAGAATTCATTTGGGATTTCTATAAGTTTTTTTGTTTATACTTCTTTATGTCAGCATTCCCCTAAACATTAGAACTTTCACTGTTTATTAAGGTTCTGAAAATATATATCCGTAAAAGGTTCAAATCCATAATTTCAGCAGAAGAACTATTCTTTGTCGGTACTAGACATTCAAAAGCTGTTTTATTGCAAAAGTTTCTAGTATGCAAGACGATAAAGCCATAAAAGAAATTTAGACTTGAATATAACGGACGAAACTTCCTGTAGATGAACTTGGATTGATTTTTTATTAGTGTTTCCTTATAACTGACAGGTTGGGATAAAAATAAAAAGTATTCGGCGGAATGTTGGAAAGGCAAAATGACGCTAGTTAAAGAGAAAAGGCGTCGACAATAAAATTAAAAACATAAGTTTTACTGGATGATATCATAGAACAGGGGCGGATACAGGCCTTTTGAAAGGGGGGGTCAGTTCAAGTTAAAGTAAGCCAGAATGGGTTAGTTTGGATTTTTAGCAGCACATTGTACAAGATACGGTTTTTCCAAGGAATGGCCCATAAAAATATGGGAATGAGGGAACTATTTAGAAGAATAAGATGATTTTAAAGAGGTAGGTACAGGGTGTTTTTTTATATATTGACGCCCCACTTACAGCCTTCACCTTTACAGGTAAAAGAAAGGTGTAAATACAAAAGTTGTACAGTTTTGGCTGAATTTTTAGAAACCATGGTCAGAAACAAAATTTGAATGTCAGAAATGTGAAAATTTGCATGCTTCCAGCTTTTTTCAAATGGGATGCCCTATATTTCATTTTATATTCTTGAAGAGCACAATGCCCCGATTCCAAATATATACAAGTTTGTCTATATTTGATTGAACAGTCTCATATATTCGACTCCAAAAATTGTAAAAAAACTATCCTACTACTGATTTGTGAACCATTCTACCTATACAGGTGAAAGCTGCAGGTAAAATTTAAGGTATGTACTTGGTTTCTCTGATAGTATTTTAGAAACTCTATTATTTAAAGTCAGAATGTGTAAGATTATCCACTTTTTGTAAATTTGCCTTTCAACAGGAATTAGTAATGTAACTTTAACAAACTAGTAACATAATGTGACAAGTTATTCAAGTACAAACGAGTGGATGGTTGCGGAATTTATGAGTGGACCTCTGGTCACCTATTCATTAATACGTTGTTCAAATATGATACTCACCTGACTCACTCAAATGTCAGTTATTCTCATTAATTCAAAAACTGCAAGTTTCAGGTGAGTGTCTTATTTGAATAGTTCAACAGTATATTGGTGAGTAGATGGTTGCGTAACTCGCTGCGCTCGTCCCACAGAGGTCCACCCATAAGTTCCGCAATAATCCAGTTATTTGTACTTGAACAATAACTTATTATATAAAGTCAAAATTTGTAAGATTATGATTATTCACTTTTTGTCAATTTGCCTTTCAACAGGAATTAGTAATGTTACTTTACCAAACTAGTAACATAATGTGACAAGTTATTCAAGTACAAATGAGTGAATTGTTGCGAAACTTATAGGTGGACCTCTGCGGGACGAGCGCAGCGAGTTCCGCAGCCATCTATTCATCAATATGTTGTTTAATTACGATACTAAACTGACTCACTCAAATGTGCGTTATTCTCATTAGTTTAAAAATTACACGTTTCAGGTGAATGTCTTACTTGAACAGTTCAACAGTATATTGGTGATTAGATGGCTGCGGAGGTCCACCCATAAGTTCCGCAACAATCCACTTATTTGTACTTGAACAATAACTTATTATATAAAGTCAGAATTTGTAAGATTATCCACTTTTTTTCAATTGGCTTTATAACAGGAATTAGTAATGTTACTTTACCAAACTAGTTATATATTGTGACAAGTTATTCAAGTACAAACGAGTGGATTGTTGCGGAACTTATGGGTGGACCCAGCCATCTATTCACCAATATCTTATTCAAGTACAATACTAACTTGATTCACTCAGTTGAGAATTTTTCTCATTAGTTCAAAAACTACACGTTTCAGGTCAGTGTCTTATTTGAACAGTTCAACAGTTTATTGGTGAGTAGATGGCTGCGGAACTCGCTGCGCTCGTCCCGCAGAGGTCCACCCATAAGTTCCAAAATAATCCACTTATTTGTACAGGGTGTTTTTTTATATATTGAAACCCCACCTACAGCCTTTGACTTCACAGGTAGAAGAAAGGTGTAAATACAAAAGTTGTACAGTTTTGGCTGAATTTTTAGAAACCATAGTCAGAAACAAAATTTGAATGTCAGAAGAAATGTGAAATTTTGCATGCTTCCAGCTTTTTTCGAATGGGATGCCCTATATTTCATTCTATATTCTTGAAAAGCACAATGTCCCGATCTACATTTTTCTTCTCTGATAGTATTTTTAAAATTTTTAGAACCAAATATGTTGGAGACGGCTCAACCAAATATAGACAAACTATATAAGTAGTTTTGGAATCGGGAAATTGTGTTCTTCAAGAATATAGAACCAAATACATATAGCGCATCCCATTTGAAAAAAGCTGAAAGCATGCAATATTTCACATTTCTGACATTCAATTTTTGTTTTTGACCATGGATTTTAAAAATTTAGCCAATACTGTACAACTTTTGCATTTACACCTTTCATCTACCTATAAAGGTAAAGGCTGTAGGTGGGATGTCAATATATAAAAAAACAGCCAAAAGAACAAAAAAAAAACAATACATCAACTCAACCACTAATGATGTAGTGTTTGAGGTTAAAGTTCTTGGGACAAAGACAAAAGTGTGATTTTTTTATAGGTTTCCAGCTTTCTAAACATTCTTAAAACTTAAAATATGGTTTAACATAGCAAAATTTCTCCTATGTCAAAAACTACCAGCACTCTGCAGAAATGCAACTAACCTTGACCCAGAAGACTGCTTCGATGGGAAAACTTATACACAAACGTGCCAGAAGCTATAAACATTAGAGAAGAAAGAATCGAGAAGAAAACATTAAAAGAAAGAACCACATTACTTTTAGGAACAATAATGGATCTGATAAAATGTAGCCTGGAAAACTCATAATTCCAAGACGCACGTCGAAAACTAAGTAATTCGAACTACAAATCTGAAACCTGGGATGTCGATGTCATTTGAACAAATTTCTCAACAACATCAACACATTTAGATAACCCTAGAAAATTTAACGAAAGGCAGTTTTTCATTCTAAGATGTTATTGACATATCAAGAATCAAGAAAATACCCAGATGTATTCACAACAAAAAACAGTACATACATCCAGGAAACCCACCGACACAGAACAATATCTACATGTCAACACAAAGCACAGTCAACTGACAAAAGAGAAAATCGTCATATTATTAAGATAGAGTGGAACATAAATATGCAACACCGAGGTTGTTGAAATCCAGGAAATAACAAATAAATATCAAGTAACATCTGACCATCTGAGACAAAATTATCCAGAGAAGAAACGAAAAGACACGAAGAAAAGAAAACCAAGAACAAGAAGGACCAACACCAAAAATCCCATACATCAAAAGGACTCTCAGAAAAAGTTGAAATAATTGAACGATAATACAGTCTTCAATTCGACCGTGATACTGAGGAAATGTCTGGCCAAAACTAGATCAACAAATCTTGAAATCACAAAAAATTGTATTTAGATCGCTCAACTTATATGAGAAAAGCGATACAACATTGAATGGACTCGGGCCAAAATCATAGATGAAGAGCAACATATTGGTTCAAGAGGAAACAGCAATCCATCCGTGGAAATTCCAAGACTGAACAACCATTTTAAAGGTTTATAAGACTTTTAACAGTGTATAACGTTTCTAGATTCTATTCTACTACAGCTTCCTAAAAATATAATTTAGTATTCTTGGGTTCAGAGGGAACATGACATGATGAAACAAGCTCACAGCGTTGTAGCCTAGTGACTTGAGGGTTTCATACTTCGGTTTTTGAGTAAAAGCAAATCCTTTTCACAAGTGAAAGAACATGTCAGAATCAGTAGATTTTTGAACAGACCCATCTCAAAAAGTCATGCCGACCCCCCTTCCACCCCCCTCAAACTTGATGAGTGGATTGTTTAGGTTTTTATTATTTTCGAGCGGTTTTAATGATATTGATCAACGCGTGTCTTTGTGATTACCCCCCACCACATTTTTGTTCACGTGGGGCCTTACCTTGAAAACATAAACAAAAATAAGATCATATTCATTATGCAGAATTTTGTGCTCTATCGAATGGCACCAAAATGACGTTTCTATGTTTTACCGTTTTTGAGAAAAATCATAAAAACTAGAACAAACCACTTATCACGTTTGAGGGGGGTGGAGGGGGGGTCGGCATGACTTTTTGAGATGGGTCTGTTCAAAAATCTACTTATTCTGACATGTTCTTTCACTTGTGAAAAGGATTTACTTTTACTCAAAAACCGAAGTATCAAGCTATTTTTTGGCGACAAGTCACTATACTATTGTAACTGAATACTATTAAATAATGAATAACATTTTTCGAAGGTTTGTGTTATGAAATAAATTAATCCAATATTTTGATGAAGCAGAAAACGCTTTAAAAATGTTAGGAATAAAATAATTCCTAGGCCAGATCCATTTAATGTATGGCATGAAAACTTTTTTTAGTTATTTAGACTTGCCAGAATCTGATTAAGTTGAACTTGTTATGTGTTATATTTCCATAAAATTATCCAATAGAACATAATATAACTTACAATAATGGCTTTTAACTGTAACCCTGTTTGGTTAATCAATGATAAGAAAGAAAACGAGTCCAATAGACGGCATCTTAGGGCAAATAGCTAGGTAATAACAAAAACTGCATACTATTAAGAATTAGGTTGCTTGAGTTAACAAATAATGTCGCAGCAGCATAATATTTCGTTATTGAACTTTTTTCGTCCAGCATGATGTTATTGGCAGTGACGGATAAAGCTGATATGATTGTATATGCTCATGAATAATTCAACAGAAAATATATAAGTTTATTGTGTATATCCGTCGAGCAAAATTTTTATTAACCCTCGTTGTTTCCTCTCATTTCCTTTCCCCTGTTGCAAATAATGATATCGATAAGAAAAAAGAAACAAAGGGAAAGATCAGGTCGTGGAAGAGTAAATGGATGGGAAATGTAGGTAGGATTGAGTTTTTTTACATTCTTCTTCTTTTTAGCCTTCCATTTATTGGGTTATATTTTATCATTTTAAGTGGTTGGTATATTTTATTCCAAGAGGTAATTCATTAAAACTCAAGAGTGGTAAAATTTATTGCGATTTTCGTTCACAGCAATGGCCTTTAACGTTAACTCTCTTAACCCTAGAAAAAAAATCGTTCAATAGGACTTTCAAACCTCTAGGGAGATGTTCCTCTTTTGTTTCCCAAATGACACAGCACAATGTATATTTAGAATTAAACTCTCTATTGGCCTTTTGATATCAGCTCATTGGCTTGCAAGCGATTGAAGCTCCTCGTGTAACATGTATATGGAAATATTAGTTACCCCATATTGTTTGACCGGCCTAGCGGAAAATTTGCATGGAAACAAGGATGGATTGACACGATAGATAGGCGAAAGAGGGACTAGGGCAATATGTGAACTTTGTATTCAATATTGGCACCTACCTTGTCCCAGAGTTCTGTCAAAGCAGCCTATATCGATTTTAACCAGCACATCATGAAGGTTTTTAATTAAAGCATCAGTGATGTGAGTACTTCCGTTTTTTCTGGTTTGAAATTTCCAAAAAAAACCATGTAGGTACATTTCACATCAATAAACATTATGTAACGGTAATATAATTTGAATGATTCATGAGTCTCAAGGCTACACAATAATTTGAGTAACAGATTTATACTTGGCCTCGAACCTTCATTATCTTGCTTAGTATAGACAGACAGCTGTATAGGTGTGAAAAGCAAAATACATTATTTATAATACAATCGTAGAAAGCTAAGTCAGTATTTTTAAAATCTGCTTAACACGTTGGTCCATAGCATCCACAAAATTCAGCTGTAACAGATTTTTCCAAAAGTCTTCTTTATGCGGTTTCAATATTCATTTTAATTTTGTATTGAATTTGCATGAAAAATTGCCGATTATTGGAAAAATGTCACCATTTACATTTTAGCATAATCTTCAAGTTAAGTACAAGCTTTTTTCACACACTTTTTAATCTAAATGGAATAATGCATAGCCAAACATCAAAGTAAAAAGCACATTATGCCGATTACGCGGATTTTGTGTCACATAAAGACCAGTTTAATTCACAGAACCTCATTAACATGCACATGTGTTAGAAGTGTTGTTTAAATACTTAAGAAGACATTCACTCGCCTGAAATAATGGCCATTTCTATGCTTTGTCCGCAATTCTGGGTAGGTAAAAAGGCTACAAATGCAACAACTTGAGATAATAGATCTGCTTTTTTTTCTCGCAAATGCATTATTCTTCCAATGCGGTAACTTTAAACATATAATCCATTATGCATACGAGAACCATTTTTCCGATGATAACCTCGTTTCAGCCAAGCTGAAAACCGAGTTTATCTGGTTCGGTTTGCATACACAAGCTACAAGCTGAACGTACTGAATAATAACAAAATTGTTTGATGCACGATTGGAAATTAGATACCTATTACTGACATGATAGACTCTTGCAGTTTGCGGTAATGTTTATCCTGCCGATGGCAAATGGCTAAACCAATAATAGGATGCGACAATCTAAGGATGCGACCAGCTCTGAAACTAAAAGGACCACCGTAAATTGTCGCTGCTGAAGCATATTACATACATATTTGTTGGATAAACTGATATTCATATCAGTGAAACAAAAATTAATAAATTAAACTTTCATTATTAGTCTATACTTTGCTAATTTATATCGCAGCTATGGATGACTGAATGTGTTTATAATAGTTTTTATATGTAAGATAAACAGATGAGGAATCGTTTACTTAAGAAAGGGTTTGTCTTGATGTTGAGTCAGTTCGTATAGTTATTTCTATGTGTTCACACGCTCTGCTTTCCACGCTGTGTTCGATATAATAAATATATTGAATATCGATAATTAACAAGTTCTTTTATTTCTTAGTCCATTTCCCAACAGGTTATGGGCCCAGTGTACGTGTATTCATTGCGGTTGTGAAAACCGGGAGTGTTTAATGTGACAATGGAAAATTTGAAACTAAAAAGAAACAAAAGGCTTTATGCTAACAGAGCTTGAACTTAGATAAGAACATCAGAGCTCAGCAATTTAGAAATAATTATCGTTGAGGATATTTTAAAATCGATTTTAAAAGACTCAATTTCGAAAAAAAAATCAAGTCTCTGAAACACAATAAAAAAAGTGAAACAAAACAATTCCATCAATAATAAAAAAAAAAAAAAAATGGAACCCTTATAACAGCAACCAAAAAGGCACAATTAGTATTCCCAGTAATATGGGCATACAGGAAAGTCTTTAGTATAGGCTGGAGTGTCCAGAGAGGTTCCTTACGATTTGCTGTCCGTAAGAAAAATGCAAAGGGCTAGTATGACTATATAAAAAAAAAAATGTTAGTATTTACAAAGGCGGTAAGCTTATAATTTATGGGTAAGTCTTTGAACACTTTAATAATAATTGCTCTTGAACTCACTGTTATTGGAAATTTAAAAAAAAAAACACTAGTATTCAAGCAAATAGTGACGATTAAATAAAAAATAAAAATTATCAATTGTGGTTTGAACGTTTGGTCCACATTGGTGAGGTTTAAATTATTAAATTATTATAAAAAAAAAAAAAATAGAGATCGAGGACTTAGGGCGCAAATCGATCAGGTTATACAATGAGTATTTATGTGGAGCGTGCATAAACAAGCGCGAATTCCATTTCAAAAACATTGTACTGTTTGTGCATGAATTTACTTACTATTGTGTAACATATTTGATGAGTCATAAGTCATATGTATTTTGTATGTTTTAAGATTCAGTTGCTGAAAGTGGGGCACATTTCAATTTACAGATTTTCAATGTATTCTGTGACAATGAAGGTGAATATCTAGCTACAGAGATGAGAGATTTTTGGTATGCAAAAAGATAAGTCATCATTTGAAAATTCCATAAACCCATTCTCACTTAGTTTGACCCCTACTAAAACTTTAAAAGAATTTGAAACACCATACAAAATGTGGCGTAGTAAAAAGCCTCAAGTAAAATATTTATAAGTGTTTGGTTCCATAATAACGTTTATAGGTACATAAAAACCAGGAAAACAAAATTTGATATCAAATCCTGGAAAGCTGTACTGGTTGGTTATGAACCAAATGAATATGAAGTGTGGGATGTGGTTAGTCATAAGTTTGTTGTAGTCAAGGATATTATTGTAGATATGACAAGTTTGTTTTTGTCCTCCAAGCCTTTTAATCTGCATAAAGCTGATTCCTCTGACTATTTGTCAAGAACAGTAGTTAATCATAAGCTTGAAAAAGTAAATGCAGAACACTTATGGTCATAAAGCTGATTCCTCGGACTATTTGTCAAGAACAGTAATTACTAACAAGCTTGAAAAAGTGAATATAGAACACTTTAATTGTAAAAGCTGTTTCCTCTGACTGTTTGTCAAGATCAGTAGTTACTAATAAGCTTGAAAAGTAAATGTTTAACTTTTCTGGTCATAGAGCCAATTTTTCTGACTCTTTGTCAATATCAGTGGTTAGTTAATGATAAGTTTGAAAAAGTGAATGCATAACACTTTGGTGATGAAACTGATTCCTTTGACAGTTTGCCAAGATTGCTGGTCAATAAATCTGATAAAGCAAAATCAGATGACCAACCAATCCAAGAAAGTAGCTAACTGTTAACCCACAAACTTATCAAACTATATAATGAATGATTATAGTAAATCTGTGGTTGAAACAGATCTGCCAAATGATATTCATTCAGCTTCCACTATAAACAAGATTCCCAAAGTAGTTAAATTAAAATCCTCCAGTGAATTGCATCCAATAAATTTGTTTTGCACTATTGACAAAATTTTGGAGAAAATGGTGTATATGCAACTTGTTGAGTTTATAGGTAGATAGAAATAAACTATTCAGTGATTTTCAATCAGGGTTTCGAGTAAGTCAATATTAGTAGTTAATAGTGATTATGAAAAAGTGAATGTGAAACACTTTGATGATAAAGCTGTTTCCTCTGATTGTTTGTCAAGATCAGTAGTTATTAATAAACTGAACTGAACTAAACTGAAAAAGTGTCAAAAATGAATGTAACACTTTGGTAATTAGCCTATCCAAAACACGTAACTTTGACAAGCAAACAAAGGGTTTGTGTGCCTCTTGGCGGACATTTTAATTTGAGTTCGACAGCATCTTGGATAGTCTAATAAAACCTTTCCCCTGAAAGTGGCAGTTTGTCAAGATCGGTGGTTTGGTTAATAAATCTGATATAGCTGAATCAGATGAATAACAATCCAGGAAACTAGGTAAATGTTAACCCTAATAAACTCATTAAACTAAATAATGAGTATAGTAAATTTGTGATTAAAACAGATTTGCCAAATGATATTGATTCACTCATTATTGGTAAATAAAACGTGGTCGTTAGTATCAAGACCCGAATATAAAAATATAGTGGATTGTAAATGGATATTTTCCATTGAAAATGATGAAATTGGAAAACCATTTAGATACAAAGCTTACTTAGCTGCTCGTGGTTTTAGTCAACATTACTTGGTAGATTATAATGAAACCTTTGCACAGGTGGCGAGAATCGTAGGTTTCTGGTTTATAATAACCTTTTTAATCAGTTTACCCTTTTAATAAATCATATAGATGTAAAAACAGCTTTCCCGGATAGGACATTGAAGGAAGCCATTTTTATGAAGGTTCCTGAAGGCTGAAGGGTGGCTGGCTCAAGGTGTGACAAGTAAACCTCCTAACCAAGTTTGCAAGGCTTTGTATCTATGGACTAAAACAAACCACTAGATGTTGGTTTGAAATAATAGTAAAAGTTCATACAAAAAATGGGTTTGAAAATTCATCAGTTAACCACTGTATTTATATCTTAGACAAAGGTGCAATATGTAAAATTATTTATGTAGTTCTGTAGATGGTATTTGCCACTGCAGATAATAATACATTGAATAGTTTAAAAGGGATTTGGCAAATAACTGTTCTATGTTTTATTTAAAAGACAGTAAACTATTTTTGGGTAATAAAATTAAAAGGTAATCAAAAATAAAATTAGTCTTGATCAATTTTCATATAGGTACAGTTCAAATGTACATGAAAACTATTTTACATAAATTTAATATGAATGACTGTTGTGCCATCAGCTGTGTTAGCACTCCACTTCCTAGTAAACTGAATTTGATTGGTTTAAATTCAGGAGAAAAACTTAGCCCTTGCCGGAATCTAATCGTCTGTTTAATGTATATTATGTTATGTATATCAAGCCTGATTTAAGTACCACTGTTAATATTTTGAGCAGGTATTAAAACAAGAATAATAAAGAGTTTTGGCAATATTTGAAAAGGGTCCTTAGATATCTTAAGGGTAAAATCAATGTGAAGTTGACACAGTATTTCACTTGTGAATGTATCCATTTCTTGAGTGATTCTATTAATCCTGACTAGGAAGGTGGAGATGATAATATAAACAATATAAAAGCACAACAGGATATTTATTTAAACTGTTTGAAATTTTTGTGATATGTTGGAATACAAAAAGGCAGTTGTCAGTAACGGCATCATCTACTGAAGCCGAATATATGGTTTTTCTTTTTGAAGAGGCTCTTTGGTTAAAATCATTAGCAGAAAATATGCATAAATATTAATATCAGAGACAATTATGACCTAGGAGGATAACAATAGACCTCAATAAGTATTACAAATAATCCAACAAATCACAAAAGATCAAATCATATTGAATTGATCGTAATTAATATAAAATATTAATTTGTCCACAGATAAACCACTAGCAGACATGTTTACCAAACCATTGATGCAAGTGAAATTTGAGAAATTAGAATGGAATTAGGCTTAGTAAATAAGTTAAATGGTTTGATTAGGTTTTTCTGGGTTTTCCCTAATCCCGAGCAGCAAATGCTGAACCGTTATTGTAATTTTCCACAGAAAAGACACACATAAGGAAAGCAGGCCTATTTATGTTATACTAGGTTTAAGTTGTATTACACTTTTAGTATAATTGATCAAATTTTTGAGGTGGCGTGTGGGATAAACTGATATTCATATCAGTGAAACAAAAATTAATAAATTAAACTTTCATTATTAGTCTATACTTTGCTAATTTATATCGCAGCTATGGATGACTGAATGTGTTTATAATAGTTTTTATATGTAAGATAAACAGATGAGGAATCGTTTACTTAAGAAAGGGTTTGTCTTGATGTTGAGTCAGTTCGTATAGTTATTTCTATGTGTTCACACGCTCTGCTTTCCACGCTGTGTTCGATATAATAAATATATTGAATATCGATAATTAACAAGTTCTTTTATTTTTTAGTCCATTTCCCAAAAATATTGTGGTTCCATAAAAACTAATCATTGTTGAAGGTATTGATGTTGTTCGAGCGTGAATTTCAACTGGCGAAGGACCACCCTGTGCTCAGGGAAAACAGTGGACTGCAGACGAGCTTCTTAAAATGTTTTATTAAAAAAAATTATATAAAAAATGCGTGGCAGCGAGCAAATTGACAAACGTGTGACAAACTTTTTCTATTTTTTCAAAAAAGTGACGTCTACTTGTTTTTTATTTGCTTGGTTACTTCTGTTTTGTTTTTTCTTCTCCAGCTCTTGATTTTCTTTTTCATTAAATACCTACTAACCGGAACAGATGTACTTTTCTTCAACATTTTCAATGAAAAGGTATTCGACAAATAGCACCTTAACACATTATAAAGCTTCTCAAATATTTTAGCCCCACCGAAATATGCAATAAATGACTTATTTACCAAATATATTTTAGATTACCTTTTCGAATCGTTATTGTTTAAATTTGCTAAAGAGTACACATCAATTTTATGTATTTGTGAATCCATTAAAACACTATGTATTTACATTAACCTTGTCGAAATCTCATCATGCAATAAATTGCTTGAAGTAAATATACAGCATCCTCAATATTTATTTTAAATTAAGCAACCTAAAATCAACAAAGCCGAAGAACTACAGCAATAAAATGCTGAAGTACCAATCAGTTCTCTGTTATCAGCCTGTTTTCGTGATTCCTTCTGCCTCGAAAGTCAATTACTGTGCTTGAAAGGATCACTTGAAAGGCGTTAAAATACTTTGTAATTAATTCCGTGAAGTATCAGGTTTAATGGGCAACAGAAAAAAAAACATCGAATTAATTAGGTAAATTTAAAAAATTTACATATCGGCCATTATGAATAATTTTATTGTTTGGATCTTATAATATAAATTTTGATTACTACAGTTTTTTTAACCTTTGACATCGATATGTGTAAAAACCGCCTTGCCATGGGTGGATCAGTATTTGAAAATATACAGGGTGTCCCTTGCCCGAGGACAATAATTGGGATTTCGGGAACACGGTAGAAGATTGGGGAAAAGTTGCTCGCGCGTTTGCTATTTTTCAGTTGGTTGGGAATAAACATTTCTTCCTTTGAATGTTTTACCTTGAGTCATGTTTGCATCTTTTCATAAGCCATTGACGTTGTAACATGCTAAATGTTGCTGTTTTTTTTTCCATATATTATTTTATAAATTAAATCGCCGCCTTGAATGTTGACCGTCTGGTGACTGCTATTATTAAAAGGAGGTTTCTGTCGCCAATAATAATAGCAATTATTAACCTAGAGGGCACGCTTTTCGTCGTTTAAATTTGAAGTACTAGTTTGGTACCAACACTTTACGTTGGCTATTTTTTGAAGGGAAGCTCTGCTTGTTCAGCTTGTCCTATTCTTCGTCCCTTTCAAATTTTACCGCTCGCCCTGAAAGGTCGATCCTGGCCTGGGGGCAGCCATTTTCCTCAAGTGTGATTACCGTTCTCGTGGAAAAAAGTGCCTTATCGGCTATCAGGCACTAGTTCAATGAAATAAAGTTGCCTTAGACAAAGTTCCGTTGATTACCGACAAAATTTAAATCAAAAGTGTTGTGATTACCGTTTTATTCAAGCTTGGATTTCGAACCCCTCGTGATAAGTTTTTTTCTTTAAATTTCTTTAAAAGTAATGGTTGTTCACGGAATGCCTCTATTACTCAGGGTCTTTCGAGGAGCCAGTTTCTTTCGAGGGTCTCGTTTCGTTCGAGGAGCCGTTTCTTTCGAGGAGTTCGTTTCTTTCAAGAATCGCGTTTGCAAGGAGCATATATTTCTAACCATCACCATTTTCGTGGAGCATGGGCATAGAGCTTTTGAAGGGATTTCCTAGAGGAATCAAGTCCCTCAGGTGTCTATACCTGTACCTCCACATTTGACGGAAACTGTGAACTTCTAGCGTCTATCTACCTTGATTCAAGACTATAATCTGCAACTTTCATCTGCAACTTCCCTCGTCAAGTGACAGAAAATGGATCGCTACCGTACTTCAACGTTTTCGTTGGAATTGAGGCTGGTATAGAGTTTCATTGATAGGTACCTAACTTTTACCTTTTTTTTTATGAAATCTATTCTATGATCAATTACCAAAATTAATTGTTTTTTTTTTTTTTTTTTGATATGACATTACATTTAAATATTTAAAATTTCAATTTCACATTCTTGATACCGAAGTGACCTAATTTTATTTAAAATGTTTTGCCAACAACTGATTCTATCTTTTTAAATTTTCATGCTTGTTTTTTAACCTCACTGTGAATCTGATATCACGAATCACCGTTGAAATATATACTATTTTGATTTGAAAATTGCTTGAGTGCAGTTTTATTGGTTTTACCTATGTCAAGACTTGGTTGTATGCCTGATTATTAGCTACTACATTTTTTTTGGGTGTGTTTCTGAATTTTCACACTTCAATATTTTACGTATTTTAATTATTTATTTTTACAAATTCAGTGGCGACATTGCCATTCTGTACTAAAGACCCACCCCTAATAATTATTCGCTGAGCAAACTGAGCATATTATGGGCATCTTGTTAATTCGTTAACAAAATATTTAAATTGCATCGATGTAAATGCTGTTCTTTTGTCCGTTATCATGCAGGTTGGTATTCCAAAGGTATTGAACGTGGACTCCAAAAAGCTAATAACGAATCTAGTTTTCGTAGACTTCACTGCTTTCAGCTGTGCATATTTTGTGAAAGCATCGATTCTAACTATTAAATGTTGATTGCCTTTGGATGTCTTCTGGAAAGGTCCCAAATGGTCGATGTGGATCGTATGGTATGGGATTGATTCCTTGGCGATTGAATGTAAGAAACCCTCTTTACGGCCAGACGGCATTTTATTTTAGATACAAGGAATACAAGTAGTAATGTATTTCTCGGCATATTCTCTCATACGCGGGAACCAGTACTTTTCACAAAGTTTCTTCAGCGTTTTTTCGCAGGCAAAATGTCCATCATCGTGTGCCCAACGTACTATTCGATTTCTGAATCTCTGAGGAACTGGATTCCTAACGCTGTTATTCGGTATAGTCTCTCATTGCGAAGAGCGTAGTTTTTATACACACTTCTCTCGTAGTCTGTCTCTGGTGGTTTTGATAAGACGTTACGTTATTTTTTTCATCAGTAAGCTGTGCTGAAAGAACCCAATCTGGTACTGGTGGTGGTTGTTCAGTTGGACATGGGTTTCGGCTAAGAGCGTCTACGTGCTGCATACGTTTTCCTGGACGGTATTCTACCACAAAGGAGTATTTCTGCAGTTGAAGCCAGCAACCGTCTATCCTTGAAACTAGGTCTCGTTTCGAGCTCGCTGTTTTTAATGCATTGCAATCTGTTACAATTTTGAAATTTATGCCAAGTAAATGAACTCGGAATTTTAATAAAGTTTCTACCACTGCTAACGTCCAGTTATTCCTTCCTGGCTAGCATCAGTGTGAACTTCAGTGCGAGCTTCTAGATCGTATAGTGCAAGAATTGGTCGCTCGATTAATTTATTCCTAAGTGCTTGAAATGCCGCTGCTTGCTTGTCTCCCCATTTTTAAGTGCTATTTTTACAAGTCAGCGATATTAAAGGTCTTACTATGTTACTATGTAAAATATCCGGTTAGACCCACAAATTGTCGGATTTGTCTAACATTTGTTGAAGTTGGAAACATATTTACGGCTTCTGTTTTCGCCGCACCCGGACGTACGCCTCTGCTGCCTATTTCGCAACCTAGGTAGTTAATGGAGGAAGAAAGGAACACACATTTGCTGACTTTTAATGTTAGGTTTTCATTTCTTAATGAGGAAAATATTATTCGATCCGTAGGCCGTCTAAGAGTCTAAGTTGTCTCCATACGTCTTGCTCGGAGTTATTACATCTTGCAGATAAACTGCAGCAATTTCTTGATAAGGGCACAGGATTTTGTTCATTAAACGCTGGAAAGCGGCAGGAGCGTTGCAAATACCAAATGGCATCCTGTTGTATTCATACTGCCCTTCTAGCGTAACAAAAGAAGTGAGATGTTTGCTTCCTTCCGCGACGGGGATCTGATGGTATCTAGCAGCCGGATTACAATTTTACAAGTCGATACGAGTCCAGCGTTTTTGTCATCATTTGCGATTCTAATTTCACGAGCATTCGTGCGGGATTCGAGTTCTGTAATCTACGGTCGAAACCTAAACGGATGCCGAGCGACATACTTGACCTCAAAAAAATAAGGTCTGTTCTACCACATCAAAAATCATCCTATGAACGGTTTCGAAACCACTCTGTCAGCTATTTGCACCGGTGTTCCTTAAAAACAAACTAAGTTAGGTAGAGGCTAAGCTTAAGGTGAACTTTTAGGTTGAGTTGCTTTGCACCGACCAAATCTTAGCTAAGAATTGAAAGCTATTGGCAACAGCGCAAAAATGCGTGTTTCAAGGCAGAAATGAAGGAGGATGTACCTATTTCAAGCAAGGAATTTATCCGTTAACCTATCTTTGCGATTAAAATATAAATATTTTCGTTAATTTCGTCTTTTCTTTCATAAGTTATATCACATGGATATTATTTTGAATATATTTTTTTCATTCTTGTCCAAAATTCTGTAGAAATTACCCGACGCACAAAAATAAAAGCATTAACAAATAACTAAATAACAGCAACAACCATAAAAAAAACTTCGGAAAACTTGTTTTTGCTATGAAAATAAACATATATATTTTTTTTTTTGCTTTAAACATGCAGTCTTCGGAGAAAAGGCTCTTGGAACCTTGGATATTACAAATTCAAAATCATCGATAATCAAAGTCAACCAGAATTCTGTCAAAAAAAGAAAACAAAACCCAAAAATGAGGTTAGAATCCAACTAAGCGGAGAAAATCCGGGGCTTAACTTAACTAGACTTGAGGTGGACCCTAAACAACGGTGCAAAGCAAAATCGTAGTTTAAGTTCCACTAAGACTAAGGCTGACCTTAAGTTGTAGCGGTGCAAATAGCAGTGTAACGTGTTGGAGCAGTCCTATTTTGTACGGTTGCTGTGTTGGAATAAAGTTATAATAAACAATCGTTCGATAAAGAGAATTTCAAAATTAAGAAGAAACACTGGCAAGTTTGGTAGCATCCGGTAGCATGAAATAGCAATGCTGTTGAAAATTTAATATCTGGTGCTAACTTTGAACTTCTTGCCTCTATCTACCTTGATTCAAAGCTAGAATCTGTAACTTCCATCTGTGACTTCCATCATTAAGTGACAGAAAATGGATGGCTACCGTACTTCAACGTTTTCGTTGGAATTGAGGCTGGTATAGTAGAGTTTCATTAATACCTAACTTTCACCTTTTTTAACAAAATTAATTGTTTTTTTTTTATTTTTTTTATAACATTATATTTAAATATTTAAAATTTCAATTTCACATTCTTAACACCGAAATGACCTTTAAATAATTATTTCCGATTTTCGATTTATCGAATTGATTATAGATTTATCTTTACTTAACTTTTCTTTTAGCACTGCCATGTTTTAAGAATGTAAATTTTATTAATCATTATCAATAATCTGAACTGAAGTCAAGGTTGGACAATATGTTCTAAATTTGAAATTATTGAGTAAGTACCTACATCGTCAAAGATTGATTAATTTTTCGGGTCTAGAACACATTAGGTCTCTAAAAACGAACAATTTTTCTATGTTCAAATTTGCATTGGAGCAATTATTAGGACATAATGAAGAAAAAAAAATATGGATGAGTTCATTTTTTTGATAAACAATATATTATTTAAATATACAGGGTGTCCTAAAAAGATTCCGACAAACTTTAAAGGGTAGTAAGGGACATCAAAACAAAAAACAAGCATTTTTGTTTATATAAACATATGTCCGCAAATGAGCCATTTGGGCTGTAGAGCGAAAAAATTATTTGGTACTTTTATTCTTCGCGATAATTAAATCACTGTTTACTTATTAATTTTGCTTATTTATCAACAAATAAATTATGGTTTACAATAATTGTTCTAAATGTTGACCATTTACTTCAATGCAAAGATTGCACCGTCAGGTCATTAATAGACAACTACTAAGGAAACTAATCACAAATTAGGTAGGAATTCTCAAAATGTCAGTAAAAAACCAGTAAAAAATCAATAAAATCAGTAAAAAACCTCAAAAAAACCCTTTCCATAAACATCAAATATTGTAAATATTTACCAAGGTGGTATGCTGATTTTGCCATAAAATAGAAATCTATTAAAGTAAACAAAATAAATGAACAAAATAATAATAATTGTAAAAAATCACTAGTCACTAATGCCCTTATATCCTCTCGCTTCTCAACCTTTGACACAGATCAATAAATAATATCTATTCTTATCAGCTTAATATCGCTATACCTATCAAAGATGCACAATCAACAAAGAAAAAAATTAAATTAAAAAAATCATAACTTGATAAATATTCAAGGATCCATATTTTTTTTCTCGCTAACCATCTTGAAATTGCTTTGTTTATCAGTGATAATCAAAATCATATTGAAAATCAAAGGGACCTAAAGTGATCTATCACCAATTTTTCATCTTGATTCTATGACTTTTCTGCATACCTTCACTATTAACCTAACCTTTGATTTCAAACAGGTTTAATTTGATTTTACTGAATTTATTTTTTAAGCAGAAGCTGACCATATTTATCCATACAAAATTACAATAATTTTCATTTATTATTATTTTTTTTTAAATTAAATTTTCTGCAAACTTACAGCTTCCATGTTTTCATTTCTTGTTCAATTTAATGATATGGCCAGCGACTGTTAATAAACTTATATGGCAACTATATCGATGTACATTGTGATATTATTTTTTTGGATTTTGATGAATCTGATTGAAGGTTAGATCTATTGATTTTATTTAAAGTGTTTGACCAACAATTGATTCTATCTTTTTGAATTATAATCTTTGATTTTTAACCTCACTGTAAATCTGATATCACCAATCACCGTGGAAATATATACTATTTTGATTTGAAAATTGCTGGAGTTCTTTATTGGTTTTACGTACCTATGTCAAGATTTGGTTGAGTTGTATGCCTTATTTGTTTCTTTCTCAGAATTACTAATTATCTTTAGCTAATACATTTTTTTTTAGTGTGTTTCTGAATTTTCACACTTTATTATTTTACGTATTTTAATTATTTATTTTTACAAATTCAGTGGCGACCTTGCCATTCTGTACTATTGACCCACCCCTAATAATTATTCGCTGAGCAAACTGAGCATATTATGGACATCTTGTTAATTCGTACAATCACAACTATGATATGACGCAAGGCAAAACATCCGCCGGAAGAACAATAGTCGCTGAAATGCCAGTGCCCAGTGCTTTAATCTTGGATGTTGCCTCGCTGTTTTCAGTTTATTCTTTCGACGGACGAGAGCATTTGTGATGAGATGGCGCTCTGAGCATTTAGTCAGTAGAATGATTTTATTTGAGTCCAGAGGATAGAGTCTTTGATGCCGACTCGGGACCTGAAGTCTCCTAACGAATCCTATCTAGATGGTTATAGAACTCATCTATTTTGTCATCGTTGGATGGGTGTATCATGTATCTGTAAGTTTGGAAGGGTGGTATGCCACAGCACTTAGGCCACACTATGCCTATTGTGCACCTCCACAAGAGGCGAGGTCATCATTAGCTCGTCCTTAGCTCAGGAACGATTAGCCTAATCTGGCTCTGCGTATTGGCGAAAGAGCAGTACAGTCACAAAGAATGTGCTCCATCGTCTCTTCTTCTTGATTACAAGCCCTACGCAAGGATGTGATGCTAAGATGCAACGTGAATAAATGTTTGTTGAACTGGCAGTGGCCAGTCAACATGCCCGATATGTTCAGGCATGTCATTCGTGGTCTAGTTTTCGGCTAATAGTGGCCTGCTCGGCTTTATGACAGTAGCTCCATATACTGATGATGGCTGTATAGATCCACATAACTACCTTGAAGGGGAACCCTCAGGTCTTACCGATGGTACTTCTACACTGTTCATAGAAGATATGCTTTCATTATTCTCTTAGTGATATGAGAGTTCCAAGTTAGTTTGCAATCCTATATATTTGACCTCTGCAGCAAAGCTTAGTTCGGTATTTAAGAGTCTGGGTGCTGTTGAAAGTACCAGTTTCCTCGTTTTTGATGTGAATAGAATCATTTCAGTCTTTTTGGAATTGATAAACAGTCTATTCCGTGCACCATCTTTCTATAATTCGAAGAGCATTCTCGAGTTTTCGAATTCACGTCTTTGGCAAGTTGACTACGTCATCTGCGTGAGCTATTGTGTAGTGGTTGTCATCGTTTAGGCGGACAATGAGGCTGTCCAGAACCATGTTCCACAGAAGAGGTGACAGCACGCCTCCCTGCGGGCAGCCTTTTGTTTCTTTAATGTTGACATCCCGCACATTTATCTGTACGATTCTTTTGGAAAGCAGATATGTAACATCCATCCGGAGTATTCCTTTCTGTTAGCGAGTGCCAAATGTTTTGAATTTAGCCGCAATCGGTAGATCCCTTGTACCTTCCGCATAGCCTCTCCATTGTTTTTAGAGAAAACGATGAGGCTTATGGGCGATATGCTTTGGGGGTGGTGTAGTCAATTCTCCCTGGTTTGGGTAGGAACACCACTCTGACTTCTCTCCAAGCCTTGGGTATGTATCTCAGCGCTAAGGACGCCTTGAACATCCCTATTAGGTGAGGCAAGAGTAGCTCCAGGCCCCACTGAAGTAGGGCTGGAGAGATGCCGTCAGGTCCTGGTGCTTTAAAGGCGAAGAAGCCTGATATCGCCCAACCTATTATTTCCTCGTGTATTATCTGATCTGCTAGTTGCCAATCAGCCACAGAGGGTATGTATGTTACATGTTACCTGCCTCCGGTCCTCCACAAGAAAGTGGGTTGACATTAGTAACTCTGTGTTTTCCTGGAAGTTGGCAGTAAAGGTGCCATTTATTTATTTATTTATTTAAGTATTGCCGCGTCTGTAGTGTAGTTTTCCATTTCGTTACAGTAAGTCCTCCAGGCATCTCTTTGTTTTTGTCGTACAGCTTTTCTATACTGATTGAGTTGGTTCCTGTAATGGTTCCAGTCCTCATTGGGTGGGTGTATGCGCTGATTATAGTTGCTCTTAGGGTTTGTTTACGAGGTAGAGAGAGTCATGAGTTAATGTTTAACTTATCTTTGAGAAAAGCTCGAGAAGATGATCGACGAGTTGGCTCTTTATAATAGCTAAGCTTACCCTGTGTATTCGAGGCTCCTTTCCTCGAGAAAGTGTAGCTTCTGCCATGTTTTATGTTTATCTCGACAGGCATCAGAGACATCGATCTTTTGCAGTAGGTACCTACCTACAATACTTCTAACATATTGAGAACATTTCTCTTCAGCACTGTCTGACATGTCCAGTTTTGTTGTTGATTGTTTAAAAAAAAAGGGACAAAAGTTGAAGCAACGACTTCTAAATAAAATATCTACATTTTCATTGTGGATGTTCAATTTACACCTGTAAGTAAATACTTTGACAACTACTATCTGATATATAGCAGACAAGTTTCATTTATGTAACAAAGCAAAATATTATTTTCTTTTTTTTTGTACAGTTGTCGTGAAAGAAGCAATCGTACATCAAAAGGCTCTACTGGACTGATCCAATAAAACCCTATACTATGTTCTTGCAACATAAATAGCGATTTCAAGCAGAGGGGGAATCCAGTCACAAATAGGGAGTTCCATTCCTTCGAATTTATTCCAGTCTCGCAATTCAAATGCTTGGTTATATCAATGAATGCCAGATACCGGTCTTTGATATATTCAATTGTTTACTCAATGATTTTCTGAAGAGCCTTTGATAATGCAGTTGTACTCGAAAGATTAGAAATATCAACTACAACAAAACAAGCGGCCGTCAAAGCAAAAAATAGATAGCAAGTATAGAAAATAAATAAAGCATAAAACCGCAAGGTAAGTATCGCTGAATAACTGAAGCCTGTCGCTCTTTAATAAAGCAAGTTCAGGGCAAAAAATCATAACAACAATACCACCGTGAGAAATGTTGTTCTTGCATTGCCATTCTTGATAGAACGATGCAGATAAGTTGGCAGTGGGCGGCGAGGTTCAAGTATAAAAAAAGGAACGTTACGATGCAATTATTATGTAATTAAATATCTGCCTCGGTAAGTATTCGCCTTCAATATGGTTATGGAGGTGTAACTAATTTACCGAAGAACTAGCAGGTATTATTAACACACCATTGTATAATTAATCGTTTTTGTGTCACAACATAACATTCGGAATTTTATTTAGCAATAAAATATTTCCATTTGTATGTTAAAGAGGGCAAGTTTAATTAATTAGAGTTTTGCTTTTGCTTAATTAATTGCAAATATAGACGCACGACAAATTGTTAGGAAATTAATTATTGGAGTTGTGTATTCCTTTAAGGAAAGTATTCTTCGCATTATTCTGAAAATGTTTTATACGACCGAGTTTCTTAGGCCGTTAAAGGAAATTTCAACCTTCTACTTTTTTACTTGTTGGTGCATGGGAAAATTCTTCGACGAAAAAAGCAATTGGAATTGATTGATCAAACAGTAAAGCTTTTAAAAACATTGTTCCAAATATGCAACCCTGAGTCTTCCGTGTTGGTAACACCATGATACTAACTTATCGCCGCGCTTTGTGTTTCAAGTTCAAAGATAATGACTTTGACCCGAAAGGTAAAGTTTATAATGACAGTGCACTTACAACGAATTTTTGTCGGGCTAAAAATAGCGAAATCGGTTTGTGCTTGCTGGCGATATAAGTTCGTGCAAATATCTTTTCGCCCATCATATTCTCATTGCCATCACGAACAGGAAACTAAAATAGCCGCCTTTTTGGTCTTCCATTGATTATTTTATGATGATATACAGAGGTCAGGGTGAATTTACTTATGATCATTTTGCTTTTAATAAGATTAGTTGGAAGATTTTTCACCTAATTTAAATTTTTCTGATTTTCGATCTCTGTCTCCCATTTCCTCATCTAGGTACTCCATTTCTCCAGCTTCTTTTAAGTCTGCTGCGACTTCTTCCCCATGGCTTCCAATATGTCATTCTTTGTACTTGCAAGAACCAAATCAGTTGATTATCTTAGTATCATCTACTTTGTGTGTCTTACGTTCATTTTATAATTCTCTGTTTGTCATCCTTTTAATTTTTGACCTTCATTTTTCCACTCTTCCGGAACTTCATATCTATATCTATGCATGTTGAGAATAGTTTGCTCTCATACTTTATCAGTTCTCCATGTATTTCTCCTGGGCTTTCTCCTGCGGTTTTTATGTTTTGTGTCTCGTTTCTTCTTTAAATTCTGCCCGGTTTTTTTTTATACGTATACAGTTGCTTTCTATTGCTAACTTACTCTTTTATTCCGTATTCTTGGCTTATGCCTTTTCATATATTATTTCTTTGTCTCCTGTTTTATTTGAGCTTAGGTGGCACTGTTGTTCTTATTTCTTTTTGTCATTTTTAAATATCGTTTAGGAGTAGTGAATGATTGCTTGTATAGCAAACTTTTCACGATGTTCGCTCATTCAAATCTTATCACGTAGTTACTTCTCCCTGAGTTTTAGCACATAAAACAGGGCTGTGTCATCCTGCGAAATTTGTTATCTGACCCCGCCCTGCTTCAGTATTCTAAGCCCTTATAAAAAGCGGCTAAAAGTATGGGCGTAAATTTTCTCCTGCCATATTAATTTATGGGTAGGAGCAGCACAGAAAGTTCTGTAAACGCATTGTGTGCGTATAAAATATGATTACCCTGGCTTAAGTCTATCGAATACTTAAGGTTTTAGCGAAAAGCCAAAGGATCAGCTAATTATGAGTAACTGATCATTATCATCATAGGGTTACAGATATTTATAAAAACGCTAGTGGATAATATTCCATTTGAAAATCTGCTGGCTAATTTGTATTTTCTCTATATAAAAATTGAGAAAACAAGTTTCTAATGATAGGCATTTAGCAGTCATTTCTGATTTTTCTCAATTTTGCCAATAAATTACAGCATTTAATAATTTCGTTTGCATATTTGAAAATCCATTAAACCGTTATTTACAGCAGGCTATTCGTGTTTGATTGCTGAAATAAATTACAAACTGCCAGTATAACTGAAAACAAAATATTTATTTTAAATTATCCTACATAGAATCATCAAACTGGCAATATGTTCCAATAAAATTTTGAGGGAATAAGATAATATAGAAGTGGCAATCAAACAGAATTTATGGAATCGTTGGCTTGCTCTCGATTATTTTAAGATCGGACGGAATAATGGACTTGTTTTATTTGATCATCTTGCTTTTGTTTTGATTTTATTTATTTAGAGCCTGTAAAATATTATTGAATTTTGTGAACTGTTTCTTGATCCGCCTAAATTTAGTTATACCCATTTTTAATGATATTTTCGTGACTTTTCGGAAAGTTTCAATCAAACTGGCAATATGTTGCAATAAAATTTTGAGGAAATAAAATAATAAGTGGCAATTAAATAGAATTTATGGAATCTTTGGCCTACTTTCGATTATTTTAAGATCGGACAGAATAATGGACTTGTTTTATTTGATTATTCTGCTTCTGTTTTGATTTTATTCATTTCTTAGCTTTATCGAATAACCCATCAGGGTATTATACATATATTTATTATTTTGAAAGTGGGTTCTGAAATAAACCAAGAGCCGACCCTGTACTGTAGCCATACCAAAGGGCCCTGTTGCGGAACTTGTCCCTTATTGATTGCCTGACGCCAATGAGGAATTTGCAGATTTTTTTTTTATTCTCTTATTAAATTTTTCACATTGTAAAAAGTCACTCGCCACATAAATTTTAAATTTTCAACTAATAGTTTTTCTGTAAAAAAATATAGAAATTCAAAATAACTCTCTTCGCGCGAAAACGCAGTCGTAAATCAATGACGTCACAAGACGATATCCGTCAAAACAAGTCTCTGTACTTCCTCTCGCTCTTACCCATTGTCAATTGTGTTTTATGTCATTGGTTTATGCGACTATGTCGATCATTGTCATTTTCCATTCACTAAACAAAGATATAGCTAACTCATCGGTAAAGTCGCCGATTGGAATAAAAACGAGGGGCATCTTTGTTTAGTGAATGGAAAATGATAATGACCGACATAGAATGGTGGATCCATCGGTAGAATTCGATGTAAATACAAGCGTTTGACGTCTCACGTATCACATTAACATAACCACACTTTTGTTTGTTTACCGTTCCATGACGTCATAACCAATTTGAGAGCGTTTTCGCGCCTTTTGTTATATTCAATATTTGAATAATTAATTATTTATTAGTGGTTCACTATAAAGAGGATTTGAATATGGAAATATACTTCTAGAGTATTTTGCTTCACTTTTATTTGGGATATTCCGAATCCCTCACAGTGCACCGGTGAGATAGTACCCGTGATACATTCGTATTAGACGATAATTTTGTAAATATTGTAAATAAAGTGACATAATCTAGTGTGATAGTGTGTCGTCAAAATGGGTAAACGCAGGCATTAAAGGCGTAGCCCCAGTAGTGATACTGACAGTTCAACTTTAACAAGAAGTTCAGATGCTACAAACGAACTTTCCGGAAGTCGATATGTAGAGAGCCACGTGTGAAAAGTATTGCGGTTGAATCGAAAATACTTGCATACAAAAATATTCTGAATATTCCTAATAGAGATCGAGGAACAAATCCGGAAATTTCAAGTGCTAGTGGAATATCACGGAATGAATCTCTAGTAGAACATGCTGGAACCGTAGACGTTACGAGAAGCAGTAGTTCTACTACCAATAGGGCCAAAGAGCGAATTGAAACTTAGGAAGATCTGGTATTCAAATTGCAAGATAGGAGTAGAAATGTGCCACACGTGAAAATGAGGGCCGATTGCATTCCTGAGTTCAACCCAGGTAAGGATGAGTTGCAGTAAATGGTTAGCCAAAATTGAGCAATAAATGATACGAAGCAACCATGATTCACCACATGCAAACCAGATTAAAAGGGTTAGCTCAGTCATCTTGACTCATCTTGACTCGCATGATTATATTTGGGTACAATGGAAAGAAAATATGATCAATACTTTTCCTGACAACCAAGATTTCCCATCGTCCATTAAATCCATGATAAAATGACATAAATTAATTGATGAAAGTTGGACGGAATATTTTTTTGGAAAAATGCAACTTTTTAGATAATGCGACATAATTGGAAAGAATGCAGTTGCAATGCTAATTGATGGCATTAATGATGTCACAAAACAAGCAGGAGCGAAAGCAGGACGGTATTCCACTCCAGAGGACCTTTTTAAAGAATATTTGTCTGCTTTCGCTGACGAAATTCTTGCTGCTGCTGCTAATAATCCTAAACCCATACATCGTAAAAATTTGGAGAAAAGCAACAATAATTTGCTTCGCATTGTCAAATGCTGGTGCAAAACCGGAATTTTGGTAAAAATGTCTGCTACAACTGCAATAAATCTGGGTACTGTCAACGGGACTGCCCAAAGCCGAGAAAGAAATGCTCATTATGTAGAAAACTTGGGCACGTCATGGCAGAATGCCGCAAAAATAAAGCCGGCAGTTCAAAGTCATCGTTGTTTTGTCAAACAGAAGACGATCAAAAGTCAATTTCCCAAATACTGAATGTCAATTGCCTGATCAACGGTCACTCTTTGCAGGGTTTCATTGATACTGGTTGCGAAATAGCCACAATACCGAGAAAAAGAAGATCGTCAAGTTAGAATATTATGGCAACTATGTAATATAGTCATAAATGGATATAGCGGAGTTAATGCTATGGCAGTGGGACAAGCTACGGCAAAAATAAATGTTGATTTATTCACTTCTGAAGTGCCTATTATTGTGGTACCAAATTATTAACAACATCGTTTTGATTGGACAAACTTATTTAAATCAAACCGGGGCCGATGCGGGATGAAGAACTAAGAATGTTTAGTACTAAAATGGCTTTCCTACCTGAGGTTGACGAACTACCTACGACAACCGTTGAGTTAGCTTGCAAGAAAGCCACCAAAGTACCACCACATTGGCATACTTAGCTGTCGTTCAAGTGGAGACTATAAAGGTAAAATGTTTCTAGACCTACGCCAGTGCTTCAAACCACAGAGTGAATATATCATTCCGAGATGTATTACTTCCACTGATTCAGCGCTACTGCCAATTTTCAATTTGTCAGAAGAGACGATAAGTTTCAACGAGAAACAGTTGGTTACCAGAGCAACTCCTTGTGTACCTGATGACGCATTAGGTAACAGTGATTGCCAAGTAACCATAAACACTTTGTATAAATCTAGTCTAGAATTGTTCACTTTAAATGATATCCAAGATCAAGTAAATCGCGATATTGGCGAGCACAACACGAAAATGCTACTCAACATGCTTAATCAATATCGTGATTGTTTTGCTCTCAATATGAAAGAATTAGGTATCATAAAAGGTGTTGAAATGGATATTTTATTGAAAGATGATAAGCCTGTGACGTACAGACCTTATCGACTTTCATTCTCAGAACGTAAAAGAAATGGTTGATGATTTGCTTGATACTGGTATTATTCAAGAGTCTGATTCACCATATTCCAGCTCCATTCTTCTTGTTAAAAAGAAAAATGGTAAAATACGCATGTGCGTTGATTACAGAACTATGAACTCAAAATGTATTAAAGACTGTTATCCCATGAGAAGACCCGATGATCGTTTAGAAATGATGTCAAATGCCAGGTACTTCACTTCTCTTGACATGGCCAGTGGGTATCACCAAACTCGCATATCTGAGAAAACAGCGTTCGTTACTCCAGATGGGCAGTACGAATATTTGCGTAAACCATTCGGATTGGTGAATGCTCCCGCCGTTTTCCAAAGAACGGCTAATCAAATTCTAGGAACTGTTAATGATATAACTGCATTAGCTTATCTTGATGACATTCTCGTGCTAAGTTTCAATTTTGATTCGGGCTTAGAAGCATTGAAATAAATCTTTGAAACATTTAGAATTTTTGGAGGAAGATTCAGATTCAGTTGAATAAATGTAATTTTTTTAAGAACGAAATTGATTATTTGGGGCATGAAATTAGTGCAGAAGGAATTCGTCCTGTGTCAGAGAAAACTAAGGCAGTGGAACAGTTCCCAACTCCAAGAAATCTCCATGAAGTACGCCAATTTATAGGACTCGCAAGCTATTTTAGGAAATATGTGAAAAACTTTGCCCAAATAGCTCGCCCATTAACAGCGTTAATAAAGAAAAATGAGGCTTTTAGATGGAAAGCAGAACAACAAAAATCTTTCCAACTTCTCAAAGACCATTTAACAAAACGACCTATTCTAGCTATTTAGAACCCACAGTTACAGACTGAACTCCATACGGAAGCATCAAGTCGACGTCTTGGAGGTATGGCAAGAAGAAGGAAATTTGAAACTGATTATATTCTATAGTAGACAAACAACAAAACAGAAACAGAGTTACCATTTATATGAATTAGAAACATTGGCGGTTATATGCTGTCTTCAGAGATTTAGGGTGTACCTTATAGGTATTGAGTTTAAAGTGGTGACTGACTGCAATTCACTACGAACTTCTATGACCAAGCGTGACCTGATACCTAGAATAGCTCGCTGGTGGTTGATAGCACAGGAATTCAATGTAGAATATCGGCCTGGCCTGGATGGCTCACGTGGATGCATTTAGCAGAAATCCAGTTGAAACACAAACTGAAAGCCTAGCCACCTAAATTTTAGCAGTCAATGTAACAGATGACGATTGGATTTTATCAGCTCAACTACAAGATAAACGTTGCAAATATTTGATAGATATTTCAGCTAGAAAACCTACATATGGTGATGAAAAATGCATACATAAGGAATATGTTATAGAAGAGCGACGTCTTTTGAAAATGATTGAACATGGGTTGAAGTGGTACGTGCCTAAAAGAACAAGACGAGCAATACTGTCATATTACCATGACAAAAGAGGTCACTCAGCTACAGAAAATAGTCTTAAAGCAGTAAGTGAATACTACTGGTTTCCAAGAATACGGAAATAGGTACAACGGTACATATCTTCCTGTTTGGAGTGTTTATATAACAAAACACCCACAGGAAAACAGGAAGGTTTTCTACATCCGATCAGAAGGGAGCCAATATATAGGTACAATTCATTTTGATAATCTTGGACTTTTTGTGTAAAGTTCAAAGGGTAATTGTTACCTTATACTTGCTGTTGATGGATTTACGAAGGATTGAAGCTGTTGCAAACACCAAGGCGGTGCCTCTAGTAAAGTTTTGCGAAGGAATTTTCAATACATTTGGGATACCAAGACGAATAATATGCGATCGTGGAACGTGTTACACCAGAAAGATGTTCCAAGAATTTGTGGTATAAAGGCCGGGACCAACGGGACACATCTATCATGCATTCTTCCGATCCGACTCCGATCATACAACCAAGCTTCTTATTCTTGGAACAGGGGAGTAGCGTTCCCAGGAGAACGAGTGTTCCGTCTTCGTTACTCATATTATCAGTTGCATGTCATTGAGAAAGTGCAGAGCGCTACGGATAAAAGCCCAAACGAGCTTTTGTTTGGGTTCAAACCCAGAGGAATGGGCGATGTATTTCTCACCAACGAAATTTGGCAAAACGATCATAACGGCCAGGAGGTGGGTGGGATGCGAACCGATGCTCAAAAACAAGTAGTGGCTGCGCAAACGAAACAGAAGGCATATTACGATGCCAAACGAAGGATGCCGTATCGTATGTCGTGACCAAAGGACTTGATCACGATAGGGATAGGTACCTTGTAGAGGATCTTTAGGGCTCGAGGCGCTCTCAAAAAAAGCAGGTTTCGAAGCGTGTGCTCCGTAGATAAGTTAAAACCGTGCTGCCACGCACGATTGTAGCAGTGATACGGATTCTAACGAAGATCAGCTCGATGAAGCAGAGGTTGCTTCAGAGGCTGATAAAAGATAGTTCTGAAGCTAAGCAGTGCGACGTGCAATGTGTACAGCTAAACAGAAAAAAAAAATGAATTTAGGACATAATTATTCATTATAGTTTAATTTTGTCTTTTTTTTTAGAATTAACGGAACATTTTCCGAGGCCAAAAATAGGTACCATGGCCCACTGAAACAAAGATCAAAGACCATAGAATAATGGAATTAGGTATGCGCATTTTTTAAACGTGCCTAGTTAGGCACCCAATCAAATCAATTTCAAGTGTTGATTGAGTACTCATAACTGAGAGCATTATATTTATTTTAAAGACACAGCAGAAAACCGTACAATGTACCGTCACGATTCTGCGCAAACCCTAAAATTTGTGCTTAGAATCCGAAATTCGTTTACAGGGTGGTTTCGGAAACGTTCATTGGCCGATTTTTGACGGAATTGGAACATACCTTTTATGTTGCAATAAAATTTTGAGAAAATAAAATATATGTGGCAATCAATAAAATTTATAGAATCGTTGGCCTGCTCTCGATTATTTTAGGATCGAGCGGAATAATTGATTCGTTTCACTTGATTATTGTGCTTTGGTTACGATTTCCTTATAGTTTTATCGAATTTCCCAGGGCATTAAATTTTATATTTTGAAAGTAGGACATAAGAAATGTCAATGAGCTAAAATGTTCCAAGAGACTAAAGCACAACTCAATATATTTTGAAAAATATGGCCATTGATGCCTAAAATATATCATTGAATTTTGTGAAACCTCTGATTCTTGATCCGACCAAATTAAGTTATATCCATTTTTAACGTCATTATATCAGAATTCATATCCCTGGAGAACAGCATCGCTGTGGAATAAACTCCCTGCGACGGTTTTTCCTGCAGGTTACAACCTGAACCGTTTCAAGACCAACATACACCGACATTTCCGCGCACTCGCCGCTTCTCGAGCGTGATAGGACATTTCCTTGCGAGTGCGCATATCCGTAAAAAAAACTAAAAAAAAAACGATGCTTTCATGACTTTTCGGGAAGTTAGTTTTAATAATTTTTTATGTGTGTTTTGTTTCGGAAATAATAGGTCTGTTCGCAGAGAAATCACAAACCAGTCAGAGTAAATCTCATTGGTTGAAACTAGTTTCCTGACTGTTTCTGATTGTTTTCAACCAATGAAATTCGCTCTGACTGGTTTGTGATTGCTGTGCGAACAAGGTCTATAAACCTAGCAGTCCCAAGGTGGAAAAAAACAGAAACAGATTTTTTTTTAATTAATAGGGGACTGCTGCTAATTAGGGCCTCTAATTAAAAATTAGGTGCTCCTTTAGTTTTTGAGAAAATCAAAAAAAAAAAAACTGAGGGTCTGCTAGGTTTATAAAAGCTAGCAGTCCCCTGTAGTAAAAAATATTTTTTTCAAATATCTTCTTTGTATCAGAATTAGGTGCTTTTTAGGTGCTCCTAAATAGTCCAAAAAAAAATAGAATTGATTAATTATTAACTGAGTTACAGATTTTTTTTTAATTATTAGGGGACTGCTGGCTTTACGTTTACATGTTGGTGTGTCAGAATGGCAAAAAAACTTCGGGATCTATATAATAATTAGGTGCTTTTTAGGTGCTAATTAGGGCCTCTAATTAAAAATTAGGTGCTCCTCTAGTTTTTGAGAAAATCAAAAAAAACTAAGGGATTGCTAGGTTTATGAAAGCTGGTAGTCCCCTATAGTGAAAAATATTTTTCCAAAAATTTCTTTTGTATCAGAATTATGTGCTTTTTAGGTGCTCCTAAATAGTCGA
Source organism: Ceutorhynchus assimilis (assembly GCA_917834065.1). Lineage (NCBI taxonomy): Eukaryota > Metazoa > Arthropoda > Insecta > Coleoptera > Curculionidae > Ceutorhynchus > Ceutorhynchus assimilis. Next base: position 105,167,204 of record OU892277.1, read on the forward strand.
AGAAAAACTTTAATCAGTTAATTTATAACTGAATTACAGATTTTTTTCATTATTAGGAAATTGTTGGCTTCACTTTTACTTGGTGATGTATCAGAATAGAAAAGAATTTTCGGGGTCTATATAATAATAATAATTAGGTGCTTTTTAGGTGCTCCTAAATAGTCGAAAAAAAAAATAGAATTGATTAATTATTAACTGAATTACAGATTTTTTTAAAATTATTAGGGGACTGCTAGCTTTACGTTTACTTGTTGGTGTGTCAGAATGGAAAAAAACTTCTGGATCTATATAATAGTTAGGTGCTTTTCAGGTGCTAATTACGGCCTCCAATTGAAAATTAGGTGCTCCTTAATTTTTTGAGGAAATCAAGAAAAACTAAGGGACCAGTGTTGGGGCAGATTACGGCAAGATAGCGGGGTAGAATAGAATCAGTGCAGGGTAGCTACAAAAATTTCACCTACGAGCGTGCAAAAATTAGCATTTCACCGCACACTATGCGCTAATGTTACTGCGTTAAAATAACCTGCGAAGTGTGCAGTATTTACTTCACCGCATAGTGTGCGGTAAAGCAGACTACTTCGCTAATGATATAGCTAAAATTTTATAACACATGCGTTTTTGACGCTGTTAGGTAGATAACTGTAATCTTTTTACATATTTTTCTGCATCAATTACCACACAAATTCAAAAGAGATACTCAAAGGAATCTCTAACTGAAGTTATATCTATATCTTAGGCGTAGACAAAAAACTCATTTCATAGGTACCTACAGTTCAGATAAAATAAATTGTTTCTCATAATTTGGATTTTGTGAGTATTTTTAATTAGCGATAAGCAGAAGCATTCTTTTTGGGCTATAGCATACCTAGATTATATTTAGAGCGAGGTAGATTTAGTTGAGGGGAGCGGAAGGGCGAGATTGTTTTCAAAAGAGGTAGATCTACCCCGAACGGGGTAGCTTTGGTAACACTGTAAGGGACTGCTATAGGATTATGAATGCTAGCAGTCCCCTATAGTAAAAAAATATTTTTTTTTGTATCAGAATTAGGTCTATTTAAGTGCTCCTAAATAGTCGAAGAAAAACTTGAATCAGTTAATTATTAACTGAATTACAGATTTTTTTCATTATTAGGAAATTGTTGGCTTCACTTTTACTTTTTAGGTGCTAATTAGGGCTACTAATTAAAAATTAGGTTCTCCTTCAGTTTTTGAGATAATCAAAAAAAAAAAAAAAACAAAGGGACTGCTAGGTTAATGGAAACTAGCAGTCCCCTACTAATTAAAAAAAAATCTGTAACTCAGTTAATATTTAATCAATTCTATTTTTTCTTCGACTATGTAGGAGCACCTAAAAAGCACCTAATTCTGATACAAAAGAAAAATTTGAAAAAATATTCTTTATTATAGGGGACAGCTAGCTCTCATAAACCTTAGTTTTTTTTTTGATTTCCCCAAAAACTAAAGGAGCACCTAATTTTTGATTAGGGGCCCTGATAAGCACCTAAAAAGCACCTATTTATTATAAAAATTTCGAAGTTTTTTTCCATTCTGACACACCACTAGTAAACGTAAAGCCAGCAGTCCCCTAATAATGAAAAAAAAAATCTGTAACTCAGTTAATAATCAATCGCCTCAATTTTTTCATCGACTATTTAGAAGCACCTAAAAAGCACCTAATTCTGATACAAAAGAAATTTTTGGAAAAATATTTTTCACTATAGGAGACTACTAGCTTTCATAAATAGGTGGTAGACGCTTTTTACTCATTGGGCGTCGACCGGTGAGATACCACCATGCCAGAATTGAGTAGCGCTAAGTGGTATCACCACGTTCCGCTACTGCGCTGGCAGTCCGGTTCCAACAATGAGTAACAGATAGCATGATGGCGCCTCCAGGATCAAAATATTCCGGAGGTAAAATACCCGACCACTCGGATCTCCGGGCGTCGGGTGATCCTGGGGGTCCTTCATGCAAAGATATAAAGAGAAGATCAAAAACTCAACTCAGAATTGATTTTAGCAATATAAGAGGAATAAGTACAAATATGAATTCAGTTCACCAACATCTTGAAGAACAAAGACCTGACATCCTTGTTCTCACTGAAACTAAAATCAGTTCTGCAACACCTATTGTGAACTATCTTTATCCCGGCTATGACCTACACCACCGATTTCGACATAATTTTGGGATCTGTGTGTACATTAAAAATGACCTTTCATGTCATCGAGAGGAGAAGCTAGAACCAGCGAACCTTGATATCATATGGCTAAAATTCACCTCAAAGTCATCGACCAAGTTTATCTGCTGCCTCTACCGACCGCCATCTAACACCGAGTACCAAAACTTTTTCGCGACATTATCCGAAAGCTGTGATAGTATACAGTCAAACTATCCACAGGCGGAAATTGTCTTTTTAGGCGATTTCAACGTCCACAATATACCCTGGCTGAAACACCACAACAAAACAGATAACGAAGGCAGAGAAGCAGAAGCTTTTGCCATAAGTTGTGGTCTAACGCAGCTTGTCGATGAACCTACCCGTATCTCAGAAAGGGGCGAATTTGCAGCGCTTTTAGACTTGTTCCTAACCACAAATCCTGACTCGTACACAATTCAAGTAGATGCTCCACTTGGTTCGTCCGATCATAAACTTATAATAACAAAGTGCGAAATGCTCATCCCACCAAGCCAACAACCACTTCCTCGTAAAATGTGGCACTATAAATCGGCAAAATGGAATGACCTAAAACAGTTTTACCTGGATTTTTGATGGCAAGAGGTTTGCTTTAAAACAGCTGATCCCACTATTTGCTGTAATGAAATAACACAAGTAATCTTATCTGGAATGGATGCATATATCCCACATACAACTAAACGTAGAGCTAATGCAAAACCTTGGTTCAACAGCCAGTGTCAAACGGCTGTACAGAAAAAACACAGAGCATATAACCTTTGGAAACGACAACAAACCGCTCAAAACCACACAGAATTTATAGAAGCCAGAAATAGTTGCAAAATTACTATTGACTCCGCTAAAGAAACATACAATCAAAGAATAAAAAACAGGTTGCTGAATTGTCCAAGTAGCTCTAGGTCCTTTTGGTCTCTTGCAAAAGCTGTTGGATCTAACTTCACCAAGTCATCCATACCACCACTTACAGATAAAAATAATCACTTAGCCACAACATCAGAGGAAAACGCCAATATGCTGGCCCAAATGTTTTCCTCCAACTCCAACCTAACAGTGCCAAACGGAAAAACTCCACCGTTCATTGAAAGGGTTTCCCATAGTATGCCAGAGGTACCCTTTTGTCACAGAGAAATACGAAAATCCCTTAAAAAGCTAGATACAAACAAAGCAATGGGTCCGGATGGCATTCCCGCAATAGTACTCAAAAATTGCGCCAACGAACTCACCCCAACTTTCGCAAAATTATTCAATTTGTCTTAGAGGCAAGGAGTATATCCATCATCATGGAAGTCTGCCGCAGTACAACCCATTCCAAAGAAGGGAAAAAAGACAGATCCGTTAAACTATAGACCAATTGCTCTACTTCCGGTGATATCAAAAGTAATGGAAAGAGTTGTGAACAATCACCTAACCAAGTACTTGGAAAAGTACAAAATTATCAACGATAAGCAATACGGATTTCGAAAATATAGGTCAACTGGCGATTTACTTACATACGTCACTCACTTATGGCAAAAAGCGATTGAGTTGCGTGGTGAAACAAGAACAATTGCCTTAGATATATCTAAAGCATTCGACAAAGTTTGGCATGAAAATCTGCTCAACAAGCTCAAAGCAATGGGATTATCGCCGAAACTTTGCACTTGGCTTGAAAGTTACCTAAAGGACAGATCCATTTATGTTGCACTGGATGGCCAGAACTCCAACTCTTACCAAATAAATGCTGGTGTGCCACAGGGAGCAATCCTTTCGCCAACTCTTTTTCTGATTTACATAAATGACCTCATAGATAAAACAGTAAATCCACTTTATTGCTTTGCAGACGATGGCAATGTAGTCTCCTCACTCATACCACCCACAGGTCTTTCCGCACGTGAATTCCATCATCTTAGACTAACTCAAATATCGCAGATAAATAACGACCTGGAGATAATAGAGGACTGGGGTAACAAAAACCTTGTACAGTTCAACGCGCAGAAAACCCAAGCAGCTCTGTTTTCAAAAAAGACCAGCACCGGTGAGCAAAACATGATGCTATCTGGAAGTGCTGTCACATTACAGAGTCAGTTGAACATCTTGGGGGTTACTGCAGAGACCAACATGTCTTGGCACAGTCACGTGGCAGATATTGCTAAAAGGGCGTCCCAAAAGCTTGGGGTGCTATTTCGTACAAGACATCTGTACACACCAAGCCAATTGCTGACACTCTACAAAGCCCAGATTCGACCAACTATGGAGTACTGCTCACATATATGGAGTGCAGCACCCAAACATACCTTAATGCTTTTGAACACCGTGCAAAAACGAGCTATCAAGCTGATCAATGACCCCGCACTTACTCGTAACTTGGATGGTCTCGAACATCGCAGATCTGTGGGCGATTTATCTCTCTTCTACAGGTACTATCACGGAAAATGCTCTGAAGAGTTGGCACGTATGATTCCACCGAGAGTAGCGCCTACCAGGCGAACCCGTCAAACAGACGGTAACCATGATTTTACTGTCAAACTAGAGGCACCAAGAACCTCATTATATCAGAATTCATATCTCTGGAGAACAGCATCGCTGTGGAATAAACTCCCTGCGACGGTTTTCCCTGCAGGTTACAACCTGAACCGTTTCAAGACCAACATACACCGACATTTCCGCGCACTTGCCGCTTCTCGAGCGTGATAGGACATTTCCTTGCGAGTGCGCATATCAGTAAAAAAAAAAAAAAAAAAAAAAAACCTAGCAATCCCTTAGTTTTTTTTTGATTTTCTCAAAAAGTAGAGGAGCACCTAATTTTTAATTAGAGGCCCTAATTAGCACCTAAAAAGTACCTAACTATTATATAGATCCCGAAGTTTTTTTCCATTTTGACATACCAACATGTAAACGTTAAGCCAGCAGTCCCCTATTAATTAAAAAAAAATCTGTAACTCAGTTAATAATTAATCAATTCTATTTTTTCTTGGACTATTAGGAGCACCTAAAAAGCACCTAGTTCTGATACAAAAAAAAATTTGAAAAATATTTTTTACTATAGGGGACTGCTACCTTTTATAAACCTAGCAGTCCCCTAGTTTTTTTTGATTTTCTCAAAAACTAGAGAAGCACCTAATTGTTAATTAGAGGCCCTAATTAGCTCCTAAAAAGCACCTAATTATTATATAGATCCCGAAGTTTTTTTGCCATTCTGACACACCAACAAGTAAACGTAAAGCCAGCAGTCCCCTAATAATTAAAAAAAAATCTGTAACTCAGTTAATAATTAATCAATTCTATTTTTTCTTCGACTATTTAGGAGCAACTAAAAAGCACCTAATTCTGATACAAAAGAAAATTTTGGAAAAATATTTTTCACTATAGGAGACTACTAGCTTTCATAAACCTAGCAATCCTTTAGTTTTTTTTTTGATTTTCTCAAAAACTAGAGGAGCACCTAATTTTTAATTAGAGGCCCTAATCAGCACCTAAAAAGTACCTAACTATTATATAGATCCCGCAGTTTTTTTCCATTTTGACATACCAACATGTAAACGTTAAGCCAGCAGTCCCCTATTAATTAAAAAAAAATCTGTAACTCAGTTAATAATTATTCAATTCTATTTTTTCTTGGACTATTTAGGAGCACCTAAAAAGCACCTAATTCTGATACAAAGAAGATATTTCAAAAAAATATTTTTTACTATAGGGGACTGCTAGCTTTTATAAACCTAGCAGTCCCTCAGTTTTTTTTTGATTTTTTCAAAAACTAAAGGAGCACCTAATTTTTAATTAGAGGCCCTAATTAGCACCTAAAAAGCACCTAATTATTATATAGTTCCCGAAGTTTTTCTCCACCTTGGGACTGCTAGGTTTATAGACCTGTGCGAACAGGCCTAATAGAATTAGGTATGTCTATTTTGTTAACATTTTATGTGCCTAGGCACCAATATGAAATGAATTTCAAGTGTTGAGTATACCTACTCTGTTTGCAGTTTAAATACATATTAAGTAATCACCTCTGATTTCAAAAAAAAAAAACAATTCGATAAAAAACGCTAAGTTTCTTAACTAACTGCCTGGACATAATATGTATCTTTACTAGATGATAATCCAACATTATTTCATTTCGATAAAAGAGAAGAACACAGCTCTAATCGCGAAACAGCAACGAGCATCTCATTGAATGTCCTCAAAGAAGTGCCAACAGCATGTTTCATTGAATCAATGATTGATGGTATTTTGGATGGCACCCTTCCTGCCCGTGATTGAAAAAATTGCCAGCAGTTCGACGTAAAGAAGACATCAACGAGGCAAGTTAAATGAAGATAATTTATTGGAACTTCAAGGGACAAAAATTTTATTTTCAAGAGTCACTAGATACCATTAAGCGAATATCTTGGCACTACAGAGACACCAAGATAACTGGGGACTACAGAATCCTTTATAGAGGATACGAGATTCATCGATTCAAGATTCAACGAAACAGTTGCCGCAGTAGAAAGAGCGCTAGTGGTCAAAAGTGGCCAAAAACCTTCATTTATTGGTAACTACGGTGGTGTCTATCCCAATATCTGCCAATGGGATCTGGAAAGCCAGTGGTAGGATTAGAACTAGTTTAGCCGTGGGAATCGGCATCGTAGAAGCTTACCAAGATATTACCATATAGTCAAAATAGCGCCGAGATGACCAAATGGAGAACTCTCGAGGGAAGTCAGAATCACGATAACGTAGACTGAGAAGGAAATAGAATCGCACTCAACGAGAGATAATATAAGAGTTTAAGTTCAGGACGACCCCTGGCCTATACGCAATTATCTAATCAGATTAGCAACGAGATGCGTACAAAAGCAGCGATGGCCAACATCATTAACTTCATCATGAGACCGAATCAATTTCAGAGCTAAAAATACCCGTCTGCTGCCTGAAAACAAAAACCACGCAAATAAAGTTCAACCAAACTAAACTGAAATTATACATTTGCAACATTCCACGGTTAATTCAAAGAAAAATAGAAGAGATTTGGTAATGCCGGAAAGCCGCTTAAAGCTCAAAGGATCACATTCAACAAGCCATGAAAGGACCTAGGACTGGGAGGGGCTGCTTTGAGCCGGAAACTCGAACTTAGCAGCAGAAGGAGGGGTACAATAGATCAACTTTGATCACGGTGCAACTGATACCTCTAACACACACATACACACAATCCATGGAAGTAAATACAAAAAAGTTTCTAATTTTCCACAATTCTATTTTTATATGACGCCGTAACATGTTTCAGTACACGCTGCCTTCTTCAGACGGAATCCAACGAAAAAAAAAACACCTGCAGTACCAAGCATGCATGGTTTAATTTTTTTATTGGTGCGGTGCATGGGTGGCGCACCGAACTAATGGATGAGTTCCACTTAACTCGCGCTATTAGATTGACTAAGTTCTTTATTGAATTAACGTCTTATCTGGTTATACAATTAAAAAGGGCTTGACTTTTATTAGGCCTCGAAGCCGTAGAAATATTTTAATTACATTAATGGAATAGTATATCATTTCTATTTTGTCTGGGATTTTTAGTTGTGATTAATTTGGTTTGGAAAAAAGAAAATGTGCCAGTATAATTCTGAATATTATCCAGGAAAAGTTCACACTCATGTTGTACATGATACTGCAATTGAAAGGCACTCCAAAACTCTCCAGGATTACAGTCGATTTGAGGTCTGTTCTCACAAGAGCGATTGTTTCTGATAGTTTGTAGCAATTAAGCTACTTTTATTATTATTTTAAGCATGTAAATTTCTTATATTTTAGGTGTTTTTAATTGCAATCACCGGTATTGCTGTATATATTAATTATTGTAATGCATTTGATGCAAGTATACTTATTTCCATTTAAATTTAGGTTTAGATTGCAAGTAGGAGTCAACCTGATTTTTATGTAAGTACTACTTCCATTCAGGTGGCACCATACCATCTCTATTTAATGATTTTTGCCCAGCTCTATATCCTTCTGAATAATACGAATCGTTCCGGTAGCTAACGCCACCTTTTTCGGCTAGCTTCATCCTGCAATTATTTGAATTACGCACGGCCTTGCTTTAGGACGGGCCACTCTTAAGCAGCTTGGTTTGAGCCAGTCGTCGTCAGTGACGTCAGCGAGTCTTTTTGTTTTTTGGCGAACGTGCCAAGTTTTCTTAAAAGTCTCTTGAAGGGGTGAATTTTTCAAATTTCTCTCTGTGGTTCGGAGTGCCATTTATGTCTAATTAAAGAAATACAGCTGTATGCAACATCCTCTTTTAACTTAAAAGCGGTTTTTAAAACTGGTACCTTTAAAAATTTGTATTGTTTAGAATACACATTTTTAAAAGTGACCAGTTTCAAAAAGCGCTTTTAAGCTAAAATAGGATGTTGTATACAGCTGATAGTTTATTCGTCCACTTGGCTACTTTTTTGTGATTTTTTTGGAATATGCCAGGTATGTGACAAAGCCTCTTTATCTTGAACATGCCTTAAGTTTATGAATATTTCTCCAGCTTATCTTTATCTGCAACCACCTCTGGTGATGCCAGTGCCTGTATTATACTGTACCAAATCATGGTATATGAGGAGCCCCTTGTTCAGGGTGAGTCATGTTCTTTAGTGTCTTATTATAACCTCAAAAGACAAGTTTAGTGTCTATTTCACCTTTCTTTAAATAAAAAGAGACCATCACTAATTTAGTTTTCTGATAGGGTCCTACTCCTACATCCAGGCCTAGAATTGTTCCCAGTCATTAAAGAGGCATGATTCCCTAAACTTCATGTTCTCCTACTTCTGATGTCACTAATGGATAGTGCCTATCGTTCCTGATGACCCCGACTTCGAAGTAGTGACCACTGGTTTCTTTACGTTTAAATTTTACCTTTTATATTATATATTGAGCATTACCCAATTGGAATGTCTCATTTCCATGTTCAGTTCGCTGTTCGGCTGAGCATGTGAATTTTCAGAGCAGAAGACTCAACGAAGTCGTTCTATACTTTTTATTGAGCATTGCCTAATTGGAATGTCTCATTTCTATGTTCAGTTGGCTGTTCGGTTGAGCACATGAATTTTCAGAGCAGATAGACCCAACGAGGTAATTTTTTATTGTATATTTTTTATTGAGCATTGCCTAATAATTGCAATGTCTCATTTCTATGTTCAGCTCACTGTCCGGTTTAGTATATGAGTTTTAAGGGCAGATAGACCAGTAGAAAGGGTCACAATTCAAATAAAATGATCGATTATTATTATTATGTTACACAATAATATTTAGTTAAGTGTAGCACTGGGTTGGAATCAAAGTATTCTTACATTTATGATTCTCATTAAATTGACATCTTAAATTTTAAAACTCTCATTAAACATAATTAAGTGGAAAGCGTTGTTGTATTATTTCTTTTTATACCTACATGATCAGAAATGCTTTCCGATGAACAGTTACCGTAAGCAATAACATCTTTTTAATCCAAAGTAATTAAAAACGTTACAAGTTTGCAAACTGTCAGATACTCTTATGAGAACAGACTGTTGGAGAAAAAAAGGTTTGACTCCTTGGGCCTTGGGTCGGGGTGATTTACTGACTGAAACTACTAGTGCGAAATTCTTGGGAGTGGTCTTGGACAACAAACTGTAATTTGTATGATTTCAAGTCTTTGAATCAAAATTAGCTTCCTCAATAGCAAATCTAATCTCGACTCAGAAATCAATAACCGTATGAGCTCTGCCTCCCGTTCTTAATGGAAACTAGAAGAGAGATTCTTTCAAGATCATGACATAAGCCTATAAAGACTAGAACGGCAATCTGAAAAGCAGTTGTGCTCTCAACGCTAGGGTATGGAAGTGGAAGCTGGACCCCTTATATCAAATTATGTCACGATAAAATACTGTCGGGAAAAATACGTGTCGGCTCGAATGAGGTCCAGGACATATACGGACTTTAACTCTCCTGTGTGGGGAATATTAGGGTCGGGACACATAATGACGGGATAAATACGTGTCAGTCCAAATAACCACTACCGCTAAAAATGTTACTTGAGATCGAACACACCATGGGAATTGAGGACTTAGTTTATTAGTTACTTTGCACCGTAGGAAACGTTTTAAAGTTTCTGTGTAACGGATAACTGTGGTGTAGAAGTGCACGTCAAACTTTAGGACCGTCCTGATTTTTAGGACGATAATAAGACAAGAAAAGGTTTCGGATCCAACACCAAAACCAACCCGAATAAACGCCTCGGAAAGACCTTCATTTGACGTGGTACTTGAATAAATCTACGTGGGTTCTTCTATCAAGTATATTTCACAAAATTTAATACGTTTACCATTACATTTTGCTGAATATAGACTTCGTTAACACTTTCAAAGCACTACAAATGAATATTGATCGTTTACTCGATTGTCGAGAGCAGCATGCCTTAACCTTTCCGTCGAAAAAAGTCGCAAAAAACACGTCCCGGGCGATATAATCGTAAATTCAATAAAGGCGGTTACACACGGACGTTGATGTCTGAAAACATGTACGTACATACATGAACGCACATACAAAAACATCAATGTGTATGCAAAATATCGTCGCGTTTTTGAATGTGGAATCGCTAGAAATTTTGTATGCACACTCGGATTACTGTAGCAAGAATAGCAAGACTGCAGTTTTGTGCGAGCGTCTGTACAAACGCGACATGCACGTTGTTGTTTGCACGTTGATGTATGCACGTATATGCATCAAGACATCCACGTCCATGTGTAACCGCCTTAACACTTACAGTTTCAATTAATTCATTTACATATTTTTATTATTTAATCGCAAATTAGTAGTAAACATCCAATTTATTCTTCAACAACGTTATTTACATATTATTATTGAAAAGCAATTAATCATTCACGCTTTAAACTGTATTTTGTTTATGCCTTGACATTGTTTGACACTCAAAATCTGACCCAATTTTTATTTCGCAACCACGGAATATATTGAGATAATTTTTAATGTACGTAATCGATTGACATCATAGAAGGCAAATTGCTAATTGGTCGTGATAGAGAACAACACGAAAAATTTAAATAAACGATCAGCAAATTTGTAATTTATGATGTATTGATTTCGTTGCTCACAATATGTATTATAGGAGTAATGGCTGGTTTATACAACATTTGCATAGTCGTAATCATAATCATAGTCTTAGTCTTAGTCTTAATCATAATCACAATTTTAGAAGGCGTTTATACAATGTCATAAGCATAAAATAAAATCAACTCTAACCCGACTTTTTGTAGGGAGAATTTGTTTACTTTTTGCGAATCGAACTCGTCTATTTACTTTTAATACTTTTTCAAAGTTTCAAAAAGTGTGGAAATTAAAATTCTGCGAAAGAAAACCATACAAGTGATAGGTGTGTCCTATTTACTTTTGAGTTTTGCTAATAAACAACTTCAACAAACGCAAACCATAAACAAAGAAGGTGGAAAGTGAGTCCCATCAATAAAAAAAGGCAGAAGGAACGGCATTTTGCCACATTATTCAAAGACATGTAGCTTGATGGAGACCTTTTTTCTTAAATACTCTAGAATGACTCAAGATCAATTTAAATACAAACAGAACTAAAATAGCAGATTTGAATTGTTTTTCTCTGTAACAGCTGATAATGGCGCTTGCGCAGTTTGGATCTCGTCTTAGTCACAATCATAAAAGTTAAAAGTTGCCAACTTTGAGTTATGCTTATGATTATGATTTGTGTATAAACGGTTCCATAAGAAAATATTATTTTAACTCTTATGACTAAAACTATGATTATGATTACGACTATGCAAATGTTGTATAAACCAGCCATAAGAATAAGGGCTTGCCGCTTGCCTTATGCAGGTGTGAAAAGTTTGAGTTTATAGAGTAGGTACTAAGACTTTATATGCGAATTTCTAGATAGTATAGATACTTAGTATTATTCCTAGCATAATAAGCCAGGATCGTTAATAATGAAAAGTCTAAAATCTATAAACGCATTTCTGGTGCAGGCGATCCTTTCCCTATTGATAAACGAAAAATATTATATATTAAAATAACACATCACCAGGCTGGTAAGTCCACGGAAACAACGCTGCACCACCTAGTGGACAGAGTGGAGGAAGCGCTGGACCGAGGACAGACCACCATGGGAGTCTTCAGAGACATTAAAGGCGCGTTTGATAATACGTCTTCCGAATCTATATGCCTAGCGGTGAGTAGGCGTGGCATTCATCACACAATACAGGGATAGATCAGAGCCAAGCTGTCAAGACTCACAGTCAGAGCAACAATCAACAACGATTCCGCAGAGGTCGAGGTAGCCAGGGGCTGCCCACAAGGTGGGGTGCTGTCACCACTTCTTTGGTGTCTGGTGGTGAACGGACTTCTGCGGGAGCTGAACACAGCGGGTTACTACACTCAAGCCTATGCTGACGACCTGGTCATTCTTATCGCAAACCCCGGTCCCGGAAGAACTGAGTTGACCAATAACACGTGCCCTACGGTTGGTTGAACGCTGGTGTCAAACGGAGGGCTTGAATGTCAACCCAGACAAAGCCGAAATGGTTGTTTTCACTAGGAAAAAGAGGCTTGGGCAAATGCCTGAGGTGAACCTTTTCAATCACAAGCTCAGATGCTTCGAGTTAACGAAATATCTTGGGATCATTATAGACTCCAAGTTGACATGTAGAGGATATCTTGGCAGCAAAATCAAGAAGCCAATTCCAGCGAGACGAAACTGCGTTGCCCAGCTCTACTAATGTAAAGGAACAAAGCTCTGCCTAGCAACCAGCCGCGAGGACCTCTCAAATTATCTTTTCCAAGCAGAGAAGAGTGGAGCCCACCAACGGTGTCATCTGGTACACAGACGGCTCTAAGACGGGCAGTGGTACAGGGGTGGGTGTGTACGGAACGACCACGGAAGCCAGGTTGTCCTACTCCCTGGGCTCGTATGCATCCGTTTTTCAGGCAGAGATCTATGCCATTCTCAGATGTGATAATGAAAACCTCCAACACGACTTCGCGAACAGGGATATTTATGTGAACTCGGACAGCAGGGCGGCGCTGCTGGCGCTGGCCCTGTCTTCTACTAGAGTGGAGTCAGCCCTGGTGGCGGAGTGCAGAACTGTACTGAACGCCGTGGCCAGACAAAACGAGGAGAACCTCATCTGGGTAGCGGGACACTCTGATGTCCGGGAAACGAGGAGGCCGACCGTCTGGCCAGGCAGAGTTCAGCAGATTTAGCGATGGGTCCAGAGCCGGTGATAGGCCTACCATACTCGACAGCGGTGACGACATAGCTACAGAATTGACTGTAGGATTGCATGGCCCGGCCTAAGACTTATGCTGTCGAAGGTTTATAAAAATTTGAAATCCAAATCCGCCTTCTGGATAATTTGGAAAACCCCGAAGCAACAAAAGAAATACGAGAACAACTAGGGGCTGCAAATTCAATCAATGGAATCAAAGATATGGATGTACAGAGAATGCTGCTCATAACCAAACCATCAAGTAGCAGCAAAGCTCTAATCAAAGCCCTAGAAAACGGAGCAGCCTACAGGATACCTCTATAGTATTCAGGGCTGGGTCAATACAAAGACAAGAAGAAACCATAGAAGAAATTAAAGTTACAATGAATGAAGCATGTTTTGGAAGAAAAACGAAAGGTTGTTATCAAAAGCAAGAAGAATACATTTTAAACGGTACTGTATGTTAAACATGTGAATAGTTGGAATGATGAAGATGATAACGAGTATGGCGGAGAATATAATTTCCAAAGACATGGTTCTAACAACTATGAACGGCATAGTTCTGCTGGTAATAGGAAGATGAACATTGATAGATGGGACGATTAGCCGTGAAAACCTGTCTCCCCTAATCCATTATTCCACCCTAGTTGGATACGTGTGTCGAGCTCTTTTACTTGGTAGTAATCTAAATGACAGTTTCCATCCTAGAATTAAATATACCGGTGTGTATTCTTGAATCCCCACTAAACACTTTCGTGCAACGAGAAATTTACTTTAATTTTTTTTCTGAATATAAGGCATTTTCATTCCAGAGGTCTGGCCTTAATATAAATCTACTAATTTAAGGAACAACCTGTAGCGTGCCCGAATGTCTCGACACAAAAACAGAAATCGCGCCTAATGTAATCATCTTATTTCATTGCTAATTCGGAATGTTTCTCAACTATTCCTTCATTACACTCATCAAATTAACGACGATTTTTGGTGATTACCAAACAACTTATTCCAGCATTAATTTTCGAACCCTCAATCAAAATAAAAGCTTCCTAAAAATAGACAAAAAATGTCTCTTGTACTATACTTGCCATGCCATCTTGAGTGTTGAAAAATCTGTCTCAGCACATTCTTACACACCTGAAAAAAAAATAGACCATTAGACTTGACATATTTGTACAATGCCTCAAAAATATATTATTTGTTTGTGTTTCGGCACACGATTAGATAACATGTTTAACATGAATAAATAAAAACAAAAAAAATATTGAATAAACCTGGATGTACTTTTATTTACATACCAGAATTTATTGCTAACATGAAATAATTGTTTTGTTTTTTTACTGAATGCATATACAGGGTGATTTTTAACATATACACATAACGATAGTAAATGTTTTGAAAAAAGTTTGGTTAATAGTAGGTATATTACGTTACAAGTGTTGTAAGGGGCAAATTACACACGAATCGAAAAGTTACGCACGTAGTGGGGAGTGCGTAATCATATTATGAGTGCGCAGTTGCTTTACAACACGAATTATGTAGGTACTAAAACTTAAAGCAAAATTTCCATTTTCAAATTCCAATTGTTGCGTTTGTCTACTCTCTATTCACTTTTTTTTTGGCATTCATCCATCCTTGTAAATTTGAGAGCCTGTTCCTCATATAACGATGACAACACATTGTGCTTGAGTCGTTTTGAATAAAAAATACAAGAAACATCTGAAACCTTTTCTCATCCTAATCATATTAGGTACTGCCCTAATTACAGGTTTAATCGATTCACTTTGATAATAATTTTACTATGAGAAATCACAAGTAAGTACTTATAATAGTACTTTATTAATCTAATGTTGACATGAATAATATTGCATTATGTATGTACTGAGACTTGTATGATAAATAAGATAACTTTATCCGTTTCATTTAGTCCGCTGTGTCAACAGTTAATGTACTTGGGTGATTAGGGGGAATTTTTTAAATTTATGTAGGAAACAGTTCGAGCAATAAAAAGAAAAAAATATATGTGGAATAACAGCCTCTTTATATCAACAGAAGGAATAATTTCAATTAACAAACAAGGTTCTAGTTTTAATAATGTACCTATTACTATCAGTGACATTTCATGTTTCACTAATGCCGCATAATTAACGACAAAACAAAATAGAAGTAAAACAACAAACACAAATTAACAATTCGCTATAATTTCAATAACAGAAGTAAACATTTAACTGAACATCTGCCTATAGCATTATGGAGTTGAACAACCGATAACCGCGTTGAATACTTTGTTTGTAAAGAGTCCATTGGAACCACATTTTAGTTTATAGAAGTCAATCCCCCTTACATAGTTCATTATGTTTATCTTTCTTCCAGTTATAAGCTTGACAGGTTTATTTTCCTATGGCTGAATTTCGGACGGAACACCAATTAACATCCATTAATCCACCACGTAAACAAATCGTTTTTCCAGCAGGCTATCAAGCTTCCCGATCCAATACTTAATACCGTCACGAGAGTTTATTTATAAATTGACAAAATAAATTATGATTGTGCCACTACTATAATCCAACAATAGTACATAAACTATCTGGATAATTTTGCAACCTAGACAATACAACATAAACACTGACCCACATAAGCAATTTAATACCTGAAAATCCAAATATTATCATAAAAATATTTCTAATTTCCCAAATTTATCGTGTGAAAAGCAATAACTTTCGACAAAAAAAAAAACAAGCATCTGAACAAAAATTTTCAGGTGACGATGGTCTAAAAATAAAATTTGTTGATATATCGAAGCTTGAACAAGCATCAAAGGTCCTGTATTTTTAGACTCATTTTTATGAGGCGGTAAATGAACATCGGATGTATATCTGGAAAAGAACAAACTCGTAAACTAAACAGATCATGTACTTTTAATTACAATCCAAGATGCTACGATTCAATTTATAAGTAGAACAACATTGAAGTTACTTATGCATCATTAATAAAACTACTGTAGAAACTTCAATCTATGAAATGTTCGGCTGCATAGAATTTTTTACAAATGTTCCTTAGTTTTCTGCTCAAAGCCTCAAAAGTATCTATAAAAACCGTACAAACCAAACTGAGAAATTCTAAAAATTTCGAAAGGTTCTTATCCCACAACATTCCCAACTTCTTTCTGTAGTTTTTCCATTGTATTCTTGATTATATTAAATTGCCCTTCAAGTGTTTTTTCGAGTCTGGTTTGTTCCTCAAAGATTACGGTTTGAATCCATTCTTGATGAAATTTAAAAAAAGAAGCCGGTCCTGTTCTTCTTGTCTTGGGGCTTCCTCTTCTTGTTTTTCTTTTGATCTCCAATCTTTTTATTGTGAAATTGCTGCAAGCTGGTGCTTTTTTATTGTCTTCAGGCTTTGTTTTCATGCCTTTTTTTCGGTCTTCGGGCTCCTTCTTGACCGATCCTGTGATTATAAAATTTCTGCAAGCAGGGCCTATTTTTGTTGTCAATCATATTTTTCTTGTTGTTCTTTCACTGTCTTTCTCTTTCTTGTTTATCTTTCTTTCGTCGCCTGATTGATTTGACTGAAATATATTTTTCCTAAGTACCCTTAAATTGGGTTACTTTGCACCGAGGGGTTCTTTGCACAAAAATTTCAAAAAGTTATCAAGTTGACTTTTTTGAGACGGTTATTACTGACAGCCAATTGAGCTAGGAGGTAGTTGTGAAATAATGACTGCTATATTTTCTTCACAGAAAAATGCCTAGGAAGTATATCAAAAGGTGGGGGCACGACCATATAAAAACTATACAGATGACACCGTTAAAATAGGGATGGAAGCTATTCGTCGAAGAATATATTCCCAGGCAACCAGGAGTTTTTTTAAAATTTCTTTGATGTGGAAAGCCACCCTAGAAGCGTGTTTTATTGCGTTACCAGCACAAGTCACCTTCGTGCAAAACGACACTGTTGGTTTTGCAGGGATTTCTATTTAAAGCATGAAGGTACCTACATACGATAAAGTTTCACATCGTTTAGACCCATAATAATTAATTTTAAAATTAAAAAGTCATAGACAAAAATACGCCAGAAACGTGCAAAGTAACCCGATTCTACGGTACTTTGATAAATTAGTTCCCAGAGTAATTAGTTCCACTCATAAGCATTTAAAAGCTGTAGAATAGGTTATCACACAGGTATTTAAGATTATTTTGATGGGGTTACAGGAGGTGATTACGCACCACCTACGTTATTTTTTAATTATTTCAGTCCCCCTCGAAATTGCTTTTTTTTGAAGTTACAGCAAATTGCCAGTTTTCAAATACGTTGACATATATAAATAGTGATGATCATTATATTGCAGAACTATGACCGGCATGACAGTTGACGTTATGTTGGATAATAAAGATTAACTATAAACTAACAGGTCATTGTCACTCATTCCCGTTACAAGTTATCCCAGATGACTTACTTAACGGACAGTGTGGTGACGTGAATGAACAAATACAGGCATTTCGATTTGTCCTGCACATGGTGCATTTCCCTTCAATGATGTGATAACGCAAGGAAGGAATGCTTTGCCAACTGTAATGCATAGATATCGGTTAATTAAGACCATCGCGGCTTCAGTTGAATAGCGGATCTGGATTGAATATTAAAGAGATCTTTAAATGTATTCAAGCTTGTAATGGCCCGTTTAAATATAGTCCCTGTTTGAGTGTTATTCCGTTTATTTGATTTTTATTGCTTCTCAGTTGGTATGAGTTGAATAAACCTATATTATTGAAATAAATTTTTTAATTGAAAAGCGTAACATAAAATGTTTATTGACCAACCTACACGATCTAAATAAACGTCTCTGATGCACTTTGGCCTAAACTGCATTTAGCAACATTGTATTCACTTTTTTTTAACCATGTCATTACACGGCTTGAAAAAAAATTAAAAGCCAAAGCTAATTCAGTTCTTCATGGTAATTAAGTTTCAAGTCACACACATTCATACATAACCTTAACATTGTGGTCCAAGGTTTAAAAACATTATGGGGAACTGGCTTGCGCGTACCAAAACTATATTACGGTAAAATAATTAGTTTTATTTCGTTATTCATGAATGGAGAATGAAAGAATGGAGCTAGTTGAACCTATTCAGTTTGATTTATTGTAAATTAAATGGATATTGAATGAATCGAGTTTATATTATATAAATTTATTGGTTTGGATTCTCGCCACAAAAATTAACAGCCACATTTATCTTTTTTTACATACATACCGAGTAGTGACTGTCATGCATTTTGCAATGATGCGCCATTAACATAATATATTCATTCAATGAATAGAGTGATCGCATCGTTAGTGCATATGCGGCCTATGTAAATGCACTTTATCTAACAGGATATGATGGCGTCATTCAACAAGGTAACCAGCTGAATAGGTTATGGTGATTTGGGTATGTAGGTCTTTTGTTATCTACCAAAAAAAAAAATCACTAAAGGTAAATGAATAAATTTTGAGATAAAAAATAAATTTAAGTCAACGTGATAAACATAAATAATATTTAAGTAAGTACAACCTTGCTCAACCACTCGACAGCCATTGGGCAAAACATGTTGCACTTTACTTCTTATTCATTTCGTGATAACGTTTTATTATGCGAGACATGCAAAGTTGCAAAAATTAGGTCATGAACTTATTTTTAACATTACTTATTCAATTTTCGAAAAAAAAAATATCCATACAATAATACTGTTGAATCTGTAGGTAGTTGATAGATGGATTTGGTGCCATGTTGCATGAAAATATATAGTGCTATAAATAAAATGCTATTTATATTGCAGTTCAACTAAAAATATGATACTTTCAAGAATTTACGGTCAAGTTCGAGTACAGGATAGAATAGTTTTTAGGGTGAGAAAATCTAAAAATAAGGCTTCGTCTGCACTGCAACTTCTTATTGGGTCATAAATTGTTACTTTGTTGTTTTGAATGGAACTGAGATGATGGAGCATGGATAAATAATTGAGAAGACTCATCTTTTTTATAATAAAATCAAACTGGAAATAAAAGTTGACGACGTGCGACGAACTGTGGATTTTTTTAGTGTTCCCAAATCACCTGCAGGAACTTCCCATATTCTGATTGGACAGCCGTTCACTGAGTTACTAAGCCTATTGGTGATAAAAGATAGTCAAAATTTAAACTTTAGAAAGATAAATAGATCTAATGGAAACCCAAAGAAGACGCCATGGATGAGAGAATCCATTGTTATACATGCTCGCCATGTCGGTAATGGTAATTTAGAAGTTTATAGTGTTATGTTATAAACCCGCCACTCGTACTTTTTGATTGCCTCCTGTAACTACAGTTAAAGAAGCCAGAAAATTCGATTATTTTTAAGATGAACTGAATCACGAAAATTCGAGCGTGTTAGAGAAGGTCGCACATAACTATAAAAGCCCCGGTGCGCACCGCGTAATGATCAGTTCTGATTGACGTATCAACATAGGAAGTGCTACATCCATTCGCCAACAACCACGAAGACTCCCTTTCGCAAACCAACAGCAACTTAACACCATGCTTAAGGAAATGCTGAAGGACAACATCATAGAAAAATCTAATAGTCCATGGTCATCGCCAGTCGTACTAGTTACGAAAAAGGATGGTTCTACCAGGTTTTGAGTGGATTAGAAGGTTGAATGACGTTACGAAGAAAGACAGTTATCCATTACCCTGGATTGACGATACCCTTAACACCCTGTCAGGATCCGAGTAGTTTTCAACCCTGGACTTGAAAAGTGGATATTGGCAGGTGGAACTCAATAAAGAGGATAAAGAGAAGACCGCATTTACTGCAGGAAACGGCCTATATGAATTTAACGTCATGCCGTTTGGATTATGCAATGCTCCTGCCACTTTTGAAAGACTGATGGAGTTAGTTTTGCGAGGACTGACTTGGGAAACGTGCATGGTATATCTGGATGATGTCATGGTGATTGGCAAAGATTTCGACGAGCACCTGTCGAATTTGAAGGAAGTTTTTGCCAGGATTCGAAGTGCCAATCTGCAACTAAATCCCAAGAAGTGTGTCCTATTCCAGGAAAAAGTAAACTTCCTCGGCCATGTCGTCTCATCAAAAGGAATAGAAACAGATCCAGATAAAGTCCAAGCTGTGCGAGATTGGCCCAGACCAAAGAATAAACATGAAGTTAGAAGCTTCCTGGGACTCTGCAGTTACTACCGCCGGTTTGTCAAGGATTTTGGGAAGATTGCGAAGCCTTTACATGAACTAACTGAAAAGAACGCTCGTTTTGATTGGATACCTGAATGTCAACGGTCTTTCGTGGAGCTGAAAAATAAATTGACTAGTGCTCCATTTCTGGCGTATCCCAGGGATGAAGGTTTATTTATGTTAGACACCGACGCTTCGCAAAGTGGAATAGGGGCTGTTCTTTCCCAAATTCAAAACGGCGAAGAAGTAGTAATTGGATACTTCAGTAAGTCCGTTGGAAAGGCAGAGAAGAATTATTGTATCACCCGAAAGGAGCTTCTGGCAGTAGTAAGATTTATTGAACATTACCACAGCTTTCTCTATGGCCGGAAGTTCCTAGCCAGAACCGACCATTCTGCATTGCAATGGCTGCTCAATTTTTAAAATCCGGAGGGTCAAATAGCGCGTTGGTTAGAGTAATTACAAAGTTATGACTTCCAAATTAAACATCGCAAAGGAAGGAGTCATGCCAACGCCGACAGCCTATCACGAAGACCATGTATTGACAGCTCATGCAAATTCTGCCAAAGGCAAGAGGAAAAGGAGGCAACCAAAAATTCTGGAGTCGTTCAACAAATAAGGCCTAAGAATTCCGACAACGACGCTAATACTGATGAGGACATTACGAGAGAGGACTTCGAAGAACAACAAAATATGGATAAGGAATTGAAGATGGTGCGTGGCTGGCTACAAGACGGACAACGACCTGGATGGCAAGAAATTTCCAGTCTGAGTCAATCGGTGAAGAGATACTGGCTGCAATGGGACTCGTTGTGCCTGCGAGATGACTTGATCACTCGTAAATGGGAGAGTCCAGATGGAAAAAACCTAGTATATCAGACCGTTGTGCCACGGACCATGGTGGACAGAGTGCTTCAAGAACTGCACAGTAGTAGGAGTGGCGGACACTTTGAAGTCAATAGGACCTTGGCTCGAGTAAGAGATAGGTACTATTGGATCAACTGTCGTAGGGATGTTGAAGAGTGGTGCAAGGGATGCGATCCCTGTGCTTCTAAGAAAGGACCCAAGACGCGATCCCGTGGATAAATGAAGCAGTACTTATCCAGTTCCCCTTGGGAGGAGATTGCCGAGGATATTGCAGGTCCTTTTCTTACGACGGAGTCAGGGAATAAGTATCTCATAGTTGCTATGGACTATTTTTCAAAGTGGCTAGAAGTAGTTCCCATACCCAATCAGGAAGCAGTTACTGTTGCGGAATCATTGCTGGAAAACGTCATATCCAGACATGGGGTACCGATGGAACTTCATACCGATCAGGGAAGAAATTTTGAGTCCGAGGTATGGAAACAACTGATGAGGTTACTGGGAGTAAGAAAAACGAGGACGACTGCACTTCACCCACAGTCGGACGGAATGGTCGAGAGGCACAATCGGACCATCAATCAACACCTCTCGATGTTTGTAGATGATCACCAGCGAGACTGGGATAAACTAGTGCCTCTTTTTTTTCTGGCTTATAGAAGCTCTCAGCATGAGTCCACCGGCTATACACCATCTATGCTGTTGACTAGAATAGAAATGAAGCTTCCAGTAGATTTAATGTTTGGCAGGCCTCCAGTCGATGAAAACGAGGCTGTACTTTTAGTTTACGTGGCTGATCTCCAGGACAGACTTAGAGTGGTACACGATTTCGCCAGAAATAAGCTACGTCTGACCAGTGACAGAATGAAGATGAGACTCGACCAACGGCAGTCACTGAACACCTTTAATGAAGGCGATGCTGTCTGGTGGTATCAGCCACAGCGAAGAAAGGGATTTAGTCCGAAACTGCAACGACCATGGGAAGGACCATACAAGGTCATTAACACTCAAAGAAATAGTATAGGTTATTTTAACCAAAAAGAATAGATAATTAACAATTCGGCAAATTTTGTTAAATTAAACTATGTTTATAGTATTCTTAAACAAAAGCTAATTGTTATCACAATCAATACAAAGTTGTTGCAGAACCAAATGGAATTTCACTTCAAAAATAGCTATATTAAACCATTACTTTGTCATGTAACTAATAACTTGTCGAATACTGTCAAATAATACTAAAAAATAGTAGATCTACCAGCATTTTAGTCGATGTACTATTATTTTTGAAGCACTAACAAGTATTAATGTTTAATTAGCAGTTAAAAATGGTCGAGATTGACTATTATTGAAGCATCTAACTAATAAGTTGTTAAAGCAAACAAAAAATAGGGTACTTCTACTACTTTGTGGTTATTTAATCTATTATAAGTTTACTGTACACTATTTTATTGTTGAACAGAACAAACAAACTTTATGATGAAAGTAATTATTACCACAATATTTTCTATTTTACTATTTTAATATGATAATTTCACCCATCATTCAGGTTCGCGAACTATTTTCTTTTTGGAAAAACAATTTCAAAGGTAAATTCACGCTCAATGCTTTTTAAACCAAACATATTGTTGGTTTAAATCATTCAAGTTTGATACCTAGATGGAATACATTCAGTGCAGTCAGTTCACAATAAATACTCGTATTTGTTCTGTTCCTGTTCCTGAAATACAGTTTTTTTCTGGTAAGATAAGTACTTTGCTATAATGGATTTGGACATAGGAATTCATTACGATCTTGAATATACAGATTTAGTTAATACGATGCCAGCTAATAATAACCCATTGATAAACTGTGTCGGGTCAACCCTCAATGCAAACCTCGCCTGACAAAGAAGACGTCTATTATAGCGAAGACTCGGAATTGCGAAATTTACTGGATAGGTGGTATATGATATAAGATACTATTTTTAACCCATCTAAATTATTTTTTTCAGCCCAATAAATCACAGAAGAAAAGTTGCCTTATCTCCATGAGCTGTTGAAAGACTACACATTTTTCATTTTGGAAATTATGCATTATGGATCCTTCAAAGGAGCGGACTTCCCAACATTAGGACCTAGAATTGAATTGCAGCAAAAACTTACTGAATGGAAAATAGAAAATGTGAGTGAAAAAATAACATTACCTATGCATTTATCATAGTGCTTATCAGTGGCGCACCCAAGGGGGGGGGGGGGTTTGAGGGTTAAATATTTTTTTCAGCGACATCCCCTACTCCCATCTATTTCCCTGCACAAGTGCGTTTCAGTACCATGTTATCTAACTGATGATAACAATGCAAGACGGTGTAAAATGATTTGATAAAATAGGCCTCGTATCCCGTACTATTAGTTTTTTTGTTTACCTACCTATTATAGTTGAACATTATAGCTACAACATTGAAAATGTCAAAGCGGCAATTAGATATATCCTATTCACAATCCGTAGTCCTTTCCCTATCAAATAGCACTGAAAGGTGATAAATTTAACTTTTACCTTTGGACATCGGATTGTGAATAGATAATATGTACTAGACTTTTTTTCAAAAAAGCCTAAGACCGAAGACACAATAACAAATACAAGGTATAAGTGACAAGAGACAAAAATATAATAACACGTGTATCAATGCTAAAACCCAGAATAAATGGATACAGGATACAATTAACTTGCCACGCCAAGATACAGAATTTCGATTTTTTGGTATTTTGTATCTGTCACTTATACTTTGTATTGGTCATTGTGTTTTCAGCCTAAGGGTAATTTGCAAGTTACAGAAGTACCTGAAAAAGAACGTCAAAATATTGAAGGTAAGCACCCAGTGTTTATTTGTTTTTTCGTTGTTTTGTCAAGCTTAGAGCCAAATTATGGACCTACTAGTAACGTCTCTGGCAAATCTACCCTGCTGGTAAAAAATTGAATGCAATTTTTAGCTTTATCAGCAAGATAAAGGTGTACCTATAACGTTACCAGTCGGTCAATAATTTGGCCCTTAGGGGAAAATGAGAGAAACTAAAACCTAACCCAAATCTAAAAAAATGAGAATTTGCTTAATTATTGGCCTTTTAATTTTTTTTTTTATATAAATATTCCTTTAAAAAAAGTTACTTCAATATTTCGGATGGCCTTCATCATTTTGAAAATCCCCCCCCCCCAAATAAAAAACCTGGGTGCGCCACTGGTGCTTATGCTTTTTTTCCAGAAAGTATCTACATGGTCAATTTCACTACCCACCCATATTCGTATGTATAAATTGCCTTATGGACATAACGTGAAATTTGAAAATATACCATACCTGCCTCCTAGACTGTATCCATTATAATTTAATTTCAGACCTATCTATTTAGTATGTTTATATTTTATATTGTTAAGAAATAATTTGTTTTATCTTATTATTAAACTGTTTTTTGAAGAAAAAAAAAATGTTTTTTATTCTAAACACCTAATCCAATTATTACCAATAATTGGTAATGATTGGATGGAATTGTATATTTGACCATATTTTAATTAATAAAATATGGTCAAATATACAATTCAATTGGCAACAAAACAAAAAATAGTAACTGAACAATAAATATGTAGGTGGAGAACAAAAACTGTGGTCAATATTATTATTTAATAAGGTTGCTGTACAAGATATTATGGTTGCTCAACTATTAGTGGTTTATGTAAACTAATAAAGTAGTTTAGGGACTATGAAATGTTTAGATCATAAATAAACAAATATATTGTTGAAAATGACAATAAAAATTGTTTGCAAACAAGATTTTTTTAACCATATTTTTTTGGTTGATTTAACTATGAAACGAGATAGACGCCATTTCATATACTCTTTCTGGTTGATTTTACCAAGCATTTTCTTTGAGTGAAGAAAATCAACGACTTGGTATACAGGATACAACTTACACCCAAAACCAAGCCCAAGGTCGTTCACATGGAAAGGCTGGCTTCATACAAGGGTAAGAGCGCACCGACTTGGACGCGATTGGGATAAGCTGTTCGGGACACAGCTTTGAGGAAGGGGGCAGTGTTATGAACCAGCCATTCGTACTTTTTGATTGCCCCGTGTAACTACAGTTAAAGAAGCCAGAAAATTCGACTATTTTCAAGATGAACTGAATCACGAAAATTCTAGCGTGTTAGAGAAGGACGCACATAATTATAAAACCCCCGGTGCGCACCGCGTAAAGCTAAGTCCTCATAATCGCGAATTGCGAACTTTTTTTCTGCGGAATTGTTCCTATTGGTCCAAATTATTTGAAATTATAATGGCGGGAAAATCTCGCGAATGTTTTCAACTCTTGCGGCATCGCAAAAAAATTGAAATAATTGAAATTTTTGACGAATAATCTGGGAAGAAGTGAGGTTATGCTAGTTTATTCGCCAAAAAGTTAAATTATTTTTAACTTTTTTGCGATGCCGCAAGAACTTGAAAACATTCGCGAAATTTTCCCGCCATTATAATTTCAAATAATTTCGACCAATAGGAACAATTCCGCAGAAAAAAAGTTCGCAATTCGCGATTATGAGGACTTATCTCAAGGATCAGTTCTGATTGACGTACGACAAGTGCAGTAAACTGTAAAGTCAAGAACTAAATCACCACGTTCGAAAATAATCGTGCCGTATAAGCTTTATTTGGAGTGTAAAGTAGTGTTAAATTTCATGTGATTTTTATGTTATTGTGTTTAATAAAATTCGTTAAAGTTCGAAAAAGTAGTCTCACTTATCTGCGAACCCGTATGAGTAACAATAGCAAAGATGCATTTCAAGGCGACCTATTCATAGACGCTTCCGGAAGATACCTTCCTGGAAAGGAGCATGCCATTCCCAGGATGATTATTCAGCTAAGTGAAGATAGACCAGCTTATCTGCCCATTTTCAACCTCTCGGGTAAAAATCTTGAGCTGACTGCTACATATCCTATAGACGTGCTTTTCCTTGCCAACAGGACGATGAAAAAGGCGAATGTTTACTACTCGTCAAAAAAGGACTACCTCCACTTAAGGAAAATCACTTTACCATCGAAACGACCAATGTAACTATTCGTCAAAAATTGTTGAATCTGCTATAAGAATTCAGGGATTATTTTGGAGACTCCGATGCAACACTTGGGGCTGCTAAGTCGGTAGAAATGGACATCAAACTGAATGATAACACGCCGCTTCGTTACAGACCTAACAGAATGGCGGAAAACGAAAAACAGAAAGTATGAACTTTTTCGGAGCTACTGGAAGCAGGCATTATCCACGAATCGGAGTCACCATAGGCCCGTGCGGTTAGTGAAAAAGAAAAATGGTCAAGACAGGATGCATGTGTATAAATTACACGAAGTTAAGTAAAAACCAGCAAGGACAGGTTCCCCTTACCACGAATCGATGATCAGATCGATAGACTAAACGGATTTAGTGTATTTACTAGCCTGGACCTCAGCTCTGGATACCATCAGATTACCGTTGCGGAAGGAGCCAAACATCTCACTTCCTTTGTTACACCAGAAGGGCATTATGAATATAACAGGATGCCATTTGGTCTTTGCAAAGCCCCTGCCCTTTTCAAACGTTCAATGAACCAAATCCTGGACCCTTATCGAGGAATTGCTGCAGTTTATCTAGATAATGTAATAATCCCTAGCAAGACGTATGAAGACAACTTAGACAGCCTATACGAATAATACTTTCCTCATCAAGAAATGAAAACCTTACATTAAAAGTCAGCAAATGTGTATTCCTTTCTTCTTCCATTAACTACCTAGGTTTCGAAATACGACAGCGTTGTTGCTGTAAATTGTATGATGCCGTATGGATGCAACCCGGGAGGAGTTTCAGATGACACTTAAAGCGGAAGTGGGGAAGATGGTGTCTCAATACCATCTGATTTCGAATAGAGGTAAGTTGCATGGACGCAATTTTTATCAGGTTGGCCGAATGTGAAAAAGCCTAATACCCATGTAAGTATACGAGAGGTTTAATTACTCATTTTACCCACAAATGACGTTAAACAAGAAAACTTTACGATAAATAAAAACTAATTTACAAACACATTCTATATAGATGAATATTAGGGCAAACTAACTGATTTTTAATTATGTAGGTATGCTAGGATTATAATATTACGTGATTTTGGTTGCTTTCAAACACGCAAATTTGTGTTGTAATTAGAAATGTATTTGTTTGTGAGTGCGGGTGTGGAATTCAACTGCTGGGTAGCAGCTGATCAAATTGCATATAGCAAAAATTGTTTTTTTATGGATGTCTGTGAAAGTTCATATACTAGACTCGCTTTCAACACATTATAATATGTGGCAAGTAAATTAAATCGTTAACACCCACATGAGTATTTATTCAATTAATTATCTCTAATGCATATCATAACCCAACTGAAATAAATAAACATTTCTTTTTAATTTTTCGCTTTCAAAATTCCAGTAGGTGTATAAATTTTGTTCTATCGCTTTGAACGTTATATTTTTAGATATAGTGTTTTGTATGTATGTACGTCAATAGAACTTGTCAAGAACAGTTGGCTCCATAGTGTTCCCGAAACTGTAATTTTAATTAAGTCTTTTTGTAGGTTTTTCATAACAAGTCAGAATCAGACGCGAAGAATGAGAGCAAAAAATATTTGAAATGCGAAATCAATACCTACTCGAAAGAGGTGAGAATGAGAATTCCGATAGTAGGTATTAATTGATCTTTTATTTATAACTTTTTCAATTAAAACTTCACACGATGATTCAATTACAATTATTATAGAAATGATGTGCATTTAACGCCACCTGATATAGAAAATTGGACGCTTCCCACACTATTTATTTGCAAATAAAAATCTGATTATCATTTATTGAATGATTTATTTCTGCTTTAGTTTCAATTAATTTTATAGTTTTTTTCGCAAGATTAAAAGCATCAAGCATCTCTTAAAAAGTTTCGGGTGCCTCTATAAAGTTCGTCAAGTAAATCATCTGGCATTTTTACGAGCGATGCAATCCCCATAAAAATTGCGATTACAATAAATCTTTTGCATATTATGCAGCTTGCAAAACTGACCCAACTCGTAAAAAAAAGCACGAACCAATAAATAACGTTGTCGTGGCAAAAGTCTCGTTATTGTTACCCAACATTTACGTTTACGCCACTGGAAAACAGTTTTTCGCTAATAAAGTCTTCTGCCAATTAAGTCGCGTAATTTGTTGATGATAAATGGGCTACGTGCGCAAAACGCCGACGGCAACCATTCAGTTCGCTTAATTAAGTTAACCTGTCTCATGTTAATTACAATAATTTTTAATTATTTTTCTGTTGGCAATTTCAGATCTGTTCGAGACGCTTATTATACGATTGGTTTGGCACAATATTGCATGCATATTCGTTTGACAACGGTTAATAAATATTGGTATTTTTTTTTATGATAAGCCTGTTGTACTACAATACTTTGACAGTGCTCCAAATAATAAATTGTAGGAACTAGGGACGGATTAAAACATGAATTTCCTAAAAGAATTGTGGATTGCAATTTTCTTTCTTTAGGTGAGGGCTTAGAGAGCACAGACCAGGTAGTTTCCTAGGTGGGAGGAGTAGGAACATGAAGTTGGAAAATGAAGCCGTTTTCTTCCAGGTATTTTGAGATCCAAAATAATGGCGGTATAGCTAATTCAATGCTTTACCAGTCATTTGGTGTACAAACACCTGCTAAAAACTGGGCTTCACTTTTAATTCCAGAAGCAGAATGGCGCGTTCCTACTCCGTATGTCCGTAGGACAGCGCTTTACCTGCTCTAAGAGTAAGGGCACTGTGTGAACATCTCCAAAATGTATCCGACAACAAGCAAACTAAATATTATGTCATCAGAACTGCATCAGTTTTACTGTAAAATCGCCGATAAATTAACGAGTAACCTGAAGGCAAATAAAGACCCACTTAGCTTTCTACCACCTTTGATACCGATAGACAATTTTGAGCTTTTTCCTACAAATATAACAGAATTTGAAAAAATCTTCAATACCATAAAAAAACAAAATTCCTCATGTATTGACAACTCGTCATTAAATATATTTAAAAATCTGCCAGAAGAAGCTCTCATGGCACTTGTGACTTGTATTAACAATTGCCTTATCGCAGGTGAATTTCCGGACTATTTGAAGTTGGCTGTTGTTGTTCCAATATTTAAAAGTGGGGATGATCAGGAACCATCTAATTACCGTCCAATTTCATTTTGACAACAATTTCGAAAATCATAGAAAAGATAGTTGAAATTAAATTGGTTGAATATCTGCGCAACAAAGATATAACACCAGAGCAGTTTGGGTTTCAGGAAGGAAAGGGAACCCAGGACGCCATTTTCTCATTTTTAGAGAAGCTTTTCTTCAGCCTTAATGATGGCGAAAAGGCTGCACCGGTGTTTTGTGATTTTTTCAAAGCATTTGATTGCGTGAATCACGGAATACTGCTTTGCAAAATGAGTCATTGTGGTATCAGGGGAAGAGAACTCAAATGGTTGCAGTCATGTGCAAAATAAATCAATAGTATCAAATCTACTAGTGTACACTAACTTCATAACCGATCAACTCGAACTAGGATATGACGTAGATTCAGTTTACAGCGATTTTTCAAAGGAATTTGACAAGATAAATCACACTTTACTAATAAATAAACTGTCACTTTATGGAATCACAGGGAATCTCTTGATCTGGATAAAGTCTTCCTTGACAGATAAGGTACAACTTGTGAAAATCGAAAATACACTGTCGGATCCCATTAAAGTATGGTTAGGCACAACGAGGGCATTTGTCCCCTCTTTTATTCAATTTGTTTATCAATGACATTCAGACTTGTTTCGTGCAGTCCAAATTTGTTTTATACGCTGATGATTTGAAGGTCTATAAAAGCATGGCAAATCAAGATAGTTCCAATCTGCTCCAAGAAAATTTGGATAGGTTTTGTGAATAATGTAATCAAAATAAAATTATTCTTAATGTGGATAAGTGTAAGTGGATTAAGTTTAGTAGATCATCTGGTTTGCGACAGCAATATGGCTATAAAATAAATAACAAATATTTGGAGAAGTTGAACATAATAAGAGATCTTGGGGTATTAATAGAATATTACCTTACCTTTTCTGCTCATAAAGAGAACTGTTATAAGAAAGCCATGCGTATGTTAGGCTTTGTCAAGAGAAATACTAAAGATTTCAAAGACATAAACACAATAAAATTATCATACACATCTCTAGTCAGATCTCAGCTAGAAAACTGTTCTGTCATTTGAAATCCATTCTGTCAAACCTATGTTAAAAAGTTAGAAAGTGTACAGAGAAAGTTTCTAAAATATATTGCTTCTAAGAAAGGGTTATCATCTGAAAATTTAAACTATACCTACACTATTAGAAAAAACTATAGATTTGTACAGTATAGAAAGGAGAAGGGAGACATCAGATACTTTGATATGTTTTAAAATTATATCTAATCACATTGACTGTTCAGAATTAATCCAATTTCATGTGCCTTCGCGAACTTTAAGGGAAGGTAGAACGTTTGAATTGAAATTTCACAGAACTTCCTATAACCAGAACTCTCCTCTGACCAGGATAATGAGAACGGCAAATTCATTTGATGGAGATCTATTTAACATAAGTCTCAATGCCTTTAAGTCCAAACTTAAAAAAAAAAACAAACTCGGACCTTCTGATACCTTTATTAATTTAGAACGTTTTATTAATGGATTAAAATATGGTTGCCAAAATATGTATTCTTTGTCGGTTCATTATGGTTCCTTAAGTCGTCAAATTGTCAAATGTCCTATTCTTTATTGTGTTAACTTTGTATTTTTTGTTTTCTTCTATTTTATTTGTAAGTCACTTCTATAATTTTAATTTTGTAGTAGGTACATATGTTCGATTGGGTATAACCCGTTTGTATGATGAATAGAATAGATACCTGACAGAAAGAAGTCAGTTTATCAGAACATCAAATTGTGAGGGCTCTGAAACGTTGAGACTTGAACATGGCGTCCCACAAGGGTCAGTTCTTGGACCTGTTCTCTTTTTGCTATACGTAAACGACCTGGCCAAATTATCTATATCAGGAATATTTGTAATCTTCACACAATACTCTGGAAACATAAGAATCAATATGATAGAGCCAGATTTGGGGAAGATTGAAGCGTGGTGTGATGCAAACTGTCTTGTATTGAACATAAAAAAAACAAATATTCTTTCATTTAAATGTTGTCTTGATAAAATTGCACTCAACGATAACATCCTGGATGAAAAAGATGTGAAATTTCTGGGAATCCATAGATGCAAAACTCAAATCTGACAATCACATAGACATGCTAAATAGAAAAATTGTAAGGGGCTGTTACATGGTTGAAACGGTTGCACAGGAGCTAGGGATAGTTTCGGCAAAAACTGCTTACCATGCTCTTGTTGAATCTCATCTTCGCTATGGCATTGCTTCAACGCAAAGCTCAATTCAATCTGCTTCTATCTTACAAAAAAGAGCCGTAAGATATTTGTGCCAGGCGAAATGGAGAGATAGCTGCAAACTACTTCTCATTGAGCACGAAATTTTAACAGTTCTCTTTGCATGTGATTTACGAAAGTGTTAGAACTTTAATGAACTCCCTAACTGAAATAAAGAATACAAATGACTATTCTGCTTTTTGTCGTAACCTAAAAATGTTCCTTCTAGTCAAGGCATACTAAAGCCTACAAGAATTCTATTCCTAATCTAGTTTATATAATTATGTATATTTTTTGTTTTTTTCTGTTTTTTTATCTATGACTGATTTTACCAATGACTGTTTTTGTTTTATGAATAAGTGCGCAACTTTAAATATTTATTTTTTATCCTTTTTTTTCTATTTTTGTGTTAAATTTTTGTCTGTTTTAGTTTTATCTTATGTGTATTTTACATTGTTTCTTTATTATTCTAGTTTGTTCAATAGATTTTATTTTCAAAGATTTGTAGTTACTGTTTGGTATGAAAGCATAGTATTTTATTTATTTATTTATTTATTTATTTATTTATTTTTTGTTTAATCTACTACCTACTTTATAAATCTTGTTGCTTTGTCAATAATTTTTCTGGAATTTGGACAATAAAGCTTATTTTGAAATTGAAATTGATTTTCATTGGAGCACATTAAATTTTTACCTTTATTTATAAGGCAGATATTATACCCAAGTTTCGTAGAGCTTCTTAAGTACACGAGTTGACATGCAGTGACTAGGTAAATACCCTAAAACTGAAATTTACAAATTCCTCTTTCTTGAAAAGTTATTGCAATGGTAAATAATTCATTTTTATCAATAGTTTAAATAGGTAAGCGATTTAAAGTCTAAAAGTTGCCGATTAAATGAGATACCGACTTATCGATAGCGATAAGGACAAATTTGATAAAAATCATTGCATGGATCTTCGTCCACCGTAATATCAAATTCATATCACTCTTTGGAGGCATTGCGTGAATAAAGTACAATATTTATTAACAGCAAGTCACCAGTCAAATCTCAACAATGAAAAGAGAGAGATAATCAATACTCAGTCCAAACAAGCTCTAGGTACCTCGGTACCTTCACCTAAGATAAACGAAGATATGTACATATAATACAGGGTGTCTGGAAGGTATATGGCATACACTCAGGAGTGTATAGAGAAAGGGTGTGTGCCCCCTAACGGAGATACAGCGCCCCAAAAAAGTACTTGGCGATTTAGTTTTTTGGCTCTATTGATCCAACTTGTATAATTTAATGAAATTTTATTTTATGTCAGCCTTAAAGACTCATAAAACCATATTACAGTAGATGTTCTACATCAATCAGGAACAGACTTGCCACCACATTTATTGGGCTAAGTTTTTCACAAGAGTCACTTTGCAGATCTGAAAACTGATTTTTTTCAATACTTTGGTCATTCCCCATTTGTACATTTGTTTCGCTTAAATAGCACAATAAAGCATTGATAAATTTATTTAATAATCAAGCTTAAGGAAAAGAGGTTGAAGTTAAATTATGGAAAGTACCCAAAACTGAATATTTTCACTTAAACGCATGAATGTTAAAGCATTGATTCTTCTTCGATGGTGTGTTATTCTTTCTATCAGACTTTATCTTTGACGGAAGAACCAAAATCAAATTGATCACGTCGTAATTGATGCAAGGCATGGAAACAACGTCTAGGGCCCGTATTCTCGTCACCGGGGAACAGCGTTCTCTCAAGAGAACGATTGCTCTCTCTTACTAAGCCATATTGTTATTTCCATAATACTGACAAAGACAGAGCAATCGTTCTCTTGAGAGATCGCTGTTCCCCGGTTACGAGAATACGGGCCCAGGATGTAAGAAGCTGTCGAGGGGCAGACAGGGACTCGACTCGGACCATTTTCTTGTTAGAGCAGAGCTGAGAATCAGAATATCAAGCTCAAACAATGTACAATCCAAACAAGATCAACAGTGGGATACAGTAAAACTGGAAAACGTAGAAATCAGGAGGCGTTTCCAGGCGGAAATAGAGCGCCGAAGCCAAGAAATTACAAACACAGATGACATCGGCACGAGTTGGAAAGTACTATCCGAAAAATCATAGGGGCAGCAAGAGTGATTGTGGGCCAAGAAGCAGGAATAGAAACCACTGGTACGAGGGTAGTTGAGGAGAGAAATAATGCAAGACTAGTAATGATGCAGAATCCTACTGAAGACAATAACAGTAAATTCGGACAACTAAGAAGAAAGGCTAATAAATTACTAAGAAGAAAAAAAAAGAGAACAATAAGATCGGGAGTTTCAGGAGCTGGAAGTCGATGGAAGGGA
Source organism: Ceutorhynchus assimilis (assembly GCA_917834065.1). Classification (NCBI taxonomy): domain Eukaryota; kingdom Metazoa; phylum Arthropoda; class Insecta; order Coleoptera; family Curculionidae; genus Ceutorhynchus; species Ceutorhynchus assimilis. The sequence continues at coordinate 105,201,533 of OU892277.1, forward strand.
CAATACCGGAAAATTCTATGAGACAATTAGAACAAAAACGAATTACTCTGGACCCAGAACCAACAACATTATCAAGGACGGAGATCTAGTAACCAGGCAAGATCAAATGCTGCAAACATGGAAATAGTACTTAGAACAACTACTCAATCAGGGCTATACAAACAACAAGAACCCACCAGCTTCCAAACAGCGGAAATGCGAGAAGAATACTCCTCTCGAATGGAAATTGAGAATGCTATGAAAAAGTTGAAAAACAAGAAATCTCCTGGTAGACACGATAATCGCCGAACTCTTGAAACATGCCGGAAACACAGCCACATCCCAACTACACGATCTTATAAGAAGTATCTGAAAAAACGAGAAGATCCCAGAAGACTGGAAAGAAAGCATAATAATACCCTTACAATAATACCCTTACACAAAAAAGGAGAAAATTATAATAAGTAAAAATATCGCTCATAAACGTAGCATACAAAGTTCTATCAAATAGAATCCTGTCAAGAATAACCCCAATCACAGAAAAGATAATAGGAGACTATCAGTGCGGCTTTCGGACAAACCGATCAACAACTGACCAACTGTTCACAATGAGACAGCTACTAGGAAAAAGCTGGGGATTCAATAGGGAGAAACACCAACTGTTTATAGATTTCCAATATGCCTATGATAGTGTGAGAAGAGTTAAGATCTGGGAGACAATGGCAGAATTCGGGATACCTAAAATGGGTCTAAAGATCAACGAACGCAAGACTAAATACATGCATATGTCTAGGACCGACAGAGGGAGATTGGAACGAAATATGACAATGAATGAGTACAACTTTGAAAACAGTTTAAGTAACGTTCGATCATCATAGCCGACAATGACATCGGCGAGGAAATAAAGTACCGACTGAAAACCGCAAACAACTGCTTATATGCCCTTAATAAAACATTTGGATCCAAAGAAGTTACTAGAAGATCCAAAATCAAAGTGTACAAAACTGTCATCAGACCTGTCATCATGTATGGCTGCGAATCGTGGACGCTAACGGTACGACATGAGGAAGTCATCCGTAGATTCAAAAGACGAATACTCCGAAGAGGTTGATATATAGAGAACTCGAGCGAAGAAATGAACTCAGGTTAACGCGAGTCGCGAGAAGACATTAGGTTCCTCCAGGCAATAAATAAAAACACTTATTATACTTTAGATTTATACAATAATTTGAGCTAGAAGTGACCCATTTGGTTTAACAAATAGGAGGTTAACGGCCATTTGCACCGCTACAACTTAAGGGATATTTATTCCAAGTGAAGCTTTGAATGTGACTCTTGTAGAAACAAAAGTCACATTCAAAGCTCCACGTAGATTCAATATCCCTTAAGCGGTAGTCAAGTGATAGCCGTGCAAATGGCCATGAAACAGATGTGTTTTTGACCTTTTCTCGATTTTGTACAGTCAAAATTTTAAATAAATTAATGAATGAAATTTCATAGAGAAAAATTAAATTTGTACAAACAATCAAAAATCAATATAATGAAAACCTCGACAAGACCAAAACCAATAACATAACCCGTATTGTCTAGCGTGACGATAATCGACCAATTACTATGGAAACTGGAAATTTTCCAGCGGAAAGCGAAGCAAAACGCGAGCCAAAATTAATCGCTTTCGCTTTGCAATCGGCTTCGGGATCGGAGTCCCCGATTCTTCCCGAAACGGGTTATAGAATAGCAAACCGAACAAAGCGTCCCATAACGAACGTCACTGTTTCGCTTTGAGCTTATAGAATCCGCCCCTGACCAAATTATTTAAAAATCAGTTTTCAGCTTTGGTAAATGGCCCCAGTCAAAAATTGGGCCAAATGTGTCCGTTCCTGACTTCCCTGACGATGTAATCTATGGGGATGCAGATTTCGCTTTATTAAATATGGGAGGGTTGAACTTGGGTTATTTTCCAGTTGTGTCATTTGTGTGTGTGTGATGTGCAATTTTTTATGCTGAATATTACTGTAGCTTCTACAACCATTTTTCTCAGAATCACTTGAATGATTTCCGGAGATAAATTTCATAGATATTCTTAAACGAATTTGCTATGAACCAGTTTCTGAAAGTCTCCTGAAAGCAAAAGCAAAAATAATATTTCTACATTCGTTATAGACAATTTCCTTCGGCTTCCCTTGAATGGTTGCACGTGCGTTCGTTATGCATGCCGTTATGCCTTATACTTGTTCATTTTTCCGCTAATGAACTGCATATGCATTAATCTAAATTTAGTGGAAAATATCGAACGGGTGTTTTAGTGGCGTTTCGCCTTGCGAAAATAACACGTCACGACGCCGATGACTGAAAGCTTGGAAGTAATCCAAATATGTTCAACTTGACACGGTTTTATTCAATAATAAAACCGTGGTACTAGTCGACTTGGAAAAGCATTCCGACGTTTTATTGTCTAATAATTTTCAAGAGCTTGTTTCAATTCAAATAGAGCGGACAATCGAGAATTGCTTTTTGAGTAGGTACCTATTCCAGTCATTTGCTATATATGCATTATTAAATATATAAAACTGTTAATTTCCTAGAATCCTATCTTCAAACAGGAAATATCCAACGCCTTTTAATGCAAAACAGTGTCAATTAAATCAAGAATATCTGGGTATTATTTTCATTCCATGCGGGTTTAACTCGTCTTTGATAGACGTTCTCGCGATTGGACGATTTAATTTTATCTCATTTCACCTACATTTATAGGATTTATATGAAATGTTTTCGTAGAATTTAGTATTTGTCTTGTTGACAATCTTTAATTGGATATCCATAATTTATTGGTCACAGTAAATCTACTTAACATCGTTCTTCGGTCATTAACAAGTACCTAATTATAAAGTAATTAGTTTTTGTTCACCGAACCCATTGGTATTTAATAGTACCAATTTGGTTTTTGTTCACATTTTCAACATATTTAAATTATATCTAGTAAATTATTTTGTGGTCAAGCATCAATCTTACAATTATTGTAGCGCAAAAGCCAGAATATAATGTTTTACTATGTGGAGACAAACATTTAATAATTATCGTTTCCCCAGCCTAAGAATAAGGCTCAAGCTCTGTTCTGTTATACCATTATCTTTGTCTTTTTAGAAAGTTAATATATAGGTTCGAATTATAATTTTGTATTTTACCCTAGAGGCATCGAATATGCGAATAATTTATTTATGTCATTAGGCCAAGAAGTTTGACTCCAAAAAGACTTTCTGAGCCGAATGGCATAATACATTTTGTCAAAGTTTTTTTTATCTTCAAGGGAATGCAATGTTTCCTTTCGCAACTATTAATCAAAGCATTTTTCATCCATTTTCGAAAAATTAAAAGGCCGCCACTATAATTTACATACGCTGTATGTCAAATCTGTTTGATAATTTCAAACCAATATTGGGCTAGTCAGAACACATTTCACTGCTCAATTACTTCCTCAATGTACTTAATTTCCAGCAAGCTCGAGTAAGAAACAATAAAATAAGTTTTTAAGCTCTTCCAGAATAACTTTTAAGTAACGGCGTTGTCGCCTGAAAATGTGTTGCTTTTATTTGAAATAGCCGAATCAATGCATTGAAAAAATGAGATAAGACAACAACAGGCCGAAATGATAATGTCAACTCAATTGTCTATGGCTTAATGGCTTTGTTAAAACTGCTAAGTTGTTGACCTCAAAAACAAGTTGTGCAAGTTTCTTCAAAACGACTCATCGTATTAGACACATAAAAAATAAAATAGGAATGTTTTATATAATCGGCTATAAAACTATGCAATTATTTATTCAAATATTTAATTAATATGTTAAGCTTGTATGTACATAATGAATTTATTATTAGATATGACTCGAGCTAAGCCAACAAAATCTATGCTGTCATATAAAAATCATGTTTCAATGTTTGATGAATTTTGCTTCCACATGTAATCCTACTAGATAAATGTCACAAGTAATTTCATTGACAAATCATTGTTTACTAAAGATTACACTGCACATCATTAAGTATACATTCTGATGATGCGGAAAAGTACATTTTATTTAAAATGTATTTTGCCAAGTGTGTTAAGATAAGTCTGACAAGCGATAAATCAGGAAAGCAGGTATTATTAGAATCTCCATTATTAATGCTCTACATGTCCTGGAGGATTTTGTCATGTCTATTGAGATGAATATGCCTTCTATTAATAGGTCTGGATTTATGAGGTCAGCGTGCAGGAGAGTGAATAATGGAATATTGAAAACCAACGCAAATTTATTGAATTCTAGTAATGATGCCAGCTTACAAAACTCAGCAAATTCCAATTTTTTTCAGGAAATTGTGCCTGAATGCTATTTTGAAGGTATTACGTGAGATATTTTCATGAATATCATCAACAATACTTACACTTTTTGGCTGGCAATAGTCTGTCTGGATGTTTTTCAATAGGTTCAAGCCTATTATTTGATTTCAAATATTGATGAATTGTGGATTTTAGGGGTTGAAAAAAGAACGTGAGTTATACCACAATTTCTTCACGATACACGACACGAAACCAAAAAAAAATCAAACAAAAATTGCTTAATAGACCAGAAAATTTCGTCATTAAAAGTTGTCTAGTAGCACGTCTAGTCAACAAGGTAAAGTTGTTAGGTAACATCGCTCAATAGGAGGCCACATAGAAGAAAAGACTATAGCCGTGGTCGATCGTGACTAAGGCATTATGCCGCAGGAAACAACTATAAGAATATGAAGTCCATTATTATGCATAAAAAAATTCAGTTCTTGGCTATGAAGAAAAAATAACATTCCCGTCTCTGATGAGAATCTCGTACGCATTTCTTTGCTTTGCTTCGTTATTCTTCTCTAGGAATAAAAATTTAAAATAAGTTGCCACTTTTGGATATTTTTGTTGGGCGATATCCATGTAGGGTAAGTAGGTAGGTACGTTCTAGCGTCAGTTCCAAAAAAAGGAATTTATAACATCGACTCATCCGTTCTTAGTACTTTAAATAAGGGAATCTGTAATGGCAGTGCCTTTTTAGAACAGTTTCGGTACGAGATCAAAAGCGACAAACGTTGCCAAAGTAGAGAATCATTAAAAAATAATAATATGAAATATCCGACACAGTACCGTTGCCTATTCCCCGTTGGGTTTGTATACCGCTATAATTAATCGACTCGGCCATATACGGCTCTAGTTTTACGCGATAATCGTTTATACATTTATGTCAATTAAAGTCATAAAACATGGGTTATCTGATAGTAAGGTACTAACAAATAACTATATAAATTACAGAGGTATGTGTTAAATAATCTAATGATACTGGAAGTACTGGGTTCTGTAATCTACTAAAGTCATGCACAAACATTAACCGTTAATTTATTGGAATTAGATTCAGAAATTTGAAAAAAATTATAATTACGGTAATTCTCACAAATCGAACGGTGGTTAGGCAGTCAAGAATTTTCTGGTGTAAACAAGTATCCTTGATGATACTAATTAATGGTTAATTAGATGGACAGGTATCATTTCAACGAGTTGATTCCATTTTAATTATTAATGTTAACGCATAAACAGGAAAATTGCAACATTAACTATCCTCAATAGTCTATATATTTTTCGGAACTTTTAGTTGACAATGTTGTCTCCGACAATGTTCATTAAATTTGATACATAAGGGCCGATACTTTTGATTTCGATTAACGGATTTGATACCTCGTCGAATTTAACAAGGTTTTGAATGGGCCAAGACCTGTAAGTATGATGTGGTTAATGCACATTCAAACCCCTGATTATTTTTAACGGCTGTCAAATTCGATAGCTGAGAACAAAAGTACCGGCACTAAGTATTGCGTAATTTCCTGAGTGAGCAACAAAATATTCATTACATTAAACCGCAGGATGCTGCTCACCTTTAGAGGATTTCTTTTGATTTCCCAATAAACTAACTTTCCTGCAATGGTTTGGTTTGTTCTATCAACGGAAAAGAAGAAATTTTGAAGTTAAAGGGTTTGTGCTCAAATAATTAATCTCAAACTTTGTCTCTCTCTTTCTCATCATCACAACTCAAATAAAATCCTAGATTTAAAACAACTTCTGTTAGAAACTCCTGCACTAAGACCGAGTGTATGGTTCTTGGATAGATGACTGCTTGCGATCTTCTTCTGAGTGTGCGAATTTCAGTTTCAAAATCTGCAAATTAACGGATTTCTGAGAGAAATGGTTCCTATCCGAGAAGCGAGTCCAAAAACGTCTACGGCAGATTTTCATCTAAGCTGGAATAATTTTACTTTCCTCGGACACTTACAGCCATGGCGAGAAGAAGTCATGCATTCTACCTGAAAAATAATGTCGGCAATATATTGTCGCATTGTCTAATATACCTCTTCTCTGATGTCTGATAATTTTTTTTTTTTGATATTGCTGAAATTACAAATGTGACCCATTTATTTATTGTCACAATAAGGTTGTCCCTTGGTTTTGAAAGGGTTTGCCTCAGGGTGTGCCTAAAAATGTTTAAATGATGACTTCTCAAACAAAGACTCGTCCTGCAAGGCACAAGACACTTTTGAATTATAATGCCGGTCATGTGTTACCAACCATTCATCATCATCATAGGGGATCACTCGATACCGAGACTACGATTATCTTCTATTCTCTTCTAATTGTCGTCGATTGTGCGTTTTCTGATGGCCATGTAATCCAATTCTGGAGCCGCACACTCTTCTACAGTCTTGGCACACCCAGTCTCTAGCAGCATTGTCTTTTCTTCTGTTCTCTCGCTCGTTCTTGCGGTCTCTCTTTTCCGTATCGTGTTTATGTCGCTGTTCTTTAAAAGCTTGTGGTCCGTCGTGGACTACTCAACGCCATGAGGGCCTATCATTTGCCGTCGTCTCCCAGTTGCTGGTATCGATGCGGCACTTTGCCATATTTTCCTTTAGAACATATTTGTAGCGTTTTTGTTGACTTCCTTGATTTCGTTTTCCCTCTTTCAGTTGACTGTAGAGAATTTGTCGTGGAAGACGTGTTTCAGGCATGCGGACGAGGTGACATGTTCAGTGAAGTTGGTGCTTAATAATGAGGGCCTCCATGCTATTTATTTAGGCCTCCTCTGAAACACAAATGTTCGTTTGTCGGTCTTGCCATTTAATCCGTAGGATCCTTCTCAGGCATTCCTGGTGGTATTTTTCCAGGCTTTTTATGTGTCTTCTGTAGGTAGTCCATGTTTCGCAGCCATATGTAAGTGATGGTATTACAACTGCATTGTAGGCGCGAAGTTTGGTCTCAGCGCTGATGTCGTGATTGTTGAAAATTCTCTCTAAAAATCGCCCGAACGCCGCACTAGCACACTTCAAGCGATGTTCGATTTTAGGGTCAATGGTTGCATTCGCTGACAGATGGCTTCCAAGGTATGGGTAGTGTTCTATGTTTTGCGAGAAATGGTCATTTATAGTTATATTTGGGGCTTCGGGATTAGTATCCGATGCCGATGGTGCAGAATCTGCGACTTGTAAAAGTTACCTTTCAGGCGGTTCTCCTGTATGCCTGGTTGAGTGCATTGATAATTGCCTGAAGATCTTCTCCTGTATTGGCCATCACGACGTTATCATCCGCATATTGAAGTTCAACTATCGATGTTGTCGATACTTTCGTCTTGGCTCGTAATGTTTAGGTTGAATAAGCTGCTATCAAGTCTGTACAGAATTTCCACTCCTGACGGCAGGTGACCCTCGACAAGGTGCAATATGAATCCTATAAATAGAGAAAATAAAGTGGGTGCAATAACACAGCCTTGTTTAACGCCTGTAGTTATTCGAAAAGAGTCTCCTTGTCCATCGTTGCTCAGGACGTTTGCATTCATATTACCATGCAGCAGGCGGAATATCTGGATGTACTTTTGCGTACACCCAACTTTCGCCAATATCTTCCGCAAAGAGCTTCTCTGTCGATCAAATCAAATGCTTTCACTAAATTTATGAACGCCATGGATAGACTGGAATTAAAGACGCGTGCTGTAAGGCACAAGACACCTATTGAATTATTGTACTGCAGGTCATGTGTTGCCAAGCTTTAGAAATACACTAACTATACCTAAACTATAAATATATAGGGACGTGAAAAAGTTTGCGGTGCTCTTGGAAAAAATTTCAGAATTTTTTCCATTTGTTTCAAAGTGTTCACATAAACTGAAATTTATGCTAAAGATAAGTAAGCGTTGATAATTTTCAATATTTTGACAAAAAACAGTGTAAACCACTTGGCAAACCAATACCTCAAAATTTTAAATACATACATAAATAATTTCGAATACATACATAAATAATAAAATTTAGTAGGTTTACATCATGAATAACCGATGTTTTATTTTATGACAGTCCAAACCAGACGGTGTAAATTAATAATAAGTTAAAATAGGATTTCTCGTTCTAAATATTTGCCGATTGAAATGACATGACTGGAGGGAAAAGCAAGACCTTCCAATATATTCGAAAGTGGAAATTGAGGGTTGAATCGCTTCCAGATATTTTTCAGGCGGCAAAAGGGATAAATCACGATTTTAGCTATATTTATTCGGTGATAAATTTATGTCAATTAATATAAGTATTATGAGATTATATATTAGATCTTTCCCTAGGTATCTGGATATAAATTTGAAATGAAATTTCCAACGACATTTAATACCAAATATCTAATATGAAGCGATTGCCAGATTTGCAGTTGCTTGATCTCAATTTAGTGAAAAATCCGTCAACACAATTTGGAAATGTTTTGACATTTTAATTTTCCCATGTGAGTCTGTCCCTCATATCTGGAGACAGGCTTTTAATCTTTTTTATGTTGAAAGACAAGTAGAAAATGCGATAAAATGGTACCTAAATCTGACGAGGAACAAACGCAAGGGCTTTCAACCCATAAAAATGGAAAAGTTACAGTTTCCACTAGGTACAGTAGCGAAAAAAATATCTTCGAGTATATTTCTGATACCAATTATTATAAACTATGAAAACTCTCATAAAATGAACGTTTCGGTTATTAGAATTTCAACTGGAGAATGGGGGTCCTATACTGCCCTAAAGGGACGATGCCTAAAGTAGATATAGGTGCCCTTGAGGTAAGGTGTATATCTTGTCAGACAGGTTGGGACGCAGGTAGATTATTCAAAGTGATGACAACTGTTTTCTATAGGACGTTAGGCGATAGGGCGGGTATTGGACCGGTTTGTAGCGAGGTTTATAATGTTTTAGTGTCAGGCATTTGGCGGGTCCACTGAAAACTCTCTTGACTTGCAATAACAACTTTTATTGATACAAAATTCACGAATCAATGATCGATTTCATTGAACTTTATACAAAAATTCTCTTATTTCAAATTGACTGACTAACCTACAAACTACGCAATAATATTCAGTAGAGTTGTAGAGAAACCTCTAGAATTACGTAAATGATTGTTTATTGTTTATTCAAACCGCTCAATAGAATTCATGAACTGGTTGTTATGAGTAGACAATAATGGCTTGTCCGCACCAATGTTATATCGTAACAATACCTACTTTAAGCTGGCGCTCTAATTCTCACACAAATAAAACGGAAATAAATATTTGCGTACTTGGTCAGCTTTTGAATGGCCTTTATAAGCAGGGCGCTCACACGAAGTGAACAATTCACAAGTCCGCCAGCATCAAAATTTAGTAAATATGTAGGTAGTAGGAATCTAAAATAATGGCTGCCAGCTGCGATTATGGATGGTCGTCCTGAAGATATCGTTGATTGATTTCTCAATCAATCAACCAATTGAAGACGCCACATCCTCTTCGGTCTGCTTAAAAGAATGAATAGTAACGAAAAAAAAAACAGCATTTTTCGCAACTCGTCTGAGCGCCTCGACAAGTACCTATAAAGACAAGTGGACTTGCCAAGTGTACCAAAAAAATTCGGTTGTCCTTTCCAAATTCAAAAAGTAGCAGCAGAAACAGAAAACTGAAATTAGAATTAGAGGCTGTTCGGGGGGTTAAGCACCGTTCGCAAGAATCTAGAACGGTGATAGAACAAGTTCCAAAGCCACGTCCCACGCGCAAGCAGTTCTGCGCAACCTAAGGATGGTCTAAAAATTATTCTAGAACAGTCCTGAAATAAGAGGTGTTTTCTCAAGGATCCTAAATGCTTGTATAGGTTGTCTGAGCTGGGACTCTGTAACGAATAGAGACATTTTCTCTATCTCTATTGACGTCTTCTCTCTATTGATTTCGACAACAAAGGAGAAGACAGCAAGTGCCATAGCGATAGGGATAACGATCTCTATCCGTTACAGAGTTCCAGCCCTGATAACTTTTATGATGTCTATGCCTAAACATAATGCATTTGCATTATTTTTATATGTTATTTTATGTTATGCCAATCAATGAACTATGCATATGGATATTTATCCATATAAACCACCTGATGACGTCATCTGTTTGCTATTATACCAGACTACCTATACAAGCATTTAGGAACCTTGGTGTTTTCTCGCGCCTCAAAGTTTTGAAAAATTTTTCGAAACTGGTTTAAAACAGTTTCATAATGACGTCATAACTTCTCGGCGCGAGACAATGGTTTGAGAACGTGGTTTGAATTGTATTTCGAAACGGTTTGAACCAATTTTGTGTGACGTCATGGGTTTATCGGCAGAATACTATTTCAAACCTGTTTTGAACCAGTTTCAAGAAAAGTGAACGCGAGAAAACAGCTCAGATTTTTTCAGATTCGTGGAATTACTGCTCTAGAACTGACTGGAGTAAGCACAGTCAAAAACAACACGTTCCGGCTTCGTTGAACTAGCCTGGAACCGTTCCATTTTTTTCTTTAAGCAATTCTCGACTGGAAAATGTATAACGAACTGAAATTGGAATTAGCGGTTTTTCGGGTTATTTACCGATCACAAGAATTCTAGAACGGTGATAGAACAGTTATAATTGCACGTTCAACGCGCAAGCAGTTCTGTGCAAATAATGGATGGTCTAAGAACTATTCTAGAACAGTCCTGAAATAGGAAGTTATAAGAACTCGAATAAAGCCTAGTACTCATAACTGCGAAATTCGCATTTTTTTGACATTGCGTTGACAATTTGACGTTTCATGCGTGTATCAAACGTCAAATTGTCGAAGCAATGTCAAAAAAATGCGAATTTCGCAGTTATGAGTACTAGGCTTAAGCATAGAAGGGTTTTTCAAAGATACTGTTTATCTTTTTAATTTATTATTAATTTACGTTGAGTACATTACGGGCAAAAAGCTCGCTCGCTCATTGAAATCAGGACATATGGAGCACAAAAATTGCCCAACCAAATGCACTAGAGCAGGTTCGGAGTGGCAACGATGGAAGAAATGGATGAAATGACTACACTCTGGTGCTCCAAACAACTGTTGTTTCACTGGAACGCACCCTACTTTGAACTTCGTGTTTCTGATGCACCCATAAAATTGCTGGTGCTTGAGAGGGTAGGGGAGAGGAAAAACGAAAAGTTCAGATGCGCGAAACTCTAATGCACTGGAACGCCTATTAACAGCCCGGGACGCTCTAGAGCAGCTCAGAAGTACTTGAAGTGCGTCACTGGAAAGCGACTCTGGACGAACCTTCCTCCTTACTCTATATAACTAGGAGGGAAAAGGTGTTGCTTATTAGTTTGTTGCAAGTAGATGTGCTTTTCTCATTTGCATATGGTGATCCATCTTTTTCAATCAGTTTGAAATGTTTGGGATTAATTTCAACTTTTATCTGATTCATATTACAAACTTCAACAATTGCAAATTGGAACTTAGAGCCCAAAATATCAAAAATCTCGTAGATTTCGTGGTTATCGAACACAAACAAAAACCTAGAACAAACTTAAACGCAAGGATAATAAACACTACTACTAAAGGATAGCTTATCCTCATATAAGGCCTGTGTAGATCAAATCTAAAGCCCCCAACACGCCAAAGAAGCAGTCATGACGTAGGTAGCGTGTCGTTTCTCGCCTTGACGTAGCGTGTTTACACAACAGGTTATGATTCCGAGGGCTTTTGCTTTATGCATACTTGGTTTTAGTACATTAATTAATATTCTAAAACAAAGCTTTTTTAGATCTTGTTTGCATCTCCCTCTTTGCCTATTATGTTAATCGAAATTAAATAATATTTTTCATCATAAACGTATATTCTAAAGTACGACTGCTGGCGCAAACAGCTGAAGACGTAGTTGATGACGTTGTCAATCGTATTACACAATATGGCCGTGATTCCCAAAAACGAGGCCGATTAGCAATCCTTAGTAGTGTGTATTATACAGCAGGTCGCTTCGGGCGCGCTCCTTGTGCACACTTACCCAAGGATAATATACACTACTAAGGAGTGCTTATCGGCCTCGTTTTTGATAATCATCGCCATATTGGTGTATCACCATTGCCGACGTCATTAACTAAGTCGTCAGCTGTTTGCGCCAGCGGTCCTCGTTTAGAATTTAAATTTATGATGAAAAATATGATTTAATTTTGATTAACATAATAGGCAATGCCAAAGAGGAAAGTGCAAACAAGATCTGAAAAGGAGTTCTTTTAGAATGTTATTAATGTAGCAAAACCAAGTATGCATAAAGCAAAAGCCCGCGGAATCATAACCTGTAGTGCAATTAGCCTATGTCAAGGCGAGGGACGACATGCTGCCTACGTCACAACTGGTGATTTGGCATGGTGGGGGGCTTCAGATTTGTTCTACTTGAGCCTTATGAGGCTAGGCTATCCTGTAGTAGTATGTATTATCCTCGACACCAACCTACATTTGAAACGCTTCAAGCATTGGAACCGGTAAAGCCGAAGTCAATATTAGGTCTGTTTCTGTCAGAGTGAATTTCATTGGTTGAAACTAGTTTTTTGACTGTTTCCAACCAATGAAATTCGCTCTGACTGGTTTGTGATTTCTGCAGAAACAGACCTATTATGAATGCATTTGGGAGAATGGGTTTCTGGAAGCGCCGGGCGTTCTTTTATGAACGTGGTACCCCCACAGGGGTGCGTTCACAGTTATCAACCCAAATTTTACGTTTCACCGGTTAGTTTAATGGGCGACGCACGCTAATTGATCGTCGTTCACAGTTGTCAACCCATTAAAAGCAAGCCCCGCCTTCATGTTTGTCTTTTAACCTCTTCCAAACCTATCTTTCTGGAAATAGTTCCTCGTTCTCCATAAGTTAATAATTTAAAATTGTTTTTATGTAAAAAAAAAATGGATCGGGGTACCTATTGCTTTTTTCTTGAACGACAATTAATGAATCGTTGAGCAACAGCAATACAATTTTTCCATTGTCAGATAAAATGGGACTGGTTATCCGCATCCACGATAAAGAATTGGGAATGGGTCGAGATATTTTCCATTTTTTGAAATATTTAGTTTACAAAACAGTTTGAACTGTTTAGACCAAGTCAATAATAGTTATTTGTTAGTTTATGTTGTTTTGTTGTTGGACATTTGAACCTTTTGAAAGTTTACACACATTGCGCAGCCGCGACAAATCTTCACTATCTATTTAGTGGGTGGAAAAGTTGTTCGCCGTACGAATTTTCACTTGAACTGTGAACGCGGACAAATTTTACCCGGCTAGAACTATGAACAGTCTTGACGAAGCCGGGCGTCGTCGGGCGATCGCACGGCGATAACCGTAAACGCACCCCAGGGGATTCGTTCAAAAACGTGGTCGATGCCGCACAAAAAATATTTTCACGAGAAAACTGGCAAAATGGCTAATGCGAGTCATGCGAGAAAAATATAGGCCGTTCTTCGCGAGCATACTCGAGTATGCTGGATTATGTGATGTGTCAATTGTGTCATACTCCCTTAATTCTTGCACCATCAAATTTTATGATACTCGAGAATCAAGAACACTTAATTTCTCCTATGAGAACAGACCGAAAATCACCTTTTCCACATTTGAAATCGACGAAAAAATTAACTCACTAGCACAGCTTGAATCGTGAGCATTCCATCGAGGTCTGCGGGTGACGTCTCACTATAAGCTGCTGATAGTGACGTCACTCGCAGGCCCAAAATTTGATGAGGAGGGAGTTATGGGGAGTATGACATATCAACATGGCTCATCTTGTTACTTGCCATTTAATATAGGTACTGCAGAACCTAACAGTTTTTTTTGTTGCTCTTTTTGTTTAATTTTGTTTTAATTGCATGTGTGTGTTTAACCGTTGGTTTAACTCTTAGGGTGCATTTATGTTGGAGCTTCGATGAACGATAAGAGTAACGATATCTACTAGCGAAGCGGAGAAAATTATTTCATTGGTTTGTACTAAGGTGTCTGTAGGAGCGACCCATTAAGACAAGTTTCCAATGAAATTTAAATTTTCGCTGGTCTTGTCGCTGCTCTCATCGCCGCTCCTATCGTTTATCGCAGCTCCAACATAAACGCACCCTAACACCGGAGCGAGTAGCTCGAGTGTTCCATACTCTTGGAAGGAACACAACTAATGACAGTTTAACTGCCTCAATGCAAATCAAAAACCATCCTACTACAATCAGAAAAGCAATAAACTCATATTTTAGGTCTGTTTCTGCAGAAATCACAAACCAGTCAAAGCGAATTTCATTGGTTGAAAACAGTCAGAAAACTAGTTTCAACTACAGTGGCTAAATAAACCTTTACATGCAGTAGCGACAATAAAGGTCCCGCCGCCATTTTATTTCCAACCTCTTGTTACTTTTAAATATTAATATATAGGATTTAAATGGACATCTATCATAAAAAATTGAAATCGACGTATTTGATGACTATTATTAGGTCCATCAAATACGTTGTTTTCCATGTTTTATGATGGATGTTCACCTAAATCCCATATATTCAGATTTGCAATAAGCAATAGGTGGAGACAAGATGGCGACGTTTGCAATAAATATATGGGATTTTAGAACCAATCAAAAATAGGACAGCAATTGTCGTCACTGTGGGTAATAGAGTTCACTGTAGTTTCAACCAATGAAATTCACTCTGACTAGTTTGTGATTTCTATAGAAACGGACCTATATAATAATCCAATTTAACACTCCATAGAATCATAGTTTTTATAAGCCAAGAATTCCTAAAACGAAAAACGAACCATGACATCCAATTCTAGTCGAAGCTCCTCACAAAGTTCTCAAATGAGCGACAGCGACTACAGCGAGACTGAAAGTTTTAACGAATATGAACCAGATATTCCTGAAGACTCTGAATCAGAAAAAATGTGCTGGATTTGCCACGCCTCCGACGAAGAATACCCAGGAGCTGCTTGGGTTCATCCATGTATGTGTCGAGGAACCGCAAAATGGGTAAGAACCATCAATACCTACAATTTTTCTTACTGCTGGAATCTCAAAGTTTGATGTTGTTCCAATAAATGCTATTTTAGAATAAGAGAAAAAAACAATTTGTCTGTGTCTATGAGTAACCTATATGCAAAAGGTTCGTTGGATAGGCAAGTACGGTACATCAAATGAAAATCGAAAGTTTTGTTCAGCCGAATAAATCTGCTACTTTGGCATGGATGGGGCCCAAGTTTGTCAGAGTGCTTGCCATGCTTGAAACTGATTTTTGGATGCTTGGTTTTGTTTGATGATTTTTATTTCAACAGCAGATTCATTTACATCATTAACTAGCCATTGGAAAGATTTTCGAACTCCCGTCAAGTGGTTTTCATTTCCAGAAAATGCTGATCATGATAGCATCTAGAGGGTTCAGTACCCAGCATGAATGTGGTATGAATGAAGCCAGGAATCTGAAAAATAATGATTTTTATGTAAAAAAATCAAAAAACTGTGAATTTTTGAATTGCGAATAATGTGTTGGGCTATGAAGTATTTCTACCTGCAAATATATTAAAAGAAACATGTCTATTTTGTAAAGTCCTTTATTTATTTAATTTTGTATACGGAAGCACTGTTCTATACGGTATTAAGGCGGACTTTGAGGGTCATTCTTTTTGGTAAACCTCGGTTAAACCCATCACTCGAGTAGATGTGTAGTGTATTTTGGCACTGTATTTCGTATTGTATTTTTTTTTGTGAATCGTAAAGCACCTATTTTTGTTGACTTTAATATCCTATTATTTTTAGTTCCTATAACTACCCTATTGTCGCTTATGAAATTGACTTAATTTTTTGTTGGGAGCACAATTTGAAAATTAGCTCAAATAAAACTGAAGTTCTTCTATTTTGTAATAGGAATCACCGGAGCTGGCTTCCAGATCGGTTGCAACTTCAAATTGAAGGGGAAGTTTTGGGCTTCTCTGACTGTGCCAAAAATCTTGGGCATCACGGGTTTCATAAACATGGTCGGAGTCTACTGCACAACAGTTATGTTAAAATGAAACTCTTACATTCAAATAGTTATATATTAAATTATAAACTGAGAAAGAAAATGCGTTTACTGCTCTTTTTTTTGTGCCATAGATGACTCTTTCGACAGGGGTTCTTTCCCCAGTTGCTTGAAATCTTCACTGGTCATTCCGATCCATAAAGGAGGTAACATAAATATAATATCAAATTACAGACCAATATCTCTTCTTCCAACATTGTCAAAGGTTATTGAAAAGATGAAACGAATGTGGAGCTACCTCACCAAATACAAATTAATCACTCCAAAACAATACAGATTCCAAGCCGCTAAGAATACTCATGATGCTATTTTTAATTTCCTTGAAAAAGTCTATTCCAATTCTTAATCGTGGTGAAGCTGTCGTGACAGTATTCTGTGACCTATCAAAAGCATTTTACTGCGTGGATCAGGTAATATTGCTGCGAAAGCTAGAGCGTTATGGGTTTCTTGGACAGGTCCAACAATGGTTCAGATCATACCTAAGCTATCGTAATCAGTCAGTCGTCTACTTGGACATGCATTCTTCTTCCTTAGAGTTAATTGTGGGGTACCACAGAGGTCTGTTCTGGGCCCTTTATTATTTTTAATTTACATCAATGATGTTACTTGTCTCAAAATTTCAGGTCTATTTACTTACTCTATTTGCAGACGATACTTCTGTAGTATAGCACCACAAATACGTTAATATCCTAAAAACCACTATATCTGAAGATCTTGTTAAAATAAAAAGTTGGTGTGATGCTAATGGCTTGTGCTTTAATGTAAATAAAACAAACATCTTAGGCTTCAAATGTGACTTAAAACATATAAATTTGGGAGATGATCCAATTCAGAACCCTAAAGTTAATAAATTCCTCGGAATTCACATCGACAATGAGTTAAAGTTTGAAGACCACTTTATGAAATTAAGTAAAAAACTTTCCTCTGGTTGCTTCGCAATACGATGCTCGAGATCTAAACTGAGCGAGAATGTGATAAGGACAGTATACTTTTCCTTATTTGAAAGTCATCTGAAGTATGGAATTCCATTGTGGGGTGCAACGAGTCACTACTTATTGGGAATGCTTCTCACTTTGAAGAAGAAGGCTGTGAGGTTCCTATGTGACATAAATCAGAGAGGGTATCTCGCAAACCTTATTTTGTAAAACACAAGATCTTAATAATACCATCTCTCTCCATACTGAAAACTTCCAGTGTGGTTTTTAAAAATTACAGAAATGCCAGTTATAGATCTCAAAGGTCCACACGACAGTGCGGTTATTTGCCTTTGCCTTTGCCTATACCAAGGAGCAGTCTTGTCCAAAAATCTCTTATCTATGAAGGAAGAAATTTTTTTAATCATTCGCCATTAGTAATTAGACAGGCCGCTACCGTTAGGGTGTTTAGGAGAAAACTAAAAATTGCGTTATCAGAGACCATACTACAGTATCACTGAATATTTTGATGACCAGTTGTGATATTTGTGTTGCTATGTTTGTAGTGTCTAACCGTTTACTCAGTTATTATGTAAAACTTTCTGTACATTTTTTTGGATTCTTTTATAGATATTAATGTGACTATTATATTAGCTTCAATGACTTTGTACCGATTACCTTATAGCCTGCTTTGTCGACTAAATTATTGACAATAAAGTACTTTTTGAATTGAATTGAATTGAGTGAGACCCTTATCATGTCTATTTATAGTTACTGTTATATTAGGTCTGTTTCTGCAGAAATCACAAACCAGTCAGAATAAATTTCATTGGTTGAAGAAACTAGTTTTCTGACTGTTTATGATTGTTTTCAATCAATGAAATTCGCTCTGACTGGTTTGTGATTTCTGCAGAAACAGACCTAAAGTCTATTATACCTTTTTAGATGTTGTCAAGGAAGAGAGTGCAGTTTGTATAGAACACATATTGTAGATTCATATTTGGTCTAAGGAAGTATGATTCGGTGTCAAACAACATTAGGCAACTTGGTTGGCTGAGATGTGATAATATGTACAAACTGCATTCTATGACATTTTTCAGGAAATTGTTAGATACTAGATTACCAGTACTCATACCTTTACCAAAAGTTGGAGCTTAGGGCTAATGTACATGGTAATTTAAGGGATCTAAATTGCTCTGAAATACCAATAAAAATTAAGTTCATCTAAACTGTTTTGTGCTTTATTTCTGTATATTGTAGGGGTGTGGTGGTAGTATGTAGGATGTAAGTTGGGTATATCTTTATGGTGACATACTGTGGGGTGTCGATGGTTGAGTGGAAGAATGGCTAATGTTCAAACTTCGCCATCCACGCCATGGGTGTGCATATTACACAATTTATTTCTCGATTTATTTATAATTATTGAACAATTTGTATATTTTAGGTACATCACTCTTGTCTTCAACGATTAGTAGTTCAACAGTTTCTGGAAAACATATTTAGAGGAATAGGTGGTGTTTACTGCCCACAATGCCTTACACCGTACATTGTAAATTACCCTGTAACAAGCGCTTTGGCATTGAGACTTATGGAAGCGAATGCTTGGTATAATCAGATAAGCCTTCGTATAGTATTCTTTTTTTTTATGTTTGCATATTATTGGTTCGCTGTCACCTATGGTGCCATTACGGTCTTGCAGGTGAGACAATTTGCCAAATTTAGTTTTTTTCAAAAATAGCTTCTTCATAGGTTTTAGGTCTAGAAAAATGCAGCGCAATGTGGGGACAAGCATCCCTGCTAACAGTATCTGTAGCAGTAGCACTACTACCAGTCATTCCATTAGCCTTGATTTTGGCGAAATATTATGTCCGTTGGGAAAGCGCCCTTCTACGGATTATCAGAAAAACTATCAACAAAACCCCCTTCATTCGAACTTTTTCATCTGTTAGGTAAGTTTGTATAAAATGACACATACATAAAGATTACTTCAACTATTCTAGACCGTATATGGCTACAAATATAAACGGAGATGATGATTTTCCTCCAATTAATAATAGGTCAGGTCCAATTGCTACAATAACTTGTGGAGCATTAGCGTTACCAACCATATCGGTATATTTTGGAAAATTCCTGTTTAAATTTGTGGAATCCGAATTTTACAAGACCATATTAGGAGGGCTGACATTCCTGGCCCTGAAAGGTTGTTTAAATATGTATCGTTATCAGCAAAACTATGTCATAGTGAATAAACGTGAAATTTTAGACTTTGACCTCGACTATGACGAAATGGATCTCGAAGAGAGTCAAGAAAGTGAATAATTTTCATTTGTCAAAAAAAAAAAATTGACCTTAGTATGTCCTGTAAAGCACACAACTCAAATTTTTGTGGCATATACAAGGTGGCGCAAAATGAACGTTATGATTGTTTTATAACTTTTTTATTTAAGTTTTAATAAAAAAGTTTTTTTTTGTAAAGAAAACTTGGGGAATTTAAACTGGAACAATACACCATACAACAACGAACAAAAATCATTAAATTTTACTTTGCCAATGGAAACTCAATAATTGTTCTTACGCAGCGTGCATATCGTCGGTATTTTAATGTGCGTGTTAGACCCTCCGTGCCAACAATAAATCGTCTGGTTGCAAATTTTCAGCAACAAGGTTCAGTAAGGAACCTCCGTGGTGCCAGAAGACCACGTAATGAAATCCGTGCCATAACTTCTGAAATTTTGCAAAAAGTAATGCAACATTGTGTTGGAAAGAGCACGACTTTGCGAAGCAGAAAATGGCAGATACTTTTCATACTTTCACATTTGTGTCAAAAATTTTCTCCATTCATAAACTGTGTTAAAAAAAATTATTAACAATTCACTTAAAAATAAAAAAGTTATTAAGCATTCAAATCATAACGTTCATTTTGCGCCACCCTGTATCTGAATTTTTAATAATTTTTTTCCTTAAATTTCTTGGACCTATTTGTTTGATGATTCTCACCTTATCTTATTAAAGCTTGTTGTCTTTTATGTTGAAAAAATACTATTATTATTTGGGAACCAATTGTATTACTTGTTAATTGAGCTGTTAATTCATAATCAAATGTTTTATAGGACAAGCTCAGCGCCCTGTTTGACTAATGTTCTCTATTTCTATGTTGTATATCATACATAATTATATATTTAATCCATATGTTACAAAGTTAATTAAAGTTCCTTCTGTTAATAATATTTGTAGTTTCAATTTCATGACTGGCGTAGCTATTAATCATTTGTGAACAAAAAAATAGCAGTCCTATCATTGTTTCTCTTTTTGAAAACGGAAGAGCAGCCTAATATTTAATAAAAGGCCATAAAAACCAACTAGTTTCTATACAGGGTGTTTTCTAATTGAATATCAATATTTAAGGGAGAGCTTTTTGGGTCCATTTTCAGAAGAAACATTCATATGGATGTATGTCCTAAAAGTCTTAAGTTTTGAGATACAGGGTGATAAAGATTTCAAAAATAAATCATTTATTATTAATATCAGTAAAGCCCACTTTAGATAATATCAAGGATAATATTTTAATGAAATTTAGCATGCATGTTCTATGTATCAAGAGGCATTTTTTAATGTATTCCTACCACATTTTTTTTTTCAAATTTCCATTAGTTGTATTCGTACGGAATTCGACCTGCCTATTTTGGGAGGCATTGATGGTATGCAACTG
This sequence comes from Ceutorhynchus assimilis, assembly GCA_917834065.1. NCBI lineage: Eukaryota > Metazoa > Arthropoda > Insecta > Coleoptera > Curculionidae > Ceutorhynchus > Ceutorhynchus assimilis. The sequence continues at coordinate 105,222,521 of OU892277.1, forward strand.
ATTTGTCTCAAAATAAAAATTATTCTTTGAATACCCAATCATTTCTGGGCAAAGTTTTTCACTTGATTTTTTCGAGGATTTTACAATCCGATACGAAAAAAGTAAAGTCTATTTCTCTGCATGGTGAGTTGACGATATTGTTATGATGATGCAAAGAAACGGTTTTAATTTTTTTAAGCGAACCGTGCATCGGATTGTGAAATGTCAAGTGATCAACTTTGCTTGGAAATGAGGATTTTTATTTCAAGAGAAATCAGGGGCGTACCATCAATGTCTGCGAAAATAGGCAGGTCGAATTCCATACGAACGCCACTGGTGGAAATTTTTAAAAATGTTCATTAAAAAATGCCTCTTGATACATAGTAAACATGATGTATGCCAAATTTCATTAGAATATCCAAAGTGATGTTACAGGATAATGATAATTTTTATTTTTTTTTGAAATGCTTGTCACCGTGTATCTCAAAAGTTAAGACGTTTAGGGCATACATTCATATAAAGTTTTCTTTTCATAATGGACCCAAAAATTGCCTCCTCAAATATTGACAGTTATTTGGAAAACACCCTCTGTATAAGCCTGTTCTTCGTCCACTAATAAAGGGACCGCTATGTATACAGCTCTAATAATTTGATATTATTTTTTCTCTGTAGTAACAAAACATCTGGCCCAATGTAACTATACTAACGGCACCAACCAATCTGTAACAGGTTTCGCCCTAATTAGATATAACTAAAATGCTTATGGATAACTGGAAGAGTTGAGTTTTTCCTATTTCCCTATAATAAAATATTTCCTTGTCTTCATGGTTCAAAAGTTTCATTTTTTGTAATATTTTTCGCTGAAACAAATTTATTATGAAAAAAATCATTTGTTTTGATTTGCCTTAAGATAGCAGTTTTGCTGACACAAAATTAATGTTTAAATTACCTTCTACAGGTAATTTTCATTTTTGCTGCAATCAGTTTCAGACTATATCCAAAGATATTCCCAAGAATACTTACATGTTTTTTGTATCTATCCAGTGATGACCCAAAAATAATTAATAAAGAAGAAATCTCAAGATAAACATGAATGAAACGGACCATACACAAAAACATTTCCTTTTCTTTTTCATTCGCAAAATTTTCATAGATTGCAAGAAGTACATTATTTTTTACCTTTTCACATGTTCAATCTTGTTAATCCAACACTTCATGAAATAAACAATCCAAAATATACACAAAACAATCACAAAATGCTATTGCAAAATATTTATTCGGGGGTGGGTCCCAAAATTCTGCGAATTCCAAAGTTCCACCCTGTGTTCAAGAGGTCTACTACCGAAAAATGCAGTCAAATTTCCCGCCACAGAAAAAACATTTTCCCGGTAAAAAATTCAAATGTTTTTTTTTTTTATTTATAATCTAACCGTAAGTCACTGAATATTTCGAGACAAAGCCAATAGAAACACGATTTTCTCAGTCTTGTATACTCCGCGATACTGCTCTAGCTGCTTTCAGGCAAGCTTTCCGACAAAAACAAAATGTGAACGTTCTTTCAGGACCTTTAACCCCCTATTGGCCAGACAAGGATGGAAGTTGTCATGCGTGTACAACTGAAAACAAGAGCTTTAAATTTGAATATCCATTGTTCCATCTCCATCCATCTCTCCGCAGGCGGATGAACCAATGCGCAGAACTTCTATAAAATTCCCAATTGGCATCATTTTGTATTTTATGCTCGGCTGATAGATGGTGCTAGAAAGTAGATGGCACTACATTTACTGTAGATGGCATCAGTGAGCTGCTTAGTAGGCGGATAGTCCAAGAGCCTGATCGAAAACTATGAAGATTTGTTACGACAAAATTGAGAGATATTGCAAATATGGCTCAATTAGGACAAAGTCTTGACAGTAAAAGCTTCTTATAGTGTACAGAGTACAACGATAAGGAAAAAGTAAAAAATATCTTATCTAAACTAATGGTGGGTTTAAGCAGACATATATAATAAGCTGTGACATAACATAAGATAAGATTATTTTGTACCGTTTATAGAGACACATAACATATGAGAAATAAATTTCAACCAATCATCTGAGTCAATTGTCAATGCGCTCCACATGTTGCTGTTTTGTCAAATTCTCAATAAAACATGTGCAGAGCTATTTTCACAGAAAATAGGACATTAATTAAAGTTTACCAACTTTCTTATGTCTTATGTTATGTTATGCTATTTCGTGTACAAACTTAAACTACATAAGGGATTTCCTTCCATAAGGTCAACTTTTTATCTTATGTCATGTCTTTAATGTGCTTTAATGTTATGTTAGTGTCTGTATAAACCCACCAAGAATCTATAATAGGGCGTTGATTTTATTTGAAAAATGGTGCACATATACAAGAGAAGGCCGAGCAGAATAAGATATCGGAACTATAGTAAAGAAACCCTTCAATATTGCAGCTACCTCAACAGTCAAATGTTGAGGAACATTATTGCAGAACATGAAATTCCTTCTATAACTTTTATCACAGCTTAAATGCAGAAAAGTGAAAGGTATACATACAAAATCAGTTGAGGGTCAAACCATGTCCATTGACAAAGGGTTTATTTTTTAATGACTTAGGTACCATACCAAATCTTAATCCCTTAAACCCCTTACAGAGTGACCCAACACTTTGATTAGCTTCATTCGTACACACAATTTTTACAAACTTCTTCAAGGAAACTCATCCCCCAAAGACTCGATCGAACCTTACTTACCAGCCGTTCACTCGAAAAATCCCCTCGCCAAACAATGGCTTCTCGGGTTTTGTGAGGCGTATTTTGGCAAATTATATTACCTACCCATAAGGCGCAGGTAAGAGATTTTGAGCTACTACTATAGTTTTGAGTACCTACTCACTAATTTCGTGCTCTGGTAAAGTGAAGCATTCTATGTATACTTAGGGCCGATACTTTTGCTCTCGATTAACGAATTTGATACGTTGTCAAAGTTTTGCATGGGCCAAGGGCTATAAGTATGATGTGGTTAGAGCACATTCTAACCCCTGATTATTTTTAACGGCTGTCAAATTGGAGCAAAAGTACCGGCACTATTTTTTTGAAAGCTGGTATAACCAATAAAATATCACCCTATCGTTTACTGGACGTGGTGTGGTTCTCTTATTGAATACAAATATTTTGTTAAAGTATTTTTCGCCTGTTTACTACAATTCTTACTACGCTCAGGCCGATGACTTTTTCCTAATTTCTTTTGGATTTGCTACCTGAGAGCCTCAAATATCTATTTTCTGCTGGAGCGGTCAAAAAGTGTTTAGAGGGTCAGTGCGCCCAACTCTGGGTTAATTTATTTTACACCGAAATGCCGAAACCTACCGAAATGTTGGTAGAAAAGTTTAAAGGTTTGTTCTCTATGGGTCGGGTTTCCAATAGCGAGTCACTTCCAGGTAAGTATGATTGAGTAAACCAGCTTTCCAAAAAATATATTTTATAATAATAGTTATGGTGTAGGTATTATCCCAAATTTACTTGGAATCAACCTCCACCTTTTTTATTTTTTAACTAAAAATTGCTTTTATGTGAATTGGATTACAGGTAGTCGAGGTAGGTATAAGATGGGCAATAATTTTACATACCGAAACAAAACAAAAATATTTATTCGTGTTTGGCATTTGATTTTATAATGGCTTCAACTTTTTCAAGTTTTTCCCCCAGTTAGCAAGAGACCTAATTCCGTTTGAGAAAAAATTCCCATACTGAACGTCCAGTTGGAGAAGCGATTATTTATTTATAGATTCTTCCAAGAAAGAAAATGTGACAACCTCAATGGACGCAAGCTACTTCCAGGGAACAACGATGTTAGAAATATAGGATCTAACCCCACCTATCAAGAACCAGTGAGACAATGAAAAATTCTTCATGACATGAACTTTCGCTGGGAAAAGCAGAATAGAACAGTTTTTATTGGACTCATACTGATATTGATGAAATGTGTGGTATTCTTGGGGAGATGAAAAGTAATAATTCCTCTGGTATAGAGATGATCTTTCACTCCGAGTGTTTGAGGCCTTGACACAACAGGTTCTGGAGGGGATGGTAACATTATTAAATCATTCTTTTGATGGTTGTTTTTCTTCTAGTCTCAAGAGCGCTGTTAAGGGTGGTGATCCGGGAAAACTTGCCGTTCTTCGTCCAATCTCAATGTTACCAACGCATTCAAAGATCATTGAAAAGCTTAATAACCTTTATGTCTAATCACTTGTCAGTTTGGATTTCAAGCCTCGACTGTACTACTGGTGCGGTGTTTAAACTTTTGGAGAATGTATACATCGGCCTAAATGGGGGAAGAATCGCTGCAGAGGTTTTCTGTGATTTTTCTAAAGCGTTTGATTGCTTAAATCATAGAATACTGCTGGAGTAGATGTATCAGTATGGATGGTTAAGGTCTTATTTTTCCGGTAGAAAGCAAATGTTTGTGCTGAGGATGGGTAAACTCAGATGAACTCAGGCAAAAGATCTAGACTAGATATTCGGGGCCGTTTTATCATGTTTGCAGATGATACCACTATCTTATGGCTTGATGAAGATGCTATAGTTTACTGAAAGATATTATAATCGAAGACCTACGTGTGAAGAAGTGGTGTGATGCAAATTTACTTTGTTTTAATTTGAATAAAACTTGTGCTATTTCTTTTAAGTTTGTTCTGGATGATCTGAATTGCCTTCCTAATTTAAATTACGTGTTTTGTGTCGAAAAGTGGAAAATAATAAAGGGAAAGCTTTTATTGTGATTCTGTAAGGTGCTATTATTACAGGAATTCAATGGCATCTGCCTCCAAGTCCAAGCGGTTCAAGCATAACACAAACTGCTGTGTATACGAAAAAGGTGCAGACAGAACTATTCATTTTCATTATTTTCCTTAGAAAAATAGTGATCGTGCTTTCTACGCCAGCCTTCCAGGTAGGATAAAACTGTGGCTAAACTCAGAAACAGGCCTCCATTTTCCATATTTCGTGTTGTATGGATACGAAATGCACAAAAGAACGTCATAACGTTCAAAATTTATAAAATATAGTAGAAAACCACCGAAAAAACTACGTGAACAACGAGAAAATTAGCGAAAGAAATACGAATGCATATAAATACAATGCTGAATGTCAAAATATTACTCGTTCTCCGCCATATTTGTTTACAAACACCAGCGCCCCCATCGGTAGTCGAAATCGCCAATAGGGACGGTTTTTTCGTAGCAAATGAGGACAGCTTTAGGTTTCTGGGGCTTACACATTTATTAGGATTTGAAATTTAAAGAGTTGTATCTAAACAAGCATTCGAAACGTGGATGTTATGTTGACGTCGTATTGTTACAGGTAAGGTAGCCATACGTCAGTTTTTGTAACGAACAGTCCGTTATTTTGAAACCGTCCGTTTTAGTCGATTGTCCGGTATTTTTATTATTCATTTGAAAAAAATATTATATTGAATACTAGGGGTCGGTTTCTCAATAAGCGAGTCACCTCTGAGTTAGTTTTAACTCCATGGTAAACGTGTCCAGTTCCAATATTTACCCTGGAGTTATGCTTAACCCGGGGGTGACTTGCTATTGAGAAACCGGCCCTAGGCCTTTTTGGAAACGCTGATCTAATTAACCGAATCACCAGCTGATGTACTGATGTAGAAATGAAGAAAGATAAAAAATAAACAGCTAGTGATTGGGTTAATCGGACCAACGTTGCAGGAAAGGCTTACTATCCTAATATTAATATGGCGTCATCTATGAGTATAAAGAAGCACACCCCGACCGGCTGGACAGAGGGCGCGCTCCTTAGTCGGCATAAAGAGCACTACCAGTAGGTTGAGGTTGGCTACACTGGAATTGATGGGATTCCCCTAATAGTTGTATTCCTTTCAAGAGTTTAGAACACTAGAGCTACTCGTTCTGGTGTTAGTTGACCCCGATTTGAAAGGAACATATCGGTATCGAACAGATGCGCTGGCTTTCGTGCATTTAAATGGTTTGATTCGGGCTTGAGCACTTCAGGTGCAACAAACACTTTCCGAAAGGAGTAAGCGCGTAACGCCCCGGAGCTGTTCCCGAGCTCCTCTTAGGTGTGAAAGGAATACAACTAATATGAGTTTCTGTTTTGATGAAAATGTTTTACGTATGACCCAAAGGTATGGTCATATATGACCAGAAAATTATCCCTCCTCCGCACCGCCACTATCCATTAAAATAGATGACGTCAAAACCTGTTTTTCAAATGTTGATTTGGGATGTCCGTCCGTTATTTTTTGAAAAAAAATATGGCTACCCTATCACAGGGGCAGTTAGGGTCATCCACAGCTAAGTAGGTATACATGTCTGGCAAGTCAGCATTACGGGCCAATTTCAATGCAATAGAATGAAATGTCTAGAAAAAGTCTAAGGTTAAATACAGAAGGAAAACGATTTCCCCTGTTCCACCTCCAGAATGCAGCGCTAGGAATGCTGGGAGTCCCATATTTGATACATGGAATTGCTTTTTGGGGTTTTTGTAGCAAAAAAAACTTTTCAATTCTTCTGTGTTTGTCCTACAGAAGAGGGTACCTACGAACCAACTTATGCAAAATGAAGGTTAGGTTAGAGACCCTTTGTGGGCCATTCTTTGTTTAGGAGAGACTCCACATTGCCATGTCTTTTTATTTTGGAAAAATATGAAAATTCGATAAATCCCTCAACATCACCAACACGCGTACTTAATGGACGTAATTTACGATTACCTATACCAAGAGCAGTAGTGTTACCAAAAACTCTTTAATGTATGACAGTTTGAAGATTTACAATCATTTGCCAGATGGGTGGAAAGCTCTCCGTGATCTCAAGAGTTTTGTGAAATGGGAAAAGTCCGTTATTTTAAAGTTATAGGCCTACTAAAACTTAGAAGAGTATTATGAGGATGTTTTTTAGTCTTTGGTCTTATGTGCTTGATGACTTTTGTCAATTAGTTTTTTTCTTCGGACAATAAAGCATTTTCTGATTCTAATTCTGCCATTTGCATTTTATGACACTATTGTTCGTTCACCCGTTACATATGTTGGCTTACTGGGGCTACAATCAGACCTATTATGTATCATTTTCTGTTACTTTAACAGCAACGTTAAGTTGTCTGTCACTGTTTATTCTATACGTCCAAATAGAGAGAAGTATAGATGTTGAGCTATAACATAGCTGTTAAATTAATAGGAGAGGATATATCATAGGCCTGAATATGTATGTATTCTATTGGCCTCATATTTTGATAAAGATGATTAGAATGATAAAATTCGTTGTCACGCCCGACCCATGCTGTTTTGAATGTATAATGAAGGCATTCCGCTATCAAAGCCGATGGGATAAACTTATGGATTATTCTGATGTGTGTAAAACATTAGAGTTGTTTTCTCGCGTCCACTTTTTTGAAACTGGTTCAAAACAGGTTTGAAACAGTAGGTCTGTTTCTGCAGAAATCAGAAACCAGTCAGAGCGAATTTCATTGGTTGAAAACAGTCAGAAAACTAGTTTCAACCAATTAAATTCACTCTGGCTGGTTTGGGATTTCTGCAGAAACAGACCTAGTATATTCTCGCGATGAACCCATGACGTCACATCAAAATTATTTCAAACCGTTTCGAAATACAATCCAATCCAAGTTTTCAAACTATTTTCTCGCGCCGAAAAATTATGACGTCATGTGACACTGTTTTAAACCAGTTTTGAAAAACGTTTTAAAACATTTGAGACGCGAGAAAATTCCTTGGGTAAAATCATTCTATTGTTTATGCAATGGTAAAATCAACGGTAAAATGTAAAATGTTGAACAATGACTCAGGAGCTCCTTGACTATCAACGACGAATTTTAGATTTGCGTTGCGGTGGCACGACTGAGTGAAGGTCCCTGTACAAAAAAGTTCGCCATCTCTTGTTGCAATTCCCAACTAAATTTAAATGCCATTAACAGCTGTTTTTGACAAACCGGAAACTGAAATGCTGCTGTCAAGGGACCTCATCCACCAATTTGAGAAGAAAATTATTTTAATTATTATTAGTTAACTGACTAATGAGTTTTTGTTTTAAATAGGTACATTGATGAATTTTCCAGTTCAAAAGATTCTTGCTGGAAATTGATGTAAATTGCCAAGCTAAGTAATCAGGATTTGCACTTTGAAAAAAAGTTTTCTACTGCTTCCTTGTATACCAGCATCAGTTTTATCAAAATTTCAAGAATTCGTCTATTCATCATTTGAAAAGATGATTCAAAAGTACCAAGTATGTTAGCCAGCCACCAGGATGTATTTAACATAGTGCAAGCTAAATTTTTGGCTGCAGAGGTAGTTAAAAGTGTATCCTTTTTTGTGACTATAAATTCAAATCTCATTCAATTGTCTCAGGTCTTGGAAATTATTTAAGACATGCCTTTTTATATTGGAAATATACTTCACCTTTTACCAGCATTGGTATATATGCTCAACATTTCTTATCTTGTTTATACAGAAAGCAAACATTCCTAATTAATAGTTCTGTTTACCATTTCTGTGTTTCTGATGACTATTTGATTCGTACCAATCGTACCTAATAAGGTATTTATTTATCAGCAGTTTTCATGTCTGGCAGCTGAGTAAGTGCTGAGTGGTCTAAAAATTTTGCAGAGCCAAAGAGACGTTACGCTAAAGTAAGTTTTACATTTTAATTTTTATTAGATAAGAATGCTTTCTCAAATTCTGAACATAGTAAAACTTCAACCAGAAAAAAACCCAATCTTCTGGAGATGAAGTTACACTTTTTTCTTTTTTGTATTGACTTGATTGGAGGCATGTTAATTGTTAACGCATATTTTATTTCCATGAAAAGAAAACTGGTAGGGTAAATAAAGGGAATGATTTTCCTAAATCAAAAATAACAGAGCTAAAAATCAGTTGAGTAGTTAGTTGATTATTGGCCGGTATTATAAAACACTGAACCGATGGTTGAGTTTCAACCTTCGGTTGACTCCAAGCAAATTGATGGGATTCAACCGAAGGTTGAAACTCAACCATCGGTTCAGTGTTTTATAATACCGGCCCTATAAGGCCCAGTTTATTCATCTTCAGATAAGCTTACTTGGTCTACAAGACAAATTCACCAATCTCTAATCCTTTTGGTCGGCGGATAAATGGTCGAACAATAGGATTATAGAATGTGTCTTCATCCGAGAGATTGCATCACCTGAGAGTTTATCAGAAGTTGAATAAACCGGGCCTTATTCAAGCTTGATAAGACCAGGGTCTTTATTCTTGAAACAGGGGAGCAGAATTCCCAGGAAAACGAGTGTTCCGTCTTTCTCAATGATATGCAAATGATAATATAAGTAACAAAGACAAAACACTTCTTCTCCTGGGAAGGCTGCTCCCCTGTTTCAAGAATAAGGACCCAGATAGACAATCAAGGGGAAAACCACCCCCTCAGAATTTGTGCAAACCGAGGTGCAAACAATTCCTCAAAGGGGAATTTTTTACATAAAATTCCTCAAAATTCTTGCAAATTCCTCCAAATTCACCACCAATTCCTCCAGATACCCCACCACAAATTTCTCTAAATACCTCACGACAAATTCCTCCAAATACCCCAAAAATTTCTCCAAATTCCCAGCAAATTCCTCCAAATTCCCGCAAAGTCCTCCAGACTCCTCGCAAATTCCGTAAACAAAAAAAATTGATCTGACCTTGGCATAGTCAGGCTGAGTAGGCCATACAAATGTGTCTAATTCCTTTTCCAAAATTTGAGTAAACTCTTTTTTCAACATTCAGCTTTTTTTCATAGGTACCTACTTAGATGAAGTTAGGATACATATTATATTGCATCAACTTCAATAATTGAAGTTGAATTATTCAAGTAGCTTGAAGTTCGCTCAGGGTCTTTTTCAAGGAGATTTTGTACGTCTTCTGAAATTATTTTCAAAACGCTTTTGAAGTTCATCCTATCTTCTGGAACAATGTCAGAACTAACTAATAAATGTTCATTTTTCTTATGTTTTTCAATAAGCATAATATATTAAAATGATCTAGTGAAATTATGTAATCTCCATTATCCAATGGCCAATAATTTTTTTCTCAGTAGGCGATTTCCTAATTTGGCCCCAATCAATATGAGATGTATCTTGAATGTAGCATTCAAATCCATTCAAGTCTAAGTAGATCCAATTCCAAAAGGTTTTTCCTTGACAGCTATTGAAATTTTCAGACATATTCTTCATTTAGATAAAAATTAAACTCATTATTCTTTTAAATTTTTCAAATTTGGTCATGTAAATTATGGAGTAAAATTTTGGGACATTTCTTGAATAAAAATGAATATCCAACACAAAACTAGATTTTCTTTGTAGAATTTTCCCACAAATTTCTTCAAATTCCCTATAGATTCCCCAAATTCTCATAAATTCCTCCTAATTCCCCTAAAATACATGTAAGTACAGAGTCTGTTCCTTATACCTAATTAGTGCAGCTTCTACAACTCAAAGAAAAATAAATAAAAGAAAAAGTTGAATACAAAAGTTTTTACCGCTATTATCTTTTGCACATGTCAAAACGAAACAAAAAATAAATAAAAGAAAAAGGTGAATACAAAAGTTTTACCTCTATTATCTTTTGCACATGTCAAATGACGGGGCCAATACTGTAATAATGACAACCACATGCATTTTTTCATATGAAACCTGTCATTTGCCCGTTTTGACAAGTGCAAAAGATGATAGAGATCAAACCCTACAAGTTTTGTATTTAACTTTTCTTTTAAATCTTTTTTTTGTTGAAATTGTAGAAGCTTCATTGATTATAAAGAACAGACCCTGTACAATCACTATTCTCCCTTATTTTTCAGCCATTTGTGGTCCAAGTTTGGGTTGTCTATCAACTTGAGGTCAAGTTACAAAAAAAAGCAAAAAGAGTGCAAGTTTTTGAATTTTACGACTAATTATTAGCGGCAAATTCTTAGCATAGTGGCGGTGGCGCTATCCCTCTTAAGTCAAGATGATGGACATAGACCATCCAGGTTCTTTTTTTTAAATTTTGTATTTAGTCCTTCAGTGTTCACTCTATGGTTTTTATATTCATATCAGTGTCTTTTCAGATTTACATTGTAATTTTTCCGAGAATTTTTCATAGTTACTTCTTTAGTGAAGTGTGTACTTTCTACTACTACTGATATGTATTGACATGAATCAATAATAAATAAATAAGCCGAGTTTCTCCTCTTTATGCTAAGCTCCCTTTTCTTACAACATTGCCATAAAAAAAAAGTAGCACAGCAAAAATTGCCAACATTCCCAGTCTGAAAACTCAACATTATGTACCTGTGTTCAAGCCTGTGTTACTATAGGTCAGTTCATGCAAAGTTCAGAAAACTAGTTTCAACCAATAAAATTCACTCTGACTGGTTTGAGATTTCTGTGTGATCAGACCTTATGTCATTGCCCAAACCCAAAATAGTTTGAAATGTTTATTTACTGCCAAAATGTTGTATGTTACACCGGGGGCTCAAATTGGAGTTAATAATTTTTAGATCGCAACTTACCATTTTGTTCAGGTTTCATTTCTATTAGGTATTTGATGTTCTACCCTGCTTCCTTTTTCACTGATTCTACTGTTGGATTGTTGCTCACAGGATTGTTGTCAATACCTCTATTGTCTTCAATTGCATTAATAAATATTTTCAATTTGTATCCCTTAAACCATTCAGAACCATATTCTTGTCAATGTTGTAGAAATACATGGACGTTTGGGTTAGCCCTGCTTATTTGATTTGTTGCAGTATTGAATTATCAATTATTATAATTTCTCATTTTCTCAGTGCCAGATGAAATTGAACTACATTTTAAATCGACATTATTTTTTTGTACCTAAGTACTTATTGTCTCTTTTTTTTTTATTCTGCAGTAACTTCAACCTCGTGTAAAATCTTTATGAGAAAGAGAAAATAATAATATGTTTTATAGTCGTGATATTAGTATGTAATCATTTAATGTACTGGTTATCAGGTTTTGCACAGACAAAAAAAAAAACTCCCCCGATCTTCAAAAATACCGATGCTCCAACCTTTATTAGGGCTTCTCCAAGACTAAAAAACAAGCTTGAAAATTACAGCCTGTAGCCTAGGTCAACAGATGATAATAAAATAAATTAGGAAAAATATAAACCCTACCCATTTAACAATTATTGGAGTGTTAGTCAACAATACAAAACATGTGTAAACACTGTAAATTACATAGATATCTACTATTTGTGCCTATTTATAATTTTGAAAAAATAGATGTGTATCCTTATGGACCTTATGGATACTTTCATAAGATCCAACACTGCGATTTTTGAAGACTGATGGAGTTTTTTTGTCTTTCTGTTTGATAACCAGTACCTACCTTCCTTCAATTCACAACAACAGAAAATAAGTTTCATCAACAAATCATAACTAATACCTTATATTGAAGCAGTCATTAAGGTATGACTATTTTTTTCAACTGTAAGTTAATGTTTTATATAAAAAAACAACAAAAAAAGGCTGTCCTAGCTAGCTAATTATGATATATCTATATACAGGGTGGGGACTTTAACTGGAACTAATTCGCTAGAGCCTTCGGATAAAATATGTGGACAAAACGCAAAAACACGTCGATCAAGATTTTATTTTTGAGATTTTTCCATATTAATTTATTTATACAGGGTGTTCCAAGAACAGCTCTACGGTTATCAACTTTATTTTTCCAAATGGTAGCCCCTGTATATTATGACATTTCTGGATTCTGCTGAAAATTCTAGACATATTTCATGTACAATGTCATATACCTATCTTCAACTGTTTCGGAAATATTGACAGTTGAAAATTGACTTTTTTGCAACTTTGACAGGCTGTAAAACCTAAACGGTTAATTTTAGAGGAAAACCAGTTTTACATTCCTGTCTTAGATTTTCATAAACTATCATTTGACACTAACTTTGAATTTAACTGAAGATTGAATTTAACTGGAATTTTTAGTCATGGATTAAATTCAAAGTTGGTGTCAAATGATAGCTTATGAAAATCTAAGATAGGAATGTGAAATCGGTTTTCCTCTAAAATTAACCGTTAAGGTTTTACAGCCTGTCAAAGTTGCAAAAAAGTCAATTTTCAACTGTCAATATTTCCGAAACAGTTGAAGATAGTAATATGACACAAGTAATATGACATTGTGAATGAAATATGTCTAGAATTTTCTGCAGAATCCAGAAATGTCATAATATATAGGGGCTACCATTTGGAAAAATAAAGTTGACAACCGTACAGCTGTTCTTGGAACACCCTGTATAAAAAAATTAATGTGAAAAAAACTGAAGCAAAAAATCTTGATCGACTTGTTTTTGCGTTTTGTCCACATATTTTATTCGAAGGCTCTAGCGAATTAGTCCCCACCCTGTATATAAAAATGAATGCCACTTTTCGTTGTAATTTTATAACTCAAGAACGGACTCACCTAGCCAAACCAAATGTTTAGGCTTTGTTCGGAGTATTTATTAGATGGTTTATGTGAAGTTTGCACAAAATCGGTCGAGCGGTTCTTCATTTATCACATTTTTTGTAATAAATTAATTATTCAATAAATGGAGCATCATTTTGCTGTCAAATTCAAACTTTTTTCAGCGTTGACAGTACCAGCATGTTGTTATGTCATTAATGTGGCCATTTAATTACTTATTTTATTTATTTATGAAAAAAATTTGCTAAGCCCGCATACGGCGCCATGTCTTATAACCGATACCAAGTTTATTTTGTATTTTGTATACCGCGCCATCTCTGATACCTGGAACGAAGCTCGGCATTGCAGATACAGTAGAACAATGCTGCACAGAACTATTCCACTATTCCGATCAGATAGAGTGGTGCAGAAAGAGTAGGTCAGATAGAGTAGTGCAGATAGAGTAGAACAGATGGAGTAGTGCAGTGCATGCAGTGCAGATAGAGTGAAATAGGGCTGCGCTAGAGATTTTTTTTGTTTTGTTTACATTCTTTGAACATTCCTGTGCCTGAGTTTATTTATTTGGTGGTACACTTTACAAGAATAATGCCCACAAGCTGCCTAAAAAAGGATGATGTAAAATTTTAATTTTAGGTGCCTTCTGATCCAGAGAGTAAACATTAATTTTCTTCAACCAAAGCCAAATTCACCATCGAAAAAAACTGAATTTAATTCAGCTAATAGATACGTTAACACAACATTTAATAGGTATATTTAATAATTCAGAGGCGGTACGAAGTTCGCCGGGTCAGCTAGTTGTATATATTCCTTAATTCTCCTAACACAGATTCATTTAAATGTATCAGTAGTGGATGGCCCTTCAATAAACAGCGATAGAATTCTAGCCTTAGTTGAATACAATAAGTCCTGTGCTTTATTTGTACTTATTTCATCTAGGAGTCAACCAATTAGCTTTTCCGATTTATCCATTGAAACTGTCATTCCGATTGATCCAAACTTTTCTTGTGGTAAGTAACTTGTTGAAGTTATTATTTCTTTTTTTTTGAGAAATTTATTGCAAATTGCAGAGACTGAGCCAGGTGCAGGACAACATTATGTAATTTTGATAATAAAATACAAACAAAGTAGATTCCAATATAATATAGAGATTGGAAAGGATAGTTGTAATTTTGCTGCAGAGCTTATTAAATCAAAAGAAGGTAGGTCAATAAACATAATGTTATATTGTAGCTATGTTTGCAGGAATTATTATTGCTATTATTATTTATATGGTTTTTGATAATAAGTAAGGTATCCTTACGTGCATATCGAAGCTTAAATTCTCATCACAAACACTTTGCATATATATAAAACTCCATGCTGTATAGAGCACAAAAAATTCTAGTTTATTAAACAAGGTTTAGGTCTCTAGGTTCTCCAATTCTGCTTAGACTACCAAGAAAGATTTCCATTGGTACATGACCTGATTTGCTGAGAAATTTAATATTCTTTTTTCATATTTCTCTCTAGATTTGCAGGATTTAAATGAAATTTGTGGGATCAGCGCAACTCAAAACTTCAAATTAGATCATCCCTTGTTCTTCTGTTTCTCACATTGATAATCTAATCCTATATCCTGCAAATCCCTGGACAACTTAAATATTATTCTCCTCTCTGCTCTCAGATACTATATATTGCAATACTGGAGCAACATTTGCGATTGTTATTATCTTTGTCTTTTTTAAAATGGCTCATAAACTCTTTGAAAATTTGTATAAAATGTAAATTCTTCTTCTAAAAATTGATTGAAGAAGAGTAAAAGAGAATTTTATTTATTCGTTGTCCTTGGCTGGTGCATAGTCAAAACGTTGGCCGAAGGATACTTCTTCAATAAAATAAATGATACTTCATCATAACAATAATTATTCAATGTTTCAATGATGGTGGAAAAAAACCAGATTTTACATTCCTGCAGAAAATAAATTTCATTTGATAATGCCGTAGCTGAAATAACAAGTCTTAAAAATGCATTGGTAGCTGATTGCAGCATACTTAATAGATTTGTCATAATTGTGTGATAACATTTATGAATCAAAGACTACCAGTAAATACGATACAAGTGTTCAGTGTTATTTGTCCTTTTATTGTTGTATGGCTATCAGCTAGTGACAATGTGTAGATTCCGTTGTTTTGCAGGGAGTTCAAATACCAACCCAAATAATAATACCTGGTTGGAAAAATATTTTGGAACGATGAACAATTCTAATAGGAACTCGGATCCTGTGGACCAGGTAAGAAAATCAAATTTATTTGAAAGTGTTTAAGATGAAAAATTATTTAAAGTAAACATGATTTGTACCTTTCTTTTCTGTTCCACTATATTAGATATTATATAAGATATCAGAATTGTGAGTGAATATCTAAGATAGTCTAATCCATTATTATCAAACCAACTGTAAACATTTACATATTCATTCGCAATGATAAGATTTTCCTTATCAAGTTCATTAATATATTTATTTTATAGATTAGGTTAGTGTTTGAATTTTTTTATGCCTACCTACTTCTAAAATATTTGACTTGACAGTTGAAATAAAAATAATTGATACATGTACTTAGATGGATGAAAAATACAAAATCATAAAAACATGACATTTTTTCAGGGTGAGTTGGTGGTTATCAGAGATGGCATGGTTCAGGGACAAACAGCTATAAACCGTGAGTCTATGCTGAAGTATCAGCTGAAGTTAAAGGAGCCAGAGTTTACACAAAAGCAAGAATTCTCGTAAGTGATTATTGTCCACGAATTGTTATTGCGACTTAACCACTTGTTTCATTTTAGGATTTTTGTTGGTACTTGGAATGTAAACGGTCAGCCCCCAACCGTTTCTTTGAGATCGTGGCTAAGCTGGGATGAAAATCCACCGGATGTATATGCTGTAGGCCTCCAGGAAATAGATCTTAGTAAAGAAGCATTTTTTTTCAATGATACCCCAAGGGAAGCTGAATGGCAGTAAATATAACATAGAAACAGGATTAGGCATGGGCTGTACTTCATTACCCGACTTGAAAAACACAACCACCTATTTTCAGTACTTTTTTGTGTAGTCGATTATTTTTTGTAGAGTAATTTAGTACAGTACTGTGCCCAGCTCTGTAGACAAATTATGCAAAGAATATCAATGTTTACATATACTTTTTTAGAAAATTTGTGATGGATGGTTTGCATCCTAATGCCAAATATAGATTAGTGGCTCTGGCTAGACTGGTTGGAATTCAACTGGCAGTTATGGTGAACAATCAGCATTACCGATATGTTAAAAATGTATCCTTTGATACCAGGGGTACAGGACTTTTGGGAATGGTAAGAAAACTTTATTTTTCATTGTTTTTTTTTCAAAGCTGACTGGATGTTTCTGCTTTGAAATATAATGTGTATTTGTTTTGGGTAAACTTTTGCTAATGGCTCACATAACATCAAAAATATGACAATAAATAATTGTGACATTAGAGAAAGTAATGACCTGGGTGATGGCATAGTCCAAGTACAGCTAAAGTACAAAATCTGACGTCTATTTTTGATATGAAGCATACCGTAACACCACTTAGATTTCAGAGACACTTTGTATGCTTACCCGCTTCTCTATTTTCATTTTTTATCAGGTCAATAATACTAGTAAATAATAATTTATTTATTATTTGTTAGGGACTGACACTTTGCGTATCAAAAGTTTAATGTCTGTGAAAACAGATTTGAATTGGTTGTGCTATCACAAAATAGTGATCTAAGCTTATGTTTTCCTGGCATTTGGGTTTTTATCGATTCTAGATTTGCATTAATAAGGCAGTAGCTGGGGAAAATGCATGTCACTGTCAAAAATAAGAAATGAAATTTTGGTGATGGGATGTTTTGAGGTTGCACTTTTACCTCAAAGACCAGCAAGTGGAAACTATTTAGATTCCCCGTTAGGCTTTGAAGTTGGACCCATTTTTGGCATAAGCTTTTTGTGAAACAGCCAAGAGCTCAATAAGCTTAGTCCATTTACCAGTACGTCAAAATTTGCATCTGGTTCAGAGGATTCCTACCCTACAAGATCATAATATGTCCAATGCAACAAATCATAGTTTGCACAAGACAACAAGGATCTTCCAGCATTTTGAAATTTTATATTCCATTCAGATTTCAAGCTCAAATTTGTATTTTTTTCTAATTTATTATTATTTATTTTACTTCGACAGATGTTTTTCTAAAATTTGATTTTTCGACAGGGTAACAAGGGTGGCGTAGCTGTGAGGCTTGAACTCCACAACACCTCGTTGTGTTTTGTGAATTGTCATTTGGCTGCTCATGTAGAGGAGTTCGAAAGGCGAAACCAAGATTACAAAGATATCGATACCAGGATTAATTTCAGAAAAAGTCCGCATGAAATAAAAGACCACGAGTAAGTTGATTCAATTAATCAGTTGTGATATTTATTTGTGTACTGTCTACATCTATTAAATAACTCAAATAGGTTCGACTCTGTTAAATTGATAAGGGCGAGTCTTTTGGCACCTTAAATCTGATTCCATTTTATAGACATAAGCTTTTGTAAGTCAATTGCTTGCATTGCATGGTTTTGTGGGTTAGCGTTTCAGTTTAACACAAAGAAATACCTGTTTAAAGTTACCTTGAGGGCCTCGAATCCTGATTAAAATAACATATTCTTGTTTTTAGTCAAATTTACTGGCTTGGAGATTTAAATTATCGCATAACAGATCTAAATACTTCTCAAGTAAAAACCCTGCTACAAAGAAGTGAAATGAATACACTTTTAAAAGTGGATCAACTGAATCAGCAAAAAGAAAGAGGACGAGTTCTTGTGGTAAATAATGATTGCAATTGATTGTTTATTTTAAATGGTTATCAAAACGAGATTTATCTAAAACTCATTCTTGGTGCTTTTAGAACTATATTGAAGGTGATATCACGTTTCCACCAACCTACAAATTCGACTTGAACTCGGACACTTATGATACTAGCGAAAAGGCTCGACCTCCAGCATGGACAGATAGGATTCTCTGGCGTGGCAGAGGAATCCATCAAGTCAGTTATAGGTATAATGTTCAATCAATATTTTACACAAACATAAATTGTGTGCCTGGTCTTTTTATGCAGGAGTCACATGGACATAAAAATGAGCGATCACAAACCTGTTAGCAGTCTCTTCATGTCTGAAATAAGTGTGGTAGATCCAAGCAAATATAGGAAAGTCCATGAAGACTTGTTGAAGAAAATGGACAAACACGAGAATGAGTTTCTGCCGCAGGTTACTGTGGACCAAGCTGAGGTTACATTTGAACTTGTTAAGTTTAGAGAACCTCAGTTCAAGGAAATAATTATTGCTAATACTGGAGTGGTTCCTGCAGAGTTCGAATTCATCAAAAAATTAGATGAATCTTCTTACTGCAAAGACTGGTTGACAATCATGCCCTTTTGCGGAAGTATAAATCCTGGTAAGTTTATATTTTTTCCTGACATTAATATATATTTAAATCAGGACATTGGGCAGTAAGGTCTATGAAGGTGACTTCTGGAGAAATTGAATTTTTTTTCTGATGTTCAGCAAGCTTGGACGACTTGCTTCCTTGGAGTTGCTTGCATCTGTTGGTTGTTTTCATGAACAGCTTTTGTTAGAGTAGATAGTTTAATTAATTTATTGATGTTTCAAAACACAGTTTGGATTTGTACTAGAAATTTTGTTACTCGAGGGATCCCGGAAGTCTTCTAGGTTTTCACAGATGGCAATACTTTTATGGGCCAGAATAATGATATTTTCTTGGTTGTTGATTGCCTGTAATTCGAATTTGTAGCAAAATATATGCTGTATCTTCTTAGATCTCTTGTGCGTCCAAAAATTCTGCTATAAATGCTCCAGTCAATACAGCTTTCCAGGATTTTTCCTATTTGCAAAGTATTTATCGATTGCAACACTATTATGTACTATTTCCTATTTACTTATTTGTTTCTTCCTTGCCACTATAAGATACACATATTGAAAAAGCAAAATCACACAGTATTCAAACAAATTAATTAAAATGAAGAGACAGTTACACATTGAAAAGGAAAAAAAAAAAAAACAATTTTCCCTAGAGATCTAAAGGCCAAAGAGACTTTATAGGGCTGTAGTAGGGTCCTCTCTCATAAAAAACAGATACATGAGAAGCTGTTCTTAGTTAATATCTGCTTCTTGTGTGTCTGTTCCAGAAGAAAAGGTATAACTTAACTTAAGATAAGAGACCATACAGCCACTTCCTCGCTTATATTTTGTTAATACGCTTGTTTTGATCATTTCGGTAGTAATAGTTTAATCTAATTCAATCTTTTCTCTGTTCCAGGCGAAAAATGTGATGTGAAATTGGAAGTGAATTTAGAAACGGATTTAGAGACTCTCTATGACATTTTGGTGCTGCACCTCAAAGGTGGCAAGGATATGTTTATTACTGTTAATGGACATTGCCAGAAATCGTGCATCACTCAAACATTGTCTTCCTTAGTTAGAATCCAAGTACCTATCATGCATTTGAGCAAGGAAGAATTGGCTTCAGCAGTAAGTAAACCAAAGTGTAAATTTTGAAAGGTTTTTCCTTATTTGCAAATTTTCTTTTAGCTCAACAATCAAGGACCAATATATTATTCAGTCCCCAGAGAATTGTGGCTTTTAGTTGACCATTTATACAGGCATGGACTAAGAACCAGAGATCTTTTTGAATCATGCGCGCTCCATGAAGAATTGATTAGAATTCGAGACTGGCTGGATTTTGGATCCAAAGATCAAATTCGTATCCTTTTAACTTTTAT
The DNA here is from genome assembly GCA_917834065.1 of Ceutorhynchus assimilis. Lineage (NCBI taxonomy): Eukaryota > Metazoa > Arthropoda > Insecta > Coleoptera > Curculionidae > Ceutorhynchus > Ceutorhynchus assimilis. Next base: position 105,242,818 of record OU892277.1, read on the forward strand.
TACCAAATTAATCCGAAATATTTAGACAATGTTTCCTTAACAGTATCAATAGCTGGGACACCTCAAGCTGTCGCCGAAACATTTTTATTATTTTTGTCATACACCAAAGAGCCTATCATACCATTCGATCTTCAAGATTCTTGTGTAGCAGCGGCGAATAATTTTGAGAACTGTCGCCAGGTAAGAAAAGTTTTTAGTAGAAATGTAGTTAGTTGGTTTTTTCCAAATGAACTAAACCTCATCCCTGTATTATGTTAAAATAGTTATCATGAAATATTTTTTAGTTGATTCTCCAAAAACTAAACGACATCCACCGTACCGCCTTTCTGTACATATGCATGTTTCTTCAGGAACTATTAAAATATTCCAACGATAATGGATATGATGCCAAAACAGTAGCCTCCCTATTTGGCGATATATTGCTCAGAGATCCAATTAGAAATTCGAAGCCTCAAGCCAGCAGAGGTAAAACAAATTTTGTCTACAATTTCCTTATGAACGATTTAAGCTCTTCATTAATTCCTAAGTAAAAAAACAAATAAATATCTAATAAGCAGCTATTAGAATTTTGCATTGAGAAATTAGAATCGAGAAAAAATATCCCCAAGCTTTAAAAAATAATATAAATGGTGATTCAAAAAGCACACCGAACCTAATATATCAAAATAGCCAATGTAAAACATGTTGGATTTTTCCATTTTTTGAAATTGAATCGATTTCTTCGGACTGTCATGATCCAACCTGTTTTCAACCAGTCGCCTAGAATTTTCAACGTTGAGTGTTGAATCTGTTTCATTGAACTTTCCTATTATGCAAGTCTAAGAACTGTTGATTCATTTGGTGTCTTTTTACACTCAAGAATTACGCCAATCCGTCGGACAGTTGCTGCACAACTTTCTCCGCTATGGTTGAACTTTCTGAAAATTAACACACATTCCTTACTTTTCAAGTGTTTCGTGAAGAGAACACTACGAACAGAATTGAATTGTTGTCAGATGAAAACTCTATACAAAACAGCGCAACAACGCAATGGCGAGCAATTAAAAACCGGCGTGCTTTTTGAATCACCTTATATTAGGATTTTGGAAATAAAGCAATCTCTGTAACTAGTTTAGAAACCAAATATGGTGAGATTTTTAGTTTTTCGTGTTTTTCATAATAGAACGTGTCTAGAGGATTCAGAACGTGTGATCCTTTAAATAACTTAAAGAACCAAACAAATGTGTCTTCTTGACGCCCTCTACGTCTATGCCAGAATCAATTCAATTTTGACTGCGCGACATGTATAACAATTGACATACTAACGTATTATGCTGTGGTTATCGTGGGATTGACTAACAAGTAATATATACATCAGCCGAGGGGTCAACCACTATGCTTACAAATGTACAATGATTTCCATATTTGGCAATCATCGATCAATGAATCTCATGTTCATTCGAAGAATTGCGACTGATTGCCAATGATTTTGAGATATTTTTGTATGATTACCAGGTGATTTCCATTTTTTATTTGGGATTCCTATATTATTCCCTATTGATTACCTGATTTCCTCGATAATTTCCTACAATCATCCGATTTCCAGCGGATTTTATTACGAAAAGGATGTCTAAAAGTTTCGCATTGATATGACCAAAATAAACAGTCTTTGCAACTCTTCTAAAAGTTAGCAACTTTTATTTTCATGGTTGTCCACACCCACACTGATTTTGTTGTAGGTATAAATAGTTGTTGAGCCCTAGATACCATTGCGTGTCTATACTGCATCATATGGTTCTAAAATAATGGATATATCTTCGATTTCACTAGGATCTTTATCCGGAGATCTTCAGTTAGGGTTTCACTCGACAAACTTATTTCTGATTCTGATTCAGATGAGCTATCATCTTTGCTTCTCGCACTGCCTAGTATTTATTCTAGTTTTTCCTTTCCCTTTTCAAGTTCTTATTGCTGTGGATTCCCGACTTTTTCTTTTGTGTCTTCCTCAGGGACATTCCTATAGCTCTTAATACTCGATCGACAAACGTCCCAGGTCCTCTGAAAAGAACCAAATTAAAGTTGAGCCCTGAATAATCTCTAAATTGTAGCGAATCGTAGGTAATTGCTAAACCCTGATGTGTGAAGAAATTCTGTGTCTTCTTTTGGCAAGTCGGATTCGAGAGATGTTTCAAGATGATTGTTCTCATTTTTATGCTCTACAACATTGTCATACTTTAGGTCTGTTCTCACAGAAATCACAAACCAGTCAGAGCGAATTTCATGGGTTGAAAATAGTCAGAAAACTGGTTGTTGGCGATTTGCACCAATCAAAAACGCTCTGACTGGTTTGTGATTTGTTTGAGAACAGACCTAATCTTCATCTCATTCTTCTTCTTCAAGTTCTAAACTCTTCGTAATCCGGGGTTCAGTTATTGGCTCAGTTATTGGGAAACTCGTTGGGACATCAAATTCATTCCAAATTGTCTAGCACTTGTTGCCTAAAACGTAGTCTTAAAGGCAAATACACAACTGACCGGTACGCTGTATCATGCATGATAATATGCAATTTCTGGATTAGAATGAGATGATATTCCCAGCGATTACCACATGATTCTCAGCGGTTGCCAATGGATTCCTATGTTATTCCCATGGGGTCCTAGGAGATTCCTAGCGATCCCTAGGTTATTCCCAGGGACTCCCAAGTGATTTCCATGTATTCTTGATTGATTACTATGTGATTTCCAAAAAAATTTACAATGATTTCCACTAGTGGTTTACCCCTCGACATCAGCGTATCTCTACAAAAACATATATTGATGCAGCTTCCATATTTTATCTAGTCACCAGCATTTACGTCTGCTCCTTGCCTACCTTTAGCAAGCTATTAACTGTTGTATCATGACCATATTACTTAGGTGCTATTATTTTTTTATGTCCTTTTACAATGAGGTTTTAGAGATTATTCAACTCTTTTTCTATCCACTTCCTGCTGCTGAATGCAATTTTGTTAAGTTAATTAGTTTAATGTATTTGATTATCTAAAATATGAGATATTAAGTTTGATAGGCATCGTAGCAAAACATTTTTTCCCATTTCATTATTTTGTACAGTAGTGCTTTCCGAAACTAAACACTTATAATGATTTTGTGTGTGTACTTCTTACACAATCCTAGTATTTTTCTTCTGGTAAGACATCACCTTGTTTGTTGAATTTATAGAAATTGTTAGAAAGCCATGCAGTTCTAAAATGTGAATCAATTTATTCAAAAGCAAATTTGTTGTTGGCAAAATTTTCGAAATGGATAGTTTACCATAACCTGTCATGTCAAATGAGATGCCAGTGAGCCAGTATAATAAAATACATATACTGAACTTGGTTGGGTAGCTTTCTTTAAATACTGTCAGGTACGTAATCGTATTCCGATGTTGCATATGCTATCTGGAAATAGTACTTGAGTATTCACAAGGAAATTTGAACTTTGTTCCGCGTTCGAGACTCTAGACAGGTTCTTTAAAATATTATTGCTCTTAACATTTACCTTTACTCGAATAAATAAATATCCAGCTAAGGAATTGATAGTTTTGCACCACTCCATTATACCGAATTTATGTATAACAGTAAAATATAGAGATAAATAATAAAGCAATTTGTTTCACATTGTAAGTAAAGTAGGCAAAAGACAATATTATACAATTGAAATACCTTTTTTGAGGAAGAACAGCCCAAATTTTAAAAAAATCAACCAAAAAAAGTTCGATTTTATATTATCAAGAGTATTAGGTTCTGCAAATGTGTAATTTACCTATTGTAATGATAAAAGTTGGTCATTGTATTATATTAAGTACTACATTTTAAGTTTAGGATAGCTGTAAGTTTAGGTTTATAGTGTGACTTGTCAAAAATATGCAATAATGTATTGTAACTGAATATGTTAATCAAACGATGGTTTTTTTTTTTATTCAGTTTTTTTAAAAATCAATTCCAAAAGGTTATCTGCTAACCACTAAGCCTCCTTTTATTTTATTTCTCCTATCCACCAGAAAAAAGATGCACACGTCCAAATACTTAATAATGTTGAGAGTGTTTGAAATGCATTCATCTTCTACTATTGCATATTTTTCACAATCAAATGTTAACTTTTTGTAATACTTTATTTTTTACGTAATTAATTTCTTTGAAAGAAGCTAACTGACAGTATTTTTCTAGTTTTAGAGTTGTGCCTGGGTCAATTTTGTTGTGGTCAAATATTCTGCGACCTTTTAAAAAGTAGTTAGGTCCGTTAATCTAGCTCGGCTAACCCAGCAGAACGAAAAAATTTCTTAACTAAACTCAAATAAGTTTGACCCTTGGGGTAAACAAAAGCATCTGTTCAATGACATTTTGTAAAATGAAGCTATTGGTTAATAGGCCAGGTACGCCTGTCAATATGGATGTACTCGATCACAAGTGTATAATATAAAAAAAATTCATCAGCTATTTGGACACAAATAATTTTGCCGATGTTTTGAACCATTTCGATCCAGTCTTTGAAGCCTGAATTTTTTCCAAAATATTTTGGGACAAATAAGTCCCTGGTGAATATCTCAAAACAGGTGCTTTTGGGTCACACTCACATAATAGCTTATTTATTATTCAAATGTTTTACCAGATTGCCAAAACTTTTGAATTTCAAATGGAATAAAAAACACTCTATGTATTGTTGTCTATTTGTCTAAAATTTGTTATTCGGAATCTTTTAACGCCACTAGAAATTTTTCGATTTTTTTGGGGTTACTGTGCTAGGTTGATAGAAATCAGGTAGTTGGCTGAATTAACATTGTATAGATAATCTATATTTTAGATATTATTTCATAACAAACAAATGCAAATTAATTATAGGTTCCTATTATTTATTGAAGCTACTTAAATATTTGATCTTGTTTAATTTTATATTTTTATTAGTTTAAGCTTTTTATCCAGAGGTTTTGCCAAATTATTTGTTTAAATTTTTAATACATTAGTTCGATTTATAATTGTATTATTATTATGTATTATACTATGTTTTATAAAAATGGAACGCCAACTTTGTTTTACTTATGCAACATTGATAAATAATCTGGGTTTATTATTGTTTGACTGCCCAATTATCTTATACAGCTGATATGAGATGGATATGTGTCTCTCTCAATTTTGCTGGCAAATACACCGAAATCACTTCCATATCGATGATGGCTAAAATAAATGATATGGATCAGAAATTCTTCTTGATTGTGAGTCCATGTGACAACAAGAAATTTTACTTTTGTCAGTCCTAAGGTTTTTACTAACCCAAATCTAGTTAGAAATGCTTCGGATTTTTCAATTATAAGTTTCATATCTTGAAATTGATTTGTGCTGTAGCTCTTTCGAAATTCTGCCGTTTCAGCTAGTTTAGTGGACAGTCTGTTAATCACAATCTTCAACGATGGTTTTCAAATATGCAATAAGAAATTATTCGGCAATAGTTTTGGATTTTATTGTTATTTGGCACATTTTTCATATCAATGGCTGTAATACTTCGGGGGTTTCTGCAAGAAAGGAGTCTACTGGAGGTGGCACGGTAATATTTGTTCTTGATGATCTGAAAGCAAATGTAGAAATATTTAGTATAGATTATAATGTAGAAAAATGTATAGAATATTTATGTGTTTTTGTATGAGTGATCTTAACTCAATGCTTGTCTGTTTTAGCAATGTACCTATAGGTCTCCTTCAGAGCATTTTGACACCCTTTTGACAAGTCTGGACCATATACTTACTAATCTTGGAATAAATAAAAGGGTTATTTTGGCTGGTGATTTTGATACAAATAATCCAACTACATTGCAGGTGACACAATAGCTGGGTATGGCATGACGCAAACAATAAATGAGGCAACCAGGGAAAATGCTTGTTTGGATGATGTCTTTATGAGTTCAGGCATGGATGTTGATCACTCTCAGGTAATAGATCTTGAATCTTGATATATCTGATCATCTGGGCCAAATTGTTGGTGTTCCTGTTTCTTTAAGCAATGGCTTACCTCAAACAAAAAAGAAATTTAGACCAATTACCCAAAGAGGATTATTCATGTTTTATAATAGTCTTTCTGGAGGAACATGGGATTTTGTTGATTATCGGACGGATAATTTCTTCTAGTAACCCCAGTAGGAACATGTGGGAAATTATTAATAAGAACAGAGGAAACACAAAGCAAAATATTGAGGCTGTAGCCTCAAAGCTTAGCAGAAATGTGTATCTGCTACGCCGTTTTGCAGAAAATGTGTCCCCCATGGTACTAAGAACTGTTTATTTTGCAACTTTTCAGTCACAACTTTCCTATGCTGTACTTGTATGGGGTCATGCCTCAGGTGCTCAGCGTCTGTTTGGATTGCAGAGAAGGGCAGTCAGGGTGGTGAGCGGTTTGGGTTACAGGGATGACTATATGGCCGCTTTCCAACAGCTAGGAATACTTGCCCTGCCTTCTCTATACATTCTAAAAAATTAGCTGTTTTCAACGACGCGCGAAATTTAGCCGCCCCCCCCTGAAAACTTGCGTTTGTGCCAAAAGTCGCATGAAAAAAGTCTACATCGAAAATATGACAAAATGTTATATGATATACCATACAAATATATACAGTGTGTCGCACTTTTCATAAATACACCCCGATATCTCAGTTATTAATAATGCGATTTTATTCAAATTTTGGTGGTGAGTGTATCTTAGAAAAATTAACTATTTGACACAGTAAACATTTTTATTTACCATTGGCGTGCGTGTTGGGGGGTGAAAAAGGGTTGTATTTTTGGGAAAAAGATATAAGGGCTTATTCTAGATAATTTTTTGCATCAGATTAAAATTCAGCATCCCCAAAAACCCCTTACTTCATATGTATTTGCCAAACAGCTTATTAGAGCATGTAAATTAAAATAAATTTATTAATTTTTTTGCTAAAATCATCTCGCAAGATTTTTAAAATATGAATTAAGGGGTTTTTTGGGGACGCTGATTTTTAATCTGATACAAAAAATTATCTAAAATATGCCCTAATATCTTTTTCCCAAAAATACAACCCCTTTTTACCCCCCAACACCGCACGCCAATGGTAAATAAAAATGTTTACTATGTCAAATAGTTCATTTTTCTAACATACAATCACCACCAAAATTTGAATAAAATCGCATCATTACTAACTGAGATATCAGGGTGTATTCATGAAAAGTGGGACACACTGTATAATATGAATCTCGATAATATTGTTGATACTTTTGCTAAAAATCATAATAACCGAAGAATTTTACTGCTTCAGGTTTTAGGTTTCGGTAAGTAGTAGTTTTCCGTTTTCCGCACGCATTTCCGTGCTTAAAGTTACACTTTTTCGCACTCTGTGCGCATAAGGTCTTCATCCGCATTGAGTGCAAAAAAATAAAACTAATTATCAAGCAACAATAAGTGCACCTTGTCGACTTTGACAAATGATGAAAAATGTTTCCTCTGTTTCTATATCATCTACACAAACTGGGTTTGCTTGCGGAAAATTAACACTTTGCGCACTTGTTAGGAAAATAACTATTTTTACTTGGATATGTCTTGCTGTTTTTTTTTTTTTGTATGTTTCAATATACCTAGATAATTGAGGTTATTAAAGTTGATCTTTATCACCTATACCTACTTCTCTGTTTTTTATTACCTCAATATTACCATGCATAGCGTTTTTGATTTAAATTGATTAAAATAGGGTAGGTACCAAAGCAAAGCAATAAAGTAAAATCAAGTGTCCCCCCCTAATTTTTTCTGGCCCAGTCTGGCCCCCCCTAACATAAAACCCTGGCGTCGCCACTGTGCCTATCCCACCAGAAACCGAAGTAATTTAATATGTACCAGGTTACAGGCGACTGAAGAGGTGTCAGAATGACCCTGGCTACTGGGCAATAAGATATTTTAATGTGTTGCCATTGGAAATTAAAGAGCTACCAAATAATAGATTTAAGGACACAATGAAACAAATTTTAACTTTAAATGTGTTTTATTTAAATGAACAATATTTTAAGTATTTCTGTCATAATCAATAGTGTTAATTGTACCTTTCGTATTTTATTTTGTAACTTGATTGTATGTATAGAACCCAGTGCCTTAATGATTTTTTAAATAGATTGTTAAGTGAATGCTTAATGTGCAAATGAATTGTCATTTTGTATTTTATTGTCAATTATTATTGATATGTATGTTATTTTATTTTATTTACCTTGATGTATGTAGGTACATTGCTCTTTTGTGATCTTAACATCAATAAAGAATTTGAATTTTTTTTTTTGTAACAATATTCAATTCCTCGTAGCCTTGCATACCTTTTCTACCAGCCACCTTTTTGTAAATCATGAAATATGATTTTTTACAGTATTTACTTATTAAAGACACCCAAGCAAGAACAAAAAACAACTAAGTTCAGACAATCTCTAGAATGATAAGTTTCCAAAATAAAAATTTTCCCAGAGTAAATTTTGAACAGTAATTATTTTGAAACCACTTTCAATTACTATAATTTTCCTTTATTTAGCACTTGGCTAATATACATTATTTTTTACAATTTCACAAAAAAAACTAATAAAAAAAAACTTAAAACTAAAAAATAAAATAAAGAAACGAGTGTTATACAAATTTGCTCCCTATGCTACACCTATTTAACTGACCTAAATTAAAAATTCAACCTTATGCCAATACATTTCTTATCATTCCCCTATTAAGTGTTTTTTCAATTTTGTTTTGAATAAATTTAATTTTGAAATATTCTTGATATGATCAGGTAAAGAATTAAACACAATCAAGCCCTTGTGGAATACCGCTTTCTCAGTACTTGCTCTATTCTTTTTTGTTACATAAAAATTGTGTTTGCTTCTTGTTGGGTATGTATGTACAGTTTCATTTGTAACAAGTTTCTCTGATAAGTAGTTGGGAGTTAAACGATTTTTTATTTTATAGACAAGTATTAATATCTGATATTGTAAAAATACTTCCACAGATAGCCAGTTTAGTTCCCTTTGCATATTTTTTATGGGTGTATCCCTTTTTGCAGCTAATATAATTCGCATACTCCTATTTTGAAGTTTTTGTAACCTATTATTCAGTTCATTCTTATTGGCAAGATAGAGTATAGATGAACTAAAATAAACAAGATGTGGCAGGACCAATGTATTGAAGACAGCCACCTTCGACCATCGTGACAGGAACGGCGACACTCGCGACAAAAAATTAACGTTTTTGGTTATTTTGTCAATTATACTTATACAATGCATGATCCTTAAAAGTCAGATGATTATCCACAATAAAACCAAGATATTTAGTTTTTTCTACTACCTCTAAAGTAGTGTTTTCCACTTTTATACTCAAGTTACTCAATTTAAATTGTTTTTGAAATGTATCACTCCCTATAAGCATAAATTTTGTTTTTTGTATGTTTAACTTTAATGACATGCTATTAAACCACTTGTGTAGTTGTGCAAGCTCCAAATTAATAGTTTCAGTTAAATGATTCAAATCATTCGAACTGAAACATAATAATGTGTCATCTGCGCACATATGTATTGAACAATTATTATTCTCTTTAACTGCATCATTAATATAAATGAATAACAATGGGCCCAAAGTACTTCCCTGTGGTACGCCGCTGGTATTTGATAGTTCTGAAGATATATGGTTATTTATTTTTGTTACCTGCTTTCTATTATTCAAGTAATCAATAAGCCAGTCCAGTGCTCTATTATTTATGCCAATTTGTTTTAATTTCATTATCAATGTTTCTCTATCTATTGTTTCAAAAGCCCTCTGCAAATCCAGAAACACTGCCCCTATCACATAGTTTTCATCTAAAAGATCTTTCCACTCATAAAGTATATTTTGAATGGCGGATTCGCAACTGTGGTTCTTTCTAAACCCTGATTGATTTACAATTAAGATGTTATTTGCTGAGATAAATTGCATTAGTTGCTTATATACTATTTTTTCCAATATCTTTTCAATAGTTACTAACATATTAATTGGCCTAAACTCCTCGGCACTAATTGTACCTTTTACCTTTTGAATCGGTATTACTGTAGATACTTTCAAGAAAGAGGGTACCTGTCCAATTTCTAGTGACGTATTTATTAGGTTCAAGAGTGGCTTTTCAATATTAATGTAGGTATTCTTTAGAAACTCTGAGGTTATATCATCCGGGCTTCCCTTGTTAGGTAATGAAAATACAATTTCTTTAAGGTCATTATAATCAATTAGATCAAACGTATCTATATAATTTTGTTCTATAGCGTCACTTGCACTCTGTTTCCACTCACCCACTAAGTTATGTTTGTCAATTTTCTTTTTTATATCGTCAATACTCTCAACAAAATACGAGTTTAGATTATCCGCGATTTCTTTTGTATCAACCAAAACACTATCATTAACTTTGAGCTTGCTGATATTAGTTTTCTTTTTCCCAGAAATTAATTGGCTAAGTGTATTCCACATTTGTTTTGGATTATTTTTTGCTAGATCGATTTTATTTTGATAATACTTTTCCCTTTCTACCCTAATTACTGTTACTACTGTATTTCTATTATTGTTGAGGTTTTTTTTCCAAGAGAAAAACTAACTGAGCAAAAAAATTTAATATTGAGAATAGAAAACCAAAACGATAACAACTGGGTAAATGAAATCATTTGTTAACATTCAAATAGTTAAAATTTTCTTGGTAATTTATGGGGTAAACGCAGACACAATTTGATTTTCAACTTAGGACATTGATCGAATAGGTCCCATAAAAAATAAAAATAAAGTATTTTAAAAAATTCTTTTATTTCAACAGCCTTCCATTTTAAAACAAGAAAATAACAAACTAAGTATTTTATTTATTGGGCTAGAAGCTATTTACAAAACGAACCACTTGCTACTACCCCAGGTATAAGTATGTAGCAGTAAGCTATTGCTAAGAGAATTTATACATTTAGCTATAAAGACATAAAGACTCTCCTAGAGAAGATACAGGTGAAAACATAAGTCCATTGAATGCTGAATCAATATTGGGGTAGTAGTGTGTACCTAATTGCTAATAAGTTCAATCACATAATCATCATCATGTATCTTGATTTTCATAAGCTTCTATAAGTAATGACTTGCACCTTCTCACTTTAATATTGATACTTTCTTCTGCAGCTTTTATGGACAATATTTCAACCCTTGCAACAATAATGAAATTCGGATTTTTTAGATCGGGTCCTTTTATAACATCAATTTCATCTCCTGGATAAACTGTTCCGCCTTTCTTAGCAATTTTCTTGCCGTTAACTCTTATTTTGCTCTCGTAAAATAGCGTTTCGATTTTATTTCTAGCTACACCAAGGGCACTTTTCAAAACAGCATCGACACGTAAGGAAGTAACATTTAAGTTCATAAGTTTGGTGTTTTTATCCTGGATTTCGTAGGCGTCTTCTTCATAGGAGTCCGTGTCACTGATAACTTCTTGATTCTTTTTGGGTGTCTTACTTTTTGGTTGAATACTTTGGATGTTGTAGTTTGGAACTTTCAGCAGTATTGAACAAACTGGAAGTTGCAAGTGCAAAGTTCTTATGGATGTAACTTTACTTATGGTTAACAAAGTGTTGGGAACGTAGCAGAACTTCATAAAATGTCTTATCATTTTTGTATTTGGCTGTACGGTATGCTCCGTTTCTTTATAATCTAACTAACTAAACTAAAATAAAAATATAATTTTCAAAACAAAAACAAACCAACATAACCTCAAATTTTGAAACCTTCCGGCTTCCGGCAAGTGAGAGTGACAGGTATGAGAATGAACATTCTATTCAATATGCATCTTTCTTATCATCACTTGGAAGAAAAGGATAGCCATATATTTTCCGTATTCTAGATCTAACTCTACCTATTAATCCCTGGATATTCACTTTTCACGATATAAGTTAGGAAAACCGTTTTTTTTACAGATTTCTGCATTTTTTAGGCTGTGCTCATATCGCCATCTCCTTTTATTAAGTGAAAAAGCTAAAAATACCTTCTCAGAAGGCATTCAAAATAAAAGTAATCTCTATCTGTCAGTGAGAGTGAGACCTGTCAAATCGCGACAGATTGCGCTGCCCGCTGCTTTTAAAAATAATTTGAGCCTTTTTAATCAGATAGACACAAGAAATAATATATTTATCGGTAAAATTTAAACAATTAAAATCAATAATGATGTCGAATATCAAATCTCTAATGGAGGATCTGAAATGCAATAAGTGCTTGATTAATACCAAATGCGTTCAGCAGATTTTCTTGTTCGAATGCGGACACATGATTTGCCAGAGGTGTGAAAAAATGATCGGTAAGTACTTCCACCTTCCGAAATTCAGGAATAGGGTAGTACCACTGATTGTTAGTAGCCTCAACCACATCCCAGGGTAGGTATAGTCTGTACGCTCAAAAACTTAGAGGGAGGACAAATTCTCCTGAAAATGTTTAGTGGCTCATCAAATTTTGTGATAAAATACTTATTTCTTTCACAATTCATAGGTATTTAGGTATTTAAAATGCAACATTTTCATTATAATATACTTTATTATTACTAGTAACATTTTGCATAGGAAAAAAAAAATATTTCGATAAAAAATCATCGCTATCGTCATCAGTGGTCTTCTGTGGTATTAATAATAATAGGGCGTATCTCGTAAATTACGTGTTCCATTTCGTCGTAGGCTGTCGATATAGTTTCCACATATGGTCTAGACTTAAATCACCTTTCTGGTGTCGCTTTAAACAAGGCATGATGGGTAAACTGCAAGGGAAATCTGGTGTACAAGTACAAATTAGGGGAAATCAGGGGAAATCAAGAGGAAATTAAGAGGAAATCAAGAGGAAATCAGAGAAAATCAGATGCAATCAGTAGAAATCAGGGGAAATCTTAAGGATATCAGGGGAAATTTCAAGGAAATCGGGGGAAATCTCAAGGAAATCATAGGAAATCTTAAAGCTGGATTCAGAGCTTCCGTAACGTAAGATTTAAAACTTGAGCGTAAGACTTAAGAAAAATAAACACCATGTAAATCAATGGGACAATTCATAGTGCCACCGTAAGACTTAAGACGTAAGCCGTAAGCCGATGGAATTTGGTTAAATTTCTTTTCAGTTCATAATTAAATGAAAATATAATTTTATAATACATGTATATACCTACTAGAAAAAAACAGTATCAATTTGGTAGATGGACCGCAAAATCGGCGAATGCGGCAGCAGTGAATTACTAGATAAATATGGAAACCTAACCTAAGAATATAATATAATTTCTTATTTCTTAAGTTTTAAGTTAGCTCTGAATTGACTGTCATTTTTTTTCTTAAGTTTTACGGCTAAAGTCTTACGGCTTAAGTCTTAAGTCTTACGTTACGGAAGCTCTGAACGGACCTTAAAGGCAATCAGTAAATCTTTAGATCTAACGCATGCGCAGTTTTCAAAAAAATTAGAAATTGAGGTTATGTTACGTTTTGTTATGTCCATTATCAAAATATAATTATAGGTGCTGAGAATTGTTATCTGTCTATTGAGCTTAATGGCCACTCCCTAATTAAAATAATGAGATTTTTCAACAGCAAGAATATAACTTCAGAATCATTCACACCATAACTCTTCAGTAGCCAAGCTTGTGAAAAGTTGTTTAGGGTTACGAGGTCCATGTCTTCGACATACTCTACAGTAGTCAACTTTTCTATAAAAGACATTCTACATCGAATTGACCGAATTGAAACTGTACACAATATATTAACAGATCTAAATCATGAGTTTGTGTTTCCAAGAGAAAAAAGCTGACAAATTCTCAGGCTGTGAAAGATGGTTTTGAACATATCTCTGATGATGATGTCGAAAAAATTATTATGGAAGCCGTCAGGCGCAATTATAATTATTGATATGGAGGAATTGGGGATTTCAGTTACTGAAACTGTCAAATCTTGTCAATTCCTTCAAGAAATATAGAGGAAAATGTGATGGATCCCCATGAAAATGACTCAGAAAATGGAGACAATGACAATATAATAGATAAAAGACTAGATAATGGAATGCTAGAGAATACTGAAACCTCGACGGAAAGAGTCGTAAATGAATTAGAGATGGAATATGAAAAAGAAAAAAATGCTGCCATTGAAGAAATACGAGCAGATATAGGCAATATTTTAAATTCCGGGTCATTTGGAGAACAACTTGAGTAAAGGATTTTTCCGAGGATACGTGAAACAGCAGAAAGATTTTTCATCGAAAGACAGTTCATTTTTACCGGTTACCTTAAACGATAAACAGTACGTTATTAAAAAATCTTCACTGTGTTGGATGCTTGACGAAGAGGTTGGCAGAATAAGCACGGACCGGCTGAGAAGATTTACCTGTAACACAAAGGCGACAACTCCATCTTCAAAGATCAGACTGACGAAGAGGCCTCCTAAGGTTCCTAACAAACCGAGTAACAAACGCAAGATCCAACTGAACAGCAAACGTGCCAAGACCAAAAAGTTCAAATCTTGGGTCAAATTTGAATCCAAAACCTGAGCTAAAACCCAAGCAATATCTAAAAAGCGTAACATTGCCAACACAAACGATTTCGAGTATTTAATTGAAACTTCAAACTTCAACTGACACACCGTCATCAAGCGACTCGAGTAATAATAATTCTGGTCAACTTTGTGATGATGACAACGTGGACGACATTGATGGTGATAGTCTGAATATTATCCGAGATATTAACTTCAATAATGAAAGCAGTCAAGTGTGCTTCATATGTCAAGACGTTGGGCAATCAGAAACTTGGTACCGATGTACTCATTGCGAGAAGTGGGCACATAGTAAGAGCACGGATGATGACTCACCTACAAATTTTGTTTGTGATTTTTGCGTTTAAGAGCAGAATTTATATTACTCGATAATAAATGTTAACATCATCCATGATTTCCCCTAAAACTGCAATCTGGTGTACAAAAACTGACCTGCGGTCTACCCCTCGAATTATTCTATGGCATATTGAACTGGCAGTCAAAGAATTTCATGACCATATTTAAACCCCGATAACCATAGTTCATAACATATACTTTTTTTTTGCCAGTACAAGCCTGTTTTTCCTTTGCCAGTGGGACAGCCTTTAAATTTAAACCGTCGTTCGGAATTCCATGATTAGAATTATGATTATTTAACCAATTGTTCATTTGTGGAAGAGGAGTTTGGAATTGTTTTAATTTGTCTACTGCGATATAAGGCATTATCTTAAATTTGTATTAGAGAGAGTTCTACAAGTCTTTTCAGAGGACTTTCTTCAAACTACTTTTCAAATAACTCAACGTTCAAACCTACTATTAATGGTAGTCTTTTGAATTTGAAGCTGCAAAAAATACTCGGGAAAATATAGGACTTATTTCCTGCATGTAGAATCATCTATGCGGTTTTCCTTACTGTGGTACCAGTTTTCGTGGAATAACAATATTCGGTTTCATTCTGCCACGCTCTTTTGTCTTGGCACCTTTTTACGCTTATCCATATGCCATCCAGAAAACACATCTCTCGGGAAAGTGGAGTTTCTATTTTTTAAGTTGTTTTTAGAATGGCTCATCTTTCACTAACGACATGCTGTTGCTCAAATAAAGAAATGTCTGTTGTTGGATTTTTATACCTAAACTGCAATGATTGAACTAAAGTTTTTTGATGAAATTTATTTAAAACCCGAAAACATTTCTACAATTATGTACACTAAATCTAATTCTATTTTTACCTATTTTAATAAATCTGACATAAAAAAATTATAACTCATTTTTGACCTTTTTTCCCCTACAAAATGCATGATCTGGCATCCTATGATATCCACCCCTGTTAATATATGAGCTAATTTGCTCCTGATGATGAGATTTATTTTCTAATCTTGAAACATGATTAGGGCTTTTCGAAACTATTAAAGTATTTGTGGATGAAGAGTTTTTCTTTTGGATTAAATTTCATACTCCACTTTGAGATATGGACTATACTTCTTCAATTTAATAATAATTAGTTTTAGAACTATCAACCTATACCGGTACCCTGAAGCAAGTTTTCTTACATTTTCATTCCGTCTTGTTTAGGAAGCACTGGAATTTCGTTATAAATCTTGTTCAAAAACTACGGCAGGCCGAGGCCCTTTATTACTCTACAATTTAGTAAAGCACTCTACAGATATTAATTTTCGACGTAACTAAAAAAATCTAAAATTAGTTTGGAAAAGTACCCACTGATCTTGTGCTAATTCATTGTCAGACCTGCTTCATTCACAATTGATTTTGACCGGTTCATGGCCATGCCGCGTTTTACAACTCTGAGTATCCTGGGTTGCACAGACTTCATATTTAGTCCACTTTAAGCTAGACTTGAAGGCTGAGGTTCTCACTCACCAAGACGACTTGCCAACGTGGTGTTCCATGGCAAAACCCCTCTCAAATAACAGAAAGACAAATGAAAAGGCCCTCAGTCTCCAGCCGTTCGGTTAGCCCTGAACAAGGCAGCGGACAGACCAGCGACCGAACATAGGGTGCTAAGAATCCCTAGAGTTGACCAGGCTGCCAACTATACATCGGAACATATAACGCAAGGACCTTGAAAAATGTAAAAATATTAGAGGAACTAAATTAACAAATTGATACATAGTAGGACTGGCAGAAGTCAGAAGAAGAGGATGAGAAGAATGTCTAAGACTTAAATCAAATCACGTTCTTTTCTACAAAGGTGATGATAATAGCAGTAATGGAGGAGTTGGAATCCTGATATACAAACAAATGGACTCATACCTACAAATACTCGAGAGCTAATCTGACAGGGTAATATACATAACATTGAAAATCAACAAGAATACAACGAAGTCATCTAAATTAACGTACCAACAACCGACCAAAAGATAGAGGAACTTTAGGAAGAGTTAACACAGTGTCTGCACGAGAACAAAACAAAGTATACACTAGTTATGGGAGATTCAAATGCAAAAATAAACCAAGATGACACCGACTCATGTTACATCGGCAAATTTGGACATGGTACCAGAAATGAAACAGGCAACATGCTTATCAACTTCTCAGATAGAGAGCAACTCTTTGCGATGAACACATTATTCAAAAACAAACCTAACAAAAAATAGACATGGGCAAGGCCGGATGGAAAGACAAAAAACGAAATAGACTTTATACGGACGGACACGCCAAAACCACATAATCGAAGATATAGACGTCTTAGGCTCATTCACGACTGGCAGCGATCATAGAATGGTAAGATGAAAAAGCAAAGAAATTCAACTGTCCCCTAAAGAAATTGAGCATATACCAGTAAAATACGACGCAACAAAATTAACACAAAAACTGGAGAAAGACCCCATGAAGATCAATTAAATTAATAAAAGAATAACGAAAACAATAAAAGAAACATCAAAAAATATTAAGACACCGAAGGGTAGGCCAGAAAAATTTAGCAAAGAAACAAAAAAAATGCTGGAGAAGAGAAGAGAAGAGAACTCATAAAACAAGGGAAAAAAGATACACAAGAATAGGTCAGAAGAGATCCCTGAAATAGAAGAGGAAGAAATTGCAAAAGCGCTAAGCCAATTAAACAACGGGAAAACCCCAGGGTCATTATTCTTGAAACAGGGGAGCAGCATTCCCAGGAGAACGAGTGTTCCGTCTTTGTTACTCATATTATCAGTTGCATATTATTGAGAAAGACGGAACACTCGTTCGCCTGGGAACGCTGCTCCCCTGTTTCAAGAATAAGGACCCAGGAAGGAATGGACGATATACTACAAAAAATGCTGAAGGAGACAGGAGAATACCTTGTAAAACAACTGAAAACACTTTTCAATTAATGTCTAACAGAGGGGAAAATACTACACGACTGGGAGACTGCAGACTGCCATCGTCGTTCTGATATACAAAAAAGGAGACCCATCAAATCTTGAAAGCTATAGACCCATAAGCCTCATGTCTCAGGTATGCGAACTTTTATGAGAATAATCACCAGCCGCCTAGAAAGAAAATTTGATAATTACCAACTTTAACAACAAGCAGGCTATAGAAAGAGCTACAGCACTATAAAACATCTTCACCCAATAAGAATTCTAAATGAAAAGAGGATCGGGGCGATAGAAAGAGCTATGAGAAATACACGAATAGATTAGCGATATATAAACATAATCATCAATATTCAAGAAGCAACAAAAATAAAATGAAGAATACATACGAAGTGAAGATTAGAAGAAGCATAAGACAAGGCGATATAAAATCTCCTAGCTGTTCACCCTAGTCCTCGAAGATGTGTTCAAGGAACTACATTGGGATCAATATGTCTAGAGAAAACTTCAAAAATTTAAGATTTGCTGATGACATCGTAATATTCGCCCCGAACGCAACAGACATAGAAATCATGCTGAAAGAATTCCAAGAAGCCAAGAAGATCGGATTAGAAATGAATGTATCAAAAACAGAGTTTATGACAAATGAGCAAACAGATAGGAATACAATATCCATGAAAACCAACTGGTGAAAAAGTAAACTCCTACAAGTATCTAGGATAGGAAATAACACTTGACAAACTGGGATGGGCGGTGTATGGTAAAATGCGCCACATATTCCGGTTCAATTTACCGTTGAAGCTAGAAACTAGTCTACAACGAATGTATTCTGCTAGTAGTTGCACATGGAAGCGAAACATGAAAATCCTAAATAAGCTGCAAGTACCTCAGGGGGCAATCGAAAGGAGAATGATAGGTATGGGATCACAAGACCAACGAGTGTATAATGGCCGTTTCCACCAACCATTTTAGGGAAGCCTTAATGATAAGTATTCCTTAAAATGACATTTTTACATGGGAAAATGTCAGTTTAAGGAATACTTATTGTTAAGGCTTCCTTGAAATGGTTGGTGGAAACGGGCATAAGAAACCCAACAAAGGTCGAAGACATTACACATAAATATGCACCCTCAAATGGAACTGAGCCGGCCTCGTTGTGGGAAACACAAGCAAGAACTGAAGCGGGAAAGTAACAAGATGGAGACCCTGGGAGGAAGGAAGAAGCGTCGGCAGACCTCAACAACGCTGGTACGACGATATTAAGCAAACAGCAGGACTAAACTGGTACCAGGTCGCAGAATAGAAATATCTGGCAAAATCTGAGAGAGAGCCCTATATCCAGAGGAAGAAGCTAGACCTGGGCAGAGGAATCAGAGGAGAGACGTTTTTTGTCCCGGCTCTTAAATTTCAAATATGCCTACCTTAGATATGCCTACACATTTATCTGGGGGCTACGCATCAGATGATTATTATGATATATGATGATCATATTCACTGTTCCCCATTGCCACTGGTGAATAACATAGTCCCAATTTTTCAGAATTGAAAAACAATTTTCGCAAAATTGGGAAAAAGATCATAGAATAAAAGTTCTCTGATAAAATCATTCGAATCGCCCGAAGATTTCCTGGCAATGAATAGTGAAATTTTACCATACAATTTTCTTTAGTAGCCAGCTCTCGAATGGTGTGTCTCATAGCATTATGTTTAGGTTTGAGTCTCAAGGATGCTAAAATATAGGTATACCTACCCTCAGAGCTAGGAAACAATATTCAGACACCGCAATAACGATTATACTTAGGTATATTTGATTATTATCTCTCTCTGTCTCTTTTAAATATTTTTTTGTTGTAGCAGTAATTCCTAAGCTCTAATTCGATTTGAGACGATCTTTATCGTCCTTCACACGTACCTAGCAAAAAAATAATGTTATGTCATTTTCTGGGTTTTACAGTAGCATTAGCTCAAAATCAAGTTTCACATAGTTCCTATATTTAAGTAAATGAAGTATGTTTTCTTTTTTATTTTCAGTGCGACGTCAATTTTGCCATGTTTGTAAAAAAACTGCTAGAATGATGGAACTTCCAAAGGAAAATATGCATCCCATTATGGAGATGATGTTTTGGCCTTTCGATAATGTGGTTACCCAAACTATTAGAGTAAGAAAGTGAAACTTAGCCCCACCACTTTCACATTGTGATAATCATCAGCGGTAAGATGAACACATTTTCAGGTCATGAACTTTAAAATGGCGCAAGAAGCTACGGCTTTGAGAGATTTGATGCAAAATTACAAAGCTGCCAAAGGAAGCGCTGTTACGTACCGTCTCGAACACGAAGCATTGATGGAAGAAGCCCGTACGTTGACAGAAAAACTCATTGTAATTTATCTATGATCTATGATTATTTAAGCAAGAACCAAATAAATTTGATGTCTTAGGCCCAAGGAAAACCTGTTCCATCAGTAAATAATCACCTTGATGACCAAAGCGTTTCCGACGGCTCATCTATTAGATGTGCTGCATCCCTTTGTGGGTCTACTCCAGGAACAGCCCGTACGGATGATCCGAAGGACGTGTCAGGTGAACTTTCAAGAACGGGAAGGATTGTAAGTTGGCGATTTTTGTTTTCAAATTCAAATTCAAAATTCAAAAAAGCTTTATTGTCTAAAATAATATTATTTACTGACAAACCTTACCATCTTATTAATAAAATAGCACTAGCAAAATGATACAATAAACAGAATACATACAATAAACCACCAAGTATATACAAACTAGTCAAATAAATCAGGTTGTCATAATAATTCTAAAGTTAAAATACCTGAAAATAACACTACAATCAACAACAAAGACATTGATGTCATGCAGCAAAATTAAAAAAAAAAACATTCTTCAAAATTGTTCAGTAAAATATTCTGACACATTATAATATGCCCGACTAGAAAGGAACGTTTTTATTTTGTCTCTAAGTCCTTTGAAATTATTTATATCCTTTAATTCATGTGGCAAATGATTACTGATTACTAAAGTTAAGCGATTTATCAACATGTATCCCAAGAAATTTTACATAATATGTCATGGGGTTGAGTGTTATTGTTTCAATTTGAATTTGCTGTAAATCGCATTTGAAAGTTAGAATATTAGTTTTAGTAACATTCACGGCCATTTGCACCGCTATAACATAAGGGATATTTAATCCAAGTGGAGCTTTGAATGTCACTCTTGTGAAAACAAAAGTCACATTCAAAGCTCCACCTTAATTAAATATTCCTTAAGTGATAGCCGTGCAAATGGCCATCAGTGTTAGAGGATTGCTGTCAAACTACTTCTTTATTACTTGCAAATCCTTTTGGATTTTATAATAAAGAGAAGAATTGTTCCAATTACGCCACAGAATGAGTATAATCAGCAAAATATAGTAAATGAACCTGATGTATTGATATTGGTGATATCATTAATATACAGGGGGAACAAGACTGGTCCAAGGACAGAGCCCCGAGGTACACCACAACTGATGTTTTAAACATCTGACATTTTTTCCACCATGGAAACAGTCTGAGTCCTTTCTAACAAATAGGATCTAAACCAGTTAGGGCAACACCTCGAAACCCGTAAACTTCTAGCTTTTGTAGTAGAATTCCGTGACTGAGACAATCAAAAGCCTTGGTCAGGTGGCAGAAAACTGCACCAGCAATATCTCTATTATTAAGGGTTACATATAATCTCTCTTTTATAAAAATAATTAAAATGCTGAGATTGTACTGAAAATAGGCACCTATAGTATTTTTAACCCGAACTAAAACACTAAAAAAACATCTAGTCAGCATACATCAAACAAATAAAGGACATATAGGCGTCACATTATTTTTATTTCTTCAAATGGTAATAATCAATATTAAATAACACAGCTAAATAATACGTGAAATAAAACAGCAAATAATATATAAATTGGGATGACACTGGTTATAGAAATCGCGTAGTCTAGACAGCCAGGCACCTGCATCCTTTCCAGGAAAACCTAAGTAGCCCACTCCAATAATTCAACCTATAGGCACGTGCCGACTTAAATTATTATTTATGAAATTAATAGAAGAGAGCGACGTGATGTTGAGATATCCTCGTATAATGCAGTGTTTCAAGTCACAAAAAAAATATTATACCTGAGAATTATTTTTCCAAGATTTGTCTCGTAAATACCTACTAAAAGCCGAGTAGAGGTGACCATTTCAAAGGACCTGCTCTACCGTTCCTTGATATGTAGTTAATCCTCATTTACAGAAATAATTTCAAGTTCAGTAACATTGTCAAAAAAGATTTTTTAGCGAGTAACCGTTTGTAACCGTGCTATCACGAGCTATAACCGTATGGTTATTACCCTCACCTCCTGCATAGGTTACTGAATTTAATATCGTATTATAAATGCGTGACGTCATTATTTTTACAAACGGTTAGTCGCTAAAAAATCCTTGTAGTTACTAATGAATATCATTTACCTACTTGGTAACCTTATTATTCAACTAATTTCTCCTACGTTATACAGCCTAGCCTGTTATCGAATCCCTGTGCAACTAGGGGTTTGGACTCAGCGACAATTAGACCCTCCGTTAGTTTATCTCAAACACGAACGGTTTCCGGTTCATGAAAGGAAAGCGCTTCTCCGTGTGAGTCCGCACATGTTTCGTCGAATCATGTCGGTAAATGTTGACGGTTCCTTGACTTTTGTGGAAGATGAAGGAGAGAGACTTCTTCGTTAAAACTGAGAGATGTGAGCTGGTGTCTACCGAGTGATGTCACCTCATTTTGAACCTTGAACCATTAGCGCTTGGAGTACTCAAGTACCTAAGTATTTTTGGCAATTTTTTGTTTTGAATGCTTCATTCTCAATCTCAGTCTGGTTACCCTATTTAAATTTATTTGTCCATTAAGTCTACCAACATATTCAGAGGATTCAATAAATTTCTTAAAACATTCGTATTTTCCATTTCGTCGTCGCATGTCGCATAGACTATTTAAAACCACCGCAGCCAAAGCAAGTCACCTACAGAAATTGAAATGTAGATCGGCCAATTCGATAACGAAAAGTAACTATTCATGGGTGTCCATTTGTTAGTCAAATGCACCTTTGCGTTTACAAACACAATATTGAAAACTAGCTTCCTCATATCTTATGAAAACGTTGCTATATGGGGGTTGCGCGACGACTATCTTGACAACATTATCTTTTGTTTTGCTTTTGACCGGTATGAATAATGCAAAGTGACCTTTCTGAACAGAACATTTTGAATATCGTTTCCTTCAACAAAAAGCAATAGTGGAAATAAATAGCATATATACTTCAATCAACTTGTGTGGTCTAAGAATGTCAAAAATATTATTCGAAATCATGCCCATATTGCCAAAAACAGGAGCTAAATATTATAAAATAGTTTTATTTCTTTCTATATTTATCAGGAGAGAAAGTTGAATGAATGAATTGATTTTAGTTCATTTGAAAAAACCCGGATCAATTTATTATCATCCAATGGTTATCCAATCTCGAGATTTTGATTGATAGACCCATAAATAATAAACGATATAGGTCCGTCTCTTCCTGCAAAATGCAAACGTGTCATAAAACAGTCGCTGGTCAAGTAATGGATGACCGGCCGACCGGGAATTTTCTGTTTTCCCGAGGAACTGATCTATCTTTTCCGTTGATGAGGGTCGAACGGAAGGGATATTTAAAATATGCCCTGACCAAATATCGATAGGGTCCCTGTCTTTTAAAATATGATATGATATTTAAAGTTGCTAGAAAAAGGATGAACGTTTATTCTGGAAACTGGCACATTCGGTAAGAATAAAATCCTGTGGATGTGGAGTTTATAGGAAAATAATTTAATGGAACAATCAGCAAACCAAATATCAGATCATCTAGTTAATCCATAAAACATAACGAAAATTCATTCTTGGAACATAATTCTTACCTTACCAATGCAAATTACTAGGTACGCTAGTAAACTAAAATAAGAAAAACTTCCTGGATAGCTTTTACTTTGTTATTTTTTGTGTCGTAATGACATGTTCGTGGTAAATGATTGTCTCCTGAATTATTTATTGATCGGCCATGCTTCGGTTTTATTGAATTATTTATATCAGTTTCTATACCAACCGCACTTTGACCTCATAGGTAATACGTATTGCTTGCTGAATAATTTGTTCTTTATAGGCCGGACATCTTTCCGTTCGAAATGAAATCGAATAATAGATTTTAAATTTTGAAATGTATTCAGAGCGGTTGCAATAATATGTTACTCACTATTAGGGACGGGATTATGCAGACAAACAAAAATATTTAGTGTGTGCACATCGGAATACATTAATGAAATTTTTTCAAAAGTATATGCGGATCATTTGCCAAAATCCTCAAATATGTACTTATATGCAATAATTTAGATTCAGCAATGAAATAGATATCATCTTTCTTCAGGAATATTATGTTTTTACAGAAACAAGGTTTATTTATTATGGATACATTCAAAAAATGGATTTGGGTTTGGAGGAAAATTCCGATATTATATTAAACCAAGCGGCGGAAGTGAGCGCAGATTTATTGCCAGTTAAATTCAGCTCGAGATATGGATACGGATATCATCTTTTCACTGAATGGCAGCAAATAATCAAAATTGTGAGTGACTATATTTTCACTTTCAGTTCATTTTTCCGAGACATTCAAATCTATGAAACCGTCTACTATGAAATCGATTCTTCATGGTAAAGTGTTATTTGGTGTTAGAAGAAAATACTGACGACAAGTATCCAAAAACGATTGTTATTTGATACTTTTCAGTTTATGCGATCGTATGCCAAAAAGTTTTACTATAACCATAGACTTAAATACTACGAATAGACGTCCAGTGGAAATAGCAGCACAAAAAATGCCTCAATAATTCATAAGATGGCGCCACTCGTATTAAAAATTCAAAGAAAACTGTGCTAGCACCCTTGTGTACGAGCAGCGTGTCATTGTTTCCAGGACAACCGCATTCCGCCTTTTTTCTGATGTTTCGGTGTTGTCAAATTTATACGGACAAAAAACTAGACAAGAATTCTCTTTGCTATTTGCGACTTTCGAACAAATAAATTATTGCTTGGATTTCAAAGAACTAATTTTCAAAATCCATTTAAAAAAAAAATCCATTTCAGCTTTCACTAGAAATAGAAAACTTAACAATTTACAAAATAAGTGAAATTTATTTATATTAAAAAAAAATCTTAACATTAACAATTTATTAATTTGCGTATAATATTTAGTATAAGATGCAGTAATAAAAAAAAATTGGTGTCTTAATGTATGGTTTGGCCTATTTCATGATTTTGGACTAGTTATTTTAGAACTATTGGCAACAGCGTAACGCGCGAATTTGAATTATGACAGAAATGCGCGCCATCTCGTATCTAGCATCTAAAATACCAAAGCCTGAATTGAATTTGGAGGCTCGCTTTCGATAGCGAGCCTCCAAATAGCGTCGCAGATTTTTACCATTTGACTGGACGTCTATTCGTAGTATTTAAGTCTATGCTATAACCAATGAAAAATATTAATTCGATTACTAGACGCTTTATGGTAAATACGCAGATCTAGACGCTCAGAACCGTAGATGTTGCGTACAACTATTGAATGCCATAGCATTAAAATCTAATACTATCAATCGTATTTCAAAACTTGCTGCGAAATACCTGAAACTAACAACTCCATAAGAATATACCGCACATCTCGCCGCACATGGACTAAGGCTGTTACCAAATTATTCCTATCGGATTTAAATTCCTCCATCTTAGACGACATTTTCATCATTGGTTTTTTAACGATTCAGCATAGATAAAGAATGAAGGCTTTCACGGCCAGTCAAATCTAGTAAAAAAGTTTTTTCCGGGTCCGTGGTCCATTAGTATTTCTACCTAACGTTTCGTTTACTGCTGCGGTAGACATTTTCACGCACATTACCTCAAACCACTGCGGAGGAAATACGCAATGAAACATCTAGGATTCTACGACTTGCGAAACCTCCAAAGTGCAACCTGACATACGAGGAAAGGAAAGCTATTCGCAGCCTGAATATAGACAAGAATATACTAGTCCTGCCTGCGGATAAAGGAAACGCAACGGTAATCATAACTCACTATGAATCAAAAATTCCCGAACTACTAGACTCCTCCACCTACAGAAAGCTGAAGCACAACCCCACTGTTTCTATATTGCGAAAAACCAATCAACTAGTCCGAGCACTACCGTTGAACTTGGAAAACATAAGGAAACTCATCAGATCTGAGGCCCTACCCCTAGAATATATGGGCTTCCTAAGATTCACAAAACAGGCAACCCTCTCAGGCCCATTGCAAGTGCAATAGATTTGCCCACATACAGCATAGTCAAATACCTCACCACTCTCCTTCAGCCACGGATTGGCCAATCCAGCTCTTATGTTAGAGACTCAACTCATTTCATCAAAAAGATCAGTGACATCACTCTTCTACCAAACGACATTCTGGTTAGTTTTGATGTCGTCTCATTGTTTACTAAGGTACCAGTGAATCAGACCTTAGAGTATCCGAAAGATATTGTTCCGGAGGAAATCAACAACTTATTTTCACCACTGTCTGACGACTACGTACTTTGAATGGGAAAATGGGGAGTCCACTCAGCCCGGTTATCGCCAACTTCTACATAGAACACTTCGAACAAATGGCACTGCGAACGGCCACAAAGAAACCTACTTGTTGGTTTCGCTATGTAGATGATGACACATTTGTTGTTTGGAACCATGGAGAGGCAGAGCTCGAAAACTTCCCTAATTATCTAAACTCAATAGAACCCAGGATACAGTTTACGATGGAAGTTGAGAAGGACGACAAAATTGCATTCCTCGACGTCCTCTTAGAAGGGTAAACTGGGACACAGAGTATAAAGGAAGCCGACGCAAACGGACAGATACCTCAACTAGGAATCCAATCGCCATCCTAGGCAAAAGAGAGGAGTCATTAAAACTCTATCTGACAGGGCAATCCGGATTTGTGAACCCAGATACCTTCAGGACGAGATGCAACACCTAAAATCAGCATTTGCAGGAAATGGGTACTCCAAGCAGGAGATAAATAGAGCAATAAGACCGAAGCAACAGCGCACAAATAACAAGGAACCAGCGCAGGTGGCAGGGAGAGCCTTTCTTCCCTATCGCATAGGACGAGCGCTAGAAAGACACAACGTTAAGCCTATCTACAAGCCCACAAGAACAATTCAGCAAAGTCTAAGATCGGCCAAGGATCCTAGGGCACCTCTTGAAACGGCTAGCGTCTATAGAATTCCCTGCTCCTGTGGATCTGTCTATGTAGGAACAACCGAACGCTAGCTCTATCAACACCAGGATCAAAGAGCACAAAAGAAACTGTCAGCAGGGACAAATAGATAGATCAGCAATCGCCGAACACGTGCTTACAAAAACAAACCATGTTATTCATTTCGACCAGACTCAAGCATTGTATAGAACCAAACATGTTTACACCAGACTCCATAGAGAAGCCATAGAGATACAGAAACACCACAAGAGGGCATGAACCTCAACAAAAGCTGGTTGCCAGTTTTCCGAAAAACAAAGACCCTTCCTTTCCGAGAACGAGACAAAGGAACCTGACTTGATAGAAGAAAGACGCCTGCAAAAAGACCAGCTACCATATCGTCGGTTGGAGTTGAATCGTAAAATAAAAAACAAAGTCAGGGTAGCTTAAGAAAATTGGGTGAACGAACGATGTAAGGAAATCGAAGATAATATGCATAAGAAAATTGAAGAAGCTGCTGCTGTATACAAACCTCGACAGACCGGCAAGATAAGATAATTCTTGATGTCAACGACAAAGTAAAACAATGGTGCAGCTACATCGAAAACCTGTTTCAAGATGAGAGATCGGACATTCCTGAAAAGTATTCAAGAGAAGGACTATACCATTTCCAGAATCATTTCACACTAGTGAAATTTGATTTCAAATTAATGAAAACAAAATTCACATCCGTGAAATGTAATTTCGCTCAAATTTTATACTTGTGAAAATAAATTTTTCACAAACGAAATTTAATTTCACATTCCTGAAAATGCATTTCAAACTAACTCTCATTGATACTCATTTAAATAAAAAGAAAGCTGTGGTTTTGCAAAACGTTAAACTTTGAACTTAAAGTTGAAAGTTTGACGTTTGTCAAAGTTTTCTTTTCTTTTACATATATGTTTATATAGTAGTTCTTGTCAGTTAGCGACGGTATTTCTCCTTTAACTCATAATAAAAATAATTATAAATTATAAAAATGCCACGTCTCGGAAAATATAATAAAATTTCTCCTAACGACAGAGCCAGGGTTTTGAAAGCCTATGAAGATGGAAAAGTTTGGCAAGAATGTGCAGATGCTTTGGGTATAAGCGTACGTACTCCATATGAATGGATAAAAAAGGATCAGGAAGAGAACGCCGAAATCGAGTCTACATTAGTAGAGTATGGGTTGAAGAAAACGCTACCATAACACTTGCAAATTTGGCCGATCGACTGTTTGAACAATTCCACATTCGAGTTTGTGTTAACACGATTAAGAATTGGTTAGATGGAAAATTATTCTCAGTTAAAGTTGTTCGACCACAGGTAGGAAATTTAAATAGCAACGATAATAAAATAAAGAGTAGAGATTACGTGCAAAGAGTTCTGGAGATTAGAGCAAATGGCAGAACACTTATTTGGATCGATGAGTGTAATTTAAATCTCTACTGTCGGCGAAAGGAAGTGATATCAAAAATTGGACACAGAGCCCATATAATTGTTCCTACAAGCAAAGGCAATAACTTGCATTGCATTGGAGCCATGTCTTCAACGCAGATAGTATCAGCGACGAGAGGTTCCTATAATTCTCAAGATTATAGAGCTTAGCTTAGACGCTTTATTCTTGTTTGTAATAATAGAGGTATCAAGCGGCCAACATTTATAATTGACAATGCTCCTGTATTTACACGCAAATCTCGAAACCGTTTTACAACCTGAAGAGGATGTCGAGGCTTTACGTGTTGCTCTATATTCATACCTGCTAAATCCGATTGAACTATTGCGGAGTTCATTCAAATCGAAAGTTAAGAATCTTCTTTGGGAACGAACTCCTGACATTTTGAATTATGTTCGAATAAATAACCAGGCCTTAACCATATCAGAGCATCGAATGCAAATTTTGGAGGGAATAGCAAATGAAGCCATTGGAGGTATTCTGCAGGGGCTTATGTCAATTTGTCGTAAAGTCAATGCGTCGTATACGTCAATTCGCCGTAAAGTCAATTCGTCCTGTACTTCAATTCGTCGTAGCGTTAATTCATCGTATACGTCAATTCGTCATATTGCTAATTCGTTGTACAGGTAATTTGTCGTATACGTCCATTCATCGTATTTCAAGTATAATGGTAATAAATGATGTGATGCATAAGATTCAGTTGCTTTCATGACGATACGGACGGATGTTTGATCAAATTTACCCTAATACGAGCTAGTCGACGTTACTTTACGACAAATTGAAGTATACGACGAATTGAATTTACGACGAATTGACGCATACGACGAATTGACGAATACGACGAATTGACTTAACGGCGAATTGACATATACGAAGAATCGACTTTATGACGAATTGACGTATACGACGAATTGGCTTTACGACAAATTGACGTATACGACGAATTGACTTTATGACGAATTGATGTACGACAGATTGATTTACGACGAATTGACGGTGACCCGTTCTACAGCAACAGCTGCTAGTTTTCGCAAATCACGTAGAAAGATATTGCGCAGCTGTCCTGAGAGAAGAAGACTTAACTGAAGTTTAATTTATTTAAATAATTCATAATTATTAAGGGTCATTTACATTCACCTAACTTAACTTGACGTACGGAAAATAATTAATAGCGAAAAGTTGCTGATCATGTACTATACGTATTTGTTTACATTCACTTAAAAATTATGAAAATTAACGTGACACACGGAAAAGTTGGGCCAACTTCAACTTAGGGAAATCCGTGTGTTAAGTTCTGTTTCTGTGCATATAATTTGACCATATAGACAGTTGAGTCTATGAGTGCGCATGCGTCACATAAGAAAATTAACTTCATTGTGAACACACACCTTCTCAGTTTTGTACGTTAATTATAATTTTCCGTACGTTAAGTGGATGTAAATGACCCTTTATTGTTGTTTTATGATTATGTTATCTAAACTTAGTTGGTTTATTTCATTAGGGTGAAATAAATTGCTTACGTTGTTGATGTTCTTTTTAATTAAAATAATAAATGTTTGAAAAATGAGTATTAATTACGGTTAGTTTGAAATTTATTTTCGGGAATGTGAAATTAAATTTCGTTTGTGAACAATTTATTTTCACAAGTGTGAAATTAGTTTTCGTTACTTTGATATCAATTTTCATTTGGGCGAAATTAGATTTCACGGATATGAATTTAGTTTTCATTAATTTGAAACCAAATTTCACTACTGTGAAATAATGCTGAAATTGGTATAGATATAACTAAGGAAGAAGCCCAACACGCCATTCAGTTATTTAAAAACAGGAAGGCTGCAGGTACAGACAGTGTCTACTCAGAACTTGAAATCCCAGTCCCAAAAAATGAGGAGTCACTGCTCGCAAAAGTGAAGTTTTTCAATATTTACCGATCACGCATCATTTCCTGGCTTACATGAACATTTGTGATGCTTCCGAAGAAAAGCTTTGCAAAAAGATTTGGCGATATTCGCCTTATTAGCTTGATGAGCCACTTTCTCGAAATTTTTTTAAAGATCATCCATAGAAGAGTATACACAAACTGTCCTTCACGGGCGAAACCCAATTTGGTTTTCGTAATGATTTTTGCACAAGAGAGGCCCTGTTTAGCATCCAAGTGTTAGTTCATAGATGTAGAGATGTTTCTGTTCCTGTATACGCATGCTACGTAGACTATGAGAAAGCATTTAACAGGGTACAACATGAGAAGCTCATGAAAATTCTCAAGGATGTAAGCCTAGATGATAGAGACCTCAAGATAATCGCAAATCTCTACTGGAATCAGACTGCACAAATCAAGGTAGACCAACAAATGTCTGACAAAGTAGGAATGGAACGAGGTATCCGGCAGGGTTGGATCCTTTCACCATTACTTCTTAATATTTATTCGAACAAAATATTTGAAAAAGCATTAATAGAAAACTGCACTGAGATAATTTCTATCAACGGCGTGAACATTAACAATCTTCGGTATGCGGACGATACGGTTTTAATCGCTGATTTTCTGGAAGGTTATTGTTCGCGCATAGCTTAATGTCCAAATAATTGTATTCGTATACTTGATTTTTAATTTTAACGCCATACAATTTCAAGCTTTATATGGCACGAGAAGATTCGATGTGCATTCCTGAAATCAGCGCACCAACCAGTTAAGAAAGAGATCCGAACTTGTCAGTTGAGTTTTTCGGATCCCTCAAAACCATCCATTCAAAATTAAATTCAAATCCCGTTATAAAATCAATCTCAAAGTTTTAGAAGATATTTTAATATTTGATTGTGTGATCAAATATCATAGTTATTATTTTTCGGCAAAAATTTAGATGTATCAACGCGTTTACAGTCCCGCGGCTCTTAATATCGAAGGTAAATCGAAATTCAACATCAAACGAACATTATTTTGGTCCACCTCCCCGAATTTTTACCTTGAAAAAATTAAAATTATTGGTCGTAAAATATTAAAAATTCCAATCCAATATATCCGCCATTTTAGCCATCTTTATTCTTTTTCGTTCTTTCCTGCTATTCACAAATCGTCACACGGACAGGGTTCCACGTGACCACCCATACTTTGCGTTGCTGGAGCTCAGTAGGCAAGTGAACATCCTGGTTCCGGTTTTTATGTTTACATTTGAAAATTAGAATTAGGTACTCGCAACGCGATTTTACAACGTTTCGGTTTTAAAGGAAATTTTTGGTAAATTGTAAAACTATAGAAAATGAAAATTTTTCTCAAGCATCTGACGTTTTATTAAACAGCATATTCATGGACGATATTTGTTCAGGAGCCATCACCATAGAAGGCGCGTTACAGTTTCAATAGGATTTTTAAAGTTGGGATGTTTCGAGCTTCGAAAGTGGGCGAGCAACGACTCCAGAATGTTGTCCCATTTACCACCATCCGATTGTCAAGTGCCCGTTACTTTTGAAAATAATGAATCTACTTCTATTAAAGCCCTTGGCCTTCAATGGCATCCGTCTTCAGATACGTTTACCTATTCTTGTAAACCATCTGAAATAACCTGCACCAAAAGAAATATTATATCTACGATAGCAAAAATTTGGGGCCCCTTAGGTTTTTTATCGCCAGTTTATATTATGCAAAAACTTTGATTGTGTAGCATTGGCTGGGACGAAATAGCCCCAGATTCAATTAAAAATCTTTGGATTCAGTTTTGTTACGAATTACCAAACCTTCCAAATATATCTTTTCCGCGACATATATTTTCCAATAATATACAACGCTGCTAACTATTAGGTTGTAGCGATGCATCCGAGCTTGGGTACGCTTGTTGTGTATACATTAGAATTGAACTACCCATTGATCAAATCCAATCATCTTTGGTAATCGGCAAGTCAAGAATAGCCCTGCTTCACACAAAATCAATTCCTAGATTGGAACTTCTTGGAGCCACCCTCTTAGCCGACCTTCTAGATCTAGTAATCCGTATTTATTCTCCCTTAATAGTCATAGATGAAATCCTAGCATTTTCTGATTCTCGAGTAACTCTACATTGGGTAACAGCATCTCCACATAAATAGCAAACGTTTGTAGCGTGTGCCACATTCAGGAGACCATACCTAACGTACCTTGGTACCACATACCTTCTTTAGAAAACCCTGCGGACTGCGCGAGCCGAGGTTTGACCCCTAACAATTTTGTGAACCATCCCCTTTGGTTCAATGGCCCTCCGTGGATTTCGTTGCCCAGAAAGGAATGGAAAATTAGGAAATTTCCAGAGCAAATTTCCGAGGTAACACCCCGCGAAGTCTTTGTGGAAGAAAAACCTACTGTTCTTATAGCTACTACTACTTCGCAAGAAAACTTTTTGGACAAGTTAATCAATTTCTTAATTAACTTTGAAATTAATTGTATTCGTATACTTGATTTTAAATTTTGGCGCCATACAATTTCAAGTTCTATATGGCACGAGAAGATTCGATGCGCATTCCTGAAATCAGCGTGCCAACCAGTTAAGAAAGAGATCCGAACTTGTCAGTTGAGTTTTTGGGAACCCTCAAAACCATCCATTCAGAATTCAATTCAAATCCCGTTATAAAATCAATCTCAAAGTTTTAGAAGATATTTCAACCTATTTTATTTGATTGTGTTCGTCGAAGAATTGGTAGACCATCAGGTGCACCTGCAGGAAATGAAAACGTTGTTGGAAGAACACAAGTAAGTGCCTCCATTTTGTTTTTATATGGCTCGGGTTCAAAATATCATAGTTATTATTTTTTGGCAAAAATTAAGATGAATCAACGCGTTTACAGTCCCGCGGCTCTTAATAATATAATAGTGCAGTCAATCTAGGCAGGTTTATGCAGGTGAGGTAGAAAAAATTAGTAACAAAGTGATCTCTGCGTAAATGAGTAGTCAATAGGGTCCTAATTAATCCCTCCAAAATCGCACTTTGTCGCATTGGTGGAACTTGCCATCTTGATTTTTTTCGAATTTATTGAATATTTCGGAAAGTATACATTATATCAAAAAAACTCAAAATATCTTTTTTGTAGAGAATGAAAAGTTACTTATATTAAAGGAAATTTGATTGCTTTTAGCTTGAAAACAAAAAAGTTATTGGAATTTAATTTATTTAAAAATCTAGAAATTTTTGAACTTTAGGTAAAATCGCGAAATGTATGCATTTTTCTAATAAAATTCAAGAATGCCTTTTAGTATAGGTTTAAAGATACCTATATTGAAATAAAAAAAAAAACATTTATATTATTGAAAAGTTTGGTGTCAAAGGTTTAAAGCATGGTCTCCAGTTTCCAATCTTCCTCTTAGTGATTGTTTTATAAACTTTAAAATATAGAATTGAATTTATTTGAATTACTTGGTGCTCGACTTGGTGTCTATCCAAACAGTACGTAGACATCTTAAAGACGTTCCTAAGATGTCCACAAAACACACTGCTTACGTCTTCAAGGCTTCTTAAAGACATCTGAAATAGGGCGTATGTTACAAAACTCAACGTCATTCAGACTTCTGCCTAAACACGTCTTCAGCAGGACTAATATTTTATTATTATCATTTATCTTATAACTTTCAGTTCTGTCTATTCCAAACACTAGGGTCCTAAATTCTTGATTTCTTTAAACGAAAACATACGAAAAATTCATTTTGGAAGGAAACCATTTGAAGAGACAGGACTGAAAATTAAAAAACAAATCAAGAGCCTGAAATTCTAAAATACAGGAATAATGATAATTCAAGAACTTGGAAAAAAAAATTCAACAGCCAAAAGAAAATTAAGAATTAGAAATAAAGAAGTAAGGAAAAATCAAGAGCTTGGAATAGAAAAAGTTATAAGAATTCAAGAATTTGAATTGAAAGAGGAACATTTTCTTGTTAATATTTTCCTATTATTTATGACTTATTTTATAACTTTCAATTTTCGTCTATTCCAGGCAGACTCTGAAATAATTCTGAGGTTTGTCTAAAGTGTTCTAACTTGGCTTGAAGAGTTCTGGAGCATTCTAAAAGTTTTTCAGTAATTTCAAAATTTGGAAGTCCGCTCCTTTGAAGGATCCATGTTATATTTCAATATGTTCTGACAGATTTTTAAGTATTTTAGAGCCCTATTGAAGTTCTAAAGTGAAGTTGAATTGGTTTAAAAGCATTCTAAAAGGTTTCCAGTTCTAAATTGAATCGTTATTGTTCTTAAATATCTCTGAAGTTTCTAAATTGTTCCAAAATGCTCCATTTTAATAATGCTTCTGAAGATCTCAAAATGTTTTGAAGCGCTACATAATGCTTTTGGAAATTATATTTTGAATTTTAAGTATTTTGAACTTTCGAAAAGGCTTATTATTAAAATTCTAAAGTGTTCAAAGCATTCTTAATGGTTTCAAGTAACTTCTAAAATTGGATGAAAAACGAATTATGTGGAAATTTTCGTAGATATCTTAAATACGTTCTTACGATGTCCACCAAACGACATTCAAGATGTCTTGCTTACATCTTTAGGGCGTCTTAAAGACATCTTGAAGACGTATGTTACAGAACCCAATGCCTTACAGACGTCTGCTTTCACAACTAACGCATTCTAAAGACGTCTTCAACGAGATTTCTAAAGGAAGTCTTTGAATCTCTTTTGAATATATGAACCATTATTCACTTTTAGGCCTGTACGAAATAGTATGGCTCAGTTGTCCTCAAAATGTGAATTTAGGACATCTTATTATGGGAGTTTTTAGACTTTTTTTTTTGGTCTTCAGACGTTCAGATGTAATGGAGAAGGCAGACCTAAAAAAGACTTTGTGTGCTGTCTGAGTCTGGGTAGTTTCCTGCCCGAATGTTTCTCTTGTCATACGTGTTTTTGCTCCCTCTCAACAAAAATATTTAGATTTTTAAATTTATTGAATTTTTCTTCCATTAAATGCAGTTTTTCATTCTGCACAAAAAAAACATACTTATCTGAGTTTTTTTTAGATGTTTTGAAAAATTCCATGTTGCCAAATGAAATAAATGTCAGTAAATTTCTCGTTTTTCAGCTAATATTCTCTTTCAATATAAGTAACTTTTGATTCTCCACAAAAAAGTTCTCTTGAGTTTTTTTGATATAATGCATACTTTACGAAATATTCAATAAATTCGAAAAAATCAAGATGGCTGCCATTTTTTTCCAAGTTCCACCAATGCGACAAAGTGCGATTTTTGAGGGATTAATACGGACCCTATTGACTACTCATTTCCGCAGAGATCACTTTGTTACTAATTTTTTCTACCCCAACCATCTATTTTGACTAGCCTATAAGTATTACTTGAGAATTTGGATTAAAATTGAATCCCAAAAAAACTAAATGAATGGTGATTAGTAAGAACTAGGTTGAAAGAGGTATTCTTCAGGTACAAAACCAACGATCGGGTCCAATCATACAGATAC
Source organism: Ceutorhynchus assimilis (assembly GCA_917834065.1). Lineage (NCBI taxonomy): Eukaryota > Metazoa > Arthropoda > Insecta > Coleoptera > Curculionidae > Ceutorhynchus > Ceutorhynchus assimilis. The sequence continues at coordinate 105,278,878 of OU892277.1, forward strand.
CTAGGATGTCAGGTTAATGAGGAATGGGATAATATGCAGGAGGTCCGTGCCAGGATTGAACAAGCCAGAGCATCATTTGTAAAAATAAAAGTCCGTGTTGTGTAGTCGAGGTCTCCGGACACATACTCAGGAATGACAAATACTTACTTTTCAAGCTTATAATCGATGGAAAAATCGAAGGCAGAAGAGGCCCTAGACGTCGAAGAATATCTTGGCCAAAGAATTTGCGTCATTGGTATGGCGAAATGCAGTCGACAAAGTTGAGATAGCGCTGATGATTGCCAACGTTCGTAGAGGACAAGGCACTTAAATAAGAAGAATATTTCGAAATTATTTAAATTTGTCCCGATATTTCAAGATCTTCTTATTTCCAATAATTGAAGATTTTGGCTTTAAATATTTTTGAAGACGAAACTTGTATACATTCTTTCTGCAAACAGAAACCTGGATGGAATTACCGACTGTAGAAATGATTTCCATGCTAGAAAAAAATTTCATCTCAATTTTGCCTAGTAACTTTCCGTTATTGAAATTTTTTTCCTGGAAATATTACTGCCACACACATTTTGGAAGTGAAAACAAAGGTACACATTATAATATAGCGCCGCTAGAAACCAAATATTTTTCCAGGCAAAATCTTTTATATCCAAAGATTTAAATTCGATATCGCGATAGCACACGGGCCGGGCCGTGAGGTAAGTCTTGCAACAGTATTTTAATTTGCATCCCGTCACGTATTGTATTTCCTGTGCCGAGTGCCGATTCCATCTCCATTTTTGGTTCAAACGAAACATTTTAGCTCGAACTACTGAACGACGTGAATTTTAAATTGGCCCCGGCCTATAACCTTAACGTTTTCACATTGAAAGAACCTATTATTGTTTTGTACCCATTTACTTTGATTTTTCAGAAAAAAAAAAAATAGATTGCCAGTGAATATGTTTCTGCGGAAAACAATTCCGATGGAAATTGAATTGTTTAAGAAAAAAATTCCAATTTCAATAAGTTCAGACATGTAAGTAAATATTTTTTCTAATGAATTATCGCACCTAGGCCATATGAGGAAGAGAGTTATAGTTGCAGTACCTACATAACCTGTATGCACGTTTTACCAATTGTTTTTTCTGGTGCAACTTACCGACTGCGACTGGATTCCTGAGTCCTCTAAATCTGATTCCCCCATGGTATATTTATTTGACAGCCAGTACCGCCGCCTTTAGGCATGTATATAAACCCCCCAGTCAGCTGGTGATATTGTGCCAGCGTTGCGAGCTATTCGATTTCAAATGTCACATGTAGATTGATGAAGGTTTTTATGAAACTGTGAGATTCCGAAATTTCCTATGAGTGCATCTATTTCTTATACCTAACCATCATGCATCGAAAGTACCTACCTCCAACGACCTCCGAGCCAAAGGCAAGCGAGGTTTTCTTGAAAACACGTTGTTTGTGACATTCGGACTTGAATATCTCATAACACGGGCAGCACGATCTTGATAAGGACTTATTGGAACGGCCAATCAAAGGTATATACACAAAAATCCAGCTTTTTGATAGTTTCTATGAAGATTATCTCATATTATGGGTTGATAATAATGAAACAGCAAAAATAAACTTTTAATTTTGTTGATGAGTAACAACCATGAACCATGAGTTGAAGGAGAAAAAAAATGCTTGTTTGAAATATGGGTATTTTATGGGAGTAATTGCAATAAAACAATTTGAAGGTTGAAATTTTATTTTAAAATAGAAAATACTGAAACAAAAAAAACAAAAAAAATAGTGTCTTCTTACAAATATATTTGTAACTTGTTCTTAAAAGTTTTTTTACAAAAAAAATATTTTTCCCTATCTGTATTCTTAACTTTTGTAGACAATGACAAGAATTTTACAACTTTAGTTATGATACTGTATTCTCTGTGTGAACCCAATAGTTTTTTGAATTGATTGAGCCCATGCGTTGTAAAAATTAAAACTGATGAGTGGAAAAGAAGTAAAGTTAATTTTCTCCAAGCTTCATCAGTTGTACAGATAAGCCTAATATAAGTATAAGTTTAGTAAGAAGTGAGCATATAGTTACATATAAGTACTTTTGACGTTTTTACAATTTGTCTAATGGGTTGACGCAGCGTAGCGTTTCGTTGAATCCAGTTTTTTCTATCAACTAATCAAGAATATCTATTCTCCGTTATTATTTATTCAACGCCAAAAGAAAGATGTCACCAAGCAAATTTTCAAGCTTGACGTCGTCATGAGAGGAGATTCTCTAAAGGTTGTTGGATGGGAGAAGAGTTGAAAATCTGATAGACCCCGATCAGAAGAATAGAGTGGAATAACCCGACCTAGTAGAATAGCCATACAACATTAGTATGTAAGTTTCTGTTCTTGATGAACGGATAGGAACATTGTTCACTAGTAACAATTAGATGGAGTTGTGATGACGACTACCGGGGTCGCCAATTTTTACATGGAACACTCAGAACAACTGGTCTAGTATCAGACGCCGATAAAGAAATCTACTAATTGGTATCGCCATGTCGATGACGCTTTTGTAGTCCCAGAAGATTCCGTAGTCATCGGAACTCTATCGACCCCAGGATATAGTTCACGATGGAAGTTGAGAAGGACAACAAAATTCCTGGAAGTCCTCTTAGAAAGATTGTCTTCAGGTAAACTAGGGCACAGGGTCTACACATAGACAGATGTTTCAACAAGAAATTCGATCTTCATTTTAGACGAAAGAGAGGGACATAAAAAAATCTTTCTGACCTGTCATTTCGGATTTGTGAACCCAGATACAGAGTGTTTCATTAGAAAGGGACATATTTTGGATGCAGATAGGGGTCGCTTTTTATACCAGAGATACAGGGTGATTTATCAATTTTGTTACTTCTTTTATTCCCTTATAACTTCTGAACGGACCCGTATTTTTTTCTCAGATTTGGCATACTTATTGATGGTGACCTACCTAATATCTTGTTTTACCAAGTTTACCAAGTTAGAAAAAAATCCAGGTCCGTCTTTGTCAAAATCTTCCATATTCTGTCTACTCCGAAAAGCCACGCTGTATATTTAAATTTTAAAATGTTTCTTTTGTTAATTAATTTAGCACGAAACATGCTACTCCAAAATGTGGCTCATTTCTCCGCACGAATTGTTTATAAAAAAGGTTTAGGTGTGAATTGATTATTTTAAGTCTCTTTGGTATAAAGGGCGATAGACCAATCAAATATAGGTTTTTTGGAACCCTCTTAGTCACCCCTATCTGCATTCAAAATATGTTCCTTTCCTAATGAAACACCCTCTATATTCAGGCTGAGATCCAACATCTAAAATTAGCACTTCAAAGAAAATGGCTATACTTCAAGCCGAAAATAAATATTTAGAGCTATGCGACCAAAACAACAACGTAGAGACAAGAAACCAGTACAGCTAGCAAGAAAGTCCTTTCATTCCTAGCAAAATCTCAGATCTCCCAAGATGTTAAAGGCGCCTCAAACGGCTGCTCACTAGAATCAAGGGACATGGAAGAAATTGCCAGCAGAGACAAACAGACAAATCAGCAATCGCTGAACAGGATGACCACATCATTCGTTTCGATCAGGCTCAAGCATCGAATAACACTAAACACTTCTACACCACTATCCACAACCATCCAACAACAGAGAGATTGATATGAACCTCAAGAAAAACGAAGAGAATAAGAACAAAGGAAAGGTCCAACAATCCGGGTATACAAACGGTGGGGCCGTGGGGCGAATCCAGTCATCGGAGAAGCAACAAAGACAAGACTCCGTTCTCTACCTCATCGCCTCTGAAGAGAAGCAGCAGTAGAAGAAACGTTGAGAAAAATACTTATACAGACCACGGCAATATAGCCCAAAAGAAACCTTTCCACTCTAAATTTGAACACATTGTAAGACATCTAGAAAAAATTTAGAAATCGTACTAGAGGATCTGGTAGGTATCGTACTTGTAACACAATAAATCATATTTTTTATTAGTACAAACTGATCGCTTAGTGTTTTCTTGAAGTTGTCATATTTTGAATAAGGTAGTATAGAACAATAATTATAAAAACATTAATTTCTCGAATTTTTCTAAGGTCAAGCGAAATAATACAATTGCTACCAAAGGATCGTTGTCGCCGTCGCTCATGACTCCGTCTACATCGTTCTCAACGCCTTCAATGAATTCGTCCTGGAATAAATGTCCAAAGCCGTTAGTGAATATGACTTCAACGCCGGTCTTGGATCTTCCATCGGCGCTCGCCCAAGTCCATCTTAGCCTGCGGAAATTTCCCAAGCCGAATCCCATGTCCCAGACGCCCAACTTGAGCAATTTTGGGAGCCTCTCTGAAATATCACGAATTGACCATCCTAAGAAGTAAACGTTCATTAATAATTTGTATAATTGTAAAGTTCTCAGTATTAGTCAACTGTTAATTATTGTTAGTATGTAGTTATTATTAGTTTTGCCTGTTTAGGTATAGTTATTATTAATTTATCGACGAAATAACGCAGATTTATCAGTTGGGTACCTGATAAACTTTATTTATTATAGCTATAATTATCTTTATAACTTTATATTGTTTGTATGTAGGTAGGTATAGTTGATATTCTTTTTTTGATTGGGTTTATTATTTCATGCTCGATTAAACACATTTTAGTTGCATTATTTCAATGCCCCTTGTTGAAAGGGGTAGAACACATTGTACAGTTTACCATCCATAAATCTGTCATCTTTGAACCATTTGGAAAGATTCCTGCATTTGCCAGTTAACGCTACTCTGTCAAGAGTAGAAAATTAAAACGCAGGAACCATTTAAAATATTGCAAAAGTCCCAAGAACTTAACTAGTCTTTTTTCCGTACCTATGAAGGGAGTACGGAAACTTTTTTTGCCGCGAGTGGCTGTAGAAATAAGCTTCTGAGACTCTGTTGAGGTTGACATACCTATTTTTAACTGTAAAAACGGCTGTTAGGCCCAGACGTGCCCTCAATAACAGAGATCATGCTGAAGTTGTATTGCTAAAAGTACCTACGATACCCTGTTGCTACAAGTTTATGACTTTTCACTTACTAAAAATCAGTTCAGAATAATGTACGGTGTCTTCTTTAATGGTGCTGGAAAAATATTTCTAATATTGTGATTGGAAACAAACTAAGTGGTGTGTCTCTACCCTCCGCTGGAAAAATACTTCAAATACTCCATTTCAAAGTTGACAGGTGACATAACGTATCTATCAGATTCGTATTTTACTAATTTGATACAAAGTTGGCGGAAAATGGCCTTACTTTCTAAATTATAGAAAAAAGTAATCAAGCAAAAAAGTTTCTGATTACGTTCACATACCGTTGAATGAAATATTCGGACATAAGGATAATTTATTTGTTTTTTTTTTTAATCGTCATCATCATTAACTTATAGGATTTTTGAATAAACGCCTCTTTATATGTAAGCCTCATCTGTCCAATATACAGGGTGTCAATTTGAAAACTTCTCACCCCTATTATCTTACAAACGGGAATTTTAGAGAAAATCTCCGAAACACGTCAACTATAATTTAGAGGGGGATGAGTCTAGACAAAACTAGAACTAGAGCCACATCCTTTCCAAGGTCCTTCGGTAGTTAATAAAATTGCCACGTTTGCGATTTCAAACATGGTGGGTACACGTATGATGAGTGCCAGAGGACCTTATTTCTAGTTTGATCTTGGGCTGAATTTTTAGAGCTAACCTCACTAATTGTGTTATTGAGAATTGAATTCTGATTTTCTAATCGTTCAATTTTGGTGGCGAAGAAGGTAAGCTATGACTTAACAAAGGTGAGTTTCACCTCAAAAATTCTAATCTTGAGTGCTGATATCCTAATACCATAAAAAAAATATTTCAAAGGTCTTCTGAGAGTCATATCAACGGCGGTGACAGCAGATGCTTCAAACTTGGCAGTTTTAATAAAGGTCGAAAGATCTTTGAAATAATGTAAGTATCATTTGACTTCGCTCTCCATTCTAAACTTTTTGGGGGGTTGAAATGGAGGAGTTGGGTTGAAGGAGTTGAAGTGTTTCAGGGATTTTTTTCTAAACTTTTCCGTTTCTTAGATAATAAATAGGGCCAATAGGGGTCGGTAGCTTTCAAATTGACACCCTGTATGTTTCATCTAGCGCGTCGCAAGTCTGGATTCTGTGGTCGGCCACCACTTTCTAACTTCTTTGTCCATCCATTACTAATCTGTACCCTTTGGTATGTATCCATTTCAGTGCCGCATTGTGATTCGCTGTGTTACGTGGTGATATTTCTGATCCAAATGACTGGACGCTTTGTATGTCGGAGACTTACGAACATGAAGCTCCTCATTTTTCTTTGGAGAATTTGCAGTTTATTGATTAATTGTTGTATTGTGCATAGCATAGTATCTAATGAAATGAGAAAGTCGTGACACTCAAGAAATTATCTAACCCATTAGCCCTTTTCACGTGGCTCCGGTTTAACAAACCGTGACATACCCACTGACATACCGCTCAAATTCGAGTGGTATCCATGATATCACTTTGTAACCGGGTTAGGAAACGGTATGTCATTTCTCTAATCAGCTCGGCGATATGGTTACATTTAACGGTTAGAACAAAAAAAATAGAAAAGGATAACACACACCTAACATAGGATTTTTGGGCTCTATGGCTCATAGGTTAAGGCCGGGATGGCCTTAGCCTATGTTGACATTAATTTGTTAGTGACTTAGAATATGTGAACCTGTCAATATTTTGACTGATAAAGACCAGTTGCACCAGTATTTTGTACATCTATCATATTATAAATATTGACAGGTCGTTGGATTGCCTAATTTAATACTTATTTTTATATCTTGTGCGCGAAATGCCATTTTGGTGCACATTTCGCGCACGAATTGCAAATAATATTTTTTCTATAGCTCCATTTAAATATCGATCATTCGAAGCTGAAAAAGCATTTACAATCAAAGGCAGGTGAATTTCAATTATTTTTGGTTTCCTGTCAGGTATTTGTTACCTGACTCAGTGGGCGAACTAGGCATTTCGCACACTGGGGAATCATTTCGCGCACGGCGTCAGGGCAAACTTAGAGAAATCTACCTGGAAAAAAAAGTGTCACTTCGCAAATTGTCATCAGTGTGCAAACATCACCTTTTTTTGACAGTTGTAGAAAAAATAAAATTTTTCTAACTCGTTTTCAAGTGGCATTTTCAGTGACGTCATCACTTGACATACCACTACTAACAGTTTTTTAACCCGGTTAGTTTCAACCGGAGCCACGTGAAAAGGACTATTGGCTTCTATTATTAGGCGACGTGCATCTACCGAATGGGACCACTTTCCAGGCCCGCATTATATTTTGATGGTATTCGCGGCAATATATACAAAGAACTTTCTGTTTCTTCAAATAAGTAATTATTTTGAAACACGAATTGTGAGGCGGCCTTAAAGGGGGTGTGACCCTGAAAAACGACTTAAGTTACTTAAATCAAGCAAAAAAAAAGATCTCTCGTGAAAACCGCATTCTTATATTCAAAATAGTCTCCGAGAAAATTCCTTGTGAAGATAAATTATGCAGCAACTTGTGATGTCACAACCGCCGAAATCGCAGTCTTGTGTTCGTTCAGTCGTCAGTGAACCGACCTATACTTTGAGTGATTGCGATTCGCTCTAGTAAGATAATTGTCTTTTGTTTTGGAAAATTTTACATGTGTTATTACTGTGCCTGATAATTTAGTGTGACGTCACAAACACCTAGTTGTAAATTTAAACCGCCCTAACTCGAAAACGGACCATCGCAGCAAGATGCGGTTCAAATAGTTATTCTTAGATCTTTTTTGCACTAAAACTTTCATTTTTGGGTCCCACCCCCTCCAAAGCCTAGAGATTTGAAATTGCTAGTCGATATATACAGGGTGCTTGGTACATTATTAAGAGTTTTATTTGATTAATATTTGGGGTCGTTTGGAGCCTCTATGGGAGATACAATTCATTGACCAGCACAGTGCGTGTGTTTTAGGTCTAGCGAAAGAAGATAGATAGAGGTTCAAGGTTTTCAGTGTAAAGACAGCGATTTTGTATGCAAGGAAATTGCCATTTTAAATCAAGTAACTGGTCAGCTGATCATCTTATTAATTTACCAATTCAGTGTGAATTGTTCAGGGAAGACTTCAGGCGTCAAGTTCAGTGGAACACTCAAAACCTGCGTGGACTAGATTGGAATATGTAGTTTTGATTTTAGTTTTCTACCTTTGGAGAATATCACAAATTTCATACAAGAATTTGGATATCTTACGAAATATTTGACAAGGTAGTTACTAATTCATATTTTTTTTCCCTTATAGGGTGTCCCACCGGGAAACAAATCGATCTATACATGAAAAACTGTGAGCAGAAAATTTTTAAAAATTTGACAGTATACTAATGTCAATAAGGGCAACCCGGCTGAAATATTCTCAAAATGGTGGCACTTCCGATTATACAGGAATTTGACGTCAAAACGCTTATCTTAAATGAGACACCCTGTATATGATTTCATATTTGGATTCTACGTTAAATTCTGAGCTGAATGTGATATACCGTATACCTAAGTTCAACTGTTTTGGAAATATTGACAGTTGAAAATTGACTTTTTTTGAAACTTTGACAGGCTCTAAAACCTAAACGGTTAATTTTAGGGAAAAACCGATCTCAAATTTAATCCATGATCAAAAATTCGAGACAAATTTAATCTCCGGTTAAATTTAAAGTTGGTGTCATATGATAGTTTATGAAAATTTAAGACAAGAATGTAAGTAAGATCGGGTTCCCTCTAAAATTAATCGTTTAGGTTCTACAGCCTGTCAAAGTTGCAGAAAGGTCAATTTGCAACTGTCTATATTTCCAAAACAGTTTACCTTAGGTATAGGGTATATCACATGAAATCTGCTCAGAATTTTACGTAGAATCCATCCCGGAAGTGCCACTATCTTGAAAATATTTTAGCCGGGTTGCCCCTATTGACATTTGTATACTGTCAAATTTTCAAAAAATGTATGCTGCTCTACAGTTTTTCATATACCTATAGATCGATTTGGTTCTTTTGAACTATTTCTTCTATATAATGTTTTACTTTGCTAACGGTATTGACTCTTCTTGACACTAGGAGGAAATTTATCCGTCAAAAATTAATAATCGTAGGTAATCAACAAAGATGGTACCTATATCAATCGTTACCTATGCACTCTCTTTAACGTGTTTTAAATAATTTTAAAATAGTCATTAGATGGTCTATACACCGGGAGTATGTGAAACTCATCCCGATAAAAATGCGCTTGGATACCTACGTTACCAAATTACTTAAAAAGTTACGGAGATACTAAATACGTGGGTACTGTAAAACATTAACCGCAGTTATTTAATTAGAAATAATGCTGTAGAAATCGATGTACATGGTATTTGCCAATATAGTTACTCAACTCGTTAGCTAGCTGAAGCCTCAGGAATATCCCGTTTATTTGTAATTAGGATTTTAAAAGCGCACAAACATCAGGCGTACAAAGTTCAATTGTCACACGTAGGATGATCCAGATAAAAGATTGCATTGCAGTTTTGTTGGGAAATAAGCCGACATTCATTCGATAATTCAGCCTTGTTTTTCGGATGGATATACATTTTAGATTTTAATCAAAAAGCCACAACCGTTACTAGCCCTAATTTATTTCGGAAATATCATTATGGGACTACTTACTATTATTGCCTGGAAATTTTAGGTCTGAAGTAGGTATAGCTGAAACTGCTCAAATAATATACTGTTACGATAGTGGCTTCGTAAGAAAAGTGAGGCTACTTTTTCAAACTGAAATAAATATACGAAAAAAAATCACGACTAATTTAGCAAACATTCAGAGCTCTTCTAAATGATGAAAACTATGATGTCGGTACCATTTACAGAAAGATAAGGGACCTCTGCGCGTGTTCTGAATACTCAGTTCCCAGAAAAGTGGCCTGTCGGGTCACCGGATCTATTGCCTGTGGACTATTTTTGACACACTTCAGAAATAAATTGGTCGTTATTCAGTCGGAAATATTTGCCATATCGAGCAAGAATAACCCCTGAGATGTTGCATAAGGTTCGAAATAGATTCGGAAAGAACCTTTATCAGTTTTTTAGGCAACTATTTGTACTCAATGCCGATTAAAATGTTGAAATTCATATAGGTGGATCTCATACTTTACAGGAGATTGGAACGCGATAATTGAATGTTAGTTAACATAAATCTAATCTAATGTTTTTTTTTTTTGTAAGTTTTTTTTTTACCGATAGGTAAATCAGTAATCAGTAACTTTTTGAGTACCACCCAACAAATATGGGTCTATTAGAACGCCGCAAAAACTGTAAAGTGCGCAAAGCTTTACCGAGCACTCAAAACCGCGCAAGGACAAAACTGCGCAAGATTAAGTCCAAAAGTACGATTGTTGCCACGGCCAGAAACCCCCTACCTCTACCAAAATTATTAAGATTCTTTTCTAGACATTTGACTTAGATTAATATCATTGGCTTTTATAACTTCAATATCACCATCGCTCTGGTTCTTATATCTGAATGCCTTATCAGTTTAATCGAAGACAAGGCCAAAAACAATAATTCCCATTAGGCACTAGCTGACGTCACACACATAACCTCACTTTCGATGGGGGGACAAACAAAGGGTTTAAGGACTATTTGAACCATAGTTCATACACACAACAACTACTTAATCAGGGCTATATAAACAACGAAGAACCGGCCAGCTTCCGAACTGTGGAAATGCGTGAAGAATACCCCTCTCCAATGAAAATTGAGAATGCTATGAAAAAGTTGAAAAACAATAAATCTCCGGTTCCGGACCCACGATAACCGCCGAACTCTTGAAACATGCTGGAAACACAGCCACATCCCAGCTACACGATCTCATAAGAACTATCTGGAAAAAAAGAGAAGATCCCAGAAGACTGGAAAAAAAACATAATAATCTCCTCCTACATAAAAAGGAGACATAATGATATACAGAAATTATAGAGGAATGTCGCTCATAAACGTAGCATACAAAGCTCTATCAAATATAATCCTTTGGAGATTAACCCCATTCACAGAGGAGATAATAGAAGACTATCAGTGCGGCTTTCGGACAAACCGATCAGCAACCTGTTCACAATTAGACAGCAACTAGAAAAAAGCTGTGAATTCAATAGGGAGGTACACCAACTGCTTATAGATCTCCAACAGGCCTATGATAGTGTGAAAAGAGGTAAGATCGGGGAGACAATGGCAGAATTCGGGATACCTCAAGATTATAAGACTAATAAGAGTTTGTATAGAAGGTGGCAGATGCAGAGTGAAAGTTGGGAGTGTAAGATCGGGTTCCCTCTAAAATTAATCGTTTAGGTTCTACAGCCTGTCAAAGTTGCAGAAAGGTCAATTTGCAACTGTCTATATTTCCAAAACAGTTTACCTTAGGTATAGGGTATATCACATGAAATCTGCTCAGAATTTTACGTAGAATCCATCCCGGAAGTGCCACTATCTTGAAAATATTTTAGCCGGGTTGCAGGCCTATGATAGTGTGAAAAGAGGTAAGATCGGGGAGACAATGGCAGAATTCGGGATACCTCAAGATTATAAGACTAATAAGAGTTTGTATAGAAGGTGGCAGATGCAGAGTGAAAGTTGGGAGTGATATGTAGGACGTATTCAGGGTAAATACGGGATTGAAGCAGGGTGACGAGCTGTCCCCGACTCTTTTGAATATTGCCTTGGAGAAAGTTGTAAGGGACTCCAAACTCGAATCAGAGCTCTTCCAAACGAATGGTTCGCAACTAATACTCACCTATGCGGACAATAATGACGTAGTGCGTAATAAATAGCAAAGAAACTTTTGTTAAATTAGAGCACGAGGCATCTAAAATTGGTCTAAGAATCAACGAAGGCAAGACTAAATTAAATACATGCATATCCCTAAGACAGGCAGAGGGAGAGTGGGACAAAATGTGACAATGAATGAGTAAAACTTTGAAAACGTCAAGCAGTTCAAGTACCTGGGGTTCGATCGTTAGAGCCGACAATAGCATCGGTAAGGAAATAAAGTACCGACTGAAAACCGCAAACAACTGCTCTTAAGAAAATATTTGGATCCAAAAAAGTTAGTAGAAGATCCAAAATCAAAGTGTCTGTCATCAGACCTGTCATTATGTACGGCTGCGAATCGTGGATGCTAACGGTATGACATGAGCAGGTCATCCGTAGATTCTAAAGGCGAATACTGAAATATACGGCGCGACGAAGGACCCACAGATGCAGAAATACAGAAGTGAAATGAGTGCAGAACTGAGACACCCATACGATGAACCAGATCTCTGCAACATAATAAAGGCTTAACAGCTTAGATGGCAGGACACGTACGTAGGCAATCCGAAAAAAGCTTTATAAGACTGGTATGGCAGAAAGCCCCAGAGGCGAAAAGGCCACTTGGAAGAACCAGACTAAGATTGAGGGACAACATTGCTGCGGATCTGAGAAAACTGGGCATCGAAAATGGCATGGAGCTTATGACCGATCGTGTCGGATGGACGCAGGTCGTCGCGTCAGCCAAAGCCCAACTGGGGCTGTAGCACTACGAAATAAGTGAGTAAGTAAGTATATTGTCGGTTGCGTGTCGCTAAAATCACACTGTAACATGACTTTATGCGTTTCGAATGGCAATTTTGTCAAAGCTGTATAACACTCGGGTCCGAGAAAAATTAAACAAAACTCGTCGATAGATTGCGTACCTACATGTCCCGTGACCGCCCCACGCTTATGGGAAACTGATCACATTCAAATATGTATATTTCATAAAAAACCCAGGCCGTGCCGTGCGGATTTCGTGCGACAATCGTCCCGTGCCTGTCCTGTCCATGTGTGGCCAGACCTTAATTCGATTAAAAAAGGACGCAAATTAATATAAGTATCTTTTGTTTGTCCCAACGCAATGTTTGCCCTCTATTTAAACTGACGTTATGTGATTTGTGATGTAATAGCTAGCGCCTAACTATGATGTGTGTAAATATTCCCTTAACGCTTTGTTTGTCCCCTCATCGAAAGTGATGTTATGTGTGACGTCAGTTAGTGCTTAATTGGTAGAAGCATCTCTATGTCCTTCAAGCGTATAAGATAACAATGATAAAGATATGATTGTGCTGGACTGAAATAAAAACGCCAATTCTTGGGGCAAAAATATACTCTAAATACTTAAATCGCCTCAAAATTGCTAGTGTCGTCAATTAGGGAGTGAGTTCAAATTTCGAATATTTTAATTTGTAATGATGATGAAATTTGTTCGAAGAAGTTGAGTTGATGCATCTAACAAATTGACAGAGCCTCAAACAACACCTATTCTTAAAGCCATTGTGCAAAAGAAAAATGTTAGTATAGTATACAATTTTTACCAGCTCTCAATAAATAATGTACGTTTTGTAAAATTTAACAGAATTGTTAAAAACCTGTTAAATTAAAAAAAAAAAATCTTCTCGAAATAATTATTATTATGTTGTGGCCCCTGAAATATTGTACAATCGCCATTGCGAACATTCGAATATGGATAATTCGTAACTATTAATTATTATTGTTATTATGCACGGCCCCGATTATGGGGATAGCTCAGCAGCCAAGCCGTTTGTGGGCAAAATAAACAATTATTTAAACGTAATTACATTAATTACGTTTTATAGTCGCGGATTTAGCCTATGGATGTAATAACACTAATCATATAGACATGACGTTGGAGGTGGGGTAGTGGGAATTTAATAAATTGAAATAATCCTGAAATTTCCTGCTCCTGAACGATATGTCAATTTCAGGATTTTTGAGGCTGATAATAATTTAATTTCAGTTCTCATTATTTTCGGATTATTATTATACCTATAATATGTTGAACATTTCTTGATGAAAATCCGCTGGTACTTTTCATGTGCATTAAATGCAATAACAATTAATTATTCTGCTTGCACCGTTGATTTATTGTTTAAATAAAATGCGCTATTAAATAAATAATTTCCGGCAAGTATGAGGTCGGATATAATTGAAATTCGCTATCCAAATAAACACCACAGGTCTATTTGGCAATTAAACACAGAAAATGCATTCAAATATTAAACACTGCTGTTTTTATTCGCTATTTAGGTAATGAAAACCATGGTGAATTGTAGGTTTATGTTTGGTTTAATGCCCTTTGGTAAACAAAAGGGTGTCGCATTGTCAAAACAACATGGTGGTCGAAGTTGAATTTATTCCAAATTAGAATCCTGACATTTAGAATTATACGTTGCGAAGCTGAGGGCTTGATGTTTGTGTTATCTTTATTAGGTAAAGTTTGCCCTATATACATACAGAGAAATCCCATTGTGATATTTTCTGTTGGAGTTAGTTTGGGCACAACTAACCCAATAACCTATAAAAATGAATTGGAATGGGATTTTTTTTGGTGAGATTTTCATACCTAGCTATGAAAACAAATATTTTTGTATTTCAACACTGGAAAAATTATGGTTCATATTATCAATGAACTCCATTAGTTGACATACAATTGAGTGGTTGGTTAGAATATCATTTAGTAGCCTGAAAGAAGGCTCTAGTGCTGTTGACACATGGGTGGACTAGCAAACGCATCAAAAGGAAAACACATCAATGGGCTTAAAGAAATACAGGTATACCTCACCAGATTGTCGGATAATCTGAACCCAGTGACTGGAAATTGAGTACAGGGGACCAAACATGTTGAATAATTACGTTTCAAGGAAGCGCGAATGACATCAGAGTCAGTTTAGTTTTGACAGTTACATTAACATTGGCTTTTATTTCATTTCATGAGATATCTGCAGTGCACGTAGGTACTCGTTTGCAATGGATGAAGTTTGGTGCTTTACCGGACGCCCTCCAATGATATTGTTGGGAATATAATTTGGTTTTCTCTTAATTATTACCTTCCATTAACCTGATTTACCTTATTTGTTAGTTTTGAAGTACAAAAATTTGTCAAGCCTGACGTATAATTTTCCTTTCTCAGAAAGATTTAGGAAAAACCGACAATAAACTTGATAAATAATCAATCCTTGGATGCCTCTAAAGAACATGGAAAACGAGCAAAAACTAGAAACATTTACCAAAAATGTAAGATATAGTGAACGCCTAAAAGCCAAACTATTTGACGGAAGACTTCAAGAAAATAAAAACTCGAATATTATGGAAGAAAATCAAACCAAGAACCGGAAAGTAGAATCTAAATCTTTAATATACCAACTACCAATCGACAAAACCACGATCTGCAAAAACGTTTATCCGTAAGAAGCAGTGACACAGAAATCAGAAGAGATCAAATTGAAATTGAAATAGCAAAAAAATAATTAGAGTACAGACACATGCAGGAAATGTTAGACATGGAACACGCTATGAAACTAGCAAAAATAGATGAGGAGGAAGAAGCAGCTGAGTATTTTGAGTCGGACAAAAATCATGGACCTAATATAAACCAATGGATCGCCGGATAGTGCCTATGGAAAGACAGGTCAGATTGTTCCTAAATTTAAGTTCAAAACCTAAAAGTCCCACGAACAAGTCAGATTTTCTAGTTACCCCCTTTACCCCCTCACCGTGGATCCGCCAATGCACCTACCTCACAACTAACAAGAATTCTAACTCGTCAATCGATGTCAAAAAACTTACCCATTTTTTAAATTCGCTTGGAAAATAGATTGCTTCGGACTAGAAAAAACTACAAAAGTCTAAAGAGAAAAAAAAGAGCTCAAGACATATTATACAAGACTATAAAACAAAATGTTGATAGATTTGAAACTGGTTTATTGTGGAAAAGTGACCATCTACAATGACCAGAAAGTAAAACAACTGCAATGCAAAGATTAAAACATATTAAAACAAAGATGGACAAAGTGACGAAGAAGCCAACTGATAGAACCTGGTACTTATGTACCACACTTCGGCGTTGTCAACGCAATTGCACCCAATAAATTACGTATCGTTTTTGATGCAAATTCTATGTGCAATGGGGTGAGTTTGAGCAATTTTCTATTGATTGGTCCTAATTCATGTGGAATCAAGATAAAGATACTCTCATCGGATTTGAAACAAAATTTCAAAAAATTGATGAAAATATTTAAAAAAATAATAAAATACCGACAAGAAGGGAGGTTACGGAAATTGTTATGTCAATTTTTGATTCACTAGGAATTTAACTAGTTTTATAATTCAAGGATATTGGAAGACATCATAAATTAAATTGGGACGACAAAATTAAAGATACTTTATACAAAAAATGGAAACTGTGGCTCAAAGATTTAAAAAATATTTACAAAAGAAATGCCTCGTCAATATTTTACGTTAAATCGAGCTTTAAGCGGCATTCAACTGCACATATTTTCTGATAGTTCTGATAAATGTTATGCCACAGTAGTTTTAAGCTGTGGTAGTTTATTTAAGAATAGAACATGATAATCAAGTTCAAACGGCCTGTGTAACCTCAAAAGCGAGAGTAGCACCTTTAAAACTGATATCTATTCATAGGCTTGAATTACACGCAGCCCTTGATGGGAGCTTAGACTTGAGAGTTATCTGAAGAAAACGCTCGAATTATCAATATCTTTGATGTTTTACTGGACTGACTCTAAGACGGTTTTTCATTGGATACGTTCTGTTCTGAAGCTAAACAATACAAGGTATTTTTCGCTCAACGCTTGGGGGAAATTCAGGATCTGACAAGCAGTTGTGACTGGAGATATTGTGAACTCACAAAATAATGTTGCAGACGAGGCTACAAAGAGAACACAAGGCTTTGATTACAAGTGTAACAGTAGGTGGCTTCAGGCAGAGCTGTGCGGTACACAGGTACAAATACTCTTCACTTGTACTTTTTGAGTTACTCGGTACTTAGGTCAAGATACTGTTTGAATCATGTACTTGTACTTGTACTTGAACTGCTTAGGAATGTTAAAATACGCGGTACTTTTTATTGTACTCAGTAAATTTCAAAATACCCGAGCACATGCTTTTATACTTCAATACATTTGTTAAAACCGAGTATTTTCATTGTACTCGAATACCCTTGCAGTTACTGAGTAAAATTTTCGCAAATCGTGCATATCTATAATTAGGTACCAGAAAAAAACTTAGGTATAGGATAAAGTAGGGTTCGCACATAAATCACAAACCAGTCCGAGTGAATTTCATTGGTTCAAACTAGTTTTCTGACTGTTTTCAACCAATAAAATTGTTCCCTCACTACTTTTCCAGAAAAACATCAAAATATGAGAAGGTGTATTATTCCGCTCAGTTGATTTTCGAGAAAGTCTCCTATTGTCATTTTTCACTGAATCAATTTGAAATTCCAGTATGAAGAGCTCCATTCTTTCCTCTTTTCACCTCAAAAGTTTCAAAGTTGTTCCCTCACCAATTTTCCAAAAATCTATCAAAATATGAGAGGCTGTATTTTGCTCAATTTCCTTTTTAAAAGGTAATTTTCTGGAATTTCTCACATTGTCATTTTTCACTAGATCAATTTGAAATTTTAGTATAAAGAGCTCTATTCTTTCCTCTTTTGATCTCAAAAGTTTCAAAATTGTTCCCTCACAAATTTTCAAAAAAAAAACATCAAAATATGAGAGGGTGTATTTTGCTTGATTTCCTTTCTAAAAGTTGATTTTCTAGAAATTCTCATGTCGTCATTTTTTATTGAATCAATTTGAAATTTTATTATATGAGCTTCCTTCTTTCCTCTTTTCACCCCAAAAGTTTCAAAATTGTTCTTCCGCACAAGTTTTCCGAAAATATATCAAAATATTAGGTGTATTTTGCTCATTTTCCTTTTTAAAAGTTGATTTTATGTAATTTTTCATATTGTAATTTTTTACTGAATCAATTTGAAATTTCAGTATGATAAGCTTCTTTCTTTCCTCTTTTCACTCTAAAAGTTTCAAATTTGTTCTCTTACTACTTTTCCAGAAAAACATGAAAATGTGAGGTGTATTTTGGTAAATTTCCTTCTTAAAAGTTGATTTTCTGGAATTTCTCATATTGTCATTTTTTACTGAATCAATTTGAAATTTCAGTATGATGATAGCTCCTTCCTTTTCTCTTTTCACCCCGAAAATTCCAAAATCATTGTCTCACTAGTTTTCCAAAAAAAGAGAGGGTGTATTTTGCTTAATTTTCTTTTTGAAAGTTGATTTTTTGGAATTTCTCATATTGTCATTTTTTACTGAATCAATTTGAAATTCCATTATGAAGAGCTCCATTCTTTCCTCTTTTCACCCCAGAAGTTTAAAAATTGCTCCCTCACAAGTTTTCCAAAAATATATCAAAATATGAGAGGTTGTATTTTGCTCAATTTCCTTTTTAAAAGTTGATTTTCTGAAAATTCTCATATTGTCATTTTTTACTGAATCAATTTGAAATTTTACAATATGAGCTCCTTTCTTTCCTCTTTTCACCCTAAAAGTTTCAAAATTGTTCTGTCACAAGTTTTCGGAAAATAAATTAAAATATGAGAGGCTGTATTTTGCTCAATTTCCTTTTTAAAAGTTGATCGCTACAAGTAAAATGGAATGGACTCTTTCACGTAATTTAAGAGTGCGCTTCTCGATGCTGAAAATCGCGAGTGCGCCTTTGCTATTTTAATAAAAACAGTTGTATCTAGGAAATTTTAACCGATAACTTTTTTCAAGGATATGTTTATGCGCGTTTAAGCATAAAATCTGAAACGAGGAATTATAGGTCTGTTCGAACCCATGAACTATAAACTACATGTACCTGGAATGGCCCAGCCTATCTATAAAATGCGGCAAATTGAGATGGAGAATGTGGGGGATACCTATCTCTATTAACCTCATGGGCCAATTAAGAAAATCTTTCCTTATCTAAAAAATATTATGTATAGGGTTAGGAATATACCAAACCTAACAGCAATGAACTAGAGAGAGAAAGGTATCCCCCACTATAGCTATTTTTCGACGCACTAAGAGTCAAGAGAGCTAGATGACAAATGCCATATCCGACAACGGCCGGTGCCATTCCAATTTCCAGGAGTGCGTTCGAAATCACCCTGGGCGTCAAACCGAGTGCACACCAGCCATGAATTTTGGCTGGTGTGCACTCGGTATGAGACCCAGGGTGATTTCGAACGCACTCCAGAGTTTATAGTTCATTGGTTCCAACCCGCCAAAAAACCGTCCCAAGAACGGTTTCGAAATCACTCTATATACGAATTTCGGATTCTAAGCACAAATTTTACGTTTCGCGCAGAATCCTGACATTCCTGACGGTGAAATATACGGTTCCGCGCCCAACAACGATGACGTTGATGACGTACAAGCATCACACCAATCAAATTTAGGGCGGGTATTATAAAACTGCTTTGACAGTTAACTTGAAGTTAACTTTTTGAATTACATGTAATTCCAGAAGTTAACTTAAAGTTAACTCTCAAAGTAGTTTTATAATACCCGCCCTTAGGAAGAGTGCTCTAAGAAAAGGTCTGATTGCGCTGTTGCCATTTGTGATTGAATGTAGTGGGTTTTGAGAAAATTAAAATCAAAACGTGCGAAAACGCCCATTGTAGAAAAACATATCTCAACATTTCGTATGGACAAATATGAATAAATCTCAGTCACCTTGAATAAACATTTGATTTGAATCTTCTCAATTATTTGCTATAATTATCAATAAGTACCGAATTATTTACATTTCCATATAAGGTCTGTTCTATTCAGAGCGAATTTCATTGGTTGTTGGCGATTTGCACCAATCAAAAACGCTCTGGTTTGTGATTTCTGTGCAAACAGATCTGTAAACTCTGGACTCTGGACCTCACTCTGGACTCTGGCTAAGGGCGGGTATTACAAAAATATTTTGAATTTGTCAAAATAGTTTTATAATACTCGCCCTAAGTAAACCAAACTTTAACATTGCTGAATTGATTTATAGCAGTATTAGATTTCTATGTCTTAATGATCAAGGCTGTTTAAAAGAGGAGGTTGCGTAAAAACTTTTATGACGTCATTGGTATGCAAGATATAAAATGTATTCATAAATGTACTGGGTACTTTGAGCACTTGGGTATTGAATACTTGTAATTGTACTCTGTACTCGAGTACATTTTGAGCCAAGTACTTGTACCCGGTACCCGAGTACATTTTGCGTGTACTCGGAACAGGTCTGACTACAGGGACCACAATTTTTGGAGCAGTTATGTGAATATTGGCCCAAAAAACCAGAAGCCAAAGAATCATCTGAAAATAAAAATAATTGAGAAGAAGAAAACATGACGACGTTCTTGTAAATACCTATTTCAAAAGAAGTATTTTTAGATACGCTTTTACCGGAGAGATTTTCTAAATGGCATCGAATTTTACGTTCAGTGGCTTGGACATCAAAATTTTTGATATTAAAATTTAAAACTAAACAAAGTATTGACGATCTAGACAAAGAAAAATACTATCAAAAAATCAAGTTTCACTAAGGTACCTGTTTTTTGAATGAAAATGGATAATTTCGATTACGTGGAAGATTAAACAATTTGGAGGGAGAGAAGGAAAATTTTAAAAATCCCATCATTTTGGATCCAAAGCACAGACTTACAAAATTATTGATACAGTTTTACTATGAACAGGTCTGCCATCAAGGACAAGAAACTGTGATAAACAATTTGAGACAAAAATTTTGGATTCTACGAATAAGACTAGCTGTAAAAGGAATCTTTATGAATTGTCAGCATTTTAATTTTCTCTAAACCACCAGATACCTGTGATGGGACAGCTACCAATTTGTAGGTTGAAGCCGACTATAAGATGCTTTATCAAAACAAGACTTGCATTTTTCGGACCGAGTTTAGGAACTGTTTAAAGAAGCCACAAAAAAAGATACGGAGTAATTTTCACCTGTAATTTCAAATCCGCAAGCTAAGAACTTACTCTAGAAATCCAAAAATTAAATCAGAAAGACATTTCAAAGTTTTGTAGTTTACGTCAAATCAAATTCTTACATAATTCACCATTATGACCACATATAGGAGGCGCGTGGGAACGACTTATTCAGACCGTGAAAAAGATTTTGAGGGAAATTTGAAAGGAATGATTTCCTCGGGAATATGTTTTGAAGACATTGTTTGCAGAAACTGATTGGACCTGATTATGCTGTTTTACCCTGTGCAAAATGTAACGAATCCAATCTCAACTTATTATGTAAATAGAAAGGCACAAAAATGATCCGATCTGTTTTGGAAGAGATGGTTGCAGGAATACTTACCTAACCTAGTAAATAGAACAAAATGGTTTGAAAATTCAAAACCTATCCAAGAAGGTGACGTAGTTATCCTTATTGATCCCAACGGTCCGAGGAATGTTTGGCCGAAAGGAAGAGTTACCCGTTTATAACCGGCCAGAGAAGGGAAAATACGAATAGTTGATGTCAAATTAGCCAATGGTACTATTTTGAGAAGACCACTGACTAAACAAACAACAGGTATGTTATCTACTAATAACACTTTTTTTAAAACACAAAATAAATTTTATAGAAAGAAATAAAATCAACATATTCAAAAAATCACAAAAAGCACACCATTTTTTTTTTAATCATTTATTCGCAGTGCGTTACAATACAAATAGTCCTATTATGCATATGTAATTATTTGACCCGGTCTTTTTCACATTTTAAACTAATTGTTTCGATTTCAGTTTATTGCAATTTTCATTAGCCGAGAGTAGGTACGCCTGTATTTTGAATTTGCGATTATTTCTGTTCTACAACGCAGAACAGCGGATCAATTATTTTATTAAATAAATAACACTATGTTCGAGTATCGATCAATTTGCTGAGTGTATGAAGGGCGTTGTTGACTGTAGTTTGTTTTAATTAAAGGTGCATTAATGGAGGATTGATTTTGGCACGATTTAATTCAGTTTTTCACAAATCAAGCATTTTATTAAATCTTCTTGAAAAAGTACCATACCGACCAATATGTAAAGTAATTGATTATTAAAAAATGGGGTTTCTTTGACAGTATTTATATTTGAAATTATTGCCGCCATTGTAATGAACAGAGTAAGGGTACGTGCACAACGGAGCTGTGATACGTACTTATAGCCTGAATGATAGATGGATGCTATCATCGATGCTTAGAATTATATCATTGGTTCAAATGTGAGTGTGCACATATAGGAGCAGGGGAGTATATATAGCTGGGATGATCGCGTATAGCATACTAGAATGAATTTTACCATTCTTTCTGCGAGCAGAAACCAGCTGACAAGGGTGGCGCATGCCCAGTATTTGTGGTATTGCCTAGTCATCGTTTGCTGTGGAAAAGTACTAAGGTTGGTAATGGTAATTTATGGCAATTTTGCCATCGCTTAACCACCTTGCCTTGCCTTTAATTTTAATTAAAATGTAGGAAAGTAAATGGTTCTATTCTCAAATATTGATGAAAACGATCAGGGTATCTCTTCAACAACTCATATAAGGGTGAAGATCCCACTTCTTAACTGTTTTTGATTAAGTCGGTGAGCATGGTATTCTCTTGAGAGTAAATGCCGCAGAACATACCAATTTGTTGGGGACATAATTTCAGCTATAATCTGTCATCCAGGCTACAAGTTTGTATCACAGCTCCGTTGTGCACGTACCCTAAGAGACGTTTACGTAATGTGAATAACATCGACTGTCACATGAATATGTAAATGATGATACCTAAAAAATATAAATTCTCCATTTTTTTCTCAAACACTGCAAATGTGAATTGCTGTGGTGAATAGTCTTTCAACCCTCTGGTTAAGTCGGCATATGATTTTTATTTTTCAAATTCTCTCTTCTTTGAAAACCTTTCTATGTCATTTGTAATCTTTTCTAAATTAATTCCTCTGACATTACCTTCTACTCATTACCCAGCAGAAACCTGTTAGATAGTTGAGTTTTTGTTTTGTTAAAAAGATTCCATTGACAAATATAATTGAAAAGTTCTGGAAGATCATATAAGGTGCTTGATTTTCAAACTAAAATGTTGGTGAATTTAAACTGACAATTCTTTTATTGTCTATACCTAAATGGATATTATTATGCGGTTTCAGGCGTATATTTTTTGTAAAAACATGAGCTTCGTGCGATTTTTTTTTTGTTCAAAGAATGCATTGTGTACCAACATGGTGTGAATGCATTACAGTCCTACATTTAAGAAATTATTCTTTGTATCGTAGCTCTTTCATGGTTTTTGCTTTACAGATGTATATTGACGAAACCCACGATGGTTTAAAGTAGCATTTGTGCATTATAGTTTTAGGAACTAGCTAGGCGTTGAGATGTAATTATTTTAATAACTAGCCAGGTAACATAAGGTAGGATATGTCATACTATACTTTTGTCAACTTGTCATATTATTTGTCATGCTGCAGTAGCTTTTTGTCTGTATTAATATCGTCTGTGTATCGAATAGCTACCACACTTTGTCCTGGCTAGTTAATTTTGTATGTATTAATAATTAGTATCTAGTATTGTGAACAGTGAGAATTTAAAAAAGGTACCTATGTAATGTCATTTTATTTTGTTCAGGTGCCAGAAAATTTTAATGTTGTTTCTCCTATTTCAGGCGCCGTATTTCTACCTTTAATTGGTCATATAGGTACTATATTTAAGTCTTTGTGAACATTATTTTTCACCGTTAATAAATATTGCGAACAACACAAAAATAATAATTTATTTGTCAACGAGAAACTGGATCATCCACAAACTTACATCCTCTGCATTGAATTAATTATCATCAGGTTATGGGCCCAGGGCGGCTAAGTAAGACATTGTGGATTGTAGGAAGTCTGTAAACAAGTCAGGAAGTCAGTAAAAAAAATCAGAAAGTCAGGTATTTGGTGTGTGTTGAAAGGTAGGTATTGAATTAAAGCCACATGGATTAGACAGTGACGAAGTGGTGAAGGCTTGGAATAAGCAAGATCTTAAAGCACAAGCCTTAATTGGCTTGAACGTGTAGGCAGTAATATAGCAATGCGAATTGCAAATTGTAATTCATCTTATCAAATGCTAAATCGCCTGGATACTTTGTATGGCAAAAAGTCAGGACTTACTATTGAAGGTTTGAATTTGCAAAGAAAGTTTTTTGACTTTAAGTATGATTTAAGTAAGTCTGTAATTGAAAACTGTATGACACTTCAACAATTTTCTGAAGATTTGGAGGCCGAAGGAGAACAAGTCAAGGAAAGTTGGATTATGACTAAAATTTTGGGAAACCTACCATTCAAACTGCATCATTTTAGAACAGCGTGGGATAATGTTAGTGGGCCAGATAAGATTTTGAACAAATTATTTGAACGTTTCAGGCTAGAAGAGGACAGATTGAAAGAAAGTCAGCAACTAAATCAAAGTCAGTTGGTGGCTTCAAAGGCTTTTGTTTCACAACATAATCACAAATTGGAAAAGTCACATGCTGGAGCAAATTCTCAAGGAAATTCAAGTGTAGAATGTTTCAAATGTGGTAAGAAAGGTTATGTTAAGAAATTCTATAAAAATGCATCATCTGCCAAATTTTTAACTTATTGTAAAGAAAATTATGCCTGTAATAATTGTCGTCACAAAGGACATTTTGCTAAGGAAGAAGTGTACCACAACAAATCCGTATGAAATGTCAGCCAATAGAGCAAGAAGTCAGAAAAATGAAAATTAAAGTCGTCATGCGTTTATCACTGTTAGTCTGTTGTCTGCAAATGTGAAACACATAAACTCCTGAACAGAATTGTAATGATTTGTGGTATCAAGATTGTGCTGCCACACAACATATGACTTTTCGCATGGAATGGTTAACAAACTTTGTTGAAATTGAAGTACCTACTATGATTATTATTGGAGATTCTACTCAACTGGAAGGAATAGAAATTGGTGAAGTAGAACTCGAAGCTTTTAACTGATCGGTATCAAGTAATATTGAAGAATTGTATGTTCCACAGATGACTTTCAACCTTTTTTTTGTCACTCAAATTTTAGATAAAGGTTATGTGCAATGCGCAGATACGGAAAAACCTATTTTTGAAAATCCAGATGATGATAATATTGTAGCAATTGGTGAAAGGGACGGAAATTTGTAAAGAATGATCCTTCGACGTGAAAAGACTGGAAAATATTTACCTAATTCTATTAAAATTTGGCATGAAAGACTAGCTCATCAGAATATCGAGTATGTCAGGGATATCTTGAAAAGAAATGAAATAAAGTATGTTGATGACTGGAATGATTATACACTGTGTCCGTAAAGTAACGGATAAATTCATTATTTTGAAAACGGTAGAATTTTTGAAAAATCGCTCAGACACGTCCATTTTGTTTTTTTGTTTGAAATTTTTTGATATATTTTTTATTATACAGGGTGTCTCAAAAATAGCTTCGCTGCTATCAAGTGGTGAAGGGGCAAATCAGAAGCGTGTTGCGGCTAAAACAAGTCCATAATCCATCAGATTGACTTCTGATTTGCCATTGTACCACTTTGTCTGAATCTTTGAACCCACGATTTCAATAAAACTTTTTAAGGAGCATCACGTATGCGTATACGCCGAATATTATAGCGATTACAAAAACGTCGCCGTGCCGGGACATAGGAATCGTTCGATTTAAAAAACGCCTCTACCATAAACGCGCGTTGCTCGTTCGACCACTGTTTCATGTTTACTGATGATCCGCAAGTAGTCGCCACGAATTTCCAGCGTACACCCCCATAAATATCAAGTTGGATGTACAAGGCGCATTCGAAATGGGCAACTTTCTCCGAGTCCCTGTATTTAGGAAGAAATTGAAAGATAGGTAAGCCTTTGTCGAGTACCCCATAGGGAAATTAGACTTCCTCTGCGGAATGAGGCCGAACAAGTTGAATTTTTGCAGAGACCTTCGTTTCGATGTTCTTATGCAGGACAAAAAAATCGAATATGCCTACCCTTATGCGTCTTGAGATATCGAAGGTCAAAGGTCACGAAAATCGTTTTTTTTTTGCGAAAATCTCGCTTCCAGTGCATCTGACGTCGAAGAACTCAAAACAAAACTTACGTAAAATAGTATTTTCTACAGAATTGTTCGAATACATTTTTTTGTACGACCAACCGTTTTCGAAATATAACGTGATAAAGCGGGAGCGCGCATTCAAAATAGGCGATACTGTAGTATACAGGGTGACCCCGTTCAACTGGTCTAAAATGCTAGGGTATACAGGGTTATTCGTAATTCTATTCATTCCTTTGGAGATGTGATAGAGGATGAGGTAAGGAGTAAATTTAACCATAAAATGCTTAATGCAAAACTCAATAGTTTTTGAGATATTTCAATGTTCCTGTTTTTCTTGAAAACCTAGACCCAACTGCCTTAAAAATTAATAAACCGAAAATCTACCGTACATTTTTTCAACTTTCCTACTCGATTACGTTTCCAAAATTATGGCCTTATGTGTGTAATAAAAAATATTCGGAAACATTTCCGTCATGGGAAAATTTTAAATAAAATCTCTTCAAAAATAATTTTTAAAAATACGGCATCAGAATTTCATATCGGTTGTTTTTATGAAACTCATCAAGCAACATGTGTAATTTTTTTTTAAAAACTTCCTTATTTCAATATATCCAACAAGGTACAAACGATACCAGAATTGATCGAAGAGAGAATTTATTCACTCGGTGCTTTCTCTTGGTTACTTATTTTTGCTGATACAGCGGCAGTTCAAATTTATTTACCAGATAGTTTTTATTACAAACAAAGACCATAGTGTTCGGCAAGTAATCCAGTAGAAAAGTTGAAAAATGTTCGGTAGATTTTTTGCTAATTATTTTTTAAGGCAATAGGTCTATGTTTTTGAGAAAAACAGAAACATTGAAATACTCAAAAAATATTGAGTTTTGCGTAAACCATGTTACGGTTAAATTTACTCCTTACCTCATCCCCTATCACATCTCCAAAGGAATGTATCGAATTACCGATAACCCTGTATAGAGGAACCATAGAGAAGTAATTTGAGATAGGACACCGATGGTCGGAAGTGCGCCGTTTCCAATATACAGGGTGTTGAAATTTAAGCAAACCCCTTTCATATCATCTGAAGGACTAATGCTAGGCTGTTCAAATTTTCAGGGATGATTGATGTAGAAATGATATTTAAAAATTCACATAATGCACGCCCATTTTCTACCTGGAACCAACCAAAAAAAAATAAAATTTGAAACAAATTGCTTTTTTTTTTTTTCAAATTTTATTTATTATTTATTTTTTTTTGGGATGGTTCCAGGTAAAAAATGGGGATGCATTATACGAGTTTTTAAATATCATTCCTACATCAATAATACCTGGAAGTTTGAACAGCCTAGCATTAGCCCTTCAGATGATATGAAAGGGAATTTTTTAAATTTCAACACCCTGTATTTTCGAAACGACGCACTTCCGACCATCGGTGTCCTATCTCAAATTACTTCTCTATGGTTCCTCTATGTACCTTAGCATTTTTGACCAGTTGAACGGGGACATCCTGTATAAAATAGTATCACCTATTTTGAATGCGCGCTCCCCTTTATCACGCTATATTTCGAAAACGATTGGTCGTACAATAAAATGTATATGAACAATTTTGTAGAAAATACTACTTTACGTAAGTTTTGTTTTGAGTTCTTCGACGTCAGATGTACTGGAAGCGAGATTTTCGCAAAAAACCGATTTTCGGGACCTTTGACCTCCGATATCTCAAGACGCACAAGGGTAGGCATATTCGATTTTTTTGTGCTTCATAAGGACATCAAAACGAAGGTCTCTGCAAAATTCAGCTTGTTCGGCCTCAATCCGCAGATTGCCCTTTTTTTTGGTCCAATTTCCCTGGGGTAGAGGCTGTTTTAGAGCAAAGACGAATATTTTCAGTAGGATAACATTTTAATATGTGGTGAAGTTGATTGGTTTCTTCTGGAAAAAGGATAATTGTTTTTGACGTAGCAGTATTAAACTGTTTATTGTGTGTTATATGGGAACGCTTGTCTCATTTTCAATCTTCACGTGTGTATCATAAGAATATTATTGAAGAGTTGTGAATTTTGGCAAGGATGTGAACTCTAGTGACAAACTCTTCCTATAGCTATTACTCCTTATTTATGAACTAATTATTTGGTACTTAATTGAGAGGCTCACTATCAACTTTTAAGGAATACATATAGGGTGTCCCCGTTCAACTGGTCAAAAATGCTAGCGTATATAGAAGAACCATGGAGAAGGAATTTCAGATAGGACACCGATGGTCGGAAGTGCGTTGCTTCCAAAATACAGGGTGTTGAAATTTAAACAACCCCCTTTCATATCATCTAGAGGGCTAATGCAAGGCTGTTCAAATTTTCAGGGATTATTGATTTAGGAATGATATTTAAGAATTTGTATAATGCACCCCCATTTTCTACCTGGAACCACTCCAAAAAAAATAAAATTTGAGACAAATTGCTTTTTTTTTTTCAATTTTTTTTTTTTTTTTTGGGGGGGTGCATTATATAAATTTTTAAATATCATTCCTACATCAATAATCCCTGAAAATTTGAACATCCTAGCATTAGCCCTTCAGATGATATGAAAGGGGACTGTTCAAATTTCAACACCCTGTATTTAGGAAATGACGCACTTCCGACCATCAGTGTCCTATCTCAAACTACTTCTCTATATATCCTAGCATTTTTAACCAGTTGAACGGGGACACCCTGTATGTGTCAAGTTAATAGGTCTGTTCTCACAGAAACTACAAACCAGCCAGAGCGTTCTTGATTGGTGCCAACAAACAGTTTTCTGACTATTTTCAACCAATGAAATTCGGTCTGACTGGTTTTTGATTTCTGTGAGAACAGACCTTTAGTTGTAAGTATAGGTCCTCATACTTTGTCAATAAAGGTATTTATTTTATTGCTTCTTGGACAATGAAGCACTTTATTCAAACATATTTGCAGCAGAGGGTAGGTACTACCAAAAATACACATGTAGATAACGGCTAGGCGCGCTAGTTTTTCTTTTCTAATATAAATCATGGCGAGTTATTCTTAAGATAAAAGCCCAGTTCATGTAGACGTGAATTCGCCGATTTTAGAGTGAAAATCTCCGAGAAACAATGGTATCGGGTCGTACTGAGGAAACCTTGCACCAGTCGGTACTAGCTGAAACATTATCATAAATTTGAGTACCTATCAAATTCTCAGCAAATCAATATCCAGTTTTGTCGCCGATCTAATCACATCAAAACTGGGTACCGGTGTGTCATAATTTGACTTAATGCTAAAATTTATGGTAATTGTAACACGTGGTGCAAGATTGGCAGCGAACGATAGTGATATTTCTGGGAGATTTTAACTGAACGAGTGTGCAGAGGCGTCAATGCATGTCGAAAACTGGGTTTATCAGGCGAACCTGATTGAAATAGTTCAGTGGTCTCGGTTTCGTTGTAGATCTTACATAGCAACGACGAGCTGCGAGAACACCGAAATGCTTATATGTGCGCAACGAAACTGGGTACCGGTTTACCATGATTCAGTTCTTCAATCTACTCATATCAAAGTGTCGTAATTTCAACATGACTCATGTGAGAGATATTTTTGTTTTTTATTGAAGTTCTGGTTCGATTTTCGATTAACTACCTGCACTAATAATATTCTTTCCACGCACAAAACAAATGCTTATAGCCAAGATAGGTAAATTCTGTTATACGTGTGAGGTAAATTGGTAGATAAAATAATTAATAATTCAATAATGTTATGTTAGGCTTTAGAAAAATCGAATGTTAGTAAAATGAAGTTCACTTACTGTATAGAAATGAAGATACACAAACATTAGTAGACAGATACAGAAGCCACAGGCGTTGACAGCCACTTCTCGTACCACTTTGGCAAATACACAGTAGTATAACTTGGAAACACTGGGTGGTGGTATTATTTACGGATTTTTTTTGTAGGTTTGTGATTTTTTTTGTACAGCACTACGGCACTAGAAAACAGCTTGGCAGTATAGGCTGGACAGACTAGATTTTGGGGTAAGTACAAGGGGGAACTTCGGGAACAGAACTTTAATACATGTTTTTTGCTAATGCCCAAATTATTTTTTTATTCAAATGCGCCGTTCCTGTATCAATCAAGACAATTGCACAAAATACGTTTGAAAACTGAAATTTATTCTTGTAACTATTTTTATAATTAGCTATACCAAATTTTAAGTTGATATTCAAGTTGAAAAAATGTATACGCATTTAGTGCGCCAAATTTGGGCAAAAAAAAAGTATAGGTATTTCATAAGACACAACAAGCAATAGGTGTACAATTATTCAAATCCCATAGTACTTATGATCGATCTGAACATGTATACATGAATATATGCTTCTATTCTTACTCAATACATGGTCAGATCGATCATTCCCACCTATTACCAGTTTCATCTGACAAAATTAGCTGTATGTCCGTCCTGTTCTGCGTCCGAAGTCCCAAACAATTAACAGATAAAACCCTGCAAAAAGATTAAACAATGATTAACACAAAACAGCAAGTGATTGGTCTAATAACTTTGGTTTAATAACAATAGAAAATAAGGGTACAATTCAATCAAATACATGCTCAATATGTATATAAGATATTGTAATTTAAGACTCAAAATTAAATTCTACAATCCAGTTGCTGGGGATCGCAATGATATCAAGTTCACGAAAGAAAATACACACTTTCGAGATTGGTAATTCAGCTACAAAATTAACTAAAAATAATGACAATTGGGAATCGGTACAAGTTTTATAAAATTGACAATTTATCGCAGATTTTACAGTTGTTCCTAAGACTTTTTTTTTTACCAGGAAAAACAGAACTTCAGTAAACAGATTTACTAAAAGCATCCCACCTATTTTGTATAGTCGACGAAATTAAAATGTTTTCTGAATCTGACATAGCTTGTGTAGTGAATTCATCCAAAAATTGCGAAAACTAGAAACTTTGATAAGACACCAAAACGATCCGTTTTGGTAAGAACTTACACACCTAGAGTCCCATTGTTCAGATAATACCTAGAAGTTTATGTATGTGTAAATAGAAATCAAAAATTGCGAAAACATACCGAAAAGGTTTTGGATTTTCACGCAAATTGAAAACATTTTGATCTTTGAATTCGGCTTGAACCGAGGCTAGAACTCACAAAGCTGAATTCACTATGCAGACCTTTTTGATTGGGTTCTAACCAAATCAAAGGCTGACATTTTGAAACTTTGACAAACAGAAAAATTTCCGGAAATATTTCTCTGGGCGTGATTACACTGGAAAGTTTTTTGACATAGTAAATTCGCATGGCTGAAACTTGTAACTTGTGTCAGGTTTTTAAATATTGACATAAGATCTTAAATTCTCACGCAAATTAGAGAAAAGATGAATTCTGAATTCGGCATTGGACCACCGGGTTTGGCAGTTACAGCTTCACATTATCCAGGTAAATATTATAATATCAAAATTTGCTAATAAGCTGCTTAATAAGTAAATCAAAATCATAATTACTTCTCAAATATATTTCAGTCTTCTTTCTATTCTGAAAAATAGAGTAGCTATGAAAATTTGCTTCGCATTTATCATGAATTGGTTGCCTTCGACTGCACATAACATTATTATCCTAATAAAAATGCAACCCTTAGTAGTGTATTTTCGTTGGAAATTAAAGTTTCTGTATTTGCTTCCGATTCCCAAGAGTATTTACTATTTGCTCGCGAAAACCCCTATAGCACCAAAGCCTTATTTCTTTTTTTATCTCATTCATTGCATTTTCCCCAGCAATTGACTTGACAAGTCACCCAACATTTACAAAAAAAAAAATAAACGTGGCTTAAGGAATAATAAAAAACTTAAACAACAGAGGATGCCTATAACGCGCTTACGCCACGAAGAACAAACATCGTTACAAAAAAAAACTAAAAAGAAAACTTATTCAAAAACCAAGAAAAAAACATGAACCCAACATAACATTTAAATACGGAACATCCTCGTCATCATATTATCAAATATTAATTAGCAAAAATACAGGACACTTATTGAAGCGTTCAATGGGACAAAACTTACCTAGGTCCTTAGTCTATTTGTGCCATCCACAATATTCACTTAAATATAAAGCTAAAATTTGTTTTAAACATTTAAGTGCTGACTTAGATACTCTTTGGTGAGGTTTGTGTAAGTACTGGCCTAACAGAGAATTGTATCGGTGTATTGTGGCAGAAAAGTCCATAGCAGCCTGCTGCTACTTTAAAAATTGTCTTTGTTTCTAAACAAGAATATAAAAACTCGCTCCATGTTCCGCCATATTATCGATGCTATCCCTAAATTAATCGCCCCTCCAATAATGCTATAGATATAACAGGACCTAAATAATTTTTAATTTTGAAAGCAACAATAAGGCCTCTGTAGTTTTACCAGGATACAGCCAAAAATAGAACCAATATGGTGCAGTGTATCGATATCTTTTTAAATGGTAATTTCACTGTGATGAAAAGTAATAACATTTATTATGCTCCATGCATTATGGGTAGGTACCTTATGAATTTTGATAAATTTGGACAGTGATACTACCATAATCGAAAGAGTCGTTATTTCTAATGCAATAAGCTATAGTACCCTACTGGTTCCCATTAATTCTTTTTTAAAGGTATGACCATATACAATAATTACTTTATCAATGTACAGGGCGATCGTTTTGTGGACCGCAGTTAACTAGTAAAAATATCTCACAGTTCGTAAAAATAGCAGCTAAATCCTGAGTTGGGCACACTGCACTGGCGCGGTGTTTACTTTGTACAAGGGAAATGTATGTAGTACAAAATTAATTTTTATGTGTTTACTATTATTTTTTTTTGGGGAGCTGTACTGGCTTTTGTGTCAAGCAGATAAGGTTTAATTTGGAAACAGAAATGTATCTACATGGATATGTCAATTATAAAAAATAAATAAACGCTTTCTTCTAGCTTTATCGTTTACAATATTCCAACACAACTTTGATAGATACGATACACATTTTGGCTATTTAAGTAAGTATAGTATTAAGCCAAAAAGTGACCGTTTCTCTAATCTCCCATAATCAATAAAATAAAATAGATAAATGATGACAGTTTCTGTCTCCAAACCACAAAATTATCCTACTCGAATTTTTACATTCCTATGTACTATATCTATACTATACTTTGGTTAATAAGGTTTCGCCCCTTCTTTGGCCCTTTTCAGTTGTACCTTGAGCCGTTTGGTACCAATCTGAAACCCATTCATTGCTGCTATGGCTTGTTGTGCCGAGCTCGCGTTATCGAACGACACGAATCCGAAACACTTGGACAAGTTGGTCTGTTTGTCGATGAAAACTTTGGCAGATATTACGGGCCCGAAGGGCAGGAACGTGGATGCCAAGTCTGTGTCGGTAAACTCTTGGGGTAGATGGTAGATAAACAGGTTGCATCCATCTGGTCCTGAAAAACGGAAACAAATTAGTTGGAGATTATCGTGATAACTGATTTAAAAAAAAAAGATTTTTGCAAATTGTATGGGATACGCCAATGACATTATTAATACAGATAGACGTAGCTATTGACAAACACCGCTGTTCAGATATCGGAGCAATTAATTATTCAGAACGCTTTCAATTGTTGTAGGGGCACTGTTTTTCAGTCTTTCATCCCACTTTAAGAGCTCTGTTTCAGAAATTGAAAAAAAAAAAACAAACAATTTGTTTTGTCAATTGAGTGAATGAAAATATAGTTATTGAATTGATTGATTTTGTGTAGTTGCTCGTGCTGATACATGGGGCGCAATCATTTTCGGACACCTCTCATTGGGATTTGGATTGGGTTGGGTCAAAAACTGAAGCCCAAAATAGGGACCAGCTCATTTCGGGTTTACACTTGCATGTTCACCTTCGATGTGGCCTTTTTGACTTTGAGGTATTACAGGGTGTCTCAAAACGACCCAACTATTTTGAATGGAATTTAAAACCAATCTGTTTATTGTTTCGTGGGTTATTCTCGTAAGCAATAGAGTTAAGATAACCCCCACAAGAAAAAATCAGGGTTTCGAGGCGGCCATTCGATGTTATCACCCCTTCTTGAAATTACTTTTCCGGGGAACAACTCGTACAGGGCTTCAATTCCTAGTGGTTTGCAACGTGGAAGGCATATGACGACTACTTTGGACGTATTCAGTTCAAATTCTTGGGTAGTGAAACATGGCTCTGGTTCAAAAGAGCGATATTCGAAATAGCGACATCAAAAACGCGACATATTGTTAAAGCAATACATCAAAATAGCGACCTTCAAAACAACGACATATCAAAAGAGCGATAGTCAAGAGGCGATACTTCAAAATAGCGACATTGCAAAAGAGCAACATATCAAAAGAGCGACACATGTAAAGAACGAGAT
Organism: Ceutorhynchus assimilis; assembly: GCA_917834065.1. Lineage (NCBI taxonomy): Eukaryota > Metazoa > Arthropoda > Insecta > Coleoptera > Curculionidae > Ceutorhynchus > Ceutorhynchus assimilis. The sequence continues at coordinate 105,313,345 of OU892277.1, forward strand.
TTAAAACAGCAGCATATTAAAAGAGCTACATTTACAACAGCGACCTTTAAGCAAATGAGGGTCACATCAAATTGAATCAATAATAATAAAAAAAATGCAGACTCAATCAAACTAACCCAAACTAACCCGTCGGCCTAGTGCAATCTAGTCCTCGTAAGTTAGCATTTTATTTGAAAAACAAAGCGCGCTCAAGAGATGCTACGTTGTAAGTAAATTAACTTTGTTTTTTTTTAAGTAAAATGATCGCGAGGACTAGATCGGACTAGGCGGACGGGTTATTCTGGGTTAGTTTGAGTAAGTCTGCAACATTTTTGAACCAATAATAATCAAGAAAATGCAGACTTAGTCAAACTAACCCAAAATAACCCGTCCGCCTAGTACGCTTTAGTCCTCGTAAGTTCAAAAATGCGTGCTCAACGGATGCTACGCTATAACTAAATTAACTCTGCTTTTTGTAAATAAAATGCTAACTTACGAGGACCAGATCGCACTAGGCGGACGGGTTATTTTGGGTTAGTTTGAGTAAGTCTGCATTTTCTTCATTATTATCGATTCAAGTCGATGTGTCGTTCTTTTGTTTAGATGTCGCCGTCTGTCGCTTTTCTGATATGCTGCTGTGCTGTTTAGATGTCGCTCTTTTAATATGTCGTTCTGTCGATATGTCGCTGTTTTGATGAGATGTCGCTGTTTCGCGCTTTTAATGTGTCGCTCTTTTGATAAGTCGCGGTTTTGATTTGTCGCTCTATTTGAATGTCGCTGTTTTGAATGTCGCTGTTTTGATGTGGCGCTGTTTTGAATTGTCGCTCTTTTTAAATGACGCTGTTTTGATATGTTGCTGTTTTGAATGTCGCTAAAATAAGACCGCCGTTTTGAATATCGCGGTTTTGAATATCGCCCTTTTGAACCGGAGCCGTGAAACATACCACGAGACAAGCGACGGAAATTCTGAGTGTCTCGAGTTCTGTATTCTTACGTGTATACTTTCTCCGTTGCATTTTGTAAAGCCCTGCAGAGTGATACATTTGTATTTTTATGTCCTAGGTACTTCCAAGAGATGCATGAGATGCGCGCTAAGAACGCCGCACTACAGAAAAGATTCGATGAGTTACTGGCTTCAGGAAAGAGCCACGAATTCAGTTTATTCAGATAATGAGAGAAATCTGGACAGAGATTTCGTCCACGACAAAGAAGAAGATTCAGATTTTGCTTTTTTTTTTTAAATTGGTCTGCTCACAAAATATAAAGTCTATACTACCCAAGCGGTACCATAAGCGGAAGAAATTAAGTGACGATGAACCCCCCGTTTGATAACGTTAAGGTTTAATCGTTCAAGAAATTAAGTACGAGGCATTGGGTTCCAGAGGTGGGTAGTACGTCACCAAAAAGAAACCCTATATCAAGAGCTCTTTGGGGTAGTTAACTTCACCACATACGGATGAAATGCCGGTGAAGTTCTTGTGGTTCTCAAATAATTTCTTCGAGCTAGAATGAGTCTGGCCAGATTGTCAGAACATCTTCCATGGTATGAAATAACGACAAGTCGGCCTTCTTACGTCTATGTTCGAGAGATTGCAATGAATTGGTAAGAGTTACTCTTCTTTTTACTGCATTTAAGAGAGTCAACGAATGCTTTGGAGCATCGCTACAGATGTAAGAACACTGTTCCATACATGGTCTGATATGAGCCTTATAAATGAGAAGAGAGTTGAGAAGTGAAGAAACTTTTTGCACGAAACAGAAAACCTAATTTTTGAGAAGCGGTTTTGACTATTGAAGATACATGGTCATGCCAAGTAAGTTGGTTTATGCGGTCACCTCAAGAAGAGATACTGTTGCTTGAGTTTTGGAAGCATTGAATTTGACTGGGTTGCTAAGACCCCATCATATTCAACAAATCATTTATAAAAATGAGCAACAGTGTTGGGGACAGAATTGAGTCTTGGGAAACGCCTGCATTTATAGGCAGTGTATCAAAAGACACATCATCGATTACAACATGCAGTGACCTGCATTCCAAAAAGCTCCTCAGCCAATGGCAAAAAAATGTCCAATGCTACAATTCTAGATTTCGAGAGTCGAGTTATATGACGTACGTCAACAGATCCCCTTTTGAACCAAAACCACTACTGTTTTTCAGAGATGGGCATCCAGGTATTTAACCAGTTTTAGGTTGTTGCCTCTTCCATTACTTTCGAGAATACGGATATAAGTGAGATGACGTCAGGACCACAAGATTTCCCAGTGTCAAGTTACAGAAGAATTAATGCCGGCGACTCTGGACATGAGGCACAAGTTCTGAAGTCGGAAATTTATTAAGGGTCCATAAACCCTGCCTGATGGCTCTGCAGGGGACTAAGATAAGAAATATGAACAAAATGTTTTTGACAGGGAGGAAAACTGGATACCGGCTTACCACGATTTGACTCTCAAACTCCAGAATCCGCTTTCAACAAGTATGTTCAGTGATCTGCAAAATTGTTATGAAGCTTGTTTGCAAACTCGCTGAAATTCAAAAGTAAATACAATTGTCATTTTGGCCACTGTTCATTTTAGCGAATACTGTACTGCTTCCTAGCCTACCTGTATTAATAAGTCATTGCGAAAAGCACATTTCGTACGTCATTATTCGCATTAAAAAAAAAGTATACATTAAAATCGTATAGGTAACATTTAGTTTAATCCACCACTCATATATTTTACAACGAACATACCTGCGACTAATTACTAGGACGTGCTATTTTTAGATGAACAAGGCAAATAGAGTCATTTAGCCTGATAATTAATGATACGCGCAAATATACCCAACGCCAGGTCCAGACTCGTAAGAGTTAAATAATAATCGCAATTAAATATTAAACGCCGTAAATTATCGAATGGGCATGTGAAACAGAAACTGCAGACTCCCAGACCGCCAAATGAATAATCGGCCTAGCGAATTTTGCACCTGCGAGAGCAAAATTGATGAGTCAGTTATGTAAATGATTATTTGGCGGATCAAAAGATTTTTGGAAAAGTAAATCCAAACAAACTTTATCTATCAATCAAACTTTCAGGAGTAAAAAACAAAAAAAGGACGAAGACGAAAGATGCGATGGTTTTGAAGCATTTCAAAAATGTATAAATAAACAGGAATCAAATACGATCTAAAAATTAACGTAATTTCTTGTGGTCTATGACAAAATACGCTGGAAAATGAAGCAGCAACTTGGTTGATATGACTCTGGGGTAAAATAATCAACCAAACAAAATGATCCAGGTTTGTTTGATAGAAAATCAATACCATGTGGACGCAGCAGGAGGACTAGCTCAAATTGGGCTCATCCAGGTTACCTATATTGGTTGTTATCAGACTTTCATCAAATTCAAGTAGGTTTAAGCTACTACAGTGAATATTAGAAAAACATTGCGACATCACCAAAGCAATATTATCGGAAAATATTCCAAAGATGCAGAGCTGGTTGGAGTTTGTGAAATTTGGACTTAAACTGCGCGCAATTACTAAAAATACTACATGGTGCATTGTTGGGCTCAGCAGCTCCAGAGATCTGGAAATACCTCTACAGTATTTCGATTATTAACTTTAGCACAACAGCTCTAAAAACCATATCTCAGTTGTGGGTTATTTCACATTTTCACCTTTTTTTTGATTAGGGTCTTCATGAACATCCCTTGAATCATGAGCAACTTCAAATTTTTGTTCTTCAGCACTTTTTTCATCATCTTCATCAAGTTCTTCTTCATCTCCACCATTAATACTCAATTTATTTTGTTTGTTTGTTAGCTCCTGACTTTTTGTTTAGAAAATTTTCTTTTGGCGCTTTTCTCTCGTCATTCAGCACGTTTATGTTTCCCGGTAAACCGTTTTGATTTAAAACGTTTTAAAAACGTGTTCTAACCAATTTGAAAACGGTTTAAATACTGCGTGAACATCTCAAACCGTTTTAAGGGAGTGCCATCACTGCTTATTATGACATTTGTAAACTGTTTTGGGGAATGCCCCACAGAAGTATAAATACAGGACAAAACGTTTTAAGTTCCAGAACGTTTTAGCGGTTGAAACTGTTTAACGGAAGCATAAACTTGGTAATTGAAATATGCTCTATTATAGCTCAAATCGCCTGCAGTATCATATCAAGCAAAGAGGCCGCCCATAGGCAGAATTTTCAATAGTTGGTTTCTAAATGTGCATATAGCAAAGCCCCAATTGGGGATAGAATATTTTCTTGATAGTTTTCAAACTTCATGGTAATGAAAACTTATTTCTCAAATTTTGCGTTCTTTGGCTTTCTGTTCTTCTCCTCCTCCTTCTTCTTCTTCCTTAACTTCGTATCCCATCCTCTTACAGAATGAGTAGAAGCAGATCATATTTTCCGTTTCCCATGATCTGATCCAAAGTACACAATTTTTCTTTGTTTGAAATTTCATCGTATTATTGCAGCTCTGCTCTGTCCTTATTTCTGCTAGTAATACAAAGAAAAATATTTGTGATGTGCTCGTCCATCTTAAAATATGTTGGTTTAAAGTCGTCAAACTCCTAATTCGATATCGGTCTGAAATTTTCTTCACAGGCATATGCCGGAAGACCTCGCCAATTACTCCCTAATGCAAACGACAAAAAGGTACAAAATATCCTGAATGGACCCAAAAGGAGCTAGTGTTTGTTTCCCGTTTATTCGAACATTTTGCTTGGAAACCGCAAATTAAAAATTAATACTACACTTTGACAATAATCAATAGTTAGAATGCTGGGAAAATGTAGAATCTTCGAACTTATCTGGAACTGGCAAACTCTGAAAGCTATTCGGAGTAAATATTAAATATTCAATGTAGCAAGCTTAACGTATACTAATATTATAATCGCCTTTGTCTGTATGGGCAATTGTATACAAAGTCAAATTCATTTAATGCTTCTTTTGAATTTATCCACGAAATCTTTAAACAACAAAAATGTTAAAGAACTACAAATATTTAACAACACTAATCTATAAACTCGTTTATCATAATATATCGTGCAGCACACAAGTTTCGAGTTTTTCCTGGATACATTCTTGAGTTGCATGCAGATAATGTATAGTAGGCGCATGCAGAAAAATCAGCAACTATGCTGGGCTAATAATAATACACAATAATAATAAAGATATTGTTATTAGAGCAAAAATGTAGCTTGTAAGCGAATTCAGCACCTGGAAAAATTGAATGGCATAATAACTTTTAGCGTAAGGAATAAATTAAGATAAACAGTATAAATTAAATTAAAAGTCAAAAACTACGAAATTTTAATAAAAAAAATGTAGCAAAAATGATGCTGGATAAAATTACATACGCTGTTTCTGTTGTTTTTCTTTTAGTAATCTTCTTCGGACAGCTAAAAGATATAAAATACCTTATTTAAGTTATTACATTCTGCTCACAAGATGATTTTTCAATATGAATATTTTACAAACAATTGATTCTTCTACTATGCCTATTCTTCAGATGATTTTCACATAATCGTAGAGATCATAACTATAAACACAATGGGCAACTGATAACACTTTTTTAACATAAAGTGAATAGGTACTTATTACACTTTGGCTTGCATCAAGACTCAAATAACGACCTTCTTGACATGTCTATTTATTTATGAGGGAACGCATTCTTACGTTCAATGTATTTAACCGTTATCTTTGAATCGATGGATGGTTGCCAACCATATAAATATATCTATGTCTTCAATATAGGAAAATATACGTTCTGCTTTTACTTTTATATTAGCCTGAGTTCAGTTCTGTTACATACAACTATAAAAAAAAAACTTTGCGAACAATATTTGTCTTCAAATTGACTTTTAAATTTAAAATTCATACTTAATTATACCTAGTTATATTTTCCCATTATGTTCCATGTATGTATGTATGTAAGATTGCAACATTCAGCTTGGCTATTTAATAGGAAATGATAGCCATAGATACCGCTTTCCTATATAATTTTTCTTTTCTCACATATTATGTAATCAAGAATACACTTTCTGACGCAATAATTCATTTTGGAAATAGTTCTTTTCTTCAACAAGTGATTCGGTAAAGTTTGGTCACGTTTATCAAAAACAGTCTCTGTGAATAGGTTTCGTTTTGGCAAATCGGGACAAACCGGTTCGCCTATTTCATATTTTTAAAAAAGAGTAATATTAAAAATGGAATGGGCAACAATAGTGAGCACCGTAAAAACGAGAGAACTTGCCCTCCTAGGTAGGGTTGATAATAAAAGGAAAGATACAAGGCCAAAAAAGTGTGGGAAGAAGACACACTTCATGGCTGAAAGACTTGAGAGAGTGGTATCGAACTGTAGCTCTATTTCGAGCAGCCGTCTCCAGAGTATGAAAATTTCTACAGAAAATTGGAAAAAATAGATCGGAATTTAAGAAAATTCCTGATTCAATAGCAGAACATTTCTTCAAATTATTTAATCGTTGTCTCTATACATGGAAATCTCCGCAAAATAAAATAGATGCTGTAAGAAAACACTAAGATGGTATACGGATCAACCACTCAGGGACTCAATCCCTTACGATTCAAAGATGACACAAGACTGTTCAAAGACAGTTCTTACATCTTCAACGAAATTCTATAGAAACCAATTCAACTATTGTTGTGAAAATGATTTGAATTCAACAGTATATCATTGTTACCAGTTGTTAAATTTTGTCATTTGATATGTTATTGTCATCTATGATTGTCATTGCATTAATCAGTTTGTTATGTCAAGTTTTTTGTCTAATAAATTCTAATGAATAGAACTTCCGAATTATACCAAAGTATTGGCTTTATTAGACAAAGAACTTGACATAACAAACTGATTAATGCAATGACAATCATAAATGACAATAACATATCTCACCAAGAATCTAGTGAAATGTTGGTTTTGTGGAGGATCACGTCATCCTAGATATCTTTGTCCAGCTACTTGTCAAAAATGTTCCAAGAAAGGACATTTCGCCAGTGTTTGTAACAGTAAAAAGCATGACTCTACGACAACGTCAGCTTCCATCGTTACTGCAATTATCGAGACTGCAGCTTCGACACCAGGACTTGGAAAAGCTACAATTGATGCAAAAATTTGTGGACAACCAGTTAAAGCTCTTATTGACACAGGAAGTACATCGAGTTTCATAAACGCTTCTCTTTTTGAGCAACTTAAAATTCCACAAATTACTGCTCAGCAACGACTGAATATGGCGTCATATCATTGGTCTCTCAAGTTGAAGGAAGTTGTATTGTGTCACTAGAAACAAATACCCGTACATATGAAAACTCGACATTACTGGTTATGAAAAATATTTGCTCAGTTATTATATTGGGACACGATTTTCTACATCATCATTCTAAACTTGAGTTGTCATTCAATGGAAATCTGGATACTTTGAAAGTATGCGTTTTGATGCGAGCAGATATTACTCCTGCATCTCTATTTACGAATCTCAATAACACTTGCAGACCTATAGCTATTAAATCTAAGAAACAATCACTAGAAGACCTGAAATGTATCGAACAAGAAGTCCGGATAATGCTTTCTGAAGGTATCATTGAGAGCTCAAGCTTTAGTCACTTCCAGTACAAATCATAAGAGACGAATGGTAATCAACTATGCCCAGACTATAAACAAATTCACTGAACTAGACGCATATCCACTTCCAAACGTAGAAGACATTATTTCAAAAGTGTCAAGGTACCAAGTTTTCAGCACTATAGATCTAAAGACTGTATATCACTAAATTCCAATTCTCGAACATGAAAAACCTTTTACAGCGTTTGAGGCGTATGGCGAACTATATCAATTCACGAGAATTCCTTTTGGTGTTACCAATGGAGTTGCTAGTTTTCAAAGAGTTGTTGACAGTATAATCAAGAAAGAAAATCGTCAAGGCACATATGCCTATCTTGACGATATCACAGTAGGTGGTAAGACTCAAGAAGAGCATGACAAAAATCTTCAAAAATTCTTCAAAGTTGCTGAAAAGTATAAACTTACTATAAACTCTACTAAATCAAAGTACGGACTTAGAAAAATAAATCTCTTAGGATATTAAATTGAAAAACAACAAATCAAACCTGATCCTGATCGACTTCTTCCATTCTTAGAATTGCCTCCACCAGGAGATTATTCTAAGAAGGGAAGAATCTTGTGAAAATGATTTGGAATCAACAGTATATCATTGTTATCAGTTGTTAAATTTTGTCATTTGATATGTTATTGTCATCTATGATTGTCATGGCATTAATGAGTTTGTTATGTCAACACTGAAAAAACACAAAGTAAATTTTACAAGTAGTAGGTAGGTATGCCTAATAATTATGTTTCCAATTTAGCAGTTTTAATTATTTAAATTGTAATAATATAATGATTTTTTAGTTAGTGGGCCAATATTTTGTAAAAATTGTTTGAATTCTTAGGCTAATAAATATTTTCAAAGATAAACAAAATCTGATGTTTCTTAATGACTAATAATCCTATCACCAAATACCTATGGATTTTAGGCAAAAAATTCTCATCTTCACTTAAGCGCTGATGACCTCTAGTGAAAAAATTGAGATCTTCAGCTAAGTACTTTGATCTTCAATGGAATCGAATAAATTTCTTGGGATAAGAAAATTGAAAAATTAAGTACCTTAGGACAAGGAAATTGTGTTCAATACATTGAGATAGTGTTTTTGAGACAAGAACTTATTTATTTCCAGTAAAGTATTCGAACAATCCTATGACAAGAAAATATTTAACTTTTTTGAAGAGAATATTCACTTGGCCATATCCAAAGTCGCAATTCCATTGAATAAAGTGCGTATTTCCTTGAATTGAGGAATCCTTTTTTTCAGTGAAGTTCTTTGTCCAATAAAGCCAATATTTTGGTATTATTCGGAAGTTCTATTTATTACAACTATATAGAGCGAAGTTCTTAGATTAGAGAAGGTTGAAAATCAGAAAGCTAAAGAACAATAAGTCAGTTGGTACTGACGGCATTCCTGCTAAATTGTTTAAGCAAGGAGGCCCCAAACTAAGTGGCCAAGCTCACATCCTCATGAATAAAATATGGATTATTGAGATCATACCTGCAGAACTTAGAGATGTCTCCATGTTGCCATTTTTAAAAAGGGAGACAAGGCTCAATGTGAAAACAGAGGAATATCTTTACTTTCTGTTGCGGGAAAGATACTTGCTAGGATATTATCGAATCGTCCAATCCCATCTGCCGAACAGAACCTCCCAGAAACACAGTGTGGCTTAAGACCCAACCGAGATACATAGCTGACATGATTTTGCATAGAAACCTAGAGAACAAAATCGCCCTCTATACATGACCTTTATATTTTTATTGGAAGCATTTGATTCGGTCAACAGAGGAGCTCTTTGGAAGATATTGGCAAAGGTTGGGTGTCCGCAAAAGTACATCCAGATAGTTCTCCTGCTGCATGATAATATGAGTGCGACCTTCCTAAGCAACGCTGGATAAGGAGAGTCTTTTCAAATTGCTACAGGCGTTAAACAGGACTGTGTTATTGCACCAATTTTTTTTTTCTCTATTTCTAGGATCCATACTATACCTTGTCCAGGGTCACCTGCCATCAAGAGTGGAAATTCTGTGCTGACTTGATGGTGGCCTATTCAACCAAATCAGATTACGAGCCAAGACGAAAGTATTAATGCATTCAACCAGGACACAGGACAATCGACCTGGAGGTCAACTTCAACAAGACGCAGATTCTGCACCAACCTGCACTAATCCCCAAGCCTTAAATATAACTATGAATGACCATTCTTTGCAGAACGTAGAACACTTCCCATACTTTAGGAGCCATCTGTTAGCGAATGCAACCATTCACTCTGGAACCCAAGATCGCTGAAAATGTGCTAGAGAAAGTCCTCAACAATCCCGACAGCGCTGAGACCAAACTTTGCGTCTACAATGGAGTTGTAAGACACATGAAAAGCATGGAAAATTATCACTAGCGATGCCTGAAAAGGATCCTACGGATTGAATGGCAAGACCGACGAACGAACATTATAGAGTTATAGGAGGCCAGAGCAAGAGACAATGCTACCAGAGATTGAGTGTCCTGAGACTGTGGAAGAGTGTGCGGCTCCAGAATTGGTTTATATAGCCATCAAAAAACGCACAATCGACGACAATTAGAATAGAATAGAAGATCGTTCATTCAGAATAATTGTAAAAACATCATTAATACTAGTGGACTAAAAATAACTAGACGATCAGAATCAAAATGTATATTTAGGAAGAGGACGTTGATATTTAAGTAAATATGTTTAATAAATTATTTAAAGATAAATATCATTATGTCAAACATCTTTTGTTTTGATAACATCAAGATGTCGAAGGAAAATAATAATGGGACAACACAGAGATAAGACCAATTATAGGGTGTATAAGTTCAATTTTCCTGCGTCAAAATTTGAAAAAAAAAGCTTTTCCTTCCATTCGGCGTTCTTTTCAAAACAACCTTTTAATAAGCTCATAACAAAATCTTATAAAATTATAAAAAAAAAAGATCAAGTGTCATGTTTTCGAAAAACAACTTTTCTCATTTTTCATCCTGAAATGATAAAATGTAAACACAACCATTAACTCTGTACCCTTGCTTTCGTTCAATCTCCCATCGCGACCATACCGTTTTTCCATTGTTTCCTAAACGTCCAATTTTCACCCAAGCAGGTGGGAGGTCTATCGTGACAAACGATTGCAAAGAACGCCGCGACGCCACTGAGACGTAATAATGTTCGTTTTAACTAAAACAAACGAGGTTTATCGTTCGTGTCCTTGATTTGTTAAAGCGTTCTAAGGACAAAAAAGCTACAGAGGAAAACGAAAAGGAAAAAGGCGGAAAAATACATTGTCAAGATCTGCTTAGATTTATTTTACATTACGTCCTGGTTTATTACGGAAGCTGGCGTGAAGATCAGCCGCGTCGCTTTACAACGAACATTTATGTTCCAAGGGGGCGGATTTTTACAAACGTTTCTGGAATTTTAATAATAAAAACGAATTATAAGTTAGCATGTACAAGCTGGACCGAATTCGAGGAGTATCATTGGGATTTTGTTAACCGTAAAAGATAGAGCTTTGGTTTTGGTTAAATTGAGCAATTTAATGCTCAATACAATGCCTGCCTCTTGGGATTTGAGAAATTCCAAGTACATTTCATTAGAATAATCTGTTGGATAAAGGTGTACTTATGGCACAAGCGATTTGTTGAAGAGAAACGAATTCAACATTCCCACATTATTGTTTCGTCTTTTGTATCTGTCGGTCAACATAGTGGATAGGAGTAAAATTTCAAAACAACATATTAATAAATTTGTGCTCATAAAAGCCTCTTGCGAGAAAGTTTTGAGGTAGTTTTGATTTTCCGAATTCACTATGTTTTTTGGGGTGCTGAATCTGAATTTGAAGTTTGCTCGCAAAACTTCGAGACGCGACATTGAAAAAAATGCAAAAAAAGTTTAAAAAATTGTAGTTGAGACAATCTTTTGCGTAGAGCTTGAAAACTATCAATTTTTCGGAAAAAATGCCTCTATTCAAAATGAAAGTACATAAAATTTCCTATGAATTACATTCGTTAATTTTTTTTTCTTGTAGGATGAGCGTTTGGGCTCAAGCTTTAGTCAAAAATTGTCGTGTTTTATTTTTTCTGTCTCCCCAAAAACCCGCCTTTTTCACTCCAAAACACTAATTTAGTATTAAAAACTCGTTCAGTAAATTCATTTTAGTTTTAAATTACTAAACAAAATACAGTTTACACGTAGGTACTGTTAAAAATGCCCTCGAACGTGTATTTTATTTGTGATGAAATATTGGATAATGATTTAGAGAAAATAATAACAACGGTGCGGGAAAAAAAATTTAAGACGTTTATTGTATCAAGTAAGAAGAGGAGATATGTGCTTGAAAAAAAAAAATTATTCATGAAGCTGTGGAAAGGAAAGGTGTCTCACACTATCCATGATCCTCACCTATCAGACTGTATATTGTTCCTTCACGCGATGAGTGGACGGTTGTGACACCACTACTGCTCTGTTTAATCAGAGGAAATTGAAATTTCTCAAAGTCCTGCAAAAAAACAATGACTTGGTACAAGTTATTGAGGCTTTCAAAGACCCTCGAGCTCAACAGGACTAGATGGCACAAGCAGCGACATGTTTCTATTGTTTCTCATATAATATTACAAAAGCAAACCCAATATTGCCGCACTAACTCCCACTGAAGCTGCTGTACGAGAACATTCACAAAGAGTTTACTTGCAGGCGAGGTTATTTGGACCAACTATATTCAATGAATAACAAAGAGACATGAACTAGCACCGGACTCAATACTTCAGCGCATATCTTGTAAATGCAAGAAAGGCTGCGAACGAAATTGAGGGTCTCTATTGCTCTCCAATATGCACAACATGCAACATGTAACGGGTTGTGTGAAAACGTCAAGTCCCCGGACGACATTGTCGAGATAGACGAAAAAGGAAAAGAACTATCTGGAAAAGATCGCTCACATCACGATGTGGTAGGTATGTCTAATCGCAAAATCACAAGTTTGTTTTTTACAATTTCTCTCAATCTCCGATGCTTATGGAAGAACCCAATCGTCTTGACGTCTTCCAAGACCTTCCGCCATCGAAGAGCCTCAGCTAGGACCTCTAAGAAAAACTGGCTCAAATGATATGATAATTTGATAATAAAGTAATGAAAATAATGTTATTTGATAATAAATTAGAGTTTTGCATATAAAAAGTGGGTTTTTGTGGAAATAGATAAAACATACACTTTTCAACTAACAATTGAGCCGAGAACGGTTCGTCGGAGGAAAAAATATAAGAAATAAAATTTAAGGGAAATTTTATGTACTTTCATTTTAAGGTATTTTTCCAGAAAAATGTATGGCTTTCAAGTTATAAGCAAAAGACTGCCAAAACTACCTTTTTTTATTCTTTTTTCAATTTTTTCCAATGTTGCGTCACGAAATTTTGTTGTTACGTTAGATTCGGATTAAACACCCCGAAAAACTTAAAAAATGGAGAAAATTAAAACTACCTCAAAACTTTCCTATCAAAAATACCTACTATTTGATTGCACTATATTTAGGAACTCATATATCAAAAAACCTGATTTTACACAAAGATTTCGCTTGAGATTTCGTTGATAAAATCAATGCTAATTGTGCTCTACTTCATGGAAAAAGCGATTAACGCAATTGTGAAAAATTGTGTCCGAAAGGCATTTCAAACGAACCAAAGTTTGATGTCGTTATTTTTGATGACGCTAAATTTTTATCAACAATGTATAGTGAAAACAATAAATAGTTACAGTATATTATTTAAAGTGCTTAAGCTTGTAAAACATGGAAGAAAGTCTTTTCTCTTCAATAGCCTAAATTCACCCATTAGAAAAAAGTGCCGCTGTGAATCAGTTATCAGTGTGCAATAACTTTTTCGACATGACGGATGAAACTACTATAGAAAAATTCACAATATTCAAAAATTATATTCAAAAATTATAATCAAATGAGTAAGCTTATGACTTACACATAGCAGCACCAGATAGCAACATTCCATTGTAATTTATAATATAATTTTTTTTTCTGACATGAATGTTGAGTATGGTATTTTTGATAGAAATATTTGTTTCTTGTTTCCGTGGGTACCTATTATCTTTTTTTTTCTCAGAACACATTTCTGTATAGGTGCCTACTTAATAAAGCTTATAACCCAACAAAATACAAAACGAATGACACATCCAATTAAATGGCGTCAATTTTAGTTTGAAGGTGACACGTGACACAATACTATTGAAAGCTATTGCCAATAACCGCTTATTACGTGCCCGACTACACGTAGAAACGTGCGATATTTTGATGTACGCCCATCACATTTTATTTACATTTTTATCAATTTTTAGCAAAATCCCGTAAAACTACTTTTTATCAGGTATATAAAAATAGTCTAGCAAAATAATTTATTTATTAATTTGTGTTCAATATTTTAATCGAAACCCATTACAAGATCGTATATTTATTGTTAAATCGGTTTTTGGTAAAATAAACACGTCATCTGTTCGATGCATCGATTATGTTCACGGTGTTTTATTTATGAGTCGCGATTAAAATATAACCATTTCCACTGCCAGCCGGCATATTTTGTAAACACGTTGACACCTTATGCCCCATTTAAATCTTCAAGACTAATTAATTAAAAGTTTTCAACTAGATTGTTTTTCCGAGATAGCGCCATCGAAATTTTTAGTAGTCACTCAAACATGCATTAATAAATTTTTGGTTCTCTCTGCCAATGGACCAATCTTCTTCTGGACAAGTTTATATATATCCAGTTTTTCCCCCCCAAAAAAAGAAACAATATAAGGTTTATACTCAATAAAAGATCATTTGGTGACCAACAAATTACCCAATAAAATGAAACAAAGAATTACGGATGTGCAGTTTCCAACGAATTGGATAAATTACGACCGCACTTTCTCTAAAAACACAATTTGATCCCGGAAAAATTACGGGCGCAACTTTATAGCTTACAATGTGTTGCGGAGGCATGGCAGTATACGGCAAAATTAAATGTTATTGGATACAAGTAACGGTTTTATGTATGAATTTCCTCCAAACTTAGTGAAATGACTTCAATATGTTTCCGGTGTTTTATTAGTGGTAGAGTTGGGACAACAGCGAAGTCGCAATTTTGCGACTAATGACCGAAATATATACCAAATTTAACGTTGGACTTGTGTTACGTAAGTTCGCTTCAAACTTAAGTTTAGCTTAAAATGTTTTCACGGCTGAACAATGAACAATGCTTAGCTAGTCATTGAAAATAATGGGTAATGATGTATTGGGGTTTGATGTCATTATTATCGTTGCATTTTCAGTGGCTGTGGGTAACGGTTTTTCATTTTTACAACAGGTATGCTAAAAATTGTTGTTCTAGGTTAAGCCACTATTGAGCTAGAGGCAGATAGACAAACCAGACCCACGGAATTTGGAAAATGCTATTGAGGGAAGTAAAAAAGGCTTTTGGAAAGAAAGCCATGTAGCCTGGAAGCAAATCAAAAACTTATGTTATTTCATCTAGTGCTGATGAAATATCACAGCATGGCTTTATAGAATAAAAATTATCGAAATACAAAAAGGAGAAGTTTTGTGGATGAAAAAAGAAAAGTAACTCTGGTGGAGGCCCATTATCAAGTTAAAAAAAAAAACGCCAGAAAATCACCAAATGACCGACTACTGAGAAAACAAAATCATTGATGGGTTTTCAGAACCAAAAGTGGACGATTGGTTCTTAAACTCCGGCAATAGCAAATCTAAAAGTGGGCAATTTCAACCGAGTGTTAAGCTCAGGTAAGCCTTTTCAGATATTAGCTGCTTACGATCAGACCATTTTCTGACCTAAGTTAGCGTTTTCGATTTCCATTTTTTGATCAGTGTGCACCGCTATCAGTTTTTTTCTGCAAATTAGGTCAGAAAGTGGTTTGATCGTAAGCAGCTATTGTTATTTGAACGACATTGTCTTAGGATGTCAGCTGTCAGAAGAGAAAAGAACCACGCTGCCAATGCAAGAGACCTTCGACAAGCAAGCCAAGAACATGGACGAGATGATGGATCTGACGTTTGAAATCGGTTTGCCAAATCAAAAAACACAAATATTTCGAGAAGGATTAACAATTGTGTGCCGAGAGCAGGAGTGCGTTCGAAATTACCCTGGGCGTCACACCGAGTGTAAACCAGCCATGAATAATTCATTGCCGGTGTGCACTCGGTGTGACGCTCAGGGTGATTTCGAACGCACCCCAGAGGTTATCCAATAGGCAATAATTGAGAAATCATAATATCAAAGAGCACCTTTAGCCATAAATGAGCCAAGGCCTACTCGATTTGTTTCTTAACACTAATCCAGATCCGATGTGTTTGCACCTTTAAGCAAATCAGACCACAAACTGATTTCCGCTCGAAGGTCGTTTGTTATACGCACAGCTCCTGCTCCGTACGGTATGGCGTGGAGCTGCAGACTGGGAAGGTCTAGAACTCTTCTTCTCGAGATTTGCGTGGTCCGATGTTTGTTTTGAATGCAAAGATACCTCCAAGACTGCACGAGAGGTTACCGCAATAGTTTCCTTACGTATGGAATTGTACATTCACTCCAATACAACATCCCATGCCGGAAAACTCTGCGTTAATAAGCAGTGCCTAGGGTGGAAACCAATGCAAACAAACTCGAGCGGATCAAGATCCTTTCGGTCCTATGCCAAGACCATCGGAAAAAAATTGAAATCTTCCTCCTTTACACTTTTGGTTAAGAACAATAAGTACATTGCTATATCGTCAAAGGAAAAAGCAGATCTCTTTGTTAGACAGTTGGCATCCAATTTCACGATCGAGGACAATGGCAGAGTGCCACAGGTGTGATGTTTGAGCTACTTCAGGCTTACTGAGGTGTTGGTTCAAATATAACACTGTTTTGTAAGGAATCTTGTTTACATCATTCAATTATTCAAAATTGGTCTCATAGTCATTCAAATAGGTTGGTCTTCTCGAAACTCTTGAGGGACCTATGTTGTCACCAACATTTGAGGGCTCAACGGCTTGAAATTCTTGAATGTCAGGTATTGCTCAAAATGTCCTGTTTGAAGTTATCATATTCAGTTACTAACTGAAAGGCTGTCTGTATCTGTTGTAGGTGCTTCAGGTGCTGAGCTGAACGAGATATCGTCATCTGAGAGGACTTCTCAAGGTTCATGCATATCTGGATCTTCACTGGTAGGTGGTGTTAGCGAACTTACTTCAAGTATAATAGCTTACTCCTCTTTAGGACTAATCTTCCAGAATACTGTTTTCGTTGGGATGATTGGAATGATAGGAGGAGTAAACGCATTTTGTTTGGGAGATGTTCGAGGACTTGACTAGGAATACTAGGATTGAATATTTTGAAAAACGATTCATTTGTTTTGATATATTTTCCTTCTCTCTCTGCCAGAATTTGAGTTCCATTAATTTGAGTTATTTTGTACCGTTTTGGGTCAAAAAACGGAGTTAGGCAGTTTGTCTTCAACTGTTTACATAGAACTAGATCAATGATCTGAAAGTTGTGTATTCTTGTATGTTGTATGTCTCTGTTGATCTGTATATACCTTTTGTTTTTCTTACCAGTTTTTGCTATGTCTTCATGTTGTTCTCTATGTCTTTCTTGCTGTGTGTACCTTGGTAATAAATTATTGATGTATCTGCTGAAAACCAGTTCAAATGAGAATTTCTCTGTGGTGGAATGCGGAGTACTTCTATAGTTTAACAAAAATTGATTGATTTGAGAATAAAACTTGCTGAATTCTAACTGTGCATAAATTAGAGATTTTTTGAAGGACTTCACAAACCTCTCTGCCATACCGTTTGCCTCTGGCCAGTATGGAGTGATTTTTATGTGTTTTATACCAAGATCAGGTGAAAATATTTTAAATTCACGACCACAAAGAGGTGGACCATTTTTTGACTTTATAGACTTCGGAATTCCAAATGTGGAAAATGTTTTCTCAAGTGCCTATTGGTTTCAGATTGTAGAAGCTTGTAGCTGGAACAATTTCTGCTATCGGGTACCTTGAATATTCATCTACTAATATGAAGACATATTTCTTGTTGGGGAAAAGTCCAGCGAAATCTATGTCAAGTTGCTGGAACGGTTGATCAGGTAATGCTGTTGATATTATTAACGTTTGTAACTGCCTGACATGCTGCACAACTTTTTACAAATGTTTCTGTTAGCCTGTCAATATTTGGGAACCATATTTTTGAGGAAAGTAACTGTTTCGTCTTGACAATCCTTAAATGACCTTTATGTGCTGGTTGTATTGCAGGAGTTAGTAAGGATGCTGGTAAAATTTTTTGAGTACCTCGTACTATGATGTTATCTGTCACAGTAAGTTTGCAGAACGGTGATAACCCAGAATTTTTCTAGTTGTTTCTGTTATTTTTATTGTGTCAATGAGAAAACTGAGTACTTAATCATGTTTAGTAGCTTGTTGCACTTGTTTAATTGTCATAGCTTTGGGTAATGAGAACTGTAGCATAAAATTTACATATGTTTCTATTTTGGTATCTTCTAGAGCTGAATTAAGTATGTGATGTCTTGACAAATAATCAGATAGGTTGGATTTGCCATCTTGATGAACGACTTTAAACTGATAGGGCTGAATTCTTAATAGTTGTCTCTCTATTCGAGCACTGGGAAAAGATCTGTTGTTTTTTAAGATTCTGACAAGACGAAAAAAGACATGTAAAGTAAATGTTGTTCCATAAAGGTAGATATGGATATGTTGTATGGACCACGTACATTCATGCTACTGTTTCTTTTTCTATTTGACTGTATCGCTTTTTTGGGTGAGAAACGAGCCTACACCTTTCAGGTCCAGCATCTACTATCAAATTTGTTGGTTTATTGACATTATAATAGGATAATGTTGTTTTTTTTTTTAAATTTGAATGTTTCATCATGTTCTGAATTTTTTAATGTTAAATCTCTTAGGATTTTGGTGTTATTAGCTAGGTTCGGTAAAAACTTTGCCATATAGTTCATCATACCCAAAAGACTTCGTACTTCTGTTGGGCTCTCTGGTGGTTTCAAATCTACAATACTTTTTATTCTATCCGGATCTGGTTGGACTCCATCTCGTGAAAATATGTATCAAAGAATTTTATCTTCGTTACGCTAAATACACATGTTGATCTGTTAATTGTAAGGTTAAATTCTTTCAATTTCTGTAATACAACTTCTAGAGACTGGTTGTGATCTTCTACAGTGTTACCAAATACTAAAATATCGTCACTATAATTCAAAACTCCAGGAATATGTATTAAAATCTGTCTTATTGGAATTTGGAATATTTCCGCAGCAGCATTTATGCCAAAACTTAAACGTTTATATTTGTAGAGACCCAAATGCGTTGAAAATGTTGCTATATATCTGCTATCTTTGTTTATAGTCAGCTGATGGTATCCAGTTAGGCTAGATTGTGTTGCACCATTGAGCTGGGTAATCAAGTCACTGATAGTAGGTGTTAGGTGTATTTAACGTACTTATTGTTCTGTTAGTTAACCTCATGTCAACAGAAATTCGAATCAAGTCTTTTTTGCGTTTTGGTATGATGAAAATTGGAGATAACCATGTCGTGGGGCCTTCTACTTTTTAAATGATGTCTTCTTGTTCCAAACGATTAATTTCTGCTTCTACTTTTTCCTTGAGGTGATATGGAATTCGCCAGTGTTCTTGCGCTATTGGTTTAATATTTTTTTCTATGTGTAGATGAACTTCAAAGTTTGAAAAATTTCCTACACCTGTGCATATCTCTGGGTATTTGTTCTTGACATAATCTTAGTTAATTTTTGTAGAAACACTGTTTGTTATGTGTATTAATTTGAGTTGCAAGGAGGTGTTGAAACTTAGAAGTGATTGATATTATCTATTTACAACAAGAATTACTGCTTCTGTTGTGTTATTTTTGTGGGACAATTATTGTGTTGTAAATTTTCCAAGAACTTCTAGTTTCTGTTTTCCACAGTACGAAAATATGTTGGTTGCATCTTTAGTTAAGTCATGTTTGATTGGTAGAGTTAAAAATGTTGCTTTGCTAATCAAGTTGACTGATACTCCAGTATCTATAATACATTCTACAGATCGATTATCGATATTGATATTAACTACAGATACATCTCTAATGTTATTAACTGTTATGCAGAATGAGTGATTTGAACTACTCTCATCAGTGTCTCTTTCAGGGGCATTGAAATTAACATACTCTCGGTTGTTGTTTCTGTTGTTGTTTTGGTTATTGTTATAATTCCTGCGATTGTTATTGTCTTGTTGACTATTGCGTAATGTGGATGGCTCTACTTGTGAAGGATTGTATGTGTTTGCATGTTCTGTTGTTACCTTGACTTTGTTGTTGGAATTTCTGTTTGGCTATGTATACCTTCTGAAAGTGCCCTGATTTTCTACAAAAATGACAGGCGATGTTGACGGCTAGAGAGTCTTGTTTATCTCCTATGCGCCACTGGTTACCACAATTTCTACATGTTCTGTTGTTTGTGTTAGGTCGAGAGTTCGTGTTGTTATGAGTACGGCCAAATCTTGTTTGTTCAAATTGAGGTTTTTTCTTTATTCTAGAAACAAGTTCAGGTTGTTCCGACATTTCCATTTGTTGGGCTTGAGTTGCAGTTAACTCGTAGGCTTTTGCTTGAGCTGAGAGTTGCTCTAGTGAAGGTTTTCAGCAAGGACATACTTTCTCAACCTAACAGATGTAGTACACTGGATTATTTGTGACTTAATTTCCCTGTTCTTATCTGGGAAACCACAGTTTGTGCTTAATTTCAGTGAACGAGCATGATACTCTTCAATACTCTCTACTCTCTGATTTATTCTGTTTCAGCCTGCCTGAAGTTAAAAATCTCAAACTCTATGTTTATTTTTGGTACAATATGATTGTTTAGCTTCAATTTCGCAATATCGTCCTTAGGAGGGACACGTTCAGTGAGAGGAGGTTCGGGTAATGAACAGTAAATATCAAATGTTTCCTCACCTACACAATGGAGTAACATAGCTTCTTTTCGACCTGTAATACCAGCTGCGACCAGGAAATTATCAAATGGTTTAGCCCATTTCTGCCCACTGGGGCCTATATGAATGGTTAAATGATCAATATTGATGTTAAAGATGTTCTCTGCTGCCACCGTTCAATGTTTTTCTGTGTTTGTTTGCCGATCGCAATAACGCTCTTGTGGGTATTCGTTGACTCGTCGCCAATATGATGTTTGAGCTACTTTAGGCTTACTGAGGTGTTGATTAAAATATAACACCGTTTTCCAAGGAATCTTGTTTTATATATTAGCTTTGTTCCAACACAGCAGGAGACCCAGTACCGTTACCATTCTACGCAAAGCCTAAAATTTGTGCGTAGAATCCGAAATTCGTATACAGAATGGTTTCCAAACCACCGGGACGATTTTTAACATGTTGGAACAGACCTATTATTATACCAAAGATAAAGATACATGTCTTCTGTCAGCTGATATCCTCCAATTATAGAATCGGAGTTTAACCACAAACCATACCCAAAGATTATTACAAAACCTAGACACTACAACAGGTACTGGTTTCTCACATAGACAACGTTGTCCTTGCACACAAGAATTGGCTTCAGTTTTTCGCAAACTGTTTTCACTCGTTTACAGTCGAGGTTTTTTCCCGTCTATTTGGGAATGTGCCAGATTGCAGTCCATCTCGAAAAAGGGCAAGAAAACTCTTCCTAGCAATTATCGTCCCATCTCACTTATATCCGTACCTTCGAAAGTAATGGTAAACGCAGTCAACCTGAAACTGGTTGAGTACCGCGAAACCAATAAGCTCTCTCTGACAAACAGTACGGGTTTCGTTCTAAAAGATCAACAGGAGATCTGCTGGCATATGTCAGACATCTGGAACTCGACTCTCGAAAAACATGGCGACTCCAGAACTGCAGAACTGGACATCTTCAAGGCTTTTAATCAGGTGTGGCACAAAGGTCTCCTCAACAATCTTCCATCGTATAGTCTTCCGAACGAATTTTGCTATTAGCTGTTAGCCTTTTAGGAGGCAGGTCATCTGATACACTGCTTGTAAATTCCGGCATTCTCCAAGGTTCAATTTTGTTCCAACACTGTTTCTTATTTTTATAAATGATTTGTTTGTAGCTTTGATGTAGCTTGATGGCATCTTTCTCTTCTGACAAATCGCTTGGTACTGCAGACACTTCCATAGGCCACACCCGATAACAGATTCACTGACATCATTGCCAACTGAGGCCCTCAACAACCGTGTCAAATTCAATGCTTCCAAAACTCAAGCAATAGCATTCTCCCTGAGTATCTTCTTAGGGTGACCGCATCGACCAACTTGTTTTGCCAAGACCATGTATCTTCGATCGCTTCTCTAAAACTATGTTTTTTTGTTTCGTCAGTGTTGCCAACTCTGAACCAAGACTGTCCACTAGAAAAAAGATTTAAATCCACTAAAATCCACTAGGAGAAAAAAAATGGCGCTGCAGGCGAAACATTTTTGGACTAGTGGAAAATCTACTAAATTTTTCCCACTCTTTTTTGAAATTTTTAGCACTCCTAATGTCTTTTCTACCATGTTGTGTTGTGTTAGTTTCTTTTCTTTGTTTCTTAGATTTGTTACAGCAGCATGTTTATACCTAAAAGCATGAACGCTGGGTCAGCCGACTACGCTGGGTTTGCTTGACTTTAAGTTTGAAAGTGACAATGTTGACAGTTGACATGAAAACATCATTGACAATATTGACATACCTACGATATGACAAGCCCACAAAAAAATATGCCAAGGATGATACACACTACTGTCTACTACTACACGATGGCCTATCCTCATAAGGTCTGTGTGTAACAAATCCCCTCTTCGCCAAATCACCAGTTGTGATGTAGGCGTGTTATTTCTCGCCTTGACGTAGGCTGACGACTTAGTTATGACTTCGGAAATGGTGACACACCAATATGGCAGCGATTACCAAAAACGAGGCCGATAAGAAATCCTGTAGGTATCATCCTTGAAAATATGCTGCCTTCTGTAAATTAACAGGAATCCTATACAAATACATTATTTCGAAATTTTAAAAAGAAAGATCGAAAACTAATGGGAGCGAAGTATCACTCAAAATCATTGAAAGAATCGCAAGAACCTCACAGGCATCCCATCCGTATGTGATGAAGTTGGCTGCCCCAAGGACCTCTATAAATAAAGGGCTTCTTGTTGGTGGCGTCACTTAGCGCTTAGGTAGTATAGACTTGGCCTTTTGTGAGCGGACCAATATTAAAAAAAAACGTAACATTGGAAAAAAGTAACCATAAATAATTGGATATACAAGTACAAATACGAGTCAGTGTATTCGTCTACCGCCCAGCTTGCTGTAATAAGTTTGACCATTCAAGTGAATGCAAGAACATCTTGTCCGAAATATCAGATCCTAACTAAGATGTCCTGTTTGAAACAAACCCTAAGGAACTAAAAAAAATACACAGTAGCGAAATCATTTACGTGAAACAAGATCGTAGCTATGTCCAGTAAAAAAAAATCAAATTTTCAAATTTACAACCCCTCAAGTGTCCTCTGACCAGTCTCATCATCGGCGCCCTTCAATATTATCAACCCGTTGCCCCGTATGTCTCGCCATCGTCACGGATCGTTGACAACAGATTACATTGTAAACGATTGGTTTTTCATGATGGCGTCAATCAATCATTTTACCCTCGTGAAGTATCATAAATCAATCCCGGAAGTTTTAAATGCAAAAATGTGGATAAATTAATCTGGCGTTATTCGTCTGGGGCGATGGGGGTGTGGCGGCGTGTAATTTCTTTTAAGTGTGACCATCAGCTTTTTTATTGATGATTTTTTTTTCCCGACGCGAGTTTTCGAGTGTCATCGACGTTATTGGCCGGGTACGTGATTAATTGGTTTAATAAGTGGATTTTTTTTGGTTTCAAAGACATTCTTTCTCGATAATTAATGGCAATTAAAATCAATTAATTTCGGATATTGGATAATAATTTATTAAAGGGGATTGTCACAAATTAGTGATAACGACTATCAGATAATCCGAGTATAAAATTCTAAATTAAAAATCAATTGAAGCATATTTTTTTAAATATAATTACCAATATGATACCGAAATGAGTTTTTTAACCCATACCAGACCTTTCATATAAATTTGAAACAGAATACATCCATAACTACTACATATTTTAGATACCAAAATTCGAGTCAAATTTCAAACAGAAAATGTTGAACTAAATAACGAAAAGCACGTTTATATTTTAGAATAGCATCTGCCTGATGCTATTTGAAAATTATTATGATAATTTTCCAAAATGAGACATTTAGTTTTAGATGTTCTTTATATAAAAATCTCTAAAACTCAGATCGAGCAAAAGATATTGCTACATTTCAAATTTGATAATATCAACCGCAAGCAGTCGAGAAATAATCGACTTAAATAAGTGGATTCCTCAGCTGTAAGAGCAGTTTGCTGCAGAAAGCTTGGTGGAAAATACGTCAAGAAATACTGATTTTCCGAAATAGGATAAAAGGTAATCAATTATTATTTGTTACAAAAAGATTTTTTGACGATTTTAATCTACTTGATGGAGATAATGTAATTGAAGCCGAACAACAGAGTGTTAATTATTCAATTAGGCATTGAATATCCGAAAGACCCATTATGGGTATTATGATTTTTCACACCTCATATCCGATTTCATCAATTTTTAATGGCTCGTTTATTTAGGCCCTAGTATATTTTCACCCGTTATTTCAGTAACATTATTTATTGATGTACATATCTGTTTTGACTTTTCGTTTTTGAAATAACAACAAACAACGCGAATATTATTGAAAGAAATCGGAAAAATCAACATTCGTCTTTCCCGAGCCCATCGTTACAAACCTAATAATAGTCGGTAAATCACCTTTAAGTAAATACATACGGTTTAAAATCATATAAATAGGTTAATGGACTCCTGACAAAACTAGACCAAATATTAAGGAACAACCAGGATCATATTCCCGCGTAAAAGCTAAAATAAACAAAGTCGATGCACTTCTTAAATAATTATCTATCTCCTAACTATTATTTATACAAAATGTAAACCAACGAATCATTTTTACAGCCTTTAGAGCTCACGCAATGTGCGGTCTATATTCACTCTCTCTATTTTATAAACAGTAGTTAATTACCGCGTTAATTGTGGCACAACAAAAGCGTGCGTAATAAAGTGAGGAGTTTTATTTTTGATGGATGGAATTTATGCTTTTGAATAATTACTCCACTGTTTGTATACAGAGAAAATTCTCACAGGGCTAGTTTTTGATCATGATCGTGACAAAAACACGCTTGTTAATAAAAAGCATTAGCATAACGTCAATTAAAGGAAGGAGACCAAATTAGGGGAAAAAATATAAAAATTATGAAACGGATTCGAAGAAAATCAATACCTCTCTTTGATCTATGATGTGTTTTTCTTTCAGTTTATTAAAGTTTTGGGAACATTGTAGTCGTGAGAAGTCAACAGGAAAGCAGAAAGCTAGCTCACATCACCTCTACTTTTCTTCGAGATAGCTTTATACAAGTGAGTCGGCGGGTTTGACACCATGTGAAAGCATTGATTTTGACTAGATTGTTAAGGCATCAGTTGGCAATGGTGTTAAGATGGAGTGAATCTGTTCTCGGGCAAGGCGTGTAGAACAGGCTTCAGTAAACGGTTTGTTAGAAGGGAAAGATGCCATCAAGCTACTAACGTCCGCAAAGCTGTATAATGGGTTTCTTGTCAAATTTTACAGATCATTTATGAAAATGAGAAACAGTGTTGGGGACAGAATTGGGCTTTAGGGAACGTTGGCATTTACAGACAATGTATCAGAAGATACATCATCGACTACAACATGCAATGATTTGTCTTCCAAAAAGCTCCTCAGCCAATGGCAAAATTCGTTCGGAAGTCCATACGATGGAAAATTGCTGAAGAACCCTCTGTGCTACCGCTGATTGGAGATGTCCAATGATACAATTCTGGATTCACCAAGTTTTTCGAGAGTAGAGTTTTAAATATGATTGACGTGCAGATTCCCTATTGATCTTTTGAGAACAAAACCTGTACTCTTTGTCAGATATGAGCTTATTGGCTTAGAGGTATTCAGTTCAGGTTGACTGCTTCTTCCATTACTTCAGCAAATACGGATATAAGCCAGACGGGACGATCATTGCTAGGAAGAGTTTTTTTCCTTTTTTCGGGATGGGCTGCACTCTGGCACATTTCCAGATAGACGGCAAAACGCTTCGACAGTAAGAGAGTGAAAACAGTTTGCAAAGAACTGAAGCCAATACTTGTGCGCAAGTTTTGAGGACAGTTGATAGAATGCAGTCGGGACCACAAGATTCCCCACTATCAAGTTGCAGAAGAATTTTCCTAATAGTTTTAGTTCTAAATATAACGTCGTCCATGTAAGAACCATTGGGTGGCCGTACCTGTGGCGCTCTGCCATTCAGTCATATGAATAAAGTGTAGCAAATGCTTTTACTCTACTGCTGAATATGTTTATCTCAAAAAACTTAAGTAAAAGCATTTGCTTCTGTTTTATTCATATGAGCCATTGTCCTCCATCGTAGAATTGAATGCATATTGTTTGGCAAAGAAATCTGCTATCTAAATAGCTCAGACTAACCAGTTTAGATTTCAGTTTTTCATTTGACGACACTGTATTCGTGAGAAACCAACAGGAAAGTAAGAGGCTGTTCTCATATCTTTACTCCTTTGTACCAGTGAATCGGCAGGTTTGACACCTTGTGAAAATTGCAAAAAGGCACCATTCAAAAGAGACGAAGATGATTCTACCCGCTCTAAAAAAAGACTGAAAGCACTAGGACCCACGCACAGGTCAGAAAGGATCCACACCGATTTAGTAAAATACGCAAGCAAAGAAAGAATCTCCTCAGATTCAAAGGCCGTACCAGTGGAAGTGGTCTTGGGGGCCAACGAAA
Source organism: Ceutorhynchus assimilis (assembly GCA_917834065.1). Classification (NCBI taxonomy): domain Eukaryota; kingdom Metazoa; phylum Arthropoda; class Insecta; order Coleoptera; family Curculionidae; genus Ceutorhynchus; species Ceutorhynchus assimilis. The sequence goes on from OU892277.1 coordinate 105,339,961, forward strand.
AAGCAGTCGTTGTCACATTGAAAATGACAGAGAGAAAATGATCTTGGTAGAAGATTAATTTAGGGATAGTACAGTTATACATTATAAAGGCAAAACTGAGAGTACTACTTCAGAATCAAAGTAAGTAGTTAATTAATTGACACCAATATCATATTTAAAAAAAAAATTGATGATGTCAAAACTGGATAAGTTTTTGAGGACAATATAAAAAGATACACGAAAACGGAAATATATTATATTTCGAGGATAAAGTATACTACTATACTATCAATATTAGTAGGGTAAGGGCATTAGTTGGAAGGTGTCCACCCTAGTCCGAAAATCATAAAGTAAAACATGTTTTCCCAAACGAAACTGTATCTTATTATTGTCCTCGAATATGTGTTGAGATTACATCACCTGATGTATGATTTGTCAACTATAATAAATACATCCTCTTTAGTATTCGTTAGAATATGGATTATTTGTCTGCAAAATCCTGATAAGCTTCTGCATATTATTAATACAGAAAGCCAAATATTTTCTCTGGAAACGGCTTTTTCATGCTTGGGTGTAGTTGCAAAAATGTTTGTTGAATGAATGAGTTAGGTAAGCTGATTTTCTATAAGGGGTTTTTATGTTAAATCAATTGGAACATTTTTCAGATTAGTTGAATTACTCCTTAAGATATGATCGGATAAAATGCAGAAACTAACGTATTTATTAGCTCAATAAAACATAAGGATATAACGTACAAGTTGTATACGGATATAAGTCGTAGTTGTGATTGGGATCACCGCCACCTCCTGATTTCTTATCAAGGTCCTCAAGGTCAAGAAGGGCGGGATTTTAACCAGCTGCTGGAAAATCTACTAAATCCTATTCGAATGCATTAATGTGGAAGGTCCTACACATTCAAAGATCCAGCAGCTTCAATCTTGACCTCACTTTCAGTATCAGACATAATATTGTAAGTAAAATCTAAATTATGATACGTAATAAGTGTAAAACTCGAATTACGGATATAGGGTGATTTGTAATACTTATTTTTTTTTTTATTTCGATTTTAAGATATTGGCTCCTTACAGAATCATCTACCATCATGAATCAAAATATGAGTTTACATGTAATATCGGATGGCTTTCAGAGAAGATTCAAATGACATTGTCCCACGAATTTAGAGGAACATAAGATATATAGGGTGACCCATCGGAAACAGTCCAGCAAGGTTTACGCGGCTTTGTACGTGAAAATTTAAAAAAAAACCCTCGGACATGTAAACATTTGTTTTTAGGAGGACACGTTTCACTATTAATTTCATCCCTGTAATCTCAAACCCCTAGCGGGAAGGGGAAGGTGTGTGTTGTGATACATCTTTCTGAAGGGCATCAAATTCTTTTCGAAATGCCGCTTCGTTTTTCAAATTTGAGCAACACGCCGTCGAGAAATTGCGTTTAAAAACATTAGAAGATTAGAAGATCTTAGAAGATTTACGGAAACGCATTACTAATGAATGCCAACAAATTACACCAGATGTTATTCACAATGTCCGAGAACACTTCGAACAGTTGTACCATTGTATGGAGGTGAATGGCGGACATTTTCAACATTTGAAGTACTAGGTACCTTCCTGAGGTATTTACTCAATAAAACTCCATTTTCTAAAACGTAATTTCTTGGCATTTCAAAGAGAATTTATTCTCCTTTAACATACCCCTTCCCATTTGAAAAAATAAGGACAGTAGCCGCGCCCCGCTAGGGGGTTGAGGTTACAGGGATGAAATTAATAGTGAAACGTGTCCTCCCGAAAACAAAAGTTTACGGGTCCGAGGGTTTTTCAAATTTTTACATACAAATCCGTAAACGTTGCTGGACTGTTTTTGATGAGCCACCCTGTATGAGTTTACATGTAATATCGGATGGATTTCAACACGGTCCCACGAATTCAGGCGACTAATATGGAAATGTTTTTGTCGTAAGTATCCAGCAGGGTGACTCAGGAAAAAATTGAAATAGTGAAATAGACATACTTTTAGAATTAGTTCTCACTTCAATTTTGAAAGTTTCTCACTCCCAATATGAAGCTATTTATGAAGTTTCATAACTGGATAATTTTGTCCTTTTAGCTTTCTGTTTTTTATCATATATATATGTAATTAGACATTGACCCGGACATTCAAAATAACAAGCTAAATATTGGTGAAAATGTTTCGTATAGTGTTCTGATTAATATCCCAAAATTCCCGAAAATTCCATCTTGGGAAAAATCGGCCATTTTGAAAAAACACCGCAATCTTGGATTTGTCGAGTTTTAGGCAAAGCGACTGAACCGATCATCAGATTATATTCGTTTTTGCATCAAATTACCTCATTTAGGCTGCCAAAATACTAAAAACAATAAATATAGAACAATAAAGGTGCTCGAGAAAGAATAATATTTATTTAAATGCTATCAACGGAAACACGAGGCGTGAAATATAGACATAAGGCCAATTTTGGGAAAGATACTAGACAAAATCCTCAACAAAAGACAACCACTTCACCTGGAGAGAACGGGCAATATAAATAAAAGACGGTACGGCGTCAGAAAAGGAACGGGAACGGTTAACCAGGACTATAGACAGAAATAGGAAGGAGGGCTCACATCAGCTGCTTGTGGGCCTGGATCCCAAAAATGCTTTCAGCTCGGCATTGGGGCCAAATGAGAACAAGGAACTGGAAATCGCAGGCAAACCAGGTAACCTCTGACGCATCTGCGAGAACTTGATGAAATACATGTGAAAGCGAGATCAATAACCAGGACAATGACAATAAGGGGTTGCCCGCAGGGGTCCTAGCCTAGAACTAACGCTATGGACACTAGTCATCTGGTTCAGGAGCAAGGGCGCCGCAAACGAGAAGTGGTCAGCACCAGCAACGAGAGACTAGTTGACACGCAAGCATATACGCAGGCGACCAATTGCTAGTCATAGCAGGCTCCCTGGGCGATATTGAACGCAAGTGGAAAGCCGTCTGGAAATCGTGCAAGGCATGGGAGAAGACCAGCGATGTGAAATACAATCAATACAAAACAGAGACATTATTCATACCCAGACATAAAGACACAAGTAAACCCAGGATAAAGATCGAGGACAAAAGAATATCTGAAATACCTGAGACTCACTTCCGACAGATAGAGGAATTACATAGAACGCTTGCGTGTCACTATAATCCAAGTGGCAAAACTGACCATGACGATGAAGACATCTGGACGCAGCGGCTAGAATGAGACCATTGCTTTTAATGACGAGCAGCTAACGACGAGTAGCATATATTCTACGACCGCAAACTGTGCTGTACGAGTCATGGCGGGCGTCCCACCGTTCTGGCTCTAGGCAAAAGACGAAAGGCGAGACTGGATCGATCTCCACATAAATAGACAGACTGAAAGGCTAACATCAACAGAAAAACCGAACCTAACGACAAGGGGGAGGCTTCAAAACTAAGTGGCGGAGAACTGGCACGTAGACGCCCGTACAAATCAAGAGGGAAAAAAGGGCATTTGCGTACATATTGCAGTTGGGGATAGAATAGAGCAGCGCACAAAGAGATCACAAGACAACACAAACATAGACAGAGCAAAAATGATGGCAAACTTTGAAGGAATGACCACATGACAGTGTTAACGGACAGAGTACAAACGATAGAGCAAATTATGGAACATAAAATAAAAGACAAGCTGACGGCGCATGTCTTGAAGCTAGCGGAAGAGACCCTAGAACAAGACAAAGGTGTTAGATTCATATGGAAGAACGGCCTCAATGAAAATATTGCAGGAGACAAAGCAGGAGACAGGCTAACCAAGATTATCCTATAAAGTCCCGAAACAGACAGGAACCTGCACACCTATCTACATACTGACAGAGACACAATAGAGAAGGAACGAGAGCACAAAATCACAACACAATGGTAAAGGACATGGGATGAGCAAGATAAGGCCAGAGAGTTGTACAAACACTGCCAAGAAGTAGGGATGGACTGACATTCAGCTTAGTTTCAAAGCTACACAACTGTGAACAGGCCACTAAAACTTCAAACAGTACATCAAGTTTCAACCTGAAAGAATCAGACGGGCAGTGCACGTGCAATCAGAATGCGAAAGAAGACTGTTGCGCGTCTTCGTCAAGAAAATATCCAGCCTGGACCATCCGAAGCAAATCCGAGGTTAAATAAGAATTGATTATGGCGATCTAGAGATTTGCTTGAGACAGCAACATACGACAAGCAAATAACAAGTTACAAAAATAAACAAATGGGTTAACGTAGCAGCCGCAGACACAACCACAGATGATTAGCAAAGACTCACAAAGTACTAGAGAAGAAAATGAAACAGAACATACAATAGATAAAGAGACACATGAGCAAACAAAGATCAAAAACAAAAAACAAAAAGAAACCAGACAGAAATAGACAGAAAAAGGGGCTCATTTTCCCGTAAAGACCAGAACAAATGAAATCGGACGCTCGGTTCACTCGCTATGATTAAAATTCGACTACTCCAATATAGGGCCAGTTTTTCCCGGATAGCGGATTTTCTCCAAGATAGATTTTTTTAGGAATTTCAGGATTTCAATAAAGACATTATCAGTAACATTTTTACCAATTTTCAGCTTGTTATTTCAAATGTCCGGGTTCGTCCAAATTTTTGTCTTATTTGTCTACACAATAAATGATGAAAATGTTCTCCATTGACCTCAATACATAAATACAATTGGTTTTTAGATCCCCCTATAAGAAAAAATCCAAAGACGTAAGATCGGGAGATCTAGCAGGTCTGCAACAAACTGAATTACTTGAACAAGATGATAACCTTCTAGAGAATGAATTGATGTTTCAGCAAGATAGGGCACCTCCACATTACGCTGCTCCCACTCGTCAGTTTTTGAATGAAAAATTTCATAGACAATGGATTGGCCGAAGAGGTACCGTAGGGTGGCCTGCTAGATTTCCCGACCTTTTTTTAACATAGTAAAATAATTGTAAACTTTTTTATTTTCTTTAATGCAATTAATGATCTGAATTGATATTCAGACCCAATCATCCATATCTCTTATAAAAAAAAACAGAGTCATGTAGAGAATAAAATTACCTTTGAATCAAGGTATCACTCAACCCCTCTCCCCATTTAAAAAAAAATCATGGGGTGGCTCTGGAGGGTAAGGAGATGAAGGGAGAGAAACGCAGGTATATGTCATAACATGCCTCCTCAATATTAAATTTGACGTGAATTTCAAGGTGGACTATTTTCCCTGGGAGACCCTGTATATACCATATCAAAATTATGGGCTGAATTATTGGGCTAGAATTACAAAATAAGTATAAAAATGGTACCAAGTGAAACTGTTTCTACCATTTTAATAAAAATCTGTTTTTCATTGTTGTAAGATGTGACAGAATAACGTCACAGACCTAGCACTTGAACATCAGTGTTTCATTTCTTATTTTATATCGTGTAATACATCAAATTTAAAGTTGAAAATATACCACAATCGGCATTACAAAATGTCTTAGCAAACCCTTGTGTAATATCACCATTGAATTAGCAGAAGCTTTCAGTTTTTGTCGAAATAAAATGTTTTTAATTATGATCTTTTCGATTATAAATAATGCTGCCTAGATTAAATAGAATATTCTGATCTGTAATTATCATCATCGTTTTGAAAAAAGTCGGATCAAGATTAGTTTGAATACAACAGTCCTAATCTAGGGTAATTGCGAGATTACGATACAGATATCGAAATTCCAGGATAATCTAATAACATTTCAAATTATGCAACGTCAATTACAAGAAAAAAGATCTTAAAAATCGGGATTAATTAAATCTATAATAATCATTATAAAATATCAAATAATATGTTTCGAAATGTCATAAATTAGATGAATTTTCAAATAAAACATCTGTTGTTAAATTAACACATGGTGTTTCAAAAATCATGCTTTAAGTTTCTGTAATAACTAAGTATTGTGTGTACATTTGAAATCACCTGCTCAAAATCTCTTTAAGGGACTAAAATTTCAAAATAGGGGAGCATCCGTTAGTTTTATAAAATTCAAATTTCAGTTGATTCAATTACAAAAAAAAAAACAAGACGGGTGAAGGCTGGAAATCTAACGGGTGATTGTAACTGCACCCCTTTTACGACTCTACCTGTACTAGGAAACAGGTATATGGGAGGTTAAACGGTTGCATATCCAAAACTAGGTATTGTGATTTTCGAAATTCCAATCAGTTAAAGAGATTTGAGGGATACTTTGTTTTCGAATGAAAATTCGTAATAAAAAACTGAATTTTTCGAAAACTTGAAAAACTGGTAAATGGTACTATGAACAGCATCCCACATGATTAAGGGAATGGTCGAACCGAGAGGACACATAAATGTCACTTTCGTGTTATCATTTTGAAACACCCTGTATTTGAAAAGAGTTCGTGCATTAAAAAAAGCAAACTTACCCTCAATTTGTTTACCGGCCGCTGCGATGGCGGCCGCATTGAGAGTCGCGTTTGTAATTAGCGATCCATAGGCACCCAAATCGGCCGACCCCAATGAAGTGGGTATTCCAGCTGCCGTAAGTGTTCTCTCCACTCCCGCACCTTTGCTTAACAAGTTGGCCATCGAGTTGGCCATACATAGCGGGGCTGTAGCTGCCGTCGCCGGTTGCGACATAGCTGCCAACGTCACTAAGTTCTGAACACCGATGGGTGCAAGTAAATTTTCTGAGCTCGTTAACAACTGCTGCTGAAGTAACGCTGATCCTCCCATCGCTTGCAACAGTTGTAATGATGTCGCATCAGAAGCTAACACAGGACTATATTGCTGAGGCGGCGACGCTAGCGTTGGTGCCGATAGTGCATTCCAAACATTCGCTTGCATTTGCTGTTGCCTTTTCATTTCTTTCTCTTTTTGGGTATCCGCAAATTTTACTACTAAAGGAGCTGAACAACTCTCCATCGTTTGTGACTGGTGGAAGTTTTTGATTGCTAACAGCGCCGACTGTTTGGTGCTGAAAGTAATGAACGCACATCCCCGAGAATTACCCGCCGTGTCTCTAAGCACTGTACACTCTTCGATTGTACCAACTCCCGAGAAGAGGGCGCGTACGTCGTTTTCACTGAACTTCTTACTCAGCATTCCAATGAATAGTTTTCTTTCTGAAATTAAAAAAAAATATATATGTAGATATATCATATATAAATAATATATGGCTATGGTTTTAAAAAAAAACACACACTTTGGTTATCATATTTAAAGCAATATAGAGTTTTGTCTGTTCTTAGTAGTTATTTGTGAGCATGCGCAGCCCTTTCTTATTATCCGGAAAATCATAACCCCACCATAACATAAGTTAGTACTGCCTGATAATACCTTTTTTAGATTGAAAAACTCTTTTCTTTCTAACTATCTATAAAATAATTCTAGCTCATTTAATTTTAAGTGACGAAAATTCCTGTCTGAAAAGCTGATGTAAAATCGCCTATAAACTCCCAAGATGAATTATGCGGTAGACGTTAACTTCCAGTTGATATTTCCTTAATTATTTCACAATTCTCACTAAATGACACCGTGAATGAAAGTTGCTGACTACTTGGAGCAACATTTTATAATGGCGCTGGAAAAGCGGACAGGTTATCATGATTACAACTCAAATTCAATCGCGGAAAATATTCCGGACGTGCAAAATTAAGGTTGAATTCGGAATTTGGCGTTTTATCGTTAGAATGCCGACGCGTGAAATTTGGCGGAAAGGTATTAATTAAATTTTCCATTTTATGGCATTTGTAGGAACTGAAGTGGAGATACCGGGTAGAAGGCGAGGAAGTGACGGACAGAGTTTATCAGAGATATACGTGAAATTTTGATAATTTAAGTTTTAAATCAAGCAATATTACAATACCCAGCGCAATCATTATAAAATTATTTTGCAAACAAAAACTCATACAGCTTTACTATTAGCGAAAACGCCAAACAATGCAATATTGGAAAATTATGTTTTTCATTATTGCGGTTGAATTAATTCATAACACCATTAAAGCAACAAAAACGCCCAGCATGTTGGCGAATTTATTATTTCATGAACGTTCATTTAATTACTTTTCATAGAGTTCTCGCTCTTATCTACTATTCCTATAATTTTTTAATTCAATTTATCTTCTTATGACGCTCACGTTATTCGTTTCATAAATGCTTCAACAATTATGTTGTACTGTTTGTTCGTTCGAACTTATCATATCAATCAATAAATTTCATTTCAGATCAAAAACTTCAAAAAAGCCACTTTGTCGTAAATTTCATGGAGGATTATAAAATTGGTGGAAAACAAAATTACCACAGCAATCTCAACGATCCTAATCGTTGAACAAATTCAATAAATGCTAACTAAACTTGCACATTTTGAAGTATGGAAAAAATTGTTATTAGAATCACTCAAATCGTTACCGATATTCAAACACCCTGCACTGTTAATTCACTTCTTGTTGTTATTCAAGTATCTAATGAAACTTCATAGTAAAGTAGTGAAATTCAATAAAAATCTGAGGGAGCAATTTTTTAATATATACCAGCAAATAAAAATAAATAGGGAAGTTTAAATTGAATTATTCTTGAAGTTTGATTAAACTCTTTAACAAAACAATATAAAATCAAGAGTCCATAAAACAAAGAACAACAGCCATTACAAGAAAATTGTTTAGCAAGTTTCAGAGTTTTAAGTTTTAAGACTTTAGTTTAAGAGCTCATTTATATACCAAATAAAGCATAGAGCACATAATTATTCCATGGAAATTTTCTTTTATTTTCGGCGTCGATACTCAATAAACTTACGATTTTCGTTTTGTGTTTTCGATTGTTTTAAAAGCAATTTAATACTATTCCGTAAATCCTGAACTTAGGTCGTAAACAACAGGGGTTTAATAACAATTTGAAATAGTTGCACGGATTTTTATCATCAATTTTATTTTTCTGACTTATCGGAAATGCTGTTTTCACCTGGCTGACTTCGGGACAGTATCTATATGTTACCGTTAAATTTAAACCGGAAACTGATGCCAAAGCTTCATTTCATTTATTTCATTCACATGGTCATTTTTACTCAAAATCGTAGAAAAGCGACGGCATTTATAAAATAAAGGAACCTCTGTATGCATAAATTTCCGCAAGCCATATAGTCAACACGGAAGTACAGAGAATCAAGAACTAACTCGTTTAACAGTACCATATGCCCATATGCGTTCAGACTCATTGAATACAGTCGCTCACTCAATTAAACATAGGCGTAACGTTATACCAACGTGATTTTGCATAGTATTGTTTATTTTGAAAAATCGAATATATCTGCTGTTGTTTGAAAGAAAGAAAGAAAGAATTTGCTTTATTGTCAGAAAATTTTACAATTTTGTGGACAAAGCTGAAAAAATAAAAAACAAAACATACAAATGCAAAAGCACAGACAAAACCAAACACTTGAACAAATAGTTCATGGTCAAAATTTGATTAAAACCAACAAACAAACATCTAGGTCTAACTGCTTATACTGTGCGAGTAAGCATATTATAGGTACTAAGAAAACAAACAAACAATAACTTATAATAACCTATCATGATACAGGAACAAAAACAAAACCTGTGAGTAAGCTGCTCAAAATTTAGAATTAGGAAACCATAAACAACTCGCTTACTGTGTACAAGGCTCTCCCCAGTAAATACACCTTCAACGCCCTGCGAAATTCGAGAAAAGATGCAACGGACCTGATGTTAGGCGGTAGATGATTATGCATCTTTTTAGCATTATAAAGTATTGAACTTTTAACAAACTCTGAGCGCGGGATTGGCAGATAAAGATCCAACTCTGCGTTCCTCAGTGGATAATTGTGAGATGGCCTCTCTGAGATAGCTGATATTAAGTGCTTACGAATTAAGCAGACGGATTCGAAAATAAATAAAGATGGAAGAGTCAATATACTAGACTTGATAAAAAATTCCCGGCAGTGAGTTCTACTACCAAGTCCCAAAGAATAACGAAGAGCTCTCTTCTGCAGTCTAAAAATGCGTTCAAATTGAGACGCACAACACGTGCCCCAGAATGGAAGGGCGTAACGCAAATGCGACTCAAAAAGAGCATAATATACCATCCTGCAAGTTGCCGAGTTAAGCTCCCTGGAAACAGATCTCAGTGCAAAACAGGCCGAACTTAATTTCTTTGCTAAGGCGTCGATATGCAGGTCCCACTTTAGAGATTTATCAACAACAAGCCCCAGGAATTTCACGGAATCAACGGCCTCTATGGTATTGTTATCCAGTACTACAGATTGGAGCGAAGCTCTGTAAGATAAAACTTTGGTTTTAGAGAGGTTGAGGCACAGGAGATTTGAGTCACACCATGATTTGATGGTGATTAAGTCACTAGATACGGTTCTATGGAGTTCCGTAATATCCGGGTTGCTCCAAGTGAAACTAATATCGTCTGCGAAGAGACAAACTTTGCCGCTAATATCCAGACTAGCAATGTCGTTAATAAATAGCAGGAACAAAATAGGGCCAAGAACTGAACCCTGAGGCACACCACATTCAATTGGTTTACAAGAGGACATGGTCGAGTCCACCCTCACAAGCTGACTTCTGTTACCAAGATAAGACTTAAACCATTCGAGAGCCATTCCTCTGAAACCGTAGAACTGTAATTTGTTAATTAAGATATTGAAAATGTATTTTTTATACGACCCTATCAGGAAGTGACATTTTCCATCCCAATTCAAGAAAAAGTGTGTTTTTTTTCCTCGCTAGGAAGTTTACTGAGTTAGTTTCACTGGAAAATAAAGCCGACATCTCAAATCGAGGCGGCACCCTCTGGTTGAAAGTTAAGTTAAATATAAGTGCTAAAAGTGCTGGGTACCTACTTCGGTCCTAGAGTAGCTTTCTGTTCAGGAACAACAAAAAATATCGATGAACCTGTGTTTCGAACCTAGAAGTGAAAGTCAAAACAACCTGGAATACAAAGCACGATTTTGGACTTCCAGAATTCTAGACAATAATATTATAAAGCTCACTTCAAGGGAGTATTTTTTTATTTATTTTTTTTATATTGGCCCGCTCACAAGAAACAAAGTCTATACTACCTAGGCGGTACCATGAGCGGAAAAAATTGAGTAACCAATAACCCTCCGTTTGAACACGTTAGGGTTAAATTGTAGCAGGCAGGGCTTCCAGAGGTTGGCACTACGCCACCAGAAAGAAGCCCTATATTTACAGGTCCTCGGTGTACCCAACATTACCATCTACGGATTGGATGCCTTTGAGGTTCTTGTGGTTCTTAAATAACTTCTCCTAATAAAGTTTGTGAGGCTTTCGCAGCCCAGGTTTATTGATAAAGTGTTTTCATTCGGGCTTAATGGTCGATCTTTCTTGCGTTTTTGAGGATCGGGTTCCAAGTTTGGTTAAGTTTTGGCGTTTCTTCTTTCCTGTCGAAGTTATTCGTATGTTCGTGGATTTCTATAGCTCACGTACAAGACTTTTGTGGTATCCGGAAGTTGGTGCAAGAAGCTTGACCTCACCAAAGAGTATTTCGTGATTTCCTTCACTAAGCGCATGTTCTGCAACTACCAATTTTTCCGATTGTCCTAGTCTGCAGTTCCTTTTGTGCTCATTCATCCTGGTTCCCATGGATCTTTTTGTCGTTCCTATGTATACTTTACCTCATGAGCATGGTATACGATAGACTCCAGCGCTTGACAGTGGGTTCCTCTTATCCTTGGCTGATCTGATTGATTGCTGTATTTTCCTTGTTGGCTTGAAGATCGTTTGTATTTTGTGTTTTTTCAAGACTTTTCCTATCTTGTCTGTCACCCGAGAAATGAAAGGCAGATATGCATTAGCCACCACTGGTTGTTCATCCAAGTTTTGTCGTGTGGCCGTTTTAGGTCGCATCGCCCTGTCGATTTCAGATGCATTGTATCCATTTAATAGAAAGGCCGAACTTGAGGTGATCCAGTTCTTGCTCGAGATGTTGTGGCTCGCAGATGTTCCGAGCACGTTCTGTTACCGTTGTTATAATTCCAAGTTTTTGCCTTGGATGGTGGTTTGAGAGTGCATGCAAGTACCTGTCTGTGGGTGTGGGTTTTCGGTTCACTGTTTGGCTTAGTTTTATTCCAGATTTCTTGATGAGTACATCTGAGAAGGCGATTTCTTGGTTTGTCTCCTTTTTCATGGAAATTGTATGCTAGGATGTTGCGCGTTCAGGTGGCCTAGGAACTGGTTGAGCTTCTCTTCCCCATGACTCCAAACCACAAAAGTATCATCTATATATCGGAGCCATACCTTTGGTTTGTGGTCAAAAGATTCGATAGCTTCCCTCTCGAAATCCTCCATAAAGAAGTTGGCTATGACCGGTGTGAGCGGACCTCCCATAGCTACACCGTCCGTTTGCTCGTAGAAATCGTCATTCCACAGGAAGTAACTACCAGTGAGACATGTCCGCAAAAGCTCAACTATGTCATTGGGGAAGGTACTTGATATCATGTCAAGAGATTCCGTCGATGGCACTTTTGTGAATAGAGACACGACATCAAAGCTAACCAGGATATCTTTAGGTTGTAGAATAATATCCCCAATTTTCTGGACGAAGTAAATGGAGTCCTTGACATAAGAGCTAGTTTCTCGTACATGCGGTTGAAGAAGCGATGCAAGATGTTTTGCTAGGTTGTACGTTAGTGCTCTAGATGCACTCACTAAGGGTCTTAGCGGGACTTCAGATTTGTGAATTTTGGGTAGGCCGTAGAGTCGTGGTGGAACGCTCCCGTTTTTATGATGCCTTTCTTAACCGTGCCTGTTGAATAGATGACCTAATCAGTTTGTTGGTGTTCCGGAATATGGTTCGGATGGGATCCTTCTTTAGCTTTCGGTAATTAGATGGATCAAGAAGTTCCTGAATTTTCCGCTTGTAGTCTTCAGTTGTTAACAGAACAGTTGCGTTGCCCTTATCCGCAGGTAGGATGATCATATCTTCCGCTGAATTCAGGTTCTTAATTGCCCTTAGTTCCTTCTTAGAGAGGTAACTGTATGGTAGTCGAGCCTTTCGTAGAATACGGATTTCTTCTGCTTCCACATCAGATAGTGCTCTGCTGGCTGCTTCAGTACTGGCTATAATCTCCTTCGTTAGCAGGTGTTGTGGAGTGATTGCGAAATTACCGCCTTTTGCCAAGACGACTGTTTCACCTGCATACACTCTCAAACCACCATCCAAGGCAGAACGTGCGCGGAACATTTGCGAGCCACAACATCACGAGCAAGAACTGGATCCATGCGACCTAAAATGGCTACACGACAAAACACTACAACCAGTGGTGGCTGATGCATATATCTGCCTTTCATTTCTCGGGTGACAGACAGGATAGGGAAAGTCTTGAAGAAACACAAAATACAAACGATCTTCAAGCCAACAAGGAAAATACAGCAATCAATCAGATCAGCCAAGGGTAAGAGGAACTCACTGTTAAGCGCTGGAGTCTATCGGATACCATACACATGTGGTAAGGTATACATAGGAACAACAAAAAGATCTATGGGAACCAGGATCAAAGAGCACAAAAGAAACTGCAGATTAGGAAAATCGGCAGTAGCGGAACATGCGCTTAGTAAAGGGAATCACGAAATACTAATTGGTGAGGTCAAGCTTGTTGCACCGACTTCCGGATACCACAATCGTTTTGTACGTGAAGCTATAGAAATCCACGAACATACGGAGAACTTTCAACAGGAAAGAAGAAACACTAAAACTTAACCAAATTTGGAACCCGATCCTCAAAAACGCAAGAAAGATCCCATTGAGTACAGAGAAAGTTCAGATTAGCCACGTGTTGCGAAGCCCCTCCTCCCCCATCGCAACCACTAACACATAAATACAACTTGCTACCAGAATCGGACATGGAAGCACATCTGAAGATGCTAGCCACGCGTGCTAGGGAAACGTCAGGAAGAAATTCCAACTTACGGCGGCCATTAGGCCCCATTGAAAACATTATATCAACTACTCCTAGCTGGAATGAGGCTGACCAGATCGTCAGAACATCTCTCATACTAATAGCGATAGAATAACAAGTCGGCCACCTTGCGTCTGTGTTCAAGAGATTGCAGTGAATCGATAAGAATTGGATTATCGATAATTTTTTCGGTTTTCTTTGTACTGCATCTATAGAGTTAACGAACGCTTGGAAGCATCGCTTCAGATGTGGGAACAGTATTCCATACATGGTCTGATTTGAGCAGCATAAAGGAGAAGAAGTTGCTGAGAAGTAAAAAAGCTTTTTGCACGAAACAAAAAACCTAACTTTTGAGAAGCGGTTTCGGCGCTCGAAGATACATGGTCATGCCAAGTTGGTCGATGCGGTCTCCCCAAGAAAAGATAGTGAGGGATTGATAAACAGGTTTTGTCCCGACATCCCTAAAACTGGATTATCACCGGAGGAAGATTTCTAATTTGAGAATAGTATTTCTTGTGTTTTAGAAGCATTGAATTTGATTAGGTTGTTGGTAATGATGTCCAGATCACTGTTGATAGAATAAATCTGTTCTTAGGCGAGGCGTGTGGAGGTGGCTGCAGTAAGAGGTTTGTCAGAAGAGAAAGATGCTTTCAAGCTACTATTGTTCGCAAAGCTGTAAATGGGGTTTCTTGTCACATTGAACAAATCATTTATAAAATTGAAGAACAGTGTTACATACAGAATTGAGCTTTGGGGAACGCTGGCATTTATAGGCTATACACTGCCCATAAAAGACTTTTGTATGAAGGCTTATAGTGAAGTCTAATTGAAGAAGAGCTGTCTCCTGTTACATCTGGCGTTGTGAGCCGTCATCCACGTGAACGTACACAAGGCACTACAAAAAACTTAGGAATTGGAAAGATGAGACCAACTGAAACTTGCCAAGGGGATCTACACCCTCCAGTCAACGTTGAAAGTTGAGATGTTACTGTAAAGGCCTAAAAGGCATGGTTGGTGATTGGTAAACACCCCTATCATCTTCAATCCTCTATCATGCACTGCGGAAATTCCGCAAAAAACTACGCAGCAATCTTCCACGCATATTCCAGTCTAATTAAAGAAGAGCTGTCTCCTGTTACATCTGGCGTTGTGAGCCGTCATCCACGTGAACGTACACAAGGCACTACAAAAAACTCGGAAATTGGGGATATGAGACCAACTGAAACTTGCCAAGGAGATCTACACTTTCCAGTCAACGTTGAGAGTTGAGATGTTGCTTTAAAGGCTTAAAAGGTATGGTTGGTGATTGGTAAACACCCTTATCATGTTCAACCCTCTATCATGCACTGCGGAAATTCCTCAAGAAACTACGCAGCAATCTTCCACGCATATTCCAGTCCAATTAAAGAAGATCTGTCTCCTGCTACATCTGGCGCTGTGAGCCGTCATCTACGTAGCACCACAAGGCACTACAAAAAACTCGGAAATTGGGGATATGAGACCAACTGAAACTTGCCAAGGAGATCTACACCTTCCAGTCAACGTTGAAAGTTGAGATGTTACTGTAAAGGCCTAAAAGGCATGGTTGGTGATTGGTAAACACCCCTATCATCTTCAATCCTCTATCATGCACTGCGGAAATTCCGCAAAAAACTACGCAGCAATCTTCCACGCATATTCCAGTCTAATTAAAGAAGAGCTGTCTCCTGTTACATCTGGCGTTGTGAGCCGTCATCCACGTGAACGTACACAAGGCACTACAAAAAACTCGGAAATTGGGGATATGAGACCAACTGAAACTTGCCAAGGGGATCTACACTTTCCAGTCAACGTTGAGAGTTGAGATGTTGCTTTAAAGGCTTAAAAGGTATGGTTGGTGATTGGTAAACACCCTTATCATGTTCAACCCTCTATCATGCACTGCGGAAATTCCTCAAGAAACTACGCAGCAATCTTCCACGCATATTCCAGTCCAATTAAAGAAGATCTGTCTCCTGCTACATCTGGCGCTGTGAGCCGTCATCTACGTAGCACCACAAGGCACTACAAAAAACTCGGAAATTGGGGATATGTGACCAACTGAAACTTGCCAAGGAGATCTACACCTTCCAGTCAACGTTGGAAGTTGAGATGTTACTGTAAAGGCCTAAAAGGCATGGTTGGTGATTGGTAAACACCCCTATCATCTTCAATCCTCTATCATGCACTGCGGAAATTCCGCAAAAAACTACGCAGCAATCTTCCACGCATATTCCAGTCTAATTAAAGAAGAGCTGTCTCCTGTTACATCTGGCGTTGTGAGCCGTCATCCACGTGAACGTACACAAGGCACTACAAAAAACTCGGAAATTGGGGATATGAGACCAACTGAAACTTGCCAAGGGGATCTACACTTTCCAGTCAACGTTGAGAGTTGAGATGTTGCTTTAAAGGCTTAAAAGGCATGGTTGGTGATTAATTAACACTTCTAACAACTTCAACCCTCTATCATGCACTGTGGAAATTCCGCAAAAAACTACGCAGTAATCTTCCACGTGTGCAGATTCTGGAGTATATTCTTCACAGGTTGCCAGAGTCTTCAACATCAGTCCAACACATCCAATTGTTCTTCCATTAGCGGAGCACTGCTTTGAAACTGTTTAAAATCAACTCAATAAATTTTACAAGATGGAGTCTTTGCGACTCAGACCGCACTCTCCATATGCAAGAAATAAATAGCCATCATTAATAACAAGGATTTCTCCTTTTATTCAATCAACCAGCAAATACCATTAATTAACAAAATGAGTTCACATGTCACTATCAATACAAAGTTAAAAAGTACTCTTTCAGGGTAAAAGCACGCTGAATCACTGAACTGAAATGATTCGGAAATTGACTCAACTAAATCTACTCATCAACTAATGATGAAAAAATGGGGCTAGAAATAAAGATAATTGAAGGCATAATAATGGTAAAATTAAAACTCCTTTACTAACCAAATATTCATTAATTGCAATTACACCTACACTGCTTAAAATAGGAGCCTCGGGGATTGGTCAAAAAAAGTTCAATAAACAATGAGAATAATTTTTCGTTGATAAAATCCCTATTAAGTCCTCCGGTCTTGAGGAACTAAATCTTACAAAATAGGAAGAGGTACATGCAAAATCATTTAAATCATGGTAAAATGTAAAGGCTCAATATGATCCAAGATTTAGATTGCAAATATTGTATGCAAAACCACGGAAAATGCAATAAAAGTCCGCCATAAATTTTGGGCGGAATGCAGAAGTAGGTAAATTTGACGGTAAAGCCCAAGTTCAGGATGAATATATATGTTTGTGTATATGCTTTCTTGAACTATGCGATATGAGGGTAAACTCTTTTGAAATTTATTATCCACTGATATTTATAAGGATTTTCAAAATCCATGTGGTTTCAATATGTAATATTATCCCAATATATTGTCTTGGACAGTAAATAGTCAATTTAAACAGGAAAAAAAAAATGTAAGGCATTAAAGTCGTCATGTATAATAGCTCAATTTCGCTCTATGAAAAGCCAAAGGAAAATTATTACTGAATGGAAAATTAAAACGTAATGCACGCCGATCAGCCATCATTACGTCATTTATCAAAATCGTTCATGCCATTTCATGAAATATATGACTAATTTGAACCGGGGACCCATCAACGTCGCCTAATACATTTTTAACTTCAACAATGGCCGGGACTGCTTTGCATGCACTGACGTACCTCGCTCCCGCGCACACGTTAAAAATGAACATTGGTCCGAAAAATGTATAAATAATTTTTGACTTTAAAATGGTGTCACGATTGATTGTTGGAGACTAATGACATACCCATATTTTGGGTTACGTTTTAATAATAGCCCAAACCGAAAATACCTTCGCTCCAGGAACAAAATGTTTGTTATCACGTGCTGGACCTTTTAGTCATTAGCTTGTTGGAATTTCTTATTTAAATTTGTTTTCACACGGAAAATTTAGTATTTGCTACTCTCTTCTTATTTTTATCACTACCAGAGTAATGACATTATCTTGCTCTCAGAATCCATGAAAACTAAATCCTAACCACGATAATTTCCATGCTGGTGAAGTTAAGCTGAGTAAACTCAAGTGCAACCATAAAAAGTTTTTGTAATCACAGATTCATATACACAATAGTTCAGAACAAACATTTTATTTATCATTTTCAATGGTATTTTTCTTACAAAACAAAAAGACGAGTTCTGCTGTGTAATAAGCAAACGTTACGTCAGGGGAATTAATTTGAAACAGATTAAAAGCAAGCCAAGAAATTCTCCATAGTAGGCTTCAAAAAATTAATTGTTTCTGTTTGGTAGCTTCAGCCACACAAGTCAAAGCGGCAAATGACAAGAAAATGATACAGTGTTTATCATAGAGCGGGACTTAGAAATAGAAAATTGAAAATGGGCCAACAACATTTGAGGATGTTCTTCCATACTGACATAATATGGTCGATGCAAAATATTGTCAATATTACTCACTTCGATGCATCAAATTTTTAAAAAAGATGTAATTTACATGCTTGTATGGCAGTCAATGTGATGAACACAACATAAACATTCCTGACTTCATCACACGATGAAAATCGTTTTATATTTTTGACACGGCGGTTATCGATTCTTGTTCGGTTGATATGTACATCAAAATCCCTTGGATGATGTTCACCAGTTGCCCTATCATTAATTTCCATTTTTTCATTTATCGTAGAATCTAATGAATTTGCACCCTAGTTGTTGATATCTCAGGCCTGATGGATTTGAAAAAGCATACTCATGTAATGTTTGGAAAATATCGTTCAGAAAACGTTCCTGGAGTAGTCCGATGTCAGTCTTGAACTCCCCGTCGTTGATACTTATTGTGAAAGTAATATTGCTGAAGAAACTGATGATAATGTGCCTGAGGGATAAGAAGGGGAATATATTTCTGAGATAAGAATAGAATAGAAAATAATCATACTCATCAGTACCTATCCAGTGATCGCTTATGATAATAATTGTAAAACGCTGTTAAACTTTCGTTTAGTCGACATGAAGAAATGAAATAAATTCGTTGTAAAAGTAATTTTAAATAAATGCAATCAATAACAAGTACTATTATCTTCGATTTTCTCCTATACAGTTATTCTGCTAGAGTACTTCGTTTTGACAATAGCTTACCATAATATATTTCAAAACATCAACCAAAGTTTGCCGAAGTAATTTTCGCATTATGTAACGTTTCGTAACATACTATAATTAAATGTTCAACAATAATATAATTTCTTTCATGAGGTTTAGTATATGTACAAACAATAAAGTAGGTTCGGGTATAAAGGTGACATGGAAATTAGATGCAACATAAGAAATGTCCATGTGCGAGGTTACCTTGTATTGTTTGCTTTGAAGTTAGCATGATACGTCGTGTTTAAATAGCGTTTTAACTAGCAGGTACTAATTTTGCAATTATTATTATTAAATGTTCTTTTATATGATTTAAATTTCAAGACCGAAATACAATGTTGAATAAATTCTCGGTTTCAGAAGAAAACAAGTAGTTATTTAGCAATATAAAATATTTGTTGATACCTAAATGAAAGCCCATTGAAATAAAATTGATTGAAAAGTGTGTTATTTTAGTATAATAAAAATAGAGTGTCAAATGCAATCCACTTCTAATGGGACATGAAGGTGCTAAATTTATTATTGTACGAATCATATTTGCTAAACGGAAATGAAAACAATACACAATAGAATTGCATATATTCTAAATGCAAATGAATAAGCGTCAATATTTAATAAAGCCCCGTTCATAGTAGGTATACCATCAGCAGCTCTGAAATATAAATTTCAACTAGGTGCTTACCTACATACGCAAATCGATCTAATAATACGTTATTGAATAATTTAAAAGAATATTATAATATTTTATTTCAATATCAGTTTAGCAATTTATTTTTGTATGTAAATGGGCATTACATTATGTATTTCAGAATAATGATTGAAATGCCAGTTCAAAAGTAAGGGGTTGATTTGATGTAGGATAGAAATATAGCTAATTGTAAATATTGCTGTAAATGAATTCCGATAGTTTGGAAGTAAATATGTCGCCAATCCAATTTTCAACGGAGAGATCGTCAGAAAAGAAAAATGAAATTTGTTGGATTGAGAGTGGAAAAGGGAAGGATTCAATGATTCATGTCAGGAGAAAAGGTGGGATGTAGAATAACTTCATTTTGTGATGTGAAGACTTCAAAATCACATGTGATCCTAGTCTCTTTCCCAAAATTGCTGCTTCAAAATGAAAAAGCTGAAGGC
Organism: Ceutorhynchus assimilis; assembly: GCA_917834065.1. NCBI lineage: Eukaryota > Metazoa > Arthropoda > Insecta > Coleoptera > Curculionidae > Ceutorhynchus > Ceutorhynchus assimilis. Next base: position 105,360,271 of record OU892277.1, read on the forward strand.
AATAAACCCCAGCAGTGATAATTAGATCCCTTGAAACCCATTCCTTCTTAGACTTTTCAGATACACAACCTCATATTCATGAACCTAATGTTGACGTAAAACCACCAAACAAAATCTAGTATACTGGCTCATTCCCGGATTGCTTGGAGACAACAATAATTGGAGAATTTGAATGACTTTCAAGGACCATTTTCGCGCTGTAACTACTTTTCCAAATGGCGTTAATTTTCTTTGTCTACAGTATAAATTATTGATTCTAGCGGCATCCTATGTTGAGGTCGAACAAATGAATTTTTCGGAAAAACTTTTCTTGACAATTTATATTTTGTTGCCAGTAACTTGGTTATATAATATATCAAATTATTATTTATGAATATAATTGAATTGTTGAAAAAACTGACACTAATTGATAATAATTTAAAATTATCGATTTTGCATGTGTGTCAAACCAATACCTAGGTATAATATTAATTTTCATAGTATTTTATATATTTATGGACAATGAGATTTTAAACATTCATAGCGTCAAAATTTAGGAAATGTAACTTTGTATATTGTTACAAAATTACCTATATCCATCAATACTAATTGAGCTACGTATTTAATGCCTAATTTACTACCGATGAAATAATAAACCAAGCATGTGCAGATAATGCAAAGTCCAGTGAAGGTTTAGTGCACTTTGTGCATTCATTTACTAGTGGACCACATTAAAACGGAAAAATGTTCATACATTCAGGTACCTATAGATACATACACACATACGTATACATACACATGATAATTAATTTAACCTTTGTTGGTTGCCACTAATCGAGTGCTAATGGTCACGGACGAAAGCAGGCCAACGATAAACTGTACGTAAATATGTGGAAAATATTAGGTGTCTGGTGTTATCAAAACATGGTAGTATAATGTACTTTTACTGGTTACCGGTTTGTCATTGCATAGAATATGATGCTGTTGATTTTTCGAAAGTAGTACATGTCGTATATCAGAAATCAAAACATTATGTCTTGCCAAGGTTTAGTCTTATTCTATCGCTATTACCATGTTCTGACGATCTGGCCAGCCTCATTCTAGCCAGGGGAAGTTATTTAAAAACCATAAGAACCTCAAAGGCACCCCATCCGTATTTGGCAAAGTTGGCTACCCCGAGGACCTCTAACTTTTTTGTGGTGGGAACTCCCTCTGCCTTCTACTTCATTTCCTCAACAATTTTACCTTAACGTGTTCAAACGGAGGATTAATCGACACTTAATTTCTTCCGCTCATGGTACCGCTTGGGTAGTATATAATATAGACATGACATTTTTCTCCGAATGACATCATTGTGTACACTAACCTCCTTGAAATTACAGCTTTATTCAGGTTCTTGCAAAAACTGTTTTAGAACTGTCAGGAGTGTGCGCACTTTAAATTTTCACTTTCGGGTTTTATCGAACTAATTTAGGACGGTTCTGGATTGAGAATTTTGGCGTTCGGGTTATGGTCAGAACAGTTCTGCGACGGTTCTATAACTGTCGAAATCGATTCCTGCTTTAGAGCAAGTACTATTTTGGGACTATTCATTACACATGCGCATGCCGTACAGCATGAGTCCTATTTTGAATTTTGACAGATCAGAAGGGTTAGGGCATGAAATTTGTTTGTTTTTTTTTGTGTAAATTTTGATTGATTAAAAAATAAAAAGCGAACGGTTCAAAAAAATTGAAACCGAATTTAGTTAATGTTGAGATGACGACGAAACCACCCTTTTGCTTAGAATGGGTTTAAATCTCGCGTTATTAGAAGAAGAATTACTAATAGAGATGAAACTTAATTTTATAGCTATGACACTAAGAGACGTTCCTTCAAACAATGGAAAAATAATTACGAGAGAATGAATGGAACAATGGCATCAAATTAAATACCGGGCAAACTATGAGGTTAGATCCTATTCAGTTAATCAATTTGTAGACGAACTCCCCATAGGAAAACTCAATTAATCACGGAAGCAAGTCCAAGATTCGTAGTTTCAAGGTAACATAACCAATAATAATTCTAGATTTAGGTAATGATGAGAGTGACAGTGAAACCAAATTAAATATATACTGAGTATTGATTTTCAATTAAATATTATTCTCTTCTTATTATAAAGATTTATTTGTAAGTAAGTACCTAGCAGATTTCTAATATGCATAATGATTTTCCTTTGTTGCAACATAAATACGTAATAATATTTTATCTAGGTACCTATTTATTATTATATTCAGGATAGGTTTTTTTATTTGAATCTAACCCCAGCAAGGTTTTCAGGTAGGCGCAATGATTTAAATGGACAAACTTCAATTCACCAAGCGATCTGGCGCTGGAAGAGGACAAACCAAAATGAATGCACCCAGTTACGATTCACCATCAAAAATTCACTGTCAATTTAAAAAAAAAAATGCAGTTATTCCATCGCATTTTCTAAAAATCAGTAGGTAATCAGTTTTGCTGATCGGCTGAACAGTAGTTGCATATTCTGAACAATGTTACTGATAAGCGGAACCCATAAAAATAACCATAAAACCGAAACGCAGTGTTCGTTTGACATGGTTGATCAGGAATAAATTGGTGGAACCAATTGGCAAAGCTCGATACGAAATTTAACGACCAATAACTAATTTCAAAACATAATGTATTATCTAAATTTAGAAATAACAATCCACACAAAAGATTTAATAATTTTCACATTCTACACTCACCGGCAAAAAATTCCGCCACCCTGGAATTTTGGCCAAGTTTGATGTTCCATAACTTTTTTATTTATTATCCGATCTGCGTGATTATCAGTTTGTAGATCCATTTATTGTGTTTTTTTCTAATTAATTCATAAAGTAACATTTTTCGATTACACTATATTATACAGGAGTAAAGCAAACTGTTGTTTTTGGTCGTAACTTCAAAACACCCTGTAGGAAAATTGGGGTGTATAATTTTATTTATATACTGTTCCTTGTTATCTTTGATGTATTCTAAACATTTCGTTTTTTCATTCATTCCATGATCTTGTTCCTGCTGCGAGCTACAAATTTTTTACTAAAACGATGTTATTTTTAGAAAATGTTTGTCAAGCTTTCGATTAAAAACTATCGACGTTGGCTAACGCGATAATAGGGTACTTGCATGGAAAATTAAATTGATTATTGTTTATTGCAAACTGTAGGAAATCGAAAAAAAATCGTTACTTTTTTTTCATTTCGCCCAAATATGATTATTTCGGAAGTTATACAAATATTAAGTTTTGTATGTATAGATATACTGAGCATGTGCGACGTCATAAAGTATTATACCTGATGACGTCATAGGCATATTTCATAGCGTTGTATCTCCGTCAATTTTTGACTAAGAAGAAAAAGAAAAAACACGTGTTGACTTTTTTTTCATGGACTATCGAAATCAGCAATAAAAAAATTTGATGCAAGGGGCCTATTGTGACAGAATGTTTACAGACAAGAAATTTTACTAGGCGGCAAGGCTCTGGCAGAAGGAGAATAACCACTGCAGCTGATGATCGCTTTGTCATTGTTAGTTCTTCAAGAGATCGAAGATCTACTGCTGTGGGTCTGAAAAATGACTTGCAAATGATTCGTCGAGTAGGCACATGTGAGTAAAAGAACAATACGTAGAAGATTGGCAGAAGCTGGGCTCCATTCACGAAGGCCATCATTATGTCTACAATTACTTCCTCGGCATCGACAACACCAACTGAGGTTTACACGATTGCATTCTGACTGGACTCCAGAACAGTGGGGCAACGTTCTATTCACAGATGAATCCAGGGTTTGTCGCCGGATGGTCGTGAGCGGGTATACAGACGTAGAAATTAAAGATATGCTGACTACACCATATAAGAACGGATCATATCATGATGGTTCAGTTATGATTTGGGCCGGTATTTCTACCGAAGCACGCACCGATCTTGTATCCTCCAAGAAGTTGTTCCATTTGCTCCTTTCATTAGGAACCAATTTACATTATGGCATGATAATGCTAAACCTCACGTTTAACATGTATTGAGCGAATATCTGGATGAAGTTATGGAATTGCAAGACTGGAATGATCCGCATCTAGCCTGGATCTCAATCGAACATATTTGGGATTACCGTAGAAGGGCCGTTCGTCGTCGTCCTGAACAACCACAAACCTTGCAAGACTCACGACTGGCGCTGACCGAAGAATACGTGAAGTTATTCTTCAAGAAAGAATAAGTAACCCTAATCATACACGTTATTAAAATTGTTTTTGTTGGCCGCGGTAATGACATTCGAAATCTCTTAGTTCTGTCACAGAACAACAAACAATTAGAAGGAACACAGAGAGAGAGAGAGATGATATGGTCACGGAGGAAGTCACGCCCCTTGGGCAACGGGGGAAATATTTTCCATGGTAGCGCGTTACCAGTTAGTTTTATCAGTATTCGTGACGTTAAATGTCGTCGGAAGACGGTTTAACCAGTGTGCACCACTGATATTTCCTCCGTTAGCCCGGTTCGAGGTCATAGAAAAGCAAATGGGATCCCTCTGTGTTCCATCTGATTGTTATTCTGTGGTTCTATGCTCTGATTGGTTGATTTTCTAAAATCCTTTTTGGAAGAGAAGAAAAAACCTCACATCAGAATTGGCTGAAATTTGGCATAAACCTTCTTTGAGCAATTATCTACAATCCGAATATTTTAGCTTTTTGATATTTTGCTTTTTTCTCTAAATGAAAAGGTGCATAATACTGCATATCTCGTTGCCTATTTTCCAGGATTTAGGTCTTTATGGATTTTTTCTAAAGGCCGTTTTACAGCTTGCAAGAAAACTTGAATGCAATTTTTTGCATGCAAAAAAATTGCATTCAAGATTTCTTGCACGTCGTTTTACACCTTGCAATTTGACTTGTTTCTTTCTCTAACCTTAACCATACTTTTTTGTTTTTAATGTTGTGTTGTTGATGTTCGCATTTTTCAAAAATAAAAAAAGTGATTATAAGTCGATATAAAAAGAAAGAAAGCAATAGCAGCAACTTTATGCATCATAATTGCTAAAAATGCCCCAGCTTGCACGAAAACCTTCAAGAAAAATGGCACCAAACCGATTGCATGCAATGCCATTCAAGTTTCAAGAATCTTGCAGAAACCAATCAGCTGACGCACTTCTGCGCATGCCCTCGTTCAAGTTTCTTGCATATTGCAGATAGAATTGCAAGCTGTAAAACGGCCTTAAGAACTCTCCTGAGGAATAGCCTCATATTCTTCGGTCAACGCCATTCGTGAATTTTGCAAGGTTTGTGGTTACACAGGATGACGACGAACATTCCTTCTAAGTTGATCCCGAAGATGTTCGATTAAGTTGAGATCCGGACTACATGGGGGTCATTCCAATCTTGCAATTTCAACTTCATCCAGATATTCGCTCACTACATGTAAAACGTGAGGTTAAGCATTATCATGCATCATGCATTAATGTAAATTGGCTCCCAATGAAAGGAGCAAATGAAACAACTTATTGGAGGATTTCCTCAATGTAACGGTGGGCGGTTAGAGCTTCATTCTCACACCAAATACATGATCGATGCGTGCTTCGGTAGAAATACCCGCCCAAATTATGACTGAACCGCCATGATATGAGATATGCATTCTGATATGGAGTCAGCTCACGACCATCCGGCAACCTTGAACAAACCCTGGATTCGTCTGTGAATAGTACGTTTCTCCACTATTCTAGAGTTCAGTGAGAATGCAATCTTACAAACCTCAGTGGGTGTTGTCGATGCCGAGGAAGTAATTGTAGACATATTGATGGCCTTCATAAATGAAGCCCAGCTTATGTCAAACTTCGTATCGTTCTTTCACTTACATGTACCTATCAGACGCATCATTTGTAAGTTATTTTTTACACATACAGCAGTAGATTTTCGATCCCTTGACGAACTAACAATGACAAAGCAATCATCAGCTGCAGTGGTCATTCTCGTTCTGTCACAATAAACGCGTTAGCCAACGTCGATAGTTTTTAATCGAAAGCTTGACAAACATTTTCTAAAAATAACATCGTTTTAGTACAAAATTTGCAGCTCGCAGCAGGAACGAGATAATGGAATGAATCAAAAAACGAAATGTCTAGAATACATCAAAGATAACAAGGAACAGTATAAAAATAAAATTATACACCCCAATTTTCCTACAGGGTGTTTTGAAGTTACGACTAAAAACAACAGTTTGCTTTACTCCTGTATAATATAGTGTAATCGAAAAATGTTACTTTATGAATTAATTAGAGAAAAACACAATAAATGGATCTACAAACTGATAACAAAATCACGGAAATCGGATAATAAATAAAAAAGTTATAAAAACATCAAACTTGGCCGAAATTTAAGGGTGGCGGAATTTTGTGTCGGTGAGTGTATAATGAAAATATTTATTTGTCCAGATCCAGTTTTTCTTTTGCAACTGAATCTTATGTATCCAATGACAATTATAATTAAAGTAGTGGAGTAGAAAGATCAGGCTTTTCGCTGTACAGTTGAAATGTACAGGCCATTTGACATAAGTTAACTAACCCCAAAATATAGCAATGATAGCAGTGAATAAGAGGTTGTTTTTATAAGTTTCTCTTCTTCTAAAACACCGGAGGCAGTTGAATTTTGATGACCTTCTGGGAGAAAATTTCCAACTATCTTTTCATCTAATAGGAATGTTCCCAAAATAAAAAAAAATCCGTTTAATCATCATCAAATTATTAAGCATCGTTTCATAAGTAAATCTACAAAATTTTACGAAAATCAGAAAATTCTTTCTATTATATCTATATTCGTTTAAACGCACGAAACGCTGTCTGATGTCACAATGCGTAATGAGTTAGCACGCGCAAGTACAGTGGCGTTACTAGCTACTTGGATCAGCCTCTTGTGACGTTGCTTTTGCGATTTTTGTTGGCAATAAAGAATATTGATATTAATATTATTGTTATTATCATTATTATGGTTCGGTTTTAATTTAACGAGATAGTCTGTTTAACGTTTAACAAGTATTTTGATATTGCTGCTATCTCCTTCATGTCGATCTCTGTGTTATAGGGTTTATCGAAATTAAGGTAGAAAAGGTACTATGGCTGAAATGAAGGAAGGTTTTCAAAAGGCCGATTCCATAATCTGCCAACTGTGGACGTTATCTACTATTTTTTTGTTTATTTCGTTATCTACTATGGTATCAGAATGTTTGGTCAAGTGTCGACTGGAATTAGTTCCAGTCCATTGGTGTAGAAGTAAAACAGACTTTATTAGATGTAGGTATAGTTGCATTTGAACAATGACATATAGTTATTTACCTGTAACAAGGGCGGAAAGTTATACTTTCCCGCACGCAACGGCATTTGCACGAACGACGAGCCAGCGGAATTCGTGCAAGCCGCAAGTGCGGAAAACATACTTTGTGCTCGTGCCAGGCCCATTTTTTCTATGAGGGTGTGAAAAACGCGTCTTCACGCAACGATTTGCGTGCGGAAAGTAGCATATTTTTGCACCTCGTAGAAAAACACGCACGTAGATACCACTCTTTTCGACTCGGTTCAACTTTGTTTCTGAGTCTCCCATCATTACACAAACAAAGATAATTGGAGTGAATGAAGCTTCTTGGGATAAAGCAACAGTCAGCAACACAATAAATCCAATGTAACCTTGTAAACAAATCTCGCCAAAGCGCCAGCTGATTTTTTGCCTCGCACAGTGACGTCACAAGCGGTACTCTCGCCGCAGGGGGTCGTTTTGCTAGCCTCGCTAATTTCGTTTTTTTGTTTTCGATTTATCCGAAAAAATAACGGGTTTTTAGATGTTTTAACGCTTAATACGTGTTTTGTGGACCTAAAACCACTTTTTATTACAATTGAAAAATAGTGAACATCCCTATTGGTCTTGCCAATGATCGGCGGCCTGCTGGATCTTCGTCAACTATAATGTCGCTGATTTTTACTCTGTTTATCAATGTTGCGATATTCCTCGATATTTTCATTTCTGCTGTTATTGAGATACTTTTTGTACTACTGTCCACACTTGAGCATGCCAATATAGGACACTTTAATGATTTGCGATTTGATGTTCTTGATCGGGTAATGGCACATAAGTATGTGAAGTCCTCGAACATGAAGACTCACTACTCTTTAGCCGATGGTTGGAAATATCGAAGTCAGCAGAATCCAGTAGCGAAACTCCAACGCTCGCACTTCGCAGGAGACTTAATTGAGAGAGACAGATTGTTTTCAATTTCTTTAAAGAGAACATCTTAAGACTTCAAGCTACCAGATGAAGAAGCATAATCCTTCCGAAAGAAGATGCATGCAGAAAAGTGAGATGCAACATACTTATTGTAATTGGCTCTATGATTTATCTTATGAAAAACTTTTGCTATCATGGTTTGCATAGCAAATTTAATCTTCTATAGTCCTTTGGTAGTGATACTTTTGTGCCATTCTGTAGCTATGCTGAACAACCGTATTTTAGGAGTTGTTTAAAGACATCGTTGAACTCTTATTTAGCTCAACTTATTCTTCCATGATGTTTAGATACTATATTATGTCGACTTTTCTTTCCCTCTATTTCTAGGAACTGAGTTTCGGCATTGGATGATGCGAATGTACATCATGCATTTAAATATAGCAAAGTTTTTCCGTTACAAAGATAAAAATGTGATGAAATGAAAAGACTCTAATAAGCAACAATTATTGTTAGACAATTATGTAATAACGTAATTATTGCTTACGCGTCGATAAAACGTGCGATCATTTAAATCCGACCACATGATTTTGAAAACGTATCGCGTATAATATATTGAAAAAAATAATCCAGAGCTATGATATTATTTGGTTAATATGAAGCTCGTGTGATGTTTATCACCAATTTTTCCTAAGTTTTTTTGTCCGGCTCGTAACAAAACGTCAGTGTTATTTTCCTATTGGTTTTTCTTGTCATTTTCACTTATTTTGCTGTTTTCGGTCAATTTTTCTTCTTGAAGAAGGTGTCAAATATCTAAGAGTCATCGTTGACTCCATGCTAACCTGGAAAGATCACGTGAACAGAGTCGTCCAGATGACGAATGGTAGCCTTTGCGCCTGTAGAAAATCGAGCTGACGCACCTGGGGCTTACAATGGAGGCCATACTGGGAATAATGCCTTTTCATCTCTTTGAGGAGACACCTGGCTTCAGTCAGACTCAGGTGACAATGGATTCAAAGAGAACTGAACATGGGAAATGCAAGGGCCTGGACTGATACTATCAGACAGGACCTCCTTCTCACCAGGAACTTTATTCTCCAAACAGAGGAACAGCGTTCTCATGAGAACGAAGGTTCTGTCTTCGTCGTCCGTATTCATATTTCCATAACACTGACAATGACAGAGCAATCGTTCCCATGAGAATGCTGTTCCTCGGTTTTGACAATGAAGTCCCCGAAGGGATGCAATTCCAAAAACTTCAGCTCTCTCTAGACAATACAAGGTGGCCTTCCCGAGCCGAAGGAAGTCATCTGGTATACACCGACGGGTCTCTAATAGGAGAGGGTGCAGGGGCTGGTGAACATGGGGAGAGATCTATGGCGAGATTCAGTCTTGCACTGGGTCGATACCGAACGGTATACCAGACTGAGATCTACGCCATACAGCTCTGTGCTTAGGAGAATCTCTAGAGAGGTTATTAAGCAAGCATATTTATAAGGGCAGCGACAATCAAACAGCACTCCGAAACCTTTGCTCAGACACGCTCAACTTAAAGCTCACGCTTGACTATATGACGACCCTAGAACTACTCAGTGGGCTCGACAAGGTCACCCTTGTTTGGGTCTTGGGTCACAGGAGCATAAAAGGCAACGAGGAGATGGGCCAGTAGGCGCGTGAAGGTAGCAACACTGCCTTTATTGGACCAGAGTCTGCACTCGGGGTTGCTTCCTGCCTGGATGTCTATTCTCGAAACCGGGGAACAGCGTACTCACGAGAACGTTTACTCTGTCCTTAACAGTGTTATGGAAGTATGAATATAGGCGACTAAGACAGAACCTTCGTTCTCATGAGAACGCTGCTCCCCTGTTTCGAGAATAAGAACCCTGGTGATAAGATCAGGAACTGGTCTAACAACCAACTAAACAGAAGCCAACTAAGAGCCATCGTTCTGACAGGACACTGGGGTGGTCAGATACCACCTGCACAAAATCGGACTCAGTAATGAGATGGAATGCAGTGGTAAATAATATTGTTTTTAATGAATCTTGAAAAAATTTAATCCTATAAAATTCCTCGATGGTTTCCTCTTCACTGTCTGATGTTGGAACTTAGTCTTGTCCAAAAAGTTTTTACTATCATTGTTGGTTTGCGAGTTTTTCAGCGACCCTTGATTGTGGCACTCGTACAAGCATTCGCAGCACCAAGTAAAGAATAATCGTAATAATCCCATAATAAAAAAGTCCCTTCCTTTTTTTTCAATCCATAAAAGGACGTAATATGCAAAGAACATACTTATTCAATTTATAATCTCAGTATACTAGCAGTAGTTTAACTAATGTTGCAATTTTATCGCCTTCAATATTTCATTACCGTGTTTACATACACGCACATTTGCCAACAGATGTTACTATTTAGTTGGTCTACTTCCCAGCTAAAGTAAAAGTTCAAATAATAATTTCCACTTGTCAAATTAATAAGTTATTATTATTTTTTTTATATAAGTGGGATTGTCAGTAGCAATATTTATTGAAAAAAAAAAAAAAACAAGCTGATTCATGCAATTTTAATGCATTTACCTGGTTAACACTCCTACAAGGTGATTGAAAGATTCATACTCAATTATTCCACGTCAAGAAACTTTTGCATTTAAAAAAATTGTATTTTATGCATTTTTCTTTATTCAACTTCGTGCTGTTTATTGCGAACATCGGTCGTGCAGACTCAGCATTCTTACAACATTACCGCAGCCCAGTTTTATTGACCGAGTAGATTCAATTGTAAATCTATTTAGACACGGCTATCGGTTGCAAAAGTTGAAAGAGATCGCGAATCGCCTCGATTTTGGGTAACGAAATGACAAATTTTCAAGTTGGCTAATCTTCAAATTTTGCAGGATTTTCTTAGTAGATATATTAGAACATTGGTCTTGTTACTATTAAACATAACATAATATATTCCCATGCACCATTTAAAAAAAAAGTACTGTGTACGTTTTCCTCGTTACCAGTCAATTGTGACTGCACACATACTGAACAATTGAAGGTCGCATTGAGTACCACTACCTATGTATGCATAGAAAAAAAATAGCAACAATCCATCCGTCTTGTTTCACGAAATTGCACTTGCGATTCTTACGTAATGATTGTTTTATTTTTGCTGCAATTGTTGCTGTTGTTTGGCTAATTCTACATGCAGCAAAAGGTTCTTTGTTTTTTTCTAGAATCGTGACATAATGGATGTAGAGTCGGATAAATAGCAAGAAAATAGGAAACTTAATAGTTTTTTTTTTTTAAATCACCTCTTTGAACAAAAACTGTCACTTATTTGTTTTAATGGAAATATTTGAAAATGAAAAGTACCCCATGGGCGATGGACGTAATATATGTGTTTGAAAGCTAGTAATTTTGAAACCTTAGTTATATTATTCTGAAAATTTCAGGAATTGTCAACAAAACATGTTTCACCAAATATTCTAATACGCTAAAAAAAATCTGCATAATGCTCATTCCTCAAGGTAGCCTAACTATAAAAAAAAAATAAACTTTGACCAGACAATTGCTTATTCGTGAGAAACTATATAGTATGGCTTAATCAGAATATCCCGCAAACAAGTGAGTTTACCGTTTTTAGGTATCTGTTCAAAGTTTGACATTTTATTGGTTATTTATGTTGCTAGGGCCCGGTTTATTCATCTTCAGATAAACTTACTGGTAACTATCTGCAAGATAAATTTACCGTTCTATTGGTCGGCGGATCAATGGGATTACAGATTGCGTTTTTATCCGTCAGATTGCATACCTAACAGTTTATCAGAAGGTAAATAAACCGGCCCTAAGTGTTGTTATAAGTTGTCAGTGTTGCGTCAATCAAATCTGGTTGAAGCGACAAGCGGATTGTTGATCAAAAACTAGTCAGTGTACCGTATCCAAAAACCTAATTAATCAAGTTTATTCCTGAGAAAAAAGGAAAGTGGCATATTTCAAAATGCAGTAACACTTCAAAATTGAAAACTGCTTGAGAAATCGTCTCCAAGTATTAAGACCCGGTGCTCGTAGCGATTTGTGTCAAAGAATTATTGACAAGAAAATTAGAATTTTGAGATGATTAGTTTTAACGCGGTGTTACGCGATATTTACTGTTATATCAAAAACTTCATACTACAGATCCTTCGAAATCAACAAAAACAATAGGTTTCACTCTGCATCAAGAGAACATGATATTGATGTTCAATGACAACCAGCTTTACCCAAATCATAACTGTTGTAGATTGCATTTGGACTCGTTACAGCTAGCTCAAGCCGCACAAACCACTACTACCTTTCCAGATATTTTATGCGTAACGTAAAGAATGCCAACTGAATGAATTAATCAATGGATGAATTAGGGGTATTATTACACTGCGCATAGATCTATTGTGCCCCTCTTCTGGGTGCTGATATGACACTCACTCAAAGCACCTCATCCAGCTTTGAGGATTTCATGAACGTAAGCAAGCTAGATGGTTCCATGGATGAAATTTCTTCCCGTCCAACGATGCATCATCCAAAGCAGGCAATTCGTTTGTTCACGATCGCCTCGCACTCCGTGAGCAGGTGTTCTGGGGTTTCCCTTCCTTGCTCACAAAAGCGGCAGCTGTCTTCGTTTCCAATTCTAATAAATACTCTCAAGGTGCCCTCTTAATCGGCAGTGGCCTGTGAGGAATCCAGTGAGAATGCGAAGATTGTTTTTACTCAGTGATATAGGGTCTTTTGATCTTCCTTGGTGAGGGCGCCCAAGAAACATTTTTGATTGCCTTTACCCTGGAAGCTGTTCCCAGAGGCTGATCCATTTGGTCCGCTCTTCCTCTCCGAGCGCTTCCTTATGTCACAGAAAGGCCCTGGTCCTGAAAGCGGAGTTTGCGTGCTCCCAATTTCGCCAATTGGTACGCTTTCTCATTATCTGCGACTCCTGCGTGTCCCGGCATCCACTGGAGGGATAGTTTGTTATTTTTGCCCAGATTGTTTAACTTTTCCAGGCATTCCCAAACCATTCTGGAGCTGATTGTATGTGAGCTCAGCGCTTTGATGGCTGCTTGACTGTCTGAGAATATGACAATCTACTTCTTTTTGTAGTTTCTGTCAAGATTGAACTCAGCACATCTACTTATAGCGTTTATTTCCGCCTGAAATACGTCTGGGTATTTTCCCATTGCTTCGAAGAACTTGATTCCAGGCCCAAGTACTCCGGCTCCGGTCCCTTGTTCAGTTCTTGACCCATCAGTGTATCATTTTACGGCTTTCTGCTGCATTGTGAGAATGGTTGTGGTGTTTTCTTCCCATTATTCCCTGCTTTTTATGACTGCGGTGAAGCGTTTCTCAAAATTATATGTTTTGTTTGATGATATCATCTCTGGGGAGTTCGAGGAGTGGAATAAGCTTGCTCAGAGATGTTAATTCTCTCCTTCCTAGCCAACCTCCCTGGCTAGCTCCCTCACTGCTGATTCTAGCCATTCCTCTTCTATCGGCACCCTCCACCACCATGTGAAGATGTGCGAGACCTACAATTGTCTCGATGGCTACTGTAGGACAGGTTCTCATTGCGCCCGTGATGCATGTGCACGTCAGGCGTTGCAATATGTTGAGACCTGCCTTTATCTTCTGTTTTTCAACTCCTTGGCACCAGACTATTGATCCATATAGTAGGGTTGGCCTTACTATTATGGTGTACATCCATCTCAAGATTCCTGGTTTGCATCCCCAGGTTTTGCCTGCAAGGCTTTGGCACACTATTAGAGCCCTTGTAGCCTTGGTTACAACTACCTCGATGTGTTTGTCCCATCTGACTTGGCAGTCTAGCGGTATGCCGAGATATTTCCGTCACCGGTGTAATAATTGTAACGTGTTTTTGGATGTCCTTCATTCTAGGGAGTTTCCTCCTCCTAATGAACGCCACTACGGTGATTTTTGATGGGTTTATTTCCAGTTTCAATGTTCGGCACCATTCCTCTGTTGCTTTGAGTCCAATTTGTAAGAGTTCACACAGGGTGCCCTCGAGCTATCCACTTGGTATGGTGACAATGTCGGCATACCCAATGCAGTGCAAGTCCAGGTTCTTCAGTATTCCTTCATCCACCACTAAGCTCCACATCAGGGGTGAGCATACTCCGCCCTGAGGAGTGCCGCGAGTGGTGCTCACCTCGACAGACTCATTACCTATTGAGTTCTCTGCTGTCCTCGTGGCAAGAATCTTACACATCCATCGGGATATTGTGTCGTTCACTGCCCTTCTCGTAAGTGCTCTCCGAATGGCCACAGGTGATGTGTTGTCAAAGGCACCGGCGATGTCTAGGAAGGCGCATAGTGCGACTCCTTTCTCATTCAGAGTTTTTTGTATCATGCTCGTCAGTTGGAACAGAACTGTCTCAGTCCTGCCTGCTCAGTAGGCATGCTGACTGGCGTTCAAAGGCTACCTTTCCAAGGTAGCGGATCTGATATAATTATCTACTGCCTTTCCCATCGTCTTTAGAAGGAACCGAGGAAGGAACGATGTGAGGCTTATTGGTCTGAAGGATTTGGGGTCTGTCCCATCCTTCCTGCCTGCCTTTGGAATGAAAGTGACTCTTGCCCTTTTCCATATTTGAGGTATATGTCCCATCGCCAAGAATGCCAGCTTCTTGGGTGGTAAAGTGTACACCCCTTGGGTGGCACTCCATCCAAGGCATTACAGTCTTTTGCAGAAGTGAGCAGGGCATTTCCAGATTAAATGTTCTGTAGTTTCTGTTGCTTGTTCGCAAGATCTACAGTAGTCGGTGTCTGATTTAACTATTGTTTTTAGGTGATATATTACACAGTGTCCAGTCAGCAGTCCAAAGACTGTTCTAATGTCTCTTCTGTTCAAGGTTCACTTTGGTACTCGAGCTTTATAGACTAAAGGATGTGGCCATTTATATCATCAGTTCTAAATATTCTTGCCTCTTTTTTCACATATAGGTGAAGGGGAGGCATGTTCAGCAGTGCCTCTAAGGCTGCGGTAGGGCAGGTTGACATAGCCCCTTTTTTTTCTAGATAGATAACCCTTTGTACTTTATGCTGACTGTTCTGTGCAGTAATTTTCCACTATATCAACGAGGCGTAGGTAACAATGGGTCTGACAACTGTTTGATATATCTAATGCACCATTTTTGTTTCCACGAGTTTGCGGCATGTTCAAGTAGCCACCGTAGCTCGTGATATTGTTTTGTTCAGATGGATGTTTCAAGTAAGTCTGCGGTCTAGGGAGACCCCGGAATACTTAATATCTGTAACCATAACCGTTTGTCATAACTATATTTTCGTGAATAATATAGTGCACCCTGTTGAGAATAATAAAACATAATACTTACGTACATAGTAATTATAAAAATAGTTGACAAATATTAATTTTCAACTTTTTATCTGTGCAGCTCATTCAGAGAAACATAAAATTACTATAAAACAAAGTGCCAACAGGTTATGGACCTAGATTGCTCTAAGAGGTGCCAGAAAAGGCATTTATGATAAAACTAGCTGTTCTCCGCGGTTTCACCCGCCGTTAAAGTTGAAAGAGATCGGATCTATCCATGAATAATTTTTAAAGTTTACCCCTATTGGAAATTTACAGATTTGATATTAGATGTCGCCTACTTCGAAAGTTTGGCCATGTGCAAACTCTCAAACTAATATGTCAGACGATCAACATAACCTTGTTTTTATTTAATTATGGAAGGACCGCGCAATCTGACGCGCCGTATACGGATTTATTGAATTTTTTTCGTAAATTTGTTTTTCGTGAATCTTTTTATGTGTTTCAATGTTATTCGAAGCAAAGACAAATCCAACAAAGCAGAAATCATAAAAATCGGTCCAGCCGTTATCGAGTTATAAGTTCTGTAACCAACTCGACTTTGTTTTATATATATAAATAGATGATACCCAGACTTGACTTTTTCTTGAAAACCCCAAGCAACAATCTGAGCAGCAGAAGCCATATACTAAGACCGTATTGTTTTATTTCATTTGCCTGAAGTAACCGGGAGAAATTGGTAATGAGGAGACACTCGAGGCAAGTGATTTATGTAAAAAAATTGTATGATGAAGAAAAGTACGAAGAACAATAATGATGAAGATAAAAATGACACCAAATTAAAAATTATAATTTTGTCAAAGATTGTCAGGAAGGTTTTGAAAGTGAAACACCATCAGAAACGTATAGAAAGATAAGTGCGAATAATCAAAATGAAAGTGAAAACCAGAAGTGTAATTTACT
This sequence comes from Ceutorhynchus assimilis, assembly GCA_917834065.1. NCBI lineage: Eukaryota > Metazoa > Arthropoda > Insecta > Coleoptera > Curculionidae > Ceutorhynchus > Ceutorhynchus assimilis. The sequence goes on from OU892277.1 coordinate 105,376,753, forward strand.
ACAATCATTTTTTAATTGTTTGTTTGGAAAAGGAAATTATGCGTCATTGCATGTAGGCAAATTAGAGAATTTGGTGTACAAGTTGAAAGCCACGAACCAGGATATCAATGATAAGCTGTTTATGATTCTTCAGAGCCTTGACAAGAAAAATATAACAAGGGCTCTAGAAATGTATCAATTGCACGATATTGTAGAAGTTAGGTTAAAAAAAAAGTTGAAATAAAATTGGAGATTTCGCAGAAGATTGGAGAAACCCTGCCGAAACATCGTCAAATGGAAATATCATTATTTCTTGGATACGTTAAGCATGTTTGTATTGTTTCCCACGTCTGTCTTTTCACTTTTCCGATAGCAACTTCAAAGCGAGTCTTGCAGCTTCAAGGAAGTTCTTCCGATGAATGTATATGTGATTTTTTTTCCACTTTATAGGGGTTATTGGCATGTCATCATCTTAATATAGGGATTTTAAAATAAATCCTATAAAATTTATTAGTTTTTTTTTTTCAAAAAAAATGAAATAGCTAACTTGCTTCTAATGGAAATAAGTAGGCAACTCATATTTTCTGACCCAAATTGTATTTTACTGCAAAATTATAATGCAATATTCAGAAGCAGAATGTATGCGGAAAAACACTGAATCGAGCAAGCTCGTAGGAAAAAAATACTAATTTATAATGTGATGGGGTTTATATTAGACAAACTAAACAAAGAATTAAAAATAGGGTCTATAAATATAAAAATGTATGTGCTGAGCAAAATGAGAATAAATGAAAAAAAAACACTTTGGTTAGTCTCAATTTTTGAGAGAATCGTACATTTGAGTTACATAAGATAGCTGTTAACAAAAGGCCCGAGACTGAAAAAGGTGAGCTTTATCATAATGTTATGTCCGGAACTTAAAATTTGAAAGTAAATAAATGCAAACAACTGGTTTTGTTTTGTATTTTCTGCTTTCTTTATAATTGAATTTTGTGTATTTGATAACAGGTTTTGTGTCTTATTAAGTCCTAATGTAGGAATTAAATAAATGAGAAACTCCAAAAATAGGAAATTGGATATAAAAAAACAAACCATGAAGGACAAAAAGTGTGATCAAACTACCATTAACCGCAAAAAAATAAAGTTTGAAGAACGAATATCATTTTTCCAAACTTTTACAAATCTTGATAAAAAATTAAAAAAAAAAAACGAAGAGAAACAGCAGAAACTGAGAATAAATTCAAAATAAAGAGACTATAAAATAAACTCTAGCAACAGGTGCAAAATAGCTCCAAAATACAATTCGTTCACTTTTTTAATAAAGAGAAAGATAATCGTACATTATTTAAAAAAAGAGAAATAATAAATACAAATGATGGAGCCACTACTTGAGGAATTACAAAGAAAATGCTTATCGTAGAATAAAGTCAATTCAAAAACTAAAATTTATAAAATTATTTGAGCAATAGAAGCCACCAAAGATTACAATTGAAATAAAAACTAGCAAATGTGACTTAAATTGTGTATTACTTTTCTTCTTCCAGGTTTAGATTTACTGTATTGTGTATTATCCGAAACACAATTCATTAAAACTCCTTCAAAACAGCAAAACTGTTTCCTGGTCTTGCACTTTGTCTACGCAAATTCTTGCACCCTTTCCCCCAAAACAAAACTCGGCACTCTCTCCCTAAGTGCTCCAATACCTTATTTAACACCACAGAAACCGAGCGGAATATGGAATTATTATTAATTTGAACTGCTTAGACAATTATATTCCAAAGTTGGGAGGAAGTTTGCATGCAGGGCTGCAGTTCAACACCCACCACCGCCATTGCTGGCAAAATAAATCTCTCGATGACGTATTTATTCTAATATTGGCATCCAAATAGAGAATTGTTTTTTATTTATTATTGATAAAAACATAAAAATCGTAATCTTCAATATTGTGTTGATACCTATTTCGATTAATAGGAAGCAATTAATCGATGATAATAAATTCAATTATTCCTAGAAACAATTATGGTAGATAAATGCATTTTTCTTTTGAGCAATCAATAATTTATTGGCCATTAAAATAAAATATAATTTTTTTTCTGATAAGTATTTCGTAATTGAAATTTTGTGCATACTTGGGGCATTATCGAGTTAAATCGCAAAGCAATACACGTGAACATCCTAAATTTCCCTTCCTTTCATCAAAGAAGTCAAATCTTAATTATTTATGTCGGGTTCTCACAAAGCAAGAAACGCCGAAGTAAATTTGCTGTCCCGGACATCTTTCTGTGTGTAATTTCGAAAATATGAAAACGCTGAATGCGGATATTTGCATAATATCATCAAGGATTTTCAAAGGGGAGCCTAAATTATTTGAAATCACGCTTCGTTTCACATGATGCACAAACAAGAACCGATGAACCTTTTTTTTATTTTGTCAAAGGATAATGCAAATCAGGCGCAGCATCTCTCTATCCATGATTGAATTTCAAGATATTTATGATGCGAAAAAATAAATGAAGTAAAATATTGCAATCATGTAGAATAATTTTTTCACCGATACTCAAGCAGCAAACACCGGCAGGGTACAGTAATGATACGAGTTCCGAAACAGAAGGCAATTTAACGTTGTAGATGAATGATTATTATTTTCCAAGATAGTTATGTTGTGCACTAATCTGTAAAAGGGTAGAGATATTCAGAAAATCTAAACTTAGAAATGTTGCAACTGAATAATGTAGAGATTGTTTTTTGCAGTTGCTAAAATGGTTATCCCAGCTTCAAATTTGAGTAGGTAGCGTAAAACCACAAGCAAAATTTTATGCGTTTGTATATTAACGACCAATTATTCGGTACATTTTCTGGTATTAGAGCGAGTGTAAGGATCCTGACTAATTTCACAATAATACACACGTGTTATGGGCAATAAAATTTCAAATAACGTGTAGGCATTTTGACATAAAAATCGACATAATATGCAATTCCAAATTCGATATCGCAGGTAGTTCCATTTTTTTTTTAACGACCGGTAAATTAAAATTGTAATTAGGACTCGTTAACTGAAATTCGCTGTAACAATTTCGGAGGCCATGTTTTCGTTATCACAAGTAATGGTTTGCTTTCATGAAAATTGGTTTTATCAAATTTTACTGGATTATTGGCAACAGTCACCCAGGCCATCTCTTGCAAGTATATTAGATATTTTTCTTACATAATTTGAAGTCAGATTTGCGTGAATATAAAAAACAAACAGCATTAAGGTCGGATAATGAAAATAAAAAGAGGAAAGCTATGACACAATACATACACATACATCAGTCAGGTCGGGTGGACGTAAAAATTTCATCATTAAGTAAACAGACTGCGTGCCGTACAGTTTTTCTTTTCTGGCTTTTTGTTAACTAATGCATTGGGTAATGGGCCCCGTAATGTATTTCAAGTGAACATGCTATTTGCTAATGGCACTGCTTCTGAAAATTAAATACCTAGGCTGCTACGGCCAGGAAACTACGACGACTATACACTATACTTTTATTTTTGCGACTCTGAGAGTTTAAAGTTAGGAGTTCTCGAGAATGCGTTTCTGCTTCAAGAACATTTAGAAAAAATCGAGGAGGGTTTAAGAATCTCTAGAAGAATAGGGTTTTTCGAGACCTTGTTTTGAAAAAAATACTCAAATGAAAAGAAGAATATGGGCTAAGCCTTTTACATATAGACTTATGCTAAAAAGAACGTTTTAAAATATTTTTTTATTCTTTAATCTTTTTTGATTTTCTGTATTTCTTTTACTTTTCTAGTATGTATTTATTATTCTCTGGTAAGGTAATAGTTCTACGAGCAAAGATATAATTTGCCTGTTAACACGATCTGGTATTATTTCTCATATTCTAGTCTCACTTTGTCACTTCCTACACTCTTCCAAGATTCACTATTCCTGAGCCCTTTGTTAAGCGTAGATGCATTTCGCTCGTGGATTTTCGGGAATCCAAATCCGTACTTCTGAAAGTAATGGAAAAGGCAGTCAACCTGCAACTGGTTAAATACCTCGAAGCCAATAAGCTCATCTCTGACGAACAGTACTGGTTTCTTTCTAAAAGATCAACAGGGGATCTGCTGGCGTACGTCATTCATATTTGGAACGCGACTCTAGAAAGACACGGCGAATCCAGAAAGGAGAATCTCGATACAAGAAAATGCTGAGCGTCTGGACTATGAAATCTGGCGTCCGGACGAACTCACCCGCATAGTCAACGGCAGACCTAGCATTCTGGACTTTTTCATTCATGAAAACGTCCAGCCTATCACTCATTAACAAGTCCTACATCACCTCTCATCCGACCACCTACCGGTTATGGTTGAATTCGGCAACCCAGCCGACCAAAACTCATCCAAAAGGCTAAGAACCTTCACAAACTCGACAGCATTCCAAAATCACTTGGACAGAAAACCTCCGATCGGCGACATCCATTCCCCACAAGAGTCAAGTAACCGACTGCTGCAATGGATCCTGGTAAGAGAAACTGGGAGGCAATCCTTTCAACGGAGACGGACCCTTTCCAACTTGCAAAGAGCCTCACAAAAGGACTAGGGAAGAGCCCATCACTATTCCTTCCGCACCTTAAGGTTAACAACACTACAATAACCAATTCAGTCCTTAAAGCAGAAACCTCGGCAGAAACCTTTGCGAATAGTCTCGAAGAGCAATTTCGGAACAATCCTTCATTATACTCACTATAAGATCGCAACGTGAACACACCACCATTAGAATCATGCTAGAACAACCAGGGGCACACCCCACGCCACCTCCAAACATCACAACCCAAAGCGTGAGCGAGACCATGGCATGTCTCATGCGCAGAAAAGCCCCCGGTATAGACCTAATCTCCAACCTGGCCATTAGAAAACTACCGCAGCAACAGAAACCTAACCAAGATCGTCCAAGCCACTCTCTGTCTCTCCTATTTCCCATCAAAATAGAGGCCAATGTCATATGTATAAGGAAACAAGGCGAATCTAGTACCAACCCTAGTAGCTATCGCCCAATCAGCCTCCTCCCAGTGGCAGAGCGACTCTTCAACAGAGACACATAGGACACGGTCTCTCATCTTCGCTTGCTACCTGACGAGCAGATGGGTTTCAGACCGCAGCATTCCACATCCCATAACCGACTAGCCCAAACCATACCAAACCCCAGAATGGAGACAGGGGCAGTACTCCTAGATACCTCGAAAGCCTTCGACAAGATGTGGCATCAAGGCCTCATTCTAAAGATGCTAAGATACAACATGCCTCATTAGTCATTACCAAGTGAATGAACATAGACGCAAGGTGGCCGACTTGTCATTATTCTATCGCGACGATGTTCTGACAATCTCGCCAGCCTCATTTCAGCTAGGATAAGCTATTTGAGAACCACAAGAGCCTCGCGGGCATCCTATCCGTGAGCGCACCAATATAAAAATCATCAAACTATGAACAGTTGCTTTCAACTTCTGAGTAAATTGAATCTTGATGCAGGAGAAATTGCTGAGAACGACAGCAAATGGAGGTAGACGGATTGTCACGTGCTCAGCGGCCACATTTCGAACGATCCACCACTTTGTCTTTTGACGGTCAACACTGATCCGGCCTTGTCAAATTTTTGTGATATTTCATCAACCGCGACATTAGATAAATTGGTTTACCGAAGCTATTTCGCTATGTATGAAACGTGATGGTAAAATTTTTTCCATATCGAAATTGAGTTTTACCAAAATAAAATTTTCATCTATATTCGGCATGTTCGCTTCTATGCTCCTCGATTCTTCCGACGAAGAAAGTAAAAAAAAAATTGTTAGCTCGCAGTAAGTCCGGCTATTTTCCTATTATGTCATTCATCCTTCTCTGTTATTGTGCTTTCTGCACCTGTTTTTAACTCTTTCATTTCTTCTGTTGACCATGATTGTTTTTTCTGTGTCCTTTTCCAGGGAACGGAAATATAGCACGCTAAATGAAATTTAAAATAAAAATTGCTTCTGATTCTCAATAATCTATCAAACAGGAACTTATTGATGTTATTCCATTGTAATCTCTTGCGTTATTAGATTAAGTGTTCGAATATCTTTTCTTGATTTTCTTTCCTTCCAGGAGAATATGTAGGTCTAAAATATAAATACCAAAAATATTTATGCTATCTAAGTCAAATCGTAATTGACACATACATACATATAGAGAGACGAAAGTAAAAAAGAAAATTCACAGTCTTTCGCAAAGATGCAACCGGGGGCGACATTGATGAAGTAAAATGCGAAATTTATGTGATTTAGATTGGGATTAAAATGGATTTGATTGATGATGTGACGTCATGTGACAAATTTTCGCAATTTGGGCCCCCATACTAGGATAACAGAAACATTTTCAATGTTGAAAGATAACTGATACAACACACCCACTCTATATGTTTCTGATAAGTAAAACAGCTATTGAAACTTAATATCAATCCCACATCAATAAGCACAAAGTTGTTTCAGCCTAATTTTTTTCCTCACTGTAAATGTCTAATTCTCTTATCTCCATCTGTCCATCTGTTTGCCTGGACGATCATTATTATTGTTTGTAGTCTGTAGAATGGCGGATTCCCATATCACGTCCCCTGATAAACATCTGGGGTGAAAAACATACCGCAAATAAAACACCAAATATGAATGTCGACGGTCGTCGGAAAACAGGAAGGGTTTGCCCTTTTATATTACGTATACGTTTTCTAACGAATCGAGAGATTTTCGTCGGCGATAAAATCCGTTGAAATATTACTACCATGGGACATTTGTAATGTAAACATCACTCCAGGTCCGAGAATACAATGTCATCTTTGTCAAAAAGGCAGTAAGCAAGGACATGAAATAGAATCAGGCTTCTTGTTTTGTATTTCCTGGTATTAGGACAGTGCCGTACGATTGTGTGATTTAGAAATAAAACTCACATGACTTTTTTGAAATTTTGTTGTATAATTTTTTTTTTATCAGAACCCAACTTTAGTTGGGAAATTATTCAACTTCCAATCAACAATAATCCAAAATTTAAAAATTTGTAACAAAATATGTTATACTTTTCGAGACATGCTTATTTAGTCAGCTGCTTTTTGTCAATAAACATCGAAATATCTGGTAATACGGAGTCAATTAAAGATAAAGTTACGTCCTTGAATGGGAATGAGACTTTCTGTATCGATGATTTATTAGGGATCTCTCGTGGAAGAAAGTTTATTTACACACTTGACTACCGGTGACAGGGGTACAAGGGATTTGGATCAAGATTTATTATTGAAATACTAAAGGGTCCGATATTTTAATTAGGATACTAAACTTCTGGATACGTGAACTTTCACATATACAGATTTTTAGACAAAATTCAAAGTTTCATATTTTCGACAAGAATAAAGTTTTTTTTACCGCGGTTTGTAGATTTTAATAGCGTGTTTTTTTCCGAATAAAGCTTGCCGTAAATTTCTCATAGGACCATAGGGTTATGATATACGGGGCGATAAAATTGAATTTTGCCTAAAAATCTGTATGTGTAAGGTGTTCAAGCAGTATACTTAGATATTTGCTCTTTGCGGCGTGTCAAGTATTTACGGACCATGAAAAACATTTGTTGTTGAATGACTGTCTAGCTTTCTGAGTGAAAATCGATTTTGCCTCGTTGATCTATTCCGCAAAGCTTGCTTTTGCTATTGCCCTTTATTCAATATTTTATAAATGAATGCACTATACATTGTTGCGGCCATCAATGCTGAAAATACGACGATCCAAAATTAAACTCTAATATTTTTTCAATCAGCTATACCAAAGAAATTATACCTCTGTTATTAGCTTGAATGTCAGCTAGTGAATGAATCTTGAAGGAAATAACCAATAAATAAGTTTTAAATATGGAATATAAGTGGAACGACGTCAATGGTGATATGTTCTTGTCTTGTCTTGTCTATTATATGAAATACTTGAGCTTGTGATTCTAGATTTCATTGAAACTCCAAGATTCAAGGAGTTGGACGTTGTCAGGAGTTGTATTTAATTCTGCTGGATAGGCACCAATTATCTGCGTGATTTGAAGTCAATATAAAAACAAGATAAAATAATAACAATCTGGCAACGTTAAAGGGGCTAATCTTCTGATTGAAATTTTGGCAACACAAGATCTTGTTTACTATGAGGTATATCTATTACCATTATTTTGAAAACTTTTATGTAATATCGCGAAAACCCCATGATTTATCAGGAATCTTTCTAATTTCCGGCTGAGTAATGCTGGATACCAGATCATAGGCTATGCAGATGACCTGGCCATTATAATCAAGGGCAAACATGAAGGCGTAATGACAAGCCGAATGCAAAGTGCCCTAAACATCGTTAAAAATTGAAGCGAAGGCGAAGAATTATCCCTAAACGCAAACAAAACAATCCTTGTCCCGTTCACAAGAAGAAGGAAGCTAAATTTAAAAGCCCGTACCCTTAACGGTACACAACTAACATTTTCCAACAAAGTGAAGTACTTAGGGGTCACCCTGGACCGAACACTCACTTGGAACAAACAGTTAGAGAAAACATGCTCTCGAGCTACATCAGCCATCTGGTCATGCCGAAAACTTGTTGGCAAAACATGGGGGCTAAAGCCAAAGATGGTATTCTGGATTCACCAAACTATAATAAAGCCCATGGTCACTTATGCCTCATTGGTGTGGTGGCCCAAAACCCAGCAAGTCACCGCTCAGATTAAGCTAAGAAAGGTACAAAGGCTGATATGTCTAGGAATAACGGGAGCAATGTTAACTTGCCCTACCGCAGCCCCAGAGACGCACTCAACATGCCCCCACTTCACCTATGTTTGAAAAAGGAGGCAATAACCAGCAATCACAGGCTATTCCAAACAGACAAGTTCAAGCCTGGTGATCCGAGGGGACATCTGCGCATCCTTGATTTAATAAAACTGGAGAATTCCAGCAAACCAAGTGACCACATGGTGATCAGATTGGACTTAGAGATCCCATTCACAGTGGTAATAAACGACCGCCAATCATGGGAGAATAAAGAATTACCACAAGCTGACAATGCATCTCTGTGGTGGTACACAGATGGATCCAAGCTAATGGAATGAGCTGGACTGGGCATTTCCGGCTCTAACTTCAAGCTTTCCAAGGTACTGGGTAAACATCTTACAATATTTCAAGCCGAACTGCTTGCCATAGATATATGTGCACATAAGAGTGTCTTAACCAAAGCCTCAAAAGAAAATACATCTTCATACTATCGAACAGCCAAGCTGCCTTAAAAGCCTTAAGGGCTTTCAAATGCACGTCAAAACTAGTTTGGGAGTGTAAACAGACCCTAAAAACACTAGCAACACACAACCAGGTAACGCTGATGTGGCTGCCTGGTCATCGAGGCATAGAAGGAAACGAAGAAGCAGATGGCTTCGCAAAAGAAGCGGCGTCAACACCATACCATGGATCAGAGCCCTACTGTGGCTTAATAAAAAGCTACATCATGGAAGAACTCAACAGATAGGACAAAGACCAACTGTCATCATACTGGAGGCACACTCCGGGACTCAGACAGTCAGAAAGCTTTATTACCTTTTCAGCAAATAGAGCTGAACAGCTCCTAAACATGAGCAGACCAGACATCAGATTGGTGGTAGGACTGCTCACAGGACACTGCCCGGTAAAATACTATTTAAGGTTAATGGGCAGACCAGAAAATGATCTCTGCAGATTTTGCTCAGACGCAATAGAGACCGCAAAGCACCTACTCTGCGAATGTCCAGCCCAATTCTGCAAGAGGCTCAAATTCCACACACAACACTGTCACCAGGAAAAGTGGGTCAACTGACACCCAGAAAAATAGCTTCCTTCGGCAGAAGTCTACGCTTCCTGGAAACAACTTAAGATGTAGAGTCACGTACAAAATATCTGCAAAGGTAGCAGTGCTGAGCGGCTGAGAAGCCGAAACGGCTCCCCCACAATCTATAATCTATAATTTCCGGCACTTTCACAAGATTTGAAAATCGCCCTATCAAAATCACAATTTATTAAGTTCCCAAGATAATGACTAGATGATTACAGGATTACCAAAAGGAATGCAAAAAAGCAGCAAAAGTTGTATCTCTAATTAAAAACATTCAGACGCACGGCTACACTAGGTTATTTACCAATGAAAATTAGTCAGTTCATTTCTTAATTATAAGCAAGAAAGATTCACTTTTCCATAATTTCGCTAAGTCAAAGTAATGTACCAAGTTCATAATGTGTACCTTAAAAAAAAAAGTTATAAATAATCCAATTATATGATATGGATTAAGAGGTTGTTAATGTTCTTTTCTTATTTCACCGGTTATAACATACTTATTTTCCAAGTTCTTTTTTTGCGTGGATTCTGTCATAGTTTTTCGACATATATTCACTAATTTTTTTCTATATAAAAAGCATTCAAAGGAGAAAAACAAGAAGGAGGATAGGTTGAGGCTGAAATAAGGGAATTGATGACACAAAGAAGAAGTCCAAGAAATCAATAAAATATTACAATGAAGATTAAGGAAAGAAAAAGAAAGGGAAGAACGGAGTAGCTTCACATGTGGAAAGCTTCATATGTACTGAATTTTGCATTCCAAACCTAGGTCTCGACCTGGGAACTACTACCTACTAGATGTTGAATAATTTGAGACTGAAAATAAAATTAACGATCTCAAAAATAACGGTCAACAGGGAAGATTCAATACTAAAGAGTCCAGTTAACTGATGTCTGAATGGTGCGGAAATACCAGAGAAATTCGTAGTTCTGCTCTTCAAAAACGGTGATAGGATCATCAGAAACTACCGTTCCATGTCGTTAATAATGTTAATATTCCAAAATTCAAATACAAGGTTATCATGAAAATCATCACCAACCGTTTATCATCAAAAATTGACGACTTGTTAAACAGGGTTCCGCTACAGTTTCAGTATTTTTCATTGACGAGCAAATTTTTATAAAACGTATGTAGGTACACGAATTGTGATATAAAATTTTATAATAAAACTAGGGATTATCCTAACCCGTTGCTTTCACCGAAAAAGACAGGAAGGCTTTTAGACATTTAGGCCTAAGACGAAGGGACCAAATCAACTTTTCCCGAGCCTAATCCTGATGTAGGTTTTCCTTTCGACAAGTAACTAGAAGTTGAGAATATCATTGATAAGTAGTTAATCATGATGGATAAATTCAAATTTTGCGGTTTATTCTTGCCAGATAATCTGGAATCGTTGCCAGCTTCGATGAGAATGGTGGCTGTATCAAGAAACTAGAATAATATGTTTTTCACAAAACCGGTTGATGTGTAAAATAAATAAACATTCATGTCCATCAACCGCAAAATCGAATTGCACAAGACATCACCAAAAACGACGGCAATGAGATAATGAATGAGTGAAAACTAGAGAGTTTCTGCTTTATTTATTTCATAAAAAATCTTGTTTGAAAAAAAAAATAATATTCCGATGACTTTACGTCAAGTTAGCGTGACAACATCACTAAAAATGTAGATGGTGAACAATTGAATGAGTAAAACTTTGCTATCTTTTTTCCGCTTATTATTGTGAGAACTAAAGATTTGCCGCCCCTTTTTATGATGAAAAAATCGTGTCAAGATAACTTATTATCGGCACAGAAAACCGGCAAAGTTTCACTAAGTAACTCAATCGATTACAACTTTTTAGTGATGTTTTCTCCCTAAGTTCCGAGGAACGGCACATTATTAGTTTCCACAACTAAGTGATAAGAATAAGCAGCAAAAAACGGCAAATTTTCATTTTTTTCAATTGACAACATGATGTTGTTTCACAAAACACCTAATTTGAAAAAACACAGAAAGAGCGGCAAATTTTTGGTATAATGGCAATTCGATTTTTCAAAAATGTTTCGCCAAATTGATGGAGCATTTATAAGATTTGGTTAAATGTATTATTTTATTATTTTTTTAACCACTATATTAATGTTATTTGGTAGAGTAAGTTGTAAGCAGTGAAATAGAAACAACTAAGTTGTCGCGGTATACCTATGCAAGTTTTCAACTATTATAAGTGACGTTTATGCTAGGATTGTAGATGATAATAATTGAATTGTGTCATTTTTTTTTTCTAATAAAATAAAATAATGAAAAATGTAAAAAAAAATAATTTGGTACCTGGCACTAAATAAGGACTAGGTAAAGGAGCGGGCTGCCAATAATTTGAACCAATTGCTGGGTAGTGTCCCCCACTGGGGGCTGTTGCTCCCTTTGCACTCGTCCTGCTCTTCATGGCACTTTTTTTTTATCACTAGGTACTCCAGTATGTGCTCCTAAAAATCACTTGCTGAGTTTCTCATACAGCTTCGTTCAACAAAATGAAGATCGATCACCGAAACACAATTCACAATAAAACATTCTGATTTGACGTCGCGATGCTGCCGATGACGACGCCGGCACTGCAGCAGCAAGTCGGTTCTACAGGTGCGACGACGACGCTCGTCTTTACCGCGTTCTCTAGCATTACTGAGTCGCTAGTGTACGAATCATTTAACTCCGAACGTACCGACGATTTATGTGACGAATACAAATATGTCACTTTTGTGTTGGATTACCGGACGTCGATCGACTAGGCAGTACTTCTCCTCCTGGCTATGCTATGTTGTTTTACGTTTGTCGCATGACAAAATGTGCATCGGTATTGGTATGACGGGCGACGCGACGGGTCGCCGCTCGCTGCCTCGCGCGACAGGGGGTGGTACTTCCTCCAGTCACGTTGTGGGTACCCGTAAATATGTCTTCATTGACTTCACTTCCACAGTTATGAAAACCAATTTTATTATTGTTTGCAATTAGAAATTTGAAATTGATTGCAGATTTGTGGCGAAATATTGTTGTTAATTAGTATTTTGGTCAACCTGCATTACATCATAGTAGTACTTTCCCTGCTTAACTTCAATAGTAGATGCCACTCAAAGATCGACGCGCGTTCTATTCGGCCTGGGAACACTTTTTTTTTTCAAGTTGAGTAGTTGAAGTTACATATAAATAATTAAATATCTTTTGTCTATAGACGTCAAAAAATGAATGACATTTTCACTTCATTTTCATTTAAAAATGTCAGTGCAGGACATCCTTCGTGCACTAGAGCACGAAATACGAAATACTTATTGCACGCTACTGGTAATCTTTTTAAAATACATTGAAAAAAATTGAACGGCATAGTTTATCGAAAAAATGATTTCTTCTCAATTAGCTACTTCAATTAGATACAATTTCCTTCATCAATAAATACTTTTTTTATTGTTGCATTCCTTAGATTTTTCTGTCTGATGTCATACAGATTTTTTCTGTGGCTTTGTGAACTTTTTCAAATCAATGTTCTCTTTAATGTTATGAGCGGATTTCAGCATCTAGTACACTGCCCACAATGTAATTTAACTGTTTTCGATTCCGTCTCGAAATAGGCTAGAATTACGGTTTCACTGATTTTTTTGAAGTTTTTGTGCAAACACCATCATTCTCATATTGTGTTTCTGATTTTTATGTCAAAAGGTTTGCAACTGTATTTATATTATCGGGAAGTTCGTTGTTGTAACTCGTCTGCATGCGGAATTTCTTTGGTGCTTCCGTTTGATTATTTGTACCGGCTCAAGCATCGATAAAAATCTGTCATTCTCAAGCACCAAAGTATTATTTCGGGCACTAGATACATACATTACTATTGTCAATCTTGAGTTCCATTTTCTTTTGAAAGCAGAAAAGCTTTGCGATGTAATGCAGGTTGAGCTGAAAGCACCAATAATAACCGTTATGCTTTTTTTTACCAGTAAAAAATTGAAAAACTATTTTAACACAATATATTATGTGTGACTACGGTTTATTGTTACTTCCTCACGCACTATACAAAACAGCATTTTTGAAAAAATTCAAGATAACCTCTTGAAATTCTGTTATATGTATAAATATGTATGTATGTTTATAAAGGCCAGGAAGAGGATATTCAGAGCTTAACTGCTTTTGGAAGGAAGTACTATTGATTTTCTTAGGTTCCTAAACTATTATTTTATTTTAATGTTCGCATAGATATTTACTAAAACTTGAATTTAGATAGAGTTTGATTACAATACCTATTATACTTTAAATATCGGCCTACAACGTTCTACGTCTTCCCATTATGGATCTCCATCTCTGTTAGTCCAGGCATCCTCCGACTTGTCCGTTATTCAATTTCAGGTTTTGTTGTTCTCCTCCTATGGCCATGTATTCTGTTTTTATCATATCATTCCAAACCCCTTTTCTCGTATTCCTCAAGCAATTTATGAGTCATATACTTTAGGTCATCATAATCCTATGTAATTAATACTTGTTCATCTGCAAAGCTTAGAATTGACCCTGTTTATTCTTAGTTTGCGCCTCAATAGAGCGTTTCAAAACTGTCCAAGAAAAAAAAGGGCATTACGAAAATAAGAGACCACGTATTTTAAAGTAAGGCAGAAATCGTCACGGCGATATAAACATTCTACGAAATCTTGTATACAGCATCCATACCTAACCTGACAGAAGACTCAAGTACATACTAAATTTTAGCTCAGGAGACCTACCGGAAATTACTTTACCCGAAATTGAACATACACTTCCAGGGTTGGACGAACTTTTAAAAGTGGTCCGGGAAATTTCAGTCTAGCAGACAATACATTGATGGATTTATGGGGCACTAATAACAACCGTGATGAAACAATAAATGCTAAATGAAAACGCAGAATAAATAATTAAAAAATAAATCTCATATCACATCTTTGGTTTATTTATTTCAAATAATCATAATGATAATATTTTTTTTGATGGGGGCCTCCTACTAGGTTAAACATTTCCATGAATTCCATGAGAATCTTCTTGAAAGTCAACAATCCTAGAAGATGTCTTTATTTAAGTTCATAGGCCTCAAGATGACTGCAAGTACGGATGCAAAGTCTGTATTTATACAAAACATTGAAACAGCAAACCAAACATCGTTTGCAACGTGAATGTGATGAACACTCTTTTTTGGAAAGTTCTAATTCATCGCCTGTATCCAATCCTGTGTCATTAACATCATCTTCATCTTCATCGTTGGATTCAGAGAGATCATACAACTCCTTCTTTTTCGAGACAGGTCATTTTCTTTCAAAATCCTTTAATTATTTCCGCAAAATAGCCCCGTTATCATATCCTGGTAATTTACCTAACTTATTCAAGCACAAATATCTCTATGCCTAGAATAAGATGCCTCTATTTTTGTTATTCATGGTTACATCGTGTACTTCCACCTCAGATTTAAAAATAGTAGTATAGTAGTAGCTGAAGGAGTATCATCTGCTCACACTTTTTTTCACGAGCATAAATTGCGGATAATGAGTCCTGAATTATTAAATCACTTTCACTTGCTTCCAGTCCTGTATTTGCCCAATTGTAAAATATTTTCAGCACTTCATACTTCTTTCATGTTGCGTTGTTCCTGGGTGCGTTATAAGTTGAATTGACCATTATATTCTTTGTGCTTCCATAATATTGAGGCCGTCTGTTTGATCTTAGACTTTGGTTTGGAAGTATCTTGATAAAGATCCTGTTGTCCTAAAGATCGGCCCACACTCCGATCGGCCCACCGGGGATTTCCCGGTGTCCCGGTGGGTTCATCCAACCCTGTACACTTCGAATGGTAATACAACTCTTCTGCGCACTTCTTATCCGCTATTGGTGGTGTAGTCGATTTAATGATCCGAGGGAAAGTTTGTGACAGTATTTGTAGCCTACTCTACAGAACTTCAATATGCGGTCTTATTATGAAAAAAGATGGTAGAATTAGCCCAATAGCAATCGGAAATACTATAAGAATTGCTGGAAAAGTTGTCAGCAATCGTTTTCAATGTTCAGTTGGATCTAAACATCGCCCCTTTCAATTGGGCTATGGCGCGTTCTTTTATAAGCGAGAAAGATAACGTAGAATGTCGTGTTTTTCTGCAACTAGATTTCCAGAAAGGTTTTAACTGTGTCAGCAGACCTCAACTCCTGAAAATGGTACAGGAATTTATTCCTGAGTATTATCAATTTTTCTGGCAACAATATCGCTACCCTTCTCAATTAAGATACCTTGAACACACCATCAATTCTGCTTGGGGACTCCAACAAGGTGATCCAGTTGCACCGCTAGGATTCGCATTGCTATAGCACTTTTAACGCAACGATTAAATTCTGCTCTGGTTTTATGGTATTTGGACGATGCTGTATTGGGTAGAGCTCCAGATACCGTTCTTCAAGATATTCAAACTATTGCCTTAGCAAAAGACAAATATGGCTTGGAATTAAACTGGGGAAAATGTGGAGCTTTTATCTATGGTGGTTCTTCTTTGAATCGTCGTCGATTCGAAGAAGAATTGAAAGGTTTTTTAGCAGACACAAAATTTATGACAAAGGAAGATTTGTCACTGCTAGGTAGTCCTTTGACTGATGAAGCTGCACCTCGCATTATTGCAAAGAAAATTGATGAACTCGCTCTCATGACTTCTCGTTTGAACGCTATTATTTCTCAACAAGCCTTATTTCCACTTCGTCATTGGTATAGCATTCCAAAATTAATTTATACAGTGTGATTTTTGAAGTGTGCAACATATGGGGATTTTTTTTTAGTAATAGCACAACCCAAATACAAACAAGGCCAAAAGTTGGTGCATGTCTAATAATCATATAAGGTGCACTTAGAATGGTTGGAAGTCAAACAGCATACAGGGTAGCTGAAACAATATCAAAGCTGGTACTGTAAAGTACCCTTATTTCAGAAAATTCAGCAAAATGTTATAGAGAAAAGTTATTTGGAATTAAAAGTTATGCCTAAATTCCAAAACATAGCCTCCTAAGATTTTTTTTATTTTCTTTCGAAATCTATATACAGGGTGTATATTTTAAGTGATACCACTATTGCTATATCCAAAACGGTGAAAGCTACAAGGTCGGTTAAATTAGAAAAAAGTTGCCTTTTTTGATGCTTATTCAAGACTCGTTTACAGTGTTGCCAAATTCCTTCTAGTTTATGAAATACAAGGTGATTTCTAAGAAACGCCTAAAAATATTCTATCAAATATTTCGAAAACTATTTATTTTCAGGACACAATTTAAATTTGAAAGTTTTATAATTTTTTTCGCTCTACAACAGGGCATCTTCAAATTTCGAATCTGACGTTTCGTGGTTAAGCTACCATCATCAACTTCATTTTTTTAAATACGGACCTGAATTTTTTATGACATTTTAAGAAAGCACCCTCTATTCTCTTTCCAACGATATACCTCAAGTATTATTGGTCGACGTTTCTGATCTAAAAAGTGATCATCAATGATTTTTACCAAAATTTTACCATAATTCGGACCTAGTTATGAACCTGTATTTCAGAAACTAAAAGGAATTTGGCAACACTGTAAACGAATCTTAAATGGGCATCAAAAAAGGCAAATTTTTACTAATTTGACCGACCTTGTAGCTTTTACCGTTTCGGATATAGCAATAGTGGTATCACTTAAAATATACACCCTGTATATAAAACACAGTTGTGTTGGTATTTGAGCACTTATAGCTCGAGAACGGCTGGACTGATTTTTATGATTTTTGCTTTATTGGATTTGTCTTTGTCCATCCTAGGATAATAAATCGAAAAAATCCAAAAAAAAAAAACAAAAAACAAATTATTTATTTTACTTATTTATGAAAAAAACTCACTAAGCCCGCATACGGCGCCATCTCTTATAACCGATACCAAGTCTACCGTCACATTTTCATTGCAAACCATGTGGATTATATTGTCACACACTTCGCACAAAAACAATTTCAGGAAAGCCCTTCATTTTTAATTGTTCTTCACAGTAAAAATGTCCAAAAATAAATAGAATGACAATGTTTTAATTGTGTATTTTATTTTGTTGTTGGTTCGTTCATTCCGAAAGAGCGCGAACTGGTCATTTCTTGACGCTTGACCATTGACGTTCTGTGGCTAAGTTCC
Source organism: Ceutorhynchus assimilis (assembly GCA_917834065.1). Taxonomy (NCBI): domain Eukaryota; kingdom Metazoa; phylum Arthropoda; class Insecta; order Coleoptera; family Curculionidae; genus Ceutorhynchus; species Ceutorhynchus assimilis. Next base: position 105,394,770 of record OU892277.1, read on the forward strand.
GTTTCTCCTCTTAGGCATCCCTTGACAGCCGTGTTCCGTGCCGACTGTTCGGAGTGCTCCGTCCGGCTGGTGTCGAGTGGCAGAGAGCCAGGTTATGAGTCCGCCACAACCATTTTGTATACGGCGCCATATATGATAGGTACCTAGAACGAAGCTCGCCGTTGCGCGGTAATTTCATTGCAGATACAGTAGAACAGAATACTGCTAAGGAACTGGAGCTATTCTGAACAGAATTATTCCACTTTTCCGATCAGATAAAGTTGTGCAGAAAGAGTAGATCAGATAGAATAGTGCAGATACAGTAGAACAGATGGAGTATTGCAGTGCATGCAGTGCAGATAAAATGAAACAGGGCTGCGCTGGAGATTTTTTTTGTTTTCTTTACATTTTTGGAACATTCCTGTGCCTGAGTTTATTTATTTGGTGGTACACTTTATAAGAATAATGCCCACAAGATGCCTAAAAAGGGATGATGTAAAATTTTAATTTTAGGTGACTTCTGATCCAGAGAGTAAAAATTAATTTTCTTCGACGAAAGCCAAATTCACCATCGAAAAAAACTGAATTTAATTCAGTTAATAGATATGTTAACACAACATTTAATGGGTATTTAATAATTCAGAGGAGGTACGAAGTTCGCCGGGTCAGCTAGTAAATCTATAATTTCCATATTTTTTTTATTTTTTATTTCCGCCCTTAATACTTTTAAAAATTAATTAAAATCAAATCAATTTTACATAACTTTGTTCAAATTCAAGCATATTTGTAAAATTAACTTAGATTTTCAATTTTTTATGGAATTACAAAATTCATGTTTGTTGCAATGATATTCAACACAACTTTAAAATGTCGCAATTTTTTTTTTAACAAGTTAAAACATTACTAATGATAATAGCCATATTAAAAAACTCTCCTTAAAGTGCAAAAGTTTTATTTTATTTAAGTAAATATTACTACAATTTTGATATTTTTTGAGCTACCCTGTATGCTATTTGACTTGCAACCATTCTAAGTGCACCTAATATGATTATCAGACATGCATCAACTTTTGGCCTTATTTGTATTTTGATTGTGCTATTACTAAAAAAAAATCCCATATGTTGCACACTTAAGTAATGACACTGTATAGTTCGCACTTATCCATCCTTCCGCCAGATAGATTCACTACGAGCTTTCGATGATCAATTAGGACTCGTTGTTGAAACGATTACTAACATAGAAATGGACTTGGAAACTTGGCAAGTTGCTACTCTATACCTGTAAAGTTGGCTGGTTTGAGAAAACGTTCCGCGGAGGAATTAGCTGTTCCTGCCTTTCTGGTATCGGTTCATTCCCTGGCTGATCTTCTCGGCGTGCTAACAAAAAGCATTGCATTTTTCTGTGTAGTTTCATACTCAGTAGAAGCTTTGGAATTGGAAGATAAAGCCGCTTTTGATGTACCTGAATTTATTGAACGTAAGCTACACAAGAGTTGGGACCATCCTATCGTGTTGAAACATTATGAAAGTTTGTTGTCACGATCTCAAGATAATCATCTACAAAAAGCACGTTTATTGGCTGGATGTTCTGCTGAGTCTGGGGTATTTTTTTATGCTCTACCAGCAGCTACTCTAGGAACACTCTTGGACAACGACACGTTTCGTATTTCTGTTGGCCTTCGACTTGGTACAAAACTTTGCGAACCCCACTATTGTCATTGTGGAACCAGGGTGGATGAGTGGGGTTGCCACGGTTTATCCCGTGGAAAGATGACTGCGGGTCGTCTTAGTCGTCACATTTGGTTGAACAATATTTTGCAAAGGGCTTTAAGAAGTGCAGGAATACCATCGTTACTGGAACCATCTGGTTGCTCACGTATTGACGGGAAACGGCCGGATGGTATGACTTATGGTCCATGGAGTAATGGTCGTTATATGGGATGTTACATGTGTAGATACTGTTAGCCAAAGTAATATCGTCTCATCGTCATCAGCCGGTGGCTCCGCCGCAGAAGCAGCAGAAAATAGAAGGGTGCAAAAATATGAGAATTTGCTAGAGCGCTTCATCTTCTTCCCTTTTGGTGTCGAGAAATTGGGATCTTGGGGTCCATCAGCAAAAAAACTTGTTTCGGAGATTTCTTAGAAAATTTATGAGAAATCGCAAGAGAATCATTGGTTTGAATTTTTGAAACAACGATTTAGTTTGGCGATTCAGCAGGGTAACGCTTGCATCCTGGATACTTTACCACCGCAGAGAGCCCTTGATGAAATTTTTTATGTTTTATGCGTGCGCTAAACAATTTTCATTTTTTTTTCACTTAATTTTCTTTAATCCATTTTTAATACTATTGTATCAATAAAAGGATTTTCTCAGGGGAAAAAAAAAAACAAAAACGTACAGCAAATGAAAAATCGGAAGGCCCCAGGAGAGGACCAATTAACAACGCAAATGCTAGAAATGGAGGGCGACCCTCTACTTCAAACCCTGTAAGTCCTATTAAATAAATGTCTACAGGAAGAGAGAATACCAAAAGCATGGAAAAACGCAGAATTCATCATTATACACAAGAAAGGAGAACACACAAATATAGGGAACTACCGCCCAATAAATCTTCTATCACACCTATACAAGCTAATGAGTATAGAATCATCAACAACTATGGATTGCTACCAACCGGTGGAACAAGCAGGGTTCCGAAAAGGGTTCGGAACAACGGATAATCTGTAAACAATCAGCCATACACATGGCCTTCATAGGCCAGAAGGCATTCGATAGTATTGAGACTTGGTCATTCCTGACTACCATGGAAAGATGCGAGAATTGACTCGAGGTACTCCACGTTAATAAAGAATATATTCAGAGATGCGACCTTTCATATTAAAACAGACGACCATCTAAACAGCGATAAAATATCACTTGGTAGAGGTGTACGGCAAGGGGACACAATCTCTCCCAAATTATTTACTTTGGCCTTGGAAAATGTCTTTAAACAACAACTGGCATGGGACAAGATCGGCCGATGATATAATCATAATAGGTACTAACATCGAAGAACTTAAAAGCATGATGGGAGAACTAAACATGCATCCAGAAATGTGGGGCTAAGAATGAACCTAAACAAAACCAAAATAATCAGTAATATCCAACAGGAAGTTGTCATATCTAACATCAAAATAGAAAACGTGGAAAAATACATATATCTCGGCCACTCTGTAGCGCAATGGATATTGTTAGTAAATAATCCAGACAAAACTGCTTTAAACTTGGGTTTATTAGAATATCAAAAATACAAACTTGGAGGTTAAAAATGCTCACTCTTTTCAACAGCCCCAAGCAAACTGTCAACTAGCAACTTGTCAACTGACAATTTGCAATGTGTCAACTTCATGTTGTGTGCTATACGACTCGACGCTCTAGATTCACTGATATCAAAGATAGTTGGTGTTGTTTCCTACAAGACATCCACCACAAAATGGTTTTTCATTTTCCTCAAAAATAATATTGTTGGTTTTTAGGATACTCCTAACTTGGTCAAAATTCATATGTGCCATTTTATTGTGCCAGTCAATGATACTCTCTGATTTTTTAGAATAAGACAAGGTCGCTACACTCTCGAGTTTTTCATAATATTTAAAAATCATTCTAACCTTAAATGTCCTCTAATATCTTCCAATTGTGAAATAAGGTCTGCCACACCACAATTTTTGTATTCTAAACTAAAAAACTTCTGCTGAAGCGAGTGAACACTTACTGTAGACTGATGCTCATAAATGGAACTTAACTTTTCCCACATTTCCCTTGCTGAATTGCAACTTAATATATGATGCAATGGTTTTTCGTCTAATCTGACTACTAAAACTTCTTGGGCCTTTGCGTCTCTCCGATCTCATTCTTCAGCATTTGTCTGAGTTTTTATATATTCTTCTGTTATTTACTTTTTGCTTTCAAAGCAATTTGTGCTTGAAACTTCCAGGTGGTCCCTTTTTCGCCAGATAATTTCACTACTATATTTCCTGTTGTTGAATCCATTTTTAATTAATTCACTTCCTTCCATGCTCCGTGGTAATTTTTAAACTTTCCCCAAAACTTGGGTCTTGCTATTTTTCCAACCCACGCCGAAGATGTTTTTCTAACCAAAATTGTTATTATATTTTTAACATTAACTCACGATGTTCCTTATTAATCTTTGTTTGGGCCCATAACCTGTAGCGCAATGGATATTTCCAGAAAATAATCGAGACAAAACTTCTTCAAACTTGGTTTTATTGGAATATCAAAAATACAAACTTGGAGGTTAGAAATGCTCACTCTTATCAACAGCCCCAAGCAACTGTCAACTAGCAACTTGTCATCTGACAATTTACAATGTGTCAACTTCATGTTGTGTGCTATGTTGCCAGCTCTAACATTCACAAAACACTTTTATTGCTAATAGCAACACACTCAATTACGAAAGGCAGAGAAAACCACACTGCCGAAATAGAACGTAGAGTCCAACCAGCTTGGGCTGCCTTCGAGAACTCAGTTTCACATCCCACTGTACTTGAAACGTAAAGTATACGACAGCTGCATCCTTCCCGTTACGGCCTACGGATTAGAAATCGTGGCAATAACTGAAAAATCGGCAAAACTCAGAACCACGCAAAGAGCCATGGAACGCGCAATGCTAGGTATCACCCTCCTAGACAAAGTGCGCAATAGCGTAATTCGAAGAAAAACCAAAATAACTGATATTATGGAACGCACTGCAAGCCTCAAATGGAAATGGATGGGCCACGTCGCAAGGCAAAGCCCAGAACGGTGGTCACAAAAAGTAACCTTCTGAAGACGAAGGGAAACTAAACGGAGCACTAGAGGACCCGAAATGAGATGGATCGACCATGTTAAAACCGTAGTAGGAAATCAATGGATGAGGCCTACATCCAACAATGGGCGAATTTAAAAGGCTAAGAATAAAAAGAAGAGCGTTTTAACTGCCTTTATTAGTTCCAAGTTAGTATTGGTCTTCTCTAGTCCTTTATCTGATGGGGTCAAACTGTTTTTCTACCGTTTCCTATTTCAGTTTTCAAAACTTCTTCATATACTCTGCTTAACGTATTTGTTACTGCAATTTCTCGGTGGTTTTCGTATATAATTGGCAAAACGCCTATTTTCTACTCCTCACTCTTTCGGTACTTCATGTCTATCTATGCATGTTTGGAATAGGTTTTTTAAATTTTTCTAAAGTTTATTGCTCCCATACTCTATACTTTTCTATATAGAGGGTGTCCCAGTATTATTCCCACAATTATTTTATATTTTAATATTTTGTAAATTTCTTCTAATATTGCTTGTAATTACGAAAATTTTATCCCTGCTATTAGTTTTTAGTGTTGTTTGTTCTTCTATTCTACTATTCCTAATCTTTTTCTCTTAAGAGCTTTGCTAAAAACATTTGATGTTGTAGAACAATAAAGCATTATTTGATTTGATTTGTAATAACTATTGAAATTTCACATTAATTAAAAAAAACTCCATGCATGTCTGTTAATTAGGTGCCAACATTTGCAACGTGCGCCGCTCATTTAAGCGAGCGAGCATCTTTCAAGGACAAGACTATCGCGGTTTGTCTGTTGATAGTTTTTCATTGTAAAAAATGCCGGTTTGTAATTATTAACTATTACGTATCTATTGAGGGCAAACATTGTGCTTCGAGCTCGTTTAGTTCATCGTGGAATTGAATTGTTTGCCTTGAAATGCACCAAGATTATATTAATTTCGGTTTTCATTGCATTCCAGTGGGTGTTTCTGATTCTCACTTAGGATTTAATGCGTAATGATTTATGGAAAATTATCAATTATTCATTGTGTAGTGCAAAGAACCCATAATCGTATTTTTTTTTGCATGCGCTTTTAAAAAAAAAGAGTTCGTTCAACATAAACAGTAAATACATTAATCCTAATTTCTGCACAAAAATTATTGCATTGCTATGCATTTAAGACAAGTATTTGGGCTGAGAAAGGGGCTTAAGTACCAGGAAAATCGAGCTCATTCCATAAAAATTATGTCCTGAAACTATTGCGAAAGTTGACTCTGACAGCCTATTTTTTTTTCTCGTTTTCATTAATCAAACACTATTTCGGCTTATTCAAATTGAATTGAATTTAAATTAAACCGTTTGAATTCGATACATTCACCTAGTGAAAAGGTAGTTTTTTCTATTTAATATTATTTGAAATCAGAATATGCAGGAAAATTCCAAATAAATACGTTGATACAATTGTGTCAAACTTCATGCGAAGTTTCTCTAGTTTCAAGAGTTCAACCCGAAATTTACTGGATCCATTTTAATCATACTACGAATAGGCATTTCAATTCGAAAATGCTGTGAACCCAAAATTTCCGAATCTATTTGCCAATTAATAGACCTCCGGTTGTTTTTAAATCAATTTTATTTCAATAGGGTTATTCAATTAAAAGTTGGTCCATATTATACGTATGCCAGACAAGTAAAAATAAAAACAACTTTTTCACCGAAAAAATGTGTAGAAATAACTTTTTTTTCGAAGAACATCAAATTTGACATTAGCAGGTCGATAAAAAATTCGGCAACGTCATCCAGGGTTATTAGAAATTTCTATTGGATTTATGGGTTTTCTCGGGTCATTGTGTTAGTTTTTGTAGGGTTTTTGTGAGCGTTTTTGTGTTTACTTAGCTAGACAAAATGTAATATTTATTTCAACAGTTTTGCACCTGAAAAGCTTCGAAATTGAATTTATCGAACATTGAAAATTTTCCAAAAATGACACTAAGACAGTTTTCGCCTCACAGCTCCTTCAATTTTCATCCGATTTCACCGCAATTAGGCTCTAATGAAAGCCAATCAAATTCTATACAAACCTGTCAATTAAGATTATAATTTAGTTTCAACAGTTTTGCAGCTGAGAAGAAGAAATTATCGAACCTTAAAAATTTTCCAAAAATAACACTGAGACAGTTTTGCCTCATAGCTCCCGTTAATTTTCATTCAATTTCAATGTAATTCAGCTCCAATTGGAACCAGTTGAATTCTATACCAACTCCTCAATTGAGATTTTAATTTGGTCTTCACATTTTTGCACCTGAGAAGCTCCAAAATTGAAATTATCGAATATTGAAAAATTACCAAACATGACATTGAGACAGTTTTTGGTTCACAACTCTGTTAATTTTCATCCCATTTCAATTTAATTAAGCTCTAATTTAAGCTAATTAAATTCTCTACGAAATTATTAATTAAGATTTTAATTCAGTCTTCACATTTTCGCACCTGAGAAGCTTCAAAATTGAAATTACCGAACATCTAAAATTTTTCAAAAATGACACTGATACAGTTTTTGACTCACAGCTCCGGTAATTTTCATCCGATTTCAATGTAATTAAGCTCAAATTGAAGCCAATTAAATTCGCTATAAACTCATCAATTTTCAAGATTTTAATTTGGTTCCAACGGTTTTACACCTGAGATGCTTCAAAATTTGAATTATCGAAAAATTTTCTCGATTGATATTTGGCACTATGGCAGAAATGAGTTTGTTTTTTTTTTTTGATAAAATTTTTTCGAATTCTTTTTCCAAATTAAGGCAGTTCAGTCATTGCTCCTGTATGAGTCGGTTTTTGACACAAAAAGCCCAAATCCCACTGGGTTTTCCTCAATATTGATGGTAAGTTTGGGTCATTTAAGTTAGCCCTCCCCCACCCCATAGAAAATTTCTGGAAAATTATCCCATAATTTTGCTCTCATTTTGCTCCATTTTGCTCCACTAATTTCGATTTTTGCTCCATTACAGTGGAGAGACTATGTGGCCTATTAGGTGGGAGGGGGGGCTGAATTAACGCTAGCCCCACCCAGTGAAAATTCAGAAATTTGATCATGCTCATTTTGTTCTCCGAGTTTTGCTCTATTTTGCTCCATTATCGGCGAGTTTTGCTTCATTACCAGGAGAGCCCCCCCCCCCCCCCCACCAGTGGAAATTCTGAAATTTGATCATGCTCATTTTGCTCTCCGAGTTTTGCTTCATTTTGCTCCATAATTGGCGAGTTTTGCTCTATTACCAGGGTACCAGGAGAGACCTACAGAGCTCCCAAAAATCTCTCCTAGCCGCCCCCCCCCCCCGGTAAAAATTTTGAAATTTGAACATGTTCATTTTGTTCTCCGAGTTTTGCTCCATTATCGGCGAGTTTTGCTCCATTACCAGGAATAACCTACAGAGCTCCAAAGAATGGCTTCTTGCCCCCTAGTGAAAATTTTGAAACTGCCACACATAGTCTCTCCACTGTAATGGAGTAAAAATCGAAATAAGTGGAGCAAAATGAGAGCAAAATTATGGGATAATTTTCATCCAGAAATTTTCTATGGGAGGGGGGGGGGGCTAACTTAACTGACCCGGTAAGTTTTTGTGTCAAAAACCAATTGGGTTTTTGTGTATGCCAACCGTGACGTAATTTTGCACTACTTTTGCAGCAAGGCAAGCAAAGGACTACGCACGGATCTTATGAGAAAAAATAAATTTCACGATTGTCATGAAATTGAAATATGTTATGCTTCTCGACTTCCTGAACGTAAGTTCTCGTAGGCCCAAAAAGATCCTATGATTAGTTTCGGAGATACAGGACCGATAAAAAAAAGAAGTACAAGAAAAATCTCCAGAATCTGCTGGTACATTAATTTAATTCATAACCAAGAATGACATATTTTTGGCATTTTTCGACAAGTTTTCAACCTTCAAAGCTTCAGATGACATTACTCTGGCATTTTTCCACCCGTTTTCAACCTAGAATATGTCATTGCCTGAACTCAACATATTTTGAAATGTTTATTTTTTGTCAAAATTGTATGTTATCCCGGCCCTGTATCTCCGAAACTAATCATAGGATCTTCTTGGGTCTACGAGAACTTACGTTCAGGAGGTCGAGAAGCATAACATATTTCAATTTCATGACAATCGTGAAATTTATTTTTTCTCATAGGATCCGTGCTTGGTCCTTTATGGAACTGTTGGCCTTAGCTTGGAAAAGTTACTTGCAAAAATTCTGTTGTATTGTACCAATGGTAAAAACAAGGTGATAAACATGAAGTTGTTATTTCCATCACCTTTCAAAGTTCCAAGTCACAAAAAGGCCCATTGAAATAGTTTATCGAATAAAAACTTTGCATGTGTGTTTCAAAGTTAAATAATAATCCATTTAAATCCTTTATCACGTACCGCATGCTAAATGCGCTGCCCAATTTTCATGATTTTGTTATTGTTTCCTGTTTAAATGGAAAAATAATATAATGCTATTAATAATTGACAATGGACCGTTATGGCTTTTTTTAACATTTAGTATAAAGCTCCATGCAATTGAATTTTAATTGGATTATTGACTTTTTTGTTTAACAATAATTAGTAATACATTTTGCAATTATTTGTGTTATTTTTTTTTGTATTTGGATAGTTGAATTAATTTTCTAGTGAGTTTTAACGTTTATTTGCATTGAAAAACTTCAAACTAGTTTAGCACCCCATGGTCATGGCCCATTTATATTTTCACCCCTGAGTGTTTCTTACACCTTCATCACGTGCGAATTTTGATTACATAGTAAACCAAGTACTTGGGTACAGATTTTGATCTTCCGAAGTATGATGGTCGACATCATAAATATGCAATATTCCAAAATTTGATGTATTTATTAGTGCCAGATGTTTTGAGCGGAAACAACCAAGCTCAGTGTGTCAACATTATTTGTTTGCCTGTCAGCGCCCAATCTCACCAATATCGACCGATTCAATTTGATTCTTATTGGTGAAGAAAAATGATGTCCTTACGTCGATATCAAAATTATCAAGCACATAAAGAAACACAATTTCCTGAGCATAATGGGTAGGTGATTATCTACCCAGATATAAATTGCAATCAATTCCATCTGGACTTTTTTTCTTTGGACTTCTCCAAATAAAAACCACCAGATTTTTTAAGACGGGCAATGCCAACTGGCAACTGCCAGATTTTTAATAAGAAAAAGTCGGAAACAATAAGGTACATAAAGATGCTACAACGTATGCATCGACCCAATAAAGTGGTTGCCAAATTAAATAGGATGGTTGGGGGTCAAAAATAGGATTTCATAATAAATAATAGAAATATAAATGAAAATGTAACAAAGTGGCTGGTAAAAGCGAGAAATAGAAGTCAATGAATAATTATTGGAGCAATGAACTCAGAACATGCGTGTAATATGAGGCTTGTTGTTCAGTAAATAAACAAAACAAAGACAACTACTGTGTTGACAAATTTAAAATAAAAATGCTTGCTAAGCTAATGGGCATGCGACACAGCACGTTCCTCTTGAAGTAACTATGCTCCTGATTCCAGTTAGATAAAATAACATAAATTTCTACTTCTGAAAGTTGGAATTCTCAGGCAGAAACGGTAAAAGGCACCGTTGACTCAGTCGCAACCTCGTAAAACTCACCGAGAATAGCAATAAAAATTATTGTCAACAGCTCAAAAAATACGTTCTCGTCACTAACACTGATTTTTTTATTGTATCAGGAATTTGAGCGATACAATCAGTCAAAATAAAATAGCCTAACGAGTTTGCTAATTATCGATTTTCTTGGAATAGGTAGGTATTAACACTACCACACAACACTCGTCTAGGTAATTAAAAATAGAATTTCATACACTGACGTCGAAAGGAAAAATTAGTTGTTTTGATTTGTATCTAGTTCAAACTTATGTTCCACTAATTTATAAAAATCTGTTTATAATTTTTCCAATTTATCTTGCATCTACGCAAACGATTGCTCAATTTCTATACTTTCTGAATGCGTAAATATCAACACCCACATACACTTTTATTCTAAATGCTTATAAGGATATAAATAAAGCAGATTATCGCTACGTTAACAACCCCTGAGAAACCTAGTAAAAGTGGGACAGATGGATTTAAATTTAATGGAACATGAAGCTTACAAATAATTAAAAGAATTACCAGTTGCTGACAATAATGACAACCAAAGCAACGATTTGATTATGCATACAGAGAATGTTATAATTATGACGTAGAAAACCTCACCATTTAACTTTCAGGTGATGCGATGTGAGAATATAAGGGCTTGTTTAGTACCAATAAATCAAGAATTAATACGGCAAAAACATATTAAACGGTAAATATGTGGAAAGACAAAAAAATTGAAACTATACAAAAGTTTATTCTCATTGTATGCTCTTAAATCCAGTTATTATTATACTATTGTTTTTTTTTTTCAAGCTATATGCGTAACTTCCATGAAGTAATATTACTGAACTAGAATAACTACTGTTTAAAAGGAAATACTTTAGATGAAATCACAGGATATAGACAATAAATTATAAGCAGTAAAAATTAATCAAAAGCGATATCGAAATATTTTACAAACTTTAAGTATTTGGTAATATCAGTTATAATTGACGATAAATTTTAATTTGTAGATGAGTTTATATTAGATTATGGGGAATGCAAAAATGAAATGCAGCAAAGAAATATTTTTCTTTTCACCCTCAAATAACGACTGCCAAGTTGAAATCATCACAGCAAACAGCAAGTTGATATCATGCTTTAAGAAATTCTGAGGGATGACGTTATAGAAGAATCTAATCGTCAATAGTCATCGGCCGGTGGTACTAGTTACCAAAAAGGACGGCTCCACAAGGTTCTGCTCAACGCTGAATGACGTTACTACCCAGTACCCTGATTTGACAATACGTTAAAACTCTATCAGGACCCAAGTGGTTTTCAATTCTAGACTTGAAAATTAAATATTGGTAGGTAGAGCTCAATAAAGAATACGAAAAAAAAAGACCGCCTTCACTGTTAGAAATAGCCTAGCGTCATGGCGTTTGGATAATGCGACGCTTTTGCCATTTTTGAAAAACTTATTTCGCATTTCATTGGATGGTCAGTCAGAAAACTAAACTGCTGGAACTTTGATACTTGATCAAATATCTCAGAAAGTATTAGAGATATTTGATTGCGGTTTGAAGCATAGTGCAAAGTTTAAAAAATTTCGTTGCGTCGCAATTTCTTTTCAAATGTACTCCTGCTTTTTTCTGGGTTTAAGAAGAATAAGTAGTTCAATGGTGAAAAACAACTTGAAGGGTTTTTCAGTTTAACTGAAAAACGATTTTCATTACCCTGATTCTTTGTCTCATCAGTTATTCGAAACAATGTTCTTCATTATTGTTGGTTCAACGTTTTCGTCTTTTTTTGTTTTAAGAGATTTTATACAGGGTGAAAAAAAAGTAAGTTTTTAATACTAATTATTGGGTGGTCCGTAAAGATAATTGCGCCTCAGAGTAACTAGAGATAGTACGCGTCCAAACACGTAACATGTACTGCGATTTATAGGGGACACAGTTCTCTTTGTCAATTGATATGGTACCAACCTTTCTCGGCTTTATAAGGCAATTTTTCGCGAGGATAATCAAGCATAATCGATTATGCTGGATTATGTGATGTGTCAATTGTGTCATGCTCCCCTAACTTCCCCACCATCAAATTCTGGGATACTCGAGGATCAAGAACACTTCATTTCTTCTGTGAGCACGGATGGAAAATCACTTTTTCTACATTTAAAATCGACGACAAAATTAACTCACTAGCACAGCATGAATCGCAAGCATTCCATAGAGGTTTGCAGGGGACGTCATCACTATAAGCTGCTGATAGTGACGTCACTAGCAGGCCCAGAGTTGGATGGAGAGGGAGTAAGGGGAGTATGACACAATTGACACATCACATAACCCAGTATCAGATTATGCTTGATTATCAACGCGAAAAATTTCCTATTGTATGACCATTCTGAGAGCAAAATATGATTATATTATGTTTCCTAGGTGAAAAAGCTTGTTCTCGAGACGCCGAGATATTTGGTGAATTATTAGCACGTACCATGTCATAAGGGCGACTATTTATACAGGGGTGGTAAAAAGTACCGGAACGGTACAGACATACAAAATTTAATGATTCAATGATATCGGCGCTGCTGCCAGATCCACCAGCTTTGCCCCACATCATTGTCTAATTTCGTTTGCCCAGAAACTTCCAGATAACGGAATCTGAGAAAGCAGCATAAGTGGGTTTGAAGAGATTCAACCCTTCCAGTACTTTTTACCACCCCTGTATAAGTAGCCCCCTTATGACATGGTACGTGCTAATAATCAACCAAATATCTCGGCGTCTCGGGAACAGAATAGATTTTCCACCTAGGTAACATAATATAATCATATTTTGCTCTCAGAATGGTTATACAATAAAGCAGAGAAATGTTGGCACCATATCAATTAACAAAGAAAATTGTGCCCCCTATAAATCGCAGTTCATGTTACGTGTTACGATGTGTGCTATATCTAGTTACTCTGAGGCGCAATTATCTTTACTAGTATTAAAAACCTACTTTTTTTTTACCCTGTATAAAATCTTCTTAAAACAAAAAAAGACGAAAACGTTGAACCAACAATAATGAAGAAAATTGTTTTGAGTAACTGAGACAAACAATCAGGGTGATGAAAGTCGTTTTTCAGTTAAACTGAAAGGACCATGCACGGATCTTATGAGAAAAAATAAATTTCACGATTGTCATGAAATTGAAATATGTTATGCTTCTCGACTTCCTGAACATAAGTTCTCGTAGGCCCAAAAAGATCCTATGATTAGTTTCGGAGATACAGGACCGATAAAAAAAAGTAGTAAAAGAAAAATCTCCAGAATCTACTGGTACATCAATTTAATTCATAACTAAAAATGACATATTTTAGGCATTTTTCGGCAAGTTTTTAACCTTCAAAGCTTCAGACGACATCACTTTGGCATTTTTCCACCCGTTTTTAACCTAGAATATGTCATTGCCTGAACTCAACACATTTTGAAATGTACATTTTCTGTCAAAATTATGTATGTTAACCCGACCCTTTCCGAAACTAATCATAGGATCTTTTTGGGCTTACGAGAACTTACGTTCAGGAGGTCGAGAAGCATAACATATTTCAATTTGAAAAGAAAATATGGCGACGCCCTGAAATTTGTTAAACTTTGCATTGTTTTATTGTCCACCCTGTATGTTGTAGATAACGTTTTGTTCATCGGCTCTGTGTCATTTGCGCGACAGCCGTTTGCGCGAGAGAGAAAAGCGCGATACGAAAAGCGCGAGGGACAAAAGCGCGAGGGACAATAGCGCAAGGGACAAAAGCGCGAGGGACAAAAGCACGACGGAACAAAAACGCGACTGGACAAATGCGCGAGGAACAAAAGCGCGAGGGACAAAAGCGCGACGCAAAAAAAAAGCGAGGGACAAAAGCGCGATGGAACAAAAACGCGACTGGACAGAAGCGCAATGGACAAAAACGCGACTGGTTAAAGGCGGGAGGGACAAAAACTCGAGGGACAAAAATGCTAATGGACTTGAAGACAATACCAAACTTACCGATAATAAACCAGTCAATTTGCAATTTTAATTAGACATTTCCAAACTTCCCTATAATAAACTGGTAAGTTTGCAATTTTTATCAGACATTTCTAAACTTGCCAATAATAACCCGGTTAGTTTGCAACTTTAATCAGACATTCCCAAACTTACCGATAATAACCCGGTTAGTTTTAAATTTAAATCAGACATTTCCAAATTTTCCCATAATAACCCGGTTACTTTCCCGTTTTATCCAGACATTTCCAAACTTACCAATAATAACCCGCGCAACTGAACTTTGGTCACCCCCTCATTCCTGTCGGATTATTATCGGTGGGTTTGGTTATGTCTGGTTAAAATTGCAAACTAACCCAAACTAACTGGGTTATTATCGGTATTATAAGTTTAGTAATGCCTGATTAAAATTGCCAACTAACCGGGTTATTGTCGGTAAGTTTGGCAGTGTCTGGTTAAAATTGCAAACTAACCCAAACCAACCGGGTTTATAACGGTAGGTTTGGTTATGTCTGACTAAAATTGTGAACTCCGGGTTATTATGGGTAAGTTTGGAAATGTCTGATAAAGATGGCAAACTAACCGGGTTATTATCGGTGAGTTTGGTAATGTCTGATTAAAATTGTATACTCCGGGTTATTACGGGTAAGTTTGAAAATGTCTGATAAAAATTGCGGACTAGCCGGGTTATTATGGGTAAGTTTGGAAATGTCTGATAAAAATTGCGGACTAGCCGGGTTATTATTCATTTGCATTTTTGTTCCGTCGCGCAAACGGCTGTCGCGCAAATGACACAGAGCCTTGTTCATCAGCATGATACCATATACCTTGAACACCAAACAATGCGCCCCAATAGCTTTAAACCGCAATCAAATATCTCGTATACTTTATGAGATATTTGACTTCAAAAATAGGCAAACAATTTCTTTATGCGTATCGAAGTTCCAGCAGTTTATTTTCAACCAATGAAATTCGTTCTGACTGGTTTGTGATTGCTGTAAGAACAGACGTATAATGTTGATTGGTGAAGATTTCGCAAAACCGATCAAACTTGGAGGAAATTTTCGCCAGCCTTCATCAAATCCAAAGAAATGTATTCTATTCCAGAAAGGAACATCCTTGGATGTATAGTATCTTAAAGCAGTTAAAAAATCAGTAGGTACCTGACATTTGCTATTGACTTTTTTTCAAAGTGGCTAGAAGTTGTTTCAATTCCCAATCAAGAAGTGGCTCCACTTGCTGATGCATTTTACTGATGCAACTCCATACTATTTATAGACCAAATAGAAACCACTGGTACGATCTGGAATGCGAGAGGGTACTTAAGAAGAGAAATAATGATGTGGGATCTTACTGAAGGCAATAACAGTAAATTCAGACAAATAAGAAGAGAGGCTAATAAACTACTGAGAAGGAAAAAAAGACAACAACAAGATCAGGAGTTGCAGGAGCTGCAAGTCGATGGGAGAAACAATACCAGGAAATTATATAAGACAATAAGAATAAGAAAGAATGGCTTTAGATCCAGAACCAACAACATCATCAAGGACGACAAGTACTTAACCAGGGTTATACAAACAACGAAAACGAAGTGCCGGCCAGCTTCGAAATTGCAGAAATGCTAGAAGAATACCCCTCTCGAATGGAAATTGAGAACGCTCATGAACGTAGCATACAAAGTTCTATCAAATATAACGTCCTGTCGAAAATAACCCATTCAGAGAGGAGATCTTCAGGCGTTCCTCAAGGCAGCGTCCTGGGCCCAATACTATACCTTCTATATACAACAGACCTACCAACAACAAGAACTACTACAGTAGCAACATATGCTGACGACACTGCTAATCTGGCATCCAATACTGATTCAATACTAGCCTCAAGAAATCTTCAAACAAACCTAAACAAAATTCAGTACTGGTTAAAAACTTGGCGCATTAAAGCTATTGGAAATAAGTCCACGCATAACATTTACATTACGCAGAGAAACGTGTCCTCCTGTAGGGATTAATAACCATCAACTCCCACAAGCCGTAGATGCTAAATATCTCGGCATGCACTTAGACCGTCGCCTTACCTGGAAAAAACATATATTTACCAACGCAGCAGACTTAAACTAAGCCATATGTATTGGCTCATTGGCCGGAAATCTAAACTATCACTGGATAACAAAGTACTACTATACACTATTTATACAAGTCCATTCTTAAGCCCATCTGGACTCATGGCATTTAACTATGAGGTAGGTTTCAAAACAAAGCATTGCGCGCCATTGTCGAAGCGCTTTATTACGTACCCAACGCAGTGATCCAGCATGACACCCCCCTGGAATCCGTCAAGGAAGCCATACATCGATTTAGTGCGAAGTACAGCCAAAGAGTGCAAGTGCATCCTAATGCGTTGGCCAAAGAATTAACTGTTTCCGACAACAACGCAGTGCGTAGATTAAAACGGCTGCTGCCATTCGACCTAGCTGTAGAATCCAGATAGTTTGGACTTGAGAAATGAGAATTTATAGACAAACAAACTCTTGATATTTAGATTATTTTTTAAAGGAGGTGAGTGATACTTTACATGCCACTACCTTCCACAGATCTCTCCAGGAGTTAAAATAAAACAAAGAGAAGAGAAAATAGGAGACTATCAGTGCGGCTTTTGGACAAACCGATCAACCACCGACCAACTGTTCACAATTAGACAGCTACTATACACCAGATGTTTAAAGATTTCCAACAGGCCTATGATAGTGTGACAAGAGTTGAGATCTGGGAGACAATGACAGAGTTCGGGATAACTCATAAGATTATAATTCTAACAAGAGTTTGTGTAGAAGGTTCTAGGTGCAGGATGAAAGTTGGGAGTGATATATCGGACGTATTCAGGGTGAATACGGGATTGAAGCAGGGTGACGCGCTGTCCTCACTCTTTTCAATATTGCCTTGGAGAGGGTCATAAGGGACTCCATCTCGAAACAGAGCTCTTCCAAACGAATGGTTTACAACTAATACTTGCTTATGCGGACGATATTGACATGGTGGAACCTAGCGTAATAAATATGACCGTTCGTGTCGGATGAAGGCAAGTTGTCGCGTCAGCCTGAGTCTGAGCCAAACAGGGGCTGTAGCGCTACGCAGTGAGTAAGTAGATAAGTAACTCTATACCGATCAGGGGAGGAGTTTTAAGTGATATGTGTGAAAAAAAACTGATGAGGTTGCTGTGGATAAGGCGAACTAGATCGACACTTTATCCACAGTCTAACAGAATGTTCGAGAGGCAGCACAATCGATCAATAATTTTCGATGTTTGTGGACGAACACCAGCGATAATGGGATGAGCTGATGCCTCTTTCCTTTTTGGCTTAGAGAAGCTCTCAGCTCGAACCCAACGGTTACACTATTAATGCTGTTGACTGGGAGAAAAATTGAGTTTGTCGTGGATCTAGGGTTTGGCAGACCTCCGGCCAATGAAGAAGAAGCTGCACTTCCAGTTTATTGGTTGATATCTAGGATAGACTTAGAGTAGTTCACGATTTCACCAGAAATAGATCACGTCAGTCACAGATAGAATGAAGATGGGACTTGACGAACGACAGTCATTGAACACTTACAATGAAGACGACGCCGTCTGGTTGTATCTTGGTGTACAGTATTTAACTTCCGCCGCGAGCCAAGCAAAAGACCGACCACGTAGAAACAAAAGGCTCATCCAGAAGCAGAAAAATATAGCGACTTGGATGCGACCGGGAGCTGTTCGCGGCCAAAGTGCCAGGATTATATTCAGTAGCATTTATTACATTTTGTCAAGGAAAATTACCATATTTCAACCAATCAAGATGGTTATTCCAGAAACATGGGTCTGCTTACCAGAGGTAGATAAAATTTTTGAAAGAAGCTCTTTCTATCGAGGCATCGCCTGCTGATATCAGGCGTAAGGGAAATCGGAACTTCGAAGAGACAGTCTTGAATTTTCGAAAAATGATATAATTTTAATTTATTTTAATTAACTTTTATTAAATCATGCTTATCTCCATTTATACATATGAGAAACTCATTTGCATTTTATTACTATTTAATGGCCAGTAAGTGAGTAGGGAGACGGTTGGGTTGTAGTAGCCGAATGGTCTGCCTATTTATTCAAAATTAGGAATACTCCTTTTTACCAAATATTGCCGTATTCAAGACAAAATCAAAGATGACCCTCCTGAACAGGGTTCCAGTATAAGGGACACGTGACCGAATAATTTAATAAAAGAGGCTACTGATTCATCGACATTTCTTATATCGGTGGAAAGAGTAAACCAGTTTTATCTTGATGTTAAATTTTTACACCCAATTGACACTATATTTTGGTGTCCCTTAATAAACAAATGTTTACATACAATCTAACACAACTATGGTAAAATAAAAGTTATATCGTACGAGCAGAGCACTGTAATTCTCAAATTTTTTTCCGGACATAGAGAAAACTCTGTGACAAACAATAGAGTAGAGGGAATTGACAAATTGCCTTTTTATATTCAGAACCTAAACGCGTGATAAATTCAAAAAAAGGTGTGAAAGATAGAAGATATATTGAATTAAGGGGTACAGATTATCGTTAGATGGGATCTACATTTTACGAAAAAGGAAACCCTTCGGATCTCAACGACTTGGCAAATCACCTATTTTTGGAACAAGCAAGAGAATATAGACATAAGGGAATAAAAATAAAGTGTCAAAAAAAATGATTTATGTCTCAATAATTATTATTCATTATTATGCTAAATTTCCGCGAGATGTAGTTTGTCAACATACATATACCTAAACACGAAATCCCCAAATTCTTACCTTGTTCCCGTGTATAAAACTGCATCTTTTTTGTGTGTGGTGGTGTCATATTAAGTGCCGTACCCTCTAAAATATTAAACAACATGATAAAATCAAAATTTTGAATATTCATAATAATTTGTAGAAAAGAAAATGAGATCTTTGCGTTGTAATGTTTTATTTTTATCTCTAATAAAGGCTTCTTTACGGTGCAGACTCTTGGATACTGAGTAAAGCTGCACTGAAAAAGTCGAAAGCATTTCAGATAACGTATAACAGATGCATGCCTAGAACAAACTGTCAACGTGAAGTTCACTGGAGAGTGAAAAAAGAAAAATAAATCGTTGGGAAAATCAAGACATGCTTCGCTTTTATTATGCGACATCTAAACAACCAGACTTCATGACTGTGAAACCTGAGACAATGGCATGGGATATGAACTGATGAGCCAATAAGGTTATCGTTGCCATGATTGCCATCGGCTAGTGAACAAGTCAAGGTATGGAAGTTTTTATCTTTTTGGTCTCACTACTGGATGATAAAAACTGCGTTGAAATCAAAGTGCAAGGTATGAAAACATTTCAATAAAATGCCTAGGTACTTATATTGTAGAATTCATATAAATCTCAAATCTGGAACTATTTTGCTGCTTCACGCTGGCGAGTGGAAGTCCTCCATAGTGGTAGCAGGTTATCAGAGCTCACTGAAAAATATCAAGAATAACTCCAGAAGCCACCTGACGACTTCGTTGAGTGTTATCGTTTCCATACCTTCTAGAAGCCTAAAAAATGGAAACAAACCCCTGTGGAACCGTAGAAGAAAATTATAGTTCTGGCTACTTGAACTGTATTTGTAATCACTTTTAACAGTAAATAACATTGAAAATTGTCTCCTAAAATGACACATTATTGACACTAAGAATAAACGTTTAAAATAATTATTGTAGATTTATTATTCTTTGTTGAAAAAATACTTTATGTATTATTGGGAAACTAAACTTTTGTGGGCGATTATGAAATTTTATTTTAACGTGAAATTACCTAGGCGCTTTTGTTTTTATGGTGATCGCCGAAATTTTATGCTTCATGCTATATGCTTCATGTGAAATTGTAAAAGCAGTAACTTTGCATCATCGGTTTTATATTTTTCCGATTATTAATATTTTATGACCGAGAGTGGTTTTATTTATTGAATTAATTTGGGTATTCCATTTTATTTTTCAAACTTTACAGACCAAAATTTATTGGGGTAAAATTTTATTTGCCGAAATTGAAAATGCTAAACACTAAGTTTAGATTTATAGTTTAACCATTACGATTATGATAATTAACTAGGTCGTTCCGGTAGTAAAGTTAAATAATTGCAAATTTTCATGCAAATTTGGTTTGGCACCTCAAACCGTAAAAATATACGACTCCTTTTTATGTTACCAGAAAACACAATTACAATTATACGGAACGGCATAAAATTTAACTGACCAACCAATATTGCCAACATAATTTAATGGATAATTTTTAATAGTTTGACTCCCACCGTCAAATTTCATGGTTAAATCGGAAAACAAATAATAATTGTTTTATGACGTCTGCTGTGAAGTTATTCTCTTTGATATTTGATCCAAATAAATTTCAATCCTTTTACTCCCGACACATATTTAGTTCTAGAACAAATTTTCAATTATTTTCGAATGCCTTGGTACGTTCCAAGCCAACTTTAATAAAAAATACGTCCATCTAAATTCTAAAGTGAGCCGTTCTCGCAGTGTCGGACTGGGGGTCATTTGGCCCACCGGGCAAATGGTGAAGTGGCCCACCCAACCCAAACCCCATTCAATAAAAACAATTTTGATAATCATATGTTGAATCTGGTGCCTAGTTGTATTAAAGGCATAAAAAAAATAGGTAGGTACCTATAAAAAAAAAGTACAGGGTGTTTTTTTATATATTGACACCCCACCTACAGCCTTCACCTTTACAGGTAGAAGAAAGGTGTAAATACAAAAGTTGTACAGTTTTGGCTGAATTGGTCAGAAATAAAATTTGAATGTCAGAAATGTGAAATTTTGCATGCTTCCAGCTTTTTTCAAATGGGATGCCCTATATTTCATTCTATATTCTTGAAGAGCACAATGTTCCGATTCCAAAAATATATAGTTTGTCTATATTTGATTGAACAGTCTCTCATATCTTCGGCTCCAAAAATTGTAAAAATACTATCCTACTACTGATTTTGTGAACCATTCTACCTGTACCTACAGGTGAAAGATGTAGGTAAAATTTGAGGTACTTGGTTTCTCTGATAGTATTTTTAAAATTATTAGAACTAACTATTTTGGAGACGGCTCAACTAAATACAGACAAACTAGGTATATAGTTTTGGAATCAGGAAATTGTACTCTTCAAAAATATAGAACCAAATATAGGGCATCCCATTCGAAAAAACCTGAAAGCATGCAACATTTCACATTTCTGACATTCAATTTTTGTTTCTGATCATCCATGGATTCTAAAAATTTAGCCAATACTGTACAACTTTTAGTAGTAGTAAACAATATTTATTGAACTAATTGTTCAAAGGGCCATCGACCGAGGTCTTTCAACCTTTGATATCTACAATTTTATATGTATTTACAAAATTTGCTAAGTATAAGTATAAAACAGATAAATCCACATGCGATGGAGAAAAAAAATATTAATAATTAAATGAACAATGCAAGTACGTACAGCACAAATATGTACTTATGTTAGCTTTTTACAGTCTATTATTTTGTATAATTTGGAAAACAGTTTCTTCTGGATATTGTCTTTTCCTGATAAGGCCTTGTGGAATTTCCAAAATGAATGGACTGATTATCGCTATGTTGGATGGTCTGCTGCCAAACTTCTCGGTAAGACTTTGAAATCTTTGAATGATTGGTTCAATTTCAGTTTTTTGATACAACATTTCATTTGATGGATTATAATAATAATAATAATAATAATAATAATAATAATATAAATTTATTATTTTTCTCAATCACAATTATAATGTGCAGCTGAAATAGATATTTAAAATTATTGAATGAAAAAAATAAAAGGCCATGTCATTGCAGACATCTGGTATGAGACCAGATACTGTTTAGGCCTACCATAACTTAAAAAAAATAATTCAAAATATGCGCCTATCCGATATTGACTTACCTTGTCCAGTAAGCATTTGGAAACAGAATAAAAAATGATTAAATGATAACTATTCTCTCAGCAATCCTAATGGAGGAGGGGAAGAAATGAAAAGAGAAAACAAGAGAAAGACAAGACAGAAGAAAGAAAAAGAGAGGAAAAATAGAGCATTTATTGGAATTTCATACTTCACACTATTGACTATCAAACAGTATCTTCTTAATTTTATTTTTAAACACTGCACCAGACTGCACAAAAGACACAACATTAAGCTTATTAAGACAGGAGGCAACATTGTATGAAAAAGATCTTTTAAAAAGTTCTTTTCTGTGTCTTGGTACAGTTAAAAAGCCTCTAAGACGGAGATTCAACTGATGAACATCCGCCCTAAATTTAATTTTATTAAATAAATAGAGTGGGGTTTGATTTTTAATAATTTTGTAACAAAAACATGCAAAATGTATTTTTCGGCAATTGAACATATTTTTTTTTTTTTTTTTTTTTTTTTTTTACGGATATGCGCACTCGCAAGGAAATGTCCTATCACGCTCGAGAAGCGGCAAGTGCGCGGAAATGTCGGTGTATGTTGGTCTTGAAACGGTTCAGGTCGTAACCTGAAGGGAAAACCGTCGCAGGGAGTTTATTCCACAGCGATGTTGTTCTCCAGAGATATGAATTCTGATATAATGAGGTTCTTGGTGCCCCTAGTTTGACAGTAAATTCATGGTTACCGTCTGTTTGACGGGTTCGCCTGGTAGGTGCTATTCTCGGTGGAATCATACGTGCCAACTCTTCAGAGCATTTTCCGTGATAGTACCTGTAGAAGACAGATAAATCGCCCACAGATCTGCGATGTTCGAGACCATCCAAGTTACGAGTAAGTGCGGGGTCATTGATCAGCTTGATAGCTCGTTTTTGCACGGTATTCAAAAGTATTAAGGTATGTTTGGGTGCTGCACTCCATATATGTGAGCAGTACTCCATAGTTGGTCGAATCTGGGCTTTGTAGAGTGTCAGCAATTGGCTTGGTGTGTACAGATGTCTTGTACGAAATAGCACCCCCAGCTTTTGGGAGGCCCTTTTAGCAATATCTGCCACGTGACTGTGCCAAGACATGCTGGTCTCTGCAGTAACCCCCAAGATTTTCAACTGACTCTGTAATGTGACAGCACTTCCAGATAGCATGATGTTTGGCTCACCGGTGCTGGTCTTTTTTGAAAACAGAGCTGCTTTTTTGAAAACAGAGCTGCTTTTTTGAAAACAGAGGACAGAGAAAAAAAAAAAAAAACAAAACAAAACTTACTGAGGATCATACAATTATGGATTGAAATCACTTTCTTATATTGTTCAGTTCATTTTCATCGTTTATGCGATAGACACCATTACGACCCTTCACATAGATCGCTCCATTGAGGCACCACGCATTTTTGAACGAAAATTTGTTTACTGCCGCCGTCAACAACGATAACCGTTTTTTCGTTAAATCCTCCTTAATTTGTATATTGCTTGATTTAAGCATTTTGCGGGATTTGAGCACATCCTTGCGTTCAGCGTCAATAAAGAATGTAACAAGGACAGCTGGTGGCTTATCGTTTGGATTTTTTGCATGGATACGATGGCACTTTTTTAAGTGCGTATCTTTAATATTTAATTTTAGCTGCTTATTGAATAAATTCAATATTTTTCCACGCAAATTCTCGCCTTCATCGACTGAAATGCCGAATATACGAAGATTTAGACTGCGGGATGACTGTTCCTGCCTTTCCATTTCTTCGGTCAATTTCAAATTGGTCCCCTTGAGCTTTTGTACTGCTCTATCCAACCGCTCGATGCATTCAGCTTGCTTTTGAATCTTCTCCCTGAATTTTTCTTCAACGATAGATGCTACTTTTTCTGCGAGAACAATTAGAAATTGATCATTGAAGATACCTTTGATTTTTTCAATGTCCCCTGACGTCAAACCCATGTTTGCTAGATAGGTTAGAAGTACACAGGCCGAAAAATAGTAGGAAACTTGCACTAGAAAACCGCAAAACACCTTCAAGGGGCACTATCACGATACTAGCATAGGTCGTTCACAAAAACTTAAATTATTTGCAGGCTTATTTATTATTTATTTAGAAAAATTACAGCAGACACTCGATACGCGTGCTAACCACTCGACGCCATCTTATATTATGAAGCAGGTTTATGAAGCGGGTTTGTAGGATGTCTGATTTTTGTAATTTTACGGAGACTAGTTCTTTCTGCAGTTTCTATTATCTGGATGGCAGGTCCTCTACAAGCACTGAAAATTATTTGTCCGTATTTCAAAATTGGTCTACATATTGTTGTGTAGATGTGACATGCAGTTTTGATGTTAATACCCTCGTCCTTGTATGTTAGGTTTCTAAAATGCTTGCTCCTTATTATTGTCTTTTTCTTCATCGTTGACAGGTGATATTTGAAATTTAATTTATTGTCGAAATGGATACCCAAGTATTTGATGTGAGATTGAGGGGGTATTTGGTGGTTGAGAATCTAGTTTTGGTGAAGCGTCACTGATCTTGTGATGAAATATTATGAATTGCGATTTTTCAGGATTTACTTTTAGTTTCCACCTATCTAACCAGACAATCACTCTGTTAAGTGCTATTTGTAGAGATTGAACAGCTTGGAATATATTCTTGTGGTGTGATATAATAGCGGTATCGTCTGCAAATTGTATGATATATGGACTTGCAACTGTAACCTGGTTTGTTGGAGGGAAGATGTCGTGACAATAAATATTATAGAGCAATGGCGACAGTGATGATCCCTGTGGTGTTCTCTGCTCATTAGAAAATGGGTATGAAAGGCTTCCGTTTATTTTTACCACATTTTGTCGATTCTCCAGGAACTTCTTAACAAGCCATATCAGGTATCTTGGACATTGTAACTGGTAGAGTTTAAACAGGATAACTCTATGCCAAACTGTATCAAAAGCCTTTTTAATATCTAAAAACGTCGCCGCACTTCTGAAACCCGTAACATTTGCTGACTGTATGTTTGATGTTAGAATGGATAGTGGATGAATAGTGGAGTGACCTTGCTTGAAACCGAACTGATGCCCAGGTATGTTTCGTCCTATTTCACGGTTTATTCTGTTCCGAACAATTTTTTCAAGATTTTTTCCTAAAACTGGCAAAAGGGAAATTGGTCTGTAGTTTTTCACTCTGGAATAGTCTACGTTCAGTTTGAGTATGGTTATGACTATGCCTTTTTTCCAGGTATTTGGAAAGTAGCCATTAGTTAGACAGTAGCTTTAAATTTGTTTTATTCTTGTGTGGATTTCTGGGCTGAGTTGTCTTAAAGTATTACGGTTGATGTTGTCGTAACCTGGAGCGGTGCTTCGCCCTTCAGCTATGACCTGTTTGTATTCATCGTCCTCGATTTGTATATCAGCTCTGCGTAGCTCGCCTGAGAAAAAATCATCAAACCGTTCGTTGACAATTGCAGTTTGTTCGTCCCCGTCATTCTTACTGTTATCCATAAAAAGATTTTCATAGTACTCCGCAAAGGCATTAGCTTTATCGAGGTCGCTGTCCAGAACCGTGTTCCCTTGTTGTATCATTGGGATTGGTGATTTTGCTGCCTTATATTTACTCAATTTTTTAATTTCAGTCCAATAGTTTTTTCCATTGAGTCTATTTATGTTTTTGCAGCATTTTATTCATTTGTCTTGTTTGAACTCTCCAATCAGTTTGTGTATTTCTTTATTTAAATCATTGAATTGCACAACTTTTATATTTACAGCTTTCATTTACTTGTAAAGGTGAATGCTGTAGGTGGGGTGTTAATATATAAAAAACAGCCTGTACTTGAACAATAACTTATTATATAAAGTCAGAATTTGTAAGATTATCCACTTTTTGTCAATTTGCCTTTTAACAGGAATTAGTAATGTTACTTTACCAAACTAGTAATATGATGTGACAACCCAAGTAACATTTTTAGCTTTAAAGAAGTGTTAAGAGTTACTATAAAACCTAGAATAAAAATATTTTATAAAGCCATATTGCCTTAACAACCATTAAAGAACCCTTTTAAAGTTCTTTTAAGCCTGCAAGGGCCCACCCCTAAGATTGCTTTAACAGCCTTTTATGAAACCTTATTAAAGCTTTGAAGTTCCAAAAGCAAAGTTTTATAGCTATACAGACAGCGTCCATAAAACTTATTCCAAGTCTATGATAAAACTATTAGGCCGCCTTGAAAAGCCAAATGGGAGAAATGAAGTGCAAATGGAATTTTTTTAAATAAAAATGGCAACAAAATTTATATTCTTAAAACTTAAGGGGCTTAGCCAAACTTTATCAATTCTTCTACTTCGCCATAATTTCCCACAAACATAATTTAAACTTACTACATTTGTAATGGACGATCTATGATAACTATGAATGGTATTACACAAATATAATTCTTACATAGACGTGATTCTGCATTGAAATTTGTATACAAACCTAAGTTTACTGATGAAAGTGTACTTCAAAGGTTCAAATAACTCGTGGGCCTTGAAAAAACCCTAATTTTGACAAAAATATAAAAATACTAACCTATAATGTGTCAATTTTTTTACACGTTTTATGGATATTCGGAGCATAAATATGATGAATCATTTATAATAAACTGTAAAATCATAATTATAATACCAGATTCAACAAAATACCTGATAAAAAACAGTGAATATAATTTTCTACAGAATGGATTCCAATCAAACGCGTTCAAATGACAATCAAACATGGCGAAATAGTGATAAAGCTAACAGTTCTTTTCATTGTATACCACAAATCTTAATTGCGTAAAAATAGGCCTGCAAACCAGCGCCGGCCTTAGGGGGGTGCAGAGGAGCTAACTGCACTCGGCGGTTGAGAAAATTAATCAAAATAGAAATAGAAAAAAATCGCAGCTCAGAAGGCAGCTTTAGCTTTACCCGGTAAAACTAAGAACAAGGCAACAAAAAGCAACAAGCTTACAAGAATTTGAAACCGACATCCGCCGTCTGGTTAATTTGGCCTATCCGGAAGCATCAACATAAATGCGGAAGAGTTTCAATTTATCTAGTATCCATGACGTCAATTCAAGGAAAGAAGAGCCAGGCATACATGAGGATAAGATGTGGAAAGTCAGGATGGCTGAGCGGATAAGGCGCTGCGTGGTCGCAGTCCACTTAGACAGGCATAGTGATGTTAGGCAAGAGAAAAGATTGAGTCCTTATGGATCTGAGTGCAGATATAGATGAAGAAGAGGACGTGGTGCGTCTTGGTAGTCAAAGTCAGATCAGGACGATCTGATTTAGAAGGGAGGCAGTGTTACGATAATGCATTGACATCGCGGCGCCGGGACTCCAAGATATTGAATTCGTCGCTTGTTCACGCTGGCCAGTGTGCTTTTTTCTAGAATTCTATTATATTCGATTCGATGTTTTCTGGCTAAATCTCGAGTGCAATTTCGACTGTATAAATAGAGCGTGTGTGAATTTTGTAAAAAGTCAATTAGTTTAATGGTTGGTTGTTACTATTTGTGAAGTGAGTTTTAGTAAACCCGGAATCCGTGACAGTATTTATATTTATTTTCTAACTGTTCAAGCTGATAAAATGAGCAAAAAAGAAAGGTGGCAGTGCTTTTTCGAAATGACAAAAATTTTAAAAAAATGGGAGAAACTTAATAAAATCTTGGAAAAGACTCAGCGTCTAGATGTTCTGTTTATTAAGGCCTGTAGGTATGTCTAAAGAAAGTAAGAGCGAATTCAAATCAGATTAATTAATAACACTCTTTACTGCCGGTTTATTCACCTCCTGATAAACTGTCAGGTATGCAATCTGACGGATGAAAACGCAATCTGTAATCTCACTGGGGCCCTATTCTCGTCTCAGAGAAAGGAGAGCTCCCCGATAGAACAAATTTTTTGTTCTTGTCAGCGTAATCGAAAAGTGAACGAGAATGATAAAGACGAAAAATTTGTTGTTTCGGGGAGCTCTCCTCTCTCTGAGACGAGAATCGGGCCCCTGGTCGGCCAGTTATTCGCCGACCAATCGAATTATAGAACGGTAAATGTATCTTGCAGATAGTTACCAGCAAGTTTATTTGAAGGTGAATAAACCGGGCCTTAGCATAAAATTTGAAAAAAATGTTGGGTTTTAGGGATATGATATGGGTTGCGTGGTGTTAATTGCTTTAAAAAAATGTATATTATTTTCACATAGGGACTGCTACTCATCTGTATCTGTGAAAACATAGACATTTGAAAAAAGTATGTATCGACCCAATTTTTTTTTTCCCCTAATCAAAATCTAGGAAATTAGTTTTTGTCAATAAGCCTCCCCAAACTTTTCTCACTTTAGCTTGAAGTTCGTCTAATTTATCACTCTTTTTTACTTTGTTCTTATTTTTCTTGAGTTTATTCGCGATATTTTGAATTTTTACTTAATTTTGTTAGTTTATCAGTGTACCATACCCATGTATGTATTTTTAACTTTAAAAACTAGGAACCTTGAGGCGGTGGGATTTGAATTGCACCCGGCGGTAAATCAGGTAAAGCCGGCACTGCTGCAAACCTTGGATTATTTGTTCTTAAAGCTATTTTGCTTTAAAGCGTGTGATTCCTAGAGCTTCTGGTGGATAAAACGGCTCTATAACACCTTCATAAAACTCCAAGTTATTTGTCTGAAATAGGTTGTTAGGGCTGCTTTCAAATTTTTATGCTTCCATCTGGCGGAGAAGATTCAAACTCTTTCAATGCTCTCGTGATCTTGGAACCTGCTTGGTGCGTTGAGAGGGTTTGGATCTTTCTTCGCTAGATAGAGCATACAATTTTGAAACCATTAGGCTTTTTCGGAAACACTGATCCAGATCTGATTACTCTCATTAATCCGATCACCAGCTGTTTGTTTTCTATCTTTCCGAAAAAGCCTTTTGTAAGTAAACCAACCTAACCACCTGTTTTTTGTTGTGGACTGAAACAAACCGTTACGTTATAGACACAGCCTTACAGACCACAAACAAGCGTTTTGTTAGGTTAAAATAAGATTTCAAAATACTAATTTTATTGAACGGTAGATGTCGCCTGCCACTTTCATGTGCTACATCACATCTCAGGAACTTTAAAAAAATTGAGATTTAACGCAGCTTCTTTACTACCCTTCTTAAACCCAATTAAGTTTAAAAAATTCTTTCTGGTATCGGAGAAAGGTATGAAGTTTAGAGACATCTTTTTTTGAAGCCTGAAAGGTTTATTGATCTTCGGTTTTATTGCAGTTTTAAGCTTTACTTTTGCACTCCTTTCATACAGCTGAATTCCTTATTCGTAGGTTGAGATAAAGCAGAACGGTTTCCAGATCTTTCTAAAAGTAAAATAGCTTTAAGCTAGAAATGTTTGCAGCATTATTACGGCTACTTTAAAACTATTCGCGTTTTTAATGCTGAAAGGCTGTAATATTAGGTGATTACGATGTTGTTACAGCTCTTCAATAAAACACAATAGTTTTAAAATAGTAAGCTTCCAATTTCACATTCTTAAAACTTTCATATAACCTAGATAATGCCAAAAAGCATTTAAAATGTTACTTGGGAAGTTATTTAAGTACAAACGCGTGGATTGTTGCGGAACTTATGGGTGGACCTCTGCGGCCATCTACTCACCAATATACTGTTGAATTGTTCAAGTAAGGCAGCTCACATTTGAGTGAGTCAGGTTAGTATCATAATTAAACAACATATTGATGAATAGATGGCTGCGGAACTCGCTGCGCTCGTCCCGCAGAGGTCCACCCATAAGTTCCACAACAATTGACTCATTTGTACTTGAATAACTTGTCACATTATGTTAATAGTTTAGTAAAGTAACATACTAATTCCTGTTGAAAGGCAAATTGACAAAAAGTGAATAATCATAATCTTACAAATTTTGACTTTAGGTATATAATAAGTCATTGTTCAAGTACAAATAAGTGGATTATTGTGGAACTTATGGGTGGACCTTTGTGGAACGAGCGCAGCGAGTTCCGCAGCCATATATTCATCAAAATGTAGTTTAATTACGAATTCATTGAAATGCGATAGGCGATTTCTACGCGACTTCGGCTTGAACTTTTTCAGAGCAGAAGGGAGTTGATATTGATATGATTGATTTTTTATAATAAGGACGGTGGATTACGCGAAACAACGTATGAATTGATGATCAATGGCGTGGGGAGTGCGATACTTTAATTTATTTTTATAAATATTCGAATGGCCCACCAGTCGAAGA
This sequence comes from Ceutorhynchus assimilis, assembly GCA_917834065.1. NCBI lineage: Eukaryota > Metazoa > Arthropoda > Insecta > Coleoptera > Curculionidae > Ceutorhynchus > Ceutorhynchus assimilis. Next base: position 105,425,435 of record OU892277.1, read on the forward strand.
CGCCACCTGGCCCACCGGGATTTTGCAAAGTTGCTCGGTGGGCCAGTCCGACACTGCGTTCTCGAGATACTGGTCATTTTCCACTCTAATATTCTGTAAAATAATGTTCTCTGCTACCAAAATATTTTTTGGCCAATATTTCAGAAACACGGTAACAGATTAGGTACTCAAGCAAAATATATTTAGCCGTTATCTTTCTGATGATGAGATTAAATCGAGGATTAAATTATTCCTGGGAATAACCCCTTCAAAAATATCAAATATGAAAAGGGCTCGAGCTGTATTATGCTTCTTAGATTTTCAATTAAAATACTTTGTATCAAAAATATACAAATATTCCACTAGACTACGAGACAAGACTTGACAAGATGACAAGACCAAAGGAATTACCTGCTGGTGCGTGTCAACTATAACAATCTACAGCTATTGCCACGTATCGAAGACATAAGCCAAACATTTATAATACATCTTCCTTTTTTTTTAACATTCATATCACTACTAAAAAACTAAAAGTAAGATTATAGCTACAAATTCAGTTCAACAGGTTTTTTGATTATGCGTCCTGATTTTGTTCTTGAACTACTGTTAATATGGTCATTATTTGGTTCATCAGTGGAATGAGCACTATTACGAACAGCCAAATTTTGTGAATGTTCATAGGGAGACCCACATATATTTTCACTTGCGTCATTTTATGGAAAAATTACCTGTTCAGTTAGATCTTGATGACTAACTTGATCAAATTCATTATTGGATTTTTTAAGATCAAATCTATTCCTGCGTAACATATTTCTTGATTGATCCAATATCTTATATGATCTAGGAGCCTTATCAAGTTCTATGACTTTACCTGGCTCTTTGATTACTATGATTGTAGGCTGAAACAGTTTGATTGAGTGCCAAGTCATTGAGATCTGTAGCAGTTTTATTGTAATAAGCTTCATTGTAATTTTGACGTGTTTGCAACTTTTCAATAACATCGACTGGTAGTTTAGTTTTACACATTCGATTCATTAAAAGCTGAGAAGGGGTGTGATTTATATGTTTCAGTGGTGAATTTCGATATTGTAATAGATTCTCAAAGATATCTTTTCCTTCTTCTATTGGTTTTTTTAGCATTTTCTTTGCTATTCCTACAGTCTTTTCGGCCAACCCATTCGACCGAGGGTAATTTGGGCTACGGAGTGACAATATCGAAATTCCATTCCTTTGCAAACTTGTACATAGTGTGGCTACCGAATGATATATTATCACAAATAAGTTGATCTGGGCTACCAAATTTTGAAAAAATAATTTTTAATTTTAAAATCACCTCATGAGCAGACTCATTTTTCAAAAGTAATATTTCAAACCAAGTTGAATACGAGTCCATTACTACAAGATACGAATTATTCGCATATGAAAAGATATCAGCCCCTAATCTTTGCCATGGTCGATCCGGAATTGGATATTGCAAAAGAGTTCGCTTTTCATTTTTGACTGCGAGCCGTTGACATATCAAGCATTTTTTTTATATAATTCTGAATATCACGGTTCATACCAGGCCAGTAAAAAAATCCTCTAGCCCTACTCTTCACCTTTTCCAAGCCTACACGACCTTCATGCAATTTTATTAGCATTTCCTTTCTTAATCCAACAGGAATTTTTAGTCTATAATTAAAAAACACTAAAAAGTCAGACATGAAAAGAGAATCTCTAATTTTGTAGTTGTGTCTAATGCATTCTGGTACAAGCTTTTCGTTTTCAGGCCACTCAGAAGATACAAATTCAATTAACTTTTGTAGTGATAAATCAGATTTATAGGCCTGTTTAATTTGATTTTTTTTCCAGCAGATATTGGTAGATACCTGGAGACAGAATGCATAACATGTTCTAATTCTAGGTCCAGATTCAAATTGTTGTGATAGGCAGGATAGAAAAAAGCCAGAACTGGGGCACTGGTTATTAAATATTTCAATTGATCGAAGGATTTTTCATGCTCACTGTCCCAATGCCGCGTCACTATGTGTCAAATTTCTAAAAGGTGCAGTAATTTTGGACATGTTAGGGATAAATTTACTAAGATACTTACCCATATCTAAAAATCTTAATAAATCTTGTTTATTGATTGGGGTAAGCATATCTATGATTGCTTTGACATAGGTAATTATCACGAAGCTCAATTCTGCTTTTTGAAAAAATTTGACCCATAAACCTCACATGTTCAACCTTTCAGCCCTTTCTAACACAATTTGTAAATTTTAATCATACTCTGATTCTGTTGAGCCTGTTTTGATTATGTCATCAAAATATATTCCCACTCCTGCAATGTCGCCAAAAAATTCAGAGATAAATTTTTGGAACACCTCTGGGGCTGAACAAATGCCAAATGGTAACCGACAAAATTTATATAGCCCAAAAGGAGTTCACAGATCCGATGACTCATCATCAATACCTACTTAAAAATAACCATCCTCCATATCGAGGACTGTAAATTATTCTTTATTGCAGAGCCTACTTGCAATTTTATACGATGTGGGAATTAAAAATGGTTCACGTTTGATAGCTTGGTTTAGAAATTTAGGATCAAGACACTATCTTAAGTCACCATTTTTTTTCTCCACAATTACCAGGGCGTTAATCCAGTCTGTAGGCTTTTCAAATTTACTTATAATATTTGCAGATTCAAGTTCAATAAGCTTATTTTTCAGTCGGCTTGTAGTGCCTGGGGACACGTCTTAAAGCCTGCTTATGTGGTATAGAACCATTTTTGAGTTCAATTTTATATTTCTCCAAGCCCAGAAAAAAACTTTAGGATATTTTAAAGTTATATCATTTATGGTTTGAAATGAATTTTCCTTTATATCATCGATACGTTGTACTTATTTCAAAGCTACACATGCATCAAGACCTAACAGAGCAACTTGATTCTTACAATCAACAGCAAGAAAATTGATAGATACTATTTTCCGCTTTACAGGACAATTTAAATCAATTTCACCAACAGGCTTAATTTTAAAGCTTGAACTACCATAAGACATTTAAAGTAACATTAGTAACGTTCAACTGCTTTTTTGTAAAGACTATTGAATAAACTCAAAGGAAGAACACTTACTTCAGTGCCTGTGTCCAATTTAAATTCAACTTACACTTACATGTTTCCGCCAAGATTTCTCAATGGATCCCAAATTTTTCACTACAGAGCTCACAAAAAATTGACTTTCGTCATTGTTAAAACCTTCCTTAAGCTCATACACTTTTCTCAATGGCCTGCCATTCTTCTTTTCAGCTCGGTTTTTCCTTATGCAGACTGTTGCAAAATGTTTTTTCGATTGACAAAAATCATAGGTTTTATTATATGCAGAACAATTGCCTTTTTTATGTGTATATCCACAAAATTTGCATTCAAATGATGTGCTTGATACACTCTTTTTCTGAGACTCTTGTTTGCTACCCAGGGATCTATAATTGTTGTTATTCAAATTGCTGCGGCTACGTATAGCATTTATGTTACTTTCTTCTTTCAATGCTTGGGTTTGAAGTTTGCTTGCTTCTATGCTTCTGCAGAAAATGATTGTTTTTTCCAAATTTAAATTTGATTCACGAAGTAACCTTTCCTGGGTACCTTTGTCCAAAATTCCCATAACTGTTCTGTCTCTAACCATTTCGTCCTGTTTTGTATACTCTGTGGTTTTGATACCCTTCCTAAGCTCTGTTAAAAAGCTGTCAAAATGTCTACCTTTTTTTTGCAGGATCGAATTAAATTTGAATCACTCAAAAATTATAATCTTTTTGGGTGCACAATATTCCTCAAATTTTTGCTTAATGCTCTTCAAAGATTTTACTTCCTGAGCTGTCAAAGTGAATGAATTATAAAGCTCAACTCCATCTTCGCCAATAATTGTGAGAAAAATTGCTATTTGCTGTTCTGGTTACTTAGATTTCAAATTAGTTGCCACTGCATGAAGTTCGAATCTTTGTCTGAACCTTTTCCATTACTCTCCCAAATTTCCACCAGTTACAATCAACTCTTCTGGAGGTTTGAATGCCGCTTCCATCACAAATTTATTATAGACTCAACTTGCCTATAAAAACTGTTCATCCAGTGCTAACCTGACACCATGTATCATGCTTAGGTTTTCAATTAAAATACTTCGTATCAAAAATATACATGTATAACACTAGACTACGAGACAAGACTTGACAAGGTGACAAGACCAAAGGAATCACCTGGGTGTAACTACTGGTGCGTGTCAATTAACAATCTAAAGCTATTGCCACGTATCGACGACATAAGCCAAACATTTATAATACACGCGAGCAAAACCTTATTTAAGGGACTTTTTACTTTGATTATAATCCCCGATTTGAGCCACCATTAGGTACCAGTTATTCAACGAAAATTAGAAAAACGGCTGATTTCTGTCGCTTGTGCGGAAAAGAAAAGTAATTTTTTTTTTGTCCCGAAATCGAGTTTCGCGGAAGTCGTCATTGAACAATTTCCAAATTACCAATTAGTTGGTTTTATGGTTAAGGTAAAACTTTCAAAGTATCACTCGAACCTGTTTATTTTTGGAGAAGAAGCTGCGAGGATAACAGTTTGATCTTATTTTTATGAAAACATAGATTTAGTGAAAGCATTTGATTCGGTCAACAGAGAAACTCTTGGCAGAGACTCCGCCTGTTACATTATAATATGAATGCAACCGTCTTAAGCAACGATGTTCAAGGAGAGTCTTTTCAAATAACAACAGGCGTTGAACAGGGCTGTTATTGCACCCACTTTATTTTCTCTATTTATAGCATCCATACTGCATCTTGTATTACCTATAGTTTACTGGTACAAGGTGGAGAATTGATGGGAAACATCTAATGCGTTGACCAAAAAAAAAATCAAAAGAATCCTCAGGTCACCTATTTTTACTTTCTACCTGTTTTCGCGTTTCACCATTATATGCCGGTCAGTTATTGAAACAGAAACAGCCATGAGACTTAAGAGGAGACCATCATTTATGGTTGGGGACCGTAAGTGTTTTAGGCAAATCAAATTATAGTGGCAATATTCTAGCTGTAAATCAACTCATTGTGCATTTATCAGATTTTTTTAAAGGGACCATTATCACATTGTCCGATCTTGATAACGCCCAACTGAAGTGAAAATATTGTAAAGCAAACATTCAAGATAAACCATAATTTTTGTAAACCATCTTGCCTTTTGAGATAAGCACTGCTTATCTTGGGCAAACAGTTTGCTTTACCTAAAAGCACGACTGAAAAGTACCTACTTTTTTGGAAAATTAATGAGCGTTTATACCGGATGTTCCGCGTTATCTGTGTACGCGATAAAAAAATATTAGCTTGGATGGTAGATAGTGAAACATACAGGGTGTTCGAAAACGTTTCCTTAATAATTGAACCTTCAAATTCCAATGATCATTATCGACCTAGCAAATTTGTAATGAACAATATCGCATTTATGCAGAGTATCGAAACATAAATTAATTCAAGATGAGTTCTTGCGGTCGAGCCGGTTGAATAGGTAATTGCAAAACAATAAAATACGCCGCTGGCCGGCCGCGGGGCCATTTCGAAAATAACCCTTTCCGATTTATGCCCCTCTCGTAAATCAAACAAATTGCACAAATATGGGCTCGAGGATTAATAAGCCAATTTATTATCCCATATTATTCCTGATATATTACATTTTTATCCGGAAATATTATGCTAAATTATGCAACCTTTCTCTATTACTTAATGACAGATTAATGTATTGTAATGACGAAGTTTCTTAGAAATGAAATAAAAGAATTGTTCGCTATTTTACTGTCAAAAAATATTTAGAACCTGATAGACTTTTAGCTATTTATCCTATTTCCAAGGTTCATTGTCACAAAGGCAGGCAGAGCTAAACTTGTAGCCTAGCCAATGAGTGGTATGAATAAAAACGAAGTACTTGTACCTACTACAAGTAGTATTATATCCTACGCAGTATTTACTTTAAAAAGAAGGATTTACTAATTTCCATTAGTATCTACTTTACTTGACGTAGAATATGCTCCACCTCAAAGTATATACTCGATGTTATGAAGTATCTACTTAACATACTTTGGAAAGTGTAGTAGTTACTCACTTCCATCATAAATACGCCGCGCCGCGTAGTGCCCTGGCTAACATGATAAGACATATTTAGTTTTTGAGAAACGACAGGTGTTAGTTTTGTAGGATAAATATTTATTATAACTTCAACAGTCCCTTAAGATGTCTACGGATAAAGGAAGTATGATAGAAGAGTCCCACAATGAAGACCAACAGTTGGCATTTGTTGTTATTCTCAAAGACAATGAAATTATGTTAGATAAAAGAATGACACCTCCGAAAAAATCGGCAAGAGATGCAGATTTGATTTCTTCCAGTATAAATTTTATTTTTTTGTATTTGAGCCATTAAAATAATCACAGTAGCACTCACGGTGAAGCTGCTATAATACCAACTTCGCTAATAACGGAGAAAATACTTCGGAGTATCTACTAATAAAAAGTAGATACTTTTAGCTATAGTACATGCTTAAGGAGAATGCTATTATTTTAGCAACTTCTCGGAAAACAGAAGGGAGTACTTCGAAATGTAATATCTACATCGTGCTAAAGGAAATACTGCGTAGAATATACAAATACTTGTAGTAGTACCAGGTACCTCGTTATTATTCATACCACCCAATATCATGAAAAGTGATTCACTTAGCCTGACTAAAATACAGATAAAAAAAACCTAAATCACTTTCAACAATTTTTTCATTATATTAATTATTGTCATTCATTGCAATAAATGTGATTCACGATAATAAGTCTGGGGAGATGTAAAAATTTCTTTCACAGAGAACAAATTTTTGATTTATGATTCTACCATAAGTTCTAGGACTAGGTAAGTAAAAAAGGGCCAAATTTTACTAAAAATACAAAATTGACAAACTCTTTTTGGTAAATTCTGCAATTGAAAAAATAGAGTTTACGCCTGCTTCAAATGGTTAATATCATTCTAATTATTGCGCCGATTAAACGATATATCATTTTCTTGCATTTTCGAAATCGGTTCAATTTCTTCTTGCTAAAAATATATTCGTTTTCTCGAAATTACCTAACCCTGCCTAAGGAAACTATAATTTGTCATCTTAAATATTTCCTCGCCACATTGTCAAGAAGTTTTATAAATTTTGATAGAAAGTGAAATTAGATTGTTTATGTTATTGTTATCGTTCTGGTATATTATTGCTACAGCTATAAGACGGAACGGAAGGCAAATGGGAATTAGCTTCACTGTGAGAATTGTCTTTATTTTCCTTGACTTCATTGCTTATAAGAGAAGTAGCCCCTATATAAGTAGACATAGACTTTATGTTTTAAATGAAGGAAAATTACAACCCGAGTTATAAAGGGTGGTCCATTTAACTTGAGAGAAATTAATATCTACAGAACGACGCGTTTCTGAAAAAAAAAGTTCAAATAAAAGTTATATGGTGTCACAAGGGAAAGAAAATTCTAGCAATGATTTCACTCTGTCAACTTTTTTTTTTCAAAGACGCATCGTTTTCTAAATACCTATGAGACTGTCATAAGTTCAATGGATCACCCTGTATATATCCTGATAGATAAAATAGGTACGTTACACAACAATGAAATTATTTGAAAAAGGAGACTGAAAGGATCTAATGAGTTACACACCTATAACTTTACTCAATGTAATGTTCATTACCCAAATGTGTGACAAATATATTAAGTAACAAACATTAAAATTAGACAATCAGGTATAAGGTAAGAGATCCAGCTAGATTGCAGTACAAGTGACCATATACTAACCATGAAGATGATAATTGAAAAAGATGACGAATTTCAAATCCTGCTCGAAATCCTGTATCGTGAAGTTGCACAATTTTATTTAATTTTTTTAATATCTATGGTTCTGTTGGGAATTATAAAGCCCGCTCTAACTACATGATCATTTGATAATTTGGCTACATAGTTTTGTAATTAAAAAGCATAGAAAAAATTAAAACCGCATTTTTTAAAAGTTTAAAAAGTTGGCAAAGTTGCTTCTAGTTTGGGGTTACTTTGCCGACTGGCATTTTTACACGTTCTTAAGCGTACAGGCCAAGTTAACAGTCTCGAAGGGTTACTTTGCCCTCCTTTAATGTGTTTTAAAAAAAATATTTTAATAAACATATTTTATTTTTACAATAAATGTTTTTATTACAAAACCCTTAGCATAGCAACATGATTCTACGAGGTCAAATACAATTATATATTTTTAATCACGTGGTTTTCATATATGACGTACCGCTTCACCGAGCTCCGGACTCGTATTGCCTAAAACCTGTTGATCGCGTAATTTACAGAAAATAATTTTTTAGTTTGGCAAAGAAACCCCACATTACGGTACTACAAAGATTGATAAAACAGCTAGATAGAATCGACAAAAATAGGACAAAAGATGAAGTATAATGAAAAGAAAACCATATCAACATGGGGGGGGGGGGGGAAGAAGTCATAATTACAGTAGCATAAACAAATATAGAATCAGTAACGGAATATTTATATAATAGAACAAATAACAAAACCGAATAAAGAAAATCAGACACAATAATTAAGGAAAAAAAAAAAGAGGAATACCAACACTACGGTAGTAAGATGATCTGAAAAAATACACTGGATCAAGATAGAAGCAGATCACATTACCCACGATCAGGGGTGGAAAAAAACCCTGGTTTCTTTTGAAAAATTTCAACCCGTCGGGTTTTTTTGGGTTTTTATGGGTTTTTTTGGGTTTTTTCGGGCTCTCCGGGGGTTTTCCTTTTTTCTTCAAATTTGATTTATTGTTTCTGCTCTAGCAAAAGTATTTTAAAAGTTATGATTTTCGTTGCAAAAATGAAATGTCCTCACAAAATAAAGCAAGCCACTTGCTATAAATAATCACACTTGGCATCAGTGTACTACATCATGCCTCTGGCTGGCCAGCTCAGAGACTCCGTGTCATGAAGAATTCTACATATTGACAGGATTCTATAGGCTCGGCACATTCAATATGTCGAATTCTACATGGCACGGAGTCCCTCCCCAGGCCTCCACGCCAACAGCAAACAGCCGGGAATTGGGGAATCATCGGGGAATCCCCGATATTTCCTGCGAAAATGACTCATCAGCTCATTCAACTGAAAATTTGCTATTTTTAAAAAAACCCAAAAAACCCAACAATGGTGGGTTTTATCAATTGAAAAAACCCGAAAAACCCCACTGAGTTTTATAATCTGGGGAAATTCTTTGCCAACCCTGCCCACGATATATATAGGCATGAAGGTGAGGCCTATGTCCAGATGTGGACGTTCGTGACTGATCAGATAGACATATTAGAGAGTCCTTTGCACTGCTTCCACCAGCTATACGTTCCAATAATTATCATTAGTTCTTATGTAAAAAATCTTCGGTTACAATGTACTATGATTTGATTTCAATATATTCGGACAAAATGTTGGGTTTATTTGGGTGATAGTGAAACTGACCGTAGATACATAAAATACCTATACTGTATTTTCGAAATCTTTATCTGGAATTTTCGCTTTCTCTGTCTGCTGTTTCCATTTATTTTCCTAATGTATATGGAAATAATATTGTCATGAGAGGTATCAATCAGATGTGCCAAAATTTCTCGCAATCGCTCTTTTCAAGGCGAAATAGGAAGAAGTTCAGTGTCTCAAGAAAATAACAAAATAATCCGATTGATATAAGGGCGCTATTTGTTTTTTAGGAAACCAGCGTTTGTAGGATGCAACTGATGAAACCAACCGTAGATAGAATAGAAAATACTTTATTTTCGGATTCGTTTGTTTTGATGTTGGCCGGAATTATTGTGATGAAATTTTTTTTGATGGTTTCTTTAATAATCTTTTCCTCCAAATTATGTTATTGAGAATTTCTTCTACTAGATTCCAAAACAAATTAATTTAAAACAAAAATATACATTTTATGCATTCTGTTTCGCATATTGTATTTGGCGAATTCAATAGCAGCATCGCATGTAAACGATTTATTTTTTGGAAGCTTTTCATTATAAAAGCTTTTCAAAAACGGTAGCAGCGACCCGGGCACCTCGACGCGCGACCATTTAGGGAGCCGTCAGGTGAATGAATGAAAATAAAAAGTTCCCTACTTTTATTTTGAGGGTGAAAAATAATCACTTCGGGAGAGGGATAAAGCGCAAACACTTGCTGAATTTTTTTCCTTTTAATAGTCCTATCTAAGAAGTCGCTTTTCCGATAGTTAACGACAGGATAATAATAACAGATACAGAAATTAAACCATTACTTTTAAAAAATAATTTGAAACCGAACCAGCCTACATTCCACCACCGTGATGTTTCCTGACAAAAGTATCTGACAAAATGCCGAAGATACCCGAACGATCAGTGGCGTCGGTAATGGATTTTTTATTACACATGCATTTATTATTATTCAATATTATTTGGTTTTGAACTAGGTAGGTACCATCGTCACCAAAAGTATCTGGGACAAAAATAATTCATATTGATCTCCTGGACTATTCTAAGTTAACCTAGATAAACGTGAAATTATTCATAATTTGACGAATATTTGACACCAAAAATCATATAATAAGTACAAAAGCTAATATGATGCTATCCCAGTTACTTTTGGTGACGATGGTATACGTATAAGAAAATTGAAAAAACTGCAATATATACATTGACTTTAGAGCCGTTCACTAAATAGTATTACGAGTAACCATTTATTATAAAAAATTCAAAATTGAATAATCAGATGACAATAACTTGGACAATTATTCAAAAAGTGTGGGATCAACTTCATACTAACGGGGAAGGTTAAGGGGGTTGTAAGAAACAAGGTGACTCCAGTGACGTACACTCGATCGACCAACGAATGCAGATTTATACGAAAATATACAAAATTGAATAACCAGGGTGACACCAGTGGCCTACACTCGATCGACCTACGAATGGAGATTTACATGGAATCATAAAAAATTATATAAAAAATCAGATGACAATTATCCAAAAACTGTACATGGGATTAAATTCATACTAATGGGGAAGGTTAAGGGGACTGTAAGAAACAGGGTGACACCAGTGGCGTACACTCGATCGACCTACGAATGCAGATTTATACGAAAATATACAAAAATAAATAATCAGATGACAATTATTCAAAAACTGTACATGGACTGTACACGGGATCAAATTCATACCAATGGGGAAGGTTGGAATGGAATGGAATGGAAATTTTGTATAAATTTGCATTCTTAGGTCGATCGAGTGTAGATTACATCTAACGAGAGCAACAGCAGAAAGGGATGTAACGTTACCCAATATAAAAGGCCTAAAAGAGAGAGTTCACACTATAGAAACTCGAATTCAACATGAATTGGGGTAAGTACTGCAATCAATTACGTTTTTAGGGACATAAAACTCTAACAGGAATCAGAATACAAAATAAAATGATGAATAATAGGAACTTACCAATGTGGATTGGCCTTTTCGACACTCAATACGTGACTGATTCAAACTTATTTTCCAGAATTTGGGTTTTTACGTACTGTAATCTTGTTAAATTAGCAAATACTTGCTGTGGTGTTATATAAGAATAATAAACCACCGTTTAAGACTCAATTACTTCCCAAATATTCACTCAAATTGGCAAAATGCCTCAGAAGAAAGCTATCACGTGGCTTCTCTTCTGCGTGATTCTAGAAAAGGAAAAATTCCCCCGACAGTAGAATTTCTGGTTACACGAATCGAATTCTAGGGAATTTTTCGTTTATTTTTGGACAGTTTGAATTAATGCATATTGCGCATTCAATACTCAATATTCAAATTTTGGTGCCACATTTGACTTTAGTTCATTGTCTGATTTAAACAATTTCCTAACCCTACTAATATTTGTTTACATTTTCCTATTCTAATCCTATCTAGTGTTCTTTTATAATTCGAAACGCTGTTTCGCAGGTTTCATCCCATAGAAATTTTACGTTCTTTCTTGTCAAAGCTCTCAGTGGTGTTATGACGCTCGAAAAATTTGGTACAAATCTTCGGTACCACGAGGCAAGTCCTATGATTCTACGAATCTCCGTTACTGTTTTAGGGGTGGGAATGTTCAAAATTGCTTCTAACTACTCAGGGTCGACAAGAAGGCCAGAAAAGTTACTTGTATACAAATACAGACGCCTCCATTTTTACACCAATGACACGGTTAATTAACCGCTGCCATACTGCAGGGGCATTGGTTAGCCCAAAAGGCATTCGTTTGAATTGAAAAAAACCACGGGTAGGAACAGTGAACGCAGTAAGCGGCTTTGATTCTTCGGAGATGGGGATTTGCCAATAGGCCAACTTAATGTCTAAGGTGCTGAAGTATTTTGCGTCACGAAATTTGTCCAGTGTGGCAGAGACGTATGGAATAGCGTATGAGTCAGGGACGGTAACTCGGTTGAGTGCGCGGTAGTCTACACAAAAACGCCAGCCACCGCTCTTCTTCTTGATCATAACGACCGGAGATGACCAAGGCGAATCTGATGGTTCAACTATACCATCGGTCAACATTTTCTCGAGTTCTGCATTAACCTCGGTTTGCAGGGCACGGGAAAGCGGATAATATCGCTGCTTAGGGCCGGTTCGACAATGCCAGTATAAATCTCAGTATTGTAATACCCCGAATATCTTATACCTTGATTTATCCCGAGTATATCTGACCGCCGGTTCAACAATGATTTTGCAAGAGCCGTATAGTTATTCCGAGATTATCCGAGAAACGTGAAGTTAGTTACTCGAGGCAACCATTTTTTTGACAGATGCCGGTAAAATAGCAAGGGTTTGAGAAATGAGTTGTGAACTGAACCTACCTTTTTTGTTTTTGTTTATATTAATTTATTTGTGTTTGCGTCGTGTTTGCACTATGGAAAGATATCACTTATATTTTGGAATTTTGTATAATATGTATTCGTTCTATGGTAATTTTAGGTATTCAATTGTAAACCCAAGTACACCCTTTCAGCTTAGGTATAGAATAATTAATTAACATAAACCAGGTTTTTTGGATTCTCTCAGAAAAAAAATCATGATACCTTCTTACAAAGTTTCTACTTACTTATTGATTACCGATTACCAATTTTAAAAAATTTTAAAAAAAAATAGTTTTTGGGTTATTATGCACGTTGACAAATAAAAAAAACCGACAAACACTAACAGCTAACAGCTGATTATCAATCAGCACAGATAATCAAGCCCAACCCGGACCAATAGAAAGACAGTATAACTTTATTCCGAGTATAAACGGTCGAGGACGGCCGGATAACTTATACCCTAATTTATTCTCCGAATATCGTTATACGGCAATTGTCGAACCCAATAATGAATTTTTATTCTAGATATAGCCTATACTAGGGATATACCTGAATTGTTGAACCGGCCCTTAATCGGAGACGAGCTCGTTTTTATTATCAATTCAACCAAGTTTGTACAACCGATGCGGTCATTCGTGTCCGAAAAGGTTGTATTGATTAAGTCGTCGAGAAGAAGTTGCTGATCGGAGTGAAGACTATCACGACTTTGGATAGCCGCCACTTGAGGATTAGAATCCTGAAAATTGCGGAAGTGCCATTAGCCAGCATGAAGGTCCGGTACAAGACCCATACGAGACCAGAAATCAATACCAAGAATCAAAAAATGGGGAAGGGAAAGTACTACCAAAGCTTCAATCACTTCGATCCGCTCTCGAAGCTGAATCGGAAATCGGATGGATCACAAGCATCTCCATTTGCCACTGTGCAATGAAATTGGCATTGGCTGAGCTAATAGGAGGTACGAAGAACTTCCCAACCATTGGCACCAATGACAGTTCTTGACGCGCCACTATCCATTAAACCCAAGAAAGATATGCCGTAGATTTTTACATCTAAATAAGGTCGTTCATCGCCTTTTGCGCGAGCGAGAACATAATCCAAGAGGATCTTGGGACGAAGGGTGGCCTGAAAGTTGTCTGCGGGAAGGTAAGACACTTGGCTTAGCGCCCCACCGGTTGTTCGTTTTTTGAACAAGTCGGACAAGATCTCAACGTAACGTTTTCTCTACCACAACGGTAGCAAAACATTTTGCGTTCTCGCTGACACTGACGAAAACGATGCTCAGAACTTCCATAGTGTGCTCTATGTTTCGGTCTGATGGTTCTATTTATCTCCTGCTTGGAGTACCCATTTTTCAAGTGCTGATTTTAGGTGTTGCATCTCATCCTGAAGCTATCTGGGTTCACAAATCCGGATTGCCCTGTCAGATAGAGTTTTAATGACTCCTCTCTTTTGCCTAGAATGGTGATTGGATTCCATGTTGAGGTATCTGTCCGTATGCGTCGGCTTCCTGTACACTCTGTGTCCCAGTTTACCTGAGGGTAATCTTTCTAAGAGGACGTCGAGGAATGCAATTTTGTTGTCCTTCTCAATTTCCATCGTAAACTGTATCCTGGGTTCTATTGAGTTTAGATGATTAAGGAAGTTTTCGAGCTTTGCCTCTCCATGGTTCCAAACAACAAATGTGTCATCTACATAGCGAAACCAACAGGTAGGTTTCTTCGTGGCCGTTCGTAGTGCCATTTGTCCGAAGTGTTCCATGTAGAAGTTGGCAATAACCGAATTCTTTGAGCAAACAGATGGAGTCGCAATGGGGAGTCCACTCAGCCCGGTTATCGTAAATTTCTACATGGAACACTTCGAACAAATGGCACTGCGATCGGCCACAAAGAAACCTACCTGTTGGTTTCGCTATGTAGATGAAACATTTGTTGTTTGGAACCATGGAGAGGCAGAGCTCGAAAACTGCCTTAATCATCTAAACACAATAGAACCCAGGATACAGTTTACGATGGAAGTTGAGAAGGACAACAAAATTGCATTCCTCGACGTCCTCTTGGAAAGATTACTCTCAGGAAAACTGGGATACAGAGTATATAGGACGCCGACGCATACGGACAGATACCTCAATAAAGGAATCCAATCACCATCATAGGCAAAAGAGAGGAGTCATTAAAACTCTATCTGACAGGGCAATCCGGACTTTTGAATCCAGATACCTTCAGGACGAGATGCAACACCTAAAATCAGCACTTGAAAGAAATGGGTACTCCAAGCAGGAGATAAATAGAGCCATCAGACTGAAGCAACAGCGCACAAATAACAAGGAACCAGCACAAGTGGCAGGAAGAGCCTTTCTTCCCTATATCAAAAATGTCACAGATCGCATAGGACGAACGCTAGAAAGACACAACGTTAAGCCTATCTACAAGCCCACAAGAGCAATTCAGCAAAGTCTAAGATCGGCCAAGGATCCTAGGGCACCTCTTGAAACGGCTGGCGTCTATTGAATTCCCTGCTCTTGTGGATCTGTCATGTAGGAACAACCAAACGCTCTATAAAAACCAGGGTCATAGAGCACAAAAGAAACTGTCAGCAGGGACAAATAGATAGATCAGCAATCGCCGAACACGTGCTTACACAAACAAACCATGTCATTCGTTTCGACCAGACTCAAGCATTGGATAGAACCAAACATTTTTACACCAGACTTCACAGAGAAGCCATAGAGATACAGAAACACCACAACAACTTCAACAGAAAAGAAGAGGGCATGAACCTTAACAAAAGCTGGTTGCCAGTTCTTCGAAAAACAAAAACCCTTCCTTTCCAAGAACGAAACAAGGAAAATAGCGTAATACAACCCACGCCCACAACCCTGGATATAAATAACGCATGTCCAACAACGTCGAATCCAGTCTTCGGAGGAACACGGAAGAGAACACTTCGTCCTCTACCACACCGCCTCTGAAGATGTCTACCGCATCAGTAGACGAAACGTTAGGTAGAAATACTAATCGACCACGGCATTATAGCCCGGAAAAAACTTTTTTACTAGAAAATTCAAAAAACATTTTCTTATTTTTCGCTTTGTAGATAAAACGTTGTATATCGCACGTGGGTTTAAAGATGACTACAAAACTGGTCTGATTAGAACGATTCGGTCTACGACCTCGTCGTTCTAATCTTCCACACTCGTCATTGTAATCATGTTCATATACGGACTTGTAATGTAGATAACTTTTATACGTACCTAGTTCAAAACCAAATAATAGTGAATAATAATGAATGCATGTGGAATAGAAAATTCATTATCGTCGCCACTGATCGTTCGGGTATCTTCGGCATTTTGTCAGATAGCTTTTCTCAGGAAAATTTACAGTGGTCTGCATTCCACATTTAACAGAAGCTTCTCACAAAGTACCTTTAAACCAAACATCGTTCTGGTTAACCGCATAACCTCGCAGATAATTGATCAGCGTGAAAGAGTTCCTGTTAGAAGGCTCGATGTGAAACGGATGAAGAACTCAGTTTCGAAAAGTAAAGAACTGATCAATTAGAAGATAGCGATATCAAATTATTTTTGAACCTGTACCTTTAGATTAGGTAGATTAGGCAGTAGATTGTCAACAAATCTGGCGAGCGAAAAAAGAAAACCCGGAAACAAGGGCATTGGTGGGTTACGAATGCTGATCCAGAAGGTCAATAAATATTATCCTTCATCTAAAGATTTCTACGATGTGAATACTACGAGTGCTACGACCATCCACGCAGGCCAGCCAAGGGGGCTGGTAGCATGGCAGTCAACAAGGAACAGGTGGTCATTATTTCAAATCCCGTGACGTGAGTCAGTCAGTCCATGGCAAGAAGAACCACGCAGGCGTGATGGTAGACTTGGATGGACAGAAAGGCATCCTTAGAGGAGATTCATATCACAGGCATCCATAATATGTTGAGCATGCGGATAGTTGGGATGATGAAGATAATTACCAGTACGACGGATTCTATATATTTCTTGATTAAATGGTTTTGTGTAGGTATAAGGCGCGTAGTTTGTAAGTCATCAGTCAGTCAGTAGAAATAAGATTGTTAATAATAAAAGTTGTTATCGTTGTTAGTGAAACTGAAAAGTGCACTTTACAAAGATGCAAGTCTATTGTCCGTTGTTTTTAATATGACACTTTCCGTATGAGGAGCGAGGGGTTGAAACATATAGCAAAAACAGGTGTGATATTAGGTGACCATTGGCGTTCTAAAGTAGAGAGCCACCAGCTCACATTCCTTCGGAGTATCAGATTAAAAACGACGGACTGTATAGTTTGAGATAACCCCTCAGAATATGGCCTCGTAGTTGTATAAGATTCACTTGAAAACTATCGTAATGTTGCCAAACGCCAGGATAATGGAAGGCCTAAACGTTTTCACTTTCTTGTAAGAATAATTCAATGTTTTACACTAATTGTGAAATTTAAAATTACCTTTGTCGAAAATCTAAGAACAACAATTCACGTTACAAACGATTTATGATCAAAAAGTTTGCATACCTAATATGCAATCGAATGCATTTTTAAAGAAGTAATTTATTTAAAAAAAAAAAACAAACAAGTAAAGATAGTAGTAGATAAGTAGAAGAATACTTTTCCATCGGAAAAAGGCAGAGAACAATAAAAACGGAAATAAAAAACAGAACTAAAAGGCGGCTACGGAAACACTTTTGACTCGAGTAATGAACGCAATTTGATTCATAAAAGAAATCGTTTTATATTAAATGGAATCGTTTTAGGGAAAAAATCAAAAGGTTGACGACGGAAACATTTTGCTGAGAAAATAAATAGCTAAATAATTTATTTAACGATACGGAAGATTTGTTTTGCTCAAAACGATTCCATCTGATGCAAAATGACTTCTTGTTTAACTAACAAACTATGTGCATCGGATAGATAATACATTATACGAAAAATGCAACAAACTCTATACAGGATTAATTCAAAATTTTGTTTATTTTATTCTAAAATAATTTGATATTCCGATTAGCTCTTCTTGGTAATGCCAACATTTCTTGCTATTAAAACGGGCCCGAGTTTCTGATTGAATGACTGCATCTAGCTTAGCATGATAAGATGTCTACTGGTAATGGAATTGCATTTTAGAAGTAAAATATTTACAGACACGCCAAGCTATTTGACTTCTTGCAACTACCAACCTACTCTAAATAATAATAAAACTAGCGTAAATCCGTGATAAAAATTGCTTTGGCGAAAAATTGCAGTCATGGCATATATGTAGGTAGGTACCTATACAAAATCCCACTATCATTATTATGTAATGTAATAAAAATGGGAATTTCCATCTTTAGACCATTTTTTAGGTAGGTATTTTGTGGAAGAAACTTAAAAAAAAAACGCCACGTCGCTTATTCTCTTGTACTCCAAAAAATATATTCAGTATCTTCATGAAACCGAGAGATGACCTCCTCAAACATTTATATGTTATTTTTTTTCGAAAAATTCGAAGGTTTAAGGGGAGTAGTTTTTAACATAGGCATAGGCAAATTTCAAATAATTTAAAAAAATTAACTTTACACACATTTCAGGTATAATGATATGCCGTTACAAACAAGAAGCTGATATATTTCAACTTTTATTCTCATTTACCTATATTAATTGAATATGCTGTTTTTACAGCGGAGGGTTAGTTGGGATATAACTAATACTAAAATAACGAAATTCTGTGGAAAAAAAACCAATCCTGGTTTGTATATCGCTTCAAAATACCCACCAAAGCTTTATAGCTTAAAACGTTGAAATTTAAATTTAATCTCCACAAAAATGAGTTTTGGTGGATTTTTTGGAAATAAATACAAAGCGCAGGCTAATACTATACAGCCAGAGTGGCAAAAAAGCAGCTGTTTTTTTTTTGCTTTTATTTTGAGAGTGGCTAATGGAAAGCCGACGCGCGAAAACAAAATCACCCCTCAATCCTTGTAGAAAGTTATTTCCCGAAGGGAAAAATTTCCCCCTTTATTCAAAAATTAAATTCGCTTTTTGAGTTCCCGAAAATAAATCAGTATTGAGTCGCAGGTGGACATGTAGACTGTCAATTCAGAGGTACTTACCATTTCTATTCTCGCTGTCGGCCGGCTTCATTTGTATGGGATGATGCATCTGAAACAGACAGATTCAATAAATCAAGGGATGACACTAATGGAAGTTGCATAGCATTTGCAAATACATGTTATCATCAGTGGGTATATGATTTTTTTTGTTTGTTTGGCCTAAATAGGGACTTAGCAAAGATCCATTATTGTGTGTAATTTTCTAATGTTTATTTCATACCCTCTGAAAGGGTTGATTTTTTTGCTTTTATCTTCCCTCTTGTTTATTCAACCAACAAAGGTAATAACCCTTTAAACGCCAAAATACCTTGAAGCTCAATACAGGGCCCGAACAAATCGGATGCGTTTCGGTTTTGGGAGGGGCCCTTGATTATAGGATGTTTCATCCGTGGTTCCCCTTCAGATCATTAAAAATTTCAACCCCCTTTATTATCCGTTTACTGAGGTTTACAGTATAAAGCGCTTATCTAATACATTTTCGTTCGTTCCCTAGTAAGTAGTGTATTTAAAGCTTTGCCTACGAAATATTAATTATTTTTGGTGGTTATCGCGATATAAAATCATTAAGATTTAAATAACGTAACTAGAATTTAGATCCGATGATCCGATTATAGATATAATAGGGAGTTAGGAGAATAGGAAAAATTCAACTAAAAAAATAACTCTTCTGGAGTCAGTGATCACAACTATCAAACACTCCAGTTAAGTAAATTATTTTTAGGGTTTATAAGTTAACCACAGCCCGAACTCAAACGCTGGTGGAACAAGACATCCACGCACTTCACCAAAAAAAAGTTAAACTCTAAAACATTTTTCTGTCTACTACTTATACTGTAAAAGTAAACACCTATAGAATTGAAAATATTCAATTTTGAGTACCATCAACGTTTTATTTACAATAATTATCATGTAGAGGTACTTCTATTATTTATTGCCAGAAAATATTTGAATTTTTTTCTCAAATGACAATCTTATATGCATTATTGCAGTGTAGAATGAAAAAATAGAATTCTGGAATAGCACATAGAAATATTCGATTTTTAGTATCTAGATCGAGCAATATACAGGGTGACTCAGAGCAAATTTCTCATTTCGAACGCGCCCTGTCCCTGTAATATTTCTGCGAATTATCAGTAAACATGAAGCATTGGTCGAACGAGCAACGAGCAGTTATTAATTTATTTATTCATTTATTTACGTATAGAGAAAAAGTAAGGATTTAGTGTGTTCGATAACTTTGAGTGTGTAGGTAAAAACATCCAAGACATTTTTATATAGTAGTTAAGGATATTAAAAGCAAAACAGACCTTAAAGTGTTTTCATTCGGGCTTAATGGCCGTCGTGAGTTGGAATTTCTTCCTGACGTTTCGCTAGCACGCGTGACTAGCATCTTCATATGTGCTTCCATGTCTGATTCTGGTAGCAGACTGACGCGTTCCCGACCGTATTTAAGTGTGAGTGGCTGTGGTGGGGGAGGGGCGGGGCTTCGCGGCACGTGACTGATCTCAACTTTCTCTGTACTCAATGGGATCTTTCTTGCGTTTTTGAGGACCGGGTTCCAGATTTGGTTAAGTTTTAGCGTTTCTTCTTTCCTGTTGAAGTTCTCCGTATATTTGTGGATTTCTATAGCTTCACATACAAGACGATTGTGGTATCCGGAAGTCGGTGCAAGAAGCTTGACCTCACCAAAGAGTATTTCATGATTCCCTTCACTAAGCGCATATTCCGCAACTCCCGATTTTTCCGATTGTCCTAGTCTGCAGTTTCTTTTGTGCTCGTTCATCCTGGTTCCCATGATTCTTTTTGTCGTTCCTATGTATACTTTACCACATGTGCATGGTATACGATAGACTCCAGCGCTTGACAGTGGGTTCCTCATATCCTTGGCTGATCTGATTGATTACTGTATTTTTTTTGTTGGCTTGAAGATTGTTTTTATGTTGTGTTTCTTCAAGACATTCCCTATCCTGTCTGTCACCCTAGAAATGAAAGGCAGGTATGCATTAGCCACCACTGGTTCTTCATCCACGTTTTGCCGTGTGGCAGTTTTGGGTCGCATCGCCCTGTAGATTTCAGACGCATTGTATCCATTTGATGAAAGGGCTGACTTGAGGTGATCCAGTTCTTGCTCGAGATGTTGTGGCTCACAGATGTTTCGAGCACATTCTGTCAACGTTGTTATAGTTCCACGTTTTTGCCTTGGATGGTGATTTGAGAGTGCATGCAGGTACCTGTCTGTGTGTGTTGGTTTTCGGTACACTGTGTGGCTTAGTTTACTTCCAGATTTCTTTATGAGCACATCCAAGAAGGCGATTTCTTCGTTTTTCTTTTTTTTCCATGAAAAATTGTTTGCTAGGATGTTGCGCGTTCAGGTGGCCTAGGATCTGGTTAAGCTTTTCTTTCCCATGACTCCAAACCACAAAGCTATCATTTACGTATCGATGCCATACCGTTGGTTTGTGGTAAAAAGATTCGATTGCTTTCCTCTCGAAATCCTCCATAAAGAAGTTGACTATGACCAGGACTTCCCATAGTTACACCGTCCATTTGCTCGTAGAAATCGCCGTTCCACAGGAAGTAACTACCAGTGAGACATGTCCGGAAAAGCTCAACTATGTCATTGGGGAAGGACTTGGTATCAAGTCAAGAGATTCTGTCAATGGCACTTTTGTGAATAGACACGACATCAAAGCTGACCAGGATATCCTTAGGTTGGAGAATAATATCTGGACGAAGTGAGTGGAGTCCTTGACGTAAGAGCTAGTTTTTCCTACATACGGTTGAAGAAGCGATGCAAGATGTTTCGCTAGGTTATACGTTGGTGCTCCAGGTGCACTCACTATAGGTCTTAGCGGGACTTCAGGTTTGTTAATTTTGGGTAGGCAGTAGAGTGGTGGTGGAACCGCTTCCATTTTTATGATGCCTTTCTTAACCGTATTTGTTAGGGTAGATGACCTAAGCAGTTTGTTGGTGTTCCGGAGAATGACTTGGGTGGGATCCTTCTTTAGCTTTCGGTAGGTAGACGGATCAAGGAGTTCCTGTATTTTCCGGTTGTAGTCTTCAGTTCTCAACGGGACAGTTGCGCTGTCCTTATCCGCTGGTAGGATGATCATATCTTCGGCAGTAGTGGAACATGCGCTTAGTGAACGGAATCACGAAATACTCTGTGGTGAGGTCATGCAACGACTTCCGGATCACCACAATCATCTTGTACGTGAAGCTATAGAAATCCATAAACATACGGAGAACTTCAACAGGAAAGTAGAAACACTAAAACAAACCAAATCTGAAACCCGATCCTCAAAAACGCAAGAAAGATCAGATTGAGCAGGGTTGTTCCAAGAAAATTTTCAAATGTGCATCTAGCCAATGAAAAATTGTGCATATTCGTTTGAAATTGTGCACATGCTTAAAAATTACGTAAATGACGCAAATATTAAAATAAATCTCTTTAGCCCTTTTCACCCGGCTCCGGTTTAACAAACGGCAACATACCGCTCAAATTTGAGTGGTATCAATGACGTCACTTCGTCAATATGTAACCGTGTTAGAAAACGGTATGTCATTTCGGGAAAATTGTGACAGGTGTAAACTTAAATAAAAAATTGTGTGTTTTGTTATTATTATGTTGAAGTTTCTACCCACCTAATCAATTGACGAACATATAAGCAATTAAAGTTAAAATATAAATAATGGTGTAATTTTTTTTCCAAAATATACGTGAAATTTATTGCAGTTACTAGTTACTAGAGGGTACATCAACCTATTATAAATATTGGCAGGCCATTTAATTTCCTAATTTAAAATAACATTTTTCTTAACCGTTCGATTTCAAGTGGCATTTTTATTGACGTCATCATTTGACATACCCCTACTTACCATTTTGTAACCCGATTAGTTTAAACTGGAGCCACGTGAAAAAGACTCTTGGGTTTCAGAGAAAGCAGGGGTAGAACCAAGGTTATTTGAGAGAAGAAGGTTGCCTGACAACTTTATAACGTCATTTTGGATGCGTCATCATAATGCAAATCTCCATGAGGCACCCAAAATGCGTCATCAAGTTACCGATTACCAGGCAACCTATTAACTTTGGGAACCTTTGGGTAGAACGTCCTACAAGTTTCCAAAAAATTGATGCTCATAGATGCCGACGAAATAAAATAAAAATTACAGTAGACGAGTTCGGTTAATCCTCCGTGAGCTAAAAAATGACATTATTGATAAAAGCTCACGTGATCTTTCATTTGAAGTTACAAAACTGGTCACATGTGGTTGTCATCTTTTCGCTCGAGGAGGATAAACCTAACTCTACTAGCGACTCGCGATAAACCTTTTCACTAACAGCCGCCATTATGTGATTTGTTCGCACAGAAATCGCAAACCAGTCAGAGTGAATTTCATTGGTTGAAACTAGTTTTCTGACTGTTTTCAACCAATGTAATTCGCTCTGACTGGTTTGTAATTTCTGTGCCAACAGACTTATGAGTTGTTTTGGCTGGATTGTGAAAATTGTGCATACTTTATGAAGATTGTGCATATGGTGCATATTGGTGCACCTTGGAACATCCCTGCCATTGAGTATAGAGAAAGTTCAGATTAGCCACGTGTTGCGAAGCTCCGCCTCTCCCCCACCACAGCTACTCACACCCTGGACGCAAGGCGCGAAGATATATATCAGCTGATATATATCAGGATTTTTATTTTGAAAATATCACGATATTTATTCCCATAAAAAGAATTAAAATTCATATTAGGTACAGTTCAAGTTATACAGTTACAGTTTGGCTTAGTTATGATTGGGTTGAAATTGGGCGAGTTTCGGCGTTAACCAGGTAACGAAATGGTTAGAAATGTTAGGATCCTGGTAAGGATATGTTCAGCGATATTTAACATCAACCAGTAAGTAACCAGACGCCAAAACGCTTTGAGTAACCAGGGCCCTTATTCTTGGAACAAGGGAGCAGCGTTCCCATGAGAATGAGGGTCCCGTCTTTGTAACTCTAATACTCATACCATCATTTCGTGGGCATACAAGCAGAATCATGTAAGTCCAAAAAGTTAGTTTCGAGAAAAATGGAAATAAAGATTTGAATTTACCTGTAAAAATTGTTTTCGTCATTAGATGATTTTCAATCTGTCAAAAACGTTTGTTAACTATTTTTAAAGGATCATGTATCAGTAAAACAGTTATGTGAATAAACAATTCTTTTTTATTAATATTTTTTTAAAAACATGTTGGACTTAAGTTTTTTTTTCTGTTCATACTGACTATTTTTTTTGCACTTAATTGATTAATGGAAGGTCTTCGTCCACATCACTATCGTCTTCTTCAAAAGTAGCTACAGGTGGGTAGGGACTGGTACCAACCATGGAATTTCACCGGAATTACTTAATTTTTATATGGTTTGAGGAGGTACATCTTCTTCTTGGCAGTAGTTATTGGCACTTGTTGGCTGTATAATTTTTTGAGGTCCATAGAAATATTTTTTTTTGCTCTGGAAGATATACTGACGCGCAGTAACAGACAACAGAGCACAGCAAACTATCAGCTAAAAGCAAAACCCAACCTATATGTTCACTTCCCCGGAAAAATCACTTAAGTGCACATAAATGATTTTATCTGTTGAAAATTGAATCAAATTGGACTTAGGCAAATTCTTATAACCTATAGCGTCTGAAGTATAGATAGAATGGACTTAAGTGATTATTTCAGTGAAGCAGAACCACTCTACGGACTTATAGGTGAGGTAATCTCAATTTGCTAAAAAATGGACTTAAAGGGTTTTGCTTGTACGCCCACGATTTGAATATTATTGAGAAAGACAAGTCGTTCTCATGAGAACGCTGGTCCCTGGGTTCAAAAATAAGTGCCCAGAATGGGTTTCTACTAGAATTCTACTTTCGTGACGTCACCCACGAGTTATTTATCGCGTAGAGTACAGGCGATGATGTTGGTTGTTAGGCAACATGACTTCATGAAAGTAGAATTCTAGTAGAATTCTAGTCGAAGCAGAAAAAAACTTGTTTTATGAAAATATCATAAATATCACATATTGGATATATATCTGATATATATCATAAAATATCGGATATTTTGATATTTATATAAATATCATGATATTTTTGCATCCTGCCTGGACATGGACATGGAAGCACCTCTGAAAGATGGACATGGAAGCGCACCTCTGAAGATGCTAGTCACGCGTGCTAGCGAAACGTCAGGAAGAAATTCAAACTTACGACGGCCATTAAGCCCGAATGAAAACACTTTATCGATAAACGTGGGTCGCGAAAGCCTCACAAACTTTATCAGACATTAAAGTATTCCCTTCTGTGAACAAAAGTAGTTAAGTCTAAGTAAGTCATAGTCTGGTCCACGCTGAGAATCACACCACTCGGAGACAGTTTGTACTTAGCAAACTTGATAAATTTGTGTTTAACACTCTCAAGCTTATTGATGTGGATCTGATAGTAAGGTGACCAAATTATGCATGAAAATTCAAGGATCCACGGATCTGACTAGTGATGTGTAAAGGGCGTATACTTGTAAAGTCCCAACAACATTCTATTAGCCATGCCAATTACCACTTCAAAATGCTCGGTGAACATTAACTTAGCCTCTAGATAGACACCAAGATCTTTTATGATAGAAACTTCAGACAAGCGAACATCACCTAAGCAATACTGAAAGGGAACCTTACGGGTGAGTCTACTGAATATTAAAAAACAACACTTACCAATGTCGAGGAACATGTCATTAGGCTGACACCAATCATAAACAATGTTAAGATCGTTTTGCAGAATAAGTATGACTTGACCTACGCCACCAGGCGGTACAACTTCAAGTCATCAGCGAAAAGTAGAAAACTTGAAGAGATCAACGATCCTTAATCATTGATAAATAAGCTGAATAGAAGGGGGCCCGAGTGAGCCTTGGTGTACCCCAAAGGATGCATGGAAAAAAGAAGAAAGACAGCCATCGATCCTGACTTGTTGCATTCTGTTAGTGAGGTAAGATTTCATCCATGAAATTAAGAGTCCAGAAACGCCATAACTTGAAAGCTTTGAAAGAAGGATTCTATGGTTTACTTTATCAAAGGCTTCACTAAAGTCAGTATCTATATTGCATGAGTTTCTGCATTGTTATTGAACGACGAGTTTATAAAATTTGTAAGGAGGACCAGGTTCGTGTCAATAGATCTACCAGCTGTAAACGCATGCTGTTGACTGATCACAATCTGATGAAATATTTTTGAAAGAATATTTTCGACCCACTGGTCGAACAATTTAGGAATTGCAGACAGGATACTGATAGGTCGGTAGTTTCTTACATCATTCTTGCTGCTTGACTTGTGAATAGAACAAACACAAGGGAGCTTCCACGTTTCTGGGAAAATTCCAGAAGTTGAGGATTAGTTAAAAAAAATAAATAGAAGGAGAAACAAAATGTTAGAACAAAATTTTAGCAGTTTGTTAGGAATACCATCAAGTTCTGCAGACTTATTGAGTCTATGACAATGCTTGAAGCATTCTCAAATCGATCAGCAAAAATTCCAGCGTTGGAATTTCTCTGGGGGGTTACAGACAGAGAAAAAATATATGGTCGAGGCGTTTTTCAAATCGAACGATCCTTATGTCGCGGCACGGCGACGTTTTTGTAACCGTTACAATATTCGGCGTATATGTGATGCTCCGTCAAAAAATTTATTGAAATCGTGGGTTCAAAGATTCAAAGTGGTACAGTGGCAAATCAGAAGCGTCCCGCCATGTTTTCGAACTGAGCGCCTCGGATTTTCAGTCGCAGCACGTCGCACAATCCCAATGTTTTCTGGTGTTCTAATAGACTTCTGTTGGCTGGGACGCCTCTGATTCGCCACTGTACGACTATGTCTGAATCTTTTAACCCACGATTTCAATACATTTTTTGACGCAGCATCACGTATACGCCGAATATCATATACGCGCGTTGCTCATTCGACCACTGCTCCATGTTTACTGATAATCCGCATGCAGCAATTAGCGGCAATTGCTAAACTCCCCACAAATATTAGGTTGGATGTACATTTTAGGAGGGAATATATAAAGCTCGAGAAACTACAGCGCAAGACTCAGGGAAGCTCGTTTAGAAGTCAGGAAAAACCGATGGGATCAGAAGATCCAAGGAAGAATTATTGACCACTATTCGTCGATAATACAGGAGTTTCTAAGAAGAGAGAAAACCATCATTCCACAACTGTAATTCCGGTTTTCCACTAAACAAACTGTTGAGTTTGTGTTTTAAAACATGTTTTTAAACAAAAACAAAACTGAAATAAACACAAAACTCTTGTTTCCATCAAGCGGACTACGGTTTATTTTCTCGGGGAAACAAAACTCCAACTGTCTCAAAACACGCTAGTCTTGAAAATGTTTGGGAAAGAGTTTGGGTTTTGTTTTTGTTTTGTCTGTTTGGTTGACAACCGGCATAAGGACTCAACGGGATTGCATACGCAGGTAAAGTTAAAGGTAAGCTGACGCAACAACTTAATAGAAATCGAAAAACCTCGAAATTTGACGATGGAGTCGGAAAAAGCTCATTTATTCCGAGTGCTCATCTCAAACAAAAAAAGACCCCAATCCAGTTCCAACTTCCACGTGTGACATCATATTGCATAATCCTAAAAAGTAAATCGGATTTCAATAATTGATTGACGGCCTCACAAAAGTTCCTGTCGTCAATTTGCCGATATCGGTGATTCGTACAGTAACGGGGTTTTCACGGACAGCAACTTGACATTTGCCTGTGCGAATCTGTTGCTGCCAATCACACTCGCGGCTTAACGAAACGGCCTGGCCTATAACACGTGCAAATAATGCGATTTTCGAGCACTGGGCTGGGATGAATAATTCGCTTTATCGACAGATTTTGCCAGTAGAATGTATGTATGAAATCTGGTTGAAATTTGTTAATTTTTATCGGCTTTCAAAATATGCAAAACAGATGAGTAGGTATCCCTGTACATTATGCAATGTACAAAGTAAGTTTTCCTTCTCTTGGATTTGTGTTTCTGGTTTGTTTTAAACATGAATAACTATTATAGTAACAGTAACATCGTAACTATTCACAGCTCCATCAAGGTTATGATATCAAATCCAGTCTCACGAGACCATCTTGAAGCTGAATGAAACACCGGTTATTACTATAAGGCCTTTGTTATTAAAATTTCTTTAGACGCAAAAAATTCGTCTTCTCCCTCTTAATTTCTTAAATATGATAAAGCCATCATTAACATTAAAGGCACCTGAAACCCGACAGACGGCAATTATTTGTCCAGGTTGGATTTTATGAGGCCAGCAGCTTCATTAGGATAAACCGCTCCGAAATGTTTTTTCTCGGAAAAAGACTAACTTAATTTTATCCGATGCGAGCTTTAATGGAAATTATAATTTTGGTAGGGAGTCATGCTAGCCTTTGCTCAATCTTTTCAGATATATTCTCAGGTAGTGATTTCTAAACCTACGCCATTCCTAATAATTATTGTACAGGGTTATTAAAATGCTTCATCTCTTTTCGACTGCACTATACTGCAATATCGACCAACAGCATATTATTGAGTCTAGGAACAAGTTTTTACTAAAATTTGATTAAAACCGACAATCAGAGTCGAAGTTGTTCGGCGTTGCCAGTTTGCTCTGGAGGAAAAGATAGGATTATCTGACCTCTTCTTCTCATAATTATGTGTTATTTGTTAAAAGAGTGATGTGAGATAAGAAGATATCCATTAGGACATCACTAATACCAATACCAACAAATTGATTCACGACAACCTGATTAAAAACCAATCCCTGATAAGTATAAAGTCTTATTGTGTATTAAATTCTCTTGAACTGGAATTTAAGAAAGCCAATTAAATTTTCAGGTATCAACGTATGGCATAAGTGAACGATATTCGAAATAGGGCAATCTGATGAACAGAGAAGCTTAGCTCCTCTATAAATTGCATGAACCTGATTTCAGGCTGACGGAGACTTACTTAGCGAAGTGCAATTATCTAGATTCCATGTCAAGCTATTGTAGTATAGAGGAATATTCATTATTGGTTTTAAAATCTTAATCCAAAAATACACGCGAGCATTATTTACCCTTTGCTATAGCATTTAGATAACACACACAAGATTTTCATTGAGTAATTTTTTTCAAATAAGCTTTTCAAATATTTCACTGTCCAGAATCACAACCAAGTTTTTAGCATCATTAACATCTGTAAGTTTGAAATACTTTTCAAAACCCAAATATACAGTTTCCAAAAAAAAAAATAGATAAGTCTGATTGAAGATTTATTCTACAAATTAATTTAAACAAAAATTAATACCAGACAAGAAAATAAGCTTCCATTCCTCTAGTGCAATTATAATTAGCCGATTACATTCAGCCACTAGATCGGAGTAGAGTACCTAAGTTAAGCAAATATTGAAAATTACAGGAATTTAAATCGGATCTATCAACAATTCGGGGAAGTAGCTTAAAAGTGAAAGAGGGTAATTCCACTAATTGGGGTCGAATCGATTTATCTTAATGTGCATCAAAATTCTCACTTCATTCTTCAAGACAACAGCCAGTGGGCTCAGAGAAAGGGTGAAGGATAATTTTCAGTTTCTTGCAAGGATACCTTCTTGCAACTAAAAACCTGACGATGTCTTTGTGTCGCAGGAGTCAGTTTCAGGACACTCGATGCAATTTCGTAACAATAATATAAAACTTAAATGATAAAAATGCGGACAAATTAAGTTTAAATGATTTTGAGTAAAGTTTAGACGCCATCTGAAAATCGCAAAAGTGCGTTTAGAAATGGAGTGTGAAGGTAGAGTAGTTGTTTGTCAAAGTGTTCTGACGTCATCACTTGGAGTGCACTCTGGGTGCGCTATTTCTGAACGTAGTGGGGCTTTGCGGTGAATGTCAATGGCATGAATCACGTCAAACCCGGTAAAAACCAATGTAAAAACCGCGGGGCGTTTTTCAACCCAGTCCCTGGGTAGGGTAATTTGGGCGCATTCTAGGCACGTCAACTCTCGATTTCTGAACGATTCCAGCGTAACGCTCCGAGTAAGCACCTGTTAATTTATGAACGGTTTAGGGTTACTCTAGGGTCACTCTCACACCCAGAGTTCTATTTCTAAACGCAACCCAGTGTAGAACATAGAAGAAGATAAAGGAAATGTGTTTCTACACCAACTGCACCAAACAAAGTGAAGTTTCTACAGAAATACTGGGAAGCTCCGAAAATACTCTGAAATCCAATTAATGGATAAGATCAACATTTGACATGTGCCAAATTCAAAATTCTACACTCGTAGCCTAATGGCTGGAAACCCATACCGCTCTACTTGTGTCGAATTTTGCTTATTCCACATTTGGTATGGAATATACTATATATTTTAACACTTGAACGAACCATTCCCTAGTTTTTGCTAATAAATTGGAGCAATATGGTGTTAACATTCATGTTACAGTGATTTTTCCTGGATTGAGGGGAAAATGTAATTTTGTTGTGACAATACTGGAAGATCGCTGCCATGCACTTGCGCTAGAACTGGGACTCTGTAGCGAATAGCGATCAATATTTCTATCGCTACTCTCATTCCCTCTCTATTGATTCCGACAAGAGAGAAGAAGACGGCAGATGCCATAGTGAGGAAAATAACGATTTAGATCCATTACAGAGTCCCAGCCCTGGTTACTAACGCTCGATAGATGGCGCCGTTAATAAAAAAGGATAGATGACGTAAGCCGGATGTTGACATTTGATTTTACAGATGAAGTATGACATTTTGATTTGACAGATGCCGTATGGAGATTTTGATGTGATAGATGACAGACGACAAACTAGAGTATCCCAAAAGAACCATTGCCTGACGTCAGAGCGCAGGTCAAGGATGATGACGCGTTTTCGGGTGATGCAGAACTGTCTAACTTAGCTACTTGTTAGTAAGATGATTTACATATTTCCTTTTCACTTCAAATTGGAACCAAACAACCTCGTGTTTAAACGAGAAAAGTTATAATTATTGAATAACTTCATGCTCTATAAACACAATCATGATCATCGGTGCCCAAAAATTCGAATAGGCTCAAAATTCAAATAGACTTAATAAGTATGGCCCCTTAGAATTATTTGAACGATTGAAATAAATTCGCAAAAATTGAACAACAAAAACTCGAAACAACAAGTTGACCACTCTAGAACAGCAAATGGCTGGGCGGCATTCATTTCACCACTCAGACTAATCGGAAACGCTGGCGGCTGACAAAAAAAAAAACACAAAACTCTAATAGCGCCAGCTTTGGTCCTGCCTCAAGAGCGGCCAGAAAACAGTTTTTACGGCTTACTTCAGCGTTCGGCTTTTAATGGAGCCAAATCCCGCTCCGTCAACAATGACATCCGAATTAATGGAGAAACGGCGAGTCGGCAAATCCACGCGCAATTTGCCAAAAGCCATGCCGGCTTTAATTTTTCATACACTTTTTTTTTTGTGCGGTCCGTTTCGTTCCGTTTTTTGGCTTAAAGAAAGTATACACAGGCAAAGTCTTTTAATCGTGGTTACAGAATGTTTGCTTTTAATTTAATGACTTTCCCGACTTTTAATGGTTGGATAGCACGTTGACGAATTTACGAAATGGACCGAACTCACTCTCCTTGCCTTATTCTATTTGATAAGCTAAATAATATTTATTTAGCTAATTTTATTTTAACTTGAGCTAGCTTCACGGTCCTCGAGAGAAACTAAAACTTTTAAAAATCCAATCGGCTGCCTCGGCATAGGATGAAATTATGTAGGGAGACCAAAGCTACGGTGTTTCCGTAGCTTTTCACCACCATTTTCGGCACAAGGAACGTTCAAGGCCTCAGATAAACCGAATACAGTGATGCATAAAATTGCAACCTCTCAAATAGGTATTGCAATTATCGCGTTTAAAAATATAGGACAAGTATCCGAAAAATTCCAGTAGTTTAGACAAATACAATTTTTTTTTACAGCAGGGTCCTCAAAAAATGTAGTGCAAAGTACCTACAAATGTTTGAGTGTAGAGAGACGTGAAATGCGGGAGTAACCATAATATACTAAGCACACAAATAATATTCCCAGAGAGAACAGACAGAACGCAAAGATTTTTCATAATACATTGCGCAGTTTCAAGTCATTTGTACTAAATCAATGTATCCGAGTACTGAATAGCTGTGAATTTGAAATAGAAAATATAAATGGGGGAGTAAAAAAGCAAGCACGAAAATTCAACCCAAACAGCCAAGACAAAGATACTAATAAAATTGTGTATCATATCCGCCTGAATGCTGAATTACTGGAAGGACGATATTTTACTATATAAAACTCAGTAGTCATGAATCAGGTTTCGAAGCCTTGGTAGGATATCAACAGAATAACAAAAACAATCAACCATACTTGTTGAATGAGAGCATTTTTTCTTCAATGCAGCAGAGAAAATATCTCGCTTTCAAGACAATAGAAAAAAAAATTGAATTTACACCAAAGAGGTAGGAACAGTATTAAAGACCAACGGTGGAAACGCAAGGAGACTTTCAAGAATGTTGAGAACAGATCATCGCGCATATTATTAGAAAAACTCGATCTGCTTTAACCGATGTGAATTTGCATTTCTGGAAGTTTACATCAAGATTGATAAAGAACTGAGAAAGATGAAGGAACCTCGAACGGCCAATATAGATGGAGATTGGAAATCGGAGAGCAAAACGGAAGATTAGTGGAAAAGACAGCAATATGTTAAATAAACGCTTACAGGATGATGAAAGATTGACAAAACGGGAAATCCGAAAAGTAATAAGCCAGTCTAAAACTAATAAGCCGTTGGATGTGACCAATAACCTGCAAAAATTATTAAGCTTGACGATGAAAATTAATTAATCTGTCTGTTAGAAATTATTCCCAACAGAGTATCCGAGGCTCGCTAAAATCACTTCACAATCAATGGGCACTTTCACTAATTTTTGAAATCGGCATTAATTGGATAAAGCAACTAAAAACAGAATTTTCTGTAGTTTTACTTTTGAAAAATTCATAGTCCTTCTTGAGGAAATAGAAAAAAATTTATTACCTCCAAATAGAAACCCAGAATTTATCCGTATGACGTCACAGCTTACATTTTGACAGTGTTGCCACTACTAATTGTCGACATTGAAAATTTGTGATAGATTTAATTCTAAAATGTTGGCAAAATACCATAAAAAATAGTTGAATTAATTAGGTATGGATTCAAGATTTTATAACTTTTTTTTTAAATCATGCTTATACACAATTTAAATCTTTTTTTTATATTTAGTTTTATTTATTTTTTTACGTCACAACCGACAACAGCGCATTCAAACTTTTTACTAGACGACAACACAGTCGATAGCCGCGCCAGTTAGCTAGGGCGAGTGACGTACTCCGGCCCACTCAATCCAAAGATTTAGTAGTAGTTACATTGCTCGACATTGCTCTGTAATAAAAATTCGAGAAGTTTAATATAAGATTTGTTGAAATTTATTCCATTCAAAGCCAAAATAACATCATCAATGGCTAAACCCTATCATCATCCTATACCAATAACGCATAAAACTTGTTTCGAGTGGGCCAGGTGACGTCATTACAACAGCGCGTGCTCGCGCTAAATTGGCGTAAAAAAATCACCGATGTGACCATCCTCAGTTCATCGTTCTTGAATCTTGAGTCAGAGTCAGCTGTTCGCGAATTTTTCTGTCGAGTTGATTAACCTATATTTTTGTTGTGTCTCATTTCCTTGTGACTAGTGATGTGAGGAGAGAATATTCTCGAGAGAATATCCTCTACTAGAAAATTCTCGTGGTAACATTGTCCCACCTAACCGCGTCGCGTTTACGTAACACGAAACCAGTGTTGCCAACTGCTCTTCGCAAAATTACTGGCAAGGAATTCCACCTTTACTAGCAAATACAAAAAGTCGAATTGAGGTCCTAGTTTTAGGTGATTTCAAGTCAGACACAATTCTTGACTCTTTTTGTATTCACATTTTCAAATCAGAAATGATGACGTCAAGTTTCAAGACCTTGGCATGAGAGGGGTCACTCTCGCTAGTTACAGAATTTGAATTTGTGTTCATCATTAATATGTTCCGAGTACAGGCAAAATGTACTCGGGTACCGGGTATAACTACTACACAGAAAAAAATGCAATTCTATATCCAAGAGTAGTAATATACTTATGATTTTATATTTGATCCAGTAATAATTTACTTAGTAAAACAATACTTTATTATACATTCAAATATTTGCTTAATGTTATTTTGAAACTCTTTAAATATTCATCTCAATTATTTTTCATTTAAATCAAGAATAAAAAATATATTTTATCAAATATAGGTTTGGTCTTAATGTAATGTTGAAATAATTTCTCGTTTGAAATACCTATAGTTTGAAGAGAGTATATTATTCTTAAATGAAATGCATGTTTGTTTCAACCTGCCTTCTAGTCGCCTTTGTGCTTTGCTTCGCGTTTCACTTTTCCTGCTCAATTTCCGGTAAAAAACAATCAAAAAATTATTAGGCATTGTTGGCGTGGGTGGCCATCATTTAGGTAAAAACTTAATCCGCGTGTTATCTTTCATCATGTAGAAGTACCTTATCCAATCTATTTGCCTTTTGCTTTAGGATAAGTTATTGACAAAGTGTCTATAAAAACATTATTTTTAATTTTAGGAAATGAAATTGACTTGGACAATGGTTGAACATAAATGATGAACAAAGTAAAGAGCGAATTCCCAAAATAGAGGTTAGATTAAAATTGGCCAAGAAAATGAATCGGTACAAAAATGGCGTTAAAAGTGAAGAAAATGCAGCATCTATAACGGATTTTCCCAACCTTCCAGTGGTATGTGAATAATTAATAAATAAATGTACCTATCTATGATTGTTATTGTACTTATCACAATTAACTTTTTTGTTATTATTCCATCAGTTTATACCTTTATATATTATATAAATTTTTGAAACAAGAATTTGAAGAATAAAATATACTTCAGAGTAAACTGTGTTTCAATATTA
Organism: Ceutorhynchus assimilis; assembly: GCA_917834065.1. NCBI lineage: Eukaryota > Metazoa > Arthropoda > Insecta > Coleoptera > Curculionidae > Ceutorhynchus > Ceutorhynchus assimilis. The sequence continues at coordinate 105,460,519 of OU892277.1, forward strand.
ATGGTAAGTACACGAGTAGTTAAAACAATAAGAGGTTATTTTTGAAGTAAGAATAATAAATATTTGGAAATAAATTGTAGTTTTTGTGATAACTATAAGTAATTTTTCGAATAAGAATAACAATACTTGATCAACAAATCTACCTTATTCTTGAAACAATTACTAGGCTATTCTCGAACTCGACACTACCGTATTCTGGATATAAGTTGAACTTATTTTCAATTCTTAAGAATAGGGCAATACTAGAATTAAATATTATATTTTCTTGTGGAATAGTGAAACGAATATATTTTTGGGCAAACGCTACTATTCTTAAATATAGTGGAGTGTTTTTTCCGTGTACTTAGCGCAAAATGTACTCAAATACAAATTACAATTACAAGTATTCAATACCCAAGTACTCAAAGTACCGAGTGCATTTATAAATACATTCTAATGCCACCTTGCATACAAGTTATTAGGTATCGTCCTCTTTTGAACAGCCTTGATCATTGACATGAAAATCTAATGCCACCTTATAGGCCGCAAGCGCTGAATTAGCTGCGCACTAATCACTGCACATGGGTTATGACGTCACAGCCCCATTTCCTTAAATTTACCCTCAAACCGCCGGTATAGATGTTAACACATCAAAAATTAAAAAACACATTGTGGTTTATTATAAATCAATTTAGCAATTCTGAAGTTTGGTTTGGTTAGCCAGAGTCCAAAGTTTATAAGGGCCCAGAATTTCCCAATTTATGGTTACAGACACAGTGTAACACAGAAAAGTTCAAAATTTTCGTTTGCAAATCACAATGATCAACGGAACGCATGCTGTACGCTAAACAAGAAATGCCTGAAAATTGGTCGTATCGTAACATAAATGTCAGGTCTCAACTTGCCTGGAAATGTACTTGTGGCCAAATTAGAGTCCAATAATTTGACTCAGTAACTGTAAATGTATTTGAAAACAATGAAAATACCCAGGTATAACAAATGTATTCGAGTATAAACGCATGTCCGCGGGTATTTCGAAATTTACTCAGTATAATAAAAAGTACCGGGTATTTTCTATATTCTTAAGCAGTCCAAGTACAAGTACAAGTACATGATTCAAAAAGTATCTTGGCCTGAGTACTAAGTAACTCAAAATGTACTTAGAGTACAATTGAAGAGTACTTCTACCCGAGTACCGCACAGCTCTGAATTCTCACCACAGATAATAACATCAACTATCAGTGGCTAAATAACTCAATTTAACATACCTATCTATCAAAAGCTGCAGGCTGTACTAAAAGAGAATAAATATTTTGCGACACGTCCAGGTAAATTACGTCAGGACATAAGCTATAGACAAACACCACAGAAAAATGAAAACCAAATCAACGTTATTCCAAATATAACAATCAATTCGCCGATTAAAAATATGCATAGCGCGCCTGCCTTGATGGCATCAGCAACACAACAAACGCAAATAATGGCCATTTCCACCAACTATTTTAGGGGAGCCCTAACGATAGGTATGCCTTAAACTGACATTTTTCCATGTAAAAATGTCATTTTAGGGAATACTTATCGTTAGGGCTCCCCTAAAATAGTTGGTGGAAACGGCCATAGGTCCTATAGCTCCAAAACGTTGTTTTTTTCGGTTCACAAAACATAAACACGCGGGTTGACATTCAATGTGGTGTTCGACGCAAGAATAACGTAGTGAAACATCAAAAACATGACGAAACAAATCACAATGCAGATGAAACATTGACTATTTTTCACCAATAAAAACTTCAACACTAGAACTAGAAGCGCCTTTAATGACTCTCGAAATTCCCCAACATATCCTCTGTATATCTGAACACTGGATGAAACCAGAAGAGGTATCCTTAACAAAAATTCAGGGATACAACAAGATCTCCAGCTACGCACGGATACACAGTATAAGAGGTGGAACATGCATCTATGTTAAAAAGAGAATAAGAAGGCTTCGAAGAACTAAGAAGAATATAACATCGAAGGTCACTTTGAAATGTGCTGAGTTATTAGCAAAAACAGAAAAATAGTGATTTTTAGCATATACAGATCTTGTTTGGGAAGCTATAAAATATTTTATAAAATTTTCGAAATTTTGGTTAGGAGAGTTGAGAAATTCAAAAAGTACACTATTGTCTGGGCGGGCGATTTAAACATAAATTTTCCACCACAAAACTGTCATTTAACTTGGGACGAAATACGAAATAAAAATGAAATGCTGGATTTACTTGGAACTTACAACTTGCAGCAAATAATGTCTGTTTCTGCAGAAATCACAAACCAGTCAGAGCGAATTTCATTAGTTGAAAACAGTCAGAAAACTAGTTTCAACCAATGAAATTCACTCTGACTGGTTTGTGATTTCTGCAGAAAGAGACCTAATTTTTGACATAACCAGAAGAAATAAAAATAAAAAATCCTGCATTGACAACATCTTGGTAAATTCCTTTGAGTAAATTCTATAAAACATTTTTTAATAATAATGTTCGCACTATATAATTTTTTTTGGTGTAAAAGGCGGCCAAACTGTTTGTGCGTCGTAGGAACCAGGGCGCGGTCCTGATCGGACTGAAGCTAGCGGCAACCCGCAGCGTTACAACTAAAAATAAATCTGGCAACGCTGGTCATCCTTGTCATTGCGTCATCAACTGTCGTTGTGATGCGATCAATAATCATCGAAAAAGAAGGCGGGAAAGCACCTTGCTTTGCTTTGTAGCCCAAAATCATTTTTACCCAGTATTATGTAATTTCATTCAATAAATTATTGTCCAGGAAAGTAAACGTGATTAATCAATCAATTATTTCAAGCAACGATTTTGCATCCGCAAATAAAGTAAAGTGGGCAAAATTCAACAAATAAAATATTTAAAATAGGAATAAGTGATCATCATGCCCAGACAATATCAATTAATGTTTTTTATTAGTGGCAAATTGAAAGATTCTTACCTTACAGGCAGAACGTTTTCCAGAGGTAAGCTGTGTCAATTTATTTCAACAGGCAATTCAAGACTGTACCTGGGCGACAGTAGCCGCTTTCCAGCTGTGTGCTTCAAGCACGGTGCAACAGAGTGTTCTGTGTTTGAAACGCAAAAGTTAGCAGTTCTCGAAGCGCAGTATATATAAGCAGATTGCGTGCTGAAAATGGTCAGCTGGAAAGCGGCTAATGACAGTATTCGTGTTGGGGAGTGGAGCAGGGTTGCCAGATTTTAATTTTGAAAAATCGGGACAGCGGATAGGAAAATAAAAAAAATAACCCCACCCCCCAGTGGGGTCGAAATATTATTACTATTATTGTACAATGTTTTATATAGGAGTTTTTTTATGTCACGCCTTTTTTATGCCATGCCTCCCGGCCGTGATATGGTAAGACAGAAATCTGCAATTTTAGATTTCTGCATTTGCACAACTTTGATGTTTATTTTTAAGCTTTATTTCTAGATATTTGGAAATATCGATACCAATGCAAAAAATTTGGCAACTGGCAACTGGCAACAACAATCTGGGAGAGATTTTTCGGAGTTCTGTGGCTCATTCCAGGTAATGGAGCAAAACTCGCCGATGATGGAGCAAAACTTGGAGAATAAAATGAACATAAAAAAACTTCGCAATTTCACTGGTGCAGCTAGGAGAGATTTTTGGGAGCTCTGTAGCTCATTCCAGGTATTGGAGCAAAACTCGCCGATCATGGAGCAAAATTTGGAGAATAAAATGAGCATAAAAAAACTTCGAAATTTTCACTGGGGGGAGGGGCCGTGAGAGATTCTTGGGAGCTCTGTAGCTTATTCCAGGTAATGGAGCAAAACTCGTCGATCATGGAGCAAAACGTGAAGATTTAAATGAGCATAAAAAACTTCGAAATTTTCACTAGATGGGGAAGTGGGAGAGATTCTTGGGAGCTCTGCAGCTCATTCCAGGTAATGCAGCAGAACTCGCCGATCATGGAGCAAAATGAAGCAAAACTTAAAGAATAAAAGCGTTAATCTGGCTAACTAAACTGACCCTATTGGTGTGTCACCATTGCCGACGTCATTAGCAAATCGTCAGCTGTTTGAACTAGAGAGGTCGTACTTTAGAATTAAAATTTATGATGAAAAATAGTATTTAATTTTGATTAACATAATACACAAAGAGGAAGATGAAAACGAGATCTAAAAAAGAGTTGTTTTAGAATATTAATTATTGTAGTAAAACCAAGTATGCATAAAGCAAAGCCCAGGGAATCATAGCCTTTAGTGCAAACAGCCTACGTCCAGGCTAGAAAGGATATGCTACCTACGTCACAACTGATGATTTAGCGTGGTGGGGGGCTTCAGATTTGTTCCACACACGCCTTATGAGGATAGGCTATCCTGTAGTAATAGTGTGTATTATCCTTGGGGTTTAACTCCAGGGTAAACGTGTCCAGTTACAATGTTTGGGTTAGTTTGGGTTGACGCTCGGTGCACTCAGAGCTTGCACTTTTGTCTCTCTTCTGTTATTTTTGAAGCTCCGACAACGCTTGATTGTGTTTGGTTTGACATATTTTGAGCGCTCAGAGCGAGCTCGATAAACTCCGAGTTTGTGGGGTGGGCAGCTGGAGCGTGCATGCGCAGTTTAATCTGTTTGTATAACCTAACCTATTTTCCATGATAAAATAAATATAAACAATCCTGAATTTTAACATATACTTGTTAGGTGGATAGAATAACTATTTTGTTTAAATGTTAACAATCAAATAGCTAGTAAATTCTACAAAATTTTTTACTTTTAATTAAATTTTCTCAATAGTCCTCATCACTGTATTATTGAACATATTTTTCCAAGGGAACTTGGCAGCCTCAGAGTGTTAAGGTCCATTTTATTGTTTATGTAGCACGACATTTTTTGCAGAATACAAAAGAAAATGGGGCTGTTTGAAAATTATTGACTAAAATGCAAAACAAACGAGAAAACTCTGGTACAAATGCGGAATGCGGGCTCGGACTCCAAAAAATATATGCCAAGAAAAATAAACAATAATCAGCTGATCGCTCAACCCAGCATTTTTGCACAAGTTTATTTGGCTTGGGGGGCCAAAAAAGAATGACACGATAAATAGAATTCTTATTGTAAAAAATTGATTCCAATTATAAATGCACTTTCTATCGATCCCAGGCGCTCAAAAATTGTTGATTTTTCAAAATTATTATCGATGCGGATTTTAAAAAAATTAAAAATCGATTCTAATTAGATTAGGCAATCCAAACCACGTGACATTCAAGATGGCGTGGCGGCCACATATGGATCAAAAAAAAAAAATATCTAGTTTCTGCCCGACTCAATAGTTTACGTACCTAGTAAACAAATATTTTATTGAATAATCAAAATCAAAGCTGCAAGCAAAACTGAAAACAAAATAATTGAAATATGCATGAAACAAACAATCAAAACTACCTTCTGGCCGCCACGCCATATTGAATTTTTCAATATGACAGATGGATTGGATTGGTTTAACTTCATTGTGATAGGTTATGTTTATGAATGAGACCTCACACCATAACCCGATCGACCCGATCGTAGATCGGCTTCCCGCTAGTAACTCATTTATTACAACAACATCCTACTATCTGAATCTGATCTTTCCTAAAAAGAGGAAAAAAATAAAAGCAAACGGCATTTCCTATTGGCTAACCGCAGGGATAAAAACGGAAATCAAAAATAAAAGGACAATGTTTGACCTCTATCTCTCAGGATTCGTGAGAAAACCAAAATACAAAAGATACACAAAAATACCTAAAAGAGTAATAAAACACGCAAAAAAGCTATCAATCAAAATTCAAATTGAAAACTCTGAAAATAAAACCAAAACTACATGGAATCTTATAAATAAAATCACAGAAGCGCAAAATAAAAAAGAATCAATTTTTATCCACTTCCAGGAAAAGGAATCTTCAAAATTTCTTAATCAGGTTAATAGCTCCTTTTTAAATTCTTATCCAAATAAGGCTCAAAACACACAAGGTTCCGATGATAGTTTAACATGCATAAAAATTAGCTTTAAGTTTACATCAACGAATCCTGAAGAGGTAGAAAGTATTATAAATTGCTTGAACATGTTGCGCATATCATCTCGAAATCTCTCGCTCATATAATAAATCTCTGTTTCGAAACAGGAAAATTTCTATCTGCCCTTAGGTTTTCCATTGTCAAGCCCTTGTATAAAAATAAAGGTACCAAAAATGATACCAGAAACTATCGCCCCATATGCACCAACAAATTACAGACTTCTTAGAAAATCAAAGCATACTCTCAGACCAGCTGAATGGTTTCCAAAAGGGCAAATCAACAATCAAGGCAATATATCAAACAATTAATAACATAATTAATACACTCAATAGGAAACAAACAGCAGCAGCCTTATGTCTGGATTTCACTAAAGCTTTTGATAGTGTCAAATCACAGCCGACTTTATTAAAGAAGCTGGATGCACGTGGCATACGAGACGTGACACTGCAGCTGATTGGATCCTTTCAAGAGGACAGGTGCATAGAAGAAGTGAGCAGAGATGGGCAAAGGATAAGATCAGAATTCGGAAGAGTGGACAGAGGCGTTCCTCAGGGTGCAGTCTTGTCTCTTCTTCTCTATATTCTATACACTAACGATAGGTATAACAAACATTATTCAAAATGACAAAATAGTGTTATTCGCTGACGATAAAAATATATGATGAACAAGACACACAAGTGACAAAAGCGAATATTCATGATGATCTAAATAAATTAGAAAAATGGTTTGATTCAAATAGTCCAACACTGAACATAAATAAAACACAACTTATTCATTTCAAACTGTGTATGGAGTATGGAAATGTGATCGCCAAAATGTTATAAATAGTAGTGGATAAACAGCCGAAGAAGAATATTGAAAAATTTAAAAATATCTCGGCTAATAACTCGGAAATAGTGAATTTAATCAATTTAATTCAAATTTGTATAGTCATCATTTGATAACATTTCATAAATGTATCAAATCGATTTTGGCTCTGACACTCGCAATATACTAAAGCAGCGATATTATTACAGGGTATTCAGTAAAGTCTTTTATTATTTCTTTTATCGCCCTCTCTTTCAAGTTTAAATAAAAAATGTTCTCATGAGAAAGAAAAATGAGGAAAGCAAGGTCCCTTAGTCATGATGCGCAACAAAATAACTCAGAGGCACGCACCATGGCAAAGTAGTTCCTAATAAAGTGGAATATAATGAAAAACGCTTGCCTTATAGGAAGAGATTTTTATAAAAATTCAGGCGTTATAATAAAATTACTTTCAGGACGCTTATTGAACATTTATTATGATTCATAAAAATATAGCTTATTTTCTTTTTTTCGAATTTCTTTTAAATATATCCGATTATTCCCAAGTTCCACCTGAATTACCTATCCAAATCCCCAATTCATATTTCCAATCAATTGAATGGCTTGGGTCTTTTTTGAAATAATTTTATAAAAAAGGTTATCACTACGAGGCATCTCTATTGAAATATAATTTATCGAATTTGTGAAAGTATTTTATTTTTAGAAATGTTCAAGCAATTGGGGAGAATGTTCGAAATAAAAAGTTTTATCAGTTTCCCTATTATTTATGTCTAACTACCCTTACTTGTGATTTAAATGAACCTTGATCCATAGGAATTTTTGTTCTAGTCCGAGAGGAAATGTTTCCCCGAGGTGGTCCCCAGCTTATTTGATAGTTGGCCCATGTTGAAATCCGAGTTAATTTGCGCTGCCGGCTGACAATACGTGACCATGTCAGGTACACACTCTCACTCAACTTGACATTTATGAATCAGCTGCGTGAGTTTAGTGCATTCCAGATATTAAATTGTTTATTTCCCTCTAAACATTCCAGAAAAAAAAATATTCACAAGCGCCTTGATACCAAATTTGCACGCGGAGAAAATTTTTATCAACTTGATAAAAATATATTTTTTTTTTCTGTTATGAACCTTTTGTACCAAATCGGGACACAGTCTAAAATGGTTCAATTAACTCCATTTGAGAAATATTGTAAATATTGCCTCATTCTATCCACCAATCCACTGTATTTGGAATACAAAAGAAAGTTTCAGTTCGGAATGAAAAATACATAGTTCGTATGAGCGAGTCGAGGTCTTTTATACTAGCGCTTTTATGCGAAAAGAATATACCCCATCCCTATCGAAAGATAAAACCTTTTTTTACTCGATGATCCAGAAGTGCCTTATTAATATAGAGCCGCCAGCATTTTAGAGAATGAAGCGGGGATGCACGAGAAAAACAGTAGCGTCTGATGCGTTTAGAACGTATGCCGATATATTATTTGTTAAGTTGAATAATCATTTCGGTCAAAAAGACGTGAATGTCGTACAACTATGAATTGAGAGATATTAGGAGCAGCGTATCGATTAACATTATTATTTCCAACTCACAGTTTTCGTTTGTAGCACAATTGCACGAATCACTGAGAGAATTAGTTTACCAATGGTGAATTCACTAAAAGATGTAGACTAGTGCATAAACTAGCCGAGCTATCCTATTCCCAGGAAATTGCTTTCCGAATTGTGAGAGTTTTTCAAAAAATTAATTCAGGTTACGACGGGCTTCCTGTGCGTTTCACCGCATAAAACATACCTATAAACAGCTATTCAAACATAAGTTTAGCTGTAAGGATATGAGGCGCCGGTCTTACAACTTACTTGAATATTTTGAAAATTAATCTAGTCTCAAGACCAATAAATAAAATTGGCACTGGCAAAACCGGCGTTATCAAACTTGCACAACTCACCTAAGTTGCGCTTCAGTTTGCCCCAAAGAAGAATTTATTCACACTGTGCTAATAAAGTGACTGCAGAGATACCGTTTAATTAAAAAAGAAGAAAATAATTATTACAGACTCGAGTAATTTCGACCAAAGTAAAAGAATATCCACTTGTTGAATAATGAATAAAACAAGCGCTGGATAGTACTAAAAAATATTCCTAAGTCTCAATCTACTGAACGAATTAGTTGCACTCTAAAAGTTGGATAAGCATCGTATCTAAATAATTTTCGAAAGGGAAAATAAATTTAATATAGAATTGCTTTTTTGTTGGTTTTGTTATCAATTAAACCACAAATTCAGTAGCATGTGTGTTAAATCCTCATCCAAACTTCAAGCCACCCCAGTCAGATTTAATCCATCCCGGCACCTTTAATCGTGACATATTACTATGCATTTTAAAACCTTCGCCGACTACTAATGAAAAAGCTGCCACGAGAAATATTTTTCGCCATATCTGGACTGGTCTCAGGTGGCCCCAATGCTCAACATTAATGTAATCGGTCCAAATGAAGCGCGAAAATGGAAGAATTAATATGTCACAGTCAGACATCGGCCACGTTGTCATCCATGCAGTCGCCCGAAAGTGACCATTACTCATCTAAATTGGCACAGAAATATTTTCGTTTTTAGTTTGCGTTCATTTTAATAAATCATCCATCATTCAAACTGTCATGGTGCACATGCACATGCATATACTCATTATTATTTGTCCGAGCGATATTGTGAAGAGCTCAGGCGTTTTATTGATGTACATATATAGTCAAGTGTTTAATTGAAGGCTGGATATATTGGTTATTAAAATGTCAATATTCCTTCAAATTATTTGCATGTTTTATTTCATGCTAAATATTTGCTTGTGAGTGGATTTAAAAGTTAATAAGTCATTCACGAACTAAACACACCTGTTGTTATGTGACTTATTATTATGCATATTCTCCAGAAAACGATCCCCAGACACAAAAACCATTTTTATAGTGTCGCCATTACCTGAATATCATCATTCATCCCTATGAGCTCCCTCTCAACCCCGGGGTTGACAGTTACGAGGACGAGATGACGCCAAACCACGCAACGTCTGCCACGGGAATCCGGCATATCAGGGTGTGACATATCCTGCATATCCCTGCAATGTATCACGGGAGAATGGGCTTGCTTGTCGACTATACATGGTGTATAGTTGGTATATGACGTGTATATTTTTCATGTTTTTTCCTCGTTTTTTATTAAGTTAGCCAAATATTTTTTCGAATAATAATATTTTTAGTGCCTTTGTATCATGTGAATCATGTGTAGGAGTGTAAGTTTAAAAATCCTGAAGCTCAATGGCATGAAAAAAATCAAATTGGAAATTTGGAAAAAACTAAGTCGATGAGTTGAAAACACGTCAAGTGCACTCTAATATTATACCTAGCTTTATTCAATTTTGAAAAATACAAGTTTTCTAACAAAAGTGCAATGCATAAAAAGCACTCGTGGAGAGAGACGAGGAACAATATTCATTTATTTGTGTAGCATTTATTTAACTAGAGTTGAGAAGTAAAAATTTATTCGGTTGCTAATAAAGTGGAAAAATAAAATTAGTATGTTGCTTTACATTGACGAAAATTTTAGATGATTTGCGAGTGAATTTTAATTTATTAAGGGCCGATTTATTCATCTTCTGATAAACTGTCAGGTATGCAATCTGACTGATAAAATCGCAATCTACAATCCCATCGGACGGCCAGTTATCCGCCGACCAACAGAATTATAGAACAGTAAATTTATCATGCAGATAGTTACCAGCAAGTTTATCTGGAGATAAATAAACCGGGCCTAAATGTTATAAAATGTCTTTCCGACAAGGAAAATACCTATCAAATACTCAAATGCTCAAAAAACAGATATTCACAAACATTTACAAAACTCATTTAAATTTTGTCTCTACCGTATACCTGATAATGCCAAAAAACTTTTTTTTTTCATGAAATACAAATTATTTCCTTCTTCATTCGAACACATGCAAGCAGCCTGCCTCCTTTCCTTGGTAAAAAACATACTTGTTAGGTTTTGGAATTTGGGTACATTTGGGTTACGAATGACGAATAGGGAAATCTATTTTTGAAAGGTTCATTAGTTTACACATTGTGAACTTTAGATTCAGAAAGCTTGTTTTGCTAAAATGTATTGATATTGTTACTTGTGAGACTACTTTTTCGAACTTTAAGGAATTTTATTAAACACAACAACATAAAAATCACACGAAATTTAACACTACTTTACACTCCGAACTACTCCAAATAAAGCTTATACAGCACGATTATTTTCGAACGTGGTTATTTAGTTCCTGACTTTACAGTTTACTGCACTTGTCGTACGTCAATCAGAACTGATCCTTACGCGGTGCGCACCGGGGCTTTTATAGTTATGTGCGTCCTTCTCTAACACGCTCGAATTTTCGTGATTCAGTTCATCTTCAAAAAATGTCTGGCTTCTTTAACTGTAGTTACAGGGGGCAATTAAATAGTACGAGTGGCGGGTTAATAACACTGCCCCCTTCCTTAAAGCTGTTCGCCCCGAACAGCTTATTTCAATCGCATCCAAGTCGGTGCGCTCTTGCCCTTGTATGGAGCCAGCCTCTCCATGTGAACGACCTTGGGCTTGGTGTTGGGTGTAAGTTGTATCCTGTATACCAAGTCGTTGATTTTCTTAATGATCTTGGTATGGTCCTTCCCATGATCGTTGCAGTTTCGGACTAAGTCCCTTTCTTCGCTGTGGCTCATACAACCAGACAGCATCGCCTTCATTAAAGGTGTCCAGTGACTGCCGTTGGTCGAGTCTCATCTTCATTCTGTCATTGGTCCGACGTAGCTTATTTCTGGCGAAATCGTGTACCACTCTAAGTCTGTCCTGGAGATCAGCCACGTAAACTGGAAGTACAGCCTCGTCTTCATCGACTGGAGGCCTGCCAAACATTAAATCTACTGGAAGCTTCATTTCTATTCCAGTCCTAACTTCATGTTTATTCTTTGGTCTGGGCCAATCTCGCACAGCTTGGACTTTATCTGGATCAATAGTTTATCCCAGTCTTGCTGGTGATCATCTACAAACATCGAGAGGTATTGATTGATGGTCCGATTGTGCCTCTCGACCATTCCGTCCGACTGTGGGTGAAGTGCAGTCGTCCTCGTTTTTCTTACTCCCAGTAACCTCATCAGTTGTTTCCATACCTCGGACTCAAAATTCCTTCCCTGATCGGTATGAAGTTCCATCGGTACCCCATGTCTGGATATGACGTTTTCCAGCAATGATTCCGCAACAGTAACTGCTTCCTGATTGGGTATGGGAACTACTTCTGGCCACTTTGAAAAATAGTCCATAGCAACCATGAGGTACTTATTCCCTGACTCCGTCGTAGGAAAAGGACCTGCAATATCCACGGCAATTCTCTCTCAAGGGGAACCGGACAAGTACTGTTTCATTTCTCCACGGGATCGCGTCTTGGGTCCTTTCTTAAAAGCACAGAGATCGCATATCTTGCACCACTCTTCAACATCCCTACGACAGTTGATCCAATAGTACCTATCTCTTACTTGAGCCAAGGTCCTATTGACTCCAAAGTGTCCGCCACTCCTACTACTGTGCAGCTCTTGAAGCACTCTGTCCACCATGGTCCGTGGCACAACGGTCTGATATACTAGGTTTTTTCCATCTGGACTCTCCGATTTACGAGTGATCAAGTCATCTTGCAGGCACAACGAGTCCCATTGCAGCCAGTATCCCTTCACCTTTTGACTCAAACTGGAAATTTCTTGCCATCCAGGTCGTTGTCCGTCTTGTAGCCAGCCACGCACCATTTTAAATTCCTTATCCATATTTTGTTGTTCTTCGAAGTCTTCTCTCGTAATGTCCTCATCAGTATTAGCGTCGTTGTCGGAATTCTTAAGCCTTTTTTGTTGAACGACTCCAGAATTTTTGGTTGCCTCCTTTTCCTCTTGCCTTTGGCAGGATTTGCATGAGCTGTCGATACATGGTCTTCGTGATAGGCTGTCGGCGTTGGCATGACTCCTTCCTTTGCGATGTTTGATTTGGAAGTCAGAACTTTGTAATTTCTCTAACTAACGCGCTATTTGACCCTCCGGATTTTTAAATTTGAGCAGCTATTGCAATGCAGAATGGTCGGTTCTAAAGGAACTTCCGGCCATAGGATCTTACTACTGTCAGAAGGTCCTTTCGGGTGACACAATAATTCTTCTCTGCCTTTCCAATGGGTTTTGAATTTGGGAAAGAACAGCCCCTATTCCACTTTGCGAAGCATCGGTGTCCAACATAAATAAACCTTCATCCCTGGGATACGCCAGAACTGGAGCACTAGTCAATTTATTTTTCAGCTCCACGAAAGACCGTTGACATTCAGGTATCCAATCAAAACGAGCGTTCTTTTCAGTTAGTTCATGTAAAGGCTTCGCAATCTTCCCAAAATCCTTGACAAACCGGCGGTGGTAACTGCAGAGTCCCAGGAAGCTCTTAACTTCATATTTATTCTTTGGTCTGGGCCAATCTCGCACAGCTTGGACTTTATCTGGATCTATCTCTATTCCTTTTGATGAGACGACATGGCCGAGGAAGTTTACTTTTTCCTGGAATAGGACACACTTTTTAGGATTTAGTTGCAGATTGGCACTTCCAATCCTTCAAATTCGACCGGTGTTCGTCGAAATCTTTGCCAATCACCATGACATCATCCAGATATACCATGCACGTTTCCCAAGTCAGTCCTCGCAAAACTAACTACATCAGTCTTTCAAAAGTGGCAGGTGCATTGCATAATCCAAACGGCATGACGTTAAATTGATATAGGCCATTTCCTGCAATAAATGCGGTCTTCTCTTTATCCTCTTCATTGAGTTTCGCCTGCCAATATCCACTTTTCAAGTTCAGGGTTGAAAACCACTTGGATCCTGATGGGGTGTTAAGGGTATCATCAATCCGGAGTAATGGATAGCTGTCTTTCTTCGTAACGTCATTCAACCTTCTATAATCCACACAAAACCTGGTAGGAACATCCTTTTTCGTAACTAGTACGACCGGCGATGACCATGGACTATTAGATTCTTCTATGATGTTGTCCTTCAGCATTTCCTTAAGCATGGTGTTAACTTGCTGTTGTTTTGCGAAAGGGAGTCTTCTTCCTGTGTTGATGCGATGATCGACCAAATTAGTTCGTCCAGTAATTTTATCTTGCACAAAAACACCAGCCTCTCTCTGCACAAAGTCAATAGCTTTCTTCTTTTCTTGCTGGTCCAAGTGATTCCAGCTCTTCTCAAACTTCTCCAGAAGCTCTATAGATAAATGTGTTCCATTTGACACAGGCTCCATCTTTGCGCATTTGACTACTCGTATAGTTGGTGTACATTTGCCAATGACGACTCCTTTCTTCAATGTCACATGGTTCGTTGATAGATTGGCCACTCTCACTGAAAAAACATTGTTGGAATTCACTAAGCAATATTCCACAAATGTTTCATTCTGCATGTTTCCACACCTTCCAGCTGTTTTTCTAGGAGTGCTCGCACATTCGACTCACTATTTCCAGGAATTCTTGTATCTTCATCAACGATTATTCTAATTTGACAGTCCTAATTTGACGGTGATAAGAAGAGTATTTCTTCGTTGCACATTCTCAACATTTTATTTTTAAGGTCCACTGATAGGAAATCAAAGGTTTCTAGGACATCCATTCCCAATATAAATTCATCCACTATGTCAGCAACTATCACTTCTACCTTAAGTTCGGTGCTACCTATTCCCAATGTCACGGTGGCCTCTCCAAAAACATTTATCAAATCTCCCTTAGCTGTTTCTAGTAGTGGTTTATTTCTCAACATCATTACAGAGTCCTTAGAAACCTTGTCCGGGCAAACCAGCACTAATCTTGATGCCCCTGTGTCGATGGTCAAATCATATTTCTTGCCGTTGAGGGTGCCTTGGGCAACGAGACTTTCACAATTCTTCCTGATGGAGAACACCCTTACTTTGGGGGCTCGAGAATCGGTGGTCGCCAACATTCGCCCCTTTACACTGGCGAGTTTGCGTTTCCCTGATGATGTCTGGAACCGCCTTCTTCCTCTGCTTCACGATCTCCTGAGCGGGAACGTCGCCTACAGTTTCTGCTAATATGTCCTTCTCAGCCGCAGTTGTAGCATTTGATCTGTTTTCTGGCTCTTGGTTCTTGGTCTAACTTCGCGCAGATTTCCTGAAACAGCGCCTCTAGTTTTAGGAACATATCTGCGTCTGAGTTTGGGCGATCCTCTGCTATCTTCACTTCCCTGATCTTGCTTCTTCGATTTAAAAAGGCATTTTTGGCAGCCTCATATTCCAATACATGGACAACGGTGTCAGCTAAGGTGTTATGCCTACTTATTCTCAGTGCTTGTGGCAGGTCTGTATCTTTTACTCCATCGATAAAGTACTGGACATTTATCTATTCAATGAAGTCTTCAGGAGCTTGTGGATACGCCAATCTCACCGTTCTCTCGATGTCGCTACTAAATTCCTGCAGTGTCTCAGATGGACCTTGGACCCTGCTTTTGAGTTGACTCTGGTAGACTTGACTGAGATACCTGTTTCCGTACCTCAGCTCTAAGGCTCCTACAACAGCTGCATAATCACTTTGTTTTGCCTCGGGAATATTTTGAAGAATTTCAAGCGCCTTTCCTCGTAGTGCAAGTACCAATGATGTTGCTTTTTGCTGGTCATCCCATCCATTTGCAGTAGCAGCGGCCTTTAACTGTCGTATATACATGGACCATGATGTTTCGCCGTCAAAAGTTGGTGGTTTGAGTTGGCCGCGTACGATTGGGCTTACCGATACATCCATTTTACTCGTACTTTCGTTGATATTGGGTTATTCGCGAATTTTCTCCATTTTTCCATATTTTTTCTCGAATTCCTCTCGGATCGTCCCCATTTCGCCTTTGACTTCTTCTCGAACCGTTTCTATTTCGCCTTTGACATCCTGTTCTTGCAGAATTTTCTGGAGTCGGTCTTGCTCTTGCTGTCGCTTGTCCTCTTCTTCCTAGTTTTCTTTAAGTCGCCTTTCTTCTCATTCTTGAAGGATTTTCTGTAGTGGGTCCTGTTCCAGTTGTCGCTTGTCCTCTTGTTCTTGAAGGATTTTCTGTAGTCGGTCCTGTTCTAGTTGTCGCTTGTCCTCTTGTTCTTGAAGGATTTTCTGTAGTCGGTCTTGTTCTTCTTGTTTTTCTTTTGCTCTCTTCTCGTCCGCAAGTGTCAACAAAGCGAGCACCTGGTTTAGCTGTTCTTTCATTCCGGCAATCTGTTTCTGTTTTCTCGTATTTACCATAAATGCAAATTTCTTCACTCACTTATACCACTTCTGACACCAATTGTTACTTATACGGGTTCGCAGATAAGTGAAACTACTTTTTCGAACTTTAACGAATTTTATTGAACACAATAACATAAAAATCACACGAAATTTAATACTACTTTACACTCCGAACTACTCCAAATAAAGCTTATACGGCACGATTATTTTCGAAGGTGGTTATTTAGTTCCTGACTTTACAGTTTACTGCACTAGTCGTACGTCAATCAGAACTGATCCTTACGCGGTGCGCACCGGGGCTTTTATAGTTATGTGCGTTCTTCTCTTACACGCTCGAGTTTTCGTGATTCAGTTCATCTTGAAAATAGTCGAATTTTCTGGCTTCTTTAACTGTAGTTACAGGGGGCAATCAAAAAGTACGAGTGGCGGGTTTGTAACAATATGATTGGTTAATTTTCTCAAATTGTTTGTATATATATTTTTTTTAAACGTATTGATTCTCACATAGCAAAAACGATATATTTGTTGAACGTCTCTAAATGAAAATAGTTTTACTGTTTGTCAACCTTATCTCATTGTAGAGCCAAAAAAGTCGCACAACAAATAGCTAGAATTATTGGTCTACAGTAGGTAGGTACCTAGTACTTAGTTGTCGGTGGTCGATGGACAAAAATCAATAGACATAAATAAAACATATTCATAGGATTTTCATCACTTATGATGGAATCACCCATTTCCATAATACATATTATATCAGTTCCGAAAAAAATCTTTTTATATTTTTGGATTCACAAAATAAAATCTTTTCATACTCTCCCGCATAAAAAGTTAGCCATAAAACTTTTTTCTTTTGTATCTCGAAATATCTCGTTAACTTTTGCCAGATTACCAATTTGAATAATACATTTTTCCCTTCGCGAAATTTATTTATATTTGATTATTACGAGACAATAGAACGGCAGATCCAGAAAAAAACATTTTGATAAATCGAGAATTGCGAATAATGCTGAAAGGGAAAATAAATTTGCGCCCTCCTTATGGATATGTTCGGATTAATCTTCACCATCTGATACATAGTACAAATAAGGGGCCGAAAAAGAACATGAAATATTTAACCCAGAAAAGGAAAAAGGAGCATTTCAACAAGAATAAATCAACATGCTCGTACGTTGTATAAATTAATCAAATTTTGCCACCATCAGCATTATAAATTCCGGCTGACATTGCCGCCATCCGCTCTGCTCCTATAAATTAGGCTTATGAAATCAGATTTGCGTCTGAAAGTTGGTTGGGGGGATGGTTTGGATTCCACAAAGGGAAAACCATTCGATTGATGATTTTGAACTGTAATTTTTTAAGATTATTGCCATAATCATTTCAACAAACAATCCATCGGAGCAAACGTGGTAAAATGCCAATGCAAAAAGTTCCTGGCGCGTTTCTTCGATCGCTTCTTAATTACAAAATATGTAAATATGCTCTTATTGTTTGATTCTTGGCCAGACATAATAGTATTATTTTTCTCTTTTATTCAATGTTCCCTTGCAAAGCTCTAGACGGTCGGAAACAAAGCAAAAGAAAAAATAATTCTTTTACAAAACAAAAACTGTAAAAGCGAAAGGTATTGTTCCTTTTTTATTTGCTGATGTCGTATATAGGACTTTTTGCGCGCAATCCTTAGAAGCAATTAGGGACATCATCATTTCGAGAACACCAGACCGTAATTGAATCAAAACTGTGTCGGGTGTTTGAACCAAGCAAAACACAACAACAAAGAAAAAATAATTTTAATGCGACTCGAATCAAAAAATTGAATAATATTGTCGTATCTAGGATAATAGGGATAATGATTGATCACGTTACATTTAAATAACATTCCGTTGCAAAATGAACGAATTATTGAATTATTAATTCGTACGTACAAAGAACCTAAACCCATGGAAGGTCAATGTCAACGACAGTTCACTGGTAATTATTGTAATTAGCGATCACACGCCATGGTCGCTTGATTAATATAAAATAATGGTTTTTGGAAGATGAAGAGGTAGTCTACAGATGGAGAATTATCCGCGTTAGCTAGTTAGTAGTAATAGTGCCTTTTAGTCCTGTGATAATTATAAGTGCCCATGCCCATAACTGACATGTTTTTGTGGTAAGCTTTATTTTGATTTTTCCTATTTTTGTACTTGGCTTTAGTTTTGATTCTCACCCCTTCATAACCCCCAGGTCCGACATATGGTGGAGGTGCCGTGTTCTTTCCTTTTCGCCAAATCTTCCTATTTGGTGTAATTATTTTCTACAATTTTTATTTTCTTTTTGGGTGTTACGAGAATCAAAACTAGCCAAGTACAAAAATAGGAAAGTGTATTAAAATCAAGCTTACCACAAATACATGTCAGTTATGGGCATGGGCACTAATAATTATCACAGGACTAAAAGGCACTATTACTACTAACTAACTAACGCGGATAATTCTTCGTCTGTAGACTACCTCTTCATCTTCCAAAAACCATTATTTTATATTAATCAAGCGACCATGACGTGTGATCGCTAATTACAATAATTACCAGTGAACTGTCGTTGACATTGACCTTCCATGGGTTTAGGTTCCTTGTACGTATGAATTAATGATTCAATAATTCGTTCAACTTGCAGCGGAATGTTGTTTAAATGCAACGCGATCAATGATTTTCCTGAAGCCTATGAACCTCTTTTGGAAGACGATTGGGTTTAATTAACCGAAGGGAGATGCCCTATAATCCTAGATACGACAATATTTCCTTTTAGCAGTATAAGGTTGTCGTAAAAAAACTCTGTTGAGCAGCAATTTGGGATGCGATTTTTAAAATGCTCAAGAGAGATCTTCCCTGCAAAAAGAAGCCCATAATCATGACTACCTTATTACAGACAAAATAGTAAGTGTGTGTACTGCAGCGCACTACTCCCATATCGTGGCATAAAGATATACAGACCGGACCAACCTACTAGACACATAAGAGTAATTAGCTTGAACTTGGTTTAAGCGAATTGAGGCGGTGCTGCCGAAGCCGAGTATAGCCGAGCTGCCGAAGATGCACGCATTTCAATAACATGCAGGGACGATCATTGATTTACTGTGACCATTCTGCAGTGAAAGAGCTGGTTACCACTACAACTTCTTCTTCTTCTTCTTCTTCTTCTTCAGCCGTTTTCGTCCACTGCTGAATGTGGCGCTCCCAGAAGTTTTCCATGCCCTCCTATCTCCGCTGTCATTCTTAGGTCATCAAGCCATCTTTTGGGGAGATAGGATATGAATAACGAGATACTTATTGTTCCGTGGATACAGGCGATTTTCCAGAAATTTGAATAGTTATTCTTCACTAAACTTTAAATCTACAGTAACTTTTTATCAACTATAATTTTTGTAATTTGTTCATAATTTGGTGCATTTCAGTCGCCGCTCGAATCTTCAGAATCCTTTCGTTACGGTTTCGACTGATCTGTTCGGTATTGTAGCAGTTATTATCAGAAATAATGGAAAAAAAAATTGTCCATTCCAGGTTTTTGAAAACGTCAACTCTGCATGTTACCGCTTATGTGAAAAGTAATCAATGCGTATTCTTGCGGCAGCCGTAATTTATCGTTTCTTAGGAACTTTTTAGGTTTTTTCTCCTTCAATGTCAGGCGTTTCATTCAAGGAAACATGCCAACCTCACACGAGAATTGAGCAGAATCAAACTGGATATCCTAGGTGTCGCTGAAACCTGGTGGCCTGGTCACTGGTGTGGGAAGGTGCAATGTGGACAACGGAGTATTCTTCTACTCTGGTAATGACTAAGTAAGAACTACTGAAATCTGTCGTGGACTTTATTCCATACTCGGACTGCACTGCTTTATTGAAACTCGGAGCCAAGCCAAGTGATCTATACAAGTATACGCACCAACTGCGGACTCGTAGGACCATGATGTGGACAAATTTTATGATGAATAAGTCAAGGAATTGCTAAAATTGACTAAAAAACATAACGTTAACATAATTATGGGTCACTTCCACCAAAATAGGAAAGGGTAAATTTGAGGAGTTAGTTGGATCGTATGGTCTTGGAGAAAGAAACGAGAGGGGTGATCGACTCTTACAATTCTGTCAGGAGGAAAGCATGAAAGTGACAAATACATGGTATCAATTTCACCCTCGCCGACTCTATACCTGGAAGTTCCCAGCGGACCGTCCACACAATGTAGTGCGAAACCAAATAGATTCCATCCTGATCAACCAAAGATTCAGTTCAAGCATCAAGAGAGCTGTCACATATCGGGGGGCAGATGTGCCTTCTGACCATGTACTATTGGTGGCCGTCTTAAAAATCTATCTGTCAAGTCAAAGAAAGCCAACCACGCAGCAACGGGTGGCGTTAGTAAAATTTAGAGATCCAATAATAAAATCTGAGATGTGTAATGAAATAAACACACAAATACAAACAATAACATCGAATATTGGAGAAAAGCCAACTCAAGCCTGGACAATGATAATGGACATTGTAACAGACTCAATGCAAAACAGATTAGGATATAAGGGAAAGAACAAAAAACAAAAATGGATGACGGATGAGATTTTGTTGTAAATGGATGAACGTCGAAAGTACAAGAACAAAACAGACAGCAACATGTACAAGGATATTCAAAGATTAGAAAAGCAAAGAACGAATGGCTTAAACGTGAGTGCTCAGAGATAGAGCAGCTGCAAAATCAACACGATGTCTTCAACCTGCACAAAAAAACTGGAGGAGACTGCCGGCATATATAAAAAAATGACACCAACTATAACAGGAAATAATAACAATCAGATAGTCCTCGACAGCAAAGAGATGAACAATGTTTGGGAAAGGTATTTTGAAGAACTTTTTGACCACGACAGACCTGCAGCTGGTATCAATAATTCTCTAACCGGCCCATCGATCACTAAGGACGAGATTGAAAGTGCCATTCGTAATTCAAAAAATAACAGAGCGGCTGGCTCAGATGAAATCCCTTCAGAACAACTTAAACTCCTAGATGAAAGAGGCATCACAGCACTACATACATTATTTACTTCTACTTATGAGACAAGTCACTATCCCAAACCGTGGTTGTGCTCCGCTTTTATACCTCTGCCTAAGAAGACCAATGCAAGAAAATGTCAAGATCATAGACTTATTAGCCTGATGAGCCATACGTTAAAAATATTTCTTAAAATCATACACCAGAGAATTCACAAGAAATGTGAAAGAGACACAAGCGACTCGCAATTTGTGTTCAAACAGGGGTTAGGTACACGAGAGTAGATAAATTGAAGTACTTGAGCGTCTGGATTTTCGAAGACTGGACATCAGACAAGGAAATAAAATGTCGCATGGAACAAGCTCGAAAGGCATTCTTGAGGTTTGAAGAGTGCTTACGTGTTCCGATTTCGACCTTAGCCTAAGACTCAGATTCATTAAATGCTACGTTTGGTCAGTGCTTCTTTACGGTATGGAAGGTTGGACATTAAAGCTGACTGCAATCAACAAATTAAAGGCTTTCGAAATGTGGCTGTATCGAAGAAGTCCTAAGACATATCAACAAACAACGTGAACTGTTTGAATTGATTAAAAAACGGCTCTGTGTCATTTGCGCTACAGCCGCTTGCGCGAGAGACATAAGCGCGATACGAAAAGCACGAGGAACAAAAGCGCGACGGAACAGAAACGCGACAGGACAAAAGCGCGATGGACATAAACGCGACTGGACAAAAGCGCAATTGCCAAAAACGCGACTGGACAAAAGCGCGATTGACAAAAACGCGACTGGAGAAAAGCGCGTGGAACAAAAGCGCGAGAGACAAATGCGAGACGGAACAAAAATGCGACTGGAATAAAGCGCGATGGACAAAAACACGACTAGACAAAAGCGCGAAGAACAAAAGCGCAAGAAACGAAAGCGCGATGGAACAAAAATGCAAACGAATGATAACCCGGTTGGTTTCCAATTTTAATCGGACATTTCCAAACTTACCCATAATAACCCGGCTAGTTCGCAATTTTAATCAGACATTTTCAAACTTACCCATAATAACCCGGAGTTTACCATATCAATCAGACATTCCCACACTTACCGATAATAACCCGGTTAGTTTGCCATTTTAATCAGACATTTCCTAACTTACCTATAATTACCCGGAGTTCACAATTTTAATCAGACATTACCAAACTTACCGTTAATAACCTAGTTGGTTTGGGTTAGTTTGCAGTTTTAATGAGATACTACCAAACTTACCGATAATAACCCGGTTAGCTTGGGTTAGTTTGCAATTTTAACCAGACATTACCAAACCCACCGATAAAAATCCAGTAGGGATGAGGGGGTGACGAAAGTTCAATCGCGCGGGTTATTATCGGTAAGTTTGGAAATGTCTGAATAAAGTTGCAAACTAACCAGGTTATTATTGGTAAGTTTGGAAATGTCTGATAAAAATTGCAAACTTACCAGGTTATTATGGGTAGATTTGTAGATTAGATGGGATCCAAGCTAATGGAAGGAGCTGGACTGGGCATCTCCGGCCCTAACTTCAAACTCTCCAAGGCATTGGGTAAACATCTTACAATATTCCAAGCCGAACTGCTTGCCATAGATATATGTGCACAAGAGTGTCTTAGCCAAATCTATTATGGGTATGTTTAGAAATGTCTGATAAAAATTGCAAATTGACGGGTTATTATCAGTAAGTTTGATATTGTCTTTAAGTCCATTTGCATTTTTGTCTCTAGAGTTTTTGTCCCTCGCGCTTTTATCCAGTCGCATTTCTGTCCATTGCGCTTTTGTCCAGTCACGTTTTTGTTCCGTCGCGCTTCTGTCTCTCGCTTTTTTTTGCGTCGCGCTTTTGTCCCTCGCGCTTTTGTTCCTCGCGCTTTTGTTTCTCGCGTTTTTGCTCCTCGCGCTTTTGTTCCTCGCGCTTTTGTCCAGTCGCGTTTTTGTCCATCGCGTTTTATTCCAGTCGCGTTTTTGTTCCGTCGCGCTTTTGTCCCTCGCGTTTTTGTTCCGTCGCACTTTCATCCCTCGCGTTTTTGTCCATCGCGCTTTCGTCCAGTTAAGTTTTTCTTCCGTCGCGCTTTTGTCCCTCGCGCTTTTCGTATCGCGCTTTTCTCCCTCGCGCAAACGGCTGTCGCGCAAATGACACAGAGCCTTAAAAAACGGCATATCTGGAACATATAATGCGAAACACGGAATATCCATTCTTGCACCTGTTGACCGAAGGCAATATCGAAGGCCGGAGAGGGATCGGAAGAAAGAAAATGTCTTGGCTGCGAAATATCAGACAGTGGACAGGGCTACATGACGTGCAGCCGTTAATACACACCCCAAGGAATAGAGAAGCAATGAAAAATGTTATCGCAAATATCCATTAGTAGATACGCATTGGAAGAAGAAGAGAAATATGCCATGGCCCCACGATGCGGTTACCTGGCACCATTTCGAAAGAATCTTCTACTGCTTCGATATGAATGAGCTTTTCTTCGAGATGGTAATCTTTCTTCCTAGCCACGAGTGCCTGCAGAGTGTCTCCGTTACAGTATACGATTTAGTTTTTTCATGAAGGGGCAGTGTCTACGTTTTCTCTCGACAAAAAATGCTCAAACTATCGTGGTATAGCTATCAGGGATTCTTTAGTCCTTCCATCCATTTGCTCTCAAGTTGTTAAGAGTGCATTTTTGAAGTCTCGTTTATAGCACTTCCGCTTACGATATTAATCAGTTTTTACTTATCCAGATTATGAAAAACTTGACATCTTTGTCGGCAGCGAACAAAAATTAATTACTTCAATAACATTATTAAAATTATAAATTAATAAAAAGGAACGCTTGGAAATAGCTTTCCTAAAAATAGAATAAAGTTTAAAAGCTAATCTGCTTGCTATAGGTAATTAATTGAAACGACACTTCCAGCTAATAAGTCTTTTGTTATATAACGATATAAAAATCGCTGAAATTGCATCTCATTGTGCCACGCGCAGGATAATTAATTTTACTTAGAGGCTGCTGTCAAATGAAATGCTTTGATATTTTAAGAAAGGTAATCAAAGGACCTTTTCATTAGCTGTTATCGATTTTGTTCAGTAACACATTTCTTTCGGAAATTCTATATCCACTAGAAAGATAAAATTTCTTGCCTAAAAATTTAAAGCCCATGTAATTTCTATCGCGGAAATTTGGCTGCTTTGCTTTTCGAAAAAATTATGATGGTATGGCATTATTTTTGATTTTTGTTTGTTGAACTCCTTCTTGAGCGATAATCATAATTGCGAGCGGCAGTTATTCATCGGAAAGCTCGTTTCATAAGTATTGGATACTTATTTTTTAGGAGAAGATGACAAGATTAGGCAAAAATTGGAAACCTTTCATAATTGATCAGTTTCCTGAAATGACCTAAATCTGTAACGGAAGAAAAAACTTAGTAGAATACCTAACAGCTGGTGTATTTTCATTATAACAACTTAGATGTCCACGTAGTTTCACACGAAGGAAATTCATACTGATATAAAAATTCAAGCAATTCGTGGATGGCCCCGACCTCCGGACCAACATGAAGTCAGAAGATTCCTTAGGGTTTGTACACACTCCAGACGATTTTTAGAACGATTTGCAGGTAGCACCGCTGTTGCCTGAACTCACCGTAGAAAAAGCGATTTTTGATTGGATCACCTGACTGTGACGTATCTTGGCTTGAAACAACCAGGTAACAATAGGGTTGGAGAATACGTTACAGCAGTACAATTTTCAAATCACCATTCTGGTAAACTGCATAATAACGCAGATGCCTTATCCAGGCGAGCATGCACTGTCTCAAAATAGACCAGCGTGAAGGAGTTTGTATTAAAGGATTCCAATTTGAAATTGATAAAGAATAGAGTCCTGGACTTAGAAGTGAACAATTACGAGATAGAGACATCTAGCGATTTTGGGATCTAAAGGAATCCGGAAAATCCAGAAAAATCTAGTAAGAAATATCACCTAGACACTTAACTTTCAAGGCGCTGTGGGATCAATGGGACTCCCTCCTACAAACCTGGGAGAGTGCAGATGGTGAGATCGTCAAAACGCAATTGGCCCTGCCTAGGACAAAAGTTGTTCGAATTTTAGAAAAAGTTCATAATGGGACATCCGGTAGTCAATACAAAATCCGTAACAGATTCTATTAGGTGAACCATTCCAGAATGTCAAGTCATGGTGCCGACAATGTGCGACATGCGCAGCAAGTCAAGGACCCAAAAAACGATTTAAGGGACCAATGAAGCAGTGTAACGTGGGGATACCTTCCAGACGAATAGCAATAGACATAGCCGGTTCATTCCCTGCTACGCGGAGTAGCAACAAATACATGGAAGTTTTCGGTATTTCAAATCATGAAGCATCTACAGTTGCAAAAGTCCTCGTCAATAATGTTCTTACTCCCATTAGAACTTCATCCAGATCAATGGCGCAATTTCTAGTCACGTCTATTTCGAAAACTTTGCGAACTGCTAGGTATTCGCAAGACCAGAACCACGGCATTGCATCCACAATCAAATGGCATAGTTGAAAGATTCAACAAGACGATCGAAGAACATCTCTCCAACGTAATTGACAACCATCAGGACGATTGGCATGAGCATATACCACTGATCTCAAAAATAAATGGATAAACAATCGTACGGCTTGATTGGCTAAACTTGTGCGAAAATTTGGGGTCAATATTCTATGAACAGTTGTGCAACGGAACAGCTTAACGCCTGCGCAGTGTCTTACTTTCGAACAACTGTTCTAAATTTTGAAATATCCTTTATTTTCATTGGCTATATTTTGTGCACGCACAATACATGTATCTACTGCGCACGCTTACAGCTCTCCCAGTGGTTTATATTACGACCTCGTAAATTAGCAGTATTAGAAGCGTTCTTTGTTTATCCATTTATTTTTGAGATCAGTGGCATATACCTACCTACATTTATGATGGCATACAGGTCAGCCGTACATAACACAACAGGAATTACACCAGCCAAAGTTTTATTTGGAAGGGAGCTTCGTTCACCCTGTGACTTGGTGTTCGGGTCACCAGATGTCGCCGAAATGGAAGCCAAAGACTATGCTGACGCTCTGCGAAAAAGGCTGCTTGACATCCATCACATAGTTAGGGAGAGGACAGAGTTAGCAAATGATCGAATAAAAACGAGATTATCATCGTAAGCCAAACTCTACAGGTTTCTAGGCTTATGACAAAGTTTGGCTTTATAACTCTCAGGGCCGGTTTCTCAATAGCGAGTCACCCCCAGGTTGGTTTTAACTCCAGGGTTAACATGTCAAATTGCAATGTTTACCCTGGAGTTAGCTTAACCCGGAGGTGACCTGCTATTGAGAAACCGGCCCTCAAAGGACTAAAGGAAGACATCCGAATCTAACACCAGTATGGGAAGGCCAAATTATTAAGAGACTAAACGACGTGGTGTATCGAATCCATCGCGGAACCTAAGGTAAGATGAAGCTTCTTGGCAGGTTGAAGGCTTATCATGAGAGTAAATGTTCAGTTTCGAAAGATCTGGAGGCAAACCACGAACAATCGCTATCGATAAGTTCTCGACAATTTCCCCTCACTTCTTACCTCGTCCACCCATCGAACAACGTTACTCGCCAAAATTGCCACCACAAACGAATGTTTGCGGAACAAACGAACTTATCGATAGCGGTTGTTTGTGGTTCGCCTCCTGATTCAGGAGGAAGGACAGTGTTACGAAAATGCATCGACAAACCGGCCAGGATTCTAAGAAATTAGGTACTTGTTTACGTCGGGCAGCGCGCCTTTTCTTTGAATTCTATTATGTTTCATGCGATGTAATAAGTTAAGTTTTAGTTTTAATTCGATTTTTTGTCGTATGAGTGAATTTTATATCAAGTCAATTTGTTTAATAAAAGTTGTGAGTTTCAGTGAACCCGGAATCTCTGACAATATATTTTGAAGAACTATAAATCAAATCTCATTTATAAAGTCGATTTGAAAAATCAATAGGGCAGAAAGAAACGACGACCTAATGGTATTTGTCTGCGTCGTACGGGCTGTCTAATTATAGTTTAGTAAAAAAAAAACATACCCACACTATAGTCACATGTTTAAAACGTTTTTGCAACCGACAGATTATGTCATAACATTTGCCACATGTGGCAGTAATGCATTGAAGACGCAAAAATCTAAATTGCTAGGGGCCCATCATACGCAGGGATCCGGCATACTTCGCATAGTTTCGAAAATTATTTTATTACAATAAAAACGATTTACTTACCCCATTTAAAGTCTTCACATTATGTAATGCATCTTGAGCAAGGAGGGCGGCCTTTCGGGTGTAGAAGGTTACGAAGCAGCATCCTGAAACAATTTTTTTATTAAAAATTTAGGAGTGTTTTTAATTTATTTTTTGATAGTTAAGCGATCCCCAACCGGGCCAACATTCCATATAAGAATACACTTTCTTGGCTTGTTTCAAAGTTTATTTCTCATTATGTTATATTGATGATGTCATACATATAAAACATGCTCCTTCAGCAAAAATTTGAAAAAAAAATATTCGAGAAAAGAGGGGGAATTAAAAGAAAAATCTCAGCAACTTTTTCAATCGCTTTACGCATACTTAGTCAAAGGTTGAAAAAACGTCCGTAGAGCATAGGGGGTATTGGACCGTATACTTCTTTGATCTTTGAATCAGTAGCGTTGCGTTTATAGAGGAATCTCTAGTCATTATTTTCATTATAAATATTTATGGGCATATGAAGTATTTTTTATTGAAGCAATTTTGATTAAAAAAATTCCAATAAGGTCGCAAAAAAGATGTCAAAGAAAAAAAAATAAAAATATCCAACAAACCAGAGAAAGTTATGAATATTAAAATTTTGCATCGAAATGTTCGAAAACTGAAATCCAATCATGAGTTTGGGAAACAAAATTGCCCAGCAATAATTAAACGCGACCTCAATACTGGACCACAAAACTTGGTCAATATCGGGTTTAGTCCAACACTCAACAATTTGACCAAAACAATGGATTGTGCATGTTAGAGCCGCCGCCGCTGAGCGCTCAGAAAATTCAAGAGAAAAGTCAAAGCTGGCGCTCTATCCGCTCTATTAACGATACACAACGTTCGAATATTCGCCAAAACTTTTTAATTAAATGCCGCATCAGCCTCGGGAATTCGACCCTGGCTATGCTGCTACACTCTTTTGGCCTATGAAATTTCGAAATAACTTTGCTACAATCGAAATTTGCATTTATTGAATGTTTTAGTAGCACTCGACAGAACATTTAATTGCTAAAAGTGGTTGGGAACTGACTCACTGACTGAATGTAATAAAGTTGGGCTCAGCTTTGTGATGTGCTCTATTGTGCGGAGTTGTTAGTTTCATTAATCTATTTCGTATTTTATTGGAGAAATGACATCGAATGACAACGATTGATTGAAAAAGTTTTAGCGCTTACGAAGATAAAAACGATTGATATTTTGATATCTATACCCATAATATATGCAGAGTTTTCTTGTTTGAGACAAGAAATTTGTGAAATGGGAATTAGATTTTCATTTCTGAATACATTTAGTTTACTATTTAACACCGTTCTGTAACTCGAGGGCAGCTATTACAAGTTGTTGTCAAACACGGCAGAGAAGCTGGTTTCAAGCTGTTGTCACGCATTAGGGGGAGAGAGGCGTTGTACGCTGGTTCAACGGGAAGGGAAGCTATTACAGAAGGTTGTCACATAGAACTTTTGTTAGGTACCTGTTTCAATAATAACAGACAGTAGAAGTAGTTGCCACACAATCAGAACTCTATTAGTCGTAATACTTGCAAACAGAGAGAGAGCGGATTATTCAGTGCAGTGTCAGTTTCATTTATAGGCTCCCTGAAGTCAATGTGACATTGTTCCTCTTATTGATCATATTCGTGTGATAAAAGTAACAAGCCAAGTCAAGTACATGGGCAAAAGTGTGAAGAATACCTATACTTTTGTTCGCTAGCTGAGGTGATGAATTGCACAGTGGCTCTGTCACATAAGCAATCAAAGTAAAAACATGAAATTTAAAAACTGATTAAAAAAAAAGAAATATTGAATTCTTTTGGTAGAAGACTTTCTGCAACATAAGCAAAAATCGCGATTCAAAAAAAAAATCTTGCTGCGATGTTATTGTTTTAATTATGGAAAGTTATTGTTGTTTTAACATCAGCAATTTGAACATTTCTTATATGTGTTTCCTAGCACGGAAAAATAATGTTATTACTAATAAATTTCGTGTGATGTTTTGTCTAACATCTATGAACTTCCGCAGGGATCCGTTTTGGGACCCCTGCTTTACTCTATATACATTCTTAGTCTGAAGATTGCACACCTGAAAGTCAGGTACTTCATTTTTGCAGACGACACAGCTTTGGTATATTTTGGGTCAGATTTATCAGGGCTGAAAAGCCAAGTAAATAGGGACTTGGATAGGTATCTAAATTTTTTGTATAAAAATAATTCAGCAATTATTATTGATAAAACCAAATATATCGTTTTTAAACAGAAAAATAAATTGATTAGTTAGGAAAATACCTCATAAATTAAGTACTTGGGTCTTCAAATAGATGAATTGCTGAATTGGCAAAAGCATACTGAGTATTTAAATAATAAAATCAATGCAATGGTTTCAATTCTTTATAGGTGTAGAAGCTATTTCACAGACAAAACTAATTTAAATATTTACAATTCATATTTTTTGGCCCATCTAAGGTACCTTGTACCTATATGGGGAACAGGTAGAAAAGGTACTTTTAACTCGATAAAAACAGAATTTTAAAAATCCTCTTCAATTTTGATCTATTAACACATATTATATTAACACATGTATATTAACACATGTATAGCCAGATAGGAGATATTATTGAAAAATTATATAGATGATTCCGTCTGATCATTTGGTTACCTGCTTGTTGGATAGTTGGGGCTCTGTTAATGTGATAGAGCGTCCTGTTAAGTTTTTGTTTTTTTTTTTTATAGAAAGTTATATAATGTCTACCGCCCATGGTTGAATTAGAATTTATCAGTATTTTTTTTCTTGAGGCCAGTGTTTGGAACACTAAAAGAAATCTTGAACTTGTATTGTATTTGTTTTCTAATCAATGATTTTCAAAAAAAAAATCGCTTAAAAATGTATAACAAATTTTGTACCAGTGTTGTTTTCTTTATGTTAATATCATGGCTGTCACAAGTACTGGGTGTTCCACCTAATAAGGAGGTATCCGACTATATCCCAGAAACTTAATAACACTAGAACTTTAGAGAAAAGGAAATTATCGATAAAAGAGGCCAAGAGAAATTGCTGGAAATTATTTGCAAGTTTGTAGGATGGCCGCTAGGGGTCGCAGTTGTAATGTCAAAAAATAAAAATAGAATTTCCTCGAAAAAATATCCAATTAGGGACCTCAATAAACATCACCATTTTAATCTTTGATACTTTCTGAACAAAAAAGCTCAGGTACAAATTTCTGTCCGATGTGAAATAAAGTGGTGGGGGAGCTTTATCTTTCAACATTACATTTGCGACCCCTAGCGGTTATCCTACAAACTTGAAAATAATTTCTAGTAATTTCTCTTGGTTGCTTTTATCAAAAAACATTTTTTTTTTAAAGTTCTATTGTTATTCGTTTCTGCGATATAGCCGGTTACCTCCTTAGATGAAACACCCGGTAGGTACATTACTAAAGTACTTGGAGTGCGAGTAAAAAGTACTTAAAGTTTTGTATGAGTAATTGAAGTACAAATTAAATTTTTTTCTCAAATGTACTCCAATTACCAAGTACTCAATAAAAGTACTGGGATTTTCCAGAGTTAACTTGAAGTACAATAGAAGTATTTCAAGTACTTGTACTTCAACTACATTATAATGGGTCTTTCTCATAAATATAAAACATGACAATTTTTTCATTTATTATTTTTCTTGGAAGCTTTGTCAAAAATGATCCAACAACTCAACAAGCAGCCTCTAATGTGTTACTTAGAATATTTAAAAATATAAAGTACTTCAAGTCGAGCTTCAAGTACACGTTTGAAATATTTGCAATACTTTCATTGTGGTTGAAGTACTTTTATAGTACGTGGAGTACTTCTGATGTACTTCCAGTACTTCCATGTACCTACTTGAAGTACTTTCCAATGTACTTGTAAATGTAAATGTGAATGTAAATTGGTGAAAATAGTTCAAGTGCCAAGTATAAGTACCGTTTATCCACTGTACTTCAAGTAAAATACTTCAAGTACTTATAAGAACTTGAAGTATATTTTCAAGTATTTCTTCTTGAAGTACCTGACAGCTCTGGTTAATATACTACCACACTCAAACATTTTTTGTCTATTTACTCAGCAGATATTCAGATAATCAATCGAGCAGGATCCAAGTCCACCTGCATAGTGTTTCGAAACTCAAAAGACATGTACAGATCCTAGGAAATGCGAGCGTATCGTGAATGATCTAAGATCTAAGTCCATTGAATTGGGTCTGTTAAAGAGATGTCTGATTAGGGTAAATCCTTCAACTTTATCTTTGGAATTTGACTGATTGATTCAGAGATTATTGAAATGATATAAAAAAAATTATACTTTGTCAAGTGTATTTTGTAACCCGCCAGATGAGAATTTGAATTTTTTCGCTAGGGTTATATATCGCTTATTCCAGCAAGGAGTTTTGTATGATACCAAGAAGATTGCAGTAGTTGTAGTTCCAATTTTTGACGGTTCGTAGGGATTCTGTGGACCTTTACTGTTATTGTCCCAACTCGTTCTGCAATCTTATCGAAATTGATCCAGAACCTTCTTGAAAGTCGGCCAATGACTTCCTTTCTTTCTCCTGAGACATTATACCGTATTAAATTCTCAATTCGTATTCCAGATATCTGGCACACATTCCAATAAAACATCCCGTGCCAAAAAGGATTGCAACCGTCCAACCAACAAGGCTGAAAAGTTACACAACGAAAAAGTGCGTAGTCGACTCTTGGACTGTCCGAGCGGATCGGGATCCTTTTGGTCCTTTGCCAAGGCCATAGGAAAGGATTTATATCTTCTTCCTTTTCACCATTAGTTAAAGACAATAATTCCATTGTAGTATCGTCAAAGAAAAAAGCAGATCATTGTGCCAAACAATTTGCATCCAATTCTACGACGGAGGACAATGGCATGAGGCCACACATTGGCTCTTACATGTATAACGTTGCATTCAGACCTAAAACTATTAGGAAAATTCTTCTGCAACTTGACACTGGGAAATCTTGTGGTCTTGAAGGCATTTTACCAAAAATTGGTCACAAAAAACAAAAATTGGATTCAGTTCTTTGCAGTCGAGGCGTTTTCCCGTATATATGGAAATGTGCGAGAAAGGAAAAGAAAACTCTTCCTAGCAAGTATCGTTCCATCTCTCTTATATTCGTACTCCCGAAAGTAATGGAAAAGGCGGTCAACCTGAAACTGGTTGAATATCCCGAATGCCTTCTCTGACAAACAGTGCGGGTTTCATTCTAAAAGATCAACTGCGGATCTGGCGTAAGTCAATCATATTTAGAACTCAACTCTCGAAAAACATGGCGAATCCAGAATTGTAGCATTGGAAATCTCCAAGGCTTTTGATCAGGTGTGGTACAAAAGTCTTCTCAGCAAACTTCCACTATTTGGTCTCACGAACGAATTTTCCATTGGCTAGGGAGCTTTTTGGAAGGCAGATCACCGCATGTTGTGGTCGATGGTGTGTCTTCTGATACACTGCCTATAAATGCCGGCATTCCCCAAGACTGTTTCTCATTTTTTAAAATGATGAATGACTGAGTATCTCTTCTTGGGGTGACCGCATCGACCAACTTGTCTTGGAATGACCATGCATTTTCAATCGCCAAAACCCCTTATAAAATATTGGGTTTTTTGTTTCGTGCAAAAGCTTTTTTACTTCTGAACAACTTCTCCTTTATAAGGCTCAAATCATAATATGGAATTCTGTTCCCCCATCTGGAGCGTTGCTCCCAAGCATTCGTTGCCTCTATTGGATGCAGTACACAGAAGAGCAATAGAAATGATCGTTAAACCAACTCTCACCGATTCATTGCAATCTCCCGAACATAAACGCCAGATGCCCGACTTTGCTTTGCTCTATCGCTAATACCATGGAAGATGTTCTGACGATATGGCCAGCCTCATTCCAGCTAGGAGAAGTTATTTAGGAACCACAAGAACCTCACAGGCATCCCATCCGTATGTAGAAAAGTTGGCTTCCAATACAAAAAAAAGTATTTAAAACTATATTGAAAATATCATAAATGATTATTTTTTTGCTGCCCCAATCATCAAATGGGCTTCAAAGTTAGTCAATTCGTATCCGCCTCTAGACAAACAATTAAGGAACAATTTTTTAGTGCTTTCTTCGTCATCATTTATCAAGCTTACCCGACAGAGCCTAATCAACAAGCAAAAGTGGAAAAACAAACGGCAAGACCAACCGACCGGAAAAACAGGAAAACAAGAAAAAAAGCCGGCGATAAAATATCATTTCAGGATTTTTATTTACTCGCCGTCGTAGTAGAGACTATTATCGCACGCGGGGCAAACTCCCGAACGTTTTCCGACGGTGCAGATTTATTTCTCAATGGAATTCCTAACTTTTAATAAACGTGTTTCAGTTGCCAGATCTATAAATTAATTCGGGCCGTGCGCCGACACTGCAGAATAATGGGTTCGTGTGTGCACGCTTATTGGAGCAGAATCCACAATCCAGAAACGTACTTCGATAGTAGTAGTCGTCTGGATTGGACGGTTAGATGGATGGAGAAAGAGAGGAGATGCTGAAATAATGGCAGAGCGTGGTGTGTGCCAAACTGGTGCAATGTGCACCTGTTTCGAAATTAAATTTATTTCTTCACACGAGTATACCCAAGTAGCACATTATATTGGGTAAACATCGTTTTTCAGTTGGGCCAATATTTATTCATTTTTGTTGCTAAATCAACACAGTACCATTATTGGGGCAACGTTGGTTTTAACTATGTGGAAACAATATTTTTAAAAAATCTTGTACCAATATTGTTTTTATAGATTAATTAACTTTTCAGTAATTTGAATATTGGCCCAAGACTTCTCACTACAATATTGATTTATGAAATATTGGCCAAATATTAATTTTATATTATCGAAACAATATTGTAATATAATATTAATTCAATATTGGCGTTCAATTTTTTATTGATATTTAAATTCACTTGAAAAACTTTGTACACCCAATATTTATTTTCAATTTTTTCACAATATTGATACTTTTTGAAAAGCCCAATAAAGGGCCAATATTTACATACTAATTTTCACCAAGGTTAGATTTTCTGAATTGAAAATGTTGGTCCAATATAGGGTATTCAATGTTTTTTCGGAGTTCTGTCAAGGAATCAAGTGAGGAAAACAGACTTTCCGCACGAGTTAAGAATTAATATTTATACATGTATATGGTAATTTCGGATATTTTTACATTTCCGCAATACCTTCCAATGTCAGACATTTTAATTTTTTCGTGCTAGTGCGCACTTGGTGTGCCGACCGAAAAATAGATGGAGACTCTGTCTTCACTTTACCTGTCTTAAACCTGGTTCTGGGATGAAGCCAAAAATTGGTTGTTTTCTCTCTGCGAGACCCTGGCAGGACTTAACCGTGCTGATGAGTTGTGATACAGCGAAACGGGTCCACGGATGGTCCGGCAGAGAGAAAACACTTCTCAGTAGGTCCTTATAATTAGTCCGTTACCTTAATTAAATATAATATAAAGCCAAGATTTACATACGTCTTCGGGCCAATATTGGTAATTTTAATTGGCTCTAGATTGCATAAAGTTCTTGATATGATATTGATTATTTGTTTTTGGGCCAACATTTGGTTACGTTATTGTACCAACATTGGTATTTGTTTTTGGGTATATATTGACATACGTTCTTGGACAAATATTGCAGAATGTCCACATCTTTTATTGCGCCAACATAGAGAATCTGACTTGGGCCAATAAATCTTAGTTATTGTCCCAATATTGGCCCAACATGGGAGTGCTGCTTGGGTAGATAGGAAATCAGTAGTTTGTCCTCTTGTAAGAAATAAATAAGTACAAAACCAACCAGGTGTCGCCCATTAAAATAAATGATCATGCTTGGAAAAAGCCTCCAGTGAACCTTTCACAAATTTACAGACTTACATACATTGTTTGTTCTTGTCTGCAAACCAAAAACAATGAAGTATAGTTGTGAGAGGTCACAAATCACCAATTCAATTCAAAATAAAAAAGGAGGAGTTTTCCCACGGCCAATTGAGTCCTAGTCTATTCTTTAACTTCAAATATCGCATAGGCTCTGTGCCAGAACCCATCCTGTTTGATGAAAATAATTAATCAGGATATCTACAGCTCACCTATGTCAAGTATTTCACCAAGCAAAAAAAGATCTCCATCAAATCGAATCAATATAATTTGTAAAACGTGGCTCTCAGCAGCGTCTCTCCCCATAGACCATTTGTTCGCTTCGTGACGTTGTCCTCCGCTTTTCCCATACAACAAAACTACATTAGCAGGGGTTTTGCTAAAGCACTGAATTAAAATCCTCCGTTGCCAAGGCAGGCATTTGCTAAATGACTGTTTAGGCTTAGGGCTATAGTCGAGGGGCTCAAGTAATTCCGGAACAAGATTCCAGTTAAGATGTTTAATGGATATTCTTGCTTGCTTATTGCTATAAAGTATATTGTTTGGTTTAACTTATTTGCCTACGGATTTTAATAAACTAGTTGTCAATAAAATATATTTTTTCAAAAATTTCTATAATCATCTCCGAGGGTCAAACAGAAAATGTTTTTTAAATGAATGACTTCCATTTTTTCAAATTCCTCGAAAACTTGAAAATATACAAAGTTTCTGCTCTAATCCGCGAGGAGGACGAACGTTCAATTTGCCCTCTTCCCATAGGAGTCACTAAATGTCCGACTCGAAATAATGTTCAGTCTGGTCCAGGATTCGAACCGGGTCTAACCGATGGACGTTGTAGCAATGTTGATAATTGATTATTTCTATCGGTAATAGCTATGGTAATAGCCATATCGTTCAAATTGATATAGTTCCAGAAATTTGTTTTTTCTTCTTCATGTTTCGTCATATCTACTGTTATTTTATTTATGTTTTGCTGATTTTGAACTAATTATACAATACCTCTTCCACTTTTTCATCTCAGTATATTTTGTCTATTTCTCGTCTCTCCATATCACGTTCCTCAATCATTGCATTAAACGTTCAATTTCGAATATTTATCGATAAAGAACATGTTTTTAATACATCAAGCAATTTGGAGTATAATTTAATAAAAAGCCTATTTTACCATATGAAGCACGCACACAACTACCTCTAATTTCCCCAACGGCCTCTAATCCGCCCACGGACTAAAAACCCCCTTTTATTTTTCTTTTCCGGAGTTTCTGTAGCAGCAGCAGAGTTTCTTTTTTTAACCCCGGAGTAGCAGAATTGATCCGATTTCTAATTCGGAACCGTGAAAACGTATTATTTATCATCCGGTACCTCTAGAGAGAGCGCCAGCTTTGTTCAGATTTCTCTGCTACTCTCCGGCGTATCAGTAAAAACTATTTTTCGGATTACGGGTCTTCGAGTCTCGATAATGATTAATTAGAGAATGGCATTAAAGCTGTTAAAGCTTAATTGAAGTGAAATATACAGGCTAAGGCGGAAACACTGTTATATTCGAAAGCTCTGTCGACAAATGATCGTGTGTTACTTTTAATTAAAATATGAGTACAAAGAGGAACGCTAACTCCAAACCATTTAAAAGTTTTTATTTATTTTTAAGTTGATACAAGTCTTTGCTTTAAGAAAGAACTTCGATCAATGACGTTAAAGCCTCTGTTTTTTGTTCCCTTTATTTTTTGGAAGGACCGCCGAAACTTAAACAGAAACAGTGGACCCGTGAAACTTTATGGTCCAGAGCGGAGTAAAACTCGTCGGTGGATGGCGAAAGTTCGAAGCGAAACATTAACAGGTCCCCGCACGGAAACTTGCACCTTTTTCTTTTGTGACTACGCGGAGATTTTATGTTCTTTTCCAACTTTATGCCGTTCGGGTTCGTGGCCGTTCCTCGCTCTCAAAACCTATGGAACAACTGTTGGGGAATCGGCGAACAAGATATAAAATATTTTGCCAGGTATTAGTGGAAGTGTGTTGGTGAGATTTATAGTTTTTTTTTACCAAGATTTTTTCAATACATTTTCTAATCCAATGGATAATAACGCAATTTCGGATCCTACTAGTCGCCTGGAGTCTGCTATATTTGTTCTGTAGACAGTTACCAGCAAGTTCATCTGAAGATGAATAAATCAGGCCTTGTCTCGATTTGACCAGAGGATAGAGGTCTTGATTCTGCAAAGAAAACAGTCTTGGGAAAAGTATTTGCTGGATATGTGAAATGATGTTACCGACATCTATACGACGTGAATCAACAATTGAGGGTGGAGTGAAGCCATTATATTTTCCGAGTGATATCTGAGCTCAAACCAAACTACATTTTTTGGGAGAAAAAGGCATTTTCAATAAATGATCGGTTCTGGTATTGAGTACGTCATATTTGGAACTTGAATCTCGAGAAACATGGTGAATCCAAAATTGTAGGTGTGGCACAAAGGTTTCCTCAGTAAACTTCCATCGTATGGTCTTCCGAACGAATTTTGTTATTGGCTGGGGAGCTTTTTGGAAGGTAGGTCAGTGCATGTTGTGTTTCTTCTGATGTAGGTTCTGCCTAATTGACTATAGCATTGTTTTGGTTTCACTCAGAAGTTAAAACTAGCTCGAAATCATTCTGCACATGCGCATGTTCTAAAACGCGTTTTCGTTTTTTAAGAATCGTAATCGAACTCTGTTGCCAGCGTTTTGGTTTATTTGGAACTATATAAAAACAGTTATGGGATTGTTCTAGAACGGTTCTCTCAGTTCTCGCTCTGAAGGGGGAACGTTTTTGGAATTGACGATTTCAATTAAAAGAGATTGACAATAGTATGAAATCATATATTTTCTCGCCCACATTTGCTTGCTTGTGCAAACAACAAGCCGCTCACAAAATTCCAAAATAGTTCCTTCTTCAGAGCAAGAACTGAGAGAACCGTTCTAGAACAATCGCAGAATTGTTCTTACAAAGTTCTAAATGAACCAAAACGCTATCCACACACTTCGATTACGATTCTAGTTCTGTGTAAAACCAAAATAAAGCTTTTGTCATTGATTTGAATTTGACGCAATAGATTTGATGGAAACTTATGGAACGACACGTCCGCCGGTAAATAGGAATTATTTTTTCGAAAAGGCACACTACACACAATCACCATTATTAGGAAAAAGCTTTGAAAAACCCGAGGAAATAATTATAATTTCCAATTTCCACTTGCCAACAAACCACCAGAGATACCTAAACAAACCACTGTCAATGGCTGTAACCATTGTTTTCATACTCTTCTGACGTCTGACGCCAGAGAGAGAGGCTCTAAATTGAAAAGGTCAATTTTGTGATTTTCGGCTTGTTTCGGTTTTTTTGATTTCGTATCGGTTCAGAACTAGTATTAGAACAGTTCTCTATTATTTTTTTGTGCGCAAGCAGTTCTGCGCAATTCCAGAACCGTTCCAAATTTCGAACCAAAACAAACCAAAACAAACCCCAGCTTTGCGGACGATAGTAGCTTGATGGTATCCCTCTCTTCTGACAAACCGCTTACTGCAGCCACTTCCACACGCCTCCCCGAGAACAAATTCACTCTATCAACAGTGATCTTTACACCATTACAAACTTGGGCCTTGAAAACCTAGTCAAATTCAATGCTTCCAAAACTCAAGCAACAGTATTCTGTGTGTCGACCTTTAGATGATTGAACACGTTGTTACCTTCGCTCCGTGAAATATTTCGAATTTCGACAAACTAATAACTTATAAGTAAACTGAAAGTGTGTATTACTTAATTATAGCGAACAGTGAATATTTCGGCCTAGATTTTAACTCAAAAAATACAATAGAATCGTTGAAAAACGCGTTCACAGTTCACACAGAGTAATTTTTCGCCCAAGGTTATCTTCATATATCAATATTGCAATATCATTCGGAAATATAAAAATTCGAAAATATAAACAAAGGAAGTAAGGCCTGCCTTATACGGAGCAAAATGAATGATAATAATGATCCACTGTTTTTGAAACTCGAGTATATAAAACAAGAAAACCGTAGGCAGACAGAGACTCTAAAAATTGAAATAAATAGGGAAGTGCAAAAAGTCAACGAAGAAGTCGCGGCTCTCAGACCAGAGTGAAGTCGAAAACGCGAAAACGAAAAGTTTCAAAAACAACAAATTAGGTACTCTAAACGAACAATTACAAGGAAACTTTGAGAAAAACAACATAATCATATTTGGTTTGCAATACGATCAATCTGTTACTTTGCCGGGCTCCGTTATTACGTCTTTAAATTCTTTGCTGGGTGTTAGTCTCAAGATATCGGACTGCGATAATATCTACCAAATTGGAAAAAGTGTTTGGATTCGTGTCGTTTCTTACAAAACTAGTTCTGCAGCTGTGCAAAAAAGCTAAAACCTTACGCCCGAAGAAAGAGCAGAAAGGGAGATTTTGGTCAAACATAAAAAAGCAGCAGTTGAAAAAAAAGGACATAAGGGAAATATCAAGGGATCCTTTCTTTTGATCAACGGAGATAAGTATTCGGTGGAGGCAATGGAGGAAAGCACCGAGTTTGAGGAAGATATAGAGGTTCAGGTCAAGCATAACAGTGCACCAGCTACTCTAACTCATTAATTACGCTTTTTCGAAATTGAAAAAATCAAGAGTCCGAAGTGTTTTCTGAGGAGCCACCGAAAAAGCTCCCACAAATTGAAAACTTGAAGAAGACAAGCCCCAGACTGATCAGAATCAAAAGCAAAGACTCAAAATCCAGGCCTGACATAAACAAAAAAACAGAGGACCAGAGCACTAGAGGACAAGAGCACTAAAAGTAAATCAGTTCTGAAGCAGACCAGTCAATCTCCAGGAAATCTTTCAAAAACAACAAAAAAGCAGACGTATTTTATCAGCATTTCAAGTCCTGTGATTTGCGTCTGTACTTTTGATTAACTGTATGTCAATAAAATCGTTACCTTTTGCATGTTAGTAGTTATAATTCAGTATTTGTTTTATCGTTTTTTTGTATATTCTTTTAGCGTGTGTATTTGATATCTTTAGTAGGCAAAAACGGAAGCTTCTATTCAAAATTTTAGAACTGAGAATATAGATACAAACATTGCAAAGTCCATGAAAGAATGTCAGGATTTGGTTAGAGATGAAAACCTGACCTATAGTATATTTCATAAAAATATTAGAAGTTTGCCGAAACACTTGCCAGCTCTGCAGGTTTTGTGAGCAGGAATAACCTTTGACTTAGAGTGCATCATTTTACCAGAAACTAGGAAACTCTGTGAACTCAATCTGTTGAGCATCCTGGGATATGATATGGTGTACAACTACGATTCATTGAATCAATGTGATGGTACAGCTATTTATATAAAAAGTAGTCTAAGTCACCAAAGTGATATCATACTCTTGGGAAAAATAAAAATTGTTTTGACTAAAATTACTTTTGGAGAAAAACAATTTAGAACTATTTCAATATACAGATCACGATCTTTGGATAGAGATGAATTTAACATCAACCTCCTAAATTTTTTAGAATCATTGAGCTTAAAC
Source organism: Ceutorhynchus assimilis (assembly GCA_917834065.1). Classification (NCBI taxonomy): domain Eukaryota; kingdom Metazoa; phylum Arthropoda; class Insecta; order Coleoptera; family Curculionidae; genus Ceutorhynchus; species Ceutorhynchus assimilis. The sequence goes on from OU892277.1 coordinate 105,501,477, forward strand.
TCGGATGTAGATGTCATAGTTGGGGATATAAATATGAACTCGCTAGATGATCGGCATGAATTTGTGAATGAATATCTGAATCTTCTGAGTGCGCACCGGTTCAAATCAACAATAAATGATGCAACAAGACCTGAAACAGGGACCTGCTTAGATCACATCTTTGTTAGATTCAAGGACACAAATCTCACTATAGTGCCGGTGATTTGATTTTGCACTGACCATCACCCTATGCTGTTAAAAATCAGTAACCTGTCAACGAAGCTAAATGAAAAAAGCCTGAATACAGAAAGCAGGACAAAAACATACATTGACCATGACAAACAACAAGAACCTCAAATTGATTAACTGGAAAGATTTTTATAGATGCGAGGATGTTGATGAATGCATGAACATTTTTTGTAATAAAATACTTGCATTTCTCTTTGTAGAACCACAATTAAAATACGCCACTCAGAATTCAAGCGACCTCCCTGGATAACAAATGCACTCCTAGTATCCGTAGACAAGAAACATGAGTTGTAACAAAAATACAAAAATAGTGGATATAATGAAAACTTTCTTAGGGAATACAAAAGATACCTACAGAAACATGACAAATCAGCTAATAAAAGAAACAAAAGTAAATTACTATAAAAGTCAAATTGAAATAAATAAAGACTGTCCAAAGAATCTGGATAAATTTGAATAAACTAGAAAACAAATGTAAAGATACCGAAATAAAGCTATTAAAAACCGAAGAAGCGAAATACCTCACAAAACATACAGACATAGCAAATTCTTTTAATAAATTCTTTAGTGAAATAGGTCCTGAACTAGCATCGAAAATAAAACAGCCTAAACGGCAATTTCATCAGAAAATTATCACTGAGCAATTATATCTTCACGTCTCAAACAAACAGGAATTGAAAGAAGTGGTGAGAGACTTGAAAACATATAAAGCTCCTGGTTTGGACAATATACAAACACATTTCATGAAACGTTATAATAAATTGATCCTTGATCCTTTGGTGCATATTTGTAACTTATCGATGAAGCGTTGGATATTTCCAAAACCATTAAAAATAGCTAAAGTTAAACCTCTATACAAATCAGGCGACAAGTACAACGCTAATAACTACAGGCATGTATAGGCTATTTTTTCTGGCTTCTCCAAACTCTTGGAAAAACTACTGAAAAGCCGTTTTTTGAAGCACCTGAAAAAACATGGTCTAATTGGTGAGAGACAGTATGGATTTCTAGAGGGCAGATCCACACAGGATGCACTAGCTCATTTAAGAAAAAAGATTTACGAAGCAGTGGATAGCAAAAAACCCGCTTTGAGCATCTTTGTTGATCTGACCAAGGTTTTCGATACTGTGGATCACCAAGATCTATCCAAAACTTTGGATCGGCTGAGATTTAGAGGTAAAGTTTTAAAGCTTGTTGAGAGTTGTCTTCTTGAGAAAGAACAGTGTGTTGAGATAGGTACAGTATTGAGCACCTTCACTAGAGTACGATGCGGCGTTCCCCAGGGCACTGTTGTTGGTCCTCTTCTCTTTATAGTTTTTCTTAACGACATTTTTGAAATCGATACTATTGAAGAGATGTTTTGTTTTGCAGACGACGGAGTCTTTTTTTATGCATTTGACAACTGGATCTGATCTGAAGACATCAGTTGAACAGGATTTTTCTAGCTTTGTAGATTTTTTGCGAGCAAAAAATTGAGGCTCAGTAGACCTGGCCCCCCCAGTGGATAATTTTTATCCAAAACGCTAGCCCTCGTTCTCCAGAGCTAGCGCAACTTTTTCGAAAGCTAGCGCAGCTACAGGTCAAAAGATATGTGACTTCATATTCGTTGGGGGGGGGGGGGGCTAGGGTGACGCTAGCCCCCCCCAGTTATTCGATCTTCTCAAAAATGCTGGCGCACATTCGTAACACCTAGCGCAGCCTAGCGCAAGTTGTGTCATAGCCAGCGCAGCTATCGTAGCTGTCATACAGGGTGGACAAAAAAAAATCATGAGCCCCTACAAGTGATTTTTAATTTTTCAAAAATATATATGAAGCTTCGTTAAAGCTAGCGCAGGTAAAATTCGAGCAACCGCATTACCCCTTTAAAACATATACAGGTATTTATTCGCGGGGGGGGGGGGGGGGCTAGATCAACGCTAGCCCCCCCCCCCCCCCCCCCCCCAGTTGTTAAATCTTTTTCAAAAGGCTAGCGCAAGTTCGTGACACCTAGCGCAGCCTAGCGCAAGTTGTGTCATAGCTAGCGCAGCTATCGTAGCTGTCATACAGGCTTCCTTAAAGCTAGTGCAGGTAAAATTCGAGCAAACGCATTACCCCTTTAAAACATACACACATACAGGTATTTATTCGGGAGGCGGCTAGAGTGCCGCTAGCCCCCTACCCAGTTGTTAAATCCTTTCCAAAATGCTAGCGGAAGTTCTTGACACTTAGCGTAAGTTGTGTCGTAGCTAGCGCAGCTATAGTAAGTGAATGATATACAGGGTGAATTATGAAATCTTACAAAATGTCGCCAGCTCCAAGACAAGATTTAACGTTTACAAGCGCTATCTATTCGCGAAGTAGGTAACTAAAACTTAAACTCACAAAGAAATGAAAAAATTGAGGTAGGTATCTTTTTCAACCTTGATGCGCGCGCAACTAGTGGGTTGTACAGTGACTGTATTACCACAGTGGCGACAATAATTGCAGTCTTATTTATGATCGGCACTCTAGCCGCCTCCCGAATAAATACCTGTATGTGTGTATGTTTTAAAGGGGTAATGCGGTTGCTCGATAGCTGCGCTAGCTACGACACAACTTGCGCTAGGTGTCACGAACTTGCGCTAGCATTTTGAAAAGGATTTAACAACTGGGGGGGGGGGCTAGCGTTGATTTAGCCCCCCCCCCCGAATAAATACCTGTATATGTTTTAAAGGGGTAATGCGGTTGCTCGAATTTTACCTGCGCTAGCTTTAAGGAAGCTTCATATATATTTTTGAAAAATTAAAAATCACTTGTAGGGGTTCATGACTTTTTTTTGTCCACCCTGTATGACAGCTACGATAGCTGCGCTAGCTATGACACAACTTGCGGTAGGCTGCGCTAGGTGTCACGAATGTGCGCCAGCATTTTTGAGAAGATCGAATAACTGGGAGGGGCTAGCGTCACCCTAGCCCCCCCCCCCCCCCCCCCCGCGAATATAAAGCCACATATCTTTTGACCTGTAGCTGCGCTAGCTTTCGAAAAAGTTGCGCTAGGTTGCGCTAGCTCTGGAGAACGAGGGCTAGCGTTTTGGATAAAAATTATCAACTGTGGTTGGGGGGGGGGGGGGGGGGGGGGGGGGCAGGTCTACTGAGCCAAAAATTGATCATAAACTGGGACAAAACGGCGTTTATGCCCTTCACCTCTTACACCAAATATCAACCTGAGTTCAACGAGCTTAAAATAAACAATACTTTTGTCATAAAAGAAACTAGTTCGGTCAAATCTAGAGGTTATGATGGATTCCCACCATAAGTGGAACCACCATATGAACTGTTTCAATGAGAAAGTTCGGTGTTTGGTATACAAATTTAAATACTACAAAAGGATCCTAGATTCTAAAAAGCTGAAAGAATTGTATACGGCTTTGGTAGAACCACATTTAATATTCGGTAATGTGGCTTGGGGTGGAGTGTTAAATGAACATCTTAATTCTGTCAATTTCAGTCAAAAATTGATTTTGAAAATAATTTTCAATAAAGAAAGACTATATCCTTCAGATTTACTCTATAGAGATAGGATTTTTGATATCAGGCAACTTTATTTTGAACAACTGGCCATAATTTGGTATAAAACTCAAAGTGACTGTACTACAGCTCGAACTCAAGTTAACACGCGGCAAAGAAACTTAATAAGAGTACCAAGAATGCAGAAATCGATAGGGCAACATAGTAGCACGTTCATAGAACCGAGGGTGTTCAATTACCTGCCTGAAAAGATAAAAAAACAAAGAACACTGAAACATTTTAAAGTTTCTGTTAAAATCTGGATGCTGAGCTGTCCAAGGTGTCACATACATAATCTCATAGATTTCAAAAACCAGTGATAACTTGCTCATGTTTTCAGTTACTCGATTTGTCTTTCTATGTTTGCTTCAGATTTAGTTCATTTTCTTTTCGATTTGTTCTTTGAAACGTTTATATTTTTAGATGTTGTGCTTCAATTACATAGGTTATTTATTGCATTTGTTGAACACTGGTTGCCTTGCCATCTATGAATGAAAGGGCTCATCTTCTGTTTGAGAGCCCTCTATAAACAGACAAGTTCATCTTTCGTGGTATTTTGTTTATTCTGTGCAATGGCGAAGGTTTCTATGCCAATATATCTTATTTTGTTGATAGGTATACCGAATTAATTAAATTGTAAACCTTTGTAATCTAGCTCACAAATAAACTATTATTATTATCACTTCTATCTTCTGCTAATGATAATCCAGCTTTAAGGATGTCGGGAGAAAACCTTCCTATCAATCCCTCAGTATCTCTTCTTGGGGTGATCGCATCGACCAACTTGTCATGGCATGATCAGGTATCTTTGTGTCGTGCAAAAAACTTCTGAACAACTTCTTCTCCTTTATAAGGCTAAAATCAGACTATGTATGGAATACTCAGCCCACATCTGGAGCGATGGTCGCACGAATGGTTGGCTCTATTAGATGCAGTACAGAGAAGACTAATAAAAATGATCGATAATCCAACCCTTACCGATTTATTGTAATGTCTTGAACATAGACGCAAGGTTGCCGACGTTTAATTATTCTATTTCTATTACCATGGAAGATGTTCTGACGATCTGGTCAGCTTCATTCCAGCTAGGAGAAATTATTTAAGAACCACAAGAACTTCACAGGCATCCCATCCGTATGTGGTGAAGTTGGCTACCCAAGGACCTCTAAATATAGGGCTTTTTTTTTGGTGGCGAACTGCCCACATCTGGAACTCCTTGCCTCCTTCCTCATTTCCTGAACGATTCAACCTCAACGTGTTCAAATAAAGGGTTGATCGTCACTTAATTTCTTTTGCTCATGGTACCGCTTCGGTAGTACATACTTTGTCTTGTGTGATCGGACCAATATATAAAAAAAATCATGTGCAGGGCCGTACACGTGGAAGAAGTGAAACTTCCATCGTTTCGTATTGAGTGTATGGACGTCGCTCTCTCTTGCTCCATTCCCGTGGCATCAGAGTTGTACTGCGCGTGTGCGCGTCACACTTTCTATCCTCTTCCATTACTTAGTATTCAGGGAATACGTGGCTCTCTCTTGCTTGTACATTGCTTCCTAAACTATTCCCCCTTCGTGCAACTGAGACTTTGAACTTAGCACACGAGTGGGGGTTAAAAACGAAGGACCGCACAAAAGAGAGACGCGGATAACCGAAACTGTGTATTAGATATATACAAGTTCTACTCTACTCTGCCTTGCAAGCAAGGCCTGTGTTTTAGATATATCTCTCTTTCTCCTTCTGTTTACATTATATTGTTTTTCTTCCTCGTGTAACGAAATGAGCCTAACGTGACGCATCTTCCAAATCACGCTTCATTCTCAAAGAAGTTTCACTTCAAAAACTATCCTTTCCTCATACAACTTTTAGAGTTAGCGTATGAGTCGGGGTAAAGACGAAGGATCACACAAAAGGGAGACGCGCATCTGTAGTCACAAGGGCATCGGCGCTTGACAATAATAGGCAATCCTCTTTGCGTATAGTCCTTGGTTTGTGTCAATCGGTTGTCGGCTGTCATTGTCATTGGCTGTCTTTCTCTGTCCCTCTACGTTATATCTTTCTTCTCTCTTGTGTAACGAAATTTGCCAAAACGTGTTCTCCATTCTCGTTCAAATATCAGACCGCCGCCTAAGAAGTTTCAAGTAGATCTACAGGCACTGTGCTGGTTCCGATCGACCAAAATGACCAGACAGATCTATGATAATACAACTCAAAAGGAACAAGACGATAATGTAAGGGTAAGGACGAATTCCTCATTAATGAAGATAATCAACCATATCAAAGTAATATAGGAGTAAGGAGTCCGAGCACTATATTCAGGTTCATCAACAATTAAGAGAAGTGTAAGTAAATATAGCAAGCAAACAAATCCCAGTTTTTGATCCTGGTAAATGGATGAATTTTATTATCCAATCGAAACAATTTTCAGAAATTTGTGGTTGTTTCACCCAGGCAGAAAACATTATGACCTGATAATATTTACAAGAGCTAAGAAATTCTTACGATTCTTAAAAACCGATTTGTACTTTTGATAAACAATTATGTTAGAAATGTTCAAATACAGCAAAAGAAAGCACCATACTCGATAAAAAAGACTGTGAAAAATTTTTCGAGAATGATTGACCTGGTAAACTGGTGTATCCTAAACTGTACTGATGAGGTACAAGAATGCGGAAAAGCGTCTGTGGTTGGAACCGCTACGAAAACTGAGTATTTGACTGTCTAATAGTGAATGTATCTGGTACAGGAATTTATTCATGTCTTTTAACAGATAAAAGACCCGGCAATATTTAAATGGAAATTGGTTGGTAATCAACATTTTTTATCATTGGCGCAACCTTGTATATATGACAGGTGAGGCGGTGTCAGCTGTCAAATATTGCAATCTAAGATTCAAAAGCAGATTATGATGAAATATCGATTCCTACGAAGTCGACCAAGGTAAATCAGAGAATGTCAACCATTTTGACATCTGTCAAAACCTTGCCAAACGGCAGCACTCATATTTTTCAATATTTAATGATGTGTCATTTGACATTTTTAACTTACTTATGTAAATTCTGAGTTCGAAAATTGACGAAAACATTACAGAACTGTCAAAACCTGTCATTTATTTTAGTAGAAAAAAAAAAGATTCCAATCTGTTCTTTTTCATTTCAAGGTAGTTTATTGGTGATAAAACTTTAAACAAAGCTTATAGACATCAAATTTTGACAGCTGCCAAAATCTGGAACCTACGTATAAAGTTTTTTTCATGCTTTATCATAAAATAAGCATAACTTAAATTGGAACAGAACTAGATTTGAGTATTTCTTCAATTAAAGCTATTGTCAGATTCTGACAGCTGTCAAAATTTGATATGTATGAGCTTTGTTCAATGTTTTATCACCAATAAACTACCTTAACCCTTTCGAGTCTATCGGGACATATGCATCCCACTATTACTCTCAGAAAGTCTGGTGGTCCCATTTTATGTGTAATACAAACAATTCAGTCCTACACGGTCTTCCCCACGTGTTGAGAGCTATTTTACGTTTGGCAACGTCGTGAATGCGAGTTTTAGCATTGTCTATCAGTGGATTTTAGTGGCTTTCAGGTCTAAATATGTCCCATTAAAGAAGTCTGTTTGGCAGTTTTGGAACAAATACGTCCCAAAAAAAAATTCTCCCAAATCTGAAAAAAACTTGGCATTCGACTTTCTTTCAGTAGATAAAAAAGTCTACAAAAAATAAATAGAAAAATTTGCGACCAATTCAGAGTTAAAAAATCCGGGGAAAGGGTTAAAACGAAAAACGACCAGACTGGAATCTCTTTCTCTACTGAAACAAATGACAGGTGTTGACATTTCTGATTTTTTTTTTTCAATTTTTGAACTCAGAATTTACATTTACATCATGAAATATTGAAAACTGAAAATTATGAGTGTTGCCGTTTGGCAGGGTTTTGACAGATGTCAAAATGGTTGACATTTTTCGTTTACCTTGGTCGACTTCGTAGAAATCGATATTTACCTCATCAAAATCTGCCATAGTTACTCTGGTTTTGAATATTAGATTCCAATATTTGACAGCTGACACTGCCTCACGTGTCATATAAACAAGGTAGCGCCCATGCTAAAAATGTTGCTTACGGCATCCCCAATAACTTATTAATATTTCATCCAAATATCACGGGTAAACAATTTCCATTTAAATATTGCGGGGGTCCTTTTAAACAAGGAGAACAACACAGTTCAAACATAACGGATTTTTTTATAGTCACCGCATAGCCTCATCATGTTTCTGTTCTGGAAGGCTTAATTTATTATCGGATTATGCACTCATATAACAAGCGAATTTCACGGACACTAGTCGTACTCGTTTTTTTTTAGACCATTTTTATTGTCGCGGAGCAAAAACCTTTGAAAAAGTTTTTAATGAAAAATTTCATATAGCCTTCGCAACGACTTTGATATAGGGCACGCGGGAGCGACTGTTGCTTTTAAGGACTTTTATTATGTCACAGCTTCGACCAACTTGGGTTCCCATCATTCCAGTAAAATTGAATTCTGGATTGTTGCCCTGCATCAAAATTGAATGGACTGGTATACTTTGATCATGTTTAATTAGAACAGTGTATGAACGCTACTCATCAACATGGATAATATGTTTCAATGAGACAATATGGTCGAAAAAATTAATGCTGAACATTGGTCCTTCGAGCCGGATGAACTCAAAGAAATTATATTCAGGGCTGAACAATAGAGGATTTCAACTATTAAGTAAACTTGAAAATAGAAAAAGTAACGTGAATAGGAATATTTTTTAAATTGATGTTTTCGTGTTGTCGTCAGGAACAAAAAATATTGCCAATTCCAAATTTTGGAGCCAGAACTATTCTTGCCATACTGTAATTTAATTTTCATGGTTTGTTATTTCATCACGTTACAATGAACAAGATTAATAGCATAGAAATGGGTTGAGATGGAAAAATGAGGGATATTTGCACACACACCATCAAGTGCATATACATAATAAAAACACAATACGAACTTTCTATTGTCGACGATAATAGATCGATCTTTTATTATTTTTTCTTTTGGTGTTTGTTTGTGAAGGAACCGGAGACGTTAAACCAATATTAAGCCCAACAGAAAAGGAGACAACAACAGTAAACAATGCTATAAAATTGATAGGTTATCGTGGATTCGAATCAAGTTCCTTATTCTTATCGATTTTCTCCCGGAAGGCTTGCTGACCCTTTAAGAACTAATCAAGTAAACAACCTTATTTCGTTTTTTGTTTGTTTGAACCTCACACACGAAGTTTGGGAGGTTTTTCTTAGATGGGGACTTATGATGTATGAAAAATAAAAAAATGATACATTAGGAGCCTCTAAATTTGATGCATTTTTCGTCTCTAGATAAAGTTTGCATACACAAAGAGGAAGAAATCACCTAAATCGTAGACAGGTAGTATCTATTATAACAGTTAGCCGAATCGTCGGGTTGCCCAATTCCGCCAGCAGTAGGTTCGTATAAAACAAAAATTAATTATTTAGACGGTTAGAAAGTTGGGAATTGAAACACAATAAAAACGAAAATCAAAAACTAATTTTTTACGCGGAGGTTCACGGGCAAACATGCATGGGTTATTTCGATTTTCATTCTAAATTCGAATAAACGAAAAATCTCATTTCGCGTAGGGGGAATATTACGTAATGATGAAAAATTGCAGTTAAAATTGAAAATGAAAATAGAAATTCGCGGATGAATGGATCGGTGTTTTAAATCAGAGTTATGTGTTTGAAATAATAATATTTGATATCGAAACAACACGGGAAATCGTTTAATTAAAAATTGAGTTTTTTTCTGCTGATGGGGTGCTTTTTGCGGGCCACGGCGTGTATGGTAGCGACATGTAAAGCGAAATTGGATATTTGACAAGATATATTAAAAATCGATAGCTGTTTCATCTAAACAAAACAAAAAAATACATATTTAATTTGATTTATTTTATTTTTCATTTATTGTTTTTCAGTTCTCAAACAAATATAAAAAATTCTATAATACTTAAGCAGCTGTTGTAGTTATAAGACGCTTTCAAAATAATCTTTTATTCAATTTTATGCATAATATATTAATATTAAGGTTGCCTTTGTCTTCAGCTCAATCTTATTGAACTTTCGTTTCAAGACCTTTTCTTTTGAAATGTTATGTTGTTGATACGTTTTTCGTTTTATCCTAAAGAAGCATTTTTATTAAATCCTTCAAAATTCAATATCTTCACAGGGTGTTTCTCAAACAAGTAGGTACAAATATTTGAAGCGAACATTCCTGAGTTGATTTTAAAAAGTTTACGCACATACGAAGTAGGTACTTTAGCTTCATTTCGGATATTATATCATTTGATATATTATGGATGTATGCGTATTATTACATAAACATATCGAGACCATCCTCTACACCGCATTGAACATTCCTCGATTCGTGCCAGCGTTACATCTTATTATTTCCCTTTCATTTAATTTGATAATGTCACGCGATTAAAATTTTGAGAGAAACCTGGGCTTTGAAATGTCAATATTAGATATTTTCGATGTTTCATTGTTTTCAATATCGAATATTTTAGGTCTGTTCCAACCCGTCAGAAAACCGTCCCAAGAACGGTTTCGGAACCACTTTGTATACGAATTTCGGATTCGACGCAAAAATTTCACGTTTTGCGCAGAATCTTATGGTTCCCTGCTGGGTTGAAACAAGGCTAAAGTCCAGTGTGTTGATGATTGATTTCACTAGAGAATATTTTTTCATAGGCGGCTACGACATTTACAGATTTATTTTTGATAACAAATCTCAGTTTTTTATTAGATTTCTGGGGTACAGCTGTGCCAGCAACTTAAACGAAATCTGATCTGTGGATTTCATATCCTAACCTAACTATAGCGGATATGACACACATCCATATCCATTCAGTTAACAGAAACTGTCTATCTACCCGTTCAAAAGTTGTAGGAAAAGAATACATTGAAAATCTGAAGGTGAAGATAGGAAGAAGTGAAGATACCGATAGGTTATTTTTGAACAGACCAACGAAATAAAAGAGGTCAAATCCTGATTGATTTCAATTAGAGTCGTTACTTGTGAGAGGTGCCAAATGGGTGATGAACACCCTTTTAAAAGAATATAGAGCGGAAATAGACGTGGCAGAATCAGAAACTAAATTGCTGAACTGGCTAAGGGCAAGAACACCGAAACTGGTACTGACAAAGGACAGTGCCAAAGAAGAATTTGAGAAAAAAGGCAAAGTGCTGACAAGCAATTGAAAATGGTGCGTAACTAGTAAAGGGTCTGGGGAGCAGACAGACGGAGCTCCGGAGGATACCGAACGATATTCCGCGTGTGGCTAAATTTACCAAAATGTTACACCGATCCTAATGGGTTCGTGCAGGATCGGCTAAAACGCCCTCCGTTGACAAATGTATCGTTATAGCTTAGGAAAGGTAATGTTTTGCGCACTTCATCACTTCAATTTCTACGATTACTTTCACAGGCATGGTGTGGCATTTGGGATACGCACGACGCACGGATTTTGACGCAAATGGTCCCTGGTTCGATTCTCGTTGAAAAGCAAATTTTTTTTCATTTTTTTTTTCTTTGGGGTTTTTATTTTTCTTTTAAAGATTAATAAGAGGACGGGTTAGTTTGGGTTAGTTTTGATTTGCTCCGTTTCGAAATACCAACATACAAAGATTAGTACTTATTACGAATTACGGACCTCCTTCTGTCTGTTCCCCAGACTCTTGTCGTAACTAGCTAGAAAAAGACCCAGATCGCAACAAATTTGCAATTTCGGTGAAATTAAAAAATCTGTCAGACGGAATTATGCGCGATATTATCAAGACCGTGGGAAGGTCGATACTGGATCGTCCACAAGATGAACGACTTGGTGTACAAGATGCCACTTTCCCTGAAAGCCAAATAAAAGGTTACTTAGGAAGGATGATAAACAAGAACACAAGGCGCCGAGTAAATTATTTTTAAAAATTTAACCACCTTCTTTGAGGATATTGATAGCAGAAGCGAGGATAAATAATTACGTTTAGGGTGAACAGAAGTATTTCTATAAAAAGCTGCTAAGGATGTGAATCAACCCTCGGAAAACCACAGAAAAAAATGTCCTAATGTCATACTCGAAGAGTTGGTAATGTGAAAGCAAATTGTTTGTAAAAGAGCCGATTATTGTGCTGATACCCTATTTATGTTTTGATAGAACCCGAAACACGATGGCAAGAATTTAATTTTTTCTATAATATGTAATTTAAGTAAATTTAAAACCCCATAATCAACCACAAGAGTTTTGACTTCTGCCACAATATTTATTTTGCTCCTAATTTGAACCTAAGCCAGTTCCACCAGCAGGAAACTTTCTACCTTCTGATAGCTATTGAAAAAAAGTTTAGTTTAATGCCGTAACATTGATACCAACAAAAACTTGTAAATCCAACATGATGCGAGTCGAAATCTGCGATTCAGCTTCTTTGCGGCTGAGGAAAACGACTTTTTTTTTACAAAGGAGCCAAGAAAATCTTTTCGGGTCGCCCATGAAAAAGTAACTTTATTTGTATTTTTATTTGACAAAAAGTGTTCGAGACGCCATAAAAACCACTTTTTCTATCAAATAACATTAAAAGTCAACGGGATGCGGTTTTTCAAAGGCCAAGTCCATGCTTTGAATACTGAATCTTCCGCCAGACAGAATTTTATCGGTCTAAAATATGTTATGGATAAAGGCACAAGGCAAAAAAAAAAAAAAAAAATTATTATCAAATAGCAGACAAGATCCCAGTATGTATACATACACAGTGATCTGGCTCTTCGCGTTTGTTGCAAGTTTCTAGAACTATCCCAGATCAATTTACATTATTTTTCCGATTTTTTCAGTTTGGATCATTGTACTATACAAATATGATTTCGCCTATGAATTTTTCTGTTTGCGTGATCATGGTATCCATGCATAATGGTTTAGAATATGCAACATCACAAATTGTTCTGACATAATTACATAATTTGAAAAGCATCAAATGATAAGATGAACAAATGGTAACTAGTTTTCCAGATAATTTCTCTGCATGGAAATAGTTGATAAGGATAGAAGGGCCCAGAAAATATAGCCGGCTGAAAACTGTACCTTCATACAATAAATACGAAGTTTGCTTCTCAGAACTGCATCAGAAAAAGCATCTCTGGATTTTTATGTAAAATTTAAGAAAAGCAGGAGTGGATATAAAATTTAGAAGCTTTGTAACATTTCTGGATATAATCTTGATAAAGGTATCTATGCCAGGAAATCTGCACGTGATCATCACTTTGGGATTGCTCCCGAACGAAGAGTGTTTCAAGCTATATCATACACAATTCTTTACTCATTAAAATACTTTAAATTCCCAAAATCATCATCATCGATCACTGGACACCAAGTATGATTATCTTCTATTCTATGCGTATTGCGTGTTTTCTGGTGGCTATATAAAACAATTCTGGAGCAGCACACTCATCCACAGTCTTGGCACACCCAGCCTCTGACAGCATTGTCTCTTTCTCTGTTCTCTCGTTCCTTCTTGCGGTCTCTCTTTTCGATCTTGTGACTGCATCACTCTTTCCCTCTTTCAGTTGACTGTAGAGAATCTGTTAACACTAATGTTCGTTCGTCGGTCCTGTTATTTAATCCGGTTCCTTCTTAGGCAGCGCTGGCGGTATTTTTTTTAGGCTTTTTATATGTCTTCTGTGGGTGATCGATGTTTCTCAGCCATGTTATTATTATTATTATTATGATTATTATTATTATTATTATTATAGGTATCTGCAGTAGACGGACTAAATCCGATGAAACTGCTGAATCTATTTGAGTTGTTGTTTAAAGATTAGATATTTGTGGAAAGTCATGCATTGCACTTGCCAAAAGAGCCTCTGCGCTCTTAATAGTCCTCCTGAAACTTAGTTGCCTCATATGGTATAGTGCATAAAAAACGTTGTGCTTTAGTTCTTCATTTCTTGGTCTAAACGGTTTTTGAACTGGTTCTTTGTTGTTGACGTGACAGTGTTGTTACCAAGACTGTTCCAGATATTAACCACCCTATTTGTTAGAAAGTTTCTTCTCATTAGCTTGTTACATTTTGTTACATTTCTCCTTGGAAAGCTTTAGATTGTGTCCCCTGAGATTGGTGTTTTGGTTGAGGTGGTAGATCTCTCTTAAGTCGCATGCACAGTGCCTATTCATTATTTTAAAAGTTTCAATGAGATCTCCCCTCATTCTTCTATCTTTTAGGATGGTTAGGTCTAGCTGGGTTAATCGTTCCTCATAGGGCAGTTCATGAAGGTCTGGAGGCAGCTTAGTTATTCTTCGTTGTACTCTCTCAATTTGCTCTATGTCTTTAGCATAGTAAGGATTCCAAATAGTTTGTGCATATTCCACTCTTGGCCTGACATATGATTTATTCAGCTTTAGTATCATATCTTTGGAGAGGTCTTTAAATGATTTTTGTATGAGGTAAATCATTGAATAGGCTTAAATAGGCAAAAAAGAGTAGAGGACCGAGAACTGATCCCTGTGGTACTCCACTATGCACTCTGTGCTCTTTTGAAAGTGTTGGATCCACACGCACCTGAAAAGTTCTTCCTATGAGGAATCCTTTGATCAACTGGAGTAAATTGCCCCTAACTCCGACGTGTTCGACTTTATGGATTAGAAACTGTGTTCGTATTTTGTCAAATGCTTTTTGGAAGTCAAGATAAATCAAATCGATTGGTTCGTGGTTGTCATCTGACAGTGTCCAGTGGTTGAGTCTTGTTAGGAGATTTGTAATCGTCGATTTCCCGGAAAGAAAGCCGTGCTGCTGAGTTGGTATGACTCGTGTGTCCATGGAAAATTGGGTCAGCTCTTTTGCGATTATTTTCTCCATACAGTGTACTCGTTAAATTAATAAGTCGATAGTTTTCTGGATGCTGTTTATTTCCTTTTTTATATAGGCATCACCACTGCTTTTTTCCATGCTGCAGGGAATTCCCCTGTTTTTGCTATGTTATTAAGCATGTCAGCTAGTGGCCCTTTTAGCACCTGGATATAGTTCTTGAGGAAGACAGGAGGGATTTCGTCGAGCCCTGGACTTGATGATAGTTTAAGTGATTTTACTGCTGTTTCAACTTTTTCCGGAGTGAACACGATATTTTTTAACTCGGTTATAGCATATGCATATGGTAGTGTGGGCAGAACCGTATTCGAGTTGAGCACTGTGAAAACTTTCTCAAACTCTTCTGCAAAACACTCTGCAATATCTTGATTTGATGTTTGTGGTTCTTGTGTTATTTTATCAATTAGGCTAAATTTGTGATGTTTTGTGTTGAGGGTGCGGTTTATGTAGGCGTAGAATTGTTCACTATTATCCAATAGGTTATGTTCATAGGTTTTTCTAGCTGATGCTATGCATGCCTTGTCTTGTTGCTTTGTTGCTGGTATTTTTGGTAGCTTGCTTCTGATTTGTTACTTCTATATGTATGCCAATAGTCTTATTTTCTTTGGATCTCTTTGAAGACTTCCCTGGTCAGCCATGGTTTGTGTGTATTTATTTTTTGAGGTCTGATTGGAATGTAGGTGGTTATTGCTATAGTCAATACCTCATGAAACTTCTCAGTAGTCATTGGATTTGTTACTTGCTGTAAATGTTGCTGTAGGCTATTTCTCACTGCTTCATAATCGGCTTTCCAGAATTGCCTCTTGTAGACTTTGTGTGTTGGCTGTGCAGTAATCTGGAGCTGCGATTTGGTTGTGAGGACTATGTGATCACCAGTAGTCCATGATGTTGTATGTCAAATACAAGTTTCTTCTCATTAACTATTAGTAAGTCCAAGAGTGTTATTTCGTCATTTTTGAACCTAGTTGGAAAGTTTACAAGTTGATGTCCACGGTGGTTCTTGTAGCTTTCCAAGAAGTCATGGCTGCACTGGTTGTGGGGGTGCACTTCCAAGGCTTTCCAGTTGATTTCTAGGTAATTGAAATCTCCCATGATATAGACAGGCTCTTTAAGGGCCATAGCTTTCTCGATAGTCTGCATAAGAGCACGGTTTTGTTCTTCTGTGGTCTTTTGCTTTGGTCTATAAATACATGCAACCAAAAGTTTGATTTTGCTTAGCTTAATTTTGACCCATAGTGATTCAACTGTAGCTGACGTGTAGAATTGTTGACTGATAATAGCATGTGTACCTATTGTGCCCGGCAATGTTGCTTTTGACATACACACAAATACCTCCTCCTTGCGTTCCTTTATCTTTGCGGAACATCATATAGCTTGGTATGTGCACAATGCTATCGGGTATTTGATTGGTCAACAATGTTTCGGTAATCAAGATGATAGTTGGATCTGTGAGTTGTATGCTAACTTTCAGTTCGTCAAGTTTATTTACCATAGAGCATAGATTACTATACCAAAAGGAAACCTGAATAAATGATTCAATTGGTTTTTTGAATCTTTATTTTCCTCGTTGTGAGAAGAAACTATTCTTGGTACATTAATAATATATCTGAGCCTTATGTTTACTTCCCCCTTTGACTTACGTTCGTCGAGATCTTTAAGAACAGCTTTTAGGTGTATTCTCTGCAGAGGTGTTTGATCCGCTTGGAATTATATATTCTCTTCATTTTTGTTTCTTAAAATTTCCCTAGCTACCGTAGGTGAAGAAGTTATTATCCGGATTGGCCTAACTTTGCCTTGAGCGGGTGCTCCAAGCCGATAAACTTTGATTTCGTGTTTTTCAATGTTGTTTTTAATTTTTTTGACCATAGTTACTGCTTTGTTTAGGTCGTGGTCATATTCACCTTGCTCTGAGCTGCCTTCTTTGATTCCAAAAAGTCAAATATTGGATGCTCGCCTCTCTCGTTCAGCCATTTCACACAAAGCCGGTTCAATAGACATGTTCTCAGTTGTAGGAGCTTTTGGTTCAGCCTTCTGTGCATTTACCTCGTTATTTAGTTTTTCCACCTGGTTTTTTAGGTTTGCAGTGTCTGCAACTACTTGGGCATAGGATGGTGCGCTATTTTCTACGTTTTCTTTCAGTTTCCTGGTTACCTTCTCCCGGATATTAATCCTGTTATTCATTTGTGGTAGGTGTTTTGCTGTAGTGCTGAATAAATCCAGACAGTCTGAACAGAAGAATTTAAGGCTGTTGCGGGTTGAGCACAGTACTCGAATCTCATTTGAGCCAAAGTCGCAGCAATTTTTGCAAAAAATATTCTTGCACATGTCACAAGCACAGCCAAAAAGCTGTTTAATTTCTTTTGACCTTGTGGTGTCTATAAAGAAGCAGTCTTCTTTGCATTTCGAACATTTCAGTTCGGTCATGCTGAGTTTTATGGGTTATGTTATGAAGTTTTTGTATTTTGGAATTTTATCACTAGAAACACAATTTTAACACTAGTTCAATGCTTTTCAAACAAGGGATTCGTTTTTCAAATGTTTTTTGATTGTAACAGAGTCTTTTCAGTTGGTATGTCTCAAGTTTATTCCACTTTTTCGCACGTAAACAAAATCGACTTCATCCACGACACTCTAACCTTACAATGTTAGAATTGATATTAGAACTGCATTGTAGACGTAAAGTTTGGTCTCAGCGCTGATGTCGTGATTGTTGAAGACTCTCTCTAGAAGTCGCCCGAGCGCCGCGCTAGCACACTTCAAGCGATGTTGGATTTCAGCATGAATGGTTGCATTTGCTGACACATGGCCCCCAAAGTATGGGTAGTGTGCTACGTTCTGCAAATAATGGTCATTTATAGTTATATTTGGGCCTTGGGGATAAGTGCTCGGTGCGGGTTGGTGGCGGTGCAGATTGTGTGTCTTGTTAAAGTTGACCTCTAGGCCGATTCTCCTGTATTCCTGATTGAATGCATTATTAATTGCCTGGAGATCTTTCTCTGTATTGGCCATCACGACGCTATCATATATACTGTCATCTTGGCTCGTAAGATTGAATAAGCCGCCATCAAATATGTACAGCATTTCTATTTCTGACGGCAGGTGATCGTCGACAAGGTGAAGTATGGATCCTAGAAATAGAGAAAATAAAGTGGGTACAATAACACAGCCCTCTTTAACGCCTGTTATTATTTGAAAGGACTCTCCTTGTTCATCGTTGCTTTGGTAAGTTGCATTTATATTATCATGCAGCAGGCGGAGTATCTGGATGTAATTTCGCGGACACCAACCTTTGCCAATATTTTCCAATGAGCTTCTGTGTTCACCGACTCAAATGCTCGCACTAAATACCTATACGAAGGCTATGCATGAGAGAGATTTTGTCCTCTGGATTTCTCTTGCATTTTTTCTTCAATGAAAATCATGTCAGCTGTATCCCGGTTGGGTCTAAAGCCACACTGTGTCTTTGGGAGGTTCTGCTCGGCAGTTGCGATTAGACGATTTGTTGATATCCGGGCAAGTATATTTCCCGCAACAGAAAGTGAAGATATTCCTCTGTATTTTCCACATATTGAGCCTTGTCTCCCTTTTCAAAAATAGCAACTATGGAGGCTTCCCTAAGTTTGGCAAGTGAATAATGGCCGTTTCCACCAACTATTTTAGGAAAGCATCAACGATAAGTATTCCTCAACACGTTCTCTGCCGGATCGGTCAAAATGACCAAAACAAGTTCTATAAAATCAGGTTCTTCGGCACTAACAGAGTTACTAAATCTGTCATGACGCACGTTAGCAGGGAACGTGTTAAACTCACCTTTGTCCATGGCAGACTGTCATTTTAAGGAATACTCATCATTACGGCTTGCCCAAAATAGTTGGTGGAATCGTCAATTAGTACGCTGTTATGTAACATATCGAATATAATGAACATGTAACTTTATCAACTGAACACATAAGAACTAGCTTCTTTTTTTGTTTTAAAAATCTATGAAAAATATATTGCACTAACTTCATGCTCTAACCGAATTAAGAAAGCGATAATTAATTTAAATCTTCGCTCACAACCGTGGATTGCCTGACCATCCCTTTTCCAATTGCCCTTTTGTTCAATTATAGGACCGATGTCGTAGCCAAAGTCTGGCCCTTGAATGTGACTTTTCCGAAATGGATTTTTTTTGTGAAAAAAATTTGGTTTTTGAAATAATTACCAACCCTATAGAAAAATATTTTAAAAAATTCGTTCATTTGCATTTGTTCCGCTAGAAGTAGAGAAAAAGATCATTAATGGAACTTCTGCAATATGTTGTTCACGCATAACATGCCTGTAAATTAGTAACCATCAATATGGTCAATTTTTACTAATTGAGGGTTTTTGACTTTTGAACCACCATACCAGGACATACAATTATCAAACAATAGATACAACAATGTGAAAACTGGCTTTAATATTTAGTCCTTCGCATTTTGCAGCAAAAATGAATGAAACATTGGAAATTTAATTATCAGCGATTCCATTATTTATTTTGTGCATGATCGTACAAATCGTACAAGCTTTCTGGCAACGTTTTGCAACTGTTCTGGATTATTCTGGAAAAATATTCGAGAAACATCCTACTCATGTTTTCATCGTTTTTGGGATAAAAAATTAGAATACCTACGTTAAAAAGTTACTTCATTTAAAACTGGTTCCATCTATTTAGAAAAGTCCTGCCCTATTTTACTTGTCCTTTTTGTGGCATTCCTCAATAACATGGTCTCTATTTTGCATACATATAGTTTACTTTGTACGTGTAGATTATTATCTTTTTCCTGATTCTCCTCGGAAAATGCTATAAGCAATAAGTTCGCCTAGAAGTTACTACGCGGTGAATAATAGAAACAAGCGTGTCAGTAGTTCATTAAAAATGCCATTCGAAATGTGACATTAGGCAACAATAACAATGAAAATTTAAGTTCTCTCTGCATTTTTATTTTGCGGAAACGAACCTTCAAATAAAATAATACGACGGCTTTCCTCGGTCCATGTCGCATAGCATTATACAGTTAAAAATTACAAAAAACTTTTATGTAGTGCAAACATTTGCATATACGGACGTCGCCTGGGTCTGGACTATCAAAATGAATGAACGAGGGCAACAGATGGCCTATTTAATACGAAATTAAAGAGTTTTTTTTGGGTGGTAATTTATGGTTATTATTTGGTTTACTTTTTGTTCGAGTAGAAAAGTTTTAATTCCCACTTATGTTCATGGAAATTATTGACATCAAGGCTCCGCACTTGATGAAACGCTCTCAATATGCAACAGAGTCCCTTGTGGATCTCCAGCTACTAATGAGGTTGAAACAGAGAAATAGATCGTGCCGATTAAGTTGGTTCCACCAAAAACGTCAAAATGTTTCACTATGGCTGCATAAAATACAAGACCACTATCAACAGAACAAGAAGTTATAGACCTGTAGTACAAAGGTACTTTTCTCGAGGATCACAATATGGAAGAGGGGATTGACAGAAGACCTGCATTTCTATAACACTACTGTTGGAAAAGGACAAGTAATAAAAAAGTTATTGAAGAACTTGTAAGGAACCTATTACAATTCCTTTACATTATTATTCGTCGATTTGAATCCAAGTCACACATTGATATGTATAAAGCTCCTAGCAACTATCAGGCAGTAGATCCTCTTACTGTTATATACAATATCACTGCGAGCTCTTCATGATATGGAAAAACAAATTTTAAATTGAATGCGGTGTTCAACTGAGAGCTATACTAGATGGGTATGAATATGAACAGCAAAAGTCTTAACGAAGTGCTTGCTCCAAGTGCACTTGGATGAGAACTTGGACCAATTAAGATGGCAGCTTGCCTACTTACTAAAGACCTATCCAACTTGACTTGGATGAACAGTTGATACGATCCAAGTATCGTCAAAGTGAGGCACGCAGCTTCCGAGATTACTTGATCCAAGTACACTTGGACCATGTCAACCTGGCATTGCTTATTTTTGATTTGCCGATAAGATCGTCCCAAAAATGGACTGGAGAATGAATGAGGGCTTGTTTGATTTCGGCCCCTCAGGAATGACAATCATCAAGTTTTCAAAGTGAAAGGTCAAGAAATCAATCAAGTCTTAGGCCTATATTAACCATCCACATCCTAATATGTCCGAAAGCGAAAGTAGCTGTTTGGTTGTTTACGAGCTTGAGACAGAAAGTTATGTGTCATGAGAATGGAATAAGAAAGTGGCGTCCAAGACAATACTCTGAATTGTTAGAAAGTTCTACCTTCAGCAGTGGGCAAAAGTGTTTACGTTATAATGATGATGAGGATCAGAGCAAAAAGATCTAGTTAAAAAGCTAGTTGCACTTATAGTACAGTGGGTCTTATTGGGCCAGTAAGAAGTATTGTGGGAGGAATGTTTGAATGGAGTAAATTTATCGTTTTTGGGTATTCTATTTTTTGAGTATTTCTACAATCACAATTAAACAAAATATCATAGAGGAAAATCATTCTTGGATTAATTATCTGTAGATACACTTTAGAATATTACAAAGGTTTTTATTAATAAAACTTCGAGAGCCTCAATAAGTATTTCAAAGTAAAACCTGCCATTAGGATTAGACGATATTCTTGCGAATTTCTATATTTCAAGAATAGCAAAATTTTATTTTCCATTGGGAATCGGCACTATACTTTTTTCTTCTTTACAAATTTGCTGAAATTTTCAGGTTTATCTCTTTCAAGTGAAATCTGGGACACTGATTTACTCGAGACCGGATGGATATTTGTCGCTTTTATGTGCTTTCCGTGGGAGTTTTCTCTCTGTCCCACCTCAAAATTTATTTAGCGGAGTAGAGTGTGACCCCTCTAATGCTATTTATTCTACAAACGACAGTCGTTTGTTTTAAAGAAAGTACGGAGGAGCGTCCTAGAGTCGTCAAATTTATGTTTCGTAAGATGCCCATTGTTTGTCAGTCCTAATGGAGCACCACGAGAATGGATAATGAAATAGTGGGTATACGTTTTTTCACAAATAAATTGGTTTAGAACCAGCCTTAATAGAAAGTGAAAAGTTATTGCTAAATAATGAGTAGAAGTATTTTCGCAAAACAGCCCTTATTAGCCTTAGAGATAAGAAGAGAAATATTGGAAAAGAGAGATAAAATGTAAAGTCAAAAATATCTGAACAAAAATTTATGAAAATCTGATGAAAACATTGGCACTAAACCAAAGTATTTAGGTACCACCTGTCGAGGGGAAAAATCTCCACTCGGAAGGTGATCCACTACAAAAACCAATGACAATGTGAAGATTTGGATCAGAAAAAGTAGAAATCTGTCTGTGAAGGATATGTCATCGTATCTGTAAACCAAGCTAAAATAGGAATAAATTTTTTTGTACTTCCAAATGAGACTCACGAAGTACCATTGGATGATCATTGATTCAACAAGATCACGTAGTTATGATGAAGAATGTAAAAGTTTTAAAATTGTTTAATTTAGATTCAGAAATGAAGAAGACAGCTGTCTAAAAAGCTATAGAAAATCCTATGTTGCCTTATTCCAAGTTGAGCTTATGGTCAAAAGAAAATATCGAAGTTTATGCTGAAGAAAAATCTGTAGTAACATTGAAACCAAAATTGGACAAAAGAAGTATATTTCCAAACGCATATTACTAGGTACTCTATGACAACCTGTATGTATATACCATGATTGAAAATTCCATTGAACTTAAAGAATATGAAGCATGTGGATTCACTGAATGTATGCCTAACTGATCTTGAAGATTCAGATGGAGAAGACATGGAAGTCGATGGATTGGTTTTGAACGATGAACTTTGCAGTATACTTGAGGATCAGTAAGATACTTAACTCAGAAAACAAAGAACAACAGAAGGACTACTATTCAGAAATAATACCAAAATGAAAATTCTGGACAAAAAAAGGAACGAACAAACACAAATTTGACATGTTAAATATCAAAAGTATGTAAGAAGCAAGAATTGCTTCCAAGGAATGAATCTATTACCTTTCTCGTCACAAAATTCGACGTCTTGAAGCGTTGATTCTGAAGAAAAAAAAAAGACTAAGAACAAGTCATAACACCCGCTACATCCTGCTTCGTCAGTTCCGTTCTTCATCAAACAACCTTTAATGAAACTCTTTCCATAAGGACGTCGCCCTTGAAAATTCACTTGACTGACGTCTTCAGTACTATATCACCAAATCTCTTCAGTCGTGTAATAGAAAAACTACAGTCGTCGGCAAGGAGCAATACGCAATAGAAAACCAATCGATTGCATATATTACGTAAAACGGAGAAACCCATTAGATATTTTGCTGTTGTTGTGCAGATAATTAATAATTAAATTATAATATGTTCTTAGTTATTAGTACAACACGGTGAATGTATAAAATTAGCAATATCAAAGAAACCCGTCGGAAACTATATTCTAATTTCCAATCAATTGCATCCCCTTCAAATTATATCCCGATCGTGGCGCTCAACAATGAAATATTATGTTTCCTGTTAAAAGCCTCGTGAGCAAAGTGAAATAAACACCTCCGAAGGAAGACGTTTTCTGAGAATGGGGTGCAAGGGGTGAATGTTATCTCGAGAGAAAATTGTAATTTCGTAATTACTTTAATAAGAATTCGGGCGGCACAGTTCAAAGTTTAGAGTTGAAGAGGGTTCAAGTTGCAAAAACATTTGACAGTCGGATGCAAAAATTTTATCTTCTGAGAGTTTTCATTCAAAAGGAAAAAGTCAATAAGGATGGGCCTTTTACAGGAAACAATATAGACTTGTTAACAAACATTTAAACGATAAACCTAGATCATCATAGATTACTTTATAGGTTAATTATAATCCAGGAGCAAAATTTGCTTGCATACGAACAATCTGCGAACTATTCTCCTTTTAAATCCAGAAAGTTTATTCGAGATTCATCCGAGTGCGGCTTTAATAAAACCCAATAAACATAACTTGCCTGGATTACATAAACTACACGCAAATGCGCTACTGAAATATATTCCCCCTTCTCTAAATTTTCCCTGCAGCCAGCAGCGGCATCCCGTTTTCTCTCGTTTCATGCTCCCGCTGGACTGATTTAGGGATATGTTTTGGAAAAAGAATAAAAACAACCGGAAGCACTTTCAGTGTGCGAAGGCTTTTCATATGCGCGAATGCTTCATTATGCTCGCTCTAACAATAAAGGTTATAACTCATTAATTCTTAAATAGCATTACTATGGTCGATGTCGAAATATTTCTATTTGAATTAAACAAAAAGAGAAAACATGTTTTGAAAAAGTAATGGAAATGAAAGGCAAATTTTGTAAAACATTTTTCGACACAAAATAATAAACTAATCAGGTATTTTACCTTCAAAACCAAAGATAAACAAGTTAGAAAATTTATATTAATTAGCCACCAAGAGAAACTCTTTTCAATCTAGTAATATTAATCTTCATCAATTCATTACTTTACCCAATTAATATTTTTTCCTGAGAAAAAAAAAGAAACTTTCCTCTAATTAAACGACTTTTTCCCTTCATAAATATGAAAAAAACATTGTTAAAATACCTCGAACCCGAACTAAACCAACACGAACTTCTTGCATTTACAAAACTTAACAAACTTCGGCGGAGTCCGCCTGGATTTAATTAACTTAATTAGTGAATTCAACTTTCTTGAAAGATAACATTGTTATTTCTTTCCTTACCCGGCGTTCGTTCCTCCTGATACCGGGGTCTTTAGCAGAAGGGGTAGATCGAGGGGTAGGTACATTTCTATTCCAGGTAAGTTGAATGGAAATTACCAAAATAGTTTCAAAGATATTTCCGTTCGGGATGGAATTAATTCAGTTTTGCCCTCGATATTGATAGTAATTACAAGTTTAAAACTTTGCGACCTTATTTAATGACATTTGTTGAAACTGCAAAAAAGTATTAACTTTCAAAATGGCTTTCGTTTCATGGACCTTTCAGGTCACAAGTGTGGAATATTGGCAGTAGACCGAATTATGGTATCCAAGCCAGTACGATAACACGCTATAGCGCACGAATAATGTACAACATTTTATCTACAACTGTTTATGACTGGTCACTGATAGGGGAAGAAGAGGTTTTTGACATCAACATAACCCCTTACATGATAGAAAATATTCCAAAACATCTTAAAAATAGAACACGAAATAATAAATACAACGCCGAATTACGCTGGATACAACTAACAAGAAAACTACTCACTTTTTCCAGAGGCATCATTCTCAATAGCACGCTTAAAATATACACTGAAACATTTTTTGACGCATCTCTGAAACAATACAAACAAAAGGTGATCAGAAAAAAAGATCCTCCATCGAAGCAATCTTCATTCTTATACAAAGCCCAGATATTTTTTTCATAAAATAGGCCATGAAAAATTGCTGGAAATAGTTTTCAAGTTTGTAAGTTGACCGCTAGGGGGCGTAACGAACACTCGAAAACATAATACTGTGATTATCTTCAAAAAACGCCCACTTAAGGTATCCTAAAAATTTGATTATTGAAATCTTGATGAAATTACGAAAAAATTTTGTTAAGGATTTTTTGCCCTAACTCTTCAAATAAGAGGTGGGGGAAGCTTCAAACTTGTTAGGAACAAAAGTTATATAGATGGTAATGATGGCACGAAGATCACGGAATTAACTCTTAGAACACAAGATATACAGGTTGAAACGACGAAAAGTGCAGAATACCTAGAAGTTTACATGGATATGGATCTGAGAATGACTGCTCACGTGATAAAGATTGCAGAGAAAGCTGTAAAAATTACAAACGTCTGGCAAGAACAAGCAGAATAACAAAAAGGAAACTGAAAGCAAGCACGGTGCTAAATGTAGTACTCTATGCCGCGCCTGCTTGGAGCCGGGAACTTAAATATAAGAAATACAGATGGATCCTCAGCGGTGTAAATAGGAGATTGGCGATTGCCATAGTGGGTGCTTACAGGTAGCGAACAGCCGCTACTGTTACAGTGGAGATTTTTGCTTGCCCCCTATCGACCTGGTAGTGGAGGAACGGGAGTACGTGTATATGAACTGAAAGGAAATCAGAGTGGTAGCCACAGAGATAATATGGCAAAAACGGCAAGAGCGATGGAACAGCTACAACGGATGGGCAAAAAACTTTGTAAAAGAGATTAGCGCATGAACAGATAGGAAGTGGGGTGTCCTGAACTATTACGTGACACAGGCGCTCACGGGACATGGCGTTTTTTGATCTTACCTGAAGAAGATTGGAAAGCAGGAGACGGATGCCTGCTGGTATTGTGGGGGCTGCGACTCCCTAGAACATACACTGTGAAAGATTCGCGGAATACAGCGAGCGGATTATCAAGAGTGTTACTCTAGAGTCACATTAGAAAATTCAGGAGAGCTGCTGCTGAGCAGCAATCGTTGCTGGGATGCTGTGGCGGGCATGTTCCTGGACATCATGAAGGAAAAAGAGAAGGAGTTTCTTGTCACATTTCACATACCATTCATAAAAATGAGAAACAATTTTGAGGACAGAATTGAGCCTTGGGGAACATCGGCATTTATAGGCATTATATCAGAAGATACCATCGACCACAACATGCAGTGACCTGCCTTCCAAAAAGCTCCCCAGCCAATGGCAAAATTTCCTCGGAAGACCATACGGTGGAAGTTTGCTGGGGAGACCTTTGTGCCACACCTGATGGAAAGCCTTGGAGATGTCCCAATGTTACAATTCTGGACTCATGTTTTTCGAGAGTCGAGTTCCAAACATTACTGACGTCCGCCAGTATATCCCTTGTTGATCCTTTAGAACGAAACCCGCACTGCTTGTCAGCGATGAGCTTATTGGCTTCAAGGTATTTGACTAGTTTCAAGTTGACTGCCTTTTCTATTACTTTCGAAATTACGGATATAAGTGAGATGGGAAGATAATTCCTAGGAAGAGTTTTCTTGCCCTTGTTCGGGATGGGCTGCATTCTGGCACATTTTCAGATAGAAGAATTTTCGCTATAGTTTCAGGTCTAAATACAACGTTGTCCATCTAAGAACCAATGTGTGGCAGTACCTGTGGCGCTCTGACATTGACATTGTACGCCATCGTGGAATTGGATGCAAATTATTTGGCAAAGAGATCTGATTTTTCCTTTGACGATACCACAATGGAATTATTGTGCTTAAGAACTGCGGCGAAGGACATATAAGTAGAAACTGTGGGCGACGTTGTCGTTTAGAAGAACGCGGAACTCCACGAACTGTGATTTAGGATCCAGGGAATATAATATAAATACTAGTGTAGTATAACATACCCGGGTTCGTTCAATAAGATTGAACGATGAGAATTTTTATTACCTTCTCAATTTTACTTACTGGACATGCGCCCGACATAGCAAATATTTGGAAAATTTAAGGGAAGTTGTGATATGTAAAAGAAATGAAAAATTTTTGAAACGTATACTTTATTATTAAAGTAAATAGTACCGTTCTCATCCTGGAACTAACGAGGGGAAAGAGAACGACAGAGAAACCCTCGATCTAACATTCCTCAAAAATCGAAACATACTGTGTCCTTTTAATAATAAGTGTGAGTCCTTAATTCAATAATTTCAGTCAATGAAAGTTTAAATTAGGTACCGCCCCTGTTCTTGTGCTAAAATTGCCCCTGTTCTTGTGCTAAAATTTCAATTACACACACTACATTCAATCAACACTACCTATATTCAATACTGAAGAGTTTTTTTGGTTAGTTAGCCAGTTTCCCAGCAGGTACTGAGGTCCCATACGGGCAGCTACTCAGCTATAGTTGTTTTTGAGCCAATACCTCTAGATTGATTATTTCAATTTGCTAGGATATCCTCTCGTCAGGGTAGGAAATGTTAGTAAATTCAACAAGGCCCTAATGCACGCTCTAAATCCAAAAATCAAAATACCAGCACAAAAAGACAGCACATAATTTATCTAGGTTTTAATTTACTCTTTATCTGTGTTGTTTACAGACACGCGGCACGCGTCTAAGGGACCAGTGCCAGCTTGTTCTCTAGTCTCTCTAATGCATAAGCTTCTCTTCTCTACCTCCCGTTCGGTTCGGTACCCTTTCAGTACACTTCACGGCGCATACAAGGTTGCAACATTTATTTTTGATCAGTGAACGCTTTTTTTTTTTAAGTTAAGATTTGAAGAAATAACATTTTAAATAGGTGGTTTTCCTCACTAGAAAATATGGACGACGTACCAGTTCAAAAGAACACGACATATATCTTCGGATCCATATATCAGGGAAACGCCACCTCGCTGAGGCCGAACGTTGTCCCTCTCTCTCTATATGTTTTAGAAACTAGGTAAAGTATGGTAACTTGTAACTTGAATATTTCAAAATGACTCACATTGATGGCTGTTTTCGATTCGCTTTGGTCTGTCTTCAAGGCCAACGAAATTGGAACCAACCGTTTTCGATTGCAAACCGGTGACGTACATCGCTTGGTCCGTCTAAATTCGAAGCAGCTTCGCGAGTTGATTCGAATTTTGGTTTCAATTTCGGTTTGCTTTTATAACCTTAAAACATAGCGCCTTTTTTGACAGGCCAAATTCAAAAGCTGTCAACCAACTTCTGTCATTACCGAACCAACCTAGGCCGAACCTGGGTTCCGAATCGAAAACGGCCATGAAAGGCTCACTTTTTCAATTCATTCATAAAAATATACTGAAGTAGTGCAGCTTTTCCGTTGTGCATACAAAAAATATACTTAGGAGGATGCTTTTATTCATGACCTGTCTACATTAAAACCTAAGGTCATTAGAAAATGTATACAAAATATTTCATATCAAAACAAAAAATCGATTCTGGTGTTATCCTGAAGACTCGTCTCGCGGAAAAAAAATCATCATCAAAATTTCCATCATTCCTTGCTCAAATATTTTTCCACGCTGTTTACCGCGCGGATATTTTGTCTGCGAACTAAAAAACCTTTTCAATCTTGCCAACTTCCGAATGACAATCAGAAGGGATCTCCATTCTATTCTCCATTACGACGTCGTCTTTTCGCTAGTGACAACTTGCGACGGCTTAATATTCAATAGACCTAGATTTATATCCATCGCAAGTGTAAAAAGGTCAAAGAGGGATTTTAGTTTGGCTGATTTGGATTTTACTTTTTATCAATTAGAAAGACTAAAGGAATATTATATAGATAAAATTCCTAAAATCGCGTTGCTTAAGAAAATATTTATTTTATAAATAGGTACTTAAGTAATAAATTATTTCGAGATTTTTTGTATACTGAAATTCAGAAGACACAAACACTTTTAGGTCTCATAAACAAACTAGTTTCAAGCAGTGCTCAAGAATAAATTTCCATCCAAAATTCCATTTGTTCAAAATCGAACGCGTAATATCGGGGTCTTTCCCGAGTTGATTTACGGACATATTTTCGTAAAAGAACGATAAAAATTATGATTCGGAAGCTCTTGCCGTGTGAACCCTTCATTATTTTTAGAACAATAGAGAAGAAAAGGCTTTATTACGATGGAAATGTACACGAGAGCCGCGTTTCTGGTAAATAGATTTGGGCATGTGAAAGTCGTATTAGTTCCTTTGTTGTGTTACCAAAAATTGCTATATAAAAAATGTTTTTCTTTTGTTTATTTTTTCATTTAGGAAAGCTCGGAGATGAAATTAGAGAACTAATTACAAAAATTCTGTCCAGGGCACATTCTAGGTATGTATTTCAACATTTTGTCAGCTTCCGAAATTGGAGCCGTCCTCCAAAAGTAATCCATCCACATCATTCGATTGACGACCGACAATGGGCACAAACGGAAATATTTTTTAATTTAGAAAGACTCTCAGCAATGCAGGAATTGGGAAGCGCGTCCGCGTGCATATCAGGGCACGTATATTGGAAATAACAAGATAGTAAAATATAATTGGTACCCTGTACAAAAGTTCTTCAATAGTTTCAAGCTGTGAATTGGGTTTATGACTATTGCTTTTTTATGTATCCAAATACACAGCAGCTCTAGTTTTTGTAGATGCATTTATCCTAATTACTTTGGCACTCGTCGGTACGGATTACTTTAAAAAAATTCCATCTCCTGCTCTTTGGTCTTTTTACAGCATCCTGTATTTTCCCTCAAAATTATCATGACCTATACATCGAGTAATTTGTACTGAAAAGTAAATGACAGTGTTATATTTTTCGTTGAACTTTTCTGAGAAACCGATTCTTACCGATAGGGCCTGCTGGCCAGTCGGTATTTCACGTAGGTCTCAGGCAATGACATATTACTACAGATTGACATTAAAGTAAACAAAACTTTATGTCGCCCACATCTAGAAAAGCGATCCACCTTCGGTGTATCCCGTCCGATTAGGTTGCCAAATTGTTACGGATTGATATTTCATCCTGTTATCCTGTTGCTTCAAAAAATGATGTTTTGTGAAACGGGCGGAAAACGAGCTGCAATCGATTAGCATGTCAACGCGCCAATCGAACTTATATCATATGAGCTAGAGGCAGATAGATAGATAAACGAGATGCACCCGCGCGTATTTTTTCATTATTTTGGTCAAGTGGTTCAAAGGGGAAGGCGGGTCTTGTTTACACCTCTGATGCATCCCCACCATGACCCCCCTCGAGCAGCTCACCTTTCCTGGTCCATGGGGGGTGTCGTCATCATAACAAACAATAGTTTATAAATGAACCGCATTTCATTCTCTGTGTTAGGATGTAATTGGTATCAAGAATATAATTTTAAGTAATGCATCATAATATTTAATAATAATTATTATTAGAGAAGACAAATTAACAATGTTTGATTCATGTGAAATTTTATACTTCTCAGTCTGATTCCCATAACTTTTGAACACATTTGGCTCGAGGATGCTGCTGATAAAGTCGCTGGACACATTTTAAAAAAATTGTCTTTTTTGGTAAAGGTCGAAGGTAAAATGGTTGGATATTTTCCTAAATGTAGAAAACACTCGGCCTGGCCTTTTTCAGAATTTTCAAATTCACACACTTTCTATAAATATCACACAGATACTGGATAATTTGTATCCATTTTGAACGATTTGCAGATACTACCGACGACTTAATGATGTTATAGTAGAAGAAAAATATCCCGTATCAAGAATCGAAGAAATTTTGGAGAATCTCGGGAAATGCACATATTTCACTACCCTTCATCTTGCCCAAGGATTTCACCAGATTGATTAAAATTCCATCGAGAAAACTGCCTTCACAGTAGACAATAGTCATTTCTAGAGCTTGTGTATGCCTTTTGGGCTTAATAACGCACCTGCACATTCCAAAGAATGATGCACGAGATTCTTAGCAATTATTTTTTATAAATTTTGCTTTACTTATATGGATGATGTTGTTATCTTCTCAAATCCAGAGTACATAGACTAACCCAAACTCTACCAGACTGTTACCCACACCCATTCACAACAACTGATCGTGTTTGGCATATTATAAAGAGCTTTTTATTCCGATAATAAGAACCGTCAAACATTCAAAATAAAAATAATTATAACTGGACTTACCTTTACTTGCACCAGTTGCTTTGTCCCTCAGAACATTGATTGCATGTACCCGTCCGTATTTCTCGAACATCCTTCTCAAGTCGTTTTCGTCCATAGATCTTGGCACTTGCCCTACGAACATTTTTATCGTATCCGCGTCAGGCTCTTCTTGTTCATCGATATCGATTTTTTCGATCCTTTCGCTTTCGAGGATGTTGTTATTGGTATTGTTATTGTTGTTGATGTTGTTGTTCGTCTGGGTGGTATTGTTGTTGTTCATTGCTAGCGAACTGAAATCAATTTTTTTTTTTTATATAAAATTAATTTTAATAAATCTAGTTATTTGATGTCCTCCAAAGTTTTTTTAAAAATGTTTCGCTAGAAAAAATAATAATACGCGACTACTAATATAAAAATACTTTGAATAGGTACTAATTAATAGCTACGAACATAAATGTACATTCAAATCTTTTGAAAATGATTTTTGGCTGCCCGTTAATTAATAAAACCGGAATATTAAAAAAATCTCAGGACCTTGTCAACTAATTAAACTTGTTTGCTGCTTTCTTTTACAGCAAAATTCTGATGACAAAACTTTTATGAAAAGCATCCCCGGACAATCATAAAGAGCTTTTCAGTGGACGCTGATGTTAGAAGAAAAACTTTTTATTGTTTATTATACCATTGTGCGCTTCTACAACAATTTCTGTGTGTTTTGTGAGTACTTATGGGAGAGAATTAAATAGGGGGTAAATACCAATAATTATTCTTAGAGAACAGTCTGTTTCTTTAAATCACTTCTCATTTTGAATTGCAGAAATAAAACAGGTTACTTTATTAAATGCGTGAAATTAAATTTTGAAAAACTCACTGTTAATGTCAAAGGCAAAATATAAATTTTTAATAAACCCCTATGTCGGATAGCTGATACGCGGTCGCTTTTATCTCACAAATTATCATGACAACAATGTATGAAGCTAAATATTCTACCACAGCAAAAATGCAAATTTATTATAACGGTGCGCTAAAATTTAAAAAAATATTTTAACAGTTTCCATGATTTTCATAAACTATAAATATCTATAATTTCTCGTCATTAAATAGCTTCAGAATATTCACGCAATCAAGATATGTAGGTTCAAACACGGTAAAATATCCCGTGTAATGGAATTATTCAATAAAATTAAATATTCTACAAGTAGAAATTACCAGAATTTCTTAAAATATTTGAAAAATAAACAAGTAAATGTGAATTGGGTTAGAAATGCTTCACCGGAAACTATGTGATCGGAAAGATATGGGACACATCATTATTGCCACATATATAATACATATTTAAACGTACTGGAATGGCGCCAGTGTATGACGTAGAAGTCTACTGACCAATAAAAATCGTTCACAATGACTCTGACGCACATCTTTGATACTTTCCTTGTTTAAGCTCTGGAGAGTGACAGTGACGACTTTCGTTATTTGCACCTTGTTCGTTCCACACGATATCTACCTAGCTACTTTTATGTTGATTTTAGGAGTGTGTTAGATTATTTTTATTATCCCTTCTACAAATAATAAAAACATGGCTTTGTGATACTTCAAGTTTGTTGCCCATGGTTCCAGCAGCAAACACAAAACCAAAAAACAAAGAACGCTATCGATATCGAGAGTTTCTATGAGAAGCGAAACTTATTGAGTATAAAACATATATTTTTAAAAAATCCAACCAAAAATTAAGATTTTGTATGCCACAGTTTGGGGTCGAATATATCCCCATCAATTACTAAGCAAGTATTTATTTTCACTTTCTCATTCACTTTCCAATCGTTCTGATAATATTAATGGTTTTTCTTTCGAATCCGTCCCGAATATCAACAACAAAGCCGAGCCAATCTCGTTTCACACAAGGTATAAAGAACTATATAATTGGGTCTAGCGAAGCTCTAGTCAAAAGAAGAGAAGCTTCTTCGAAACGCAAAATGTCACACGTAGAAAGACGGGAGAATAGATGTAACAATTGGAATCGATAATTGACGAAAACAAAGCAAACTCAATTATTGTCAGAAAAAAAAAAAACTAAAGAGAGAGAAAAGGTAATAAGATTGCAAGAAAATAAATAAAATACGCAAGTCGAGTATTGACTCACCACAGACTTAATTGTTAATTTCCAATACACGAAAATTCGATATGATAATATCGTTAACTCTTGCGTATGTTAAGAGTGACAGCTTAATACATATAATAAAACCGCACTGCAACAATTAGTCCATTCTATAACAAAGATAGGTGAATGGTAGTACCGCATATACTTCAGAATACATTCAGAATTTGTTGACTCTAGCTTGGAATAAAATTACGAAGCAAGATGTGTATAACAAATATCATAAAGAAGGCAATATCTTTTGAAAAGAGATTGGGGACCACATTTGATATTTAGCGGAAGGAATTGTTCAAAAACAAAAAAAGACAACAAACTCAATATGTCAATATGTCTTCACAACCCAGAGTTCAACACTGCTGTATACGATAGTCACTTCTCCGCAGTATCATGAGAGAGAACTGAATGACTGTTCTATTCTGTAAAAGTATACAAAAACTTTTCATTGATAAATAAATTATCATAAGCAATTTTCTTAGAACAACATAAATTATCTGGCATCAAAACTCAATTATTATCACAAAATAATATCGCTGCCTAAAAGCAAGGATGCTTTATAAAATAAAGGACCGCCTTTGTTGCCGTTTGATAGAAAAATACAACTGTGCCTTTTCCTTTTGTATCCTTTAGCTATTATTGCGACAACGACAAAAGAGACTCCTGGCGACACAAATTTAGTTTTCGCTCGCGTCGAAAAAAAAGATAGGAAAATTAAATTGTAGTCTCCTTTATTGCCGGAAAAACTTTGCTTAATGGTGCATGGCGAATTTATAATAAGCAAAAACCATAAATAAAAATAGTTGCGCTTCAACTGTACGTAGGTATTTAATTATAAGGGTTTGGAAGCCAAAAATAATTTTTCTACAAGTTTCTTCCAGAAAATATTTAAGAAATAAAAACTGAGGTACGATGAATCTTCAGATAAACCTTCTGGCAACTAAAGGTACCCATTCACTTACAGTTTGCCCGCAGTTCTAGGACTGTACGATCT
Source organism: Ceutorhynchus assimilis (assembly GCA_917834065.1). Classification (NCBI taxonomy): domain Eukaryota; kingdom Metazoa; phylum Arthropoda; class Insecta; order Coleoptera; family Curculionidae; genus Ceutorhynchus; species Ceutorhynchus assimilis. The sequence continues at coordinate 105,535,854 of OU892277.1, forward strand.
GAACTGAAGATTTGAACTTTCTCAGGCCACACACCATTCAGTTTTCTGAAACGATGCGACCACAGTTTTAAGACTGTCAGTTTTTGAACTGAAGGAAAACTGAGCTTTCGCCACACATACAAACATTTTGTCAGTGCTAATCGAACAGTCTCGCTGTAGTGAAAAATGTTTCGTACTAATAGAAAGAATCAACTAGCCGCACTTCTTGTGCTATTATTATTGCAAGCGCCGATAACAAAGGCAAAAAAACATTTTTGGGTAAAAGATTGGCTGTTACAACGTGATACTTTATCTCATATGAGACTGGTGCGAAAATTAAGAACAAGTGCAACAGACGACCTTAAAAATTACCTTAGAATGGATGACACATGTTTTAAAGAACTCTTAAGCTTGGTTAAGCCGTTAATATCAAAGAAAAATACTAAAATGAGAAATGCTTTGTTCTTTTCGTGCCTATTTGAGTAGGACTTGCTCTTTACTTTCCAAAGACAAAACAATTGCCTATAAATATCAATAAATTCGGATAAAAACTCTGTATTATTGCTTGACTCGGCCATTTCACAAAATCGGAATCATGAAAACTTCCAATTAGTTTGAAGATGGGATCGTACGATATCACCTGACGATTTTTCTCCATACACTCTAGTCCGTCGTTAGATTCAAGTGAACTGCAGGCTCAGACCTGTCGACGGCCTGACCGTGTATGGAGAAATTTTAACTGACGATATGCAAATCGGCAGTTCTGGACTGCAGGCTAACTGTAAGTGAATGGGTACCTTAACCTTATCGGTCGGCGGATATCAGGCCGATCAATGGGATTATAGATTGCGTTTCTATCCGTCAGATTGCATACCTGACAGTTTATCAGACGGTGAATAAACCGGCCCCAAGAATGGAAGTAAGTGGTCAAAAATATCCTAATAACAAAATCAAACGAAATAGAGCAACTAACTGAATCCAACAGCACTAGGGATTCTTCCAGGCTACTAAGATGGTATATGATCCAAAAGATGGCACAAGACTGCTTAAAGATAGTTCTATCAATTCTCGTTGGAAGGACACTTTAAGGAATTACGTACCAGAGAATCTCAAATTAATAACGACATCTTTAAAGAAATTCCACAGAAACCAATACAAGAAGAACTGAGCGAGATTCCCAGATTAGAGGAGGTTGAAGAGGTAATCAGTGACTAGCTGGTACTGACGGCATTCCTGCCGAATTCTTAAACCAATGAGGCCTCACACTAAGTGCCCAAACCCACATCCTAATAATAAGTAAAATAGGGATTACTGAGACCATACCTGCCGAACTTAGAGCTGCCATTTTTAAAACTGGAGACAAGGCTCAATGTGGAAACTGCAAAGGAATATCTCTTCTTCCGGTTGCGGGAAAGATACTTGCCAGGATATTATCAATAATCTTCCAATCCCAACTGCCGAACAGAGCCGTCCAGAGACACAGTGTGGCTTCAGAGCGAACCGAGGTACAGCTGACACGATTTTCAGTGCAAGAGAAATCCAGTTCTCTATACATGTCCTTTGTAGATTTAGTCGAAGCATTTGATTCAGTCAACAGAGAATCTCTTTGTGGTAATGTGAGTGTAAAAAGATCTGTCTTCACGTTTTTGCATCTATGTGGTTTCATATAATTGTTACTCTTTGTTATCCAATAGTCCAATGTTAAATGACAGAAGATTCAGCTGTGGTGTCGGTTGACAGTCAGTCAGATATGTGTAATCGATAATTAATTAGAACATGCCATTTTGAGTTGTTATGTAAATTAATACTTTTTCTTTGGATTCAATAAAAGTATTCAATCACGGTAGTGGTAACAATGGTTATGGGCCCAGAGTACGCCAAACTCGAGGATATACAGTGAAGAATTTGTGAAAAAATCAATCAGTTTTTGGGTTTTGGCAAGTTGTTGAAACCCTCGTTGTAAGCTGAAGTTGTGATTTTGTGATGAAAACGGGCTAGTAAAGGCAAAAGGGAATAAGTATTAGGATCTGTAGTGAAGAATAACGTAGAAAAAATTGAAAATATGGAAGAAAATAATGGAAACAGGCATATGATATTGTACCACTTAAGGGAAATGGGTTTGATAAATGGAAGTTCAGGCTATATTCAGTGCTGAATACTCTGGATTTAGGTGATCAAAGGTCTGTTCCAACCCGCCAAAAAACCGCCACAGAAACGGTTCCGGAACTACTTTACATACGAATTTCGGATTCTCGCACAAATTTTTCGTTTTGCGCAGAATCCTGACGGTGAAATGTACAGGGTTATTGGTTATAAATGTCACCCCCCTCTATCTTTTTCATTTGACATTTCAGAAAAGTGTCCCAAATAAAAGTTTTATGGTTGAAATTAATTTTTTTGAAAAAGTTACTTTCGCATATACAGGGTGTGGAAAGCTGGTCATGCTCCAAATTTCTTATTTCAAATAGAATACCCTGTATATTATTGGATATTCGGATTCTACGTATAATACTGAGCAAATTTTATGTGATATACCCTATAGGTACTAAAGTTCAACTGTTTTGGAAATATTGACAGTTGAAAATTGACTTTTTTGCAACTTTGACAGGCTGTAAATCCTGAACGGTTAATTTTAGAGCAAAACCGATCTTACATTTTCATCTTAAATTTTAATAAAATATCAGTTGACACCAATATTTGACATCAACTTTGAATTTAATCCATGATTGAAAATTCCAATTGAATTTAATCTTCGGTTAAATTCAAAGTTGGTGTCAAATTATAACTTGTGAAAATCTTAGAAAAAAATGTAAGATCGGTTTTCCTCAAAAGTTAACCGTTTAGGTTTTACAGCCTATCAAATTTGCAAAAAAGTCAATTTTCAACTGTCAATATTTCCAAAACAGTTGAACTTAGGTATAGGGTATATCACATGAAATCTGCTCAGAATTTGACGTAGAATCCGAATATTGAATAATATACAGGGTATTAAATTTAAAATAAGAAAGTTGGAGCACGACCAGCTTTTTTAAAACACCCTGTATATACAAAAACGAGTTTTTCAAAAAATTAATTTCAACCATAAATTTTTCATTTGTCAAATGAAAAAGATAGAGGGGGTGACATTTATAACCAATAACCCTGTACGGTTCCCCGATGGGTTGTAGATTGTGGGGGAGTCGTTTCGGCTTTTCAGCCTCTCAGCATTGCTACCTTTGCAGATATTTTGTACGTGACTCTACATCTTAAGTTGTCTCCAGAAAGCGTAGAATTCTGCCGAAGGAAACTATTTTCCTGGGTGTCAGTTGGCCCACTTCTTTGCCCCCTCGAAGAATTTGAGCCTCTTGCAGAATTGGACTGGACATTCGCAGAGCAGGTGCTCTGCGTTCTCTATTGCGTCTGAGCAGAATCTGCAGAGATCGTCTTCTGCTCTGCCCATTAACCTTAAATGGTATTTTACCAGGCTTGTCTTGTGAACAGTCCTACCACCTCAATCTGATGTCTGTTCTGCTCATGTTTAAGAGCTGTTCAGCTCTTTTTGCTGAAACGGTAATAAACCTTTTTGATTGTCTGAGTCTCGGAGTGTGGCTCCAATATGATGACACTTGGTCTTTCTCCTATTTGTTGAGTTCATCCATGATGTGGCTTTTCATTAAGCCACAGTAGGGCTCTGGTCCATGGTATGGTGTTGAGGCCTCTTCTTTTGCGAGGCCATCTGCTTCTTCGTTTCCTGCTATGCCTCGATGACCAGGCAGCCACATCAGCGTTACCTGGTTGTGTGTCGTTAGTGTTTTTAGAGTCTGTTTAAACTCCCAGACTAGTTTTTAGGTGCATTTGAAAGCCCTTGAGGCTTTTAAGGCAGCTTGGCTCTCCGATAGTATGAATATGTGTTTTCTTTTGAGGCTTTGGTTGAGACACTCTTGTGCACATATATCTATGGCAAGCAGTTCGGCTTGAAATATTGTAAGATGTTTACTAATGCCTTGGAGAGCTTGAAGTTGGGGCCGAAAATGCCCAGTCCAGCTCCTTCCATTAACTTGGATCCATCCGTGTACCACACAGATGCATTGGCTGATTGTGGTAATTCTTTATTCTCCAAGATTGGCGGTCGTTTATTACCACTGCGTATGGGATCTCTAAGTCCAATCTGACCATTATGTGGTCGCTTGGTTTGCTGGCATTCTCCAGTATTATTAAATCAACGATTTGCAAATGTCCCCTCAGATCACCAGGCTTGAACTTGTCTGTTTAGAATAGCCTTGATGGGTTGGAACAAAGCTATACTCAAAGAGATTCCTGTAACGTCCCGTACTATAGACTGGAAGAAGAAAAATAGCAAAGTATGTATGGTGATAATCCAAAGTGTTGCTGATTCTCATTTGGAATATATAAAGCAATTTGGAGACGCCTATGAGATAATATACAAGTTGGAAAGTATATTCAGTAAAAAAGGTACTTGCTCTAAGTTCTATTTATCAAAAGAATTGACTAGCATGAAATACAGCTATACGAGTTATATACAAAATAATTTTTCAGCATGTGATCAAATATTTCGAGAATGGAATAATGTAGGCAGTAAATTTGATGAATCTGACATGTGTTGTTTTCTTTTGTTGAGTATGCCCGTAGAATTTGAAAATGTTGTAACTGCCATAAGAACTCTATCCGAGAGTGTTCTTAAATTGGAAATTGTCAAGAGTAGGTTACTAAAATTCTACACAAATAAAAGCTCAAATAAAAACACATTCTCAACAAGGCCATCTTAATTTGGTGCTAATCAGAAGCCTTTAAATTATTTCAAATATGGCAAAATGGGACATATGAAGAGTGTATGTGGTGTCACTTGTCAGAAATATGGTCACAAGTCAGTGTTAACAAAAAAATGAGGGAAATGGCTCGGGGAATGTTTATCGAAGTGCAAATTGTGCTGTTGGTGATGATGAGGTACCAGAAACTTGAAAGAAGTCCATTCAAGAACAATATGTGTCTTTCTATGCTGGAGCGGTGGAAAATGAAATTGTTTGGTAAGCTGATTCAGGTGCAACACAACATTACGTCAATGATGAGAATGTCTTGACTACGAAGAAGATATTCTGTGAACCAAGAGAAATTCAGCTTGCAGAAGAAGGAAAGACTATGAAAGCCACATGTGTAGGTGATGTTGAAGTGATAAGCAAAGTAGGATTTAGGTAGGTAAATTTAACCTTAAAAAATGGATTGTGTGTACCTGGGTTAAGGGTCAATTTGTTATCAGTTTCAACAATTGAAAAAGCCGGTTTCGAAATTATTTTTTCTAACTGTAAAATGTTTATTAAACAGGGTGATAATGTTTATGAAGAGGGTATAAGAGTTGGTAGTTTGTATAAAATAGTTTTTGAAAATTCTAATATGTTTGCTAATTTGTCTGTGGATAATGATATGGAATTGTAGCATAAAAAGTATGGGCATTTGAACTGCAATTCTTTGTCAAAACTAAATAGTATGAGATTGGTAAATGGTTTACAGATACTGAATTGGGCTCGTAATTAAATATGTGAGGTATGTGTTAAGGGCAAACAAAGATGTTTTCCTCATCATTTCAATACAACAAGGTCAACTAGAATAATAGAAATGATCCATACTATGTGGACCTATAACTCCTACCTCTCATAATGGTAATAAATATTTTGGTACTTTTGTGGATGACTATTTAGGATTTGTTATGGTATATGACATTGATGTCGTATAGACTGTTTTAAAAATTATGTAGCAAAGGTAACGGCGACATTCTGTCACAAAAGAATTTCAAAAATAAAATGTGATAATGGGGAAGAGTAGGTATCGTTCAAAGTCATTATGAGATTTTGGTCGAAGAGAGGAATTCAAATTGTTTATACCCCTCCTTATACGCCTGAACTTAGTGGTATTGTTGAGAGGATGAACCAAACTCTTATGGATAAGGCAAGGTCAATTTTGGGAGGATGCTGTATTGATGGCTGCTTATATTACTAAAAGAACTCATTCTTGTCTTGAAAAATATATAAACCAGGCACTAGGCCAGTTATATGTACCTATTGGTTATTTTGGTAGATTTCAGGATTGCGCTTCAGACGAACATTTCAAACATCTTTTGAGAGTTTTGAAATATCCTAAAACGACTATTGATTATAAGTTACAATTTTCTTATTCTGATAAGAGTTTTGAAGGCCATGCAGATTCGGATTTTGCGAACGATGCAATGGACAGAAACTCTGTTAGTGGATACTGTTTTCGATAATTTAGTATCTTGGATATCAAAGAAACAAGGAATTGTGAGATTGTCTAGCACAGAGTCCGAATTTGTAGCAGTCTGTGTTGCTTCTTGTGGGTTGCTTCACATTAGAAACTTGTTAGAGGATTTAGATAGTAAGATTTTTCTACCCATCACTTTGTTTGAAGATAATCAAAGTACTATCGAATTACTTCAGAATTTTAAATATAATTGGAAGTGTAAACACATTGATTTAATCTTGCATATTTTTATTTTGGATCTTATAAATCAGGGTATTGTTAGAATTGAGTAACTATGTCTGTGCAACTGAACAATTGGCGGATATATTTACTGAAGCTCTGGGAAATGAAAAAATTCATCAGTTTTTAGGAATGTTAAATCTTAAACGTTAAACATTATAGGTTTGTATTTTAGAAAGAAAGTTTTGTTAAAGTCAGGTTTGGGGGTGGATGTTAATGTGAGTGTAGAAAAATGGCAAACCTGTCGTTTTGGTATGTATGTGGTTTCATACATTGTTATACTGTTTGTAATTTGATAGTTCAATATTAAATGAAGATTTAGCTGTGGTGTCGGTTGTCACTTAGTCAGATATGTGTATTCGATAATCAATAGACCTATCTCCTATTACCTGGACTGCGTTCGTCGCTTGTAGGCTGCAGGTAAGCGTCCAATAAGAAGCAGGTTTGTTACAAGCTTACGTCATATTCTTATTCAGCGGCCAGTTCAGAATGAATTGTTCCTTCTTTCTTTGTAACGTGTAATTCGACAAAGAGCAAACTAATACTTCACATATTACTTGAACTCACCGCAGTGTCGTTTAAGGTTATGTTACATTTATACTTGACATATTCTTTTGTCATTTCATTGTGCGATGTTGCCGGATGAAACATTTATCAAAATAAAAGTGCAAACGATGTTAACATACACTTTTCAAGCGCTTATTTTGTCTGATTTAAGCCGTTGTAAAACACTTGACACTATATCACTTCTTTAATGTTATAATGTTCGATTTGTATTGTCTACATTTGTTCTGCAACAATACAATCTGGCTACACTGCACCTACGAGTTGCGCGCGCATGTCGTCTTTTATTACTTTCCAACTTGTATTTATTACAATTAAGCTCCCTTTTTCTATTTATGCGAGACAGGTCTATTAGAGCATGCCGTTTTGAGTTGTTAATTAATACTTTTTCTTTGGATTCGATAAACGTATTCAATCACTGTAGTCAAGTTTTTGTGTAACATTTCAGAAGATATTGGCAAAGGTTATTGGGTGTCCGCAAAAGTACATCCAGATAGTCCGCCTACTGAATGATCCTACCGTCCTAGGCAACGATGGACAAGGAGAGTCTTTTCAAAAAACTACAGGGCTGTGTTATTGCATCCACATTATTTTCTCTATTTTATAGTATCTATACCTCACCTTGTTGAGGGTCACATGCAGGGTTGGATGAACCCACCGGGATACCGGGAAGTCCCCGGTGGGCCGATCGGAGGGTGGGCCGATTTTTAGAACAACAGAATCTTTATCAAGATACCTTCAAACGAACAGCCTCAATAAGATATGTTCTCACAGAAATCACAAACCAGTCAGAGCATTTTTGATTGGTAAAATTCGCCAACAAACAGTTTTCTGACTATTTTCAACGAATAAAATTGCCTCTTACTGGTTTGTGATTTCGATGAGAACAGACCGAAAGCACAAAGAATGGTCAATTCAACTTATGACGCACTGAAAAGTGAATAAGGAACAACACAACATGAAAGAAGTAATAAAATATGTTTCAATTGGGCTAATACAGGCCTGGAAGCAAATGAAAATGATGTGATTCAAGACTCATTACCCGCAATTCGTCCCCGTGAAAAAAAAAAATGATAAAAGAAGATGCCAAAGAAGAAAGCAGAGATGATACTCTTCCAGCTACTGCTATTTTTAAATTTGAGGTGGAATAGTACACGATGTGGCCATGGATCGCATCATATCAAAAATAGAGGCATGCTATTTCAGGCATAGAGATATTTGTGTTGATTTTTCATGTTTGGATCCAAATAATTATTCCTAACTAATGCCAGACGCTGCTTTGAATAAAATTAGGTAGGTACCCAAATGACTTGAAAAGGATAGAGCTCTATGACCTCCATGAATTTAACGATGAAGATGAAGATGATATAGGGAATGAATTAGAACTTTCTAAAAAAAAATTTCTCTACATCTGAACTTAAATATTATTAGATCACATCTATGGGTGATGATGTGCCGCATGAATCGATCAATGTATGATGGGCCGCTAGACTGAAATTTCAAATTTCCCGGCCCACTTCCAAAAGTTCGTCCAACCCTGGTCACGTGCCATCAGGAGTGGAAATCATGTATAGACTTGATAGCGACCTATTCAACCTGAACAGATTACGAGCCAAGACGACATCCATAATTGAACTTAAATATGCGGATGATAACGTCGTGATTGCCAATGCATTCAACCAAGCATACAGGAGAATCGGCCTAGAGGTCAACTTCAACAAGATGCCAGATCCTGCACCAACCCACAACGGATAGTAACCCCCAAGCCCCAAATATAAGTATAATAAACAACCATTGGGAGCCATCTGTCAGCGAATGCAACCATTGACGCGGATGTGTGCTTGCGCCAAGGATAATACACACTACTACTACAGGATAGCCTATCCTCATAACTGTGTGGAACAAATCTGAACCCCCCCACCACGCCAAATCACCAGTTATGACGTAGGCAGCATGTCCTTTCTCGCCTTGACGTAGCCTGTTTGCATTACAGGTTATGATTCCGAGGGCTTTTGCTCTATAAATAGTTGGCTTTACTACAATAATTAACATTCTAAAACAATTATTTTTTAGATCTCGTTTTCATCTTCCTCTTTGCCAGACTATGTTAATCAAAATTAGGTAAATAATATTTTTCATCATAAATTTAAATTCTAAACTACGACCGCTAGTGCAAGCAGCTGACGACTTAGTTATGACGTCGGAAATGGTGACACACTAATATGGCGGCGATTACCAAAAACGAGGCCGATAAGCAATCCTTAGTAGTGTGCATTATCCTTGTGCTAGCGCGACGTTCGGGCGACTTCTAGAGAGAGTCTTCGACAATCACATCAGCGCTGAAACCAAACTCCGCGTCTATAATGCAGATGTACCTAATATCAACACTTACATATGGCTGCGAAATATAGAACACCTACACGAGACACATGAAAAGCCTAGAAAAATACTACCACCGCTGCCCAAGAAGGATCTTATTGATTAAATGGCAGGACCGACGAATGAACATTAGTGTTTTAGAGGAGGCCAAAACAACTAGCATGAAAGCTCTCATCATTAAACACCAAATTTGCTAGACAGGTCACCTCGTTCGCATGCCCGATCGCGACAGATTCTCTACAGTCAACTGAAAGAGGGAAATCCAGATCAGGGAGGTCAACAAAAATGCTACAACGAGATGGTCTCAGGAAGAATATGTTAGAGTGCCGCATCGATACCAGCAACTAGGAGACGACGGCAAATGATAGGCTCAAATAGCGGCGAGTAGTTTACGACGAACCACAAACTTTTGAAGGACAGCGACGCAGACACGAGACCGAAAGGAGGTACCGAAGGAAAGAGCGAGAGAAAGAAGAGACAATGCTGCCAGAGGCTGGGTGTGCCGAGACTGTGGACGAGTGTGCAGCTCTAGAATTGGTTTATATAGCCACCAAAAAAACACACAATCGACGACAATAAGAATAGAAAGATAATTATACTCGGTATCGAAAGATCGCCTATGATGATGTGATGATAAATTGTCTTATACCGAACAGAACAAGTTCAAGTAATCAGAAAAGTGTTATGGGTCTTACCTATCAGCAAATATACAGAAAAATTTTAAGTGACAAGGACTAGGTCAAATACATTATTACTGAATACATGAATTATAAACTACATCATCTATACATTCAAAAAACCAAAGATTGAAATTTTGGAGGAATTACAATAAAGTTCGGATGACATTTTTTCAAATAAACATGATAATGGTAGAGTGTTGTCAATTGTTAAGGTTTCCAATAAAATATTTGCCGAGTAGTACCTACTCCTTATCGGCCATAAAAGGTTTCTGGTGCTTCTTAAATTTTTTATTGCAGCCATGTATTCTCAGTTTTGCTGGAAGGCGATAAAAAGGTTTTTCACCTCAACATATAAAATTATTCATTCCCAATTGTAAATGAAGTGGACAACCGGACAAGAGAGGATTGACGAGTATTATAATATCAGTTTAGCTTAGGCTTATATTTGCTGAATTTTAGGCACAATATTTCCAGAATAACTAGAAAACCATGCGTGTGGTCCATGTGGAAAAACAACAATATCAGTTGATCGAATATTATTCTATTGTACAATCCTGGGTATGCTCTGGGTACTTAGTAAAAAGTCCTGCATAGTCTTGGTTTCTAAATAAATATATTTTATTAGGACGAAATAAATTGCGGATTATGTTAATAATAATATTTTTAGCCGCATATACAACCGCCGGATAAAATATGGTATAAAAGAATAATTAAAAGCTGCTCAAAAGCCCCTCAAGTAATTAGTGCCTAGCCGGCCAGCCCCCGTTTTTTTCCTCGTGTACCGGTAGAGCTTTTCGTATAAAAGAATATGCCCGGGCACAATTAAACATTTCATTAACGTTGTTCGGATAATTTGTTATTTTTTTATTTTTTTAGTTTTGTATCTCATGGGCTTTCATTAAAAACGAGTTTTCATAAATAAAAGACTTAGACGAGGAGGCCCTCAGTTTATTGTGGAAGCGAATAGAGATGACGAGCAACGGATAGGCTAGGAAAATGTAATGTGGGTTATTTCAGCGATAATTTTCTAAATTTAATTAGGATTTCCACCTTGGCATATCGGTTTCTGGACAATTTAAAGTTGCTGAAATTTTAGCAAACATTTATGCGGAAACTGTAGTTGTTGGGCAAAGATTGAAAACTCCAAAGCAACTTCATTTGCAGAGATTTGTGAAACACATTGCAATTTTTTCTTCTGTTTAAAATGACAAGGCAAGACATTTTTATTTTTCTCCGCTATAGCAATATATTTGCATTTAAATTGCATTCCTTGGTGGAAACGCCATGAGCTGTAGAGAGAAAAACTATTTTGCATTATTTGAACCTTCGTTTGGGAAGAGTATAAATCCGTGTTTGAGAAAAAAAATAAATCGGGAAATTTAAAATATTCCAAATTGAGCTTTAAAAACGATAGCTTCCAATAAACAAGCAGCATTCAGTTTCGCTAATTGGAGAGGAGGTCAAAAGAAAATAAAATTATCATTATCATCTTGGGGAATCCAGAAATATTAATTGGAGAATATAAAATCTATACCTACTTCAGTTATCACATCCTATTCATTTCTCAGTCTACCACTAGTTAATTAATTTGTTCCCAAGTTAGGTTCCTGGACCCTAAGGCTACTTCCAGGTAGATGAAGCTCGATATTAACTGTGTTAGTGTAGTGTTGGAATTATTTTGATTTAGAATAAATGAATAACTTATTTGAAATTTTTGTCATTAGGATAAAATGTGCTGCTAATAGTATTTGTATAGAATACATAGAATTTTTAAAACTTTTTTAACTAATTAACTGTTTTAAATATAAAGTCAAATGTGGAAAAATCAAACATTCCGTGATACTTTATTTAATGTTTAAATAGAAGCCGATGGGATGTTCTAGGAAAATCACTCTCAGAAAACCAATTTGCTTACCTACCTGTCTTTCAGTAGGAAATCCAGTAATGAAGTCTCTGTTCTAGTTTGACAAAAGTTCACTCGTTATTTCCACAAATTATGTCCAATCAATTTACTAATTTTCTCCCAAGAAGGAAGAAGAATACTAAATTGATGAGGTACAGTTCAGATTGAATTGAAGAAATCTAATCTGAACTGTACCTTACAAACTACGCGCTTTTATATAGGAAATCACTTAACACAGAAAGCTCTAGAATTCTCCTCAATTATTTAAAGCACACAAGGAAAAGAGTTCCTGGATATTTCCTCACTGGTTGGGGTATAGTGGTCTTTTCCGCGCTTATGTGATTTCGTAACATTTGAATTTGCAATTGATTAAAATAGGTTTATTACTGGGGTTTTTACGTCTGAGAGAAGTTTATGCACAATAAGCCCAACTGATGTCTTAAACGATAGTGCAGTCGTTAACTTTTCATGGTGGATTAAAACCATATCACATAAACAATTATATGGAATTATTTTATTACCATGCATAATCGATTTGCGAAGATTTTACCCATATGAGGTCATAGAAAACGTGTGTAGGAGTACGAACTTTATAGCCAAATGACGTGTTTCACAGAATGAAGGGTACTACTTCGAGGAAAATTAGAGTAGACAAGTAGATACAAAATATCTTATTTCTAGTCCAAACTCTTGAATTTTCTCTATTTAGAAAAATTTAAGAAATAGAGAATTTAAGGAAAGCAGACGATTTTATCAGATTTTGACAGTCTAGCTTTTGTGGAACAATAATACAATAAAGTCAAAAACCAAATTCAATTACAAATGCATCTACATACAATTCGAAAAAATAAAAGCTTATTTTGTGTAACTTGTTCAGCATTTGAAATAAATAAGGAAATTGGCATTTAATATGTTGAATATGATAAAGAATTATTAAATAATAAAAATAATAAATAAAAATCAAACAGCAGTGAACAAAAAGTAAAGTTTAATAACGCTTTATCACACAGGTTTTTTACAACAATTTCTTTGCATCCTTCTATTAGTTTGATTTTTAGTTTTGCATGATTGTTATTGTTTCGGAAGCTTAACGCGAGAGTAACACGTTGGAAAATTCAAAGTTTTACAAAGACAATCCGATTTCTACCGGTCATATGAATTTGGTATATGGTGTTATATTATATGACTAAACAGAATCCTTAATTTGCTATCCGAACATAAGTTTGGTATGTCGTCTATAGGAAGTAGCAGTAGCCCAATGAACAATCCTAATTATGATTTAACGAACAAAGGGCTCTGTTAGCTAACATCTATAAACTAGTTCAAATATGGACATAGATATTGTAGGTATAAGTAAACATATTTGCCTTGTGGTGAAAATTAAACGATACTTCATATATGTTTGAGATTCATTAATTTGCTCTGTTTATTCAAGAACTTTCATGTTGGGAAAATGTTCGATGTTTCGCTAGTTTTGTTTTTAAAATAATAATAATTAAGTAGATTTTCCTCAGGGATTTTCCTTATTCAATATCCAGTCACTATTCGGAGGTGAAAAAATAGTTGGTCAACAATAACGGGGGCACCATTACAAATCCCTTTTGGTTATTACCCACTTACGTACAAATTAGGTGAAGGAGAAAGAATAAAATAGAACGGGTCCACTTTCCACAACAGTCGCAAAAAAATCCGCAACCACTCACATAAACCAGCGAAATTATAGCTGGGACAAAGATAAAATATCGTATAAATTTCGTGTTGTCACGAATAAGAGGCATTATGGCCATCCCACTTGACAAAATGTGCAATAAATTATCATAATGGGTCGCATCGACAAAAAAACTTTTATTTTTATTCTGATGGATTACGTATATTATAAGTTATAATTAAACTCTAAAATAAAAAAAACCCTTTGCAAATAATTTTTAATACATTATGAATGAACATCGTGTTTCAATTTATCTGTATCCTACCTAACTTTTAGTCTGGAATGAATTCAAAACCACGTTAGCCAGTTTAAGGAAACCTTTCCGCTGCAGGAAGTCAATAATTCCTTTGGAGATTTAATGGGAAAGGTTCAACGGTCTATTGATTCAAAAGGGTCGGATAATACAGAAAGAAAAAGATCGAAACAACGGTGCGGTGTGTATTTAATAATGCTCTGGCGCCGCACTGAACGAAGAAAATGGAGGAAATAACAAGTTTATTTTCCGGATTTTCGAATAATGAACAGAGTAATTGTAATACAATCTAGATGCGCTAGGAAATTATGTCAAGCCGGATGGATTTGACAAGATTATGGGGTAGTCGAAAGCATCCATCTGTGAACCTTCCGATATCACTAAGAGAGAGAACGCACTTGACATTTTCGCTCTTGCCACATCTGGGACCGCATTAAGCGTATACGTATATGGAAATTAAATGATAATAATTATATATAAAAGCTAATCAGAATAGCGACACTACAGGGAGAGAACAATACTCTAACTACTAGCTGAACTACTCAACTATCCACTTTGAGGTTTTGTTACTAGCGGAAAAAACACATCGTTTGCGTCAACATATTTGCTTGAATTTTCAGTTGAACTTGATGTCATCATTGACCAAATTTCCACAAACTTTAATTTACAGAAATCACTTCGGAATGACCTTTTTGGTATGATACATAAATTCAACGACAATCTGAATAAATCCAATTTTGTTAAATATGATGTATCACTCAAGGCACTAAAATCTCTGAAGGTCAAGATCAAGAACCATAATTTGACTATTGCCAAGGCTGACAAGAGAAGGGCAACTGTCTGGTCATTATGGCGAAGGAACTTTACATTTTAAAGGTAGAAACTTTCCTCACTGGGAACTCCTTCAAATCCTTTCAACAGCTGCATCAGAAGAACATCCAAACTCATCAAGCACTTCAAACCCTTCCTTGATGAACATAGTGCGCCATACACTCTAATTTCTAGCAACCTTATAATGGACATACCCATCAGGCCAGTAGTCAGTTTCACTAGCACCCCAGTTTCCGTCCTAGCTAGCATCGTCAAAAGCTAATAGCTAATTTCAAAGATTTTGCTCCAGAATTTGGTGTGAAAATTTCCATTGAGTTAGCGAGCAAACTTGTCCAACTTCAGCTACCACGTAGTTACCTGCTTGTCTCTTTTCATGTCTCAAATCTTTTCACCACAGTGCCCAGATCCGAAACTGTTAGTATTATTGGTGACCTTTTGAAAAGCAAAACAAATGACTTCAATACCACATTCATATTCTCTCTCTTGAATCTCTGCCTTTCACAGAATTGTTTTGTCTTCAACAGCCGGATGGCCTGGCTATGGGTAGTTGCCTTTCATCTTTTCTAGCGGACATCTCCATGGATTATCTTGAGTCTAAGTTCATTATATTACCGACGCCAATAGGGAAATATTACAATGGTATAGGTATCTACGTGGAGCGAGTCTTCTTCTGAATAAGTTGATTAACCTCCACCCCAATATCTTCTTCACTTTGGAACTCGAGGTTGACGATAGATTAAATTTTCTCGATCTAAACATTCACAAGGACTCAAATGGATTACAATTTTCAATATTCAGGAAACCAACCCAAACTGACCATGTGATTCCTTTCCACTCTAACCATCCATACCAACCCAAAATGGCTTCTTTTTACTGCTACACTCACCGTCTTCTGAGCATACGTATATCTCCCGCTAGCTACAATCAAAAATTAAAAATTCTCCAACAAATTGCTTTCAACAACGACCATGACCCCAACCTGGTTGAGACGTTGATCAATAAAATCAAGCTTAGGAAACTCAAAAAAGAAATATTTCCAAACAAACTTCAAAATAAAAAATACATTTCAACTCCATTTATCAATCCATTTTTTAATAAAAAAAATCTCCAATATATTTCCTTAAACATCAAAGTGACGTACAAATCTCCTACAAAACTAGAAATAACTTGGGCTCAACACGAAGGATAAAATTGACAAACTAGCCAAAAGTCTATAAGTTGGAATGCGATTCGTGCAGTTGTTCTTATCGCTGAACACTTAAGCAGGTTTAATTCGGTATTTGGTGAACATTAAAAATCCATAAATCACACGTCCAGCCCTGGATCTAATTCAAAAATTCTCGACCAAATCAGTTCCAAGAACTACAATCGCCTAGTTTTTCTTGAGGACATCCACGTCTCTAATGAGCTGGAAAGTAACCTTCTTGTTTAAATATTCAAGTTAATCTGAATAGACCTTACATCCCCCTACATAGGAGATTACATAATTAACCCACTTTGATATACTATAGAGCTTGCTTTCGCTGGATTCGACCGTAGAAACTTGGTTGGAAAATCCATAACCAGAAAGACAACTTTCAATTTTTTTTTGAAAAACCTATCATCGAATATCAATATTTATCAATCTTCTTCAAGCTGAGTATTTTCTTTTATTACGTTGGCAACACACACGCCACTGGAGTCTATTCTGGTGACATCTCTGCATTGTTACCACCTGTTGGAGTGTCACTATGACATATCACATCTTAACCACACTTCTCGAAGAAGGATATTGACCACCACAATGACTTAAGGGATTGTGTAAAGATGACGTCAGTGGGACTTTAAAAGTTGAACGAAAGGCAAAATGTGATCTTGCTTGACACCACGTTAACGCCCTCCAATGCATTGGGACTTTATTGTGTCTGTCCGTCGCGATTTTTAATGTGTAGTCCTTTTAGAAAAAAATTTTGCAACTTTTTAAAATTTTTACATATATTTTATAATTTACTATTTACAATGTATGCTTGTTGCTATATTTGTCCCTCCAGTGGTTCCTGTGCACTTTAACTGACAAGTAGTGAGAAGTGAGTACAACCTTCTCCCTCAAATTTTGATTCGCGCTGCTTCTGCTGTACACAACCACACCGTTCCACGGAACAGATTATTTTAACAGACCGTTATTCTCCCTCGCTCAGATATTCATTAAATTAATTTGCTCGAAATACATTGGTTTGATTTTCCTCGACATATTTTGTCGGTAAACTAAAAACAAAACTGCTAATGCAACTCTCGACAAACTCTCTTTAGTTATGTTAGAGATATTCTGATTAGATTCTGTAAGGTTTTGGAGCTTCCTCATCTTAGTGCGGAAGTTTATAGTTATTATTGTCTTTAGACCAAGTCCGTGCATTTGCGCTATGTTCAAAATCTGAACAATTGAGCGCAGAACAACAAAATTCGGACCGAATGGCATGCAACACTGTATCTTCAATTTCATCTATTTTCGGAAGAATAAAAGATTGTCACTAATGTCAAGTTTGTTTACTTTAACTGTCAAAATAATAATATGTCACTCGGAACATGATCGCTTATTGTATAAACAATAGAGAGTTATTGGAACTATTGAATTCTGCCTCGCAGTATTAAGGATCTACGTTATTTTATTATTGCATCAGCAATATTTCTCTAAGAAAATAACAGTTATTGGAAATCTGTAGTAGTGTTGAGTATTACCTTATTTTGTATTCATTCTTTTGACAGCTGATAGCTGTGTTTATAAATAACCTCAAAAAGTGTTTATTTTTGTTTGTGATTATCTGCTGATGCCCATTTTTTGATGTTACCCACAGTTGTTTTGCTTTGTAATGAAATTAAAAACTGTTGTAAAAAACATTGGATCAAATTTTGGAAATTGTGATTCTAAGGGGGACGATGACGACGACATTGAGTTATATTTTATATTGGATAATGTTTTTATTAATCGGGATAGGGCTGAGAAAATAGAAAGTTTTTTCCTGTTATAATCCGGATATGATCTTGGGACCTTGGGAATCCTTTATTGGATTGACACTCACAAATTCTCTAAGTAAAATTACGTCATCGTCGTAAGTGAAACGCAGTCTAGAAGTTTTCTCTCCATTTTTAGCTACACCATTTATTTCAATTAACACCATATATTCATTAAAATTTGAATTGAATCTTGAGAAAAAATACTAGTGTAAACAAACACCTGGTAAAATAAATTAGGTTACGTCAAAGTCGTCAAAAAGTCAGAAATATTGAAAGGGAAGTTTACTGCCTCGCACTAACCATACACAAATAAAGGCAAGCAGTAACCTTTTTAAGGGAGTCCTTATTTTCAGACACACATGCGCATGCGCAGATGTCAAAGTAAGGCTAATTTAAATACTGCTTGTCCTTATTGCACGTCCAATAACTCTCTAACTTGATTATCCGTATTTATTTATGTCCTACTTCATTTATTGAACATAAAATGTAAAACGAATAAATTAGCGTACATTATGCTCCTGGAGCTAATTTCCGAACTTGGTTATTGGCATTGCCATCTAGTGAGAAGAGAGCGCAGTAATTACATGAACATAATAATTTTCATCTTCAAACGGTTTTCTTCTCGCTAGATGACAACATCATCGACCGAGTTCGGGAATTAGCTCCAAGATTTGCACTACTACTTTCGTTTTAAATTTTTGTATCCAATATCATGGACTTGCATAAATAAATTACCAGGGGCGAGTTCAGGAATGACACACTCAGTGTAAGTGTGAAACCGGTGTAACGCACTAGCCGTTCATAAATGCTATAGGCACACCGAGTGCGCGCACTCTGTTCCGTTCAGAAAGTACTTCGGGCGCGCTCCAGGTGTCGCGCCGATCACAGCATAATTTTTTGGTGTAGCTGCGGTGTGGTTGTGTCTTTATGTCAACAATGTCAACCAGTCCTCCCAAAATCTCATCATTCTCACCAAATATAAACAAAACACAAATAAGAATTAAAGTTTTTTCTTCAAATTAAAAAAATTAACAACAAAAAAAAGTAATCTTAATACATGTGGTGAAATTTTTGAGGAGATGCTCGATTGGTCAGCGTTACAGCGTTCAGAAATTCATACGAAAGTTATCGCCTAAGAATTTTCATTCCACTCACACCCATAGAATCGCACTCACATCCGGTGTGTTATTTCTGGGGTCGTATTTTCGAATATTCTCGCATACGAAATTTGATACGATTTCGAATGCTCCCCATTTAAATTACATTGCTGTCAGTTAAATTTCGTGTACGAAATGTACTCGAATGAATTCGAAAATACGACCCCTGAACTCGCCCCAGCATAAATAGAGAGTTATTAGCCGATTGGCTATACCATGCTTGAAAAAGCACTTTGGAGGGTGGAACTGCAATGCAACACACGGTGCTTGTGAACGAAATAAATCGACACCACATCCTCAGCATGCCTTCTGACATAATGCCAAAGAAAACCAAACAGACTTCCGCTTATACATAGACGGCTCCAAAAACAACTATGGAATCGGAGCAGGGGTATATGTTGAGACACCAAGCCTAGAAATTTTGACAGTCCTTGGGAAAAACGCATCCATATTCCAGGCAGAACTGCAGGCCATTCAACTTGGCGCGAAAAAGTTGCTGGAAATGCGACAAACGCAAAAGTCCTTCCATACACAGTACAGGGTGGTTGATTTTCGATAGTTTTATAGGGTACAGCCAAAATGGCCGGAGATACTAAGAAACTGATGTGCGCTTGCCGTCCTCTTTTCTAGTGTGTCATTTGATGGTGTAGTCAGATCTACGCCAATAAGATTAGTTTGCAAGGTACAGGGTGTTTTCCAGAATCAGCTGCTTTTTATAATCCTCTATAACTTCTTACCCTTCGGAGAAAAAGTTTATTTTTACGTAGAATCCAGTAGCGTACTCAGATAAAATATGGGCGCTTCATCTTCTGAGATATTCAAAAAAGCATAAAAAGAGGACGCGAAGCGTACAGTGTGTTCCATTTTGGTTGTCCATAAGGGATAACTCGGTTGCTATTGGAGTTAGAAGGATGCGGCTCCCACGAACGTTGGCTAGTTTTTTGTTAAACCAAAGATGGCGCCAACAGAATTGTCATCGCCTTTTTTGTTTTTCACTTACAAGGTGTTTTTCAAAAAGTTGCATCTTGGGACACCTCTGGTATCTCGGTTCTCTCATAAGTTATCGAAAAGGTGACAATGGATATTTATAGATATTTTCACGTAAATTTTATTGCCGTAGTAAGTTTTTCTTTAGAAGTGACAGTTTTTGAATTATAATAAATACAGCTGCAAAGTCCTTTTCTGATACATTATTTCTTATGACAAAAACAGACAGGATAGAGATAAACCTATCGAACTTTACATCATTGAAATCAGCAAAAGCAGAGCTATACAATGAGCTATTAATATACAGGGTCTCTCATTGAAAAATAACATATGTTTGGTTCATAATTTAAAAAATACCACTTCTAGAAAAGAACCGACTACGCCACTGGAATCTACGTAAAATTATCTATAAGACTCTGTTGTCACCTTTCGGATCACTTATAAGAGAACCGGGATACAAGGGGTGTTCCAAGATGCAACTTTTACAAAAACACCTTGTATCTGAAAAAGAAAAAGAGCGATGACAATTCTGTTGGCGCCATCTTTCGTTTGGCAAAAAAGTACCCAACGTTCGTCGAAACCGCATCCTTCTAACTCCAATAGCAACCCCCCCCCCTTATGGACCACCAAAATGGGACAACCTGTACATCAGGTTCTCAGTATCTTCGGCCATTTTAGCTGTACCCTAGAAAACCTTCGAAAATCAATCACCCTGTACATTGAGAACAGGATGGAACTGCAAAGCTGAATCAGCTAGGCGAAAATAACAACGTTTCAGTAGTCTGGATAACAGAACATACCGCACAATAAGGCAACGAAAACGCGGATCAAAAGTTGGATCTGAGCTTAACTTAATTGGACCGGAACCATTACTGCGGAAAGCCCTATAAATACGCCCAACCACGCAATCGCGACCTGTGCCAATATAGAGGCCAAACAATACTGGAAAAAGTTACGGGGTATGAGTCATGCAAAATCCGTTGTACCCACCACAAAAAAGAAAAAAAGTAGCTAACACACTTCTGGGAATGGACAGCAGAAGCCTCAAAGCCCTGGTGGGTCTATAGATTGCGCACACTGCAGACTTCAGCATCACATGCACACGATCGGAGTAGCACAATATGCTGAGTGTCGCCAATGCATGGAAGAGGACGAAACTGCATAACATGTCTTATGCACGTGTCCGGCAATAGTTAGAATCAGGCATGCTGTATTCGGGGAGTCGTTCGAGCTGTTTGTCCTGAATACATAAAGCATGCTTCCCCCATGCTCATTTCCACCTTCATCAGAAGGGCTGGACTGATGAGGAAAATGTAAACTCGGAGTGAGCCACAATAGACCGCAGGTCGCAGTGGAAGTGCCAACATCCATCGGACCATTCAAGTTGATGTGCTCAGAGCAATAAAATGTGTTCCAAATGACTTAATATTGATTTTGAATTCAAAGTAAACAAGTTTCGGAAGGAAAAATTATATTCCCTCGGAGATGTTGCATGTCATTCGGCCGAGAAGGTGTTTTTGTACTTCGCTCAATTGTAAACATTGAGCTTAGCACAAAAATACCTACTTCCTTGCCTAGTGATATCAATAACTATAATGCACCTAGGCCATAATCGATCTGTGTCAAATTTTGAAGACATTAAAGTTCAATTTATAGAGCGCTTACAGATAAATAGACAATTCGGTTTAAAGTTAAGTTGAAAGGAGCTAACAATATCCACATCTATTATAATATTCTGTCGCAAATAAATGAAGCTGTATGTCTCGTTTACCAATTCATCAAAAGCTTATAGAGTCTATCTCCCTAGAACGTTATACTCAGGCAGCTACAGCTACAGTTGCAGCACGCATAATCTTAATTAGTTCGTAAGCGCTCGCTAACATATTTGCACAGAGAAAGCTGTTCGAGGAACGTGGGAACGTTAAGGAAAATTTGAATTGCAGAATACGTTCCGCTACTAGGTTTAATCTAGTTTAGATAGGAAAATAAGCATGCAAAGAATTTACCTACCCGATTCTCCTGTTGCTAAGTTTAAATAAAATTTATGGCTGTATAGAAAAATTTGATAGTTTTCACAAGACCGGATCGTATGAATGAATTATTACCAAAGAACTAAATTCTGTTTATTACGTTTGCCTGGTTGGCTGTGCCTCAGCTGTATGGTTTAATTAATTTTCGCGTAAATATCCTTACAACTAATTCAGAAAATTGCTCTACAAGACTATGGCAATGGAAACTTCATTAAATCATTCTTCCGAAATTGAATTCGCGAATAATAGGGTACCATGTAGAAGGCAATAGCAGCGGCATTTCATCCTCTGTGGAGGCAATAATTTAAAGCTCCACGTATAAATTTCCTTAAAAGTGTCGCGTATCTCCGAGAAACAAGCTAATTTAAAACATGTCATAGCACAGAGAGCGAGTAAGTTGCGGCATTTTGAGAATGCTAATATCTTCTCCCTTCTATGGTTTCATGATGTGTGGAAATGACTCTGATTTAATTAGAGCGGAAAATTCGATAATAATAAAGGTTTTTACGTATGTGTTTTTTTTTTCTCATTAGTCATTCGGTCTTTTTTTATTCTCTAATCAACATTCGTTCCAAGCATGGCTCTAAACTTGTTTTCTGGTTCAACTGAAAGTTAATTTGGTTTGCCATTAATAAAATTAGTGTGGGGAAACTCATGTGGTTATCGTGTTCAAATCAGCCTGCTAGTAAAAACACTCATTTATTAACTACCGCGTCGGCGAAAGTACAATGCATTCTTGTGTTGGAAGTTTGGTTTATTTTATAAGAGTTAAAAGTTGTGTTGTAGCTAGATTTCTGCTTTTTGTTCAGTTTTAATGTTTGCCCGAGTAACTTGAATTATCAATTATTACGAAATATTTTATTTCAAATTAATAATTATATTCTTATTTTTACTTCATTCACGATAAATCAATAATGTGTCTAATGGAGATTGGAGTTTGGTAAATAGTGTTCAAGAATTGGTAATTTAGAACAAAAAACGATATTTTATATGTAGTGTTTTACCAATATGTGCGAGTTCGAACGAAAATTTTTTAAGACTTTTTCGGAATAATTTACCGAAACTAAAGAAACTTGTAATAACTGAGAAATTGTGGAACAGATATTTCATTGTTCCAGCAGAAATTTCTTAATCAACAGTGAATACTGTCGGTACAATCGGAAAAAAAAAACTTTTTTAATAAAAATTGGATTCATTTAAACTCCAAAAGATTTTCGAACAGTAATCCCCTCGTTTTAAGCTCTACCTGTGCATTTCCTAGGAAAAATCTCATTACTGCCTCACCTCGTTTGACAATAAGCACAAAAGTTTCGAGCGCAACTACTTACTCGACAACTTCTCCCGAAAAGTAGTTTGATTAAACAAGCTTTCCGACTCCAAAAAGACAATACGCCAGAAATGGAAGCTTGAAATAAAAGAAGAATGAGGAGAAAGTTAAAATTTGCATGGAACGGTATTTCCGTTGTGTCCTCTAGAGAACAGTTAAAGGAACTTCGCCGTCGAGACGTCGACGGTGGAGGGGAATCAATAGCGCTGTTGCCACCTTTTGTATTATTAACAGGTCATAAAAGAAGGTGAAAATGGATGGATGTGTTGAAAACGGGTTTGTTACCGTTCGAATGTGTTATGAAGTCTTAGCGAATCACAAATCAGCCTCTCTTGAAACTGCTGGCTACGAGATTGCCTTGCATAAATATTAAATTCGGGAATTTATAGAGCCTTGAACACGTTATGGGAATGCTATAAATAATTTCAATATTGGAGATAATTTATTTATGAAGTGCAATGATTACTAATTCAGGTATGTTCCAGTATAAGTGAAAACCGGCAATGACAAGACCAGGGCCTGGAGGCTTTATTGGCGGTGACAGTAGAATGATTAATAAGTACCTTTATTTTTATTTAATATTTCTCCGTCTCCTTCCCTGGTTAATCATGTCATGTGGAGACTCACCTACTACCAAATAAATAACTAAAAAAAAAAAAAATTCAATTGCTTTCTAAAGGCGATTTCTGATTGTTGTGCTCTTCAAGTCAAGACCTTATAGAAAAAAAAATCATAATGCATGGAACCGCGACCCCAACTCAACTGTGAAAAAAAGGCAATGCCAGGAAGCAAAAGTAGGAGCTCAAACACAAACGCGAGCATTGAAGAACCAATATTCGATAAGAAAATTAATCGAAATGCAGCAACTAGCTACTAAGATGGTATACGGACCAACCATTCAAGGACACAATCCATTAATTCTCGTTGTAAGGAACACTTTCAGGAACTGGTTGGTGGTTGGTTGATTGAGATACAGAATGAACAAGCCGGGTTAGGCCATCGTCAGTCAGTTCCGTGACTTTGATTAGGTTTAGGAGCCTCTTCACCGTGTTAATTTTAGTGAGTTTAGAGGTAGGGTCTTCTGGCCCTATTTGTCTGTATCTCCACCAGCGTAAAGACTCACATTCAAAGATCAGGTGGGTGGCGGTTTCATCCTCCTCGTCACAAAGTCTACACATGAGTTCTTGTTGGAGGATGCCCATTGTGTGAAGGTGTTTTCTCAGGCTACAGTGTCCAGTTATTAGCCTGATTTGATTCCTGTTTAGTTATAGGATTTCTTCAGTAAGTTTAGGTGATGGTTGTTGTACCATTAGCTCACTGTATCTGAGCTTCGGCAGGGTGTCCGTTTTAACGGATACCACTATTGCTATCAGTGGCGGCTCGTGACTATTTCAAGTGAGGAGGCTAAAAATAATAATGAACTACGGTAACCACTGGCAGTAGGCAATTTTTTTTTTGTGTCTACGTCCTCAAGAATTTATCTGAAATTCAATAAAAACCATAAATGCTCAAGAAAAGAAACATCATAAGTATATATTTTCCGTATTCGCATGCTGAGTAATTAACCTGAGAGGTGAACTATCAATTTCTTCAGGACTATCCGATAAACTAAAGAACTCTTCTTCGTAAATAGATCATATTTTCCGAAATATGCCCCAAATTTTGATGTAGATTGGATAAATAGTGAAGTGTGTGGTAGAAAAACACGACGGTTTTCTACCAAACACTTCAGTTTTGGAAAGACGTGTTTCATCGCGGCGATGAAAACCGTCATGTTTCATCGTAGTGTGTGAGGGCCTTTATTGGTTTCATATGGAATTGCGTGTCTGCTGGAAAAGCTGATATTTTTCTTTTTAATGCAATAAATAAATTAGGTATATTAAATTACTGAAGTGCTCCTTTTTCGTTTTGATCAATGTAGTTTATTGGATTTTAAAAATGAGCGGAATTCGTCGGTTTTTTTTATTCGCGAAATAATCTATTAGGTACTTCTTCATAAAACTGGTCATCTTCGCACATTTTCGGATACAAATTCTTTTTCAATTGGAACAAAAGATACGTTAGTTAGTTTTGGGACATGGTACTTCGAGAGTAAGTTTTAATTTGTTTTAACGCGAAAAATAAAAAATACATAGGTATATAAAATCCAAGAAAGATACACAATTGCACAATAATTTGAAATGCACCTGACGACAAAAAATATCAATCAACAATCTACGACATCCGAATAGAAAAGTGACATGGAACTCCGAATGCATAAAAAAGAGATAAAAAAGCAACGATGGCAGTTTCCAACCTTGCAATCAAAGGTTGCGGCTAGCCGCTCCGCGACCCGATGGTGCCTGAACGCCAGGAATGGTTCGACATGTTTCCGGCATTTCTATTGGTCGCTGAGATTCGCGGTCCATTTGAATGCTAGATTTCAGGGAAGCATATGAGAGTCAAGCCTCCGGTCGACTTCTAATGGTAAAATTGCGGGCAAGGAACAGATTTTTGTCATGGAGGCGCGGAATTATTTGAAATAATGTCAGATTGTTCCAAATTATATTAAAATATCGAAATTTGGAATGTTTAATTTGTGAATTATAATATTAAATAGGAATTAGGGATAAAATATTGAGATATAATTTTCAATTTTTTTGGCGAGGCTTAGCCTCCCCTGTTTCCGATGACGAGCCGCCACTGATTGCTATCTCGGAAACGGTAAGAGATACGAGGTCGGTTTTTGATGCCCATTCAAGACTCGTTTACAGTGTTGCCGAATTCCTTTTAGTTTGGGAAATATAGGGTGATTTCTGAGAAACGCCTAAAACTATTTCATCAATTATTTTGAAAACTATTGATTTTCGGGACACAATTTAAATTTGAAAGTTTTATAATTTTTATCGCATGGCATCTTCAAAGGACCCCGCACAAAAGGATAGGAAAAGTGGTCCCGGTCAAATCGTCTGAAATTTTGATATGACATACTTCTCGTTATCCTGATTAAAAGCTGCCATGGACGCAAAAAAATCTATCGACGGGTTTTGGAGTTATAGTTTCTCAAAGACGTCATTTTGGATATAGATGTCAAAGTTCAAATTGTATATTAAATATTATCTCGTTTACATAATTTGCTCAAATACTATTGAAAATAGAGAAAATAAACTTCAGAAGATCAGAAATACTTAAATAGTGTTAGTAAATACATATGTTAGAAAATGATACAATAAAGGTGCTGTTTGTTTGTTATTTGTCCGGGTGTTCACCTATTGTTTATCCTTTTAAACCTTAAAAAACATAAATAGTTGCTAACAATTAGAAATAAACACATTAATGAAAATAATGAAGAAAAAGCGAGGAGGTGCGTTTTAGTTTTGATTGATAATACGTTACGTTACGTACGCGTTATTTTGGACTCTGTTTCCGGCATCTGATACACGATGTAGTAACTCGGTTGCCGGATAATGGATATTTGGTTGGTGTCGCGCATAACCCAAATACTAGATAACTGCTACTATACGTGCCCAGCGTTCAGGATCCTGACTTGCAGATACAATAATGACCTCTTTCAATAATAAATCATTCAATGAAAATCTGGTGCCTAACTGCATTTCTGAAGCGCGAAAACACCCTTAATTTGTTCAGATTGGGGTAATTCTGTAACAGGTCTATTTGCAATTCATTATTTGCTCCTCTGCGCATAGTATCCTGGATGTATGACGGCGCAAGATTTATAGACACCTACCGTTAAGTCTATCAGATATATAGTATGATTTTTGTGTAAGCGCCTTCACTGCACATTTCTAAGGTTTTCTTTTTCGATTCTAACTTGCAAATTATTTTCGGTAAGCGACCTTTGCCGTATTTGTTGGGCCAGCTCAACTGTTGCTCCTTCCATTAGTACTGGCTCCCGGTATTTATTGAACATGGCCCCACAAATTCTGTGAAGATCGCCCAAATATTTTCAGTGGACCGGTGTAGGTAAAGTTTTATCGAAAAAATGAAACACAGATTTAAAATGTTCGTTTCTTGTTCAATAATCCATCAAGTTTTAGGTATTAGTCTTGACAGGTTAGCTTCTTCTGTGGACAATTGATGTTTGTGCGCCCTTAGTTTAATTTTCATCCTACATTCAATTTCCAGCCTTTCCAACAAAGGCCTGGCATCTCGGTAACTTCGGTGGCATCGCTGTAACCTCGGCCCAGAATAAATATATTATTACGTAAGAGCCAGTACTAATGGGAGGAGCAACAGATGAGCTGGCCCAACAGATACGGCAAGTAGTTTGCAAGTTAGAATCGAACAAAAAAATCTGCGGGTTAGAAATGCGCAGTGTAGGAGCCTATACGAAAATCATGCGTTAGACTTTCCACATTTCGATCTAGAATATCTTAGGGATTTAACTATAGGTATCTATCAAATAAATCTTGCTCCATCTGACATCCAGGATACTATGCGCAGAGGAGCAAAGGAGTAAATAATGAATTGCAAATAGCCCTGTTACTGAATTACCCCAATCTGAACAGATCAAGAGTGTTTTCGCGCTTCAGAAATGCAGTTAGGTACCAGATTTTCATTGACTATGATTGTAATAATAAAAGAGGTCATTATTGAAGGTACCTGCAAGTCAGGATCCGGAACGCTGGGCACTTGTTCACGCATAGCAGCAGTTATTTGGTATTCGGGAAAATATAGAATTTATTTCTATCTATACATTAATATATTTATTTTATATCATATTTCTTGTAGACCTGTGTAATTCATGAATGATTCGTTCGAAAAGAACGAATCACTTCACTGAATCAGAAAAATTGATTCTTTGAGACGACCTGAACTAATTCACTTTTGCATCACTGCCACTCCGAATCAGTGGAACTGTTGCTGTGCGTGCGTTGTTCGTTATTCCTAAAAGCTTAATTAGTTCATAAGTGAATCATTCAAGAATCACTTGTAATGAACGAATCACTTTTGGCGAACAACTCAAATGAATTAATTCAGAGAAAAGATTCAAAACGCCCAGGTCTAATTTCTTGCTTTCACAGTAATCCCTGTATATGGGAGAAACTGTGAGCCTTTTACTCAATTAGGTAGGTTCTTACCTGAATATACATATATATATATATATATATACTTTTTTTTCGTTCACTGCTCTTTCAATAATAGGTATTTGACCAAATAAAAAAAAAAAAAATAACACGCTATAATTCGCAATCAACCCTACGCACAAATCGTGCGTCTGTGGAGAAACAACAGATGAACACCCGGACTAATAACAATCAAACAGCACCTTTATTTCTATCATTTTTTAACATATGTACCGATTTACTAACACTATTTAAGTATTTCTGATCTTCTGAAGTTCATTATCTCTATTTTCAATAGTATTTGACCAAATTATGTAAACGAGATAATATAATATACAATTTGAACTTTGACATCTATATCCAAAATGACGTCTTTGAGAAGCTATAACTCGAAAACCCCTCGATAGATTTTTTTGCGTCCATGACAGCTTTTAATCAGGATAACGAGAAGTATGTCATATCAAAATTTCAGACGATTTGACCGGGACCACTTTTCTTATCTTTTTGTGCGGGGTCCTTTCAAATCCGACGTTTCGTGATCGAGCTACCATCATCAACTTCATTATTTTAAATACGGACCTGGATTTTTTATGTTATTTTTAGAAAGCTCCATTTATTCCCTTTTTAACGATATACCTCTTAAGTGTGATTGGCGGACGTTTCTGCTTTTAAAGGTGATCATCAGTGATTTTTACCAAAATTTTACCTTAATTCGGCCCTGCAATTCGTTATTTGTAACAAAGGCGGTCTAATAAGTACTCTTTTCCTTTTATTCAGAACACTTAGAATTATCTAATTATGAATAATATCGAAAATAATGACTTAGAAACTAATTATTATTGTAAATATGTACTCAAATTGAAGTCCATTATTCCTTAAGCATCATCTGCAATTTTTCACAATTTTTTTTTGAATATTATTTAATATGTATTGTTTTTCATGCAACCGTCCGCGAAATTCAATTTCGCGGCCGCCACACCTTATGTGGTGTATATACCATGACCGCGAAACTTTGCAGCATTCTTGAGACTATCTTGCCTCGGCCGCAAGCAACCAAGGCATTTCGCGGCCTTGGTATACAAATACAGATCGTTTCAGCATGGTTCATACTTGACCTTGAAACTTGAAAAAAAAGGATTGCTGTAGATTAATTATTGATATTATGACATTCAATTTTTTTGACAAATTATGAATGACTTCTGGTTTAAGAACCGACGAACGTTTTTGACGTCATTGATTTCTTTCAGTCAATTTCTATTTGTTAAAAAAAATTAAGTCAAAAGTATGAACCCTGGTGAAACAACGTTTACATAACTATTATTTATTCTAGCACATGCAGCCCTTATCCTCTCTTTGAATTCTTCCAATGTCTCTGCTATTTTCGTAAACTCCATAATGAAAATCACTGTACTCTTATTCATTTAACAATTATTATAAAATGAATAAATAATAAAGAAATGTTTGACATGTTGTACAGCTGTCAATCTAATTTTTTTCAAGGCATTCTTTGATGAAATTTATTTATATTCCATATCACTGATGCCAACCTGAATTTGTGAAATTACAATAATACCTATGTACGTAATTAGTTTTTAAGTAATTATTTTAATTATTGTTCACAATTAGATAATTTTAAGTGTTCATTCAAAATTATTTTGGTAATTTTGTTAAATAATAAAGGAAAATAGTACTTGTTAGACCGTCTTTGTTATAAATGACGAATTCCAGGGCCTAATCAAGGTAAAATTATGGTAAAAATCACTGATGATCACTTTTTCGAGCAGAAACGTCGGCTAATCATACTTAAGAGGTATATCGTTGAAAGAAGAATAAAGTGCGCTTTCTAAAAATGAGATAAAAAATCCAGATCCGTATTTGAATAAATGAAGTTAATGATGGTAGCTCAATCACGAAACGTCAAATTCAAAATTTGAAGATGCCATGTTGTAAAGCGATAAAAGTTATAAAACTTTCAAATTTAAATTGTTTTCCGAAAATCAATAGTTTTCGAAATAATTGATGAAATGGTTTTAGGCGTTTTTTAGAAATCACCCTGTATTTCCTAAACTAAAAGGAATTTGGCAACACTGTAAACGAATCTTGAATGGGCATCAAAAAATTTTTTTCTTATTTAACCGACCTCGTATCTTTTACCGTTTCGGAGATAGCAATAGTGGTATCACTTAAAACGGACACCCTATAGAACATATTATAGAAATCGTTTCCCAAAAAAAAAAAAAAAATACACCAAACTTTTTCTGTAAATATTGCTTTTTCATCATCTATTTCTTATAATTACAACTGGAAATTCACTTTTCACATTTATTTTGATAAGATTTTGATGATTGCTATGTAATAAAATAAAATGTCTCCTACTGTATTTATTTGCCAAATACTATGACATATACCTTCTGATAACCCTCAGAATATGGCAGATCTATTTGCCGATCTTTTTGCTACAGTCCAATCTAAGGATATTGTAAATGCCCCCGACTTTGTAAGGGAAAATCTGTAACTATTATTAATTGTAATATTAGAGTAATGGATGTTATGGATTGTATCAGTAATTTAGATTTACAACTGGGCTGCTCAGCATTGTTTATTGAGGAAAACCACCTATTTAAAATATTATTTCTTTAAATCTTAACTTTTTAAAAAAACGTTTACTGAATAAAAGTGAATATTTCAACCATGTACTACGCCACGAAGTTTAGGTTTAGGGGAGAACGAGATTACCGCACGGAAGAAGATCAAGAAGGTAGAAGCCGACGAGAAGATAGAGAAGACGCGTGGGCCCATTTCTTGGGCTGGTCCCTTAAGACAGTTGGTCCGCCATTGTTCATTATTCAAAATTTATTTTTATTTTGTATTAAACTGATTGTTCAATCGAATTTGTGATTAGTTTGTGTGTCAAGGAGCATTCACAGGTCAGTTGATTAATTATTATTTTGTTTTTGAGAGTTCAATTTATAGAAGTATTATTTTTTTCATTTTTTTTTTCTGTTGGTTTGTTTATAACATTTTTCATAACATGTGCATTGCTGCATTGTTCATGTATTTAACAAAAATCGTTTCATGCTGTAAACAACACAGATGAAGAGTAAATTAAATCCTAAGAAATTATGTGCTGTCTTTTTGTGCTGAGATTTTGATTTTGTGTATTCAGAGCGTGCATTAGGGCCTTGTTGAATTTACTAACATTTTCCTACCCTGACGAGCGAATATCCTACCAAACAAAGGAAAGAGATATTTCAACTATAGCTGTGAGTCTACGTAACCAGGGACCTCAGTACCTGCCGCAGATGGGCTAACTAACAAAAACTCTTCAGTATTGATTACAGGTAGTGTTGACTGAATGTAGTGTGTGTAATTGAAATTGAACAGGGGCGGTATCTAATTTGAACTTTTATTGACTTAAATTATTGAATTAATGTCTCACAATTATTATTAAAATGACACAGTATGTTTCGATTTTTGAGGAATGTTAGATCGAGGGTTTCTCTGCCGTGCTCTTTCCTCTCGTTAGTTCCAGGATGAGAACGGTACGATTTACTTTAATAATAAAGTAGACGTTCCATAAATTTTTCGTTTCTTTCACATATCACAGCTTCCCTTAAATTTCCCAACTAATTGCTATGTCGGGCGCTTGTCCAGTAAGTAAAATTGAGTAAGTTTCCACAATGTAGGTCCTATTTGTTTTTCATTTCGCTTTTCAGAAGATTTGTTGTTTAAAAGGTAATAAAAATTCACACCGTTCAATCTTACTGAACGAACCCGTGTATGTTATACTACATTATATATTAATTGTAGATTTGATTTGTCCCTTATATTACAGAAAATATTTAGTATGTCATTAAACATAGGAGTATTTCCAGTAAAATGGAAAGAAACTTATGTCATCCCGATATTCAAATCTGGAATTAGAAAAAGTATAGAAAAGCAAAATAGCAAAGATTTCTATTTTCCCCAAAATCTTCGAATAGATTGTGAGGTCTAAGTTTTTTTACTCACTAAATAATTTACTGAACAGCATGGATTCGTTCCAGGTAAATCTACCACCTTGTCTCTTGGAATTTGAAGAACTACTGTTGGAAGCCTTGGAAGAACGATGTCAGGTCGATGTTATTTACACGGATTTCTCGAAGGCGTTCGACAGAGTGAATCACTTCAGTCTTACTGTTAAAAATTTCAAATATGGAATTACAAGGGTCACTGTTATTATGGTTAGGGAGTTTCCGAATTGTAGTAACATCAGGTGTTTCACAAGGTGGACACCTATCACCAGTATTGTTTAACTTTTTTGTGGATAGTAAGTTCTTATTGTATGCAAATGACTTGAAGGTATGTGAAACTATTTCTAATATCGATGACTGTTATCTGCTTCAGAAGGATCTTAACAGGTTATACATAATGGTGTAATGTAAATGGTCTTTCATTGAATATTATTAAATGTAAAACAATGAGGTATTATAGAAATAAAAATCCGATAATATTTAACTATAAGTTAGATTTAGAAAATGTAACTTTAACAAAGGATCTTGGTATAATTTTCGACCCTACGTTGTGCTTTGAAGAACATATTGAATTTGTAACTAATGAGTCTAAAACTTAGATTTATTGCATACAAGCTAGGTATCCCATCAGATGAAATAATAATATTAAAATAATAGAATTATGCAGACATCTCAACTTTGTTACAGTTGCCGTCTTTAGAAAGTAGGAGAATTTATATAAGATTTAAGAGTTTTGTATAAAATTATTATTGGTCAAATGAAAACACCAGATTTGCTTGGTAGAATTAATTTCTTTGTTCTCTGAGATTCACAAGGTCCCAAGATCTATTTCATATAGAATTATGCCATGCATAGGACAAATTAAAGAATGTGTAGAGGCGCAAATACACTCTGTGATCTAAACAGCAATTTTGATTTTTTTGTTACTAGTTCATTAACTTTTGAGTATAGGTTAAGGAAACAAATGCTCATGTACTAGTCTTTAAGTATCTCTGTGAATGTCCACTCCGTGAATATACATTTATTTATTTATTTATTTATTTATTTTATTTATTTTTGGGTAATTCGTCTACAAAATCTGCAGAACGAACTGCTACCTTAATACATCATCAATATGATTAAAAAAGAATTGAACAGCGATTACAAGACGGTTTTGAAACCATAAGTGTTTCTCCAACTTGTACACGGTGTTTGTATTATATCGATTTAAAGCCCCAAATTTCAAACTTTTTCTATAAATGCTATACTCTTGCCTTCAATATCCAAATTCTTGAAAACTGTTTCGATATTCTCAAAGGTCCACTTATAACCGGCTTTCGAGTCAACAAAATATATGTCACCTTTACCGAACAAACTTTGTAGGAAGCAGGGCTGCTTTGCTCTTTAATTAGTTTCTAAGCGGTTTCAGGCATATTGGTTCACAATAGATAGAAAGCTCGCCAGTGATGAAACCAACGTTTTCATTAGCGATTATGATTACCTACTTCAATAATAATAATAGGATACCAACTTGAGTATAGCTATTATATGCAGAGGATACTACACAGGGGAGAAAAGGGCAATTAGAGCACAATAAAAGGGAATATTATCAGATTTTACATTGGAAGTTTTACATTATTGATAAAAACATTTCTCCGATAGTTGGTCATATCGAGGTTAACTAAAATTTGAAATCACCCATTGAGATCTAAAAAAAAAAATTAGCTAATAATTATAACGAGAATTTAATTGACTGTTAGTTAGTTAAATATCAAAGAGAGTTCAGGATTAAATATACAAATTATACAAAATCAACATTTGCTTTTTGCAGGAAGCAGAATTATAATATAAATTCCGAACATTTAAAACTAATTAAATACAAAAAATATTGACATTATTCTTTCCATATTCCCAATTTACTCAAGATAATTTGGCAATGCAAGTCTTGGAATCAGATGCCTAGCCTAGATTCGTACCTATTAGATTTATAGATATTTTTCCATTCCAAAAATTACTAGCTTTGATTTCAATTTTATCCCTATATCTAAATTCTTTTCAAACATATAAGCTTATGTGAATTTGCAGCTGTTGAAACCGCCAAAAACTCAACGTTACAGTGTCGCGCCGTGATAAATCTTCAAAGGGCCGCCGCAAAAATCTACACGCATTCTTATCGTTCCATTTCCTTCTTTGCACTCTACAAGTCAGAGAACAGATGAGTTATGCTATATTCGGGACTTTTGAAATATGGGCCAACTTTTAATAAAAAACCCCTACAATACGAGCTTTTCGCGGATTGCTCGCATGGTTTTGTTGTGCATTTTTTGCGGTATTTCTTTTTTTTATTTCTCATTCGTATTTGTGTGCGTGAACACAACAAATAAATACGGAAGTAATGATTTGTTGCCGGGGACCCGAATGGGAAATACATTAAAATGCAATTTGCCGGGGCATACAAAATGCGCTTGGTACGACAATCATGGAATAATTATTTCTTGGCGATGGAGAAACGCGTTTTGGTTTCTCGAACATCAAAAAAATGGCTTTGGATAAATCAGATTTTTTTTTTTACAAGCACGGTTATTTACTCGGATATTTATAAATTTCTTTACCCAATATAAATGTTGACTAAGCTTCTCAAACCTTCCAGTCACGTAAGCTTGTGAAGAGCAAGCCTGGATACTTTTTTTTTACCAAATCAATGGTACGGTAAATATTATCCTTGAGAAATCCGGAGCTGCCGGACGGCGGACGGTGCCGTAAAGATATAGAGTGAATACGGCCATGGCTGTCAATGTAACAATATTTGACGTGTCGTTAACGGTACGGTGACGTGATGGTGCCGATACGTATAGTATGAATCGCGCCTTAACCTGGATAAAGGGGACACTATGCGGAAATGAATGGCTGATCCAGGACATACCAGGATTGATGGAGCGATGTAGACAGAATGAGATTTAAAAAGTTGACGCTTATTGACCCTTTCAAAGAAAAATTCGCAGCAGAAACAATGCACGTACACTGAGAACTTGAATCGCATTGCTGGCAGCTTTCATCTGCTGAAAGTTAAGACAATAGCTAGTCAGAGAACATTGATAAGTAGTGGACGAAAAAGATGAGTCAGAAGTCATACTGAAACCGGAAATTCTTGAAAACATCTTGAACTCTAAAGACGACAGACCACAGACCTTCAAAATATTTGAGGTGTATGTTCACCACAGTAAAACTGACCATCACAAAAATACTCTGCCGATACACCTATGGGTATGTCAAGAGTGGAGAACTTTCGAGTCCGGACAATAAACTTTGCAACAGACCATGCAAAATGAAAGATATTTCAAGGCGTATGCGCCAATCATGTGAAGATAAACATTAAATTGAACACATTCAGGGCCAGTAATTGAACGCAATGTACTCACAATAATACGTGAGATAAATCATTAAACATTATGTGAGAACAATAATACAACATGAAATTGCAGAATTCTCTTTTGCATTGAACGAAACTATAGATATTTTTCGAATATTGAGCAGTTATCCCTTAGTGTGAGATGCGTCAATTTTGACCAAGAAAACAAAAACTTATCCTACAAAGTGCAGTTTGCAGCTGCCGATAGTACAAGTGGTACGAATTTAGAGGCAGTTATGTTAGAAAGTTTACAAGTAAATTGTACTTACTTCGTTGGAAAAAGGTCTGATGGGGGTGCTGCGATAAGTGGCCGTTTTAAAGGCGAACAGGCTATAACTGAAGGATTATATCCAGCAGCAGTGTAGTGCCCATTCGTTAAACCTCGACCATCCCTGTAAGGTTCAGAATATTAGAAATTGCATCGGAACCATAAAATAATATAAAAATCTCAGCTACTGAGGTACTAGGAATAGAATAAAAGAACATGTTCCAATAATGCTAAATGGACTAAGTTGACATCTATGTGTGAAACTCGATATGTGGACTATTTAAAATGGTTCTGATGTCATGATAGATGATAGCGATTTGAGAAGAATATTTTTGTATAACATTGATGATTTCATAGATCAATTATCTGAAAGATTTGCAAACCCTAAAAAGTTAGTTTTGTTACTATTTTTGTATTGCCAACTATACACACATTGATGGTAGAAGGCTCTTCTGCATACGAGCAGTTCTTGGATCTAGATACTTTCTCTCGAAAATTACAATTACAAAAACAAAGATCGATTGCGTGACGTCAAATGGACAGAATGAAAAATGCTGATACATTACGAGTAGGTAATCGATGTATTTCTTAATCTAAGTTGAATCCAATTTCATGAAGGAAAAAGGTTGTAACAACCAAATTTTAGTAATCAGAGCGATGTTATTTTCAAGATTGAAGAAAGAGACTATCCTTGATTTGAAAACTCCGTCAATGGACGGGAATTCAAACTGCAATAAATAGAAATATATGATGAGAGAACAGATGGCGCATACGCAGAAATTTGCACTACACTTTGAGAAGAAGAACAATTTTCTCCATCGCAGTGGAACATTTATAATATTGATAAGATGTATGGCGAAGTCGGCAATGTTATCGAGCAAAAATTGAAATGTTGCTAAGATTAGGTAATGCTGTGTTGATGCTTCGCCAGTAATTACTGATGTTCCAATAATCTCGACTGTTAATAAAAGCGGACAACTAAAACTTGAATGAGCTTTTTTTTGTGTTGCTTGTGACAGAACTATAGGTGTGACATTCAATTATTTTGATCAAATAAATAACGACGTGAATAGAGTATGCTTTATCTTTGAACTTTACTGCAAACAAAACAAAACTTCTTCATATGGATACAAATAACACGATGTATATGAAGATGCATGAACGCCGATATAAACCTAAACGAGAACATACTAATGTTATTGAGAAACTCTTAGCTAGCACGCATATTGATTCTCAACTACCTCTTCTATATCATGTGAAGCAAACTTAATTCGGTATATTATGCAATATTGTAACTACAAAATACAGTCATCCACAGCCAACTTAGTTCCGATATCAAATTACATGAACACCGAATTTTTCAAATAGCTTCAAAAGGAGACAACTTGATTTTTAAATAATGTACCTAGAATTTTAAATCTGTACGTACAAACTAAGACTTAAATTAAACAACCGAACATTCATATCACAATCGATTTTACAACTTAGATAAACATGTTGAAAATAATCCGATGGTCGACAAATTGGATTGTATTATTGAGCAGAATGCAACTTTGAAATGTCTCATATAAAAAAAAAATATATTCCTTGGAATAACTCGTACTGCAAAGCGAAGTATACTCTAATTCACAAATAGATCGAGGCTACGAGCCTTGAAATTCCATTAAATAATTGAGAAAGTTCTATAATGCCAAATGAAAAATATATACTTTTTACTTCTAAAAAACACAGATTGCGTATTATGGAGAAGGTATCGTTATGTTTGTTCAATAAATTGTGTTTGTGAACGAGATTGCCAACCTAAGAGATTAAATGCCGCATTGACAGTTTAAAATTCGCTACGGTAGAAGCTTCGACGCGATGGGGAAATGTAAACAATAGACTTAAGCCCTGTCGCTGTTTAGACTTTCATCATTCATACGTCTGAAACTGGGCAATATACTCTCAGATAATTGGCACGAACTGGCTTGCAACGACCAACTTGTGCATATAAAGCGGTAAATATGAATGAACATACATCTGAAATTCATGCAGGTAAAACTTTTGTCAAATCATAATTTACTTGATTTAAATTTTTTGATGAGATAAAGTGTGGATATTGAATTTTTATGTATTTCATATTATGTATAATTATTCCAAAAATAGATGACAGTCGAAAACATGGAGGTTGTGAAGAAAGCTAAGTAAGTTTAGTGCGGTATTAATAGTAAAATTCCCAGAAACTCACAACTATAAGTAGGTAATATTGAAAATAAAAATATAAATTATTATACTATAGTGATATATTTGTGGCCTCGAAAACTTATTGTATGAAAGATTGTGGGTATAGAACAACTAATAAAAATTTCTGACATATCGATTATGTGTATATATGCATAATTTTTTTCTTATCTTTAACACACAATCTTTTATACGAATACAGTTGAAAGAGAAAGTGGTAGCTCCTATAATGAATTGGATTCAATATATTTGAATATGCAGACTCTTCCAACAATAATGAGAATTTGAAAATGTATGTATCAACAGACTTTTAAAAGATTAAATAATCGACGTTCTTTCTGTCTAACCTGAAATTTCACGAAATAAACTCCAAACTTGGGATACAAAATGTCTACTTTTTTTTTTGTCCTTAATACCGACGAACCTTAAAAAGGTAATTTTAATAATTCTGTTCAATTCTTTGTAAAAGGGTAGGTATTCTTTGGTAGGTAATAATTTATCTACATTTAGTCTTGGACGGGAAATAAGGCAAAACAATCCGAATTCACAAACGACTCTTGCTTGTTCGAGCTTGGACTGCGAAAAGTTTTCTAAACCCGTAATTTTTTTCCGACCGAAGGCCCTGGCCAGCCCTGCGGGGACGGTGTTGGAGAATAATGGGCGGACTTTAGGGCTGTTTTCAGCTCCAGTAATTTGGATTGTGTGTTAAGGGACCGTTAAAATTAGTTTAGTAGAGTTGGTTTTGACCCTTCCTTTTATCGACGACTATAGAGAAACGGCAATGTGCTTAAATGCCAGAAAATTGGCCATA
This sequence comes from Ceutorhynchus assimilis, assembly GCA_917834065.1. NCBI lineage: Eukaryota > Metazoa > Arthropoda > Insecta > Coleoptera > Curculionidae > Ceutorhynchus > Ceutorhynchus assimilis. The sequence continues at coordinate 105,574,898 of OU892277.1, forward strand.
ACGAGATCATGTTGTGTGTGTGTGTATTTGTGTGCGTTTGGAACGCAATCGCTTAATTTTGAAGTTTGAAATCAAATATCAATGCATACGTTATATTCAAGAAATGTGAATACAAAATAAATTAATAGAAAAATTTTAGCATCAGTAAATGAAAAAAAATTAATAGAACCTCAATCAAAATGCAAATCAAACATGAGTGTATGATTTAAACCGAGATTTATACTCACCAGTTGTTCCAACAAGGAAAAACAATATTAAGCCAAATTAGAGGCTTTTTCAAAAAGTAAGTATATTTTTTGAAATGTCACCCATTATTTAGTGACTGGACAAAGAGGATATTTTCTAATAACTACAGGCGTTAAACAGGGCTGAGTTATCGCACCCACTCTATTTTCTCTATTTATAGGATCCATACTTCAACTTGTCGAGGGTCACCTGCCGTCAGGAGTGAAAATCCTATACAGACTTGATGGCGACCTATTCAACCTAAACAGATTACGAGTCAAGACGAAAGTTTATCAATGCATTCAACCAGCCATACAGGAGAATCGGTCTAGAGGTCTGCAGATTCTGCACCAACCCGCACCGGGCACTAATTCCCAATTCCAATTCCCATCAATTGTCATTCTTTGTAGAACGTTTAACTACTAGCCCTCCGTCAGCAAATGCAACCAACATCGCGTAAATCGGACGACTTCTAGAGAGAAACTTCAATAATCACCCCATCAGCGCTGAGACCAACTTTCGCGTCTACAATGCAGTTGTAATACCAACACTCACATATGGCTGCGAAACATGGACCCCCTTCAGAAGACACATAAAAAGCTTAGAAAAATACCACCAGCGATGCCAGAAACACGTCTTACACGAAAAATTATCTACAGTCAACTGAAAGAGGGAGGGAAAACGAAATCAAGGAGGTCAACAAAAATGCTACAAAGATGTTCTTAAGGCGAATGTGGCTGGGAGACGACGGCAAATGTTAAGGCCCATTCTCAATCAATCTGGTAGCGAAGTGGCACTTCGGTACCCATGCTAAGACAATGCTTTTTAACGTTGGCATCCTCAATTCAATTCCCGGCTAGCATCCACCCCGACTCCGAAGTGCAAGCTTGAAAGCTGCAAGCTTTTTTGATGCGTGCCGACTTGTGTCATGCGCAGTACAATAAAAAATAATTTAGGTTATGTGACCGTACTACTCGCACAGCAAACTGAAAATTGACAGCATTGAGGATGGGTATCAATTTCCCAGCACGCTTGTGCCTAAGTGCCACTTCGCTACCAGATTGATTGAGGATGGGCCTTCAAGCCCTCATGGCGTCCAGTAGTCCACGACGAACCACAAACGTTCGAAGAACAGCGTCGCAGACACCAGACCAAAAAGAGGGACCGCAGGAAGTAGCGAGATAACAGAGGAATAGATAATGCTGCCAGAGCCTGGGTGTGTGTAATTATTAACATTTTTGTAATGTTAAATATTTAAATATGTTCTGTTGTACAGCTTTGTTTGGCACGTTGTTTCTGATTTTTACTTTTTTCTTGTCAGAAGACAGTTGCCATAACGCCAATGATATTGTTCTTTTTCATATTTTATATATTAGTTTTTCCTTTTTTCCACAATTAAAAACGACCCAAGTTTACATAAGGGGCATTATATTTCTATTTTATACTCTGTTCATAACAGGTTACGGTCTCATTCGCTCCTGCCTGGGAAGTGTAAGTCGTGTGCGTGTGGAATGAAAAAGCTATTGTGAAAAACTGAAAAGGTCTGTACTAGGGTGTGTCCCTGCAACGAGTACACAAAAACCGCGAAAACGTCGTTTATTGTGAGTTCCAGATGAGACAATACAATCACTGATAAAGTTGGCGTTTCCAGCGTCAATAAGTTTGATGGAACCAACTTTAGGCAATGGAAATTTCAGATGAAATGTGCCTTAAAGGCTAATAAAGGTATTTATGGGGTAATAGATGGGACTCTTCCCAGGCCTAACAGCTCCCAAACTGATGAACTTACAACATGGTGCAAGAAAGATGCTCAAGCTATGTTTGTATCAACAACAGCCATGAACGTTGATCAAATAACATTAATAGAAAGTGGTGTAAATGCAAAAGATGTTAGACGTTAGAATCAATCTTTGAACTAAAGTCAGAGTCAAATAAGATGATACTTCACGAGCATTTTCACCAATATAGGATGACCACAAATGATACTTACTATAGCACAGCATATCTCGAAAATACAGAATCTTGCGAAAAAATAAAAGATGCAGGTATACATATACATAAGTAATATGGCAATTATGATAAAAATATTGAGTGCCTTGTCTAAGGAACGTAAGGCAAGCATGGTTGTCATTAAATCTTACCAAACAAACAATTGATAATGGCTCGACTTTTGGATGAAGAGAGTAACTTCCAGAATTACCAGGAAACCAAACAAGCTTTTGCAGCGATGTCCTTAAACAAGAAAAGGGGTCCTTTATGTATTAATTGTAGAAAGAGATGCCATATCTCAAAATACTGCAAAGAAAAGAGAAAGAAGCAAGATGAAAACCCCAGAAAACGAGAAAATTCCAAAAATGACAAAGTCGAGACAGCGTTCAATGTTGAAGTTAAACCAAACAGTGTTATTTTTGAGAATGAAACATGGATCATGGACAGTGGTGCCTCTGCTCATATGACATAGAGGCCAGACTTCTTTCAAACATTAGATGATAGCTTTAAGTCAAGAGTTACACTTGGAAATGACCAACACCTGTCGGTAGAAGGAAAAAGGGACGATAAAAATACAAAAGCTGATTCATGAGACGTCTTTTCGATCATGAAACCGTTTCAAACCCGATACAAAACTGTTTCGATTGCTACGTCAATTTCCAGTGTCAAAAAAATGCACGATTTTGAAACGGATCACGTGACACTTGTTGATATCTAAAAATTCTCAGGTCATATCATATCATTAAAAAAAAATCCAGGTTGAAATTCTGCCATTTCCACGTTTTCTGAGTCTTCATCCATATTTGCACTAGCTAATTTACACTTCAGTTGATACTGTATGATGTTATATGTGTTGATATAATTGGCATTATTTACAGTAGAATAGTAAATATTTACAAAAACTACAACAAATGATTTTGAGGTTATATTTATATAGCCAAGAACCCTGTTTCAACCGTGACCAAAGATCGTTTCAAAGCTAGTTGCACCGTTGTCCTTAATGACGTCACTATTGCAACACGAGAATGGAGTGTTTCGAACCAGTATGAAACGGTTTGAGAACATTTCATTAGAAAAAGACGTCTATGATAAGGGGTATGTTTCAACAATTAATAATGTATTATACATATCACAGCTTCGTAAGAATTCGTTTTCAAAAAATGTGCTTACAGATAGGAAAATGAAAATTGTAAAATTTGAAAAAGACGCAACAGTTTCTGACAATTTGAAATTATGGCATGAATGCTGTGGCTATGTTAATGTGAAATATCTCAAGAAAATGGTCAAGAAGGATTTGGTTGCAGGTGGTAAGATTCAGTGATGTTGAGAAATTTTCCTGCGAGTCTTGTTGAATGGGTTAGCAGCATAAACGGCCCTTTAAGAAGAATCAAGAGCATGTGAAACTAGAGTGACAGAATCTGCAGTGATGTGTGCGGGCTTATTGCGATTCCTTCGGTACAAAAAAAAATAAGATACTTTGTAACTTTTGAAGATGAAAAGAGTGGTTATCATGTAGCATATATTATTAAGCACAAATCGTACGTTTATGACTGCCTTAAGAGTTTTAATGCAAAAATTTTACATTCGGTAAAATTTTTGCAAATTGGCGGTGGTACCGGGTACCTCAACAATGAGTTCAAATGTTACTTAAGCAAAGAAGGTATAGAACACCGCGTCGTATATCGCACAACAAAACGATCGCGCGGAAAGAGACAATTGGACAATATTATTGAAAGTGCATGGTCAATGTTACACCAGTTAGGTGCTCCAAAATATTTGTGGACTGAGGCAGTTAATACTGCTATTTACATACTTAATAGAGTGCCTACTTCGCAAGCCCCAGGTAAAACGCCATGCGAAATGTGTGTGGAAAAAAAACAACATTTGGAAGTGTTTGGTTGTGATGCATACGCGCATGTGCCAGATGAAAAGCGTAGAAAACTGGACAAAAAAAGCGAAAAACTCATGTTCATTGGATATGATAAAAATTCTACGAACTTAAGACTTTTCAATCCCATCACAAGAAAAGTTATCATTTCGAGAAATCTGGTGTTTAATGAAAAAAGGCAAATTGGTTTAAAGCCAAACACAGTGAAAATAGAACTCGATAATGATGACGTCACTGATTTTAGCGAACTTGAAGTAGGAGTTGGAAATCAGGTTGAACAAGAAGCCAGACAAGAAGTAGGAGAAATCGAGCAAGAAGAAAATTTTGAACATGTTGAAGAGAACGGTGAAATGCCAGATCTTAGACCACAGAGAAATGTTCGCATGCCTGCCAGATTTCATGATTTTCGAGTTTTTCGAGTTAAAAGATATCAAGATGGCACAATCTCAAGATACAAGGCAAATCTATGTGCTAAAGGATATGCACAAAAGCAGGGGAATACCTAGATTATAATGAGATTTATGCTCCAACAACAAGATTCGATTTAATAAAAGTGTTGCCTGCCATTGCAAATATGAAAGATTATGAATTTGAGCAGTTCAACATGAAAACTGCCTTCTTATATGGCGAAATTAAAGAAAATATGTACATGAAACCACCACCCGGATTGGACTGCAAATAAGGTTTTCTTTGCAAGGTAGAAAAGTCATTGTATGGCTTGAAACAAAGCCCAAGATGTTGGAATAAGAAATTCAGCACTTTACTACTAAACTTTGGTTTTGAAACTCCAACAGCAGGCAAATGTGTCTACACAGGGTATGTCAAAGATATGAAAGTCCTGCTTGTGATATACATAGATGATGGTTTGATATTCTCATCTCAAACATCAGCGACTCATACAGTTTTAGATGAATTAAATAATTGTTTTGAGGTTAAAATTGCACAAGAACCAAATTATTTTCTTGGTATTGAAATAAAAAGGGACAGATGTTCTTAAAGCAGTCAAGCTATGTAAAAGATATACTAAGACGATTGGTAATGGAAGATGCCAACACAGTGAGCATGTCAGAGGATTAGCATATAAACTTAGCAGTGATGGAAGACTCCAAACTGATCGATGGTGAAGTTACATACAGGCAAGCAGTGGGCTCTCTGATGTTTCTAGCCACTGTTACAAGCCCGGATATTTATCATGCGGTGGGAGTGGCAAGCAGATTCCTGAATTGTCCAAACTCAGCCCATTGGAATGCAGTCAAGCGAATATTCAAATAGGAACACAAAACCATGGCATTGAGTTTGACAAAAAAGGGAAACACAAACCTTTATGGTTCAAATGACTCTGATAATGCTAGTGATAATCAAACAAGACGTTCAACAAGTGGCTATGTGTACAAGTCATGCAATGGTCGAGCAAGAGACATCCAACAGTTACACTGTAAACAACTGAGGCTAAATACGTCACTGCTTGACAAGCCACCAAGGAAGCCATCTGGTTGCAAAAGTTGTTATTCGACATTCACGAAGAAGTCATCAAACCAACAATTTTGAATCTTGATAACCAGAGCTCCATAAAATTAATACGAAACCCAAAGTTTCACAATAGGACAAAACATATTGATGTTCAGTATCACATAGTGAGAGAAAAATATAAAGCTAGACATATTGTTCCTGTCTATGTGAATACACGAAAAAAGCAGGCACATAAATTCACAAAAGCGCTTTCCAGAAATAGATTCCAAGAGCTTCGCAAAAAAGTTAGTATCATTGAAGTTATTCAAACATAACAAAAGGTGGAAGTGTTGTTATTAAGATTTTTGTAATGTTTAATATTTAAATATGGTCTTCTGTACGCTTTAGTTTCGCACGTTGGTTCTGAGTTTTACTTGTTTTTTGTCAGAAGACAGTTGTCATAACGAATATTAGTTGTTTTTCATATTTTATATAATAACTTCTCCGTTTTTCCACAATTAAAAGCGACCCAAGTTTACATAAAGGTGCATTTCATTCCATACTCCATTCATAACAGTGTATCAAGACTGTGAAAGAGTGTTTCGCTCCAGAATTGGCTTTTATACCCCATCAGAAAACGCACAATCGACGACAATAAGAATAAAATAGAAGATAATAATACTCGATTGATCACCTATGATCATGGGTGACTTTTTGAAATATACTAATGACCAGACACATTGTTGCAATCTCTTTGACTGTTCAACGTGTTCATGGCAAATTCACAAATGGCTTTTCTTTCAATTAATTATATCCCCAAACAAAAATCCTGGAATTATTTTTTTTTCATCAAGAGCCTTCCAAATTTAACGCTATATGCAATCTCTGCGCATTTAACATTATTCCGAGAAAGTTTTACCTGCATACCGTAAAATTTGCATCTCATTGAAGCCTATTTAATCCGCGGGGTTGCAGTGCTGCTTTTCGTCGAGCCACCCCGTCGTCTCAGCAGAGGAAAATATTGCAGCAAGGGTGAATTCGATTTAAATATCAATTTGGGGATTTATGTCTTACACAAGTTTTTGTTTGAAGTTTTTATGGAATTAACATAAATTTGGCCCGTCCGCGTTTTAAGTCAAAGTAATGTTGTCGGAGAATTAAGGGCCTGGAAACAAGAGATATTAATGAATCATTAAACAGATGACTTGAATATTTAGGTTAGGGAAAAAATATTACAGAATCATTAAGGGCCGGTTTCTTCCAAACAAAAATATTACCAGAAATGAGATTGGTTATCCGTATTCTTTCCGGTTTACGAAAAACTATAGGAAACTATAGGGAAAAAAATATAAGCTTTATATGCTTGGCTTAATTAATAAAGCAGCTGTACTAAAGTGTTTGATTTTCAAATCCAATAGCGAATTTAAATGTTAGACGTCATTTCTAAGTTAAATATAAAAAAATAAATAAAAAAGGATCGCGCCTGTTTAAGAAAACATCCTCCTAATGAATATTGAGCTTTAAGTCTTTTGTTCATCTGAAGCTCACTGTAGAAAACGTTTTAAAGGAAAGTTTCAGTTCAAATTTTAGCATATACCTCGAGTTATAGGACGTAATACAAAAGGGAAAACTTTGAACCCCTCTCAATTAAATAGTCCTCACACAAAGTTAAAGAAACTTTTTAGAAACTATATTATGGAAAATCCTTTTGGATATAGTGTACAATGAAACGTTGTGACTTTAGGCGGTAAAAATGAGATTGCTTTTGATATTCTTAATAGACACTTTACCACATTTTTCAGTTTCGTGCAGGTCACAAGGGGGAAATTTTCTTTGCTAATTTCCTAACAATCTCAACCCGCTCAAAAAATTTATTACAGTTGCTTATTTTGTATACCTATATACTTAACTACATGAATATAGCTTTCTTGAGTATCTTCAAATTGGCGGGTACCTATGTAGTGATTAAGGATTAAGTAAACGAACAACTTATTTTCAGAAATTGTCGACGTTTCAGTCTTTATCAAAAGGCTGTAAATTAAACATTCTATAACTTGGATGTAATTAAACATTTTTCAACACTAAAAACATGCCTCAAGTGTCAGTATTATTTTGAATAGGCACGTATACGCGAAAGTTTAACACTAAAACATCAAAACAAACAAATACTTTAAACAGCAACTATTTTCAGCAGACAACTCAACAAGTCCCCATAACATTCTTGTCTTTAATTACATACCTGTCCACATTTAGAAGAAAATATGGGCCAAATGGTACAAAATTCACTGGACTATAAGACATAAATGACAAATAACAGGTGCACATCTACCCACTAGCTGACTTCTCATTGGAATGATACCAATCCCGAATATTTGTAAATATTTACCCGATAAAAAGTTTGTTTATTTCTCATGGTTCCGGTTTTTTTGTAAAATTTATTAAATCGATATATTATTGTATACTGGGTAGACATATCAGCCATCCTCCTTTTGAAATAATGGCTTTTCCGATTCAAAACTTTGTCATTCGAAAAATGATTATTGTAGGAGATAGAGCTAGTAAGTGCTGTTCTCCTCCGATTTATTTCGATACAATCCTGGAACGTCTACGTCTAGAGATGATCGTGTTGTAATATCATATTTAAAAAGCTTATATAATAGTATATTATGCAATGATCATGTAATGATAGCCATTAATACACGAGCATGTTGTAGGATACGAAACGAGCCGCAGGCGAGTTTCGTATATAACATGCGAGTGTATTAATGGCCATTACATGAGAGTTGCATACACTATTTTTTCTACTGCCATTGATAAAACTTATGATATTTAGATATGTCAACATTATGCTTAACTTTGAATAGAGATTTTATAATTGAGTAATCCATACAGTTGAAGGTTTCATTTTTTGTTGTAATTCTTCAAAATATACTATCAAAACATTTTCTGAGAAGGACGATGTGTTTTTGGTGTTTCCAATCCATAAATTGTCCATATAATTTTTCGCAAATTTTCTTGGACTTGTCCGGTAGTATATTATTACCTGCATTTGTCGCCCTTTCTGTAATTTCTGGAGGTGTTAGTGAAAATTCTTCGTTATCACTCAATATTTCCATAATAATGCCTTATCCCAAACATTAGGTAACTTTTAATAACAATTCGAAGAATTTTTTTCATGAAATTATTGTTTTTCGCTAAATTACCATGGAAAAGCTATAAACAGAGTGCTGTCATCTTTCAAAAAAAAAAAAATCAAAATTTCTTAACTGGTGGCGCCATCTATTGACAATGCATAATAATGAGAAAAGTAAAAATTCTTCCTTATCACTCATTATTTCCATAATAATTATTCTTTGTCCCAAACTTTAGGTAACTTTTAAACAATTCGAAGTCTTTTTTATAGTTATCAAAATAATTGTTTTACGCAAAATTACCGTTAAAAATGTTTAATATCTTAACTAAGGCTGCCATCTATCAACATTGTATAATATTAAAAATGAGTATTATAATGAAAATCTGTATCGTAATGAAGTTCATTATAATACAGATTTTAATCGTTTAATAGCGTATTATGAAATGTCAGTAGAAAAAATTGGTTATAACACTAGTTTTAAAATCTATTATTTATTTTCGTAAACTAGCCTCATAGCTTAATCGTAATTTACAACTGTTAATAATCTTTTTTCGCGAACAATAAAAGAAAGTTCAACTACGGCTTCGAATATGTGCAATTTCGCTGAAATATAATGTTTACGACCCTCTATAATAAATTTTACGGCTAATATCATAGAGGTGTAACTGGTTATGGTCTATTTATTTATCCGTGCTATTTATTTTACGGCACAAGTATAATAAGTATTTTCTCAATGTGCGATTATATAATGCAGAATATTCCATTTGGATTGATGTGCCATAAGTGAGTAGTTTCTCGAATAGAAGTTTTTATTGTTCATTAACATTTCAAGAAACTACTCAGTTAAAGTTGAATTGAGTGTAGGAAATAAAACTCAGATTTATGTAATTAAATAAGAGGTAAACGTTGATGTACTAGAAAACTAAGCCAAAGAAAGTTCGGAGCAAGTAAGGAAATTTGTTTTCTTATAAAAAGTTTTTAATTTAATTGGCTGAAAACTTCCACAATACTCGGCTTTAATAGGTAATTTTCCCATTTTTTTTTTTGCAATTCAATTGGTCAATTTCATTTTAATAATATTTATTTGATTTGTAACCACAAAAGTGATCATTAGAAAAGTCTGAAATTTCCAGCATTTGACTGGTAATTTTCTTTTATTGAAAAGTACATAAACGCGAACATCTTGCAAACTAGAGCCTCAGTGAAATTTCATTTTATAGCTTAATAAAGTTATTCAATATAGCGACGAAGTAAAGTATTTAAGGTAGGTATTTGACTGTGAAGTTTTGAACACAAGTTTGACATAATTTTCTCTTTAAACGTTTATACTAACCATTTTCAGAACTATAAAAACTTTAAGTTTCAGAATATTAAATGCTCTTAGCGAAGTATGATTTAATGTAACATTTTATTGGTAATTAGAAACCATTGCTTTTTAGGAAATTGCAGATCTTTTTATTTTAATTTTTTAGAAAACATTTGCTTCGAGGATTTTGAACTGAACTCTCTTTGACACAATACTTGCATGGTACGAGAGTGAGGATATGACAATAAATCCTTACAAAATAACTACTGTAGTGCCCTTCACAAGGAGAAGAAAGCTTGACCATCTGATACTCCTTTAGTCTGAACAAATGGTGTTCAAAAGTTTCGTAACATTAGTCCGGTAAAAGGTTTCTCACTGGAATTATATTTTTTGGGGTGCTGAATACGAATCTGTAGTTTTCCGCCTCGTAGCAGTACCGGATCAGGTCGAAAAACGCGAAAAACCTCGAAATATTCGGATTTACCGTTTTTCTGGTAATATCTTGCAAACGTCGCATCGTACAGAAAATGTTATAGTATTCAAAGTTGAAGAGCATAAAATTCTGCGTCGAATGAATTCCCTAACCTTGTTGCTGGTAAATTTATAAGCTCGTCATCGTCAGTCGAAAAAAGCCAATTTTAATGAACTTTTGTGAAAACTGCAATAAACTTACTTACGAAGGAGAGTAAAATGAAATGGACATTGCTATCAGGCATCCTCTATAGAGCGTATCTCCACACTATACTACAACTTACTTGCTCTTTCTCTTCAGCTGACTAATATGGTCTTTCCATGATTTTTCCTACAATATGTAGGTATTATGTATATACTCTCATCTTGTTAATCTACTGATTGATGGAGCTGCCAGCTCTCAGGACCGCATATTCTTCTTTGGTGGAGTCACACAATATTATGGAACTGCAATTTATGGCTGTTGCAGTACTACAAATTTCAACTCCATATTTATCTTACAAAAAAGAGCCCTTAGGTTTATGCTTCCGACAATCTTGCAAACCTGGCTTTATTTCTCATAGAATTTTGACTGTGCCATGCTTATATATACTTGAAAGTGTTCGCCTGGTCTATAGGACATACTATGACCAACTTTCTTCGGCAAGGTACTATTCAACTAGGAAGCTAATAATGTTCCACTGCCAATTCCCAGAAGCACCTTGGTGAAGAATTCTTTTGTTTATTTTTCCGAAAAAGCTTTCAATTTTCTACTATCTAGCGCTAGGTCTATACGTTCATAGGGGTGGTTTGGAAAGGGGGTAAGGGAGTTACTCTTGACTAAAGCCTACTATAATATAGAAGAATTCTTTGGACACACCTTCTGAACATATTATTTTTAACTTAATAAGGTAAAATTTCAAATTGTTCTGATAGATATTAAGTTTTATTATTCTATTATTTAAGTTGATATGCTTTGTCAATGAAAAGTTTTTTCTGGACAATACAGTACTTTTTGATTTGATTTAATTACTTCCTATTACACCGAATATTACACCTACATACATACGTGTACTTATAAATCCTCAAGTAAAACTTACAAAAAATGGAGGGGAAAGTAATTTAGGGTTGACAAGTAGGGTTTGAGAAGTAGGAGGGTTTATATTGACAGGAACAGACTTTTTATTATTGCACCCCTTCATTTTATCAAAAAAAGCGTGTAGAGGAAAACCGAAGAAATGATCAGTATATGCGTATTGATCCAAATTTGAAATTTTGGTGCTCAATATTTGGTTAAGTACAACTTTTCTTCAAAGATTTTTTTACGTAAAGTGGTTGTTTTGAAATCACTGGCGTCTAAAAGTAAGTTTATTGCAGTTTTCACAAAAGTTCAATAAAATTGGCCTTTTCCATCTGACGATGGCCAGCTTATGAATTCAACAGTAACAAGGTTAGAGGAGTCATTCGGCGAAGAATTTTATGGCCTTCAACTTTGAATACCGTGACATTTTCCGCACGATACGTCGTTTGCAAGATATGACCAGAAAACCGGAAAAAATCCGAAAATTTTGAGGTTTTTCGCGATTTTCGGCCTGACCCGGTTGCATTTAGCCATTCCACTATAGATTTCGGCACCCGCCTCAATTTTGATTGGTCAATTTTGAGTGCAACTATAGAAGGTGCGGAATTACGTAGTAGATTGTTAGAACGGCGTCCAAAACGAGAGTGCAATGTCATATGCTTCGGTTGATTTATTTCAAGCTGACGCGAATACGTGGTGCTAAATGTGATAGTGGATTGTACGAACGGTGCCGAATCGCGAAGTGGAATGTAGAATTGATTGGAGGTTATGTAGAAGGAAAGTGAGAGGAACAAGAGGTTTTAGGAGGCTTGCAGCTGGTAGGCCTGCCAACGAAGAGAACAAGTCTAAAAAAAAGGTAGTACTATTTAGCCGAAAATGTGGAAAAAATCGCCTCAATGCAAAAATCCATTGGGAAATAATTTTATTCACACCAAAATCGAGAAAAACAGTTAAAATTTACCAACTTCATAGGAAACTATTTATAGTAATATCTGTGTTCGTACTATGTGTAAATTACATATTTTCTAAAATAAATAATAATTAGTTGTTTTTAATTGAATCACCTCAAAAAAAAGTTACCTATTTGAAGAACTTCTACATTCCAGTAATTAGCCCCATGCGTAGCGCAAAAACAGTCGTACGGCATTGCGCTCTCGTTTTGGGCACCGTCCTGACATTCTACTACGTGATTCAGCTCTTCTGTATAGTTGCACTTATGCGTAATGATTATGAACTGTGGAAAACCACCTATTTAACTTTTTAATTGACACCTTAACTTTTAAAAAAAACGTTTACGGAATAAAAGTAAATATTGCAACCATGTATGCGCCGTCAAGTTTAGGATTGACCGGGGCGCGCCACAAAAAACGAAGGTACCGAAACCGAAGGGAATAAAAGGGAATACGCAACTAGACCAGAGAACAAGCTGGGCTGGTCCCTAAGACGCGTGTCTGTAATTATTTATTATTCAATTTTTATTTCTATTTTGCATTAAACTGATTGTTCAATCCAATTTGTTATTAGTGTGTGTGTCAAGAAGCGATCACAGGTCAGTTGAATAATTGTTATTTTGTTTTCGAGAGTTCAATTATTTATACAAGTATAATTTTTTTCATTTTTATGTTTTTTTTTTGTTTGTTTATAATTTTTTTTATAACATGTGCATTGTTCATTTATTTGACAAAAATCGTATCATGCTGTAAACAACACAGATAAAGAGTAAATTAAAACCTAGAAAAATTATGTGCTGTCTTTTTGGGCTAGGATTTCGATTTTCGGATTTAGAGCGTGCATTAGGGCCTTGTTGAATTTACTAACATTTTCCTACCCTGACGAGAGAATATCCTAACAAATTCAAAAAATCAATCTAGAGATATTGGCTCAAAAACAACTATAGCTGAGTAGCTTCCCGTATGGGACCTCAGTACCTGCTGGAAAACTGGCTAACTAACAAAAAAAGTCTTCAGTATTGAATATAGGTAGTTTTGATTGAATGTTGTGTGTGGAATTAAAATTTTAGCATAAAGACAAAGGATGGTACCTAATCTAAACTTTTATTAACTTGAAATATCGATTATTGACTTACAATTATTATTAAAATTACACAGTATGTTTCGATTTTTGAGGAATGTTAGATCGAGGGTTTCTCTGCCGTGCTCTTTCCCCTCGTTAGTTCCAAGATGAGAACGGTACGATTTACTTTAATAATAAAGTAGACGTTTCACAAATTTTTCGTTTATTTTACATACCACAACCTGCCTTAAATTTCCTTAATATTTGCTATGTCGGGCGCATGTCCAGTAAGTAAAATTTAGTAAGTTTCCACAACGTAGGTCCTATTTGTTTTTCATTTCGTTTTTCAGAAAATTTGTTGTTTAAAAGGTAATAAAAATTCACACCATTCAATCTTACTGAACGAACCCGGGTATGTTATATTACAGAACATTCCACTTATGATTTGAGCACACATTTCACACATACCACCATGCGTTTCGGCATCAGATCAAAATATTATTTGAATCAGCCAATCGCCTTAGAGACGGGTGCCAAATCGTATAGTGGAATGTCTAAATGCGACCCGGTTCTGCTACAAGGCAGCAAACTTCGGATTCATATTCAGCACCCCAAACAACATAAAATTCCTTCTACGGCACTCATGTTACCAAAATTTTACCATTTAATTAGACTATTTAACCTACGAGGGGTGGCGGTACCCTTTGCAAACGAAGTCAAATATCTAGGAACTACTCTAGATAAAAGGCTTACCTGGCACTTCCATCTGGCAGAAATAGAAAAGAAGGCTAGGCATGATTGAAGAAATATAAATAGGCATGAGCCACAATAGACCAATGAGTCGCAGTGGAGGAACGTAATAGGCCCATTCATTTTGGACCTAATCTGACCTTTTGTAACCGAAACACCAAATAAACATCCCAAGATTGCAACATACAATACCAAGACGTTGTCAACTTGTCTAGAGATACTAGATGAGATACTAAACTTGACAGCTGTCGAAAACCATCAATGGGACATGGTGGGGTTTCGAGAAGTTCGACGAAAGGGAGAAAACCAGAAATTATTCAAAGTAAGAAACAATCTCTATTACATGGAGGAAAAATATCAATAAAAAGAGTCACCTTCCCATGTGTTTTTGATGCTCAAGATTATTGATAATAATCAGTGGCAGATATCAATGAAGATAATGGAAGACATAGACCACTTTCCCACAATATTTTAATAATTGGAGACTTCAACATATAGAATGGAAGTAGCGAACTACGAAGAAGAAACCGTGATACTAGGAGACAAAAACGGAGGAGGAAGCACATTAATAGACTTTATATCTTTGCGATTAAGAGCTTCTAATTCAGAACCTGAACATGGGCCAGCCCTGACGGGCGACGGCCAAATGAAGAACGCGATAGATTCCATCATCCACACAAGGGGGGAACAGATGGGACACTTGCCTCCTCCTAGGCCTGGAGATTATCATTGTTCCATAATGCTATCAGATAACAAAAAATCACTAGACGAAAAAAAGCAGGATAGCTAATAATTCCTCTTCAAACTATAGGTATAATTTAGACTAAGACTATATACAGGGTGTCCGGAATAACTTGAAGTATATGGAAACTTTAGAAACTATTGAAGATACAGGGTGGACCAAATGTGGGAAAAGTTACTCAATCAAGTGCCTAGAACTGGCATCTACTTCTTTGAACTCGGAATAGCAACAGATATAGAGGGCAAAAAAGAAAAAAAAGTGCATTTTATAAAATCCTTAATATCTTGTTTATTTTTTGCCCTGTATATTCGTTGCTATTCCGAGTTCAAAGAAGTTGATGACAAATTATTTATAGGCACTTGATTACGCAACTTTTTCCACATTTAGTCTACCCTGTAGCTTCAATAGTATCCAAAATCCCTATGAACTTCAAGTTATTCCGGACACCCTGTATGTTGATTCAGTAATATACATATGGTTACCTACATGAATGATCCTATTTAAAAAAAAAATATAAATCAAGTTTTGCCCCCCCCCCCCCCTGAAAAATGTTCTAACGACGCCCTTGAACACAACCAACATGTTAGGAAGACTAAAAGCCAAGGGCCATAGTGCCCATAGTCAGAAGATACCAGAATGGGAGCAGCAACAATGGTGTTAGATGGCACAGAAGAAAATGACGTGCAGAAAAATGAAAGAAGTTAAGAAGTGGTTGTAAAAGTCTTAAACCAAAATACTTTGACATCAAGTCTAATGTTGTGAATTTGACATGCGTCAAAATCCAATTATCGCAATCGCAAATTGCGGCAGCAGTCAAACTTAATTGGAAAATAAAACAGTTACAATTTCAAACTAATTCCAGTGAAACCATTTCCCAGTGAGATTTCATGAAAATTTAATAGTAAATCGCCGATTGCATCGAAGAATGTAAAGTCCGAAAAAAAATCTGGCAAAACAAAGATTTATTTCACCAACGATATATAGGTCACAACGTCGGCGTCATTTTCCATTTCTTTCCACATGGGAAATTTGCCGCCGACAATAGCTCCGACGGCCGGCGTACGTCAATGGAATTTTCGCATAGTTAGGCCCTAATTACACAAATCTCCAGCGGATGCATAGCGATAATAAAACGGCAGAATTGTTATTTTGGCTCACGGTTCGAACTCCAGGGAACCCTATGCCCAAAATGAAAACCTGGAGTGGAATAAGTGAATTTTTAAAGATGTTTCATGGGCGATATTTTTATTCTATAAATTTGAGCAAAGCTTATTTTACAATATTTGTTTTGAAGTTTTCTTATTTTGTAACACATTTGAGGAGACCAAAATAATGTTAGATATTAGGATGAGCTGATATCTAAGTCCGGAACATTGAACATCATTTTAAAAAAAACGATCTCTATGCAATAACTTTCCGGACAAAGTTGCAAAAAATATGTAAACTTGAGAAACTATCTTGGAACCATGCATAATCAATTTTATATTACCCTGTCTTGGACATCAAAATGGGTCGCAAAGTTTAGTTGAGTAAAAATTTAAAATTTTTTGCATTTAACGACTAAAGCTGGTACTCAAAAACAAGTAAACTTTAAAAAGTAATGTGATTTTTGAATAAGGATCTTTGTCAAAAGTAGCAACCATTAAATCGTTTCAAGCAATTTTACTTAAAAGTGAATAAAATCCTGGATTTATATTCGGTTAGAATTTTTATAGCTCAATAACTACCACAGTTTATTGTCGTGAAGTCCATTTTGCGGAAACACATTTATATTTTTTGGAAGTGCACGAACTGATTTTGCCCAGTTTTTGTCGTTGTTAAAAAGTTAGTCCATCTATGAACCGAATCGTGCCCTGTTTGCCATCATACAGCACAGTCGAATAAATCGAAAGTGCAGCTCTGCGGCAATTTCGGCAAGCACAACACGCGCGCAATTTTTCTCTCCTTTTTTTTTCGAAAATTGCGCTGCCAACCAACGTGTCGCAAACACCGACGAAATGGGCTTTTTTTCCAGGTTAATGAGGAAAAATTCGAAATCCTTTTCGTCTATATTGATACTGGCGTTTTTGGTAAACGGGCCCGTGTTGACTCTAATTTTGATCCGGTCGTGCTCTTTATTGGTATTTAATCATTTATGGTAAATTATTCGAAAATATGATTTTTTAGTTGGAAAAGTCATTCAATCATAAAAAGCATCAAACACCAATATCCAATCGAATGCTCTGGTTATCATGCAGAAGGCATTCCAGTTAATGATATAAGGATCAATTGAAGCTAAAAATTGCGATTACCAGCGCGCGAAATCTGGACCAGAACTGAAGGTATGCAAGTATGTACTGTGATTTTATTATATTTCAAAAATAGCGTTGACATCGGGCTAATACAGGAAACTATGCTAAGACCCCCCACATGGTACACACTTCCCAATTACAACATACACAGAAATCACAGTCCAGCCAATTTCATTGAAAACATCTCCCATGATAGCATAACAATCACGGCCTCGGAGAGCGTGAAATATTTTGGCATCCGAATGGACTTCAGTAATTACCAGTGCACTGATGGACCCGAAAATGTTCTTTCCAAACCGGTGCTCTTCTATGGTCTTTGTTAACTTAAAATGCAATAATAGGGCATGGCGATGTAAGGGAATCAAATGTCAGGATCTCAATTCCGTAGCTATAGTCAAACAGATTACTACATTTCTCTTCCTATAGTTCGTACAGATATTGACATTAACCATGCAATTGACAATCCCAACCAAGAAATGAGCATATCCTTGAAAAACACCACTGTTTCTATAACAACTCACCAACACAACCCATTCGCCATGCTACACCCAATGTGATAACTCATTCAAAAAACGAATAGGTTCAAAGGCAAGCTTACGTGACAATGGGCTCAATAGATAAGATAGAAGCGAATAAACACACAGAGCAAAAAGATTCCACTGAACTCCACTATCGATGCACAGACAGTACGGAGAAATCTGTAGAACCTTGATTGCCCCTCGTAAACAGTCACAATCGGAGCCGTAAGTAAAATCACACATTTCTGTCAGAAGTAAAAAAGCTCCAGGATACGACACTATCAGCAACAGGAAGATTTGAAACCTCACAGAAAACTGGAAAGATTGATGCTTTTAGCTCTATGACTTTCTACAAGCCAGAGGAAGCTAGCCTGCCAAAAACAGACAAGGACAAACAATTCCCTCAAAACTACAGGCTCATGAGGCTACTCTCATCATTCTCAAAGCTCCTGGAGATACTAATCCTAGAAAATGTATCCGATCTGCAAAACATTCTTCCAGATAAGCAATTTTGTTTCCGAAATGCTCATTCAACGGACTTCCAGATGGCCAGACTGGTTGAAAAGGCCAAGGCTGGGACTCTGTAACGGAAAGACATCGTTATATCTATCTTTATGGCACTTGCTGTCTTCTTCTCTTTTTTCGAAATTAATAGAGAGGGGACGATAATAGACATGGAGAAATTATCTCTATTCGTTCCAGAATCCCAGTCCAAGTTCGGCCTCCAACACGAGGACATTGCGCTTGGATGTCGAGAAGACTTTCGAGCACATCTAGCACGCTCATAATTCAACTTCATGACAAATGCAATATCCCCATCACAAAACGTATCATCGGCGGCCAAACCGCTTGGATACTTCAGCCCTAAAGTAAGTTTTTCATAGGCAACAACAAATGTCCTAGAACATGTACCCAACACTGAACCATCAAGGGAGGGTTTCCATACCCCGGCTTATAATCCAGTGCGAATAATGACTTTATAACAAAAACAAAGCTTTAGGGGCTGTCAACAGCTAGTAAGATTCTACATCCTTTAGTCGGCCTTTCAGGGCGTGAGCTGATTGATGAGCACTTTGGTGCATGTGCTTGCTAATCGTCCATATAGAAATTTTCCAAAAAAAAAAAACAAGGGCAGGAACTTCCAAGGCGCAGGAGACTACTCCTCTACAGTATGCGATAGTCTTCACAAAAACTTAAATACTGCAAGCTCTTGGCTCAAAATTTCCAAGCTGTGAAGCACATCCACACACGAAGCACGGAGCAACAACATGCCATAAGTAGAAGACGATATTCACATAAAACATCAATTCTCAATTTCACGAAATAACCTTAGCAATGTGGAACTGTTTAGACAACGTTGCCAACACAACAATTACCTTGGTAGTAGGAAACATTTCTTGCTCTGAGCAAATCCATTTGAGGTTGGATGTTATGCGTCAAATCAAATCAAATAGTTGATGGAAATGAAAATAGAAAATGCATATTGATTTCCTTATGAAACCAAGGCCCTTCATAGTACGATGTCCTACAATTATACTGAATTACTAATCTGAAATGATTCGCAAATTGACTCGATACACTACTTCAAGTAGAACTAAGAATTTTATGTACATAATTATATAGAATTGATTATGGAATATACAGGGTGTTTGGTCCATCGGAAGGGAGATTTAAATGAGTGATAGTTGTGGTCATTTGGCAGCTGTTTGGACCATATTTACCCTCATGCAAAGGAGTAGTAGTAGTAGTGTGCGTCGTCATAGAAGCAACACGTTTAAACAGCCATAGGCGCCGGAATTTCAAAATTACTATGGGGGCTCGGGCTCCAAAAATTAATATTAGTAGGATCAATTAGACAGACAGAACTAGGCTACTAGAAACATAGACTTAAATGGGACCAGCTGGCAGATACCCATTTCAGTGCAGGATCGTTACGCTGGACCATTGATCGTTCCTGCATATGATTAAAATTCGTGCATCTTCGGCAGCTCGGCTATACTCGGCTTTAGCAGGACCATTGGCGTAGCCAGGGTTTTGCCTTGGGGCAAGGGGAAATTTGCAAATCTGCAGGAAGTGATCCTTGCAGCTTCGCGAAATTTTTGGGTTCTTTCACGGTATTTTTGGACTTCTAATGGCGGGGATGCGGCCATTTAAACAAATTTTGATAAGAGTTTATGGTAGAACGTCACTTATATTATAAATGTATGAATTTGAATATTCATGTAGGACAACGACGTAGCTATAGCTTTTACATGGGGGGAGTTTAGAGCAGTGGCGGCTCGTGGTCTATGCTGGAAAGGGATTCAGTTTTAGACCAAACGATGTATAGGTATAACTTGGCAGAAATGGCATAGCCGCCGAAGGCGAAACGTTTATTTTTCTTTAAAAAAAAAATATTCAGTTCAATGGGGTGGGGGGGGGGGTGTTTGGGGAAACCCCCCCCTTTATATACGTCCTTGATGTAGGACTTGAATTGATTCTTTGTTTATTTCAATTTGGAAATATTAATAAAATTTATGGGAGCAAATGCCACTTTGTCCCCTTTCCTGGCTACGCCAGTCGCCTGTGGGTAGCACCGGTTCGATTCGCCTTAACCGGATACAAGCTAATTCGTCTTATCACTGCCTATGTGTCTAGTAGGTTTTCCGGTCTGTATATAAATTGTTCATGATAAACTAAATAAAAAAAGCCAGTGTATTGGTACATCATGATATATTTATGTGATGTGAACATACCTATCATGAAAACGAACGGAAAGGAAATAATAATAGAACGACTTATTGAAAATAGAGGTTTAAATACTACACAACAAAATATTCAAAATGTTTGTTGAAGTAGGTATATAGCAAAAACAACAAAAACATTAAACACACAAGTTTGATATAAAAATGAATAGTTAGGAACAGGAACTCAATATTTCTGTGCCTACCCATTACACCCACTACATATACAATACCAAAATCACTAAGGGGGCTCTGCCCCAATAGGAAATTCACTCACTATGCCCCCATGGTTCCCGCCTATGTAAACAGCTCCGCTTTTGCCATTTAGTGAAAATCAACAGAATTCCACTTGTAGTGAACAAAAATCAGTTGCAAGCGTCAATGCGAAGAGGAAGCCCCTCAACCCGACCATTAATCGCCAGAAAAGATTATGGAAATTAAGAAAATGGACTCGAAAGATCAGGAAAACATAGGAGAGCCTAAATTATCTTTCTAAAACCTCATTCCCTTGCCCAAATCTCTAAACCCTCCCGTGCTGGTAAAGATCCAATGACTAAAGAAACAATTAAAGTCCCCAGAAAGAAAAATGACTCTCTTAAAGAGCTCCTTATGAGAACTTAATATACTTTTATTGAACGAAAATAAAATAAAACCAATGCCACCATTGAAAAATTATCTGAAAAAATGAATGAACTTCTGAATATGCATGCTCTAAGTTCTCCGCAACCATCAACTTCAAAAAAGGACACAGAACCTACAATCACCACTCAATTTTTTGCTTCACAAAATCCAAAGGGAAAAAAAGTAGCAAAGAGAAAAGCTAAATTGAAAAAGAATAATAATCCCTTCATGGAAGCTATGGAAATGAATAAATTCCCAGTATTAACATCAATCGACGCTGATCCCCTGCACACAGCTCAGCCAGAACTAAGCATCAAACTAAACTATCCAAAAACCACTAATCAGAGACTGCAACAACACATGGAAGAAAACGCCGACATCCCAGACAGAAAATCACACCAAAACGGAAAAAAATTCCCCCAATTACCATCCGAAACGCAGGTACACTTGGCCAATCATAAAACTGGTACGCCTTTTCCTATTGTGTGGCATTGTGTAAATCGACCTTTTTTATCACTTCAAATGACAAAAAGAGTCAAGTCAGTGTCATCCTCAAACCAAACATAACATAAAAACATGTTGCATTCACTTTTGTTTAACTTTGACATTGACAAAAACTGTCTGATCCAAGTTTTTCAGATCACACTTTTTGTGGTTAGGCCTGACTTACACTAGGCAAATTTAAAAAAATATATATTGCCTATACCAGTTTTATGTTTGGCCAAGTGTTAATGGATGGAAATTCACAGGTAACTTATTAAAGAACCCTTCAATTTTAAAGATCCGAAAATAAACAGGAATGGCATTCAAATTTCGCCTGAATCATCAGATGATCACAGAGTTTTTTAGAAAGATCCAGAACATTATTTAAATCGTAGTTAATAGCAGCTACAGCTTGATCGGATTCAGTTATAGAAAAAGGCAAGTATAACTGAGTGTCATCGCAGTAAAAATGATGAAAGCAAGAAAGAAACGCAGAAGGAAAGCTAAAGACGTACAAAGAATACATCAGGGGACCTAGAATTATTGTTCCTTGGGGAGCGCCTGTCGCTACCTGCAAAAATGAGGATAGATTGTTATCATAAAAAACCGCTTGATTTCTACCCAGTAAAAACTCATCCATCAGTTTGTTTGCACTCCCGGACAATCCCAAGTAATGCATAATGGAGCTCAAAAGCTGATGATTCAATGTGTCAAAAGCCTTTGAGTAGTCAAGAAGTACAAGGACTGTTAGTTTGCCTTCATCGATTGCTCTAAATACAGTGAGTTCATAAAGTCCCGCATAAATTAATTATTTTGAAAACGGTAGAGTTTTTGAAAAATCGCTCAGACACGTCAATTTTGTTTTTTTGTTTGAAATTTTTTGATATATTTTTTATCATACAGGGTGTCTCAAAAATAGCTTCGCTGGTTTCAACTTAATTTTTTTAAATGGTACTCCCTGTATATTATGACATTTCTGGATTCTACGGAAAATTCTAGACATATTTCATGTACAATGTCATATACCTATCTTCAATTGTTTTGGAAATATTGACAGTTGAAAATTGACTTTTTTGCATCTTTTGTATGATAAAAAATATATCAAAAAATTTCAAACAAAAAAACAAAATTGACGTGTCTAAGCGATTTTTCGAAAATTCTACCGTTTTCAAAATAATGAATTTATGCGGGACTTTATGAACTCACTGTATATCGTCTGTTATTTGGGTAAGTGCTGTTGCGCAACTATAATCGAAAATAACATTGACGTTATTCTCATTCAGGAAACGTGCCTCCGTCCAAACACCACGTTCAAAATAAAAAACTAGGATTTTCACAGAGCAGATAGAATCAACAGGCCAGGAGGAGGCACTGCCATTGCAATCAAACATAAAATCAGTCACGATATCATGGCTGTTATCATTTCTGAAGATATAGAAAACATTGGTCTTACAGTGAATCTTGCCAACAACCAATCATTACGCCTAATTTCAGTTTACAAACCACCAAATAAACCCCTCGAAGAAGACACTATGAATGAAATTTTCAACGCCAATATCCCAACAATAGTTGCAGGGTCAACTCAAAAAGCATTCGTTGGGGATGCAGAGGGTCAAACTAATGTGGTGGGAAACTCCTTAACTACGTCATAGAAAACCAAATTACAATCCATGCACCAGCAGAGCCTACACACTTCCACACAGGCACCGCCGACATTTTGGATAAAGCAATGTCAAAAAATATAGAAAATAACATTTCAGTTCAAAACATAGATGACCTTAGTTCAGACTATAACCCAATTCTAATTAAAATAGAAGATGTTTGCACCACGGTACTTAACAATATCCTGAACGTGAATAATTTGGAACAATATAAAACCGACCTTGGAAATGTTACTCTAGCACCAGACGCAGACCTTATAATTGATCAAGACAATTAAATTAATTCATTCACAAAGCACATAATTGACACAGCAAATTAGAATAAAATGGAAATAGAGACAGGCAGAAACAACCCTTAATCATTCCTACACAATATCAGGAAAAAAATAAGAGAGAAAAATAGACTTAGGAGAAGAGCTAAAACCTATGACACAATCATAAAAAGGCAAGCGATCCAAATGACTTCCATCATCAAATCCTCAATTAAAGAATATAGGAACGCTTAATGAACGGGAAGCCCTCTTTGCGAACCTGAATCCTGAAGATAATTCACTCTGGATAATCAAAAAAGCTATTACTAACAAAAAGGAAACCAACTTGCCTCCAATTCATGGTTCCACAGGAATCGTACATACAAAGCAGGAAAAAGCCGAGGCTTTTGCAGACTCACTTGAAAGGCAATTTTCTAATAACGAAGCGCAAAATGATGATATAGATTTTGAAATTAATATAGACAGGCGGTGATACTCACACTATTCCACACCAACCGCCACAGATGAAATTATTACACAATTCAAACTGGCAAATAAGAAAAAAGCGCATGACCCAGACTTCAACACAAATAAGATGTTGAAGCTGCTACCGGAGAATTTTATATCGAAACTAAAACATCTAATGAATCAATCCTTCAAACTCAAATATCACCCTGACGCATGGAAATTGTCCAACATCGCTCTCATCCCAATAATTTGATCTTCCCACAAAACTGGAGACCAATAAGCCTAATTACATCGCTTTCAAAAATATCAGCGAAGAAAGAGAATCGGGTGTGGTGGTGGTACTTGATATTAAAAAAGCGTTTGATAAAGTTTGGCACAATTAATGGCTTAGTGGTCAAACTTCATGACAACCTAGATGTCCCCACCAACTAGTACAATTCATTCACAACTTTTTAAGCAATAGAAAATTTTCGGTCAAGTTGAATGAAAAATTCTCCCGATCAAGAACCATTGAAGCTGGGGTCCAACAAGGTTCTCCCATTGCCCAAATCCTCTACAATCTTTTTACTCCAGACATCCCCAAACCAATAAACTCAAAGATTGCATTATACGCAGATGACACTCTTACGAAAAAAAGTCCAGTAAGAATTTATATAAGTTTACAAAGAGCTGCTGATGAAATTTCTGAATGGGCAGACAAATGGAAAATTCAAATCAATGAAGAAAGATCACTGGCAATTGTAATTAATTACAGGCAGAAGGCAAAATAGAGTTCCACAAATAAATATCAATGATATAGTCATTCCATGGTCCGAAACAATCAAGTACCTGGGACTAACACTAGATCGAAAACTTAATTTTGAAAATCTTATAGAAAATAAAATAATGGAAGGCAACACTACTTATGAAGCTTTATATTCACTTATTGACTTTAAAAGTAAACTAACAAAAAAGAATAAAATACTATTATATAAACAGGTCATTAGACCCAAGATTCTTTATGGCTCCTGGGCTTTCACTAATGCCCCACTCACCTATATAAATAAATTCCAAACTTTTCAAAATAAAATTTAAAGAAGAATCATCAGAGCTCCATGGTTTATCAGAAACGATGGAATTCATAATGACCTAGCAATTGACGAACTTAATGATTATCTGATCATGAGGCATACCAAGTTTCTGCAAGCAATTCAAACACACAATAATCAAAAAATTAGACAAACATTCAGCTTACCAGCAACAAACGGAATCAGTTATAAAAACCTGCATAAACCACCAACTTTTTAATATATCACTTCCTTTTATCCCTGCTCCCATCTATCCACTCCTATCTTAATCTTGCTGGCTCCAATCCAAACCAGTAAGCAATAAACAAAAATCAATTATCAACAACTTCCATTTCACAAATTTAGGCCACCTATTAATAATCCTTTGCTCAATTGTAATATACCAGCTTAAAACAAAATGTAAAAACCCACCCTCATGCAAAGTTTCGCCTTTGAGATATTTTGAATCCATGTATTTGAACACATGAACTACATATTTTTTGTATCAATCATTCGGTTTTTCTTTCCGTATTGCTCCGAAAGAGTGCATATTAGGAATATCGGAAAAAAAAGTTGGGAAAGGTTGAAGTGTTTACTACCAAAAAAAAAAAATATGTTTTAGAAATATTTCCCAAAAATATCTAAGAATGTTGATACCAAATGACCCTAATTATCACACATTGAAAACTTCCTATTGACGTACCAAACACCCTGTATGTATATAAAAGTTCAATTAATGTGAACCCTCGTACCCTACCGTCAAACCACTTAACAATTGCATTATAAAAATGAAAAATAAAGGCTCTATTAATTCAAGATTATAAGAGTGCGCTTCTCGATGCTGAAAAAATAGATATTTCGCGTTCGGGACTATGCTGTTTTTATAAAAACAGTTGCATTTAGGGAATTCTAACAAAAACTGTTTTCAAGAATGTACTTTTGTGCTTGCTTGACCAGTATTTTTTTTTTGATTTTTCTCATTTTTTGAAAAAAAAAGTTCATAAAATGAGAAAAATCAAAAAAAAATTTACTGGTCAAACACGCACATAAACATATCCTTGAAAAAAGTTATCGGTTAAAATTTCCTAGAAGCAACTGTTTTTATTAAAATAGCAAAGGCGCACTCGCGATTTTCAGCATCGAGAAGCGCACTCTTAACAAAGACGAGACTAGGAATATTCTTGTTGTTTCAAATACAAATTAAAATCACGAAAGCAGAGTGAGCCATAATACAATTCACGTGAATATTTATGAGAAAGAAATAAAGAAACCTAAAACAAAAAAAGTCCAGTATTTTTCAGGAGGAGATTATATAACTATTTCCAGGGCACATTTCATTTTTAAAATGTATAAAAATTAAATAACAAAAAAGCTTGAAACGTGTGTAATGCGCTGCTACTTCCTGATGCTGAACTTTAAAACAGCAATATATTTCTGGTCTGGATAAAAGTAACGGCGGACAAGTGGTAAAGTACGAAAACGGTTTTATTTTATACATTCCAACAGTCTCTTTAAATTTTATTTTTGGTGCGTTTTGCAAAATAATCTGCTTTCAGTTCGAAAAGGAAAGAAACTATATTTAAATGTTGTGTAAACTTGGAGGAATTTATATGCGATTTTTTTGAAGAAGAACGGAAGTTTGCCTGACATTTTTTTTTTGAAATATATTTCATCAGCAAAAAATTAGATCGAACTAAAAAAACGAAAAAAGCAAAGCTGTATTATGTTTGAAAAAAAAAATCGCATCAACAATTCAAGGGTTTATTATTGCCCTCAACAAAGAATAACTTCCCCGTCTTAGGATAAGATGATGTAAAAAAAACCTGGTACTTCAACCAAACCTTTTATATATGTTCCTAGTAATGGCACTCTGGAAAGACATAAATTGTGAACCCTAATCCATTATTTATTGGCAACATTTTACAGGGGAAATTCGGTTAGCTATACTTGGAAAAATTTACAGCAACTAAATAAATTTGTGAACCGTTTGGTTTACTTTTAAAATCTTCAAATAAAAAGGAAAATTTAATTAAAATTTATCCAGGGTTTAAAAATATTTTCCAATTTTGATGAAACTTGATACAGCGACATGGGAAGGTACATAATCTAATTTCGTTCGATTGGTGTCAAAATTCAAAAATAAATTAAAAATAAAATAAAATCTTTGAAATGATTAGGGTTGTCAAAGTAAGGGTAGGGCTTGAAAAAGAGCCTTGGGGTTTGATTTCGATGAAACCTGGTGCAGAGGTTTGGGGTGGTCCACAAAACCTTATGTTTCAAATCACAACTATCTACCTTATTTAAAACAAACATAAATTGGAAAACTTGGGACTGAAATTTATTATTATAAACAATTTGCTCCACCCATTTCTATAGGCTTAAAAAAATGCGAAAATAAGCACAGACTTTTTTACGAACTGGTGGTGTTAAAATTTGACAGGTCAGGTGTCACATTTTTTTGGTGGGACAAGTGACAACATTGGGGTGGAAGCGTCAAAATTAGGGTGAAAGTATCAAAATTCGAATGGAAAAGCAGGTTTCTCAAACCTCATTCACCTATAGATACAACCGAGCTAATGTAGAAAATTCGAAAAAATAATTTATTGAGAGATTCATCAAGCTAGCAATTGGAAATTTTGGGCCCCTTAATTCTGAATAAAATAATTTTTTTGTGAAGGCGCTAGTTTAAGACAAATTAACACTTCCACTGTCTAAAATCGAAAAAATAAAATTCAACTACAGCAGAATGTTGGCCATTATTACAGAAAACAACCCTTAGTCCTCCACATCATCTGCCAGAATTAGATTCCAATTTTTCAAAAAGCTTTAAGGCTTTCAAAAAGTAATGTCTGGAATGCAGCCCTTGAAGTTGAAGTACACCAATCACCAACTATGTCTTTGCTAAATAATAATCTTTTTGACATCTTCTTGTGTCGATAGAGTCTCTGATTCTAGAGCTTTTCAAACAATTCCACTTTGAATTCCTTGCTACACATCTTCATACCAAAAGCTACGAATTTTTCAATAGCCTCAAAATCAGAGATTTTAGTGACATTGAAAATATCTGGAAAAGTATATTATTTATCAAAATCATATCTATACTCGTAGTAGTTTTTAGCATCAAGGGTTGGTAAACAATAATTCCGAGTGTATATTTAGAGAGCTCAAAAAATCAGACTAAAAACATTCTAGAAAAAAACAGTAATATTTAGCAAAGTCAAATTTGAAGTCACTACGTTGGTGCAGTTGGCACAAGTTCCTAATTTGTCGTGGAAATTCGTGTCAAACTACTCAAACCATATTATAGATACCAACAAAATAAAGAAAACCACCACAAAACTTACCCTCCGATAATCTGCCTCCTAAGTCCATAGTAAAGTTTGGCACCTAAACCAGGATTCAGTGATTGTTTCATCATAATGGGAAATTCTTCAGTCGTCATTTTCTCGATGGAATTTGCACGAACGGAAAACCGAAACACCACGTGTATGCGAAAAGGTTAAGGAGTAAAAGGAAGAAAATAACTACGTTCGGCACTCGAAATAAACATTTATAATAGCTGAGGAATGCGTCGTCGCTACCAGAAACCCGAGCATCAAGGTCAATATTTTGAGATTTTTTTACCCTCTTCACAAAATTGTTTGGATTTAAGTCGACCATTTGTTTATAATGGTTTTATTGATTCATTTATAACTATACTATCTGTAATAATAACGGAAATTTTTCAATGGTTTATCTACAACTGCATACACTGTGTCCTATAATGTTGGATAACTTTTTTGTTTTTCAAAAGAAATCAATGAAATTCGGTAAATAGGTTTATTGCATAAATATAAATTTTTTGACGTTTCCAATGTCACTTCCGGTTTACCCACAGAAATGACCCTATTTTTCTTATCCTAAATGCGACATTCAGTATAGCTTGACATGTTCCGATTAGAAAATTATATTCTGAGTATATTGACACTTTGACATTTTACTCTGAAATAATTATTATAAATATTCAAATAACATATGGAATTTGGGGTATCAAATTATTGTTGAGAATGAACTGCGTTTTCCGAGTACCCATGTCCTACCTTTGTTAAATTTGGAAAGATTGAGAAAATGTCAAAAATACGATTATGAACATTTTAAAAGAGCCTGTAAAAACCAAAGACTGAGAAAAGTTAAGTGCATTTCAAGTTATTATCGACATTATTTTGGGTAGAATTCCTATTTTTGAGAACGGTAAATATTCATCTTCCCAGTCGTTTGATTGTTCTGAGTTCTGGTAACAAATAAGAATGCTTATCTATCATATTAACATGTTAAACATATTTGCGATTGTTTTTCCCAAAGAAAGAATTACCTTAAATCTGAAATTCAAGGCCGTTAAAATTCTTATATAATGTTTATTTTTAAATAAAACATCAAATCTCCTTAAAATCTGTTAACAAAGGATGTGTTTTATTGTACATTCCAACAAATATTTTCAAAGTAACAATCGTTGGCAGACATAAAAGTTTTATTTGAGCTCACTTTCTTAGTAATTTCTTTGAATGGTTGTAGTAAATTCAATAATAGTTCCATTGACATGGTTTACTGTTAAAAATATTCAAATTATATTTTCAAGATGGTGCCAAAAAATAGTGGTAGTGTTATCATCGGCAAAACTCAATAATTTTTTCGTAAATTAGGTAAAGAATTCAGATCCATGCCAAAGTGGTTCCCCTAAAACCATAAAACTCCAGTTTTTAAAGTAACAACCCATAGCCCATGATCCACACAATCGAACGCTTTGGGCAGATCGCAGAAGACCGCTGCAATTGATTCTCTGAAGAGCCCATAGACATTTTCAAATATGGCATTATGAGTTACCTGTCTAGAAGCCATATTGATTGACAATAAGGATATTATTTGCTGCTATAAATGATGTAATTCCCTTCTTATCGAGCTTTTTAATCTCCTTCGAGAGTGTTGATAGAATTACCCGAAAATTGGCATGATCCTCCTTGCTTCCTCCTTTATGCAGAGGCATTACGAACCAATGCAAAAAAAACAATGGAAATTTGTGAATAACTTGATCAGGGGAAATCAGGTTAGGACAGGAATCGATAGCTATTACGAACGAAAGGGAGATTCAGGAAATCATATCTGAACTGAAAAGGAACTTTGCCCCAGGACATGATAACGTAACGGTCAGGGATATACTAAATTTAAAAAATCACATTACAGCCACTTTAACTAAAGAGTGTTTCAATAAGAGTTTCCGGATGTTTTTTTTTTTTAATTCAAACGAAAAGCAAACTAGGAAATATTTAATACTTCATAGCAATAAGTAACACGATCGTTTAACAATTATACGTGAAACGCAATATCCAACAAATGGCCACCGCGACTTCTCTCACAGCACATAATTCTCATGCCAAAATTTTCGATCACATCTGTGCACATTTTCGGTGGTATCTCACGAATAATGCGCCGAATCTTATCTTTCAACTCTTGAATTGTTCACAAACGCTTTATTTTTGATGTAACCCCACAAAAAAAAGTCTAGTGACGTTAGATCGCAAGATCTAGGCAGCCAATTAATATCCCTATTTCTTGGAAGAAGTTCACCTTCAAACCGTGTTTGCGATAAGTCAATGGTTTCTCTTGCTTTGTGACATGTTGCGCCGTCTTGTTGGAAAAGTAAAGCGTATGTGAACAATCCCCAAACAATTCAAAAGTTGAGATTCGGCGCATTATTCGTGAATCGTGAGATACCACCGAAAATGTGCACAAATGTGATCGAAAATATTGGCAAAAGAATTGTGTGCTGTGAGAGGTCACGGTAGCCATTTGTCGGATATTGTGTTTCACGTATAATTATAAACGACCATGGTAGTTATTCCTATAAAGTATTGAATGTTTCCTAATCTGCTTTTCGTTTGAATTCAAACAAACATACGGAAACTCTTATTGGAACATCCTTTAGTTTAATCAATAATGTATTAAGAACAGGTAATTCTCCCGAAGAACTAAAGATAAGCCAAGTAATTCCAATCTTTAAGGCTGCAAGCAAACAATGTATGTATATTAACAGAACAATCACAGTAATAAGTGAACCTATTTTCAAAGCATATCAGTACTCTTAGTGCAATTACAGATTTCATAGACCACTTGTCGGCAACAAAAGATAAAAAATTGTTGGCTGGAGCATTGATGTATTGTTAAAAAAATTGGAAGATATGGGATTAAGGAAATTATTCAATCGAATCTTACTTGTTGGGAAGAAAACAGTATGTTCAGATTAACAATGCCGTTAGCAAGGTACTCTTGAACAGGTATGGAGTACCCCAAGACTCTGTCCTGGGACCTCTGCTATATTCCCCTTACCTATGTGCTAAGCCTGAGATGTGCAAACCTTAAGGCCCGTTATTTTGCTTTTGCTGATGACACGGTTTTGGTATATACTGGAAAAGGGGAGGGCGCCTTGAGCCGCACTGTGAATGGTGATTTGTAATTGTATGTGAACTGGTTGTATCACAATAAATTCAAAATAAATATGTATTGAAAAACTAATTTTATGATACTTTAAAAAACAAAAAAATCAGGAAATAGATATACAAATGAATAACTTAAGGCTTAATGAAGTTCAAAATATGAGATATCGGTTTAGTTATTGATAATAACCTAAATTGGTCAGAGCATGTGAAGCATATCACTGACAAAATAACAAAAATGATTCCTGTAATATATAAATGCAGAGATTACCTTTCAAAACAAAACAATGCCTTTTTTCTCTCTCCTTCTCGATATTTGCTGTCGATATCGAAAATATCCGGAAAGAAATTTTAATGCAAATCAGATATAAAACAAAATTCTGAAAGTACTGTTCAAATACGATAGACTGACCAGTGCAGAAACTTCATATGGAGAATTAAAGATTCCAATGCTTAATAAAATATTGGAAGTGGAACAAATTGAACTTATATACTTACAAGATCATTAATAAAACACAAAAGTCTAATGTCAATATTGTATTGTCGAATAATATCCATAGTTATGATACTAGATCACAAAAAATATTTATCAATTAGCGGTAAGAACAAGTATAGGTTTAGGTAATCCAGTAGCACAAGCAAGTAAAGTTTACAATCAACTACCAGGAAATATTAGGAATATGAAAATTCATAGGCTATTTGTAAAGCAAATAAAATTAAATTTAGATATATTATAGAATTATGAAATACAATAATATAGAGTCCGTCCAGTACTGTGTATAATTTTATTGTAGTATTCTCGATGCCAGA
This sequence comes from Ceutorhynchus assimilis, assembly GCA_917834065.1. NCBI lineage: Eukaryota > Metazoa > Arthropoda > Insecta > Coleoptera > Curculionidae > Ceutorhynchus > Ceutorhynchus assimilis. The sequence continues at coordinate 105,607,263 of OU892277.1, forward strand.
GCTTGAAGCACTGATTAGAGAATTATTTAAATTGTAGTCATAGGCGCCGGAACCATGGGGACAATGGGGGCTTAAGCCCCCGTTGTGAATTTGCTGATTTGTGATTTTGGTATTATTGTATGTAGTGGGTGTAGTGAGTAGGTACAAAAATATTGAGTTTCTGATCCTAACATTCCTAACTATTTATTTTTATGTCAAACTTGTGTGTTTTATGTTTTTGTTGTTTTTGCTATACCGACTTTGATGAACAGTTTGAATATTTTTCTGTTCAGTATAGTATGGTAAATTTTAGGGGCCTTAATACAAAATGCTTAGATGACAGATACCTATTACCCAACATAAAGGATCTCTTGAACAAGCTGGGACGCTGCCAGTATTTCACCACCTTATGCCGGTTTTCCACCAAACCGACAAAACAAAAACAAAACTTAAACTCAGACAAAACTCTAGCTTTTCCCAAATATTTTCAAGATTAGCGTGTTTTGCGACAGTTGGAGTTTTGTTTTTCGGTTTATTTTCGAGTTTTAAAACATGTTTTAAAACACAAACTCAACAGTCCGTTTGGTGGAAAACCGGCATTAGATTTAGCTAGCGGCTTCCACCAGATCCAGATGCATGAAAACGACATCGAAAAAACCGCATTCAGCACAGAAAACAGGCATTATGAATTCTTGCGCATGCCATTTGGTTTTAAGGACACGCCGGCTACATTCCAAAGAGTTATGGATGATATTCTATATCCCAATATATTAAGCAACTTTAACACCAAAAGATATAATATTGCATTAATAATAAAGACAACAACAAGGTCGTCAAAGAGCGCTGGGAATGCTGGAGGTGGAAGAGGGGAAATCGTTATCTTTCGTTCTCTATTCAACCTTAGAGTTTTTCTAGACATTTCATTCTATTGCATTAAAATTGGCCTGTTGTTATGACCTGTCAAACCTGTAAATAGCTATTTGGCTATGAAGTTTGTTTCGTGCCAAAAGTTGAGTTTTTTTTTTCAATTTGTTTTGAATGGAAGCGAGGCATCATAGCTAGGGAGTGTGTTGATTTCAGTCCATTTGCTGAGGAGATCTGTATATCAAAATTGTCTACTACCGTTTGAGTCAGACAAGACAATCGGGCTTCAAGCTATTTGCAAAGCGTAGTTCAAAGTTTGCTGACTGCATTTTACGATAAACTGTAGATGCTATTGAGAATTTGTACCTCATTACTTCGTCATGGCTACAACAAACTCCAAAGCCATACAGAAAATCAATAAGTTGTCTTGATGAATAGGCGTGATGAAGTGCTACCAAGAGACACTTGTAGTTATATACGTTTTTTCAATAAGTCGTTGAATTATTTCCCTTCCGTTTGCATGATGTACCAATACACTGGCCTTTTTACCTAGTTTATGATGGAAAATGTATATACAGACCGGACAAACCTACTAGACACATAGGGAGTAATAAGTCGAATTGGCTTGTAGCCGGTCAAGGCGAATCGAATCGGCATTTGCCCCCTTACCCCAAAGGCCTTCAAATGTCATTAATAATTCAAAATGGAAAATAATCAAATACATACATTATAATATATGTAACGTTCTACTATAAATTTTCATCAAAATTTGTTGAAATAGCCGCATTTCCCCTTCCCCCATCATCAGAAGTCCCAAAAATACCACTGCTGCAAGGATCACTTCCTGTAAATTTGCCCCTTTCCCAAGACAAAATTCTGACTACGCCAATGGTGCTGTCGAAGCCGAGTATAGCCGAGCTGCCGAAGATGCACGAATTTTAATAATATGAAGAAACCTGCAGGGACGATCAAAGATCCAGCGTGGTTATCCTGCAGTGAAATGGGTATCTGTCAACTAGTCCCATTTGAGTCTATGTGTCTAGTAGCCTAGTCCTGTCTGTCTAATTATTTCTTATGTTTATTTTTGGAGCCCAAGCCCCCATAGTAATTTTGAAATTCCGGCGCCTATGATTGTAGTTATAATAAATGAAGTAGTGTTATCCCCGTCTACTGTTACTGTATCGTAATAATCTGCTTATCAAAACATTAATCGGTTATTTTATTGGTAGGGTATGAACATTTTCTACAAACGTGAGTATTTCAATTTACTCACCATTTCAAATTCGATATTCTATATTCTATATAAAAGAATAAAGGAGAGGAAAGTAATATTAAATTTTAATAGCAGCATTTTCTGGTCGGAGTGCATGATAATAGATTCGATATGGAAATGTCTTTCGCTCGGAAGTACCTGTTAAATTTCTAGCTTGATGTGATGTGTGTGGGAAAACTCCGGCATTTTTCATGTCGCCTTTTATGAAATTCTTCTCTCAAGTACGTGGGTCTGGGATCGCATTTTTCGATAATTTGTGGCTGTGTTTTCGACTGATCGATAGGATGATTAAATTTTTTAACTTTAATTACCAAAAAAATAATTGTTTGATAAACTTCTTTACAGAAATCGACAAAGCTTAAAACGTAAAATACGTGCTCAGAATATCGCAAGTTCTTAACCCAGGATGCACGAACTCGCTAACTGGTCAAAACGATTTCTGTTGCAGAAAATGAAGTTTTTTTTTGTATAAAAATGTTTTCCTTGGGCTTTGAGGAAATTATTATGTAAACTTGTATACGTGGCACGCCTGCCTAGCATTTAAAATAGAGACAACTCTTCTGAAAGTGGAGATGACATTCTCTATTTTTATAATTATTTATGTGAAAAGTTTTTAAAACAAGAATGTATTGCATTGTTACGTTATTCATAAACAATATTCGTTGGTCTTTTTCTGAGTTCGAACAAATGGCTTTTTTCTAGAAGTTATTTGAATAGCATTAAAATATTGGAGTTAAAAATTATGCTTTCAATATCTAAAAAATGTCGCTCACGTCTATCGATTTCCTTCCCGATCGTAACCCTCAAAGCTAATGATCTCTGCAATCGGATCTTATTCCAAGAATAGGGCCAGAGCCAGAAGGGTCCCCAGCCTATAAAATATAAAAATTTCATGAAGAAATAAAATTTAATGAATGGATTCGTTGTCGTCGCAAGAATACAAAAGATCCAGAGAAAGGACTTTTCAAAAGATCGGAAAATATAACGAAGCAAATTGAGAACTCTAACAAAACGCAGTTTAACGTATAAGCAAATTTCCATTTCGCATGGGTTTTCAATATGATAATCCATGTCACAACGAAAACTTCATTCAGAGCCTGACATAAGTTGTCCAAATTCTATATTTAAGTTTATAGAATACTTTTCCATTCCTTTAAATCTAAGTATAATTAGGATAAATCTAGGATCTCTCTAGCACCCCTTTAAGTTCCGGTTCCGCCATCGTCGTCGAAAGTCCGTCTCGTCGCCCTCAGGACACAGGACATAGCGAAGCTGTGGGGCCAAAATCGCAGGAAGTGCGGACTCGTAAGCCGTCAAGGGGCCCCCTTGACGTGCTTATTGGTGAAAAGGACAACGTCGTGACGGTCGAGTAGTTATACGGTTCCCCCGCTGCTCTTTTAGCGACACAAAAACCACTCGTATGAAGAGATTTTCCTCTCGTTCGTCGTGAAAGGGCCATGGGCTGCGCTTCCAACGAAAGTTTGAAGCGGGTAATATTTCAGTAGAGAAAATTTAGGAATATTTCGCTGACGCTAGTGAAAAATAGAATTTGTTATTTTTTTTTTTGTCTCACTAAAACGAAATCAAAAGAGCTTAATATTTCACAAATTAAATTATTTTTCACTGGAAAATTGTGCAGTAAAAAATCTGACAACACCGTCCTAACCTCAAAACAATATAGATATCGGGCCCTAATCGAAAATATCGGAACGTTGGTAATTTAACGGAGGAGAATGAATTCGCCCCCCAGAAAATAGGCAATAACCTCTCGGAGGTGTCGCATGACACTTCACGCCATCAGAGAAATGGAGAAACCGTACGTCCGACCCGAAATGAGCCGGAGCGCCCCACATAAAAATGTCCCGACAAAAATGTTGGGGTTGCGTTTTACATATGAGGGACACATAAAGTTGATTACTGGTGCGTGGGGTAGGTGCCGAAAGGTTTTATTGTAATTGTCTCGCAACCCTAAAGGTTGTCACAATAAAAAATGGCCGTGACTGATGTCGCAAGGGAAATAAGAGGATGATGCTAAGAGCAGGTGTAATTTTTTTTTCTGGAATGTTTAATAAAATAAGCCCATAAAGATGTCTGTTGTTCATGGTTCGAGTATTCCTTGAAATAATCCCATTGTGGTAATATTCATTATTGATTTTTCCTGTTTTTTTGCAGGAGAGTACATTTCTGGAGGTTGATTGCGAATTCAAATTAAGTTTTTATCGCTCTTGTTTCGTTTTGGGGATACTCAAAAAATATTTTTCATCTTCAAGAGGTCTATAATTTAAAGTTTATTGTCATCACCACTGGACACGGAAGAGATCCATTATGTTCCTAGGATCATAAGGATTTTTATGTATGGGGTAATTTGTTCGTTTTTTCTCGCTAGATGACAGCAGCGTCAAGTTTTCCCTACTAAGATCAAAACAATTGCAAGACAGTTTTGACTGATTTACGTGATATACATATTCTTCCCATCCACCTAGTCAACATGTAAATATATTTTATTAAAATTTTGGGAACAACTTGTGTAGTAGAAGATGTGGCAACTGCCTCAGCCTTCTACCTATCACATCCCAGACATGTTCAATAGACGATAAGTCTGGTGACCTTGCGGGCCATGGAAGAAGGGTTACATTAGCTTTTTGGAGGAAGTTTCTAGTAACTGCAGTGATATGTGATCTCGCACTGTCTTTTTGAAAAATGGGATCTTGCAGTTGCTGAAGGTAGGGCAACGCGACAGGTTGTAATTAGGGCTTCGCGAGACCACAAGACTAATCTTGGTCTTGTCTTGGTCTTGGTAGCAAGATAAAATATATAGAAAATTCAAAAAGCAGCCTTTTTGTATTTTCTATATATTTTATCTCTTTGTTTCATCATTTCCAGTAGCTCTCCATTTATCCAATCATTATTGTCTTACTTTAATTATTTTGGTAAATTCGCATTTATTTTTGCAAACTAAGATAAGATCTATGAGAGCCTGGAATAACTCGACAACTGAATTTGCAAGATGTTGCCCAAATACATGCTGAAACGTTTTGTAAACTAATATTTCTAGTCCGAGGGCCGAGGCCCTTGTTTCCAAATCATTAATAACATGCTAGTTTTTTTAATGCAGCTTCATTTCACCGAGACTCCCAACTTTTTTCTCACGAAAATTGCGAAAACAGGTAGCTAATGTACTGCGCAGGTGTAAAACATGTCGATTTGGTGATTATGAAAATTTAATTAATAACAGTTAGTTTTTTAGCTAAATGTTGAGATAATTTTATGAATAGTTTGAAACAACATTTGTCCGATAAAATAAAGGGTTTGATCTACGATGTCCCCCCCCCCCCCACAAATATGTAGCAATTACGTTGCATAAAAAATGATTAATAACAAGTTGATTTTTTCAATGAAGGTTGGTAAATATTTTTGCAATTAAATGGTCACACTGTCCTACAAATAAACAGGTAACTATTTTCAGTCCTACACTCAAAAGTTGTCGATTTCACGATTTAACTTTTTTCATTAATAACCGGCTAAATCTTCGTGAGCATCTTCATTTTGATAAGACGCCCAAATTTTCTTTTGCGAAAATTCCAAAAACAGGTAGCTAACAAAGTGCGCAGGTGAAAAACATGTCTATTTGGTGATCATACAAATGTAAATAATAACAGTTAATTTTGTAACTAAATGCTGAGATAGTTTCATAAATAATATGAAACATTTGTCCGACCAAATAAATGGTTTGATCTAGGCTGTCCCCCTTCTCAAACATGTAGCAGATACGTTACATAAAAAATGATTAATAACCAGTTGATTTTTTTAATTTAGTTTAGTAAATATTTATTTGAAAAAAGTCATAAAAAATTAGTTCCTTAAAATAGAAACAATATTTTTCAATAACCATATTTGTTCCAAGCTCCAAATAAAGAAAATCAAATAAGAATAATTGTCTGTATTATGTTCATTATACATTGCGCAATTTTGAGACCTTTGAGATATCCGGAAAAAAACGAAATTCGCCCAAAATGATTTTATTTTTTCCTCACCCTCTTTGAACAGATATTTCAAAATAAATGGCACTTCATTGTTGCCACTTTTTCTCCTCTACAAGATGCCACCATCGAATTTAAAATCTGACGTTTCGTCTTCGGGCCCCCATCATCAACTTTATTTTTTGAAAAACGGACCCTTATTTTTTGTTTCAGATTTTATAGGCTTCTGATGTTTCAAAATCAATGATGTATTGCACTTATTCGAAAAAATTATAGTATTGGCACTTTCCATAAGAACTAAATGTGTTAGAGAGAGACAGAGAAGAGAATTTTAATAGGAAATTACTGAAAGGTAAAAAAAATATTTTTTCGAATAAATGCGATACGTCATAGGTTTTTGGACATCAGAAGCTCTCAAAATCTGGAATAAAAAATCCAAGGTCGTATTTAAAAAAATTAAGTCGATGATAGTGGCCCAAAGACGAAACGTCGGATTTTAAATTTGATGGCGGCATCTTGTAGAGGAGGAAAAGTGGCAACAATGAAGTGCCATTTATTTTGAAATAACTCTTCAAATAAGGTCAGGAAAAAACGAAATCATTTTGGGCGAATTTCGGTTTATTCCGGATATCTCCGGTAGTACTCGGAATTTTTAAAACATCAAAGCGCCATTTTAATGAGCACAAAATTGCGCAACTTTTTTCTAATTTAAGCAACGTCGTATCTCTTACCGTTTCCCAGATCCCCAAACTGGTCTTCCTTATCTTGGACACATTGGATTAATATACAATATTCGATTCAAGTTAGCTTTTTAAAATTTCAAGTATGCATATTCAATCATGAATAACCATTTCTAATGCGAAAATCGCGACAAACAGGGACAAAGAACAGACTATAAATGTAGTCAACATTACATATGATTATAAAGCCTATACTTCATTTCAATATAACTTCTCATCGAATACGTTTATCAACGGTTACGTCGGTCACATACTTTTTGTCGGACTAGCGATAACTACCTACTTTTTTGTAGGACATTGATTAATTTTGGTAAAAAATATGTTAATGTATCATGTGGCTTTTGTGACCTACAGTTATTAATGAGAAAAATATTACCGTGAAGTCGACAACTTTTGAGTGTAGGACTGGAAAAAGTTACCTCTTTATTTGTAGGACAGTGTGACCGTTTAATTGTAGTAATATTTACTAAGCTACAGTAAAAAAATCAACTGGTTATTAATCATTTTTTATGTAACGTAATTGCTACATGTTTGAGGGGGGGGACATCATATACCAAACCCTTTATTGTGTCGGACAAATATTGTTTCAAATTATTCATAAAATTATCTCAACATTTAGCTAAAAATCTAACTGTTAGATATTAAATAAATTTTCATAATCACCAAATCGACAAGTTTTACACCTGCGCAGTATGTTAGCTACCTGTTTCCGCAATTTTCGTGAGAAAAAAGTTGGGCGTCTCGGTGAAATGTAGATTGTAGATTGTAGATTTCGGGGGATTCGTTTCGGCTTTTCAGCCGCTCAGCACTGCTACCTTTGCAGATATTTTGTGCGTGACTCTGCATCTTAATTTGTCTCCAGGAAGCGTAGACTTCTGCCGAAGGAAGCTATTTTCCTGGGTATCAGTTGGCCCACTTCTTCTGGTGACAGTGTTGCCCCCTCGAGGAATTTGAGCCTCTTGCAGAATTGGGCTGGACATTCGCAGAGCAGGTGCTCTGCGGTTTCTATTGCGTCTGAGCAGAATCTGCAGAGATCGTCTTCCGCTCTGCCCATTAACCTTAAATGGTATTTTACTGGGCAGTGTCCTGTGAGCAGTCCCACCACCAATCTGATGTCTGGTCTGCTCATGTTTAGGAGCTGTTCAGCTCTTTTTGCTGAAAGGGTAATAAACCTTTTTGACTGTCTGAGTCCCGGTGTGTGCCTCCAATATGATGACAGTTGGTCTTTCTCCCATTTGTTGAGTTCTTCCATGATGTGGCTTTTCATTAAGCCACAGTAGGGCTCTGGTCCGTGGTATGGTGTTGAGGCCCCTTCCTTTGCGAGGCCATCTGCTTCGGTGAAATGAAGCTGCATTGAAAAAACTAGCTTGTTATTAATGATTTGGAAAAAAGGGCCCCGGCCCCCGGACTATTCTATTTTCTTTGATGTTTTAGATTCAATGATCTTAATGTTTTCTATCAAGTAAAATGATCGAAGTATATGATCTGAGAGTATATTATCTTTAAAAGTAATGGGTCCACATTCACTAATGCTATAATCAGAAAAAACATGATCAATGGTCCTTGAATGATATGTAACTCGCGTAGCCTCATTCTCCCCGATTGTCTAAATATTTTAAAATTATTTGAAGTTACCATATTTTTGTAGTTAACAGTAAGACTAGGACTTTTATCCAAAAGATTTATATTTACATCTCCTATTATTAAATGTATTCTTGGAGGTTTGACAAGCAGCCTCTCCAAAAATTCTAAGAATCGATTGCCTAAATATGATGGTGGCTTAGATTGCACAAGTTTTCAGGATATTATCACCTACAGTAAATAACACATACCCAATTTATTAACTAATTTTCATTTGATTTTTCAAGTTATTGAATTCTAATAGCACTCTTTACATAGATATCACTGATGGCAGAAGATCCGAGAAAATCAAGCAATAGATACAAATATACGAACGGAAAGGAAAATAGAAGGCAATAAGTGGAGTACCTGAACTTCAATATGCGGATGATGACGTCATGTTTTGTTTTTCCTATGGTAGGTATTGTCGACAAGATTCTACATAGTTGTCACGTCGGATTCAGTTACTTCAACTATTGCCTTCTCATTATCATCATAGGCGATACTCGATACTGAGTATGATTATCTTCTATTCTAATCTTATTGTCGTCGATTGTGCGTTGGCTCCTGCGGCCCAATTCTTGAAAAATATCGCATAGGTACGAAATTTGATTCGAATTCGACTGACAGCAATGTAAATCAAATAGGAAGCGTCCGATATCATATCAAATTTCGTATGCGATATTTTCCAAGAATTGGGCCCCTGTGGCCAAGATCTTCAGGTATTATTATAACGTACTTATTTGGCAAGTGCCTAATTATACTGCATACGGCTAGTCAGCATCAGTTCGGAGGCCATGGGTTTATGGATTCCTTGTATACATCTTATCTCTGGGCGCCACCAAGTTAATTGTGACTTAACTAGGAAGATTACTTAATGATGTCATAAACAAAACCTGTGCAATTGGAGAGCTTAGCAATAAAACAACTAATTAGGTACAATAATGTATCTGGCTTCTTTATTAAAAATAATAACAATATAATATAGGAATAGCCAGGACGTTGTTAAAAATGTGTATAGGTTAAGGCTTGTACCAATTTATAAATATTTGATTTAAAAAAAAATATGAATGTAAATAATGCATATATAAATATGAATTTTAAATAAACATGACTGAAACTGTTTGGTATTTACACTTGTGAAATATGAAAGACTACAGTATGGGTTACACTTTACCAACAGGCAAATTAAACACCAGAAAAGTAAAAATTATTATTAGGGCAACCTCAGGGTAAAATTCTAGAATTTTATTTAAGGGGCACGTACTGACGTAATTCAGTGTCAGGTGATTTATATGAGATTTGCCTAAATAGTGAAAAGTGCAACTTACATGTATACAAGTGTTATTTATCATCAAATGTATGTGTAAATCCAGAAGTTCCTAAAGTGAGGTTATCTACATGTTTGGTCTCACTGTAGATAGACTATGGTATGGTAAGTGAGTCATGAGTCCTATCCACGTTATATCTGTTTAATGTAGGACTCCACGTGGTTCTAGCAGAGTGGTACCAAGAGGGTTGCTGAAGGAAGGCTACCAAAGCCTCAACTGAGAGCAATCTAGATCCAGCCTAGAATCTCTCTAAATACAGCCTAGAATTTTCCAAGTATAGCCTAGGAGCTGTCTAGTTACAACCTAGAATCTTCTAAGTATAGCCTAGCACCCTATAACGATGTTCGTATCAAAAAAAGATCGAGCTTCAAACATTAGAAATAATCTTACCTCTAACTGAGGGATGCTCTAGACCAAAGGTGAAGTTTTAAACTTCCAAAAGCTGCTCGGAACGATCCTATCGAAAAAATGGAACACGTGTTGTAGGTTAATATTTCCTAAAGAAAACCTCAAAACTTACCGAAATAAAATCCAAAATGACCAAGGGACGACTCTAGACAATTATCAACAAGAAATTAGTCTAAAACTTGAGTTCCCTGGCACAAAATTCCAGAAAGTCTCGCCCAAAAATAGTTAGGGCCGAGACCGGACGACCACATAGCGTGAGGTCGCAGATCAAAAGGGAAGATTCTCCTTTCTTAGATTTCGGAAGAAGGCTTCCATTTGTCAAACTTCTAATTTTGACATTGATGAAAATTATAGAAAAGAGCGTTTTCAGTTTCACCCCAAAAATACGAACTGAAAGTGGATTATGTATAAATGACTGGTGAATGTTGAAAATTGCCTATAGAACATATACCAAAAAGTAGAACAGGTCTAAGAAAACGCCTAGACAAAACAGCTGTTCAATGACATGATCGAACTGAAAAATCAGAAAAGTAAACAACAATTATCATAACCTCAGATTATTTGATTGGATTTGCAAACAGAAATGATGATACTCTCTCCTTTTTATAAGATTCTAATCGATAACAGCGGGCCCTGCCGTACTGAATCAAACCTTCCTAGATCAATCAACCAAACTTGCAAACCTGCACCAAAAAACTTTCAGTAGAAGGCAGTGCTCAAGGTAACAAAATCTGGGCACAGAAGAGATAGTTGTTTATTCATTTATTTCTTTATAGTTCTATATGGAATCATATCCACTAGAGCAAAACAAAATAGCATACTTGAAGAGTAATTGAAAATGCTACATTATCAATGCATTCAACCAGGTATACAGGAGAATCGGCCTAGAGGTCAACTTAAACGAGGCGCAAATTCTGCACCAACCCGCACCGGATACTAATCCCAACTCCCAAATATAACTATAGATGACTATTCTTTGCAGAACGTTGCACTACCTATACCTCGGAGGCCATCTGACAGCAAAAGCAACTATTGACGCTAGAATATATATTCAATACATATCTTATTGTACCAATACCAAGCGAGTTTTCCTCTACCTGAACCACACCTACGCCCCCAGGTCACGCTCCTGTTGTGACGTCCCAGGACGAAACATATAGGGGTTGTGACAATAGCAATCAGAAAACGCACAATCGACGACAATAAGAATAGAATAGAAGATAATCATACTCGATATCGAGTGATCGCTTAAGATGATAATGAGAACGCAATAGTTGAAGTAGCTGAACACGACCGACGTGACAACTATGTAGAATCTTGTCGACAATACCGACTATAGGAAAAACAGAACATGAAGCACAAAGAAGTTTTGGAGAAAAATCCGGAAAATCATATTTTTGCACTAGAACAAATAATAATAATACCGAGAAGAAGCATTTTTTTTTTAGATTTAAAACAAACATTTTGCGAACAAGAATATAATTAGTACTCACTGTTTCTAGTTTTTATAATTGATATGTTAAATGTGACAGGAAACCCCATATACAGCTTTGCGGACGATAGTAGCTTGATGGCACCTTTCTCTTCTGACAAATCGCTTACGCAGCGACTTCCACACGCCTTGACCAGAAACAAATTTACTGTATCAGCAGTGAAATTCAATGCTTCTAAAACTCAAGCATCAGTATTTTCAAATAAGAAATCTTCCGCCGATAATAACCCAGTTTTAAGGATGTCGAGACAAAACCTTTCTATCAACCTCTCAGTATCTCTTCTTGCGGTAACTGCATCTACAACTTACCTTCGCATGACCATGTATCTTCGATCGCCAAAACCGCTTCTCAAAAATTGGGTTTTTTGTTTCGTGTAAACAAATTTTAAACTTCTTCTCCTTTATTAGGCTCAAATCAGACCATGTATGGGATGGGATACTACTGTTCCCACATCTGGAGCGATGTGCCCAAGCTCTATTAGATGCAGTACAAAGAAGAACAATAAAAATTATCGATAATCCAACTCTCACCGATTCATTGCAATCTCTCGAACATAAACGCAAGGTGGCCGACTTGTCGTTATTCTGTCGCTATTACCATGTGGCGATCTAGCCAGCCTCATTTCAGTTAGGAGAAGTTATTTAGGAACCACAAGAACCTCACAGGAATCCCATCCCTATGTGGTAAAGTTGGCTACTCCAAGGACTCTTTGAATATGGGGCTTCTTTTTGGTGGTGTACTGTCCACCTCTGAAACTTCTTGCCTCCTACCGCTCAAGTGTTATTAGTATAGACTTTGTAAATTATTTCCACATTACACCGAGAGAGTTAGGAGAAAAGCTGGAATGCGGCTTATCTGGGTATAGCTGCCTTATCTCTCACTCAGATTTTGAATTCGTTCCAACTACAACGTCACAATATACACAGTAACACAGCATGTTACCGAGTGAATAATTCAAAACTTATGAATTCTATATCGCCTATGATATACAACAGGAAAAACTAACAAGTTCCATTATTCGCTCAATTTTGTTTTACTACATAACCTAGCAATATTAAGTGCAATTTTATGTTGAAATTTGCTCGTGTAAAAAAATAAATTATGTCACGTTTCGAATTATCGAAGACCCTTTTACTCGACCCCCCAATTAAAATTATGCAGCGATAAATGGATACCCTTTAATTAAAACCATCTTCGCCTCCGTTCATAAATAAATTAGCAAAATTTCATCACGATCAATTGCTTATCCATTAGGCCCTCGAAGTTTTTATATATTTCTGTAAGAGGTTCTCCCCTTTTGTCGCGTTAAGGGTTTAATTTACCCTCCTTCGCCGAATCGTTGGAAAGTTGGGGCCCAATAATTAAGATATTTTTTTTTGTAATCCTCCTCTATTACACCCAATTTTCATCAATTTCGGAAGGGGCTGTATAGATCCGTTAAATGTTCCTTTGGCGGCCTAATTTTTTTTTTTCGAACCTTTTATTTGGGTACGTCTGATTGATCGTTTCTGCAAATATTCCTGAGAAGAATTCGCAACTTTTTATTTATGAATGAGGCATAATTAATAACCACTTTCAAACCTCTTTTCTATGTAGAGACATAAGTTATCAATTAAACGATTTTCAAATATTTTTCAACTCCAAGTGGAGAGGCGTGCTAAAAGTAGTACGTGTCTAGAATAGGGTCGTGTAATTTCTTATCGGAACGATGCACGAAAATTCGCTAACTGGTCAACACGATTTTTGCAGTGGGAAATTGTGTTATTTAGAAATATTTTCGTTTGGAAAAAGAAAATAAAATTGCCAGCGGAGTTGAATTATTTAAACCTTATTTAAAATTCAGACAAATATTTTATTAACAAGATATGATTAATATTTTAACCAAGCATTTAAGCAAAGAACTTTAAAAATAAAAAATTAATTATAGCCACAATAGCACCTCCATTAGTTAAGCACCTCGAGAGCGTAATTTGTTTTAAAGAAATAAAGCAAAATTTGAAAAGTAAATAGAACAGAAGAGCGCTCCCTTTCTGTCTTTTCATCAGAAAATGTAAACTTTAAATGGTGAATAAATACTTTTTAGGCTAATGTGCATTTTACTTTCGCTTATATACGTTATCTCTGCCACTTAAAACGAACAGCGCCGAAAGAAAACTGCTTTTATTTGCATAAGATCGGGGCTGCTTTTCCGCTGAGCGCTGAAAACGAGAATGGAGTAATTTGTGTGCATATTCAATAGAAAAATATTTAAAAAAAATTGAGAGGAATATGTTTTAGTTTTGAATGTTCTTATTTCATACTTTATACAAGTGGATAATGAAGATGAAGAGTTTTATTGGAGGAGTCTTTTAATGGCTGAGCTTACCATGCCATATCTACGTATCCTTTCTATAGTTTTTCTGAGAAACAACCTGATATGCACCTTCTGAATGTCAAATCATTGCTACTCCATATAGGTAGAATTGTAGATTTAGAATCCAACTGCATCGGGCAACTGGTCTCACTGGAATGTCTTAACGATGCTGGAGGATTCTGAACGAGAGAACAATCAGACGTTGAATTCCACTTTGACGGTGAATAAGTGTTCATTGTATAATTTATGAGACACATGAGACATCTATTAGCTTCTAGTTTCATTAAATTCCTGAACGATGATACCTTCATAATATGTAATCTAGACTCTGAATACTCAATGCAACTAATGCCAACTGCCGAAGAGAACTTTCCAGAGACACAGTATGGCTTTAGATTCAACCGAGGTACAGCTGACATGATTTTCAGTGCAAGAAAATGCAAGATCCAGATCCAGATCCAGAGAACATAATCGCCCTCTATACACGGCCTTCATAGATTTAGTGAAAGCATTTGATTTGGTCAAATCTTTAGTAAATAAAGATTCGGTGTCCGCAAAAGTACATCCAGATACTCCGCCTGCTGCATGATAATCGGGTCTTCATAAAAAAAAAACAATCAAAGATTGCAGTGGTTTTTTAAACGTATGTCTAAGCAATATTTTTCTTTAATTTTGTCAATGAACTTTAATGTCAAAAATCCTGACGAATAAAGAAACAATAATGCGATGTACGTTTTCGTAATCAGAGCAGTCTTTGATTGGCTATTTTTTTGAAGACCCGTTATGAATGCAACCATCCTAAGCAACGATGGACGAGGAGGCTCTTCCCAAGTAACTAGGCGTCAAAAAGGGCTGTGTTATTGCATCCTTTCTGTTTTCTCTATTTATAGGATCCATACTCCACCTTGTCGAGGGTCACCTGCCGTCAGGAGTAGAAATCCTGTCCGGACTTAACGGTGGCTCATTCAACCTAAACAGATTACGAGCCAAGAAGAAAATATTGACCAGAATTGAATTTCAATATGCGGATGATAACGTCCCGATAGCCAGTACAGTGGACGATCTTCAGGCAATTATCAATGCATTTAACTAGGCATACAAAAGAATCGGCCTAGAAATCAACTTTAACAAGACGCAGATTCTGCACCAACCCGCATCGGGCCCTAATCCTCAAGCGCCAAATATAACTACTGATAATGACCATTCTTTGCAAAGCGTAGAACACTACCCATACGAAAGTTTCTTGGGTTTAGGGATAGGAAAGAAAACCAATTAGTCTTTCGGCAAGGTTTCGTCTTTAATTAAGACATTATCAAGCCTCAGACACAGATCACCTACTAACAGATGCGTAAGTAAGGGACCTTGCCGTCGATTCAAAAGCTACGAACTCTCACCCCTTCCTCTAGGGGGCCGGCCACTTGTCGAATAGCACGGGGGTCTACGTCACAGATCACGTACATACCTACAGATGCAGAAGAGCGGTAAATTCGTGGTTCAAGGTTATATGTCAACACAACAGCCTGGAACTCGCTTACGCACTATAAATGATAAGCCGCGTTAGCGGCAAGGCAGCCGGATGCCCTGGTTTCGTAGCTTTGAATCGTCGACGACAAGGATACTTACTCACGCATCTGTATTTAGGTGATCTGTGCCTTAGACTCCTTAGACTTGAAGGTTTATCCTCAAGATGTCCTCGCTAACATTCCAGCAACTGAGGTTCCTATCCCTAAACCCAAGAAACTTTCAAATGGAATTGACAGGGAACGAATCACAATCGACTACCCATACCTTGTGTCGCGCACACTATAAGCTACCCGCTTATAGCTGCAACGAAGGTTTGGACGGTAAATAAAACACCCTTGTCCCAAAACAAAAGGTAATTTAATTGGTTAGATGAATCGTACCTATACGATTCGGAAGAAAACAATAATAAGCCGGTAAACTTAACAAAAATATTCGGCGGTCACTAAACTATATAGACTCTATAAAACGGAAATAATATAAGAAAATGCAGAGGAAAAAAATCACTAGTGCACACGCACGCCCTCTGCTTATCAAGTCAAAACTCTACTCGAAACTGAAACTGAAAGCGAATACAAAACAAAGACGGTGCCGTACTGTCAGGGTCTTTGCGGCGCCAGGCGCCAGAAGAATAACGGGAGTGCGTCAGCTGATTGCTGTTGCCGATTGCATTATTTAGGTCACCAGTGGAGACTCGTGCAAAGGGTTGGAAATAAAATAAGTCGGGCTTGTCCCTGACACCTTGGAAGCCATGTGTCAGCGAATGGAACCATTGACGCTGAAATCCAGCATCGCTCAAAGTGTGCTAGAGCGGCGTTCGGGCGACTTCCAAAGAAAGTCTCCAACAATGACGAAATCAGCGCTGATACCAAACTTCGCGTCTACAATGCAGTTGTAATACCAACATATGATTGCGAAACATGGAACACCTACAGAAGACAAGAGGGCCTAAAATGACAAGACCGACGAACGAACATTGGTGTTTTAGAGGATGCCAAAACAACTAACATGAAAGCATTAAACACCACCCTGGACAGGTCACCTCGTCCGCATTCCCGAAACACGTCTTCCACGACAGATTCACTACAATCCACGAAAAGAGGGAAAACGAAATCAAGGAGGTCAACGCTACAAAGACGATCTTAAGGAGAATATGGCAAAGTGCCGCATCGATACCAGCAACTGGCAGACGATGGCAAACGATAGACCCTCATGGTGTCAAGTAGTCCAGGACGGACCACAAACTTTTGAACAATAGTGACGCAGACACGAGACCGCAAAGAAGGACCGCAGGAAGGAGCGAGAGAACAGAGAAAGAGACAATGCTGCCAGAGGCTGGGTATGCCAAGACTGTGGAAAAGTGGGCGGCTCCAGAATTGGTTTTTATAGCAATCAGAAAACGCACAATCGACGACAATAAGAATAGAATAGAAGATAATCATAATCGGTATCGAGTGATCGCCTATAATGACACCACGGCGAATTACCCACAGTTCCAAAAATATCTGAACTGACCGAGGACTGGGATTCCCAGAAATGCAAAGTGCGCGAAACAGAACAGCGTAGGGGACACCGGGGTTGGTTGTGACAGGGGCTAGTTGTAACAGAGGCGAATACTCTCATACTAGCAATGGCAACAGCGCACAGCCTTACCACTGGCTGTGTGGTTCTCGCGCCACTATTCCCGTATATTTCTGGTTATGTTGTGTGAACCTGTCCGGCTACTGTATGCGAAAGTGTGTTTCTGGAGCATAAAAGTAAAAATTATAGCATTTATTCAAAAATGTATCCAGGTGGTATATTAAGTCTATTTATTTCCTTTCCAAGGGAAAAATGAACATCAAGGTAGGTATGTAGATCCTTCTTGTGCGTTTTATCAATTTCAATCTCCACGTGACAACAAGAAGGGAACTATCAACCATGGCATCAAGGGGTTGGTTGTGACATTCAACTTGGGGCAAATTGTGACTGTCATAACCTGCCCCGTATCAAACTGATGCCGAGTAAAATATTGTGATGAAATGTTATTCAATGTTTACTTACACAAACAAGATGAAATTCGTGAAGTTCATGCTCTGCTAAATTATCCTAAAAGATATGGGCAATCTACTTCCAGAAGCTCGCCCATAATTATTATAAATTCACCTCCAAAAATGAGGACTTCAAATCAGATCCTGTCAGATGAAACAAATTTACCTGATGTTCCAGGTGTAGGCAGAACATATTTTTCACCACAAGATTTGCATTGTGAACCAAAAGCCGAGAAGCGAGTGGGATATAGAAAAGGGCGCAAACGGGGTCAAGCAGCGATTTGGACTGATACACCCAACAAAGAACAGCTAGAAGAAGAATACAAGCAGAAGCAGGAATTGGAAAAAAGAGCAAGAGAGTCAGAGGTAAAAAAAAAATATTTGCAAGACCAAAGCAACAACTAAGCGCAAGTCATTAAAACGGGTTGCTAATAGAATTTCATCAACTAGCTCTAAAAATGAAGCAGAAAATGTTTGTTTGGCCTGTGGAAAACCGTACCTACCTGAATTAACGTTCAAGGGAAACATGGGTTCAATGTACTAGATGCAAATACTGGGCTCATCGTGCATGCACTGACCTAGATTCGTATTTTGTATGTCAAAATTGCAACTCTGATGATGACTTGTGAACTAGTAGGACATATCACAACTAACCCCAGCAGTGTCACAACCAATCTCAAGTTGGGGTTAGTTGTGACAGTTGACCAACTTATACTTTTTTGGTAATATGATTGTTTGCATTACTCTTAAATTTAATGTTTTGGTATTTTTATGTTGAGAAAACATTACAGAATTAATAATAATTAAAACAAACAATGTAACTTTATTTACATAAAGTTGAAAAATTCTTTAACAAAAATTGGCACAACCAACCCCGGTGTCCCCTACTCATTACAGCCTTTAAACAGCCACTTAACTCGCTGATTGGACCTCTTGGATCGAACCCAAGGATATTATCCACTACACAGGATTGCTCATCTGTCGGTATTTATCGAATCAAGGTTATAGACGTTTCGGAAACGGTGTTCTGGTTTCGATTAACCCGATCATCAACTGATGTAAATTGTTTTTTTCAATCACGTTCATTAAAGAAATATGAAACAACAACAAGCTGGTGATCGGGTAAATTGGAACAGCGTTTCCGAGAAGCTCTATTATGTAGCGGTACTTGCGTCAGCAGTCGTAGATCGGAACCTTGGATCGGACCGACGCGCGGGAACAGGAGTGGCGGAAACCGTGGCAGCCCGCGGGACCATATGAGAATAGAGAGTTGCATAATATTGCGATTTCGCCTAGAGAGGTGTATCGCAATGCAAATAAATTTGGCAGTCACAGTGATTAGTAATAATGGTGAAAATAACAATAATAGACCTTTTCAAATTAGAATAATTCTGTTGCGCATGCGCAAAACATTGTTGCCAAGTGTCGGTTTCTATCACGCTATACAGGAAAGAATCATGAATAATTTCGATTTCATTAGAACTGAGATTCAAATTCTTTATTAATAATTAACCTTATATTTGATGCAGTCAAAGACTCAAGCTATTTATTGAAAAGATATATTGATGGTCATTTTGTAAAGTTTTTTTTTTAAACCTAACGCGCTTCAATTTGTACAAACCGGCAACATCGCACAATTTCACTGTCATTTCTTCGATCAGCTGATTATTGTTTTGCGGTCCATGTTACACGTTTATGCATGGGAAAATATTGGAAAAACCTATTTAAAAATTAGTAAAAGCGATGGGGCACACAAATATTGTGTTTTTGGAAAGTGTAATAGTGACAGCAGAGTTGGAAGACCCGGATATTCCGAGGGATTAATTTTTTACCGCTTTCCCTAGCCATTTCTTCAACATAAATTCCTTTTAAGTTCCAATACTCTATTTTTCTCTACAATCTCATTACGAAAAATTGCACCCGGCACATCTGCTGCTGATAATTTAACGTTTTTAAAAGGCATTTGGGCTATTTTAAATTGGAAAAGGTATTAATTACAAGTTTTTTATAATACTTGCTATGCTTTTTGGACCGCAAAACAAACAGCCAACATAACCCCACTTATTTGACGCGCAAGGGCGTTGTGGATCTTGAAAAGGTCTATTACATCTTAGATATTATTGTCCTTGTGGTGCCGATAAGTTTAATTTTTAAATAATAGCTTTTGTTGAGTTTTTCATCGCCTAAACTAGGAAAATTTTACATTAAAAATTTTTCGTATAGGTGCACCGCACCGATGATATATTCAGTATGGGTGCTTGCGCACCCATAGCACCCATGGAGTCGGCGCCTATGGTAGCTGGAGTACTTTGGAGTAACTCGGGAGCGCTCAAAGTGTGCCACCCGAAAGCGGGTCAGATGTTAATACCGTCAAATACTCGAATATCAACCGAAGTAAATTTAACAGATAATTAGATATAATTAACTGGTCTGGCAACCCTGTTTCTGGCTTCATGAGTTCCATTGTATTGCTATACGGAAAAAGCAAATACAGCATTTTGCCTTTTCTCCTATTTCCGCATGTAGTATTTCAGTGCAACAAAAGGACAAAAAAAGAAAGCTACAAGACGACCAAACTAGAGTAAATGAGACACAATTTGATGAAAGAGAGTATGTGCGAGTGAATTATTTTATTACAATTACAGACACACTTGTTACTAAGCAACAAAAAGAAATAAGCATAGCATAATTATGATGAAACTCTGGATGTGTTCGGATTTTCAAAAATGTATTATCATCTGACGACGAAATAAGAACAAGAGCACATATCCTACATTTGAGGGAACTTCCACAAAATTTGAAATCTGGAAACCTGGTCTCGACGTTTTCAAATATTGATGTAGTACTGAGAATTTATCTTTGTCTGCCATCGGCCAACGCCTCTGGAGAGAGATCTTTTTCGACATTGATAGTCCGAGAACCAGCGATAAAAAAATGCTGGAGTTTCATGAAAGCTGAAAATATAAGCTTGTATTTGTGATGTATATAACTATAGGTACTCGAGTCAGCAAGTGAGGTAGCGGGACAAGCTACGCCCACGCACCTTCGTATGTGTTAAAAATTAATCGCGATGAAAGAGTTTCATGACAGCTGAAAATCTTTCAATCCATTGTTTACTTGATAAAAAACATGACGAACATGATCAGATAGCATTATGTTATAGAACAACTAGAGTCAGCATGGCTATATTCCGGTGGTACTAGAGGTAGCTGAAACTGTTTCATGATGGTTCAAATTTGGTATGTTATTATTCAATACTATAATCGAAAATAACAGTCAGACTTTAATTTGTTGGAACTTAAGCAGTCAGCAATCAATTCAATTTTCAATAGTGTATACACACAGAGTCCGCAGCTAAGCGCGCGTTGGGCTATAAGTCCTAAACTTATAAGGTTACGAATTTCGTTCATATGTCTACCCATACTAGTCGTGAGACTCTATGTTAAGAAAATATCTTTGAGTATACAGGGTGGCTCAGTTAGGCGTGACGATATAAAAGTCGTTTTTTTTTAATGAGACATCCTGTATTTGGTTTCTACGTGAAATTTTGAGCAGATTTCATGTGATATACTCTTTACTTAAGCTCAACTGTTTTGGAAATATTGACAGTTGAAACTCGACTTTTTTGCAACTTTGACAGGCTGTAAAACCTAAACGGGTTATTTTAATAGAAAACCGATCTTATCTACATTCTTATCTTGGATTTTCATAATTTGTCATTTGACAACAACTTTGAATTTAACCGGAGATTAAATATAATTGGAATTTTCAATCATGTATCCAATTCAGTTGGTGTCAAATGATAGATTATGAAAATTAAAGATAAGAACGTAAGATCGGGTTTCCTCTCAAATTAACCATTTAGATTGAAGTTGCAAAACAGTCAATTTTCAACTGTCAATATTTCTGAAACAGTTGAACTTAATTATAGGGTATATAACATGAAATCTGCTCAGAATTTAACGTAGAATTCAAATATGCAATCACATACAGGGTGTCTCGTCTAAAAAAAACGACTTTTATATCGTCACGCCTAGTTGAGCCACCCTGTATACTCAAAAATATTTTCCTAAAATAGAGTCTCCTGACCAGTAGGTACAGGTTGACATATGAACGAAATTCCTGACCTTATTAGTTCAGGACTTATAGACCGACGCGCGCTTAGCTGTGCACCTTGTACGTATACAATATTGAAAATTGAATTGATTGCTGACTGGTTAAGTTCTAACAAATTAAAGTCTGACTGTTATTTTCGATTGTAGTATTGAATTAAATAATAACATAGGTACCAAATTTGAACTATCATGAAACAGTTTTGGTTACCTCTATTATACGACCGGAATATAGCCATGCTGACTCTAGTTGTTCTAACATAATGCTATCTGACCATGTCCGTCATGTTTTTTATTAAAGAAACAATGGATTAAATGTTTTTGGAGCTGTCATGAAAATCTTTCATCGCGATTAATTTTCAACACATTCGAAGGTGCGTGAGCGTAGCTTGTCCCGCTACCTCACTTGCTGACTCGAATATAGTTATATACATCACAATACAAGCTTATGTCAAATTTTCAGCTTTCATGAAACTCTTGAATTTTTTTGGCGCTGGCTCTCCGACTATGAGAAGAATAGGAATGTTCACAAAATAAAAAAATCCCGTTTAACAATCATCAAATTATTGAGCATCGTTTCATAAGTAAATCTACAAAATTTTTTGAAAATCAGAAAATTCTTTTTTTGAGAAAAACGGAGACGAAATATTAATTTTCGTTTAAACGCAGGAAACGCTCTCTGACGTCACTATGCGCAACGAGCTAGTGCGCGCAAGTACAGTGGCGCTACTAGCACCGATTTGCGTGAGAAAAGTACCACTTTTCCGCACCTCGTAGGAAAATACGAACGTAGGTACCACTTTTTTCGACTCGGTTCAACTTTGAGTCTCTCATCATTACACAAACACAGATAATTAGAGTGAATGAAGCTTCTTGGGGAAAAGCAACAGTCAGCAACACAATAAATTCAATGTAAACGTAAATAAATCTCGCCATAGCGTCAGCTGATTATTCGTTCCGCACAGTGACGTCACAAGCGTTACTCTCGCCGCAGGGGGTCGTTTTGCTAGCCGCGCTAATTTCGTTTTTTTGATTTCGATTTATCAGAAAAAATAAAGGGTTTCTAGATGTTTTAACGCTTAATACGTGTTTTGTGGATCTAGAAACACCACTTTTTATTACAATTGAAAAATAGTGAACATTCCTATTACAGAGGCAGAGTCATCGATAGTTTTTTCAGACTTTCCAAAAAAGAAAAAAATTCAAGGGCATGTTTTTTTGACAAAACTTTGAAGCGCTCACAGACCATTTACATTCTTTCCAAAAGACAACTTTCCTACAAACATTCCACTATTTCATTTATTCGTTTATTCGTAATACTTCTTGACATCGCTTTTTTACTTTGTATTTTCGTCTTCTAATGTATCGAACACGATACCTGTTGGCAGTAGCTCATGTGATTTTCGATTTGAAGTTTCAAAACTGGTCACGTGGTCTGAGGGTTAACCCAACTCTACTATTATATAGGTAGGTACTTCATTGAAGCAATTAACTGAAGTAAGGTGCAGATATTTATGTCTAGGTAAAAGCATATCGGAACAGAAATGATTACTTTAATTTTAATTTTTTTTTTCCTTAACGTAGGTAACCCTAATAAATAATAATAATAATTCTGATCGGGTATGCTTTTACTCCGATACATGAACCTAGTGAATTGTATCCAAGGAGACAAAACAAAAGTTGTACTTTAAAGTATATGATGATTAAAAGATACGTTGTCATATCATGTTTGATAAATTATAGAATACGAAAATGCAAAGTTATACTAAAATCACCATATCTCAAATGTTATTGGAGATAAAAGAGGACGCTTTGAAGTTTTGTAAAAAAAAACATACCTTCAAATTTTTTAAATTCTATTGTTTGTCTCAAAAAATTACCGACGACACTGGCTGAATATATAAAACTCAAGTGTCATTGTACTGGTGAAATAATAAGCCACTTAATTTCTCATAACATTACAATTTATGCATAAGTCCTGAACAATGACGATTGTATCAATAAACAAAAACCAAATTCGTTTGCCCAGGACCATGATGGCAACAAACCAAATATTGTTTTCCACTGATGGCATCAAATATTTGTAGAGAAACGATAACGAAACTTTATATGCAATAAAAATTTAGCGAATACAACATATTGCAATGTTTGTTCTATACCTAGAGCCAATATGAGTTTTTGTCGATATTTCGATAACGTTTACTCTATAGGTTTGATTAGAATAATAATGAAATATTGGATTCAATAAAATGGAAATCCAGGTGGCTTTATTGGATTTTTGTTCTTTGATTAGTTCTATAGCATGGGGTGAATACATCATACAGTCAATTAAAGGCGATTAACTAGTCGGTTATATCGACAGATGAACAATGCATTAAACGTCATTTAATACCGATTGGTTGGCAAATGACGTTTGCTTCATTGGTTATCTGTCAAGTTCTTTTAATTAGTACGAGTTCTAAGAGGCGCCTTGTGTCTTAAGCGGTCATTTCAAAACTAGCCTGATAGTCGGCTATTGAACGATATCAGTTAACTATTGACCCACGTTGAAAAGTAGCATTCTAGTGACGTATGACCCATTTACTTGCTTGATTATGTACTCATTTCAGTTAACCTTATCACGACGCCGACGTTGGTGACACAACTATGGTCATAATTATGGTTTTAGCGACGTTCAACCGACTTAGAAGTGACGATGTTGCTGGAAAAACCATGTTTATATACTGGTGTTTTAACGACATTCAACAAACTAAAGAACGAACTCTTGAGATTTAAGATACTTAATACATTTACGACGACGTTGTCAATAAAACTATGTTTTTTTTACCTAGTACCTACCCGAGAAATATTTACCATAAATAATTTGGAAAATAATACCATTTCGTTCATTTAGGTAGTGTATTTGAATGAAATATTCCAAAATTGGAAAATAGAAAGCCAAGCTTCAAATTATATTTTTACTTTCGAACCATTGATTGACCCTCATTAATTAATTAATTATATATTCGACCTAATAATAAATGATTCAGCTTCATTCGTTCCAAATTATTTGAACATCCAAAATAATTTAAAATAAATTAAATTAATAACAGTTGACAAAAACCGCTATTTTGAAAGTCAGCAGGTTAATTGCATTATTTTATTCGAAATGCTAGCCCTGCTGGGCGTTATCCCGAATTTACCTCATCATTATCAATTTCTAGTAGTTTAATGTTCCATTTCATTTGAAAATCCATTTAAGAATTTTAATATTTAATTTGCGAATTTAATCACTCCTATTTTTTACTGAAAATAATAGGTATTATTATTATGTTACTTTATAATAATTAGATGTTTTGTTAAATTAGAAAATGTGGTAGGAAAATTTACAAAAATAATAATTTATAATTTAGCAATTCAGAAGTTGCATCTCAGGTATTGAAGGTGTAGATATGGAAAACAATGCCAATTCCTGTGCCCTTATTGAATTTTGAGGAAATTTTTAGCCAGTTGTCAAATTAATATATAGAGTATCCTTGAATTTTGGTGAATTCACTTTACCTGTTTTTTTCAAACCTAGGTGTTTTATGTAAATAAATTATCAAAACTCTAGGAGCAAGTTGAAAAGACACAATTTTATCCACATTGCCAGTTGGAATTTAATGAATAAATTGAAAACCCAGTTAATTACCGTCATCACGTACATCAAAATCTCATAAATAATTCTTCGCTTACGGCTTTTCACATGTATGCGTTCCAAGGTTTTCAAGATCGGACCCTTTTCACAAACTCCCGACAAATAAACTTTACACGGAGGTCTCTCCATAATTTTATCAAAGATGAAGTTCTTTCCTGCAGAAAGAACAAACTTTTTTACTTTGCCAGCAGCATGTGTCATTCTTGCCGGGATCTCTGTCATTGCAATAAATATTTCATGTGCGCTTATAAAAATGATAAATACGTCAATTTCCTTTTCAAGGAAGTGGCCCACGCCGGTCGGTCGGTCTTCCGACGAACACGAAACAAAGTTTAGAGGATTATCTTTTAAAAGTTGCTCGTTCGGGATTTTGACGGCACCTATCAAATGTTCTGGCAGTAATTTGTGCCAACTTAAAGTTAGGTAAGATATGAAGTTGGGAGACTCGGATGCAATATTTAGTAGTTTTATAGGGCGGTGAAGTAGCACGTTCACTGTGCGGATGTCGAAAATAAAATTTGATCAATTTATAAGGGAGTCACCAAGTAAATAAAATTGTATTTTGGCCCGGAAAGGCGGAATAATTGATCTATTCACACACCAGTAACTGGAATTTTGGCAGTCTAGGTTAATTATAATAATATAAGTTAGTTTCATGTAAATTTATGTGTTTTGATTTGGTGTCAAATAAAATTTTCTTTTATTTTCAATTTTTGATGGATTTTTTAAGATCTGCAGATCTGGTATAATCCACATTTTCATAATTTGAATTTAGGTATTGAAATATATACATACTTTCAATTTAAACAAATTTATTGTAGTCGATTTTATTAATAATTATGGATGATGACATGTATAGATCGACAGTGTCGCGAAGCCGAGTCTCACATGCGCAGTGGCGTCCCCATGTACCGGCAGTACACTATAAGTACCTGCTCACACTAAGATGGCGTGTAATGACGACAGAACACTTCCACTGGTCGACGGTGGTTGCAGAACTGACCAGGTATACCTAATGCATACAGAAAGAACAGATGGTGCATCAGGCACATCTACCAGGCAGTGGAAATTAGTACACGTAGCCGATTCTAGATGTGGTTGGTGGTAGATTTATTGGATAATGGTTGCGAAACCGGCTATTATACACTACTGCCTCACACTAACCCACATCCTAATAAGTGAAATATGAATTACTGAGACCATATAACTTCCTCCATAGTTCCATTCCATTTTCAAAAAGAAAGACGAGGCTCAATGTGGAAACTACAGAGCAATATCTTTACTTTGTGTGGCGAGAAAGATATTATTGCCAGTGCTCAGAGACAGTGTGGCCTTAGCTCCAACTAGCTGACATAATTTTCAGTGCAAGACAAATGCAAGAGAACAAAATCGCCCTCTATACATGTGCTTTATAAATTTAGTGAAAGCATTTGATTTGGTCAACAGAGAAGCTCTATGAAAGATATTGGCAAAGGTTGGGCGAACGCAAAAGTACATCCAGATACTCTGCTTGCTTCAAGATAATATGAATGCAACCGTCCTAAGCAACCATGAATAGGAGAATTTTTTCAAATGACCTTCGGCCTTGAACAGGACTATCTTACTGCACCCACCCAGGAGTGGAAATTATGTACAAAATTCATGGCGGCTAATTCAACCTAAACAGATTACGAGACAAGGCGAAAGTAATGACGACATCGATAATTATTCAACTTCAATGTGCGGATGATAACGTCGTGATGGCCAATCCAGAATTGGCCTAGAGGTCAACTTTACCACAAATTCTCTACCAACCTGCATCGAATACTAATCCCCAAGCCCCAAGTATAACTTGACTATTCTAGGCAGTCAACGGAAAACCACCTCACTAAAATTCCTAGTAGATCAATCATGGCTAAGCAAACCTTAAAAATGGCAATCAGTCCCCGGCAGGCCTTAGATGGTCACAGAATCCCCGGATTAGCCATGAAAGTAGCTACATGGAATGTCAAAAGTCTATTTGCACCAGGAAAACTGGATAACCTGGTCTTATGGCCGTTTCCACCAACTATTTTAGGGAAGCCTTAACGATAAGTATTGCCTAAACTGACATTTCTCCATGTAACAATGTCATTTTAGGGAATACTTATCGTTAAGGCTCTCCTAAAATAGTTGGTGGAAACGGCCATTAGAGATGGAAAGGCTGCAAATCAATATACTTCGAGTAAGTGATGTCCAGAGAACAGGTTCAGGCAAATACCCAACCAAAAACGGCACTGTCTACTTCTCCGGAAATAGTAACCCAAACCATAGATATGGCGTAGCAATTATTGTTAACAAAATAATCGAAAAATCAATAGGATTAACCCCTCTTTCAGACAAAGTTATGATTCTAAAACTTCACTCAAGTCCAACGGCCGTCAATGTTATACAAATATATGCCCCTACTGCAGACAAGAGCGAACACAAACTCGAATCATTCTATGCCACTCAGAACAACAAAAAACCATGAACTTACTGTGATACTTGGTGATTTTATTGCCAAAGTAGGACAAGGCGAAGTAGAGAACTGCGTGGGAAAATTTGGACTTGGCCAACGAAATCAGTATGGAGACCGGCTGGTAGGCCGAAAATCTGATAATTACAAACACCTTCTTCCATCTACCTAAACGAAGACTTCACACGTGGAATTCCCCAGCAGATCGTAGCAGAGGCATAGTGGGAAATCAAATTGATTTTATTCTTATAAAATAACGATATAAGAACTCTGGTAAATCAGTGAAGGCATACCCAGGTGCAGATGTCAACTCCGATCATAATCCTCTAATAGCAAAAGTTGAACTAAACTTTAAGAAGATAAATTCTAAAACTAAAAAGCAAGGAAATCATGTCATATCTTTTAAAGATCCTGAAGTCCGACAAGAGAAAGTTGAAACAAATTTATAAAATCTGGGACAAAATACTCTAAATAGCACTATGTTAACTATTATAAATGGCAGAATATTCAGAATGCCATGACAAAAGCAAGCGTAACACTTCCACCAACAAAGTAAGGAGCAAAACAAATATGGATGACAAATATGGATTTTAAGGATCATGGATAAGCGAAGACAAAACAAGAACATCAAAGACGAATATGCTCGACTAAACTACGAAATCAAAGTTAAAATTGAACTAGCAAAAGAAGAATGGCTAAGAAAAAACTGTGAGGAAATAAGGGAGTATGAAAGGAGATAGCTTTGATATGCATAAGAAAATCAGAGAAGTGGCAGGCTCAAAAAAGTGTAAATCGCCAACCATACTTAAAGACGCACAAGGGAATCTTATAAAAGACATCAAGCAACAGCTTACAGAGCGGACTAACTACGTCAAAACTCTCTTTTATGATACTAGACCGGACTTGTATTTGGATCTTACAAGAAACACAGGACCAAAAATTCTTAAAGAAGTGATCTTTGCCATAAAGCAAACAGAGAGTGGCAAAGCAAGTGGTCCAGATTAAATCGCTATCGCTAATGGATGACCACTCTATTGACATCATAGTCGATAATGATGTATACACGGCAGGCATTATACCCAAAGAGTTTTTGCAATCCACATTTTTATAACACTGCCCAAAAAATCAACCGCTAGATATTGCTCTGACTATCGAACGATCTCACTGATGAGTCATACACTGAAGGCTCTACTACGTATTATTCACAACAGAATATACGCAAAATTAGATATGGAGATAAGTGATAGTCAGATGGGATTCAGGAAGGGCTCGG
This sequence comes from Ceutorhynchus assimilis, assembly GCA_917834065.1. Lineage (NCBI taxonomy): Eukaryota > Metazoa > Arthropoda > Insecta > Coleoptera > Curculionidae > Ceutorhynchus > Ceutorhynchus assimilis. The sequence continues at coordinate 105,636,392 of OU892277.1, forward strand.
GCACTCTCTTTGGATTAAATGTTCTAATGCAAAGATGTTTGGACGTAAACCAAGATATATACATTTGTTTTATAGACTTCAAAAAAGCATTCGATAAGGTACAACATGAAAAACTAATAGAAATATTACAAAGAGAAAATATTGATATTCGAGATATAAGATTAATAGCAAACCTGTACCGGGGACAAACCGCTAGGTTTAGATTAGATGATTGGTTATCAGAAGATATAGAAATACAATGGGGTGTGCGTCAAGGATGTATTTTGTCCCCCCTTCCTTTCAACGTATACAGTGAGGCAATATTTAGGAGAAGAATATAAAAGAATCAGAGTAAACGGTCAACAAATTAACAATTTTAGATATGCCGAAGATACAGTAGTAACGGCAGACAGCATTGAAGATCTGCAGAATCTTCTGCAAAGAATAAACGATACGGGCTCAGAATGAATCTAAAGAAAACAAAATGTTTGGTTATCACAAAACAGCAAAATATAAACGCTAATTTATCAATAGACAATACGCCCATCGAAAGAGTCCAATACTACAAATACTTAGGCACAGTAGTAAACCAGATTGTTGAACAATTACAAGAAATAAAATCGAGAATTGAGATAGCCAGAAGCTCTTTTCTTAAACTCAAGAAATTTCTTTGCAGTAGAGACATAAACTTGCAATTAAAAGAATTAGAATGCTTCGATGTTATGTATTTTCAACCCTATTATATGGTGCCGAGGCTTGGATTCTTAAAGCAGCCGAAATAAACAAAATAGAGGCATTCGAAAGATGGTGCTATCGTCGCATGTTACGAATTTCCTATGTTGACAGAATCACAAATGTCGACGTGCTACGCCGTATGAACAAAGAAGAAAAAGAAACTGGAATACTTTGCACATGTTGTAAGAGGTCCTAAATACCAGTTAATGCAGAATATTATAGTGGGAAAAATTCAAGGAAGACGTAGTCAGGGTAGAAGAACCTCCTGGTTAAAAAACCTCAGATGATGGTTTGCAATGACTTCGAATCAAATATTTAGAGCAGCCGCAAATAATAAGGTAAGGATAGCTGTGATGATAGCCAACCTCCGTTAGGAGAATTGTATTGTTTTTTTTTTAAGAATAGAATGCAGTTTCACCTTTCGAAATAGAACAAGAATAAAATAAAATATGCTACAAGAAAACTATGTTTAAGAACTTATACCCTATTCTATAGATAACTTTTCCGGATCTCTATTATCCTGTGGCACGGTACACAAAATAACTTTCAACTAGTTTTAAGTCGGCGTTTTGGCTTAGCCGCTTGCAATAGATTCTTATTCGCACTTTTCAACATTATTTTGTCAAAGTTGAGTCGTTAAACTTTCCTAAACGTATTATTATAGACCAGGTATGTTCGACGGAGACGCTTATTCCGTTCATTCAATTTAAAACTTTTTAAGAAAGGCGCCTTGCAACATACACACCACCATTCACCACACTTCGACTGTATGAGATTAAAAATGTTTCGTGACATCTTAAAAGCTTAGCCAAGCCAAAAATAGCGTTAGCCTAATTTATTCAAATTTAAGCTCAACAATCGCTTTAATATCCAAATAGGAACTTTATGGCCCCTTCAATCTATACAAGGCGTATAGGTAAAACTGATAAAACGTTTCCCACGTAGTGTTGGTGTGAACTGCTGAAAGTAAAACGATGTCCTGAGGAATTGGGTCGAAGGTCATTTGCATTTTCATTTGATGGCGCTCGTATACAATCTGTTATTAATGCAATGTTCGCCATTAGGACGAGAGGAAGCCTTAAGAGACCGACTACGACGGAAAAGCCCTCTGAATTGGGTTATATTTTGTACGAGCGTGGCAAGATTAAAAACAGTAAAGGTACAAACGAATTTAGATTGCTCTAAAGGATACTTTTAGACCTTAACTTTCATTTATTATATGTATAATTTTTTTCTGGCAAAAATCAGAGAGTCGAAATACAGATATTTGGGAATGTAATTCTCGCATATGGGTGAACTTTAGACGAAGCAATTTTGGATCGTGAAGGGCAGAACCACAAATATGCTGAAAGCAACTGGAATGGACTTTTGAAGAAGGTAGGTCAAAAATGGAGATGATAACAAACCAGAGAATTAGGGAAATTATGAACGTAAGACACACAATAGTTCAATAGTAGATGATATCAAAAGACAACTGATTTGGTTCGGACATGTACAAAGAATGGCAGATATGAGGAATGTCCAAGCAAATCATTGACTAGAAGCCACGAGGAAGAAGAAGGCAAGGCAGACCGAGAAGAAGCTGAAGAAGTGAAGTGAACGAGGAAATGAGAGACAGATACTGGAAATTGAAAGACGTAAAAAAATTTATAGACCGAAATTATATATTTAGTTTCCTCAATCCATTCCCAATAATGAAGTAGCTTTTGCACAAATTCTTCAGCATGGGAGCTTTACATTCCATAGTGAACAGCAATAATCGATTTTCAGAAAATATTTGACAATTTATTATAAGTATGTACAGGGTGGCCCGTTTAAGAAGGGCCTATCCTTATCTCGAAATCTACAAGGGCTGTAAAAAAAAAATTAATCACAAAAGTTGTTTCTACTAAAATTATCTAAAATTTTTTTGCATTGTTTTTGTTGTCACTCTACTATATACAGGGTGGACAAATATTATTATTATTATTTTAATGGAACATGATCAGTAACTTACAATGACTGATGAAAATCACCCCATATCCAGAAGTTAATTGCTAATAAGTTCGAAACGGTATATCACAGACACATGTCCAGCATATCGTTGGATTTGTCTTTCATAGGGCTATGTTATAGTTTATTGAAATCTAGTTTGATCCATTAAAAAAAAAATTCAAAAAAATTGTAGAAAATTTTATTAGAAACAACTTTTGTATTTAATTTTTTTTTACAGCCCTTGTATATTTCGAGATAAGAGATAGGCCCCTCTTAAACATGCCACCCTGTAGGTACTTACCTAAGTATTAGAGTTTTATATTTTTCGAAGCCAATGCGACAATAAAATATATTATAAGCACTAAAAACAGAATCCGATATCTTAAAATTGAAGCCTCATAAACTTTACGATTTTTTATATCAGGAACAGTTATTTTCACCAATGAAACTTTGCCGAAATTTCAATCGATAGACACCATAGCCTCACAAAGTAGGCCTGGAATCAAAATTTTATTTCTGCTTTTTGTTGACTGTTTTATAGGAAAATATATAAAAATTATTTACGCGGTTGGCGATAAAATCGGGGGCACTTATTGCGTGGGTTGTTTCAGCTGCAATATTTGAGCTGTCATAAAAATGTCTAGATTGCACACATTAAGCGATGCAGTCTACCGTTAAAAATAAATGATTTACGCGATATAACGCTTTATTGAATTATTTTGTCGAAATAAAATTGGCAGTAAAACCTTCTCAAATGTATTGGACTGGTAAGAAATCTAGAATTAATATTTTTTTAAAATTATGTGTGGGTTCATTCCAATGATCTATTAAATGCAGATAGACGCAATTAACAATACTTCTATCAAAGGATAACTCCCTCAAATTTCGTTTTCAGAACTAGAGTCAAATGCTCTGAAACTTTTAATTCAAATTTGGCAACCTCGCATTTCTCAAAGTTTCGCGAAAAGAGCAGCCTAGTCGATTGGCTGGCTACAGTTCTCCTACGATGACAGGTAGGTTATCTTCATCACTATTCACTGTCATGGGCAAGGTATTTCAGATGAGTTAGAAGCTGTAAGACACACTTTGATGTACACGGAAACGATCAGCTGATAGCTACCCAATGTATCGTGTCTTAGTCAAGCTTAGTGAAGCTGTGTTTGCCCATCTTTGTTAGATTCAAGAAGCATCCTTTCCATTTAACTGAATTTATATGATTCGGAAGATCATTCAAAATAAGACATAAGGGACCATTTTTTGCAGCAATCAAAATCTGCATAGTTGTCTGATTGACACGCGATTAGTGTAGAATAGGATCTCGCGTGCGTACGTAAAACCTTTCGTAAATCAACAACAACATGGCAACACAGCAAGAAAACAGCCAATAGAAACCGATGGATGTTGACATCAACATCCCATACAATTTGGATCTCAAATGGAAATTTAAGACTTTTTCCGGTACCGAAAAACACATAGCAAATCTAATGTAAATGCACGCAAAAATAAATTATTGAAAAGTTTTATGAAGTATGGCGCCTTGAGTTGGAAGGAGAAAACGAGGCAAAACTCGTAGCCAATACTTAGTGAAGAAACTTGAAAATTTTGGATTTGCTTGTACACGATCAGATGTGAGGCCTATGGCGTTCGCTATTGCAAAGTAATTGAAATTAAAAAACCGTTCAAGAAAAAACCACAAAGATTTCGAGATATGACTTGCTTAGTATCAAAGTTGCCGTAGGTCTCTCTATAGTTCGATACAAAGATCCCACATAGTTATATTTTCTTCCATTCTTTTTTGACCTTCTCCGTTTGAATCAGTAATCGACAAAAATTATTTATTTAGAAATGTTTCGATCGGAATAAATTTGAGGTATGCACCCTCTCCATCATTATCAGGGAAGTTTCTGAAAAATTTAATCCGACTATAATGGAACTGCCCGAGAAGAAAATGTTAGGCCTCATTTAATGCTGAATAATTAAGTGTCGCTTCGCCCTATACGTCGCTGTCCAGGGGCCGATTTAAAACTGTAGCCGAATGGCTGCCATTAAATATTTATCTTATTTAAACTTCCGAAGTTTGCCTATTAAAATTAGCTTCACCCCAGACAAAGTGTTAGATAAATATCGTTTTTCAAAATGAGGTTATCAAGAGATTTTTAAGTTTCCTTGATCCATTCTACACACAAAAAATTGAAAATTGATATAAATACATTATAATTAAATGAACATTTAGGACAGAATGAGCATACTTGTTCCACGCCATCTGATGACCCTTACGTGTACTTTATAGACACACGACAACCAGCGAGAACGCCATTAACCGTCACCAAATCGGTTGACAACTGGTTACTTAAAATTTCCGTTACTTCTGGAACGCGAACATTATGATTATGAGCCTTATTGACAGATAAACCGAATTGAACCGACATCCAATAACTATTTCAACATTTTATTTAGGAATCATTTTATAAGTATCGAACAATCAGCAGGAGATTTACCCAGTGCTAACCGTCATTTATTGTATATTTGTGGTGTTGCCTCTGTAAAATAGCCTATACTGTAAAATATTAAAATTGGCATCCAAAAGAGGTGGCCTTTAAAAAAACTGTAAAAATGATAACTTTTAGTTGACAGACGATATCTCAGAAGTATCTACTTACTCATAAAACTGACTATGTATTTATACTTTGCATACAATATTTCACTCATGTTTTAAAAAAGCTTTTAGATTTTAGACATACTTTCAAGGTTTATGAATATTTTACTATCTTTTACTACTACTGTATAAAAGGATCTTAAAATGTATACGAAAATTATCCGCAAACTATTACACAATCGCATTTGAATCAAAACATGTTATTGAGTGATTATCAATTCGGAAATTGCAAATACGATTGAATCAATTTCCTAATAATATTCAATTTTATTTTCAAATCAATCAAAATTAAATTAATATCGAGGCCGGATGTTCTTCGTTTTCAATAACAGTATTTTTTTTTCTATGGAAAATCGATAACGATTTCATTAGTTAATATGATTGGTAGAATATTACAGACAGAGTAAACACGTAAAATTACGATTTTTGAATATTATAATAATTATTATATTTGACACTGCGTTATCAACCTATTATAAAAATTGTATCTAGCGACTTAGGTATATTGGGAAAAAACAAAAATATTTATATATTATATTACGTAGTTCAAATGTGTTTATTCAAACGATAAGAATTAGTTGAAAGTGAGAAGCGGAGCAAATATTAATTAATAAAATATCAATCGCAATTCTCTTCATGGACCACGACTCATTGATCCAGAGTAAATTTATATTCAATCCATAATTCTCCTTCAGTGTATACTAGGAAGAATAAACAGAGGTATCTTTACAATTAAACTCAAATTTGACGTAGTGAACACATCGTATAGCAACGAAGAAACAAAGGCACCTTTAGAAATTTGAAGACATTTTGAATGATTCTTAATCGTTCAAGCTGAAATTAAACAAGAAGGCGACTCGTGACCATGAAAACTCAATGAACATCACTTTTACATCACATGGAAGAGAAAGGAAAACATTATGGATGAATTTGAACTAGACTTCAAACTAACTGGTTTCCAAACGAGAGAGACGAGAACTTTTGGGAAAACTAGTAACCTTTTTTTTGGAGTGAACGAGGAGGTCCACATGACTAGCTATGCAATAGGCCATTTGGGATCGTGATGTGTAAATGTGGCTCAGAATTGTTCTATTAGCCTTTTTAACTTGGTTGTTTTTTTTTTTTTTTGATTTGCTTTTTATTTTTTTATTTTTTTTTGGAACTCAGTTTATTACAATAATTTTTATGTATAATGTCATAACAATAAATAACTTAAAGATAAACTTAAAAGCTAAACTAACATGGTGGTCACCTTAAGATATTTCAACTTAAAATGAGTAAAATAAAACGGACAAGTTGTCTTGAAGAGACTTTCTTAAACCTATACTTAAAATTAAATGGTCGTGGTCCTGGTCCTCGTCGGGGGTTCCTGGTCCTGGATGGCTTCTGCTTCGACAGAGTTAGGTGAGGGCTTCCTGCGTTGGACTACCTCCCCTGGCGGGGGAAGCTGTCTCCGGCATTCGGCGTCCTGTGTCTGACTAGCTTCCTGCTGCGTGAGTCCCTCAGTCGGAGGGGCACGCTGCAGTAGGCTTTGAAGGAAGACTTCCTGCGTCGGACTACCTCCCCAGGCGGGGGAAGCTGTCTCCGGCATTCAGTGTCCTTGTTTGGCTAGCTTCCTGCTGCGTGCTTCCCTCAGTCGGAGGGGCACGCTGCAGTAGGCTTAAGAGGCTGGCTTCCTGCGTCGGACTACCTCCCCAGGCGGGGGAGCTTTTTATTTACCATACGGCTACATTAAGGGTTGAACAAATGGGGGGGTGGTTTTGGGGGGGGGGGGGGGGGAGAAGGGAGAGGGTAGGTGGGTTAGTTAATGGACAAAAACAAACATTGTGACTGTTACTCAGTCCGGAAATTAATTGGATATTTGTAGGAATCGAAAACTATTGATCGAGTCAAAGCTTCTCTCACTGCGTTGTTTGTATTAAGTTGTGCTTTCATGGAAAATTTGTTTATGAGTTTGGTGGTGAATTCCTAAAACAGTTCTAAATTTAGTTCTCTATGTAGATGATTAATCCTAATGTATCTTGGGGCTTTTGTGATTATTCGAGCAGATTTATTTTGTAGTGTTTGGAATCTTCTTTTGTGGGTGCGAGCTGCAGTTGCCCAAGTGACTGCCCCAAATGAAAAGATTGATCTAATAAAAAGTTTGTAAAGCGTAACTTTGTTACTTGTTGATAATTTACTATGTTTTGTAACGTTTTTAATTACTTTGGATTAAAAAGGTGTAAGGGGTGTTTACTAAGGGCGCCACGAAGTTTTTGTTTATAAGGTCTCAAACTCCGAAATAGACCTCAATATAAAATCTGAAATATCAAGAATAAAAACAAACAATACAGCAACACTCTCCACTTAATTATGTTTAATGAAAGTTTAATGGAAAGATACAAAATCTAGTATGTCAATTTATTGAAAATCATGAATGTAAGAATAATTAGATTCCAATCCAGTATCACCCTAAATTAAATATTATTCTGTAAAATAATAACAATGATCGATCATTTTATTTAAATTGTGACCCTTTACTGGTCTATCTGCCCTTAAAACTCATATGTTCAACCGGACAGCAAACTGAACATAGAAAGGAGTCATTCCATTTATTAGGGAATGCTCAATGAAAAAATATACAATATTGAATGACTTCGTAGAGTCTTCTGCTCTGACAACTCACAGGCTTAACCGAGCAGCCAACTAAACCTGGAAATGAGACATCCCAATTGGGCAATGCTCAATAAAAAATATACATTATAAGGTAAAAATTAAGCATTAAAAAACCTGTAGATACTACTTCCATGTCGAGGAGTCATCAGGGAAGATAGGCACTATCCATCAAAGACCATGAAAATGACCCCCTGAGCAAGGCGTAGGACTAGAAGTAGGAGTAGGACTAGCACTAGGACCCTATCAGAAAATTAAATTACTGATGGTCTATTTTTTTATTAAAAGAAAAGTGGAATGGACAAAAAACTTGTCAACTGATTAAGTTTATAATAAAACACAAAATTACATGACTCACCCTAAATAAGGAGTTCCTATACCATGATTTGGTACGCGATATCGGCATTAAAGAAAGAGTGAATCGTCCTAAGGTAAGGTCGTCGCAATTCACAATTGCCGAATTAGAATTAAGTTAGCCAAAAATAGGTGGCTTTAACAACCGGAGGGACCGGTATTAATCGAAAGGTTATAGAGCTGGGCGAAAATCAATAAATAGAGATGGACTGGTGCCACTTGAATGGAAGCAGTACTAAAGTCAGGTTCACTCCTAATTGCAATCTAAACCTAAATTTAAATGGAAATAGGTATGCTTGGCTTAAATGCATTACAATAATTATTATATAGTGATTACAATAAAAAACACCTGAAATATAAAAAATATACATACTTAAAATAATCATAAAATGACAAAGTAGCTTAATTGCTACATTTTGTTTAAAAGGGGGTATAGTGCCATCATTTGGGCACTACCCTTTTTGATCAAATAATTTGTGTTTGAGTTCCACCTAAGCCCTTGGTCAAAGATGGTCCCTCCATCTGACATCCATTTCTCGATTTTAGAAAGTGCTCTTTCGATTCTGTCAACAATTATTCGGGTTTGTTTCGAAATGGATGTCAGGTATCATCTGCAAAAATGTAAAGTTTGGTATGGATTGAAACTGGTATGTCGTGAGTGAATAAATTATATAGAGTGGGTGAAAAAGGGGAACCCTGGGGGACTCCAGCTCTGATGATCCTAGTTTCTGAAAAATGTTCATCAGCAAACACTTTGAAAGACCTATTGTTTAGAAATTTTTCTATCACTTTTGTTAGATGACTCGGAAATCCGAGTCTGATTAATTTAATGTATAAAGCGTTGTGACAAACCTTATCAAAGGCTTTAGACACATCCAGGAACACTGCTCCTATATGTGCCTTTCTGTTAAAGCCCTTGATAATGTTGGCAGCAAGTCTGGTGGTTTGATTGATTGAGCCAATTCCAGTGGCGTAACTACCGAGGGGGCAGAGGGGGCCGTGGCCCCCCGGGCCCAGAGGCTTTTGGGCCCCATCCGAGGTCTCATGCAAAAGTAATTTTACAGTCAAAAAACATATTCGTTCGATTCTTAGAATAATGTCTTACGAAACCTGATTGTAAATTGTAATCAAGAAAATACGAAAATCATTAAAAATTTTAAATAGAAGAAGTAGTCCATATCTCAAAGTGGAGTTGAAATTTAAATTTAAAAAAAACCGGAAGTCTTCCTGGATCATGTTAAAGAAAAACTCATTTAAATTTTTCAGCATTAGCATGATCTGGCAGCCTATGATATCCACTCCTGTTAACATTATGAGTTGTTAATTTATAGCCCCTGATGATGGGATTTACTAATTCCGGTACATGTAGGGCCGTTTAATTTAAAACGAATAAAGTATTTATGGAGGAAGACTTAGAGTTTTTCTTTTGAATTAAAAATTTTGCTGACTCACTTATCTATTTACTACCCACATTTATTTGGAAAACGTATAGATATTCCGCAAAAAGTAAAATCGCGATCGGTAATGTTAGCTGTTAGCGTGGAAGATGGTAGGCGGTTTCCGCAAAATAATTATTTTTTGGTTCTTATGAGTTAGAACCGGTTTATTCACCTTCTGATAAACTGTCAGGTATGCAATCTGACGGATATAAACGTAATATGTAATCCTATTGGTCAGGTAGTTATCCGCCGACCAGAATTAAAGAACAGTCAATTTATCTTGCAGATAGTTACTAGCAAGTTTATCAGAGGATTAAATTGAATTCAATTTTTGGTTTTACCAACAGGATAAATTTTGCCAATGACATTACCGCTCGGTCCATAATTTGGCCATAGGTTTGTTTTTTGACGGATCAAACTGAAGGGTGTGGGGAAATAGACCTGTCTCGCATGATTAGAAAAAGAGAGCTTAATTGTAATAAATACAAGTTAGAAAGCAATAAAAGATGACATGCGCGCGCAACTCGTAGGCTGCAGTGAAGCCAGATTGTATTGTTGCAGAACAAAATGTAGACAATACAAATCGAACATTATAACATTAAAGAAGTGATGTAGTGTCAAGTGTTTTACAACGCCTTAAATCAGACAAAAGAAAAGCTTTAAAGTGGATGAACATCGTTTGCACTTTTATTTTGATAAATGTTTCATCTGGCAACATCGCTCGATGAAATTTCAAAGGAATATGTCAAGTATAATCTAACATAACCTTAAACGAAACTGCGGTGAGTTCAAGTTATATGTAAAGTATTAGTTTGCTCTTTGTCAAATTACACGTTACAAAGAAAGAAGGAACGATTGATTCTGAACTGGCCCCTGAATAAGAATATGACGCAAGCCTGTCACAAACTTGCTTCTCATTGGACGCTCACCTGCAGCCTACAAGCGACGCGCACAGTCCAGGTAATAGGAGATCCGTCTATTCAAAATCGTCGTGTTTTTTATATGAGCGGCGAGCGAAGAGTTGGCACCAGGGTCCTTATTCTTAAAACAGAGGAGCAGCGTTCCCAGGCGAACGAGTGTTCCGTCTTTCTCAATGATATATAAGTGAGAATTTCATACATCTGTCAAAACTGGTATTCCAACAATAAATTGACATGTTTTGATTGTGATTTGAACCAATCACATTGTAATTACGCGATAATTTGCACTAGTGCAAATTATCAGATAATTGCATACTAACTGGTGCGAAAACTGGTGTTTTGACATTTTTTGACAAAAAATTTAAATTTTTGATTTATGAAATTCTCTCATTTTAAATACAACTCGTGCAATGGAAATATATTTATAATTTTCGACAAATTTGCACTCATGCGTTTTTAACTGAAAATGCATTCGGGCAAATTTCCCAAAAATTATCAATAATTTCCATTGCACTAGTTATATTACTATTGATAATATATTAAGTAACAAAGACAGAACACTCGTTCTCCTGGGAACGCTGCTCCCCTGTTCCAAAAATAAGGACTCTGTTGTGTGTGTGTCAAAATTTTTACTAAACATGAATCAAAATGCCCTCAATAAAAAGAGTATCATAGATTTGATTGATTTGTATAGACAGTTTCCTTCGAACGAATGAAAAATAACAGAATGTGGGGGCCTTTAGACAAACAGGGCCTCGCCAAACCACTCTGCCCCCAGGTCCAAAATTTGAAGTTACGCCACTGGCCAATTCCCTGCCTGAATCCGAATTGGGATTCAGGCAGGATGTCATTATCTATGATGTGATTATTTATTTGGTCTAAAATAAGCCTTTCAGACACTTTACCCAGCAATGAAAGTAGGCTAATTGGTCTGTACGATTTGAGTGCATTAGGGTTTTCCCCTTTTTTGTGAATTAAAATGACTTTAGTCTCCTTCCATCTGTTGGGAAAGTGCCCTACTTTGAACATTGAGTTTGTAATATTTGCGATTTTGGTCAGGAAATTGTTAGGCAAGTTCCTGAGGGCTACGTTCGGGACGCCATCCGGTCCAGGAGCCTTCTTTGAATGGAGGTTGTATACTATTGTTTTGACAGCTTCCAAGCTGACCTGATGGAAATTGCTGGGTTGTGAGGCATGTTTTTATAAACGGCGGCAACTCTGTTTATTGACTGTTCTTTGTTGATGTTAGTGGCAGGATTCTCAGAAAATTACTCCTCTAGAGATTTCGAAAACAGTTGGATTTTTTCTTGAGGACTAGACACTGCTTGTCCGTCGACGTCGATATGCGGAAGTGGCTTACGTGGAGCTTTGGTTAGACATCTAGTGAATTTGTAAAACGAATTATCTTCGATTGAGACCTGGGCTACTTTCGTTTCCCATAAGTGATTATAATGCTCTTTTAGCATGCTTTTGATGTTATCAGTAAGCTGGTTGGCCCTTCTTTTTATTGCAGGATCCCCTGTCCTGTAGGCCATCTTTTTAGTTTTGTTTTTCTCCTTTATTATACACTTGATGAAATTTGGCAGAATGCCGTATTTAGAGTATTTTGCATGGGAGACTGTCGTGGACAGGGCCATGGCCAAGTGGATTTCGGAGGTGACCTCTGTCCACTTCCTCCTCTATTTCAGTTGGAGTACTCAGAATTCCTGCTTCCGGAACACCCTCCAGTAGCTCTGATTATTTTGTCCAGTTGGTTTTGGATATTTGCTTATAGCCCTTTAGGGGGTTGTTGGGGTCACCATACTCCAGAGCCACTGGAACATGGTCCGAAGACAGTTCGTGTATTACTATTGGTGTTGATATGAAGTCGGTGTTCTTACCCAAGAAATAGTCCAAGAGCTCGGGGAGCCCTTGTGTGGCTCTTGAGGGGGGATAACGTTGTAGCCCAGGAACTCACTTGCATATTATATGCTCCTGCCACTTTTGTTGGTGCCTCTGCAGCCCCATTCCCTGTTTTTGGCATTGAGATCCTCACCAAGCAAAGTGCAGTTCTCGTTATCGAAGAATTTTGCAATGTTGGTGATCTCAATGTCCCTGGTGGGACTGCAGTACACTGATCCTAGTATCAATTCGTGTTGAATCATTCTGATTTTGATGGAGGTTACATCAATCACGTCATCCGGATTGGGGATTTCGTAGGCGAAAATGTGTTTTGCAACTAGAATCAGTGTACCGCCAGCATTCCTGCCAGGCCAGTCGTTACGAAACACCCTGTAATTTGGCACGCTGAACCTGATTCCCGGTTTCAACCAAGTCTCCTGGACCAACATGACATCTACTAAGTGCTCCTCCAGAAAATTGACAATTTCCTGACGTTTGTTTCGAATTGAATTTAAATTAATGGTGACAATTTTTAAATAGCATGGTTTTGCGTCCATTCAGTGTTTGCTGAGAACATTCTTATTTGCGTTGGTTGGGTTGAAAAAGCTTTTCATTTGCTCCTGCATACCTTGCATGAAATTTTGCATTGTGTTCATTATTTTGAACCAGTCTGATATCATCTCAGGATTAATTTGGTTGTTTGCAGGAGCAGATGAATTGCCTGCAAGTTTGCTGACATCTTGGGAGCCCCCACACCCAGAGTTTTGGGCCTTGTGGCCTCTTTTGCTGCTTCTTTGGCAGCTTTTATGACAAGTGGGTTTTTGGGGCAACCTCTATATGAAGCTGTATGATCGCCCCCACAATTGACGCATTTGATAATGAGTTCAGATGGCTCTTGTTATATATTGTATAAAATAATTTTCATTTTTAAATTAAGCGCTGCCTTCGCAAACTATCCCCCCACTTTCCCTAGCAACATCGGTCTGGCGTGCATCACCTGCGGTTCCTGCACGTTCAGCCCTTCTATTTTTGGTGTTCGAATAAATTAAACAAAAATGCAAGTTACTGTTTTATTTCGGGCATCCATTAACAAATAGGATCAAATTGTAATTAATCAAAAACATCACAGCTCTGGTGGGCATTCTCTCGTGAGATGCTCCCTTGCACACTTAACACAACGCGGGGGGGGGGGGGGGGGGGGTGCATTTAAAGGCGGAGTGCCCATGCAGCTGGCATCTGTGACACTGTGAAATTGTTGTTTTAGGCTTTTGTGCCTCTACTTTGATGTCAATATCTTCAAGTTTTTTAATATTATAAATGCGTTTGTTTGCAATGTTTTTGGGCAGTATCACTAATACCAGCGGCATGGGCCGCCCGTCCTTATGACAGCACCTGCTGACGCTGATTGGGTTGAACTGGAGATCCTCCAGGGCATTTTGCACCCTTTGTTCCGACCACAACGCTCCTGAGGACAATGTGGAGGCTTTTTTCATCGGGTAGGGCAAAAGAGTGATACGGGTATCTATTTTCATCAAGAAATTTGGTTAGTTTGTTGTATTCGGCGGGTGTTTTCACCTCGATTTTGATGCCTTCGTTAATGTTACGTATATGAGTGGCCACGATTATCTGGTTTTTCATGAAAATTGATACCCTATCGTATTTGTCCTTTGACCTTAAAATAATTGGGAGTACTCTTAGACTGGTTGGTGTGGGGTTAGATGGAACTAAATTGATTTTGCTCTTTGTTTGAGAATTACTGTTTACTTTTTGTGAATTTGTGTTGCTATTAAAATCTGCGGAACTGTTTGAGGAATTAACCTTGATGGTTTTTTTTTGGAGAAAGGTTCGGATCTGATGTCCTTATTCTTTTCCTACTTTTTCCCAGAGCGGGAAATTCTTCGTGGCTTGGGCCGGGACTGCTTTGGGCCAGCTCTATATCCATTCTCTTCTCAGAGCCTGAGACTTCTGAGTCGAGCCTGGACATAGCTCTGTTCTCCTCTACAGGCTCGGTTTCGGCCTGAGTTTGATTAATATTGATTGAATTTTGATTTATATTATTGATAGTTTTAGATTCAGTTGAGAGTTGAGCATTAGCCTGCAAAAGTAACTGGACTTGGGTTTTGAGTTGCCCATCAAGCTCTGCATTTTAATTGAGAATTTGTAGTTCATGTTGCTGTTTAATTAAACTAAGTTAAGTTTCGTAATCGATTTTTACTTGATCCAATAAATTTTCGAAATGATTATTTTTGTCCACTAACCTGGCTTTTTCATTTTCGGATTCGGAGGAGAGCCGTTGGTGTTCCTCCGCTAGTCTTGCGTGTTTTGTTTTTAATCGCTTGTTGTCTCTGGTGATCGAAGAGATTACCTCTTGAGGGTCTACCTCAGAACCGTTATCATCGCTATCCGAGTTCCCTGAGTGGAACACTTGGTTTTCTTCTGGCTCTTCGCCGGTACTTTCGTCCGTCATGTTGCTTTGTCGAGAGCAACAACACTAACTTTGAAACGCCCGCTTCAACCACAAGTGGTGAAGTTTGCACGGATAAACTTTGTCGCTATGAACGTGTGCTCGAGGGTGCACTGTTGGACTGACTGTTGCAATAGGCCAAAATCCAAGCAAATATATGCTACAAGGGTTCGACAAAGACAACCAACAAACAATGAAACCCCTCAACACTTACCAAGTTTTCCATCTATTATTGTTAAAATCTTGGCCATTCACTCAAGATTATTAGATGTTCATTACCACAAAGACTATTTATATGACCTTATATCTCTTACCCATGCGAAAGACATAAATATCCCATCTAACATCGGAATAATATCATCTTCTGTCTTCCAACCAAAGTAAAACATAGTAAGGTATTTATCTAAACATATAGATACTTTTTGATAGAATACAATGGATTCTTACTGATCAGATCAGCTTCGATTTTACTAAAGATGTAAAAAGTCTTTCTCTTTATCCTAATGTTCAAAATGGCGTATTACTAAATTATTATTCCGGGTACATCGTATATAATATTTTTGTATGTTCATCGACAAGAGACATAGAGCCTCAACTGCATTAAAGACCACACATATCATCGAGAATAAAATAATGTGGTAAAACCAGACACTCATTTTCCAAACTAGAAACAACATCTTTTACCCAAAAAGATTTGATAGGCTAATAATAAAATGTTTTCCTACATGAGATATTTTCCCAGTCAAAATTTCAAAAATATTTATACGAATGCTTTCAACAACGTTCCAAAATCATAAACCATAAAATATACTAGAAATGAATTCGAATAATTTGTTTTGTAATACCTATACTATAAAATGCCTAAATAAGTTGAACAAAATTAATGAAACTGGCTTGGAATGCAGAATATTGCTACAACTTCGATATACTTTATTTTAAAGGTTTAAAGGCAATTAATGAAAAAAATAAAATATTAAAAATTTGGAATGTTCATCTGAAAATTTATTTTGTACCTAATTATTTCGACTCACAGGTTTAAACTGAATATGGGGAATTTAAACACCTAGAAACAACTCAAGACAAAATATCAGCATTTGTAAAATATCTGAAATAATACTAATGATCATATATTTATATAACATTAAAACCTGTATTGTAAAGGTTTATCCATAGCGTATACAGTGGATTCCGTTTTTTAAAAACAAAAATTTCAAAGCATATTAAAACTCAGCAATATGCAGTATTCCCCATTGTGTTTGCGATATAAGCCGCGGAAAACAATAAATAATAAATGAAAAACAATTCTATTCAAATAAAACCACTCGGTATCTTGGCACCACAATGCGTACTTGTCTTAATTGGAAAAATATTTCTGCCGACTGAAGATTATTCATTATTCCAAATTCTTTTGGAACAATGGCAAACAATATAATTTGTGCCTTAAGTATTTTGTAATTGTTTTATTTTATTTGCATGAGAGCAAATAAAATCTTTAAATTCAAATGTGATAAGAATTATCTCTTCTGAAAACGTTCTTTGTTAGGTTAGGTTATACAAACCGGATCAACATACTAGACATATAGGCAGGGATAAGACGAGTTAGCTTGTACCCGGTCCAGGAGAATCCAGGCGGGGCTGCCGAAGCCGAGTA
Source organism: Ceutorhynchus assimilis (assembly GCA_917834065.1). NCBI lineage: Eukaryota > Metazoa > Arthropoda > Insecta > Coleoptera > Curculionidae > Ceutorhynchus > Ceutorhynchus assimilis. The sequence goes on from OU892277.1 coordinate 105,653,097, forward strand.
TATAGCCGAGCTGCCAAAGATGCACGAATTTTAATAACATGCAGGGACGATCAATAATCCACCATGACGATCCTGCAGTGAAATGGGTATAATGAAGAATGACCCTCTATTAAATGGGTATAAGTCAACTGGTCTCATTGAAGCCTATGTGTCTAGTTGGTTGGTTGGTTGATTGGTTTAAGGCGGGGTCAGGAATGCTCCTGTCGCGATTTGCACTGCAGCCTCAAGGCTTATTGACTCTAATTTTCTGCATGTGCGCTTCAAGATGGCAGTGTTCTTTTAGTAGTCCTACCACCCGTTTTATCTGAGTACGCGTTAGTGTCAGTACTTCAGCTGTTTGCATTTTGAGGGGTTTCGATTTATCCCCTTTGAGTGTCTTGCTCCAGGTGTGGACGGCCAATAATCGAAGTGTTGATGGGTCGACCAACTTTAAACTGCCGTCTTTATAACCTGCTTCGATATTCCAAATGCTGGTTCTGGTCTTGTGTAGGGTGCAGCTGCACCCGCTCTGGCCAGTTTGTCAGCCTTTTCGTTGCCTTCTATCCCCAAATGCCCAGGAACCAAAAGGAGCTTCATCCTGTTATTTCTTGGCGATAGAGCTTCCAGGTCGTGTAGGCATTCCATCGTTATGGGTTCAGAACTTTTAGAGTAGCCTGACTGTCTGAGAGAATGCTTGTTCTGGTTGTTATAACCCAGCCTGAGAATCTCCTGTGCGTATGCTTGAGTTTCATGAATTTCTGCCGTGTAAACTGTGGGGCTAAGTCCCAGAGAGATGCTTTGTTCTGATCTTGGTCTTTCTCCATATACGATAGCGCCAGCTCCATCCGCTTTTTTGGAGCCGTCTGTATGTTAGACCAGGCTTCTTTTTATTATATGAGGCCTCCCTTCCTGCCATATGCTTAGATCGCACTTATGGGGTTACCACCATTTGATCCGTTTGCATTTCCACTATGTTATCGTCCATCAGGTCGATAACCTTTGTGCGGCCGCAGTTGCCCGGTGTTTCTTTCCATGCCCTGGTAGCCCTTATCCGGATGTTTCTAGTAGTCCTGTCTGTATAGGTGTATAGGCACGGATAAAGTAACTTCGGTAAAAACTGAAAAAACGCAGTATTATACAGAGGGCCATGCAAGGTTTGTTGCAAAAATTCGGGCAGGGACTTTTAAATTAAGCTTTGAACAGCAAAATGCCTAACGGTTGAGGTGGGTACTATCTTTGGAAAGCTTTTCTTCTGCTACGTTACTAGTAGCTGCAGAACGCCTTTCAAGTCCAAAACGACCTTGAGGAATACCTTTCCACTAAACTAGAAACAGTGGAAATAATACAAGGCGAAATTTTTCCGACAAAAGGAGAATAACACAGTAGATCGTCAACCTCAACTCTCACAAAATCAAATAGGCAAATGTTTCTATTACGTTTTTACTCGAATACAATTAATGATTTATTCTTTGTTTTTATGCAGAATTTTGGTGTTTTCCTTCCGACTTTCTCCGTATAATCAAATATGGATTATTCAATCTCATGGGAGTGAATTAGGATCACCTTGTCCAAGTGATCTTGAGACTTTTTCTATATACATTTGAAGATCCTTCTAAATATTACGTTAATACAAAGAAGAAGAGTTTTGTACTGAACGGTGAAACTAAGCAAATAAACCATCAGACTACTATTTATTGTTAGCAAAAATCCCAAATCTTTATCAAACTTCAGTATCATCCACCAACATAATAATGACATTCCAAGCGCCGGTGACCGATAACGTCCAAAAAAGCCAAAAACTTTCTCCTTTTATTTCTTGATCTCAGCCCCGAATTTTACCGTTCCTTTTCCGCTCGGAAAGGGCGAAATATTGTTCAAAGTTGCGAAAAGCGGACCGCAAGATAATAGGCGATAATCCCGAAGAAATGATATAATAAACGTCGATATATCCTCTGGCAACCAACCGACACCCTTTTGGAGTTCTACCTCCCGCTTGGAAACTTATTAAAACAATTAATTTTTTCCTTATCGTGTTGTTGTATGCTCGTGTATCGGTTTAATATTCCTGTTAATAGAATTCTGTTGAACGTTGCTGAGGTTAGCATGTTGATGTTATTATAATTAAACGTTCTTTCAATTAATAATTACTTGCATAATTTAGGCTGGGTTGAGTGCAAAATTGATGTTAAAATTCCATAGAACTACTAAAGCTAAATAACACTTGAAAATATAAACTCAAAAACCATAACAGAAAACTACTACAACATATTGATGGGCAAATTTCTAAAGACCCTCTCATAAATGAAGCCCGGTCCGATTTTGTATTAGTTAATGGCTTATTTAGGGATGAAATTTGAGTTAATCAGATCAATAGAAATATGAATCAAACACCAACCAACCCAATTCAACCTCCAGAATATCATGGGATTCGGAAAATCTCTTGTAGTGGAGTAAAATCACAATGAAATTATGACTTTGAGTGATTCCGAGGTATAACCAGATGAAACCTATATCATCTTGTAGAGGACACTCTGGGGCATAGGAAATGGGAATGTGCAACTTTTTTTAGTAGGACTGAACTTTGAAATCGGCCCTTAAACGTAACTGAGCTCGAATTTGAAAAATTACGTTTTTCTAAACATTACCCGCTGTATTAATTTAAGCATACAATCTAAAATTCTGATTTTTTGCACACTTATACTTGAAACATGAGCGCTTCTAATGACAGTTCAGAAATTTCGAAAAGGTTTAAGGTTTTTTTTGTTAAAAAGTTAGGAATATAGAATTATCAAAATCGTGCATCTAAAACTTCACACTGCGGCGAGCAATGTGAATTATTGAAAATTTCTATACATATATATTGAATCAAATGTAGTAAAAACATTGTCGAAGTTTTTGAAAAAAAAATTAAGTTGCTAACTTTAACGGTTATAGAAATATGAATTTTTAACCGGGAGCTTTGAAATGCGCTCTAATGCTGAAAGCGGCTAGCGGCTACCATTCTGAAAATCATCTGCGTTAGTGCGTTAGCGTTACATCTTATAGAAATAAAATCAAAAAATCTATAAACATAAAGTAATTGATTGAATCCTTTTTTATCAAGTTAGTTTAAATATTTTCTCCTTCGTCATCCTCATATAAATCAGGAATATTATTTTGACAACTTTTGCAGGAACAATCGCTGCAGCATGTTAAATCCTCTTTCAAGCAGACACATTTATTATTTTGACATAATTTATCTTCGCAGAAGACATTCATTAGTTGCCTTATATTCATTGGTATGGGATCAGCAGTCATCAAAACAGGCTCAAAAATTCCATTATTCCTAGTCCAACCAAAGTTAACAGGGTCAAGTATAGACATAATAGGTATATGACTGGATATCCATATACGCAGTTGATATACGCACCTGAAATTTTGTTTATCGCATAAATACAGCTTCTTTTGTTATATATATACCTAGCTCAGTACATGCTGGTAAAATGCATCATCTGTGGGTAGAAGTTCAGAAGCGGATTTATTGGAACTTGTGGTAAATTGATATCTCAATTCATCGAGGGTTTTTAGGGCCTCGATCTTATTTCTGAATAGAACCAATGCAAATTTGGTGGCAATATAAGGTTCCAAGATTTTTAGAAAATACATTTTTTGCCTTTGCATTTGTGGTATCGCATCCTGTTGACACATGCAGCGCTGGTAAACATTTATAAACTTTATATTCCAGTTTCTGCACTATTTATTGGAATGATCCGTTTTTTATTCCCTTGTCCTAATTCCATAAGAAGGTAGGTTTCTTTCAAAGAACTTACTTCAATAAATTCAGAATAGTGGTAAATAAGTACCTAATACCAGAACATTTGCATCTGCAGACTTCACCGACACTTTTTTTTGATGAAGTATCTGATATTCATATAAGACGTGGATTATCAGTCGTGCATCAGTCTCATCATGATTTGGTTTCAAATCTTTCAATTCGGTTACACGGTTACACCATATCCTTGTTGAGAGAAAAGCATCACTCTGGATTTTCAAAATCACCAGCGATGATCAGAGTTTCTTCTATTTGTCAGCTAAATGTTCCAAAACATAACCAGTTACAAATTTCAATAGGGATTCTTTATTTTCTGACAATTTTAAAAAATTCCGAAATTCATCACTTTTCTCTTTCCAGAAACTTCATACGCATACGTATCTGCGAAGTTACTTCTTCTGCGTCTTTCCAAAGACTTGACCGATTCATCTTTTAAAAACCACCGCTATCCTCAGTGCTTCATACCTTCGACCAAGTGAAAGAATTTGCTTCAGAAAAATACATGCGAGTTCATTAAAAGTTAAGTTGAAAATGCTTTATCATTTAGTCCTTGAATAAGTACCATGCCATCTATTATAAGTGAATTGAAGGGGGTGTGACCCAAAAATGAAGTTTTAGTGCGAAAATTACTTGGGTTTTGTATTATGTAGTTAATAGCACAGTTTTTGATTTAAACACGTTTCTCCGTGAGCAAGGTGGCTACCACAGCACGGACTGTAATGTGCTATTATCTCCTAACCGAAGCGGATGCGCCTATGGGTTTACAAGTAAAAAACGTTTATTTTGGCGAGATCTATCATCCCTTAATTTTTGGCACAATAGTTTCGGAACACCCTGTATATGTATAGAAATTTTCAATAATACACATTGCTCGCCGCAGGGTGAAGTTTAAAATGCACGATTTTGATAATTCTATATTCCTAACTTTTTAACAAAAAAACCTTGAGCCTTTTCGAAATTTCTGAACTGTCATTAGAAGCGCTCATGTTTCAAGTATAAGTGTGCAAAAAATCAGAATTTTAGATTGTATGCTTAAATTAATACAGCGGGTAATGTTCAGAAAAACATAGTTTTTCAAATTCGAGCTCAGTCACGTTTAAGGGCCGATTTCAAAGTTCAGTCCTATTAAAAAAAGTTGTACATTCCCATTTCCTATGCCCCAAAGTGTCCTCTACAAGATGATATAGGTTTCATCTGGTTATACCTCGGAATCACCCACCCTCAGAAAACAGCGAGTTGAGCAGTGATTTTATTCCACTATTGGGTAATAATCTGAAATATTAGACAAATTTCGTCTTGATGTCACTGAATGCGCCTACTTCTTCATAACCGGATTTAGAATGATACACATATTATAATGTGCATGCACCTACTTGAAAATATCTTTTCTAATTGCATTTGCATGATTGTTGTGGTGCTTGAAACTTCTCTACATGATGAACCACATGAACCTATGCAAAAAAACTGATTAGATTAGAAGAACGAAACTAAAAAATAATAAGAATGATTGGGTCAAAGAAAAATTGATCGTATAAGAAGACACAAAATAAAAATAGGCTTTTTCACAGTCCAAAAAGCAAGGATGATTGGAAAGTGATAGCAGCGATGAGGGAAGGAACATCTAGAGATATATCTAACTTCTAGAGAAATATCTCCAATAACAGATCATGACTGGGATCGATATTTTGAAAAACCTGTAACAGATCAAGCAAGATCAAAAACTACACCGCGTTTTTATATAACCTAAAGGAGTAGCTCTTAAACTATCCCAATTAACATTCGAATAAGTTTTCAACAATGAGATGAAATCTAGCAATTTAAAATCAATTTTTCCCAAATTTAAATTCATGCAAAACACAGAAATATACCTGACTCAGAGGAAATGAAAATGGACGCATTCCATTAAAAGATTTATCGCGAAAAACAAGTTATAAATTATTAGTCCCCTTCCCCATGCAGCCAGACAATGAAGTTTTATCTCTCCATTAAAGCATGACTGAATGAACGTAAAATGAAAACGGTTTACCTAGCTAATTCTATTTTAGTATTATTTTGGGTAAGCTGTGTGTATAAATCTAAATTTGCTCTGGTTCTATCTATTTATAATTGATGAATTATTGAGATCTATGGATATTCAGTGGAAAATAAAACAGTGTTATTTTTCTAAAAAAAAAAAAAACAATTGAAAATTTTAAAAAATGTACCATGCAGTTTTTTTTCAACCTAATGACTCTAATCGACTGTTTGATGAAAATAATTTGAATTGAAAAAAATATATTGACTACGTGTATTTCACGCGTTGTATCCGGATAGTGAGTGGATTGGATTGAAAATAGGGATTAATAATCTTGAAATAAACACCCAGGATTAGAGAGTTTATCCGGATCGGAAAACTTAATCCAATCCTTCAAATATGTAGGATTGGACTTAAAATTGATTATCATAAATATGAAATAAACACCTCAAATGTCGGATTTAAGAAGAAAAGTTACATTTGTCATTTGTAATTTTTTTGAGGCTTGATGTTATTTAGTTTTATTTGAATAGTTTTCGATGAAAAACCGGTGTGAGATGAGAAAATGTTTATCTTTTAATTGTGAATTAAAACTATTTTACATCATTGTTGCCTTTAATGAAGTTAGACGCAAATGACACAAAACAATTTGCGCTTGAGCTTTTAATAAGGCTTAAGAAAGGATAAGCACTAATCTTCATCCATGTATTAGTTGTGAAATAAATGAATATGGATTATTAATCCTCAATCCAATTAGTATCCGGATAGAACGCGTGAAATAAACGTAGTCATTTTTATACTATTCATGGATTAGGTAAATGAAAAGTGTAGCCAAATTGTAGGTGGAATTAACAAACTATAGAGTATTTAGCAGTTCTTGGCAAATTTAATGAGACAATATCCCAAACTAGAGAGTTCCTCGAAATGGCACTGGATACTATGTACATACTTTTGTAACTGTCTATAGTATGTTTTTTTAATTTTTTCGAAAATGCGTAGAAAAATAAATTTCCACTACATAAATATTTGAGACAAGCCATTACTTGCGTTTATCTTGTATTCCCCCATCCTTATCCGATATAATATTTTTCATTTATATTTTATATGCCCGAAAATAACATCCCAAGTTATGTTTGCCCAAGATCCCACTTCATCCTCTTAAGTGTGATGATAACATCACAAGTAAAGCGATGGCCGAAAACTTCCGGCCGAAGTTTTTCTCATATTTCCCGATCTCAACGAGTCCCTTGCGGTTAACGTTCTTTAGACTTTTACTTTTTTTAACTCTACACATTTTTCATATATACGAAGAGGGATTGTAATATAATAGGTGATAATAACGAAAAATGATTGCCAACTTTATTAAAACCAGTTAATTTTTCCATGTATATACCTATGTCTATATCGGTTCAATTATGCTTTATAATAGCATTCTATTGAGTTTCGAATAGAGGCAAATAGGCGTATAAAGACTTAATCAATAATTAGAGTTGGGCGTAATTATAACACCTGTCAGAACTTTGAGTGAAATTCAGTTATGTATTTCAAGTTCAAGGATTAACTGATAAGGTTTGGAGCATAATTTAACTATTAGTTTGAAGAGCTCATGGTTTGCTGAAAGATAAATTTGCTTTCTCATAGAGATTATAGACATTGAAATGTGAGTTGATGTTTTTTTCTAGAATAATTTGCAAACCACCTAATGGATCAGTACAATCATGTTAACAGAAGAGGCCCAACTGCTAATAATATGATCTGGCATGCGATTAAGCAGCATCATTTGCGGAAACCCAAGTAAATGCACTCCATCGCATCTGACTCAAAAAGAAGAAAAATAATTTCCACATACACAGAACGTGTTCGCAGTTTTTTGTGAACTCCAGCATCATGAAAAAGAGCTGGGTCACCTCAAGAGAGCATTTCAATTGAATAAATTATTGGCATCGGGTGTTTCTAGTTCATATTTTACTGTGACCGCCAAATTAAATTAACTAAGCTATTATGCAACTTCTTGGGACTAGGAAATAACAGTGGCCTGGTTGTTCTTGGAAGCAGCCAGCACCTAAAGTTATCATTTAATGATTAGTCACATGATGAAAATAATAAAGGGTGTCTCAACAAAAACTTGAATGTTGAATCGCGCGCCATTTCTGTCTGTCAAGCGTTAAGTGTCGGTCATATTGGGCATGTGATCGGTGAAAACATTGATATTTACTGGAATGCCGCTTTGAGGAACGGTAATTAATTTTGAAGACTCTTCACATAAATGGAGAAAACTCGGGGGAAGTATTAGACTTTTCGCTGACGACACGTCCATTGTCTTGCATCGGAACAGTGGAGAATTCCTGGAACGCATGATAAATGTCGATGTAGATTTAATAAAAACCTGGTGCAACAGCCACAATCTATCCTTCAACATATCTAAAACCAATATATTAAACTTCAAGTGTTCATTATCCAATATCTCCTTATGTGGTTATTTTATTCATCCCACCGCCTGTGCTAAGTTTCTTGGAGTTACAGTGGACTCCATCAACGTTTGAGCAGCATATTGTTGCACTCTCTAGTAGGTTATCATCTAGCTTCGAGAGTACTCTCAGGGTAGTTAGAGCTGCGAACTCTCAGGGCAGCATATTTTGCTCTGGCGGAGTCACACATTACTTATGGAATTGCATTTTGGGGCTGTTGCAGTACTACTAATTTCAACTACATATTTTTTTTTTTTTTAAAAGAGCACTCAGGTTTATGCTAAGAGTCCCCTTCCGACAATCTTGCAAACCTAGCTTTATTTCTCATAGAATTTTGACTATGCCATGCTTATATATACTCGAAAGTATTCGCCTGGTCTATAGACTATGACCAACTTTCTTCGCCAATTCCGGCTATTCCACTAAGCAAGCTAATGATATTCCACTGCCAATTCCCAGAAGCACCTTCGTGAAGAAGTCTTTTTTTTATTTTCCTAAGAAAGCCTTCAATTTTCAACCATCTAACGTCAGGTCCAGGCCACAAAAGTAAAGGAGTTACTCTTGCCTTTAGCCAACTTTAATGTTGAAACATTTTTTGGAGACTCCTTGTGAACTTATTTTCAACGTTAGAATTGCACTTCGGAGACCATTACAGGCAAGAAGTATTTAGAACTCAAGTTAAATCAAGAATTTGAAAACCCGACAACAGTTTACAAGAATTCGAATCGGAAGTTAAGAGGCTAGTGAGTTTGGCGTTTCCTGCAGCTGGGAAAGACATGTAGAAATGGATGGCAGAATCTGCGTTCATTGATGGTCTCAGAGATTACAAGTTCTAAGAAAACCTGAGAATGTCCAAGTTCAGACAAAGTAACGAAGCCGTTGTCCGAGCATTGGAACTGGAAGCAATCTTTGGTGCCTCACGACCCAGAATACGAGCAGTCTCCATTGAAGACCCATAGGATAAGCCATTGTCAGAAAAGGATGGTAGTTTCGAGAATGTTATGAGTAATTTCATGGAGAGAATGGAGAAACTATTACTAGAAGGTAGAAAAACGGGAAACGACTCCAGACAATCACCAACACCGAGAAACCGGGTAGAATGTTACCGGTGCCATAAGCTTAGACATATTCAACGAGATTGTAGAGTAAGGATGTCCTCTCCGCCGTTTGTTACTAACGCTTTTCGAGATCTAGAGACGCCAGCCCTAATAACAGACAGGAAAACAAGAACTCACCAGTATGGAGGGGCGAATGCTGGTTAGTAATGACGATGCCCCTAGGGTTGTTTACATAAGATCCTTGGGTAGTCATTATAGAGGATTGAAATTCCAAGGACAAATTAATGGAGAATTTAAAACCATCACATTTGATACGTGTGGTGATGAAGTTTCTATAATTAAAAAAAACATTAGTCAAGTCTCGGGCAATCCAACCGCTCACTAGAAACCTGTGACTGTGAACAGTCACGGGCGAATCGGCACCAGTTCATCAAGGAGAAGCTATGGTTGAGCTTACTTTTGGATTTACCACCTCGTCCTTAAGGCACAGAACATTAGTCGCCGATATAGAAGATGATTTTATTTTGGGAATGAATCCAACATGATTTCTCTTTCGATCCTTCTATCAATATCTTCAAATCTGGTGATGAAGAATTTGTCCTAACCACAGAAGAAGAATCTCAAGCCGTTAAGATCCTGCCCACAAACCCGGAGAGGATTCCTAGAAGTGCTGAAAAGATCATTTGCGGAAAATTGGAAACAAACCCTGGATGCTGCGTTGGACTAACACATAATTTTATTGCAGATAAACTAGAAAAATGTTTTGTTGGAAAGACTCTAGTAAGAATAAATGGAGACATTATGTTTACAGAGCAGTTGTTCACGAGTCAACAGGTGAAAGTCCAGCTAGAATCATTTTTGGAAGGGAACTCAGGAGGAGTGTCGCCGAAATTGTCTTCAGCATGACAAGGACCCTACAGAATAATCAAGAGGATCAATGATTTGGTTTATCGAGTTCAGCACAACACCCGGAGTGAGATGAAAGTTGTACTTCTGGACAGATTGACGAAATATCATGGGCGTGAAGTTGATCAGGACGATCAACCTCAAGAGGAGGGCAGTGTCGCAGTGGCGCGTCGCCAAACAGTATAGAATCTAACTTGAAATCTAGAAAATACTGCTTTATTTGAGCAAAGAGATTATCGCGTTTATTCTGGATTAAACAAGAATGGATTACAGATATATAAAGGCCGGTATTAGTTGGTAGTTTTTAAGTTTAAGATTGGCTGTGATACGTTTTAAACAGTGATTATTGTAAAAGTTGTAAAGAGTTAAGTTGTTTGAGTTAATTAGAGAAGTAATTAGTGTCAGAGTGTGTAGTAACGTGGAATAAATTATTGTTGTGTTAATTGTACTTTGAGTTTTGAATAAACGAACCGAAGATTTTTGTCACGCACCCTAGAGCCGTGACAGTACTAAATCCAAACAAAACTCCATGAATTGATGAGAAAACTATAAAATAAACACTTTAATTTTCATTCAAAAAACGTAGGTAGCTGATACAAGACTTAAGACTAAGACTTGCAAGCTAATGCAGAATGCAGGATTGCAGAGTAGGTACCAGACAGAGGAGTCAGATGACGCACCATAATTATTTATTGCACTAGATAAAAGAAAAATGAACTCCTAGTCCAAGGGTTCGGTTATCCGAAAACCTATAAATCGAAAATAGATTAATCGAATAATCGGTTTTCGGTTCGTTTAAACCGCGGTTACCCGATAACCGGTTTTTGGTTCGAGCCAAAAACGTGGTTAACCGAAAACAAATCGGTTAACTGGAAACTGAGTAACGGTTAACCGAAAATTGGTTAACCAAATCTGTTAACTGATTTTCGAGTAGTCGGGTAACCGGTTTTAAAATCGAGTATTCGGTTAATCGATTTAAACCGAAATCGGTTTTGATTTTTCTCGGTATTTGCCAGCACTAGTTTTCACCGAACACGTCCAATATGGCGGAATTGACGCTTGACAGACAGAAATGACGCGCGATTTAAAATTCAAGTTCTTGCTGAGACACCCTATAAATTGGTTGTGGCTGTTCATGAGTTGAATTAAAAATTGAAATAAAATATTTCGATTTGGGGCCACAAGAACAATAATTGATACTACCCGTGGAATATTACGTTGCACCTGAAAAAGGAATCTGACCTGGCATGCAGCTCTAACTGCTCTGAGAGTACTCTCGAAGTATAATAGCTAGATGATGACCTACTAGAGAGTGCTACAATATGCTGCGTCCTCTGTGACCTGACATGCTGCACCATGTAAATTTTCGAAAAGGATTTTGTACTGAAAGACGTAAATTGTTATGACTTGAACTAAATGTTTAACAAAGCAGTCGACAAAAAAAATGTACCTTTGCCACATACAAGTGTAAGAAAATGATACATATACTTAGGTTTCAATTACGAAAAAACCAACAAGAAAAAGTATTTATGTTAGCAGCAATATTATCTGTCTTTCTGCGGAACTAGTTGAAACATAAATTTTCCACTTTTCCGACAAATTTCATTCTAGAAGAGACATGGATCATGGTAAAAGGCAGACAAGGCAAATAGGACGTGGCATAATGGAATCAAATACTGTTATTCCAGTGAAACAGACAAAGTAGGTAAACGGTTCATGACTGTATATGGAGATTATAAAAATGGAATTATACCAGATTTTAAACTGCGACTTCAAATCCGAGTTTTGCGAAGAACGTTGTCTGAAAAAAAAACTGATGAATCCTCGATAACAAGTTTAGATAGTAGGTAATCCATATCACAGTGGGCAAACTGAAAAAAATCTAATTCTCTCTTCGAAAATAGAACAAGACGTATTAAGGCAGTGGTTAAATAAACATTGCATTCCGAACAAGAACTTAATTCTATAGGCCTAATTTCGTTTAAATTACGAATTTACAGAAACAGAAAACAGATGAGTTTACCTATTAATCCCCACTTTTCTGTTAAATAACTGTATATTTGATTTCAATAATAATTGAATACTTATCGATGCATAAAATCGTAAACTTTTACGATAATAGTTCAAAATCTTTAAAAAATAATTTTTGGTTAAAATATTTTTTTTTTTGTTTCACCATTATGTCGTGATTGACGAAACGAGAAGAGTGATATTTCCATTACTCCAGGGAAATTAGACTTCCTCTGCGGAATGAGGCCAAACAAGCTAAATTTTTGCAGGGACCTTCTTTTTGATATTATAATGAAGCACAAAAAAATCTCTTTTGCCTACCGTTGTGCGTCGTGAGATATCGAAGGTCAAAAGTCATGAAAATGGGTTTTCGCAAAAATCTCGCTTCCAGTGTATCTGACGGCGAAGAATTCCAGAGAAAACTTACGTAGAATAGTATTCCCTACAAAATTGCTCATACACATTTTTTTCGTACGACCAACCGTTTTTGAGATATATCGGGATAAAGCAGGAGCGCGCATTCAAAATAGGCAATACTGTATTATACTTTTAAATGCTTTTTTTCTAATCTGTTAGTCTGGAAAATAAAACTTTCAATAATAAAATTGTTAGAAATTTATTTATTTTTAATAAAATATACAAGGTGTCCCACTAAGGTCGGCAAGGTACGATATTATGGTAACCATACCAAATCTTACGAATTTGGGATTTTTTTTCTCCACTAAAACGGCCAAGAGAAATTGATGGAAATTATTTGCAAGTTTCTGAGATGACCGCTAGGCGGCGCAATTATGATGATATAACTAAAAATTGAAATTCTCTCAAGAAATCGCTATATTAAGATACTGTTTTAACAAAAGAAATCAAAAGCTCATTAATTTCTGTGCCAGTTTGATTATTAGATTTTTTTCGTATCTTCACTAATAAGGGTGGGTGGAGCTGATGAAAAAATTGTTTTAAAAACTGCTGCATCTTCCATATCCCTTATCCAAACTCATTCAATTTGGGCTCATTTGAAAGAGAATTTCATTGTTACATATTAAGAACACGACTTCGTTCGGGGTCGATAGTTCTCACCGCGTCTTCTAGAAGGCGCTGTTTAACCAAGATCCAGTTTTTTCTAATTTTTTTGAAAAATCCAAATGGCATGATATTATTTTTTTATTGCTGTGCTTAAAGAGCAAAGAAATATCTACATTTTGTCGCAAACCGCAATTCAATATCTGCATTCGTTTTCAAGTTACGTAAGGTCTATGTTTTCCATAATATCATACCTCGTCAACCTTAGTGGGACACCCTGTATAATAAGTTATTGATAACATAACAGGCATAACAAAAAATGCATTCTTCTCCTCACCACTTTTGAAGTAGAATTCAAGGCGGTTTTGTTGTACATAGTATCCCCAGTAGGCCTTAAGTATCCATGTTTTCGATCTTAGGAAAAGTTTTTTTTAACATTATCATTTTTTGCACACGCCTTCCTCCTTGTCTTCGTCGGGTTCCACTAGCACCTCGATCAACAAATTATATTTGTCAGACGCTTCCTCCATATCTATTGGCTTTACGTCTGTTGACAAAACCTCTCTAGGCTCAAGGTCACTGAAGTCTGCGATGTTTAGCAACTCTGTTGACGTGTTCAGGCATGCCTTTCAGTAGGAAATAAAATTATCTATTCGCCACGGGAATTATCTGGTCGGCCGAAGGCCCGAGGGACACACACTTTGCCCTGGGGTATTAACACCCTCATAATTCCCTTGATATATAAATAACTATTATTATAAATAAACAAATTTCTAACAATTTTATCAATGAAAGTTTTATTTTCCAGACTAACAGATTAGGAAAAATGCATTTATAGTTATAGCTCCGCATTATAATACAGTACCTATTACCTACCTATTTTGAATGCGCGCTCCCGCTTTATCACGCTATATATCGAAAACGGTTGGTTGTACGAAATAAATGTTTATGAACAATTTTGTAGAGAATATTATTTTACGTAAGTTTTGTTTGAAGTTCTTCCAGGTCAGATGCACTGGGAGCGAGATTTTTGCGAAAAACTGATTTTCATGACCTTTGACCTTCGATATCTCAAGACTCACAATGGTAGGCATGTGAGATTTTTTTGTGCTTCATTAGAACATCAAAACGAAGGTTTCTGCAAAATTCAGCTTGTTCGGCTTCATTCCGCAGATGGCCTTGTTTTTTGTCCTATTTACCTGGGGTACATTGCAATGCAGGTTATAAAAAAAAAAATGTCCCGACATGTCAATTATATGATCCACCCTAAAACTGGATGATCATTCAACTATATGCTTCATATTTTCCATGAAGCTCTCAAATTTTGCATTGTGACAAATCCAGTAACCTGCAGAGACAATCATCGGCCAAAATAGGTACCGCAACAAAAGAGTATAAAAGTTAAGTTTCCCAGTAGGTACTGGTTTGAGAGTCAGAACTGGAATAAAATTACAGGTTTTCGGCTTAGTTTATTGAATTGATAGTCTGGAACAGAACAAGTAATGGACGAGATACGAATTTTTTTTCATTAATAATAACAATGAGGGCTACTGTCAACTGTGATAACGGCAGTGATGTTTTATTGGACTTAATTTTTTAAAAAATTACCAAATTACAAACACTACTTTTGGGAATTTCGAAACATCGCCGGGACTCGTCAATTTCATTTTTCCGGGGGATCAATTTTATATTTCTTTTGTGTATGAAATAGAACTACTTCCAACATTAGATGAAAAGGCTTGTTGTCTGTTTCAGCTTTAGAATACTCTTCTGTAATATCAAACAACCAAGAACGAAAATTCTATTAGTATCAATAGGAATATCCATTCCTGTCGTTGAAATTATGTAATTATATTGGATCTAATAATATGTTTTGTGATATACATGGCATAAAACGTATATATAAATTCACTATGGCATCTTTAAAAGGAAATCTGATAGGAAACCAACATGTCATTGCGCTTTGAAAACATGTTCCTTGTTAAAATCTGTATCCTACGTTATTTAGGTCCCAAAAGCGAAACAGCAAAAATAGTTTGACTTCCAATAATGTAAGAGTCCTTTTTCCATTTTAAATCAACATTTGCCAAAACCCGTATTTGCGAAACATACTAACAAGTTTGGTAAATCGGATTTCGTGCAGGGGTCCAGGGTAGTTTTCAAATGGCTCGCTCACATGGTAGTCACGGAGAGCGGGAGAGAGAACGAACGAGAAATTTCTTCAAGCTTTCCGCAATTTAATCCCGTGAAACAGACCCACTTGTTTGCACAAATTAAGTTTGTTTGCCGGAATTAACTTGGAATTAGTTAGTTTAAAACAGCAATTTGCAACGCAGCAGAAACGGCGGTAGCAGCCTATAGAAAAGTAAACTTTGAGCTACGTTATTTTGGACCGGAAATGCAGAAATCAATTTTTGTTGCGGCGGAAGTGTACACTGGAAACTGTGTTAGTGAGTCTTCAACTTCAAATATTTGCCTAGATTAGGAAAACTGCAAGTTACGGATTAATTAGTATTCTTTATGAATATGTAGGCTTTTAATTACTTGGATAATTATTTCGTAGAGAAAAATGAGCGTGCATTAGACTGAGAGTAAATAGATACCTATGATGTTGATTTATTGTAAATAAAGCGTTTATAGCTGTAAAAATAGCCCTAATTGCCAGAAGTTTATCATCATTCTATGATTTATATCATCAATCATTTGACACGCACATTCTCAACCACGCGCGATACACTCCCACTACATAATCGTATCGTGCTCTAAACTGAAACGTACTAATTGCTGACGAGTTTAGGTTTATCAAATATCATGCTGTGGCTTATTTTCAAAACGTCAGAACGTCGGATGGACAGACGGAACGTTTTTCAGCGAATCGCTTAATAATTGGATGAATAGTTTTCGTGTCTTGAATAATTTGGCATGCTAACTACTATTAGTAGGAATTTATAGCCAATGCAGTTTTTGTGTTTACATTCCTAGCGGAAATCGGTATGAACATGCACCCTATAAGATTTAAAGTGTCTAATGAATGGGCTTATCACTTATATTTTCATGGTGTCACTAAATTCTCGTAACTATTGAGATTTGAAGGTTCGCATGTATTTTGCAATTAATAATTCACACAAACTGGCAACATTGCAGGTGTGTTTTGAAAAAAAAAAATTATCTTATTTAAATCGTAATTTTCTTAGCAATAGCCATCTAATTATTATGTAAATAGTGTCAAACCGATCCTATAACGTGCTGATTTATGTAGCACAGATATTTTAGTGCAGATTTTGGTTAGTGAGGTTATGAATAATCTAGCTAAAAAAAAGTACTGTAAACATTGTAAGAAAAGTGTGAAATCTTCCGTTAACTGTGATTTTTGTCCTTGATTTTGTTCACAAAAGAAGATAAAACTGAATACGTAAACTGTGTAAACTTCCAGAACCTATAATAAGTGGCTCATCGTCTACAATGGATGAGAAGAAAGTTAGGTTTATATTTGGGAAAATGTTATCTGGGCATCTTGTTCCGTTTGAAAAGGGGGTAGAAAAAAAAAATTGATGAACTTAAAAAGTCAACTGAAGGTATATCAAGTTCGGTTGACGGGAACAAAACATCTATGGAGGCATCCATAGACAAAAGTTTTCACTGAAATTCAATTTTTGAGAACTGAAAATGAAGACCTGAAGACAAAGGTCAATTTGCTTGAAGGAAGGCCGCGTACATTTGAAGAAAAAGAGGATACAGCAATGGAAAACTTGATCGACGAAATCAGTGAATGCTCGATAAGAGCAAATTATATAATGGTTTTCCATATACAAGAATCGAACTCACCCTCCCTGCAAAAACGAATAGAGTATGATAAGACTCAAATTGAAAACATATTTGGAAAGTTTGAACTGCATGATGATGTAAACCTTGTTCAAAATATTGTCCGAGTGGGAAAATCAGGAGCTGCGGCAAATACTAGGCCTCGTCCTTTAAAGTTGATTTGTGGAGATAGTGGTAGGCAGAGTGCTTCGTAATAGGCATAAAATGCAATCAACTGGAATAAGCATTGATAAAGATCTCACCAAGCAACAGCAAGAACTAACCAACAAAGAGATGAATTTAAATCTAGAAAAAGCAACGGCGAAAACGTCATTATTAGGTATATCAAGGGTCAGCCTGTGGTTGTGGTATCAAATAATGAACGAAAAAAACTGTAACTACCCTATTTTCTGTCTATTAGATGAATGTGGGCGGCCTTCGTTCTAAATTGGGCGAACTTGTAACTGCAATATCCTATACATTATATGATATTATAATTCTTGTGGAAAGTAACCTATTTCAAGGAATCAATGATAATGAATTTCGATGTGCTGATTTCAATACCTTTCGATGCGATATAGATCCTCTGAAACAAGCAACAAATCAAGTGGTGGTGGTATTCTTATGTATGTCAACAAGCAAATACCATAATATGCGAGGGATATGGTAGATCATTATTGAGTGGGACAACTCTTTATTCAGTGCCAAATAGGAAAATCAAAATTCATCATTGGTGGTGTCTATATCCCGCCAGCCCAACCAAATGCCACCTATGAGTTGCATTGCCAGGCTGTCGATGAGATAATATGTCGTACGTTTAGGCGACATTCAGTTTCACTGTGTGGAGACTATAATTTGCCTGAAGCCTCGTGGTCCAATGATGATTTTATTGATTTTGGTGTTCAGGTTGAATGTCCATTGAGTTCAAATGCACTTACAGTTGCAAAATACTTTGGTTTTCTTAAATTGTAATAAATAAACACAATCCCAAATAGTAGTTCAGTATTTTTAGATTAAGTGTTTTCGGATGTACCAGACTTAGTTGTCAGAAGGGCAAATGACATTATATTTGATGCCAGTAATCATCACACATCATATGAGTGTATTTATCACCTTCAAAACAAGTCCAATGACAACTTAGTTGTGGTCGATTATTATTATGATTTTAGGAATGCTGACGTCATAGACTTAAACAATCTTCTTGCATCAGTACAGTGGGAAACGCTGTTTTCTGCATAAGACTTAAATATGTCAATAAAAATTTTCTATGAGATATTGGGAGAAGCAATAGCCTACTTTGTGCCACTAAAAAAATCAAAAACTTCCTACTTTCCCAAATGGTTCTGCCCAGAATTGAGATATCTTACTAACTTAAAAAGATCTGCCCATAAAAAAATTGTGAATGTAAATCGTACTAATGAAAACTACATTAAATTTTCTCGATTTAAGGCACAGTGTGAGGGGTTGTCTATCGGTAATCGAAAAAACTATTTGAAAAACGTTGATGTAGCCTGTAAAGTAAATCCAAAGGTATTCTGGAAATATGTGAATGAGCAAAAAAATCTTACAGTTTACCTTCTAGGATGATATACAATGAAGAAAATCTTGAAAATAATTAAGATATTGCAAACGCATTTGGTAAATATTTTGCAATAGTTTACTCAACAAGTAGTATAGACCAGTCGGTATCAACTGATCAAAGCAATAATACCCAAAATATAAATTGTGGAAATATTAGTGTAGGTAACATTATGAAGTAATCTTGAATCTTTCCGACAAATAAAGAGTTGGTCCTGATGGAATTCCTAATTTTTTTATTAAAAAGTGTGTATGTACAATCACTAATCCTCTTTGTTTGTTGTTTAACCATTCACTAAAATGTGAAACTTATCCAGATTACTGGAAACAAAGCTACTTAGTACCCATCTTTGAAAACGGTGATAGACGTAATGTGCAGAACTATCTTAATATCTGTACACAATCTGCTATACCAAAATTGTTTAATAAACTGGTTTGCGATCAGTTAACATTTGCATGTAAAGGTCTGATTAATGAAGCAGGTTTATTAAAGGAAAGTCCACTGTGACAAATCTGGGCTGGGACTCTATAACAGATAGAGATCGTTATCCCTATCGCTATGGCACCTGTTGTCTTCTTCTCTCTTTTCGAAATCAATAGAGAGGGGACGTCAATAGAGATAGAGAAAATATCTCTATTCGTTACAAAGTCCCAGCTCTGCTATCTTATCAGACGTCACTCTTGAGAGCATTGGAAGATAGGGCACAGGTTGATGTTGTTTATACCGAGAGTTGAAATTGGTAATTGTAAGTCTGACATCATATTAGCATCATCTGGAGTTCCACAAGGTGGCCACTGTTCACCTCTGCTTTTCAACCTGTTTGTTAATGATATATTAACATGTTTCAAATTCTTTGTTGTTTGCTGATTATTTAAAATTGTATAAAGTTGTGTCTTATGCATGTGCAATTCATGCAACTCAATGTTCACAAATGCTTTCGTATAAGTTTTAATAGAAAGAATAAGAAGCAAACTCCATTTTAGGTACTCTATGAATAATCGTCCAAAATGTTGGGTTTTGTTCTAAGCAGCTGTAAATTCTTTGGTGTAGACTCACTTAAATGTGTAGGTATATACAAGTATAGTTCACTCTCAGCTCGAATATTGGTCAATTGTATGGTTCCCGTTTTACAACATGTCTACATTACTGTTGATTGTTGAAGAGAGTTCAAAATAAATTTCTCAGATACTGTTCAGTAAGACTGAATATGAATATAGTTGATCACAATTATAATGATGTAAGAACTATAATGGATGTGGAATTATTAGAACATAGACGTCTGAAAGCTGATTTGTGCATGTTGTATGACATTATTAACTCCCAAATTTCATGTCCAGAATTATTACAACTATTTCAGTTTCATATACCATCAAGGCGGTTACGTTTCAATTATCTGTTTGGCATAAATTTTCATAGAGCAAACTATGGCCTTAACTCACCAAATGATAGGTGTATCTCTGTGATAAATCACAATAACATAGAAATATTATGCATAAGAAAAAGAATATTCATCAATCAAATTGAAAGAATAGGTAGAAAAAAGGATGGGATGGGATATTGTATTGGATTATTTGGTAATTAGTTGGCACTAGTAAGTAATAATATTACCTTGCATTTTTTGGGACTTACGCCTCAATTGAAATTAATACCAGAAGTTTCTTGGTATTAATTTCAATTGAGGTGTAAGTCCCAAAAAATGCAAGGTAATATTATAAATCCACCTCAAACATACAGACATTTGTTAGTAAGTAATATTGATATGTTGCCAACTGTATATATTGTAAGTTATAACATTTAATGGAGAAAACTCGTAAATAAGTAAATAAATAAATAAAAAACGCACCGAAAAGTATACAGTGGAGAGACAAAATGACCACAAAAAACAGAAAAAAAAAACATCAAATCAGAAATAGCTCAACAATTTATGAGATGAACAACGCAGAATAAAACATAAAACGATCAGACGCAAATTGACAAACTTTGAGGAAAAAAAATGTTCAAAGATTCAGCATAGATGGAAGGAAGGAACAACATCTTCAATGTCAAATAGATAATTTTGATTTATTTTTAACACGCTTATTCTGTATCACTTGTATGTATGTATGTATGTTTGTATGTATGTATGTTTGTAAGTAACATTGAAAATGTTTATCGCACGGGCACATAGGGATGCGTGCGAACTTTTGGCCCTTGGGAAGTGTATGAACAAGAACCTGGAACAAGCCAAGTGAGCTGGAACAAGTCTGGATAAATCTGGATAAAGCCTGGAAAAGTCTGGAAAATGTCTGGAAATCTCTGGAAACGTCTGGAAAGAGCCTGGAAATTTCTGGAAAGGGTCGGAAAAATTCTGCCAAAGGTCCCAAAAGACCTGGGGATCTTTTTCCAGAATCCGGATCAGCCTGTACAAGTCTGGATAAGTCTGTATATTGTCTGTAAAAGTCTGGAAATCTCTGGAAACGTCTGGAAAAGACTTGGAAATTTCTGGAAAGGGTCGGAAAAATTCTGGAAAAGGTCCCAATAGACCTGGGAATCATTTTCTAGTATCCGGATCAGTCTGAAAAAGTCTGGATAAATCTGGATGAAGTCTGGAAAACTCTGGAAAGCTCTGGATAAGTCTGGATACTGTCTGGAAACGTCTGGAAAAGTCTGGAAACGTCTGGAAAAGGCCTGGAAACTAGGCTGGGACCTAGGGATCATTTTCCAGAATCCGGATCAGTCTGTACAAGTCTGGATAAATCTGGATGAAATCTGGAAGACTCTGGAAAGCTCTGAATAAGTCTGGATATTGTCTGCAAAAGTCTGGAAATCTCTGGGGTGAATTCAGGAATGACACACTCAGTGTGAGTGTGATACCGGTGCGGTGCGACGCACTAGCCGTTGATAAAGATAAATGGCACAAAATATAAACAAAACACAAATAAGAATTAAAGTTTTTTCTTCAAAATGAAAAAATGAACAACAAAATAATACATCGAACTAAAAAGTGAAAAATAAATATAGTTTAAAAAAACTAAAAAACACGCTTTTATAGTAAATTGAACTAAAAAGTGAAAAATAATTTTTAATATAAACAGAAAATATTAATGAACAAAAAATATTAGAATTATTGTGAAAAAAGCGTGGGGTGCTCAATGTACGAGAAATGTGGAACAAAGCACCCCACGCTTTTTTCATAATAATTCTAATATTTTTTGTTCATTAATATTTTCTGTTTATATTAAAAATTATTTTTCACTTTTTAGTTCAATTTACTATAAAAGCGTGTTTTTTAGTTTTTTTAAACTATATTTATTCCATTAGAGTTGAAATATTTTTTTTAACTATGAAAAAGATAAATACACATTTCTCAGTCAGTTTTGACGCAAACTATGCTCAACCTAATATTATTCAAGTACTTAGGTCATAAAACGAAATTGTCCATAGAGTGCGGACGACACACCAAGGAAAACACATTAGCTTTGCCTAATAGCCTTTGCGTATTTATGTTTTAACTGGGAGTTTAGGTGTTGTATGAGCAATATAATTTATGTATGCTCTTGTATCTACATACATAGCGATTTTATTGCAATTTTTTTTTAAATTGGGATGATCAGTCAGTTCAGAAAAAATGGCAACTCATTGAAAAATGCTCTAGTTAAAATATTTAAAGTTTTATTAAATTAGAGAATACATTAAAAATAATATTAAAACATGTAGGATAATACACGAGGGATTTTTGAGATAAGTGCTTGTTAGCACGTTAGAAATAATGTTTTATGTTTGATTGTCATGCGAGATTATGTGTTGATTTGTAGTGATACGGTATATTGCCATGAGACTCTTGTGTTTTTAAATTGGAACAGACGATTGGACGTAAAATACATGAAAATGTTTCAATTTATAGTTGCGGGAAAGGAGTTTAAAATACACATTTAATATTGTTGAACACTCGAAAATGTTCAATGAAACATGAGAATAATTTATCATAAACCACTAATTAAATACATTTATGAGAAATACTGTTAATTTCGGAAAAAAAAATATCGGATGAAAGCTATCAATTTTATCGCAAATAAACAAGTAATAATTTGAAACTTAATTGAATTGTTTGGGTGAATCAAAAATGGACAACATTTTTTGAAGGTAGGTAAATGAAAAATTTTACTGGCTCTGTACCAAGTTCAATATGGCATTTTAAAAAATTTAAGGGCTCGACAGTCTTAAAAAAAAGGCAACTTCATATTTTTTTATCGATCATAAAAATATTCTCACTCTGAGGTAGAAACTTACAAAGTTTGAACCTTGAGCTTTATGATGGGCGCCGTCTGTCAAGTTTTAAAAAATAAAGAGGTGTAGCTTTCTGTCAATCTGCCAACAAATTAAATATCTCAGTCAGGCAGTCGGCGGCAAGCTCCGGCTCCAATTAAGTTAAAAGTGGGTTTGACTCCTGTGTTTTTATTTATATTCGCAGGAGTTTTTAATATGACTACCCACTAGAGGTAGGTATGAGCAGGTAAAATACGTTTTCAGGTTCCGGATTTATTCAGGCTTTCAATAATTAATTATAAAATTCAATAAAATTAGAAAATATGCAGCACTAACTATGAGTGGAATTTTTGAAATTTAAGAACTAGTTTATCTACCAGGATAAAAGGCTGGGAAATAATTAGTTATAAGAAGACAAATTTCCAACAAATCACAAATAAGTATAATATTTTATGAAATACCTTGAAAAGGCAACACACACATGAGCTAATAGGTTACACACAAATTAGGCAATTCGAATCAGCTGATAATTCAAGATGGCGATGTGGGAATAACAAAGTTGAGGACGGTGAAGCTGCCTTCAGATTCAATTCCAATTGATTGCAATTTGAATGGAAATTGAATGTAAACGTGCCTTTAAAGTTGTCAGGTGTATATTGAATTGCTCTATCTAGTACCAAATAAATAGGAAAATTGCCTCATGTAGAAATGGTTATCCCAAAAAGATGCCGACAAACATCTAAACGTTGCAGAGGACATCAAATCAATCGCCCTTTGGTGATAGGTTCATTTTAGCAAATGAACTAGTGATGCGGCAAGACGAGACGGGGCTCTCTCTCGTGTTATCTCGAAGGTTCGAGAGAAAATGAGTCTCTCGTCTCGATGAGAAACCCTCGATACTCTCGTGAGTTTTGAGGTGAGGTCAAGGAAAATAAAATCTCATGTTCCGAGCAGCTAGACGGCAACCTACAAAAAAATTATGAAAACTCTAATATCATAAATTACCATCAATCATCTTCCGACCACGAAACTCAACATTGTTTCTGAAAATTGTTTTACCATTATCGAACCTTGGACTATATATTATGCTTGTATTGGTTATGGGCTGCTTTCTATTGAACTATACGAACTCAGAGCTGGACCTCAATTTCAGATTTCGAATCTCGACCTAGAAATTGCAAATCCCAGCTGTAAATTTTTAAACATTCGTCCAGCAAATTATGCGAACAATATGCAATATTTAAAGTTCTCGAATAATTTCGCTAATGTAAACTATTCAGCCCCCATAAAGTAAATAAATTAAGTGATTCTCGTACATAACTGAAACAATCCGCATTGTTTTGGTGGCCAAAATTAGATTCGCAGCTGCCGCAAAGCGTAACTCGCCACGTGGTTTATAAACTTTTGTTTTGCAATTAGAGTGAATCTTCATCAAGTCGTTATTGGTCATGAAGTTGTTCCTATTTTGAAAGATATGATCGTATGTTTCAAGGCAAAAAAAAATGAAATATTCCAAGTAAGCACATCAAAATGTGCGAATGATAGGACCCCATCTGCTTATAGCTTTACTTCTGAGTAGACATTGACAATGAATGATCGCGAAAGCCAGAGGAAAAACATCTAAACGCGCGTTTCCTTCTCGTATATTGTATTATATATATTTTTACCGGAAAACTGGGGCGTATGTTTCCTGTCAATTTATTTTGAGTAACATTTTCGATTATCCGTAAAATCCCATCAAAAATTCCGCACCGTTTGCGGTTTTTTTTCGAACCGTGCGCGGTCGCCATTTATAACAAGACGATCATCGTCGTTTTCTATTAGGCAAGGTGTTTTTGGGTGTAATTTTTAAATTGGATGGGTAAAAAAAATTGACTTGAAAAGTTTGGAAAGTATTAGTGTTTTTAAAACAACCAATCTCACTCCGATTTCAACTTTGTCCAACTGAAGTTGTTGCGAAAAACAACAGCAAATTCGCAAGATTTACGAAGCTCGTAACGGCATAAGAAAACCAAATTATTTCGAGTCAAGTTGAGTCGCGCAAAGTTGTATCGTTATTATGTCTGACCTGCAATGTTCACCGACACACGGGGTCGTTTTAGATGTTGCAGAGTTACATTTTATTACTCCAACGAGATGCAAGTGTTTGCACGACACGGGCGTCTTAGTATTTATATGACCCCGGAGGACACTGGTTTAGGACTGTTCTGGAGTAGAAGCGACTTAATGTGATTCACTAAATTTTAACTTAATTTAGACGTAGCCAATTAGTGGGATAAATAAATTTTGTATGGTGAGGTTTGAGTTATTTTTTTCAATTATTTGTTTTATATCCGGTTTCTGACCGGCGTAAATAGGGAAAGACGAAGATACATTTTGCGTTCTTCCAAAGGCAACTACTAAATATCCGACCAAAACTTATGTTCGGGATTTTGAACTGAATCATTCGTCGTTTGTTTCCCAACTAATTGAGCTATTGGGAAAAATGCCTTATTTTGAGGTTAAATTACATAATTTCTACCTGTCTAGACAGAGATAAAAACATTTCAGTACTGCTCTAGAACGCCATCTAGTAGTAAAACTTCCAATATGGGTGTATCTTTGCTTGACTTATTCGCTAGTCTCGGATTTTACTGACCGAACAACTGAACGTGCCATAATAATATTTTCTACATTATCCGTTGTTCAATTCAGCTACATCGAATGTTGTTTTGCTTTGAGTTCCTATGCTCATACTGATTTTATTCCTTATATCAATAGGTAAATATATTTACTTATATTCACAAATTTCTTTTCAATATACATACGGAGAAATGATAAATTTTTTTAATTTGTGATAGTGGCCTGCGCAAACAAGGACAATACACACTACTAGGATTGCTTATCGGCCTAGTTTTTGGTAATCGCCGCCATATTGGTGTGTCACCATTTCCGACGTCATAACTAAGTCATCAGCTGTTCGCACTAGCGGTCGTAGTTTAGAATTTAAATTTATGAAAAAAATTATTATTTAATTTTGATTAACATAATAGGTAAAGAGGAATATGAGAATGAGATCTGAAAAAGAGTTGTTTTAGAATGTTAATTATTGTAGTAAACCAAATATGCATAAAGCAAAAGCCCGCGGAATCACAACCTGTGGTGCAAAACTGCCTAGGTCAAAGCAAGAAACGACATGCTGCCTACGTCACATTTGGTGATTTGGCATGGCCGAGGGCTTCAGATCTGTTCCACACAGGCCTTATGAGGGTAGGCTATCCTGTAGTACCTAGTAGTGTGTATTATCCTTGCTGCGCAAGTACCATTTACCAAAGTAGGTACTTTCTTGAACAAAAAGACAAGTTTTCCTTGTGGAATGTTACCTTAGAAAGGCCCTTTGCATACCACTGGCAAAAATAAATAATGTTTGTTATCAAAAAAAAAAAACAATCCATAAAATATTTTTCAAATTGAATTCTCTGTATATTGGAAACAAAACCGTTGATGGCTATGTAAATTTAGATATTTTGTATTAAAATCAACCAATGATCAATTTCTGAAAGATTGTCTACGTTGAATAATCCTATATAAAGTACAATTTCTTCTTTCGTTTCGTCCAATAAGCCATGTAAACATAGTTGATAAACTTCTTCCTGTTAATTCTACTTGCTGACAATGCAACTAAACTTCATACCTTACAACAATGGCCCGTAATAAATACCCAAACTATAGCCTAAAAAGAGGTCAGAGGTAGAAGGAACTTATTTTACTTTTCGATCAAAAATTCAAAAAATTTTTGATTAAAGTAAATATTTGAGAAACTTACGTTACCACTTTTGATTATCTTTAGTAAGGAAAGATCGGATATACAACTTAAAAGATATTGTAGATGGCGTTGTATGCTTTATTTCAGAAATTGAAACAACGTGATTGAAATAAACAGAGGTCTCTATTTTCTTTTTAAAACAATAAATAAATACACGAAACAATGAATGTGGCTAAACCCATAGGAAACGACAGAATAAGCATCGACTATGTCCTCTTTACAAGAAACTATACAAATAGTGATCATAACTAATCTGCAGAGAAGCATAAATTAGGAGCCCCTATGATATAAAGGAAACACAAAGCAAAATTGACAACTAGATGAAAATACAAATATTCACAAAGATGAAGTGGAAAAACACATAGACATCCCAAGTACACAAACATATGATGTGACTAAATAATCTGTAATTAACTTAAGACCGCTAACCTAGAATTCTGAAGACAATTTTGATTTGACGACACTGACGCCCAGAATGTTTCTTCAAGAAACTATCGGGGCTGGTTCCCCTGATCTGAATCATATCGAAGCTAAAGATTTAGGGAGGGGATATTTATACAGACTAAAGCTAAAGGAGAAACGTAGCTGAAGTTAGCTTCATATTCATATTCAGATTCGTGTATATTACAGTCGACCAGATAATTATTGAAAAGAAAAATTAAAAAACAGTGAAATTCAATCAAATACAATTTTTATATTATGTAGGGGATTTCTGGGATTCGGAAAAAGTAGAAATAACCCTCAGGCACATTCGAGGATATTTGCTCCAGTTAAGTTAGGTCTGGAAAAGTTACTACGAGGGAAAAACGATAATTTGTTTGAAAATTTGTGGAAAAATATTGATGCTTTGTGCAATTTTTTTGAAATTTGAGGATGATAGAGTTCGGTTGACCCATAAGCACAGTTCAGAAGAGTTTTTACAGTCAAGTTAGGACTGGGAGATTCATTACGGGGGGAAATCAATAATTTGTTGGAAAATTCGTGAAAAATCAATGATACTTAGTAGAGATTTTTCGAAGTTTGAAAATGATAGAGTTGACCCTAAAGCTGAGTACAGAATAGTTTTTGCATTCAAGTTAGGTCTGGGAGATTCGTTACGGGGGGAAGTCGATAATTTATTGGAAAATTCGTGAAAAATTAATGGTACTTTGTAGGGATTTTTTGAAGGTTGAGAATGATAGAGTAGAACCTAAACCAGAGTCCAAAATAGTTTTTGCAATCAAGTTAGGTCTGGGAGATTCGTTACGGGGGGAAGTCGATAATTTATTGGAAAATTCGTCAAAAATTAATGGTACTTTGTAGGGATTTTTTGAAGGTTGAGAATGATAGAGTAGACCCTAAAGCTGAGTTCAGAATAGTTTTTGTATTCAAG
Organism: Ceutorhynchus assimilis; assembly: GCA_917834065.1. Taxonomy (NCBI): domain Eukaryota; kingdom Metazoa; phylum Arthropoda; class Insecta; order Coleoptera; family Curculionidae; genus Ceutorhynchus; species Ceutorhynchus assimilis. Next base: position 105,681,165 of record OU892277.1, read on the forward strand.
TTAGGTCTGGGAGATTCGTTACGGGGGGAAGTCGATAATTTATTGGAAAATTCGTGAAAAATTAATGATACTTTGTAGGGATTTTTTGAAGGTTGAGAATGATAGAGTAGAACCTAAACCAGAGTCCAAAATAGTTTTTGCAATCAAGTTAGGTCTGGGAGATTCGTTACGGGGGGAAGTCGATAATTTATTGGAAAATTCGTCAAAAATTAATGGTACTTTGTAGGGATTTTTTGAAGGTTGAGAATGATAGAGTAGACCCTAAAGCTGAGTTCAGAATAGTTTTTGCATTCAAGTTAGGTCTGGGAGATTCGTTACGGGGGAAAGTCGATAATTTATTGGAAAATTCGTGAAAAATTAATGGTACTTTGTAGGGATTTTTTGAAGGTTGAGAATGATAGAAAAGACCCTAAAGTAGAGTCCAGAATAGTTTTTGTATCATTAATTTTTGACGAATTTTCCAATAAATTATCGACTTTCCCCCGTGACGAATTTCCCAGACCTAACTTGAATGCAAAAACTATTCTGGACTCTGCTTTAGTGTCTACTCTATCATTCTCAACCTTCAAAAAATCCCTACAAAGTACCATTAATTTTTCACGAATTTTCCAATAAATTATCGACTTCCCTCCGTAACGAGTCTCCCAGACCTAACTTGATTGCAAAAACTATTCTGGACTCTGCTTTAGGGTCTACTCTATCATTCTCAACCTTCAAAAAATCCCTACAAAGTACCATTAATTTTTCACGAATTTTCCAATAAATTATCGACTTCCCCCCGTAACGAATCTCCCAGACCTAACTTGATTGCAAAAACTATTCTGGACTCTGCTTTAGGGTCTACTCTATCATTCTCAACCTTCAAAAAATCCCTACAAAGTACCATTAATTTTTTACGAATTTTCCAATAAATTATCGACTTCCCCCCGTAACGAATCTCCCAGACCTAACTTGAATGCAAAAACTATTCTGGACTCAGCTTTAGGGTCTACTCTATCATTCTCAACCTTCAAAAAATCCCTACAAAGTACCATTAATTTTTCGCGAATTTTCCAATAAATTATCGACTTCCCCCCGTAACGAATCTCCCAGACCTAACTTGATTGCAAAAACTATTCTGGACTCAGCTTTAGGGTCTACTCTATCATTCTCAACCTTCAAAAAATCCCTACAAAGTACCATTAATTTTTCACGAATTTTCCAATAAATTATCGACTTCCCCCCGTAACGAATCTCCCAGACCTAACTTGATTGCAAAAACTATTCTGGACTCAGCTTTAGGGTCTACTCTATCATTCTCAACCTTCAAAAAATCCCTACAAAGTACCATTAATTTTTCACGAATTTTCCAATAAATTATCGACTTCCCCCCGTAACGAATCTCCCAGACCTAACTTGATTGCAAAAACTATTCTGGACTCAGCTTTAGGGTCTACTCTATCATTCTCAACCTTCAAAAAATCCCTACAAAGTACCATTAATTTTTCACGAATTTTCCAATAAATTATCGACTTCCCCCCGTAACGAATCTCCCAGACCTAACTTGATTGCAAAAACTATTCTGGACTCAGCTTTAGGGTCTACTCTATCATTCTCAACCTTCAAAAAATCCCTACAAAGTACCATTAATTTTTCACGAATTTTCCAATAAATTATCGACTTCCCCCCGTAACGAATCTCCCAGACCTAACTTGATTGCAAAAACTATTCTGGACTCAGCTTTAGGGTCTACTCTATCATTCTCAACCTTCAAAAAATCCCTACAAAGTACCATTAATTTTTCGCGAATTTTCCAATAAATTATCGACTTCCCCCCGTAACGAATCTCCCAGACCTAACTTGATTGCAAAAACTATTCTGGACTCAGCTTTAGGGTCTACTCTATCATTCTCAACCTTCAAAAAATCCCTACAAAGTACCATTAATTTTTCACGAATTTTCCAATAAATTATCGACTTCCCCCCGTAACGAATCTCCCAGACCTAACTTGATTGCAAAAACTATTCTGGACTCAGCTTTAGGGTCTACTCTATCATTCTCAACCTTCAAAAAATCCCTACAAAGTACCATTAATTTTTCACGAATTTTCCAATAAATTATCGACTTCCCCCCGTAACGAATCTCCCAGACCTAACTTGATTGCAAAAACTATTCTGGACTCTGCTTTAGGGTCTACTCTATCATTCTCAACCTTCAAAAAATCCCTACAAAGTACCATTAATTTTTCACGAATTTTCCAATAAATTATCGACTTTCCCCCGTAACGAATCTCCCAGACCTAACTTGAATGCAAAAACTATTCTGGACTCTGCTTTAGGGTCTACTCTATCATTCTCAACCTTCAAAAAATCCCTACAAAGTACCATTAATTTTTGACGAATTTTCCAATAAATTATCGACTTCCCCCCGTAACGAATCTCCCAGACCTAACTTGAATGCAAAAACTATTCTGGACTCTGCTTTAGGGTCTACTCTATCATTCTCAACCTTCAAAAAATCCCTACAAAGTACCAATAATTTTTCACGAATTTTCCAATAAATTATCGACTTTCCCCCGTAACGAATCTTCCAGACCTAACTTGAATGCAAAAACTATTCTGAACTCAGCTTTAGGGTCTACTCTATCATTCTCAACCTTCAAAAAATCCCTACAAAGTACCATTAATTTTTGACGAATTTTCCAATAAATTATCGACTTCCCCCCGTAACGAATCTCCCAGACCTAACTTGAATGCAAAAACTATTCTGGACTCTGCTTTAGGGTCTACTCTATCATTCTCAACCTTCAAAAAATCCCTACAAAGTACCATTAATTTTTGACGAATTTTCCAATAAATTATCGACTTCCCCCCGTAACGAATCTCCCAGACCTAACTTGAATGCAAAAACTATTCTGGACTCTGCTTTAGGGTCTACTCTATCATTCTCAACCTTCAAAAAATCCCTACAAAGTACCATTAATTTTTGACGAATTTTCCAATAAATTATCGACTTCCCCCCGTAACGAGTCTCCCAGACCTAACTTGATTGCAAAAACTATTCTGGACTCTGCTTTAGGGTCTACTCTATCATTCTCAACCTTCAAAAAATCCCTACAAAGTACCATTAATTTTTCACGAATTTTCCAATAAATTATCGACTTCCCCCCGTAACGAATCTCCCAGACCTAACTTGATTGCAAAAACTATTCTGGACTCTGCTTTAGGGTCTACTCTATCATTCTCAACCTTCAAAAAATCCCTACAAAGTACCATTAATTTTTCACGAATTTTCCAATAAATTATCGACTTCCCCCCGTAACGAATCTCCCAGACCTAACTTGATTGCAAAAACTATTCTGGACTCAGCTTTAGGGTCTACTCTATCATTCTCAACCTTCAAAAAATCCCTACAAAGTACCATTAATTTTTCGCGAATTTTCCAATAAATTATCGACTTCCCCCCGTAACGAATCTCCCAGACCTAACTTGATTGCAAAAACTATTCTGGACTCTGCTTTAGGGTCTACTCTATCATTCTCAACCTTCAAAAAATCCCTACAAAGTACCATTAATTTTTCACGAATTTTCCAATAAATTATCGACTTCCCCCCGTAACGAATCTCCCAGCCCTAACTTGATTGCAAAAACTATTCTGGACTCTGCTTTAGGGTCTACTCTATCATTCTCAACCTTCAAAAAATCCCTACAAAGTACCATTAATTTTTCACGAATTTTCCAATAAATTATCGACTTTCCCCCGTAACGAATCTCCCAGACCTAACTTGAATGCAAAAACTATTCTGAACTCAGCTTTAGGGTCTACTCTATTATTCTCAACCTTCAAAAAATCCCTACAAAGTACCATTAATTTTTCACGAATTTTCCAATAAATTATCGACTTTCCCCCGTAACGAATCTCCCAGACCTAACTTGAATGCAAAAACTATTCTGGACTCTGCTTTAGGGTCTACTCTATCATTCTCAACCTTCAAAAAATCCCTACAAAGTACCATTAATTTTTGACGAATTTTCCAATAAATTATCGACTTCCCCCCGTAACGAATCTCCCAGACCTAACTTGAATGCAAAAACTATTCTGGACTCTGCTTTAGGGTCTACTCTATCATTCTCAACCTTCAAAAAATCCCTACAAAGTACCAATAATTTTTCACGAATTTTCCAATAAATTATCGACTTTCCCCCGTAACGAATCTTCCAGACCTAACTTGAATGCAAAAACTATTCTGAACTCAGCTTTAGGGTCTACTCTATCATTCTCAACCTTCAAAAAATCCCTACAAAGTACCATTAATTTTTGACGAATTTTCCAATAAATTATCGACTTCCCCCCGTAACGAATCTCCCAGACCTAACTTGAATGCAAAAACTATTCTGGACTCTGCTTTAGGGTCTACTCTATCATTCTCAACCTTCAAAAAATCCCTACAAAGTACCATTAATTTTTGACGAATTTTCCAATAAATTATCGACTTCCCCCCGTAACGAATCTCCCAGACCTAACTTGAATGCAAAAACTATTCTGGACTCTGCTTTAGGGTCTACTCTATCATTCTCAACCTTCAAAAAATCCCTACAAAGTACCATTAATTTTTGACGAATTTTCCAATAAATTATCGACTTCCCCCCGTAACGAGTCTCCCAGACCTAACTTGATTGCAAAAACTATTCTGGACTCTGCTTTAGGGTCTACTCTATCATTCTCAACCTTCAAAAAATCCCTACAAAGTACCATTAATTTTTCACGAATTTTCCAATAAATTATCGACTTCCCCCCGTAACGAATCTCCCAGACCTAACTTGATTGCAAAAACTATTCTGGACTCTGCTTTAGGGTCTACTCTATCATTCTCAACCTTCAAAAAATCCCTACAAAGTACCATTAATTTTTCACGAATTTTCCAATAAATTATCGACTTCCCCCCGTAACGAATCTCCCAGACCTAACTTGATTGCAAAAACTATTCTGGACTCAGCTTTAGGGTCTACTCTATCATTCTCAACCTTCAAAAAATCCCTACAAAGTACCATTAATTTTTCGCGAATTTTCCAATAAATTATCGACTTCCCCCCGTAACGAATCTCCCAGACCTAACTTGATTGCAAAAACTATTCTGGACTCTGCTTTAGGGTCTACTCTATCATTCTCAACCTTCAAAAAATCCCTACAAAGTACCATTAATTTTTCACGAATTTTCCAATAAATTATCGACTTCCCCCCGTAACGAATCTCCCAGCCCTAACTTGATTGCAAAAACTATTCTGGACTCTGCTTTAGGGTCTACTCTATCATTCTCAACCTTCAAAAAATCCCTACAAAGTACCATTAATTTTTCACGAATTTTCCAATAAATTATCGACTTTCCCCCGTAACGAATCTCCCAGACCTAACTTGAATGCAAAAACTATTCTGAACTCAGCTTTAGGGTCTACTCTATTATTCTCAACCTTCAAAAAATCCCTACAAAGTACCATTAATTTTTCACGAATTTTCCAATAAATTATCGACTTTCCCCCGTAACGAATCTCCCAGACCTAACTTGAATGCAAAAACTATTCTGGACTCAGCTTTAGGGTCAACTCTATCATTTTCAAACTTCAAAAAATCCCTACAAAGTTCCATTAATTTTTCACGAATTTTCCAATAAATTATCGACTTCCCCCCGTAACGAATCTCCCAGACCTAACTTGAATGCAAAAACTATTCTGGACTCAGCTTTAGGGTCAACTCTATCATTTTCAAACTTCAAAAAATCCCTACAAAGTTCCATTAATTTTTCACGAATTTTCCAATAAATTATCGACTTTCCCCCGTAACAAATCTCCCAGACCTAACTTGAATGCAAAAACTATTCTGGACTCTGCTTTAGGGTCTACTCTATCATTCTCAACCTTCAAAAAATCCCTACAAAGTACCATTAATTTTTCACGAATTTTCCAATAAATTATCGACTTTCCCCCGTAACGAATCTCCCAGACCTAACTTGAATGCAAAAACTATTCTGGACTCAGCTTTAGGGTCAACTCTATCATTTTCAAACTTCAAAAAATCCCTACAAAGTTCCATTAATTTTTCACGAATTTTCCAATAAATTATCGACTTTTCCCCGTAACGAATCTCCCAGACCTAACTTGAATGCAAAAACTATTCTGGACTCTGCTTTAGGGTCTACTCTATCATTCTCAACCTTCAAAAAATCCCTACAAAGTACCATTAATTTTTCACGAATTTTCCAATAAATTATCGACTTCCCCCCGTAACGAATCTCCCAGACCTAACTTGATTGCAAAAACTATTCTGAACTCAGCTTTAGGGTCTACTCTATTATTCTCAACCTTCAAAAAATCCCTACAAAGTACCATTAATTTTTCACGAATTTTCCAATAAATTATCGACTTTCCCCCGTAACGAATCTCCCAGACCTAACTTGAATGCAAAAACTATTCTGGACTCAGCTTTAGGGTCAACTCTATCATTTTCAAACTTCAAAAAATCCCTACAAAGTTCCATTAATTTTTCACGAATTTTCCAATAAATTATCGACTTCCCCCCGTAACGAATCTCCCAGACCTAACTTGAATGCAAAAACTATTCTGGACTCAGCTTTAGGGTCAACTCTATCATTTTCAAACTTCAAAAAATCCCTACAAAGTTCCATTAATTTTTCACGAATTTTCCAATAAATTATCGACTTTCCCCCGTAACGAATCTCCCAGACCTAACTTGAATGCAAAAACTATTCTGGACTCTGCTTTAGGGTCTACTCTATCATTCTCAACCTTCAAAAAATCCCTACAAAGTACCATTAATTTTTCACGAATTTTCCAATAAATTATCGACTTCCCCCCGTAACGAATCTCCCAGACCTAACTTGATTGCAAAAACTATTCTGGACTCTGCTTTAGGGTCTACTCTATCATTCTCAACCTTCAAAAAATCCCTACAAAGTACCATTAATTTTTCACGAATTTTCCAATAAATTATCGACTTTCCCCCGTAACAAATCTCCCAGACCTAACTTGAATGCAAAAACTATTCTGGACTCTGCTTTAGGTTCTACTCTATCATTATCAACCTTCAAAAAATCCCTACAAAGTACCATTAATTTTTGACGAATTTTCCAATAAATTATCGACTTCCCCCCGTAACGAATCTCCCAGACCTAACTTGATTGCAAAAACTATTCTGGACTCTGCTTTAGGTTCTACTCTATCATTCTCAACCTTCAAAAAATCCCTACAAAGTATCATTAATTTTTCACGAATTTTCCAATAAATTATCGACTTCCCCCCGTAACGAATCTCACAGACCTAACTTGAATGCAAAAACTATTCTGTACTCAGCTTTAGGGTCAACTCTATCATTTTCAAACTTCGAAAAATCTCTACAAAGTATCATTGATTTTTCACGAATTTTTCAACAAATTATTGATTTCCCCCCGTAATGAATCTCCCAGTCCTAACTTGACTGTAAAAACTCTTCTGAACTGTGCTTATGGGTCAACCGAACTCTATCATCCTCAAATTTCAAAAAAATTGCACAAAGCATCAATATTTTTCCACAAATTTTCAAACAAATTATCGTTTTTCCCTCGTAGTAACTTTTCCAGACCTAACTTAACTGGAGCAAATATCCTCGAATGTGCCTGAGGGTTATTTCTACTTTTTCCGAATCCCAGAAATCCCCTACATAATATAAAAATTGTATTTGATTGAATTTCACGGTTTTTTAATTTTTCTTTTCAATAATTATCTGGTCGACTGTAATATACACGAATCTGAATATGAATATGAAGCTAACTTCAGCTACGTAAAGGAGAATCTGAATGTGAGATTTAGGAGCGAGTACCTGGGACAGTTGAAACTGTTTTTGACTAAGAATGGAAATGTACGTGTTGTAGAAATCAGAATAGCTTAAGAGAATGTCTTGACACCTGTACAGCGGATCTGTCCATTAGAAATAGAAAAGGACACTTTTCATGTACAAGCCAAAACTAGTAATCGGGAAGAAGATTGAGATTCTGATTTCATCAAGATGTGTATTATGAAGGATGACGACACGAGTCCCTATAATAACAAACAATTATTACGATGTGAAGAAGAAACCTACTACTACTACCCCAGAGAAATTCTCATGTTGAGTCACTAAAATGGGAATCCTGCGTTCTTCAAGGTGGTAATGTTAAAATTCGTCGAACATACTGCAACAAAACACCTCACAGCCTTGGGAGGAAACAGTTTTACCTTTATTTTATTTTTGATACCTGTAGGTGTTTTGGAGACTTAGCAATGATGATAAGTGAAAGAAGCAAGGAAATATGCTAATGAGAAAAAACTTGGTGCCAGAAAAAGCGAAGAATCCCATAGAATAAAGAAGATAATCGGATAACAAGGGAAAAGTGGTTCGGTATATAGGATAAATCCCCAGTAGCACAACAATATTGGTAAAATATTATATTTACATATTGGCCCAAGAATGGAAACGACAGATTTTTTTTTTTTCGCCCAATATATAGATATTGTAAATATGAATCCAATATTGAAGAAAGATATTGTCCCAATATTGCTAATTAATATGTAATATTGCTTTTAGAGATATACCCAATATTTGTTTTTCAGATTGGCACAATGTATACTTTTTATATAAATCCGATAGTGAATATAAATATTTCTCCAATATTACCAATTAATAAATATGAAATATTTCTTCTAGAAATATTTACAATATTTCCTAGAAATATTTACAATATTTTTTTGGAAAAACACATGTATTTAACCAAAGCTCCAACACCTGCAGACTAGACCGGTTTCCGGCTTCGAGCTTGTGAGCGCAGCACACCAATTTAAAGAAACAGGTTTGAAGGAAACTCAAACACTAGGAAAGAGCAAGGCCATCAGTAGCGCGTGGTGCCCTCTCTCGGTAGTCCTGATTGATATGGAAAAGATACATCTCCTATATGTATATCACCAATATTGGATAAATATTAAATATAAACATGCATAAAAGATATTTCCAAACATGGATTGGATCCAATATTGGATCAATCTTGGATTCACATATTATATAATAATAATATTAATAATGTAGGAAAAAGATTAACCTCCAATATATTACCAATATTGGCTACAAATTGGTAATATTGGACCCATTTACAATATTTTACCAATATAGAATCAATATTTGGCCAATATGGATAAATATATCACTGTTATATTAGAAAAATTTGTTTTGCCATATTATATCCAATATTGGCTTAATAATGCAAATAAAAACATTATCTGTGCATATTGGTCCATTAATGGATACAATACTATGGTAATATTGAAAAAAGTTGTAATGCCAATAATACACCCATTTTGTCTAAATAATGTCAATGAAGATATGTTTTCTGTATAATAGCCCATTCTTAAGTAAATATAATATTACAATGTGGAAAAATATGTATTGCCAATATTGGCTCAATAATGCAAAAAAAAAAAAAAATTTTGTGCTTATCGGTTCAATGATGGATAAATATATCACTGTTATATAAGAAAAATATGTATTGCCAATATGTAACCAATCTTGGCTATATGCCGCCGATAAAAATATTATTTGTGCATATTGGCCCATTCTTGGATAAATATATTATTATAATGATGAAAGAAGTTGTATTGCCAATAAATGGCCAATGTTGGCTAAAAAAATCCAATATTGGGCCAACATACAATATTGGTCCAATGTATCCGCAACATGGGACCAACATTGTGTGCTACTGGGGATTGATATCAATGAATTCATTAGAGAGCTCACACGGAAGAATGGAACAACCATCGGTAAAAAAAATTCGAAAAAATGGAAGGAAGGAAAATTTAAGTAAATATGGTAGAAAACAATCGAAACAAAAACCGGCGAAAGTAGAATCGCAAATTTTCTAGATAAAATATCACTGGACTTAAAAAACAATTCGAAGACTAGTTTTTTAAACCAGCTAAAGGACTGAGAGGTAAGAGGTAGAACAAGGGTGAGAGATGTCAGAGCGAAGAGCGGACCTGGATTCCGAACTCACAATTCGATAGTATCGTCTATCTTCAGGTACTACTTTTGTACGAGTTTATTTGACTTGACACGGTGCATTGTACACTTCGTGTAGCTGCGTTTGGATTGACGCTTGGCGGAGCGAGCAGAGCGATCACGGAGTAACGTGACATCACAGAAAGTGCACCGTGTCAAGTGAAATAAACTCGAGCAAAAGCACCTGAAGATAGACGATACTATCGAATCGTTGGTTCGGAATCGGGGCCTTTGAAGTAGAAGGGACATTCGCCAAATAACATTGGGTAAAATGACGAAAGTACATTGTAGACCATGGAGAAACAAACAAACAAAAAAAGGCCCCAAAGAAATAAGTAGACGATTTGAGGAAACACGATAGATGATCAAGGTTCCTAAAGTTAATAGGTTGCCTGGTAATGGTAAACAGATGACGTCATCAGGAGGATCTAATAAATATTTCCATTATGTTTAGGCATTCCAGATGACGTCATAAAAGTTATCAGGCAACTTACCTCTTTCAAACAACCTTGATAGTTGATGGCGTATGAACTTTGCCATAGGTAGAGCAAAATGGAAGCGCAGTCTACCAACAGATCTGCTATCAATATAGGCTACGGTGGAAGCTGATGGGAGAGATTCATGGGAGGAGAAAATGGACCCAACAGATTTTATCGATAGTGAAAAATAAATGATTCTTGGTAAAGCTAATGTATCGTTTCAACTAATATAATCTAAAAACTTGTTCGAAATATAGAATCCCGCTATTCCCAGTTACAATACCCTAATAAATTAAAATACAAACTTTTAGTAGTTCAAGTCCTCGACCTTAATTCATCTAGGACAAGTTTCAGCATTAATTATAGACGACTCCAGTTTCTTAAGGTATACAGGAGACGGAGCTTGTTGCATTGTCAGAAAACAGGATTGTCTCTGGAAAGTTTATTATAATATTGCGCCGGTATAATTTTGAAGTGGGGCACTGCAACCGAACGCAACGTTTTATTACTCCGAATAGGGTGCATAAGTGCTCCGACATTATCGTCCCTTATTTATATGACCTCAAGCGAGCCTGGGCCAAGATTGTGTCCCGAAATTTATGAACGGGTAGAGATTGTACTAAAGAAAGCTTAAATTATGGCAATTGTGTGGTAAAGAGGTCGCGTAGATAAGGGCTTGAATTTAATAGTTTCTCCGAATTAATTTTAAATGCTCGCCCATTGTTAGATAGAACGTTCAAATTGGGTTCTAAAGTCTTACATGAGACCTTTAAATTTATTTTTGTAACTATAATTTCATCACAAAATATCTACATCTCAATTTTGACATCTGATATGAATATCTGAATGCACTCCAGCAAAATGTAAATTTTCTACACCATAAAACAACGCCAAAATCCATTTTTAAGTTAATAAAGTGTTCGATTTTACTTTGAGTTATATTTTCGATCAGAAATTCATATCACGCTATCCTTTTGCATTATCTCACTTTAGCGAAAAGGAAGGCTGTTTAGGACAAACATAGGCTGATGCTTCTATATTAAGATTAGCCTAAATAAACCTTACGTTTGTTTTGGGGGCTGCTTTATCGGGCGAATCAATCCCTGGACAAGTTCAAGCTTTGAAAGGGTTGAATCTCAGTATTAAACTTGTTCAGTCCGCGATACTTATTCGGGAATCCTTTAAGTCTGTATTATTAAACAAGAAGCTAACTATATTTGTTTTATAACAAAAGAATGCAGACAATTACGAAGCTATACTTTTACCAAAAATACGTAGGTATGGGGTAAGATAATTCCACTTTTACTAAAATAAACACGATAAGCTAAATGACCCGTTAATAAAATCCCACCCTTACATGGGGATTTTAAAATTCCACAGGGTATATCCTTGGCATTAGGCACGAACTCGCTTCCCTATAGCAAAAACAAATTGTCTGTTTTGACTTTTTAAAACTTCGGACCGTTGTTTCTTGCTCATCCAAAATACACGTTTTTTTTTTTTTTTCATGCTGGTTTACGAAATTTTTCGTATGTCAAAACAAAAAGCTCAGCGCAATGACAAAAACGGATAAGTAAGTATATAGGAGAAATCTTTCTGGTTTACGGCTACGCCAGGGAAGGATTTTTGCGGAACAAAAATATGATGAAGGAAATTAAACTTAATATGGGGTGCCGTATTTTTATTGTTTTAGGGGAATCGATAATTTCTACTTCTTCATCGTGTTACAGGATAATTTTTATCAGACGCAGTTCAAATTCAAACCCAAACTTGGTGCGGCCCATGACCTAATGCCTTAGCCGCCAACTCAATAAATTCGTCGGCCCTCTATTATCTCAGGAACTATAGGTCTAACAAAAAAAAAAAAAAAACGTCGGCCAGCTGTTTGAAGAAATCAAAACCAGAAAGATGACAGTTCATGGAACAAATCCGACAATTCGTTTCCTGGAAACAATTTTCAGTTTGGAGAATGATAAGTAGTTACTACAATGTAGGTAATAATGTTGGATTTCAATGTTCGCCGAAGTGTAAACAAAGTGTGCCGAGAACAAAACACCGTCGCCATATAGACGAATTACCAAGATTCAATGTTGGCGACCTGAAAAAGTTAGTAACAAATGATGAAACCATAAAGTATCTACTATCCGCCAGCAAAAAAAGTATTGGGCTGCACACATATCAGTAGGATATGGCCGTCAATACTGAAGTTGGAAACTTCTAGAAAATAAGCAAACATACCTCAGGAATGTTTGACAGTTTCCTATTGATGTGGGTTTTCTAGTCCCCTGTCTAGTGCCTTTCCATGTGGAACATCTGTCACAAATAAGTGGTAGGTACCGGGAAAATGAAGAGAAGAAACAGCTCGAAATAGATTGGTATTCACTAGCGAAATAGGATGGTCTAACTCGGAAAAATGCACTTCGGGCAACTGCACTATGCAGGAGAAGATGGTCACCAATACAGAAATTGATTTACTTTTATAATCGGCAGAGTGAACCAGAGCATAACGAAATTCACTCCAGTATCAGACCGAATGAAAATGCTTCAAATCACGAGCAGCATAAGCGGACTTATATACACAAAAGAACGAATGAAAAGAGGATTATTTCAAGAAGCGTGCATTCAAAAAGTATACAAAATTAGCCGAGAAGTTCAAAGTAGCACCACAAAAAAATTAGTGGATGTAAATGGACGAACAATTACCTGAATACTGTGGGTCGCCTGAAAGCAATATGTTGACAGACAACCGAGAACAGGAACCATATGTTAGTGGAAACTCCGGCCTACCTCGACTAGAACAAGAAATAGAAACCATGATGATGATTTTTATTTTCTTAATCATCTGCAATAATTTTTGTATTTGAAGTAAGAAACTTCGATAACCTATTTAGCTCTTCTTTATCAGTCTAAGGGTTCATTTCTCTTTGCTCACTCACTGGCTTAATATCTCTTATTTTTCAAAGTGATCAAGAACTCGTTCCATGAACGCTGTTTTAAGCATGTTCAAACATCAAATTCATCTGCGGATGTAACACTTTCACGATTAAAAAAGGCTCATTGAACTTTCTATGATCTTTTATGACCCGATCATCAGACATTTTTAAGAAGTCTCCGATGCTGATATTTTATATAGCGGACAAACTAAAAGTCATTTCCCATGATGCAGTGTTTAATAAAACATCGCCTGAATCCCCTAACTTTTTCTGGTTGCACATATAACATAATTTATCGCCTACTAAAACTAATAGAAATCAATACTGTCCCAGCTCTTCCTCTTGCCTTGTCTCTTGTCTTGGGATATTGGTTCGACCGATAAAGGAATTATTGTCAAATTGCGGTCATAACTTAATCCTATCCCGCAGGACGAACGTCCAGAAGAGAAATATGATAGACAATAGGGCGCAGTTTATTTTTATTGGGTCATAAAATTGGCTTGCGTGTGTGGTGTGTGTCGATGGATGTTCGGTGACTAACCCCGCAGAATCTCATAAAATCGACAGTAACTATCTATTAGATCGCGGTAAAAATAGAATTTGCACCACATGTTGGGATTCTTTGGATGCATTTATGATGACGACAGAATTATGCAATTTCCTAGTGCCTGATGTACAAACTATCTAATGGATTTAAGCGCGTTAAGCTTTGCGCTGTTCAGCCAAATCTTCGCATTTTAATTTCAGAATTACCTCAAATTGGTCAAATAAAAATGTCTTCAACTTGTCGCCTTGCCTAAGCGTCTTACCTTGTCGTCGGGCTAAATAATTCTTTAAAGAACGTCGGCTTTCCTCAAGACGTTGGTAGTAAAACAAACTTTGAGAAACATTTAAAATATTCACGGCGGGACGAGGTTTGCCAGCAAAATTAAATTAAAACTCCTCCGAGTGTTTAAGTTATTCCAGACGACGAAATACGCAATGTCAACAAATTTAAATTAGCGGAAGATAAAGCGGTAAAATCCTATCTTGAGCTGCGCGACTAAGAGAATCTATAAATAATATGCATCATCATATGAAGGAAACGAAGATGCGGTTGTTTTACTTTGAACGCCAGACGCAGAGTATTAAAATTATTTCAAAAGGATGAAACGCAATTTATTCAACAAGCTTGTAATCTTGCTTGTAATGATTGCATATTACTCATCATGCGGAAGAAAATTTGACACATTCTGGATAAATTCATGTACCCTGATTATGGCATATTATTAATAAAATTGTTGGAGTTCGTTAAATGAGTACAGCGAATAACTTGCGGTTTTACTTGCAACGTTTTCGTTCCATAATTAGGTTTTTTGAAACTTGAGAATTTTTATGCTTGATATTGTGGAGAAGGGACAAAAGGCGTAACTCGTACTGTGAAACAAAGCACAGCCTATCGTTCCCAATTCAATAGAAAAAGATCGTGTGCAGCGCCGTACACGAGGTAGAAGTGAAACTTCTCAAAAACTATCCCCCATCAAACAACTTTGAAGACTAAGCGATCTTAGCGTAACATTCGGGGTCATTGGTCGGGGTACAGACGAAGAACCACACAAAACGGAGAGGCGCATATGCAGTGACGTCACGAAAGTATCGGTGCTTGACAATAATGGGCAATCCTTTTTGCGCCTATAATCCTTGATTTGTAACAATCAATGACTATTTTTCTCCGTCTGTAATATCATTATTGATAAAATTTCAATATACTTACATAATAATGGTTCACGGATATAATCCAAAAAAAATCACAGCACAAAAATGTATAAATAACGAAAATAATCATTAAACACAGTGATAATAGTATAACAAAAGGAAGACGCGCATCTGTAGTGACGACACAAGGGTATCGGCGCTTGTCAATAATAGGCAATCCTTTTTGCGCTTATGATCCTTGGTTTGTGTCAATCAATCCTGGTATCCTTTCGATCTGAACAAACTGATTGTGATCACATGAGGTTTGTTCGTGAGGCGTCAAAAAACAGCTGGGGCCAATGAAATCGTTTTAAAACCGGATGAAAATTGTTTGAAACAAACCTCAAGTGACTTCGATCAGTTTGTTCAGATCGAAAGAATACACCTAATAGCTGTCTTTTTCCGTCTCTTCACGTTATATCTTTCTACTCTCTCGAGTAACAATATTTGCCCGTGACGCGTTTTTCAAATCACTCTCTATTGTCGTCAAAATATCAGACCGCCGCGCGCCGCCTAAGAAGTTTCACTTCAAAAAATATATTTTTAAAAATCATAGGAACTTTATTAATACCTATACTAAAGTTTTGAATACCCCAATTGAAATAAGTTACATTTTTATTATGAAAATAGTAGGTATCTACTTGTTATCCGCTTGATAACACTGCGAGCGTGACAGTTTTGTTACAATGAAGTTGACAGTAATTCCTTATATAAAGAACATTGTTGCAGTCGGCAATCAGCTGTTTTATGTACAAACTTTACGATACAAAAAAAACTTCTTGAAATTTAAATAAAGGACGATTATCATGTAGGCAGCATCAAGCAGCACGTAAGAGCATTTTTTTATATCTATTCCCAGCTGAGCGTAATTTGTCAGTGAATATGATTGATGATTATGTACCTACCCATCAGAAGACATTTCGTTGAACAACAACATTGGGTTTAGTAAAAGATATTTCGTGGAATGTTAAATGAGGGTAAATTTCATACTGTCTTTGGACGACTTAAGGAAGGTCAAAGATGGCTGCTTGCACTTAATGCTCCTTAGCTCTCCAGAACATAAAAGAGAATAAATACTTGACACCAAGACTCAGTACCTACGGGAAAAAAATTAAGAGAGAATGCTGGAAAAGGGAAAAGAACAGAAACTAGAGAAATAGCTTCACAGTTCTGTGGTTCTGATCATAAAATTCTAAGTGAAAACTATCACCAACCGCTTACAACCAAAGAAACCAGCTGTTGAACATGCTGGGTTGCGCCATGGTTCTAGTACTTCCGACCATCTCCACACCACTGAAATTTTAATTAAAAAAAAGCCAAGAAATACTAACTGGCTTCCGTGCGTGGGCAGAAATCTTACCAAGGCAGACATACATGAAGGATATACTGGAGCGGGTTACAAACTATGGAATTATGAAGAAAATGAGATTTTTTGTTCAAGAGACGTTAAATTTGATGAGAAGACAATCATTTATGACAAAATAAAGAAAAATCAGAAACTAGAAGAGTTTAGGCAAGTAATAGAAGATATTGAAAGTGAACATGACTTGAAAGGAGGAATAAATGAAATTGAAATACAAGAGCAAAATATAACAGAAGATGAATCAAATGAAGATAAAGAGAGTTCAAGTTCAGAAAGTGTTGGAGAATGTTTACCAAGAACAGAGACAACAGCTAAAGGTAGAAAAATCATGTAACCAAGACATTTAATCAAATAAGAGATTTATACAGCATATTGCTTAATATCAGCAAGTGAAGAAGATCCAGTTACGTACGAAGAAGCAATAAAGAGCAAAGAAGGGAAAGTAGCTATTAACAAAGAACTAGATTCACTTGAAAAACTGAAAGCATTAACAGAAACAGATTTCCAGACGGAAAAAGAACTATACAAACAAAATGGGTTTTTAGGACGAAAGAAGATGGAACTAAAAAAGCTAGAGTGGTAGCAAAATGGTTTCAGATCAAGAAGGAGAATCCTTTTGAACCAAACTACTCACCTGTTGCAAGAACATCAACGTTTAGAATTCTTTTTTCAATTGCACTACAACGTAACTGGAATATAAGACAACTAGATATACCTACAGCATTCTTGAATGAAACTCTCGAAAATGAGGTCTATATTTATGCACCAGCCAGGACGACACATTTAATAATTTGCGATTAAAAATAACTTTACCAGATCAAGACATGATTGTTGTTGATATTATAATCAAAAAGTATGGATACTCATCTACGTAGATGACATGCTACTACTAGGAAAGGACACAAT
Organism: Ceutorhynchus assimilis; assembly: GCA_917834065.1. Taxonomy (NCBI): domain Eukaryota; kingdom Metazoa; phylum Arthropoda; class Insecta; order Coleoptera; family Curculionidae; genus Ceutorhynchus; species Ceutorhynchus assimilis. The sequence goes on from OU892277.1 coordinate 105,698,633, forward strand.
ATGTAGAAGACACTGTGAAACTTTTGGAGCAATATTTCCAAGCCAGAGATCTTGAAGAAATCAAGAATTTTTTGGGAATGAACATAACGAGACCAGAAGGCAAGATAAAGATTGACCAAACAAAGCTCATAGAAAAACTTTTAGCAAACTTTGATATGGCACAATGCAATCCAAAAAGAACACCAATGGAGAAAGGATTTCAATATAACGAAGTAATTAAGATACTAGAAGATGTTCCATATCGTAAATTAATTGGGGGACTTATGTATTTAACTACAACAAGAAGACCTGATATTGGCTACGCAATTTCTTATATAAGTAGATTTTTGGATCGACCACTTATAGACACATGGAATGCAGGAAAAAGGATACTACGCTATCTACAAGGTACAAAAGAAATGGGACTCACATACCACAAGAATTCAAATACCAGATATAAATTTACAGGTATAATCAGATGCAGGTTGGGGGACAGACAAAAAAGATCGTAAGAGTGTCAGTGGATGCATAATACTTTATGGACAGAATCCGGTATTTTGATTTTCCAAAAAGCATAGTTACGTTGCGCTATCTTCAGCAGAAGCAGAGTATATGGCAGCGTCAATTTCAGCTCAAGATTTGATTAATTTGAAAGGAATTTTGGAAGATTTCAACATTTCTAGCAATACAATTCTTTATTGTGATAGCAAAAGTTCAATTCTAAAATCCAAAAGTAATGAGAATTCAAAAAGATCTAAGCAGATTGATATCAAACATCATTACTTGGAGGATTTGATTTTGGGTGAAGAAATTAGCATTCAATATGTATCAACTGATCAAAACCTAGCTGGTATACTGACAAAATCTTTGAGTAGAGATTTTTAATTTTCTTAGAGATAAGATCTATGTTTTATAAATTTTCTTTTGATTTTTTATAAGCTATTACCTATTTGAGTACGATTTTTAAGAAGAAGAACCAGTAGTAACATATTCTGGAAAATAATGAATATAATGTAACCTCGATGTATATATGTAACTCACGTTTAATGTAACATAATAAAATAATATGATGCAAGTAATTAGTTAAAAATTTACTCTCATTAAAGACGTAAATGAACGCCCCAGATACTGTAATACAATGAACAACTCTTGAATTGATTCAAGGTATTGACAGCTTATTCATAACATCTATACAGAAATTCCACATTGTTAGTGCAGCTAGAAGACAACACCAATCCCATTTCAATCAGCAGAGTCAGACACTGAGATTTGATATTATCACCTAAACATTCCACGCTGGCAATGGAGGATGTATTCAATAAACTAGGATGGACTAAACATGACATATAAACGACAAACAACTTAATCATCTGTACAATCGTAGGTACCTATTTCCCAACAGTTTTGACGTGAGTCTCAATAGGGATGTTCACTATTTTTCAATTGTAATAAAAAGTGGTGGTTTTAGGTCCACAAAACACGTATTAATCGTTAAAACATCTAGTAACCCTTTATTTTTTCTGATAAATCGAAAACAAAAAAACGAAATTAGCGAGGCTAGCAAAGCGACCCCTTGCGGCGAGAGTACCGCTTGTGACGTCACTGTGCGGAGCGAAAAATCAGCTGGCGCGTTGGCGAGATTTGTTTACAAGTTTACATTGGATTTATTGTGTTGCTGACTGTTGCTTTATCCCAATAAGAAGCTTCATTCACTCCAATTATCTGTGTTTGTGTAATGACGGGAGACTCAAACAAAGTTGAACCGGGTCGAAAAGAGTGCGGTATCTACGTGCGCATTTTTCTACGAGGTGTGAAAGTGTGCTACTTTCCGCACGCAAATCGTTGCGTGAATACGCGTTTTTCACACGCTCATAGAAAAAATGGGCCTGGCACGAGCATAAAGTATCCGCACTTGCGGCTTGCAAGAATTCCGCTGGCTCGTCGTTCATGCAAATGCCGTTGCGTGCGGGAAAGTATAACTTTCCGCCCTTGTTACAGGTAAATAACTATATATCATTGTTCAAATGCAACTATACCTACATCTAATAACGTCTGTTTTACTTCTACACCAATGGACTGGAGCTGATTCAAGTCGACACTTGACCAAACATTCTGATACCATAGTAGATAACGAAATAAACAAAAAAAATAGTAGATAACGTCCACAGTTGGCAGATTATGTGAATCGGCCTTTTGAAAACCTTCCTTCATTTTAGCCATAGTACCTTTTCTACCTTAATTTCGATAAACCCTATAACACAGAGATAGACATGAAGGAGATAGCAGCAATATCAAAATACTTGTTAAACGTTAAACAGACTCTCTCGTTGAATTAAAACCGAACCATGATAATAATAACAATAATATTAATATCAATATTCTTTATTGCCAACAAAAATCGCAAAAGCAACGTCACAAGAGACTGATTCAAGTAGCTAGTAACGCCACTGTACTTGCGCGTGCTAACTCATTACGCATTGTGACGTCAGACAGCGTTTCGTGCGTTTAAACGAATATCAATATTTCGTCTCCGTTTTTCTCATAGAAAATTTTCTGATTTTCGTAAAATTTTGTAGATTTACTCATGAAACGATGCCTAATAATTTGATGATGGTTTAACGGAATTTTTTTATTTTGTGAACATTCCTATTGAGAACTGGTCAGTTGGCAAGGGCATTGAAAAAAATAGGTCTGGAAATGAATATGGGAAGGACAAAAGTGATTACAAATAATTCCGAAGAAGGAAGAGTCACCATTGAAAATGCCTCTTTGAAAAAAGTCACCAAAACTTGATTGTGGAAGATAGACGCTTTAATGGATCTTGAAGAACCAAAAGATTCCACTTTACCTGCAAAGCAGAGTTTTCAACCAATGTGTTTCATCCATGACTAAACATGACTGTCAAGCTTGAAAATTTACCAAGGAAAATGGATTAAAGTTCATCCATAAACTTTGTTATTTTTCTACCTGATATTGCAAACGAAGATCGTACTGACGAGAATTCTAGTGAAGAGGGCTGAATAGACTACCTGGAAATCAGCTGTCGAAATTATGGACTCGCATGAAATCATGATTAGGTTGATTGTTTAGATCAGAACATTGGGCTTCATAGAATTTCTAATAAATGGTACTTTTCATTAGCTTGTCATTGTATTTACATGGCCTTACAGAATGCCTGGCAGGTCGTAGACTTCAAGGAGGAATAATAAATCAATTTCCTTTCAGAAGAGCATTGGCTACTAATTTCTTTGAATCTTATACAAGATCACCTCAAAGAGGTTTTTAAAAATTATCAGCTAATGTGCATGCTAATGCATTAACATGAAACCTCCCCACTTACTGAGCGACTGGTATAAGAGTCCTGGAGCAAATACGACGTTATGATGAGAATCACAAGAATGTCGACCTGCTGCACAGAATAAAGATTCGTTTTACAGCAGAATCACAATCTCTTCGCCAAAAAGGGGAAATTTCAAATTCTTTCCTACGAACAAACCAACAAAATTTGAAGTATAGATAATTCCTGTGCAATTTGCTTTTTAAAATACTCATAACGTAATTTACTGTTATTTGATGTACCTAAATGAAAATATGAAACGTTTTATTAATAATCTCTTATTTTTCTATACATCCAAATATTAATAAAAGTAGAGTAAACAGGATTTTAAATAAATATTAGGTATCTACCAATATAGCCAATAAAGTCAGTCATTCGTCAGTATTGTATAATAAAATGAGGATTATAATTATATCGGTCAGCTAAATCATTATTTACCCATAAATTATTAATATTTGGATATCGATTTATTATTTAAATAATAATTTGAATATTAAAATAAATATGTACGTTATAGGTTTCATTTAAGTCGTATATTTAATTGGGGTAATCAAAAAATATTGAAATATATATCTCATTAAAACATTTTAATATTTTCCCTTTATGTAGACATACTTTAGGAATCAGTAAACATATCATACAAATAAATTTTAGTGTCCAGTCCAGTTGGATTGTTTGTTAAACCGTTCGCGAACAGAGTCAACGAATGCGATTGAATCCTTTATTTGACTACAAAATCTATTATGATCCGTGACTAAAATCCTTTTTGTGTTGACCGCTACAGAATACACACACCATTATGATGGAAGATTAAAAAGGCTTTTTGCTCACAAACTATTCGTTTGGCGTTGGTTAGGTTGCCTCTAATGGCCTTAATGGTTTGTTTTGTTTGAAATAGCATGAAATATACTGCTCTGTAATAAATTAACATCCTACTTATATTTTGACATACGGCCGCACATAGAATCCCTGGTAATCATACGAGTTCAGCGAATGAATGCCAGGGAGAAATTTGTTGCCAAATTTGGTCGAAAATTTTGAAACGCAAGAAAGCCTATGTTTTGAGTTTACCTAGAATTGAACTACTCAACCATAAACGCGCGTTGCTCGATCGACCACTGCTCGATATTTACTGATAAGTGATAATCCGCACGCAGTGGCCGCAAATTGACAGCGCTAACCCTCCCACAAATATTAAGTTGTATGTACAGGACGCGCGCGAAAAGGAAAATTCACTCTGATTCACCCTGTATAATATTTTCTCAGTTTTGAGCTTGTTTGGACATTCGATGGCGACCGCCTCTTTTTCAAAGAAATATACTTGCTAAGCAAATATCGTAATAGTTCAGTAAGGGAGGTTTCCAAAAATTAGGTGTGTATTATCTATCACAAACGAATAAATTAAATTAGATCTTGTATATACAATTTATCTTAACGTAATTTTCCTTCCGGTAACGGTGAAAACCATCATGTTTAAACCTGGATAAAAACCCCTATTACTCGCAGTAAAAGTCTTGCGTATAGCACGCTATCATAATAAAAACTATGGTGAATTGTACTTGCTATAAACTTCTTTCGGGCAATTTGGGCCACCGTTTTAGCGTTTCATTGTAAGAATAGAAATTAATTCCGTTCCGCGAAGGAACCATTAAATTTGGGCTTCTTATCTAGGAAACCTCTTCATCACCACACAATTGCTAACGAATACACTTTTTTTTTATTATACAACGACCGCGCATTTGAAATCACGAATCGTGAAATTTTACTATTACTATTACTTTAATTCTTCCGAAATTTTTGAAATTTATGTTGACACCTTTTTACTATTGGCCAAGAACATAAAATTTTACGCCACTAAACTTGTATGTTATTGATAATTAGGTACTTGTAAAACAAAGTTTCTTGGCTAAATTCCAGGTCATGAAATTATACAGCCAATATTTATTAATATCTTTCTTTATGGTACCGTCTACTGCTGCTTAATTGAATTTAACTGGATCATTATATAGACTCTTAAATTTATTATAAAAGCATCGGCTCATTTCATAACATAAACTGATTCTAAATTATGAGTTATGTGAAAAGTAGAAATATTTCTCATAGCTTTCTTTGAGTACAAAATAAATATGACTAAACACCCCTTCTTGTCTTCTGTTTATTAGGTTTCGTTGACATTGCGTATTCTGACGTCTGGAATAACTTAAACACTTTAGAAGTGTGATTTAATTTCGTGACAAAATTTCATCTTGGCGTGAATATTTTATCATGTACCTACGGCAAATGTCGTTATGTTTACAGAATCTTGGTAAAATTATTTCTTGGGAAATTTGGACGAGAAGATTTACGTCATGCTGGGAATTAGGACTATAGTGATTTCATACAAAAAGAAGCTAATATTGAAGTATTCGAACGAATTAGTTGTTATGAAGTCTCGCCTAATTATGGAGGACATCTAACATTGAACCTTTCTTACCAGTTCGATTTTTGCAGAAACCATTGATAAGCCAACATACCTGAAACAAAGAAATTTTTATTAGTACAAGCTTGTGATATTTTCCATTAAACTTTAGCGCCTATTATGGGACTTATTTCAAAGATTCACTGGACGAACAAGATTTGTAAGCAACTTTTTGATAATTGACTCCACAGCAATTTACAGGCTTTCCTTTATGAATTTCAGCAATTTATAATTAGCTCTGAGATCTGATTCAACCGCTATCGAGTAATACACTTCCGATCAAATGACAGAACGTGATTAAAACCAGGATCCATAGAGAGTAATGTAAAGAAAGCACGATCGAATAAACGCCAAACAAATTACCGATTGCCATCCAAAAAGCAGATGATCAATTACGGAACAAATAAACTTTTATGCGAGTCTTTAATTTTTAATTCACATTGGCGAGAATTAATTATACCAACACGGCTATTGCATTGAATCATTAAAATTTTTAAAACTCGATATCAAACTTTGCGTAGATGATATTGCTTTGTCTATTTTTTTCAATGCAATGTTAGAGCACTGGAGACATTGAAGTTAATAGGTTAGTTGAAATGAAGTAAACTATCAAGAATGATATCATCTTCTAGCATTTATAGAAAATGCTTTTTGCATCCTCCATAGAAAAATGTCTCCCCCTACCAGAAAATCAATACTTGGCTTCCAGGTTAGAGAACGTTTTAACGACATCTTTATTAATTTAAGAGCTTTTCACGGTAAAACTAAATGCATTCCCTTTAATTAGCGATGCTAATGGTACAGGAAAGACTTGTTTTGATGTCTTCAATTAGCTAGCATTATAGAGAATACAGGGGACAAATTCGATTATGAGCCTAATTTGATTTTAACTTTGCGATCACGTAGGATTTCCCAAATAACTGATAGGGTTGTTGTCCTCAATATTGTCGAATAGAAGCTAACGGAGTTATAAATGTTTTACTTAATACTCACCAATATCGAGTAACTTTATATTATATGGATCAAAACGTAAGCATTTAGGAGTTTAATGTTAAATATCCCAGTAGGTGAGCAACTTACTGCCTGCGATTTAATGAACAAAGTTTTGCATCTGGTTTTCCATGATCAATCGAGTTTCTTGTTTGTAATTTAACTTTTATTACTTTGCCCCAATAAGTGAATTTAGTTAGCAAGAATAAACTGAAGTTTGCAGTAATTATATCAAAGGATTTTGGTTCAAGTCGATTTCCAAATTTTGTTTTTGGGTCAATAAATAAGGAAATCCTATGAGAAATGATTCGATGTCTTGCTGGATAAGATTAACCCTCGCCTTACTGAAAGTGGGTCAGCGATGACCCGAAATCTGATTTTCCAGGAATATCTTGCGACTTTTTCTCAGAGATCTTCTGTGAATTCTCCCAATTTATCTCAAGAATATTGCCTTTTGTACCTCTGATTTTTTCAAAAAAACAATTTTTTCGCAGAAAACTTTCTATAGGTCACCAATGACCCGGTTTTGGGATAAATCGGTATGGGTTTCGTGCGGCACGTGACCATATTGGAAGTAGCATAACCTAAAAATTGTTTTTTTTTTTCGAAATTTGCCGTATTGATGCCCTCCTAATCCTTTAAAAAATTGTTCTAATTGAAATATAATTTATTTCCTAGGATAGTACCTATATGTAGACTAGGGTCAAAATACCCCCGTATTGTCCCGTTGTAGGATGTAGAAACAATGCCGCCGAATATACAATATGAACTTATATAAATATCTTTAAAAACCATTAAACAGCAAATCAATCAGAAAAATAACTGAAACAGCGAAAAAATATCAAAAAAAGAAAGCATGATACTCCAACTCCAAACTCCATATAAACAAATGAGATACGGTTAGGTTGTCTTACCTCCAGTGTCAATTTAGTGACGTCACGTGCACGAAACCAATACGCTGAAATCCTCCAACTCGGCAAGTCGTAGCAAGCTTTTTTTTACGTGTATTCGGAATTTCTTGCTTTGTCCTTTAGTTTACTATTTACTTATCTTATGAATAAAAACTTCATTTTGTTGTTTACGTAGTGAAATTAAAGCATAATACAAAAACATGTTTAATTATGATTCCCAAAATTTAATATCCAAAATCACTAAAAAAAAAAAGTTTGTATCTGGGTCCATTTTGAACCTGTTCTGGGATCCCATGTTTTCAAATTACTTTGGGACGGCTAGGGTTAAGTGGAATAAAAAAATATGGCTTTTTTGGAATAAGCCTAAAATAGTGGCCAGCACTCTATGTTGATCCAGCAAGAATTACGCTAGGTATTATTGTCATATGATATGAACAAAATCATCTAAAGGTCTAGTTACTTCAATCTGGCGACTAATGCACCATTGCCATTCCTACACATTCGCCACCTATCAGGAATGGTACATGAAAAGAGAATGTGCTGTGGTAGATGATCAGGATACTTGGGCTGCGAAGGCTTCCTTTTAAACTGCTTTCATCAGTGTGATTTCATTATGGTAGCAATGCTAACAGCTATAAGGTTATTTCAGTTTATATTTGGAGCAAGGTCATGCTAGAACCAGTTTCAGAACCTAGTTCTTTGTCTTTCTAATAACCTGTTCCAGTTTTCAAATTATTTTGAGTGGAATGATTTGAATTATTATTGAGAATGTAGGCCATACTGAAAATCATCCCTGTTCATCTCTTTGTGGAGGCACGGGCCCGGGAGACTTTAGCCACACTCAACGATTGGGGACAATGGGTTCATAGTGGTCTGAACATGGGACATGCAAAGGACGACTGGCTAGAGCCTGACCCAGACTTCTTCAAGCCGAACGGGCTCATCTGATACACAGACGGGTGCGAGAAACAATCTTGCACTGGGTCGATACCCAACGGTATACTAGACTGAGATCTACGCCATACATGTATGTGTGGTCAGGAGAATCTCCAGTTACTCGGGCAAGCATATTTATATATGCGGTCAGGTAGCACTCCGTGCCATTTGCTCAGACAAAGTCAACTCAAGGCTCACGGTTGACAATCATTGAACTATGCTTTGACACTTACTTTGACAAGTGAGGGTGAGGCATCAAGAGCTGGGCTGCATTTAGAAATAACACTCTGGGTGTGAGAGTGACCCTAGAGTTAATCTAAACCGTTCATAAATTGACAGGTGCTTACTCGGAGCGTTGCGTTGGAATCGTTCAGAAATCGAGACTTGACGTGCCCAGAGTGCGCCCAAATTACCCCTTTCAGGGACTAGGTTGAAAAACGCCCCGCGGTTTTTACCGGGTTTGACGTGATTTCAAGGTTATTTTCATTATGATTATTCTTAGTGATTATTAGTGATGGAGTCCTCTAAAGATGGAGTCGGAAAATATGGACTTTGCCGTTGTGTTGAAGAATAACGAGACCCTTGTTGACGGCTTTATTTTCTCCCTCTTTCTACACTGATTCAACAATAGGATCAATTCAATTCCTCTTCACTATCTGGAGCAATTTCTTCAGAAAAAGGATGTTCCAGCAGGACCTCTTTTGATAAGAACACAATATATGCACTTCTCACTGCCATTTTTGAAATTGTAGTGTAGTTGAACTTGCGTCGTAATTCATGACATTTACCGCAACACCCCAATACGTTCAGAAATAGCGCACCCAGAGTGCACTCCAAGTGATGACGTCAGAACACTCTGACAAACAACTACTCTACCTTCACATTCCATTTCTAAACGCACTCCAGTATTTTTCAGTTTCGTCCATGTTGTCCAAGTTGTGAGACTTCCTTTCCAGAATCCCGTATTAACGCCACTGAACTGTCAAGTTTGCAGACGATAACTTTTGTGTTAACTTTGAAACTATTCTGCATATTTTGTGACATCTTTTCGTTTTTCTTTCTTCCCTAAACCATGTCGGAATTTTGTAGTTTTAAAAATCGCGAATGAGCCAACTTTATTCTAGTTAAAGTAGGGTAAGTTTGAGAGTTCTGCATCACCCCGAAAACGTGCCACCCCCGATTTGATAGATAACGTATGGACATTGACATTTTGATTTGATAGATGGCACTGTAATTTAATTTGACATATGACATTTTGATTTAACATATGACAAAATAGACTTAGAGAATTATTGGTCGCGTTCACCATCACTCAAAATGTTGAGTGATTAGTCAGCAGCTTTGTTGAAAAGAGATGAAAATCAGCTCTAAACCAATCAGAACTGTTCTACCTTGTGTATTTCACTTGTTAGAACAAAGCCGCTTACTAATCACTCAACATGTTGAGTGCTGAGTGATGTCAGATCGCTGCCTAAGTCAAGGATAATGACGTTTTCGAGGTGATGCAGAACTCTCAAACTTACCCTGCTTTACTTATCAGATTTAGCAGTTCGATTATCGCAGTTTTTTTGTTTCCATTTCTCAAGGTTTCTATGACTAATAAATATTTACCCAGTTTTCTATTGCGAGTATTATTTGATAAAATGTGCATTTTTCATTTTCCCGCCTTCAACTGAACTCGCCGTTGAAGTTTATTCGATGGTTGCCAAAGTTGAGCACGGTTTTGCCAGAAAATGTTCTGGCAGGTTTAAACTCAAAAATCCACAAATATTATGCGATTTATAAATAATGCCTGCAAAAAAGCTGTTGAGCTTGACACAAAAGAGTATTGATTGAGCATAAAATTATATTGCATTATAATTTATTGAAATATATTTCAAAAACTAAAGGTTCTTGAAATTGAATTATTTCCCGAGAATTTTTCCCTTTAAATCCTCGCCGCCATTAATTGAAGACATCCGGACAAAGCACTTCAATGACTTTCAGTTTTATCGCAAAAAGCCCTTGAAATAATAACGAGGTCATTAAAATGCACGTTTTCCTTTAAAGTCGGTTATCGATTTGCCATCCCATCGCGAACATTTCGAAAGTAACGACAGAAGTGGCCTCTGGTACGTGGCCGGTCGTTATCTGGCTCGAATAGTGTACCAAAGTTAGATAAGTTAAGCTCCTCTTCATAGGAGTAGCATTAATATGGCAAAAACTTCTGAATGCTGTTTTTGGAAGTTGCGCTAGAGTTTGGAGATTAAGCGCAGTCGAATGCGAATGGGGCCTAATAGGACTCAAGTTTTGGATAGTTCAAAATGAGGGTTATAGAAAATTACAACTAAAATGATAGCGATAGAATTATTGGAATTAAATGAATTAGAAAACCTTCGAATTCTTTAATCCTTACTGAGTGTTGAACTTTCACTAATATTTTTTTTTTTTGTACTTTCATTAAAAAATTTCGTTGGATGGAGTATTATTGTATTATATTATTTTTAAAATCAGAAAGTAAGGAACATTCTTCACGTCCGACTCCCTAAAAACAAGAAAGGAATATTTATAAGAAGACGAAGGAACATTTTTTGAATGATTTGAGTGATAATTTATGTTGAACACATGTTTATTCAGCCTCGAGCGGTGCCACCCATCGCGGAAAGCTTGGACACTTGAGTCCGAAACAGGATGGGCACTTAAAACCATGTAAACTCGGAGAGCGAAATAGAAATGGAAGTCGGAAATGCCTTCTATGATGAAATTTACGAAAAGGTCGTCGAGGAAAAAGAAGATTCTGAGGGCGCCGATCTGTGCACGTGGCAAACTCAATGTCGTTTAATCAATGAATTATAAACTACACGTACCTGGAATGGATCCGACTGTTGTCGGATATGGCATTTGTGTCTCTCTTAGTGTCAAAAGGTAGCTATCAGTGGGGTAAACCTTTCTCTCTCTAGTTCGTTGATGTTAGATTTGGTATATTCCTAACCTCAAATATAATATTTTTTAGACAAGACATAATAAGCCAATATTATAAATAGAGATAGGCATCCCACACATGCTCCATCTCAACATGCCACAATGTTATAGATTGGCGCGACCATTCCATCCAGGAATCCAGGTACGTGTAGTTTATAGTTCATTGCGTTTAATACGTCCGGACGAGCAGTGCAGTTTCGGACGCAGTGCCTGCCAGAAAGCACCCAACGGTAACTTTCCAAGGTACCAGCTAAGAAATGGTCAACAAAAGAATTAGGTCAAGGAAGAACGACTACGACAATAATACCCCGCATCATGGGGAATAACAAGGTATCACCAAGGTCGTGTCGGATTACAAGACGCGTATCAAAACCCTTGATAAGAACAAAAACGCCTACTTCACCAATAACCCGTGGACAAATGAGTCGAGGAAATATTCGCCGAACTGAAATTCGGTGTCGCTAGAAGTCAAGCAACTGAAGAATTAACGCATCAATAATGCGTTCATGCCTCCTGTTCTTTGACAAAACGGAAGAGTCGAATATCTGGAACTGGAACAATAATCAAGTGCGGTGCTATTCTCAATAATGGATAATTCCGAACTCAACCCACCTCACACGCAACCAGTGGACCAGCATAACGAAATCTCAAGAATTGCTATCAGGGCTCCACCATTCTGGAAACAGAATCCCGCGCTATGGTTCATGCAATTAGAATCGCAATTTCAGATTGCCACAATTGCATCTGACGACACAAAATACCATATAGTGGTTGGAAACATAGAGCCTGAGGTTCTTGAACAGGTTAGTGACCTTAAACTAGCATCACCCGCGATCGATAAGTATCAAGCTCTTAAAGCTCGCCTAATCGATTGTCTCGCGGACTCTGAACGACAAAGGCTAAATAAATTGCTCACGGATACAGATTTTGGACACCAAAAGCCATCTCAAGTTTTACGATTCATCAAGGAACTGGTCGGGACTGGCATTATCGATGAATTTGTCAAAGTAATGTGGTTCCAGAGGCTTCCTAATCACATGCAGGCTATTTTAGCCACAAGTGGTGAAGATTTAACCTCTCTCCGTCATGGCTGACAAAATTCAAGACTTATGCCCTAATTCATCCATAAACTCTATTAAAACTAACCGTAACGAAGCCTGTGCAGTAGAAGCTTTAACTGCTAAAATAGAGACCTTCCCTAAAGAATTTTCTAAATTCAAATCGACAAACTGGTACAACAAATAAAAGCCACGATCAAGACCGTCATCACCTTCTCGAGGAAGTAGCTATTGCTGGTATCATCAGAAATTCGAAAACAAGGCGAAGAAATGTGTTGCACCATGCACATTTTCGGAAAACTAAATGGCTGGGCATGTGACGCGGCTAACATGACCAGAAACCAACCGAACTGTCGCCTTTTTGTTCATGATAAAATTTCCAATATAAAATTTCTAGTGGACACGGGTGCCGACATTTCAGTACTTCAAGTCAAAAATAAAAATTCCAAAGCAACTTCCTATCCGCTTTATGCTGCAAACTCAACAAGAATTTCCATTTATGGAGAAAAACCCATCAATCTTGACCTGGAACTTAGAAGAAATTTCAAATGGACTTTCCTAGTAGCGGATGTAGAAAAAGCCATTATCGGTGCTGATTTCCATCTCATCGTTGATGTGACTCATGGCAGACTTATTGATGGACAAACCAAGCTCTCTACAATTGGAACTATTTCTTGGGATCCCCATATGAAGGTAACCACGTTGTGAGACGATTTGCTTCGAAATTAACCAGAAATCAGGCAACTTCTGCAGAAATTTCAACGTCTCACCCATCCAACATCAATGGAGGAAACTCCCAATCATGGACTATTCCATGATGGGGCATCATATTTCAACCCAAGGACCTCCGGTTGTAGAACATCCTAGACGCCTTCCTACAGACAAACTCAAGGTAGCAAAAGCTGAGTTTTCTTTCATGGTGGAACAAGGTATATGCAGACCATCCAGTAGACCTTGGTCAAATCCTCTGCATTTAGTACCCAGAAAATCCAGGGAATGGAGAACATGCGGGGACTATAGGAAACTGAATGCCATCACAATCCCAGACAGATACCCTATAGCTCACATCAAAGACTTTGCTGCGCAACTTTCGGGCAAAACAGTTTTCTCCACGCTGGACCTCATACGACCATATCATCAAATGCCGGTAGCAGCTGAAGACATTCCAAAGACTGCAATCACTACACCATTCGGACTTTTTGAATTCACCAAAATGACATTTGGATTATGCAACGCAGCACAATCTTTCCAAAGATTCATGAATCAAGTCCTCAAAAATCTTGAAGACTACTGCTACACAGACGATATTTTGATTGCTTCCAAGAACACAGATGAGCATCTACAACACCTTGAAACTGTTTTCCAGAGACTCAAGGAAAATGGACACAAAATCAACCTAGCAAAATGTGTATTTGAAGCCAGCAAATTGCAATATTTGGGATATAACATCACTGCGGAAGGAATGAGCCCTCCACAATCAAAAGTAGAAGCTATCCAAAATTATGCCAAGCCCATGAACGTGAGAGAGCTCGGAAAATTTTTGGGAGTCATAAATTTCTACAGAAAATTTTTCAAGGGTGTCAGCCAAACATCAAGCCATTCTTTGTACTTATTTGCAAAATGCAAAGAAGAATGATAAAACCCCTATAATTTAGACCGAATAAGCAGAAGATGCTTTTCAAAAAGACTTTATTAATGCGACTTTGTTAGCATATCCCCAAGAGAATGCCCCTATGACTTTAACTACCGATGCCTCAGACAAAGCAATTGGAGCAGCACTTGAGCAACTGCAAGACAATCTATGGAAACCGCTTGGATTCTTCTCAGAAAAGCTAAGCCGAGAGCTCAGCTGAGCAGAATTATAGCACATATGACAGGGAACTTTTGGCAATATATTAAGGCATCAAACACTTCAGACACATGCTAGAGGGTAGAAAATTTGTGATTAAAAGTGATCATAAACCACTTATTCGCGTTTTTTCGCAAAAGTCGGACAAAACATCTCCTCGCCAAGCAAGACAGCTCTATTTTATATCACAATTTTGCACAGAAATTGTCTATGTCAAAGGCAACCAAAACATCGTAGCAGATGCTTTCTTTAGGCTTCTTAATGTAATTTCCATGCCGGTCATTGTTTCGACAGAAGAAATTGCAGAAGCACAGAAAACTGATCAAAAATTGCGAGAACTGTTACAAAGTTCCATTCAGCAAAATTCGGCCATACATCCCAAAAGTTTTGCGAAGGAACATTTTCGATATGGTACACAACTTATCCCATCCCAATGGACGAGCAACAAATCGACAAATTAAACAAAAATTTATTTGGCCTGGTGTAAACAAGGATGTTGAGCTTTGGGCTCGCCAATATCTTAGATGTCAACGTTCAAAGATACGACATACTAGAAATCCTATTGGTCAGATTACTTCTGGGAGCAAGCGCTTTGCTCACCTGCACATTGACATTGTTGGACCTCTACCTGTCTGCCAAGGATTCAAATACCTCCTGACTATTATTGATCGTTTTTCAAGATGGAGAGAAGCTATTCCAATTCCAGACCAAACTTTAGATACAGTTGTCTCAGCCTTCTACACAAATTGGGTAGCAAGATATGGATCACCTGAAACTATTACAACGGATCAGGGTCGATAATTTGAAGCAACCTTATTCCAGGCCTTAGCAAGACTGATTGGATGCAAGAAAAACAGAACTACTGCCTATCATCCACAAACAAATGGAATGGCAGAAAGATTCCATCGCTCCCTGAAAGCAGCCGTGTCATCAACAAAGCAACAATTGGATCCAAATCCTTCCAATAGTACTTTTACGTTTGAGAACTGCGTATAAAGAAGACTTAAAAGGAAGGGGAATTCTTCATGGATGGAGAAGAAAACTCCCAACCTGAAATCTTCATAGAAAAATTCAGAGAAGATATGAGAAAAATAAGATCATCTCCGGCAGTCCATGGAAACGTCATGCAGACACGTTTTCCAACACAAAGACCTTTCAACGTGCAATCACGTGTTCCTCAGAGATGATAGCGTTGGGAAGCCCCTACAACAATTTTATACAGGGCCGTATGATAGATTGAACGAAAAAATTTACATTGTCAAGATTAATGGAGAATTGAAGAACATCTCAACAGAACGTTTGAAGCCAGCCTACTGTGTGGTCGACGTCGATACTCCAGCCCAACCTTTGCGAACATATGAAGGTCCAAAGACTAAGGCAAGTTAAGTTCATTTCGCTCCTCATTCAAGTGACTCTATTACTAGGGGGGAGTGATGTAGGGATCTGCAAACTCAAGTGGAAATCCACATTATCGGCAATAGCGCTTTCGACGATTTGAAAGCTAATCGTTTTCGATCGACCTATCGAAAATCGCAGCCGGAGACAGGTGACAGCCTTCTGGGTCCACAGATGTTAAAAATAATCACTTTTTGTTATCACCAGACAGCGCCATGGTTGTAATTAATGTTTTCTTAATAAAAACCTATTTTTTCTTAGTTAACTCTGAGCTTCCAATTGTTGTACTAGTATATTATTATTCCTACCTAATTGGAACAACGAAATACAACTTGCGCCATCTATCCTTTTAAAAACCATAACCAACTGTGTACCTTAGCTGAGCTTTCAACAGTTTTGCTTTAGGTTTTGATGCGCACCAATACCGATTTGTCTCAGAACAATCAATTATAACTTTCAAGAAATGCCGCAGGTGAGTGTTCAAAAGCCAAGTCACATGATAATGAGATTTTCTAAATGATTATGTACTTTCACGTGAATTATCTCAATTCTGGAAATTGGAGGTTCCTGATTGAAAGATCTCGTAGCCTGAAGTTCTGAACTGAAACAGAACACCTAACTTTTCGCATTACTTTTATTTCACATTTTCGACCAAAACATAAGCTGTCAAAATAAAAATGATAACTGATTTCCTGCTGTAGTGCTCATATTGACAAAAGTCTGGAGCGACCTTCAAATTTGAAAAATCGGCGAGATCGTTAGGATTTGCTACACTTTCCGTAAAAACTATAAAAATGAAGCTTTTATTATTAAATGGCCTAAGAGAATGAATACAGGACTTCGCTGTTAATCCCTCAGCTAAATTGTCAAAATCATGTCCTGATTCAATTGAATATATCATGGTTTGGCCCATTTCCAGATATCCATGAACATTTTTTCGCTGACGCCCGGATATGATCAGCACCAAAATTAAGTGCTGATGTCGTAAGCGATTTATGTGACAGTTTTTTTACAATTTTTAATAAAAAAATATCCCGACGCTACGTGACGATCATAATTCATTGTTCCATCCAGCAATGCAGCCCGGGGAAATGTCAATTAGGTGATTGACTTGCGATGGGGATTATTAAATTGGCATGGAAAATATGGCTCGAATTTTTAATTGGTGTGGATTAATTTTCCGCATAAATGCAATAACGATGGCGATTCAGAATTCAGCTCGGTCGCGTTCATATTTAACGTGGCATATGGATGTTTTTATAAGAGAACTAACTAAAAAAAATTAAAGTTGATTATTTATGATACGGAAGTTATACCTACTATGGAAGCTGAAGCCCAGCCATTGTTTCAAAATTATGGCCAAGCAAAGTTTCGTTAAACGTTTATGTGATCAATATAATACAACTTCTAGTTTGCAATTTCGGGAGTGATTAGGCGCCATGTAATGGGTAATCGTTGGTGCGTGAGCGAACTACTAAACACCTGACTCGGACTTTGTTAACAAATTGGCCGGTATTTATTGAAAATGGCCGAACCGAGCGAACATATATATTTCGCCCCTGTATTGATCTCGTGGCAAAGGGTTTTTGATGCCACCATAAATTTGTATATTTGTCTATTGATTTTTGGATTTTGGGTATAATTTATCTCATATTAAGAAAGGTGTTATCGTCTCTCGAAGCAAATCTTATAATTTTTCCTTCGTTGATCAGGTTTCTCCTCGCAAACCATCAATCTATTACAATCCTGAGTTTTATTAGGTACTTAAACTTGATTTTCCAGGTCCCTTTTTTTGCTAGTGCCTAAAAATTGCTCAGGGAGAAGATATTTACGGATACAATAGGAGTCCCTAAATCCAACCGAATACGGTAAACCGCAACAATACAAAACCTCGCCAATGAAAAGGGCGAAGATTTAATCAGCAACTTTCTATTCCAAACTTTACTAGGCTCGGAATAAATATCTTCGTGCCCGGCATACTGACATAGCGCGCGATGTAGAAAATGAACCCCGGTTCGTCTAGTATTTTGTGTTTTCCAGTTTACATAGAGGGTGCATTTTTTATATACCTTTCTGATAGTATCTATCATAAAGCAAAATATTTGCCCGGATGTTCTGAAAAAAGCCATTTTAATTTCCATCTTCAAAAAAGGCAATCCCAACTTAGCTGAAAATTCTAGGCCGATATCCCAGCTGCCAATTATTTCTAAAATATTTTGAAAATGTATGGCTCTGCAATTGTTCGGCTGACGTCATTTTAGAGTCAATTTCGTCCGCGACGTTATCTTAATCAAAACCTGACGTGATTTATGGCGATCCTTTTATGACGTCATGTACACGTTGACGTTACCATCGGATGACTATGATCGAATGATCATGAGGACTCGGCTCGGCGCTCGCCGTCCATTTTGTATTCACGTTCTTTCATTTCTCTTGTTCGGTACATCTGGTTGTACAAACA
Organism: Ceutorhynchus assimilis; assembly: GCA_917834065.1. NCBI lineage: Eukaryota > Metazoa > Arthropoda > Insecta > Coleoptera > Curculionidae > Ceutorhynchus > Ceutorhynchus assimilis. Next base: position 105,716,968 of record OU892277.1, read on the forward strand.
ACTTGTGAATATATTAAAGAATGAAGGCTTTCACGGCGGGTCAAATCTGGTAAAAACGTTTTTTCCGGACTATAATGTCGTTGTCCAGTAATATTTCCACCTATCGTTTCGTCTACTGCTGCGGTAGACATCTTCAGAGGCGGTGTGGTAGAGGACGAAGTGTTCTCTTCCGTGTTCCTCCGATGACTGGATTCGACGTTGTTGGACCTGCGTTATATATATCCAGGGTTGTGGGCGTGGCTTGTATTACGCTATTTTCCTTGTTTCGTTCTCGGAAAGGAAGGGTCTTCGTTTTTCGGAAAACTGGCAACCAGCTTCTGTTAAGGTTCATGCCCTCTTCTTTTCTTTTAGGTTGTTGTGGTGTTTCTGTATCTCTATGGCTTCTCTGTGGAGCCTGGTGTAAAAATGTTTGCTTCTTAAGTTCGCCTTACGAGTCTAGCACTATGGAAAGAATGCGGATAAAAAAATTGCAATATTGCCTATTTGACTTCCAATAGAAAATACCTTAATACTTATCTACGTTACACACCTATATTTATAAGGAAAAAGTAATATTTAAAAAAGCTGCGTGCAGGCCTATGACAGGCAGCATAAAGCTCGAAATGAATGGTGTTATTCCCCCTTGCCCTTCAGACGTCGTAGTGCTAGACTCGTAGGGCGAACCATATTCAGTGCTCGAGTCTGGTCGAAACGAATGACATGGTTTGTTTGTGTTAACACGTGATCGGCGATTGCTGATCTATCTATATGTGCCTGCTGACAGTTTCTTTTGTGCTCTTTGACCCTGGTGTTGATAGAGCGTTTGGTTGTTCCTACATGGACAGATCCACAGCGTAGGGAATTCTATAGACGACAGCCTTTTCAAGAGGTGCCCTAGGATCCTTGGCCGATCTTAGACTTTGCTGAATTGTTCTTGTGGGCTTGTTGATGGGCTTTATGTTGTGTTTTTCTAGCGTTCGTCCCATGCGATCTGCGACATTTTTGATGTAGGGAAGAAAGACTCTCCCTGCCACCTGTGCTGGTTCCTTATCATTTGTGCTGTATTCTTGGTTCTATTGAATTCAGATGATTAGGAAAGTTTTCGAGCTCTGCCTGCCATGGTTCCAAACAACAAAAGTGTCATCCACATAGCGAAACCAACAAGTAGGTTTCTTTGTCCGTTCGCAGTGCCATTTGTTCAATGTGTTTCATGTGGAAGTTGGCGATAACCGGACTGAGTGGACTCACCATTGCGACTCGATCTGTCTGCTCAAAGAATGTATTTTGTCATTGGAAGTACGTAGTCGTCAGAGAGTGGTGAAATAAGTTGTTGATTTCTCCAAATACCATCCTAGGCAAAAGAGGGGAGTCATTGAAATTTTATCTGACAGGGCAATCCGAGTTGGGAACCCAGATACCTTCAGGACGAGATGCAACACCTAAAATCAGCACTTGAAGGAAATGGGTACTCCAAGCAGGAGATGAATAGAGCTAGAAGACCGAAACAGCAACAGCACACAAATGATAAAGAGCAAGCACAGGTGGCAGGGAGAGCCTTACTTCCCTACATCAAAAATGTCACAGATCGCATGGGACGAACGCTAGAAAAATACATTAAGCCCATCTACAAGCCCACAAGAACAATTCAGCAAAGTCTAAGATCAGTCAAGGATCCTAGGGCACCTCTTGAAACGGCTGGCGTCTATAGAATTCCCTGCTCTTATTTATCTGTTTATATAGGAACAACCAAACGCCTTATCAACACCAGGGTCAAAGAACACAAAAGAAACTGTCAGCAGGCACAAATAGATAGATCAACAATCGCCGAACACGTGTTAACACAAACAAACCATGTCATTCGTTTCGACCAGACTCCAGCATTGGATAGGAGCAAACATTTTCACACCAGGCTCCACAGAGAAGTCATAGAGATACAGAAATACCACAACAACTTCAACAGAAAAAAAGAGGGCATGAACCTTAAAAAAAGCTGGTTGCCATTTCTCCGAAAAACAAAGACCCTTCCTTTCCGAGAACGAGACAACAAAAATAGCGTAATACAAGCCACGCCCAAATAACGCGTGTCCAACAACGTCGAATCCAGTCATCGGAGGAACACGGACGAGAACTCTTCGTTCTCTACCACACCGCCTCTGAAGATGTCTACCACAGCCGTAGACGAAACGTTAGATAGAAATATTACTCAACCACGGCATTATAGCCCAGAAAAAACTTTTTTACTAGAATAATAATTATTATTAATGTAGGTGATTGGTGCTTCAAAGTAGTCAGAGTACCATACGATTCATTTTCCTGGTTTCCTGGCAGGATGCAGGATGATTTACGTAGCCCACTCTTTCAGGTGGATTAGATTATAATAATAATTCTGGGTCGATGTACATAGCTCAGGCCGAAGTTGAATGTGATTGTATGTGTGGTTAAATTATTTCATTTCTCACAAGGATTTTAAGGATTCACCATTTATCAGTATCGAGATATTCACGAATTTTCTCTTCTTACTGCTTCCAGAACCTTGCTTATGTCCGATAAGAAAGGTGTATTCAAGTTGTGGAAAACAAACATGTTTTCCAATATACATAATATACATTTGAGTTTTGATTTTTTTATAAGTTAGGTAAGAATTAGCAAATGCATTTGGGCGTATAAGCCTGATCAAATAATTCTCAGATTTTGATTTTAGAGCAAACCTTACTGGAGACGCTGATCAAACTGACATACCTATTATAAGGACGTCAATGGTACCATATTTCAACCGCGACATGACTGACATATTTATGACGTAATCCGACGGCATTGTTACCATTGTAAACTACGTCTTTTTCAAGTCATAAAATCATTATTTTCACTTCATTTAAATGACGTCATTTGGTTTGTAACATAATCACGTGCTCCTATCGTCTTCTAGACGTTTTTTGAAAGGTGAAATTCTGTTCACAAAATATGACGAAAAAAGTCGTCAGCTTGCTGCTTGGGTGGCAAGATTTTTAGAAGCAAGTGGTCTTTTTGTTAAGTGATATATTGAATAAAGTACCTATTCTACAATATAATTAAGTGCTTTTCAAGTTCTTATAATGCGCGATCAATATTCCCAATACTTTGCGTCATACCGCATTACTTACACAGTTTTCTACACAAAATATTCAGTAGTAAAATTATACGTAGTTATGGTGAGTTAATATTATAAATTACCTACCATTTATAAAATTCCCCAACTAGAAACTACTAGTATAGTAGGAACCAATACAAACATTATTTAAAAAAAAAAAAAAAAACAATACATATTTTGTGGAGCATGCATCTCCTGCTGTCAATTCTAGAATAAACTAAATCCCACCGCCCTCCCGTCCGGCATTTCCAAACAATATAATTCCATCCCTTAATCCCTTTTCAGGATTCGCCAGGGCATATTATACGTATATCAGTCAGTGGTTTTCATTGCTAAATGCACATGAAAACGATAAGTCACGTTTCCATGTTTGCTCTGGTCGTTAGCCGCGCATCAGATGGGCGAAGTCGGACATTCCATGATGATCTTTCCATTCCCATACACTTAATGTAAAATCCATATTATATAATATACATGTCACGTTTCGAAGACGTATTTATATTGTTCGGGAAAACATTTATGGAATTATGATTGAACATTTACAGCTGAGATAAAGGAAAAGAGAAAATGGAATACCGATTTATTTTGTATCATTGGTTTTGTTTATTGGATAGTTTTCATAAGAGAAAAATCATTAGACTGGAAATATTATTCATATATGGGAAAAGTCATATTTTCTATTCAATATTCATGAGTTTTTACTATTACACTCTCCACAAAATTATTATTTGAGAGTTTTTATTGCGTTTGGGTTCATACCAGAAACTGAGGAAAATATGTACACCTACATTTATAAAACACAGCTCACTCTTCATTAAAATGAATATCTAGAAACCAACCATCAAAGATACAATATTTTCCTAAATGATATTCTTACTCACAGTTTCATGAACCTTCAAGACGTTGTTTTTTTTAAACAGATTTTTTATTAATATGAGCTTCTGCTGCAAGAAAATCCATATTACCAGTTCATACACAAGTATTAAGTACCTACTCAAATATTACATTTTAGTTTTATTTTATAATACGCGTACAATTACTGAGATAATCCACGCACATAAGATAAGATAACAAAGGAAAACACATTAACGCCATCTTGAGAATGTTTTAATAACAACAACAACAAACTCCTAGTTAAGAAGCTGGTACGTATTTTAAAACATGTCTCGATCCGACTTCTTTTTTCCCTCAAAGTTACTAGATCGAAATCGTTAGATTCGATTTGCACGAATCCTATTTACGATTGCCGGAAATAATCGTCTCGTCTGTCGATTTGCTTCGATCTAAATCGGTTTGTAAGAGGAAATTTCAATCATGTAAGAAGTAAAAATTAAATTGGTAAATCCATTTAGTTGATCATTTGTGTTTTCCGCAAAAGGATTTCCAGATTTTTCCAAATGGTGAGCTAATTTATTGAGAGATTTAGGAATAGTGAGAGTGTTTTTTTCATTTTCAAAATCTCTACTGGTGCAAAACCTTATAGACAGAGATTGACTCGACAACAAAACAAAGGAACAATGTAATCTTAAACTAGGAAAGTGAAAGTTTATTATCCAATAGCATAGCATCCTTTCAGCTAGAAAATTTTTGCAGGCAATTTTGAAGAACCGAGAAACAAACAAATGAGATCCAATTATCCTTGACGAGGACTCCTACACCATTCGGTCACTTTAGGGCAATACAAAGATCACTGGTGTATTTCACGGGGATTCTTTTTAGAGTTTCCAGGCGCAATTTAGTATTGTAGTTAGGAACTAAATTTTTGTTAGTCTCTTAAACCGCCTTGTTAAACTTGCCATTATAGAATTACAATACAAATCAAATAAAACGAAAAACTACTTAATTTAAACGGTCGCTATTCACTCGGAGATTTACTATGTTCCGAAAGATCGTGCTCTGCAAATTTAAAACTTACTCTCCCTAAAAAAAAGTTAATTCCTCGATGCATTTTCAAAATTAACTACGTCGTGTCGCAGGGGGGTTTTGGGCGGATTTGAAAATTCATTACATGCCTAATCTGATGCCGCTGGATCGGAGCCCAGAGCCTTTTTGAATAACAGTAGCGTGCCCCATCAAGTATTTGTCTTTTGCTTGCCACGTCGTATATTTAGATCGGTCATAGGACTGTGAAACGGCAAACATTCGAATAATTAAAATAACGAGACCGATCGGTAATGAGCCTTTCGAATTACTTCTGGTTATTTTTGGCGCATAAAAATAGAGAATTTTCCACGTGTCTAATCTACATTTAGAAGTTACCAGTGGCTAATTATCACTCGAGTAAGTTTCTTCTTTGCCTTATTTTATTCAACGCTAGCATCATGACGTTTTATTTTTAACCTCTTAAATCATACATTTCAATTACACTCCTGAACATGAAAAGCCGGACAAACAAAATTTTGTTAAATTTCAATCTTAAATAATTTTTTTTCAATTTTGCATCGAAATTGATCATTTTTTGTCAAATGGTAGGCGCGTTTATCTTGATCATTATTTAATATTGTGTTTGCAAAAAGTTCGAATGGATTTGGTCTTACACAGGGTGGAACCATAAGTTGCATTTGGTCCCAAACTTCTGAACACTTTGTGGAATAATTTAACGTTACAATAATGCGTATTTGCAGGGCATTCTTAAACCTCATCATTTCTTAACATGGCTTCTTTTAGTTCATGTCAATATCTTCAATCTCAAAGGAAGCGCACATTTTTAGAGTGAATTATACAATTTATACCAATAATAAAAATTAAAAACATCACCGATAACAAATAAACAAACACTAAAATTGGGTGAACGCAAACCGAGGCGCGACTCGTTAGTGAACAACACACATCCCCACTCTTCGTCATTTCCGTCTCTATGGATAAGGCATTTTGATCAATCGGCATCCTTTCACCTAGTAGTGTTCATTTTTGTTTGTTTCTTTATCATAAGCGTCAGTATATCCTTATTCAGTGGTTGAATTTTTTTTAAAATATGCGGTCCAAAGATGTTGCACGAGCTGTTGCATTGAATGATGGTCGTGATACACGCTAAATCGCTAATGTCTTGGGCAGAACCATAAGCACTGGACAAGATACAATTAGTCGCTTTCGTCAGACTGGTGAGTATACATGACGCGACGTCCAGGATCTTGGAGACCATGCGTCACAAACCAGCGAGATGATCATTTTATTACTTTAACTGCTTTAACTGCTTTACGGGACTGAGGAGTAACATCTGTTGTTATTAGTCATCGACTGGAAAATGGACATGGCACAAGAGTTTTTGGACGAACCGTTCGCCGTAGATTACATGAACAAGGATTGATATCAAGAAGATTGGCTGCTTGTCCAGCTTTACAAGCACCCCATCGTACTCAACGGTTAAATTTAGCCCGTGTCTATAGAGACTGGATTAACGAAGAGTGGGGATGTGTGTAATTCACTGACGAATCGCGCTTCTGTTTGCGTTCACCCGATAGACGAGAGCGTGTATGGCGAAGACGCGGAGAACGATTTTCCGACTGTTGCATTTCTCCAAAGAACACCTTTTAGAGGCGGTAGTATCATGTTGTGGGCTGGAATTTCACTGCACGCCCGTACTGCCCTGGTTTTTATCGAAAATGGCGCATTAACTGCTAACCGTTATATTGTTTAGGAATGTATAGCTGACCATGTTACTCCTTTTGCTTCATTTATTGGTGAAAATGTTTCTTTGTGAACCCGATTGAGCATGTGTGGAACATGTTAGGGAGGCTAATTCGCAATCGACAACCGGAAACCATTCCAGATCTTCGCAGAGCTCTTTTCGAAGAGTGGGAAACATTCCGCAAAGCGCTATTGGCAATTGTATTTAGAGCTTACCACGTTGCATGGCAGCAGTTATTAGAGCACGTGGAGGTTATACTCAATATTAGTGTTTGTTTATTTGTTAAAGTTATCTGTTCTGTTTTTAATTTTTGTTATTGGTATAAATTGCATCTCTATCTCTATCCATTCAGCCTTCTTCAATCCATCTCTGGACGTAGGCCTCCCGCAGTCTTCTCCATCTCTATCTATTCAGCCTTCTTCAATCCATCTCTGGACGTAGGCCTCCCGCAGTCTTCTCCATTCCTCTCTGTCTGTTGCCATGTTCATCCACCTGGTTCCAGCGAGCTTCTTTAGGTCATCAGGATACCTCATCTTGGGTCTTCCTCTTCCTCTACTTCTTTCATTCTCCAAGGTCTCCAGCTTAAAATAAATTTATTCCATCGGTCGTCTTTTTGTCTGATATTGTGACCTGCGAATTTCCATTTTAATTTTGCTACCTCCTTTCTAACGTCTCTTACTCTCGTTTTATTTCTTATTCACTCGTTCCTCTTTTTATCTATCAGTTTCACATGTAACATTTGTCTTTCCATTGATCTTTGTGCTTTTGTTATTTTATCCGTGTTTGACTTTGTAAGTGTCCATGTTTGGGATCCATAGGTGAGGACAGGAATTATACATTGATTATACACTTTGGTTTTGAGGTATTGTGGATATTTTCTAATTTTCAAGATGTAGCTTAATTTGCCGAATGCTGCCCAAATCAATCTAACTTGTCTCTTGATTTCTGCTCTTTGGTTTTCTTTGTTGAGTTTAATAAACTTATTTCTATTTCTTGGTTCTTCCTTTGGTTTTCTTTTATCATTTTCCTGATGGTCTTATTGATTTCTGTGTATTCTATCGATTTCCTTTTCCCTTCTCCGTTCAGTTTCCGCCTCCTTTCCATGATTTTCTTTGTCTCTTCTGATATGCAATCTTCCTTCTTTTTATCTTTTTGTGCGATTTCTTTTCCTACCCTATCCATGGCTTCCGTTAATGTATCGTACATTTTATCTATATTTTCATTATCGCTGTTCAAGTTGTAGGTCACTTGTTCCTTCAGTCTCTCTTTGTATATAGTTTTATTTTGTGCAAATTTGATCATGTCTAGTTGTACCTTGTTTCCATTAGTTTTTCTTCTCATTTCAAAGTTGCCATCGTTACGTATTTTTGCTCTGACCATTCTGTGATCGCTGCCTGTGGTGAATCTGTTCAGGACTGTTACATCTTTAATAATATATTTTTCATTGGTTAGTATGCAGTCAATTTCATTTCTCGTTATTCCATTAGGGCTGAGCCATGTCCACCTTCTTTGCGGTTTCTTCTTATAGAACGAGTTCATTGCATATAGATGTTTTTCTTCTAGATAGTTCATCAAGGTAGTGCCCCTATCGTTCCTCTCACCATACCCAAAGTCCCTTATTTTAATCTCTTCTTTACTCAGCTTCTTACCAAGTTTGGCATTAAAATCTCCAATTACTAGAGTAAGATGAGTTTTATGTTCTTACATAGCCTTTGAAATATCTTCATAGAATATTTCGATGCTCTCATCGCCGTATGTTGAAGTGTAGACTTGAATAATTTTAAGCGATGTTCTGGGACTTCCTTGATAGTTTGGGTTAGTTGATAGTACGTGTTTACCTATCGCTTATTATAAATTGCATAGTTACTCTAAAAATGTGTGCTTCCTTTGAGATTGAAGATATTGATATGAATTAAAAAAAGACATGTTCAGAAATGATGGCTTATGAATGTCCTGCAAATACGCATGATTGAGTCGTTAAATAATTCCACAGAGTATTCAGAAGTTTGGGATCGAATGCAACTTATGCTTCCACCCTGTATAACACTAAATCCATTCGAACTTTTTGCAAACACAATATTGAATAATGATCAAGATAAACGCGTCTACCATTTGACAAAAAATGATCAATTTCGATGCAAAATTCAAAAAATTGATTGAAATTTAACAAAATTTTGATTGTCCGGTTTTTCATGTCCAGGAGTGTATTATTTTATTAAATCCCAAGGCCGAAAGCGCTCTGCTGGTAATTGAGAATTTATGCACCAAATACAACAAAAAAAAACTCATTTTTCCTTTCTATCTATAAACGTACACACAGCCACTACCCAGTTCTAATTATTTTTCAGGTAAACGTTCGCACACGTGGATTTTTAGTTGCACACTTTCCAAACTATGTTTCACGAAACCAGGGTGGTCCAACATAAAGATATCACTTGACTCTTAACTTATTTAAGTGGACACTTCCATCACGATGTAATTTGGCTAAAAATAACTCCTACTAACATGGTTAAGTTTGTTTGCTGCGTTTATCTTTCATTCAATGACTCGAGTTATGAGCTTCTATTCGAAAATCTTGCAAATTCATTTGATTCTATCCAGTGAAACCATCCGAACTCCGAGATTATACTCTTGGGAGATTCTAATGTTCATAACTCAGAGTGGCTTGATTTCTCGAACAAAGCAACCCAAGCTGATTGAAGCATTTGCTATTTCACACGGCCCACACGTATTCCCGATCTCGTTCATCAACAGGCCAACTTACTTGATGTATTTATTCCTTACCGCTAATCCAGATCGAGGTATTTGCACCTGACGGGCAAATCAGACCACAAAATGATTTCCACTCGAAGTTTTATTGTTATAGCCTCAGCTCCTGCTCCAACACCTCGTGGGGTGTGGCATTATAGAGGTTCAGACTGGGAAGGCCTGAATCTCTTTTTCTCGGCCGATGTTCACCTTAAATCCAATGATCCCTGCAAGGCTGCACAAGCGGTTACCAAAATAATTTCCTTAAGGGAAGGAATTTTACATTCCACACTCTAATAAAACATCCCGTGTCGGAAAACCCTGGTTTATAAAGCAGTGTGTCCGAGCGGTTGCAAAAAATAACACCGTATATCGTGCCTGGCATAGAAACCAATGCGAACAAACTCGATTGTACTTTACGGCTGCCAGAACCAACGAGGCTGAGGAGCTACACAACTAACAAGTGCGTAATCGACTTCTAGAATTCTTGAGTGGATCAAGGTCCTTATGGTCCTTTGCCAAGACCATAGGAAAAAATCTCACATCTCCTTTCTCTCGGTTAATAATTTCATTGTAGATCCCGCGTCAAGAGAAAAGAGTACGGTGACGTCAAATGTGCACATACGCAATTTTGAAGCCTACTCGAACTATCGTATTGATCAGTGCCAAGCAGTGCAGCTGCCGAAAGTCGACCAAGTAGTTGATTGTCGTACGGCCAGCAGGTATTGTTATTTAGTATATTTTCTATTTAAGCTTTGTCTAGAAAGATACCCGCCGCCGCTGGTCTTTAGTCTCGAGGGACACGAGAGAGAGGGCAGACAGAGTGAGATCGGATCCGCTTCACGCAGGTAACCGTGTCGTGATTGTAGGTGCTCTTTTCTCTTGACGCGACTAGTATCGTCAAGGAAAAAAGCAGACCTCTTTGCCAAACAATTTGCATCCAATTCCACGATGGAGGACAATGGCAGAGCGCTACCGGTACTGCCACATATTGGTTCTTGCATATAGACAACGTTGTATTCAGACCTGCAACTATTAGGAAAATTCTTCTGCAAATTGACAGGAAATCTTGTGGTGCGGAAGGCATTCCACCAATTGTGCTCAAGACTTGTGCACAAGAATTGGCTTCAGTTCTTTGCAAACTGTTTTCACTCTCTTACAGTGGAGACGTTTTCCGGTCTGCTGGAAATGTGCCAGAGTCCAGCCTATCCCGAATAAGGGCAAGAAAACTCTTCTTAGCAATTATCGTCCCATCTCACTTATATCCGTTTTTTCAAAAGTAATGGAAGAGTCAATCAACCTGAAACTGGTTAGATACCTCAAAGCTTATAAGCTCATCTCTGACAAACAGTACGGGTTCTGTTTTAGAAGATCAGCAGGATTATATTTGGAACTTGACTCTCGAATAACATGCCGAATCCAGAATTCTAGCATTGGACATCTCCAAGGCTTTTGATCAGATATGGCACAAAGGTCTCCTTAGCAAATTTCTATCGCACGGTCTTCCGAACAAATTTTGTAATTGGCTGTGGAGCTTTTTCGAAGGCAGGCCACTGCATATTGTGGTCTATGGTGTGTATTCTGATATACTGCCTATAGATCCCGGCGTACCACAAGGCTCAATTCTGTCCCAACGACCCTAACAACTTCTCATTTTTATAAATGATTTGGTAAATGTGACTAGAGACCCCATATATAGTTTTACGGATGATAGTAGCTTGCTGGCATTTTTCTCTTCTGACAAACCTCTCAGTGCAGCCACTTCCACACGCCTCGCCCGAGATCAGATTCACTGTATAGATAGTGATCTTGACACCATTACCAACTAGGTTCTAATAACCTAGTCAATTTCAATGCTTCCAAAACTCAAGCAACAGCTAGTATTCTCAAATAAGAAATCTTCCGCCGATGATAAACCAGTTATTTATTTATTTATTTATTTATTTATTTATTTACAAAAAACTGCCCTACAGGTAAAACCCAATTACAAGACAGTATAGCAGAAATTATCTTACATAAATGTGTAAATATCTATAGTAGGTATAATAACATAAATCATAAAAACATACAAATCTATGTAAGTTGAACAAATTAGACAAATTAGACAAGCAAAACAAAAAAAAAAGTAAACTACAATTTTTTTTTAAAGCATTTCAAACTATCATATTCTATGCTATCATGAAAAAGGTCAAGCTCAGTTGAATTATTGTATTTGTCACACATTGCATGTAAAGGCGAGAATTTGAGAACGTTTGTACGAGGAGTCTCCAAGTAAAAAGTGCCCCCTACACGAGAGTTCAAACGGGGTATTTTAAAATTAAGTTTCTGAAGTAAAGAAGGACAATCTATGTTACCATTGACCAGCTTATATAAAAATAACAGTTGAAAATGATCCCGTCTCTTTTTTAATTCAGTAAAATTAAATTGATTTAAAAGCTCATTATGTGCACACCCTTGAAGAGGGTAAACCCCATTTTGTTTAAAACTTATATATTTTAAAAATTTCCTTTGAACACCTTCTATATCAGAAATATGTAAGGTATAACCAGGTGACCAAACAACGGCAGCGTACTCGAGCTTAGAACGAACAAAACTGTGGTATAGCATTTTCGCAGCTTCGATCTGGCTAAACTCTATAAATCCAAGCATTCTGGACGATTCCGTTACCATAGAGTTGTAATGTGCCGTAAACGACAATTTGTTATCAAATATAACTCCCAGATCCTTAAAAGTGTCGGACCGTATAATATACTCGCTGTTTAGATTATAGTTAAAGTAAATTGGCTGTGTTTTTTTAGTGTAGGACACGATATTGCACTTTTTAATATTAATTTGAAGATTATTATTTTCGCACCAAAGATTAATCCGCTCTAAATTTGATTGCATATTTAAGCAATCTTCTATGGACCTAACCCTTGCAAACAATTTCAAATCATCTGCATACAATAAATAGTTGATGCCAAGAAATTCGCCTATATCATTTATGAAAATATTAAAGAGGAGTGGACCTAGGACTGAGCCATGTGGTACCCCTGAAGTAGCTGCATATTCTGCTGATCAGAAAAACCCATTTCATATAGTTTAGCTAACAAAACCCTGTGGTCCAATCTATCGAAAACCTTGAAAAAATCCAAGTATATGACGTCAGTTTGACAACTTTCGTCCATTGATTCAGCTATGTATTGAGTTGTTATTACAAGGTTTGATGTTGTAGATCGGTCCCTGAAAAATCCGTGTCGCTGTGACACGATTTTATTTTTAACTCTGGGAAAAACTATATCATGCAAAATAAACTCAAAAATCTTTAAAAAATTACATATTATGGAAACTGGTCTGTAATTCTGGATATCCGATTTGTCACCTATTTTAAAAACTAGACACACTTTAGACTTTTTCCATAGACTGGGTAAAGTTTGTTGCTTAACGCACTTGTTAAATAAAACTTGAAGAGGTTTTGTTAATACAAATCGACAATCATGTATCAAAAATGCCGGTATCAGGTCTGGACCAGTGGTGGGCTTGGATTTGAGTTTACTAATAGCCTTCGAGACATCCTGTTCTGTACAAGATATATTTATGACCTGACTATCATCAAAAGTCGAACTGTTGAAATTTAATTTATTGCTCTCTGGAATTGAATAGGACTATTTAAAAAAGTTTGCGAACGAGTTTAAAATTTCCACGGGCTTTCTCAAAACCTGTCCTTCAAAACTCATGGAGTTTGGCAAACCAGCTAGCTCCCGTTTACCTTTAACAAAATTCCAGAAGCGCCTCGGGTCACTTGTAATATCAGACTCTATTTTTAAAATGTAACTTGCGTAAGATGTTTGTATATCCAATTTTATATTCGACCTAAGTGTTTTAAATCTGTTAAGCGCATGTACATCTCCTGTTTTCGTGTACTTTCTGTGACACGTAGCTTTTTCTTTGATATTTTTTATAATATTCAATGAAAACCTCGATGAAAACCATGGAGGATATTTCTTTTTATTTGTTACTGAGCGATGTCGTGGTACTGTCATATCGAGCATAGAATATATAATATTATAAAAGGCCCCAGCCGCATCTTCAACTGTCTGTAGGTCTTCTAATAATGACCAGTCTTGCTGCAAAAATAAATCATATAAATAATTAAAATCAGCTCTACGAAAATCGAACATATTATTGTAATTTGTGGCCAAGTCGCGCTTAAATTTACTGGAAAGCCCTACTTTTAAAAGTAACGTCAAAGCTGGGTGGTGACTATCTTCCGGCACAAGCAAATCAGCGGCCCTTTCCACCCTACAACCTGCATTATTAACAAAAACAAGGTCCAAGATCCTGTCATTTTGGTTCCTAACAAAGTTACATTGCGAAAAATTAAAAAATTCCATAAAATTATTCAATAATAAGAGACAGTTATTTTGAATACTACTGTCATCCAACATATGCACATAATTCGGTAGATTGAAATCGCCCAGGATGCAAATGCTCCTTCCTAAAATATATACCAAAGAAACAAAAAAATCGAATAAAATTTCAAGCTCATTAAAAGATATCGGAGGAGGTATATACAAAACAAAGACAAAGATTGTAGAATGTTCCCCAGCAATTTTAACACCTAACAAGTCAATGTGTGGCAAAATATCCTTAATCCAGTCTAGATTTAAAACTGTACAAGCAAATTTTTGATCAACAGCCAATAAAACGCCACCACCCCTGGTTTTACCTAGTTCTCTATAATTTCTATCCGCGCGAAAAACAAACAAAGTTATTTGGATACAATTCATTGCTGTATACAGAGGAAGCAAGCCAGGTCTCAGCTAAAGCTAACAAGTCAAGATCGCAAGCAGATACGTTTTCAAATATTTCATGTGTTTTGCTGCGAAGTCCCCGCGTATTTTGGTAGTATACCAACATCGAACCGTTTTTCTGTCCGTAGTTCGTTTTACTAATAGTACTATTATTAAAATTACTATTTTTATTAGAGGCAGTACCATTCAGTACAAGTACAAGCTTCTGCGTCGACGGACTCGGGGTAGGGATAGATGGTGATTGCTATTGGTTTAGGATATTCGATCTAAGCCGCGAGCAAGCCGATTGATAAGCGAAACATTTATTATTCTCCCAAGCAGCATGGTCAAATTTTACATTGTTGGCGCGGTTATCTCGATTTAGTACGAAACAATTAGGGCATTTAAAGATATCTGGGCAAAATCTTTCTATAAATCCCTCAGTATCTTCTTGAGGTGACCGCATCGACCAACTTCTCTTGGCAAAGCCATACCAAAACCGCTTCTAAGAAATTAGGTTTTCTGTTTCTTGCAAAAAGCTTTTTTACTTCTCAGCAAATTCTTGTCCTTTATAAGGTTCAAATTAGACCACGTTTGGAATACTGTTCCCACATCTGGAGCGATGCTCCCAAGCATTCATTGGTTCTATTAGATGCAGTACAAAGAAGACCAATAAAAATGATCGATAATCCAACTCTCATCGATTCATGGTAATCTCTCGAACATAGATGCAAGGTGGCCGACTTGCCGTTATCCTATCGCTATTACCATGGGAGATGTTCTGACGATCTGGCCAGCTTCATTTCAGCTAGGAGAAGTTATTTGAGAACCAGAAGAGCCTTACAGGCATCTCATCCGTATGTGGTAAAGTTGGCTACCCCGAGGACCTCTAAAAATAGGGTTCTTTTTGGTGGCGTAGGGTCCACCTCTAGAACTCCTTGCCTCCTACTTCGTTTCCTGAACGATTTAACCTTAGCGTGTTTAAACGGAAGGTTAATCGTCACTTAATTTCTTCCACCCATAGTACCGTTTAGGTAGTATAGACTTTATCTTTTGTGAGTGGACCAATATAAAAAAAGATGCATTTATGTTTGCGAACAAAAAATATATTGTATGTAGATCTGAACTATCTGGACATCATATCAATATTTATATAAGTTAACCAATCTCCATTTATTTAACCAGTGATGGCTATTAAATCTAAAAAAAAAACAAATGCCCGAAGATATTTTTAAAATCCTCAGGAAATTTATTACCCTACTAACTGGATGCCTGATAAATTTAAGAGCGTCGGTATCTGTCTTAAGTAATTCACCTCGTGTCTATAATTTCGGCAGTTTTATCGTTCTAAACATTGTGGTTGTGTTTGCTTTATGTACCAATTTATTTTACTTTATGTAGTGAATAAAAATTTGAATTACGTGCAGACGAAATTCTTAATAAGAACCCTTGCAAATTATTATGAACACGTTAAACAGACAGAAGTACCAGCATGTATGTATAGGTAATACTTACTGCAGAAACTTATAAATATGTTTAGATTTTATTACTACTTTATTATTTGGGACACTTAAATTAAGTAGGCATTTTATTATCTGAGAATTTCAAAGCTAGCGACATTTTATTTTGCATCATGATGCGTATTGAAATAACAGAATATTCTAAAACTGTTCTATGGCACTAGCTTTGTCATTAATATTTGATCAAATTTTCTGTAGCCCACTCAACTGCTAAAATAAATATAATATGTAACAAAATATATAAACTAAAATCCAATTTTCTAATATTTTGATAGCAAATATAAAGCGTTGTTGGCACTGATGTTTGTTTAGTTTTTTGGGTTGGAACTCTTAAGTAAAAAGGTAATCTCCCTCGTGGCCCCAAAAAGGTACATTATTACCACATAAAGACTTGTCAAATATTTTTATCTTATTTACACGTTATCAGCGTGTATGACGTATGCGGTACGTGCCCCAAATTGCACCGAAAACTATAAAATTTGATACCCAATAGGTGAAAAATTTTGCCTTATTCATTCCTGGGTATAATTTTAATAATAGCCTTCAATTTTTATTTCCACCTGCTACATCAAGGTCACCCAATCCTAATAATAAAATTTCAAATGGACCAATTTATGACCGTGCACGCTAATTTATTTCTTTATGATTAGGTTTTTGAAAAGATTATAAAAACCATGAAAATTTTCACTGTGCTTTTTTAATTATTATTATGCCTAGTCATAATACTGAATTTTTTTAATTAAAACGTTGTATAGTTGGGAGATAAAAACCTAATATTAATCTATGTTGCGTCGCTGTTATTAAATTTAGCAGAACCTTTATCTGATAAGCATTATCTCAAAAGAATGTTAAATATAATTAATGCAAGTGAAATTAAGGCACACCGAGAGACAAAATATATTTTAAAAAATCTCAATAAAATAATGTTCAGTATATTATATGTATTATTGATTTTCCATGTTCATAAAACCAAAAAAAGCAGAAATTCGAAGTTATATCATATCGTCGTTAATTTCACAAAGTGACGTAGGTATCTCAAATCAGAGTTTTTTTGAGATACGTCACTTTGTGAAATTAACGACGATATGGCCGATGAAATAAAGCAAATATTTGGATAAAAATGTATAGCGAAAACACCATGTTTATGATGGTTAGGATAGCACATAGGTAATCGAATCATTCCTATCAATCCCATATTCGCACAATTTATATTACCTAATTGGCAGAACAAAGTTGTCTCAAGTAATATTTCATCTCAAACAGATATTATAGCAACAAACATGACATTAAAATATAGTAGCCGTTTAAATGTTTAGGTTGTTTTTAATGCTTAGACTATTGTACCAAACCAATTCATTGCGCAAACACATTCTCGTGTTTAAACGGTTTTCAGCTAGATTTAAAGTTGTTATCCCTGGATTGTATATATGTACCTACATACATTTTTATTAATAATTATTGAAGCTTACCTTGTAGAACTCCCAGCAGCAGGCTGTTTCATATAAGGATGGACTCGATTGGCGTTGCTATCCAGTAAACTTGTCTGAGGACTACTTTGGGCACTTGATCCACCTGGAGATAATTTTCCAGCTAAAGTATCCAATGAGTGCAACATAATCGTACGAACGAGTTCACTCACGAAGCTAACTGTTTTATCACACCTGTGCTCGCGGACAAAACACACGATGAATAAGTTTGTAGTCACAGATAACAGATAAGATAATTTCACCTGTGCTATCTCTAACGATTCATGACTCCTGATCTTTTATAGGTAATTTTGTTTTGTGGGGCTGCCACCGAGGCTGCAGGCAGTGCTTTTCCGGTTTTGTTTTTCAGAACCAATTCTCTGCGGAATACAGTGCAATTCTTCTCGGTATCGATTTATTTGCTGCTGGAAAAATAAATTCATTTTAAGCACTATTTGACAATTTAGATAAAACCGTAGTCAGTATATTATTGTTTTTATAATAATAGGTAGTAGCGGTTATACCGACGAGAGCTCCATCGACCTATCTATCGATTTGGAGAAAACCAATAAACAATAAATATAGGGTTTTATGCCACCGTCAAAAGCAATGTGGCAAGATGATGCTTGCAATATTAGGCGAGAAAGGGGACATTTAGCGTTGAACTGCTTTTATAAGCACATAATATTGATTTTTCCAGGTTGTTTAACTATTTATTATAATGTTGGCTAATATATTTATTAAAAGTCGAATTTAGATATTATGAATACAAAGGCTACAAGAAAATAACTTAATTTCTGTTGTTTGTACCGCCTGTAGAGGAAATATTACAACTTTAGTGCTCTACCTACTTCTTATATAGAGATACTAAACTAAGAGCCGTTTTACACGGCAAAGTTTCTTCACGAAATTATTCACGAAATTATTGCCGAAATATTTCGTAAGTTTACTATTATTGGTTTCGCTTTTTCCTGTTTGACACGGCAAATAAAAGTCTAGCAAAAGTTTCGTGGAAATATTAGTCATACGCAGGCGCAGTTACGTTTTGCCATCAATAATATCAAATCATAACCTCATAGTTTGATTAACCAAAACAAATAAAACTCCCGTTTTCTAATTTTTGTTGAATCTTTGTACCCTCCTGCAGTTTCATAAAGTTGAATTTGTTTTTTCCTTCCATAAATAAAGTTTTTTTTTTAATTGCCCAGCTGTTTTTGGGTGCATTACTTCTTTCACCGATGAGCAGTCTATCCTTATCTATTACATAGGAAATTCAATGACGGATTCATAGGCTCCACGAAAAAGAAACTGCCTTTCAGTATGCGCCGAAACTCACGCATATTTTCGGCCACGCCCACAAAAACTATAGAACATTTTCTAAAGTTTATTCGTGAAATATTTCGTAAGTTTTTCTTGTCGTGTAAAACAGGAAAAGTTGACTTACGAAATATTTCGGCAACAATTTCGTAAGTAATTTCGTGAAGAAACTTTGCCATGTAAAACGGCTCTAAGATAAATCAGAATTGACTGACAACTCCATGGACGGTAGAAGTAACAGTTACCTTATTATAGCATTGAATTTTTAGGTAGGTACCTACCTAAATTTTGTAGTAAAAATTGTATAATAGCTATTTATATCATTAGGTCAATAGCTTTGTTCCACTCCAGCAGGAAACCGTAATATTACCATCGGGAATCTGCGCAGAACCTAAAATTTTTGCGCAGAAGCCGAAATTCGTATACAGAGTGATTCCGAAACCGTTCTGGTACGGTTTTTTGACGGGTTGGAACAAACCTAATAATAGGTGTAGGCTCCGCTACGCGTCGACCTTCAAACGTTGAGCTCAGCACAAAAAGACCTTCGGGGCCGAATGGCATGCAAAATTTTAATTTCAAGGGACTGCGAAAAAATAAACAGCTGTTACTATAAATTTCCGCCGTATGTCAAATTTGTTTACTTTAATTTTGTTCCAAACCGTCATAAAACCGTCTCAGAACGGTTTTGGAACTACTCTGTATACGAATTTCGGTTTCTACGCAAAAATTTTAAATTTTGCGCAGAATTCTGACGCTAATGTTACGGTTTCCTGCTGGGTCGGAACAAAGCTTTCAGCTGTGGGTTCCGTTGCCAAACCTGAGTCAATTAAAGGCGATTAACCAGTTGGTTATTTTGACCGATAAACAATGCATTTAACGTCATTTAATACCGATTGGTTGACAAATGACGTTTGCTTCATTGATTATCTGTCAACTATGACCGACCGGTGCATCGCCTTTAATCGATGCTGGTTAACCAGTCGGTACAACGTCGGTGGACAGCAAGGATAATAGACACCGAAATCTGAAGCCTTCCACCACGCCAAATCACCAGTTGTGACGTAGGCAGCATGTCCTTTCTCGCCTTGACGTAGGCTGTTTGCACTACAGGTTATGATTCCGCGAGCCTTTGCTTTATAAATACTTGGTTTTACTACCAATAATTATCATACTAAAACAATTATCTTTTAGATCTCGTTTTCATCTTCCTATTTGCCTATTATGTTAATCAAAATTAAATACTATATTTTTCATCGTAAATTTAAATTCTAAACTACGACCGCTAGTGCAAACAGCTGACGACTTAGTTATGACGTCGGAAATGGTGACACACCAATATGGCGGCGATTACCAAAAACCAGGCCAATAAGCAATCCTTCGTAGTGTGTATTACCCTCGGGTTGACAATGGTTGCTGAAAGTGTCGGTTTCATACGCTTTTCCAACCGAAGACGAAGAAGTGACTCTGACAGTGACAGATGAGTTGAATCGAGTGGGAGCGAAACAAGGATAATACACACTACTACAGGATGCCTTATCGGCCTCATTTTTGGTAATCGCGGTCATATGGTATAGCACTTTTGGCGATGTCATTAGGTCGTCAGCTGTTTACGCCAGCGGTCGTAGTTCAGAATTTTAATTTATGATGGAAAATATAATTTAATTTTGATCAATATATTAGGCAAAGAGGAAGATGACAACGAGATCTAAAAAAGGGTTTAAATAAAGAATAAAGGCTTGCACTGCCTAAAAAAGGGTTGTTTTAGAATGTTAATTTATGTACTAAAACCAAGTATGCATAAAGCAAAAGCAAGCGGAATCATAGCCTGTGTTACAAACATCCTACGTTAAGGCGAGAAACGACACGCGACTACGTCATCACTGGTGCTTTGGCATGATGGGGGCTTGAGATTTGAACTACACTGGGCTTATGAGGATAGGCTATCCTATATTAGTAGTGCGTATCCTTGGAAACGAAAGAAAAAGAATGACAGCTACCGAAAAACCGATCAGCGACTGCAGATTGCCGCGGTGACATTTTTGACATAATCATTTTCAGGGACCGCGTTTCGTAAAGAGCGGTTTTTCAGGCAACAGAAATTTACAGAACGTGTGACCGTAATCAAAGGTTGTAAGCGGAATGCACTCTAAATGTTAAATCAATATCAGGTCACTCGGTATACATTTCACTGCTCTGAACATGAACAAAAACCTTATTATATCAATCATATACTCCACATATAACCTTAAAAGCTACCCCAAATCCGTTATCATTTCTACGTTCTGTTGCTGCTGTCGATAATTCTCACGGTAGGAAGAATATTAGGAATATAATTGTGACATTCCGATGCCAAATATAATGTTTTTCGGATATACTCCAGAATATCCGACGAGGGGAGGAATTCTTGAACACTGACTTATAGTGCAAAAAAAATGGTCGAGAGGAGCAATCGGACCACTCGGACTGTTTTTCTTTTGGCTTGTAGAAGCGCTTAACATGAATCAATCTGGAAAACCATTGAGGTTTCCCAGATATTTGATCATTGGTAACCGATGGAAATGGAGCTGTAATTCACATTTATGTTTTTGATAAGCCTGCCATACGTCCCGTATTATACGGGACAGTCCCTTATTTCAAGGTCCATGTCCCGCGTCCCCAAATTTGTTGTCGGGACGCGTAAATGTCCCGTATTCTCGGTTATTTTGGAAAGCGTTAAATTATTTGATTTTTGCGTCTCATTCCTAGTCTCCGCGGTGGCATTAATAGAACGATTTTTGCGCCTCATCTCTAGTCTTAGCAAATCACAGCGTGCGATGGGTTATTCGACAGCATTTAATATTTGACAGTTCAAAACTTGACGGGATCGGCCCAAGGATGCTACATATTACTATATACTGAAGGATAGCCTATCCTCATAAGGCCTTTATGGAAAAAATCTCCCCCCCCCCCCCCCCCGCGTCTAATCACCAGTTGTGACGTAGGCAGCATGTCCTTTTTCGGATGGACGTAGGCTGTTTGCACTACAGCTTAAGATTTCGTGGGCTTTTGCTTTATGCATACTTGGTACTAGAGAGTTTTCGTTGTCTTTTAAAAACGATTCCGATAGCCGCTATTTGACAAATTTGACATTTGAGCTATCATTTATCGTTATCGTTACCGATAAGTGCCGGGAGTTTACGGACGGAAGACAAAACCATAGCGAAAGCGGAAAGCATGCGTATTTCCTATGTTTTTGTTGTGGTTTGTTTTTGTTTTTAAATGTTTTTGGTTTTCGAAAATTCCCTCAAAAGATCGAGAAATCGTTTCACGGATGAGGACAATATTATTTATTATTTCATGTGCAATCGAGTGATCCATCCCGAAAATCTCGCACTATTTTTTATAATTCTGTCCACATAATTTTTTAAGTACAAGCCCTGATGAAGCCCTAAACTTTTGGGCGTAACGTTGGCAAATACTTAACAGGCCTTTTATTTTTTGTCCTAACCGACGAATCACCCCCCTTCATTGGATACCGATAGGACACAAACTTCTCTTTATCATTTATTATTTTAATAGAAGAAGTATGGGCCAACAACCCATATAACGATACATCTATAATTATGCTTTTGTAGTAGCCAATTTTGTAAAGCACACAGGGAAAATTAATGAATTTTGTGTACTAGGAAATTAAAACAAAGTACAAAACGTATATAAATACAAACAATTAAAGAAAGGTTATGTTTGTCGAATTCGACTTAACGTTAACGTTAAGCGGATTGAACGAAAACTATTTTGACGATCTGTCAAATAGCGACTTTGTCTTCGTATTCGTTATGGTTAACCGTTCGAATTTGGCAATACAACGAAAACTGTCTATTACTACATCAATTACCGGTATAAAACAACTTTTTTTTACATCTCGTTTTCAACTTCCTCTTTGCCTATTATGGTAATCAAAATTAAATAATTAAATAATATTTTTCATCCTTGATTTAAATTCTAAAACTACGACCTCTAGTGCAAACAGCTGACGACTTGTTAAGGACATCGGAAATGGTGACACACCAATATGGCGGCGATTACCAAAAACATGGCCGATAAGCAATCATTAATAGTGTGTATTAGCCTTGGGTTCGGTCTACGGATTTTTCTGAATTCTTGTGTTTTCCCATTTGCCATTTGCGTTTGCGTACAAATCGTTTACGCTTCGATTCTGCGCAAGCGCCGCCAGTTAGAAATTTCGAATATAAACTAAAATGCCTAAGCGAAAGTGTATATAGCTATTTACATGAAGAACAATAAAATTGGGCGTGGTCAAAAAATTCGCCTGCGGCGCTATATCTATATATATAAAAATTAATGCCACTTTCCGTTGTTATTTTATAACTCAAGAACGGGCTCACCTAGCCAAACCACTGACATAATAAATCGAAAAAATCCAAAAAAAGACAAAAAATAAAATTACCTATTTTACTTATTTATGAAAAAAATTCACTAAGCCCGCATAGGGCGCCATCTCTTATAACCGATACCAAGTTTACCGCCACATTTTCATTGCAAACCATTTTGTATACGGCGCTATCTCTGATACCTAGAACGAAGCTCGCCGTTGCGCGGTAATTTCATTGCAGATACAGTAGAACAATGCTACTCAGGAACTGGAGCTATTCCGAACAGAACTATTCCACTATTCCGATCAGATAGAGTGGTGCAGAAAGAGTAGATCAGATAGAATAGTGCAAATAGAGTAGAACAGATGGAGTAGTGCAGTGCAGATAGAGTGAAACAGGGCTGCGCTGGAGATTTTTTTGTTTTCTTTACATTCTTTGAACATTCCTGTGCCTGAGTTTATTTATTTGATGGTACAGTTTACAAGAATAATGCCCACAAGCTGCCTAAAAAGGGATGATGTAAAATTTTAATTTTAGGTGACTTCTGATCCAGAGAGTAAACATTAATTTTTTTCAACCAAAGCCAAATTCACCATCGAAAAAAACTGAATTTAATTCAGCTAATAGATACGTTCACACAACATTTAATAGGTATTTAATAATTCAGAGGCGGTAAGAAGTTCGCCGGGTCAGCTAGTTCTGTATAAATACAAGAGACATCTGCTTCATAGAAACGAAACGAATAATATGGTAGGCTTAGTTTTTGATATCTAAGACAGATTCAGAGTGGTTCACGATTTCGCCAGGAATAGGCAAACTTCATCTCAATAATTTCAGAATGATAATGGGACTGGACGAACTGAAGTCATTGCAGACCTTCATCGAAGACGATGTCATCTGGTTATATCAGTCACAGTAAAGGAAGGAACTGAACCCGAAATAATGAAGAATGGGGAATCATTATAGAAGATCAACGATCTGGTGTTTAGAATGCATTTTTCGCCGAGGGCCAAGTGAGAGGTCGTTCAGGAGAAGCTGTTTGTCGCGACCGGCTCTAAGGAAGGGAGTAGTACAACAAATCATATCTACGGAGTGCGAAGTTTTACCTTTTTCCTAACTTGGTTCTGACCACAATCTGACAGAACTTCATAACGGGTCCGCAAGGATGACCTGTCAAATGCGAATTATTAACATTAGGTCTTTGAATAGGAGATATACTTCCTGCAACCATCATATAGCTAATGTCGACGAGGATGGAATTTTCCGTTGATGGAATAATCTAGCGAGCTTTAGGAACATTCGAAATTGACGTTGATGGCATAGAACTGGCATAAAAGAAGGAGTCCACCAATAGAATTGGACAATAAATTGAACGAGTGGATAATTAGACTGTTTGTTGATCAGTTGAGCTTAATTTGAGTAATACGAATTATTATCATAGTGCCAGATCGGTCGCCATTTTTGAGATATTGTTCTAGAAGTCCGGGAGAGTGAGAGTAGCCTTACTAATCTACGCACAAAAGTCTTCAGAGAACTGGTACTTCGTGATATTGAAGTACGCCTTGATTTTTGCAAGCCTTCCTAAAAGAATATTTGTGAACAATCACTGATGTTAATTAGTTAAGGAAAATTCCTAGGAGTTGCACAAGGTAACGCTTCATACCGAGTTCGAGGAAACGGCATTACTATCAACTTTGCAAAACTTTGAACAAAAACGTTTTACTGCTGATGTAGATATTTACAAAATTTAGTATCAGAAGGACAGAGTCACTTCACACACTGCTAGAGATCAATGAAAAATTTTTAAATGATTTTTTCTGGTTGTCTCGTTTCAAAACTTTGGGGATCTCAACTGGTCGGCACGATATCTCATCTCATTTTCTTATTTATTCTTCAACGTATCGACATTTACAAGTTTACAATGAGATTAACCTTAACTAACCAACCTAAAACTGCCCTTTTTGCGCAACTTTTAAATCTCATATGTGACATGTTGAAAATGTCTTATGTCTCACAAATACCAAGAATGGCAAATTGGTATATGCATCAAGGCCCTGGTACGTGTTGGATAGCAAGGTATACGAATCCGGAGAATGTTTCCAAGCATTCTGGACTCTTGATACAATGGTTCAGGACATTAAATACGAAACATATATCATAGTATTCTCTCCTGCGAACAAGAGATGCTATATCCAGATATAACATAGTCTGATCATTATCAAATTCAATGCCATTGCAAAGAAGTTTATATTTAGCATATTTTTTTTTATAAATTCAAGTTGAACATTTATATGAACCTGATAAGATAGTGGCCAAACTATGTTTGAAAATTCAAAAATGAATCGAACCAGCGACACTTTCAAAGCAAATACATTAGTAAAGTCCTTGCAGATTCTTCTAATGACACCCAATATTCTATTAGCCCTACCTATTATATACTCGATGTACTCTACGAGCATATGTTTGGTGTCCAAGTAAACTCCAAGGTTCTTAACAACAAACACCTCAGCTAGAGAAATATTATTTATGGAATATTTCGCAGGCGAGTGAAGCGCATAAAGCAGCATTTGTCGATATTAAGTGACATGTCGTTGAGCATACACCACTTATATACAATATTCAGATCATTTTGCGGAAGAAGAATATCATGAGTCGATGATACTTCCCGAAATATTTTCAAATCAGAAAATTGGAGGAAAGTATATTACCCAGGTCATTGATGAATAAACTGAATAACAGTGGTCTCAGATGACTTCCCTGAAGGATCCCAGATGTAACAACAAACTCAGTCGAAGGATAACCATCAATTTTTACCTGCTGAACCCTACCTGATAAATATGACTCCAACCAAGAAATCAAAGTACCCCCAATGCTATAGCCGGACAACTTTGAGTAGGAGACTATGATTGATTTTGTCAAAGGCCTTACTAAAGTCAGTATAAATGGAATGTATCTCACAACCGTTTTCAAATGATCTATTGAAAAAGTTAGTGAATGAGAACAAGTTGGTATCGACGGAGCGGCCAGGGGTAAATCCATGTTGCTGATTAACTATAATTTGGTGAAACGTACCTTAGAGTGTTCAAATAGTTAAGGTATAGCTGAGAGAATACTGATTGGTCTGTAGTCATTTTTGCTCTGTGATTTGTGGATGGGACAAAAATATGACAATTTCCATACTTTTGGAAACACTCCAGAGGTAACAGACTTCGAAAATATATAATAAAGGGGGAGATACAAGAAGTGAGAGCAAAACTTTAACACTGTGATTCCATCACAGCCCTCTTTCTTATTAATGTCGAGAGAGCGATTTTTCAATGTCAAATGCAGTTATCTGAATATCTGAAATTGACTGAAAGGTGTGTGTGGAGAAATCACTTTCGTTAGGTATAGTTGCAGGGTTATAAATTGAAGAGAAAAAATTGAGCAAAGAGGTTGGCTATGTCACAACCAATATCAGCCTTATTCGAGCCAAAACACATTTCCTTAGGAATAAAACCTTGATTTCACTGCGAATGCATAAAGCTCCAAAAGGACCTGGCGTTTTCCTTGATAGAATCTTCAGTGTTTGCTATGTAAAGACTGTAGCATTTCTGGGACAGGGATGAACTTGTCCACTCAACAGAGACAATCTGCTGTAATCCACAACCGTATTTGATTGCTTTTACCTTTTGTGAGCATTTTTTTTGAAATATCAGGGATTTCAATTCACTGTTTTTCAGGCACAAACGATTCAAAGCAGTTGAATGCAGCAGAGTAAAAGTTACTTATGGTGATCTCTAAATCATCGTTTAAAATCGATAACCAATCATAGGTATAGGACAAAAAATAATTATTCATTAGTTCAAAATCAGCGGACTTAAAGTCGTAAAGAAAGCTATTAGCAGTTTTTAAATAATTTATTTTCTTAAATTCTATTGACAGTATCAGAGCGAGATGACACAGATCACATTTTACTAAACCAACAGATTTCTCGATTAAATTTAGGTCAAAGTTTGCAAAACAAAGATCTAATATAGAGTTATTCTCATTTACTATGCAATTAAGTTGAGATAAGCCCAAGAACGCAAAAGAATCGCACAGCACGATTTCTTTTTCCGACTTGACATAACCTGGCACAAGCCCGACATAAGCACCAAGTTATTTGTGACAAATTGTAATCGCCTACAACTAAAACATTTTCAAATCTATCACAAACGGAAGATACCGATTTCAAGTGAAGTTCATAATATGAAATATCCATCCATGGTGGCACATATACGCAGCCCACACAGTCCCTATACCGAATTGCCAATCGTTATAGATACCCAAATTTCCTCGATTGTAGAATCTCCAATATCGGCGAAACTGTTTGCATTCGATTCAATAGAAATTGAACATTTGTTTTCAGATAAATAAAACTTTCGTGCTAGTCTTTAGGAGAGCTGGGAGCGATTTGAAGCTCATTGACTGATTTGTTATCGCAAATCTCTTTAAAAAACCATGCCCTGTAAAAATAGGAACAAAGGCATGTCTCTGACAAAGAGGTTTTCATTAGAGCCCCAAGATCCCTAATTGCCCGCGACGCGACGACCACGAAGCAATTGAATAAGGTAAACGTTTCTGCTCAGAATATTTATTCTTGTGGTTATGATAGCCACATTATAAGAAGAGATATTGAAATCTAAACTATTTTATAATTTTTATTTTTTTTGCACTAGGAACAAAACTGTTTGAAAATATACAACATTCAGCATAATTAAATCCAACCTCTGGGTTTTTGGAGACTATTACTACTTGTGAACTCTAAGAAGTTATATTACCTACGAAAGAAATAAATACTTCAAATCGAATTTATTTTTTCATACTAGATTGTCTGTCAACTATGTTAAAAATATCACAGAAAAGTGCTAAATGCATTCATAAGAAGCGTGGTTATCCCTCAGGATAGCCAAGCATAGTAAAATCTAGACCCTGGAGATATGAGTTATAGGTAGAAGAAAGTAATCTCAAAATTTAATCACCGACCTATTTATTGAAGGACTGCATAAAATATTTAAAAGCTATTTCAAATGCTTTTAAAAATGTAATAGCAAATTTTCAATAAAGTATCCTAGCATCATTGGAGAGCTTGCTGTTCAAGATTCCCTGGTGGATGTCTTTAATGGCCTAGTCTCTATTTAATCTTATGAAAATTTAATCCGAACCACAAATTATATTAGTTTTAAAAATTCAGGTATTATAACTACCTATGCAATATGACCAAATTTGAAATGTTTTATCACGTGAATTTTGAAAATGTACCTTACGTTCACAATACACATTTGGTATATGGCCGCTTATTTGTTTTTTAAATTGGTTTTTTGCACAATTTAGAAATATACCATCTTTGAAGGACACGCTTGCTACATGTATGCTGAAGCCGCTTTTCATGCACTAGAGTATAAAGGTGGCAAAAACGCCTCCCCAAATCGAAGAAACAAAAATTAGGAAGCAAGTAGTTTCAGAAATACTAGGTACGCGAAAAGAAACCGCACGACTCAAGAAAATAATAAAATGTTACAGTGAAAGTGGCATCAGATATCAGGAAAATGCCAACCAAGTCATTGTAAGTGTTCTTCATCAAGAGGAATTGTGAAACTCTCGTTTCCAAGGGATCCTAAACGACAAGGAATGTGATTTGACCATAGAAACAGCTAGAAGAGATTTAATAAATGTGAGACACCGATGCGGAATAGGAGCTTTTCTCTCCCAGATTGAAAATGACGAAGAAGCAGTAGTCATTGGATATTGTAGTTAATCCTGCGAGAGGCAAAGACAAATTATGGTTTCGTTTCATCCGAAAAAAACTTTTTTAAGTATATTTATTGACTTAGAACCGACTCTGCTTTATAGTGGCTGCTTGATTTCAAAAACCGAAAAGAAAAGATCTAATCACGCGTTCGTTGAAAAAAGTCCCCACTTCCAAATCAAATATTACAATGGAAGAAGTTATGTCCACGCTGACAGCTTATCGCAAAGACCATGTATTGGCAAATGTAGCCAAAGGCTGGAAGAGGGTGTGGCAATGCAATTCTGGAATTGTCAACCGAGGAGGATATAATGTACAGGGTATTTGATTATATTTGGCACCATACCTACAGCCTTTACTATTTAAGATAGAAAAAAATTTTAAATACAAAACTTGACAGTTTTTTTCTATATTTTCTTTTGACAGTATCAGAAAAAACAAAATCGCATCGGAAAATGGAGAAACGTAAGCAACTTCTACTTTTTTCAATGGAACACCCTGTATATTATGCGATAAAATTAAAGATCTTTTCTTCCTGATTCCAAATATATATACACTGATCATATTTGAGTGAGTCGTTTTTGATATATCTTAACTTAAATTTTAAATAAAATCCAAAGGAATTTTATGAAGATTTAAATGTCTTGACATCCTTATGAAATTTCTTTGCAAATTTAAGCTAAACTATTTCAAAAACGGCTCACTCAAATGTGCTCATATATATATATTTGGAATCAGGAAGAAAAGATCTTTAATTTTATCGCATAATATACAGGGTGTTCCATTGAAAAAAGTTGAAGTTGCCTACGTTTCTCCATTTTCCGATGCGATTTTGTTTTTTCTGATACTGTCAAAAGAAAATATAGAAAAAAACTGCCAAGTATTGTATTTAAATTTTTTTTCTATCTTAAATAAAAAAGGCTGTAGGTATGGTGCCAAATATAATCAAATACCCTGTACATCAAAACTGCTAATGATACTGAGCACATTGCCAAAGTGAGTCCGAAGAATGGAAACAGCTCATGTGGTTGCTGGGATAAGGGAGAGAGTTGCGAGACACAATCGGGCCATCAATCAACCAACAATACCTTTTGGTGTTTGTGGATGAGAATCAGCAGAGCTGGGATGAACTGGCGCCTCTTTCTATTCTGGCATAAAGAAGCATTCAGCATGAATCCACCAACCATACTAGTCATTAAATTGGACCGAAGATATTATGCGCAGAACATCAGCCGATGAAGAGGCAGCTGTACTTCTATTTATGTCGCTTATCCCCAGGAGAGACATAGAGTGACTCATGATTTCGCCAGGAATAGACTACGTCTGAACACTGACTGAATAGAATTAATGACTCGACAGAGTGCAGACACTTTTGGTTGTATCAACCAGAGTAAAGGATCGACAAGAAGATCGATGACTTGGTTCACAGGATTCAAATTTCGCCGAAATCCATACCACGTTCACGTGGTAATACTGGCATCATTCAGAGGTAAGAATACGCCGACAAGTTTGCAAGGCGAACAAATGTAATAAATTATTCGAAATGCGAAATTGACATATTTACGATTTTCCTCTACTGGGAACACACAATCTGGCAACACCGCAAATGAAAATTCTGCACTTTGCAAGACTTGAAATAACAGAGAAAGCCCTTGAACCATTCCTTCGTATTATAATAGTTAAAATTGTTCAACCGACGTCCACCAGAATATTCGAGAATTTGATTTAACATTGATAGAATAATCTCGATAATCACGGAATGATCGAAAATTGATGTTTATCGGAGTTAAGTAGGGTTTCGCAGTTGTGACTCGGATAGTTAATCAACGGTTATAATGATAAAGTTTAGTTCAATTTGAGTGATTCAAAGTGTTATAAACGTGATAATTTTGTGTGATTTTTCTGTTATTGTTTTTCTGATAAGTTTACTAAATTTTGTGATAGTCTCACTTGTAAGCGAACTCGCATACGTAACAATACAATAACAAAAATAACTTCTGACAAGCGAAGAGGAGTTGACACGCCGCAGATTTAATAGTAATCGACATGTTTACAAATAGTTGTTTGGCATCTACAAACAGCGGTTGGTCCAAAACAATGTCAATGTGTTTTTGTGCCAGTTTGTTTTGACACCCTTCGCATCCCCTTTCTTTCCTGTCCCAAGCAGACAGATCTACCTTGGTAGAGTCGACGGTGCGAAGGGGGTGGAGATCAGCTGATGAGATTTGGAAACTATCAAAGACATTGATGTTATTATTCTTTACTTCTGACCGAAAAAAAATCAATGGTTTCTAGCAGCAAATATTTATATTTGCTTCGGCAGTAGTCTCTTACAAGCAACTTTTTCAGGTTGAATTAAAAACTACCCATTGAAATTTCATAGTGACAACTGATCGACTATATGAACTCTATAAAAACTTACATATACTGACATGGTTTTATTTAAATTATTTTACAATCACTTAGCTACCTATGTAAGAAATACATACATATATACTTTTTTTTAACGAAAAAATGGTAGAAAGCTCAAATCAATACCTAAAGCTTCATTTAACTCGCACCGCTTAGCGGAATGTAGTAAAATACGAAAAATTCGGAAAATATACACAGATTCTGCTTCTTTCCAACAAGCCAGCGCCGTAATTACCCGATCAGTTAAGCCACTCGGTTTATTATTACTTGCTGGTAACTATCTGCAAGATAAATTTACTGTTCTACAATTCTATTGGTCGGCAGATAACTGGCCGACCAATGGGATTACAGATTGCCTTTTTATCCGTCAGATTGCATTCCTGACAGTTTCTCAGAAAGTGAATGAACCGGCACTAAATAGTACAATTCAGTTCCAGGACAGAACTATTGAAAAATTTGGCTAATTTCACAACCAGAACGTTGCTAGCTTTTAGGTTAGACCACACGTCATTTCGCAGTCTCTTGTCTTGCAACTTATTATGAGTTATTGGGTCTAGTTGGTGATCCAGCCCTAAGTATCCTTTTTGTAGTAAAGTATATATTGCAGCTACTTACTAATTATATGGTTCGATTAATCATTAAAATTAGAGCTCAATTGACAAATCAACACTTGGGCCGATAAATGAAATAGTTCCAATATAGAGATTGATTTATTTCATCTGAAGAAGGCACCGTGTGGAAACATGTTACGGGTTCATATAATCGAAATTGTAGAAAGGAACCCGCACACTTCTTTTGGGCTTTTGTCAATTTTTCTGAAAATTTGATATGATGCTCCTCTCAACATTCTGATTAAAAGTGTTCATAGCCACAACTTGATCCTATGACTAGTTTTCGAGATACAGGTAGTTTGATGTCCAAGAAATGCACACATTTTATATGTATTTACATCTACCTGTCACCTAATAATATACCAGGATTGACAGGTATCCCCACGCTCAGGTGACAGGTAGATGTAAATGCATATAAAATGTGTGCATTTCTTGGACATTAAACTACCAGTATCTTGAAAACTAGTTATATAGGATCAAGTTGTGGCTATGAACACTTTTAATCAGAATGTTGAGAGGAGCATCATATCAAATTTTCAGGAAAATTGACCGAATCCCAAAATCTCATAAGAGGTGTGCGGGGTCCTTTAAAAATCATTTTGATTTTCTTTCAAAATGTATACCTACATTTATATTTCAATAATGAAGATAAGAAATCATTCAGCGGCCCAAGTTCTATTTAAAATCCGGCCGAACGATTTCCTGTCTAATGTAAAGACCGAATTAGAACTTAGAATCTAATGTATTTCACTAATATTTTCAAAATATTGTATAACTTTCAAATATTGGATAAAGTCGTAGGCGTAATTTTAGACCATGTATTTTATGAAACTCTTAATGACTTAGCATAATATAAGAATATTGTGTTTTCACAATCCTACTTCAGTTTTGACGGCATATTACAAAACGCCGAAGAAGGTTATTGAAAACATAAAAATATTATATAATCCACCTTGTTGGGGTTAGGCATTTTATGATATCTCGCAAAAACGACATGTAAAAGGATGCAAAAACTATTCAAAACTAAAGAATGAACGAAACATACTGATTGTTTATTCCTGCAAGAGCCACGGAAGTGACATTTTTGCTTGAGCACTTTATGTGCGCCTTGAAACAAGAGGATTTATTTATTTGCACATATATTTTCTTAAGCATTGCTTTCCAAACTTGAAAACATTCTCACATGCAGCTTACATATCTCTCGAAGAGATATTTTTCCACTCGGAACTTTAAGCGGTGCTCTCTATTTCATCTCTGGAGAACACAAGATTTTTGGAATCCAAAATAGATCCAATTATATTTCTAGGCCATCCCCCGTCGCCTTTTGGTACCTCAATTTCAACGTTTTGTGGGATTTTCAATGGTTGCATCTTCTTGTTTAAAGCTTTTTTTCGGCAGCACGTTTTTGCTCGATAACGCACTGTCTATCATTTCTGTTATTATTTTTGATTGGGGTTCATCATGAATTAGGCGATTCGAATCAACTGATAATTCAAGATGGCGACGTGGGCACAAATGTAAACAAACATTGCCTCCATATGAATGTGTGTTATTTCTATCTGTTTCAGAGTTTAATTTGATGAATTTTAATTTAATTCAATTTCCTTTAATGTTCTTAGTTAAAACCGAGTAACTTGAAAAGTTTATCTACCAATAAAATATTTGGGCAACAGGTACAAAACGGACCCCAAGTAGGTAGAAAGGCCTAAATATAAGTGCTAAAGACATACTGTGATGGCAAAAACTCACTTCAAATACATTCATGGCATCTTTAAACATGCTTTGCCAATCTCGACATTTATGACAAATATAAAGTGGTTCAGAGGCCAATGAATGTCAAAAACATAAATTACATAAATCACGGCAATGCCAAGAACAAAAATTTCTACAAAAAAAAACGTTCGCAAACTGATAAAAACACTTTAGAAGTCCACAGAAAATACACAGTCTCTAATGGACGTCAAGTTTATTATGCCCACGTTGCCGTCGGGAATATTAAAAAATTGACAGTACGTCAAACATTAAATAGCCCTATTAATGGGTTCACTATCTCACATTTTAGGCAATGAAGATTTGAAACTAGCATATTATCGGCTACTTCTAGAAACTCTATATCATTCACAACAGAATCTTGCTCGTATTTCACTATTATTGGGATATCGTCAATGTTCATTATTCGAATGTCATCATTTATAGTTTGAGAAGTTGAATCAGTCAACTGGAGTTTTCTCTAGCTCGATATGGTTTATTGCTTTCACGACGTCATTGGGTAAATGAGAAGAAAACCCATTCGAAAATCTACGTGAATACCTAATGGTGGTTCGCCTAATTTGTTTGACTAGTTTGACCAATTGGTTGTATCATTGTCACTCAGCCCAGCTCCTAACTTTTAAGATTTTTCAACGCTTCCTGGGCTCTGTGGATGTCGGGGAGGTCCATTAATTGTTTTAGAAAAAAGGCGATTTTGAGACTAAATTCTTGATAATGACGTTGAAAAACTCTCCTCCATTATCAGTCTGTAAGATGCGGAGAACCTACATCAGATCCACACTTTGATTTAAGTGGTCCCCAATGAACAAATTTAGTCAGGTGATCCTGGTAGTTCAACAACCATTTATAGATTCCATCTAGAGCTGACTGCAAATCATTGAATTCTATTTCCCTGGATGATTCCAATTTTTCCTTGGCGACCACTCCTTTTTTTGGGGGCTGCTTTTTTTTTATCACAAGTTCTGTATAATTTCCTTAAAACTTCAACTGCTGATTTAGGAGCGTTCATTATTTTATCACGACATCCATGACCTGTAAGTACTCCCGTGACCAGAATTCAACTTTTCGTAAAATTCTTCTCTTTTCACAAGATCTTATCTTCATGGCTTTATTCACATCACCGATATCCAATGTCTCATAATTCTGCTATTTTCGCAGAGTTCCATGGTATCTTGAGGTGGAGTGTGAAATATTTTTATTTTTCCAATCTTGCCGGCGTTTTATAATTATAATATGCCAAGTCTAGGAGTTTTATAGAGAGCCTAGTTTTAAAATACGCCTGCGACAGAAATATTAGAAAGATAAATTACCTATTCAACTAATTTCTTGTGACTCAAGCAAAGCTATTCGGTGGTTTAGGACTAGAAGGCTAGACGCTTGATGCGGTTTCGAATAAAAAATATACATGTAAGTATTTCTTATGTCTTATTTTATCTACTTATGGTTAGTTACTTACCTAATAAACAGCCAATAAAACTACACGTTTTCAAAAACTATCGCTATCGGACACGAGATCCACCTCATGATCGCAAATAAAAGCGCCATTTACTCAATATTGACTTGAACAGAGATACAGTTTTACAATATTTTTGATAGTCACAACACGATTTACCTACAATATCTACTACAACGCCAAAGATGGGGTGGTTATTTACTGATTAAAGCCTGAAAAGCACAACAAATTTCGGAGTTAATAAGATTATTTTTTTTTTTTTGTATCGTTAATTAACTGAAAGCAGGCTGTCAGACAGACTGAAAATGTACGAGGGAAAGTCGAAACTTTGCGCACGTACATCTTAATAAGCGGAGCCAAACAGACACGGGACGGTCAAATGAGGCGACATACTGACAAAACAAAAATCAAATATGTATTAAAACGGTGAAATTTTTCACTAAAACGAAACTATTCAGACGAGAAATACAAAGATTATTCAATTTTTGGTACACATTTGCTTTTTGTTTGCAACCAAGACAGCACAAAACTTTGCGACAAATAAAATGGTTAAAAAGCGGCATGTATTCACTTTATTTTTACTCTAGTTATTGGTATTTGAAAGATATGTTCTAGCCATAAGTTTAAAATCCTTGGAACTTAGATACCTACGCGAAAAAAGCATTTTGCTTCTTGAATTTTCCCTTTTTTTTCAGATTCTAGGCGCAGTCCCCAGAAATTTCTTCCTCCATTTGATGATATTTACAGTTTCTAGGAAAGTTTTACTGAAAACTATTATTTTTGCTTTAAAGCTCCAAAACTTCATGATCCTAATTTTCGGAACAGGGCGTGAAAGAATTCCTAAAATTATCCATGTAAGTGTTAATTTTGTTTGGTTTCATTCCACAATTGAATAATCCCCAAATTAAATTAACATAAGCTTTGGGGCCGAGTTTAGTCGAGAGGTGGGCAAAGAGGGTGAATCCCATGGTTCGTTTCGAATCGCTTCAAGCACAATAATTCTCCTGAATACTGACGCTTCGAAGCCGTTCAAGCAGTGTAGATTTCAACTTTGATTTAAAGTTTCAGGATTGGGGTGAATAGACGAAATCTGTTCGCTGTAGCGTAAATATTTAGGATAAAATCTGCCAAAAGGTCTTTAAAATTAAATGTTTGAATTTCGTACAAAAATCCCTTGCTATATAAACTTATCTCCCAGAGAGCTTTCGGTCCTCCGGAAACCAACTAAGCGTGGTCATATCAGAAAATCAGCTTTGAAATGAGAAAGCCGATTATGGCTCGAGTATATATTTTATATCCTCTATTGACTGGCCTCGATATGATACTTCGTTCGCAAAGGATTGTCCAGAAAATTGGATAAAATTTAGGACAAAGTAGCGGGTTTCGTGATGCTGCATTTACGCCAGTGCTTATTTGACAAAATACCCAAATAATGGGACCATTTTCTTTTTCTGGCGCAGTGCGACAGGATAAAACTACAAAGAATAAACCACAAAAAAAAACTAGAAAATGAGCAATTGACACAATAACATTTTCACTGACAATTTTATATGAACGGCTTTAGAAGGGTATTTGGAATTAATGTGAAAAAAAGGCTCGTATTCATCATTCATTCAAACCGGGGTTCATTAAAACTTTTGAAGAGCCCTTCTCAACGTTATTTTAAAGTATGCTTTCGTGCCATCATAACACAAAAACATTCCCCACTTTATGAAACAATATCCCCTTGAACACTTAGATGAATCGATTCTCTTGGAAAAAGCGCATCTACTCATCATTCTAAACTTTTCTTACCCCTCTAAGAAATTAAATCCAGACGAGAGCAGCTTGCAGAACAGAGAAGTACACTTTAAACTACACACCGCTTTTCATGAGAGAGGGCGTCAAAAATAAAATATTCTTTCAAGATTTAACTATTTTCCCTCTCTTGAGAAAAAAATTGAAAAAGAAACTTGAGCGATGCTGAAGAAAGCTAAAGAAATTGAAAAAAAGTTTATTAGGATTCGAACTCCAATATTGTTTTTTTTTATATTTAAGTCCCCCTTTTTTACTAATGTGATTTTTCTGTTTTCTCACCAAAGTGGCAACCATGTCTTTTGAAATTTATATTTGTTTCAGTAGTTGCTAAAACTTGAAAGTTTCCTATACCAATACTAAAGCAAAAATTACCTCTTTTATGTGGAACTTAAAGAAATCTTAAATATTTGGATTCTGTAGAAAGTACCTATATGTATGTGTAAATGGAAAATGATAATATGCAAATAAATTAGGTTATTTATTCTCATCCGAACACTGGGCTAGTTTTGTTTAGCTACAAGCATTAAGATAGGAAATAGACTGAGTGACCACTATCAGAATTTGTTATTCTCCGTCACTCGGACATACCTACTCAGAAATTAGGAAAATAAACTCATTATCCAAGGCAAAATAGAACAGGCAGGTGTAAGGAAATTACCGTGGGTAAAGAATTTACGATAATGGAGATAGGTACTTCTGCAACTTTTTTCGAAAATGCTTTGGCAAAGTGCAGATGAACGTTTGAAAATGACAAGGCACCTGAATCAAAAGACCACCCCCACAAAAAAAAAATGAACTAGGGGTTTGCTATGGTTGAGCTTACGCTTCTTGACTGTCTCTCAATGTTGGACTATGCTCATGTTGAAAATTCGAATGACTTCCGATAATTTGTATAACCAACAGGAAAATGCGACTTGATTATGTTATATTACTTGATAAGGGTAAGAAGTTTTTTATAAAAATCTCTGAACATCCGATGATAGTTGTGAAAGTTTTCCGAATCTCTGAGTGAGAAGTTTTAAGAAATTTCCTTCTTGAATGGAAACAAAAGCTCCTCATGTTTGTTTTCTTCTATTATGAGCACAAGGATAGCACAAAATAATAGTTTCCTCTTCACTTTACGGCTCATAGTTTTAATTTATTTTATGATTTATGAAATACAAACAAAAATCAGGTGGGCCAAGCTTAAGCAAACCCAACTTTTGCTGGCGAGGAATTTTTGAATGTTATTGTTATACTTCTGATCCATCGTGGCCTATGTAAATAACTATGGTCGCTTCGATTCATAGCGATCGATTTCGTTTATTCTAGGATTTTTCTTATCGATTTCCATATGCCTATGAAGAATAGTCACGATCCAAAATTCGCAAGATCAGATTTTGAACTCCTATTGGTA
Source organism: Ceutorhynchus assimilis (assembly GCA_917834065.1). NCBI lineage: Eukaryota > Metazoa > Arthropoda > Insecta > Coleoptera > Curculionidae > Ceutorhynchus > Ceutorhynchus assimilis. The sequence continues at coordinate 105,755,107 of OU892277.1, forward strand.
GTTCCTTCACACTAATAAGCTAACGTCACTTTGAGACAAATATAAAATCCTTGTTGATCACAATTTAGATAAAAAATAGACCAATATCAGTCAAATTTTAAGGGATTGTCCGCCGTTTTTGTTTGAATTTAGAGAACCATCATAGAAAATTATTATTATTATTTGAAACTCTGTTCCAAAATCATCATCCATTTCTCACTAGACAAATCGTTGTTTTGTAACCACTTTGTCGGCGTCACGTAAAACTTCAGTTGTCATGAAATACCTTTTTCCATATTCTTGGCAACGGTTTTTGGAGATAATCCCCAGGAATCCTAGACTAAACACACAGGTTAGTGTATTATGAATTGCAGTTGGCATAGGCCGGAAATTCAATGTAATAACAGAAAATTAGTTGTGTCAGATAAAATTCGAGTTTTGAGGTAAAAGCCAAATTTGTTGCTAATACGTATTTAACATTTTTCATATTATTCTAACGCATTGATAACTTAGTTGATGGATTATTTTCTATATTGCATCAGCTTGGGAGCATGATTCACATTCATTCTTTAAGTTATCAATTCACAAGTTGTGGTGAGGAAAAGATTGAATTGCTTTTATGAAGGAGCAGCTGCTAATAGCCAATCCTACAAAGAGAAGAAATAAAGCATTTCCATTTATTCAGTATCTATTATTATGGAGTTCACAGAGATACTTTGCAATAGGAAATGAAAAGTGTTGAAGAAGAGTTTTCAAATATTTAATAGAGAAAATGGTGGAGACGAGAATGAAGTTTTTGCAATGTGGATTTGGCCTTTGATGATTTTGAGGAATCAGTGATACAATTCGTCAGAACATACTAACTATAAGTGAAGCAACTGACAACTCCCATGATACAGAATGAAATGATTTGAGCCCCAGTTTTCTGTCTGGTTTTTGTGAGCTATCATAGTAGTTCAATATCATTTATGTTCAAGTGAAGTTTTTAAGATTTTTTGGAGGAAATGTCTACAGCTTTTAAAGCAATTTATTTTCACTTAAATTTCATCTTTTTTCTTCAGAGAAGTGTAAAATTATCAATAATTAGTTATGAGAAAAATGTACCTTTCAAATTCGCATTAACCAATTTGCTGATTATTTCGAAGATTCGTTACAAATAATGCAAAAACACTTGTAGAAAAATATGCTTTTATTTTGAAAATTACACATACTGAAGATTTCTTAAAATCCAAACATTTAATTTTCTACAAACTTTTCCTAGAAGATACATAATTGATTAACTGATTTGATCGGAATCGGCAGAGCAAATTAACAACAAAACATTTTGCAATATATATTTTTTTCTACCTTTAGGGGGAAGATTTCCATAATTTTTCAATCCATTATTAATTTAGAGCATTTGAGTAAATCGAATAAAAAAAATTACATGAAAATACCCCCCTGGTGGTTGACGTGTGCCGATAATTTTTTTTTTTTTTTGGTGCCGTCTTGTTTTGGTCATCGCCGCATGATCGTCCTCGCGATCTGTTTGGCGTCCGCCCTCGCGTCGCGACGCACATACCGGCCGTCCGGACGCCTCGCACTACACTGGGGACGCTAAACCGTCGTCGTCGCCACCGACGCCGCGGATTCAATTTGGCGGCTGCCCGGGCGCCCTCTGGAGTTGGAACAACACATGCCGATTTTGTGCTGTGTCTTCTTCCAGATAAATTGGAAGATTGATGACTAATTGGAAAAATTGTTTTCGTGGGCGCCTTCTTCCGAATGCTGATTTTTATCGACACGGTTCGTCTCGTCCGGAATAATTTGCCAAAACTTTTGCCAGAGGGATGCGAATCGTCTTTATCAGCATCTGAATTTTTTGACATGTTGCATGAGTATTCCCTGTTTTCAATACGGAGAATTTTATTTTAAATTGCCGTGTTTATGATGTTCGAGTTTGAGATATGCTGGTGACACCCTATTCAGATCCTGGTACTTCACCAACAACGCAGAGATGTGAACTATCTATGATAATGTGCACAGGCTTATTCAGATAGACTAACAAGAGTAACAATAATTATTGTCAGTTCATACTGCCAGTGAACATAATCCATATCCCAAACATAGGTGAGACAGAGGATATCCTAATGAAACAAGGGGTCCGATATAGGGGTGTTTGCTGTCACCACTATCAACTGTACTTTAAAATATAATCAACAGCGAAAATAAGATTACTGGGGGGAAATAAGCAAAATAAGATATAAAGATAAGATAATGCTTGTGGTTAGACCTTTGAGACTTTCCATGAAATGGTCTATTAATTCTAGCCAGAGATATGTACTTTTGGTAAAAATCCGTGTTTGGAAATCACGTATTTCAAATTCCTATTAAAATTAAAATTATTCTCTCAAAATAAAGAAATTTATAAAATTCTCCAAACTGCGTAGTATCCTAAAGGTACAAGTTAAAACCTGTTAAAATCACACTATTGGCATGATGATGCAACCTTTATCTTCAGATAAGCAGAGAAAGGCCGACTCCAGTAAGAGCGGGCAGTACCATTTCAGTGATCGAGAAGGGTTGTTGCCGTTTGCAGAACTATAAATGCACAGTCTCGTGTTTCTCGCACAAAATCAGTAATTAATTTATCATGGTACGAAATTGCTAGTTAATTGAGTGTTAATTCCTCGGTTAAGCCTCTGGAGAATTATTCCAGGCTTTTATTTTACTCACATTCTCTCTGACTTCTATATTAGATATATATTTTCTACAAAGTCTTCAATCAAGTGTCTGCTTTAGCGACAAGTTTGTTCTGGTCTACAAGACAAGTAGAGTGGTTTTCTTTGCAATCACGGATTTTGTTGACATTTGTGCCTTTTGTGAATTGCAAAGTTTGTACAAAATTTATTAATATTAAAGTTATTATTATTAGTGAATAAGTGTAAGTGTTTTTTTTTTTCTATTCCTTTCTTGACTATAGGCCAAGTCGTCCTTCGAAGAATTGTCCTTACAAGAAATTAGCCCTATGGATAAATCCTGACTGTTCAGGTGTGGCATTCAACGGTTGTTTATACATTATTTTGGTCCTTCGAGCCGGATGTAGCTGCAATTTAGATTTGCATTGCTAGTAAACTCCACAGACTGTAAGTTTTTGAACATTATTATTTACTCTCATCAGATTTTTCATTGGATTGGGATTGAGTGAATTAACTATAAGTTTAATATCTATATGTAGACTATTTGTTGTTGTTTTATTTTTTATTTTTGAGTATTTTTTCTGTTAATTTTTATTAACCTGTCTCAAAAATTATTGATATATTTATTCTGCTAATCTATACTTTATAATACCTATTTCTTTATTTTGTTTTCCTAATATTTAGTATTCATCTACTCTGTCATTATATTATTATGTAGATTTCGTATATCTACCTGAGTTTATTTCTGAGTCAATTTCATGTTATAAGTGCCTACTTAGATCAAATTTCTGCTCTGCTTTCAATCATTGTTACTCATTTTGAAATTAATGTTGCTTGTTAATAAGATATTTTAACGATTAATTATCTGCCTAGTTAAAGGCTCAGTTACTGACTTTTTCATAATTTTCAATATATAACTATATTTTTCTATTTTGGTGTCATATCGACACTGAAAGTAGTTTCGAAAAGAAGCTCTTTGTGACACTCCTTTTTTACTTATCGGAAGTTGGTAACACTAGCTCACTGATGGCCATCGAACTGTCATTCGCGATTTTATAATCAATGAATAATAGAAGATTTCTATATTTGGCATGTAGTGTTACCAACCTAAACATATGAAATCAGGAAATATGAGAATAAAATTTCCAAGAAAAATTTGTTTTTTTTTAATTAAACAATACCAAAATAGAAAAAATAGTATAAAATATTCGTTTCATAAGACATTTTATGAAACTTCTATTTTAATGTACTATTTTGAATTCTTCTAGGTTTGTTAGGATTAAGTGTTTAACGTTGTAAAATTGAAAATATGGATCTCCTTAAAAAGAAAAGAAAGGGTTGCAAACAAAATATTACTCGAATCGCGAATTGGTTTATTGCAAACAAGGACACAGAAACAGATATATTTCAGTTTCAAATTGGAGAAAAAAATTTAACTTCTCAATATTTTGCGTATGATGAAATACAGAATGAAATCGAAGATCTTGACAACCTTGAACTTGATAACAGAGATGAAATTGAAGACAAGTACTATAATACTATAGCAGGGTTACTTCGTAAAATTTCCGATTTTAGTCTGAATTCTGCAACTCAATCCATGCAACAGGTTCATGTTCAACAGGTGACACCTCATGTCAAATTACCTGATTTAATATTCCTCAATTTGCGGGAGATCTTACAGAATGGATTTCTTTCAACCAACTTTTCACAAATTTAATAACAAATAACTCTAGCTTAAGTAATATTGAAAAGTTTATATATTTGAAAAGTTATTTAATAAAAGAGCCATTTAGTTTGATTGACAATTTACAACTTTCTGATGCAAATTTTAAGATTGCTCTTGACATTTTGGAAAAGAGATATTCTATTTCTTAACACCTTTATGCCCGATTTCAAACCAGCCCTCCAACTCCGAAAAGCTTGTTGACTTAGTTTTTTAGGCCCACCGACAGAAATAAGTGTGGAACTCCACTCGTAGGGAGTCACTTTGAATGCTACTACCAAAACACCAAGGGCTTGCGTACCAAGTCACACGCCTTCAAGAATTGCGTGTCATCTTTAAATTACGATTCCTTCATAATAACTGATACATGGTTGAATCAGGCTTTTTCTAGTAGGAAGTACTTCGATGAACGGTACCAAGTTTTCAGACATGATAGGGACTATGATAATATACCAGAAAATTTAGGTGGATGAAATCTAATTGGTCTTTCAAATCAAATTCAAGCATCATTGATTTCAACGGATAAAAACATCCTTTTTGGGGATATCTGGGTGCGCGCATTCTTCGGGGGTGTAGAACTGATTATATGTGGTGTATATTTTCCACCTAATACTCAATTAGCCTGCTATGAATTTTTCTTAAATACCTGTGAAAGGCTCAAAGATGTATATGCAAAAGCCAAATTTCTCATCACCGGCGATTTCAATTTTACCCTAGTCACGTGGTCGAACGATGACGGACATCAGTTTCCAGATAGTGTCTCTCCAGTTGCTGCTGAAACATTAAGAATTGGACCCACATAAACCCTTAGTTCTTCGAGTCGGATACAGGAACAGCGTTTCTGAAGGTACTGCCTCAATTTTCTTGTTTGTGTTGCGACGCGACCTACGCTATTCTCGACGGAGGTTTTTCATGGAATCTTTAGGGCCGAGATAAATACTGTCAGGACAATTAGGTTTCGCTACAAATACAAAGTTTGGTGACGATGTATCGGGATGTCTACGGTCAGGACAAATATCGTCGCGATAAATACGATGATGGTTCACAAGAGGATTTCTGAATCGTTTTCGCAGTCGGTCACTGAATCGGTTCCAGAGTTGGACCTAAGTCGGAATCTTGATCGCATGTGATTGTAATTCAAGAAGATACGATTATAAAATGTTTGGAAAATTGCTAAGCAATGAGGGGACTTCAGACCCTATAGAAAGGCTTATGGTTTTATCATAAGGTCGGAGAAAACTGACTTATTTCTAGACAGGTAAGAAACACACGTGCTGGAGATTATACATTTTTGAAACAAATATCTAAATTTGTCGAAAACAGAACCGGTAACGACCACTTCTACCATCTGACGTCAACCTGTTGATAAATTATGCAAGCGCTATCCGATAAATATTGAAAAACGCATCAAAGATGACGATACACTAGGTCTGTTTCTGCAGAAATCATAAACCAGTCAGAGAGAATTTCATTGGTTGAAAACAGTCAGAAACAGTCAGCAAACTAGTTTCAACTAATGGAATTCACTCTGACTGGTTTGTGATTTCTGCAGAAACAGACCTACTATTACGAAAATGTAAACATTTTTGAAGTTAAACTTTAGTTGAAATAATTAAATAAGTTATCTTCAACTTTCATTAGCTTTGTGCATTCAGGCTATGAGGACCAAAAGGCCACGCAATTAATTATTTGTATTTATTTCATAGATCAAAAGATACTGGTGTTAAAAAACATTGACCGCCACAGCAAACGGCAGGTTATTGATTGTATTGAACTTTATAGAGTTTGTGGATAGACGAAAAGCCCTCAGTTCACCTAAACTCCCCCTAACATTCAGACCGATCGCGAGCTGAAATTGTATGAACTGTGGTTTATCAATGTATTTTAGTTTACAAATACCATCGAGAACAAAGTATTAGGCACAATTTATGTAATAGTGGGCTCTTTCACCAATTTTCGAAATTAATCTATTTTATACCTAATGTTTTCTTTTTTTTCAAATATTATTAAAGTAAACATTCAAGCTATAAACGTAATAAAAAATTGGGAAAAACTGTTAAAAAACCAACCTGTTGATAAATTCATTAGATTTTCCCATATTGGTTTTCATATCTCCCCCAATTATTGTAGTCCATAATTGTTTGAAATAAAGTTGTAAAATTAAATTTGATTCGAATTTTATTATCGCCATGTTGGTTATATTGCGTCGTATTCAGCGCGGTTGTCAATGCCTGCGGTCTCGATTTTTTAGTGCTTCTGTGTTTTGAAAAACGTGAGTTGAGATTTGGTTCGATTGTTTGGTTTATTTTACGGTGCCGTGTTCAAGTTTTCCTTATTATAACTCAAGTTAGTGAACCGAGAAAATTGAAACATTAGTTTTTTTTCCTTCCACCACAATCTGGCAACGCTCCTCCCGTTCAACGTGACTCAAAGGCTATGACGTGCCACGAAAATTGTTTGGCGTTTCCTACACTCTGTTCCAACCAACATAAGAACCGTTCCAGAACCAGTAATTTCCAGTTGCCCATCTATTCTTCAATAAGTTCAATGTTCATCCTACTTGACATTAAATTGATCGACTGAAAATTACCGTTCTAGGATGGTTCTCATGTCAGTTGGAACAGAGCATATATACACAATTTAAATTTATTTTCTATATTCAGTTTAATTTTTAATTTTTTTTCTCCTGGCTACATTTAGTCACAACTGGCAACAACGCAATCAAACCTCTTACCAGCGACAGACTTTGCTTCTACATTTGATTGGAATGATTTGTAATACTCCATCATCTGACGCGTTTCAATGATTTAAATTTTTTCCAGTTTTGAGATGTCTGTAGAAAACTTATTTACTCTCAAGACAATATACCTACTTAAATAGTTCCTCGTTGAACATTTTATTCTTAAATAACGTATTTAAATTTCACTAAAAGAGCCCATTTGCCTTCAATAAAACCTCCTCGGAAACCGGAGTTACAGTTCCATTACTTCTAGATCACTAAATATAGCAGTTTATTCATTCAAAATGATCCATTCATCTGACACTTTTCAACTAACTCAAGTATTCCGATTAAAGCAAAGTGGAGTCGATTGCCAAATTTTGAAAATGTCACCATTTATTTGCTTGTTGATGATGAGCAAGTGCTAAAAACATGTACAGCCCTGGATAAATTGAACAAACAAGCAAAGTATTTTATTCAATTTGCTTAAAAGATATTTTAGATGTGAATTTATTTTTTCCCCCAACTAAGAGGTCAGCAAAAAAACAACTAGTACTGGGCTTGATTGTTACTTAACTTTTTATTCAGGTGCATCATATAAATAGAATATGAAGTAAATAAAAGTATAATTATCTATTCTCTTGACCCCGCGAGGGGGAATTTCTTTCTGGTGAGACATACAAAATTTTGGCACACAAAAGTTAATTTAGAACTCTGTCAGCCGGTAAATGGACCGAAAATTTAACATTAGCGAAGGCATTTAGCAGGGATTTATCATGCATAGTGTTACCAGCGCAATTTCAAGATTTTAATTTTTCAAAGTTTCAAGAGATTATCACAGTCACAGACTCAATTTATTGTAGATTAGTAGGGCGGAATTTGTTGTTATGGAGATTATTTAATTGTTCATTAAAATACTAATAAATTCGTCGAAACGCGTTGTGGCTGTTAGTAAGTCACGTCTCCGAAGTAGAATCCAAAATCCAATTTTCAATAAAATTTTTTCATTTAAATTCAAACCGAAGTCTTTGAGTCTAAGCCATTGACGTTTCTCCATTAAAGTTTACAGAATCCTGGCACCAGCCTAATCCTTCTTTAAACAAAACTTCTCGAAAGTATTAGAGTTCAAAAACCAAAAGATAACGACTTTTTACATTCCCAAGTTTTCGAATCTAATCCAGTACTGGTGCTGTGCTGCTGCTTCTATGTCCAACGATTCGTGCTCGAAAAGGTTTTTCTCTAATTATAATGTCAAGCCGTTTATCTTAATTAGGGGCCAGTGCAGTCGTTTTTCCTCCGACTTCAATCTCTCAGATAATCTTCCAACTTTAATTAATTTATGGAGGGAACTGAACTCACTCCGCACTGCATATTATGGCGGCTTTATTGGAGAATTGTTTGGGAAGATTTATTGTGTTGAAAATTGGTGTGACATCATTTATGATAGGTGGCATCGATTTAGAAATTTGGGGAAAAAATTCATAATTCACTTTTATTAAAAATAAGGATCATTGAAAATGTAACTCTTACTTCACTGCGATCCAAAGGGGATGGTTATTAGATGAGACAAAGCCCTCGCATATTCCAGAAGCAATTTATTCCGCATTATTGCTAAACAATTGCACTACTAATACATCAGTTGTACGTTAATCTTGATGATCCTATAATGGGCGTATGACGGCATCATGCTGGCCTTATCGATGGTACAATTTGATGACGTCATTAGGTTCGAAAAATAACGATCGGCTTTAATCAAAACATGAATTTTCAGGTTGAACTCTGCTCAATGTCAACTGAACGAAAATATTTGCTAAGCCAAAAATGTTGTTTAAATTTGCCGCAGGATTGAAGATAAATATTCAGAAATTGATTGTGTATATAAGAACAAGGAAAACATTACTGAAGGTTAAATTTGAAAAAAAAAAAAAACGTATTGTACCTACAAATTGAATTCAAATTGTATAACCTAGGCGATTGGTACCGACTTCCGCTTACTTTTGTATATTTTAAAGTGAAATATAGGTACAGAGGAAAGGAATTAATTAAATGCCGACTGAAATTGTTTCTGTGTAATTTGCCTAATAGACTCATTACTAATCCACATTTAGTTGGCTAAGTGTATCTACTTATTTTTTATTCTTAGCGTTCCGGGTGAGGCACAAATTTTGATGAAAGTCTTTAAGATATTCTGCACCATTTGACATTCATTATTCTATTAGTCAAAATCCATTTGTAATCATCATTTTTTGTAATGGAATTCATCAGTGTTTGTATCGAGCGATGGAGGCATTGGACGAATGCCAAATGTTATAAAGTGCACGTATAACAGCTAACCTTCAGTCTACTACAAAATTTATCAACATGCATAAATAGAAAGAGGTGCCACTTTGAAAATTATCTATCACTAACTATAGTATACTTTGTAGTGGGAGAACCGAGACATCAGTATCAATATTTAAACTTACTTGAAAGCAGCTGGGATAATAATCCAAGTAGAAGCAAAGATCTATTCCGAAAAGACCGACCTTGTTTCCAATTAGAATGTTCATAATATATATTGGGATTTTTGTTTTTATTAGTCCGCTCACAAAAAACAAAGTCTCTAAGCGGTACGATGAGCGGAAGACATTAATCGACGATTAATCCTACGTTTAAAGACGCTAAGGTTAAATCGTTCAAGAAATAAAGTAGGAGACCAGAAGTTGGTGAAAAGTTGCAAATTTTTTAAAAAAGAAGCAAAAGAGTCGTATGACTGACTAGTTTGTCAGTCTAAGAGGACGATAAGACTTGTGGAAAGCAGTATAAAGTGATTAATAAGTACAATATTGTAATTTGTTGTTAACAAGACATAAGTGAGGATGAGAATAAAAAAGAAATTATAGATAAACAACTAATTTTAGAAATGAAAAAGATGTTATCCGGCGAATTTAAAAGTTTTGAAGAAAAATTAATCAAAAAATGCGATACTGAAATGAAGGAACTCAAGGCGAGCATAGATTACATCGATGGGTTCAAGGCAGAACGGCACAAACGCCATTTGGCAAATTTTACAGGAGAGGCAAAAAACCGCCCAGAAGCTAATTTTTTTATTTTTTTACCCTTTTTTTTCACCAAGCTATTGATATTTAGTATGGATTTTGTTGTTAAAAATTTCAACTGTCAAATGTTTAAAATAACATCGTATTTTAAATAAATCCATAATATTGTCGCTTGTGTCAAAACAGGTTCGTCGTGTGGCGTTTATGCCATTTACGCAGAGGCGTTTGTGTCAAATGAATATTGTATCTGGAAGGTGAAATGGCGGTTAACTGGATTTGTGCCAAAACACTTTTTTGTTTTAAACAATCTTTTTCGTCGTTTATGCCAACAAAAATATTCCAATAAAAATGGGCCATTGCTCTAAAACCATTGCTAATAGTTTACGGCCCAACGTCCACAATATACCCTGGCTGAAACACCACAACAAAACAGATAACGAAGGCAGAGAAGCAGAAGCTTTTGCCATAAGTTGTGGTCTAACGCAGCTTGTCGATGAACCTACCCGTATCTCAGAAAGGGGCGAATTTGCAGCGCTTTTAGACTTGTTCCTAACCACCAATCCTTACTCGTACACAATTCAAGTAGATGCTCCACTTGGTTCGTCCGATCATAAACTTATAATAACAAAGTGCGAAATGCTCATCCCACCAAGCCTACAACCACTTCTTCGTAAAATGTGGCACTATAAATCGGCAAAATGGAATGACCTAAAACAGTATTACCTGGATTTTCCATGGCAAGAGGTTTGCTTTAAAACAGCTGATCCCACTATTTGCTGTAATGAAATAACACAAGTAATCTTATCTGGAATGGATGCATATATCCCACATACAACTAAACGTAGAGCTAATGCAAAACCTTGGTTCAACAGCCAGTGTCAAACGGCTGTACAGAAAAAACACAGAGCATATAACCTTTGGAAACGACAACAAACCGCTCAAAACCACACAGAATTTATAGAAGCCAGAAATAGTTGCAAAATTACTATTGACTCCGCTAAAGAAACATACAATCAAAGAATAAAAAACAGGTTGCTGAATTGTCCAAGTAGTTCTAGGTCTTTTTGGTCTCTTGTAAAACCTGTTGGATCTAACTTCACCAAGTCATCCATACCACCACTTACAGATAAAAATAATCACTTAGCCACAACATCAGAGGAAAAAGCCAATATGCTTGCCCAAATGTTTTCCTCCAACTCCAACCTAACAGTGCCAAACGGAAAAACTCCACCGTTCATTGAAAGGGTTTCCCATAGTATGCCAGAGGTACCCTTTTGTCACAGAGAAATACGAAAATCCCTAAAAAAGCTGGATACAAACAAAGCAATGGGTCCGGATGGCATTCCCGCAATAGTACTCAAAAATTGCGCCAACGAACTCACCCCAACTTTCGCAAAATTATTCAATTTGTCTTACAGGCAAGGAGTATATCCATCATCATGGAAGTCTGCCGCAGTACAACCCATTCCAAAGAAAGGAAAAAAGACAGATCCGTTAAACTATAGACCAATTGCTCTACTTCCGGTGATATCAAAAGTAATGGAAAGAGTTGTGAACAATCACCTAACCAAGTACTTGGAAAAGTACAAAATTATCAACGATAAGCAATACGGATTTCGAAAATATAGGTCAACTGGCGATTTACTTACATACGTCACTCACTTATGGCAAAAAGCGATTGAGTTGCGGGGTGAAACAAGAACAATTGCCTTAGATATATCTAAAGCATTCGACAAAGTTTGGCATGAAAATCTGCTCAACAAGCTCAAAGCAATGGGATTATCGCCGAAACTTTGCACTTGGTTTGAAAGTTACCTAAAGGACAGATCCATTTATGTTGCACTGGATGGCCAGAACTCCAACTCTTACCAAATAAATGCTGGTGTGCCACAGGGAGCAATCCTTTCGCCAACTCTTTTCCTGATTTACATAAATGACCTCATAGATAAAACAGTAAATCCACTTTATTGCTTTGCAGACGATGGCAATGTAGTCTCCTCACTCATACCACCCACAGGTCTTTCCGCACGTGAATTCCATCATCTTAGACTAACTCAAATATCGCAGATAAATAACGACCTGGAGATAATAGAGGACTGGGTAACAAAAACCTTGTACAGTTCAACGCGCAGAAAACCCAAGCAGCTCTGTTTTCAAAAAAGACCAGCACCGGTGAGCCAAACATCATGCTATCTGGAAGTGCTGTCACATTACAGACTCAGTTGAACATCTTGGGGGTTACTGCAGAGACCAACATGTCTTGGCACAGTCACGTGGCAGATATTGCTAAAAGGGCCTCCCAAAAGCTGGGGGTGCTATTTCGTACAAGACATCTGTACACACCAAGCCAATTGCTGACACTCTACAAAGCCCAGATTCGACCAACTATGGAGTACTGCTCACATATATGGAGTGCAGCACCCAAACATACCTTAATGCTTTTGAATACCGTGCAAAAACGAGCTATCAAGCTGATCAATGACCCCGCACTTACTCGTAACTTGGATGGTCTCGAACATCGCAGATCTGTGGGCGATTTATCTCTCTTCTACAGGTACTATCACGGAAAATGCTCTGAAGAGTTGGCACGTATGATTCCACCGAGAGTAGCACCTACCAGGCGAACCCGTCTAACAGACGGTAACCATGAATTTACTGTCAAACTAGAGGCACCAAGAACCTCATTATATCAGAATTCATATCTCTGGAGAACAGCATCGCTGTGGAATAAACTCCCTGCGACGGTTTTCCCTGCAGGTTACAACCTGAACCGTTTCAAGGCCAACATACACCGACAGTTCCACGCACTTGCCGCTTCTCGAGCGTGATAGGACATTTCCTTGCGAGTGCGCATATCCGTAAAAAAAAAAAAAAAAAAAACGGCCCCTTGAGTAGTATTTTTTATCCATAATCTCTGTAACAAGATAGTAGTACAATAATAATTAATTACTTACTAACGGCATAAGCACCATACGAAGTAAACAGCAATTTTCTACAAGTTCCTTTATTAAATTCCAGCTTTAAATAATTAGTTATTCAACTAGAAGCGTATAAAGTCAAATTACACTTTACATTAATTAAAAATTAACATCAGTGTGGGGAAAAAATGTATTTAAAGTGTACATTTAAATAACATAGTACTATGTCGCTTGTGCCAAATTGAATTACAAGACATCGTTTTGAGAATATTTTGTCATAAATTGTAAACTTTCTCATATTTTAAACGCTTAAATTCAATGTTTTGATATATTTTAACACACTACATATAAAATTAATCAATGTCCTCACTGGTTTCTTGTAAAATTCGCCTGGAAAAAGCCGTGAAGTGCGCTCATGTAAAGCTTATGGACGATTGGCGTTTGTGTCAAATGATTTAGCTAGGAAACCATTTTTTGGCGCTTGTGCAAAGTTAAAATGGAATTGCCGCGAGAATAATTTTTTGGCAGATATGCCGTTTGCACAGACCGACGCAGAACCTAATTTTCTATCTACCTATACCTTTAAGTCATTTTCGAGATTTTTGGCGCTCATGCCGTTCTGCCTTGGACGCATCGACATGTCTGATAAATTTGAAAAGCAACGTGAAGCATACGAAGAGTGCCTAGTGGTGAACAATAGTATCCAGCAAGAAAACAAGGGCCTGCAGCAACGTGTACAAATGTTGGAGCACAAGTTGAATGTTCAGGAGCAAATGGAAAAACAGAATAATCTGGTTATCCCTGGAATACCTCATCAAGATGGAAACACAGTGGAAGAGACAGTTATTGCCCTACTATCGGCAATGGGACTGAGACTTCCTGACGAGGATATTACTGCTACTTACAGAATCAACACTCAAGCTGAACTTAAACCCATATTAATCAAATGTAGAACTCTGCAGGTAAAGCAGCAAATACTGAAAAAAAGAAATGAAATCAAGAGCATTTTTGCTAGGGACTGTGGGTTCAAAGGACCAAACAAACCAATATACATCAACCATGATTTGACAAAGCAAAATCAGGAGCTACTAAAAGAAGCCCGCGAATATAAAAACCAAAACAATTATAAATATGCGTACTATGCTGATGGGAAAGTATTTATAAAAAGGACCAATGATAGTCCACCAAAACGAATACTTTCCACAAAGGATCATCAAAATTAAGCCAGTCAAAAGAAACTACCCACCTAGAATATAAATATTGAGCTACATTCCAGATTTCCTGTTGAATTTGAGAGTGTTATACCTTAATATTACGAGTTTGAGACAAAAGCTTCAAGATTTGGAAGCGCTGAAACATTTACATAATGAACCACCAATAACAGTAATAACAGAAAACTAGATCTATGAGACAGAATCTAAACTATATAACCTGCAGGGCTATACTGCTGAACACAACTGCAGACCAACCAGATGGGGAGTGAGACGCCTCCCTATGTAAGGAATGATTTGAAATTGGCAATTGAAGAAAATAAAAATATATATAAATGCAATTGGTTAATTGTTAAAGTGTCTAAGCCCAAATTTGAGATTAAAATTGTTGCAGTATACAGACCTTCTTCAGCTAATTTGCACTTGTTTTTGAATGATCTGGATAATGTGCTACACGATAATGCAAAACCTACTTTTATTGTGGGAGATATGAATATAAATTTATTGGATTGAAAGAAAACGGATTTTGCCTAATCAATGAAACCAGTCTCACGAGGGAGTCTGGAAATGTAATGTCTCTTATTGATCACACACACTAACTACCATAAAAAATGTTAAGATCAATACAGCATATTTTGACAGTCCTATCACAGATCACAAAGTTCAAGTTATGGATTTTACTGCATTAAGACTTGATAAGGCTCCAAAAACTGAGAGAACAATACAGTCTATTGATACAGAATATTATCAAGCTAGACTGCAGGAGGAAATAGACAAAAACAACATAGAAACATTTGACACACTTATACATTTAATACAAAATTGCAAGATGGCATCGAAACAATATGTGGGTTAATGGTTACTTCATCTCCATAATTCGGCAAAGAAATAAGGTGTATTCTAAACTTAAGAGAAATCCCAGCAATGTATTACTACGGCAAAAATTTAAAATTTTAAAAGTGTAACAACTTAGGAAAATCATTTAAAAAAAAATACATTCACAGAAAGTTTGAATATGCCATTGGCGATCTTAGAAAAACCTGGAAAGTTGTTAATCAAACAATTGCCAATAATTTTGAAGATAATGAAAAATCAAACCACATTGAATACCTAAAAGTTGATGGGGAAAAATCGAAGACTACCAAGAAATAGTAGATCATCTAAATATATATTTCAGGAATATAGGCAGGAAGATTGGTGAGGAAGTGGAACAAGAGAAGAAAAACTATGCACGGAGAGATTTTAATAAAGATTTTCCAGAAGAAACTTTGCAAAATAAAACAATTTTCCTTTACCCCTTTACTGAAGAAGAGATAAAAGCAATTATCAGTAATCTGAACGCTTATGCTGCACCTGGCCCAGATGGAATCACAAGTTTAGAAATAATAAACTGTGAAATGATGCTGATACCAATCTTAGTCAAACTTGTCAACAAGATGATGATGGAAGGAAAGTTTCCTGAGTGCCTAAAGATCACAAAAATAATTCCAATATATAAAGCAGGAAATCAGTATGAACCAAGCAACAAAAGACCAATTATAGCCCTAGTTTCAACCCTGTCTAAAATAGTCGAGAGACTCTTGAAATAAAGAATTGTTAGTTTTGTTGACAAAACTTTCAAATTCGATAAGAAACAATATCGATTTAAAAAAAAGCAATACACAAGCTGCAGTGATTTTCTTAATAGACTACATCACAAACAGTATGGATACAAATAAAATGGTTGTAGCAGTTTTTGTTGATTTGCAAAACGCCTTTGACACAGTGAATTTTGGAATAATATTGCAGAAGCTGGAATCTATGGGTATGAGGGGTAGCACATAATTTAATTAGAACATATCTTACAGACCGACAACAGTATACAATGGCGAACCAGAGAGAGAGTTCCAGATTAATATCAGTGACAGGGGTACCCCAAGGATCAGTCATGGGTCCACTACTATATCTCCTGTATGTTCACAGCTTGTCAAAAATTAATCTAGACTGTAAGTACATCACGTTTGCAGATGATACAGTCCTACTGTTTGAAAGTGATTGTATAAATAATATGGAGCACAGAGTGAACAACAGTTTATCAGTTTATTTTAAATGGTTGCTTAAAAACAATTTAAAAATGAATATTAATAAAACAGTATATATTCAATTTGCGCAAAGGAACAAATCAATACCGGCCATTACTGTTGAAATAAATATCCAACTTCTAAAGCAAGTGAACGACTATAAATACTTGGGTCTAACTATTGAAAAGACTGTGAAGACTACAAAATAGGTTTATTAAATATATTTGTAAGCTACCTAGACTTTACTCAATGAATGAACTATACAAAAATTACAAATTCCTGAAAATTGATCAGATAATAAGAAGAAAAGAATGCAAATAATTACACAAAATTATCTTTAAACAAATTAAAACCAAAATCTCACTAACAAGAGTTACAGAAATACATAGACATGATACTCGTAATCATTCAAATCTTTATATTCCTAACTCTAGGACTAATGTTGGATAGTACACTGCTATTGAACGTGCCACCTCAACATATAATTCAATTTTGGGCGATCTTAAATTGATTGAATCTCCATTCCTTTTTGCAGAAAAAGCTTTTTACTTATTACAAAACAACTGCCAATATTCAATGTATTTAAATATAGTTATTGGTAATTATTAAATTTGCTTTTATTTCGCTGTTATTATTGAATACAAAATGTTATATATAGATTTGTTGGAATAGTATGTAAGTAGTATTACCATGTTTACTATTGATTAAGTATTAGAATAAGAACTTATTACCAGTATTTAGTACTGTTTAGAGTTCATAAATAAATAAATTTGAAAAAAAAAGGTATCTGGCCCAAAAAGTGAGAATTGGTAGAGATAACAACATGGTTCAGAAGAATAACATTCGGATGAGCAGCACCTTCGCGATGTCTTCAAAATTGAGATTTAGAAAATAGTTGAAAGCTTTAGTTTTCAACAGGTATTCTGCCTGTAGTTACTTACGGTAACGAAACTTTAATCCTGGCAAAAACAACGACCTGCAAACTACAAAAATCAATTTGATGTTCTGAAAATTGCAAGGCAGAGGTAAAGTCGAAATAGGATCAATTTAATTGGAACAACTCTGTTACTTGAGCATTGTTGCTAATGAAAACTGGCGCCAGATGATAAAAGTAAAGTTTTACGTCGATCTCGACAGAACGTTGATTCTGCCTCAAGACAGTGTTGTGTAGACGCAGCCGCTTCAAACTGGGAACCAGGCAAAATATTCACATTTGAAGTTCTTCCAAAACATGAAAAGTCTTGGAAACTGAAGCTGCTCAGAAAATGTTGAAATCATTCGAGATGCGGACGTATAGAAGCATGCTCAAAATTAGCGGTATCGAGACAGTGACGAATGAAGGATGGACGAAGCAAGAAATTTCGTTAAAACAATAAAGGCGGGAAAGATATCAAGTCTGTCGTTTTTAATCTGATACTCCAAAGGAATGTGAGCTGGTGGCATCCTACGTCAGAACGCCAATGGTCATCTGACGTCACACCTGTTTTTGCCATATGCTTCACCCCCTCGCTCCTCATACGAAAAGTGTCAGATTAAAAACCACAGACACTATGCGATATCCAGAAAGGTATGGTCTTCTTGAGCTTACAATGGAAGGGAAAATAGAAATCTGTGACAATGCTATCGGATATGCCATGGGATGTCAATACCAGCACTTTTTAGAACAGCCATTATTGAAGTAATGGTTGCCAACGTCCGGTAACGGATAGAGCATTGTGGAAAAAAGACAATCAATTGATTTTAAACCTATGCCTATATAAATTTGTGCACCCATACAATGTGAGTCAGGAAGTCTAATGTAGGTCTATGAATAAGTTGCAATTCAATGCTAATTTCCATATTCAGTTTGGATCAAGAAGTCTTTGTAACACTTATAAACAAACAATCCATTTCCATCCATCTTTGATTTTTGCAAAAAAAGACTAGCACTGCCATATGAAGCTAAGAAGTTTTGCCGATATTTCTTCTATGTAGTGATAATAATCTCTTGCCCAAATTTCAATTTCAGAAGCTCCGTAAGTTTTGATCTGCAATTTTTCTCATTTGGATTAGGTAGTTGGTCTATTGGCCGAAAAGTCCAGAAAAAATAATATTCTGATTTTTTTTTTTTTTTTTTTAAATTAAATTAAATTTTGTTTTGCGAATTTATAACCAATAAATAAATTTTAAATTGATACTTTGATGTTGTTTTCCAGAAAATTATACCTTGAGGCGGTTTTATTTTTATTGACAACGAAATATTTAATTTCCATTTCTACTGAAAATATTGCCATTTTTAAAATGAGTTGTGCAGCAACATTTTTCCGACCAGAAATTTAATCAGCCCCCGGTTTATCCCGGGTCTAAACCCATAACATAAATGGCAGCCATCGTAATAGGAATTTGACGAGGACTCCAATATCGATTCCGTCATTCAATATGCGATTAAACTTTTTTTTTGTCCCTAATGGCACGATTAAAACGTTCAAATGACGATCATCATAAAAATGCACATTGTTTTAATGAAACAGAAATGATTTTCACAGATACATATACCGATCTACTTACACTGAATTGAGGAATAGGTAAGGAACTTTTATCAAGATCGTTTCCATCGAAAAAAAAGCAGGCAAAATAATAATAAAGAAATATACCCAGAGTTCTATTCTTCGCCGCGAGCAGGCGGTAATTTAAACCGCTTACATAAGCAATTAAGCGGAAAAATCTGAGCGCAAAGCACAGGCGGAAGGACATCAGTCTTGACTTAAAAGGACTAAAAGGACGAGGACGTCTGTCAGCTGGCACGCACGCCGACGTCGGACCGTTTTATTCCAAAACCTGACAGAAAGAAGAGCCAGAGACAATGTTTGTGCAGTTTTTGCAAAGACATAACGGTATCTTCATTAACGGTTATAAAACTATTTTTTACGAAAACGTGGCCGACAATAAAAAGCCTGCTGATAATTTAAAATTTAATAAAACGAATAAATCAATATATTGACAAGACAATAAAAGAAAACAGAAAAAAAAAGAAGCTTTTCGCAATCCACCACTTCAGATCTGATAGGTTTAAATGATTCTACTACTGGAACTGCAACACTGTAGAAACAGCTGCTAACACCGATGACAGGGTAGCTGTTGTAAGCCCGCGCCATCAACCGAACAAACAAATATCTAGGGGAACCGGGTATAGAACGGGGTACCACGTTTCAAATTTTCGCAGGTTAGTGCAACGCTGCCATATCGATATATATTCACAGCACCAGGGCCGGCTCCAGGACCCGTGCAGCCTGTGCCCCTGCACGGGGCGGCAAACTCGAAGGGCGACAAAAATCTCGGGGAGAATTGTTGGGTTAAAATACCCACACTACAAATTACAATAGCTTTATGATTCATTTCATCAATTATCGCGTTCGCCTGCTCAGTAAAAAAATAAAATAAAACATGTTCAGGTTTTTTCAAACTCCGATCAATTCCCAACGATCTGAGCACAGTTCTAAGGACTGCGACTGAGGGCCAAATTACAGAATATTTGCATCTGCAAATTTGCAGTTCTGCAAATATGGCCGACTTGCATATGTGCTCTATTTGCAGAAACGAGCAAATTACAGAAAAAATCTGCAATTTCGTCATATTTATCGGGGAAAAGTGTTTGGGCGCTACTGATTTATGAGTTTTGAATGTCAAAGTGATTGCAAGGACTTGCGGGACCGTTTCATCATGCGCAAATTTGCATATTTATCGAAAATAGTGTTTGGGCGCTACTGATTTACCAGTTTAAAATGTCAAAGTGACTGCAAGAACTGGCAAGAACTTACGGGATCGTTTCATCATGCGCAAATTTTCAGGCGACTCGCAAATGCATTCTGCTTCTGTTATACAAAAAGTCAGACTTGCAGGTCCTGCATTTATATCTTGCTGTTGCAGAGCTTCTGTCATTCACCACGTGGTACGCAATTAGTTCTGCGCAGTTCCAACTGGTTCGCGATCAGTTCGAAAAACGATAACTTGAAAACACCTCTTGCTAGCAGTTTCACGCGTCCGCAAGCTTGAACGCGCCTTGTATAAAGCCAAAACTGACACAATTTTGGCATTAACGGCTTGTTGAAAACGACAAATTTTGATGCACTAAAAGGTGCGTTCAAGAATTTGTGCCAATTCCAATAACCGCAACTGTACATATCATATAAGGACACTGGACAAAATTAAAATCAAAAGCAAGTTTAGCAAATAGTAATCGGTGGGAGTGGCGGCAAAAATACTTTTTGCACGGGACGCCGAAATGTCTGGAGCCGGCCCTGCACAGCACTATACCCTAGGAATACGTTAACAACAAATTTGACCTTGTTGGTAGTCCTTCGAGAGCTGTTGCGCCAAATGCATCACTATAAGAAGATCCACTATAAGAATTGACGAATTTGCGAACAACGGTGAATGTTTAATTTCACTAGCCGGTTATTTTGTGTAGTATAGGTAGAAAGCCCTTCTCTTAGGGTACCTTTTCCCCATAAAATTAAATTATTAGTTAAAACCCTTCAATTGTTTATGTAGTCACAATGGCGACGAATGCTCTCGGGGCAGAATGGGGAGAGGCAGAACGGGGTAAACCATGTCCCGCCCCACGTATATGTTGAACTGCTAAACTCCATTGTAGATGTTGTTTAATGATGTAAACTGTTTTAAATACCTTGTAGATGGTAGCTATAGAACTTACTTCGTATTAAACAACATTTAACCATTATCATCCTGAATAAATTATTTTTTCTAGATGGTTCGAATATACGTAAGAAAAACGGAACAACAATGGTCTTCGGAGTCAATACATCAGTTAGGAGATAGAGTTAGAGATTAATACAGACTGTTGATTAAGTTTTAAACGACTATTCTATTCTGCCTCACATGTACCCCAATGTACCCCATAGGTGGGGCACAACGGGGAATTGTGCAGATTTTGTCATAAAAATAAATAGCAAAATACAGAAAAGGAAATAATGAAATATTTTTTTAATAATCATTAGAAATAACATCAAATAAAGTTTCCAAGAAAAAGTTTGAGGATCCGTCGGTAAAGTTTCTCAAAAAAAAAATTTCAAACACTAAGTACCCAGTTCTACCCCAGGTTCCCCTACATGATTCAGGAAAGATAAAAAGTATGAATATTGGAAACATTGTCGCAACTATAGACTGGAAAATAATAATAGACGAAAACAAAGCCGCCGCCCGCTGGTCTGGCCTATTATGAAATTTTCCGAAAAAAAAAAAGCTATGACCGAAGACTTGTGTGTGAAAAAGTGTCAACAAAAAAATACAGTTCAGCTCATTGAAGCTTGAGGTACTTGCCGATTTCTGAACAACTGGCTAACCATTGTCAAATCTACAGCATTGTGGAATGTGAATTGAAGTCATCTCAATTGATGAGTATACAACACCAACGTCCTGTCAGATAGATCAGGACAGCCGCTACAAACTTGCTTTTAATTTGGAGATTTTGACACTTTCCTAGTGGAGTCATGGACCAAAGCGGTAGAGTCTTATTGACTGGTGACTTAATATGCCCTTTGCCAAACAAATTAATGCAGCCTCCAGGACAGCATCTGAGTTCTGTGAACCAATAACAACTTCTGGATTAATAGCAAGATCATGGAGGATATATAAATTTTTTTTTCGAATTTTTTTTTTCGAATTTCGACTCAGAATGTTTAAGAGCTGTAATTTTCCAAATGTATGTATGAGGCGCATCATAAGAGACTTTATATATTATTTAACATATTGAGACAGGTCTCATCAGGTTTTTTGGGGTCCAGGCGAGTTTGAAGCAGGCCTATTCTTGAAGTATTTTGAGGATGCATATCTTTACTCACATTTTTGAGAAACCTACTATAAATACATCAAGGCCTAATTCGCCTCATAAAAACTTCTGGTTTTGTGATTCTTAGAGATGAGGCATCACACATTTTTCTTGAATTATCTGTCAACTACTTAAGTAAATACCAATTTTATTAAAGTGTGTCGACGAGTCAGCATTAATTTGGTATAAATACCGCGCCGGGATCCATTACCGGCAGACTAAGGCTAGTGCGAAGTACCTCAATTGGGAAAAGCCCCTCTAGCTAAGTCTCCTCCAATGCACACTATCTTTATTGGGAAACGCCCTTCTGGGAGTATTGAACGCAGCAGACTAGGTCCAGTGCAAACTACCTTTATTCGGAAACGCCCTTCTGGACCTGTCTCAACCCAGATTCAGTCTTCAGACACGCCAAGTGTACAGAGTGTACATACATAATACAGAATGGTGTAAGTAGTACGTCCCTCCGTAGAACAGACGTCATGATATTATCCCTAGGGTAATATTATTATTATTATTCGATACAAATCTCGCATGTTATATACACTATATCCTACAACATGCTCGTGTATTAATGGCTATCATTACATGATCATTGCATAATATACTATTTCAGCTGCTTATTCTTTCTAAAATACTCAGAAATTGAATGGCCATCAGGATAACTACTTACTTTGGAAACTACAAGCTTTTTGCCAATAGTCAGTTTGGCGTTAGGAACGTTATGTACACTGGTTATAAATGTAACCCGCTCCTCTATCTTTTTTATTTGACATTTTAGGAAGAAGTGTCCCAAAGAAAAGTTTTATGGTTGAAATTATTTATTTTTGAAAAATACTGTAGAGCGGGGAGGGGGCATTCTATGACGAGGTTCAATGCCAACAGGCTTATGTTGAAACAGGACATCATCCAGAAGATGATATATTCACTGAGGGATACTGATAACATTCCCATTTCATCTGAGGTAGAAACCTCAGGAATTCTCTGTATCCTACCTCAAGATGGAATGTCTTGATGTCTATGTTGAGGAGATATCAAGTACAATAATATTTGTGCATCCTAAGCTGCACGGGCTGTCTTGGACAAGGCAGCCTACTAAGCGTTGTTCCAGTGATTTCATATTATGGTGTCGTCACCTAGAGCGAAGCTGAAAAATTGCCGATAGGTACATGATTGAATGCAAGCAGGCTTTCAGGAGCGAAAGGATTATGACTTTCTTCTCGGTATTTGTACTTGACTGCATCCTGCATCTATATAAAGAGGCATGAGGCAGATTTCATAACACACTTACAGTTTCCAGGATTATCTTATTCCAAGGAGTGCTTCAATTGTGCCTGACTTCCTTAGGTCACCAGGGAGGAAGGCTCTATCGCATTAGCAGCTCCTCAGGGTCATCTAACCACACTCCATAGCTCAGAACTAAACAGCTCAAGTGCAAGAGGACCATGTGGTGCTACCTGTTGAAGCAATTACTACCACGATTTGGAAGTACAAATTTTCCCATAATGCATTGTCTTTCTTCAACACTCAAACCGCTATTGTTACTCGTGACTACTATGAGATAATATAATTATAATGTAAAGAGACTTTAAACCATAGAAATATAATTACTTTTAAAAAAGAAAACCACTAATTTCCTACATAACATCAGCTACGTCGTCGGTTTTAATTCTCCAGCATGGCTCGAAGGTATTATTCCGTTTAATAGCCCAAATCCAGATGAAATTTGCTTTCAAATTGCACACATTTATTACAAACACATCCCAACAACGACGTCTTAATTAAACTGCGACTAGTCGATTATCTAAGGTTTAAGGCTGGTTCCTTTATATCGCGAACATAAAACGGTAATTGGTCGTTCGTTGTTGTTTTGTTACGACGCGACGCCCAAATTTGTGCAGCGTTTTATTGATGGGGCGCGGTTCCTGATGCCGACAAATTAAACGACGACTTGCTTTAATTTCTTTGACGTTCCCTGACTACTTTATGACATCATTAAGATTGTCATCAGCTTTATTAAAGCAAATTCTAATTAATTAATTTATCGCCTAGATTTTTAATTTTTTTGTGACAGATTTTGTGATAACTATGCTAAGCCTTACCTTTGTTTTATGTGTCCCCAAAATGAACATTAAGTGGCTTACCTGTAAAACAACAAATAAAAATATTGCAGTGAATTCAAATAAAGCCGCAGACCTAGGTAAATAATATGTTCATACGCATCCTGCATCATGGCTATCCTAAGCAAATTCAGTTAAAGCAATCTTTTTGCAAGCTTTTAGCTATAAGCAAAAAAATATACATAGGTTTACATGCTTTACCGTTCTTTGGTAAGAATAACCGAACTTATTTGGTATCCCTTGTTATATTTGATATGTCGTTAAAGTAAGCCCTCATGAGTGCTGTGCCAAATTCTGCTTTCTTGGGATTATAACCCTATTATTTTACAAATTAAGAGATATTACTTGAAATACTGTTTGTTTTTCATTATCAAATTAATTAGTGTAACATAGAAACCAATGCTTTCCCTGTTCCTTTTCTTTTGATAAATGAGCAAGACCTACAATGATGTACGAAAAGCAATTAGTTACGCCGTTATATAATGAAGGATCGAGAAGCGTCAAATTATGAAGCTAATTATTTCACAATATACCTTGAGAGATAATTTTCGCGTCGAAAATAGCCGAAAGGGAACATGTGTAAACTTATCCCATCCAATTTCATGCTGTGTCGGGCTTTTTGTTGGTTATCCGTTTTAAAGTTTGCTCTTGATGCTTTCAGGCACGTTTCGATAAAAACCCATTATAAAAGTTTATACTGGCAAATTTTTCCACATTATGAAAACTCAGATTAAGAAAACTAAAAGATACTTAACATTGTGATTTCAAGATAGAATGTTGTAGCCGATGTTTTGTTTGGAAACAGAATTGATGGACGCGCGTTTTATAAGTGAAATGAAATATGGGATTGTTTCTTGGTACCTATAATTTAAATTCAAATTGCGCCCAAATTAAAATTCATCTATTTGCCTTCAGATGCGTTGATGGGCCTATTGATTTATAATCGAAAATAAGAGAATTCCATCTGTGAAGAAAATAATAAAAGAAAGTAAAAGTAAACCAGATGAATTTCTATGTGGTGAAAACTTTGGAGATAAGTTCAACGAAGTAACAGCACAATTAAAAGCAGAAAAATAAATGAGAAGTAAATAATATACCTGATGAATACAGCTACCTCAACCAGCCTATGGCTATTGTTCAAAAATCCCACCAAAATGACACTTCAAAGTCTCTGAACTACCAGCAACATTATTTTTCAACAGTGAAATGAATATGAAATTTCAATGGTATTTTCGGGCATACAAATTGTTTATCAGCTTTTCATATGCAAGCAGATCCTCCGATCTATTACCATGTCTTGGTTTTGCTTGTTGCCACTCGATTGTTCGAGGTACTACATATTATGATTCAACCTCATTTATTGTTTGTCCTTTGATTTTTTCTATTTATAGGTATTGTGTTATGATCTGTAATCGTTGGTCATCAATTTCGTTTCTCCATGTTTATTTCTAATCCAATTTGGTTGGCCTCTATCTATCATCCAGCATTTCTCCCAGTTAAATGTTGAAATTTTCTTTTTGAATATTAGTCCTTGGTTCTTCCAATTCAGATTCTTGAGCACATCCTCAAGTACCAAAGTGAAAAGTTCCGGAGAGATTATGTCCTCCCTGTTTCATTTGTCTCTCTCTACATTTACTTTCTGTGGTGTTTTGTGAAGTTTCATCCATAGAGTTGTTGTTTCTTATATTTTCTGCATAAGGTTTATGTAATAGAGCAGTTTTTAGAGATTGTTTCGTCCAAAAAAGTTTCAAAAGGACTCTCTAGAATTAATATCATGAACAAGGGATCTGCGACCTATGGAATGAGCAAGGGCTCAAATTTTGTAAAACCAATTTTGTTATGATTTGCGATTTTTTCGTAAGTATTTATAATTATGAAGGATACATTTAGCATTGGGGGGAAAGCTTTCCGAGAAGAAGCATTGACCAATTGAGCAGAACAAGTTTTATCAGCAATTTAAGCAGATCGATGTTTACAGTAACTGGAAACAGAAGAGCGA
Organism: Ceutorhynchus assimilis; assembly: GCA_917834065.1. Classification (NCBI taxonomy): domain Eukaryota; kingdom Metazoa; phylum Arthropoda; class Insecta; order Coleoptera; family Curculionidae; genus Ceutorhynchus; species Ceutorhynchus assimilis. The sequence continues at coordinate 105,781,376 of OU892277.1, forward strand.
CGCATAACCACTGCAACCAAACCCTTTTTCAAAGGGTCACTTTAATCTAGAGAGTAATCTTGGCACTATTATAGTTTAATTCTATTCTAAATGCATTGATCTTGCACGTCATGGCTTTTGCTGTTAGAGAGTATCTATTCAGTAATCGTGGTTAAATAGATTCATCATATCCTCAGATAGGGGATAGGATTAATTGCGAAAATATTAGGAAAGCTACAGAACACTACGACATCCTAGGCAGCATGCTTACAGAGCGGGCAAATCAACAGAAACCGCTTTACTTGAACTCACCCACAGCATCCAAAGCACATTGCAAAATAAAGAAGTAGCCGTCTGCGCCTTCTTGGACATAGAGGGGGCATTTGATAACACCTCTCATGAGTCAATTAAGAATGCGCTCGTCAAAAAAAGGAGTGGACAAAACCACATCCACCTGGATGTGCGAAACGCTAGCCACCAAAACTGCACAAAGTGATGTGGGTGAACAAACTATACAGGTCACCACCACTAGAGGATGTCCGCAGGGAGGGATACTCTCACTTTTGATGTGAAGTCTAGTAGTTGATGACCTCCTAAATTTATTGACCGATCAGGGCTTCACCTGTTTCGGATACGCCGATAATATTGTTATCATGGCCAGAGGCAAATACGAAGGAATAATCTGCGACCTTATAGGAAAAAGCACTTCGAACCATGAAGGAATAGCGTCAAACAGTGGGGCTGAATCTAGACTCAGCAAAAACCACGCTGGTAACATTTACAAAGAGAACGGAACTCCCAAACGTGAGAAACATTCGCCTCGATGGAAGCAGACTTGATTGGAAAAAAGAAGTTAAATTCCTAGGGATAACCCTAGATTCTAAACTTCTCTGGAACCGACATGTAAAGAACACAAACAACAAAGCAATTTTGGCACTCGTGGTCTGCAAAATCATTGCAGGTGAAACATGGGGTTGTAACCCATCAATCCTAAGATGGATGTATACCATGATAGTGAGACCTATCATCACGTATGGAGCGGTAGCCTGGTAAAGCCGAACCCAGGTAGTAACAGCTAGGAAAACCCTAGGAAAAGTGCAAAAACTCGCGTGTCTCTGTATAACAGAAGCAATGAGATCATGCACAACCGCGGCACTTGAAGTCATTCTAGACCTCACACCACCCCACATAATAGTGAAGCGGGTTGCCAGTGGATCATATCTCAGACTGGAAAAGGTAGGTCTACAAAAGAAACGCATCTTGGCAGAACTTTCCCTCTCCCAAACTGTGCACACCTCATGGATCTACCAAAAGACGTGATTGTTGATAAATTCAGTTTCGAGAAAAACTTTTCCATCGAACTAAGTACAAAAAACAGATGGAACATGGAATCTATCGAATCCCTTAAAGCAATCACCATCAAATGGTACACAGATGGTTCCAAAACTGCTGAGGGAACTGAAGCCGGATTATTCGGGCCATGGACCAGAAACTCGGAGCCAATAGGTAAATCACCAAGCATATTTCAAGCAGAACTTCATGCGATCGGAAGATGCGTGCGGTTCAATCTGAACAGAAGTTATCGGAAACGAGAGATGGTAATGTCTGACAGCCAAGCAGCTATCAAAGCATTGAGATCCCCGGTCATCAATTCTAAGACAGTATGGGAATGTCTACAGAAACTAGATGAGCTGGGAACACAAAACAAAGTAACCCTCCTCTGGGTACCCGGACACATAGGTGTCGAGAGAAACGAATTCGCAGACAGACTCGCAAGAACGGGAGCGTCTACCCCCTTCACTGGACCAGAACCATTTTGCGGCGTCGGAAATGCGCACCTCCAAGAAATCCTCGAAAAAGAAGAGAACCGGCTAAGGAGCAAGCAATGGCTAGAGCAGCCAGATCTACGAGAGGCCAAAGATCTATTGGGCAACTTCAACCAAAGAAGATCAAAACTGCTGGTCAACCTTAGCAAGAAAAGTATCAAGACTCTAACCGGGTTTCTCTCGGGACATTGCAAACTTAAGAAACATCTACAGAAGTTGGGGTTAGAAGACGGTGGCACCTGCAGAATCTGTGTAGACGGAGAAGAGACAACTCACCATCTTCTTCTGAACTGCGATGCCATTAGTCGCTCAAGGATGAAGAACCTGGGAAGTGCCCTTATACAGTTGGAAGACATTCCAGCCCTGAAACCGCTAAACATCCTAAAATTCCTAAAGGATCTTGGACTAGAGGGGCTGCTTTGAGCAGGAAACCCGAACTTAGCAGCAGAAGGACGAGTACAATAGATCAACCTTGATCACGGTGCAACTGACACGTCCAACATACACACACACACACACATACAGAACAGAATGTGCCGGCCATGGGTTGCTACACAAAGATTCATTCTTTATTGTACTTTGACCAAACATTTTAAAATCCCATCCTGTCCCCTCTTACACGTGACAAACCTAACTATGACGCAAAAGTGACGCGTTAACAAGCCGGGAATAAGGGCCAGTGCAAAAGTTTCACATGACCGCGTCGAGAAAGAGGTTATTTTAGGCGGTATGTGTGTATAAACGATTAAGTTTCCCCGTGTAAGTTAACACTTCATTACGCTAATGGTCTCCGCAAAGTTTTTGATTAAAATGCCCGAACAAATGAGCTTTTAAGCTCATAAACGTCGAAACGATGAAAACAAGAAGTGGCTTTAAGGGTCACTTACTTAGACGATGTCGCCATGTGCTACGTACTATAACCTAGTTTAAGCTAATTATCAGTTGAGTTACTTTTTATTGACAAATTAGGTACAATTCAGCCATTTCCTTTTTATTTCAAAAAACAAATAATGACTAGTTATACCGACTGATCAAATTGAAAGCATCTTCAAATTGTCTAAACGGTCAGAACAAATAACCTGGACCATTAATAAAAGCAATCCCATCTAAAGCATGCTTATTATTTTAAAAGCAAGGCCAGAAAATAAAAAAATCACTCTCAGACAAACAGCCCTTCCGTTACGTCTGTGCGCGAGAGCCAAGATTGAAAAGAAAGAAGGATGAGTTACGAAGGAAGGAAAAGTCAAGGGGTAGTTTCATCAATCAGATTCACCTGACTTTAGGATGTATACACTAAAAAGCAAGGAGGAGGGTAGGAGTTCGAGATAGCTCTCAGCCAAGCAACAGGCGTTAAAGCAGTTCACGCAAGGCGAAATTCAGTTTTAAGAACTCGCAAGGGTGAATTATTTTCGAAAGAAAATGGGAATGCAAAGGACATTCGTTTAATTATGAGGAAAATATCTCTTTCGTATATTCTAAGCAAAAAAAAAAACGCATTTTTTTTTAAATGTTTTGAGTAATTTTGTAATCAATATTCACCATTACGTGTATCAAAATTAAATTCTTAAAATCTTGACATTTTTAGCATGCAATTACGAAATTCGCGCACTTTCGTGATTACTAGATTCATATAGCTTGATTAGAGGACTTTTATCAACATATTTTTTTATGCAACACTTTTATATCGCAAACTAGTGCGGCCTTAGCAACAATAACATCAAGAAGACGGAATGAAAAAGCCAAGTCCCCGGTTTGCTGTAACTATAGTATTAAAAAAGGTCAGCGTCGTAAAGTTAAAGTACAGCCCGACGCTAGATAGTCGCAGCACGCTACTTCCGTATATTACACATTAGATAAATGTGGAGTTTATACGATGGCTCACTGAACACGCCCCTGCGTTTTAAAGGTTTAATGTTACATTATAATTATTGTAATTATAAAAAAATAATGAATGAGATGTGAAATTTTCGTCAACACAGAAATCATAAATGTGTATCGTACTCACGCAAATTACGATATAAATCTGGAAAATTAATTTTTCAACAATAAATGCCATTTCGCGATTAATCGGTTATAGTTGGAAAGTTTGTTGAAGCTACAACGAATTTCAGAAATGATTTTATCGCCATGTTTCTCTCTTCTCTATATTTGCCGCAAGTTAAGAAAATTTAGATGTTAACCAAGACACTCTAACTCTGTTCGCACCTGTTCCGGATCAGTTATGAAAAGACATTTTGGAATAACCAGTCTTTGAAACTCTTTAGTTCGGATTTTCTTCTTTTGCTCACAGGGTGTCCACTTAGTGCGATATCGGACGATATCTCCTTACAGGGTGATGCAAGAAAAAAAAATTAAATTACAAAGCTGTTTGATACTCTAATATGCATTAGATAAAAATATTTTTAAATAAACAGGGTGCTCCCTTTATGGGGTATGCGACAGAACTTTGTTATTTTAAACGGAACACCCAGTATGTGATTGAATATTTGGATTCTATGTAAAATTCTGAGCAGATTTCATGTAATATACCCTATACCTAAGTTCAACTGTTTTGAAAATATTGACAGTTGAAAATTGACTTTTTGCAAATTTGACAGGCTGTAAAACTTAAACGGTTAATTTTAGACGAAAACAGATTTTACATTCCTATCTTAGATTTTTATAGACTATCATTTGACACCAACTTTGAATTTAATCCATGATTAAAAATTCCAGTTAAATTTAATCTCCGGTTAAATTCAAAGTTGGTGTCAAATGATAGTTTATAAAAATCTAAGATAGGAATGTAGAATCGGTTTTCGTCTAAAATTAACCGTTTAGGTTCTACAGCCTGTCAAAGTTGCAAAAAGTCAATTTTCAACTGTCAATATTTCCAAAACAGTTGAACTTAGGTAAAGGGTATATTTCATGAAATCTGCTCAGAATTTTACGTAGAATCGAAATATGCAATCACATATAGGGTGTGTCGTTTAAAATAACAAAGTTCTGTCGCATACTCCATAAACGTAGCACCCTGTATATTCAAAAATATTTTCAACTAATGCATATTAGAGTATCAAACAACTTTGTAATTTAAATTTTTTTTCTTGCATCACCCTGTAAGGAGATATCGTCTGATATCGCACTAAGTGGACACCCTGTATAACTCAATTTCACTTAAACTGAAGTATTTATCATTTTGCTGTGCCATATAAAACCCAGACTCTGTTTTAAAGGTGTTTAAAATTTTGTAGCCGAAGATAGTTCTCGAACGTGCTCTAGCTGATGAATGTAATGTTAGTGGACTAGTGGTCAATGAGCGTTTTCTTACCCACGGATTTGGGGCCGATTTTTCTTACACTTTGTTAATCCGCCATAGAAATATCTTATACCTCACTCTAGCTGCGTGAATGCGAAGCCCGAATTCATAACTTCATTTACTTAGCGATATTGAAGTTAATTAAATTTGTTTTGCATAATCATTTTTCGGTTGGCAATGACAAAATCCCGCATGGCAAATGTGTGGTTCTGGTTGACTACTTATGAAAACGGAAGACAGTAACTGCGCTTTCCTTTCACTGACTCAGAACTTGAGGTCAGTGGTCAGTAAAGCAGGAGACTAAAGACATTTCTTTTGAGTATAAAATTTAAAATTATCGTTATCGACAAGATGAAATTTCAGCCTGAATGGATGCAAACTGTAGTCTCTGAGGAACAAACTAGACTTGCGAAAATTCTGGAAGTACAAGATAATAAATTCACGAATGCAATGGAAAAAGTTCGCAAAGAAGTTAGGAGTGTTCGTCACGAAGTTCATCAGGAAGTTGGAACCGTTCGTCAGGAACTTGGAAATGTACGCCAGGAAGTTAGGACTTTCTGATAAAAAATGAATAGTGTTTAAAATAAAATCAAAAAGTTGGAATGTGACTCGAGATCAGAAAATATCTCCTCCTCGCCTGCACCTGGTATTAAAGTTAAGCCACCATCCTACGTCGGACAGTCATCATGGGCGATGTCCAGACATCAATTCGAGAAGGTTGCAATGGCTAATGGCTGGAGCTCCGTTGACGTGGTTACAGGGTTGATTGTAGCATTACGTGGCCCTGCCTTAGATTTATCAGATACTCTTCTGCCAGTTTCCCAACAAAACTATGGTGCGCTTGTCGATGCGCAAGAGCGTCATTATGGAGATCAAAATCGAAGGCAGCTTTACCAGGTACAAATAACAACAAGGCAACAAAAAACTCCAGAAAGCCTACAACGATGTTAAACCGACATCCGCCGTCTGGTTAATTTGGCCTATCCGGACGCAGCAACAGAAATGCGAGAACAACTAATGACCGAAAATTTTAGGTATGGAATTAGAGATATGGATGTACAGAGAATGCTGCTTATAAACAAACCATCAAATAGCAACGAAGCTCTAATCAAGGCCATAGAAATAAAGGTGGCTTATAAGACACATAGAAAAGATTAGAGCTGTGTCGATTCGTGAAAAAAAAGAAGCAATCGGAGAAATTAACGGCAGCATGTTGAAGAAGTTTCTGGAAGAGTTACGAAAGGCTGTGATGAAAACCACCTATTTAAAATACTATTTCTTCAAAACTTAACTTTTTAAAAAACGTTACTGAATAAAAGTACATGTTGCAATCATGTAATGCGCTATCAAGTAGGAACGGACCTAGAGATACCACAGAAAAAGCGTACGAAGGGGAGGTAGAAGAAAAATTAAGCGACTAGACTAGAGAGGAAGATGGTCTCTTAGACGCTTGTCTGCCATTGTTCATTATTCAATTTTTATTTTTATTTTGTATTAAACTGATTGTTCAATTCAATTTGTGATTAGTTTTTGTGTCAAAAGGAGCATCCACAGGTCAGTTGAATAATTGTTATTTTGTTTTTGAGAGTTCAATTATTTATAAAAGTATAATTTTTTTATTTTTATGTTTTTTTTTTTGTTTGTTTATAACGTTTCTTATAATATGCGCATTGTTCATGTATTTAACAAAAATCGTTTCATGCTGTATACAACACAGATAAAGAGTAAATTGAAACCTAGAAAAATTATGTGCTATCTTTTTGTGCTGGGATTTTGATTTTTGGATTTAGAGCGTACATTAGGGCCTTGTTGAATTTACTAACATTTTCCTACCCTGACGAGCGAATATCCTAGTAAACAAATTGGAATAATCAAACTAGATATATTGGCTCAAAAACAACTACCTATAGCTGAGTAGCTTCCCGTATGGGACCTCAGTACCTGCTGGGAAACTGGCTAACTAACCAAAAAATTCTTCAATATTGAATTTAGGTAGTGTTGATTGAATCTTGTGTGTGGAATTAAAATTTTAGCACAAAGACAAAGGATGGTACCTAATTTAAACTTTTATTGAATTATTGAATCATTGACTTAAATTATTGAATTAATGACTCACAGTTATCATTAAAATGACACAGTATGTTTTGATTTTTGAGGAACGTTAGATTGAGGGTTTCTCTGCCGTGTTCTTTCCCCTCGTTAGTTCTAGGTCGAGAACGGTACGATTTACTTTAATAATAAAGTAGACGTTTCACAAATTTTTCGTTTCTTTTACATATCACAACTTCCCTTGAACTTCCCTTATTTTGCTATGTCGGGCGCATGTCCAGTAAGTAAAATTGAGTAAGTTTCCACAACGTAGGTCCAATTTGTTTTTCATTTCATTTTTCAGAAGATTTGTTGTTTAAAAGGTAATAAAAATGCACACCGTTCAATCTTGCTGAACGAACCCGGGTATGTTATACTACAGCTGTTATCAGAATCAAACTGGGAAACTTAGCATTGAATGTTACCGCTGCCGAAGAAGGGGACATTTTAAGAGTGATTGTACAATACGTTTGAGATCCTACTGTCTTTTTTATGACTTTTAGCCTTCAATTGGTAGCTCGGACAAGAGTTCCGAATGTTACCGCTGCGGAAGAAGAAGACATTTCAAACGTGACTGTAGTGTACAACTGAGATCTCGCTATCCTTCTTATGATTGTCAACCTTCGGTTGAGAACTTGCAACAGAACGGAGCTATTGTAACTCCATAAATACCATGTAGCAACTAGTATTAGCGGAACATTGCCTATACTATAAAAAGTTACCTGTCTGTCAGAAGTTTGAAATAGTGACAGTCAGACACATTGTCATAGTTATAAAAACGTTTTAAGGTCTTCAATTCAATATAAAATGAGTGCTTTTCAACTAAACTTATATTATTATTATTATCCCTTCATCTTAAAGGCAGTTACATAACATGGTGTCAGTTGTCTAAGTGCTAAATGTGTCTAGGAATAGGAAGGAATAACATATAGACAGTGGAGAGTAATTGCAGTCTCACTGAAAAACGTTAACACATTCATACCCAATATGTCTCGAACTTCTAGTCCCAAAAGAAACCCTACGTCTAGGTCAAAATTCAATGGAAATAGTTTGTCATCATTATCACTAGAAGGTAATTTATCCAGTAACTGGGTAAGTTGGCTGCAACATTTCAAGTTTTATATGGGAGCAAGTGGTTTAGAAAACGAAGATGATAGCAGAAAGATTGCTATATCTTGCATTACATTGGACCCGGGGCTCTCTATATTTTTAATTCTTTGAATCTAAATATGGATACATAGGCATATAAGGATTTAGTCGATCGGCTTAAAGCACATTGCAAACCAAAAACAAACCTAACGACAGAAACAATTTTTTAACAAGACGTCAGAAGCCTGATGATTCAATCGACGAATTTGTTTCAGCATTCAAAAACCTGAGTCTTAAATGTGAACTAGACAATCTGCGAGAAAACCTTGTTAGGGATGTGTTTGTTGTTGGTTTAGGTGCAAATAATCGAATAATAAAGGAAATAACAGGAGGATGATCTAGATTTAGACAGGCCCATTAAAATTGCTAAAACCATTGAAATCACCCCTTTTCAAGCCCAATAAATTCAGATGTCATTGTCTACAAAATTCACAAACAGAAAGGTCCTGGTCAGTCTTCAACCAGTCAACAAAGAAATACGTCTGGATTTCATCAGAGTCCAGGACATAGATATTATCTCAATCTCCATGTATCTTGTGTTCCAGGAAAACTTCTATACATTGTCGATACTTTAAGTAGAGCCCCTGTAGAGCCACCAGATGAAGATAATTCTATGAAAGAGGAGCTACATATCCACATGAACTTATTAGTCAGTAATTTGGTTGTTTCGCCTGAGAAATTACAACAAATAAAAGTCGCAACTTCTGCAGATTCAGAATTGCAAATCATTATACAGTATTGTCAGAATTCCTGGCCAATTTCAAAAACAATGTTAAATTTTCGGTTAGACCCTATTTTAACTATAGACACGAGTTACACACAATTAATGGTTTAGTTTTTAAAAATAATCTTCTTGTTATTCCTACAGAAATGCGTAGCTAAATTTTAGACATAATCCATGAAGGAAATTCAGAGATAGATAGGTGTTTAAAGCAAGCACGTGTAGTTGTGTTTTTCCCTAAATATGACTGTTGATATTAGGAATAGAGTGGAACAGTGCACATCATGCTTGAAGTTTCGTAATTCCAATCCATCAGAGCCTTTGCTACTACATCAGCCTTCAACTTTGCCATGGCAAAAGGTCGGAATGGATTTCTTCTTTCATATTAAAGTCACGTATCTCTCAGTTGTTAATTATTTTTCTAACTTCATCGATTAGTTCTATCAATGCCATTAAAGTCATTATAAGTCTGAAGTCAAGATTGGCTCGTCATGGCATCCCATCCATAATAGTATCTGATAATGGCCCTCCATTTAACTCGCAAGAATTCAAGAACTTTGTCCAGTCAGGGGATATAAGTCACCATAGGTCTAGTCCTAATTATCCTAAAAGTAATGGTTTAGTGAAAAGAACTGTTGCTACTGTGAAGAGTTTGTTTAACAAATGTCGTGAGTCAAATACTGATCCATATATTGCCATTCTCCAGAACAGAAACACAGCCCAAGCTAGCGGATATTCTTCTGCTCAGCTTTTGATGTCCCGTTATTTGAGAATGAAGTTACCAGTTACAGAAACGTTCTGGAGCCAAAAGTTATTGATTATGCTCAATACAATAATTTTGTTAGAGAGAAGGTGAATGAGATGAAAAATTATCATGATCAACATGCCAGAAATTTGTCAGATATAAGTGTAGGAGACAATGACATGTATAAAAACTAAAAAGACTGCAAACTCATCTTGAGACCCTGCTTTGGTCACTGAAAAAGGTCCAATGCCAAGTTCTTTTGTTGTTCGCAGTTCTGATGGTGTAGACTACCGAAAAAATAGGCATCATTTACCAATAAAAAGATTTGAACCCAATACACCCGCTCCTTCTACGACAATTGAAGATCATTCTAGATCTAGATTATTTCATTTGTAAAATAATTTCTTCTCTTATAAAAAAAGCACATGTTGTATAACTCCATAAGTACTATGTAGCAACTAGTATAAGCGGCCTATATTATAAAATGTTACCTGTCTGTCGAAGTTTGAGAATAGTGACAGTCAGACACATTGTCATAGTTATAGAAACGTTTTATGTTCTTCAATTCAATAAAGTCCTGTTCAACTAAACTGTAACCCCTTTTGTTAACGAATCAAAAAGAAGCCCATAATATGCTCGGTTTGCTCAGCCAATAATTATTAGGGGTGGGTTGATATTTTTAATAAGTAAAGTATGGCTAGGGCGCCACTGAATTTAAAAAAATATATATATAAAATTGCATAAAATATGGAAGTTTGAAAATTCAGAAACACACCTAGAAAATAATTAGCAAACGGTAATTGGTAATCCTGAAAAAGAAATAAATAAGGCACACAACTCAACAAACCCTGACGTATAGGTAAACCAATAAAACAATTAAGTAAGTTTCAAATTAAAATAGTACTTATATAATTAACAGTGAGGTTGAAAATTAAAAATAAAACAATCTCAACGTATGACATCAATTATTGCTGTTAATACAATTTAAAAAAAATCAATTAATAGAGGTCAAATTTCAATCAGCAGTATCACCAAATTCAAAATAAAAAAGAATAATTATAATAGAATGTACCTCAATATAGGAAAATAAATTCGGTAAAATCAATTTTTACCTGAAAGAAATCAAAAGTTGGGCTGGCTATATAACGGTTAAATGGTCTGGAGATTACATAGAAATCCTCAAATATATAAGTCGTAGAACCCAGGGTCAAAAATTGATCAATTTTTGACGTTATAGGTACTTACATACTAATTTCAAATTTAGAATATAGTGTCCAACCTTGACCTCAGTTCAGATAAATGATTATGATTAATAAGAAAAGATAAAATGTGAAGCAATATTCAAATATAACGGTACTAAAAGTTAAGCAAAAAATAATCTATAGTAAATACACGGCAAATCAAAAATCTAAAAAAAAATATTCAAAGTTCACTAAAGTGTCAAGAATAACATAATTGAAACTTTTTAAAAATATGAAGGTAATGCCGGTAAAAATGTAATCAATCAATTATGTTAATTGAATAAAGAACAGAATTAAGAAGCAAAGAGATATAAAAGATAATAACGAAACTCTATACAAGCCTCAATTCCAACCAAAAGGCAGATTACGGTAGTCGGTAGCCATCCAGTCCTTGGTCACTGGAAATCGTAGATTCTAGCCTGGAAGATAGAGGCTAGAGGTTCAGTTTTCCTCGTCAAAGGTAGAGGTACAGGATTCGATACGTGAACGACTTGTAACATTTTAATTTTGCTCTTCCCATTAAATGAGTAATTCAGCGTTTTAACTGGTAACACACAAATATTATTTTAGAGCTGACTTAATTGATTGGATATTAATTACCTTACTCTGCATCTTTTTAGATAATTTCAGGCACAGCCAGACAAGATTTTGCTCCTTATCATTTGTCTAATGATTTAGTTGACCATTGCAGATGAATATTTATTGAACAATGCCTGGTTATCTTATTCTTGTTGTCCTTAAAAGGAATATACATAAATTATCAATTTCATTAGTCGATAGCCAACATTGTTTTGATTTTCAAATAAAAAGGGGTTATGACCAGTTAATTGTAATTCAATTTTATTTTCGCGCCGGCTGTGCGCCAGTTCATTTCGAAGGATTAATTCCTTTAGTTTTCACTCCCTCTCTGTCTCTCTCTTACTGGAGGATTTCGTTTCTTTTATCTACCTGTTATCGAGTACCTTTATCGATCAATTTGCTGGTACTTTGGTTTTGGTCGCGTAGGGTTGGGTTTTTCAATACATGTCGATATAATTGGTGTCGTGTCAGAGAAGGTATGGACAATATTATTTAATAAGTGAAGTTATTTATAGATTTTAATGAGAATAGTGTTTTCCTGATTAGTGTGGATTGATTCGGTCCCATTTGTTGAGTCTCTTTGGAGGTTTCGCTGACGAGTATCGATATCTTTGTCGTTATCTTTCAATCCTTCCTAAAGTGTGGAATGTGGATTTCGATAGAAAAAAATGTAACATAAAAAAAAGTTAGTGCGTAGAAATTTCTGGTTTAGGGTCCCAAAAATCGTACAACGGTCTCTTCTATTTCGTCCAGCGACTAGAACACTTTGGCTTTGGCCTGAAGAATAGTTTTTTTATCCGGTTGACCATAAAGAAAATTAAGTGATTTTCTCTATTTAATTAGGATCCGGTCATCCAGATAATTTCAATTTTGGTTTTGCCAGTCTAGTTTTGGTTTTTGTTACCTTTTGGCAGCCAAATCACCTTTCTAAGGGATTTATCTATTTCTTCTAGTCGGTAAGTCCACCATTTTGTGAATTTGTTTTATTGTAAATTAATTAGTTCTATTCTCACAATAGAATATCACATCACGTCGCTTGGATTGAATTGTTTGAGCCTAGACTCTTAGAGCCTTGATTTTATTATTGCTCGTTATTGTGAACTTCCAAATTGGATCAGCCAGCGTAGGTGAAATTAGAGTTCCATGACCTTCCGTTCACCTTCAACCTTTGAGCTGTGACCCTCAAAAATCCACGAGGTAATTATAATGGCAATTTTCCATTTTAATGTTTTATTGGGGGACCATTCTATGCCACATTGATTGGTAGACTTATAGTTTTTTATTTAAATATATTTTTTTTGGCAATGCAACTTATTTAATGAATTGAACTCATTATATTTAGTAAATGGGTTAAAACTTGGGAATTGAAGCGTACAATTTCATATCCCAAGTGGCATAATTTCAGTGGGGATTTAAGGGTAATTTATTTACTCATTGGTGCTTTCTTTAGGGTCTTATGGTACGGTTTTATGCTACCGTTTTCGATAACGCAACTCAGTGGATGTTTTGATGGTATGCAGTACCCACCACTGTATCTGAATAGCAAAGACTCGGCGAACTAGTTTTCATTGATGAGATAGATCATCTGGTACGAGTGTGAAATCCCAGACCCATTGTTAATTGTCGGCATAAAGCTAAGTAGTTTAGTGTAATTTTTTTTTATTAATTATTTAAAAATATCGTATATGGCTTAGGTAACTTTAGTTACTCACATTTAAGTAAACATTTGACCCCATTTATTTGCGGAGTGATCACTGACGCTGGGTGTGTGTTAATTCGCACTTATTGGTTATTTTAGTTTTAAGTATAGCTCTCTGCTTACATAAGTATTCATACATATCAATACCGACAGACAGTTTTCTTAAATCTGACTATGAGGAAGCCTTTAGGTTCTTTATTCCTGCTAGTCGTCATACTAGCCTCTGAATACTGGTCATAATCATTATTTAATCACCATAACTTGTACTAAATCAATACTTAATATTCAATAAATAGATACTGATTTTGTTGTATTGCCAATTACCTTTTGCTTATCCAATTATTTTCTTACATTTCAGGCATAATAATTTGGTTTGTACTTTAGTTCAACCTGCAGTCATCGCAGGACTTTTCCGATTTAGTCTCAAAAATTGGTGGCGCACGAATCCACGAACCGGGCACGTGGACACTTTAACAAACTCTGTTGAACTAAGGTTGCAATCCAAATAAGGTTACATTTTGGTAATTGATTTTTCTTACGTAAAATAAAAGTGTTACAACTGGCGCCCAACATGTTCTTTAAAAAAAAGAAATAGGGGTTTCTTTATTTAGTCAAAGCTCAGTTAAAGTATGGTACAGTTGGTACCAAACTTTGTTTTTTGTAGATTTTTTTTTTTGAAAAGAGAGAACTGTCTGATTGAAATTTGATAATTGGTATTAATTTTGTAACCGTCAATTAAAATTGGTATTCGCCTAACGCCTTAGTATAGCGTAAGTTGTTGCATCACACCGTTCACCATTTCAATAAAATTCAATTTTGGGGTTCATTAATTATTAATTAATTACATTTATTAAGGTATTTTTTTTAAATTATTATTATTGCAATTGAATACTTCGTGATACAATTTTTTTTTGCTGCGGTTCCTTGCGTGTCAAGTATAGGTACATATATATACATATTTTTTTTTATTTTTATTTTTTTTGATTGATTGATCAAATTCTTTGGAAGAGTACAATTATTGTTGGTAAGTGGGTGATAATATCTGACCGTCATCTTTTGTGTGTTTATTTTATACCTACAATTTACCCTGATTTTTTTTAATACTGTTTTTCTTCTGTCATCTTGATCATGGATTATAAAATGCAAATCAATTACCTTAAGAAGGAAATGCTTGCCTACGAACTGTTTACGCGCGGGGTGACCGTTGATGATTCTAGAACTGTTGAACAGCTGCGTAGTGCTTTGCGTCCACTATTGAAACTTGAAAAGGGGGGAAAGCCATTGACTGTGTCTGTTTATACTTGCGATGTGGATCAGGAGTTTGCTTATATTTCTACAACTCTCCAGGATATTTCTACTGCAATTAAGTCTATGGCTCCAGAAAATGCAGTTGCCAAGTTCGAGCGTAATCAAACTAGATTAGTACATCTCCTCAATAGGACTGATCGTATTCCCCTAAAGGATTTGTCGGAGCAACAACTGCAGCAGAGAGGTTCTTTTCTTGCTGGAATTTTGGGTTTGTTGGATCGTCTTGAGATCGTTTCTGTTACTGATCCTAATGTTAGTGCTTTGTTGGCCGAAGGTGCAAATGTTGGCCACACTTCCTCTTCAACACCGGTTAAGGCAACTCCAGTCAGTATTTTGAATCAAACTTCCAATGTGGTACCGAAGTCACAACCTGTTCAGAAGTGGAATCTTAAATTTAGTGGTGACTTGAAGGTCAAGTCAGTCCATTCTTTTCTTGAGGAGGTGGAAGAATTGAGAATTGCCAGACATACAACGGAGGAAGAACTTTTCGACTCTGCTAGGGACTTGTTTGTAGGAAAGGCTTTGAATTGGTTCAGAGCAAATCGCTCTAGATTTTCCAACTGGAAGGAATTGTCTGATTTGTTAATATTGCACTTCCAACCACCAGATTATAAAGCAAGATTATTCAGGGAGATCCTGGACAGAACGCAAGATCCTTCCGAGGGTATTGTTGATTACTTGACCACCATGAATGTTTTGTTTCGTAGGTATCTCAATGTTCCTGAGGAGGCTCAGTTGGAGATTATTATGAGGAACCTGGCTCCCTTTTATACAACCCAGCTTCCAGTTGTTAATACTTTGGAGGAATTGGAGGTTGAATGTTTGAAACTAGAGGCTAAGAAGTACCGTGCCGAACATTATGTTCCGCCACCTCGTAGACGAGTAAATTTGGTTGAGCCGGATTTTGCTTTTGTTGAGACCTCCGATACGGTTCCTGATGTTTCCGCATTAAGGTTGAACGAGGGGTCCAGTGCGGAAAATTCCAATCGTTCGCGTTCCTCTGCACTGTGTTGGAATTGTCAAAAGCCTGGACATCTGAATAGGGAGTGTAAACAACCCAAAAGGCTACATTGTTACAGGTGTGGTCATTCTGGCTCGACAAGTCGTAATTGTCCAAATTGCTCGGTTTCGGGAAACGGATCCCGGGGGAATCGAAGTTAGGTCATTTGATATCCCCCACCAGTTCAGATTCATTGGCCTCTTCTAACAAAATTGTACTGGATTTTATACTTTCTCATGCGCAGGGTGACCAAAGACCATTTTTAGAGTTGTCTATTCTTGGGCTCCCCATATTAGGTTTATTGGACAGCGGTGCATCTCGCACGATAGTTGGATTACCGGGTTATGAGATTTTAAAGGGTTTGGGTCTTAAACTAATACGACAAACAGTTTGTTGCACCGTGGCAAATGGCCAATCCTCTACTAGTTTGGGTTATGTACAAACTCCGTTCACTTTGAAACATAAAACGAAGATTATTAATGTTTTAGTGTTACCTGACTTGGCTCACAAATTGATCTTGGGTATAGATTTCTGGACCGCCATGGGCATTGTGCCTGATTTAAGGCAGGATGTCTGGCATTTTGCTAAGACTGATGAGTTACCTTTCATTTCCAGTATTCAGGATGCTTCTACACTTACTGTTAGTCAAGAAAAACAGCTCAATATGTTAGTAAGGGAGAAGTTATCCCTGATGGGAACGGGTTTAGGTTGCTGTAAAGCTGCTGAACATATCATAGAATTGGAACCCGGTACGAAGCCCATTAAACAGCGGTATTATCCTGTTTGTCCTTTCAAACAGAAAATTATTGATGATTCCTTGGATGAAATGTTGAGTTTGGGCGTTATTGAACCGTCGAAAAGCCCTTGGTCTACTCCAATTTGCTTGGCTCGCAAGAAGGATAATTCCTATAGAGTGTGTTTGGACTTTCGAATGTTAAATAAAGTTACTAAAAAGGATAGTTATCCTATTCCCTATATATCGTCCATTCTTGACAATCTACGCAATGCTCGTTACCTGAGTAGCATTGACATAAAATCTGCCTTTTGGCAAGTGCCTCTGAGTGAAAATTCTCGTGAATTTACTGCCTTCACTGTACCTGGGAGGGGACTTTTCCAATTTTGCCGAATGCCTTTTGGCTTGACCAACGCGCCAGCTACTTGGCAACGTATCGTGGATAATGCTTTGGGGGCAGATCTTCAGCCCAAAGTGATGGTCTACTTGGATGATGTGATTCTTATCAGTGAAACTTTCGAGGAACATCTTCGTTTGCTGGGAGTTGTGTTGGATAGATTGCGTGAGGCAGGATTGGTTCTTTCTTTGGACAAGTGCAAATTTTGCATGTCGCAATTATTATATCTTGGTTATGTTGTGGATCGTGATGGCTTGAGGCCAGATCCGGAAAAGGTGCAGGCGATTTTAAATATCCCTACCCCCAAAAATGTCAATGAAATTCGTAGATTCATCGGTACAGCTTCTTGGTATCGTCGTTTTGTTCCAAATTTTGCTTCCATATTGGCCCCTTTAACTCGATTATTGAAAAAAAAATGCCCGATGGTCTTGGAATTCCGCTTGCGAAAACTCATTCAGGCTCATTAAGGAGCATTTGGTTACCGCTCCCGTCTTGACTTGTCCAGATTTCGATCGAACTTTCACTCTGCAAACTGACGCTTCTAATTATGGAATCGGAGCAGTTTTAACCCAACAGTTTGAGGAGGGGGAAAAGGTGATTTCTTATCTTTCACGTTCTTTGACCAAACAAGAACAAAAGTACACCGTGACAGAAAAGGAATGTTTAGCTGTCATTTGGAGTGTGGAAAAGCAGAGGCATTACCTTGAACATTCTCATTTCAAGGTCATTACTGATCACCATTCACTTCTTTGGTTGCATCGATTGAAAGATCCTCAAGGACGTTTAGCCCGTTGGGCTTTGAGACTTCAACCATATGATTTCGAGCTTATTCATCGGAAGGGCAAAGACCATGTCGTACCTGATTTCCTGTCACGTTCAGTTCCTGTAGTGGAAGTCATTGATTCTGTGGATTATTCTGATTCCTTTTCCCACACTGTGGATAAATGGTATTTACAGATGTTTCGCAACTTAGAAAATAGCCCTAGAAAATATTCTTCTTGGAGGACGGAGGGTAACATTCTTTATAAATATGTCAAAAGCGTGAATGCCCGTGAGGCGGAAAATTGGAAAATTGTTGTCCCTAAGGATAGGCGTTCCGAAATTCTTCGACGTTGCCATGATTTGCCCACTTCTGGTCATACTGGAGTTTTCAAAACCTTTTGGAGAGTTCATGAACGGTTTTACTGGCCCAAAATGAAGGCTGATGTAGCTCGGTATGTACGATCATGTCAAGTTTGTGCCCAGCACAAGGTCGAGCAAAAACCTCCATCTGGTCATATGGGTACTCGTCCTGATGTTTCGGAACCTTTTCAGTGTGTGAGTTTGGATTTTATTGGGCCGCTGCCACGATCATCGCGAGGTCACACTCATGCTTTGGTAATTTCTGACTATTTCAGTAAGTTTGTTCTAATTTTTCCGTGTCGAAGGAATTTCAGTCCCTTTGTAATAAATATCAAACCAGAATATTCTATACAGCCCATTATAATCCTAAAGCCGATCCAGTAGAACGTGTGAATCGCGTTGTTAAGACCATGATCAGAACCTTTATAAATCAGAATGACCATCGCACTTGGGATGAGAATTTATCTTCGATAGCTTGTGCCATCCGAACCTCGAAGCACGAAACAACAGGTTATACGCCCTATTTTGTAAATTTTGGTAAAGAACACCACCTTTTTGGCAAAGACTACGAAACTATCTTGGCCAAGGATGGCGTCACAGTTGAGAATTACGTCAACAAGAAAGTTGGGAAGCTTCGCCAAATTTATATTGAGATTCAAAAGAAGATATTGGCTTCTCGTACAAGAAATGAACGTCATTATAATTTGAGGAGAAGACCAGCCCATTCATTTGTAGTTGGTCAGGAAGTTTGGCGTAAAAACAAGTCGTTATCGGATGCGGCTAAACATTATAGTGCTAAATTGGCCCCAGAATATCTTGGCCCATTTAAGATCAAACGTAAAACTGGTTATTTGACTTATGAATTAGAGGATTTTTCAGGACGTGGTGTTGGTGTTTGGCACGTTGAAAATCTGAAACCGGTAATCCCGTAATTGTTGTCGTGATGTCAAGGCTATATTATCTTTCTTTATCTTTGTTCAGTAATTTTTTTTTGTTTAACGCCCTGCAGGGTGGGCGATTGTTTTGATCATGGGCGGTTGTCTTGGCGCGAAACAAGATAACTGTTCACAATCAAGGTACAATTAGGTAGAATAATCCTGTACCGAGAACATGGTTGTGGTAAGAGTCCACTAAGTGCTGTGGTGAGGTAATCCTTCCGATACCTTACTTCTATTGCATAACCTCAATATCTCACAGTCACTGGTATTGATGGTTAAATTTTCGTTGTTTTTTTTTAATTTTTTTTTATCTATTGGTGCTTTAGCCAATTGACTGGGCACATTCAGCTTGCTCGTGACTGGGTGTTTGTGCGTAGTTTTGTTGGTCGAAGAATTCAATTTCTCAGTATCTCACCTTCATATAATTTTTCTTTTTGCCTTGACTGACTTAAATTGCGTATTGGAGAGTGTATGGTCGGATATGTACATATATTTATATTTGCTGTTCCTTTTTTTTGCCCTGTATCAGCCTGGTGGAGCTATATCCAACCGATCCTTTGTGTCCCAATCCTTTGTTTTTGACTGTTTTGGTTCCATGCGGTGGGTTTGTCTGTCGAGGAAATTCATTATAGAACCAGTGCACGAGGTTTCCCACACTTTACTGGGATTACGCAACTCTGGACAATTTTGCTGTTCCATCAAGATTTTGAGCAAGGTAGGGATCAGCTGCATAGTTCAATGTCGGTAGGGGTATTTGCTCTCGAAGTAGTTGTTCCAGATGATTTCTATTCTTTCATATCTTGCGAAATCTTTCTGTGTGGTGTCTTCGTCGGTCATTTCCGTCGCGGGGAACTATAGCAATCCGAAATATCCTTTCGTACACTTTGTTTATATATGCCTTTAACTTTTATACCTTCAGTTTTTTTTGTTACCCTTGATAATGTTAATTTTATTGATTAGCTTTTATCTTTTTGTTCATGCCTTCTGTCGACTTTACAATCTTATCGTCGAGAATCTTTCAAGAAAGATTTTCTCCTGTGAAAGAGAGGGGAGAGTTGTAACATTTTAATTTTGCTCTTCCCATTAAATGAGTAATTCAGCGTTTTAACTGGTAACACACAAATATTATTTTAGAGCTGACTTAATTGATTGGATATTAATTACCTTACTCTGCATCTTTTTAGATAATTTCAGGCACAGCCAGACAAGATTTTGCTCCTTATCATTTGTCTAATGATTTAGTTGACCATTGCAGATGAATATTTATTGAACAATGCCTGGTTATCTTATTCTTGTTGTCCTTAAAAGGAATATACATAAATTATCAATTTCATTAGTCGATAGCCAACATTGTTTTGATTTTCAAATAAAAAGGGGTTATGACCAGTTAATTGTAATTCAATTTTATTTTCGCGCCGGCTGTGCGCCAGTTCATTTCGAAGGATTAATTCCTTTAGTTTTCACTCCCTCTCTGTCTCTCTCTTACTGGAGGATTTCGTTTCTTTTATCTACCTGTTATCGAGTACCTTTATCGATCAATTTGCTGGTACTTTGGTTTTGGTCGCGTAGGGTTGGGTTTTTCAATACATGTCGATATAATTGGTGTCGTGTCAGAGAAGGTATGGACAATATTATTTAATAAGTGAAGTTATTTATAGATTTTAATGAGAATAGTGTTTTCCTGATTAGTGTGGATTGATTCGGTCCCATTTGTTGAGTCTCTTTGGAGGTTTCGCTGACGAGTATCGATATCTTTGTCGTTATCTTTCAATCCTTCCTAAAGTGTGGAATGTGGATTTCGATAGAAAAAAATGTAACATAAAAAAAAGTTAGTGCGTAGAAATTTCTGGTTTAGGGTCCCAAAAATCGTACAACGGTCTCTTCTATTTCGTCCAGCGACTAGAACACTTTGGCTTTGGCCTGAAGAATAGTTTTTTTATCCGGTTGACCATAAAGAAAATTAAGTGATTTTCTCTATTTAATTAGGATCCGGTCATCCAGATAATTTCAATTTTGGTTTTGCCAGTCTAGTTTTGGTTTTTGTTACCTTTTGGCAGCCAAATCACCTTTCTAAGGGATTTATCTATTTCTTCTAGTCGGTAAGTCCACCATTTTGTGAATTTGTTTTATTGTAAATTAATTAGTTCTATTCTCACAATAGAATATCACATCACGTCGCTTGGATTGAATTGTTTGAGCCTAGACTCTTAGAGCCTTGATTTTATTATTGCTCGTTATTGTGAACTTCCAAATTGGATCAGCCAGCGTAGGTGAAATTAGAGTTCCATGACCTTCCGTTCACCTTCAACCTTTGAGCTGTGACCCTCAAAAATCCACGAGGTAATTATAATGGCAATTTTCCATTTTAATGTTTTATTGGGGGACCATTCTATGCCACATTGATTGGTAGACTTATAGTTTTTTATTTAAATATATTTTTTTTGGCAATGCAACTTATTTAATGAATTGAACTCATTATATTTAGTAAATGGGTTAAAACTTGGGAATTGAAGCGTACAATTTCATATCCCAAGTGGCATAATTTCAGTGGGGATTTAAGGGTAATTTATTTACTCATTGGTGCTTTCTTTAGGGTCTTATGGTACGGTTTTATGCTACCGTTTTCGATAACGCAACTCAGTGGATGTTTTGATGGTATGCAGTACCCACCACTGTATCTGAATAGCAAAGACTCGGCGAACTAGTTTTCATTGATGAGATAGATCATCTGGTACGAGTGTGAAATCCCAGACCCATTGTTAATTGTCGGCATAAAGCTAAGTAGTTTAGTGTAATTTTTTTTTATTAATTATTTAAAAATATCGTATATGGCTTAGGTAACTTTAGTTACTCACATTTAAGTAAACATTTGACCCCATTTATTTGCGGAGTGATCACTGACGCTGGGTGTGTGTTAATTCGCACTTATTGGTTATTTTAGTTTTAAGTATAGCTCTCTGCTTACATAAGTATTCATACATATCAATACCGACAGACAGTTTTCTTAAATCTGACTATGAGGAAGCCTTTAGGTTCTTTATTCCTGCTAGTCGTCATACTAGCCTCTGAATACTGGTCATAATCATTATTTAATCACCATAACTTGTACTAAATCAATACTTAATATTCAATAAATAGATACTGATTTTGTTGTATTGCCAATTACCTTTTGCTTATCCAATTATTTTCTTACATTTCAGGCATAATAATTTGGTTTGTACTTTAGTTCAACCTGCAGTCATCGCAGGACTTTTCCGATTTAGTCTCAAAAATTGGTGGCGCACGAATCCACGAACCGGGCACGTGGACACTTTAACAAACTCTGTTGAACTAAGGTTGCAATCCAAATAAGGTTACATTTTGGTAATTGATTTTTCTTACGTAAAATAAAAGTGTTACAGACTCAAGAGCTCTATGCCCAGAGATGGGGCTTGTAGAAAATGGATCTCTTGAGAAATATAGCTTCTCGGAAGATACAGTTCAAAATAGGCCCTCGGAAAAACTAGGCCCTCGGAAAAACTAGGCCCTGGGAAAAACTAGGCCCTTGGAAAAACCCTAGACAATAGAGGCATTCCATGAACAACCATCACTTAGAAAAAAATTAAGAAACTTACCACATGGGTTTCGAAATTCAAACTTGAATAAACTGGCAATCACAAAACCTTCCACTCAAATTTTCTCGGCAATCAATGTACCATCATCTCACGCAACGTTATTTCGGATAATAAGATACTTTTCTACGAGAACGGTAATTTATTTCGGAAGATGACTGGCCCCCGAAGCCACAATTGAGAGTCAAGCTCTCAGGGCAACGGCCAGATAAGAAAAGGGACTTCAATTTTCTCTTCGAGAAATAGATTTTATTTGACAGTTAGTACTGAAGAAAAAACACTGTCAACCTGTCGACCCTCAGCTATATAAAAATTACTGCGTTCGAAAACTATAACGAGGTTAAAGAGCAACTAAGTACTGGGCGTCGAATAGATCCAGGTAGTACAAAAGAAAACGCCTACTCCATTGTCGAGGTCGACGATAAAACATTATATTCAGCCGGCAATAGATGCCGCCACATGGACTGAATAATTATATAAAATTTAAAATATAAATAATATTTATAGAAAAAAAAGCAAGTGACATTTGCAATGGTACAAAACTTATATTATTATTATCCCTTCGTTCTTGAGACACTAACACAACACGAGCATGCCCAGATCAAGACAAAAACTGCCATAGAATTGATCAGCTAGAAAGTGTTTTTGAAAGCTTTCGATTAAATGCAAATGAAGAACGGAGTTCCGAACAGGGAAGAGAGTGAGCTAGACTTTGAATCATTTTTCGAGATTAGGGAAGCCGAGCCAAGAATAGATCAACGAAATGTGGAAAAAAAAAATCCGGCAGGCAAAGGAAGAAAGACCAGGAACAAGAAGATTGGTCGATTAGGACTTATGCTGATCCAGAAGGTCAAAGTTTTCCTTCAGACGACCGCTCTGCGGATTTCCAAAGAATGGAGTCTTACGAGTGCTGCGTCCATCCACGAAATCGCAGGAAAGGCGGTTGGCAGCATTGCAATTAACAGGTAGCTATTCGTCCAGTATCCACGATGTCAATCTAAGGGAAGAAGAGCCACGCATAGATGAGGGTAGATCTGGGAAGTCGGGAAGGCTAAGCGGTCCATGGCTTTGCGTTTAGATCACAGTCCACATAGACAGGCATAGAGATGTTAAGCAAAAGAAGAGATTAAATCAATATGGATCTGAGTGGAGATATATATAGACGAAGAAGAGGTGGTGCATCATGGTAGACTCGGATCGGGACGATTTGATTTGAGAGGAAGGCGGTGTTACGAAATTGCCTCGGAAGCCCGGCCGGATTCTGAGAATTCCATTGTCTGCGCCTAGTTTTTTCTAGATAAATCCCGAGTACACTGTCTGCTATAAATATCGCGTAGTAGTAGCCTAATTAAGTCAGTTTTCATTCGATATTTGTCATGTACGTTTCGAACAGTGATAAAGTGAATTATATAAAGTCAATTGTTCAATAAAAGTTGTTACTGTTCGTGTTAGTGAGTTTTAGTGAACCCTGAATCCGTGACAATACAAATTAAATATTAATTAAAATAAAGAATATTTCCAGGGCGAGAAGTGTCATGAACACTTTTCTGCCGAGAAGCATGTAATTTTCTAATAAACTTGTCTATAATTTTATCCTTGTCATTGTAATTTCACCCAGCACGAGCGTTTTCCGAACCGAAATTGCTTATTTTCTAGACACTCAGAAATAATATTTTTCTCATTATAATTCAATGAGTCGGTATTAGTTTTTCAATAAAATGACACAAAACTGAAATCAATGCCCTAGATTCTCCATTCTTTCCACTTCCTAAATTAATTATTAACCCAAAGTTCTTCTTTGCCAGTAGTTAAAATTGCTATTATCCGAAATCGATACCCCAGGGAGCACTTAACGCCATAAAATATGCACCAGCTTCTGCCTGCTTTTCCAATCGGGCTCCGCCGAAACTTTATACACTAATACATAAAATAGATATAAATTAGTAGTTTTATGAAGCGAACTTCTTGAACAATGAAATAGATATTGCTCTACGCCTTGAGGCTTTATTGTTATTACCAACCACGTGATGTCAAAAGTTACTGTACCAGGCTTTTTAGTTATTTGGCGATAACCAAAACAAACTCATTAACGCAGCTTTTGGTTATATAACATATTGTCTAGACGTGAATACATTTCATACAATTCAGTTATTCGATAGCTATAATTACCATCAAATAATGGTTCTACCTTAATTTTTTGTTGGAAGGTGTGAGAGCAATTTTTATTCAAACACAAAAACATAAAAGTTTGAAGCTTATTGTGGAATATTTCAATAGACTATTGAAAATTAAAATTTTCTTCCCATATACCCACTGAGATTTTAAATTAATTTTCTATCTATCTGCAGTTTGGAATGCTATAATTCCCATTTTAGATTTAGTTATTTTTGGCGAGAGTCTAACGAAACATTCCAATGGATAAATTAAGTTGCATCGACATGCCGATCGAACTTATTTTCACCTGACCTTTACTTTCTGGTATTTTCGGCTGGTATGTATTGGTTTGCCTTTCCTATGAAATAAATATTTGAATTTATTTTATAAAGGAAAGAAATATAGAATAGAAATTGATGAGGTACAAATAAATTATTAATTTAGAAGTTGTTGACAAGCCATTTCACAATTAAAAAATACGAACACCCTAACCAACATGGTTTCAAAGATTTATTGGAATATTAGTCGCATCACTAATAGAAAGTGAGCATCATTTAAATGTTGGCATACCTTGCAAATGAACCATAGTAAAGCTTTATTATACCTAGTTGCTAAGATAGGACTTTAAAGAATGAATGGGACAAGTGTCTGGAAATTGAAACAGATACATATCACTATTTGAAATAGTTAATATGTACACAGGTAGTAAGTTGAGATACCTAAAATTAAAAAAAAAAAATGGTTTTAAACGAGACTGTGTACTACAATTGGCGGCCCGGCGGGAAAAAGGGTATAAGTACCAAATTGACTTTTTGAGATAAATTGAGATGATATAATTTTATTGGGGATCTTTGTATAAGCACTTTTTTTAAAACTTTTGTTATGGCGATAGATAGTTGAAAAACACATGTTTTAAACTGGAATATTGAAGTTACTTCAAAAAGCTTCAAACAAAAAATAAAACCAACAATATATCCTTTTGCACATTTATTTTGACAAAAAAAATGACTTGTATCCTTTTACACAAGCAAGCACGCAAAAGCTCCCAACAAACACAAGTACGTCTTTAGTACGTCCATAATTCGTACTTTTTCGAACGAAAGTACGTCCGCGGACGTACTTTTTAGGTCCCGCCGACGTACGAGGGACGTCTTTATGACGGTCGTTTTCCACAAAATAGTGCGTCTCACGTACGTACATTTAGGTACGTACTCAGTACGGCTTTTTAGGTACGTGTTTGGGACGTACATTAACGTACGTATTTAGTATAGCTTTTTAGGAATGTGTTTGGGACGTAGGTACAGGGTTTTTCCATATATTTTTACACCCCACCGGCACTGGTTGATTGGATAGGTAGGTATCAAAAAGTACATATACGAAGTACATATGTATTTATATGTATGTTTATAGCGAAAAATAAAACTATTATCCGTTCACAATCCGATGTCCACAGGTTGGTACAGGTAAAATCACATTTCAATGCTATTTGATAGGGAAAGGTGATAAATTTACCTGCACCTGTGGACATCGGATTGTGAGCAGGATATACATATTGTATATTAAAGTGGCAATTTTTATACAATAAATATCTTAACAATTACATTAAAAAACTAAAAAATATAAATAACATAAGATCAATTATAAAATATAACATACCCTTAAACTTAACCTTAACCTTAAACAACAGTAAATATAAAAAAAATAGGTAGGTATAACCTGCAAACATTGAAAGAATTGTAAACGGGCACAAATCAAGAAAACTTTCACACAGTAAAAATCTTGGTAAAAGTATTATTATTATACACAAAAAACAAAGCTAAACACGTTGCTGGCGTTACTGCAATCAAAACAAAATGGTTCCCGCGTCACTTGACTTGGTAAAAAAAAAACAAAAATAGAAGAAAACATACAACCTCACACCACACTACAAACGAGCTACACATACAAGACCAAAAAGGCAAAATCAGACAGGAACAACTCAAAGGAGGCAAACGGTGCTGCCAGCTCAATCCATTTCTAGCTGGGAAACGTCAAAACCACCAACCAAATAAATTTTTAATTTTCAACTAAAAATTTTAAAAATATGCATTGAAATTGTAGTTTCAATAAATTATGGTAAATTTAGCTTGTGATTATCGATTATTGAATCGTAGTCAAAATTATAGATTTCGATAATTATCGGGTCATTGGCAACACTGCACCCTGCCGATGCAAGTGGCCGGTGTCCCTTCCTGTTTTCCATTCTATTGGTTTATTTCATGTTAATTTCAACATTTGACAATTTATTAAGGCCACAGGTCGGGTACCTAGATGATATATAAATCCTTGATTATATGACCTGCCTTATTTAGGTTTAGATCTAAGGTTTAATAATAAGAATTATCCATGTCAACCTGACCGGCATTTTTGGGTTTAGGGTTTAGAGATTAATTTGGAAGGATCACTTCCGTATCTTTTCCTTGGAAATTGCATATTATTTGAAAATACCTATATTATTATCAGAAATCGAGTCAGCGGTTAATAAAAAAATCATGAATAGATGGGAATGATCCAGCTCGTCCTGTATTGTTCGTCTTTGAAACGAACATGTACGTCTTTTACAAGACGTACGCAATATAGATTTTCACGTACGTTCTTAGTACGTACTTTTTTGTTTATATATCAATACAGCCTTTTACGTACGTACTCAAAACGTATTTTTACATCCCCGACGAACCGACGTAAAAAGGACCTAAAATGTACGTCTTCAGTACGTACTGTGTTTGTTGGGCCATAGTATACATACAGTGTGTTTCAAAAGTCTGGGAACGGTCAAATATTTCCAGAGCGGCTTGAAATTGAATTACGAAATTTTCTGCATATGGGTAATTAATGATGCCCGATTCAATGATGATATCGACAATGTTGCCAAGTTTACCGATTTTCAGATAATGTAGATAGCTTCGTTTTTTTAAATAGGAATACCACTTTATTTTCATTGCAATAAATTCGGCGCTCTATTGTTATTGAAACCTCTTGATATCATGTTCCTATTTTACACGGTTTCTGAAATATTGCAACACAGCCTTTTTGTTCAAAAGTCTGGGAACGCTCAAATATTTCCAGAGCGGCTTGAAATAGAACTATGAAATTTTCTGCATATGACTAATTAATGATGCCCGATTCAATGATGACATCGACAGTGTTGCCAAGTTCATCGGTTTTCAGATAATGTAGGTAACTTTGTTTTTTTAAATAGGAATGCCACTTTATTTTCATCGCTATAAATTCGGCGCTCTATTGTTATTAAAACCTCTTGATATCATGTCCCTATTTTACACGGTTTCTGGAATATTGCAACACAGCCTTTTTGTTCAAAAGTCTGAGAACGCTCAAATATTTTACCTGTCTATCTTAATAATACCGGCAAAAATATCACTAAAAAAACTGGTTGTCGAGTATAAATTGATATTTTATATAGGGTGTATCAGGTTTGACTACAAAAGTTTTATCACTTGATAATATGTCCTATTTTGAAGAAAAAAAGTTTTTACATGACATCCAAACCAAACAAAATCATTTTTAAGAAAAAGATCTTTGAAGTTATGACATTTTTTGACAAATATTTGAAAGGCAAAGAAAATTTTAATCATTACCTATTAGATCAAAAAAAAAAATTAACTCATTCAATTATTAAGTGATAATGCATTTTTAGTCAATAACAATAATAAAAAATTGAAAAAACATGACACTTTCACTCGGAATTCGGTATCTAAACATTTGGCAACATAGCACAAAAAATAATAGGTGGTTGAAAATAAAATGTTCACTTCACAAACGTCGAATATGCAGATACTTGTTAAGGCAGAATCGTTGCAAAATGCTCATTTAGCCGCCAGAATTTACAGAGAGGGAAAGATTTCCCAGTAGAAGGGCACCCACCTGATGAAAGAATACTGTGCCCGTTTTACAAAGATTGCGTGATATGGGAAGTGTAAGTGTGTACATTTTTTTCTCTTGAATGTTCAGTGCAAAAATTGAGTGC
Source organism: Ceutorhynchus assimilis (assembly GCA_917834065.1). Lineage (NCBI taxonomy): Eukaryota > Metazoa > Arthropoda > Insecta > Coleoptera > Curculionidae > Ceutorhynchus > Ceutorhynchus assimilis. The sequence continues at coordinate 105,809,988 of OU892277.1, forward strand.
AATTCACAACTTAATAAAACGGCACATTTTTTATTTTTACTAGAAAAGTGATAAAAATGCAAATTATTATTTACATTATTTGAAAGGAAATAACAAACCAAAACGTAAACACGTGGAAATAAATGAAATGCTTGCAAAAAAATAGAATTTACCAGTTTTATTTACCTAATATCCTGGTAGAGATGATCTCTACAATGTTGTCACGTTGTTAACATTTTTTTAAATTTAAATTTTGCGATAATTCCGATTATTCCACTCATGTGTTAGAAATCCCATAAGACAAGTGACGATTTTCAGAATTACAGCGAAAATTCTCTTTTACATTTGTTTAACTAGAGAGAATTACAGCGATAATTCTCCCATTATTGTATACATGGTTGTCATGCTAATTTTTGATACAAACAAACGGTTCCTGATAGCAACCATTTATTTGTATTGATTATTGAGATGTTCAAATCATTTAATACATATATTTATTTCCATATTTTTTGTATTCTCATACGTGAAATAATCCTCTAAATACCACTTGAGCTTTAAAATTAACCAGATAATTTTTCACTCATGCGTGTTTTCTCTGCAAAGTTCACTCGTCCTACGGACTCGTGAAATTATAGAAAACACGCAATCGTGAAAAATTATCGGTAATTTTGAAGCTCTCGTGGTATTATCCCCGAAAATACTAACAATTGACTCATGATTAGTAGCCCTAATAGGACAGTCTTGGCTTAAAATAGGTCATATTATCTCATGTTAAAATTTTTGTACTTATACCTGATCTATCTGATACTCCCTGAAGTATTTGACAATTTGTCGAAACAATAACACGAAAGAATACACTTACGCTAAATAACTAAAAATTTAGATATTCATTTGTTTATTATCCAGTGTTAGAAGTAATTATCAAATGTGTCAAGTTCCTTCAAAGTTTTGTCAAAATGAATTTCGAACTGAGTGAATTCCAGCGTATCGATATTTTGATATTTGTTGATGCCATCACTGAATTGAGCATCACAATAACGTCTCATCATCGAATTTTGAATATCCCATTTTAAGCCCTTGTCAAAATACTCCACCGTTCTCTAACTTTTGAACAAAAAGTCTGTGTTGCCACATTTCAAAATTACTTGAAATGGGGATTTGATATCAGGAGGTTTCACTTACAATAGAGTATCAAAATTGCATTAAATAAGGTGATATTTCTATTAAAAAAAAAAAACGAAGTTACCTACACTATCTGAAAACCTGTAAACTTGGCAACATTCTCGATGTCATCATTGAATCGGGCATTATAAATTTCTCATATTCAAAAAATTTCGTAATTCTATTTCAAGCCGCTCTGGAAATATTTGACCGTTCCCAGACTTTTGAACAAAAACGCTGTGTTGCAATATTTCAGAAACCGTGTAAAATAGGAACATGATATCAAGAGGTTGTATTAACAATAGAGCTCCGAATTTATTGCAATGAAAATAAAGTGGTATTCCTATTTAAAAAAACGAAGTTATCTACATTATCTGAAAAACGGTAAGCTTGGCAACATTTTCGATGTCTTCATTGAATCGGGCGTCATTAATTACCCATATGCATAAAATTTCGTAATTCTATTTCAAGTCGCTCTGGAAATATTTGACCGTTCCCAGACTTTTGTATAAAAAGTCTGTGTTGCCATATTTCAGCAACCTTGTAAGATAGGGACATAATATCAAGAGGTCCCAATAACAATAGAGCGCCAAATTTATTGCAATGAAAATAAAGTGGTATTCCCATTTAAAAAAACGAAGTTACCAACATTATCTGAAAACCGGTAAATTTGGCAACATTGTCGATATGATCATTGAATCGGGTATCATTAATCACTCATATGCAGAAATTTTCGTAATTCTATTCCAAGCCGCTATGGAAATATTTGACCGTTCCCAGACTTTTGAACAAAAACGCTGTGTTGCAATATTTCAGAAACCGTGTAAAATAGGAACATGATATCAAGAGGTTGTATTAACAATAGAGCTCCGATTTTATTGCAATGAAAATAAAGTGGTATTCCTATTTAAAAAAACGAAGTTACCTACATTATCTGAAAAACGGTAAGCTTGGCAACATTTTCGATGTCTTCATTGAATCGGGCGTCATTAATTACCCATATGCTGAAAATTTCGTAATTCTATTTCAAGCCACTCTGGAAATATTTGACCGTTCGCAGACTTTTGTATAAAAAGTCTGTGTTGCCATATTTCAGCAACCTTGTAAGATAGGGACATAATATCAAGAGGTCCCGATAACAATAGAGCGCCAAATTTATTGCAATGAAAATAAAGTGGTATTCCCATTTAAAAAAAACGAAGTTACCAACATTATCTGAAAACCGGTAAATTTGGCAACATTGTCGATATGATCATTGAATCGGGTATCATTAATCACTCATATGCAGAAAATTTCGTAATTCTATTCCAAGCCGCTATGGAAATATTTGACCGTTCCCAGACTTTTGAACAAAAACGCTGTGTTGCAATATTTCAGAAACCGTGTAAAATAGGAATATGATATCAAGAGGTTTTAATAACAATAGAGCTCCGAATTTATTGCAATGAAAATAAAGTGGTATTCCTATTTAAAAAAACGAAGTTACCTACATTATCTGAAAAACGGTAAGCTTGGCAACATTTTCGATGTCTTCATTGAATCGGGCGTCATTAATTACCCATATGCAGAAAATTTCGTAATTCTATTTCAAGCCACTCTGGAAATATTTGACCGTTCCCAGACTTTTGTATAAAAAGTCTGTGTTGCCATATTTCAGCAACCTTATAAGATAGGGACATAATATCAAGAGGTCCCAATAACAATAGAGCGCCAAATTTATTGCAATGAAAATAAAGTGGTATTCCCATTTAAAAAAACGAAGTTACCTACATTATCTGAAAACCGGTAAATTTGGCAACATTGTCGATATGATCATTGAATCGGGTATCATTAATCACTCATATGCAGAAAATTTCGTAATTCTATTCCAAGCCGCTATGGAAATATTTGACCGTTCCCAGACTTTTGAAACACACTGTATATCCTTTTTCACAATATTTCTCCGCTAATTATTTTGGGAGTTTGGTTTAAGTCTGGTTATATCCTTTTTCGCTAAGAATAGTGCTTTGTTATTTCTTTGGTTTAAGGTATATGTCGACAAATATCGTTATTCACAAAAAAGTTCGTGGATTTCGAGCATATATCGATAAACACATTGAAATACTGATGAAAATGTGTACCATCTGTTCTGTACTTACCTCTGTTCCCTATGATAAATAAAATGGTCATAATCGTATGATAAACATATCCCGTTTTTCGCTATTTTCGACTTATACCCTTTTCCCCGCCGGGCCGCCAATTCAAAAATGACATTCTTTGACAATTTTTTTAAAATAACAAATAAACTATTGAAATTGCTGTGCATCAAATTATTCCATGAAAAGTGATAAGAGAAAAGAAGCCTGGGTAAATTTTGTAACCATATTTGAAATAAACGAAACGTGCCACCAAAAATTCCCCTATCTTAGCGACTTTGTAACAAACTCCTCGCCAACTAGAATATCATACTTCAAAACTGCAAAAGTAATTGGTAAAAGTTTTAATAGGAACCATTGCTCCCTCCCGTAACTTTGTTTGAAGATTTGTTGGGCAGGGGATTGTTAAAGTTTAATCCTTTGTTAAGTTCTAGGAGGAGAAGGAATGTCTCATCCGACAGAATCCCTAAAGTGCACACGGTATGCTAACTAATGCAAAGTTTCCGAAAATATTTTGTCGATTAAATAATTTGACGACATTCTTTTGCGTCTGGAATTTTTCATTGCCAATAAAACACAACATGGATTTGTTCCTGATAAGTCCACGGCCACAAATCTATGTATATTTTCAGAACATGCGTGTGAGGCAATAATTAATAAGTCTCAGCTAGATGTTATATATACTGACTGTGCAAAGGCATTTGACAAAGTAGACCATTGTATTCTGCTGGATAAACTGGTTGATTTCGGATTTTCCAAGGAAGCTTACAGTTTTATGAAATCATATCTTTTTAACAGAACTCAGGTTGTAAAAGTTGCACAGTAGTAAGCTAGGACCACTTTTATTTATTATTTTTATTAACGATTTACCATATTCTGTAACCACATCTCTGATGAGGATATTACTGCTACTTACAGAATCAACACTCAAGCTGAAGTTGAACCCATATAAATCAAACGTAGAACTCTGCAGGTAAAGCAGCAAATACTGAAAGAGAGAAAGGAAATCAAGAGCATTTTTGTAAGGGACTGTGGGTTTAAAGGACCAAACAAACAAATATACATTAACCATGATTTGACAAAGCAAAATCAGGAGCTACCAAAAGAAGCCCGCGAATATAAAAACCAAAACAATTATAAATAGACGTACTATGCTAATGGGAAATTATTTATAAAAAAGACCGATGATAGTCCATCAAAACGAATAGATTCCACAAAGGATCTTCAAAAGTGAGCCAGTCAAAAGAAACTACCCACCTAGAATATAAATATTAAGCTACATTCCAGAATTCCTGTTGAATTTGAGAGTGTTATATTAGGAGTTTAAGACACAAGCTTCAAGATTTGGAAGCGTTGAAACATTTACATAATGAACCACCAATAATAGTGATAAGAGAAAACTGGATCTATGAGTTAGAATCTAAACTATATAATCTGCAGATCTACTGCTGAACACAACTGTCGACCAACCAGAGGGGAAGGCGTCTTGATCGGTATGCAAGGAATGATTTGAAATTGGAAATTAACGAAAATAAATATATAAATAACTGCAATTGGTTAATTGTTAAAGTGTCTAAGCCCAAATTTGAAATTCGAATTCTTGCAGTATACAGACCTCCTTTAGCTAATAGGGTACTGGACAATTTTTTGAAATATTTTTTTTATTTATCTTCATTACAAAATAAACAATTGTTGATGATTCTTTGATTTTAGAAAACAAAAATAAACGTTAAAAAAAATTAACAAATTTGTACTTATTTTAAACGCTATAATTTACCGTCAAGAAATTACGTCATAGCTGGTATGTATGTCCAATAGCGCGTCCTTATATTTTGCATGCTTTTAGAAAAAGATGCCGATAAACTCAGTACGCACTGATTGATAAATAGAATTCTCACAAAAAGTGGGGTTATGTTGAGGGTGCGCCTAAATGTAATAATACCCGAGAGACGCTGATATATCTCTCTTTTTTGCACTAAAGAGTAAGTTTTTGTCGAATATCGGACGTAGGTTTTATTTAATTCATACTTAAATACAACAAATGACGTAGAATCAGGGCGCGAAATATTTCCGTTCAAATAGTGCGTCCCAAAACTCTACTTTTACCGCCGTTTTAAACAAGGTTAGTAATTTTATCTGAAATTTCTTTTGATACGAATATTTTTTATTTACTCCATAGATGAAGAATAGATAATCGATTTCATTGAAATTATACCTTGTCCACTACCCTATTTGCACTTGTTTTTGAATGATCTGGGTAATGTGCTACACGATATTGCGGAACCTAGCCTTATAGTGGGAGGTATGAATATTAATTTATTAGAGGACAGTGGTAGTAACAATGAATACAAAAATTTAATGACAGAAAACGGATTTTGCCTAATCAATGAAACCAATCCCACGAGAGAGTCTGGAAATGCAACGTCTCTGATTGATCACACACTAACTAATATAAAAAATGTTAAGATCAATACAGCATATTTTGACAGTCCTATTACAGATCACAAAATTCAGGTTATGAATTTTATTGCATTAAGAGTTGATAAGGCTCCAAAAATTGAGAGAACAATACAGTATATTGATACAGAATATTATCAAACTAGACTGCAGGAGGAAATAGACAAAAATAAAATTTGACACACTTATACATTTAGTACAAAACATCAAGATGGAAGCTACTACTAGGAAAAAAATCAGGCATCGAAAAAATATGTGGGCTAATGGTTACTTCATTTTCAAAATTCGGCAAAGAGATAAAGTGTATTCTGAACTTAAGAGAAATCCCGAAAATGTATTACTACAGCAAGAATTTAAAATTTTTAAAAACCAGTGTAACAACTTAGGGAAATCATTGAAAAGAAATTACATTCACAGAAAGTTTGAAAATGCCAGTGGCGATTTCAGAAAAACCTGGAAAGTTGTTAATCAGACAATTGCCAATAATTTTGGAGATAATGAAAAATCAAACCACATTAAATACCTAAAAATTGATGGAAAAAAAATCGAAGACGACCAAGAAATAGCAGATCATCTAAATATATATTTCAGTGAGTGGAACAAGAGAAGAAGAAATATGCACAGACAGATTTTAATAAAGATTTTCCAGAAGAAACTTTTCAAAATAAAACAATTTTCCTTTACCCCTCTACCGAAGAAGAGCTAAATGCAATTATTAGTAATCTGAAGGCTTATGCTGCACCTGGCCCAGATGGAATCACAAGTTTATACTTGTCAACAACATGATGATGGAAGGAAAGTTTCCTTCCATTTCCTTTCCAATACATAAAGCAGGAAATCAGTATAAACCAGGCAACAAAAGACCAATAGCTCTGGTTTCAACCCTGTCCAAAATAGTCGACAGAGTCTTGAAAGAAAGAATTGTTAGTTTTGTTGACAAATTTGATAAGCAACAATATGGATTCCAAATAAAAAGCAATACACAAGCTACAGTAGTTGACTTAATAGACTACATCACAAATAGTATGGATAAAAATAAAATGGTTGTAGCAGTTTTTGTTGATTTACAAAAGGCCTTCGACACAGTGAATTTTGGAATGATATTGGAGAAGTGGGAATCTATGGGTACCTATAAGAGGAGTAGCAGAAAATTTAATTAGAACATATCTTACAAGCCGACAACAGTATACAATGGCTAACCAGAGAGAGAATTCCAGATTAATATCAGTGACAGGGGTACCACAAGGATCAGTCATGGGTCCGATACCTACTATATCTCCTGTATGTTCACAGCTTATCAAAAATCAATCTGGACTGTAAATACATCCCTTTTGCAGATTATACAGACCTGCTGTTTGAAAGTGATGGTATAAATAATATGGAGCACAGAGTGGACAACAGTTTATCAATTTATTTTAAATGGGTGCATAATCAACTCTCAAAGGAAGTGAACGACTATAAAAAGGTACTTGAGTCTAACTATTGACAAAAACCTCAATTTTAAGCAACATGTAAACCACCTGCAATCCAAATTATCAAGTGCTTGTGGAGCAATAAAATTATGCATAGAGCATGTACCGAACGCCATGAAACCAGCTGTATATGAAGCCACCTTCAATTCACACCTGCAATATCTCTGTGCTATATGGGCCGCAACTCGAAACACTGAATTAGTAAGACTGCAAAGACTACAAAATAGGTTTATTAAATATATTTATAAGCTACCTAGGCTTTACTCAACGGAGGAACTATATAAAAATTACAAATTCCTGATTTTTCCTAGTGGTAGAATTTCATCTTGGATGCTCCTTTCCTTAACATACATCAAACGTGAGCGACATTCCCTACTTTTTTAGCATTGTAGGACGGCACTGACTTATCGTAATTGAAACTATATATATTCTGTTTTGTAGGAAATTTTATGAGCTTCAAATTTGATGTCAAGCATTTTTCAATAAAAACTAAAAATAAAGAAGATATTCCTAAAAAAGTGAAATAATGTACCTTTGGGGTGGTTTTTGGGAGGGTTGCCACCCCCGCAGCGGCGGGGACTTTCACTATGTTAAATAGCACCTCAAGGCCTAATAATCCAGCAATATGCAGCTTTAAGGGGTTGTGTTCCGGGTGTACCAGGTTAACGAAATTAGATGTACTGGAGTATAAGTATTAGAATATGGACTTGTTACCAGTATTTAGTACTGTTTAGAGTTCATGAATAAATAGATTTGAAAAAAAAAAAAAAAAAAAAATACCGAAAACTGCCGAAACTATTCGATAGCAGCACGGAGTGCCAATGAAGGCGACAATCGCTTTCTACTGTAGAAAGCGACAAAAGAATTCGATATGACGAATTCTAACATGACACGGAATCCCACACCTGAATTTCCTTATTTACTTTTGACCCACCAATGAATTACCTACTCGCAACATATACAGTGTTTTAGACTCCAAGTCTGCATTCAAAACTAATAATCTCATGATGACTTTGAATAGAACAAAAGACCGAATCTGTCGCCGTGTTGTAGAGAATGGAAAGAAACCCTAATGATGTCAAAGTTTCGACAAAATCCTTTCAATAGGAAACGGTAAAAATATGGATACATCCTATTAGGTATGTGAATTAATTATGTTTTTCTGCCTCTAATTAAAAAGATTTTCTTAAAACAAATTTGATGTAATTGGGAAAAAATTCTATCCCCTGCAACAGGGCCTAAATAAATAATTCCAAATTCGATGTTTTACTTTCTAAATGAGCTTATAAGTATTAGATACGGACATAGAGTTTCAAACGTTTTTTATAGAAACAGTTCGTTTCACCTTATCTTTCTTTGTAGTAAGTTAGTTTTTCCATTGCTGGTTTACATTCAATTTATCTCCTTCAAGTCAGCTGATAAATCAGATATAACTAGTTTTAAATTTTCTTATTATTAGATATTATTTGTTTACATCGTGGGTCCATTTTAATTTGAAAATTGCTACAGCAGAAGCGCGATATTTGTCTAGTCAATAATCGTATTTTTACTTAAAGGTCGTTACAGCTGCCCAACTTTAGACTCAGAGTCTCCTTAACCCAGAAAGTTGAAAGTTACAGGAGGATCCCGAATGCATATAGTCCTGCTGGGAAAACATGTTCCAACAAACAGAAAAATTATTGTTTTCGAATTCCAAAATAGCCATGACTCAAAAGGAAACTGATTATTTTTCAATGAAATCGTAATTTATTGATTGCAAATTGCTAATCCATAACTCGATCCGCTATAGAAACAAATAGCCATGACTTCAAAGGAAATTCGTTATTTTTTAATAAAATCTTAATTTATTGATTGCAAATTGCTAGCCTATAAATCGATCGGCTATAGAAACAAAATGGCCCGCCTATCATTAAAAAAATCATATACCACGTCAATAAAATGGAAAAACGGAATTCGTGTCGGGAAGCTCCCACTGTTTTATTCATAGCAATTGTGGTATTAGCTTTTTATATTAAAAATTCAGCTTTTATTACCTAACTAGACTTTGATGCAGAGATTTGAAATGTCCATGATTTGCAATTTGTTTAAAGTTACAAAAAAAAATTGGCAGGGTTTTGAGCCAGAATGAGGCCAAGGACACCCTCAGTGTTTTTTCGCATTGAAGTTTGATGATTTTTGAGGTTAGGATTTCCCTCAATAAGTCAATCAAGTTTCTGTTTTTATATGAAAGTTTTTAATTATAGATTTGTTGTTGGAACATTTCTCCTCTATCAATTTTATAAACCCAATTTATCTATTAGAAATTTTATCAACAATATTTCTTCCAAGTGCAATAAATAATTTCTAATTAAAGTCTTCTAAGTTGTACAGCAATACTACTCCGCAGGCAACAAACTTTTGAATGATGTAAACCAATTTCAAGTTTGCCCCCCCAAAAACTTTTCCAATTTAATCGTTTACTCGTCGCCCACTAATAAGCGCGATAGCCCAGCAATTTGCCAACGTACAAATTTGGTACATATTTTATAGGTTTCAATTTAATAACTGGAACGCCTCTTAATACCGGATGAATTTTTCTTTTCTGCCATTGATTAAACCCCAGTCCCGAGGCGCCGAAGGGAGTTACGACTGATTTGCTATAAATTATTGAAACTTCAATTTTCTGTGTAGGTGAGCACGTGAAATGTGTATGTATTGCCATCGCGTTTTGGATGTTAGTTAGGATTTAATTTTCTGGTTATTATGGAATCAGAAGAGGTACTACTACGTAGCCAAAAATAGTGATGGTGGCGCGCCCTGTTGAGAAGTTGGGAAGTTGAGAGATTGAAAGTTTGAAAGGACAACAGTCGATAAAGACCTCGTTCAGGCTGGCGCCATCGGCCAGCATTGGCTTCAAAGATTTTTGGAAAAAAAAAACGACTTACTATACCAGTCTGTTTCCAATTCTCTAAGCCCATGCAAAAATCCATCGACTTGATTACTTAGTAGTAATTTGAGAAAACGTTTTTTCAATTCTCTCACAAATAATACATTCGTTAATTTGGAAAATCTAAACCTCTGACTGATAATAAGGTCCATGTCCAGACTCCCAGCTGAGACAAGCAATTATCAATTTTATCAGAAACTGGCTGCCGACCGACCGGATGAATCCGTTCAAGTCCAATTTAAAGTTTGTCGCCTACCAGAATTTTCGAAGAGTAATTTGTCAAACCAATTAAATTACCTTATTTGGTTTTCGGTGTTGCGTTTCAAAGTTTTCGTCAATTCCGCCCGAAAAACGTCAATTGGTGAGTATCGAATGGTTATTACGTTAATTGGAAATAGAGTATTGATTCCGAAATACAATTTTAGGAATGCTTAGTTAAACTTAATGGTCACGATAGAAAAGTATTTTTGGTAGGTTTTTTTTTTTTTTTTCTTTTAGCATGCGGATATTACCCATTTTTTTTTACTTTGAAAAGTTGCACATTCTTCAGTGGAATTTGTAACATTGCAAATGTCACTTGTTTTTTTTATATAAATAATTTTTACATTTCATAATTTTATATAATTATTCAGCCATATGGCGGCATCTATTGCCGGCTGAAATAATTATTTTATCGTAGTACTTTGTTGCTCTTTAACCTCATTAATAATTTTCGAACGTAGTACTTTTCACATAGCTGAGTGTTGACAGGTTGATAGGTCGTCCTTCAAAAATATCATGTGAAATCTATTTATTCTGAAAGAGAAAATTGGAGAGCGCTTTTTCTAATCTAGCCGTTGCCTCGAGAGCTTGACTGTGGCCTAGGGAGGCAGTCACCTTCCTAAGTGAATTATCGATTACCGTTCTCGTGGAAAAAGTACCATATCGGCCTTCAGGCATTATCTTCACGAAATAAAGTTGCGTAAAGCAATAATCCATTGATGAACGAGAAAATTTAAATAAAAAGTCTCGTGATTAGTGTTTTATTCAAGCTCGAATTTCGACCCCACTCGTGGTAAGTTTCTTAATTTTTTTTTTCTTTCAAGTAATGGTTGTTCATGGAATGCCTTATTACTTAGGGTCTTTCGGAGAGCCGTCTCTCTCAACAAGTCCATTCCAATAAGGCCACCTATTCAATAGTAGCACCATTTCCGTGGAGTGTGGCATAGAGCTTTTGAAGGGATTCCTACCCTACAAGAATCTAGACCCTCACAAGTCGATACGTGTGCCCTACATTTGACGACAATTATTCTAGTCCCTTATCTGCCTGGATTCTGGGCTGGAATCCGCTAGTTCCATGCGCGGTTCCCTTCGTCAAGTGACCGAGGATGGGTGGCTTACGTACTCTGCCTTATGTTGGAATGGAGGCTTTTATTAGGTTTCATTAATAACTTTTAATACCTTTTCTTTTATAAAATCAGTTATATACTTAATTACCAAAATTAATTGAATACATTTTTACCGACATTACCTTTAAATTTTCAAAGTTTCAATTTCATTCATTATTCTTGACACCAGAGTGAATTCTATTATTCAATTTTTGATTTACCGTATTTACTATAGATTTTTTTCCTACTTAACTTTTAGTACTGCCATATCGGAAGAATATACTTACATAGGCCTATGTATTAAAGCTTATACAGGGTTAGTAAAAAGTACTACAACACTTAAATATCTTCAAAACTGCTTAAGCTGCGTTCACACAATTCGGAATCTGACAGTTTTTAGGCATGCGGGATTCAACAATGCTATTGGCAATGTTGCCAGATTTCCCAGTTTTGCGCTACACGTAGTCTTTTTGTTATCTTAAATAGAATGCCCCATTTATTTTTATTGCAATGAATTGTGCGTGCCAAATTTGATAAGACTACAAATTTTTAGAATTCTATCTCTACTAGTTGTTGAAATATAATATCACCGTATTTTCGGTGAAACGTATCGCAGCGCTTGAATATCTGCAAACGCCGCCTAAGCACGTTCACAAAATTTGGTATCTGAGAGTTTTTGGGCAAGCGGAATTCAACCGTGGTATCAGCATTGTTGCCAGATGTCCCAGTTTTGCGCTACACGTTGTTATCTCGGATAGAATGCCCCATTTATTTTTATAGCAATAAATTGGACTTGTCAAATTTGATAAGATTCCAAATTTTCAGAATTCTAATTCCACTAGTTGCTGAAATATGCGCACACCGCATTTTCCGTGAACGGTATCACAACGTTTGAACATCTTTGAAACCCGCTTGAGCTCGTCCACTAAATTCGGTATCTGAGGATTTATGGGCAAGCGAAATTCAACTGTGATATCGGCATTGTTGCCAAGTTTCCAAGTTTTGCGCTACACGTTGTCTTGCTCGTGGCTTATAGTTTTTTTTTTTTTTTAATACACGTTACTTGTTCATAAGATGTTCATCTTTCCGGGCGTTTCTGATAACTTTGCGGCTCCTCCTGAAATAGGTAGGAAGGTAGATAACTATCCCAGAATAATTCTCACTATAGTAGTATCTAACAATACAAGAAGCATATTGAAAATTTGAAATCTCATTAAAATTTGGACCAATTCATTGCAATGAAAATAAATGGGGCTTTTTATTTAAGATAACAAAAAGACTACGTGTAGCGCGAAACTGGAAAACTTGGCAACAATGCCGATATCACAACTGAATTCCGCTTGCCCATAAATTCCCAGATACCAAATTTGGTGGGCGAGCTTAAGTGGGTTTCAGAGATATTCAAGCAGTGCGATACCGTTCACTGAAAATGCGGTGTTGGCATATTTCAGCAACTAGTAGAGATAGAATTCTGAAAATTTGGAATCTTATAAAATTTGGCACGTCCAATTCATTGCAATGAAAATAAATGGGGCATTCTATTTAAGATAACAAAAAGACTACGTGTAGCGCAAAACTGGGAAATTTGGCAACATTGCCAATAGCACTGTTGAATTCCGCATGTCCAAAAACTGTCAGATTCCGAATTGTGTGAACGCGGCTTAAGCAGTTTTCAAGATATTAAATTAAGTAAGTACCTATAACGTCAAAAATTGATCAATTTTTAACCCTAGGTCCTACGACTTATATATTTGACGATTTCTATTATATCTCCAGACCATTTAACTGTTATATAGCCCAACTTTTGATTTCTTTCAGGTGCAAACTGATTTTACCATTTTTTTTTTGCAGAAACTGACCATATTTATCAATACAATTTTCAATCATTTATTTTTTTCTATTAGTTTTCTGGAAACTTAAATCTTTATATTTTCCTTTCGAATTGATGATATGGCCAGCGACTGGATGAACTTATATGGTAACTTTATTGAGGTGCATTGTTTTTATACTATTATTTTATTTTTTTGAGCTTGACGAATCTGATTAAAAGTTAACCTCCTTTATTTGATTTGATCTAAGGTGGTTAACTAACAATGATTGATTTTATATTTTGAAATAATTCAATGCTTAATTTTTGACTGACTGTGAAAATATGCTATTTTAATTTGAAATTTTATTTAATTGTTTTATTGTTTTAACTATATGTCAAGATTTGAGTAGTGTGCATTATTTATTTCTTTTTCACAATCACCAATTACCGTTTGCTGATTATTTTCTAGGTGTGTTTCTGAATTTTCACCCTTCCATATTTCAAGCAATTTCATTATTAATTTAAAAAAAAAAAAATCAGTGGCGCCCTTGCAATTCTGTACTGATTAAACTATCAACCCACACCTAATAATTTTTCGCTGAGCAAACCGAGCATATTATGGGCCTCTTGTTAATTCATTAACAAAAAGGGGCTTACAAAATGGAAGAAGAAAATAAAACTCGAGGGTTTTTTTTTATAGAAATGAGATCTATGCAACCAAATTTGGTACGCCATAACTGCCAGCCAACCAGAATCATTTTACAACTGAAAGATAAACTTGTCAAAATTCTGTTGGCAGTTTGTATGCCGATGGAACTGAATCTTGGTCGACAACAAGTTCTCTGAAATTTTATAGAAATAATTAAAGGGGGTGTGACCAAAAAATTAAAGTGTTAGAAAAAAAAATCTAAGAACAAATTTTCAAACCGCATTAGGCTACGACCAACCGCTGCGAAGATACCGTGGTATCAAGTTCACACTCCTAACACTGTGATGTCATATGCTCAAACTGAATCCGCCTTCCGGCGCTAAGCCTAAGCATATTATCGACATTATCGTATTGTTTTTTCGTTCTTAGCCCTATCGTTTCGTCAGTTTAAAAAGGTTTCGTAATTTTTTGGTATTTTTATGATGTCACGCGATGAATAGACAAAACTTTATTTTGACGTATCTACCTTATTATCTTGAGTAGCGATGCGAGATTTTCACAGTTATTAGATTTTTTTTCTTTATTTTCTGAATACAAGTTGTAGTTTAAGGTTACACCCCGTTTAATTATTTGAAGAGAGATGCTGGACAAAGCCAATAGTTAGCATGAGGAGTTCTGCCGTCAAAATCAAAACCTCGATATGTCTCACACGAACGCTTCCAGAAATTATGCTAAGGAAGGAATACATTTCAAAAACAACGCTGACGATATTGAACAGCAATGGTTGAAACATCCCGCCAATAACAAACTGGCCTTATCAGAAAGAAACATCAAGACTAGATAAATGTGAAGGGAAGGCGTACAATATCTGGTGAAACGATCCAAATTTAACTCATGGAAACAATATTTTTTTCAAGATGAAGCTAAGACCTATAAGTAGGAATTCCATCCGCTGAATACGAATTTGCTTGTTGCTAAAACGAAACTTGGTCGGGGAGTCTGGTATCCAAGATGGCAGCCAAGATGGCCTCCAAAACTCTGTTTCCTTATATGTCCCTTGTGCGTTGGCTTAAAATACTGATTTAAACGTCGGTTGAGGGGTTTTCTCGGATGCTAATCATCACTGGCGCCGATTACATGGGGGCATTGGGGCAGGTGCACCCATGAGCAACCTCTCATGGGTGCGGAACACCCATGGGAGATCTCGTAGGGATTGCGGAAGTACAAACGTGTTTATTGGTCATTCCGTTCCGTGTGGCAGCATCAGTATCATGTAATTTAAATTTACACAACTTTGTATAAGAATATTATTATTATTATTATTATTATGTATCAGTTTTGTCATACTCACCTAACTCCCTCACTATCAAATTCTGGAATACTCGAGGATCAAGAACACTTAACTTCTTCTGTGAGAACAGACTGAAAATCATCTTTTCTATATTTAAAGTCGATGAAAAAATTAACTTACTAGCACAGCCTGAATGGCAAGCAACGAGGTCTGCGGGTGACGTCATCACTATGAGAGGCTGATAGTGAGGTCACTCGCAGGCCCAGAATTGGTTGGGGAGGGACTGGAGGAAGTTAGGGGAGTATGACAGAATTCCATTGAGGTAGAATAATAAGGAGACGCTGTCATCATTTGAATAGTTCAATAGAAAACGGCATCGGTAGGCGTGGCTAACTGTCGGAACAATATGGCTACCTAAACAGCGCCGAACTAAATGGATTCTTTATAATTTTTATCTAAAAACGTAAAAAAATCAAGATTATATCAAGAACGAAAAAGTTGCTGCAGAAACTTCGAACTGGATACGCTTTTTTATCCTCATGTCGCCTCCTTATTATTCTATCTCAATGCACAATTCCCTTGTGCGTTGGCTTAAAATACTGATTTAAACGTCGGTTGAGGGGTTTTCTCGGATGCTAATCATCACTGGCGCCGATTACATGGGGGCATTGGGGCAGGTGCACCCATGAGCAACCTCTCATGGGTGCGGAGCACCCATGGGAGATCTCGTAGGGATTGCGGAAGTACAAACGTGTTTATTGGTCATTCCGTTCCGTGTGGCAGCATCAGTATCATGTAATTTAAATTTACACAACTTTGTATAAGAATATTATTATTATTATTATTATTATGTATCAGTTTTGTCATACTCACCTAACTCCCTCACTATCAAATTCTGGAATACTCGAGGATCAAGAACACTTAACTTCTTCTGTGAGAACAGACTGAAAATCATCTTTTCTATATTTAAAGTCGATGAAAAAATTAACTTACTAGCACAGCCTGAATGGCAAGCAACGAGGTCTGCGGGTGACGTCATCACTATGAGAGGCTGATAGTGAGGTCACTCGCAGGCCCAGAATTGGTTGGGGAGGGACTGGAGGAAGTTAGGGGAGTATGACAGAATTCCATTGAGGTAGAATAATAAGGAGACGCTGTCATCATTTGAATAGTTCAATAGAAAACGGCATCGGTAGGCGTGGCTAACTGTCGGAACAATATGGCTACCTAAACAGCGCCGAACTAAATGGATTCTTTATAATTTTTATCTAAAAACGTAAAAAAATCAAGATTACATCAAGAACGAAAAAGTTGCTGCAGAAACTTCGAACTGGATACGCTTTTTTATCCTCATGTCGCCTCCTTATTATTCTATCTCAATGCACAATTCACACATAACATCTGAGCATAATCAGATTATGTTTGATTATCCACGCGAAAAATTGCCTTTTATGTTGCTGCTATTCTCCATCTCTATTCTTGGATAATAATCGGAACAGTCCCGCGCACAACAGAAAGTCCGGCGCTTGCGCCGTATGCCATATAATTTAGTTTTGCGGGTGGGTATAGAGATGGCAATGATATACCGATGTTTTGTAAATATTGAAATATTGCTCAATTATATCGATATATTTTAATCGATATTTTACATTCGATATATCGAAAAAAATATCGGTATAATTTTCTCGATACATCGCGGGCGGATCTTTTATAATATAAGTCCTTCGCCGTGCGTATAGTTCATTGGTTGACAGTGACAGTCTGACAGTTGACAGAGGCGGCTAAAATAAAACAAAACGTCACCTGGAGCGTGTGCGCAGTGCGCAGCAATTAAATGAGGAAAAGTACGTTTTTCGCAGCATATTTTAAGACATGAAAGAACCAGGAGACTCAAAATTGCATAATTATTTCACTTTTCCGCAATAGTGCGAAAAGTGATAGTTTCATGGCCTAAAATGCGTGCAGAAAAAAACAATTTTCGCACACTCCTAGAAAAAACATTTCGCATCTGGCGACGCCTGAGGCGAGCTTCCCCTTCCCCTTATAAACAATGTTATAAAGTCCTTATTCTGCACCCATGAGGATTCTCAAAAGTCGGCGGTTCTGCTAATCATATTGCAATACTCAAAAGTTACTTATATTAAGTCTGGAGTACGTGGATTCAAAGATGTCGCGCAAGATAGTCGCTGAAACATTGTTTTGTATACGTGCGTCTTGTATTCGGAGTGTAATACCTGTCAGATGTATGGTTTTTAGTGGTTAGATGTGCACTACGTGGAATGTTGCTCAAAAACACGCAGGTAGATATAGGAGAGGGGAGATTTGTATATCTCCTGGTACTTAGGCCTCGTGAAGGGCTCAATCGAGGCCTAAGCACTAGGTGGTGCACAAATCTCCATAAACCTATCAATCTACTTACCTACGTGTTTTTAAGCAATATTTTGCAACTTCCGAAATACAATTAGGCTACAAAATTGTGTAGTCACTTTTGTGGCGTGAACGGTGTTTTACTTGGTTGATACGGCTGTAACCACAACCTATGTGTTGATGCAATGTTTTCGCGTTAACTTTTTTGTGGGTCAAATTTGACCCTGTATAATAGAGGCATGCATTTTGCGTTCCATATATGGCTGAAGGCATAAAAGCGCATCGCGCGCCTCCTAGAAATACCTAGCGAAAAAGGTAGGAGACAGTACCGACAGTACCATCGATACGACAGATTCGGTTTGGTGCGAGCCAACTCCATTTTTGGCGGTTCCTTTCGCAAATTATTTTCGCGACCGTTGAGTTTTTCGTCCATTTCTCGCCGTTGCACAATTGATCGTGTGTTTAAGCCTTCCAGGGGCGCCCCAAAGTTATAAGTCCGCAGAAGCCAAATTGGGTAAGCGACAAACAACCTTTTTGCATGACCTCACTTCATTTCCTATTTTTTTCGTGTAATAAGGACGCAATATTCGCTATACAGTCCACTAATAATTCAACCATATTAATTGCATCCTCACTATGCATAATCTGCCAGCAGAGAACAAATTATCAGATCTGACGGATAACGGCAAAGAAACCTCTTCTGAGGTAAGCTGGCTTAAGGAAAGAACTTCGTGATGCTGGTTTTGCTCCCACTATTGTTAGAACCGAACAAGCGTTGACCAACATAGTGACCAGAAATTCTTTGCCTATTCTGATTGATTGATAAGGTTGAAGAACGAATCAGCACCTCCTCAAGAGGCGGAATGTGCTGCTACCGAACCGCTGTCATCTCGATATGTCACCAGACTGACACAATACCAGATGTATTTTCTGCCAAAGCGATAAAAATGGAGGTTTGTGGCAGGTAATGTCAGAGCCAATGAATGAGACTACAAGGGTGCTGGCTAATCATGACCACCAACTGTTTGTTCGCATCAATTCTATGCCATGCTTGATAGCATCTGAAGTGAAATGCCATAGTCTGTGTATAGTGAAAGTTGAGAGGAGCCAGAAAAAGGTACTACTTGTACTACATGCTGTCCACTCTGATGCTTACAACATCGTTGTTATGGCCAGGGATACCGACATCTGTTTGCTGTTGATCCACCACTTCGACAAAATGAGCAGCTCTAAAGTGTGGATGGTGAGTGGCACAGCAAAAGGAAGAAAATATCTTCCAGTACATGAGTTTTGCAAAATTATTCCCAATACTTAAAACAAGAATATCTTGGCGTACCACACAGTCACGGGTTGCGACGCGACATTTCACCTTCCAACGATAACCAAAAAGCAACGTGGAAACTCTTTTATGGAACAGCGTGCCAGCTTCTGAAAAACTTAGGGCGCTCTCCACTGACTTTCTCATCAAAGACGAATACAGAGAAATTTCTGGTATAGCTCTACAAGATTGGTAAAGTTTTTTTTTTTAACTCTACAAGCTTAGTGAAGTTTTTCAGTTTATTTAATGTTAAAACGTTTCTGTATGTCTTAAACGGATGAGCAAAGACTTATCTAGCAGGTAATGAAAGAATGGCAAGTGGCAGCATACTGTGAGTAAAACCTGCTGCTTCTCGGCAATTAAAATTTAAAATCGGTACGTTCCTGATGAACGTTTGGGAAGTGCTCATCATGCCCGACCGGTAGTGATGGATCCTGAGTCATATGACTGGAGGCTTCACCAAGCAGTACATGCCCATCCTTATGACTCTTGAGCCCGTTCCCAAAGCTTGCACGAATATCCTAACCTGCAATTATTGTTCACCCCAGTGCCCGACTACAATCTGCACGTGCAAGAAGAATAGACTGACATGCAGCAAGTTGTGCCACCGCAGTCAGCAATGTCTTAACTCTAAATTATTATTTTTTTCTTGCAATATTGCTTTAACTTTTTTGCTCACTTGTCACAATTAGAATACAGCTGTTTTTCACCATAAGTTTGACTTAGACTTGACGTCCAAAAGAAGGGATGACTTGCAGAATTTGGGATTTAAAAATCCTGAACTTTCGTCCTCTCATTTAATGAACGCCTAGAGTCAGAAGCATTGACTTTTATATTGTTTGTGACTTTTTCTTTAATTGTGTACAGATCTGTAATTCTCGTCGTGTCGTAATATTTTTTATCCTTGTAGACGCTGTCCTTATTATTTGTTATTTCAACTCTTCATTTTGCTCGCTTGCAGGGAGCACTGATGATGGTGAAAGCCGAAAGCGCTCTACTAAGCTGAGTTTTCAATAAATTTGAATTTTGCATGAAATACAAATTGCTTCCTTCCTAATTCGAACACATGCAAGCAGCCTCCTTTCCTTGGTAAGTAAATTTTAAGCATTGCAATGTGCTTAGCTTCAGAGAAAATTCGTAAGCAGACGTTTGAATCAATATCACAAGGAAGATATAGGGAAACAGAGTTTTGGACGCCATCTTGGCAGCCATCTTGGATACCAAACTCACCGTCCAAATTTTGCTTTGGCAACAGGCAGATTCATATTCAGCGGGGTCGTAATACCCTAAAAACGTTGTTTCCCCAATTGTTACATGAAATGCTTCTTGTATTGCTTATTTTTAAAAACGTGCCTGGTCATTGCTATGTAAACGACGTTCCTGTTCAAGGGTCGAGAAACTCTTCAACCAACTAGATATTAATAAAGCTGCAGGATTAGATGGAGCCCGGCTGAGCTTTTCCAGGTGGGCTAACTAACCCAAACACACACACACACACACACACATGTGCAAATATGGCGCACCGATATGATTCCCACAGATCTGTGTGACACCACTATTATCCCAATATTTGACAGAGCGTATTGTGGAAATTACCGAGGAAATATTATTGCCATGAGTTTTTCCAGTTGACTTATCCTTAGCTGCAATATTTCTACCCGAAACACAGTAGGTTCTAAGAACAAACCGAGAAGCGGTGGACATGATGTCTAACAAGAATGAACAAAAGAAAAAAATCCTCTACAGTGCAATCGTTGAAAAAATTACAACATACTCAACAGCCATATCGTAAAAAAATAGACTCTGCCATACTATATTCAATTAAAATTTAGTAAGGGTCACTTTATGTGGGCAGTATACTACAGAGGCAGTATCTATATCATGCTAAACTAAGCTAATATCCAATAAAATCGATTCCTGAATTTATCTGGAAACTCGAATTAATGATCTCTTATTAGGCTCAAGGTCAGGAAAAACGTCAGCAAAATCCCAATTCTTACTTATCCTTCAGGATCTGACCCTATTTTGAATCGATGTCTGGGGACTTAATTAAACGAAATACTGCTGTCTCACTATGTTGAGGAGACTTCGCATAATTAACTGATGACTTCGATTATTAGAGGACAAATTATGATTAACATATTTTTGACCAATTAATTTTGCCTGTTCAAATAAAATTTAAGAACTTTCTAGATAATTGATTTTCACGCTCCAGATATTCAGGGCAACATTATTTTTGAAAAATATATCTATATATAGGTATATTGGCTTTTTATCAATAAATTGCATTTCGTATTGCTGAATGAAACTTGATCGGAGTCATTGAAAATCTATACATACCTGCGAACGCATTTTAATTTATTTCACTAATACATATAGGTACCTATTTTGTTTGAACTCAAAAAAAGTAATTTAGAATTACACTTCATTCTGTTCTTTTTTTAAACATAAAATACCTTCGAAAAACTATTTATTTAACTTTAAGTACCTACCTGATCTTTTCCAATTGCATGCGCTTTTCAAAAGCAACAGTTGCAAAAGTCAAGTGTCCCACAGACGAGATGAACAAAACACAAAAAAAAAAAAAAAATGGCTGAAGAATTTAGAGCTAGGAACGTCATTATTCATTAAAAGTTATAAAGTATAAATATGGCACAGCGCGCGCGAACTTTACTCGCATTTCCTTTGAGGTTTTTCCACGCAGAAATGTGCCTCCGAAGCCGGAAAACCGTTTCCGTGAGATAAAAACGTTTGTGTGGTTTTTATATTGGGTATGTTTTTTTTTGGGACAATTTTCATTGGAATCGATCAAACTGTAAGACCGATAATTTTTCAATCCAGTTCTTATTATAATATGACTTGAAAATGCTTAATAGATAGATAGAACACAAAATGATGCCCCTACAGGCGACGACAAGATTTGGTTGTTGAAGAAAATACTAACTCATTAGCAGTTGAATGATGCTCTCTCAGTGGCAGTCTTGGTACAGAAAGCCCGCAAGATAGGAGAAGCCCATAGATGATAGATTTGATTACTTCATCAAAGTAAACATTTTTTTTTTCTAGTAAGTATTCCTTCAACACTCATTTTCATGCTGAGATGAATGACCTCAACTTCCATTCGTCTATTCGTTTCAATTAAATCCTATTTTATCTGTTTCCTATACGATTCTATAGACGACAATATGTAGGTATATCAAAATTATACACATCACAAAATGAACCAGCTGGCATCCAGATATGGCTATACCTACACAAGGAGTTACGAGTTAACGCATTTATATGGGGTAGTTTATAAAAATCACACAAAATGAAAAACAAAAGTTACCAATAACAATAGTTCCATCATGGAATTCATGGAAAATATCACCCGGCCAACCTGAAGTTCCAAAGTGTTTTCAATCCTAGAATATAAATCGGAATGCTATAGGTATATTTTCAGCAATAGGTTGGCTAAAAAATCTCACTTCCCTGTCTGGAGCGTTTCCTGTAGTCGCTATAAATGGAAGCCAAGTCATAGCAACGTCAACAATGGAAAATCCTGCATTCATCTGGAACCTCCATACATTCCAATAGGTGTTTTGCAGTTTATTGAATTATTAAGCTCGCTGGACAAATTTTTCCTTCGCCATCCCGTTTTTGCCTATTTTTGACGTAAGAATATTAAAAAAAATTGCCAGTATGTGAGGCAAAAGTATTGATATTCTAATAAAATGAAACTGATTATGTCACTCAATACACAAGGAAAATATAAATGAGAAAAGCACAAGCTAACTCCCCAAGGCAAATAAATTTAAACTTATCATCGAGGATATATTTTGAAACATCGCACTCTATTGTCCGATTTGAATTTCAAGTTGCTGATACGGACCGAGGGAGGAGAGGACAAAGCGGTCAAGCCGTAACAATAAATAAGCTTGTGCCCGTACTAGCTATGGCTAAAAGTTTAGGCAGAGATAAGATATTCGCCTGATAGCGTCCAAGCAAAGTTTTCAGAACAGATTGTTGTGTTTTGTAATTTTAGTTTAATAATAACTTTGACCCAATATCCTCCATATTCTATATCTCGACCCTATTTGATATATAGTGCTGGGATAGCTTGAGATATTATTCCCATTAGGAAAGGGGATTTCTTGCAAATTTTTGTTATATTTTGTAACGGTTGCGGTTTTTGGGATAACAACCGCCATGTCATACCAAGCACGCTCAGCCGTATAAATAGATGTGAGTCATGTCATAGTATGGTACAGTTAGCATCAAAAACGAAATGTGCAACAAAAAAAGTGAATACAAGTAATTACTCAAAACTCAAAAGATTTTTCCGGTAGGTACTTATTTTTAGGAGAGTTCTAGTTTTTATTTAAATCAAAATAAGTTAGACCTTCCACTTAGAAGTTCTACCTTATCATAAGCTAATGACTTGCAAGGTAATTTTTATTTCAATTGGTGAAAAAGAGGGCAAACAGTTTTGATGTTCATCAATTAATCATCAGTGTGAATTTTGGATTTGTAAGTGGTGTATGCATCTATACCTAAGTACTGTGTGTTTGCATTGTGAAGGACCCCGCAATATTTGAATAGAAATTTGTTACCAATTTAATTATGTTATTGGGGATGACGTAGGCAACATTTTTTATTGTGGGCATAAACTTGTATATTGTAACATTGCAAATGTCATTTGCTTTTTTTATATAGATAATTTTTACATTTTATAATTTTATATAATTATTCAGCCATATTGCGGCATCTATTGCCGGCTGAATTAATTATTTTATCGACGACCTCGAGAAGGCCATAGGCACTTTCTTTTGTACTACCAAAGACAATACTACGTACGTATTGTCTTTGGTACTACCTTGATCTACTTGACGTAGTAATTTGTTGCTCTTTAATAGTTTTCGAACGTAGTACTTTAAACATAGCTGAGGATTGATAGGTTGATAGGAGTCCTTCAAAAATGTCAAGTGAAATATATTAATTCTGGAGAAGAGAAAATTGAAGAGCCCCTTTTCTAATCTGGCCGTTGCCCTGAGAGCTCGAGTGTGGCTTCACAGTGTAATTACCGTTCTCGTGGAAAAAAGTACCTTATCAGCCTTCAGGCATTATCGTAACAAAATAAAGTTGCGTAGAGCAATAATCCATTGATTACCGAGAAAATTTAAAACAAAAGTCTTGTGATTACCGTTTTATTCAAGCTTGAATTTCGACCCCAGTCGTGATAAGTTTCTTTAATTTTTTTTTTCAAGTAATGGTTGTTCATGGAATGCCTTATTACTTAGGCTCTTTCGGAGAGCCGTTTCTCTCAACAAGTCCATTCCAAAAAGGCCACCCTTTCAATAGTAACACTATTCCCGTGGAGTGTGGCATAGAGCTTTTGAAGCTACCCTACAAGAATCAAGACCCTCACAAGTCGATACGTGTGCCCCACATGTGACGACAATTCTACTTCCTTATCTGCCTGGATTCTGGGCTGGAATCCGCATGTTTCATGTGCGGTTCCCTTTGTCAAGTGACCGAGGATGGATGGCTTCTGTGCTCTACCTTATGTTGGAATGGAGGCTTGTATTAAGTTTCATTGATAACTTTTAATACCTTTTTTTTATAAAAAGAGTTCTATAGTCAATTAACAAGATTAATTGATTAAATTTTTACCGACATTACCTTTAAATTTTTGAAGTTTCAATTTCATTCATTATTCTTGACAACAGAGTGAACTCTATTATTTAATTTTTGATTAATCGTATTTACTATAGATTTTTTCCCCACTTAACTTTTAGTACCGCCATATTTGAAAAATGTACCTATATAAGCATATGTATTAAAGCTTACATAATAATCTGAACTGAGGTCAAGGTTGGACAACATGCTCTAAATTTAAACTTATTGAGTAAGTACCTATAACGTCAAAAATTGATCAATTTTTAACCCCGGGTCCTACGACCTATATATTTGAGGATTTCTATTACATCACCAGACCATTTAACTGTTGTATAGCCCAACTTTTGATTTCTTTTAGGTGCAAATTGATTTTATCGAATTTATTTTTTTTGCAGAAGCTGACCATATTTATCAATACCATTTTCATTCATTTATTTTTTTTATTAGTTATCTAGAAACTTGAATCTTTATCTTTTTTTGAATTTGATGAAACTGCTGATTGAGAGTATTTTATCAGCAATTGATGTTATACTTTGAAATTATTTAATTTTTGATTTTCAACCTCACTGTGAAATATATACTATTTTAATTTGAAATTTACTTAATTGTTTTATTGGTTTACCTACATGTCAAGATTTGAGTTGTGTGCATTATTTTTTTTTTTTTTTTCAGAATTACCAATTACCGTTTGCTAATTATTTTCTAGGTGTGTTTCTGAATTTTCACCCTTCCATATTTTAAGCAATTTTATTAATATATATTTTTTTAATTCGGTGGCGCCCTTGCCATTCTGTACTGATTAAACTATCAACCCACGCCTAATAATTTTTCGCTGAGCAAACCGAGCATATTATGGGCCTCTTGTTAATTCTTTAACAAAAGGGATTATAATATATGACAGGTGAGGCGGTGTTAGCTGTCAAATATTGGAATTTAATATCAACAAGCAGAGTGAGGCAAGGCGCACATTGAGACACATGCGACGCAACCCAAGCAAGGCAGCACAAGCCACGTTTTTGTATCATGTAGCGAGCATTGCACGTCCGCATATTGAGACGCAGCACAGGGAAAGCCACGAATGCGTCAAACAAAACATGGTGACTCAGTGTTTGAGACTAATAACAGCGTATTCTATTGGTAGAGCAAGTGCAACACTCGTTTTGCACCGACACTTTAAAAAAACTACACGCGTGCAGCTCCAATGAAACATCATCGTACTGCACCATCCCATATACGTCAAACCTCAAATATGGAATTTCATTGAACAAATGATAGTTGTGCTTATTTTAAATAATTATTATAGTTCAATTGAAAAAAAAGTTTTTCGCTCTCTGCTAGAAGCCCTAAATATTCTTCATATTCACTGGTTTAACTGCTGCTGCTACTTTCCATCAAGGCCATTGCCATCAACAAGCGATTTTTGATATTTTTGGAAGTAGATTCGCAGACAAATATAAAAAACACACTAAAAAAATAAAATTTGGGACTTTTTTTTTATGAAAAATCATCAACCACCAATAACCGCAATTTCAAAAATAACAATAAAGCCGTAAACACACTTTCGACGCGGTACGTCACGTTACGAGCTGGCGCGTACCGTGACGTGTAATAGAAATTTGAGCTTAGAAACCACTCTTTGCTTAAACAATACGCTCAATACCCTGTACCGGCACTGACTAGTTTTTTTCCAGTAATTTTATTTTAGTTCAAGAAATATTATTCATATATGTAGTGTTAAAAAATGGAATGTGCCAGCAGTGTTGATTCTTCCGATTGGCGATTGGGAAGAAGAACTAGAAGAGGTGACAGTATGTTTACAAATATTAGAAAATAAAGCAAGTCATTGGACATTATGGATAAATGAGTTTAACGAAAAAAGAGAATCATTAGAACAATTTCATCGTCTTGTTCAAGAATTACAATTTCCATTTTTGTTTTTCAAACCACAAACACTAACCAAACAAACATACACAATTTTCCACAAAACTGTGAGGAAAGTGTGAGGAAAGTGTGGATTGTGGAAATCCACACTTTCCTCAGCGACAAGCGGAGACACGCGTATTATGTGACGTCAGCGTACCGTGTTGGCTATACCGTACGGTTTAGCGTGTGTAATCGAAATCCATAAACAGAGAAGTAAAATTTAAGACCTCACTTTTAGTAATTCACGCGCCAGCTCGTAACGTGACGTACCGTGTCGAAGGTGTGTTCCCGATTTAAACAACTGCACTGAGTGCGACTCGAGCGTTTTAGCCGATGGCGCACCAACAGCACTCAGTGCATTACTTTCCCAATGAAATACAAAAGTGCAGCGCGGACTCTGCCAATGGATCACGAATATTGCACCAGTGTTGCACTTGCTCTACCAATGAAATACGCTTACAGATTCGTGTGCGTGCGTGCTTGTCAAATTTGTAAAATAGTAAAAATGCAGGAAGAACTGGAAGAACTGATTCAATTTGCGTTAGCCGGCCCAGCCCAGGCAGTGTGTCGTTTGTGCTGCCCTGCGTGGGTTGCATCGCATGTGTCTCCAATGTGCGCTTGGCCTAACTATGGCCGATTTTGATATATTCCTTATTTGTTAAAGGAGTAAATTATTAATTTATGATATAAAGTAAGGAGCCCATTACCTACAACGTCGCTGGTAGACCATTTGTTCCAAAATAAACGAGAAATTAATAAAAAAAAGCACATACCGTATACAGGGCTGGGACTATGTAACAAATAGTGATCAGTAACTCTTCTCTTTTTTCGTCTCCTCTCTATCAATTTCGATTAGAGAGAAGAAGAGAACAAGTGCCATAGCGAGGGGAATAACAATCTCTATCCGGTACAGAGCTCTAGCCCAGGACAAACAGTTATCTACGGAAGATACTCCAAAAGGTGCCTTGAGCGCCTCAATGACAGTTGCAACTGAGGATTTCTACGGTTATGGTTCTAGATTTCCAAGAGCTGGAGCCTTGTATCGAAAGAGTCTCCTGCTCCAGAAACGAGCTATATGGCGTGGCAGTTGGTATTATGAGGTTAGGACTTATAAAATCCAAACAAAGTGGTCCTGTTAACAGTGTTAACCAGAAAACGTGATTGTTACATTGATGGGGCAAACCTTTCCAAGGTTCTTTCAGCGCTTTTCAGATATTTCATTCAATTTCCTTCACCAACAACTATAAAATAATTCAATCAATTCAAGAGTATAGGTAATATTTTCATTCTAGCTTACTAGGAAATTCAACTGATAGCATTCCAGGTATTATTTCATTTTACAATAAAGTACAATCATCCATTTGCAATCCGATCGGCTTTGGAATCATCAGCGATTTGTAATTGAGTCGGTTACTGGAAACGGAAATTTGTTGCTACAAAACTTGAGGCCTGATCAATAATTTATCTGAGAAACAGAGTGAATGCAGGCAGGCAAATGACACGCACATTAATATTAATTGGCAGTCAGATCTATTATTAATGACTCGGTTGGTTAGGTGAACTATCGATTCGACCTGGTTTTTCTAACATAACTTTGTTTACGTAATAGGTACTCAAAGAGAAAAAATTAGGCGGCAAAATAGACTGAAGAGCTGAAGTTTAATTATTTCTAAAAGCTATTATACACACCATTACAGGTACAAAAGAAAAAACAATAAAACTCGCGCAAAAAGGGCACACATACACACACCCTACCAAGTCGGCATTAAAAGTTATAAAAATATAAACATGCCACCGCACGGGTTTTTACGGCATTCTTTCGAGAGGCTTTTCACGCAGAAATGTGCTCGTGAAACTAGAAAAATGTTTTTAAAATAAAAAGAGACTGGCTCCGGGGCTGCTCTGGGTTTTATGTTCGCATCCTTGGCTCGACATTATGTGTTCTTTATGGAAAGTTATCGGCAACGATGTGACACGTAAAATATGCATTATGTATCGGGATTTTTTTTTGTGAAGTTCAAATTTTCAAAGTGTAACATTTGAAAGAAAATTACTGGAAACCTGACTTCTCTATTCAAAATACCCATGCATAACTATTTGTAACGCTCATAGACAAAGAGCTAGCATCGTTTTAGAACATCGTATTCTATAATGAGACAGATACATATATCGTCAGTCAGAACTTGCCAAATTCGTTTTCAGTGCGACTAACTTTGACAAACAAATCTGTCATCGCTTTGATCGTTATGCCTGTAAAGTTTCACTTTCCCATAGTTTTAAGTTGAAGGCAGTTTCAAACAATAAAATAAACAATGAAGAATAGAAATAATTGTCCGCCCCGTTTGAGAGCTCTTCGTTTCAAATTGGTGTTCTGACGGTACTATTGACAGTTGACATAAATGACGAATGATGTATCAGTGACCGGTAGCGAACTTAATGCATGATTGCAAAAATGGCGTCCGCTCTAGGATCGCTCCGGAGAGATCATTTGACGAAACAGGTGTCCAATCGGAAATTAACAAAAACAGGCTCCCGAAAGCCATGGCGCGATAACTGTTACCGGATGCACGCACAGATCCATCACAGTATAGTACCTATCCCATTCAGGATACTCTACAGGTGGTATTATTCCCGATTTCCCAAGCTTATCCAATTCAATCTTGATTTTTCCTTTTAACATGCTGTGTGAATTGTTTTTATATTTTAAAACTAGTTTAATTTCGCCAACAGGTAAAATTTCTCTACCTGAGAAGTTTATTAACGTTACTTTGGAATGTTTCGAAGGAATTTTCTTAGAACATTTTGTGTACCTACATTTCAAAAGGAATCCAGCAAAGTGCAGCACCAGAGTCCTATTCTAACCTAAACGATTTTGTATTTAAATATACATCCACTTTTATGGGTTTCAAATTTATGGATTTGAGCGTATAAATCATGTTTTCGGTAAGAACACTTCTTTGAAACCTATCAGCCCATCCGCAAAACAATTTCTTTCACACAACAAATGTCCAAGGTATTTTTTTTTACAAAATCGGACCAATCATCCTAAAACTATTGAAAATGTCATTATAAGCATGTGGGCCTTTTTTATACAATTCTATATTTTTTTTTTTTCAAGCGACGTCACCGATCGATGAGAAGGAAATAATAAAATTAGTATATTAAAACAATTACAATAAGGGCGATATTCGATAGCGCTAACACGTACATCAGGATTTGAGCATTTCGATAAACAGCTATTCAAGGTCTATATAATCAGCATAAATAATTAAATTTATTTAATTTGATACACACCGAATTATTGAGGCTCAAAATCTAATCAATTGAAATTAATCATCAATTCAACCATATAAGGTTCATGATAATAATTATAATAGATGTTTAATAATTGCTTTATTGTGCATTAAAATTTAGATTGCGATTATATTGCTTGAGGTATCCTGGTTAACCACAGTCAAGTAAAGTGATGAAGGGACAATGTTGTTCGAAATTGAACAGCCCCGAATGTATAAGCTCCAAATCAATTTAGGTGACACGAAATATTACCGATATAATATTGAGAGAACATGTCCAGGCAAATTACCGGGTGTACTATAATTGTTACGGTCGTAGTTGACTAAAGTTATCTTTTTCTATCATGAACGTGGGTCCGTTGATAGGTTCCTATGGTTCGATGGAAGCCATCTGTCAGCGAATGCAACCATTGGCTGCGTTTACCAGAACCAAAACGGGTTGTAAACAGTTCACAAATACCAACAGAATACGTTGGGTAAACTCTTGGTTCTGCTGAACGATTCAAATTTTCAATAATAGAACGTCACCATCTGAATGACATGTCACCACACAAAACAGAAAGTGTTGAAAATTATAAACCCTCTTAAATTATGCTTGCCAAAAAGGCGACCGTTTGCAAAACATATTTGGTTTCAACACGAATTCAACGTAGCGTTCAGCAGAACAATCGCAAAGCGTTTCCCAACGTGTGTATCTGGTGAACACGGCCATTGACGGTAAAGTCCTACATCGCTTGAAGTGTGTTAACACGGCATTCGGGCGACTTCTAGAGAGTCTTCAACAATCATGACATCATCGCTGAGACCAAACTGGCGGTAGACAGTTTTTCATTCGATAGGAGCAGTTTGTGTTCGTGTCTTGATCTTCAAGTTCGCTCGATATCAAACCTGCGGTGTGTTTTTTTTTTCGTATGTTTTCGTCGTTTTGGCAGTACTTCTGCTCTACAGATCGCATTATTCGGTAGTCATTAGCATGAATTAGTATAGCTTTGGTTATTTTCACGTCACGTTAGTCTTTTTGGCGCGCACAATTATATAGTCTAGTGCTTTGTTTTGGTACGAAATTTGGAACGATTCTAGGATTGCGCAGAACTGCTTGCGCACAAAAAATAATGGAGGACTATTCTCAAACTAGTTCTGAACCCATTCGGAACCAAAAACTCCAAAACAAGCCGCAAATCACAAAATTCCAAAACAGTTCCTCCTTCAGAGCAAGAACTGAGAGAACCGCTTTAGAACTACCCCAGAATCGTTCTTACATATTGATAAGGGGTTTTTATTCGGGCTTAATGGCCGTCGTAAGTTGGAATTTCTTCTTGACGTTTCGCTAGCACGCGTGGCTAGCATCTTCAGAGGTGCTTCCATGTCCGATTCTGGTAGCAGACTGACGCGTTCCCGACCGTAAGTTGTATTTATGTGTGAGTGACTGTGGTGGGGGAGGGGCGGAGCTTCGCGGTATGTGGCTAATCTCAACTCTCTTTATACTCAATGGGATCTTTCTTCCGTTTTTGAGGATCGGGTTCCAGAATTGGTTAAGTTTTAGTGTTTCTTCTTTCCTGTTGAAGTTTTCCGTATGTTTGTGGATTTCTATAGCTTCACGTACAAGACGATTGTAGTATCAAGAAGTCGGTGCAAGAAGCTTGACCTCACCCAAGAGTATTTCATGATTCCCTTCACTAAGCGCATGTTCCGCAACTGCCGATTTTTCCGATTGTCCTAGTCTTCAGTTTCTTTTGTGCTCGTTCATCCTGATTCCCATAAATCTTTTTGTCGTTCCTATGTATACCTTACCACATGGGCATGGTATACGATAGACTCCAGCGCTTGACAGTAGGTTCCTCTTATCCTTGGCTTGGATCTGATTGATTGCTGTATTTTCCTTGTTGGCTTGAAGAGATTGGATGGTGGTTTGAGAGTGCATGAAGGTACCTGTCTGTGTGTGTAGGTTTTCGGTACACCGTGTTGTTTTGTTTTCCTCTAGATTTCTTTATGAGCACATCTAAGAAGGCGATTTCCTGTTTTTTCTCCTTTTCCATGGTAAATTCTATGCTAAGATGTTGCTCGTTCAGGTATTGGTTAAGATTCTCTTCACCATGACTCCAAACCACAAAAGTATCATCTACATATCGAAGCCATACCGTTGGTTTGTGGTCAAAAGATTCTATAGCTTTCATCTCGAATTCCTCCATAAAGAAGTTGGGTCTGACCGGGCTGAGCGGACTTCCCATAGCTACACGCCGTGACTCTAACATCGTACCAGCGTTCTTGCAGATTAGGCGCTCCTTTAAGACACCCCAAGCACATCGCATCTACTCCAGAACTGAAAAAGCATTTCTCCGAGAGCAATCCACAAAACAAGGAAGGACCTGGCTAAAGTAGACAGAGAACTACTTCACCTACATCTGAGGCTCAGCAACAAAATACAGTCAAAGGATTGGAACAAAATTGATACCATCTCATACTCAAGTATGGATAATGAGCTAAACCGGAGTAAAAAAGCTCAAATTCGAAAATACGAGAAGTTCTGTAAGAAACAATCCGAAATTATCCAGCACCTGACAAATCCAGACTGGTCATCAATCTCACGGATCGAGTCTTTACCGAAGAGGAAACAGCCGTCTTAGCAAAAGGCGGTAATTTCGCAATCACTCCACAACACCTGCCAACGGAGGCGATTATAGCCAGCACTGAAGCAGTAATCAGAGCACTACCTGATGTGGAAGCGGAAGAAATCCGTATCGAGATGGCCAACATTCTACGAAAGGCTCGACCACCAACCAGTAACTTCCCTAAGAAGGAACTAATGGCAATTGAGAACCTGAATTCAGCGGAAGATATATGATCATCCTACTTGCGGATGAGGGCAACGCAACTGCCCTGTTTAGAATTGAAGACTACAACCGGAAAATTCAGGAACTCCTTGATCCATCTACCTACCGGAAGCTGAAGAAGGATCCCACACAAGCCACACTCCGAATTACCAACAAACTGATTAGGTCATCTACCCTAACAGACACGGTTAAGAAAGGCATCATAGAAACAGAAGCAGTTCCACCACGACTCTACGGCCTACCCAAATTTCACAAACCGGAAGTCCTTCTAAGACCTATAGTGAGTGCACCTGGAGCACCAACGTACAACCTAGCGAAAGATCTTGCATCGCTTCTTCAACCGCATGTAGGAAAAACTAGCTCTTACTTCAAGGACTCCACTCACTTTGTCCGGAAAATTAGGGATATTATTCTTCAACCTAACGATATCCTGGTCAGCTTTGATGTCGTGTCCCTATTTACAAAAGTGCCATTGACAGAATCTCTTGACTTGATATCAAGTACCTCCCCTAATGACATCGTTGAGCTTTTCCGGACATGTCTCACTGGTAGTTACTTCCTGTGGAACGGCGATTTCTACGAGCAAACGGAAGGTGTAGCTATGGGAAGTCCGCTCAGCCCGGTCATAGCCAACTTCTTTTTGGAGGAATTCGAGAGGAAAGCTATAGAATCTTTTGACCACAAACCAACGGTATGGCTTCGATACGTAGATGATACTTTTGTGGTTTGGAGTCACGGGGAAGAGAAGCTTAACCAATTCCTAGGCCACCTGAACGAGCAACATCCTAGCATAGAATTTACCATGGAAAAGGAGAAAAACTAGGAAATCGCCTTCTTGGATGTGCTCATAAAGAAATCTGGAGAAAAACTAAGCCACACGGTGTACCGAAAACCTATACACACAGACAAGTACCTGCATGCACTCTCAAACCACCA
This sequence comes from Ceutorhynchus assimilis, assembly GCA_917834065.1. Classification (NCBI taxonomy): domain Eukaryota; kingdom Metazoa; phylum Arthropoda; class Insecta; order Coleoptera; family Curculionidae; genus Ceutorhynchus; species Ceutorhynchus assimilis. The sequence continues at coordinate 105,843,561 of OU892277.1, forward strand.
TCCAAGGCAAAAACTTGGAATTATAACGACGTTAACAGAATATGCTCGGAACATCTGCAAGCCACAATATCTCGAGCAAGAACTGGATCATCTCAAGTCGGCCTTTCTATCAAATGGTTACAATGAATCTGAAATCGACAGGGCCATGCGACCCAAAACTGCCACACGACAAAACGTGGATGAACAACCAGTGGTGGCTAATGCATATCTGCCTTTCATTTCTCGGGTGACAGACAGGATAGGGAAAGTCTTGAAGAAACACAACATAAAAACAATCTTCAAGCCAACAAGAAAAATACAGCAATCAATCAGATCAGCCAAGAATAAAAGGAACCCACTGTCAAGCGCTGGAGTCTATCGTATACCATGCACATGTGGTAAGGTATACATAGGAACGACAAAAATATCCACGGGAACCAGGATGAACGAGCACAAAAGAAACTGCATACTAGGACAATCGGAAAAATCGGCAGTTGCGGAACATGCGCTTAGTGAAGGGAATCATGAAATACTCTTGGGTGAGGTCAAGCTTCTTGCACCGACTTCCGGATACCACAATCGTCTTGTACGTGAAGCTATAGAAATCCACAAACATACAGAGAACTTCAACAGGAAAGAAAAAACACTTAAACTTAACCAAATTTGGAACCCGATCCTCAAAAACGCAAGAAAGATCCCATTGAGTACAGAGGAAGTTGAGATTAGCCACATGCCGCGAAGCCCCGCCCCTTCCTCACCACAGCCACCCACACATAAATTCAACTTATAGTCGGGAACGCGTCAGTCTGCTACCAGAATCGGACATGGAAGCACATCTGAAGATGCTAGCCACGCGTGCTAGCCAAACGTCAGGAAGAAATTTCAACTTACGACGGCCATTAAGCCCGAATGAAAACCCCTTATCAATAAACCTGGGCCGCGAGAGCCTCACAAACTTTATCGTTCTTACTTAGTTATAAATAATCCAAAACGTTGTCAACACAGTTCGATTGTTCGATTACAATCCTGAAAAAAGGAAGACGCTTTTAATACATGCGCATGTGCAGACTGATTCCGAACTAGTTCTGAGTGAAACCAACACAAACCTAATGAGATGCCAGTGCTTTGATGTTGGATGTTCAGTTCTGATGATTCCAAAGCATTTAAAATATTTAATTTTTAGCTAAACTAAATATCTGGCTACCTTGGTAAAAATTTGCTATCCTAGATATTCACCAGCCGCGGCACCATTTCATTTATTTTTATTTTTATCATCTCAAGTTTTTTCCACTTTAGGTCTTTTTCTTTTATTGCTTTTTATGTTAAAAATATTTTTAAACAGATAATAGACATAATGTGCTTCGCTCTAAGTAAGAAGAACACAAAAAGGGGGACTTCATTTTGTTGGTTGTTAATTAAAGCACAAAATTTCGTAAAACAAACATTAATGAAAAATGAAAATAAGGGAAATGAAATTAGAAGGTAATTAGCTTTTGGCTTATCATGGCGTGCAATCTTCTTAGTTTTATTTATGAATACTTTTCTTTATGGGATTTTTGAAAGCATAATTATTGCGAAGACTCTTACAAGTGTGCTACAGATAATTTAAAGGGATTGTTACGATGTCCAAGTCTAATTAGGTAAGTTTTGTTCTTATAATAAAACATCAGTTAAATATAGGAAGAAAAGTTTCACCTCATCATATTTATGTATTTTTAGAAAGGTAATAAATACATCACAATAAAAATAAATCACACCACCAAAAAAAAAAAAAAAAAAAAAACATTTGAAAAATAATGCACGTACGTAATAAGTTTTTTTTGTTCCAACGTCCCCTTCATACACGCGGTCACTACTTCATATGTCACTAGCAGCGTAGCAACGCTACGATGCGCTATGTCCTCATCTCCCTTTAAAAAGGACGGCCGTTTAAGCGTATTGGTGAGTGTCGTAAATAATACAAGAGTGTGTTCTGTTTACAGCATGTTAATGAAAAATTCCATTTCGCTCTGAATAAAATTCCATCAGTAATTCATCAAGACGTGCGATTGAAATCATCTCCCTGGCGATGATTTTTTTTTGCATGACTTAAAAATGAACTTCTAGACGTGGCTCAGTGGAAGCTTATTGGGATACTGATACTATCCGCCACTAATCTAGTATTTAAAGCAAAGTCCTAAAACATATCGAAGATGTTCCGAGTGGAGTGGCGTGTTTAATTCAGTTTCAGTCGGCATAAACCAGGGGCCGACCGAGTGCCTCAGAGAGCCACTTTCCAACCAGGATTAAGACCTAAGCGTGGTTGGTCTCCCTTTGGTCTGGCGCGTTTCAGTTAAATTATTTAACGGCTTGCTAATCCAATGAAGTCGATTAGACGAAATTACATTTTCACAAGGCGACGAAACGGGGCATATTGCATTGCAAGGCAGAACAACAAGGGAATTAATTAAGCCATAGTTGGGCGAAGTTTGTATTATTTATGCAGAAAAAAGTTGCCGCATAGAAATAATTAGCGAAGGATTTAAGGAGCTTTAGGTGCTCTGAAGTGATGCATGCCTTATTTGGTAAATTACTGATATTCGAAGTTTGATGCAGGAACATAATATGTAAGGCTCCATTAATATCAAGTATATGGCTAAGCAACTGGTAATGCAAATGAATAAAAGATTCCAGGAAAGCCTCAACTACAAAGCTCACACATTTTTCACGCCCAATTGCTTCTTGCAAAAATACTAAAAAACATCCTTATATTGTTTGAATAAGTCTTTTAGCAGTAGCCAGAAAGTTGTGAATGTATTGTGGCGTCTTCGCCATATGGTACAGTCTTCGCCATATGGTACAGAATCTAACTTGAAATCTAGAAAATTCTGCTTTATTAGGGCAAAATGTTATCGCGTTTATTCTGGATTTTACACGAATAGATTACGGATATATAAAGGCCGGTATTAGTTAGTAGTTTTTAAGTTTAAAATTGACTGTGATACGATTTAGATAGTGAATTTTGTAAGAATTGTAAAGAGTTAAGTTGTTTGAGTTAATAAGTGAAGTATCAGAGTGTGTAGTAACGTGGAGTAAATTATTTTTGTGGTAATTTGATTTTGATTTTGGAATAAACGAACCCAGATACGCAAGACAGAGTCGTGACATTGGTGTCGGAAGTGAGATATAATTCGAGGACTGCAAAGTGACATCCGATTGCAGAATAGTGCGCGGACACTAGTGTGGACACTATAGTGAATACTGGGATAGTTAGTCAGTGTAAGCAGTGACAATCACCAAAAGAGACTTGACCGATTGTGTGAGTTACCCCGGAAGTGATTGTATACCCTATTTTGACTGTGATAGTGAATTTTCGAGTAAGTTCTAGAACATTCTGTATGGAAACCAAGGGAGATATCGAATTTGTTACTTCACCGACGTATTTGATACATCGTCATTCAGAAAAGACATTTCAAGAAAATTCTAGAACATTCTATTCGAGAATAAAGCAAGTTATCCAATTTGTGACTTCATCGACGTGTTTGGAACTTCAATCAAAGACCATGAAAGATATTTGAAGAAAGTTTGAGGGAAATTCTAGTACATTCTGTACATTCCTATCACGAAACAACAAGAAAAACATGACGAAGAAGCTAAACGACAACAAGAAAAACAAGACGAAGAGGCCAGACGACAAAAAGAAAAACAAGAAGTAGAAGTTAAACGACAAAAAGAAAAACAAGACGAAGAAGCTGAACGACAAAAAGAAAAATAAGACGAAGAAGCTGAACGACATTAAGAAAAATAAGACGAAGAGGCCAGGCGACAAAGAGAAAAGCAAGAAGAAGAAGCTAAACGACAAAAAAAAAACAAGAAGAAGAATCTAGACGACAACAAGAAGAGGCTGAACGACAAAAAGAAAAACAAGAAGAAGAAGAAGCTAAATGACAACAAGAAAAACAAGACGAAGATGCCAGGCGACAAAAAGAAAAACAAGAAGAAGAAGCTAAACGACAACAAGAAAAACAAAATGAAGCGGCCAGGCGACAAAAAGAACGGCAAGAAGACGTTGGACAACTACAGAAAATATTTCAAATCATACACGGATTTGTCGCTAACCTAGAACAAAAGATTACGGAAGTAAAAGCCGAAGTTAAAGACGATGTTCGAGAAGTTAAAAACGATATTCAGGAAGTAAAAGCTGAGGTCAAAGCCGATGTTCAGCAAGCAATTAAGACAAGAAGTTGAAGACCAAGCTCAAGCACTTGAAGATAAGGTGAATAAACTTCTCTAGTATGAAGATAAAACCACCAACTTTTGACGGTTCTACGTCCTGGACCATGTATAACCGACAATCGCTACAAGCGCTACGAAGACCTGCCTTAAATCTTTTTCAGTCCATTCCTTCAATATACCAACAGAATTACCAGCATCTAAGTCAAACGTTAGAATTGCGCTTCGGAGACCATTCAAGACAAGAAGTATTTAGAACTCAAGGTGAATCAAGAATTCATAAACCCGGCGAGAGTTTACAAGAATTCGAATCGGAAGTTGAAAGGCTAGTGAGTTTGGCGTTTCCTGCAGCTGGGGAAGACAAGCAGGAATGCATGGTAGTATCTGCCTTTATGGTCTCAGAGATTCGAAGATCCAGAAAAACCTAAGTCTAAGGATGTCCTCTCTATCTAGGGATCCTTCCCAACGCTTTTGGAGATCTAGAGACGCCAGCCCTGAACATTGACCTAGAAACCTGCATGAAAATGCTGACGCCTAGACGACTATGCAAAGAAGACTGGAAGCTTCATCAAAGAATCGACATGCATGAGAAAAACACTGGTCTGGCTGAGAGAAGAACGGGTCTGATCGTTGATGACAAATGGACTACCAAACTCAGAGCAGATAAAGCAGCAGACCAGGACATCGGGCAATTTCTACATCCTAAAGAAAATGATGAATGTAGGCCAGAATGGAGGAAAGAGTCGAACAAGAGTTTGATTTACAAGGCGTTGTGGGCTCAGTGAAACTCTCTGGCCGTAGAAAATGGTTTACTGAAAAGAATTTGGGAAAGTGCCGATGGATAATCTACTAAGAGCCAACTGGTTATTCCAAAAGATCGAGTAGAAGATGTATTGAAAGAAATACATGACGGAACTTCAGGGGCACATTTTGGAGTTAACAAGACTTTGGACAAAATTCGGGAACGTTTTTACTGGGTTCACTATCATGAAGATGTTAAAAACTGGTGCCGAAAACGCGACATCTGTGCTACCAGTAAAGGCCCTAAACTAACATCTCGGGGGCCCATAGGACAGTACAACGTCGGTCTCCGGTCTCTCATTTGATAGATGTTGCCGGACCCTTCCCCGTGTCAGAGCGTGGTGACAAATACTTCTTGGTTTTCATGGATTACTCCAGTAAATGGCCAGAAGTTTTCGCTATGCCCAATCAAGAAGCCATCACTATTGCCCAGGTGCTAGTGGACGAAGTTTTTAGTCGTCATGGTGTGCCACTAGAGTTGCATTTAGATCAGGGACGAAACCGCGAAACTGCCATCTTTTTTGTGAGATCATAGGTATTCCTGAGACAAGGACAACACCTTTATATCCACAGTCTGATGGCACGGTAGAACGATTCAATAGGAACATAGAGAAAGACCTGACAAAAGTAGTCGCAAAGAACCAGCGAGATTAGGACAAACACTTGCCTCTATTTTTAATGGCCGACGAAGTAAGGGCACGACTATGGAAATACATGATTCAGCTCGGAAGCATATTCAGCTGGCCAGTGACCGAATGAAGACCAGATACGACTTGAAAGCCAATTCAGCCGGACTTCAAGATGGTAATTTAGTGTGGCTGTATAATCCAACAAGAAAGAAAGGAGTGTCGCCGAAATTGCCTTCAGCAGGGGAAGGACCCTACAGAATAATCAATAGGATCAATGATTTGGTTTATCGAGTTCAGCGCAACACCAGGAGTATAAGATGAACGTTGTACATCTAGACAGATTGACGAAATATGATGGGCGTGAAGTTTATCGGGACGATCAACCTTAAGAGGAGGGTAATGTGGCGCCTTCGCCATACGGTACCGAATCTTACTTGAAATCTAGAAAATACTGCTTCATTCGTGCAAAGTGTTATCGCGTTTATTCTGTATTTTACACGAATAGATTATGGATATAACATATAAAGGCCGGTATTAGTAAGTAGTTATTAAGTTTAAGATTGACTGTGATATGATTTAGATAGTAAATTTTGTGAGAGTTGTAAAGACTTAATTTGTTTGAGTTAATTAGTGAAGTAATTATATAATATCAGAGTGTGTAGTAACGGGGAGTAAATTATTGTTGTGTTAATGGGACTTTGATTTTGGAATAAACGAACCCAAGATTTCTGTCACGCAAGCCAGTCGTAACAGTATTAAGCTTTTTAAATCAATACTCAAAAAATTCACATTATTATCTTCAAGCGATTTATAATTCGAACTTTATCATCGTCCACACTTGACACAGAAGTGATCCATTATGTACCTAGGACTGAAAACATTTTTATGAATCGGGTAATTTGTTCGTTTTTTTTTTTTTTTCGCTAGAGGCACCAGCCTCATCCGTTTCTACTATGTTCTTGTAATTATTAGTGCGTTTCCTTCTCGCCAGATGGCAGCGGCAGCGTCAATGACCAAGTTCGGGAATTAGCTCCAGGAGCATGATTTTGTTAATAATGTCCACTAATTTATTCGTTTAACATTTTCTGTACAATATTATGATTGAATTTATTGCATAAATGAGGTACAATCATAAATAAATACGAATAATCAACTTGATCTGTCTTCTCGTTACTAGGAGCGTCTATGTTCCGAGCAGTGAAATGTGTTCCGAGTGATCTAATATTGATTTGACATTTGGAGTGAACAAATTTGACACCCGTCGTATAGTTTATACGACGGGTCAATTCGAATAGCATAAAAAGTGTGGCGGCATCTTCTTATGAAATTAAGCATATGCGTGCAACAGCCTAGGAATTAGAATTAGAATTAGAAATCTTCGTTCTGGAGAATTCCTAGGCTGTTGCATTCATATGCTCAATTTCATGAAGATGTTGCCCACACAGTTTTTATGTTCGGATTGACGTCGTATAAACTATCTATGGGATCTTTGAATAATTTTTGAAATTGGCATAATTCTGCAACCTTAATTTTGAAAAATTCAATGTCCTTTTTGAGAAAAGAAATAAAGTAGAAAATTCTCTAATTAAAAACACACACTTTATGTCCCATATGTCATAAGTGGCAATTTGACAGTGATGTTACTAATTGTCAGCATAAAAAATGCATCATAGTTTCAAGTCCTGAATGTTGGCAAAATACCAAAGAATACAGTTAAATTGACTAGTTACGGATCCAAGATTCTATTTTGTATTATCATTATACCCAATTTATACTTATTTTTTTTTTTATTTCAGATTTAATTTTTTTCTCACGTCTCAATTGGCAACAACGCATCAAACCTTTTACCAGCAATCGCAACAGGTATTTTCGCTTTGTCGCTGGAGCACTTTTCTTAAGTTTGATTGGTATGACACTTATACGTCACCGCCTAGCGCGTTTTAATATTTTAACCTGAAATTACCTTACTTGCTTCTGACTATTAAATTAATGAGATATTTACATTTTTTCAATATTTCATTTCGCTTATTTAAAAAAAAAAAAACATAAATTAGGTATATACACCAACAAATTTTCTGGTTCTCCTTTACTTTATCATGATTTCAGTTCTCAGTCATTTTATATTTCAATTGCATTCATTATTAGGGGAGCACTTGAACACAATGACCATAGTATTCAAGCGGATTTTGTATATGATAATTTTTAATAGAGAAATCTAGACATTTCATGATACATAAAATATTGTTCTACTGCTAAGCTCACCATATTGCATGCATTGTTTTCACACCAATTAGTGAATTTCTAAATTGAGTCTCAGTCAATTTAGTGCAGCTTGAATAGAGCTGTATACAAAGACTCACTGACCCAGAAGCCTCCGAACTGATGCTGACTAGACGTTCGCATGTGTAAGGGGTAATTTGTTCAAAACTGCGTTATAATTATTAAGAGAAAAAATTGCTATATTTTAAATAGTCCACAATGTATGTCAGGTCCTAAAAATTCGTAATTGGGCCGTATGAGATTTCCAGTATAGCAATTCTAAGCTTATCGATTTTGATAATTATAATACCGTATAATCTTTTTTAGAATTTAATCTTAAGGTTTTCTCCTTGAAGCTAAATCCACCTAGACGCCGCTAAACTGCACCGGTAATTCCCTTGTGCAAATAAGCCTTTATAAATTCGCACTGCTTTACTTGAGCCAGAATACGTTAAATTCACCCAATTAATTATGGAAATTAAGCGATTCGGGAGCTGTTAGTTTTAAGCTCTCCAACATTAAAATCATTATTTAACAATTTGAGCCGTTTTTGCCAAGCGCGCCGCCGACGAATTTACCGTTACGCTGTTCTCTTTGCAGAAAATGATTATTTATGTGTCACCTAATAAGATCTTACTACATTACCATGGGTCATTTAAGATAAGTAATGTCATTCAACACCCTGTCAGTCATGTAGTAAGTTTGTTAATTAACTCAATATTTTCGAACAAAGTCCAAAAGCGTGCAATTACCGCTGTCTTAGCAAAAAGCCTCCAACTCTACCGATGGATTAGGCTTATCATGAAATAATGTAGTTTAGTGAGGAAGATTTTCTTGTTACAGATGGTACGGGTTTTACATAATAGGTTGTTTGGTACTTTTTTGGGAAAATATACGCGTTGGAGTCAATGTCGGATGCACCACTCACTTATTCAAAGGTGACAAATGATTGAGAAGTGACCTGATCGACAGATGACGTCATCTGAACATTATATATAGTTCACACAAACTGTACGTTTTTTATGTTAAAATATCTTTTTAAATTAAAAATCTGGCCAAAGCTGAGCTGGGGAAAGTGGTCCAACCCGCACTCGATCATCTTTAAAAATAATGGTTTTATTTAGGAAAAACAATTTAGCATCGGACTAATCCCCTTAGAAACAAGACCCCAGTTTGAATAAAACCAAAAAACATCGTTTTAACCTCGTTATTCAAGATTTCATTATGCACATAACAGGGAGTAAATGATGATTTTTTTTTCCATTTCGGCCGAAAAAACTAAATAAACCCAGAATGGGGCTACAAAATGCCATTACTATACACAACTTCTTCCCCCTGTAACCTCTTGCCTTATATAAAAACAGCTTTAAAATAATTCCTTTTCCCGAGGCTACAAAATACAAAAAAAAAGTGGGGTGCCGCGCTACCGACTAGGGGCAAAATAATAATTATTTGAAAGTCCCAGTCTCGTTAACGAGTCCAAAATTACTTTCAGCTATCGGACTCATTTAATTGCTTCTTTTTAATTAATCCATAATTTAGAATGAAACCCGTGTTATGGGAATCCTACAGAACCCGGCCAATACAAATCCTGATGTCCTGGTTATACGTCGCTGGAGCATGAATGATGAAGGATCAACGATTAAAAGTATTTCGTACATGGAAGGGGATCTACTGAAAGCTGGAGGATGGAAAAATAAACCATTTGAATTGTTCATTTTATTTAAAATGACGCAATTTTTATTTAGGCCAAATCTAATGGAGAAAAATGTTAGGAATTTTGAATAAACCTAAAAGTCCCATCATGAAACTAATTTTAAAATAGGATTGATTAAGTACATATACATTTTGTTCCAAGAAAAATTAGATTTTCATAAAGCTTACCAAAAAGTTAGTATTAGCTTTTACTTCCTGCCAGGCTATGTAATTGATTTGATAGTTTACAAACTTCCAAAGTCTTAAATGAATTGAACAAAATCGATAATCCCAAGTTTTGCTATAACTGAAAACCAAATGAAATATAAATCAACTTATCCCAAACAGCCAAAACTCGAACGATTTACCCCGATCAGCGCCACTTTATGGCCAACTTTTCCAAGTAAATTTAAAGTAAAATTATAAATCGCGATAAGGCTTGGAGGTTATTTAAGTTTGCCGTCTGCTTATGCGGCGAGCAAAAAATTCAAGAAACTTTGTGCCAACTTTTTTAAAAATTGGTACAAAGCAAAGTCCTTGCTTAAACCCGTGTTGCGAGTAGAATGAAAAAAATGGGAACAATTTTCCTCAACATGTCGGTGATAAATGGGGGCAGAAGTAACTCTCCTGTGACTTTTTGGCCTGAAAAAGTTTTAAACTGGCTTTGTGATTATTATGGAACACCAGCGATGTCAAAGGAAACAGAAAAATGTTAGTTTGTTTGACAATTTTTGTTCAATGTGCATTTTTCAAGTTAAAAGATGATATTTATTTAAAACTACAGTTTGTTTCTTCCGATAAAACGTAGAAATATATATGGTAATTCTAATTTGTTAATTAACCATTCTGCACCAAAAACCTAACATATTTTATGTGAAAACATAAAAGGATTCGAAAATACCGTTCTCGTTCGCTTTGACAACCCATGCAATTAAAACAGGGGAAAAGCATTCCTTTCAGAGGAACAACCCTTTCTAAAACGTTCCACAAAGTATCAGGGGAGAGATTATGCCAGAACTTCGATTAGACCTACTTTAAAAAGGTATTCCTTTCATCTGCTGTTTTTAGAGTTCGATAAACTTCAGCGCAATTCTCAACGTCGTGGCAATTACCTAAGAGTAAAATAGGATAATCTTTACATATATCAGAACATTCTATAAATATTTATATTTATGGAGGGTTTGATTCCACCCATTCTCTACTTAATTTGGTTCAATAAAAAAACTGTAGTATAACATACTCGGGTTCGTTCAGCAAGATTGAACGGTTTGAATTTGAATTATCTCTTCTTTTAATAAATCTTCTAAAAAAATTAAATGAAAAACAACGTCGTGGAAACTTACTCAATTTTACTTAATTGACATGCGCCAGACAATAGCAAAATTAGGGAAATTTAAGGGAGGTTTTGATATGTAGAATAAACGAAAAATTTGTGAAACGTCTAATTCATTATTAAAGAAAATCGTACCGTTCTCGACCTGGAACTCACGAGGGGAAAGAGCCAGGCAGAGAAACCCTTGATCTAACATTCCTCAAAAATCAAAACATACTGTGTCATTTTAATAAATTGTGAATCAATAATCAATTTAAATTAGGTACCGTCCCTGTTCTTGTGCTAAAATTTTATTTCCACACACTACATTCAATCAACATTACCTATATTCAATACTGAAGAGTTTTTGGTTAGTTAGCCAGTTTCACCAGCACGTACTGAGGTCCCTGGTTACGGGAGGCTGCTCAGCTATAGTTGTTATTTTGAGCCAATATCTCTAGATTGATTTTTCAATTTGTTTGCCAGAATATTCGCTCGTCAGGGTAGGAAAGTGTTAGTAGATTCAACAAGGCCCTAATGCCATTCTGAATACCAAAAATCAAAATCCCAGCAGAAAAGACAGCACATAATTTTTCTTTAGATTTTAACTAACTTTTTTTATCTGCCATGTTCACAGCAGAAAACGATTTTTTTTGAATACATGAACAATGCACATGATATAAAAAAAGTTTTAAACAAAAAATAAATACTTGTATAAATTGAACTCTCAAAAATAAAATAACAATTATTCAACTGACCTCCTTATGACACACAAATTGATCACAAATTGGATTAAACACTCAGTTTAATACAAAATGAAAATTAAATAATGAACAATGGCGGACAAGCTGGTTCCCTCTGGTCTCTCATTTTCTCTCAATCGACCCTTTCGGTACGCTTTTTGTGGCGGTGTCCTCGTCAGTGATGTGCCTGTAGACAATGTCAACGTAAACAATTGATTGTCTACGTGTAGACAATTCGAATTTTCTACGTGGGCATTTGTCTACACATTGTCTACATGTGACGTAAACAATAAACTTATTTTAGAAAATTTCAAAAATAGTTCCAAAATTACTACTACCTAAGTAGCTTATACCTATCACTTTGATATTAGCATTCACTGATTATAAATATGAGGAAAACCGATAATAAAATAATAGCTATTTATATAACAAGTACATAAAGTAAGACTTTATTGAACGAATAATTTTATGGCCGAGCGAGCTTGCGAGCGACGCTATTAAATAATGAGTCAATAAAGCCTGTTTATGTAAGCGTTATATACATGATTTTATGTACGATTACAACTGGTTTTTATTGAAAATTGAAAAAATTTAATGAAAAAAGTAAAATTCGCATAGGAATACCTGTTTCACCTTGGCAGGTTGTCAGGACCTGTTTATCCTTGCCACGTTGTCAGGACCTGTTTCACCTTGTCAGGCAGTCCAGGTAGGCAATAAAGTAGCACTTTATTTTACTAGTAAAATAAAGTAGCACTTTATTTTACTAGTACAATAAAGTACTACTTTATTGACGCAAAACTGTTCTATAAATAGCACTTTATTGGTCAATCGGACATAAAAATGATTTTCGAAAAGGAAAGTGTGAGGTTAGAATTAAACGTCATTAATATTATTTTACATTGTTGACGCGTTGTCTACAATAGTTGTATTCGTTTCACACCTAGGAGGAGCTCCGGAACAGCTCCGGGGCTTCACGCGCTTATTCCTTTCGAAAAGTGTTTGTCGCACCACGCATCTGTTCCCTGCAAATCAGGGGCTACTAAACACCAAAACGAGTAGCTCGAGTGCTTCAAATTCTTGAAAGGAATACAACTATTGTCTACATTGTCTACACGTAAAGTAGACAATGAAAGTCTACGTGTAGACGCACTTCCCTGGTCCTCGTTCTCCCCTAAATTTCCCAGCGTATACATGGTTGCAACATTTACCATTTGCATTACTATAGTAGACGTTTTAAAAAGTTAAGATTTGGAGAAATAATATTTCAAATAGGTGGTTTCCCTCAAAACACAAAATGTTCACATTTTATTTATTTTTTACGAGCTATCTTTTGTAGCGACTAAATCAACTATGACAGTGACAGCAATTGTTGCCTACTATGTAACTATCAGACATCAGTAAGTAGGGGACCGATTATTGTGGTTGAAGCCCACTATCGTAAATTTGTCTGTTTGAATTTTGTTATCATATCAACAGATATGATAAACCCGGTAACGCCGCCAGGAAACTGATCAATAGTTATCGGAATCCTAAGGGCCAGAGGCAACAGTCTTAGCCAGATATTTCTAATTGTTGTTTTTTTAATAAAATGCGCCAGGAAATTTGCCGAAGGATTATACAGGCAGATCTTACATTTAACACATTTCCTCAAAGGAATTCAGGACTAGATGTCTCATTCCTCCCTTTGATCGAATTCGGGCTGCAGTTTATATAGGTACATTAAAGAAAAACAAATAAAAGATCATACACCATCCTAATGAAGCCTGTTAAAGAAATTCTTACAATATTAAAGCGTTCGATCTCGAAGCAATTTTAGATGCAAATATCGGTTAATTAAGAAATCCAATCTTATTGGGAAAATTTTCAAAATACTTGTTTTTAGACAAATTGCTGGAAGCACCATTCGAAGGAGATACTTGATATATTAAAACGTTCGATCTCGAAGCAATTTTAGTTGCGAATATCGGTTAATTAAGAAATCCAATCTTATTAGGAAAAATTTCAAAATACTTGTTTTTAGACCAGTTGCTGTAACGAATCAGTGTAAACCTATCGGACAAATAAAGTTTGTGAGGCTTTCGCGGCCCATCAGGTTTATTGATAAGGTGTTTTTATTCGGGCTTAATGGCCGTCGTAAGTTGGAATTTCTTCCTGACGTTTCGCTAGCACGCGTGGCTAGCATCTTCAGAGGTGCTTCCATTCCGATTCTGGTAGCAGACAGACGCGATCCCGACCCGACTGTAAGTTGTATTTATGTGTAAGTGGCTGTGGTGGGGGAGAGGCGTGGCTTCGCGGCACGTGGCTAATCTCAACTTTCTCTGTACTCAATGAGATCTTTTTTGGGTTTTTGAGGATCAGGTTCCAGATTTGGCTAAGTTTTAGTGTTGCTCCTTTCCTGTTGAAGTTCTCCGTATATTTGTGGATTTCTATAGCTTCACGTACAAGATGATTGTGGTATCCGGAAGTTGGTGCAAGAAGTTTGACCTCATCAAAGAGTATTTCATGAGACCCTTCACTAAGCGCATGTTCCGCAACTGCCGATTTTTCCGATTGTCCTAGTCTGCAGTTTCTTTTGTGCTCGTTCATCCTGGTTCCCATGGATCTTTTTGTCGTTCCTATGTATAACTTTCCACATGTGCTCATACTCATACTCAAGTATGGATAATGAGCTTAATCGGAGTAAAAAAGCTCAAATTCGAAAATACGAGAAGTTCTGTAAGAAACAAACCCGAAATTCCCCAGCACCTGACAAATCCAGACTGATCATCAATCGCACGGATCGGGTCCTTACCGAAGAGGAAACAGCCGTCTAGGCAAAAGGCGGTAATTTCACAATCATTCCACAACATCTGCCAACGGAGGAGATTATAGCCAGCACTGAAGCAGCCATCAGAGCACTACCTGATGTGGAAGCGGAAGAAATCCGTATCGAGATGGCCAACATTCTACGAAAGGCTCGACCACCAACCAGAAACCCCTCTAATAAGGAACTAATGGCAATTAAGAAACTGAATTCAGCGGAAGATATGATCATCCTACCTGCGGATGAGGGCAACGCAACTGTCCTATTGAAAACTGAAGACTACAAGCGGAAAATTCAAGAACTCCTTGATCCATCTACCTACCGGAAGCTAAAGAAGGATCCTACCCAAGCCATACTCCGGAACACCAACAAACGGATTATAGGTCATCTACTATGATCATCCTACCTGCGGATGAGGGCAACGCAACTGTCCTATTGAAAACTGAAGACTACAAGCGGAAAATTCAAGAACTCCTTGATCCATCTACCTACCGGAAGCTAAAGAAGGATCCTACCCAAGCCATACTCCGGAACACCAACAAACGGATTATAGGTCATCTACCCTACATCTACAGACATGGCTAAGAAAGGCATCATAAGAACAGAAGCAGTGCCACCACGACTCTACGGCCTACCCAAAATTCACAAATCGGAAGTCCCGCTAAGACCTATAGTGAGTGCACCTGGAGCACCAACGTACAACCTAGCGGAACATCTTGTATCGCTTCTTCAACCGCATGTAGGAACTCTTACGTCAAGGACTCCACTCACTTTGTCCGAAAAATTAGGGATATTATTTTTCAACCTAAGGATATCCTGGTCAGCTTTGATGTCGTGTCCCTATTCACAAAAGTGCCATTGACAGAATCTCTTGACTTGATATCTAGTACCTTTCCCAATGACATAGTTGAGCTTTTCCGGACATGTCTCACTGGTAGTTACTTCCTGTGGAACGGCGATTTTTACGAGCAAACGGACGGTGTAGCTTTGGGAAGTCCGCTCAGTTCGGTCGTAGCCAACTTCTTTATGGAGGATTTTGAGAGGAAAGCTATCGAATCTCTTGACCACAAACCAACGGTATGGCTTCGATACGTAGATGATACTTTTGTGGCTTGGAGTCATGGGGAAGAGAAGCTTAATCAGTTCCTAGGCCACCTGAACGCGCAACATCCTAGCATAGAATTTACCATGGAAGAGGAGGAAAACCAAGAATTCGCCTTCTTAGATGTGCTCATAAAGAAATCTGGAGGAAAACTCTGCCACACGGTGTACCGAAAACCTACACACACAGACAGGTACAAAACGTGGAATTATAACAACGTTAACAGAACGTGCTCGGAACATCTGCGAGCCACAACATCTCGAGCAAGAACTGGATCACCTCAAGTCGGCCTTTCTATCAAATGGTTACAATACATCTGAAATCGACATGGCCATGCGATACACGACAAAACGTGGATGAACAGGATAGGGAAAGTCTTGAAGAAACACAACATAAAGACAATCTTCAAGCCAACAAGGAAAATACAGCAATCAATCAGATCAGCCAAGGATTAGAGGATCCTACTGTCGAGCGCTGGAGTTTATCGTATACCATGCACATGTGGTAAGGTATATATAGGAACGACAGAAAGATCCATGGGAACCAGGATGAAAGAGCACAAAAGAAACTGCAGACTAGGACAATTGGAAAAATCGGCAGTTGCGGAACATGCGCTTAGTGAAGGGAATCATGAAATACTCTTTGGTGAGGTCCAGCTTCTTGCACCTACTTCCGGATACCACAATCGTCTTGTACGTGAAGCTATAGAAATCCACAAACATACGGAGAACTTCAACAGGAAAGACGAAACACTAAAACTTAACCAAATCTGGAACCTGATCCTCAAAAACGCAAGAAAGTTCCCATTGAGTACAGAGAAAGTTGAGATTAGCCACGTGCCGCGAAACCCCGCCCCTCCCCCACCACAGCCACTTACACATAAATACAACTTACGGTCGGGGGGAACGCGTCAGTCTGCTACCAGAATCGGACATGGAAGCACCTCTGAAGATGCTAGCCACGCGTGCCAGCGAAACGTCAGGTAGAAATTCCAACTTACGACGGCCATAAAGCCCGAATGAAAACACCTTATCACTATCGAAGAAAGTTGATTCAAATTTAAACAGTAAAATATAAATAAACATGGCTAAAAGAATACGTTATCGACCGTTTTCCAAAAGTTTTAAAAAAAAGGCCTCTAAAGGTTTTCCTTTACTGTCTGTGTGAAAAAATACTCGAAAGTTTTGAGGTGGACCAGTTCTTAGGTGCCTTTTTCGACATCTCCAAGAACTTTTTGAATCACAATCATAGAGAAATTAAATTTTATGGCATAGAGCGTTTGAGCTATTAGTTGTTCAAGTTTATCTCACAAAAGATTGGGAGTAACATGCATTGAGGGATAGCAAGTTGCACATTGTTAGGTTTGGTGTCTCTCAGGGATCCATCCATTTTGGCTTGTTTTTTTTTTATAAATATGGCAATAATATCACGGATTGCGGGTCCACTAGAATTCAGTTCACAAATAGCTTTTAGTGAACAAATTGACTTTACAAAAATTCACTTAGCAGTTTTCGAAACATACTACACAACAACACTCTCATTTAAACGGACTCACAAACTACGCGTTATTCATAGACGACATTAGGATTATTTATCTAGAATTTGTTTATTCGAATATTTTAGTTCCTAGAATAGACTCGCTCCAGACATAAACAACTGAATTCTTAGAATTTGACCGGGCCCTCGATGTAATTTCGTAACACTCTCTCCCTCTCAAATTAAATCCGCCTGATATGATTTTGTCAAGATGCACCACCTTCTCTTCAACGTCTACTCAGTTCCATAATGATTCCATCATCTATTAATTTGCTTAACATCTTTATGCCTGTATGAGTGGTATGAGATCTAAACGCAGCGCCTTAAAACGCGCGGCATACGATGTCGACATACAGAAAGTCGCTATAGAGAATACAGCGCTGCGCAAGAATATGGAAAGCCCTAGAACCATCCAAGAATTCAGCATTATTGACCACCCTACGTAGAAAATTTAGAAGTATCTGGAAAGACAGAGAACCATTATTCCACTATAGCACGAGACAATGGGATGGTAAAATTTGATAGAGACAAAACTTGAAGCTTTCGCATGACAATCCCGCAGACGAAATTGGTCAATTGATAATGTAAACGACGTACCTACTAAGAATTACGTCAGCTCACAGGAAATTCCGAAGATCATCGAAGGCCTGGATGCAGTCCAGATTATGAGAGAGTTGCCTAGAAAGGCATTAATGGACTTAACTAATAACGCCACCTCTATTACGACACTGGAACTTTTCCCACGAAGCTGGAGCCACGCGAAAGTGATCATGCTTTTGAAAGCGAAGAAGTTATTTCAGAGCTACTTTCCCATCGATCAGTCTCTTTCCTCTTCTGAGAAAGCTGTCAAGTAGAAGCAAAACGATACTCAGGGGGGGGGGTAACCGATCACTGAAAAGCAATAGTAGACGTCACCAACTGATTCAACTGTAGTAGAGCTACAGACGCCATTCTGTTGAACGCAGAACGATCATGTTGCTGTGAAGCTACCTAGCTGGCCGAACCTATTTAGTTGGAAGGCTAGAAGCAGGAGTATCCCAACTGTGAAAGTTTGTATTATCAGGCATATTTTAATTCTCTACATTTTTGTCTCACAACTGTTATTGTGAAATTGTTTCGCTATCATGCCACGCAATTTCCGCCCTTAAACAGCTCCAGCAATTTAAAGGGGAACGTACGGTAAGGTGGACAACGGAATGCTAGGCTAGCGCAGCTCGGGAGTGGTCGTGTGGTTCAAACTCAGAATCACAGGAATAAAAAAATATGGGCGCCAGTAACCTATATAAGAAAGCCCAATTCCCAATGTAGATTGATAATCGGTTACAAGAAATCATCAAAAGTTACCATTCGCATAGCAGATCGAAAATAGCGGGTTGCCAGAGTAAAAGAAAAAGATAATTAGTTCAAAAATATTTAATCAGTATGAGCACGTTCCTTTATTTTTTTCAACACCAGAAAATTATATTATTTCAGCGTATACACCGATAGACGGAGAAAATACTATTTATTAATCTAATATTTGATATTGATTACCTTTAATTTACCGTTGTCAAGGGTGTAACTCAAAATACCTTACGTGATCACGGTCGGTGTACATTTAATCACAAAACCTATAATATATATAATGTCGAACAAACGTTACAGCGCTCATGACACAAAAAAATAATGCACTCCGGCCCTGAGCAATACAAAATCATAGAAGCCAATCAATAAATTAATAAATCTGTGGACTGTAATTAATGGTTATCGATCTTCCACAGAAAAGAAAATGCTCAGGTACGGTCCTGCAGTGGTTACGCCAGTTAAAATCAATAAGATTTAGGTATAAAAACCTTTAATACAAATAAACGTGCAAAATGCTAATCAAATATGCAAAAATCATATGTAAAATAACCATAACTGAGGTGATAATCATGAAATCATGAGATAATTAATAATTAATTGAAACTACTCTTCAGTCTGTTCATCAATAATAAAATAGAAACAAAATAAGTACTTTAGTTTATACTAGGTGGGTACCAAAACGTATTGATGAACCATGAAAAAGGCACCAATATTTTAATAATTGTAAGGTAATATAATAATGTTTATGCGTATTGTGAAATCCGCAATACTATTCAATCACAGGAGTCATCAGAACAAAACAATGCAATAATTGTTACTTGGAAACCTGGGTTTGCCAACAGGTTCAGATGTCCTGGGGCAGGAAAGCCTATATCGAAGAAAATCAGCTCCAATCTAACAAGCAGTCTCCCAAAGTGATGCTTAGACACAATTGCGATGAGGATCCCTAGGACGCAACCCCAACCGTAGACCCTAATATTGAACAAAACACCGAGTTTTATGATACTATTCGGTAAACAACATTATTATTTAATCGAATAAATATCCCCAAGGTGTTTTAATAATCATTATAGAGAAAATTAGACCCACTCATTAATTAAATCCCCCTCTTCAAGTTTTTTTTCTTGCCGGAGTCACCTGACAAGGATGAACTCAGAATTAGAATTTGCATAAAAGGTTCCCTGATCCATCCATAAATACAATGCATCAATCAATTAAAATTTGGAATTGATGGAGTATAGTATAATGGAACTCATGAATTCATTAATAATTAATGCAACAAAATTCCCCTTAATCCTTGAGAATACTATTCGAAATTTGAATTTAATGAAATTGTAAAATACTTACACACGATTCCGTGTGGCCAAGCGCAGGAAAAATACCGGGATTTCTCAGTTTTGGGCAGTTTTGGAAAACGTGGAGCACTCTGGGTGGAGAACAAAAAACTCGAAAACCCTCAAATCTAGCTAGTTTAAGAGCCGCAGCAAATCGGCACCAAAACGGCAATAGAACAAAACGCACCACCAATTCGCTGTTGAACCACCACGGTCAATTTATCCCTTTCAATAAGGCTTGCACAAAAAATTTGCAAATTTCGTAACTATGATGGCGTGGTTCTCTGGCTTTCTGTCTCCGAATTTTCGAGAGTGATGACCACTTCCTGATTTCGTCGGTTCCCCTCTAGTGGAGAGGGAATAGGGGAAATTTTCAAATACGCACCCAGCGGGAAAACCCAACTTTTCCGCGATGTCACTCACAGAGGCCACTGGATACTTAACTCTATACTGAATACCTCAAAACAAATCATCCGACAGGAATCTCATAGCCGCATAAAGTATTTATTTATAAATCCGAAAATATTTAAAGAAATACGAAAATTCGACAGTACGGAATGGGAACCCATTCCACGGTGGTACTCCCAAAATAGTCGAATGCCGGATCATGCGTAGCGGAACCTACCAAACCCGTCGGCCGAAATATCCTTATCTATAAGGTCTATTATACAAAAATTGGTACTCGATTGTTGCAATTTAATAAATCACCAACCCAATTCGCACAGTTCAGAACCGGGTCAGCCGGTTAAGGCTATGGATTATTGTCGAAATTCTTAAAACTAACAAAAATTAACAAGGACAATTTTAAACCGTTACAATCAATTCGACGATTGTCGATTCCAACCTCTATTCTTTGCTCTTTTTTTTGTAACATTTTGCTTTTGAGGCAGCCTCTACCTCTTCGAGGTTTAGTTTTTTTCATTCGTTCATATTTCAAGGTATTATGCTGCTGGGGCACGTGTTTATTTGGTTAGCTTATTAGTTTTAGTAGGTGATAATTTTCTATTCATATTGCGAGCTTCTTAGTAAAAGTGGTCATTTTAAGCCTTGCAACGTGTCCAGCGCACGAGCATATCAAGGTGCTATTGAATCATAGTGATTTAATTGAAACATAAGTATGGCCGAGTAAAAAAATACCAAAAAAATATAGGTTGGTATCTATTTTCGATGAAATGATAAATATTTTCTCGACTTGTTGGAAAACTGGATGAGGTTTTATCGGTCTTGAATTGGCTGTTTTATGAACCGACAAGGAAATGTAAATTAGAGATTCAGAAATTATTCAAGCAAACGCGTTGAAACAAACCAAAGACGTAAAGAAAACATTATTTAGGCAAGGAAAGCTTTCAGTAGGGGCAAGATAAACATACTGAACTCACCTGCTGCAGCTGTGGTCTTCAGAAACTTGTCCGGATGTGGCTGTAGTTACATCACGACTGAAACAATATACGGTCCAGGGTTAGGTAAACAGAAAGAGCTGCTAATGAATGTAACATGGGACGATTGGCTAATTAATATTTAATGGAGATAAATGGAAGCTCTTGTCCTACTCTCATCAATAGCAAATTCCTTACATAATTCAGAGTAAATTTGAACCAAATTGATAGAGCAAAAAAGTAATTTCTTGAGATCGTATGATGAATATTAAATGCCTCCCTGATACGTTTCGCATGATTTTGCCTTGAAGGGAGTCGCAGTGCATTATTAGTACCAAAACCGCATGAATAAACATAAATATTGAATAAGAGTTGAAATGCGTGATTATAGTCGTACTTCTGTAACATTGGTATCCATTATTTTTTTTTAGTAAATCCTGTGAGGTGGCCAAAAAAAATTCTAGATCTAAGCTAATAGATCACACCAACTGCTTTACTCAAATTTTACCCTATATCAGACATGGTAGAACTAAGAACATAAGTTTTCTGAAAAAAGAAAAACTGAAAAAATTCTGACATAATATAATGAAAATAGTACAAAACCCAACATCCTGAATTTCTGACTCTACTATCCACCGTTCTGTCCGTTATCGTAGCTCCATTATTTTTATTTTCAATTTAAACTGACAAAAGTCTGTCCAGTTTCCGTTCATCGTTGTTTTCATTGTTGCATTGTTCGCCAGCAAAACGACAATATTTCCGCAGCCCTCAACAACCCCCATTACTCACTGCCAACATTTTTACGATGATGTTTCACTGAATTTCATATTCGCACACATTCATCGAGTATATTTGAAAAAAAAAGGGCATCACAATGAAGCAACGGTAAATATTTTGCATTAATTATGTGGACGGGTATCAAAACAAACGAGTACGCAACTTTGGAATTGCACGGGAGCACGCACTTTTTTAATGAGGAAATGCAATGCTGATACTTTTGTATGAGTATGTTTGGAAATTATTCAGTATATTACGAAATTTTAGATTAGCCAAACGTACCCACTCAATAATACTTTTATAACTAATAAATCTTCCATGATAAGCTCCACAATTTGTCAAATTTACCATCTACTTTGGGAAAATATAAACATATCCACATATAATTCGAGCCCGCACCCCCGCCCTTTATGGCCCCAACGAAGTTTTCGTGTTAAAGAACAAGTTAATCCAATTTGGCCCTAATATTTGCACACCCTCCGTCGAACACACTTGTTTTTAGGGTAAATTTATTTTGATTGTATGTTTCTAGGTTACAACGCAAGCCTTCAACTAATATTTTGTCCTGTAACTTAAACGCCAAGATGACTTTCTTTATTTGTCTCATCTACCCATACATATTGGATCGTTAGCTACATGCTAAGTTGCACTTGAAATGGTAATTGTCGTTAAAAGAGGTGTATGTATTATTTGAATGGATCATTCTATATTCCAAAACTGCTTTTGGAAGATTACAAGTTAAATAAAAAAACATCCCAATTTTTCACCTTGCAAAATCAAATAAACTACCTACCCAATCCCCTGCTTTGCCTACAAAAACTTTTTAAACGAATTTCAATCCGTGTGCGATTCCAATAAAAAAAAAAAAACGGAGGGCCTCCCGAATGAAAAAGTCACTAAAATAAATTGACAGAGTCAAAAGCAATCGCCGACAGTGTAAGGGCCGAAATAGAAAAAAAAGAAGGAAAAATACGGACGGATGCACTGTCCCGAATCCGCTTTCCATAGATCCATTGCCACCCCGTTATCGGACATTATTTTTTATTTTCAATTTAAAAACACAAAAGGTTCTGGGGCGCTCGCGTTGGTCTCTATATTGTCGGGACATCCGACAGCTGAAAAAGAGAACAGCTATAGATTACCATTTTTTTTTTTTTTTGGTTTGGAAAAAAAGAAACATTCTGTCTGTGAGTGATAAATATATTTACTTGAGCAGAAATAAACACATCAAACAAACTAGAAATTTATTGAGCTTTTCCCAGCTTGATATACTAGATAATCACTGGCACATTATCATACGTGTCATTAAATTTAACTTTTTTTGATAATATCTTAGTCCTAAAGCCAGGTCGACACGATCCAAGTGCACTCGGATGGGAACTTGGACCAAGTAATTTGGTAGCCAGCCTAGTTACTTGGATGTAAGGACCTACAGTGCTCATCCAAGTTCAGTTGGATGGGTTCTAACATTAGGCTGGCTGCCAACTTTGTTGGTCCAAGTTCTTATCCAAGTGCACTTGGATCAAGGTTTAGACCGTGTCAACCGGGCTCAATTGAGAAAACCAATGGATATATCTATATTCTAAGTTTTATATTTAAAAATAAATATTTACTGCGAAATCAACTACTGTTCCCTGCACGATTTGAGAACCTCATTCGTTCTACCGCTTAAAACAATCCCCGAGGATTATACAGTTTGGATGTAGTGCACGAGTAAAAAGATAAGCGAATAAGTGGTTCGATTCTAACCATTTATTTTTCAGTGAAATACCCTTTTGATTTTTGACAAAGCTTTTGAATGACGTCCAGGCAAAAAGTTAAAAATTTATCAAATAAATTTTTAACATAAAAATAACAATGTCTACTCAAATATTCCTATAGTACCCACCTTTTTTTCAAAACGATCTTCAGGGAATAATATTTAAAAATGATATTTTAATTTATACCTATAATAATATTAATATGGTTCGAAAAATTAAAATTAAATTAAAAATGAAACTATAATAATATTGTTATAAATTTAATTTTTTATTTGAATAAATGTATAAGGACAACTTAAGCCTCTAGAATATTAAGCTTACGTAGAATGGACGTTTTAGATGAAAAAAGACCAATCCAATCCATGCAACATTAAGCTGGAGTTCTCAAGACATATTTGTTGGTCTTCTTGAACATTTAAGTTGAATATAAGGTGGATTTAGCTTCAGTATCGTTGAATTCAACAGGTTGGCCATTCATTCTTTCTACTTTTTATGTGTATGAGGAAATCAGGTTAGACTTATATATTTTCTTTATTATTTTTATTTAGCTACCATATTATAAATTTCATAAATTGCCACTGTGGTCCCTCCTTTCGCAATGCAATTTACAGTTGAAATGAGGCAATTTAGATGAAGTTGAAAAAGTTTTAACAAAGTTTAAGAATCCTCCCACATTGAAAGTGATACAAAATGTATTTAAAACAATTATTTCAATAATACGGTGTTGCTGACTATTTGACAATCAAATTGTTTAAATTTTATAGGGAAAGCTTTATAATATCTTCTTGGCTCACCAGAATTTGATCTTCCACCTCAGGATACAAAAAATGGTAGACTTTTTTCGTCAGCAGTATTTTTTTGCTAATCGACCAGCACATAATCATTTACTAGCCTTGTTCGTCTTCTACATCAGTTTCTTCATCAGACAAAGATGAGTCGAAAAAAGAATTTTCTGATTTTCTCTCTTTTGTCAATATTAGTCGTTAAATAAATGTGTGCTTCAATTTCCTTAACACCGAGTCACTATTTACCACTAAGTTTCAGTTTGGGCTGCCACAAGAATGTCAATTTAGCAAATAGCTACTCGTTGGTTATAAGCATTCCACAACTCTAATGCTTACAGCTATTACGTTGATCCGCGACTATATTACTACCCCTTTTGACGCAGGGTGAAGAAGCGTAGCATTTTTCTTTCATTCCTAGACATATTGTTTACGATGGAGGACAATGACTGGGCTGCCACGTATTCGTTCTTACATGGACAACGTTGTATTCAGACCTAAAACTATTAGAAAAACTCTTCTGCAACTTCACATTGCGAAATCTGTTAGTCTCGATGACATTCCACCAATTGTTCTCAAAACTTGCGCACAAGAATTGGCTTGAGTTCTTTTCAAACTGTTTGCGTTCTATCTCTATCTGGAAATATGCCATAGTGCAGCCCATCCCGATAAACGGCAAGAATAATTTTCCCAGCGATTCTCGTCGCATCTCACTCATATACATACTTGCGAATGTAATGGAAAAGACAGTCAAACTGAAACTGGTTAAATACCTCGATGCCAATAAGCTTATCTCTGACAAACAGTACAGGTTTCGTTCTAAAAGATCAACAGGGGATTTGCTGGCTCACGTTAGTCATATTTGGATCTTGACTCTCCAAAAGCATGCAGCAGCCACAATTATTGCAGCATTGGACATCTCAGCCTTTTGATCAGGTGTGGTACGAAAGTCTCTTCCGCAAACTTCCATCGTATGGTCTTCTGAACCAATGTTGCCATTGGCTGCGGGCTTTCTGGAAGGCAGGTCACTGCATGTTGTGGTCGATGGTGTGTCTTCCGATACACTGCCTATGAATGACGGCGTTCCCCAGGGCTCAATTCTGTACCCGACACTGTTTCTCAGTTTTTTTAAATTATTTGTTAGATTTGACAAGAAACCCCATATACAGTTTTGCGGACGATGGCAGCTCAGTATGGCATCGTTCTCTTCTGACCTGCAGTAAGGTCACTTCCACACGCCTCGCCTGAGAATAGATTCACTTTATCAATAGTGATCTTCAACCGATGATAACCCAGTTTTGAGGATTCCGGGACAAAACATTTCTATCAATGCCTCAGTATCTCTTCTTGGGGTGACCGCATCGACCAACTTGTCTTGGCATGACCATGTGTTTTTGATCGCCAACGCTGAAAACACAAAAAATGTTTCTATGTATTGTGGCGCGTTCGCCAAACTGTACAGAATCTAACTTATTGACTTCTAGAAAATACTTATATTTTATTCGGGCAAAGAAGATAATTGCGTTTATTCTGGATTTTACAAGAATGGATTACAGAGGTATAAAGGCCGGTATTAGTTAGTAGTTTTAAGTTTAAGATTGGCTGTAATATGATTTAGATAGTGATTACTGTTAAGAGTTGTAAAAAGTTAAGTTGTTTGAGTTAATTAGTGTCAGACTGTATAGTTACGTGGAATAAATTATTGTTGTGTTAACTGGACTTTGATTTTTGAATAAATAGACCCAAGATTCTTGTTACGCAAGCCACAGCCGTGACATTGGTGTAAGAAATGGGATATAATTTGAGGATTGCAAAGTGAAATCCGATTGCAGAATAGTGCGAACTACTTCGGACACTAGTCAGTTTGTCAGTGGTCAGTGTAAGCAGTGACAGTAACCAAAAGAGACTTGACCGATTGTGTAAATTACCCCGGAAGTGACTGTATACCCGATTTTGACTGTGATAGTGAATTTTCAAGAAAGTTCTATTTGGAAACCATGGGAGATATCGAATTTGTTACTTCACGCTTCACCGACGTGTTTGCTATATCAAACAACATTCAGAAAAGACATTTCAAAACAATTCTAGAACATTCTATTCGAGAATTTAGCAAGTTATCCAATTTGTGACTTCACTGAAGTGTTGGTAACTTCAATCAAAAACTATTTGATTGAAACTTGAAGATATTTGAAGAGATTTTTAGGGAAATTCCAGAACATTCTGTATATGCCTATTACGAGACAACAAGCAAAAATGGCAGAACAAAAAATTGAAGAACTTCTGCGTAAAATGTTGGAGTTTCAAGAGACCAAACGACAACAAGAAAAACACGACGAAGAGGCCATGCGACAAAAAGAAAAAGAAGCTAGACACAACAAAAAAAGGCTAAACGACATCAAGAAAAACAAGACGAAGAAGCCAGGCAACAAATAATCCAACTCTCATCGATTTATTGCAATCTCTCGAACATAGACGGAAGGTGGCCAACTGGTTATTCTATCACTATTACCATGGGAGATGTTCTGAAGATCTGTTCAGCCTCATTCCAGCTAGGAGAAGATATTTTAGAACCACAAGAACCAAGATGACTTGACATTCTTAGCTATTTAACTTGGTATCACAAACAAATGAGGATAATTACTATCACATTAGAAAGTTAAGCTCTCTTTTGAAGCTATTTATGGGTCCAAAAAAATCCAGGCTACTATGGGTGTTACATAATCGAGAAGTTCTGGAGATGAATGTATTGGAACCATAGTTTGTACGGCGATTTCTTTCTGAGAAGGTTATGGAAGAGCGGATGTCCCTTGCTGGAACGTGAAGCTCTATTTTGGACAGTAGGTATGCGGAATCACTAATGGAGTTCAGTACCTTGTAAAAAGTATATAAATCTCTTTGATTGCGTCTAGCTGCCAAGGGTTGTAGATTGAAGCGTCTGTATAGGTCATTATAGTCATATACGTAGTTCTCAGACGAAGGAATACCTGCCTTGAAGGCTAAAAAACGTATGAATTTGCGCTGTATTAGCTCTAGGGCTCTGATATGATTAGAGTACATCGGTGACCAGACAGAGGAGCAGTACTCCATCAGGGGCCTCACCATTGAGCAATAAAGGTATCTGAATGAATATATTGTAAAGTCTCTCAAATACCTCTTAACGAAGCCTACGAGTTTTAACGACCTTGTCGTGATGTCTGAAATATGGGCGATAAAACTGAGACTGCTGTCAAAGATGACACCAAGATCTCGTTGTTGTGAGACTGTTTCGAGCGGCACGTTGTTTATATGGTAGGCGAATTGTGGAGGGCTACGACCCTTGGAGAAAACAATGGCTTTGCATTTGGAAGCACTGAGCTCCATGCCGCTCAAAACACACCACTCAGAGAGTCTGTCAAGGTCAGATTGTAGTCTGGCACAGTCTTCAATGGAAGAGACCTGAGTGAACACCTTTAAATCATCCGCAAAGCACAGAAACTCACTGCCAATGGAACAAGACTTGATATCGTTAATAAAAACGTTGAAAAGTAGGGGTCCCAAATGAGAACCCTGTGGAACGCCCGATGGGATGTCAATGGCGTGTGAGAAGAAGTTGTTGACTTTGATTATTTGAGTTCTCCTCTAAGATAGTCGCTAATCCACTTCAACAAAGTACCAGAGATTCCAGCACTTTCAAGCTTAGCAAGCAGAACGGCATGGTTGACACGGTCGAAGGCCTTTGCGAAATCGGTATATATGGAGTGAACCGATCCGCCATCCTCAAGAATCCTTGAAACTTTGTCCTGGTAGGACAGGAGATTGGTTTCAGTTGAGCATTTTGGACGGAAACCGGCCTGCTGCTCAATTAGCCAGGGATTGATATTTGGAGTTAAAAACTTTGTCACTATGCTCTCAAATACCTTTGGGAAGGTGTTCTGGATGCTAATGGGCCTGTATTTCGAAATATCCATTTTATCACCCGATTTATGAATGGTTATAATGAAGCTCTGCTTCCAGAGCTTAGGAAATTCACCCAAACTAAGTGATTTATTGAACAGGATGAGAAGTGAACGGGATGATATAAAGCTACAATTCTTGATCATTAGAGGTGGGACACCGTCTGGGCCTGGACCCTTAATAGACTGCAGGCTACATAGTTCTTCATAAATAACTGATATTGAAATATTGAATTCATGAATATGTGCATCGCTCCGAGAGATGACCTGACTAGCAACACAGATTTTGTTGGAATAAACAGAATGAAAGTATTCAGGAAAGAGAGAGATTAGCTACCTCTATGAACCATTTTTCGCGATGTTGCTTTTATAAAACACGTGAGACATCAAACCATTTGCTTTTCGCTTGGAATTGATAAAATTCCAGAACTGTTTGAGATTGTGATCAATCAGCAGTGACATTTCAGAGCGCTGCACATAATTCAGATACGAGTCCTTTGAAAGAGCCTTACACCGAGTGCGAAGATTCGAAAAGTTGTTATAGTCACCAGGAGAACCAGTCCGCTTCCAGGTTCTGTGTGCCGTTTTCTTTTTGATTATTACTTCCTTTAGATCAAAGGGGAACCATTTAGGAAATTTATGGGTGGAAAGCTTTTTCTTTGGTACAAAGCAGTCAATAGCAGTGTAAAGAATGTCGTAAAAAATACTGACCATTTCTGTCACATTTGGGCCTTGAAGCAAAGCGTCCCAGTTGATCATACTAAGATGATCATTAAGAAGTGCGTAATCAGCAGATTTAAAATCATAGTAGTACTCATCAGGTTGAGGGTAGTCAGAATTACACTGCTGGGTTTCAGCGCATAATAAGTTTAATATTAATGCAGGGTGATATGAATCAATAGAGAGAAGGATGTCTTCTGCCAAGGCGCAGGTGTCATCAGTATCCTGACTAAACATCAGATCTAACAGGGAGCCATGCGCGTTGTGGAACTTGTTTTTCTGAAACATGTTATGGTAAGCACTCATGTTCGATAGGTACTCAGTAGCTGCGCGCTCCGAAGGAATAGCGGAGTGGGTTACAGTAGCACTTGAGCTCAGGCCGTCATCAACCCATAGTGCTTTGAGTAAGTTAAAGTCCTCAAATTTGCAGAGCTTGTAATTAGGAAATGTTTCAGATAAAGTATCTACTGAGTCTGAAAAACACTTATAATTATCTCCATTAGATTTTGGCGGTAGGTATACAGCTCCAAGCAATAGCCACAGAGACTTGATGTCCTCAAATCTTGTCATGATCCTCCTACGGCAGGTCATTTTGGATTTTTCAAAACCTTAGCTCGTATTCGTATTACTACTGGCCAAAGATGAGACGAGATGTCATCAAATATTGTAGGTCGTGTAGAGTTTGTGGTGCTCAGAAACACTCAAATACTGCTCCCATGGGAAAAATGGGAAAGGAGCAGACTGCACTCTTACAACTAACTGTTCAATGATTGAGGCTGATTCACAAATGGAACTGATAATGTTTTTCCAAACAGCTATTAATACACTTCCCCCCTTGAGGATGTGCTTGTTCCTGGTGTTCGGTCACTTCTGTAGATATTGTAATTGTCCATGCCGAATTCTGCATCAAGAAAGTCATCACTGAACCACGTTTCTGTAAAAACGGGTTCTTGGGATGTGACTAAAGGAATGGAACTGATTAGTTTGTCCAATTTAGTACGCAAACGACGCACGTTCTGATAGTATACCGATACAGAACTATTTAGTTTGCAATTACCTCTTGATTGACGGCTAGATTCTGAAAATTCTGGGGCGAATCAAAATGAGCACCAGGGTCATGTTTTGGTGTATTAAGTTTTCTCTTGAAGCTGAATCTACGAAAGATCACACCACTAGGCCAGAGTTCATAACATTGTAGTGAAAGGGAATGACACCAATTTTGAAAGAATTTAGTATTCCCTATAGTTTTAAGCTGATCAATAATTAAGTTGTCCTCACTGATATTTGGCAGTTTTTGAGTTATGTACCTGCAAATTTTAGCAGCATCCACTGACTGGACCACCTTTCCGACGTAAAACCACATCTTGGTTCCTTTTGAAGATATAAATTCTTGATTTATTTCGACTGTTGAGGTACCACGAAACTGTTTCCTTCTACCACAGTGATAACTAACTGTAGTAAAACCATCATTGTCTCCAGCCTGATTTATATTGCTTAGAATTGCATTAATAATAGCCTGATTCGCGTTAGTCAGCGAAACAGTTTCAACAATTTTCCAACTATGGCTGTTGTTTACATTTTCATTAGAGGTTAAGGTCTCGCCACCGGTCGAGGCGCCGGTGACACCAGTCATGTTCGGAGTCACGGAACGCGCTTGGGTTACACCAAGGCCGGGAGTTGAGTAAGAAGAACCAGTAGACCGCCCGCCTGCAGGATCGCGGCTTATACTTTGGCTTTGTTTACGTTCTTTTTCTAGGTTAGAGATACGTTCCACCAAAAAACGGTTATTTTCCTTTAAAACTGTGTTCTTATCGGCCATTTCATCGATAAGCCTTTTTAGTAGACTGATTTCAGTATTTAATTTGCCGTTTTCATATTTTAGTTTTGAGGAAACGTTTTTGTTTACATCTGATAGGTCAACTTTTGGCGGCAAATCACTACAATCACAGCACTGGACACCCGACTTGTTGATAAACTTTAAGTTTTTCCTTCTTGCAAAGCTACCATGGTAAACTTCTTCACACACAACACAAAAATAGGACTTGCACGACTTTTTAGCACAACATTTGTATTTTCTAACTCTATTTTTGGTACTAATAACGCCATTTACGCCAGCCGAATCCGACTCAATGTCATCATCGGACGCCATCTTGAAAACTCTTACTTAATTTTTTTTCCATCGTTTTTCCTGAATGGGTTTTTTTAAAAAATGTTTCTTTCCTTAGAATTGGAAGAATACTACTATTATTAATTCGGTTCGAAAAAAAATCTATTGATAACCAACGCTCAGCTATCTACACGCCTAAATTTAATCATAAATAAGTGAAGCTCGACGATACATTTAAAAGCACGGTCCAGACGCTACGTTTTGCATAATGTTTTGTTCGCACATTTCAACACGTTGCGCACGAAGTGTGATCAGTAATCAGAAACGTAGCGTCTGGGCCGGACTTGAGTCTGTAAAATCATAAAACGTACTATGTGAACAAACTCAACGAACGTCAAAGTAGTCGAAAAAACGAGAGCAGACCGACAGCGACAGGTGCTCAAACGGCGGCTGCGGACGGTCGTAAATTCGTCAAGTACGATCCTGTATATCTAGCAGCCCCTCACTGTATTATATTCATACTATGTCAAAATATCTGGCCATGCTTCCAGTTTAAAGATAAGTCCTCAAAGTTCCTTTCACAATTTCACAATGCCACTACTAAGAGTATTAGTAATTTAAAATGCATAAAAAAGTTGCATGGTAGTTTTTTGTTCCATGAAAAAAAAACAAATACTAATTTTGCTCGCTCTGCAACAACGCAAGTAGCCATTTCTGTATACCGTAAAACAATTTACAAGAATTTTAAAGCAGAACGTGTTCATAAGCGGTTTAGCTAAAAACATTATCACAGGTCCCCGAAGCAGTTAGGTGTAGAAAAGGCATTAACTATTTACACTTTGTTCCTACTCGGCTGGCGCTGCTTAGTTTCCTACTTTGAAAATTTACGACAGTTCTAAGTTTGGGAAACAGTCTTAAGACATTTTACGGGGTTCTTAACATATATTTTTATTACTTTTCGCGTAGAGTGGGTCATTTTAAATAAATATTTGCTTCTACCTTCTGTAAATTTCTTCTTTTTTTTCTCCGAGACTTTGTAACGATCTCAAAATGTTGTTTAAACTAGATTTGGCTGTTTCGAAAATGATAAATCAATGTTATTTGGAGGTTGTATATGAGCAACCCTGTTGGATACCGCCTCCTGCTTAAAATTTTTTTGTTTTATAATTAGGTATTACCTGCATAAATAAAGACATTTTATTATTATTATTATTATTATTATTTGTCGATGTGTAACAAACAATGTGTGTCATATATTATTCCATTGTGTAAATAACTGGAACTTTTCTTTTATTTTAGAGAAGGTCCCTTCTAATCCTTTTATATTTATGACATGGTCAAAAAAAGCGACCTGCCTCAAAAATTTTCCACAAGCCAATCTAAAAATAAATACTTAAAACACGCCAGACAAATATACGCGGGATAACAGGATAACGATGTAAATAAACCCTAAAGTTTTTTGAGGCGGCAAAAACCTCTCGGATAAATTCCTTCATTGGGCCGATCTACCTGGTGGCTGTGCGAATAAATTTTTGCGACGCTAAACGACCCTAAAGGGTAAAACCACAATAAGGATTGGTCAAGTAATGTGCCATTAGCCTGGCGGAATTGACGCTATTGCCCCTGCCTCTTTTTACGCAACGTATAAGGGTTTCAGCCCTCTTCGGACGTCTTAATAAGGGACCCAGTATCTTCTAGCTATCTGTTAGTAATTGGGTTTTATCGGCCATCTTTGAATTGGCTTTAATTTGCTCCGGTAAAAAATTGCTACTTGAGCATCGAGTAAACCGAGACGTGAAGAAAATAATTATTTACGCAACAAAATGCTTTCAGTTGGAACAAGGTGAACATACTGATTTTTATTGCTAAATTTCGAAAGCTCATCTGTATTTCAATGTAGTTACGTCATGACTAAAATAATATACAGCCCAAGGGTATGTAAATTCAAAAAGTGCTGCTAAGGATGATTACATAAAGCGACTGGCTAATGAATAGTGATTAGACCAGTTCATGGTCTCGAAGAGTTACCTAGAGAATCAAGATCGACCAGAGTAATGAAGTGATTCTCTGCATTCCTCGAAGTGATACCTTCGAACATCGTCCTCCGTTTCCTTTATAGAAAATATATATTCTCCAAATGCAAGAAATATCGGTTCTCCGCGCTGAAGAAATCACTAGATGATGACGTATACTGCAGATCAAGTTCGTGACTCTCTACTCGGCTTCTGTGAAGCGACAAACGCGAATTCCGTTTACAAAGAGGCCCGAAAAGAACCGGAATTAGAAGACCACAACTTGCCTGGTAGGAAAAACTCCAATCAGTATTTTACGTAGAAACTGCTGAGAGCATCCGAGGTATCAGCTGGACAGATCTTCGTAGAAGAATGATGTCGTAGCAGACCGACTTCGACCACGCCCGCATCGTTGGAAAGGATACGCATTGTCAAAAACCTTCACGAGGACAAGATAGCGCACTTTACGTATGAGCTGGAAAATATGCTAGTCGTGGAAATGGCTCTATTTTCCGCCAAGATAGAGACAGCTGGAATGTTCCATATAGCTAGACGTACAAGTTCAAAAGATTCGCAACTATCAACTACAACATTTCTACAGATATCAGACATTCTGTTACACACAGTCCTACCTTGAGCCAATTGTACAAGGTCTGTAGAGCATGCTGGCTATCTAGGATGCCCTTGATAGCCAAAGCCTGCTCCTAGGCCATGGTTGCTAACCACCACACCAGAAGAGCTCAATCTAAGGGTTACAGTGCATCTGAGATTCATAAGGGTATAACAATATTTGAATCTTATTCACGTCAAGATTTGGATGAAAGCCCAGTTATTGTTAGCGCACATTATCTGCGATTTTTCGGGAAAAAAATTATTGCAAGGTAAAACTTTTTATTATTAATTATATCGCTAGTATTCTGACAGTTAAATCATATTCACTAAGTGCTTTGTTATTTTCGATTTCTTTAAATTCCTGCTTTTTTCCGTTTTGCTAATTTCGAGCTTTTTTGGTTCTCTATTATCAAGTTTTCTGAGCAGTCGTTTATGTCGACCATCCTTATCTTTCATTTATTCATATTCCATCTTTCCTGAGTAGAACTTTTACATTTGAATTTTCGATTTTCACCAATTAATATCTCAAGCTCCTTCTGTTGTGCGTTTATTTTGTCTTTTTCTTCTTAGTGTACCAAATCATCCTTTTCTTTATTTTATCGTATTCATTTTCAATAGGCACTTTTCCTATGTTTCATAATTAGGTAGATCAAACATCGACTGACTATAATTTACTAAATTACGTGAAGAAAAAACTTAATTCCGCTTCGGGCTAATTCTTAATCAAATTTGAATTACTTCACTTCTAACCCTTAAAAGGTGTTTGAAGCAACCTAAATTGTAAATAATGCTGTTGGCTTAAAATCTGGGATTCTCCACCACAGAAGCAATAATTTGTTTTACTTAAGATTTTCCTCATAAATCACCACAACGTTTCGTGAATATTAAAGGACCGTCGGAGTCGCGTCGGTTTTGCTCCTAGCACCCTAAAATTTGATGGGGTGATTAAGAAAAAAGAAAATTGGTGGTATTTTGGAAAAAAATATTTTAAAATATTCAAGTTTACATTGTCTGTATAACCTTTCTCAATAGCGGACACCCGCAGGTGATCCTTATATGTTTTGTATACAGAGATGTCCGAAAATTGGGGATGTGAAGGAATAGTTTCAAAAAAAAATATATTTAAATTTAAAATTTAATATAAATATATTTAATATTAGGTAACGAGACTTCAACAAATAATATGAAACAGAGCTAAAATAATTACAATTAAATATGTTTAATTTATTGTTGAGGTGGTCAATTAAAATGGGGAAAACCAGGGTAGGTATTCGTACTATAGACTTTGTAGCTAATAATTTTTTCAGTACTAAGAAACTCGTATTATAATTTTTTTTTAAAGTTGAATCGTCTGCGTATAGAAGTTCTAGTGTGTAAACTACCAAACCCAGCATAAAGTCAGTCAATATAGTTAAATTTCAAATTACATCAAATTAATACAGTGCGCATATTTCATTAAAACCCCTCTCAAATATTCCAATCTATATACAAACAAATTTTGTGGTTAATTTATACTATGGGAAGTGCTGTGTAGCTAGCAAGTTAATAATATTGCGTGGATCTCACTCATGAGCAAGCACAACGTGTAATTTAAAGAGGGCGAAAAATAATAAAATTACATCATAACTCGGGTGTCAACTGTGTGGCATATTTAAATCGAATTAGTCTTTACACGCGAATCACGAATTCATAACTCCGGCACCTAAAAATGAGGAACGCGTCGATTGAAGGTGAGGGAAGGCGACGCCAACGACGCCAACGGCCCGGGTTGCTTAACATTCAGGCGTCGTTCGTGTGCCACCTAGAGATTTATCGAGAAAATCCTAAATAAAAGCAAATTATTGCCATTGTGAAAAATTGCACATTTTAAACGTGTCTTTGGCGTGGTATACGACGCGGAGCCATGACGCCATTGGCGTCGCCCTAAGCAACGCAAAAAGTGATTTTGATTTTGTAATAATAATTTATTTTTATCCATTACCCAACAATTTTGCAACTATTGAGTGGAATATTAACCAAAATTGAAACTGCAATAAAAGTAGACATCCTTAACATTAGTACTTCCACATACTTGCAGAAGGTTGAATGTCCACCGGTTATGTTCTAAACTAGAGGTTCAGGGATTTCTCTGAAGAATTTAAGATCCAGATTTCCAGAAATATGACGCCAGTAAGGTACCAAAAAAATTTCTCGAATATATATATCAGTGTCTGATTTCATCTAATTTATGTACCCACCACTCCTGATGAGGTCACAACCGTAACCGGAATCATTACGGTTGGGACAGCTTGTCTGTTACTTTTTTCTTGCCAGAATTTATAGAAGACACTCAATGCATTTTGTCACAACCCCTATACGTTTCGTTCTGGGACGTCACAACGGGAGCGTGACCTGGGGACATGAGTGGGGTTCAGGTAGAGAGAAACTGGCTTGGTATAGGTACAATAAGATATATTGATAAAATAGAATAATATTACCCAATGAATAATAACATGACGTCTCTTCTACGGAGGGACGTACTACTAAGGCCACTCTGTAGACTGTAGATTATGTACACTCTGTACACTTGGCGTGACTGAAGACTGAAGCTGGGCGTGAGAGAGGTCCAGAAGGGCGTTTCGCAATAAAGGTAGTTTGCACTGGAGCTAGTCTGTTGCGTTCAAATACTCCCAGAAGGGCGTTTTCCAATAGAGGTAGTTTGAACTGGGGGGAGACTTAGCTAGAGGGGCTTCTCCCAATTGAGGTACTTTGCACTAGCCTTGGTCTGCCGGTAATGGATCTCGAGGGTATTGAGACCAAATTAATGCTGGCTCGTCGACACACTTTAATTGAATTAATGTACAGAGTGGTATTTACTTGAGTAGTTGACAATATTTTCTGGCAAAGTCTTTCCCAAAGCTGTTGAAAGAGGCCATTATACAGGGTGTATCAGGTTTGACTACAAAAATTTTAACACTTGAAAATATGACCCATTTTGAACAAAAAAATTTATACAACATGGAGTCCAAACTCAACCATTTTCAAGAAAAAGGCTTTTAAAGTTTTGATATTTTTTGATGAATATATAAAAGATAAAAAAAATTTCAACCATTATGAGATGTAAAAAAATTTAGTTCATTCAATTATTGAGTAATTATGCATTTTCAGTCAAGAACAATAATAAAAAATTTAAAAAACAACATGTCAATTTCACTCGTATTTCGGTATCTAAACATCTAGCAACATAGCACAAAAAAGAATAGGTGGCCTTGGTTCAAGGTTGTTTGAGACAGGTAGGTTGCCTGATAACTTTAAGACGTCATCTGGGGTGCCTCATCATAATGCAAATCCTCATTAGGCACCCCAGATGCGTCATCAAGTTACCCATTACTAGGCAACATATTAACTTTAAGAGCCTTATTGGTCTTGGTTGAACTGATTAATTCTTGATTTGTCTTGTCATGTCAGTTTATTGAAGTATTGGAAACGCGCGTAATTCATTCTTTTGCGGAAATAAAATGTTCACAAACGTCGAAAATTCAGATACTTGTTTAGGCAGAATTGTTGCAAAATTCTTATTTAGTTACCAGAATTTACAGGGAGAGATTTCCAACAGAACGACACCCAGCTGATGAAAGAACATTGTGCCCGTTTTACAAAGATTGCGTGCTACGGGAAGTATGAATATGCGAAATCTGCGTGTTGATTATTGTTTTGAGAACCTTCTAATAAAAATTAATATTTTTATAATAGGGATATGGCAAGTAGTTGAGTATAAGTATTATTCGATTTTTCTCTTGAATGTTTAGTGCAAAAATGTCATTGAGTGCAACTCACAACTAAAGGCGGGTACAGACATGCGGTATTCGGCGAGTCTCGAATCTCAAATATTTGCTATTCGGCAAGTAGCGATTAGTGTTTATGGGTTGCTCGGGCATGATATAGCGAATATTTGCCCGAGCAACCCATACACACTAATCGCTACTTGCCGAATACCAAATATTTGTGATTCGAGACTCGCCGAATACCGCATGTCTGTGCCCGCCTTTAATAAAAATGCACATTTTTTATTTTTACTAGAAAAGTGATAAAAATGCAAATTATTATTGGCATTATATGAAACCAATAACAAACCAAAACGTAAACAGGTGGAAATAAATAAAGTCTTTGCAAAAAAAGCCCTTTCAAATTTACCAGTTTTATTTGCATTT
The DNA here is from genome assembly GCA_917834065.1 of Ceutorhynchus assimilis. Taxonomy (NCBI): domain Eukaryota; kingdom Metazoa; phylum Arthropoda; class Insecta; order Coleoptera; family Curculionidae; genus Ceutorhynchus; species Ceutorhynchus assimilis. Next base: position 105,881,578 of record OU892277.1, read on the forward strand.
ATATTCTGGCAGAGATAATATCTCTACAATGTTGTCACGTTGTTAACATTTTTCTAAATTTAAATTCTGCGATAACTCCAGTTATGCCTTTCATGTCAAAGGTTGTGAAGAGATGCGAATGCTTAGTTTTCCCAACTGTCCACTAAGCAGTTTGGTTTCCAGGCATCCAGGTTTACGCATGATGATACTTTTGGGTTACCTTATCTGAGTTTCAGAATTTGGGTCAGCCAGCTTTGGCAGTGTGATTTGTCAAAAGCTTCCGAATCACCTCATAATGCTGTGATTAATGAAAGTCTATTGATTTGGGAGTGATTTCGTTCTTACTTGTATGAGCGTGTTCAGTCTGCCACTATATAAAAATTGGCTCCAAAATTAATTATTGTTAGAGTTCTACAGGCTTTGGCTTTGGGAACTCTTGCTTTCTTGATTTACATCAACTACCTCCCTCGCTTCATATTTCTGGAGGGTCTGTGACGTTTGCTGACGATTCCATTATCCTTCAGCAGGATGCAGAAGAGAGCATCAGATTTTCAACAGATTCCTTAATCTTATCAAGAGTTTTTGCTACGTTAATTTGCTCTGATTTGATGACACGGAAGCTAACATCTTCCAAATTGAAACTCGATGGCATGCAGCTGGGTCCTAGACCTTTATCTAACCCAAATGACTTGGTTATTTGGCTTAGGTTTGAGGTTAATTTTCAAAAGATTTCCTGTCTGTCTGCAGAGTATAGGAGTCATTTTCAACAAATTGGATGTGACAACCGTCAAAACGTTTCACTTTGCCCTGATAGACTCACATCTTCGCCTTTGGAGCACCTGAAGAGGTCAATGCGGTTTTTTATTTCGAACTGGCGTGCGTGATCTTTGTTCTCAGCGAGACAAATTTCCGACTTGTTGTTTATTCTTGAAACTACATGTTTCACATTCCCATTTTCAAAAACTATTAGGGAAAAATTGGAAATAACATATCCCTCTGGTCAGGAGCCTTCTTGCCCATTCTGGTGAAAATATTTCTGGAAACCTGCCCACTGCGATCCGAATTTGTCCGAATACTGCGATAGTAGATGTAGAGAGTGAGTTCTGGATCATGTGGTAATGGTTGTGCGCATGCGCGAACTATCTACATCTACCACGCGCACCACCACCACTACCGCCATCACCACCACATGATGCAGAAAGACTTTCGATCTTTTTTTTTTTGGTTAGGCGCTTCTTCTAGAGGATGAATTTACACTTTTTCTTGATTATAGCTGGGCATATGGTCTTTTTTTTCAATATTTGGTGTGTTTATTTATAGGTATATGAGAATGGAAATATGGAAAATTATTGTCTCAGGAGACTGTCGAACGACAACCACTGCTAGAACACCGGACGAATGCAATGATCCCACGTTTTATCCTCACAAATCTCTCAAAGTGAAACTAAGGCCCGGTTGTACAACGGAGGTTCAACCGAAGTTCACGCCGACTAGGGTTCAAAGGAAAAATCTGGTTGTACAGGGTTGGTTCAGACTGTGAACTGAGGTTTATCTTGAACGTCCGAATTTCAGCGTTCAAGGGGAGTTCAACTCTTTTTTGGGTTTTTATAACCTCACTCTCCTATGTTTTGTTCGTTTTTTGGCTTTTATATAGGTATGTATATATTTTTTTTAAATTTGATATTTGTTATTTATATTTAATTGAAAATGGATCTTGAGTGGGAACTGTGGAAAGATATTACAGACAACGAAGATTTTTACAATTAATAATGTTGCATACCCTGGAGCCCCACAGGTATTAAGAAATCGAACAGGTCATTTGACCATTTGGAATGAATGGAATGTTAAAGAATAATTCAAGGACAGATTCAGGTTGGAGAAACAAGCTGTGAGATTTATCATAGATGAAATTTTGCATCTGTAATCTGTCTTGTGTGTAACAAAAAATGAAAATATGGAAATAAAATTAAATAAATAGAAAACAGGAAAACACACAAAAAATAAACAATAACTTTGACAGGTTATGGGTTAGGTTGGGCCTATGTTCTTCCTTGTTTTTATTGTGGCCATTGCATATGATAGTTCAGGTAAACTGCAGTGGTACAACTCTCGAAACTCTGAACCACGTTTAACAATGAACTGCAGTTCAACAGTACTTGTGTTGAACCATTATTTGTACAACCGGGCCTAAGCGACCCAACAGAACCAGGTATGAGAGCATATATACATATTTACACGAGCGGCTCAAAAAACCCATCCGGAACGCGTATTTACGTTCTATAGCATTATACAGATGGATTCCATTCTATAACGTAGTATGATTTGTATTTGTGAAACGCACGTATGCTTACTCCAAATCATACCGAGATACAGATGGACGTCAATCTATAACATAGTAGGATATGAAGGTACAATACGCGCCTATTTCTACTCCAAATCATACCACGATACCAAATTAATAACTACTTAATCAATTTAAGTAATTTATCTTTATTTTCTATACGCTATTTTCAAGCTAATAAGGTAACATTACAATGTTTCAGAAAACAAAACTCAAACTTTAGATAGGTTTATAGGTAGTATAAAAGGTAATTTTGGTTACTCTGATTCAATCCAATGGTCGCTTCTCGCTTCCAGATTTCTCAAACACCGCCTCCGAATTTTAAGGGCCTACGAGCCTGAATTCCTGGTAAATTTTGGCATCACATCTTCTGTTCCTTATTCAAGTGGACAGTTATAAAATTCTGCTACTGTGATGATACTTAAGCACTTTCTAGTACTCAAACTTTTTCTGTGATGTGTAATATCAAGCAATCCAGTTTGTTGTGGTGTCAACGCCAAAATTGCGAATCCAATCGTCACACATTCACTATTTTTCTTATCTTTATGATGATCTTTGCTTCTTATAATAACACTGTAGTCATTGCAACTAACTTAATTATAACTTCCAATTACATCCTCTTTGTGGATAATATCCTTTTAGGCATTCATATTTGCTTCTATCTCTAATTGCGATTCCAACAATGTTTATACATAATAACAAAGAATTGTTGGAATAGGTAACTATAAATGCAGTGAACTAATGGCCGTTAGCACCGACCATGTTAAGGGAGGTTTAACGATATTCAACGTTTAAAGTGACTTTAAACGTTGATTATCGTTAAACCTCCCCTAAAATGGTCGGTGCAAACGGCCATAAACGGCACATGGCTGGCTTAACAACTGCCGCCAATTCTTGTTCACGTTTTTAGAAAATGGAGTGGCGGCCTTCTGCATTCCATTGTATACTGATGCGAAAACTCTGTATCGCGGCATAATTTGGAGTAGAAATAGGCGCGTATTGTAACTTCTTCATATCCTACTATGGTATAGAGTGATGTCCATCTGTATCGCGGTATGATTTGGAGTGAAAATATACGCCTTTCACATATACAAATCATACTACGTTATAGAATGGAATCCATCTGTATAATGGTACAGAATGTAAATACGCATTCGGGACGGGGCTGGGTGTGTATACAGTGTGTCCGAAATTCGAGTCTCTACATGGGGATTTCGCTTATTATGAGAGATACAGGGTGACTCAAATTAGGAAAGTTTTATGGAATTTATTGCTCATTTATGTCCTGTTGTTAAATTTGCTTTCAAAGTTTTCTGTTTCCTAGAAATCTAAGAAAAACTGAAAATAGCCAATTGTGTTTCTTGTCAATAATTCATAAACCGTTAACTTTAGACTTTTCTAACTTTAACAATATTAAGACACTTTTTTGAGACGGATATTCTCGTGATTTGAAAACATTCCGATCGTCGTTTGTTTTCAAGTTATTAACCAAAACTTTCTTATTTCTTAGGGCGGCCATCTTCGATTTCAACAACATAATATTCTGCGAAAAAAATCCTTTAAAATGATGGATTACAAGCTATGAAAACGTTTTGCAAGTGCTTCAAAATTACAGTTGAAACCGATATTTTGCTAAGTTTGGCAACAATGCTCATAGTTATAAGAATAAAACCAAATAAGTATGATTTAATACCTAAAATCGGTATTTTTGAAGTCTTCTGGCAATTTTACTGGATAAAGAAAAAATAAGTAGGCAAGGTATTCCACATGTTTTTTTTTTTGTAATGTAAATAACATGAATTACAGCTTTTCCTCCTTTCTTCTTTCGGTTTCACGCCTCGGAAAAAGATATACCAATTTGGATATTCCAGATACAGTTATTGTTTTTGCGTGAAGGACCAGTTATAGTCCATACCAGACATTAGAGACGATCTCGCAAGCGAATACATTCACGGTGTCGTGGATTAAAAGCCACAGTGGCAATCAAGAAAACGAAAGAGCAGATACCCTTACTTGAGCGAAAGGGAAACGAATCGGCCTTGACTTTTTTGTGCCGTTGACTGTGAACCTAGAAGTCAAAAAACACACCTACAAATGTCTTAGTAAGAGATGGGAGAGACAAGACCTCAGGCACTCGAGTGCCGCTATCCGCGGCCCCCGAGTTTACTTGACAGAAAATTTTCTTCAACTGTCTCGAAACTACCTAAGGAAACTAATAGAGGTACTTACAGGGTACTGTTAGCTAAATAAGCACCTTCACACTTTGGGGTTGATAAACAACCCAACCTGCAGAGAATGCAATTAGGACGAGGAGACGACATCTGTGTTATTGCCCAGCTCTTTTGAATATAAGAGAATCTTTTATGGGAGACCAGTGGCCATCAATGGCGACAATAAGGGTAAGCGCATACTAGCCGGAGCCGAACCAGCCGCACGCACCGCTCGAATCGCATCATTTTTTTGTAAGTGCGCACACTATATAGTGGAATTTTCCTTGTCGTAGCGGAAGTGCGAGATCATTTGAGGTTAGCCAGTCGCTTTTAAATATTGGAGATACTTTTTGGCATTTTTCACAATGAGTGATAGTGAAGAAAAATTGTTGTAATTTGTATGTTGCTCGCAGATGAAGAAAAAAAAAAGAAAGAATTTATTTTGTGGCAAATCAAAAATTATTCAAAGACTGCGCTGACCCATAGACTTTCCAAGCCAGGGAAAAAGAAAACAATATTACCTTACCTAACCTATAAAATATATAAAAATTACCACCGTGCGAATCGTGCGATTCGACTGCGCGCGCTCACTAGATAGATTCGGCACATACGTCATTAGCACGAACAGCACGAACCGAAAAAAGATTCCCTGCCAAAGATCCTGATCGCATTTGCGGTACTACGGCTCGTGCGGCTCCGGATGGTTTGCGATATCTCATTGAAATCAATGTAAACAATATCTTGCTACGGCTCCTGCGCCCGGTGCGACTCGTTCGGCTCCGGCTAGTGTGCGCTTACCTTAAGAGGGTACCCCGCTACCACACTATTGATCCATATCAATACTGTCGGCTGGCTTAACGAGTAGGTAACACTCTAACGGAGGATACAATGGGCCCACTAAAGAGGCCTAAGTACAAGGCGACGCAAGTCACCCCTTCAAATATCTATCTATGGGTACAAGAATGGTTCAAAATAGTAAATCAATACCTATTATACCACTACTGAACCTGTGATTGAAACCCAACACATGCATGTAGCTATCGGCTCGGCAACACCGCTGGATGCCAATATAATAATAAAAATACTTAAATAAATAAATTATTATCACAAAGCAAAGTAGCTTCGAATGCAATAATAGTTATTTTGACCATACTTTCCTCTCAAATATCAAAAAGAGTTGCTGAAACTATAAGATCATTATAAGATGAAAAATAAATTAGTTTTTCTTTTACACAATAGGCAATGCCAAGCATCAAAAAGTTTAGTGCCTCTGTGATCTTTAGCTACAGCAAGAAAGTTTCTCAATTTTGTATAAAATTTTCTTCTCGCAACAAAATCTTTTTTTTTTTACTCAATGTTCAACAGCCATTTTCAATTCTAGTAAGTTAGTTTAAATACGAGATTTATTGTGTTCGTTCCGATAAGTGAATTTTCAAAGTCAATTTTGTGGAATACAAGTTGTGTAAAGTGAGTTGTAGTGATATTATAAAGAGCAAAAAATTGCTGATTTCCAGGAAAACTGAAACCGCGTATTTTATTGCAACACATTTAATTAACGATCCTTTAAAATAACGAAATTAAATGGAGATAAATTATTTGCCTCATAAGATCATAAAAGTTAATTAAATCTAGGTAAGTACTTTTTTTAGAGACACTAAAAGTGACGTCTTATCTTTTATAGAGCTACTTAAAGTGTTTCCGCTTTTGAAAATCCTTTTTAGTTTTAGTATTTAAAGTAATTGGTGCGTAACAAAACCTTCCTATTTTTTTAATGCTATATGAGCCACGATATATCATTTTAATTAAATAAAATTTTGCCAGGTTAAGCATTTAATGAGCTATTCAAATACTGAAATTATTGTTGCATTATATTTGAAAATTAATATTCAGTTATGGAGTGCAAAAATTTAAAATAAAAGCTGAATTTCATCCAATGCTACGTTATACATTTTAAAATTGGGCTCGAATAAATTGTCTCTCTCAGTTCACTACGCCAATGCCATGTATTATACCTGCAACACGACAGGTGAAATATATCTTACACGTTGCGCAACTAGATATAGAGACAAAAGCGCCTAATCTACCAGGGATTTGCCTAGTCGAGATATAATAATATTTTACGATGCATTAGCGATCCATCTTTGGAGAGAGATATCAAGCGGGGTCGTCGGTGCGGAATATGCAGGAGACTGCCAGCTTAATAGTTACCTATGAAACTATACTTAATCTAGACGGGTCAGAGTTGTGAATTGAGAATTAGACACCCATTTATTGGATATGTGTTTATTTGAACATATGGGTCCAAAATAAAATTTAGAGTAAGGCACTCAATTTTGCTCATTTGATGTTCACCATAATTTTTAAGATAGCTGGAAGTTTTGAGGGTTTTTTTAGGTAGTGTTAGCATTATTTAGAAAACTGAATTATTTAGTTATAAAACCTTTATAAAGGAGGATTTTCTAATTATGACCGTTCTTGTAGAAAAAATATTAATTTGCTGTCAAAGTAGGCTATCTTCTATCTTGCTCCAGTTTCCTTTACTACATATGGTTGGCGTTTCTGCTGCCTCTTCTTCTTTCTCCCTGGCTTCCACTCAATGATTTGTTTGGGTATCGTATCTTTTCAATTTTTTTGAATTAATTATAAATAATTTTTATTAAAAAAGTTCCCAAAAGGGTGGCTCAAAAAGTACTGTGTGCAACACGGTCGCAAAGCGATTTCGACTCGAGTGATATTTGCCCTCGCTTCGCTCGGGCCGATAACTCCACACTCGTCGGAATCGTCTCCTTTCCGCCCTTGATGTACTATTTTCCACCCGTTAAGCGATTATTCCAAGTATGTTTTTAAAAAGAGAATGAGTCGCGTAAAAATTCCAAAATGAGTGATATAACCTCATATCCGATGAAGTTGCATGAGAGTGATCTCTTCATTTCTGTAGCATAAGCTCTACTGTGAGATGGAATCATATGGAAAAATATTTAAAATATTGCCAACTAGCTACTTAGGAAAGGAGGACCCGGTATTCAACTTAATTTAATTGCCGATTCGATCGGATATTTATTGCAATTCAGCAATAAATTTATATAAATAGTGGGCCAAGCCGAGCAGCAGACAGACTTGAAACAGTGCAAGTACTGCCACCTTGGGAAAGCCCCTCTAGGTGAGGATCAGTGACGACGAACATTCTACGTAGCATTTGCATCAAACAGACATTCTTCTTAGCGAATATACACCTTTTTATATAAAAACAGAGCGAATTTCTCTCCATCTATCCACCCTACACCCCCCGTCATAAAGAAGCTGTGACATATGGTGGAGGTGCAGTCTCGAAACCGACGCCCAAGAACCGACGCCGTAAGGCGCCTTTGAAGCAAGCCAACGCCCAAACACGCCACGACGCGGTACGTCGACAACAGAGAAATTCACGACACCGTGGCGAACACACTCAAGCGAAATTTACGACATGGTGGCGAAGGCGATTTTCTTCTAAAGCAGAAATATTTGAACAGCTTGCCAGATGCGATATAGATGTCAGATAAGCGAGCATACAACTTGAGGCCAAAAAACGCAGCAGCTACAACACCAAAAGAAAAGAAAGAAAGGATTTGAATACTCGTTTTCTCAGTCAAGAAGGGAAGAAGGCCACTTCAAAGATCTCCACCAGGGTCAACCTGTATCAGTTTAGAACAAATTGAAAGTGAGATAGAGAACCAAGTGAATGATCAAACAGGCTACGAAGAAGACAGTGTTTTTGGTAGCCCACCAGACCTTACCCTTCAAGAAGCACCAAAACACAGGCAACCATCAAAAGAGAAAGTAGAACAACCTGGTATAATGGCGAACACCACAATAACTGACGCTATGACAGCGGAGAAACAGGCAAAGTTGCCTCAGTTTATCAGCCCTCAAACCTTCCAGCCGTGTAAAACCAGCGCGATCAAGTTCCGAAGAACATAATATGACAGATCAGCGATAGCAAATGGATGGGACGAAAAGCTGAAAATTGTTTATTTTGAAACATATTTGGATGGAGCCGCAAACCTGTGGTTTCAGGAATATAAGCGCGACCACAAAAACAACAGCTGGAAAGACATTGTCAAAGATTTTTCAGAGGAATTTGAAGATACAGATTACCAAAGGGCACTCAAGAAAAAAGTCGAAAACAGAAAACAAGGTCAAGATGAATCAGTCAAGGAATACTTGTACGATTTACAAGTATTATACCACGATTACACACATACCCTTGATATACAAAAATTTGTAAGGATTTTTAGCGAAGGGTTGACGGAGGCAAATCATTACAATTACTACTGGTTAACAAACCCGCCGAAGAAGCCACCAGCATCACTTATACAATTAAAAGAAATAGCAGACACGATAGACAAAGCTCCGAAGAAAGGTGCAACGCAAGATACCCAATTTACCAGCCATACGAAAAGAAATACAATCCCAGACACAGAACTAAAGATATTTCATTGTTGTGGAAAAAGAGGACATGTAATGGCCACCTGCAGGATCCGAATGCAAGGAGAACACACATGCACAATAGTACCAATAACCCTGTACAACCCGACTACAAAACCCAAACGAGAAGGGATGGCAAAATTGAAAGCCCCTGCCATCTTTACCCTGGGGAAGAACAATAACATAGGAATCTTGCACGTCACAATTAGATTAAATAATAAGTACATGTCAGCAATCGTGGATACAGGAGCACAAGATAGCGTTCTACAAAGAAGTCTAATCAAAGAGGAACTAACAAGAAATGATAACACGGTTCTAGTCACTGCAGGAGGACACCAGATAAAAGTTTTGGGAGACATTGAAGTTCCGATAGAAATACCAGGGAGTCAAAAATGGAAGGGCAGACTAAACACAAAAGTGATCATAGATCATAGATCTCCCACGGAAAAAACTGATTCTGAATGGTCAGCATGAAATACCCCTAAGACAAATGAATAATGAAAAAATCAAAATGTCAGGTCTGGTCACCACAAAACAGCCGACTACAACGAGAGAGCTTAGACTAGATACTTCAAGAGGTGAACAAGAGATTAACAAGTTTGTAAGAGAGCACATTCACATAAAGGTCATAAAGGATGACCAGGTTAACGGTCTCCTGAAAGAAGAATATGGAAACATAGACGTCCTAACGAACGACGCCGTTTTAGTAGTGAGAGTAACCCAAAACTACAAATCGAAAAAACCAGTTTTCAGAAAATATAGGCATATGATTCCAAAAAAACACAGAGAAACGGACCATTAGGGAGCTATCTATGTCAAAATAAGGAAAAAAATCAGTCATTTTTCTATTCACAAGAGAACCAATGAAGGAGAAGCCAAGTCCAAGAAACATGTATAAATGTCCTACAGCACTGAGGAACAATATCTCAAAAAATAAATCCATCAAAAAATTAGTCATCCAAAGACAAGGATGGGGATTAGAAAAAGAATGGGCAAGATTTAAAAGATGATATATTTTCTATTTGAAGATGCAGGGGTCCAAATTCATATTTATAGGGAAAAACCTGGGTATAAAGCTAAAGAAGAAAAGCAGGAAGAAGAAATCAGGCATCTGATGCAAATCGGCACAGGAACTAAGAAAGGGGCATATGAATTGGGTACAAAAAAAGATTACACGGTGTCTTAGAATGAGTTAAAAACACTAGAATTAGATATTATGGGCAAACCTAGTGAGACTAAAGATAATACTAAGTATACATGCAAATATAACTTAGACTGGTTAGCAAAAAATAATCTTGAACTAAAAACGCACATTCACACCAACGAAGGTAGCCTCATTTTAAAAGTACAATGAAACACAAGTAACCCAGTAGCTATATACGCCGGAACCACAATGGGATTTTCGGCAGAAACAGCAGAGACAAATCTTTCACACAATTTCATGTTACAAGCAGAAAAAGACGAAGAGACCGAAGAAGTAACAATGGAAGATAATAAGTTAGACAGCATCACAAACGAGAAGAACAAGCATGAACTCAAAGAACTCTTTCTGGAATGCAACGACGTTTTCGCAGAATCTACAAAACATATGGGAAAGACAAACTTAACAGAAAACATAATAGACGTCGGCGAGGCTCGTCCAATAAAAAGCCGCCCGTACAGAGTGTCACAAAAAGAAGGACAGATTGTTGACGACCAAACCCAGGAAATGCTCGACAGCGAAGTAATTCGGCCTTGCCACTCTTCATGGGCTAGCCCGGTAGTGCTAGTTGAGAAAAAAGATGGAAAACAAGATTTTGTTTAGACTACAGAAAGGTTAACACAGTAACAAAAAAATCAACATACCCACTACCGCAGATCGATGACATTTTGTCATACTTGGGCAATGCTAGATGGTTCAGCACACTCAATATGTTTTCCGGATATTGGCAAGTTCCAGTCGAAGAGAAGTCCAAGCAATACACTGCCTTCGTGGCGCAAGGACATGGGACTTACGAATTTAATGTTTTAAGTTTTGGATTATGCAATGCTCCAGCCACTTTCCAAGAACTAGCTGACCAAGTTTTTTGGGATATGAAATGGAAGGAAGTGCTAATCTACCATGACGACATCATTATAATCTCACAAACATTCGAAGAACACTTGAGCAAACTAAAGAAAGTTTTTGAGCGATTGCGACAAGCTAACCCTACTGTAAAACCAAGCAAATGCGAATATTTGAAAAAAGAAATCAAAATACTAGGATTCAAAGTAAAGGAGCAAGGCATATTACCAGAAGAAGAAAAAATGATTTGCATAAAAGGGTTCCCGACGCCAAAGAAAATTAAAGATGTACAGAGCTTTCTAGAATTATGTAAGTAATTTTTATAGAAAATTTATACATAACTTTACATCTACATAGGGTTCAAATTCCGCACCTGTGCTAAAGCATTTCAATCCAAATAAAGATACCATTTTGCACACCGACGCATCAACATGTGGAATTGGAACAGTACTTTTACAAGAAGACGACAAGGGAGAAGCACATCCAATAGCCTACATAAGCAGAAGTCTTTCAAATAGCGAAAAAAACTATTCAATTAGTGAATTAGAACTCTTAGGCGTAGTGTGGGCATTGAGCTATCTGAGACACTTAATTTACGGACGACCAGTAAAAATCGTCACTGACCACCATGCTCTTTGCTAGGCAGACGAATTCAAGAATGAACTTCCTAAGTTCATAGTTAACAATATTTTATCCGGATATCTATTGAAGTAAGTATTAAACATACCAAAATTTTATTAAAACATATACATATTTAATGTCAGCAATGATATTATCAAATTTTATCATATTCATAGTAGCTGAAACATTATATGACAAATCTACGTGTTTACTTCTGTTTTATTCCAAAAGTTAGGCAAAGTAGTAGTGCTCATGGGTTTAATATTATGTAGTTAGGTAGTGAAAACTTTAGAGCGGAAATGTACTTAGTAAGGGGAGACTTATCGGGTCGGTAAAGTGGAATTGGGTTTTTTTACGAGCTATGGGGAGTCGTATAAACTTTTGCTGTGGGAATTTTTTTTATTAGACATGAAACTTTGATTAACTGAACATAGTGGCTAACTTTTGAACCTTAAGTTGCTTCAATGTCTGCATCTGGGGAACAATTATTATATCACAAAAAAAAAATGAAAATAATAAATATGAAGCTATAATTACTGTGGAGGTCTCCTTAATCTTCTAATCCAATTCCACAATCATCCGCCACGTAGAAACGGTAGTATTACAAACTATACTAAACTCGTGCGCTCAAAACCGCTGCTAAAACGATTTTCTAAGACTTTTAAAGCAGGAATTGTACCTAAGCGGTTTTACTAAAAACGTTATTAACAAGTCCCTAAGGCGGTTAAGTGTAGAAAACGGCATTAACTATTTACACTTACTTGGCACTTCGCTAACTCCGTATTTGGAATTTATTTTACTTTCTATGTGATTTTTTCTTTTTAAACATGTCTTGTTTTTTTTTTTAGAAATATTTTGAATTTTTTATGTTTGGTGCATCAAGATATAAAAATCTGGAATACAATTTTTAAAAATCAGAAAAAGATTGATGTGCCTTCTGACGTATGCAAGCTGATTAAAATTGTAATAAAATTTCCCCTTAACTGTCCAGCATATAGGAAACAAAAATGCAGAAAAAAAAACTTCATAAAATACACCGATATTTTCCTTGTTATAAAATCCAGCCAAGCGCACAGGCACATAGCGAAGCTATCCCTCCGTATTCCTTACATAAAAGAAAAACTTCTAAGAGGAAAGAAAATTATTTAGAAGAGGGTCTTTATTGAAAATCAGCCAGAGTCTATCAATGGGATCCCATTTTATAAAGCGCGGGCTTTGCGTGTCCAACGATTTCCCAGCCGGCGGTTGACCATCAAGTTGACAGGGATTACACGTTAAACCGCCATAGACCCCAGGGATTTATTAAAACCGTCGACGTGCGGTTGGTTGGAGCGAATATTATTGTTACTTTTTAGAACATGAAATAGTGTACCTTGAATTTTATTTATCCGAATTATCTAGCAACAGTCATTTGTCATTGTATTTATTTCATGGATAGGTATTCAATGTTTTGAAAGTGAAAAACTGTCTACGTCGTCAAGCTCATGAAATCCCAATTGCCATTTTATGCCTTATGGTTACAATCGTTTCTCTTATCAAAAACGAGAAATATCAACAAATAACAACAAAACTTAAACTTGGAAGTATTTTTTCTTGGTGCTGTTTGCCAGATATTCCAATTCTGGTTTATACCCATCATTGAGCTCAATCTTTTAGGATACGACTTTCCGGTATTTATAATGAAGACAGAAGTTGCATCTGACATTTTAGAGTTTCTGGTTCAAACCGCCACCGATGTGGATTTTCAAGTAAAAATTGATTAAATCGAATCCAAACATTCCCCAAAACAAAATTATTCTAATAGAAAATGGGCCTGGGTATCATCAGAAGGTATAACAAAAAATTTGATAGATTACTAAGTAAGTTGGTGTCCAATCAGTATCCAATGAATGAAATATATTTCAGCCCTGATGAAGCCATAAACATTTGGTAGAAACATTGGTAAAGACTTAACATGCCTTTTAGATAGATAACTTTCTATAGGAAAGTAATTACATCTTCTTTAGGTTTGAAGAAAAACAATCTTGAAAAAAAAAAAATTCTTTATTTATGTACTACCGGTTTCGAAGCTTCAACGCTTCATCTTCAGGTATAAAAAAGACTAAAATTGAAAAAATACCACAATGAGCACCAGTTGTATTATTTTCGTTGAATCAATCAACCTCTAAACTTGGTTATATTAGTCTTAATATCTAAAAACTGTAACTTACATATTTAATAATAATGAGAGTTGTCAAAATCAGGTCGATTCGGAGGAACAATACCTGGGCATTAGGCAAAATTGTCAATAAGGGATGTTACCCTTTTGAGTGTTATACTCATGTCCAAAAACAGGAAGGTCGGTTGATATTTTTAGTCTGAAAAAATTCCAGGAAAATTATTGAAATTTATTAGCAGTAGAAATTCGATAAGTTTACAAAGGGTTGGAAGTTTTTTATTAATACGGAAAAAATTCCATTATGTGAAAAATACCTTTATTTGTCAAAATGGTGTCTCTTCAGAACATGTTTTTTTCTTTCTTTTTGTTTTTTGGCTTCTTGGGATTTCTTGTTGTGTAAATATTAGTGTATATAGACGAAAAACAATGACATATATACTTTTAAAAAAACGATACTAGAAATAATTAATTTTAAAAAGGTGTAAAAGGTGTAAAAGGACAAATTCACATTTTTTGGACGATGATACAACATTGACAGTACTGATAGGACTTTTTTTAAAATATTATTTATTTATATTATTATATTTGTTGGTTCAGGTCACGTGCTCTTTTTTGGAGTGAAAGCACTACGTATGTGTGGCGACCTCTATTAATTATTTGAAAAAATGTTTAACCCAATATGACAACTATGTTTATCTTGTACGGTTTCATCTTCTTTATTAATATCCTAAGTATTTTGATTCTAATCATAGGTCTGTATTCGACGTCATGGAAATCTGTGAATAAATTGTTCTTTGTTATTATTAGATGTATAGATGGCGTAAGGTGTGTTGCGTGTGGCTTTATAAGTATTTAAGATTATGCTAAGAATAAGAGTTGTATAGTAGTTGAAATTAATAATAGAATGGAAAATAAACGTGTTTATAGTAATCGGTGATGTTTCCCTGAATAATACGTCTAACCAGTACAAAACACTCAACGATGATGGTAAATTGATTAAAACAACAAAACTGGTGCGACAAAGCCTAACTCCTAATCAAGAGTGCGCAAAGAAGAATTTCGCTCACTCACTAGATGAGGCGAAGAGTTCCCAGAAGCCAGGAAGGAAGTAGTAAAAAAAAAGAATCGGAATGACGGATAGGCTAAGAACTGAAACACGGGAATTGATGAAGCAAAGTAGAAGTCTTCTTGGCGATGGGAAACCAGATACAACGATAAATCAATGAAGTAGTACCTAGCGACAAGACATCTTAAAGAAGATATGAGAAGAAACAGTGATGCCATGATAAGAATGATCATAGAAGAGAATGAAGGTTTGAAGTGACCAACAAAAACATACGCGATAATAGGTACCAACAAAAACATGCACATGAAAATTAAAGATGAAGCAGAAGAAATGGACTATAACAAATTCCAGATATCGTAGAATTTGAGTTCGAGAAGGGAGTTAACGATCTGAAAACACTAAATCACCTGGAGAAAATGGGTGCGGAAATGTCAGAGAAATGGAATAATGGCCTCGAAGCCCTGCACTCCAAAAAGGGTGACAAGACTGACATCACAAAAAATACCATCCCATTTCGTCATTATCCCAAATATACAACGTGTACAAGAAAATCATCATCAAATATTTATCACTTTGGGTGGACAGTAACCAACCCGTTTGCGTAATTGCTATCTGTACGATTATGCAGAACCGATCTGCTCTATAAAACAGTAGGTTTTGCAATACGAAACCCCGCGTTGCTTAACATTCCTAACTATACTAATGTACAGCGCGCGTCAGCTCTACATCGTGGTATAGGTAGTAAATGCCTTAACACGCTTGCCTACCTACTCTCAATATACTCGAGCACAGATCGCGATGTGCATTTCCCTTTTCTTACGTGACTTATTTTCTTCTTATGCGAACGCCCATTTGCACTTTAGTAAGCAACGAATGGGTTGTCTACGCTGTCATTCCTTTTGATACGCTGTTGTTTTTATGCATGTTATTAAAATGGCTGATTATCCATATATTATTAAAGAATACATAGAGTCCGAGGATGTACTGCAAAACTGCGTTTATAAAGATGTGAGTAATTATTCTTTAACCATACGCACCAAGAAGAAATGTGATGAAGGAGAATTATCTGACAGCGAGTGGTGTAAAATTTGGATTAATAGATACAATTCCATTCATTAACCCGTTTACAAGGCTGGGTTCCGCAATGATTTTAGTACTGACCTAATTTTTACCAGCTACTCATCATGAACAATTTCATAGAAAAGTTCAGATAGTACTATTATCTCCTCTACCACGCTCTCGTGAATAAGGTATGACAAAATATTCAATAGGATTCAGCTATAAAAAAAGCGATGAAGAAGTCTCCATTTGGAAAGAGGACACCATTCCAATTCCAATCAGGAGAGGAGTCAACAGGGAGATCTGATATCATACTGGATTCTCGAATTCATGGATCCTAAAGGACCAAAAGATTATCTGAGAAACAGAGTTTTCATCCAGATAATTATATACTGTGGCCAGACTTCGACATTTAAGCCTCAGAGGCCCAGAGGATCATGAAACGAAACTCCATTTCAATTTTAGAGGACTCCTTCCAAGTCAGAAAGTTCACAGGTGGAACTCAGAAATAATACAATAGAGACCATATGCTAGGCGCCGATCGAGAAACAGACCATAGATGAGATTGATCGACGACTTCATTATAACCACTGGAGACAGGTGGCTCAAAATAGAGTTCGCTGACAAGAAATGGAAGTAGGCCTATATCCAAAAATGGATGATAACAATCTGAAGTTAAAGTTGCACGTATTTTCGCATATTTGAATTATTTTCTACCGCCTTCCACCAATTTTCAGTGTGGAAAGAACACCTTTACGTATGTGGTAGGTAACGAGTGAAAACCAAGCCGTTGATTCCATCACTTGTAACCCCTTTTATTAATGAATTAACCAGAGGCCCATAATATGCTCGGTTTGCTCAGCGAAAAAATTATAGGTGTGGGTTGAATAGTTTAATCAGTACAGAATGGCAAGGGAGTCACTGAATTCCAAAAAAAAAAAATTATATAATTGCATAAAATAAGGAAGTGTGAGAATTCAGAAACACACCTAGAAAATAATCAGCAAAGGGTAATAGGTAATTCTTAAAAATAAATAAATAATCCACATAACTCAACTCTCGACCTATAGGTAAACCAATAAAACAATTAAGTGAAATTTCGAATTAAAATAGTGTATATTTCACAGTCAGTAAACAATTCAGTATTGAATTTTTCCAAAATATAAAATCAATTATTGTTGGTAAGACACCTTAGACCAAATCAAAATAAAAGAGGTTAACTTTTAATCGGATTAGTCAAGCTCAAAAAAAAATAAAAATTAATAGTATAATAACAAATTGCACCTCAATATACTTGCCTTAAAAGTTCATTAACAGTCGCTGACCATATCCCAAAAAAATAAATGATTGAAAAATGCATTGATAAATATGGTCAGCCTCTGCAAAAAAAAAACCAATTCAATAAAATCAAATTGCACCTGAAAGAAATCGAAAATTGGGCTATATGTATAACCGTCAAATGGTCTGGAGATTTTCTAGAAATCCTCAAATATATAAGTCGTAGGACCCAGGGACAAAAATTGATCAATTTTATTTATTATATTCTTCAATATATATAAGTTTAATAGTTTAAATTTAAAGCATGTTGTCCAACCTTGACCTCAGTTCAAATTAATAAGAAAAGATAAAATGTAAGGCAATATTTAAATATAACGGTACTGAAAGTTAGGTAAAAACTAATCTATAGTAAATACGGCAAATCAAAAATTGAGAGAAAATAATTAAAGTTCACTAAAGTGTCAAGAATAGCATAATTGAAACTTTAAAAATTTGAAGGTAATATTGGTGAAAATTCAATCAATTAATTATGTGAATTGACTATAGAACAGAATTTAGAAGAAAAATATATAAAAGTTATTAACGAGACTATACAAGCCTCAATTCCAACAGGAAGGTAGATTACGGTAGTCAGTAGCCATCCAGTCTTTGGTCACTGGATGAGGGAAGTTGCACTGGAAGTCGTAGATTCTAGCCTGGAAGATAGAGGCTAGAAGTTCAGTTTTCTTCGTCAAAGGTAGAGGTACAGGAATCGACACGTGAAAGACTCAAGAGCTCTATGCCCAGAGATGGGGCTTGTTGAAAATGGATCCCTTGAGAAAAACGGCTTCTCGGAAAATACAGGTCCCCGGTAAAAATAGGCCCACGGAAGAAATAAGCCCATGGTAGAAATAGTCCCTCGGAAAAATCCTAGATAATAGAGGCATTCTATGAACAACCATTACTTTAAAAAAAAAATTAAAGAAACTTACCATGTGGGTTTCGAAATTCAAACTTGAATAAAACGGTAATCTCAAGACTTTTGACTTAAATTTTCTCGGTAATCATTGGACTATTGCCTTACGCAACGTTATTTCGTTTAGATAATGCCTGAAGGCCGATAAGATACTTTTTCTATGAGAGCGGTAATCGATAATTAATTTCGGAAGATGACTGGCCCCCGAAGCCACAGTCGAGCTCCAAGAGCAACGGCCAGATAAGAAAAGGGACTCTCCAATTTTCGCTTTCAGAATAAATAGAAATCACTTGACATTTTTGAAGGAAAACACTGTCAACCTGTCGACCCTAACCTAATTATATAAAATTTAAAATGTAAAAATTATTTATATTAAAAAAAAGCAAGTGACATTTGCAATGTTACACACTAATGTGAATACCTACTGGAAACCAGACTACCCTGTATCGATGTAAGTTAAATTTTACTCGCACACAAATGCACGAGCACCAGTTAGAGGTCGACGGTATTGATGAGGCGATTTGGGCGCAGACACACATATTACGCTACTTTGTGCTTAATCAGCTAGACTATGACTGGTCTTTTATTATTTTATAAATGTTGAATGAAAAAAGGATAAAATCATGACAAACAAGAGATGATAATATTAACGCTGATCATTAAAATTAAATACTAAAGAATATCACATTTCAAGATCTCATAATCCATCTTGCAGACACATCCACACTGCAATTATGGGTAGACCTTAAGCCCGTTTGCATTTCGAGCGCGATACTCTTCTAATACCACCCAGGGAATCCAACTAATCTTGCTTTCCTGGATTAATGCGAAAGGGATATAATAATACCGAGCGTTGCTTAGCAACGCCATCTATGCAAACACCACCTGGGTCTTTTACACTCGCCGATAAATGCACCTGGGGGCCCGAAAACTAAGAATCGTTTTATTTCCATAACTTTTATAAGCATAGTGTTCTCGATATTGGAAGAAAATTATTTATAGAACAAACAAAACGAAATAGGTGGATTTGAAAAGAAATGGAATCCGAATAGAAAGATAGATATTTAAATTGAGTTTCTCATTGAATAATATTTATTTGCAAAGTATAATTCAATAGGTCTGATACTTAGTCCATATCGATGCAAATAACGCCGTGTTGAATTTCAAGAAATGTTCCTGATGTTGAAAAATTTACTGCTTGGTTTAGACCCAGCATTGAGCTCAATCTTTTAAGATATGATTTACCGGTACTTATCACGAAGTCGAGGTGGCCCGTTTTTCTTCGCTCTTAAGGTTATCCAGCAATTATCGGTCGACTATCTTTCATTCCTTTTGATACTGCTGGTGAATATTGAGTTGCATTGAATCTTTCCAAGAATATTTTTTTTCGTTCAGTTGCATCTTGGAGATAGGAATGAGAAATTTCTTTACCACTTGAATTCGATGAAATTTTGTTCTGTAGTTATGGCTTGCCCTTGCAGTCAATCAGTAGTTTATTGGTTTCTATCGCTTTCTAAACTAGTCTCCACTAGAAAGATTTTTCGCTGGAAAAAAGCAAGCCAGGCTTGACGAAAAAACTTTCATTTCTCGTGTGAATTCCGAGAACGACTAGCAGGCAATAATATACTCCAGTCAATAATTAATATTCGTAAAATTGTTGAACTTCTCGTTTAGTCCCTAATCTTAAGGCAGCCAAAACTAGAACTGATAGAAAATAATTTCTGTCCCGAAATAAACGTCAACCAAACTAATGGAAATTGAAATTTAATTCGATATCTATTCTGATATAACAATCTATTTATTGTCGAAATACACGAAATATTGTAATTAATATTGACGTTATGGTAGGATTTTACATTAACATTAATACAATAAACTATGATGTATGTTATTTCGGACAACAAACACGGATATTCAAAGTTGTTTGGTTGGATAACACAGTTTAATATAAATTAAAGATAAAATATCCGAAACATTGTTTTATGAAAATAACAAATTTAATTGCAATGGAATTTAGTTGTCATCCCACTTTTAATACCCCAAAGCATTCTAAAAAACTAATTCCGCATTTCGAATACTCTATGTGAAAAATAGAACATTTTTCCCAAATGGATCCACTTGGAAGGATTTGTTACTTATTTTGAACTCTGCACCATTATCGCCCTGTATTTTCCGCCATATAGCACCCTTCACCCGTTAACTCATGCGTTAATTTTGCAAACCTCATTCAAGGCAATAATATTTCCTTTGAAATAGTGATTGTCCGATAGGTGTTGTATAGTATGCTGAAGGAGCCAATACATTTTGTGAGAGAAATTTTTCCTGACATCAGTGACATCAGCTTTTCAAGGAAACAACCAAATTTTGTATTAATTAACCCTTCATTTAATTAGCTACCCAAGCGCAATAGCCCATGAAATTTGAATGGCTAAAACCTATTATGTAAAAAAAAAAATTGTAATAATTATCCAAATCATTATCAATGCCCGAACTCTAAAATTATTTTGAAATAATTGGAATTACAGCACGCAAAATAATTAATTATTGACCAAATAATTGATGACCTATATATTAATTCAAAAAAAGAATATATTTCCATGGATAACGACCGTTGATAATTGATAGTGTTTGAATAATTACTTTTTTTTTAGAATTCATAATAGGTATGTATATTATATTTATAGTTTTTATTAAAGCCCGAAAGCGAGTTGGTTTTGTAAAAGAGTTAAAAAAATAAAATAAATAACTTGACCATTTTCCAATTATTCAAACAACACACTAACTGCCCAAACCCACATCCTGATAAGTGAAATATGAATTACTGAGATCAGCCGAAGAGACGGCTCCATAGCTGCCATTTTCAAAAAGGAAAAAAAGGCTCAACGTGGAAAATTCAGAGGAATATCATTACTTTCTGTTGCGGGAAAGATACTTGCCGGGATATTATCAAACCGTCTAATCCCAACTGCCAAGCAGAACCTCCCAGAGACACAAGGTGGGCTTCGGACCAGACCGAGGTACAGCTGACCTGATTTTCAGTGCAAGAAAAATGCAATCCAGAGAACGAAATCGACCTCTATACGTGGCCTTCATGGATTTAGTAAAAGCATTTGATTCGGTCAACAGAGAAGCTCTTTGGAAGATATTGGTAGAGGCTGGGTGTCCGCAAAAGTACATCCAGATACTTCGCCTGCTGTATGATAATATAGATGCAATCGTCTTTAGCAACAATGGACAAGGAGGGTCTTTTTAAATAACAACAGACGACAAACAGGGCTGTGTTATTGTACCCACTTTATTTTCTCTATTCATAGGATTCATACTCCATCCTGTTGAGGGTCACCTGCCGTCAGGAATGGAAATTCTTCACAGACTTGATGGCGGTTTATTCAACCTCAACAGATTACGAGCCAAGACGAAAGTATCGACGACGTCGATAATTGAACTTCAACCCAGAAGTCAACTTTAACAAGACGCAGATTCTGCACCAACCCGCACCGCATACTAATCCCCCAAGCCCCAGACATATAACTTATAAATGAACATTCTTTGCAGAACGTGGATCTACTCATACCTTGGGAGCCATCTGTCAGCGAAAGCAACCATTGACGCTGAAATCCAACATCGACAGATTCTCTAAAGTAAAATGAAAGAGGGAAAATGAAATCAGGGAGGTCAACAAAAACGCTACAAGGATGTTCTCAGGAAGAATATGGTAGAGTGCCGCATCGATACCAGCAACTGGGAGACGATGGCAAATGATAGGCCCTCATGGCGTCCAGTAGTCCACAGCGAACCACAAACTTTGGAAAAACAGCGACTCAGACACATGACCGAAAAAAGGGGCCGCGGGAAGGAGCAAGAAAACAGTGGAAGAGACAATGCTGCCAGAGGCTGGATGTGCCAAAACTGTGGAAGACTGTGCGGCTCCAGAATTGGTTTGTATAGCCATCAGAAAATGCACAATCAACGACAATAAGAATAGGATAGAAGATACTCTCTTGGTATAGCTGGTATTAAATTGATAAAGAAGTCATTATTTGAATTAAGCCCTGAGTTGAATAATAGCTTTTGAAATAAATAAATATGTCATCAAATTAATCCCATGGTTGTCATATTAATCTTTTTAAACAAAATACGAAATCGTGCAAAAGTGATAAAATTTATATGGGAAAATGAGAAGCTGACTGAATTCGATAGGCTACGTTTATACTTGGAAATTTTACTAGCGGAAAGTACTTGCCGCCACTGAACTTGTCATGTGTGAACCACAGGAAAGTGCACTTGCCGCTACGCCGAATTTCTGCTTGTACTTTCCGTGTGTTAACGGGTCACAAAAACAGGCGTCCACGTTTATGTATAAATACTGCTGTAGCATTTTCAATTTCTTGGCTAATATGCTACTTTGTTTTGCTCTAGTGGATATGATTCCATATAGAACTATAAAGAAATAAATGAATAAACGACTATCTTTTCTGTGTCCAGATTTTATTACCTTGAGCACTGCCTTCTTCTAAAAGTTTTTTGGTTCAGGTTTGCAATTGTAGTTAATTGATCTAGGAAGGTTTGATTTAGTACAGCAGGGCCGCTGTTATTGGTTAGAATCTTATAAAAGGAGAGAGTATCATCATCTCTAGTTGGCAAATCCAATCAAATAATCTGAAGTTATGATAGTTGTTGTTGTTTACTCTTTTCGATATTTCAGTTTCATGGTACATCTGTCATTGAACAGCTGTCTTGTCTAGGCGTTTTCTTTAGACCTGTTCCACTTTTTGATATAGGTTCTATAGGCAATTTTCAACATTCACCGGTTATCTGGAGTCATTTATACACAACCCACCTTTTCAGTTCGTATTTTTGGGGTGAAACTTAACACGCCCTTTTCTATAATTTTCATCAATGTCAAAATTAGAAGTCTGAGAAATGGAAGCCCTCTTTCCAAATCTAAAAGGAAGAATTTGCCCTTTTGATTTGAGACCTCATGCTGCGAGGTCCGGTTTTGGTTTTAATTATTTTTGGGCAAGACTTTTTGGAAGTTTGTGCCAGGGAACTCAAGTTAGACTAATTTCTTGTTGATCATTCTCTAGAGTTGTCCCTTGGTCATTTTGGATTTTGTTTCGGTAAGTTTTGAGATTTTCTTCAGGATTATTAACCTACAACACGTGTTTCATTTCTTCAATAGGATCGTTCCGAGCAGCTTTTGGAAATTTAAGACTTCACTTTTGGTCTAGACAGTCTAGAGCATCCCTCAGTTAGAGGTAAGATTATTTCTAATGTTCGGGGCTCGATCTGTTTTTTTATACGTACATCGTTATAGGGTCCTAGGCTGCAATTAGAGGGTCCTAGGCCGTAATTAGAAGGTCCTAGGCTGCAATTAGAAAGTCCTAGGCAGTAATTAGAAGATCCTAGGCTGTACCTAGAGAGATTCTAGGCTGGATCTGGTACTGAATAATGTTCACGTTTTAATTGGAAAAGTTTAAAACGGTGGGCACTGAAAACAACCTGACATCATCCTTGTTGAAATGCCTTCCAAAATCAACTACAAGACACCTTTGTGGCATTTTTAATTAGAAAAAAGCATTATAAACTCAATAAAATAAAAAAATAAATAGGGTTTAGTCACAAAACAACCACACAATGCACTTTAAAAAGCTTTACATTCTGTACTGTCATATACGGAATAATGAACTTCCGCCCCGACCGCCATTTTGGAATAGTTTTGACAGGTCGTTGGAATGCCTAATTAGCCATAGCCTATTTTCTATTTTCCAAAAAAGGTAAGAGTATTTTGGTCATGATTCTATAACGTCCTACAAAAGACACAACACAAGTATAAACATAAAAACAGAATAAACAACAAACTGTCAACTTTCCTAAACTATTGCGCATGCGTTTGTTTTGGACCGATGCAAAATCTCGTTTCAAAATATTTTCGAACAGTTTTGTTATGACGTCATTAGTTCAACGCGAAAATGTTTTGAATTAGGTTCAACCTGGTTTAACCAATTTAAGCGAGAAAAAACACCTAAAATTAAAGAAAAATATTTCTAAGACATACGTTCAAGAAACCATAGCAATCTTTGTTTGTTTTTTTTTTTTGAAGACCCGATACCTTGTCCACTACCCTATTGAGCAAATCATTTATTCTTGTATATTACCTATCTATTACATCTCAATTGTAATTCTCAAAGCTTTATTGTGTTTCTTATGCGGAGTGTCTAATTCTGAGTTGTTCATAAGGAATAGTAATATGGAACAGAAATAAAAATGAGGTGCGATGATTGTTTTGTACACTGTCAATTTAGTCCAACTACTCAAGTGTTCATCAGAGAATGTTAAATTTTGATTTATTATGCAACCCGAATATTTAAATTGAACTACCCTATCTATGATTGTATCACTAATTTTAACAGTATGAAGGTTATCTATGTTACTCTTATTTTTTATGACTATCATTTTAATTTTAGTTACATTTAGTTGGAGACAATTGTTATTTAGCCATATTCAAGTAAATTATTAAGCTCATAATTAAGTGCTTCTGTTATTTCATATAGATTATCACCAATCACATATATTATGGTGTCATGTGCAAATAGCTGGATTTAACAGTTTTTGATTACTTTAACAATGTCATTAATATACAGAATGAGAAGTACAGTTCCCAATACTGTTCCTTGTAGAACACCGTACACCGATGATAATGAGGTTGGAACATTTCCATATTTCGTCACTTGTGATCGTTCACTAAGTTATGTCTTAAACCATTTCAGAATGACCTGACCAAAGCCATATTTTTCCCTTTTGAGCAAAAGTAATTGTCTATTTATGGTTTCGAATGCTCGTCTGAGATCCAGAAATACCACACCAATCATTCCAGTCTAGTAACACACTTTGTAGAGCATGAATTGTGTCTCTTGAAACCTGCTTGATAGTCACCAATGATTTTATTCTTTTCAATGAAGTCTACTACTTGAGCTTTAACACACATCACTAGCAATTTTTCATATAGAGGAACTATATTTATTGGTCCAAACTCCTCACTTTATGTGGTAGCTGTCTTTTTGGTATTGGGACAATCGTGCTTAATTTCCATTCCGATGGAAAGGTCCCTTTTTTTAAACTTGTGTTGACCAAATTTAGTATTTCATCACCAATTGTTTGGAACGCTTCTTTGGGTATTTTACCAGTTACTTCATCTATATTGCTTTCTTTATTTTGCATTGATTGTATTTTAGCTTTTAGATCTGACATATCCAGTCTGCCAAATGTTTCCATTTTATACTCAGTTTGTATAAGCTCTATACTTTCAAGGTGTGTTTACAATATTTTCAGTAATTTCTTTAATACTGATTAAAAAAAATTACTAAAATTTTCATTAATTTCTGTTCCTGTCACTATCCTATTGCTGAATATTATTTCACTTTTCAAGCCTTCATGTGCCTTATTGTTAACAATTCGTTTTAGGGTCTTCCACATTTCATTAAGTTATCTTTGACCTCATCTATTTTTGTGCTGTAATAATTTAGTTCTGTTTGCCTTATTATTGTTACAACTCTGTTTCTTTGTTGTCTATAGTTGTACCAATCTTGAATGGTCTTTGTTTGTATGGCTATTTTATAGAATTGATCTCTCCTTTGAATTTAATTATTTGTTTCTTCATTCCACCATAATTTGACACCATATTTGTCTGCCTGGCGCGGATCCAAGGAGGGGCCATGGGGGCCATGGCCCCTCCTAGATAAGAAAAAATAATTTTAAAAATCAACATTAAATCGACGGAAACTAGAAAGATTCCGAATACTTCCGGAGATATTCGGGAAAAACCGAAATTTTGTAAAATCGTTTTTATTTTTTCCCGGGCTTATTTGAAAAGCCATTTCAAAATAAATGTCACTTTATCATTGTCACTTTTTCCCCTTTAGAAGATGGTGCTACTAAATTTAAAATTCGACGTTTCGTCTTCAGGCGGCCATTCTCAACTTCCTTTTTTTAAATACGGACCTGGATTTTTTATTTGCGATTTTGTCATCTTTGGGCATCCTAAAACCGATACTGTTTATAATTTTTCAATAACACGGTAAAAAAAGCAGGTCCGTATTTAAAAAAAAAAAATTGTTGATGATTCCAGAGGAATGAAACGTTGGATTTCACACCTAATACCACTATCTTGTAGAGAAGAAAAAGTGACAATCGGAATGTGAAATTAGTTTTTCAAAATCTTTTCAAATGGAATCAGGAAAAAATTTGAGAAAAACGAAAAATTCATGTTTTTTTCGTATAGTTTCCATTTTTTCCTGATTTTATTTAAAAAGATTGTGAACAACTAATTTCACATTCCCATTGTTACTTTTTCTTCTCTACAAGATGGCGGTATTAAATTTTAAATCCAACGTTTCGTTCCATCATCAATTTATTTTTTTTTTTAAATACGGACCTGCTTTTTTTACCGTGTTATTGAAAAATTATAAACAGTATCGGTTTTAGGATGCCCAAAGATGACAAAATCGCAAATAAAAATCCAGGTCCGTATTTAAAA
Organism: Ceutorhynchus assimilis; assembly: GCA_917834065.1. Taxonomy (NCBI): domain Eukaryota; kingdom Metazoa; phylum Arthropoda; class Insecta; order Coleoptera; family Curculionidae; genus Ceutorhynchus; species Ceutorhynchus assimilis. The sequence goes on from OU892277.1 coordinate 105,908,289, forward strand.
AAAGGAAGTTGAGGATGGCCGCCTGAAGACGAAACGTCGAATTTTAAATTTAGTAGCGCCATCTTCTTCAGGGGAAAATGTGACAACGATGAAGTGACATTTATTTTAAAATTGGTCTTCAAATAAGCCCAGGAAAAAATAAAAACGTTTCCGAATATCTCCGGAAGTATTCGGAATCTTTCTAGTTTCAAAACGGAACTCTATTGGTCATAAAAAATGCGCAACTTTGCCATAATTTAACCGACCCCGTATCTCTTACGGTTACCGAGATCCCAATGATGAGGCTCGAATTTGGACCACCCTGAGGGTGTCTGGTTATAATTTGATACCCGATACCCCACCTGCAGCCTTTACCTTGACAGGTAGATGATAGGTGTGAACGCAAAAGTTGTGCAGTTTTAACTACATTTTCAGAATCCATCGTCAAAAACAAAGTTTTATTGTAAGAAATTTGAAATTTTGCGTACTTTCAAATTTTTAAATGAAATGCTCTATATTTGCTTCTAACATATAGTTTGTCTATATTTGTTTGAGCCGCCTTCAACATATTTGGCTCTAAAAATTGGAAAAATACTATCCTACTGACGATTTTGTGAACCATTCTGATGAAAGCTTCAGGTAAAATTTGAGGCACTTGGTTTCTCTGATAGTATTTTTAAAATTTTTGAAGCCAAATATGGTGGAGACGGCTCAACTAAATATAGAGAAACTATATATTTTTGGAATCGGAAAATTGTGCTCTTCAAGAATATAGAATCACATATAGGGCATTTTATTTGAAAAAAGTTGAAAGTACGCAAAATTTCAAACTTCTGACAATAATTTAGCTAAAACTGCTCCACTTTTGTGTTTACACCTACCTATAAAGGTGGGGTGTCAAATTATAACCAGACACACTGTTCGCGCATAGCTTAATGTCCAAACTAATTTTATTCGTATACTTGATTTTAAATTTTGGCGCCATACAATTTCAAGTTTTATATGGACGAGAAGATTCGATGCGCTTCCCAGAAATTAGCGCACCAACCAGATTAAGACAGAGATCCAACTTGTCAGTTGAGTTTTCAGAACCCTAAAACCGATCCTTCGAAATTCAGTTAAAAATTCCGTTAGAAAATCAACCTCATAGTTTTAGAAGATATTTTAAACCTATTTTATGTGATTGTGTTCGTCGAAGAATTGGTAGACCATACAGGTGCACCTGCAGGAAAAACAACATCGTTGAGAGGCTCGGGTTCAAATATCATAGTTTTTAGTTTTCGGCAAAAATTTAGATGAATCAACGCGATTACAGTCCCGCGGCTCTTATTATGGAAGATAAATCGAAATTCAACATCAAACGAAATCACCCTGTACCTTCCAATATTTTGTATTGCCCCCCCCCCCCCCTTAATTTGGGTCTGGATCCGCGCCTGTTTTCTGCTATAATTCGTTCTCGTACTGGGGCATATTCATTAAGTGCACTCATAATATTATTCATGAAGTTATCTGCTAACATGTCAACGTCTGTTGTATTTAATGCCCATTCCACGTTTAATAACTTTAATTGAAATCCTGTACTGTTTCTGTATAGTTCAAGTGAGCTGCCTCTAGATTTATTGAAATTATTGAGTGATTGGTTATTATGGGTGTCAAATGCGTTTCATGGTTCAATTCTTTCTTATTTGTAATCAAAAGATCATTTTTTGTGGCTGAGTTCTGGTTTATTCGCGTGCACTGTTCAATTAAGTGGTAAAGATCATATTTGCCGATAAGATTTTTAAGCCTATTTGCATAGAAACTCTCAAGGTTCATATCAATGTAAAAATCTAACAATATAATTATAGCATTAATATTTATATTTTCTGATATCTTATCAAGTTTGGTTATTAATTCAATATCACTTGCACTAGGTGAATGATACAGACTGTATATACACTATATTTTTGTTTTTTTTTTATAGTAATTTAAAGTCCAGACATCCATAGGTTTTTGTTTTATTCAAAGTTGTTCAAAATACGTAACTGCACTCTCGATTTTCCTTGCCCACTCTTTTACATTTGCAAAACAAGATCTTCTATTCATTTGAGAGGTTTTACTCAAGTAATTTTTTTTTTATCCACTTATTATTGAAATTCAAACGCAAATTGTCAACACACATCAGCTATGTTCACCCACCAAATCGTCCAAAGATATTGTACTAACACTAGATAATAGGACCATCTTTACATTGGATGGAAGCCGCTTCATCCACATTTCTCTAGGAAAACTATCGTCCAATTTAATATCACCTAATGATTGCTTCATCATGCGAAGTAATTGGGAAGAAGCTCTATCACCAAGTGCTTTGGAAGCAATTAATCGATTAATCTTTTTGTAAGGATATTGAAGATCGCTTGATTATTTCATCTTTTAATTTGGAAAAAGGATTAGCTTGTGAAGGATCTAAAATAATGTCTCTGATCTTCAGTAGTGTATCTTGATCTAATGCAGCAATGACATGGTGAAATTTTGTTTTTTCTGCAGTAATTCTCTTCGTAGTAATTACTGATTTCACTTGAGCGAACCATAAATTTGCGTCATTTGTCCAAAAATTAGGTAGGAAATTTATTATTTACTGATAAAACTGCTTCGTTGTTTTCATTCGTGGTTCAAAACGGCGTCACCACTTATTATGTTGACTGAAGACATTGAAATCTTATTTAAAAAAGCAATTCAATTATTAGCTTTTTTATAAAAAACAAAAACGTAACTGCTTATCTAACAACCTTGCCTGATAGCTAACCAAAGCTAACTATAATAAAATTATACAACAATAAAAACACAAAGGTAAAAACATAAAGGTAAAAATACAAAGGTAAAAACACATAGGTCAGTAGGTACAGTACCTTATTATAAGAGTATAAAATATCACATCAAATGAAGTAAACGCCATAAAAAAAAACTGCCATGATACTCAGAAAATTGATATCAGACTGAAACAGTTCCTTCGCTCCGACGGCAAGTTATTGTTTGCTGTGCCATATGAAAAAAGGTGGTACAAAGTTGTTTGTTTTGACCTTTTAAGGGATAGAATAAGATTACTATATAATGATATATTAAATTTAATTTTGTTCATAGAAATGCATTAAAATCCGCAAAAAATCTGAAGAGCTGGAAAAAAGATTGAGTGAGGAAGAGAGAGGAAAAACTTGTGTAGTTTTGGGAGTTAAATTGAAACTTCACAGAAAATCCTTTTATACATTCCTTCGGCGACTTTGAACCGACGATGTCGCGGCGGACGCTGAACTTACTCTCTGAAACTCCCTGAAAGTTACTTTCTGGAAGCGTTGAATACATAAAGCTTAACTGAGAAAATCTTCTTTCACTTAAACATGTCAATTTTCTATCCTCCTCTGTGCTTTTTCTAAGATTAATGCCTTTTGTAGGCTCTGTTGTTTCAAGCAAAAAGGTTAGGGATTATTTTAATGGCATTTTACCTTCCAAAGCTAAATTTAAATTGAAATGGCTAATCTGGCTTATTTTTTGTCATGTTTTTTTATGGAAGCTCATCGATTTTCATACCTATTTTATATATTTGTAAATGAAATTTGCTTCTCATTCTCAGCTTGTGTAATCAACCTTTGCTATGATATTTGTTTGCGAATTAAAATTTGTATTCAGTGAAAATTTGAAGAAAAAAAAATGCAATTTTCTACCACTGTTGCCTAATGACACATCAAATGATTGGATTATTCGTTATAATTAGACTGGTTTTTAAAATTAATTGACAAATCTACTCGTTAACCCAAAAGCCGAGCATACATAACTTTACGAAGTTTCCAAGGTGAACTTCCATTTTACGACCTGACCCTTCCGGATTAAGTAGTTTCTCAGTTACTACTAAGTTGGCAGTCTCCTGGCATATTCCGTTCTAACACCCTTGGTTAATATCTCTGCAAAGATGGATCACTAATGCATCGTAAAATATTATTATACCTACCTTTAGTAAGTTATCCCTTGTGCAGATTATGCCCTTTTGTCTTCCTATTTTACTAATGGGAACAGGTGAAAATGTCTACCTTACGTGCGTACAACTTATGTAATAAAACTTTAATCATCCGTTGGGAAATTTTATTATCTTGGAAACTAAAAAAAAAAAAATTTAATGTTTCCAAGACACGTTAACAATAATTTTGGTTTTGAAGTATTTTTAATCCTGACAGAAACATCAAGTCAGCAAAGAGTTAGACATAGGATTTTGGTAAACACGAATAAAGCCAAATACTTAGCTGCCAGAGAATCCCAAAAGAAGACAATAGGAAAACCCCGTCGAGGACAAAATTCAAATGAAACAAGTTCGGAAAAGGACCAAGTAGATTGTTTATTTTAAATATGTCTCGAGCGCCATTTAGCGTTCAACCTGGAGCAGAATAGTGTCACGAAATTGGTGCTGAGAGGCCGCTGTTTGACGAACCAGCGCCAATCTATTCAGGAATACCGTTTAAGTGGTTCCACGATTGAATGTTTTTATATACAAGGCGAATCGCTAGTAATTCAAACTAAATAAGAGATTTGCTTTATAAATATAAGTGACAGCCATATGTGAATGAGTGGACCTCCGGGGTCCGTGAAAATTTATCAAAAGTTGAATAATAAATGACACAACAGTATAAATTTGATCCAAATGGCGAAATAATTGGCCAGATATCTAGTGCATTATTTTTAGGTAATTGGGTATAATAAGCGAAAAAATAATTATTGTAATACTGATTTGAGCTAATTAGTGGAAATAATGGGACTGAAATATCAGCTCTATTATTCATTACTGGCCTAAGCATCGAGAAACAAGTCCACAAAGTGATTTTTATAGAACATTCCATCTGTTGCAATTTTAAACAAGGTAGGTGACGAAATTTTTACATCTTTACCGGACACTAAAATTCTAGTATCCAGAAATATGCAGAGTATCATAGTTATGGCAATTATCGAAGACATCAAACAATTGAGAAGCGGAAGCGCGGAGGCATTCGATTGGAAATTTTGCCATCAGCGTCGGAAACCCAAATCAGTGTGCGAACCCACCAAGTAGAGAAACTACTGTCAGGCAACCCTGTTTCAGTAACTAGAGACCCCTACAACCCATCGCCAACCATGGTTAAATTAGCGGAAATTGGGGTGCCTCTCTATGTGTTTTGCTTTGTCTGTCCTTTTTCGACTTTCGTTTTGTTTTGTTCCATTTGTCGCTTAGTCCTTTTCTGCCTCTCTGTCTGTGTCTCTCACTGCCGCTTCTTTTTATGATCTGTTCTATCACTATTTTGTCGTTTCTTAGGGTTATCCGTAGATCACCATATTTGTTATGATTTGGTTTCTGATCCTTGACTTTTCGTCGAGATTACCGATCTCTCTTACATGTTGTGTGTCTCCATCAGGTTGGGATCTCATGCACAAGTCCCCTGCGTCTGGCGGAGCTTAAATCGGTGATCGTATTGCTCGAAATTGCCGTGGCCTGTGAGCAGTTGGGTCGATTCTCCCGTTCTTACAATGTTTGTATAGCTCCCTGTCCTTGCTCTCGTTATCCCATGCTCTGTGCCACTTCTCCAACATCCTTCTGTATCTTTCGGTTTTGCGTTGAACTCTTCTTGCCTGGCTGTATTCCTCTAGGTCCTCTGCGATTTGTTCTTCCTTCCTAGCGAGATTTGCCAGTTTGTCGGCTTCTCTGTTTCCTGGATTTGTGTGACAGTGACCTGTCAATTTTAATATTTGTGAGGTCAGTCTGTCTTTGATGGGTTTATTGCTGAGCCGATCCAGTGTCTGCTTCCTGTCCGTCGTTGGCGTCGTTATCACTCAGCAAGTTTTTGCCTGGTCTGGGCTCCTGCTTGTAACCCTTTTAATACCGCCATGATCTCAGCTTTGTCAGTGCTGACTGCTGATCAGGTACTCTAAATTTCTATTTGATACTCTGGTTTTCTAGTCTCGTGAATTCCCAGACCGGTTCCAGCCTTCTGATCCTTGCCTGTTCTTGCACCCTTCCTCTCAGGGATGGGGCCGGTTTGTCAATTCTTTCTGTGTCCCTTTAGTTTGTCAGCCAGTCCTGTTGTCGTCGGTTCGCCTAAAGCCACAGTGCGTGAGCCGAAGGCAGAGAAAAAGATGAGTTGATCAGCGCTTTATAAACAATAAGGGGTGATTTGTCGAGTCCGACGCTACCGTAAACGAGCCTGAGGGCGAGTATTCAGGAATCCTATTGAGTTAGAGGAGAAAAGTAATTAGTGAATTTTGGGAATTCATTTTGTTCAATGAACCTTGGACCAGTGGAATGGGAACATCACAGTGTTAAAATAACAATCTAACCTATTTGAATGAACTGCGATTCGGGTGGAGATGGTTGAGCGAATGTGATCGATTTCTTTGGTTTAGTATTATTTTCCCGTTTTCTCGTGAGGAAAACCACCTATTTGAAATATTATTTCTTCAAATCTTAACTTTTTAAAATATTTCCTATAGAAAAGTAAATGGTAAATGTTGCAACCATGTATGCGCTGTGAAGTTTTTGGGAACAGGGGCGCCCCACAGAAAACGAAAGTACTGGAGGGAAAATAGAAAATTGGAGACTAGAGGAGAAGGTTATCTGCCATTGTTCAATATTCAATTTTTATTTTGTATTAAACTGATTGTTCAATCCAATTTGTGATTAGTTTGTGTGTCATAAGGGGCATTCACAGGTCAGTTGCATAAATGTTATTTTGTTTTTGAGAGTTCAAGTTATGCAAGAACTATTTTTTTCATTTTTATGTTTTTTTGTTTGTTTATAACAAAATAACATGTGCATTGTTCATGTATTTTACGAAAATCGTTTCATGCGGCAAACAACGCAGATAGAGAGTAAATTGAAACCTGAGAAATTATGTGCTGTCTTTTGTGCTGGGATTTTAATTTTTGGTATTCAGAGCGTACCTACATTAGGGCCTTGTTGAATCTACAAACATTCTCCTACCCTGACGAGCCAATATCCTGGCAAACAAATTGAAAAATCAATCTAGAGATATTGGTTCAAAATAACAACTATAGCTGAGTAGCCTCTTGTAGCCAGGGACCTCAGTACCTGCTGATGGAACTGGCTAACTAACAAAAAAATCTTCATTATTGAATATAGGTAGTGTTGATTGAATGTGGTATGTGGAATTAAAATTTTAGCACAAGGACATAGGACGGTACCTAATTTAAACTTTTATTGACTCACAATATTTATTAAAATGACACCTTATGTTTTGATTTTTGAGGAATGTTAGATCGAGGGTTTCTCTACCGTGCTCTTTCCTCTCGTGAGTTCCAGGTCGAGAACGGTACGATTTTCTAATAATAAATTAGACGTGTCACAAATTTTTTGTTTATTGTACATATCACAACTTCCCTTAAATTTCCCTAATTTTGCTATTGTCGGGCGCATATCAAGTAAGTAAATTTTAGTAAGTTTCCACAACGTAAGTCCTATTTGTTTTTCATTTTATTTTTTTTAGATTTGTTAAGAAGAGATAATTGAAATTCAAACCGTTCAATCTTGCTGAACGAACCCGGGTATGTTATACTACACTCGCAAATTGAAAAACCTCATTAGGTACATTCACTTTTTCCTCACAGTGATCAAACAAATATTTTATCCGGTATATATTTCATAAACTCCAATTAATTTTAGTAATGTTTTTATTTTACGCACCACTAATATGTTTGGCTGAGTATTTGGAAGACATTATATAAATAATATGAAATATTATTTATTTTTTAAGCAATGTTTACATTACAATAATAATAATTAATGTTTATTAAAACGTTGAAATTTAGTTTAATTCAACATTTTGTTCAAATTTATTTATTATAGCTTCCTATTACTGGCCACACAAAGTTCATTTTTAATAAATACGAAATAAAATTAGAAAATTTATTATAGAACGGCAGTAATCTTTTAAAAGGCGTGCAAAGCTCCAATTTCAACCCGCTGGGTACTCTAAAATTCTAAAGAGTGTTTCAAACTGTCAAGCTTACAAGAAGAGGTATCGAACATTTTACATACTTTTGACAAATCCCTTAATGGTGCCCTGTCATTGTTCGTGATTCGCTTCAATTCTTTTTAAAATAAGCACTCGTTTTACTTTGCATCATTATTAGTTATTTTAGTAGTTGTTAGCAGCTTTAATTATTGAAACTGTAATGCACTTTTGGTATGTTATATTTGTCTTTAACAATCGCATCAATATTTCATGAATGTTTGGCACGACGACTTCCGTAGGAAATTTACAAGGGGATAAATTCGCGCACCATTTTATGATTTGGTTTTTTGGAAACCGTAACGTTTATACTTGGGACGAGAGTGCGATCATAAAAACCAAGAATATGCCCTCTGCCAGAATTTACTACTACACGTTGCAAAGCTGGCCCGTGAATTATTGATAATTTAATTTAAGGAAATGTTTTCCCGCCTTTGCCCGGTTTTAAGTGTTTTTATTAGGGACAGCCAGTTGCGATGAAACTTTCGATATTTTAATCTAGATAGGTTTTTTTTTTTTTTATCGTCAAATGAAACCACATGTATAACCGTCGTGGCTATCGTGTAATGTAAATCGTTGGCTCTTGATTCAACTAAGTAAGTTCCACAAGTCGAAATAAGCTGTTTTGCTTTCTCCCAGGCCTGTTATCGGCTCTATTTTTGCAATAATCGTATCTTCTTTTTTAACTTCCATACCTAATTTCTAATTACCGTAATCGTATTTTAATTTACGTTTTTATCGTTGAGAGTGTCTGATAGTACCGAAATCTATATTCTATATTTTGCTTCTCAATCTTATCTCTCAAACAATGATATTGAATTGTCCTATAGTCAAACTGTGTCTTGTTGAGGTGTATTGCAGGTGTTGGAGGTGTTGTTGAGTTGTTGTTGTTGTTGTTGTTGTTGTTGTTGTTGTTGTTGTTGTTGTTGTTGTTGTTGTTGTTGTTGTTGTTGTTGTTGTTGTTGTTGTTGTTGTTGTTGTTGTTGGTGGTGTTGTTATTGTTGTTGTTGTTGTTGTTGTTGTTGGGAGGAGGATTGTGGTTTTTCTAGAGCGTTGCTTCAAACTGATGGCAGTTGCTTATGGTTCGAGTGTGAAAGTGATTGACTTGCAGCAAGTTCCCTATCTCAAGGCTAAAGGACTTGTGGTCTGAACTCAAGTCGTAGATGTGGTGTCTACATCCATGTTGTGTCGGACAAGGGCGCGTGGATGATGATTTAATTTGTTTGACTCTAGCTGTAGAGTGGAGTTCCTAACTTTTGGCTACCCTACATCCCCATAATCAATTGCTGCAGTTTAGGTCACCCAAGACAATACCAGGGGGGCTTGTGAACAAGAGTTTCAAGGCATTCTGGTTTAAGATTTATGCTTGTAATTACTGAGGTGAATATTTCACGTTGTCTCCAGCCGTAATTGTAAGATGGTGTTTCCAATGGTAATGGCTGTCCACTTCCTCGATGGTTGGGAACATCATGATGTGTGGGGCCGTAGAATAGCTTCCTGCACTAGTGCGATGTCCAAACTATACTATCGTAATATTATCAAATCAATATACTTTTACGCCACCTTGATTAGGTATCTCAGTTTTAGTCCAGAGTCCGGATTTTGCGCTGGTAAGCGCATTTAGGTTGTCTAATGACGATGGTTGTCTCCACTCCAACGCCAACCTTCCGTCGAACATATTGTCAAACCTCAAACGCGAGGAGGATCTTGAAAAGGCTCTTTGTCATGATGAACATGATCAAGATAATGATCATTACACTCCAAATTTCGCCGAAAAAAAAAGATGTTGGCTGAATATAACGATGTTGCACTTAGCCGCTTTAAAATTGATTCAAAACACTGAGGAAACTGAATAATGAGGGCAATGCAATAAATATAAAGCGACACAAGCAGAACCGTCATGTCATGTCGTGGTAGTAGTCCGAAATTATATGAATTATTATTTTTTCCATGGTTTTACTATGACTTATTGATAAACCTCAGGTTTTTCAGTTCAATTCTGGGTTCAACCAAATTTCGAGTTTCTACTATAACCTGAACATTATTCCAATTTTGCGAAGTTATTTATTTTTATCATCTTTCTCATGAATTTCCTAATATCTACATACTAGGAATGTTTTAGTAAGTAGGAAAAGGATGCCTTAATAATATTTTTAAGTTTCAATTCAACACCCAACAGGGAAAATATATATAAAACATGTATCAATTCTCGAAACTCTGAAATTATTTCCTTCGAAAGCACATCTGCCAAACATTTTCGATTACATTCACCATCATCAATTGTCGGCAGCGTCCAGTGCAATCTATTTCAGCAACGTTTATAACAAAACAGTGTTTGCGATAGTAAAATAAACACGCATTTTGGAACAACAATAATAATAACTTGTAGCCATTGCTTTGCTACACAACAATAATATAACTAAATCTAGCCACGCAATTTGGACGGTGTAAACTAAATTGAATTTATCTGCATAATTGAGTTCAATAACTGCTGCTGTTCTGCTGGGGCACTCTCCACTGGCTGGAGCAATGCAGATGTTGGATTAGTTTCTAAAACCAACTTTATGTCGACTATTAGAGTTATACGTTAAAATTTTGTTAATTTGCAACAATGGTAATATAAATATGGATTGTTTTGAAGGATGTATATTATACCAACATTTCAATATATGTACATATATAAATGTATATGTTGAAGAGATTTATGTTTACTATTTGCATACACTTTGTAATTAAAACATCTACAGAGTGTATGAAAAGTAACGAGACGCTCTGAAACCACTTGAGCAATTTAAAAAAAAAAATTTTGTTTGCACACCTTCCGGTTTTTCCATAGTCAAATAATCATGAAATCTGCTCGATTACTCTAGTGGATGATGTGATTAATCTTAGAGTAGCAAACCTTTGGAAAAATAAATAGATTTGTTCTTTATTCTATAAGGTCGGGTCTTTGTTAACAAAATTTGACAATAGGTGGTGTATAGAAAACTCAGTTCCAAAATTGTATTGACGGTGTTGTCGGATCACACTGAATTTGGTATTTCAAATGATACACCACATCTTTGCTGCAATCCATTGCTCTTACGCTATTTAGTAGAAGCCCAATACAGCAGGTGACTTAGTTGAATAGTCTTGATGATATGGCTGGTTGACAAGGTAGATTTCTATAAAACCAGCATTAAAAAACTGCTATTTTGGAAACGATGTCAACAAATTTGGTACTAGAGGGGTTGATGGACGCACCAACGTTAGAAACGTTGTTGCCAGATATACTGATTTTTCTGCAAGTAGGTAGGTACTCTTCAGTACAGTTCAAAAGTTATAATTTTTTGGGATCTGACAAGCAGCTCATTATGTGACTAGACAATGAGGGCCAAAAATGCTTTAACGAAAAAGAAGAATATTACTGTATGGTGCGGAGCGGTGCAAACTCGATTCGAGTGACGGGAGTGACTTACTTTTGATTTAAATGCTGGTTGGATTTTTGACAGAGGAGAAATGGAAGACATTTGACTTACGTGAAAGCTAAAACAAGGCCAGATATCTTCGCACTTTTAAGCCTTCGCGCGCTAAATTGTAACATACTAAATGTTACTGCCATTAATAAAAGTAGTTGCCGGTGGAAAATAATAATAGCAATTATTAACCTAGAGAGCGCGCTTTTCATTTAAATTTGAAATACCAGTTTAGTACCACCACTTTCTATTGGCTATTTTTTGAAGGGAAGCTCTGCTTGTTGAGCTCGTCCTATTCATCGTCCCTTTTAAATTTTGACTTTCGACCTGGAAGGTTGAGCGTGGCCTGGGGGCAGCCATCTTCCTAAATGAAATATCGATTACCGTTCTCGTGCAATAATTCATCAATTATCGAAAAATTTGATTTCGAATTGTGATTACCGTTTTATTTGAGTTTGACCTTCGAACCCCCTCGTGGTAAGTTCTTTTCAATTTTTTTGAAAGTAATGGTTGTTCATGGAATGCCTCTATTACTTAGGGTCGGTCGAGGACCCTTTTCTTTTGAAAGAGCCCGCTTCTTTCGACAAGCCCCGGTTCTAACGAACCCATTTTCGTAGAGCCCCATGCTTTTGGAGCGATTTCCCATAGGAATCGAGTCCCTACGTGTCGACACCTGTACCTCCACATTTGACAAAAACTGTGAACTTCTAGCCTCTATCTACCAATCTACCTTGATTCAAGGCTAGAACCTGCAACTTCCATCTGCAACTTTCCTCGTCAAGTGACGGAAAATGGACAGCTACCGTACTCTGACGTTTCCGTTGGAATTAAGGCTTGTATGGTTTCATTAATACCTAACTTTACCTTTTTTTTTTATAAAATCTATTTTATTATCAATTACCATAATTGATTGAATTTTTTTTTTTTTGATATGACATAACCTTCAAATATTTAAAATTTTAATTTCACATTCTTGACACCTTTAAATAATTATTTCCTATTTTCTATTTTTCGACTTTATTATAGATTTATCTTCACTTAACTTTTGGTTCCGCCATGTTTAAAGAATGTATAGTTTATTAATCATTGATCTGAACTGAAGTCAAGGTTAAACAATATGTTCTAAATTTGAAATAATTGGGTAACTACATCAACTTATACATTTGGGGATTTCTGTTATATTTCCTGTATACCTTCATCATTTATCCTGACCTTTGATTTCATAAAGATTTAATTTAATTTTAGTCATTTTATTTTTTTGGCAGAAGCTGACCATATTTATCCATATAATATTAAAATGTTCAACAATTTACTTTAAATTAATTTTATGGAAGCGTAAATGTTTCATAGTTTCATTTCAAGTTAATAATATAGCCAGCGACTGTTAAGTTAAATTATTATGTGACAACTATACTAGTGTATATTGTGACTATTTTTTTTGTTTGGTGGATTCAATTGAGGGTTAAACCTCTATCCATTGATTAATTATTTACTACTTAACTGGTTTTTTTTTTTAAATTCTGCGAACTGTGAATCAAATTTAATATCACCGTGGAAATATATACACTAATTTAATTTGAAAATTATTTGATTGTTTTACCTATGTCAAGTTTTGGTTGAGTTGTATGCCTTATTTGTTTCTTTTCCAGAATTACCAATTATCTTCAACTATGTATTTTTTCAGGTGTGTTTCTGAATTTTCACACTTCAATATTTTCAATTTAATTATTTATTTTTACAAATTCAGTGGCGCCCTTGTCATTCTGTACTTATTTAACTATTGGCCCACCCCTAATATTTATTCGTTGAGGAAACTGAGCATATTATGGGTCTCTTGTTAATTCGTTAACAAAAGGGATTTTAAAATATAGACGGATTCAGTGCTAACAAACATTTTTACCCAAGTGCCCAAGTTTGAGCCCCGTGATTGATATTATTATCAATAGGTTGTGTTAGGTCCTCAAGTATGGCTCCTGAAGGCCACGAATACGATATAAGAATATTTGAAGAAACTTGCTAGGACAAGATAGAGAGCTATGGGGGAACGAAGAAGACATACAGGGTTGATTAGATATATAGATAGATATTGAAATTTACTGGGTTTAATGGTATCCCAATTGCCTGCTAGGTACATGTAAAAAAATCTAATATAAGCAAGTACAGTAAACTCCAATAAAAAAGTTGTTTATGTTGAACCTAATCTTATTCTGTAGTCTGATAAACAACCCAATTAGTAGGTTTGCGCCTATAGTGTTTACAGAGCCACCGACTTTAAAACTCCAGGGCAATTAATTCCAGTTAAGAGGCTCATGCAAGTAAGTATTTTAAAGTTTTACTGTGTGGTTTCTAGAATTTATGACACTGAAATTAAACTTGCCTTTTAACGAGGGCGCCATCCATAAAACTGTACCTAAGTGTAATAGTAAAAAACGCCTCGGTTAGCTTTATAAATAATAGTTTATTATTTGAACGCATTTAAAAAACTTTTATGGTTGAATTTTTAATGATGCTAAATAGTTACTACCAAGTTGTGTGATGTATGGCTGCACTTTACTCGCATTCTTGAATATTTTTCGCTTCCCCTAGATGTTTTTTCTCACAAGAAAATTTCAAATTGAATCGAAATAAATACATGGAGCACAAAAGTAAGCCTCAAAAGCTGTCGAATTGATTTAACAAAAGACCCTTCGGTGTAGGTGTGGAATCGTTCATCCAAAAAAAACCCAATAGTTGTTTCTGGATTTAGGTATTTGCTGTAGGTAGTCCGGAGAATTTTCGAAGCTTTTATAAAGACGCATGTATATTGAGAGATATTTTCCTAAAAGTTGAAGTATCACTTGCCCAGACTAAAAATTATATTTTCCTTTTGTTCTTTTTTCTCGGTAGTGTTTTTGTTTTTACGGCTGACTTCTCCCGGAATCGCAAAGTTCGGTTCTATCAGGACAAGCTGTTATTCGGGACCCGGCGCCCTCTCCCTGGTTTTAAAGGTGTTTTCCTTACATTTATCTCCATAGACCACATGCCAAAGGGAAATTACATTTTTGTTTTTCGCCATCCCCATCGTTCCTTTTTTTTATGCCCTACGGAGACTTTTGTCATTAAAAATGACGTCGGGATATCTCACCTGCCGGCTGGCTTATCTGGAAATGACTAATTAGGTTTGGATGTATTAGGTGGGAGTTGACATTCAGGTATAATTTGTTTTATAGTCATTTAATAATAACTTTTCCAATAATATATAAGGTTTTTGGTCGCAAAATCATTCACATGCATGATACTCACATTCGCATTTTTTTTATGAAGTCTAAAATAATTATGAAGGTACATGTTTATGCATGAAAAAGCAAATTAAAATTGTTGGCGGTGTATCACGACAGGAATTTTAAATAATGTGGAGTTAAAAAGTGATTTGCAAGAACATCCCTTCCTTAAATTAAATTTAACTTTGCTAATTAGAAATTTGAATTTAAAAAAAGGGTAGATTCGCTTCTATGGGTGTAGTCGAAGAAAAAAAAATTGTAATTATCTTATGCATACCTAATAAAGTTAAACTGAAATTTCCCAAGACATGGTTGAATTTAGATTGTATTGATTAACAACGACGGAGATTGCAAATCAACTAAGGCGATAATGACTATTAGCTCCCACCTATTCGATGTATCAGCGCAATGTTTGTCCTGATTTTTGTTAGCTGTCAAATTAGCATGTAATCAACAAGTTCATTGGCCGTCGGCTATGCATGTTTATGCATGAGACGATAGTGGACAACACAGGACCGACCGATGGTGTTGAATGAAAAGTGTGGAAATTACGCTTTGGAAAATTAATGAAGGTGCCGATGTCGTGTTAATGAACGCGAGGAATATGGAGCTATTAAAATTTGCTTGTTTTATGGACAAGAATTTCAATAAAATAATTGGTTTATGCGTGAGTGCCATCTGCATAATATAGACATTACAACATAGAATTTTTTTTATAACCTATCAAGCATAATATTTAGATAAGATGCTGGTTGACACGCACGTTCTCAGATGGAAGTGGCCTATCTGGCCGGTATAGTTCATGTTTTGTAACGTGTTAAGTCACTTCTTCCTTTTTCTTTCAAATTTAACTTTATATTACCCTTTTAATTTTGAAAGTCTGGTGACTAGCAATAAAAATACAGGGTTATTAAATTATTCACATTTTAAATTTTCTATAATTATTCAGTCCATATGGCGGCATCTATTGCCGGCTGAATTAATTATTTTATCGGTGACCACGAGAAGGGAGTAGGCGCTTTCTTTTGTACTACCTTGAGCTACTCGACCTAATACTCTGTTGCTCTTTAACCCCGTTAATAGTTTTCGAACGTAGTATTTTTCACATAGCTGAGGGTTGACAGGTTGATACGTTGTCCTTCAAAAATGTCAAGTGAAATCTATTTATTCTGGAAGCGAAAATTGAAGAGCCTTTTTTTCTAATCTGGCCGTTGCCTTAAGAGCTCAACTGTGACTAAGGGGGGCAGCCATCTTCCTAAGTGAAATAATATCGATTACCGTTATCGTGAAAAAAGTACCTTATCGGCCTTCAGGCATTATCCTAACGAAATAAAGTTGCGTAAAGCAATATTCCATTGATTATCGAGAAAAATTAAATCAAAAGTCTTGTGATTACCGTTTTATTCAAATTTGAATTTCAAAACCCTCGTGGTAAGTCCTTTTTAATTTTTTTTTTTAAGTAATGGTTTTTCATGCAATGCCTGTATTGCATAGGGTTTTACCGGGGACCTATTTTTACCGGAGAACTGCTTTTCTCAGAGGATCCATTTTCAACAAGCCCCATCTTTGGACATAAGGCTCTTGTGTCCTTCACGTGTCGATACCTGTACCTCCACATTTGGCAAAGAAAACTGAACTAGCCTACATCTACCTCGATTCCTGGCTAGAATCTGCAACTTCAACCTGCAACTTCTCTTTTCAATTCAAAAGGATGGCTACCGACTACCGTACTCTTCCTTTTTGTTGGAATTGAGGCTTGTATAAAGTTTCATTTATAACCTTTATTACCTACCTTTTTTATAAAATTTACTTTATGGTCAATAACCATAATTAATTATATTTTAATCTGAACTGAGGTCAAGGTTGGACAATATGTTCTAAATTTAAAATTATTGGGTAAGTAGGTAACTACCTATGACACCAAAAATTGATCAATTTTTCATCTGGGTTATATTACTTATAAATTTGAGGATTTTGGTTTTATCTCCTTTATACGTTTAACCTTTGATTTCATACAGTTTCGATTTGATTTTGGTGATTTTATTTTTCTGGCAGCAGCTGACCATATTTATCAATACAATTCTCAATCATTTATTTTTTTTAATTAGTTTTCTGGAAACTTAAATCTTTATATTGTCCTTTCATGATAATGGTATGGCCAGCGACTGTTAATGAATCTATATGGCAAGTCTATTGAGGTACATTGTTATTATACTATTATTTTATTTTTTTGAGCTTGACGAATCTGATTGAAAGTTAACCTCTGTTATTTGATTTGATCTAAGGCGTTTTACCAACAATAATTGATTTTATATTTTGAAATAATTCAATGCTGGATTTTTGACTGACTGTGAAAATATAAACTATTTTAGTTTGAAACTCACTTAATTGTTTTATTGGTTTACCTATATCAAGATTTAAATTATGTGCTTCATTTATTTCTTTTTCAGAATTACCATTTACCGTTTGCTGATTATTTTCTAGGTGTGTTTCTGAATTTTCACCCTCCCATATTTTACATAATTTAACTTTTTTTTTAAATTCTGTGGCGCCCTTGCCATACTGTGCTTAATAAACTATCAACCCACCCTTAATAATAATTCGCTGAGCAAACCGAGCATATTATGGGCCTCTTGTTAATTCCTCAACAAAAGGGGTTACAGTTTAAAAAACAGAGCTGTAACACGAGTTATAGATGATCGATTGTGGTTCTATCTGTGATTCGAACCTGATTCCGACTGATTCGTTTTCGAAGTACAGGCAGATCACTTGGCCAGTAAAAAATCTGGTTCGTTAGTGAAAACCAAGAGAAAAACACAAAGGCACAGATATAGAAAGGTAGAGTCTCTTATCTCTGCTACTTCATCCACGGACGCGTTTCGGAATATCAGATATTTATTTTTTTATTTATTTTTTATTTATTTTTTATTTATTTTTTATTTATTTTTTATTTATTTTCTATTTATTTATTTACCAAAATCCTACCTAAAAGGCACAAAAGCCCAATCAACAGATAGGAACTAACAAGAGTTACAAAAAATTATCAGGTGAATTAGTAAGTCATCAGTAACATACATGACAGAGTAAAACTTAAACCTACTACTTAACCTACTAAGTCCAACGAAATCAAATTAAATAGTTATTAAAGTAAGCAGAAAAGCAGAAGCAAATGCAGAAAAACAACTGCCAGCCGGAGAAGCTTCAAAATGAAATGATAGAATGAGGATTAAAATATCAGTGGAAATAGCAAAGTATTCAATGCGGCAGTATCTTCTTAACTGTAGAAATCGATTGACAAAAAATGTCCAAGTTAGGATGGGCGTTATATTTAGAATACATTGAAAAAATAGGAAAGAATTTTAATGCATTTTATCTTGGTAAAGGCAAATAAAATGTGGTATTATGGCGTGAGTTCATACGAGGTACAAAAAAACATAATCTGCCAAGCATGCCACTGCAGTCCAACAGATTATTTAGTATTTTAAACAAAGTGATTAAATCATGGTAATCATGGCGATCCCTAAGACAAACGTAACCAAATTTCTTTAATAAGATTGTATGTGAAAAGCCTTGACGAGGATATATTCCCTCACTTTTAAACCATGCATGTTTTAAAAACCTGCGCTGAATTTTTTCTAAATTATTGATATGAACATCATAACCGGGGGACCAAATTACTGACGCATATTCCAGTTTTGACCGAACATAAGAGTTATGCAATATTTTAAGTACCTCGAGGTTGGTGAAGTCCCTAGTGCAACGTACGATGAATCCGTAGCTTTTTGAGGCATCAGACAGTACTTTCTTGACATAGGAAACAAAAGAAAATCTTGAGTCAAACGTTACGCCTAAATCTCAAAAAGTATCGGCACGAAGAACAGATGTATCATTAAGGACATAATCATAAACAATAGCTAAGGTCAAAGGAAACCACATTACATTTTCCCATATTGAGCTGCAAGTTATTCTTGGTGCACCAATCATTGATCCTCTCTAGATTACGTTGAAGAGTGAGACAATCATCCAGACACTGGACATTTTTAAATATCTTTATGTCATCTGCATACAACAAAAAATCTACATCAAGATCCCTATTAATGTCATTTATAAATATATTAAATAATAAGGGCCCAAGTATCGAGCCTTGCGGAACGCCAGACGTGACAGAGTATTTATTAGATGTGCACCCACTAAGAGAGACATATTGAAAGCGGTTGGACAAGTATGAGACAAAGAGGTCTACGAGTGAGTTACAAAATCTACAAGAACGAAGTTTATGAATTAAAATATTATGATCCAGGCGATCAAAAGCCTCCGAGAAATCTAGATATAGAACATCAACCTGAGAACTATCATCAATAGATTCAGCAATATATTGAGATACCTCAAGTAGGTTAGTGAAAATGGATCTTCCTTTAAAACATCCATGTTGTTGGGGAACTATTTGGTTCTTGACAGCAGGAAATATCTTATCATATAAAAGAAATTCTAAAACTTTACAGAAGTTACAAATGAGATAGAGTGGCCTGTAGTTTGTGATCTGCGCTCTATCGTCTTTTTTTTTGGACAGGAACAACTTTAGCAGTTTCCCATAAACTAGGAATTGTTTGGTTCTTCAGGTATAAGTTAAATAGTTCCATAACTGGCCTAACCAGAACAAAACGATAATCATGTATAAGGAATGCAGGGATAAAATCTGGGCCAGTGGTAAATTTGGGATAAATTTTTTTGAGAGCGCTCGCAACATCATGCTCTGAAAAATTGTCTATACATATTAACGTGATTATAGAGTAGTGTATCAATATAATTTGTTCAATTATTTTGATTGTGCTAATTGAAAATGACTGTCTGAAAAACATGGCAAAAGAATTCAATATATCTTGTGGGTTATGTAGCTCATTACCATTATCATTTATATGATTCGGTATACCAACAGATTCCCGTTTGATTTTGATAGATGACGAAAACTTTTTTGAATCATTCTTAATGTCAAGCTCAATTTTCAGAATATAATTGTTATAGAAAATTCTGATATTAGTCTTTATAGACCTCAGAGTTTTAAAATGCTGTAATTCCAATGGACTTCCTGTTTTTTTGTATCTTCTGCGACATTTGTCCTTAATTTTTGAATCATATATTATGTTTGACTTGAACCATATGATCAGGAATTGCAGAGAGGCGGGAGTCAAGTTCGCATTTGAGAAGCAAATCCGTAACAGAGTGATAAATGATCGATTGTAGTGCCATCTGTGATTCAAATCAACATTTGTGTAGTTGCCAAAGTACTCACAGGAAGGTCACTACTCGGCCAATCAGAGATTTGGTTTGTCGGTGATAACCGAGCTAAACGCACAAAGGGCAGATAGGAAGATTAATGGCCGTTTGCACTAACCATTTCAAAGAAGCCTCAACGATAAGTATTCCTACTTTTTCTGTTGATATTTGTGGTGTAGTTCCTTCTGTGTTTTTTAATAATAAATATTCATTAGATTATCTTTCGATGAAACTATCTTCTATTAATTATTAGCTCATTACAGTAAACGTGGACAGTCATCATTGCTATTAGTTGTATTCGTTTCAAGAGTTTAGAACACTAGAGCTACTCGCTCCGGTGTTAGTCGACCCTGATTTGGGAGATACAGATGCGTTGACTTTCGCGCATTTTAATGGTTTATTTCGGCCTTGTGTACTTCAGGTTCAACAAACACTTTCGAAAGAAATAAGCGCGTAACGCCTTGGAGCTGTTCCGGAGCTCCTCCTAGGTGTGAAAGGAATACAACTATTGTTATACCGCCAAAAGTTGACAACTCAATATTGACTTATGGCTTCTGTCTAAAATAAAATAAGGTTATAAATGAAGAGGAGCGCGTTCGAAACATTTTATTGATATTCAACATTTTCTTAGGTCAGAATATCATGCCTTATGTAACAATGTCGATGTCATAGATTTTAAAAAAATTATTCAATTCGCCGTGTTTCCATACTACGGGTTAGTCAAGTTTCACCAGCGGTCGTGTCAAATTTTGGACTGGATCGTATTTTTCGTCGTTTGCGTTTCTTCGTGGTGATAGTTTATTTTGACGCTGAGACTAATGTAGTTGCTTGGTCTTTTTCCGTTATGTAATTTTTTCACTCTCTCTATTCAGGAAAATTCTTATGCAACTTGACACTGGGAAATCTCGTTGTCCTGACGGTATTCCACCAATTTCACACACAGTCGAAGCGTTTTCCCGTCTATCTGGAAATGTGCCAGAGTGCAGCCCATCACGAAAAAGGGCCAGATAACTCTTCCTAGCAATTATCCTCCCATCTCACTTATATCCGTACTTTTGAAAGTAATGGAAAAGGCAGTCAACTTGAAACTGGTTGAATACCTCGGAGCAAATAAGCTTATCTCTGACAAACTGCTGGCGTACGACAGTCAAATTTGGAACTCGACGAAGAACATGGCGAATCCAGAATTGAAGCATTGGGCATATCCAATACTTTCGATCAGGTGTAACACAAAGGTCTCATTTACAGCGTATGGTCTTCCGAACGAATTTTTCCATTGGCTGAAGAGCTTTTTGAAAGGTAGGTCACTGCATGTTGTGGTCGATGGTGTGTCTTCTGATTCACTGCCTATAAATGCCGGCGTTTCCCAAGGTTCAATATTTTGTCCCCCACATTGTTTCTCATTTTTATAAATGATTTGTTGAATGTGACAAGAAACCCCATATACAGCTTCGCGGACGATAGTAGCTTGATTGCATCTTTCTCCTCGGACCAACCTCTTACTGCAGCGACTTGCACATTGAACATACCTCGCCCGAGAACAGATTCACTAGTCCAATTCAATGCTTCCAAAACTCAATCAACAGTATTCTCAAATAAGAAATCTTCCGCCGATGAGAACCCAGCTTTAAGGATATCGGGACAAAACCTTCCTATCAATCCCTTAGTATCTCTTCTTTGGGTGACCGCATCGACCAACTTGTCTTGACATGACCATGTATCTTTGATCGCCAAAACGGCTGCTCAAGAATTAGGTTTTCTGTTTCATGGAAAAGGCTTCTTCACTTCTGACCAACTTATTCTCCTTTATAAGGCTCAAATCAGACCATGTATAGAATACTGTTCCCACATCTGGAGCAACAATGCAAGCATTCGTTGGTTCTATTAGACGCAGTACAAAGATTAGCAATGAATGACCCATCAATCTTTTCTTCCAACCTTTTCAGGTACTCAATCGTATAAACAATTTCATGAAGTATAAGTTTTCAGCCTTCAATTTTGGCTTCCAATTTTTGATCGCGTGCTTTTAGTTGATGTTTTCGAATAATTTTTTGTTGTTTTCAATCACATGTCATTAGCAATGATAACTGGAGGATTAGCGGTTTTTCCAATTGTATGATTATTATTCATCTCTGAAGGTATCAATTTTTCATTTAGAATATCTATTATGGGTTACAGTAAATCTGACTTATGGCGTTCAAGTTGCGAACATCTTAGTTGTAATTAATCAACTCGAGAGTCTGTGATGTTTATCCTTTCATGAATATCCTTGATTGTTAATTGGATTTATTTCTTAAAGATGAGAGTGATCGGTGCTTCAGTATCATGTTATTTTTTATTTTTTTGGTAAATTTTTCCCACTTGCAAGTTATCTACAAGTTCTAAAATACACACACATGATCTTCCATTTCCATAATGTGATCCAAGCCAACACACACATATCGACATTTTATTTACTTTCAAAAACTTCACCCACCGAGGCATTATGCATGGATAGCGGCAAACATCCCTATCCGTAAAGTAAATTTGCTTTTTTCCTTAACGTCTCTAAATATTCCAGCTTAACTAAAGCGCGCACTATTAAATTTACCGGAAGTTGCTCGCAATTCCATGAGGAATACTGGATTTTACATAACCATGTAAATAGAAAATACCGCCCGGCAAAGTTTGGTCTGCATATATTTTGTAAATAAAACATTTGAGTTTGTATAGACTGGAAAAAAAATATATTCACAGCGTAGAATAACGAATCAAGAAAATAATAAAATATTATTTAAAAAAATAAATAAACCAACCTGAATTACTTTTTTGCTTTGTAAAGCTTGTGTATATCAAATATATTACATTTTTATCAAAATTATAACCTTCTTTGCATGACATCCAAAAATATAGGCATTATATTGTTATTACGTTAATATAAGGTCTATTGCGTAAATGGAAGTAAAGTAAGCTGTGGTAAAGTAATGAGGTTGATGAAAATCATTTAAGCATAGCACCACAGGATGATTCAATAATGAAAATTGACCGCAACTTTAATCAAAATAATGTCCACAATTTTATATAGATTAAGGGTATGTTGAAATTAAGTAGACAAGTAAGTATTGTTTCTTCTCACCATTTTCAACATTATTACGTCGTTTGCGACTTATTTTTTAATTTTCCGCATTTGTTTGTGAAGTCACTATTTAACCACACTCTTATATGACTCATGTTGTAAACTTCGTCTTCATTATTAAAATCTATAATTCTACATGCCTATTGATAAATATTATAGTACAATGAACGCAAAAATCACAAATATTTTATGAAAAGTTGGATCTGAAACAAAAACCTAAAATACACAATTCCCCAGGAGAAATATTTTTTGTACAATTGTCTGAAGAAGGTCTTCCCGTTGTTTGTTCCAATCTCAATATTCCAACTGCGGCCTTATAGCCTTAATAATAAATTGATAACAAACCTTTTTTTGTCCAAAGTTAATTGCCATTCCCTCAGGCAAAAGTTACGTGGTCTATCATCATGCAAACACCCAGACTCGATTTTAATAGAAAGAGCACCGTTTTTTCTGGTACTTTTTTCGATAAAAAAAAATATTCAGCTAATTGATATGTGCATGAAGAAGTCTAAAATGTATTGATGAGAAATTAAGACAATCATCAGACATTGGGCAGAGGTTATAGCTAGGAATATTTGCATTCATATTTTTATTGTCAGATAGGTTTGGTTGGCAAAAAAGATATTTTTTTTTCTATTTGAATAAAATTTCATTTTAAACTCAACCGTCCAGAGGATTATACAATTCGAATTCAAGAACTTATAGATACAAAAAGAAAAACGCAAAATGCATGGAAACCCCCAGCCCGACAGTTAAAAAAAGGCAAAACCAACAAGCAAAACCAGAATTCAAACGCAAACGCGAATTCAACAGCACCAAGGCCTTCTTCCAGGCTACTAAGATGGTATACAGACCAACCACACAAGAAGTCAACCATTTACGATCCAAAGATAACACAAGACTGCTTAAAGACAGTTCTTTCATTAATTCTCGTTGGGAGGAACATTTTCAGGAACTACTCAACAGAGAATCACAAATTATTAATGACATCTTCAACGAAATTCCACAGAAACCAATACAACAAGAACTGAGCGAGTATCCCAGATTAGGGCTTCAAGACAACATCAATCAGGATTTTGCCTACATGTCCAAGTAACTTGAATATTTGACATAATATGTCACGTGACCACCGAGATGGCGGCAAATTAAAAAAAAAAAAAAAAATTGAATTAGCCAAAAGGACTAGATGTTGAGAATCAAGAAAAAGTTATTTGAAAAAGCAGAGTTTCTTCCCCTAATTTTTCCTCAAATAAAGCCAAACGAAGCACATTTTTGTTATGTAAATCAATTTTTGAGAAATGACACTGGAAGCGTCATAGCGGCAATCACTATTAAAAAATTAAGACGTATCTACTGGAAAATCGAAAAGGTTTATCATATACTAGGTAAGTATGTAATATTATTAGTAGTAACCAAATAAGAATATTAAATTTGTTATTCATAATTTGAAAATTTTGGAATCTCGAAAAAATTATGGAAAAAATCGCAATTCTAACCTTTTGGAGTAAACAGTTGAGCACCTGAAACAAAATATCAATATTATGCGAGCATTATGAAAGTAAACAGCATAAATGTTCAGAAACGACATACATAATTGCTAATACTATAATAATTGTATGAAAGGCTTTGAGCAATTCAAATGCAATGACATAGGAAAACAAATCTCAAAGGACTATGAACCATTCCAGCTAATTCCTTGACCATTCGGCAAAGCAAATAAACTTGAACTCGGCCTAAGGCCCTCTAACAATAAATCGTTTGTCCGTGGTATTCCATACGTTCCATTCCATTTTGAACCATGTTCGTCAGACTTAAACTACTGAAATAATTACGCGGCGCTAACGCAAAACTATTACTTTTGACGTTTAGCACGAAACTACATCTAGCGTCCTGTTATTTAGTACGAGCAAACTCACTGCATAATTGAATTCAATATTTGATGCCATTGTCGTAAAGCGGCTATTCTAATGGACCACTAAACCTAAACCTAACAAATACTGGCATTCATTGAATTCTGTAGACAATAGACAATAAAAATTCAAATTTAATTGTCTTATTGTAGTTAATCAGAAACTGTAATGCAAATAAGGAACGTAGACATTCTGTGAAAATATTTTTATAGAACAATTCTAAAAAACAGCATGAAGCAGTATTTAAGGTTGCATTCTTTATTTTTAGAAATTATTTAAAATATTTTGAAAAGTGATAGGACTCCTTGCAGAAAAAAAAATGAAATTATATTTTAATAGAAACTCCTTTTAACAATTCAACTGCTTTGGCAGTGCCTACTGACTAGGCAAAGCATCGTTTTCCAAAATTAAAATCTCAATTATTCAAAGCGCGCCCTATGATTGTGTATCTCTGGATGTACAGAAACGTTGGCTATTTTTAGTAGGACTATGTAAATTCGAAAAAAAAAAAAACGCAGCGTCTAGTTTCGTGTAAAATAATTAATGAATTTTCACAAAGCAAAAGACGGTCAGTCTCCTCTCCAACATCAATTAAGCCACGTATAAAGCAAAACCGCACCGCTATAAGGTAGTTTGTGACCACGATGGCCACAAATTTAGCCAGCAAGGACGTAATGACATCATTATTAACTCTCTTTGAATAACGCAATTCTGTCTCTACGTCTACTCAAATAATTTAACGAGGATATTTGTTGATGCTTTGATATTTGCGATTGCACCTTTCCAAACTTAAACTTTTCAATTAAAAATAAATAAAACAACTATTATAGGCCGTTTGAAAAGGTTACAGCCGGCCGTTGCTATTATTAGCCAGAACATTTGCTTCGGAACTGTTCCCATTTAGGACTAGAATATAATGAGAGGTAAATATTTGAATCTTTCTGGATGAAGCGATTTTGTAGCGAAGGGTTTACCTGACAGGTATTCGAAAATAAAATATCTTCAAGCGGTCTATAATCTTAAATATATTGTCGTGAGTGATCCATTATGTACCTAGGACTGAAAAGATTTTCATGTACATATGTGGTAATTTGTTCGTTATTTTCTGGCTAAATGAAAGCAGCGGCAATTAGCGCTATTATGTTCTTTTTATCAATTTTGCGTTTTCTTCTCGCTAGATGATCAACGACTAAGTTCGGTTTTGTTCAATAATATGGATTAATTTTTTTTTTTATGTTGTTCTGCTCACAAAAGATAAAGTCTACCTATACTACCTGAACGGTACCATGAGCGAAAGAAATTGAGTGACGATTAACCCTCCGTTGAGGTTTAATCATTCAGGAAATTAAATAGGAGACAGGGGGTTCCAGAGGTGGACAGTATGTCACCAAAAAAATGCCCTGTATTTAGAAGTCCTTGTAGTTAGCGACAAAATAATGACAAGTCGGTCACCTCGCGTCTATGTTCGAGAGATTGCAATGAATCGGTGAGAGTTGGATTATCGATCATTTATATTGCTCTTCCTCGTTCTGAATCTGATAGAGCCAACGATTGCTTGACAGCATCGTTTCAGATGGGGGAACAGTATTCCATACATGGTCTGAATTGAGCCTTATAAAGGAGAAGAAGTTATTCAGAAGTAAAGAAGTTTTTGGCAAATTCACAATCCGGAAGGATTGTGTAACCGTCCAAATTTTTATTTATCACTACCAAGCCTAAGCCTTTTGGTGATAGCCTTACAGTTGCAATCTCGGTCACAATTGAACGTATATTTTTGTGTTACAATGCAGCCGTTAGTAAAAACCCTAAGAGAAAAATTGTTATAACAAACTGTATTTGTAACTGAACCCTAGCGATAGCCAGACACTTTATGAATAGAGAGAATGAAATAAAATAAAATGAAATTGAAATGCAGCTTAACTAGTCTTTAATAGCAAATTTACTTGATGAATTGTTGTAATAGGAAAATTGAATAATAACATGCATCTATGATAATAATTAATCAAATTAGGCAAAATCAGATAAAGCCTTAATAGCAAAGATAATGTGACTCTTGCAAAGAAAATTTAAGGGTATTAGGTTATGTCTCACCTGTTGAAATATGGTTTTATTTGCCACCAAAAATACTCTAATTCACTGGATCAGTCGGGATTCAGGATCCTGGATAAAATTCGGTGGTCACTAGGGCAGCTTTTTACTAATGATCAAATAGAGAAGGTCAGAATCCCTTGTGGAAAAAAAAAAATAAAACGTGCAAAGCAAAACTTACCGACATGGTTTTTGAAAATCCGAAATCATCGGCGAAATTATGGCACTTTACGAAAACGTAACGCAACGTAAGGCAACTTAATGTACCATAAATTCAATAACTGAGAAAATTAGGTCCAAAATCCCCTTTAGGGCGAAGACAAAAATTAAACTTTTCAAGAGAGACTCTTTCTCCGGAACAACCAAATCGTAAAATGAAGATTCACCATAAGTAATTAGCGGTACTAGATTTGAAGAATAGAGGTGAGGCAAAGTATCGATAAATGTCAAAAAGAAATCAAGAAGATTTGTAAGTAACAAAAATTACACACAACAATTCATATTATCTGAGAAAAATGACAACAGCTGACGACTAATGATAACAACAACACGTAATTGACCACTAGAACAATCATAATTTGAAGAATACGACATAGAATGAGCAATTCGTGTTGCAAAACGTAAATGCTTACAAAGGAATCGATGATCAATGAAACATTACTAATTAACAGGCCAATTGTCAACAATGAACGACATTTCTGCCGTCAGCTAGCACACAAATCATAAGTGACATGACTTAAGTGTCACTATAAAATAGAAAGCAACCCGGTGGTTTATGGAACCGGATTCCGGAACTAAGTCTGGTACTGAGTTCATCAACCGATCAGAGTACGAGCAGCGTGCAGCACACTCTTCGTGAACGGACCACTATTCTGGAAACCTAACCCCATCAAAACAAGAAATATTTGATTTGTTTACATAAAAATGAAAATGGTATTCAAATATTGATTAAAATCGTGGAAAATTATTAGTCGTCAACAAGAACTACTCACAAGTGAAAATAGAATTTAAATAATAAAGATTAGAAAATTTACAGGATCTGCAATAACTGTAATTATTGTTCAATTTTTATAAAGGAAAAATGTGAACAAAGCCTAATAAAATCAGGGAAAAATTAAATATCTATAAGAATTTTGAATGGGAAAATAAAAATAAGTGTGAAATAGTTAAAGGCAATTTTGGCACGTTACAACCCCCCTCTCCTACAATAGGAGGGAAAGTTACAACGAAACCTTTCCGACGATAATCTAAGCAAACTCGAGAACTAAGATAATATAAAAAATATCAAATATATGTATTTATAATTTAAACCTAAATGAAATCAAAATGACTATCAAGGCACAACAAATAAAAGGTAAGTATCAATGAAGGTGGTTATGTGTCTTCCCAGAACGGGTATCTGCTTACTTTGCCTCGAAAAACACAAGGGTAAGATATCTTAAAGTCAATGGAGCTAGAGGTAAAGGCAAAAATTGGCAGAGTCGTAAAGGAAAGAAAAGTAGAAAAAGTAAAGAGAAGAAGTTATTGAAGCTTTGTTTGTTCTGCGATGAAGAACACTATAGGCAGCTCTCTTGCTGTATCCAGTGTTGGCGGAAAAATTCTAAAGCATTTTTTTCAAATTTTATTTTAGTTGTCGCAGTTGTCAGGTGAATTTTTCAGCCAGCGTTGCGTTACCACCTGTCAGGTATTGTGGAAACCCTTGCACTGGCCTTACACCAGACACCAGCAAGAGAACCTCCCAAAGCTCTCCACCACGAAGCAACCACAGAGTGGGCAGAAGAAAAACAAAGAGAGTTGAGATTGAAATTTAACAAGAGACCCACCATACAATTGGAGCGTGTTATAGCACAGCCAGGCATCGCGAGTTTTAAAAAAATATTTGAAGTACTGCTAGACTTAGCGAGTAAGGAAGTAGTGCGAGACTTGAAGGATGCATCCCCTACGCGGGTGTGATATACCAAGTGGTCAAAAGAAAAGTTAAGGTTTAATTAGAGTGTTCCGGAACGAGTTACTGTCTCCGACCCCAAGAAGTCTTAGCCAGACTGGAGCCGAGGTGAAACGCAGTAGCTGCTGCCCCGCATTTGGCATCGACGTTGTGGGGCTGACGAAACACGTCCCACTAGAAGTACCAGCGTGGCAACAGCCCCCCGACGCTCACCCTTCCAGTCTGTCTGTTGCAAGCAGCGTCGACTCTTAGTCTGGAGGCACCCAACTCGCCTCAGCCTCTCAGTAGAGAAAAAAAAAATTGACCTCTGAAAAGTTTAGTCAAAACTCAATTAGGAGATAAGCCAACTACTTCAGGTACAGGGTAAGAAAATATATAAACATGCAGATAGGTAAGAACATCATCCAGAACAAACGAAAACTGCAGGGCTAATGGGAACTGAACCATTTCAATCGATTAGCTTCGACTATATAGGACCTTACCTTGTTCTAAAAAGGGACATTGTTATATTCTTTTCATTTCAGACTATTTCAGCAAGTCAGTTTCCTCTATCCCTGTTGTGCCACCAAGGCGAAGTCTCTAGTTGAACTTGTCGAGAATTTATTTCTACTTTTTGGTGCCCCTAAATTTTGAACTTGCGGTAATGGCGTGCAGATGAAATTCAAAGGATTCCAAGCTTTATGTAAGCGTTATAAGAAACGTATCTTTTTCACTGCTCACTACAATCCTCGTGCGAATCCCACAGAATGTCATTATCAGAAGACACACTATCAACAACAGCATGTAGTGACTTGCCTTCCGAAAAGCTCCCCAGCCAATGGTTCGGAAGACCATACGATAAAAGTTTGCTGAGAATACCTGTGTGTCACTCCTGATCAAAAAAGCCTTGGAGATGTGAGTAAGTGAGATGTCCAATGCTACAATTTTGGATTCGCCATGTTTTTCGAGAGTCGAGCTCTAAATATGACTGACGTACGCCAGCAGATCTCCTGTTGATCTTTTGGAAGGAAAGCCGTACTTTTTGTCAAAGATGAGCTTATTGGCTTCGATGTATTTAACCAGATTCAGGTTGACGGCCTTCTCCAAGAAAGTACGGATATAAGTGAGATGTAACGATAATTGTTGATAAGAGTTTTCTTGCCCTTTTTCGGAATCGGCTGCACTCTGGTACATTTCCAGAGAGACGGGAAAACGCCTCGACTGTAAGAGACTGAAAACAGTTCGCAAACACCTGAAGCCAATTCTTGTGCGCAATTGGTGAAATGCCGTCGGAACCCCAAGATTTCCCAGCGATTAATGGGATTGAATAATATCAGAATTGCATTTTGCAATTTCTATTAAAAATTAAATGGTTAATGAAATGCTACATGACATAGTGTTGAATTGATAGTGAATACCTAATTACACCTATCTGGTATATTTATGCTTGATTTGATATTATTTATTTTATGAATAAATTATATTACAGTCGAAAAAGTATCACGTCCACGAATTATATTGTTGCTAAATATTTATTATTAACCAATTTATTTTATTAATTATAAAACAAATGTTGTTGCTCAAATTGACAGTCAGCAACTCATTATTAACTTTTATCATTTCTATTTTCATCCACAGAATCTAAATGGTGGCTCTTTTTGCTCATAACCTCTGCTGTTTATTTTTATATATCCCCTGCTTCGCGCACGGCCATTTCTAATTCTCTCCTTTTTGCCAATAAAAGTCACAAAAACTAAAATAATAATATTTCATTCGATGTAGGTTTTTTCTTATATATTTATACTCTTTGTCGCTTTCCTTTGCGTATTTTCCTTATTGAATTCGAAATAATATTTATGTCTTACGCTACCGCCTTGGGTAGTAGTAGAAGAAGAGCATCGAATGTTTTTATTTAATATGATATCTGAAAGCTCTCAAAAGGTAAAACATTTTTGAAAAATAACATTCGTTATGAGACATATTATTTACTGGGGTTTATTGTTCAGACTCAGCCATTCAACTTTTTTTCTGCGCATTTTTGGATTGATAAATGAATATGAAATAAGAAAAATAAATATGCTTGTCAGTAATCTATAACTTTCCTGCTGATGGTGTTAAACAACTGATACACAATGGAGTTATCGAATACCACAGAATTATTGACATCCCCTTTGTATTTAACGAAGAAGAATATACAAGCAAACATTGTTAAAGCTTGCTGATCGATCAATTTAGTTTCAGGAAAATATTTTACTTTTAAATTTGTTTTGATGTAAGAGAGGGTTTTGTTGTTTAGAGAAAAGTTTTAATACTTGGTAAATAACGGTTCTCCGAAATTTTGCTGCGGGGCGTTTGGAGTTGCTGATCCAGGAAAATGAAGCATTGATTTGCAGGAACTTGAAGTGCAAAAAGACAGTTTCCTGAAAATAAAAGTAAGTTAGGGTGCAATTAAGTTAAACTCAGCTTAAAATATCTATTATAAAGTAGCTATCAGAAGGTTTCGGAAAGACCACAGAAAATATTTTTGTAATTAGTAATTTTCTAAAGGGACGTACTTGCATTTTATTCTGTAATCAATGAGAAGTGGTTTCATGAATTATTTTAATCAAGAATGATCACGAGAACGTTTTTCCCTGATATCTTTATGAACCTCCTGATATGACGAATGGAAATTGAAATGAATAAAATAATCTAATTTTAATTAGACAAATCTCCAATATTTAAAGAGAAGTTCTAATTTAGTCGCAATAAATTGAAAATAGTTAAAATTGGCACTGGTACAAATTATTTCCAGTATCATAATATCGCGAGGTTCCTTAACCTGAAAATGAGAGCATAAATTAGGCAACGGAAAAATATTAAAATCAAGTCTAAAGTAATTAATTTGGTGGGGCCAAGTAACAGATTCATATAAAAAACATTATTTATTGCCGACAACAGTTCGGCATCCTTTGATGGATGTGGCCTCACATTTACGATATTCATTGGCCCCGATAATTAGGGAAATTGGTTGAACAAATAATTATATTTCTTGGAAATAGCGGGTGAGGATTTTAGGTCCAACACATCGAATTGACTCAATTTCATGGTGGGTTCAAAATGTATTTAAACAATCAGCAAGAGAGAACAAAAGTCAATCAGTGTGCAGTCACCAGATCACTTCAAGATATCCTAGAGTCGAAAAGTCTACAACAGATAAAATTCGCGAAGAGTTTTTTTTTCCAACGCCTCGGACGTCAATGCAAATTCGCGGTTAAAACAGAATCTCTTCCGTGAAAAAGTAAAGAAGTCGTGAAAGAAAGAAAATTTAATTCCTTCTCCATGATATGCGTGCTCTTGGTAATCAAAAGTTTAGTGAAATTAAGGAATAATTGTAAGTACACGTAGAAAAATTGAGAGTTTGGTATTTAACCATCTATTGGAGAGACGATGATGGAAAGTGAATTGACTTTGGAACATTATTGATAATTTGATTGACTTTTAAGTAAAATGACTTTTGAATATTTTTGCTAAGAATACAATCAGGAAAATGTATTTTCTGAGGAATTTTTAATTGAAATTGACTGTTTAATATTTTGGGCTCTAACTAATCAGAAAGATTTAAATAAAATGTCTAATGTTCATTTGAAATAATATTGTTCTCTCTAGTTTTATGAGTTTTGAGAAGGTTTCGATATTTTAACACTATTAGAGATGAGCTGAACTTTTTAATAAAAACAGCATTTTCCAAAAAAACAAATAATATTTGAGCTCAAATTATCCAAAACTACTATGTTGTGACTTAAATAAAGCTTTTGATGTTCTGTGGTGGTAAATCGTCAACGATTCCCATAAGCTTAAGATGTCCCCTAAAAAGCCCTATCAGTGGGCGAATTTTTCAAGCTCTTGTATAGCCTTGGTTTCCAAGCCATCATCCTTCGGTTATGATAAAGTTTGTGAGGCTTTCGCGGCCCAGGTTTATTGATAAGGTGTTTTCATTCAGGCCTAATGGCCGTCGTAAGTAGGAATTTCTTCCTGACGTTTCGCTAGAACGAGTGGCTATCATCTTCAGAGGTGGTTCCATGTCCGATTCTAGTAGCAGACTGAGGCGTTCGCGACCGTAAGTTGTACTTATGTGTGAGTGGCTGTGGTGGGGGAGGGGCGGGGCTTCGCAGCACGTGGCTAATCTGAACTTTCTCTGTACTCAATAGGATCTCTCTTGCGTTTTTAAGAATCGGCTTCCAGATTTGGTTAAGGTTTAGTGTTTCTTCTTTCCTGTTGAAGTTCTCCGTATATTTGTGGATTTCTATAGCTTCACGTACAATACGATACTGGAGTCTATTGTATACCATGCACATGTGGTAGGTATACATAGGAACGACAAAAAGATCCATGGGAACCAAGATGAACAAGCCCAAAAGAAACTGCAGACTGAGACAAGTGAAGGGAATCACGAAATACTCTTTGGTGACGTCAAGCTTCTTGCACCGACTTCCGGTTACCACAATCGTCTTGTACGTGAAGCTATAGAAAGCCACAAACATACGGAGAACTTCTCCAGGAAAGAAGAAACACTAAAACTCAACCAAATCTGGAACCCGATCCTCAAAAACCCAAGAAAGATGCCATTGAGAATATTCAGATTAGCCACGTCCTGCGAAGCCCCGCCCCTCCCCCACCACAGCCACTCACACATAAGTACAACTTACGGTCGGAAACGCGTCAGTCTGCTACCAGAATCGGACATGGAAGCACCTTTGAAGATGCTAGCCACGCGTGCTAGCCAAACGTCAGGAAGAAATTCCTACTTACGACGGCCATTAAACCCGAATGAAAACACCTTATCAATCCTTCAGTTACATTGAAAAAATTGATTCATATTTAGTGAAAAACTTTATCAAATAAATAATCCGAAAGTTCCTATAACGGTCGAAATTATTTGCATAATTTAAAATATTCCGACCTCTGACCCCAGGATAACCGTGATAGTATACTGAAATCTTGCGGTGCATATCTGTCTAATGATTTCTGCTGCTTGGTGCCTGTACCGGATTTCTCACCCTGCGAAATATTTATTGATTAAATATCAAAGGGTCAGCTCTCAATATTCATGGGGTTAGGTGGCCGAAATAGCGCCGGCCAGTTAATATCAAGAGCTTTGTGCTGTATTGATTTGGCTTTCGAACTCAAAAATATCCATGTACCTACTTCATTTTGTATCTAAACAAGGTTTTTCTAAATTGATATACGCCGTATTCAAATTAACTGTGGTATTACGTTGATTATAAGCAGATCAAAAACTAAATGTGAAATTTTTGAAAACGTAGATTTTTGCTTATTTAATTCTTGATATTGATAGAATTTTTCCGCGCAATAGTCCAATGGATTAGAAACTAGTTATCTAGAAAATTCTAGAATTAACGACGTGCTATAAAACGGACTCGGTCACTGAGGAAAAATTTCATAACTGAACGTTGTGCTTTTTCGTTTATTGCCTTGAATCAAGGTATGTAAATTAATTTGAGAGGAGTTTATAGTCTTACTTATCTGCGCACCCGCTTATGTAAGAAGGACTTTATTTTGTGACAGATATATTGAGAAACAAACCATAATGCCAACTAATGTCTATATGCGGCACCTTCGCAACAATATTCAAATTTTCCTTCCTTGTTCCGAAGGTGTCCCTATATGAGCTGAATGCATATCTGATTTTTATATCTTGTTATTGATTGATGAATATTGTCTCAAATTATTAGATATATATTGGAAAATATTTCTTATACAAAAATGCAAAGTTATAGAGAATATTTGTATAATCTAAAAAATCTCGAATTTAAATTTATGAAAACGTATATTAAAGTTGTCTCTTTCCAGAAAACAAAAAAAAAATAGATGTCGGATATTTAGCGGAATGTGTTTTTATAAATATTATTTCGAGGATTTTTAAAATAATAATTAGGCTTTATAACCCTCAGAGCCCGGCAAAATGGTACAAACTTAATGAAAATATTATCATTGCCCCTGTGTTTCGTCAGTCCGACGTAAATTTTAATTTTAATTCGTTCCCGGAAAATGCAGTTTACTGACTGCGCTTTGATCTATATATTTGCCTCTTTTTCGGGCTAATTAACGAGGAACATTTCAGTAGTTTAAAAATTTTATCAAAAGGAAAAAGGAAGCAGACGGTAATGGACATTAAGGAACGGTATTTAGTCCAGTGTTTGTTTTTAAAATATTCAAGCTAATTATTTGATTGAACTTAGTATAACCCCCTGTTTCCTTTTGGTTGAGAGCACAGAACCTTAATTATGAATTCAACCACACAAAAAAAAAAGGGTCGAAGACAGAATGAGCTTTGTGGGTATAATGCGTGAATGTAATAAAAGCATAAACCTAGTTTCAACAATATTTCACCGACACACTTGGTATCGGCTTGAATACAATAAATCGGGTCATAAATCAATCAATTTAATAATTTATTTCCTACAAAAATAAAGAATCGCATGTACATCGGATGCTACTTGAAGGCATCTGATAGACAAGTGCATCATGTACATTGAATACTATAGTCCTGGCTTTGGAATCAAGAACGCCCTTAGATTTTATCGGATTAAAGCCTGGCGACATTTTTCTAATGAAGGACCCCGCACTAATCTTATGGACAATGGCTTCCAGTGACATTGTCTGAAACTTGGATATGTTGTGCTCCTGAACATTCTAAACAAAAATTATTTTTGGCACAAAAAAATCCAACGAGCCATTTTCGAGTTATGGTAAGCTAAAAGATATCAAATGCAAAAGCACTTCAAATTTTTCTCACTTCATAAAAATGTTGACATGACATTTAGGGCCTCAAAGCTTTTATGCATTATTGGTTAAGTCGCGAAGCCAGGTCACGCGACCAATAAATGGTGTAACTCCTTTTGTTGATGAATTAACAAGAGGCCCATAATATGCTCAGTTTGCTCAGCGAATAATTATTAGGGGTGGGTCAATAGTTTAATAAGTAGAGAATGGCCAGGGCGCCACTGAATTAAAAAATAAATAAATTACATCAAATAAAAAAGGGGAAAATTCAGAAACACACCTAAAAAAAATAATCAGCAAACGGTAATTGATGATTCTGAAAATAAATAAGGCATATAACTCAACCAAATCTTGACATTGGTAAAACGAATAAAACAATTGAGTAAGTTTCAAATTAAATTAGTGTATATTTTCACAGTCAGGTTAAAACTCGACCATCAAATTTTAAAAGATGAAATCAAATGTTGGTGGAACACTTTAAATAAATTTAATAAATGGAGGTTAAAGGTCAATTCTCACTTACGCTTCACTCAGATCGGCGACGCGACACGACGCCGCGCTGCAAATTGTCGCTAGATAACTATTTCATTGGTTTAAATGTAAAGTGTAGTGCAGTGTAGTGCATTATAGGTGAGAATCTTATTCATTTAAAACAATGAAATATTTATCTAACTACAATTTGCAGCGCGGCCTCGTGTCGCGTCGCCGAGCTGAGTGAAGCGTAAGTGAGAATAGACCTTAAACCTCAATCAGATTCATTAAACTCCAAAAAACTAATACTGCAATTCACATCAATATAGTTGCCATATAAGATCATTGACAGTCGCTGGCCTTATTATTAATTTGAAATAAAAATATGAAAGTTTCCAGGAAATTAATAAAAAAGAGAATGAATGGTCAGGAGATATAATAGAAATCCTCAAATATATAAGTATAGGACCTAACTTAAAAATTGATCAATTTTTGACGATGTAGGTACTTACTCAAAAATTTTAAAGTTAGAGCATGTTGTCCAACCTTGACTTCAGTTCAGATTATTGATTATGAATAATAAAATTTACATTCCTAAAATATGTCAATATCAAAAGTTGAGCAATGATAAATCTATAATAAATTCGATAAATCGAAAATCCATAAAAGCACTTATTCCACCATCACCTCGATGTCAAGAAAGCGAAAATTAAATTTTAAATATTTAAATGTCATATCAGTGAAGGTTCAATCAATTATGTTAATTGAACATAAAATATATAATAAAGAGAAAACAAAATTAAACGCTATTAATGAAACTTTACAAGCCTCCATTCCAACAAAAGATAGATTACGATAGTCATCCTGCCATCCATTTTCACTTGACGAGGGAAGTTGCACGTGGAACTTGCAGATTCTTGCCTTGAATCAAGGAAGATAGAGTCTAGAAGTTCTCGGTTGTCGTCAAATGTGGAGGGACAGGGTACAGGGGTCAATAGGTGAGGGACTTGATTCCTCTAGGAATCCCTTCAAAAGCTCTATGCCACGCTCCACGAAAATGGAGTTCTTTTAAAAATGTGGCCATTCGGAAATGGATTCTTTGAGAGAAACGGCTCCTCGGAAAAAACGGCTCCCCGGTAAAACGGCTCCTCGGAAAAACGGCTCCTCGGAAAAACAGCTCTTTTGAAAAAACGGCTCCCCGGAAAAAACGCCAAGTAATAGAGGCATTCCATGAACAACCATTAATTTAAAAAAAAAAGACTTACCACGAGGGGGTTCGAAATTCAAACTTGAATAAAACGGTTATCACGAGACTTTTGATGTTTATCTCCAGCACATGGTTCTAGCACTAGAACTTTCCTAGTATGCTATACGAGACTTATTGTGTTATCAAAATGAGTAGGTAGGGTAACATCCTTTTAAGCTTGGCCATACCCATGACTTGAATTTGGCTTGGTTCCATGCTGACGTCTCGACTGACTTGCACCCGAATTTCTTTATTAGAATGGTCTTTCTCCGACTTTATAACTTTAGTCTGTTCTTCAGCCAATTCCATGAAAACTGCTGTGAAAAGGCTTTGATACCGACTTCAATTTACAGAAAAATCTATCTCGGAGTTAACCTATTTATTTTGGTAGCGGGTCTGAGGTATCTATACTAGAAAGTCTCCAAAACCAAGTACAATAGTTAAATGATGAAGAATCACAAAATGCGGAAGATGATAAATGTGAATCAGGTCGGTTTGAAAAGGATGAAAAGTGGCTGCTGAAGTTTGATGGAAGTGTCAGGGTTGAGAAGACACCAAACCTATAAAACTCCGGTAAAACTAAGTTCTTCAATCTCGCCGTGAAACCTGAAATATGTTCGTTGATACGGCCACTCTTTTTGAACTAACTTACCCTCTCGATTCAACCAGCACTCGTTTTAAGTTTTGTAGCATTGGGGCTAAGAGATCTTTCACAATACCTTCAATCTTACTAAGAGTTGGAATTTTCCTTTTTCGCATCCATTAGACTAAAATAATTGCTTTAATCTTTCCATATACGACGTGATTTCATTTTCTATCGGTCTCATAGACCAAATAAATCTATTTTTCAACTTTCTATATTTCACGGACTTGCCTTGCATACGTTTGTTTTTGTTGGAGCGTATACTTGCATGATTTTTATGTTCCTTTCATTTCAAGTTAAGTATACGCCGCTCGGTCCGATATGCCCTTGATAGCCAGTATAAACTTGACGACTCAGACTATCAACGGAACGTGAAAGACAGTAAATCGAAATGTAACCGAATGAAAAAAACCATCTAAATTTAAACCGTGGCAATATATTTTGCTCGTAGCTCCGAATATCGTGCCGGACTTGCAAAATGTAACCTCGCATTTTCCAAATATATTGAGCCGTAGAAAATTCAATTCTCAGAATGTATTGTTGGCTATTTGCACCCGGCACTTTATACGGCCGCTTTTGGGGGACTGGCTGGCTGCGCTGACGCTGACTAAAATATTGGCAGTTTCATTTATTTCAGACAAAAATGACTATCGGTGAATTTGCCGTTCTCATTCAAGTGGGAACACCACCGCAAAAATTTATTAGCTTGTGATATGGCCCCGCATTCGAAAAGAATAGCTCTCCATTTTGATGAGATTTGATTTTGGATAATATTTGAAAAATGCCAGTGAAAATGACAATTTCCAATTTCCTTTATGTATAAAGGAAATTCTATTGTATGAGTGGATATTATTATTTTTTTATGGCAAAAGGATGATATTCTATTAGATCAAGCGTTATCAACTGAAATGGCTAATTTGTAGTTAGTACATACTAATTATTGTTATGTGTTGGGCTCCCACTCCATACCTATATCTCCTGATATTGTAGTCCGATACATTTCTACATAAATATTTCGGCATTCTCCACTTATTTTGGCACTTGTTTCGCATTGGTGGGGCTTATTTTAATTTAACAAAAATGGGTTCCTGATTAACGACATTTTGTGTTTTTCGCTGAAAGTGTTGTTTGTTTGTCCCATTAAGCTAGGTTTTTCCCCCTATCGAAAGTGACGTTGTGATTTGTGACGTCATGTAACATTGCAAATGCTACTTGTTCCTTTTTTCTTTCAAATTTAATTTTATATTACCTTTTAATGTTGACAGTCTGGTGGGAAGCATTAAAAAAAAGGGTTTCTGCTACTTAAAATATTAGCAATTATTAAATTATTAAACTGGAGGGTATGATTTTCACTTAAATTTGACGTACAGGTTTAGTACCAACGCTTTCCGTTGACTATTTTTAGGAAAAGCGCTGTCCGCTCACCTGGTCCGTTCCATTTCTCTGCCCTGTTAAATTCGGCCGTTTGAACTTAAAGGTCGATCCTGGCTTGGGCCAGCCATCTTCCTAAGTGAAATATAAAGTATCTTATCGGCCATCAGGCATTATTTTAACGAAATAGAGTTGCGTAAGGCAATAATCCATTGATTACCGAAAAAATTTAAATAAAAAGTCTCGTGATTACCGTTTTATTTGGTTTGAATTTCGAACCCCCTCGTGGTAAGTCCTTTTAAATTTTATTTTTCAAGTAATGGTTGTTCATGGAATGTCTCTATTACTTAGGGTTTTACCGGGGAGCTGTTTTTTTTACCCGGAAGCTGTTTTTTTTACAGGGAAGCCGTTTTTCCGAGAAGCGTTTTTCTCAAGAAATCTATTTTCAACAAGCCTTAAAGATGACCGTTTTCGTGCAGCGTAGGCATAGAGCTCCTGAAGTGATTTCCTTGAAGAATCGAGTCCCTTACGTGTCGATACCTGTACCCCTACATTTGACGAAGAATACTGAACTTCTAGCCCCTATCTACCCTGATTCCAGGCTAGAACCTGCAATTTTCATTTGCAACTTCCCTCGTCAAGCCAAATGGATGGCTACCGTACTCTAACGTTTTCGTTGGAATTGAGGTTTATATAGAGTTTTGATCATAGCTTTTACTTACTTTTTTATGAAATCTATTTTATGATCAATTGCCATAATTGATTGAATTTTTACCGACATTTAAATATTTAAAATTTCATTCATAAAATTCTTGACATCTTTAGTGAACTTTAAATAATTATTTCCGATTTTTGATTTACCGTATTTATTATAGATTTATCTTTACTTCGCTTTTGTTACCGCCATGTTTAAGAAAATGTATCTTTTATCATTCATAATCATTAATCTGAACTGAGGTCAAGGTTGGACAATATGTTCTATCTTTAAAATTATTGGGTAAGTACCTATAACGCCAAAAATTGAACAATTTTTCATCTGGGTTATATTACTTATTAACTTCAGGATTTCGATTATATCTCCTTTATGCCTTCAACGTTTAGCATTTGATTTCATACCGTTTAAAATTGGTTTTACTGATTTTATTTTCTGGCAGTAGCTGTTCATATTCATCCACATAATATTATAATTTTCCTTCATTCATTTTTTGTTTTAAATTTAAATAAATTTTCTGGAAACTTGAATCCTTCATATTTTTATTTCAAATTGATGATATGGCCAGCGACTATTTAATGAACTTATATGGCAACTATAGGTATTGAGGTACATTGTAATATTATTAATTTTTTTTTTTTTTTTTTTTTAGCTTGATGAATTTGATTGAAATTTGACCTCTTTTTATTGATTTGATTTGGAGTATTTGACCAGAAATAATTGATTTTATACTTTGAAATTATTCAGTACTTGATTTTTGACCTCACATACGCTAATTTAATTTGAAACTTACTTAATTGTTTTATTGGTTTACTTGTGTCAAGATTTGGTTGAGTTATCTGCCTTATATATTTTCTCTCAGAGTTATCAATTACCGTCTGCTGATTATTTTTTTTTAGGTGTGTTTCTGAATTTTCACCCTTTCATATTTCATGTTATTTAATTATTTTTTCTTTTTTAAATTCAGTGGCGTCCTTGCCATTGTTAAACTATCAACCCACCCCAAACTGAGCATATTATGGGTCTCTTGTTAATTCATTAACAAAAAGGGTTACAGTCATAGTTAGCGCCTATGTGTGTAAATAGTCCCTCAACGCTTCGTTTGTCCCCCTATCGGAAGTGACGTCAGCTAGTGCCTAATTCCGAATTGGAATCGTCTTCATTTGGATCCATGAAGATCGGTTTTGCAGCTAATATGAAGCCTACCTATCTGTATCCATTTTAATTTCTTATAATTTTTTCACACTTTTGCAAACTGTTTTTCTAAATATTTCATCATCCTTTATAAGCTTGGAGACATGTTGCTGAAATACTAATATTATGTTCTTGCAAGCATTTTATTATGTCATCTATTCTTGATGCTGAAATGATTGGTATGAGCATCCTGTGGTTGAGGGTCATATTCGATTTCTTTTTTTTTTAAGAAATTTTTTAACAATCCTTCTTTGGA
The DNA here is from genome assembly GCA_917834065.1 of Ceutorhynchus assimilis. Lineage (NCBI taxonomy): Eukaryota > Metazoa > Arthropoda > Insecta > Coleoptera > Curculionidae > Ceutorhynchus > Ceutorhynchus assimilis. The sequence continues at coordinate 105,949,994 of OU892277.1, forward strand.
TATTCTTAATATATGGTCCATAAACCGTGAAGGCGATTAATTTTATCATATAGGTAAATCAGCCTTTGCGAGAACTTCTTTTGTAAATTACCCAGATATACCTAATAGTCGCTTCGCATTGATTGACATTTTAATCCTTTTAATTCACGCTTTTGACTAGGCTAAAATTAGCCTCTAACTGCTTGTGTCATTATTTCTTGGCAACATACTACATTATATACATCATTCTGTCATTATCTAAATATATTTCCAGTGACTCTCTAACAGTTAAGTATATCCTTATGGGCCTCTTATGCCCAAACATTTTCCAAGGAAAATGAATTAGCCCTAATTTACATTACCAGAGCTTGTATACCATGTCCCATCAGGCCAGCAAGAGTATTTGGTCAAATTTGCCAAGTTCCAGACAAGAAATAATTACTTAAGAACATTCAAATATGTACACAACGAAATATACACAAATTTAACTTAAACCTTATTTGCCAAATATTAAAGCTGAGCCAAGTTTGTATACCTGCCTTCCTTCTAACTTGATGGCTTTAATGAAACTTGTCCTATTTGTCACGTTGAAATAATGTTTATGAAAGTTATTTAAAATTAATTTGCCGTAATTAGCTTCTAGTCTAAGTTATAATGTTTACTTGTAGAATTTCATTAAAGTTTACTTACATATCAAATTCACGATGGAAAAACTTAAGCGTCAACAGCAATTTTAATTTAAAACTTGAATTTCCTTATCGGCCGAGATAGAATCTAGACATCAGTACCAATGAAAGGAATTAGTGGGTTATGTCAACAACAAGGGAAAGTGCATTATGATGTATTAGAAATTAATTCAATTCATCAATTACTTTTTATTGGCCATAAACAGGAGCCAAGACCCAGCAGTATGTAGGTAGAAACTTTTACGACTGTCTTATATCTTTGAACGGACTTTACCATGAATCAATGAACGTTAAATTCAAGCAAATACCGGATGTCAATAATACAAGGAACAGTGGTACTTGTCGATAGTAAATACAATAAAACAGACACCCAAGATGGAGGATGAAAAAAACCAGCTAGATAGAGATGATAAGGGGTTTTCATTCGGGCTTAATGGCTGTCGTAAGTTGGAATTTCTTCCTGACGTTTCGCTAGCACGCGTGGCTAGCATCTTCAGAGGTGCTTCCATGTCCGATTCTGGTAGCAGACTGACGCGTTCCCGACCGTAAGTTGTATTTATATGTGAAAGGCTGTGGTGGAGGAGGAGCGAGGCTTCGCGGCACGTGACTAATCTCAGTTTTCTCTGTACTTAATGGGATCTTTCTTGCGTTCTTGATAATCGGGTTCCAGATTTGGTTAAGTTTTAGTGTTTCTTCTTTCCTGTTGAAGTTCTCCGTATGTTTGTGGATTTCTATAGCTTCACGTACAAGACGATTGTGGTATGCGGAAGTCGGTGCAAGAAGCTTGACCTCACCAAAGAGTATTTCATGATTCCCTTCACTAAGCGCATGTTCCGCAACTGCCGATTTTTCCGATTGTCCTAGTCTGCAGTTTCTTTTGTGCTCGTTCATCCTGGTTTCCATGGATCTTTTTGTCGTTCCTATGTATACCTTACCACATGTGCATGGTATACGATAGACTCTAGAGCTTGACAGTGGGTTCCTCTTACCCTTGGCTGATCTGATTGATTGCTGTATTTTCCTTGTTGGCTCGAAGTTTGTTTTTATGTTGTGTTTCTTCAAGACTTTCCTTATCCTGTCTGTCACCCGAGAAATGAAAGGCAGATATGCATTAGCCACCACTGGTTGTTCATCCACGTTCTGTCGTGTGGGGAAGGTACTTGATATCAAGTCAAGAGATGCTGTCAATGGCACTTTTGTGAATAGGGACACGGCATCAAAGCTGACCAGGATATCATTAGGTTGAAGAATAATATCCCTAATTTTCCGGACAAAGTGAGTGGACTCCTTGACGTAAGAGCTAGTTTTTCCTACGTGCGGTTGAAGAAGCGATGCAAGATGTTTCGCTAGGTTGTACGTTGGTGCTCCAGGTGCATTCACTATAGGTCTTAGCGGGACTTCCGGTTTGTGAATTTTGGGTAGGCCGTAGAGTCGTGGTGGAACTGCTTCTGTTTTTATTATGCCTTTCTTAACCGTGTCTGTTAGGGTAGATGACCTAATCAGTTTGTTGGTATTCCGGAATCTAGCTTGTGTGGGATCCTTCTTTAGCTTTCGGTAGGTAGATGGATCAAGGAGTTCCTGCATTTTCGGGTTGTAGTCTTCAGTTCCTAACAGGACAGTTGCGTTGCCCTTATCCGCAGGTAGGATGATCATATCTTCCGCTGATTTCAGGTTCCTAATTGCCATTAGTTCCTTCTTAGAGCGGTTACTGGTTGGTGGTCGGGCCTTTCGTAGAATTTTAGCCGTCCCAATACGGTTTTCTTCCGCTTCCACATCAGGCAATGCTCTGATGGCTGCTTCAGTGCTGGCTTTAATCTCCTCCGTTGGCAGGTGTTGTGGAGTGATTGCGAAGTTACCGCCTTTTGCCAAGACGGCTGTTTCCTTTTCGGTAAGGAATCGATCCGTGAGATTGATGACCAGTCTGGATTTGTCAGGTGCTGGGGAATTTCGGATTTGTTTCTTACAGAAGTTCTCGTATTTTCGAATCTGAGCTTTTTTACTCCGGTTTAGCTCATTATACAACATGAGATGGTATCAATTTTGTTCCAATCCTTTGCCTGTATTTTGTTGCTGAGTGTTAGATGTAGGTGGAGTAGTTCTTTATTTAGTTCAGCCAGATCCTTCCTTCTTTCGTGGATTCGCTCTCAGAGAAATGCTTTTTCAGTTCTAGAGTAGATGCGTTGTACTTGGGGTGTCTTGAAGGAGCGCTAAATCTGCAAGAACGCTGGTACGATGTTAGTGTCACGGCAGCGAGAGGGAAACGTTAGAATCTCAACTTTCTCTGTACTCAATGGGATCTTCCTTGCGTTTTTGAGGATCGGGTTCTAGATTTGGTTAAGTTTTATTGTTTCTTCTTTCCTGTTGAAGTTCTCCGTATGTTTGTGGATTGCTATAGCTTCATGTACAAGACAATTCTGGTATCCGGGAAGCTGACGCTCAGCAACAAAATACGGGCAAAGGATTGGAACAAAATTGATACTATCTCATACTCAAGTATGGATTTTGAGCTAAACCGGAGTAAAAAAGCTCAGATTCGAAAATACGAGAAGTTCTGTAAGAAACAAATCCGAAATTCCCCAGCATTTGATAAATCCAGACTGGTCATCAATCTCACGGATCGAGTCCTTACCGAAGAGGAAACAGCCGTCTTGGCAAAAGGCGGTAATTTCCCAATCACTCCACAACGCCTGCCAACGGAGGTGATCAGACCCAGCACTGAAGCAGCCATCAGAGCACTACCTGATGTGGAAGCGGAAGAAATTCGTATTGAGACGGTCAAAATTCTACGATAGGCTCGATTACCAACCAGTAACCTCTCTAAGGAGGAACTAATAGCAATTAGGAACCTGAATTCAGCGGAAGATATGATCATCCTACCCGCGGATAAGGGCAACGCAACTGTCCTGTTAAGAACTGAAGACTACAACCGGAAAATTCAGGAACTCCTTGATCCATCTACCTACCGAAAGCTAAAGAAGGATCCCACACAAGCCACACTCCGGGATACCAACAAACTGATTAGGTCATCTACCCTAACAGACACGGTTAAGAAACGCATCATAAAAACAGAAGCAGTTCCACCACGACTCTAGGGCCTACCCAAAATTCACAAACCGGAAGTCCCGCTAAGACCTATAGTGAGTGCACCCGGAGCACCAACGTACAACTTAGCGAAACTCTTGCATCGCTTCTTCAATCGCATGTAGGAACAACTAGCTCCACTCACTTTATCCGGAAAAATAGGGATATTATTCTTCAATCTAACGATATCCTGGTCAGCTTTAATGTCGTGTCCCTATTCACAAAAGTGTCATTGACAGAATCTCTTGACTTGATATCAAGTACCTTCCCCAATGACATAGCTCAGCCTTTCCGGACATATCTCACTGGTAGTTACTTCCTGTGGAACGGCGATTTCTACGAGCAAACGGACGGTGTAGCTATGGGAAGTCCGCTCAGCCCGGTCATAGCCAACTTCTTTATGGAGGAAATCGAGAGGAAAGCTATAGAATCTTTTGACCACAAACCAACGGTATGGCTTCGATACGTAGATGATACTTTTGTGGTTTGGAGTCATGGGGAAGAGGAGCTTAACCAGTTTCCAGACCACCTGAACAAGCAACATCCTAGCATAGAATTTACCATGGAAAAGGAGAAAAACCACGAAATCGCCTTCTTAGATGTGCTCATAAAGAAATCTGGAGAAAAACTAAGCCACACGGTGTACCGAAAACCTACACACGAGCAAGAACTGGATCATCTCAAGTCGGCATTTCTATCAAATGGTTACAATGCATCTGAAATCGATAGGGCCATGCGACCCAAAACTGCCACACGACAGAACGTGGATGAACAACCAGTGGTAGCTAATGCATATCTGCCTTTCATTTCTCAGGTGACAGACAGGATAGGGAAAGTCTTGAAGAAACACAACATAAAAACAATCTTCGAGCCAACAAGGAAAATACAGCAATCAATCAGATCAGCCAAGGATAAGAGGAACCCACTGTCAAGCTCTAGAGTCTATCGTATACCATGCACATGTGGTAAGGTATACATAGGAACGACAAAAAGATCCATGGAAACCAGGATGAACGAGCACAAAAGAAAATGCGGACTAGGACAATCGGAAAAATCAGCAGTTACGTAACATGCGCTTAGTGAAGGGAATCATGAAATACTCTTTGGTGAGGTCAAGCTTCTTGCACCGGTTTCCAGATACCACAATCGTCTTGTACGTGAAGCTATAGAAATCCATAAACATACGGAGAACTTCAACAGGAAAGGAGAAACACTAATACTTAACCAAATCTGAAACCCGATTCTCGAAAACGCAAGAAAGATCCCATTGAGTACAGAGAAAGTTGAGATTAGTCATGTGCCGCGAAGCCCCGCCTCTCCCCCACCACAGCCACTTATACATAAATACAACTTACGGTCGGGAACGCGTCAGTCTGCTACCAGAATCAGACATGGAAGCACCTCTGAAGATGCTATCCACGCGTGCTAGCGAAAAGTCAGGAAGAAATTCCAACTTACGACGGCCATTAGGCCCGAATGAAAACCCCTTATCAATAAACCTGGGCCGCGAAAGCCTCACAAACTTTATCAACCAGATAGCTACCCGCTTTATTGAAAAATTTAGAGAAAAAGGAACAGAAATATAAACAAGATGAAGAAAAAGCATAATAACAAACAAAAAAATACGCAGAGCAGAACCGGCTTCAAGAATCTTTGTATGATCAATAAAACAGACTACATAAGAAAAATAAGAAGACAAAGACAGACGACAAAAAGAAAATCAAGAGAACAGGACCAGCTTCCGAAATTTTTGCAAGAACAGAAAGACAAACGGCAGCTAGAATGTAGTAATCGACTCTAAAATATTTTGTTACAAGCGACTGGGAAACATACCAAAACAACGGGAACAAAGACAGAAAGATATTCCTGTGGCAAAACAAAGTGATTCGAAAGCTGTTTTAGTGCTCGAAGAAAAACAAAAGAAAATAATATATTCAACGAAATGCCGTATATGTTAAGTTAAAATAGAAACAAGAATTAAACTTCCTGCATGCACACATAGTCTTAAAACTAATTTAAACATTTTGGCTTTAATTTATAGTGCTCTAGCTTGGGGAAATTTATAGCTTACAGATGTAAAACTTTCAAAATTAATGACGGAATACTAGTGCAAGAAAATTCAATTAAAGCGAATATAATCTGTCTTTAATTCTATTGTGATGATTTATTGCATAACTTGAAAGTACAATTCGTCTGTATATATTACATTTCAGTTTTGTTTTCGTTGATTAACTTTCTTGCATATTAGCTATTCTAGGGATCTAGAAGGACGGAGATTAATTTTTTTGCTGGCAAAGCGTAAAACAAAATGATGCACATAAAAAGTCCATATTCTTTCTTCCCCAGCAAAGCATATGGCGCTTAATAAAGTATAACTAAGTACAGAGCCGGTTGTGTCTAAATCTGAGGTCCCCTGATGGCACTGGCTTATTTATGTTATTAGAGCATGCTTGCTTATACAGTAAATTAAGCGCCCCAAATAAAGCCACAACAAACGAATTTTGGCCAAATTTAGCCGTCGTTTATTACGTTTTTTTTTTTTTTCATGTCTTAATTGACCTTCATGGTTCACAGAGAAATATTCTATTTTCTATGAAATTTTTTAATCTGGCATGGAATAATTTTTGAATCTACTACAAAAATCCCCAATCATGAAATTATCCATCAGAACTTTAATTTTCTCTGAGGGCAAATGCAGGGTCACTTAACAATCGATTATCTGGATATGATAATTGCCAAACTAATTGGCATTTATTTAATTCACTCGGTTACATCGATTTAAAATAGGAAATAGATTATTATAGAAATTAAATTGGAAATTCATATTTCATGGAAAAAGTGGATATTACTGGTTAATAAAATAGGATGGATGGGTCTGAAATGTTTTGCTGAAAACTGCCAATATACATATAATATAAATTGGAAAATTATAACAAGTAGAATTTAATTATTAGTATTTACTAATATATTTATGATTGTTTAGTGGAAATTCGTATAGAAGTTGTTTTCATTCGACGAATTTGGAAGGGGTTTGCATCAACATTTCATTAGACAGAGCCCAAAATATTCCGAACTCAATTTCAATTCAAAACTCTTCAGAAAATTTTAATAATTGGCAATAGTCAAGTGCATTAGATGTTAGGGCCTCTAACTGAGGTGTCAACATTTAATTTAGGGATAGATCACTGGATCATAAAGGGGTTGGGGATGTCACTGCTAAATAATGCACTCACACTTCCAGTTTATATCTCTCTATTGATGCCAAAATAATCGTTTAATAAAGTAATAAATACTGTAACCAAAATAATCGTTTAATAAAGTAATAAATACTGTAACCACATTCAAGTACTTTTAATTATTCACAGGTTAGTTAACAAGTCGCATTTGAGTTATTCGAGAACATTCACTAATCGGTATAAATTCACTAGTTGCTAAGTGCTCAATAGTCAATTTAACAATAATTGTCAGTATTAGCGGAACGCTAATATTTTAATTGAGAGCACAAGATAAAGTTTATTCTTAATAGAAATCTTCGGGAGTTGATAGTTTTTATATTTTCAGAGAGCCCTTAAAAAAGGGGAGTGTGATTAACTCAATGTTTTACGCGATATTATATCACTTGAGTTTTCAAGCCAGCAGCCAGAGAGATAAAAAAATAAGTCTTTTTATTTAGAGAGCGAGAGAGAGAGACTGCACAAGGGTGCAACTAGAGAGAATAATTAAATAATTAGAGAAAAGTGAGCAGGTTCAAACTTGTATAGAGCTAGACGTTTTTACGCACTATTTACTGCTAGTGAAACCACACTACTAAAATCACAAAACACACTGCGAAGTGAAAAAGAGAAGGAATGCATTTTTTCCCCTAGCGACAAAAAACCCAGACTGGATCGATACGGTACAGCCTGGTACGGCGCCATATTGCAAGTTTTTCACGGCGGGGGGCTTTTTTGCAACGTTGCCACTGTGATCATAAAAAATAAATATGATTGTTTGGCTGTTTCCACAACATTAGATATTTTCCACCAAGTCATTCCACTAAAAAGTCAATTAAATTTTCAATAATGTTCCACTTTCCATCATAGTCATTGCAATAAATGGTTTAATACTAAAGTTTCGAATTATTCCTACATCTGCTTACAATTTTTCCCTAATTTCACTAAACTATTCTAAGAAAATAAATCTTTTGATTACTTAGAGCACCCACATATTGTGGGACAAATTAAATTTTCTTTCTTTCACGACTTCTTTACTATTTCAAATTTTTCACGGACAATATCCGATTCTAGAAGCGAAATTAAATTGATGTTCGAGGCGTTGAAAAACAAAAAAAAAAACTCTTCGCGAATTTTCCGTTTACTTTACTAGACTATCGACTATCTCAGATTGATCTGGACTGATGACTGATTGTTTCTCTCTACCTGATTGTTTAAAAATAGTTATTTGAACTCGTGTTATTTCGATACGTTGATCTAAAATTCTCTCCCGCTATTTCTAAGAAAAGAAATTATTAGTTCAACCGAAAAAGTCGCAATTTCCTTGATTAGTAGGGCCAACAGATATCGTAGAAATGTGAGGCCACATCAAGGGATGCCGAACTCGTGTCGGCCATAAACAGTGTTTTTTTTATATGAATCTGTCACTTGACCCCAATTTAATTACTTTAGCCTTGCTTGTAATATGTTTCCATTGCCTAATTTATCCGTTCATTTTCAAGTTCAGGAACTTCGCGATATCATGAGACTGGCAATGGACATATTTAGTTTGTGTTAAACAAAGATGCAAAAGGAATTTGAGACCGCTAGACAGAGAAACCATGTGTTTCATGCGTCACGGGAGTATACATTAAAAAGGTGCGCAACATTAGTGCGAGAGAGATATTGTCTAAATTCAAAATTTAGTCATAAAAAAAAGTCTTAAATTATATCTATCAAAATCATTACAAAAATTAATCAATTATTAGCGTCCAGGTCATCAGGAAACATACGATCTATAGCAGATGCAGCGTCATCAAAAGTCTAACTACCAAATCCTTCGATGTGGAGCACACAACAGAATTTTGTCAGCAATTTATTCTTTTAATTAACTACCATTGTTCATGACGTTTGTCAAAGTTGCATTTTTTGTACATAAATAGTTGTTAATTGTTTAATAAAAATCAGTATTAATCCAACAGTGGTTCTTACTTCCCAGTTACCAAAGTGTTCCGAGCATCCGCCTAAATTCCAAGACAGAAATTAACATTGGTCCTTCGAGCAAAAAGAAGATAATGGTTGAAAACCAGCCCTCCGCAAGAGTTCTCCCTCCATTCTTATCCTTTAACCTATACACATACACTCGCGCCCTTCGGGGTTAACATTAAGACACCGGTCTAAACACCCATACAAAAATACCTACATCCCTTCCTTGCTGTAGCAAGTGCCTTGTCTGGTTACAGCATCCCGTTCCTAGTATAGCAAGTGCCTTGTCTGGTTATACAACATCCTATTAATATTCAAATATACACATACACTCGCGCCCTTCAGGGATAACGCTTAGACACCGGTCTACAGCACCTACACATTCATTCCTTCCCGCTATAGCAAGTGTCTGGTTGCAGCATCCCATCCTTAACAGAACAGAACAAAGAAATCGGTTCAGATACCAGCAGACATCACCAAAAAAGAAGACAAAAAATACCAGGGGTGCGATTTTCGAAACCATTCGAGTACATTTCGTACACGAAATTTGACTGACAGCAATGTAAATTAAATGGGGAGCAGGCTCAGCCCCAGGTCGTGAAGTTAAAATAATAAGAAGAAGCCGGCATATACCTACACAAAGAAGAGAAAAAAGAGAGGATAACCAACAGCAGTAGGCAAAATCCAAGATAGAAGAAGCCAACGAAATTGCTAGAGCACAAGAAACCTTGGGCAAAAAGTTAAAAACCCTATTTTCCAATTACAAAAACAACCCTCATGAGAGAAAAAATTAACAATATTTTCTCAGAAAAACTGCCGAACTTGAGTCCATTTGGGAAAACATTGAAGAAAACCATAAACAACTTGTAGAGCTTGACATTCCGACGCATCCGTATTTTACAGACGATTATTTTTGTCAACTACAGGAATTATTCCAAGAAATCACAAAACACATTACCGATTCCAAACCAAAGCTTCGTCAGGCAACCAAACCACCCGCACAACAAGGAGCCTCAAATATTACGATGCAAACCAGTATCAGGCACCGAAAATTCGTTTAAAAAAAGAAGAGGTCCGAATGAACCAAATGAGTCAAACCTTAAGTGACATCTCAAACGACCTAATCATAAGCAGTCTCGAAACCGTTACCAGTTTCTATTAGAGAAGCTGTACAAGCAATGGGACGTTATCTCTGAAATATACATCGAGCTTCAGGTTCAGGGAATTGACAGTACTATCAAAAATCCCATTCCAGACCTTGAAAAGTGGTACGAAAAAAACAATACAAAACCTTCAGGACAAGATTCAAGGAGTAGAACAAGTTGTGAAACAATGCAACATAACATTTCCTCAAATTAAACTACCAATTTTTGAAGGCCGATATGAAGAGTGAGTCACATTTCGAGACATTTTCATCAAAGTGGTTCATGAAAATCCAACAATTACGACAATAGAGAAAATGCAGTATCTTAAAACGCATGTGAGAGGGGAAGCTGGAAGACTGATCCAGCACCTATCTATAGCAGAAACCAACTATGGCCCTCCTTGGAATATTCTCAATGACAGATACAGCAACCACAGACTTATAGTCTCCAAACTAGTAGATAGGATCTTGGATCTTCCAGTGATTAATCACGAATCATCATTCAAGATTGAACAGCTTCCCGATGCAGTTGTGGAATGTCTTGAAGCCATAAATAATCTAAGTATCGATACTTCCAATTGGGGTCCTATTATCAGTGGCATCATCTGCAGAAAATGGGATCATGAAACCGACAAGCTTTACGAACAATCGCTAAGTAAGCCCCATGAAATACAGGACTTTGTTGAAATAAGGAGATTTCTTCAAGCAAGATTCCAATCATTAGAAGCAATTTCAGACACACATAAGAAATTTCGCCCCAACTTAAACAATAATGACAATCTCAGAAGTACTGATGCTTGCAAGTACTGCAATGAAGCCCACATGATTTACCAATGCCCGAAATTCAAAGCCTTATCATCAGAACTTCGACTAAAAGCTGCCAAAGAAAAAAAAAACGATGTTTGATTTGCTTAAACCATGACTACAAATCCAAATGCAATTCGTCAATGAAATGCCATATTTGCAACAACCAGCATCATACATATTTACATGTCGATTCTTTTAGACCACAGCACTCCAGAAAATCAGCGTTCAAAAATGATCAAAGAACCGAAAAAAAAAACAAGCCATATCAGCCGACAAGATGAGATGGTATTCCTGGCAACAGCACTCATTAAAGTTAGGAATGCTTATGGAAGTTATGAAAATTTGAGAGTTCTCATCGACCCTGGTTCCCAATCAGCATTTATAACCGAAGAGTCTGCAAGTCTACTTGCCCTACCCAGACAGAAAATTCAAGCAAAAATTACAGGGCTTGACGCAGGAGAACCGCAAGTGTCAAAATCCCAGTTACAGCTATTAATTAAGACGAGATTTTCCAGCAATTTCCAGCTTGATGTTCTCGGAATCGTTCTACCTAAACTAACACGAACTCTTCCTGGAGTAGACCATGACGTAGACATATCACAATGGAAGAACGACGTCCTTGCTGATCCAACATTCTATAAACCTGGTCCAGTAGATATACTTCTTGGGGCCCGAGAATATGCCCAGTTAATCTTGGAAGGCATACGAAAAACTGAAGATGATCTCCTTGGCCAACAAACAGAATAAGGATGGATTCTTTCCGGAAAACAAAAAATTCGGGAAACAAACTATAAGTTGTCAGTATGATAACATGTATTGAAGAAGATAGACAATTAACTGAATTTTGGGAAGTTGGAGAGGTCTCACAAACACATCCATTATCAGAAGATGATCAATGCGAACAACATTACCAAGCCACTACTACAAGAAATACAGATGGAACATACACAGTTAGAATTCGATTCAATGGAAAAGAGAATCTATTAAAAGTTTCTAGATCACGAGCCGTCGCGCGACTATATTATTCCACATCAACCGGTATTCAAAGAATCCAGCACGACAACAAAGTTAAGGTTGGTGTTTGATGCTTCCAGTAAAACTTCTTCAGGATTGAGCCTCAACAAGAGCATGTATGCAGGTCCCAGACTACAGCCAGAACTGTCAGATATACTACTACGCTGGAGGTCGCATAAAGTAGTGATAACAGCTGATATTGAAAAAATGTACAGGCAGATAAAGATTCACTTGAAGTATCAGAAAATCTTATAGAGATTTGATAATAACACACCAATTAATGAATATTGCTTAACAACTGTAACCTATGGGACGACAGCAGCACCATACTTAGCTAATTAAACATTACAAAAGCTTGCCCACGACGAGAGATGCAACTTTCCGAATGCATTCAGAGCAGCAATGAAAGATTTTTATGTCGATGACTTGCTCTCAGGTGCTGACACTATAGAAGAAGCTTAATCACTACAAGACGAACTCATCAAAATGTTTCAACGAGGAGGGTTCACGTTGCGGAAATGGTCCAGCAACAAACGATAGTTACTACAGAAACTTCCAAATGAACTTGAAGATCAATTAGCCGTGGAAATGACTGAAGATGACATAAGAAAGTCTCTAGGTATCCACTGGGCTCCGTATAATGACACATTTAGATTCAAAACTGAAATATCGACCAGTGATAAGATTACTAAAAGGAGCATTCTTTCAGAGGTTGCTAAGTTATTCGACCCACTAGGATGATTAGCTCCAATAATCATCAGGGCGAAGCTCCTTATCCAAGAATTATGGCTGCAAAAGAAAAAAAATTAAATTATGTTCTTGTCTTGTGTATATTGGGGCAGGTTCCGATAGATGATTCGCCGGACCTAATCGGAGGATCTTTCAATCCTTGTTATTTACATGTCTAGATAAAGAGGCACTGATCAACCGACGACGAATCGAACCTAGTAACTGAACTCGCCCCAGTACGATGACTGACTAGGTTAGGTTGATTATTCATTTATTCATATTTTCTTTTTTCAAGCTTCTAGCTTTATTTGTATTTAGATATCGCTATGGAATGAGTGCACCATCAATGCACAATGCTTATAGAAGCCAAAAGAAGAATGAAAGCCCACATAGGCTGCAGTCGAAATTCTCATCAGTAGTAAATTCATTTTCAACCATCTTATAGACATTTAAAATCTACGCGAATACCTATTTATGGTGCATATAAATAACTATAATAATAAAGGATAAAGCAATATGTAGTTCTTTATTAACAACTAGCGGACCCGGCGAACTTCTTACCGCCTCAGAATCAATGTTGTGTTAACGCAGTAGCTTAATTAAATTCAGTTTTTCAATAAGATTAAATGAATACCAAAAATGTTTAGTCCAATAAATGTACAAAAATCAAACAAACCGCGCAATCTGATGCGGCAAACTTGGTATAAGTTATAAGAGATGGCGCCCGTATGCATATTTAGTGAATTTTCTTCATAAATTTGTTTTTCTTGATTTTTTTTCTATGTGTCAATAATTCAATGGTTTTTATGTCATTCGGGGCACAGACGAATCCAACAAAACAAAAATCATAAAATTGGGCCCAGCCGTTCTCGAGTTATAAGTTCTGTAACCAACCCGACTTTGTTTTATATGTATAAATAGATAGATAATAGTTACGTCGGCTGAATGCAAAAATTTGAATTTTTATATTTTTTAATAAAAAATAATTCTGCCTACAGGTGGTTAATTAAAAATTAATTATTTTTCCGGGATAAAAAGTAGCCCATATCACTCCACTTTATATAGAGACTACGTTGTATAAAGTTCAAGAAGATCGGTTAAGCCATTCCCCAATTCTAAAAAATAATAGAGTTGCGTCAGTTGAATGCGCAAACTTAAATAAATGTGGCAACGTCGTTTAACGTTGTCAAAAAAAAAAAAGTTGGGTTATGTACATACATAATGTGAATGAGTGTGTTTGTTTATAATTAATTAAACATTTTTTTTTTTTTTCATGATAAAAAATAACCTATACCACCTCCTTTTATGTAGAGACTACGTGGTATAAATTTCAAGGAGATCGATCCAGTCGTTCTCGAGTTCTAAAATATAATGCAGTAACGTCGCGTCGGTTGAATGTGCAAACTTAAATAAATGTGGCAACCTTATTTCATGTTGGCAGAAACAAAAGTTGGGTTATGTATGTGAATGAGTTTGTATATAATTATTAAATATCTAAAAATTATTATTTTTTCCGGGATAAAAAGTGGCCTATGTCACTTCCCTTTATATAGAGACAACGTGGTATAAATTTCAAAAAGATCGATCCAGCCGTTCTCGAGTTATGGTCTTTTAAACCAACCCAACTGTGTTTTATATATATAGAGATACAAAAACAATCATATACGATGAGGAAAAGTAGTTTATTCTCCAAAAAACAAACAGCCCCGTACCGAATACAACTGAGGAATCAGTGCAACTAGATACGTACGTCTATTAAAAATAATAAAGCAAAAAACTGAAATATCAGCAGACAAAAACAACGAAACAAAACACCGCACAAAGCCAAATCAACAGCTGTTTGTGTTATAGAATGCCATTACTGCCATTTCAATCATTTCATATTCTTCAATTTCTCACCTGCATGCTACAGCCAATAAAAATTATCTCCCATTTGCGCACGCAACTTACTGCACTCAGGTGTAACTGAATAGGTCTATCACTTATTATTTCAATTTTCAATATTTGAAATAATTTATACCAATGCCGATTTCAATTACCTACAACATCATCCTGATAAATTATAATCAACATATAAATTTGCAATTTCCAATAAACCCGAGTCGTTTTTCTGGAAATCAGCTTTTTCAATAAGCAACACTTCCAACTAGGCACACTTTCATTATACACGGGCGGGGGTGTATTTTCTTATTAAAAGTATCATCATTGACAAATGAACTCACTTTAGTAAACATATTCAAGAAGATATTAAATTTTTAGGACCCCCTTTTACATTTAACCTGAAAATGCACTATTGAAACATTATGGCCTGTTATGAGGAGACTTTCTTTTAAAACTACTAAGCTCAAATAAATCACGAGGATGGAACTTTAAGTTCTGGCAACAATGATTTCGAAATTTTGTCGTCGGAAACAGTAACTATTCCCGCTAGATGCGAAATGGTAATTCGTGCGCTAACAAAAACAGCTGACATAAAAGGATTTGTGACTTGTAAGCCACTGAATAATTGTCTGTAGTCAGGTGCATCAGTAACAAAAGCACGCGATCATAAATGCTTAGTTGGTATTTAAAAAAAAAAGAATACTCTGTTACTCTGTGCCGAACGTAAAAGGTGAGCCAATAAATAATAACGACGTTTATATTTTCAACTCAAGTGCCAAAAGCACAGACAATAACATCAATCAGATGGATCATTTGCAAAAACGAATCTGGAATTAGGATCAAATGATGAGAGAAAAATTTGCTTTTACAAATTTGCATTGTGAAAAACAAAGGCACTTGAAATAATCACCTATTATTAGTTCCAAAACTGACTGCCAGAATTTTTTATTTAAGTATTTCAGTAGATTTCAAAAAAATTAGTAGGTATCTACACATTTCCGTTATCAAATATCATAAACATGTTGGACCAACTGGGTAAATGACACTATTTTAGAACCGCTTGTTTTTAGAGGCATATCTGAATATGAATAATTATTGTATGCAAGTAGTTCCCTTCCTCACAAGATACAGAAATAAACAAACAGCAATTTTTGATATAATTCCGGTAAATGCTCTTTGATATTACCACCAATATATCGTAATCTGAAAAATATCAAAATCAGGTATATCAAAACAGGAACAAAAAAACTATAACACATACCGAGCCTCTAGCAACTACCTACATGAAGGATGTGATCCAGAACTTCAGAAAAACTAATAAACAAGAAATTGCAAAAATGAATCTAATGAACTCTCTGAGGGTAAATGCCGCAGAACATATCAATTTGTAAATAATCGTCAACACTGTCCGACATCGCGAGTAGAAATCCAAAGTTCAATATGATACCAGTACGGCCATCTATCCATCATGAGCATAAAATACAAATATCTATTATTAATTTACCAGTACTGCCATCTAGTACCGGACCAGGGCCGTATATAAGGGGGGGCTTAGGGGGTTCAAACCCCCCCCATGATATTCTTTTCTTAAAAAATAATCGCCAATAAAATATACAACTAATAAAATCAAAAAATAAGTATAAAGCAATGAAAATAATTAATGTGTGTGCCTAGCAAAAAAAACAAAAATCTGCAAAAAGTGAATGTAAATCTGGTAGCCTGTGTCGAACATGTTTATTTAATACTGCAATGAGTCCATTTATCTAGGGACACATGCGTCATGCGATCAATCTTTTAAAAATATTTATAATGAAGCAAGAAAGCTTGTTTTACGTATGGGTGGCGAGATTAAAAAACGTCGCCAAACTCAGCGTGGAAATGTTCCGGCTGAAAATCCTGAGCAGTACTACCTTAAAAATCTCTACATTCTGTTCATAGATCATATTATAGGCCGCTGAACTTGAAATATTTGAACCTACAAATTTTTTCCTCTATTCACGGCTGAATTAAATATGTGGCAAAAGAAATGGAATAATAATGATATTGGTAGTGGTAACCATTTGCCAAGAACGGCCATTGAGAGATCTTTCTCGACTCTAATAGCCGTTTGCACCGAACATTTTAAGGGAGGTTCAACGATAATAATCAACGTTAAAAGTGACTTTATTACATGCAAAAATGTCACTTTAAACGTTGATGATTGTTAAACCTTCCTTAAAATGGTCGTTGGTCGGTGCGAACGGCCATAAGACGCTTAAAATCTTGGCTAAAAAATTCAATGGTGAACGAACGTTTGAAAGGTTTAGCTCTAATGTCAGTTCACAGAGAAATTGATGTTAGTCCAAGGATGTCATAAATAGATTCTGTCTGTCTAAAAAAACGCAATGTAATCATATGAACTTTTTAAAATAGGAATATTGTTGTTTCTAAATGAATCCGATTTTTTCTTGCCCAACCCCCCCATGACCAACCCCTAGCTACGGCCCTGTACCGGACTAATTTTTTTTTTTTAAATTGTGATAGATTTCCTTAGCTATTTTTATTATTTCTCATTGACAGTCATTGGTATTTTTATTTGAAGAAATTATATTTATCTCACTCTTAGCAAATAGATATATTCCTGTCTTTCTCTAACTGATTCTGAAATAATTATTGGCAATCTGGCTTAATGACCTAATTAATTAGTGGTTTTTTGCTTCCAACATAACCTTAATTTAAATTATTGTAATTTGTAAGCAATTAAAATAATTCTAGTGGATTTTTATTTATTCTCTTTTATTCCACATGGTTTTTTATTGTGAAGTGGATAGGGTCTTTTGAGTGTAGTTTTCTGATGGGTTGATCTGGTTAATACGCAGTTAAGTATAAAAAACACAAAATTGGGTTCCTATAGGGTTTGGTTTCTGAAACGTTCTCTTCTTCTGGCAGTGCTCTGGCAGGCAAGTCAAATTTGATTTTTAATAATTTTTTCTTCAAGTTTCTAGATCCTCCCTGAATAATTTCTAATTTACTCTACCATCAGTGGATACTATCATATCACTATTAAGTTTTTACCTAATAAATCTAATCTTATCTATTTTTGAAATATAAATATTATACTTAAATTTTTTATCTAATTGTGGGCCTCCATTTTGTGTGAGTGCCGATTGGTGGTGCCACGTTTTTCTGAGGTAAGTCAATTCAGATTTTTGAGCTATTAAATAGGTACTGCTGCTCTGGTTTTCAGAATCAATTAATTGTTAGTGTGGGATTATTGGACCATTTGCTCTAAATAGAGTCGGTGAAAACCAAATTTGTGTGACCATCCCTATCAACTCTTTATTGAATCCAGGCAGAGGCCTATATAGCCATTTTCTCTTTGACTCCGTCAATTATTACCTTCTCGAGGAGAGGAGTGTTGAAAAAGGGTGTAATTTTCTAAAATAGAAATCCAGACTAGTCGAAAAAATTCATTGAAAAAGTTTTAATTAAAACATCTCAAGAATTTTGAAATATTCTGGATTTGATTGATTTCACCCTCAGGTTTATATTGTAGTACCTATAGTACTAGAGTCTAGCCATCACATGTAAAGCAACTACGGTTGTAACCGAAAGCCGAGCCGAGCGCATTGAATTCGAAGGAAGGTGTATATTCGGTTGCTGCAAAAGGTTGTTGACTGGAGCAATGTAATACACTGTCAAAAAAAAAAAATGATATTTATTTTATTCAGGGACACTTTATCCGTTAGGAAAATTAGGTCATGTCCTACGGGCCACTAGAGGATGAAGGCCAACTGCTGGCCTTTAATTTATAATATAAAATATAAAAGCCCACTATATTAAAAACATCGACTTGTTTAGTAGCAGGACTAGCATATATTTCAATACTCTTTAATTCTCATAATTCACACTGCACAAGCACATTTGGTTTGGCCAGAGTGCACTGCCTGACGTCACGATGCTCTGGAATCGCTCCGCTCGCTCCATCGAGCATCAATCCGGAACACGCCCTAAAGTCACCGAGCTGCGCTGAATCGCCGTCGCGTCATTAGCGCAGCACGGGCACGTGGCAACTGGCAACGACTACAGCAGGAACCTGTTAGTGTTTGCGCTGCTTTGCCAAATTGTAAGTTTCTTTGAGCATCTTCTCGAGCATCCAGGGACTTGAGCAGTGTCTTAAGGGTCCAGTGTACCACGAAGTCGTGCCTTGTTGTTGTTGAGCTTGTAGGACATGCACAGGCAACGTGATACGAATTTTCCTCAGAGTTGCAACCCTTAATGCATATTTTCCTCGCTAATGGATTTGATCCCAAGCCATGCAGCTGTTTTTCCGTAGCACCCATCAGTACACTTAGTCCCTAGAATCCATATGTGGTGATTGGTAGGCTGGGAGCTCAATCCCATCATTTTCTTTTAGGACGTTCCTACCAAACAGCAAGTTTTGTGACCATTCTTGTCCCATCATTTTGTAGTATCTTTCTTTGATTTCACCGAATACTACTTGGCAACATTTTTTGTCTTCATATTCTGCCAGGTTAGTAGTTTGAGAGGGCCGATACTTTTGCTCTCGATTAACGAATTTGATACGTTGTCAAAATTTTGCATGGGCCAAGGTCTACAAGTATGATGTGTTTAGAGCACATTCTAACCCCTGATTATTTTTAACGGCTGTCAAATGAGAGCAAAAGTACCGGCACTGAAATCGTCTGAATGATTTTATTTAACACCATAAAAAAAAAAAACACTCATGAACGGCCATACCAAATAATTGACCTACGGGCCAGAGAAAGGTTAAAGCGTCACTGATTTTATTAAGAACTCCTTAAATTGGAAATCAGGAGGAACCCAACAACAGAAATAAACTGAAAATCAATATTAATAATTTCCTCTGTGGAGTAATTGGTACATTTTTTCCCTCATTTGTAAGTAAGGGGAGTTGTTCGGATGAATAGTTCATTTTGTTTTCGTTTTAAAGTGCTCAATACTGGGTTTATAGGCAGTCTGTTCTACCGCCCTAACTTTCCACATTATTGACTTTCATTAATATTGAATCGAATTTTTTTTTTCTGGATCATCCGAAGTATTGAACGCGATAATTCGCCGGCTGATACCTCTCTAGAAATAATAAAATATAAGTAGGACAAAGATAAACCAAAAAAAGGACTTTTTGTTACTTATTCTATCTTAAATCCGAACTACAAAAAATGTAATATTTTCACAAATAATTATTTCTTGTAAAATGGACTTGTAATTTTGTTTCGATAAAAATAAGAATGGTTAAAGACACGATAGAAATATCAAATAAATTCTGTTCTCGATTTTCTATGCACCAGGTTTCGCTGTTCGGCTATTATCGGGTTTGCTCCGGCTGTGACGGCTAGACTCTAGTCCTATAGTAGCTACCTTGGCTTAAAAAGAAAATTTTGTCTATTTGGGGAAGAATCTAGAGATTTAATTTCTTAATTTTTCAATCGGATTCAATTTTTCCTACATTTGTTTGTAATCTTGCCTGTTATTGCTGCTGCCAGAAAAGCAGCACTCTGCTCAACTTGTAACGAGCATTTTAATTTAATCTAGCTGTTATTATCTATTTTTATGATTATTTTTCAATTATTTAGTTATATTTTTTTTGCATTATTAATTTTTTTTTTTTTTTTTTCAATTTGCAATAGTTGCTCATACCTGATTCTGTTGGAAAGGAGTGTATGCACAACAATGGTTTTATGATAAACTAATTTCAATTTAAATCTTCTTTGCAAGACACTCGCTTTCTGACAGAATTCAGGGATTTAATATTCCAAATCTTGGTAAACCTGATACTGCCTTATTCTTTTATGGGTACCTACTCGACATAAAGATCACTGTTTGGAGTTTGGATCAGCTGGAGTGACGTCACCCCAGCAAACTATCCTCTTTCCTGGATACAGGAAACAACACGAAGGGCTCTAGTTCACAAAAGTGAAACCCCAAACATCCATTGAAGAGCTCCGGATTGGAAAGGTACATGTGTCAGATTCACCGGAACGACCAAGCTGTTAACTGTCAAATTCTAAAGAAAAGTAACATTGTTACTTGTTACTTACATTGTGAAAAAATATTAAATAAAATTATTGTTTGTTGGATTTTGAGTGGTTTCATTTGCACATAAAGGGGCTACACGTTATCTCAATTTTTTGAATTCTACGATCCTAGGTTCTCTTGTCTTAAAGTGCAAATAACGAGTGTTATTTGTAACAAGTATCACAGCTCCGTTGTGCACACCTATAAGCGCTCATAATTTAATCTGTCATCCAGGCTACAAGTATATATCACAGCTCCGTTGTGCACATACCCTAATGCAGGCCATCTAGGAGAGATGTTCCTAAAGATAAAATGTCTCTGCCAGGACTTCAAACACAAAACTTGATCAGTTGAGAACGCCGATGGAACCAGCTTAAACGGGGTCATTGAGGTGTGGTGTACGTATTCTGAGAAACTTTATTCCGATGTTAAATTCAAGCGCCTTTGTTCAATCACGAACATGAGCCAGATATACTTTCTTCTGATGCAGAACATGATTTTAGGAGTGCTCGGATGATGAAGACCTCCATTTCTGACATCGTATATTTGTCAAAAAGATTCGTCCTTCGGTGTCTGGCCAGACGAATGGAGCGCTTCAATCTGTGTTCCACTTCATAAAAAGGGATCTCCGGTAAATCCAGACAACTATTGTGTACTCTCATTGATCTCTCATTCAAGCAAGGTTATGCTGTATATTCTGCGATCTCATTTGGAGGGTTTTGTCAACTGGAAAATATCTCCAGAGCAAGTAGGTTTCGTGAAGGAGAGATCTTGAAATTGAGGCAGGTAATTGAAAAGGCCAGAGAGCATTACTCCCAGTCTATATCTGCATTGTGGACAACTCTAAGGCATTTGAAAACTTGAAGTGGCCTGAACTATGAAAAATTCTTCTCTCAATGGGAATGTCTCATCACCTGATATTTCTCATAAAACAGCTCTATGAGTCCAGCACAGCTCGAGTAAGAATTGACGGTAGCATGTCTGACCAGACTAGACCAGACTTATTGTAGCTATAACAAGAAAAGGAGTTCGTCAGGGATGTGTGGCATCGCCGATGTTGTTTAACATCTATTCCGAATTTGTGATGAAACAGGTACTGGATGGTTGGCACGGTGGTGTAACTCTTGGTGGAATCGAGATACCTATCTAATTTAAGGATTGCCGA
This sequence comes from Ceutorhynchus assimilis, assembly GCA_917834065.1. Classification (NCBI taxonomy): domain Eukaryota; kingdom Metazoa; phylum Arthropoda; class Insecta; order Coleoptera; family Curculionidae; genus Ceutorhynchus; species Ceutorhynchus assimilis. The sequence goes on from OU892277.1 coordinate 105,971,696, forward strand.
CGATACTACTCGTACTACTTCTTCTCAGGGTGAATTGTTAACCTTACATCTTAGTTAACATCTTAGAACAACTTAGTGCAGCATGTAGTCTCAGTATCAACTACAATAAGACCAAGGTCATGATGATAGTTGATGGATACCATAACAATCATCCTGAAATAACATCAGTAGGCCGTTGTTAGGTAGTCCAGAGTTTTGCATACCTCGGTTCTTTGATCGACAATTCAGGTTGCTGCGAGGTTGAAATCCGTCGGCGCACGGTCAGCCATGACAAGATTGACTAAAATATGGCGTGACAATCATATGACGATAGCCACCAGAATGTCGCTTGTCCGGTCTCTTGTCTTTCCTATATTTTTGCAATGCTTTGAGACTTGGACTGTTAGAAAGGCAGATCACCACCGCATAGACGCATTTGAAATGTATTCTCGGAGGAGAATGCTGTGAAGTGTTCCCTATACAGCTCACCGAACTAACGTTTCCATATTAAGCGAAGTTGGAAATATAAAAGGACTATCCTGTTTCAACGCGTATCCTGACATTCTTCGGCCCTATTTATAGAAGTAATAATATGAAAAAACTTGTTGTCAAGGGTTATGCCCCGAAAGGACGGCGTCGTGGCCGTTCTCCTACACGCTGGGTGGATGCAACGAAACAATTGCTAGATGTTAGTGTCACAAGATCGACCGAATTGACAATTAATGGCGGAATGCGGGTTTCAAAGCAGTTGACAACCTGCGTGTTGGTAATCCTCCAGGACTGGGATCACGACGAGTGGAATTCTACATTCATGGCGTCACCTGCGACCTATTTATCGCGTACAGTACAGGCGATGATGATGGTTGCTAGGGAATCTGACGTCATGAAAGTAGAATTCTAGTAGAATTCTACTTGTGGTGATCCAAGCCCAGTTCTGACTTAGTACACTTTATAAGTTCACAGCATGTCTGGCAAGACATTGTGACTATAATGAAATATTTTAGCTGTCAACAAATATATCTTCACATACACTAAAGCATGCGTAGATAGTAGTTTGCCATGATTTGGCTATCAAATTTTATGGTAGCGGTACAACTAGAACCGATTTGATGCAATGTTTGGCACCCATTAGGAATTCGATCAGAAAGAGAGATATTAGTGTTTGGATAAGTCAAAAGAGGGTACCTCTACTCAACTAAAATAATTTTTTCTCAAAAAATTTAGAGTTGACAACAAATCTCGAATTGGAATTACACTCATTTATGTGCTTTATTTAACCAGTTTTCCGATTTGTTACTTGGAGTAATTTGTCAGTTTGAAAAGCAAATACAACCGAATTGGGAATTGTTTCGCATCAAAAGGCTAGGCGAAATTAAGGCCGGACAAAATCTAGAATGTCCTCAACGGATTAAGCAAAAACGAATTAGATTATTACGTGTCATTTCATTAAAAAGGGTTGGACGAGAGAAAACTGTGCCCGCGGTGGGGTCCCAAAAGAGAGGAGAAACACTAGGAAATAAAACCTTTGATAATGCTTTTCTCTAATTAAGCAAATTTAATTTGTTTTTTCATTTCGTGGACGGATGAGAGGAGATAATTACATTTTATGACTCTCGTTTTTCTCAGGTGGGTTTCGGTTGAAGATAATATATCTTAGGGAGATGTTTTGGAGGAAATAAATTACTTCAACGTCCAGGATAATTTTATTTAGCAATAATGTTGCCTGAAACTTTTTAATCAATTCGTCACTATCATGCCATCGATCACCAAGCCCAACGCAGCACATGGCAGTAGCCTATCGACAAATCCATTTTAAAAAACCATCTCATTTCCTGAAAAGGAACATGGAACGAAGAAATACCACGATGCCAGACCAGTTAAATCCCCTGTTAAAGCCAACTTTCAATCATGTAGCTTTGGGCCCTATTGAAATATGATTTGTCCCTCGGAGCCGGCTTCAAGATTAATGACGTATGAACGGGATCCTTGGGAATTTATAAGAATGTATGAGGATATCGGAATTACTTTTTTAATTTCAAATTGGTAAGCATTTAAACATTTCCGTATAAAATTCGATATCCGCGAAATTTTAATTGGTCAATTGGGACCTGCCGCGCCAATTAAAGTGAAATGCCAAAATGATGCTGGAACACGGATCGGAATTTTCGAATTATCAGTTTTCATCAATTTATGGTGTAAATGTTTCAATTTATTATGAGCTGAAAAATTCCCATGTAATGAAAAAAAAAAAACTCTTGTATCAGATTGTATACCTATCAGTAATTATTTTTTTTTTGAAAACAACAACACGTAGTTTTCTGCAGAATGGAACCAGTTTGAAAGAATTAAATTTGGAAAACTCAAATAAGTTTATCAAGTTTCTACAAAAATATTTTATTAATCATACCCAATGAACTATAGCTAAAAACTGGAATGCGCACACATTGCCATATCTGCCAAAAAAATGAAGCCATGAAAGACAGATGCCACAAGGGGGAATGTTGTTTTTTTCTGTTGCTCGCTGACATATGACGTTTTCGAAAGTTTTGTCATATTTCCCTTCACAGGTTTCAACAATTGGAATTCGTGTTGGAAGCAATTTTCGCCATTTACCATAATGAGTGCGACAAAAATAGGTATCCCCTCCCCAGCAGCCGCACTTGGCTTCAAGTTCGTCCTTATGTGTTAGCATTCCAGTTTTTGGTTATAGTTCATTGATCATACCTAATAGGTACATGTTTCGATACACACATGTCACATACGGTATGATAATTTTTGCTTACTCGGTAATAGTGATGAGCGATATATCGCGAACTGTGATTTCATCACTGATATCTAAAAATCACGGATCACGACTGCTACCAAAGTTCTATAAAAAGCGTGACGTAATCACGACAACGTAGCAAACTAATTTCTTCTCTTTCAAGAATAATTTTTTTCTTTTTGTAATTTTAAATTCTAAATTCCATATCGTCGTGATTTGCCGCCGCGATATTTGGTAGATTTTAGATGCCAAATATCCCAACCGCTAGTAGACAAAAAATAGCCTCTGACTGCATCAGTTTCAGTTGTACTAAAATATATTGGAAGTCGTGATTTAGTCACGCTTTAAAATCACTGATATTCAAAAATCACGGTATCAGTTAACAGTGTGATTTGAAAATCACGATATCGCTCATCACTACTCGCTAAAATATTGCCTCATATTTTTCTAACAAATCATGTCGCTTGGATCTTCTTTATCTGAAATTATTGTTATGAATTTGTGTTGTGTGATGATTTACCACAAAATAATTACATCAATATTCTTGTTAATGTATTATCAGTTCCATCATACTTGGCCCTCAACTGCTGATTAGATTCAGAAATTTTGGGTGCCTTTTCTTCCTGCCTTTGCAAAATTTACAAACGTTGTCTATGCACAATGTTCCTGTTTTGCGTCCTCACTTCTTCCTTCGCGATGTTTGATTTGGAAGTATTTCTTCGTCAACCAGATTTCTTTAATCCACACAGAACTTTGTTATCCTCTATGGTAACTAGTATGTTGGGCAATAACTTTTGTCTATTATATTCTTCAATGGCGTCATCATTCGCCATTTGTTGAAGCCTTATGTGTTAGCTTGTTGTTGCTTTGCGGAAGCAAGTCTTTGTGGCGGTTGGCAAGTTAGTACCGATGTTCTACTGAATTGCTTCGCCCAGTAATTTCTCCTTGCTCAATGCACATAGACATCAGCCCCATTCTATACAAAATCAATTGCTTTCGCCTCTTCTTGTTGGCTTTGAATATTCCACCTTCTCTCAAAGTTTTCTATTAGAATTTGTCTAGTTTTTTCCTTTGTCATATAACTTTTAGTGTGTTGATGAATTTTGTGGCATGCAGAATTTAATTAAGATTGATGAAAAATGTTCTTGCCTTGACTAGGACTTGAACCCAGGATCTTGCATATCCAGTACAGTGCTCTACCTACTGAGCCATCGAGACCTGCCTCATTTCTACCTTGTCGGTCAAGTCTTTCGTCAATTTAAAGTTCTTGGTTGTGAATACCAACGGACACCTTCGGCGGTTACGGATGGTATAGGAGTGAGTTAGAAGGAATTCGGGTCACACATTTGCAATGAATGGCTGTTGGAATCCATTATCCTATCAACCACGGATGCATCGTCGACGTATAGCGACATCGGCAGGCATCGGGATAAGACGCTTAACCATCAATATCAACCCAATACATACCAACGGTAACTGTCGAAGGTTGCCGTTGGTCTCCACAAACTACTTAAATTTGATGAAAGATTTAACATACAAGGGAGAAATGAGACAGAGGTCTAGGTAGCTCAGTTGGTAGACCACTGCAGTAGATATGCAGGGGAGTCTTGTCAGAGTCCAGATACGCCAGGGTAAGATATATGCATGCGCAAGCATGCATTCCCTATATTTCTGGCTCACTGGACTAAACCAGCGACATTTTACATTCCAAATCCATGACTCTCCACTCACGCGCAGACTCACTTCCACTAGATTTGATCCAGACAACCCCATAGTACAGGGCCCACCACACAAGAATTTACCGATTTATTTTTAACCCCTTATGAATCCTGGTAAATTCTTGTTCATAATCCTCCCAACCCCCATTCTCTGACATCCCTTACAAACCTCTCCACCTGCATCAGAGCTATTATCAGTGATCCTTCAGGTCATAGGATTAACTACGGTGCAGGGTTGTCGATCCCCTTTAAACCAAACCCGCGCTCACGCGCACACCCCTAGAGCTCACTTTGCTGTTGATACTTCGTTCAGTGGACCACACTACTGCCCGACAAGGCACAAACAAAAGCACCAAGCACCAAGCCCTTAGGAAAAGGAATTGCCAATTCCTCAAAAAGTGCTTGAAATCATTGTTGATTACTTGCAGGTGCTTGCAAGCACTTTTTTTCGCAGATAAATTACCAATTACCAAGCACCACTTTGCCAATTGCTTCCAATTTATTTTTAAAATAAAGATGTTGCTGAATTGGGGTCTGGGGAGAAAGCCATTTGAAACGTAATAAGTTTTAACGTTTTTAGTTGATGTTGATATCATGTTAGTTATAATGTAATGATCAAATCAAAGTTTTTTGTTCTTAATTTATTACTAGTCTTCGTCTCTTCACTCTACATACATTACACTACACTGTATCATCGAATATTAACATTATTATAACTAAACATAATGACTTCAATAAACTGTGGTAGTATAGTGTTAGTGAATAGTGTTGCATATTGCATATTGCCTTTGCCAGCGAGGTGCGAAAATAACTCAACTATAAAGCTGGCTTCCCACGGCCCGTGATATCGCAAGCCGGGCCGCGCTTACACGCGCCAACGCTCCATGGGACGGGCGGCGCGACAAATGTTTCGATATTGCCGCCGCCGAGACGGCCTTCAACCAGTCAATCACATTAAAGCTTATGCTGCGTTAAGTTGTTACCAAGGACTTAATTTTTAGTGCTTTCAAGCCTTTAGAGTACTCGCGAGCTCTTTTGAGTGCTTGCAAGCACTTTAAGTGCTTGCAAACGCTTTAAGTGGCTTCAAATGCGAAAATGAATTACCAATTACCAAGCACTTTTTATAGAGGGATTCGATTACCAATTACCAAGCACTGTATTTTAAAAGTGCTTGCAAGCACTGTGCTCGAAGCGCTATTGTGCTTGAAGCACTTTTTCAAGCACTTTCAAGGCAATCACTGCCCAGCTCTGTTGCATATTTAAATAAATGTCTTTGAATTTGAGTTTGAAATATGCAAGGGTCCTGGGTTCAAATCCTAGTCGAGACAAAATATATACAGGGTGTCCCAGGGAAAACAGTCCACCCCGATTTATTGGATTTAGGATGAGAATCTGGAAAAACGCTCGGACACGTCGATTTTTGATTTGAGGGGGAACTATTTTTCAGTTTTTTTCATCCCTGTAGTTTCAAGTTTCAGAACAACCCCCCAAATTTGAATAGGGGATAGGGGTCATGTCGTATCTCTTTTTAAAGGTCTCATCGAGTTCTTTATGCCCCTAGAATTTCGTCTCATTATTTTCATCCGTAACGAAATGACAGCTTGTCAAAATCTTGGAAATAGACTATTAGTTTTAGTGGGAGCAAAAGCGATACTTACCTCCCTTAATAAAAATACTTGAAATAAAGTTTTTTCTTATTATGGTATGGTGTACATGAGAATAGTAAATTGTAGGTATTTTTACTCGTATTTTTATTAAGGGAGGTAAGTACCGCTTTTACTCCTACTAAAACATAGTCCATTTCCAAGATTTTGATAAGCTGTCATTTCGTTACGGATAAAAATAATAAGATGAAATTCTAGGGCCATAAAGAAGTTACGGGGATGAAAAAAACTGAAAAATAGTTCCCCTTCAAATCAATCATCGACGTGTCCGAGCGTTTTTCCAGATTCTCATCCCAAACCCAATAAATCGGGGTGGACTGTTTTCCCTGGGACACCCTGTATAAATATAAGTTCACTCCATTCGATACAGGCACCTTGTAACTATTTCTCCCTCGATTTCCTCGTGGACGAGTCCTATGTTGCTTTTGATTTTCTCATAGACAGATACTGCTTAACCTTTGACTTCTTTTCGCCTGTATTCTTCTGCGTGTTTTTATTGCAGTCTGGCTTTTCTTTCATGCAAAATTTTCTGAAGCCGGCCCTATCCTATTCTCTTATGGCTGTAATTTGTCTACTTGTTCTTGCAAAATTTTCTCTTTTTCTCTTCTTCCATATTTTGTTGATTTTCCACGATGAAGTTCCCAAGTTCGCATTGTCAATATAAAGTTTCAGTTGTAACTTTAACCTTGTAACCTTTAACTATGTGATAAATTACCGATTCCCGACAAGGGGTATAAAAATTGTTGTCCCTGTAAAGTTTTTTTTTTTTTTTTAAGTGAAACTTCTTAGGCGGCGCTTTGATATTTGGACGACAATGAAGAGTGATTTGAAAAATGCATCATGGGCGAATTTCGTTACCTGAGAGAGAAGGAAAATATAACGTAAAGAGACGGAGAAAGACAGCTATTGATTGACACAAACCAAGGATCATCAGAGCAAAGAGAATTGCCTATTATTGACAAGCGCCGATACCCTTGTGACGTAACTACAAATGCGCTTCTCCCCATTGTTATACTATTATCATTGTGTTTTGTGATTATTATTTTCGTTATTAATACATTTTTGTGCTGTGATTTTTTCTAATTATATACGTGAACCGTCATTATGTAAGTATATTAACGTTATTAAAATATTATCAAAAAATATATTAGAGACGGAGAAAAACAGCCATTAATTGCCACAAATCAAGGATTATAAGCGCTTAGAGGAATTCCTTTCATTGTCAAGCGCCGATACCCTTGTGACGTCACTACAGATGCGCGCCTCCCTTTTATCACACTATTATCATTGTGTTTGAACATTGTTTTTGTTATTCATACATTTGTGTCCTGTGCTTTTTGAAGTGAAACTCCTTAGGCGGCGGTCTGATATTTCGACGAGAATGGAGAGTGATTTGAAAGAGGCGTCACGTTTTGGCAAATTTCGTTACACGAAAGAGAGGAAACATATAACGTAGAGGGACAGAGAAAGACAGCCAATGACAATGACAGCCGACGAACCATTGACACAAACCAAAGATTATAAACTATTCTTGTGAAGCGCCAATACCCTTGTGACATCACTACAGATGCACGTTTCCCTTCCATTTTGGAATTTTTTGGCATTTTTTGGAATTTTTTAGAATTATTTGTACAAGTACAAGCACTGTAACTGTTTCGACCAGTCTAACTGTTCCGTATGTAAGATTTCAAAAAATTCCAAAAAATGTCAAGGAATTCCAAAAAATTCCATTTTGGAATTTTCTGGAATTTTTTGTATTATTTACAATGCGTTGGATTTTTTTGGCATGCAGACGTTTCAATTAAAATTTATGAAAAATTGTCTTGCCTCGACTAGGATTTGAACCAAGGACTCTCGCATATCCAGTGCAACGCTGTATCAACTGAGTTACCAAGACCTGTTTCATTTCTACCTTGTCGGTCAAGTTTTTCATCAATTTCAAGTTGTTAGTTGTGAAGACCAACGGCAACCTTCGGCGGTTATCGTTGATATGGGAGTGAGTTAGAAGGTATAAGGGGAACACATTCGCAATTAATGGCTGTTTTGGAATACATTATCCTTTCAACCATCAACTTATAATTGATGAAAGACATGACCGACAAGGTAGAAATGTAACACGGCTTGGTAGCTCAGTTGGTAGAGCGTTTCACTGTATATGCGAGGGTGTTGGGTTCAAATCCTAGTCGAGGCAAGAAAAATTTTCATCAATTTCAATTGAAACGTCTGCATGCAAAGAAAATCCAACACCATGTAGATTATATACCAGAGGATAATAAAGGATTATAAAAATAAAATTCCAATACAAAACATAGACCATCGACATAACACTTAGACAAAACGCCATTACAATACCGCAAATGAAAAAGACCATAGGACAAAGATGTTTCACATACTTGAGTGCCAATATCTATCCAAAGGTATCATTACTGATAAGAGCGTCACAGTTACTTACAATTTTCGAAAAATCCATCCGTAGGACATTTCAAACAACCATTTCTAGAGCTGAAATATACACTATACTGGATTAGGGGTTCACAAATTAGTTTTGGTGCTTTAATTCAGATTGTTTAAATTAGATTAGATTTATTCTTTGCATACTATTTTTATTACTGTCCTTCATTGTATATTTTTTCACTATCACTAAAACAAACCTTAAGTATAATTTAGTTGGAATAACTATAGGTACCTAGTTATAGTTTCATGTAATCTTTTTACTTCCCACGCGCGAGATTTTCTCTTGTGGGGTATATTTGGTATTTGTTGTTACTAGCCAAACCTGTATATTGAATGTGAAAAATTACAATAAATGCTATATAATAATAATAATAATAATAATATTAATAATAATAATAAAAACCTCTAGAAGTATTAGTAGTACGAGCATCTCTAACTGTTCCGTATGGAAGGTTCTAAAAAATGCCAAGCAATTTCAAATAATTCCATTTTAGAATTTTTTGGCATTTTCTTGTTTATTTTTCTTGTTTCTTTCATTCTTTATTTATTATTTTTCAAGTGAAACTTCTTAAGCAGCGGTCTGATACCTATTTGGACGAGAATGGAGAGTGATTTGAAAGACACGTCTCATTTTGGCAAACTTCGTTACACGAGAGAGAAGAAAGATATAACGTAGAAAGACGAAGAAAGAAAGCCAATGACAATGACAGCCGACAAACGATTGACACAAACCAAAGATTATGAGCAAAGAGGATTGCCTATTATTGTCAAGTCGATACCCTTGAGTCGTCACTACAGATCCACATTGCGCGTCTCCATTTTGAGTGGTCCTTCGTCTTCACCCCGATTCATACGCTAAGTTCAAAAGGTGTATGAGGGTGTATAGATAGTTTTCAAGAAGTTCCCCATAACACGTGTACGGCGCTGCAGCACATGATTTTTTTTTCTTCAATAATTGGAACTTGGTAATTTTTACTGAGAATAGCAAGATACTTAACCTTGAATGTGACTACTTAGTTACATAACTTTGAAGGGACTTCGAAAACTAACAACGACCTCGTAGTTATAATTTCAACGCTACATGAAGTAATAAAAACTTTGTTAGTGATATGCGAGTAACAAGACAAAATTACTGAAACCATCGAATATTACTTTAAATTCTTTGCGACTTTGAAGTGATTTTACATAGTAACAGTGCCGTTCCAGGAACTTCAAATAGCTTGCAGGAATCGAAACTGTGTTTCGGCTCTAGTTGACATACTGGAAGTATTTTGCTCTCTGCTTCTGGTTTATCAAAATCGGTTTAAATCATTCTCTTGAACTATTTATCGCATACCTGAGAATTTTATGTCGTTTAGTTTTGGTAATTCGTTCAAAACATTCTCTAAAAAGGTTTTGCTGTAAATCAAAAATCGCATTAACCACTTGAAATGCGGCAAGCGTATAACTTTATTTTGATAGATAAATTCGTTTCTCCATTTCGACAATCTCGAAACTGAAGCTAAATAAATAAAGTCGATTTACGTACCTAGCTATATTTCGACGTTTTATCTCAAATAGTTTCCATGTCCAATCAGGCGATACAAAAATATGGGCCCTTTACTGCACGTTCTTGCTATTCTCTGCAAGATCAAAGCTAGTTGCGATAAGAGTTTACAATGTCGGTTGCAGTTACCTCTTTTGCTCGAACTTTCGATATTACGGGGTACTGAATTTAGGAGACGAATGCTTTGACGAATTTTTAGTTTGTAATTTAGTTCATATACTATCGATAAAGGGCAATATATCTTTTGCGAAGAGCGAATATGAACTAATTTTGATTTGGCTACGCTTGACTTTCAAATAACTCATTTTAAACATATCCAAACACTCCCATATATTTAGCTTAAAAAACTTTCCGTGATATAATATAGAGATGCCTTTTTAATGAAGACTGACGCTGCCTCATTTCATTCTTGAAATGTAGCTTGTTAAGTTACTTGTAAGAGATGAGGTGCGCAAGCAAAACTGAGACATGTAAGCCTCGCTTCCATAACATTGTTATTGATTGTCCCACAAAAACTTTCTAATATGCCTCGTTACATTAGTTTAAATATGTGGGTTCATTTTTCAGTTTTTCGGCCAGTTGCATTTTGTACAGAATTGAAGCTGTGTCCTTATTTCTAGAGCTAAAGTTGTGGTGCTGAAGCAATGCAAGAACTTCTGAATTGTCAGCTAAAAGGGCAATACACATATACGACACAAGTTAGAGTAGAGACTAGTTTGTTTCTTTTTCTTCTTCAAGTGCCTTATCCTCTACGAACATTGGCAATCATCAGCGCTATCTGTACTTTGTCGAGTTCTTCTCTAAATAGATTTGTCGTGGTTTCGCCAAACCAGTGACGCAAATTCTTTAGCCAAGATATTCTTCGACGTCCAGGGCCTCATCTGCCTTCGATTTTTCCCTCGAATATAAGCTTGAGAAGTAGGTATTTGTCATTCCTGAGTATGTATTTGAAGGTCTCTAACTTTCACTTTCTGAGCATAAACATAACTTCAAGATCTTCTACATTCTCGTTAGCATATCTTAAGATGCCGGCCGGAATACTAACTGACATTAATTTTTTTGTATATTTTTTTCGTTCGGTGATAAGGTAACTGGAAATGGAAATAAGGACGTGACGCAATAAAGCCTCTAATACAAACTCGTAAAAATCAAAGCCGACTATTCTTTCTGATCTCTTTTACGATGCCGAAAGGAGCATTTCGGCTCAGTGACAACCGCAATAAAATTAGTTTTGTAGGCCTGCTTTTCTTATCTGTCAATCTATCTGCCTTATACATATACGCAAGAAAAGTCAATATACTGAACTTTGTTTACAAAACAAAAATACTTTTTTACTGTTAGATTTATTCTCCGGGAAGCGGGGGTGTAATCCTATCGCCAGATAAATTTAGGGATCGACCATAATAGCACCCAAAAACTAATTTGGTCAATTTCAATGTACACAATTTCTAAACGACTTTTTCAAACGCCCGAACTCAACCATTTATTATTAATGCAAAAGCAAGCGCACAAATTATGCCTCGGCCCAGAATAGATTTCACCTGAGCCCAATATTCCGACTAAATTACACTTCCACTAATGGAAACTAGCTATACAATAATCATAATCTTAAGGATATAGATAGTGGATATCTTATTAACACAATGGTAATGTTAGAACAGCTTGCGTAGGTATGTTCCTAGCCAATCAGGACTTCAGTTATATCAATACATTATTGAGCTTTGTGTAGACTCTAACTTGAATTACAGAAATCGTAATGATAATTTCAAGATAAAGGGATTCCTGAACGTTGGTTTATACGGAAATGATCGTCCGTATTTGGGATAAGTAAACGCGGTGTTGGAAACTCTCAATACCTCAACGTTTTTGCATTTAATTAAACGATAATATTTGAAATGTTTTTGAAGTGGAACTTCTTTTGGGACGTTGTGAATTGGATGTTATAAAACGAAAAGGTGTAACGGAAGTTGAGACAAGCGATATAGATTGATAGGATTTAGGCTGCGCGAGAATGAAGCAAAACACATCTCTAGGTTTTTCTGAAAGATGTCAAATTCCAACGTCACTTTAATTTTTTGATGTTTAATAGCTCAATAATAGATGGCGTCACAATAACTAGTTTGGAATAAATCCTATTCATCAGTCGCGAGATTATGATAAATAATTCGGATTATATGCTATCCTAGAACAATTATTTGACGTTTTCTTTCGTTGACAAATTGTTCTAGTGCACTTCGAACCGACACCATGAAACGAGTGTCAAATTACTGTTGCACTGGTTTGCAATAGAGAGTTATTGGAGCTATTAAATACTGCCTCGCAGTATTAAGGATCTACGTTATTTTATTGGTGCATCAGCACTATTTCTCCAAGAACATAACAGTTATTGGAAGTAGGTGTAGTATGTGTTGAGTATTAGATACCTTATTTTGTATCCATAATGTTGACAGCTGATAGCTATGTTTACAAATTGTAACCTCAAGAAGTATTTATTTTTGTTTGTAACTCTCTGCTCATACCCATTTCTTGATGTTGCCTACAGTAAAATGAAAAATTATTGTAAAAAACAAATTCTCTAAGTAAAATTACGTCATCCTCGAAAAGCGAAACGTCAAAGTCGTCAAAAATGTCAGAAATAATGAAATAAGGGAAGTTTACTGCCTCGCACTAACCATACACAAATAAAGACAAGCAGTAACCTTATTAAGGGAATCCATATTTTCAGACTCAAATGCGCATGCGTAGATGTCAAAATAAGGCTAATTTAAATACTGCTTGTCCTTATTGCAGGTCCAATAACTCTCTAATATTTCATTGCGTAATCAAATGATAAATTCAATGCGTACTGGTGTCTGATTTTCAATTGTCAACCGTTTGCCACTCATATACAGTAGGATGGCATTTAAATTAATCTAGCTTTTCAAGCGTAAGAAGTTTCACTGAATGTAATTTACATATTTGTATCCTCCATTCGAGTTCCGATCAAGCCCCCTTTACGTTAGCTCCAGATAGATATTCTTAATAGGTCTGTTTCTGCAGAAATCACAAACCAGTCAAAGTGAATTTCATTGGTTGAAACTAGTTTTCTGACTGTTTCTGACTCTTTTCAACCAATGGAATTCTCTCTGACTGGTTTGTAATTTCTGCAGAAACAGACCTAATATTAGTCGTTCTTCTAACAATTGAAGATAGAAACTAAATAGGTATTTAGCAATGAACTATAACCAAAACTGGAATGCGCACACATTGCCATATGCACCAAAAAAATGAAGCCATGAGAGACGGATGCCACAAGGGGGAATGTTGTTCCTTTCTGTTGCTTGCTGACGTATGACGTTTTGGAAAGTTTTGTTATATTAACCTACACAGGTTTTATCAATTGGAATACGTGTTGGAAGCAATTTCCGCCATTTAACGTAATGAGTGCAACAAAAACAGGCATCCCCTCCGCAGCAGCGGCACTAGGCTTCACGTTCGTCCATATGTGTGCGCATTCCAGTTTTTGGTTATAGTTCATTGGTATTTAGTCTAATCTGGTGCCCTCTTTTGGCATGTCCGAACACTATCACTCAGCATAAATGTCAGAGAGAATCCCTAAGAGGCTGTTCAGAACCAAACATTGCAACAAGCTGGTACCGCTACCATGAAATTTAAGGGTCAAATTGTTGTGTCCTTTTCTTTCAAAAATGCATAGTGCTTGATTCATTTTTAATTAACAGGGAAGGAAGTAAAATAGATGTGAAATGTTCCTTGAAGTACTTATCATGGACCTGTTCAAACCGAGAACAAATTAAATGCTTCTTGGAACAAAAGCGCTAACGCTTTGCTTTAAGTCTTCTATTTTGTTAGCTACAGTTTATCGTTTTCGAATTTGTTCGATTTGTTCGCTACAATTAATCCATCATCTGCACTTTTTCCGGTTCACTTTATAATTTCTTGTATATAACTCAATAAAGACCCTGGCTTATGGACATCCGTTCAATACAGAAAGAACAATTAATAACAATTTTCCGCAATAAAGTTATGATTTATGAATGTTTCCTCGAACCAGACGGATATTTTCTCTTTTTGTTCCTTTACGGGTCCGGCACGGGACTGACCGCTAATAATGTTTGATAAATCTCCGTTTGATTGATTTATATATACGGATAAGTGGATGGACCCGGCCAAGTTGGTTTCTATGATGATGGATTGAGACAGTTTGACGCTCTTGATACGTTTTCTCTATTACCGTAATACAGTGGACGTTGAGGGTATTCGATTAAGATTGATTGGATTATTCGAGCAAATATTTGTTTTTGAATTTCAAGAACAGAGAACTATAGTTAAATGTAGGTCTGTTTGTTTACCCAACAGTATTTTAGGAAGTGAACCAACAATCACTGGAAAGGTGGCCTTTGAACGTAAGTCAGCACGCTTACAGAGCAGACAGAGTGGATCTGTCTGTTCCAACTGACGAGCATGATATAAGAAACTCTAGATAAGAAAGTCGCACTATGCGTCTTCCTTGACATCGCTGGTGTCTTTGACAACACATCTCATGTGGTCATTCGGAGAGCATTAACAAGAAGGGGAGTCAACGACACAATAGGTCTGTTTCTGCAGAAATCACAAACCAGTCAGACTGAATTGCATTGGTTGAAACTAGTTTTCTGACTGTTTCTGACTGTTTTCAACCAATGAAATTTACTGTGATTGGTTTGTGATTCCGTCAGAAACAGACCTATTATCTCGATGGATGTGCAAGATGCTTGCCATAGGGGTAGCAGAGACTTCAATAGGCAATGAGTCTATTGGGGTGATCACTACTGGATGCACTCCCCAGGTTGGAGTATGCTTACTCCTGATGTGGAGATAAGTGGTGGACTACTAGGAATAGTGAACAACGTCGGCCGGCACTGTGTCGGGTATGCCGATGACAGTATCATCATAGCAAGAGGAATGTTCGAGGGCACTCTGTGTGAACTCTTACAAACTGGACTTAAAGCAACACAGAAATGCTGCCGAACAGTGGGATTGGATATAAACCCATCAAAAACCACCGGAGTGCCTTTTACTAGGAAAAGAAAACTTCTTAGAATGAAGAACATCCGAATCCACGAGTCTAATCTTGGCATAACGCTGCAAAAAAAAACTCGGATAGAGCGAACACATTGAGGGAGTTGTAACCAAGGCTATATACCAGGGCTCTAATGGTGTCTTGCAGGCAAAACCTGGGGATGCAAACTAGGAACCTTGAGATGGATGTACAGAACATAAAAGCAGCTCTCAACAAACTACACCGCCTGGTGTGCACATGCATGACGAACGCAATAAAAACTTGTCCTACAATACCTCTTCACATCGTGGTGGAAAGCTAGACAAGCAATGACTAGAATCACGAGAGAGGGGGATGACGAGGCTTGGAAGGAGAGTATTAGCATTTTGAAGCAAGCTTATTCCCAAGCTTATTCCGCTCCCCGATCTCCCCAGGGATGATATGATCAAAACATATAATTTTGAGAAACGCTTCACAGTAGGCATATGAAGCAAGGAAAGAAAACACCACATCCATTCCTACAATGCAGCAGAAAGCCGTGAAATGGTATACTGATGGGTCAAGAACTGAACAAGGAACCAGAGCCGGAGTATTTGGGCCTGGAATCAAGTTCTCCTAAGCAAATGGGAAAACACTCAGACATATTTCAGGCGGAAATAAACGCTATAAGTAGATGTGCTGAGTTCAATCTTGACAGAAACTACAAAGAGAGAGAGATTGTTATATTCTGAGACAGTCAAGCACCCATCAAAGCGCTGAGCTTACCAGTAATCAGCTCTAGAATGGTTTGGGAATGCCTGGACAAGTTAAACAAACTAGGCAAAAATAACAAACTATCCCTCCAGTGGATACCGGGACACACAGGTAATGAGAAGGCGGACCAATTTGCGAAAATAGGAGCGCACACCTATGAGGGAGCATTCAGAAAGGAAGAGCGGAACAAATGGATCAGCCTCTAGGAACAGCTTCCAGGGTTAAGGCAATCAAAAATGTTTCTTGGGCCCCTTACCAAGAGAGATCATAAGACCTTATAATATATCACTGAGTAAAAAGAATCTTCGCATTCTCACTTGATTCCTCACAGGTCACTGCCGGTTAAGAGAATTAAAATCGAAAACGAAGACAGCAGCCGTTATTGTAAGGAAGCGAAGGAAACTCCAGAACACCTTCTCACGGAGTACGAGACGATCGTGAACAAACGAATTGCCTGGTTCGGATGCACGGTTGGACGGGAAGAAATTTCATCCATTCCAAATGGGGTGATGATAAATCCCATCAATTGAGAGTGCCAGGAGAAAAATTCAAAAGCTCACCACAAAAGCCTAGAAGATTCAGAAGTATAAGATATATATAATCGATAGATGGATAGATTGAACGAATAACTTTAAGAAGCAGGAGAGAGAGTAATAAAAAAAAAAATGAGAATGAGGATAGGATACGAGCTGAAACCAGAAAAAGTCAGCAATGGAAAACGGAACATAAAAAAACAATAAAACGATACAAACAACTCTCAAAGAAGGCGTACGGAAAAACAATAAAGTAGAAAGTCTTGGGGTCAGGTATGAAACAAAAAAGTTGTTTGACAAGAGGGTGAAGCATAACTCCCATCAGTTGCGTGGAGAAGAGTTTCGAAGCACACTGGAAAAGGGCATGAAATAAGAATCGGCAATATATGACACGGAACCATATCAATGATAGACTTAACGAACAACTTTTGTAAGCAGAAGAGAATGTAGCAAAAGAGAAAAAAAAGCAGAATACGATAAGCTCTGACACAAGGGAATTGATGAGACAAAGGATAAGGCATATTGTCACAACCTCTATACGTTTCGTAGGGGACGTCACAACAGGAGCGTGACCTAGGGGCGTAGGTGGGGTTCAGGCAGAGAGAATCTCGCTTGGTATAGGTACAATAAGATGTATTGAATAATAATAATAATTAATATTACCCTAGAAATAGTATCATGACGTCTCTTCTACAGAGGGATGTACTACTTATAGGCCACTCTGTAATATGTACACTCTGTACACTTGGCGTGACTAAAGACTGAAGCTGGGTTTGAGACAGGTCCAGAAGGGCGTTTTCCATTAAAGATAGTTTGCACTGGACCTAGTCTGCTCCGTTCAATACTCCCAGAAGGGCGTTTTCCATAAAGGTAGTTTGCACTGGGAGGAGACTTAGCTAGAGGGGCTTTTCCCAATTGAGATACAGTATCCGCCAAAATAAACAGTACTAAAAACATAAATTATATCATTTATTAATTTGTATCATGCGTAATGTTCAAAAAATGCACCATAGCGACGCAAAAAAGCTTCAAAACGATTCTGCAAATCATTGGAAATATTTATTAACCCTTCGTCAGTGTGGTGGGGTATGGCATACCCCAGACGACCTTTGTATCCTTGCATTTTCCAAATTCGAGTACGTGACGCCAGCTAGTGGCCAGTAGCTTGAGATATTGTGTTGATCTACATAATAAAATAACGCGAACCGACAAATATTGTATTATTCGTGAATAAGGCGACATCAAAGGTGATTGGGGTATGTCATACCCCACCTCACTGATCGTGTAACTATTTTCTGCAGAAGTAGATACTCAAGATATGTCATTTATTATCAATTTTTCGCTCATAATATATTTTTCTATGTAGTAATAGTCGGATATCATGTCATACGAGGCAGAGCAAGCTCATTTGCGAAAACTATGGGAAGAGGTAGATAGAGAAAAATTCTCGCCTCTAGGCAGGCGAGACCAGGGGTTTTGAGACCATTGAATCAAAAAAATCAGCTTGGTCTCATAAAAAACCAAAACAAACGATGAAAAGTTTCATTAAGATGTATGATTAGTCCTCGAGCTAAAGACAGGAAGATATTTTACTGCTGTCAGAAATGTGGGACATCCATATGCATGGGACATGCAAATTTACCTTTTTTGTCAAAACTACGTCGACTTTGATGCAGTCTAAAATTTTATGTATTCACTCTTTTAGGATAATTTTTTAAACACGATAAGGACTTATGTTTTCTGATTTAAAATGTTAAGCTTTTCTTTGTCCAGAACTCATTAAATAATTTCAAAACCAATAATAACTTCGCAGTATATTTAATTTGATAAAAATACTTAGGTACTATGAAGCATTAAATAGAAAATCTAAGAGTCCGTATCATGTTTTTATTGAAATTAATTCCATATATAAGGTAAAGAAACTAATCAAATATTTATTTGATGCCACCTTAATTTGGAAAGCGAAAAAAAGTTTAGGGTATGACATACCCCACCACACTAACAATGGAACTTTTTCCTACCACACTCATGAAGGGTTAAGAGTGGCTGCTGAAATTTTTCTGAGACTTGTTTCAAACTTGAGCCTCTATTCCTTCCAAATCCGTATGACCAGAAATAGTGCTCTACTAAAAAACTATTTCTTAAGTTGAAAGATACATAATGACGAAGATTTCAACCTTAACTTAATGTCAACCCCATAACTATAATGCCAAGTAAGCGAAATATGATAAATGCAACTTGCGTGCTCAATTACTTAGAGCTCTAGATTTCGGTACTGTTTATTTTGGCGGATACCGTACTTTGCACTAGCCTTAGTCTGCCGGTAATAAATTTCGGCGCGGTATTTATACCAAATAAATGCTGACTCGTCGACACACTTTAGTAAAAATTGATGTACAGAGTGGTATTTACTTGAGTAGTTGACAATATAAGCGATGGGAAACGAAATACAACACATGATACAAACAACTCTCAAAGAAGACATAACGAAAAATTACGAAGCACGAATGAAGGAGGACATAGAAAAAAGAACGTACTTGATGTGTAAAAAAATGAAGATAAATCGATGGGATGGACAAAAACAAAATCGACTCATCTGTGGAAAGCTTTAATCGAATCCTATTTAGTTCAAAGCAAAATAGCGCCGTATAGACGCAAAACCAGCAGAAAATAGAGAATGTCGGTTCCAAAGATATATACCCGCTAGATATCCAAAAACTTGCGATCGAGAAAGCAATTGAAGATCTGAAGAAAAACATGGAGTGACAGTTAAAATCAGCGAGTCTCATGTGAACGGTTATCAACTAGATTATCAGTGTTTATTTATACTCTTACTTCATTTATGCAATTATTAAATTTAATGCATAATATTGAACACAAAATACGAAACGAACAAGCTAGTGTTAATTATGAATAAATTTAATCAGTTGTGTTCATGTTTATGTCTAGGCCATAATCAATCACTTCAGTGTCGAACGTTGACGACGTTAAAGTTTAATTTCAAGACCGCTTGAAGATAAACAATAATTTCAAGTACAAAGTTTTCCATAACTAGGTATGAAAAATCCGATAATGAAAATTGATTTTATTCATTTTGCCCATAATCAAAAACAAATAGAAAAGTCCATACGAAATCTAATTAGTTTTATTTACCATTATTTACACGACAAACAATTCCGATATAAAAAAAACACTACTAATTGCACAGCTGATAAATTTTGTTGGAACTGTTTGAGTTCATAATTAATGCTTTGTTTACTTGTAGGTGTAACGTGTAACATACGGGCCTAATTGTGACAGAACCCCTGCGAAGTTGTCTATAATAATTTTGATATAATGACCAGATATCATTATTTTATTAGATTGAGATATGATAATAAAATTCTAGATGATTTACACTAACAAGTAACAAGACTTAAATTATAAGAAGTTTCGACAAATTTTCCACAAAATTTGAGAAAAGAACAGCCAAAAATTCAAAAACAAAATGCTTTCTTGATAATGAACGGCGTGAATCAATGAGTTTTTGGTAATTATGCATATGCTCGTTAACGTACAAGCAAAATTAGCGGGTGACCGCGAAACTTGCGCTGAAGAAGTTAATTCAGTTAATTGTTAACTGCTAAACGAGCTTTGGAATGATAGTATATACGTTATACCGAGCATAACAATCGATATTTATGAATAATAAAAATTCATTGGAAAACGATCGGAATACGGTGTACGAGGGATCTACGGATCGGCCCTGTCATTCAAAAATTGGGACTTTAACGGAACATAGCAACCACAAACAGAAACCACCAAATTACTCCATACCATAGTCATAGACAAGGCATAACTTTCACTTTTTGGATAACAAACACTCAACATGTGAAAAAATTAATAATCTGTCAAGTTCAGATACGTTCCGGAAACGAATATACTCGTTTTACAAGACATAAATTGTGGCCTAAGAGCTACGTTTATTAGCTGGCGTACGGCCAGCTATAACGGTCCTAAAAGTTCGCTATCTTGCGCTTCTGGCAAAGGCGAGAAACCAAATTTAATCAACAAATTTTAAAGTTCTTAGTGCGCCGAACTTTCGAGTCGCTTAACTAATAATGAATAGCCCGCTAAATTATTTGTAAATTTCACTTGAAACTTCCCTTTTGCATGGCCGTTTCCTTGTTTTATGTTGAAAAATAATCTTCTTTTATAAATGTTTTAGTAATCAATTAGCAAGTCAGTAGGTTTATTATAAGTCATCACAATTATTGGTTTCTCTATATCTATATATCCGTGGTGATCTCTCAAAACAATTCCTCTAATTCAAAAACGTATGCAATAAAATTTGCAGAATTCGAGTGCAAATCGAGCACTTTACTAAATTCTGAAACTTTTCCAAACTCCATATCCATATGGAGATTTCCAAGTATAATAAATAGAGTCATTCCAATGTTCATGCTGTAATGTGTGTGAGTTAGAAATTGCTATTTATTAGATAAAGGATAGATATAGCCATTACTATTCAGACCATGAACATTTTTGAATAATTTCCAAAAACTCTTGTATTAATCTGTTCTCGTGCAGAATCACACCATTCCCTGGCAAAAACTCGTAAATTAGTTACTTTATAACTTTTATTCTCGAACAAAGAAACGGAAGGAAGTTTGTAAATTATTACGTCATGAAAACAAGCTGACTAGCGGCCGTGCACCCGTAGTGTTCGAAATAAAAAATGTATGGTTTTGGATTGGAGCTTGGAACACGCGGAGTGTTGAAAATTGGATCGCATTGTGTTTCCGATAACACGATATTGAGAATTAGATACTTTGATTAAAAAGATTTATTGGAAAGGTCACATGAGTGAAACGGATTGGGTTCGTTGTATTATTAATTTATTATCCCTTTCTATTTCATTTTTCGTAGCTACTAAACACTCCCTGGTCAAGAACTGCTTCTTTTTGTCCTGAGCTTAAGGTTTGAAGGCCAACGAGTAGCGTCTACATTTGAGCGAAGCAAAAAAATATTTTTGGGGTCGGATGGCATACAATCGGTCTTCAAGGGATTGCAATATTTCCTTTCATAACTTAACCACTGATTTTTTCATCCATTTTCGGAAAAATAAAAGGCAGCCACTATAATTTATGACGCATGTCTAATTTGTACTTTACGTCAATTCAATATGAGGTCACTCGGAACACATGTCACTGCTCCCAACATGGACGGTTGTGTAAAAGAGCAGTCACGACACGTCAACTTGAATATCCGTATCTATTTATGACCATACTCTATGTATGCCATATTATTCAACAAAAAATTTTAAACGAATAAATTAGTGCAAATTATGAATAAATTAGGCTCTTGGAGTAATCCCGGACTCGGTCGTTGACGCTGCCATCTAGCGAGAAGAAACCGCGAAATTAATTACAAGAATCTAATTCGCGACGTTCCGGTACCTACCAATAAATTGCAGAATGGCATACAGAATGGCATACAACATTTAGGAAAAGATTTTCAACATCATCATTTTTTGCACATGCCTTCCTCCTTGTCTTCGTCGGGTCCCACTAGCACCTCGATCACTAAATTATCTTCGTCAGAGGCTTCCTCTATATCTGTTGTCTTTAGTTGACGGGTTCAGGCATGCCTGAAAACATGGATTAGACCTACTGGGGATAACACGTCAAAAAAAACGTTTACTGTTGATTATTTTACCTTGGATAGGTAAAACTTTGAAAAAAAAAATGGAAATTTTGATTTATAGGATATTCCTTCATTAAAATGGACAAAATACAGGGAATTTAGTGAGAAATACAATTATCTATGTACCACGGGAATAATCAGGTGTTGATAAGCACGGGCAATTGATGTTCCTCGGGTCAAAAGCCCTCGAGACATGTCGGGGAAGTTAGCAACACATTCGAAGCCGGATCGCTAAAACATGTTCCTGCTTGTGCTGCTATGATCCTGCTTCATCCTGCTTCAAACCGCAACCCAGTAACACCCACCGTTTTCGAAATATATCAATTTCCATTTTGGTTGCTAACTTCACCCTTGGCAACACATTGGAAGCAGGATCGCTGAAACAGGTTCCTGCATGTACTGCTATGGTCCTGCATCATCCTTCTTCAAATCTGACCCCGGCAACAATTACTATTTTCGGGATACAGCAATTTTTATTTTGGTTGCTAACTTCACCCTTGGCAACACACTGGAAGCAGGATCGCTCAAACATGTTCCTGCTTGTGTTGCTATGGTCCTGCCTCATCTTGCTTCAAATCACACTCCGGCAACACGTACTATTTCCGAGATACAGGGATTTTCATTATGGTTCGTAACTTCACCCTTGACTTGGCAGCACATTGGAAGCAGGATCGCTCAAACATGTTCCTGCTTCTGTTGCTATGGTCCTGCCACATCTTGCTTCAAATCACACGACGGCAACACCTACTATTTTCGAGATATAATGATCTCCATTATGGTTGGTTACTTCACCCTTAGCCTGGCAACACATTGAAAACATGATCGCTCCAAAATGTTCCTGCTTGCATTGCTATGGTTCTGCCTCAAACTGCTTCAATGACCACAGCAACACCTAATATTTCAGAGATACACATTGGTAGCAATACAAGAGTCTAGTCGTAGTAACACGGCGAGCTCGAGACACCGTTGCCAAATGTATCGTAATGAGTGCTCGTCTCTGTATGTTGGTATTTTCGACGAAAAGATCTAATCCAAACTATCTCAAACTAGTCAAATTCACTCGTACTTTTGTAATAAATGCTAGGCTCTGTATGTTTGGTATTTTAGACCAGAAGAGCTAATCCAAGCTAATCGAAACTAACCCGTCCTCATACTAATTGCTAGTCTTTTTATGTTGGTATTTTAGACGAAAAGAGCTATTCCAAACTAACCCGTCTTCGTAGTGAATGCTATTCTGTGTATGTTGGTAATTTAGACGAGAAGAGCTGTCTTCGATATGTATGCTAGTCTTTGCATGGAGGTATTTTAAACGAAAAAATTTAATCCAAGGATTGAATTGAAACTAACCCGTCCTCTTCATGATCTTTAAGAAAAAAAGAGAAATAAACACCCTACGGAAACGCAGAGAGGCCACCTATCCCAGGACGGGTTAGTTTCA
This sequence comes from Ceutorhynchus assimilis, assembly GCA_917834065.1. Classification (NCBI taxonomy): domain Eukaryota; kingdom Metazoa; phylum Arthropoda; class Insecta; order Coleoptera; family Curculionidae; genus Ceutorhynchus; species Ceutorhynchus assimilis. The sequence continues at coordinate 105,995,268 of OU892277.1, forward strand.
ATTCAATTCTTGGATTAGCTGTTTTCATCTAAAATACCAAGACACAGAGGCTCGCATTCATTACAGAGGGACGGGTTAGTTTGGATTAGCTTTTTTCGTCTAAAATAGGTACCAACATATAGAGACAAGCACTCATTACGATATATTTGGTAACGGTGTCTCGAGCTCTCCCTATTCCTACGACTTGACTCTTGAAATGCTACCAGTATGTATCTCAAATATATTAGGAGTTGCTGGGGTAAAAACTGAAGCAGAATGAGGCAGGACCATAGCAACACAAGCAGGAACATGTCTGAGCGATTCTGCTTCCAGTGTGTTGCCAAGTCAAGGATGAAGTTACGAACCATAATGAAAATCCCTGTATCTCGAAGATAGTACGTGTTGCCGGAGTGTAATTTGAAGCACTTTGAGGCAGGACCATAGCAACACAAGCAGGAACATGTTTGAGCGATCCTGCTTCCAGTGTGCTGCCAATGGTGAAGTTAGCAACCAAAATAAAAATCGCTGTATCCCGAAAATAGTAGGTGTTGCCGAAGTCAGATTTGAAGCAGGATGATGCAGGACCATAGCAGCACAAGCAGGAACCGGTTTCAACGATCCTGCTTCCAATGTGTTGCCAAGAGTGAAGTTAGCAACCAAAATGGAAATCGATGTATTTCGAATAGGGTGGGTGTTGCTGGGTTGCAGTTTGAAGCAGGATGAAGCAGAACCATAGCAGCATAAGCAGGAACATGTTTTAGCGATCCTGCTTCGCATGTGTTGCTAACTTTCCCGACATCTTCGGGACACAAACTTTGCCCTGGGGTATTAACCCCCTCATAATTCCCTTGATACATAAATAACTATTATTATAAATAATTCTAACAATTTTATTATTAAAAGTTTCATTTTCCAGACTAACTGCTCCGCATTATCACGCTATATCTCGAAAACGGTTGGTCGTGCAAAAAAAAAAAATGTATATGAGCAATTTTATAGAGAATAGGTACTATTTTACGTAAGTTTAGGTTGGAGTTCTCTGCGTCAAATACACAGGAAGCGAGATTTTGGCGAAAAGCCGATTCTCATGACCTTTGACCTTCGATATCTCAAGACGCACAAGGGTGGGCATATGAGATTTTTTGGTGCTTCATTAGAACATCAAAACGAAGGTATCTGCAAAAATTCAGCTTGTTCGGCCTCATTTCGCAGATGGCCCTTTTTTGGTCTTATTTCCCTGGGGTATCGGGGCAAAGACAAATCCAGCAAAGCAAAAATAATTGAAATCAGTCCAGCCATTCTCCAGTTATAAATGATGTAACCGACACGACGTATATATAGATTATTGTTTATTTACAAATGTCAAAGTGATGTCACTCCTATAAATCACTGCTAATAGATGACGCCATGGTCCTGGTGTGCGGAGTATTCGAATTGGAGTGGCATTTTTTCCACGTGACCAAAGTGCTTTTGGAGTAGATAACTGAAAGGCCAGGGTGCCTGTGGATTTGGAGTTTCTTAACTCAACCTCACCCTAGCAACTGACGATTATTATTAAAAATAAATGTTTTTCTACGTCTTTTTCTAAGTTTTTTATTTATTTTTCTCATTGGCCAGGCTAATTACAGATGAAACATTTCTTAGTTGACTGTCGATTAGTCGATAAGTCGATTGTCGCAAACAAAAAATAGGACAGATGACACCAAATCACGAAAACGAACACATTGCGCATGCCTGCTCTGGCGCTTGCTAATGACGAGAGAATGATGCTTTCAGAGTCAGCCCTTTTGAATCCCGAACGCATGTAGAGTTGCTCTTCGAGCTCAAAATGATAATACACGAAAGCCTCGGGACTGTTTAGTGCACTTGGAGTTTATAGAACAGTCATTCCGAACCCACCGTAAATATTAATAATAGAAGTATTTAAAATACAGACACACGCAAAATAAATATAGAAATTTGTGAATAAATCTAACCCCAACGTCAGAACAAAAATCAATAGTTCGAAAATCGACCCAACTACCCCCGACCACAGAGTATGAACCAACTGGATTATCATTGGATAGTTCTTGAACACTTGAACTGTCAAAAATCCGAAACCGGAAGGTTTGTTTGTTGGTGTCGCACTAACTTGAACTGAGCTGTAATATTTCAGATTATGGCAAATAATATCCATAAAAACGTTCGTCAGTTCATTGCCATAACACAAACGAACGCCCCAAAGTAGGAAGTGCTGCTCCGAACAATACAAACAAACAAACCTAGATTTAACCCGAACACCCGTTTTTAGTTCAAAAACATACTCCTAAATCTAGTCCCACTTTTATTTTTGCAATAATTTAATTTACAATTTGAACAAAAAATTTAAAATGAACAAGTTAGTGCATACTTATTATGAATAAATTATGCTCTTTAGAATTTGGTCGTTGACGCTGCCATCTAGCGAGAAAAATACGTAAAATTAATTACAAGAACATAAGGCATATTTTAGGCTTTAGCCCGAGCTTTAACCCAGTAGTATTTTGTATTTACTTGGGATACTACATTCTAGCGATCATAGCTGACATATTATAACGTCACAACATAAAACTCGGCCAGTAAACTTGTAACACAAGATATTAGCCGTATGCCGGTCACAGGGTTTCGGAGTCGCGCGCATCGCATTATTGTGAGTTCTAGCTAGCGTTCCACCCAGCTGATTCTGATCAGTTGATTATTTGTTTATTTGCCCCAATGTTACGGCGATCTGAAAATATGTACTTTCTGCCCTGCCCTTCCGCCTTCCAGAAAAAATTGACAATTTTTAAGAAAAAATAAAATTCAGGGTCTAAGGTTCATGTTCATTTTTTGAAAACCTGAATTTCGACTCTTTTTTTATTTTAATGTTTTGATTCAAAATTTTTTAGCAGGAGGATAACTTCTTTCTTGAGACAGAAAATGCAGACTTACCCAAACTAACCTGTCTATCTAGTGGGATCTAGTCCTCATAAGTTACGATTTTATTTTTTTTAAAAATAAAACAAGTTAATTTAGTTAGAACATAGCGTCCCTTGAGCGGCTTTGTTTTTTGGATAGAATGCAAATTAACAAGGACTAGATTATATAGATAACACTAGACGGACTGATTATTTTAATTTTGGGTAAGTCGGCGAGATATTCCGTGCGCCAATCGCGGACCATTTAAAAATAAAGTAAAGGTCCGCCACTTGCAGATTTATATAAAATAATATGTTGTTTGTAAAATTGCATCCAGTTCCTCATCCCTTTAGTTTTCATAGATGGAAAAAATCTCCTAGTGGAGAGGAAGATATAGATGAGTAACAATTTATGAAGAAAACACCATTAGTATCATGATGATGATGATGATACCTCTCATAACTAGCATAACAATATAAGCAAAGAAGAACAAAGTCAATGTTTATATATTTAGACTACCAACACCTCTCAACTTTTGTATTTGTGTAATTATTTTTAAAGCTCAACATAAAGATAACGATATCAAGCTTAAACATAAACAAATAATCAGCTGCTGGAAGCTGGAGCTGACAAAAGTGACAAACAAAGAAATGACAGAGGATGCGCGCGACTCCGAAGCCTGTGACCGGGATACGGCTAATGTCTTGTAACATGTAACCATCTTATCAAGGATACGAAAATGAGCATATGGGCCAAATAGCTGACTACGATTACAATGACTTCACTGTGCGCAAAGTGCAATTTTAATTTTTTTGGCATAGGGTCCCCATAAGATTTAATATTTCTAACAATCTAACGAAAACCTTCACTAGATAAACAATAATAAACTCGAACACGCAAAATTCAACAAACCCAAATAAACAACGAGCATGGCGTCCTCTTTTAGACCTTGTTAAATATACTTCACCTGTCATTTGGGTAACTATGACGTCATGAATCGTTGTATGTGTAGTATGATGTTCACTGGTCGCTAAAATATGTATATAATATCGCCGATTGGCGCTGCTGCCTCTAGCGAGAAACTATCGAACAAATTACCCCATACATGAAGATTTTTATGGTCCTATTAGGACCATGATGGATCACTTCTATGTGTCAAGTGTAGACGACAATAAAGTTGAAATTATAGACCGCTTGAAGATAAAAACTATTTGTAAATTTTTAAAACCAATAATCGTAGACTTCGAGACTCAAAAATTGACATTTGAATTGGGCTTCGCAGATTCTAAAAGAAACATTTACAAACATTAGGGTTCTACAAATATATACCTACAAACAATACCATCGGTACCTAAATAGATGCTGGTAACGATAAAAAAATAACTGATGGAAGAGTAATCGATCATACGTTTGGCTCACAGAGACAATAGGCCTAAAAACATATAAACCAACAGAATAAGAGAAAATACTTGCGAAATTTCGTACTTACCAAAAAATTTAGTTTCTTTGCGGTGAAAAAAAAAACAATAATAGATAAAATACACATGAAAGAATTTCTATGGAAACTGGTTTTAAAAAAAACGAGGTTTCTGCCGATTAGCACAATAATTAGAGATTAATGCCGTCGAAAGAAAAAATAGTTTACTATTTTTATTAATATATTACTTGATATCCACGAAATTTAACGAATAAAACCCACCAAATCTAGCCGAAACTAAAGTTTAGTTAAGTTGTTTGTATAGAGATGAGATTCGAAACTATACTGACAGGTCTGCTACGTCCTCACCAACTCGACACTGTCTATCGACTCTGTCTATCGACGTTGTCGACTTGATGTGTGTTGTCCGTCGTTTTTAATCTGACACTTTCCGTATGAGGAGCGAGGGAGTGAAGCTTATGGGAAAAACAGGGGTGACGTCAGGTGAACATTGGCGTTCTAATGTAGGGAGCCACCAGCTCACATTCCTTTGGAGTATCAGATTAAGATCTACGTACTTTATACGTGGCAATCGACGGTATCGATCGACAAAATAAATCGACTTACATGTCGATTTGTTGTCCATCGCTTGTCGGTAAACATGCAAAAGCAGTTGATCGACCTCAGTAACGTCTTGCCTTGTTGAGATCGTAGTCGTCGGTTTTCGTTGAAAAAATGGAATGGAAACAAAGATTAAGTCATAGTATTCAATGCTCAATATCTTGACGTCATCTTGTTTCCAAATCTTCTATCAAATCATCAGCGTTGTAAGTATCTAGTTCTACTTTGAAGACTTGGTTAAACCCAAAATCTTCTTTTGAACGCAATTTTTCTTTTTTGGGACGCGATAATTATATATGCGGCACAAGCAAGTATAACGTCATATATCTTCGTCAGACATGTTGATTTCGACTGATCGACAAACATTTGTGTCAACTCTCGTGCGGACGAATGCAGTTTTGTCGACTTGTTGATAAACAGAGTCGATCGAAGTGTCGACTTGGCGAGGACGCAGCTTTAAATCAACAGCAAGCAGCACCAAGGATGATAAACACCTACAGGATTCCTTATCGGCGTCGTTTTTGATAATCGCCGCCATATTGGTGTGTCACCATTTCCGAAGTCGTAACTAAGTCGTCAGCTGTTTAAACAGATTACGTCCAGGCAGGAAATAACATGCTGCCTACGTCACAACTGGTGGTGTGGCGTGGGGGGTAAGGGGGGATTTGTTCCACACAGGCCTTATGAGGATAGGCTATTCTGTAGTAGAAGTGTTTATCATCCTTGAAGCAACACTACCTAAAACCATTGCAGTGCCTTTGTGACCGAGAGATCATAGTCCTATCTAAATTAAATTTTTTGGGATCTCGAGGTGAAATCGAAAAAAATTTCATTCCACTTTCTGCTATGCAAAAGAAAAATGTGCATTGTGAAGTAAAAATATTATTTTAATTGGGAAACCAATTTCAAAATACGAACCAATCAAGCAAGATATAATTTAATTTTTCTGATCCATTTCCAGTAGTGAGAGTGACTGAAACCCGTGTCGTCGCCTGAGCCAATTTGTACGAACGACGTCAAAGGCACAGTTGAAATGTTTCGTCAAATTAAATAAAACTGTGATATTCGGACAATTACCCTCTTACGCTGTTACATTTGTTCCAGCTGTTTTCCGCTAATGAGAAATAATTTTCTGTAATTTGTGTTCTGGGAGAATTCATTAACTTGAACTTGCTGAATAATTTTAAAGAAATTGGAAATTTATTTGACGGAAAGCAAGGGTAAAAATGAATCGTTACACTATGTAGGTAATTATTATTCAAAAAAAATCTGTGCCAGTTCTGTGGAACATGTTTCCTTCTTCGGGCTGGGGATGGATTGGTATTGAGTCACTTATCTTGATCATAGATCGCGTTTGATCCCTTAAAACAAATGAAACAATTTTGACCAAATACACCAATCCATAATAATTTATGCACTGACTTTTTGGGGGTCCTAATCCACAATCACTATGAAATTTCGATCTCAGATGCATGTTAAATACATCTTCTTGCAAGCAATATTCACTTACCTCTCCTAGCGTGGAATATAACTTTGCCTTCCCAAAATTGAACGTTATATCAACGACTGAGCAAGAACGGATCAGTACAGGAATTTCCGAACATTCAGAATAAATCCACAAAAATGTCTTTTTTTACGTCAAAGAATGTTTTGCAGACATTTTATTTAAGTTCTATTTTACAGCCATTAGATACAACAAACATTTCGTTTTGTTTAACCACTTAGTCATTTTCGAAAGCACGTCCGATAGAGAAAGTTTTGTATCCGTCCTCCCTAGTAGATACGTTGCATAACTAGTCATAAGAAGGACGTTTTTCATACGTTTTTGTGAGTCATTGTTTCATGAAGTCGTGAAAGGGAAGTGTTTTAAACGTCCTACCGTTTTGTTCAGGTCGGCAAAAGTAAGGGTTTTTTGATTGTTTTTTAAGTAGTTTTTAAAGTCACCCTTAAAAACACGCTCTCGGGTATTTTCTTATTGTCTATTACTATAATATTAATTTTGTTAAATAAACTATATTTCTTGTCTTGAATAAGCTATGTTTAATTTACAAGTCAGTTGCGGAGTGAACTAATGATGGCTTAGGCAGGGATTTGTTTGTGTTAGGTGTACCTTCCTAAGACCACATACTTTGGGCCTGTGTAGTTCGTGAAAGATATTCGCGTAGTAGCTCAAGTTCAAGCGGAACCTCAAGTGATTCAGATTCTTCATCTGGAAGATATAAAAGGAAATCAAGCCGCAAGCGCTCTTATGATAGACCCTTATACGGGGGTAAGTCAAAAAGGAACAACGGTGATCCATCCAGAAAGGAAAAACAGTTATGTGTGCCTTAAAGACGGATGTAGGCACTGTTGGTGATCGTGGCACCACTCCCCCTCTAACAAATGAGGCTATTTTACAAGAAGTTAAGAGCAGCAGAGCCAGTACTTCAACAGAATCGCCTTCTGCTGATGAGCGTGTTGAACACCTTAAAAAATTGTTTGTTAGAGCTTTTTCTTAGGACCACAAACATAATTGAGGCGTTTATCTGTCCGAAGATTAACTGGCATGATGCTACGACCGTCTACCAGGTGCAATCTGGATTTAGTGGTATGGCCCGAAATTGGTATAATGGATTACAATAATATCCCAGTTCCTGGATAGAATGGAAAACATTGATTTCTCAAATTTTTCTTGATCATGTTGATTACGCCATGGCGTTAAGGAAAATGATGGCATGGACAATAGAGAGAGGAGAAACCATGACCAACTATTTTTTCAGTAAGATGAACTTACTAAGGACGTGCCAAATAATTGGGAGAAATGTAGTTTCCTGCATCATTGATGGCCTAACCGATGTTTAAAATGGTTCAAGAGCAGGCCGTCATGTCACGCCAGAAGCTCTGTATCAGGAATATTTGTCGACGTTACGTGACGACAAATTGCACAAATCTGAAACAAGTGCAGCTCAAAGAAAAATATCAACCAACAGACTGGAGCGACGCACCGAAGTTAGAAAAGAGCCGTATAAGAAAGATATTAAGAATGAGCAGTGCTTTAATTGCAAGACAAGGGGGCATTACCAGTCCGATTGTCCAAAACAGAAGATGATTTGCCGAAAATGCAATTTATTGGGTCACGAAGCCAACAGTTGCCAGAGTGTCAGGAAAATTTAAAAGCCGCTCAGAACAACCACCAAGTAAGTCTTGAATTAATAATGTACAACCTGAAACCTTAAATTTGAATGAATCAGACACTTGTTATTTTATTGATTGCATGATTAATGGCCATCCTATTAGAGGTTATGTTGATTCTGGCTGTGGAACAGTAACCATTAAACAGTCAGATGTAAAGAAGGTGGGTTTACTTTGTGAACCAGCTTCAGCCTGCTTACGTGGTTTTGGTGGTGATACTGTGCACGTGAGCAATAAAGTGACGGCACAGTTAACGGTGGACCTAGCTTCGGTTAAGGTAGAAGCGTTAGTACTCCCTGATAATGTACAAAAAGTTTCTATAATCGTAGAACAACCATTTATTAACAACAAAAATATTACGGTTGTCATCCATGATAATCAGGTACGGTTGTTTAATAATAATGAAACTATCCTCCCAAACTTAAATATTTTACCGCCAAAAAAGATAAATCTGTATGCCGCCGAGACAACCGTTATACCTTCTCATTATATAGGGCATATTCTAGTATTGAATGGTGAAACTCGCGGCGATGTTTTTATTGATTTACAGTATAGGAATATCCCTAACACCGAACATATAATTCCCCGCTGTGTGACAAATTTAAATCAAAATTGTAATATTCCAATATTCAATTCTTCAGATCAGGACTTATGTTACGAAAAGGGTAGGGTAGTGGTTAGAAGCTACACTTGTTACGAATATCAACAACCAAAGTTACAAATTTCAGAAAATTTACGACTCAAGATATTCAAAACCACCAAACCAATCCCAAGCTCAACAGTACCGATTTTAAACAGTTATTAGACCTTCTTAATGAATACCGTGATTGTTCTGCCACAAATGCAGACGAGATTGGAAAAACAAAATCCACAGAAATGACGATATCGCTAACTGATGATATTCCTATTACATATCGCCCTTATCGCATGGCATTTTCTGAGAGGAAAGTCGTAAGAGGAATAGTTCACGACCTCATGAAAAATTATATTATCCGTGACTCACCTTCACCTTATGCAAGTACCGTCCTACTGGTGGAAAAGAAGAATGGTGAGCCGCGCATGTGCATAGATTATAAAGCTTTGAATCGTAAAGCGCTGAAAGATAAATACCCATTGCCAAGGATCGATGACCTCTTGGACTCTCTCAAAGGTCACATCTATTTTACGACCCTAGACCTAGCATTTGGATACCATCAGATCCCATTGAATGAAGAATCAATTTTAAAGACTGCGTTGGTAACATCAGATGGACACTACGAGTTTCTGCGAATGCCATTTGGACTTGTGAATGCTCCCTCGGTTTTTCAGAGAATAATAAACCAAGTCATGGGCTGTTTGCGATTTGAATCAGCTATGGCATATTTGGACGACCTATTAATATCGTCAATATCATTACCAGATGGATTTAAAAAGCTGAAACAGATACTAAATATCTTTAGAGAAGTTGATTTTACACTTAGGTTAATTAAGTGCTATTTCCTTCAAGAGAACATAGAATATTTAGGACATGAAGTAAGTATCTAATATTGGTATACGTCCTGGTGTGGATAAAATTGAAGCCGTGGCTGAATTTCCAACACCCAATAACGTTCATGATGTTAGAAGATTTTTGAGACTAGCTAGTTATTTCAGGAAATTTATAAACGGATTCGCCTCCATTGCCAGACCAATTTCTTCATTTACCAAAAAAACTCCATTTTTGCCTGAAATATGGAACAGAAAATTGCTTTAGAGGATTTAAAGAAAAAGCTTGTAGAGAGACCCATACTGGCAATATACAACATGGAGGCTGAAACCGAAATCCACTGTGACGCTAGCAAAATTGGATTCGGAGCAATACCATTTCAAAAACAAAGCGATAATAATCTGAAACCCATTCAATACTTCAGCCGAACAGAAGTATCATTCCTATGAGTTGGAAACGTTGGCATTAGTGGAGGCCCTCAAAAAGTTCAGAATGAGGTGAATAGGGAGTAAATTTAAAGTTGTTACAGACTGCAATTCACTCCACCACACATTAATGAAAAGAGATTTAGTTCCACGTATTGCTAGATGGTGGCTTTCCATGCAGGAGTTCGATTTTGACATCGAATATACCGCTTAGGAACCAAAATGATGCATGTGAATGCTTTGAGCAGAGGTCCAATCTAAAACATTGACGTTATGATATATGATAGTGAGACCAAAGGAATCCGTAAGAATTATTGCCTACAAGATAACCGCTTATACAGAATTACAAATGGTGGACGGAAATGGGTAATACCGAAATCATCACGGCGAACTATTGCTACATATTATTATGATGGAACTGGTCACTTTGCAATAGACAAAACGTAAGAAGCTATGAGTGCGCGTTATTGGCTTCCAGAAATGAGAAATTATGTGAAAAACTATATACGATCCTGTTTATGGTGTCTATATAATAAAAGGCCATCCGGTAAATGGCCTGGAAATCTAAATCCAATCGAAAAATTAGGTGTGCCCATGGACAAACTACACATCGATCACGTTGGACCGTTTGTTACAAGCGTTAGGAAAAATGCATATTTCATAGTTGTGGTAGATGCATTTACCAAATTCGTATTCCTGAAAGCAGTAGGAAGTACAAAAATATTACCAGTGTTGCGTTTCCTGAAATACATAATTGACATGTTTAGAGTTCCAAAAATATTGATTTGCGATCGTGGAACAGCGTCTACAAGCAAAAGTTTTACGGACTTTTGTCATTCGTTAGGTATTAAACGTGTTCTATGTGCGACCGCTACACCTAGAGCTAATGGGCAAGTGGAGAGGATGAATCGCTGTTGCGAAGATGAGTCCCGATGGGACGACGCCATAAGTAAAGTTAGGTGGGTAATTAATTCAACGGTTAATTCCACAACTGGAAAATCGCCTTACGAGATTTTCTTTGGTTACCGTCCACGAGGCGTTAATAACTCCTTGCTTCAGAGGTCGCGTGCGAAGAACGTCAAGACCTTGATCCAATACGTAAAGAGGTGGTTGAGGTTACTCGAAAAAGGCAAAAGATGCAGAAAGAGTATTACGATAAGAGGTATGCCCCAGTTAAGAAATACGTAGTTGGCAAGGTCTCCAATGAGGGAAAGAGTAGAAAGCTTGAACCTAGGTATAAAGGCCCTTTTGTTGTGTCAAAGGTGCTTGGTGCTTAACAATAACAGATATGTAGTTGACGTATTGCAAGGGTCCAAACGCTGTAGGTCTGCTTACACGGGCATTTGTCCTTCAGACAGAATGAAACTTTATGTTACAGCAGGTACTGATGATGACATTAATAGTGACGATAAGCCAGTAGACGAATGATGTGTTTCGTCTCTGGCTTTAATTCTAGTGTATCACAACTAGTTTTGTTTTGTGCTTTTTTATAGTTAAGTCCAACTTCACAGGGTCGTGAAGTGTTATAAGGACTGTAACCGAACTGCAACCACCAATATAAAGATGCAGATCAGGTTCCCAGATACTGTCTAATTTATGCGCCAGCACGTTCCACAGACAGGGTTTTGAAGAACAAGGGACAGCGGACCCTTTCTTGCTGGGTTGCGTTACGCGAAGCAGTTGGTCAACACGACAAAAACACGCTCTCGAGTATTTTCTTATTGTCTATTACTATAATAATAATTTTGTTAAATACACTATACTTCTTTTCTTGAATAAACTACCTCGACCTCTTACTTACTCAATAATCAACTAAATGCCGCTATAGATGACAATTTAAGGTAGGTACCTACTTCATGGAATTGAATTAGAGTAGGAAGAAACGGATTTGAGTCGCATTTCATTATGATTGCTTTCACTGCTACTTTAGCTAAATGTGATGCGAAAAATTGAATATATTCTAATTGCACACATTTAAAGAAATCTATTAGCCTACTTTATCAGACTAACATCCCGACATCGGTTTTATGATACTTATAAAACAAGCTTTGCCATTTTCTACAAGACATTCCTTGTGACCTATCCGAGCCGCAAGCATATTTTTACACTCAAATTCAAATAAAACCACACTAAGCTCAAATAAAATAGAAACGGCGAGACTCAATGGATCTATAAAAATGATATTGAATTCCTATTTCTTATTCTGGCTCCGTGGTGACCCAAAATGGTTTCATATTATAGTAATATTGATTTTAAAACCGCATTTTCTCCTTTTCTTTCGGGACTTATAATTTAATATATAGAATGTTTCCCGCTTGTGCGGCTATCTAGGTGGGTTTCCATTGTCCAAGGACTTTTTACTATACAGTGAAAAATATTGTATCTGGGACAATTTCGATGTTATGGTTATCCAAGTGTAATTTATTTATTGATATTGCTATAGCGGAGTTATAAATTTTATGTTTCCAATAAAAATACTTTTGAAAAAGTTTTTCTTTTAGGAAGAGTTTATAATAGAAAAATATAAAAGAAGAGTGTTTCCGTTCATATAAGTTTATGGAAATAAGTCGTTAACTTTTTCTATTTCTTGATGCTGTTTTCTATGGGTGAGAGATATTTCTTTTCGTTTATAGCAAAAAAAATTTCATTGTTATGGCATTGTCGCAGAAATAAAAGTCCCCGTGTTTAAAAGCCTGCATTCCGGAAAAATCACAAACTAATATTTTTTTCTAATTAAAATAAAACATCTTAATAAAGCCTGCCCAGACAATTTAGAGTGCCAGCCAGGGCCCGTATTGTTCTTGTCATCCTATTGTTTCGAAACGAAAATTCGTTCGATAAATTTTCACGAGACATTTTTGTACAACTTTGCGGAGGAAAGAGTCTATTTAACCTTTCTTTACTGTCTATCTATTTGGTGGAAAAATATTTATACAAAAGCGACAGTTTATTTTATTATACATATTAATTTATAAAAATCATTTACCTTCCAAAAGCTGCCATAGGTCTAAAAAGCACAAAAAAACAACAAAATTCACGTCACAAAAGCAACAAAATCGATGTAACACAAAACACACAATAACGAAAAAAGCGTACCAAAAGGACAAATAAACAAACAAGCGGACAAACAAACAAACAAAAGACAACACAAAACAAGGACCAACGCTGGACTGTAAATTAAGTTTTAGTGGACATGGCATTATCGCTCTTATTTTCGTTTATTGTTGAAGATCACTTATTGATTTGATAACTGTCAATTGGACTTATACTTGATTTACCAAAATTTGATTATAATAGGATTACAATAATTCTTTGTTTAGTTTATTGAAATAATTAATAATAATCATTAACACAAACGAAACCAGATGTCAACCCGACATGAGGCAAATCAAAGACTGATTAGAAGATTGTCGAACAAGTAAACTACTCTAAACATTTAGGAGCTGAAATAAAAAGATCTAAAAATCTACAGAAAGGAGTCAGAGACCAAGCAAATAAAGCATCTCGAATCGCAGGATGCTCAAGAGGAACAAAACTCTAACCATGGGCGGTGAGACAAAAATTTAAGAGAAGGAAAGCAAGAAGCAGAAGAAGAAGCATTTTAAAAGCAATAATAATTTAAGAGAGAAATTGACAAGAGAAGATTAAGTCTCTTTACAGTGGTGTTTCGAGAGAAGATCAATTTTCTGGCATGTCGGAGACCAACTAATTCGCCACGAATTAAAAAAAATACCATACCTTGTAGTTCGTTGCGCTTTTCTTTTCTTCTAGAATGTTTAGAATATTTTCTGATGTGATTTCCCACAATTTCAGTATAATACCTAAGAAGGTACTTTTTTTTTCCTGAATTCCAAAACCGAAGGGTGTGGTAGAAAACCGTTCTTGTTTACGAAATGTTGAACCGTCGTGCCAAAAATCAAGCTCGGACTGAATTTTAAACCGACGATGAAACACGACGGTTTTCTACCACACACTTCGGTTTTGGAACGACGTGTTTCATCGTGGCGATGAAAACCGTCGTGTTTTATCGTAGTCTGTGGGGCCCTGTAGAAAACCGTCGTGTTTTTCTATTAAACACATCGGTTTTAGAACGACGTGTTTCATCGAGGCGGTGAAAACCGTCGTGTTTCATCGTAGTGTATGGGGCCCTTTAGACTATAATGTCAAACTTCTATTAATTTAATATCTAAAACTGATCTTACAACAGCAATCAGAAGTCAAAATTCTGGGATTACTTTATTTTAATTTGAGGTTTGTCGAATTGACTCTTGGCCTTTCCAAAGGCCAATAAAAGTGTATCGATATATTTTTTTTTATCATCGAAAGCACTATATAACAGCGATAAGAAAATATGGTGGAGGATAAGGAACTAAAATTATATTAAAACTTTCAAGCCCCAAGTGTGTATGCTTTTAAATAAGTTCTAGTTTTATTACTTCTACCGCCTACCAAATTTGAAACTTGCCACCTGCTGCGTACTCAACTGCCATAAGTAAGCAGCAGGTTGCTACTCAACTGCCATGATAACGAAGTAGCTGAGATCGTTAAGGTTTTTTCATTACTCTTTTGATGGCAAATTTATTGGGAGGTAAAAGTTTTCGCTTAAACATTCACTTATCCATAATAAAGCTTTTTGTATCCTAGCCGTGATTCAAAAATCAACATGAAACCATAGAGCGGTCTACACCGTGATTAGGCCTCATTTTTTTTTTACATCATCACACCCGTGTTATATTCAGTTATTTTGCAATAGAACCATCATTATTTAAAGGAACTTTTTATTTTATTAGAGAAAATTGCGCCTCAACCGTTCAAGAGAATAGCAATTTCTGCATATTAGTCGACTGATGCGAAATTCTCACAGATACTCAATTTATCGTAAATTTAGGTCTGGAACGCAAAAAACGAGAGGACAATCTAGGTTGAAGTTTCAAATCAAATCAAAAAGTTCTTTATTATTCAGAAGAAACTTTTCATTGACAAAGCATATCAACTTAAATAATAAAATAATAAAACTTAATTTCTATAGGAACAATTTAGAATCTTAACTACGTTGAAAAAATGTTCACAAGGTATCTCCAAAAAAAATTTCAACATGATGGCTTTGTAACTACCTTACCCCGTTTCTAAACCTCCCGTATGTGAAAACGTAACGCTAAATGGTAGAAAATGGAAGGCTTTCTTAGCAAAATAAACAAAAGACTTCTTCACCAAGGTGCTTCTGGAAATTGGCAGTGAAATATTATTAGCTTGCCTATTGGGATAGTACCTTGCCGAGCAAAGTTGGTCATAATAGGTATTTCCTATACACACTTTCGAGTAAATATAAGCATGGCACAGTCAAAATTCTAGGTGAAATGAAGCTCGGTTTGCAAGATTGTGGGAAGGGAGCTCTAAGCATAAACCAACTTTTTTGTAAAATGAATATGGAGTTGAAATTTGTTGTACTGCAACCGCCCCAAAATGCAATTCCATAAGTACTGTGTGACTCCACCAGAGAAAAATATGCGTTCATGAGAGCTCGCAGCTCTAACTGCTCTGAGAGTAGTCTTAAAGCATAACAGCTAGATAATAACCTACTAGTGAGTCCCACAATATGCTGCTCAAACTTGAAACTCTCGTCCACCATAACTCCAAGAAACTTAGCACAGGCGGTGAGATGAATAAAATCACCACATAAGGAGATATTGGATAATTGGCATTTGAAGTTTAACATATTGGTCTTAGGTATGTTAAAGGATAAATTGTTGCTGTCGCACCAGGTTTTTATCAAATCTAAATCGACAATAATCATGCGTTCCAAGAATTATCCACTGTTCGCATGCCAGACAATGGACGTGTCGTCAGTTAAAAGTCTTATATTTCCCCGATGCTGAAAGAGGCTAGATCATTAATAAAAGAGGGCCAAGAATAGAGCCCTGAGGCACACCGCAGTTGTTGCTCATTTTATTGAAAAACTCGCCCCTATATGAAACTACCTGCTGACCATCACTTATAAGTACACTTCAAGCTTACGGAGCAACACAACACAGTCAAAACCCTTCGACAAGTCACAAAACATCGCTGCTGAAAGGTGATTCTCATTTGTACCCAAATCAAATAGATATCTTCGCTCAGATCAGATGTTTCATTGCCACGCACTCCAAGCCAAATGGATTCAGAGACCTGTTTAGATTGAGGAATGAGACAGAACTTTAATTTTGACCAGTTTCTTAATCAGCTTACTAAATGAAGGAAGAAGAGAAATAGGACGAAAATTTGCTGGAATTTCTGAGTCTCCCCCTTTGTGAAGAGCACCACTGCATGCTTGAGGATATTAAAAAATATACCCTTGTCAAAGAAATCATTTATTGCATCTCCAAGCGCACGAAAACCCCTATCGTTAAGATGGAGTAATAGTTTAATGGATATGTCATCATGTTCGAGGATTTTTTGTTTTTGAAGGTTATAATGGTTTCTTTGATCTCAGGAACATCGACTAGTGCTAAGAAGAAGGAATTTGAGACATTCTTGTCTGTCAAATAAAGGGATTGACCCCGGAGTCGAGCTGGGACGGAAGAGATCCAGCTATAGAGCAAAAAAAAAATTAGATGGTTGGATGAAGAGACCTGAGGGCGAGAACTTTCACCTCTTATTTCATTAATTATAGACCATGCCTCCTTCAGGTTGTTATTAGGTTTGGAAATTCGTTTGCTAAGTGAAGTTCTTTTGCAGCTTCGATTACCTTTCTCTTAATAATTCGATACTTTGTAAACAAGGGCAGAAGGAATAAATTATTACGAAAAAACTTTCCGAGGTATTGGATATCTTTCTGAAAAGAAGCAAACCACCATGGAAAAAACAGATTCAAGCAAAGATCACAAGCTTAACAAAAGAATTATCACACCTGAAAGAAGCTGAAAAACTAGATCCTAGTATGCGAATTCTGAGAGCAAAATCTGAGTTATACAAGATAAAACATGAAAGAGACAAGGTAAACATCTCAGAAAAAATCAAACAACAAATCCTTGCACAAACAAGCAGGGTGAAAAGATATGAAAAAATAGTCCAGCAATACCAACAAAATAAACAGTACATGCAAAACACAACAAGATATTACAAATATAAAGAGGAGCACGAAACAAACGAGCAGACCCCCGAAAAATAGTGATATAGTAACATACTGGAATAGTAAGTGGGGAAAAGGAAAGACACAACAAGAATGCCCGCTGGATTGAAAAAAGGTTTGTTCTAACATGGCAAAAAACCGTCCCATGAACGGTTTCGAAACTACTCAGTATACGAATGTTGATTTCTGCGCACAAATTTTACGTTTTGCACAGAATTGTGACGGTACATTGTACGATTTTCTGCTGTTGGAACAAAGCTGAAGAATATCGACAGAACACTGAAATTAAAAACATGCAATGGAATGAACAATAGAGGCAGAAGAACTTAAATCAACGCTGGGGAAAGCTTCTAATTGGAAAGCGCCTGGTAATGACGGTTTGACCAATTTTTAGCTGAAAAGAATTAGAGCCGCTCACAAGAAACTGCTTAACTGCTACAACAGTCTGGTTATTGGGTCAATGGATACACCTAAATGGTTTGTGAAAGGGACAACACATCTTCTGCTCAAAAACGAGAAACCGGACCAGCCTGCAGCCAATCACCTGCCTTAACACCATGTATAAATGTCTGACCAGCATCATTAAGGCAAGACTGTATGCACACCTGAAGGTAAATGGTCTGTTCCCATCTGAACAAAAAGGCTGCGCTAAAAACACCTATGGATGCAAAGATCACCCCTTAGTCATCAAGATGACTAATGGCAAGTTGGAGGGTCGACCTACATTTGACCGCAATCTCTGAGTCGATGTGTATCAAAAACATCAAAATCAAGAAAGGTAGTTATCAAGGGGCTTCCCTTTTACCGCTTTTATTTTGCCTTGTGCTAATCCCGCTTAGCTCAATGCTCAATAAATCACTAACTGGGTACCAATGCAAAAATGAAAAATTCAAAATTAGTTACCTCTTATACATCGATGATCTGAAGTTACGGCAGAGACGACATTGAACTTAAAATACAACTAAGACATAGTAAGAGAATTTAGATACGAATGGCATTTGGAAACATGTGCTAAAATAACAATAAAAAAGGGGAAAATAACAGAAAGACAGAATGTTCAGCTTGACGACAGAACAATAATACGATCACTTGAGGAAGATGAATTTTACAAATTCCTAGGAGTAGAGGAGAATGAAAGCATAAGTTACAATCGAAGGAAAAAGCAGTGAATACTTTAGAAGAACTACAGGAATCCTTAAAACCCAACTTAGCGCTAAGAACAAACTATCTGCCATCACAACGCTGGCAGTTCCGGTGCTGCAGTACAGCTTTGGCGAAGTGAAATGGATCAAAGCGGAGATTAGAGCTCTTGATAGAAAAACCAGGAAATTGCCAACTATAAAGGGTGCGCTGCATCCAAGGTCCGATGTAGACAGGCTCTATGTCCCCAGACGTGATGTAAGTAGAGGCCTAACCAATCTGGAGGCCAACCACGAAATTAGATTGCAAATGTAGGACTCGTAAAATACTTGGAGCTAAAACAACAAGATAAGTATTTAGGCATGATATACAGGGTGTTCGGTACACGAGTAGACATACGTTAATCTGAGAAAAGTGGGGCCGTCTGCTATGCGGTCCAACCATAGACCATACAGGGTGGGGCACGAAAAACTTCCCACCCAGGTTTTCCCAGGTGTTAGGTGATTAATCAAAAATCGCTCGGACACGTTAATTTTTGTTTTTTGGGGGACACATTTTACTGGTATTTTTACTTCCCACCTGTCAACGTGGTCAACCCCTGAGCGGGGGTGACAGGTACCCCCACAATTTTAAATAGAAAGCGGGGTCGAGTGATACGTCATTTGATAGCTATTTTTATTAGGACTATATCCCGGAAATTTTAAGTTGCTACTGTTTACCCTGCCAAAATTCTGGCTTGTCAAAGTTAGGAAAAATGCTTCTTTTGATTATCTGAACTGTGTGTTTTTTACCTCCTAATAACAAAACAACAGATTTTTTGATAAAAAGTATTAAAATAACAATGTTATTTAATTTAAGTATTATCATTCAGCAGTTCAGTTCAATATGGTTCATGTTTATTCAGGTGAAAACCACACAACTTTGACAAGCTGCAATTTCGGCAGGGTAAATAGTAGCAACTTTGAACTTCGGGGATATAATCTTAATAAAAATAGCTATCGAATGATGTATCACTCGACCCCCTTTTCTATTTGAAATTTTGGGGGTACCTGTCACCTCTGCTTAGGGGTCGACAGGTAGGGGGTGGAGATACCAATAAAATATGTCCCCAAAAAACAAAAGTTGATGTGTCCGAGCGATTTTTGATTAATCACCTAGCACCTGAGAAAACCTGGGTGGGAAGTTTTTCATGCCCCACCCTGTATATTTTGACCTGGGCCCTAAGAATTTTTTTTTAGAATTTTTTAAATTTTTTGTCCAAAACTTTCAATTTGCAGATTTTAGACTGAAATAATTTTTTGAAAAATCATGAAACTGACAACATTTTTATTTTATTTCAATCTAGACTAATTCTTAAATCATACAAATTTAATATTTGGGGCCCATGACAGCTTCAAAGAAAAATACAGGCCCTCAAACTATAAAAATAATTTTTTTACCTCTTTTTGTGGTTTGAAAAAAATTCTTAGGGCCCAGGTCAAAATATCTGGGTGGACCGCATAGCAGACGGTCCCACCTATCTCAGATTTACGTATGTCTACTCATGTGCCGAACACCCTGTATAGACAAAACACACGAAATGTGAAAGTACACCAACAGATACACATTCCAGGATACCTACTACATCTGCAACGAATCAAGTGAAAAAGCTCAAGGCTTACATGAGAGATGATATCAAAAAAGAAACAAAAAACAGATGGAAAAAAAAAATGCATGGCCAGATACTTAGCAGTTTGAGTGTCACGGTAAATTGAATGAACTTCTCCCTGGGCCCAAAAGCAAATAATAGTATTTCAAATTAATTTATTATACAGACACATTGTTTAGACATCCAATGTAAGATATCTGTCAATTTGACAGCTGTAAGTGAATGTCCATTCTACTGGACGTCTGGATATTTTAATAATCGTAACTAAAATATCCTACGCGTCCTGCAAATACTATAAAATCAAAGTTTCAAACAGATGGTACGATCACAAGCCAGATCCTGTAGTGCAAAAAAATAGGATGACCTTAATATGGGATACACAAATCCAAACAGACCCCTCAATCAAGGCAAATAAACCAGATTTAGAGTATAACATTAAGAAAATATACCTACTATTAGACGTCGCGATCCCTTCAGACTTCAATGTGACTAAAAAAGAAGCAGAAAAACGCATCAAATACAAGGACCCCAAAAAAAAAATTTGGGGAATGTGGAATCTGAAGATCAAAATTGTGGCGGTGGTCATAGGAGTAACAGGACTGATATCCCACAACACGTTTGCAGCCATGAAAGATATACCAGGAAAACACTATCTCTTGAGTTTACAAAAATCTGTCCTGCTGAAAACAGCGTACATTGTGCGAAAGGTTATGTGAAGACACTAGGCGAAGTAGTTTAAGAAGAACAGACCATGAGACAAATTCATCCTAGGCGCATGGTGTGCACTCGATGACTTTTGCACTATGAAAGACCATAAGAAGTAACCTTATGTGAAATTTCGAAAATAATAATAATAATAATAATAAACGGCTTCATTTAAATAAACGTTCTACATTTAACAATACAGAATTATACTTGTGATAGTAATGGCGAAGTTTAGCCAAGTGGCTATTCTTACATGTAACCATTATTAATTGCCTTAACCATAAGTTACATAAGTTCCAAAATAACTAGATTATTAATATCGTAGGTACTGATATACTATGAGAATAACATAGACAATAACTAAAAATATCAATAACAATAACGTCGCTACCAAGGTACAAGGTTCTGCAATGTTTTGTAGTTAGCCCAGTTTACTGGCACTTATAAATATTGGATCTAATAAAGTAGATGTTCCATCGGTTATTCTTGTTGGATCTTCTATAATTTGAACTAAACCAAAAGAATTAAAACTACGTACAGCGTACAGCCATATTTTCTTCTAATAACAAATATAACTATAAATGGCCATTCTGTGCAGAACGTAGAACACTACCCATACCTTGGGAGCCATCTGTCAGCTGATGCAACCATTGACGCTGAAATCCAACATCGCTTGAAGTTCGGCGTTCGGGCGACTTCTAGAGAGTCTTCAACAATCACATCAGCACTGAGACCAAATTTCGCTTCTACAATGCAATTATTGTAATACAAAATTGGATGATGCTAATTGAAAATGATCCAAGCACCAAATTAGAAATTTACGTAGTCGATGGTTTTGATATATATCACGTTTTTTAAAAATTGACATATTTTCAGAAATTTATCCCATATTAAACTGTTGTACGTTTATAACTTAAAAAAGATCCAAGCTCCTTGTTCTGTTTAAAGAAAAGAGAAAGAATAACATGGATCCTGTAAAAATAGTATATTGTTGTATTAGGAGTAGAAGCTTTACTTTTTTGTGCTGAAGCAGTTGGTTTGCGAGCCGAACGTAGTGAGGCTTGCAATACTGCTGGAGCACAAGAAAGTGCTTCTACTCCGTATGCAAAGCGCTATTTTTTCTGCAAACGAATGGCGTAAGCTCAGGGGTAACTGGATGGTTGAGCGGCAGTAGAAGTACTTAAAAGTACTTTTACTGCCGCTGCGGTTGCCTAGCAGCATAGAAATTAAATTTTTACCACCTCAACAAGTGTTAACCTGCTGGATTTGCCTAGCAGCTAGCAGCATAGAAATTAAATTCCTAACATCTTGACAGGCGTTAACAAACTGATGTTTTTTTGACGTTTGGAGAAGAAATATTTTTTTTATTTCAATTGTCATAGGTAATCAGAAGCATTTGCAACAAAATCATAAACCTTAAAATTAGTCTTCAAAATCAAAATCAATCTTGGAGCCAAAACCATCAATATCATCTTCGAAGTCCTCAATATTTCGGATTCTGTAAAATTCGATTGCATCCTTGGGAAGAAACTTTAGTAAAGTCTTCATCTTCCCATTTTTGCTTAGGAATAGCTTTTTTTCAGGGTAAAGCAATTTGAGTCTCTGGGGATCTATAGAAGTTTTTTTACCTTGTGTTGATTTTGAAATATCTATTTCTTTAAACTGACTTTCCTCGGGTGAGTGTGACTCACATAAAAATATTGAACTCGGTTTTGACTTTTCAAGTTTTATTATTTTTGATTTTAACCAACTAACTTATTTTCTCTATCGATAGTCACTTTTCTATTTGAAATTTGTTTTTCAAGATCTTCAGTGGAATAGAAATACTCAGGCTCCATTAGGTTTATTACAAATTTATTTTATTTCTTGCAATTTCCAATTACAGACATAAAGTCTTTCAAGGTGTAAATTCGAACCTGCATCATGAGCTCCCTTTCTATTTACCCAAAATATGTGTCATTGGGCAAAAAACTGTGCCCAGACTCAAGACATTTAAAATAAATTTTGGTTAATGTTGGGTGCTGCATTGAAACTGTTTTTAACATAAGCACAATTTTTATGTTGGCTTTTTTGGGTCTATTTCGCACGACGGGTCATAATTATTTAATCGTAAAACATTACTGAGCTAATTCTTAGCTCTTTCACTCATTTTTAATTTAAATTGAAGTCCAAAAATCAAAAAAAAAAACGGCACTCACAAAATCACAAACGAAACTTCGCGAAAATATAAAGGGAACCAAGTGACAGTATTCATTTTCTATAAACAGTACTGGACGTTGGATCTTTTTCTATAACAGAAAACTGCTATTTCGCTCCAAGTCGCTTGGATCTTCAATCAATAGATACCGCTAGGATGCCGGTAGGCGCTTGATACTTTTTACACATTAAAAATACATGTCAAACTGTCGTATGGTTCCATAATCCAGATTTTTGCAATTTGGCGCTTGGTTCCTTTGCAATTACCATCATCCAAATATTTACATATGGTTGCGAAACGTGGTTTACCAGCGCTGCCTAAGAAGGACCCTACGACATAAATGGCAGGACCAACGAACGAACATTAGTGTTTTAGAGGAGGCCAATACAACTTAACATGGCATCCCTCATCATTAAGCACTAAATTTGCTGGATAGGTCACCTCGTCCGCATGTCTGAAACAGATTCTCTACAGTCGACTGAAAGGAAAATCAAAATCAGGGAGGTCAACAAAAACCCTACAAGGATGTTCTTAGGCAACGATACCATATCACCAGTAACTCGGAGACGACGGCAAATGATAGGCCCTCATGGCGTCGAGTAGTTCACGACCGACTACAAACTGTTAAAGAACAGCGACGTAGACACGAGGAATAGACAATTCTGCTAGAAACTGGGTGTGTTAAGACTGTACAAGAGTGTGCAGGTCCAGAATTAGTTTATATAGCCATCAGAAAACGCACAATCGACGACAATAAGAATAGAATAGAAGATATTCATACATAAATGTTGGTTTCCGGTTATCCCTTTGGCGCGTAACTTTATCTTCTTTTAGGTAGTGCCGCTGTATTTGCCGTCCAATATGCCAATATTGCCTCTAGAGAAATTTGCCTGGATGTTTCACAATGCCGTTTGATACGATTGGAGTCTCAAATAATTCAATCCAAGATCGTTGATGGTAAGTCTCCAGCTAAGTGCCTAACTTAGTAACTGATTCTGGAATTGAAAATATAAGTTATTTTTATTAATACTGGGTCTAGTTGTGTAGGACTTTTTTCATGTTATAAAAGCCAAAATTCAAGACTCTAGAATGTTATTTGGTATCTTTTTTTATCCTGGCTAACTTAACTTCAGTGTCAATATTTGATCTTCGATAACTCCTCCTCAAAATTAACCTAATTACATAACCCAATATATTGCATCCGTTTTTGAGATCAGAGGCTGGTCTTTATTTATTTAAAGTTCATCCCTGTGAATGGTTCAATTTATTAGTTGACTAGGTTTACCGAAAATAGGTACTGATTCGACAGTATTTTTAGTTCTCTGTCAGGAAATTTATCATTTTTCTCCATGCTTTCAAACAAAATTCCTCTGTTGAAATTCCTACAAATCATAATACCGAAATCAATTAGCAAAAGCATAACTAAAACTTTGTTCTGTATCCCGCCATCCAGGCTTAAAGTGTTATCATATCACGCGACACGCATTGTCAACGGACACTCGGTGTTCAATGATCGCACAAATTATCGATACAATTCCGGCACTTTATTAACAAATATATCTCCCGATTACGCCCCATTCTCCATAATGGCCGGGGATTTATGGCCGATGTCCATTTAAACGATAATTGGATTAGCGACGTATAAATTCTTGTATTTTGGGTGTTCATACTGATGCTTTGACTATTGAACTTTGCGGCTTCAAATAAAAAAACTCGATTTCAATATTGAAAAGAGTTTTTCAATTTAAAAAAAAAAATCATTTCATTATGGGAATAAAAATGGGAAAATAAATATTGTAAGAACAACGCTCCTAGATATCCGTGACTTTGTTGGTTGAGCACGCGATGCCTTCCGTTATTCTTTGCGAGCTTCTGAATTATTCAAATGTCGGAACATTGACTACTAAACAAACTCGTTAGTGATATTGTATATACCTACCTACCTAATTGGAGCATACAATTTTAATTCCTTTCCGAGTACAAGATGCCAAAAAAAAGAAAAATGGTGTGTGCTTAAGACCACACGAGAAGTGAAAACTTCAATTAGTAGAGATCAATAATAGTATGTGTTTTGTCATATACATACGTGTATAATATTAGATTACGTTCAAGGAAAAACACACCTATTTTAAACGACAACAAACAAAAAACCTAACCTAAAAAGATTCTTGTCCTGTGAAATGACAAATTGAATGTCAAGTTTATTCTTAGTCGACTCAAGCCGACTTCAACCGAATTAATGTTACATAGCCGAGCGTGACGGCTCAGTTTCATTCAATACACACAAATTCAAGCAACCATTAGAAAATTATTTCTTTTTAAAATTTGGTACAAATACGTATGTCTGGTATAAAAACTCAGAACAAATATCCTTTATTTTAGAATTCCATTTGATTGATCGTGCAGAAATTCTTTCCCGACCACGTCACGCCATCCACTTCTAAGATTAATTTCATATTTCCGACACAAATATCGCTCTGGTGCCACTTAAGCCGCTGCAGCACAGCTTTTCCATTCTTCAACACAACAAGAATATATTACCTGCTCTTAAAAAGCACTTATTCTCAAAAATCTCCATTTGAAACGGATGTAGCGCGCTGAATATAAATAATGGTGCACATAATTTACTACATTGCTTTAGACGAAGTTACAGCAGGAGATATTTAGGCACAGAGCAGATTTTAACTAGATTATTATTTAGTATATTAGAGTCCTAGGAAAGTTAGTAATTTATCTCCTTCTGAATTGAAAGTTTAAATTACCTTTACATGCCGGCAAGAAATCTTCATGAAAACAATGCAGGCAAAACGCGTAATTCTCGCTCTGACCAAAAACTGTCTACCTGGCTTAACGCCATACATAATGAGGGTTAAACCGAAACCGAATGACGCATTTCTAGATAGACAATGGCCTAATTTCAATTCCCACTTGATCCCGACTTGCAAATGCAGCATTGTGTCAGTTTCAACAAATCAAGTTTCAATTACTGCTACGTCCCCACGGTCTAAATTACACTTTATAAGGCAGAAGCTTAAAATTCACGATATCGCCAAAACACAGACTTTTATTTTATAAACGGTTTTAGTTGATCTTCTAACATTTTGGAGTTGATACGATCGGGAGTGAAATTTAGCGAAAAATTTGGTCACAATAGTCTATTACGAAATTAAAATTAAGCAATTCCTGACACCCCACGATTTTCGTTTAAGTTTGAAGTACCAGTTTGGTACCAACACTTTCCGTTTTCTACTTTTTGAAAGGAAGCTCTGCCTGTAGAGATTGTGCGTTTCTTTGTTCCTTTTTAATTTTGCAGTTGTCCTGAAAGGCGATTCTGGCCGAGGGGGCAGCCATCTTCCTCAACTGTGATTACCGTTCTCGTGAAGAAAAATACCTTATTGGCCATCAGGCACTATTTTAACGAAATAAGGTTGCGTAAGGCAATAATCAATTCAATACCGAAAAAATTTATATCGAAAGTGCTGTGAATTCGAATTTCGAACCACCTCGTGGGTTTTCCAAGGAGCCGTTTCACCGGGGAACCGTTTTTTCCGAGGAGTGTTTTTCCGAGTAGTGTTTTTCGGAGGAGCCGCTTCTCTCAAGAAATCCATTTTCAACAAAACCTAAAGATCACCGTTTTCGTGCAGCGTGGGCATAGAGTTTTTGAAGTGATTTCCTAGAGGAATCAAGTCTCTCACGTGTCGATACCTGTACCTCCATATTTGACAAAGAAAACTGAACTTCTAGCACCTATCTACGTTGATTCCAGGCTAGAATCTGCAACTTCCATTTGTAACTTCCCTCGTCAAGTGGCAAAAAATGGATAGCTACCGTACTCTACTTTTTTGTTGGAATTGAGGCTTGTATAGACTTTCATATACCTTTTATTATCTTTTTTATGAAATCTGCTTTATGATCAATTACCATAATTGATTATTTTTACTTACCTTTCATTTAACCCTCCATTAGGCGCGTGAGTCTTTATAACATAATTAGTCGCGTTGTATCACAGAGATACATGTACTAAATTATTGATAGAAAAATTGATCCATCTGATGAATTTCGGTTTTACAATTTCTATGTATTTATTCGTGTAGTCAACAATCACTTTTTACTAAAAAAGATATTCCAGAAGTTGGATTATGTTTTCGCAGTCATTGCAGTTCGGCCAACAACACCCGGCAGCTTTACCATAATATTATGTGGTCTCTTCTGAGTTAGCTTGGGAGGAATTTTGTCTCATCGAGTTCTATCTTCACCTAAGATGAACAGCCTCTTGTACCATAATATTTATATGAGAAAAATACCAAAAAAACAGTTACAATTCAAGAGCACTGATGGTAACAAGAAAAGTCGCGTTGTATCAGTCAGGTACAAAGGCGAGTGCACTCCTAGTTTTTTGGAAATTCCAAATTTCCAAGTAGAGGTACGACCATGTAATTTTAGAAAAGTAATTAGTATAGGGTACCTAAGGACAAGCCATAATATTATAGGGTTTGTCCTTTTTGATCTATTTGCAAAAATACTAGGCATGTATCTCTCAGATACACGCGCGACTAATGGAAGGTTAAATATTTAAAATTTCAATTTCACTTTCTTGACACACGAATTTATGACAGATTTATCTTTGCTTAACGTTTGGTACCGCCATGATTAAAAAATGTATATTTTATTAATCAAAATCATTAATCTGAACTGCGGTCAAGGTTGGACAATATGTTCTAAATTTAAAATTATTGACTAAGTACCTGCATCGTCAAAAATTGATCACTCTTTCACTGGGGTTCTATAACTTATATACTTGAGGATTTCGGTTATATCTCCTTTATACTTTCAACGTTCAACCTTTGATTTCATACAGTCTTAATTTGATTTTAGCGATTTTATTTTCTGGCAGAAGCTGACCATATTTATCCATATAATATTCAAATTTTCAATGATTTATTTATTTTTTTAAATTAGTTTCCTGATGATATAACCATAGCGACTGTTATTGAAATTATATGGCAAGTATATTGAGGTACCTACATTGTAATATTTTTAATTTTTTTTTGAATTTGATGAATCTGATTGAGAGTTAACCTTTATTTATTGATTTTAATTGAAGTGTTACCAACAATTGATTTTATATTTTACAACTATTCAATACTTGATTTTTGACCTCACTGTGAAAATATATACTATTTTGATTTGAAAATTGCTCGAGTGTTTTAATGGTTTTACCTATGTCAAGATTTGGTTGAGTTATATGCCTTATTTATTTCCTTTTCAGAATTATCTATCACTGTTTGCTGATTTTTTTTTTTGTGTGTTTTTCACACTTCAATATTTTATGTAATTTAATTATTTTATTTATTAATTCAGTGGCGCCCTTGCCATTCTGTACTTATTAAACTATTGACCCACCCCTAATAATTATTCGCTGAACAAACTGAGCATATTATGGACCTCTTGCTAATTCGTTAACAAAAGGGGTTACAGAAGGTCCTCAACGACCTAGTTAAATTCAAGACTCGGGCAACAATATTCTCAAATAAGAAATCTTCTTCCTATGATAACCTAGTGTTAAGGATGTCGGGACAAAACCGTTCCACCAATCCCTCAGTATCTCTTCTTAGGGTGATCGCATCAACCAACTTGTTTTGGCATGACCGTGTATCTTTGTTTGTTGTCAGATCCGCTCCTCAAAAATTAGGTTTTTTGTTTCGTGCAAAAAACTTCTCCACTCATAAACAGCTTCTTCTTTTTTATAAGGCTCGAACCAAACGATGTGTGGAATACTTTTCCCACATCTGGAGCTATGCTTCCAAGCGTTCGTTGTCTCTATTAGACGCAAGGTGGCCGACTTGTCGTTATTCTATCGCTATTACCACATGAGAGATGTTCAATCTCATTCTTGTCAAAAGTTTTTTAAGAACCTTACAGGGATCCCATCTGTATTTGGTATAAAGTAGGCTACCCCGGGACCTCTAAATATAGGGCTTCTGTTTGGTGGCTTACTTCCCACCTCTGGAACATATAGGGCTTCTGTTTTGTGTCGTACTGTCCACCTCTGGAACTCCCTGCCTCCTACTTGATTTCCTGAAGGATTTAACATTTTAACGTGTTCAAACGGAGGGTTAATCGTCACTTTCGCTCATAGTATCGCTTATGTAGTATAGACTTTATCTTTTGTTAGCGGACCAATATAAAAAAATGCAAAACTTCTTAAACATTAACTGACGCCTCAAGTCCCTTCTTCAAAATTCTGAATTTGTTTTCTGGTATCTTTTACGAAGAAGTACCTAGTATTGTATCTGCTCAAGCGGGTATTATAGCAGTGGTTCATACAATTGCTTGGCCAAAAACTCCAAAAAAATTTATCTGCGTTGGTAAGAGATTGATCTATGGTAATATATGCACTTATTAAATTCATATTATTCATAAGTCCATATTATGTCAGCAATCTCTCGACTAGGCCAGTCTATTTTTCATTGCCGTTATTTTTTTCAAGAGGAATCAGAATCGTCCTAGATTTTTTCCAAGTTGCCTCTTTTTTCTGGAATGGGGCTGCAAATCGATATTTAAATTTTTTTAAACATTTTTAATGAGATTCTTGCTTTTGTCGCATGTCCTATTCAATTATCTTTGGATAGTTTGTAAATATGTAGAAACTCGTAATAAGGTTACGAAATTAGGCAGTTTCATGCTAATTTTCAATTTTTTTCCAAGACTAATTTTCAGTGAATTATACAACATATTATAGTTTTTTATTAATTTCGGATTATTATAGCGGGACAACTTGATTAGCTAAAACACAAATATGTGTCAAAATGTAATTATTATTGAGTGGAACGTGCACTACGTTATGTTACGGTAATTAAATGTATTCGATTCAATCAAATAATGGGTAGAATTTACACTAATTGGTAAAATATAACACACTGAAAATTTAGTAAAAACAAAATTAGGTAGCTATTAATTTTGTTGGAAAATTTGGTGTTGGTTACAAGATAAATTATTACACTCGAAATGTAAGAGTTGCATAAATCTTTTTTAAAGGCGCATTTGCACCTGATGGTCACGCCCGAATCAAAGTTAGCCAATAAAACATATGAGTTGGTGAGTTCTGACATGTAAGAACAAATAAATTACAATGAAATAGTTTAATGGACATTCATCCAGTAATTATTCTACATGGTGCTCGCTTGTTTTACCACTAGTTTACGACTTGCGAAATTTGCATCGTGGCGGTAAATCATTTTAATCGCCGGGTTAAGACTGGCTGCTTCACAGTTCCACTGCATTCTGTTTGGAATGGCCGGGCCAGTTAAAATGGATCACTGGTAATTTGGACACACTTGATTTAATAGACTCCGAGGTGGTCAAATGGATATAAGTTTAATTCACTCTAATTTAATGGATTTTTTTATTGCTTTTATGGTAAAAATATCGCCTATTGTTAGTTTTTCGTAAGTAGATCCTAGCCCATGGAGAGTAATAACAACCTGTATGCCAATAAGATACCTTTATGGACTTTTGTCTTTTATTTAAGGTTAGGGCCTAGAAGATTGGAGATTTTTGTTGGATATAAATTATTTTAGCAGATTTGAATCTGATGTTTTTCTGTCCCATAAATGAGGTAACGTTCTATTAATATATTGTTGTATACGCCAATTCGTCGTATTTCAGGTATAATGTTATAATTTTAAAATGTATAAATTTGCACTTTTTCTGTTTAATCAAAGACCAAACTTACCGATAATAACCCCGTTAGTTTGGATTAGTTTGCAATTTCAATCTAACCCAAACTAACCGGGTTATTATCGGCAAGTTTGATAATGTCTGATTGAAATTGTAAACTAGTAACACGCTGGCTACCACATGAGTCACCAATGATACATAAGATTCAGTTGCTTAATGCTTTTATAACGACAGGGATGTTTGACCCAATTCACCTCCAATACGAGCTAGTCGATGTTACTTTACGACATATTGACGTATACGACAAATTGACTTCACGACGAGTTGACGTATACGACGAATTGACTACACGACGAAATGGCGTACGACGAGTTGACGTACGATAGATTGATTTACGACGAATTGACGGTGTGTATAGTGATTGCTGTAGCTAGCGGGGTATATCCTTGCCCCGGTACCAGCCACAGTCTTCGACCCGTCCGTGTACCAGGTCCGGTCCTATTTTTTGGTCTCCGGATACCCTATTCCCATTCCGTGCTGCTTGGGAAGCAGACGTCGAACGGTCTGTTGAGGGAGTGTCGCCTTAGCATGTGGTCCGTCTTCATAGTGAGAATACCTACCCCACGAGTTCTGCAGTTGTCATGTGTCCCGTCTTTTTGTTGTAGGCGGTTGTCGATTGCAGTCTATACGCTCTCATGCTTGCCCTCCCCTGTATCGCAATGTGCAGAGGTAGGAGATCTAGGAGGGTCTCCATGGCTCTCCATTACTTCAGATTACCTAATACAGATGCGAAAGTACGTATACGTGTCGTCGACGATATTCTGTGACGAAGCCGGGCCGCCAGCGCCCCGACGCATAGATAAAGATCGCCCGCGTCAGAACAATTAACGTGGCCAAGTGCGTGAGCATGTTCCAGCCTGTGTGTTTACATATTTTTGCGGGTAGAAAAAAAATTTTTTTTGCTGTTTGTGAACCAATTAAAGAAATAATATTATATTATTGAGCTTCCACATTTATATAATAAATAATATGTTCAAAATACATTGATGTGGCATTGGTGCGGCCAGCCAATGTCTATCAAATTAATCTTGAACCACGAATTCGCAGCTCTTTCGCATCTGTATGTAAGTAATCTGTGACATTACTCCCGTTATTCCTGAGCAGGCCAGTCTTTGCACTTTGCTAGACCTCGCTCGAAATCTGTATGTTTTCCCTCTTTAGTCTAAGAGGTCCCACACTGATAAAAAGGATCCTTTATGTTAAAGGAATTTGACATTCACCTAAATTATCTATTCTTTTGATATATTCGAAATGAATGGTGGAATTAACATAAGCATCATTATATTGCAACTGCTTCACATTATCCGTTTTGTCCAAGAGAATCTGAGTCTTGTAAAGTAAATATCATCTTGAGGCAAGAGTATAAATTCGCTGGAATTTTGAGTGAAAAGATTAAATCTCTTGTTGAAAATGACGTTTCCTATGTAAAGGTCATTGAGAATTTAGACTAAGACACTGAATCTCTTCTATGCAGTTTTGTTCCTTAATTTAAGGATACCGTTAATTTGGGCCAAAAAATTTAGTCTATTGTCACAAATTCCATTTATCATTGTAAGACCCCCGTGAACTTGGTTCTAAGAATTGGGTTACTTATTACAAATTATGAGTTTCTTGTCTCAAAATTGCTGGTACTTTGAGTGAAGAGAATGAATATTTTGCCTTAGGTACCACCATACGGGGTTCTTTGAAATTGTATTATGGGACGGGTTACAGGAGCGCATCTAAACATTCCGCTATGATTCGTCACCCATCAGGCTACTTTGGTCAGCTTAAATTGGCAGTTGTGAATGTCTTATTATGGTATGTTGTTTTTTAATAGTTTTTTCAAGTTTTTCAAATAACTTAAAAAAAAAACATCAGAAAAATACATAATATTCACAACTGCCAATTCGAGTAGACCAAAGAAATTTGCCTGGGTGCCGAATCCTATATGTATGGCGAAATGTTTAGATGCTATACTGTTCCTTTACACACTTTCAAAGATATTTTTGGAAATCGTCAATAATTTCGAAGTCAAAGTATCCCATGGCATATAGGTACAGAGTTACTTTAAAAATAAAAATAGTTGTTCTATACAAACACATTATATTTATTTGAAATATTAAATAAAAACACAACTTCTAATTTCTGCTAGAATACATTATATAGGTATACATCAAAAGTGCTATTGACAACATAAGGAATAAGATAAATATTAATGATTAATTTCAATGGTAACATTGTTACAAAAATATTGCAACTAAATGTCCACAGGTACAGGTAAATTTATCACCTTTCCCTATCAAATAGCATTGACAGGTGATAAATTTTACCTGACCTGTGGACATCGGTGAATAGATAATACTAGTTGACGTCTCACACATAACCTCAATGACATGTTTGTCCCCCTATCGAAAGTGACATTATGTCATTGGTGACAAGCTATTGCCTGTGTGTATGAATAGTCCTTCAAACGCTTTGTTTGTCCCCCCAACGAAAGTGAGGTTATGTGTGTTAGGTACGTCAGCTAGTGCCTAATTCCAAAATTAAGTATAACGGAAAGATTTACCTATACCTATATAAACAAATTTTTTTTTCCCAAATTCCTTACGAATTCTTTGTAACAAAGTCGCCAGTCTTAGGGCAAAGAGATTTAGCCTGATGGCCAAAGGCTGTACGATCTTGTAAAGAGTCACACATTCTTTTATGACAAGTGCCTTAACCTTGAAATAAGGTAGCGCCATTACCGCCAATTCTATAACAAAAGTAGCTTGGAGCCCTCATTAATTATTATACATATTTAAATTATCTTGCGGTACATAGACACAAGGGCAAATATTATTGATGACGGTAAACGAAATGATAAAGGGCAAAACCTTGTCGAATGATACCCGCGAGCAGGCTAAAGGTAACTTAATATGGCCTACACGAAATCGCCGCATGAATGCATGCGGTATTGCTTGAAAATGCACTAAAACTTAACCTTCAACCCAGACGCCAACTATTTAATAATTCCTTCACGTCATAAGATTCTAAAATCTAAACTCCAACACGCACCACAAAGATTCTCGGCTACAAATTGAAACAGCAGACTGCTTCCACCTCTTCGCGACCTAATACCTGTACCAGGCAAGGGTTAATTTGTAACTAGGGGTGCCACAGCGACGTCGGCGTGTTGTCTGGCTATTGGAAATGGTGGGTGCGCCCGGTACTCCAGCCAAATACCTTTTTCTCGCGTTAATGCTCGATTGCACCGTCGCTCTTAACTGAGGCTTAACGATAACTATCCCTCAAATTGACAGTTTTGCATGGGAAAATGTCACTTTAAGGAATAGTTATCTTTAAGCCTCGGTTAAGAGAGACGGTGCAATCGGGCATTAGAGGATCTTTTCTTCACAGAAGATAGTAACACAGGATGTTTTAGGCTAAACGAATTGATTTTCCCTTAAAAGCATCAAATGGCAAAAGAATTTTGAACTTACTGCAAGAATTCATGTTTTCTTAACATAAAAGCAAATATTTTCGCTGAAAGTAATAATTGCCCTTGTTCTAAAGATAAAAGTGGCAAAAAAAACAATTCTTTTGTCATAGGTAGACCATTTTTATCAGTACAGGTCTTGTATTTTGCGCTTTCAGGCAAATACCATGATTGTGGGTTTGTTGCGACTGATATATCTTCTCGATCCTCCCATCTTGTTGTTATTTGGTCTAGAGCGTCCGTGAGCACCTTAAGTAGACCGTCCGTTATTAGATTCTACAGGAGCGGGGATAACACCTCACCCTGTGGGCATATCCTGTACACTCGGGCCGCTAGTGTATCCTCTGCGACTGGTTTCTACCATCCTTTCTCTTAGCATGGAGTTGATCCACTCACAGCAGGTGTTCCCAACTCCTTTATGCTTGAGAGATCTGGTTATTGATTCAATGGAAGTGTTGTCAAAAGCTACCTTTATGTCCAAAAAGAAGCCCAGCATCACCTCTCTGTTTTCCAATGTGGTCTCTACTAGAATGACCAGCTGGTGAAGCGCTGTTTCTGTTGACATCCCTGTCCGATATGCATACTGTTCTGAGTATAATGGTCAGCTTGCCAACACACTGTCCCTAATGTGCCTATCCACAAGTTTTTCCAGTGTCTTAACCTCAAATGATGTAAGACTAATGGGTTTTAGGGACATCGACGTGTCCTGTCCTATTTTTCCAGGCTTTGTTATGAACGTTGAACGTTCCCCTAATGTGTCTCCAAATTTTTGGCATATACCTAAAGGCTAGACTCCTTCTTAGAATGTTGCAAAGTATTCTGTGTGCTAGCTCAGATCCGTTCTGTGACATCATGAGATAAATCCCATCTGTCCGTGTTAACTTCTACGGGTCTAAGGTTGGACTTTCTCATAGGTGACTACTATTCTCTTCGAGGTCAGCCTGTCGTTCCTGGACGCTCTTCGAAGTCTAGGCTCATTCCATGTCCACTGAATCTGATCAACTATCTTTGAGCCGGGAAAGTGAGTTCATAGGAGTTCCCTAGCCGTCTTTTCCCCGGTACTGGTGTATTTACAAAGGCAGTTCTTGAGTGAACTTGAGAGAGTTCTTTGTAGTCTAGCAGAATATTGAGTAGGTACTTTCTATATCTTCACAGTACACTTGGCCAAACATAAAACTGGTACAGGCAATATATATTTTTCAAATTTGCCTAGTGTGAGTCAGGCTTAACAACAAAAAATCTGCTCTGAAAAACTTAGGTCAGACAGTTTTTGTCAACGTCAAACCTGAACAAAAGTAAATGCAACATGTTTTTATGTTATGATTGGTTTAAATATGACACTGACTTGACTGTTTTTGTCATTGTTGAGGTGATAAAAAAGGTCGATTTACAAAATACAACACAATAGGAAAATGCGTACCGGTTTTATGTTTGGCCAAGTGTACTTCCTCCAAGACCTCCTCTTAGATCCTCTCAGCTTTTTCTTAAACTTGTTCAACGTGGTTTTATAATGTATCCCAATGGCCGGTTCTTCTGGCATTGTTGAATTAATTTGCAAGGTTCTCGTTTCACTAGGCACGTTCCTGGTGGATTTCCTTGTTATAAGTAGACAGTTCTCATTGAAGGCTGAGATGATTACATCATTCAATTGATTCACAACCATCTCCAAATCTTCAGTATCTCTTATTATTGTCTTCCTGATGTTCGGAAGGCTATATTCTAGATCAGCTTTGTATGCGTCCTAGTCCGTCTTTCGTGGGTTCTGATAAGGTAATGAAACTATCCCGCTGAAATTTCAAATTTGATGTATCTGTGATCCGAGCAACTTGCCTCATTATATACATGCCAGTTTGTGACCTAATTATTCATGGATTGAGGCTAATATCACATCAATCACCTCCTTTCTAGTTAAATTAACAAAGGTAGGTTTATTCCGTACATTCATTATATCTAGACAAAGCCTTAAGATTAAAAATATAAAATAATATATACATCTGCTCCTATACAAAATTTGATTACAGCAAATTATCTGGTCCAAGCCATTCATTAGTGTATTTATTCTTGTTCTGTATGAGGTGCTGGTCCCAGAAAAACTTTCGAATAATTAGTGAAGCGTTAAGTGATGTTTTTTCTGGAATTAGAAAAATGCCTGCTCTTTTTATATATTGGCAAAGTAAGTAAGTAAATAACTTTATAAGTACTTCATCAAGTCTTTTGACAATCTGCAGATACAAATTTTAATGAGCTCCAAAGTTTTACAATTTGAAAGTTATTGAATCACAGCGTTGCGTCGGTGACGGTGAGGGTTTCTCGTTTATGTTTGCGCGGGAAATTTTTCACATATACCCAGAACTAACCCGGTTTCGAAAAAGTTTCAATTCTCTTAAAACCAACCCAAGTAAAGAGCCTTTAATGACACATTTCTAAACAAAAAGGGAACAAATAAATGGGCGCCGGTTTCCCGAGTGAGTGTTTGCGCCCAAAAGTAAAAAGTGCAGCCAGAGTTGTGAAGTTCTCTCATTGTGCTCGAGCAGACATTATCGTGGAGTCAATCGAAGTTTTATACGAACAAAAACAGACTTTTCCACGGAACTTAAATTAGACCTCTTGTTGGAGAAAATTCGTCCGTTGCGCTCTGGAATTAAGCCAGAGATGACTTT
This sequence comes from Ceutorhynchus assimilis, assembly GCA_917834065.1. NCBI lineage: Eukaryota > Metazoa > Arthropoda > Insecta > Coleoptera > Curculionidae > Ceutorhynchus > Ceutorhynchus assimilis. The sequence continues at coordinate 106,031,917 of OU892277.1, forward strand.
CTATTTTTGCCAATTTATGCCCAATTTCCTTTCTATTATAGTTTTTGAGAAAAGCTATTTGTACGCCAGAAAAACCTATTCTCTTTAAATGCTCGATGTGTTATCGATAAAACTCGATGGTGTATATTGATATGTATATAAACAGTCCTTCCTATATGACGTGTTTGTTCTGTGGCTGGAAATTAGGGTATATACGGCCTGATATCAAATCAACAAACCTAAACTAGCGATATTAACATAGATGCTTACCGATTGTTGTTGTCACAAGCTCTTGATTTATGGCATAAACCCCTCCATTTCAACGCTTACGCAATTGATGATGTATAAATTGGCCTGCTAACTACATACTGTATGTGTGATGACATTTTGGTAATTTGAATTTAATATATTTGGATGAACATATTAATACGATATTTTGACAAATTTGACTTGAAACAGTACAAGTTTTTATTGTAAAAAAAAACTTACATGCACTTACGTTAAAAATCCAAATATTTGACGATAAATAAAGGATACAATTTCTCCATATAGCACGCCATATAAAATGTTTTGACCCAGGAAATGGAGCGGAAGAGTGCGAGTGCAAGCGATTGTTAAAAATAATATTTGTTCGACTGGTTTCGATGTTTTCAAAATATGTTTTTCCAACGAACGGTCTATTTAACTTTGATGTCTATACGAATTTTTCAATATTGTGTTAAATGACAAAGTATTGATGTAGGGTGGGGCGTATATTTTATTTCTGTTTCAGAAGGTTCGTATACTACCATTTTTTCGGTAACTACATGTAATTCCCTTATAACGGCCGCATTCATTAAAATTTTCTAAATTATAGCATAGATGTGTACCAAAATGTCTTCTGTTATACATATTTCAAGTCTATTATTCCTAAATATTTTGGATAGTGTGTGAATCCCCTATCTTTACAAACACTAAGAAAACCACCTCAAGCTAACAAACGCTGAGGATAGCTAGGCGTGATTTTGGGTGGTCTATTATACTGATACAAGGTCGTTACAAAATGTTGCAACAAAAATTTAAAACAAAATAATGTTTATAATTTTGGTTTGTTTTTTCAGAGATAGAGCATGTAACATTTTCTTGTTTCGCCCTCGATTATTTCCCAAAAAATCCATTAATCTATACAAGAAATATTATTTAAATTTAAAAAATAAGTTTCTGAATTATAATAATCCAGTCGTATACGAACAAAACAAAGCGCTGGAACAGCTCACATACAATTCCAGGGGATTATTTAACGTTAGCTGTCTAACGTCCGAAACAAAAGGATAATGAAATAATTTATATGCTGAACAATGGCCGAATACGAATTATTAAAATCATGTGGCACTGTTATTTTGTGGCCTATGTGCATTATCAGAGATATTTATGGAAGTTTAATTTGTTTTTATCGCCATTGTCCTTGAAAATTACTCTCGGAGCCTTTATTACAGCATAATTAAAATATATCTTGATAAATGGAATATCTCTAATGAAGCTCAGAATGAACATGTTTTTTACCGGATTCGAAAAAATAAACGACCAATACAAAATAGCAATTTATCAAATCAAAGGGTAAAGGTTGGGTATCCGCAAAGGTACCGCCAGATACTCTGCCTGCTGCATGATAATATGAATGCAACCGTCCCAAGCAACGACGGACAAGTACAGTCTTTTCAAATAACGACAGGCGTTGGAAAGAGTTGTGTTATTGCACCCACTTCATTTTCTCTATTTATAGGATCCATACTTCACCTTGTCGAAAGTTACCTGCCGTCAGGAGTGGACATCTTGTACAGACTTGATGGCGGCTTACTAAACCTAAGCAGATTACGAGCCAAGACGAAAGTATCGACGACATCGATAATTGAACTTCAATATGCGAATGATAAGGTCGTGATGGCCAATACAGAGGCAAATCTTCAGGCAATTATCACTGCATTCAGAAAGACTTTCAGGAGAATCGGTCTACACCATTTCAACCTCAATTTCGGAAAAAGTAACTTTTATTTAGGAAAATGTAAAGTCATTTTCGGAAAAAGTCAAATCAATTTCAGAAAAAGTAAAGTTAATTTCGGAAAAAGTAAATTCAAATTCGGAAAAAGTAAATTCAAATTCGGAAAAAGTGAATTCAAATTCGGAAAAATACATTCAATTACGGAGAAAGTAATGTTATTTTTTATAGTAATTTGAATTGATTGAGTCATTTATCTTATCAGAAAATCAAAAAATTTGTCCATATTTCTCAGAGAGACCCGATTTTTGAACAATAAAAGAAAGAAAAGAATTACCAAGTCTACATACAGATTGTTTATTATTTTATTCTCTCAATAGTGACATGTGTTTCGCTAATATGAGCATCATCTGACCTACAAAATAATATACACCATTTCAACCTCAATTTCGGAAAAAGTAACTTTTATTTAGGAAAATGTAAAGTCATTTTCGGAAAAAGTCAAATCAATTTCAGAAAAAGTAAAGTTAATTTCGGAAAAAGTAAATTCAAATTCGGAAAAAGTAAATTCAAATTCGGAAAACGTAAACTCAAATTCGGAAAAAGTACATTCAATTACGGAGAAAGTGATGTTATTTTTTAGAATTATTTTAATAATTTACCTTGGGAGCCATCTGTAAGCGAATGCAACCATTGACGCTGAAATTCAACATTGCTTGACGTGTGCTAGCGCAGCGTTGAGGCAACTTCTAGAAATCTAGAGGGAGTCTTCAACAATCACGACATCAGCGCTGAGACCAAACTTCGCGTCTTCAATGCAGTTGTAATACCAACACTCACATATGGCTGCGAAATATGAACCACCTACAGAAGACACATAAAAAGCCTAGAAAAATACCACCAGCAATGCCAAAGAAGGATCCTACGGAATAAATGGCAAGACCGACGAAAGAACATTAGTGTTTTAGAGGAGGCCAAACAACTAGCATGACATATACCAGCAACTGGGAGACGCTGGCGCCAAGTAGTCCACGATAGACCACAAAATTTTGAAGGAAAGAATAAGACAACACCAGAGCCGACATAATCAACTCTAGATATTGTATTCACAAACGTTACTGAGGCTGAGGTGGCGAATTGCTCTGAAAGGGTATGATAGCTACCACCCTCCATCAAGTATGATATTCCAATTTAAACACAACCTTAACAAGGAATCAAATGATTTATCTGCATATAGCTCCACAAGTAACAATCCGAAGTCATTTGACGTAATATTACGTTAAAAATTTCCTACCTGACGTGGGCATGCAACGTCCGTAGGACTTCCTGACGACCAAAATTCGACTAAAATGGAAAATGGAATTTTGGTCGATTCGACGTCGGAATCTGACTTTGACCGTCCGACCAATGTTGTCAACTATATCAAAGCTTACTTAGCCATAATAGGTCATATGGCGACGTTTTAGCGACGTCCAAAGATAACTTTCAATATTTTAGTCGAGAAAGAACGTCACACCAACTTTGGCAAATTACTCGTGAGCTACTTTAATTTTTGTAGGCGGCTTGCGTGGTGAACCATCGTTTTGCCGACGTTGTACTGCGTTTGAAGCTGTGAAGTCGTAATATGACTATTCTGACGTTGAAAAAGGTGCAGATAACGTTGGAAGACAGAAAAATGTTACTTGGGTCTGTTAGGTTTGATTTTGGAAATGGTAATTATCCTTGTCTTTATAATCTATTAAACAGCCAAGATCGGACTGAGCTCGAGAGAGCTGATAGTGCAAATGCCTGTATTGAGGTTTTTTATGGAATACTTGATAGTGTCTTCTCTCAGTGTATTCCAAGGAAGGAAAGCAAAAAATTCAATAATAACTACCCTGAATGGTTTTCAGAAACGCTTATATATCTTAACTATGAAAAAGCACTATTTTTAAATGTCTAAAAAGATTTCTGCTTGTGGAGAATCTTATGCGGCTCAGTATCGATCGCTAAGATCTCAGTCCAAAAAACTTCTGATTCAATGTAGAACAAATTTTTTAAAAAATATTGATAGTAGTATTTTCCATGATCCAAACATTTTTTGGAGTTTTGTTAGGAATAAAAGACAAAATCGTTAAGCTACAATTTCACTTATAACAATGACTTCTCTAATGAAAATGACATTGCGAATGCCTTTGCTGATTTTTTTCAGAGTGTGTATGCCAGTAGTGGTACCTACGCCGCAGAATCTTGGGAAATATAGTGTGAACTATGAGCTGTCTATGAATGAGGTCACTTCTGAAGATGTTGCTAAAGTTATTAAGAGTTTAAAACCTAAGCCTTCAATAGGAGTGGATGGAATTCCAGCCTATTTTTAGAAGGCCTATCGCGATATATTGAAAGAACCATTCTCAAAATTGAAAGATACTTATATCATTGATGGTAATATATTTTCATGGGCTACATTACCACAATTCACAGAGGTGGAAATACAAGACTAGTCAGTGACCATAGACCTGTAACTGTTCTGGCGGCTTTATCAAACACATAAAAATTGTTATTGTACCTCAGAAGCATGGTTTTATACGGGACAGGTCTACGGTTACTAATCTATCTATAATGACCGAATATGTGGCTCGTCATCTTGGATCTGGGCATCTAGTGAATGTTATATATACTGACCTGGCCAAGGCATTCGACAGGGTCAACCACTCTATGCTTGTTAACAAATTTGAGAATTACTCTTTAAGTCGGAACTTGATAAATTTTCTCAAGTCATACCTAACTGACAGATACGAGGTTGTGAAATTTAATGACAAACTTTCAGATTGTTTCACTCCTACTTCTGAAGTTCCCCAAGGTTCAATCTTGGGGCCTGTTCTTTTTGTGATGTTTGTCAATGATATTTCAAAGTACATCACATCACATCATGTCACTTCCTTCTTCATGCAGAAGACCTGAAAATTTATAATGTTGTTCGGAATCGGGCAGATTGTGTCTGTCTGAAAACTGATTTGCATGCAGTTGGAGCTTCCTACTCTGATAATGAATTAAAACTTAATTTTGGTAAAAGGGCTTGATATTTCATCGCACAAAAACAGCATCTGTTACATACAGATATGAGGTCGAAGATTCAGTGTTCGGGACTCGGGAGGTGCGGGACTTAGTGGTATTGTTCTCGCACAATCTGATTTTTAATGATCATATCAAAATTGTATGTGAGCAGGGCTTGAGGCAATTGGGATTTGTCTTGAGCACTTGCCGGGACTTTGAATCAGAGAACATCAGGTTTTTACTATTCAGTTCTTATGTAAGATCAAAACTTGAATATGCAAGTCTTGTTTGGTATCCTAAAACCAAAGTTCATTCAGAAAACATAGAAAAAATTCGGAAAAAAAAGGTCTGTGTACTTCCACAAACATGGCATTTACCCACTTTTCTCGAACCTTGTTTCCTATGAAGATCAGATCCTGGAGTTTGATTTGGTTAGGTTGGAAAAACGACGTGAACTTAATGACATTTTGTTGGTATCCAATGTTTTGCAACATGATTCTCTACCCTAAATAATGCAATATGTCTTTTTTAATGTAGGTATACCTGATTTTAGGCTAAGAAGGAGATATGAAACGTTTAATGTTTTTCATGTATCTCACCAAAGTTCACCTGTGAATACATGTTTGCGAGCTGCTAATGCCTTTTATAAAGTACTCGAACTTTGATATTTTCTGTGATAAAAAGGGTCAATTGTTAAAGATTTATCATAGTTAGATTTTGCTGTGTTTTGATTTGTGTTTATATTTATACTTATATTTATATTTACATTTATATTTTGTGTTGTTGAACTGGCCTTCTGATGGGTATGTTTTTTTTTTCTTGTTTCAATTTCTATAATATTTTTATCTGGAGTTTTCTCTACTAAGTCATGATGTACATACATACCTACCTACTTAGTGACAAAACTGTGTATCTGTTGTGGAAGCTTTGCTCTGTTAGTTATGCAGTATCAATAAAGTTCTTTATTATTATTATTATTATTATTATTATTATTATTATTATTATTATTATTATTATTATTATTATTATTATTATTATTATTATTATTATTATTATTATTATTATTATTATTATTATTATTATTATTATTATTATTATTATTATTATTATTATTATTATTATTATTATTATTATTATTATTATTATTATTATTATTATTATTATAAATGATTTCAGCAAGCTGTTCATATTTTGTTGTCTTCTCGATTTCTTTAGTTCTAATGTTTTGATTGTTGGGTATTGCTATATCTACAAGTAGAGCTGTTTGGTTTGTTTTGTTGATAATCACAATATCAGGTCTGTTGTGAATCACCTGGCGGTCTGTCAGTATCGATTTGTCCCAGTAGACTTTATGCGTTTCATTCTCAACAACAGGGTGCGGTTTGTATGCATAGTATAGCGCTTCATCAGGTACATTTAAATTTAGCATTTTTAGGCATTCTATATACAATGATTGTCGCTATTTTGTTGTGTCGTTCGATATATCTTGTCTTCGCTAAGTTTGGACATGCCGATAGTATGTGTTCGATTGTTTCCCGTTCTGTATGACATTTTCTACATTTGTCGTTGATATTTTCTCGAAGAATGTACCGTCTGTAGTTAGCTGTCATTACCACACGGTCTTGAATGGAAAGCATAAAGCCTTCACTTTCCGGATAAATGGTTTTTTTTTAGCCATTGAACGGATGCTTGTGTGTCTATATGTTCCTGATGGAGTTCTCCATAGAATCGTCCATGCAACTCTTTCGCAGCCCATTCCCGCGCTCTCTGAGTGACGTCATTTGTTGTGAAAGGTAGGTAACGGGGTTCTCTTAGACTTAGTGGCGACAGTTTTCGGTCTGCATCGACTACTGTTTTGTGTAGTTGTTTATCTGTTCTTGCAAAGTACAAACGCAGTTTCTTTATTTGTTCATTGCACAGATTCACTAAGTCGAGCAGGCCCCTTCCTCCCATCTTCCTAGGTAAGTATACACGGTGTGTGCTGGATCTTGGATGATGTTTTCTTGTGCGCGTCATTAGCGTCCTTACCTTTCTGTTAAGGGCTTCAAGTTCTGTTTGTGACCACGTTACGACACCAAAGGAATAGGTAAGTATGGATAATGCAAATGTGTTAATTGCAGTGATACAATTAATTGAATTTAGGTGACTTTTCAGGACAGCTTGTACTCTTTCCTCAAATTTCTTGGTAAGTTTTTCTTTAATTTGTTTGTGTTGAGTCCTGTTTCTCTGCATCATTCCTAAATACTTGTAGCTCTCGTCACTCATGGCTGGAATGACAAGGCCGTCGTCAAGTTCAACGCCTTCTGCCTGAATGAGGTTTCCTCTCACAATGTTGACGGTTTTGCATTTTTCAATCCCGAATTCCATGCCTATGTTGCTGCTTATATTATGTACTAGTTTTAGGAGTATTTCAAGTTGCTTTTTATTGGCTGAGTACATTTTGAGGTCATCCATAAAAAAGAGGTGACTAAGCAGGTAGCTCGTCTGTTCTCCTTTCAACGTGTATCCATATTGTGTGTGTTTTAATGCATTGGATAAGGGATTTAGAGAAACGCAAAACCACAGAGCGCTCAGAGCATCTCCTTGGAAGATTCCGCGTCTTATTTGAATGAGTTTTGTTTCAATTCTATTTTGATTGTCGCCAATGACAAGCTTCGTGTTCCATTTCTCAGTATTGTATCGTAGAAAATTGATAAGAACAGGGTCTATTTTATAGATTTCCAGAACGTGAATGAGCCAGCTATGTGGTACAGAATCAAACGCCTTCTTATAATCCACATAAGCCATGTAAAGATTTCTTTGTGTGGTTCTTGCTTGTTCTAGAATAACATTGTCTATAGTGAGCTGTTCCTTGCAACCTTGAGCTTTCTTTCTACAGCCTTTTTGTTCTTCTGTGAGAATATCACGTTCTTCTAGATAGATATAAATTTTTGTACATAGGATTGAGGTAAGTATTTTGTACATTGTTGGAAGACACGTGATAGGCCTGTACTGAGATGGATCTGCGGTATTGTTGCTCTTTGGAATCAGGTATGTTATGCCCTTTGTTAAGAAACTTGGCATTTTGCTGGGATCTTCGATTATTTCTTGAAACTGATTTGCCAGGTAAGTATGCGTAGCTTTTAGTCTTTTATACCAGAAGTTGTGGATACCGTCGTTTCCGGCGGCTTTCCAGTTGGCAGTTTTTAGAATTGCTTGTGTTACGTCTGCGTTTGTTATTGTCATTTTTTCCATGGGCTCTGTTAGTGAATATCGCATGGTTTCGTCCTTTATGAAGGTAGCATCTCTTTTGTGTTCCACCTCCCTAGACCATATGTTCGTCCAGAATTGTTCGGTTTCTTTTTTCGTCGGGATTTCAGTTGTTGGCATCTGTTCTGTGTTGGTGATTTTTCGATAGAAAGCTTTCTGATTAGTATTAAATAAGCGGTTTTCTGTTTTTCTGAGGTATGAGGTTTTATAGCGCTTTAGTCTAGCTGCGTATACAGATAGCCGTTGTTTAAGGGTATCTTTGTGATCCACAATTTCTGGTATCGTTTTTGCATCTACTGAGAGAGAAGTTAGTTTTCTTATGAGCTTCTTGCTTCTGTTTTCATTAAGATACTGTTGTAATCGGCCAATATCTGCTCTAATACAATCAATTTTTCGCTGGAGCCGCTGTTCCCACGGTGGAGGAGTTTGGTTTTGTACACTTTTCGATATTTTTATTTGTTGTTTGTTTCCTATAAGGATGGTCTTTGCAGCACAGTAGACAGACGTGTTGATTTCTTCGAGATTCATTAGTGGACTCAGTCGTCTTTCCAGAAAGGCATCGACTCTCTCTATAAGACGGTTGGTATTAGTATAGAAGTGCAGTTTGGGAAGCCTTATTCGGTTTTCTGGTATCATGCCTGCGACTTCAGTTAGGATCTTCTCGAATATATCTTCAATTCCGACATCTGTAATTTGATCAGTGGGTGTCCCTTGTTATTATTATTATTATTATTATTATTATTATTATTATTATTATTATTATTATTATTATTATTATTATTATTATTATTATTATTATTATTATTATTATTATTATTATTATTATTATTATTATTATTATTATTATTATTATTATTATTATTATTATTATTATTATTATTATTATTATTATTATTATTATTATTATTATTATTATTATTATTATTATTCTTATTATTATCATAAATGATTTCAGCAACATTATAGTAAATACAACTAACCCGGTAGAAAACAAATTTTGTCCAACAACTGAAAAAAGGAGGAATAGGAGGAATATAAATGGGTGATCTAAATGTAGAACCACAAGAGATGAGAATAAATGTACAATAAGAAAATACGAATGGCGATTTTATTAGGAAAGATAAAAAAATACAAAAACAACAGACAAAGTACAGAAATATGGAAGGAAATAGAAGTATGAATATCGTGAAAAGGGAAAATTGCAAATGTTCGAAAAGAAATAGTTCATTTGAATGACAAAAATGGAAGTTTACACAGATCACATTTCACATACAAAAATAGTTACTATGCTATGGTCCGAAGACATAAGTATCCGATATTTTCCTCGACGATTTATAGCACGTTCTCAAAATTTCAAATAATAGGGTTCCTGTAGAGGATGGTGTAGAAATGGAAGCTGAAAGGCTCAAAGGATAGTGCTGATTGTCAAAATCCTAAGAATTTTTCAATTTGTGCCCATTTGTAACGGTATTTGTTATATAATGGCAAACCGCCCATAATATGCCTAGGACTACGCTCAGCGATTTTGGGCTTAGGGTGGTCCTTGGTGTTGGGTCAGTTACCCAGCTGTATGGAAATAATTTTAAAAAAAAATCGAATAGCTAAATCAGACAGTATCCTTATTTATACGGTAAATCTACAATCTACGAATTAATTGCTGACATCTGTGAAATAAACTCAATTCGTTATTGACATTAGCTTTCTTGGTCTTTTCTTTTTAATCGTTTGAAAGAATGTTTATTAAAAGTTCTTGACGTGATGGCGAAAGCTCTTATTCAAATTATAAACTAATTATAAATTAACTCTTCCACTATAAATGGAAATAGAATTCTAATGATGATTGAATAACAATGTTCAAATTATAAAAATTTGAATTTTGATTCAAATTTTTAACTAAAAATTACGTAATACCTGATTAATCATTAAAAAAACAAAAAAAGAATATTAATGATAATGACCATAAATACGTGAATTATGTGGCTCCCGAATTACGCCTCGAGGATTAGATAAAAGGTGTAAGTCAAAAATATACAGATTACAAAAATAACAATGATAACATACCACGATTGGAAAAAAATTTAAATAAAATGAATGTTCTTAATTCTTCATAATCAGCATGATCCGTAATCCGTACCAAAGTTAACCCCTACAGCAATTCAATTAATATTGATATTGATAATGTGGATCAAAAACCCTGATTTGAAGTAGATTCCTAAATAGTATTCGAAACTGTATGTTTGTCATTCACTTAAGAACTGAACTAAAGCAAAAGTAAACACCCAATATAAACATATCTTTTAGGTTAGTAGAATTTACGGCATATTAACTTCGTAGCAAAGCCATCCCCCCTAATTCAAAGCAAAGAGAAGGCACTCGGCGTAGCTACGATAAATATAATGCGACCTGTTTAATGTAAAGGAAAAGTGCATCCCGCATTTCGTAGATTCGTGCTAAGTCTATTTTGATGTCGAGAAAACAAGATTTATATAGACGTCGCGCTTGGTAAGGGTGTGCATGTAAGTGCTGTAAATGTCACATATGAAACAAGAAAATCTATTGAATAATTTTCCTTTGATGTTGCAACGAACAAAGATGGCAAATAAAATAGGAAATTAGGGAAAAGAACAAAACAATAATTTTATAGATGGGTTTGTAATACCCAACCCAGCAATATATAACACAATGGAAATAGAAAAAAAATAACAAATAACAATAGATTTATAGAGGTCTTTATTGAAAGAAACTTTCTTACTTCAATCTTGTCGAGTTGGCAATATAGGGATCAATTTGTTTGCTGGACACCGATGTGTAGACATTGTGGCGTTGACAAATAACTTTTATTATCTGTACAAAACACAGGCTTAACAAGAATAAATTGTCCAATAAAGATGCAATAACTCTAGACAATCTGATTTTATAAAAACTGGATAGATACTTTAATAACCAATCAACTTCCTTTGCGTATTAAGGGCATAATCTTATGAGGGAGAAGCTTCTATTGACGCTATCACAGTTTCTGAAAACTTTTTAGATGTCAAAAATGCTCAGGTATTGAAAAGAGTTCCCATGCTATATCTGATTCTGCTGTTACATGACTTATTTTTTTGAATAAATGTCTTTTGTTTGCTACCGTTGTCAAAGCTTGGGGGACTCACCTAGAAAATTTGAGCGGTAAAAAAATGTTTTGAGAACTGAAAGTTGGGTCATCAAACAAAATTACAAGTTTGATTAATGAGATATCAGAATATTGACAGCAATCATATGGTAGTATTTTGAAAAGGTTGGATTTTCAATTAATCGTTAATTTACTTCCTAATTCAAGGAAAAAAGCTAAGTGTAGCTACATGCTGTTGAAGCAAAATATTTGTCTCAATTTGATAAAATTAATGTGCTCTCTTCAATTTTACGTGTTTTGGAAAACGGTTCCTTTGCCAGATTGCTGGAGGCATTCCAATTAATTTGTTGGTTATTGTCAAAAGCATGTTGGTTGGCATGTTTGCTTTGTTAAAGTTCTGATGTAGTTCATGTGTTCCTTGATACGTTTTTGTAATGTCCTACGAGTTTTACCAATATAGAATTTATCCCAGCGATTACATGGAAGTATATAAATTATGTTTTTAGTACGAACAGTCTCATTATTTTGGTTTTGTTTTTGTGATTTGATTTGTGATCATGTGATCTTATTGTATTTTGTGTTCCACAAATGGTGCGTATGTTGTATTCTTTGCTTAGGGATTCGTTTTATTTTGTCTGACACTCCTTGTCTGACACGTCAAAAACTATCCCATGAACGGTTTCGGAACCACTCTGTATACGATTTTCGAGTTCTACGCACAATTCTCATTATTTTCCGTTCAGATTTTTTGACTGGCGAGACCTGTTTCACCAGTGGTTGGGTAGTGCTGCTTGTATTCGGTGTCTGTTCAATTCCGTTTTGGTCATTATTTGTTTTCTCCGCGTTCTTTTCTATCTCAATAGTTATTATTTCGTCCTGTTGTTCTTGTGACATCACGGTTTTGTGATTTCGCAATTTTGAAGTGTTTTTTAAAAGTTTTACTATCGTCCCTATCTTCTCTGCATAGATCATTTGCAATAGCAATTGTTTTGTCTTTCAGGATTTTTAATTTATCTTTGTTTGCAAGCAAGGTGATTTTTTTTGGATAAGAGACGAATTCAAGTACTATAGGTGGATTCTCTTGCTTACCGACTTTGTATATAGTTCATTTACTGAGTGTAGTGTGTATTGAAGGAGGTAGTTATGTCTATTGTTGTTAGTTATATAGTTTATTAGTAGGTACTGAATTTATAATTCTTGGCACAACTGACCTCTTGCTCCTTTCTGCGGTCCCTTCTTCAATTTTGTGGTCCGTCGTGGACTACTCGACGTCATGAGGGCCTATCATTTGCCGTCGTCTCCCAGCTGTTGGTATCAATGAGGCACTTTGCCATATTTTCCTTAAGAACATCTTTGTATTTGTTTTTGTTGACCTTCTTGATTTCGTTTTCTATCTTTCAGTTGACTGTAACAAATCTGTCGTGGAAGAAGTGTTTCCGGCATGCAGATGAGGTGACCTGTCCAGCGAAGTTGGAGCTTAATGATGAGAGCTTCCATGCTAGTTGTTTTGGCCTCCCCTGAAACACTAATGTTCGTTCGTCGGTACTGCCATTTAATCCGTAGGTTGGATCCTTCTTAGTCATCGCTGGTGGTATTCTTCTAGCCTCTTTATGTGTCTTCTGTAGGTGGTCCATGTTTCACAGCCATATGTAAGTGTTGGTATCACAACTGCATTGTAGATGCGAAGTTTGGTCTCAGCGCTGGTGTCGTGATTGTTGAAGACTTCCTCTAGAAGTCGCCCAAACGCTGCGCTAGCATACTTCAAGCAATGTTGGATTCCCGCGTCAATGGTTGACATTGCTGACAAATGGCTCCGATAAGGTATGGGTAGTGTGCTACATTCTGTAAAGAACGGTCATTTATAGTAATAGCAAAGACAATAGTTATGTTAGGGGCTTAGGAATTGGTGCTCGATGCGGGTTTGTGCAGAATCTGCGTCTTGTTAAAGTTGACCTCTCTGCTGATTCTCCTGGTTTGATAATTGCCTGAAGCTCTTTCTCTGTATTGGCTATCACGACGTTATCATTCGCATTCGCCCTGAAGTTCAATTTTTGATGTCGTCGATACTTTCGTCTTGGCTGGTAATCTGTTTTGGTTGAACGAGCCGCCATCAAGTCTGTACAGGATTTCTACTCTTGAGGGCAAGTGACCTTCGACAAGGTCAAGTATGATGTAATGTGCCTCGGTTGGATCTAAAGTCACAGTATAGTCTTCGGGAGGTTCTCTTCAGTTGGGTTTAGACGATTTGATAATATCTTGGAAAGTATCCATTCCCGCAATAGAAAGTAAAGATACTCCTCTGTACTTCTGTAGTTTCGTGAGTGATGTCTCCCTTTTCAAAAATGGAGGCATCTCTATAAGTTCGGCAGGTATGGTTCCAGTAATCCATATTTTACTTATTAGGATGTGATGCGGATTTGGGCAATTAGTGTGGGGTCTCCTTGTTGAAAGAATTCAGCAGAAATGCCGCCAGTACCAACTGACTTACGGCCATTTGCACCGCTATAACTTAAGGGATATTTAATCCAAGTGGAGCTTTGAATGTGACTCTCGTAGAAAATGCTCCACTTAAATTAAATATCCCTTAATATCCCTTAAGTGATAGCGGTGCAAATAGCCATTATTGTTCTTTAGTTGTTTGATGGATAGCCTTTTCAACCTCGCGCAGTTCTTGTTGTATTGGGAAAGTGTTCCTTCCAACGAGGATTAATGGAACAACTGTCTTTAAGCAGTCTTGTTCCATCTTTGAATCGTAAGGGATTGAGTCCTTGAGTGGTTGGATTCAGCTAGTGTCTGCATTTCGTTTAATTTCGTTATCCACCATTGGTATTGTCTTTTTTCACAGTCAAGCTGGGTTCGCGTTTCCATGCCGTATGCGCTTTCCTTTTTCTTTCTATACGGACATGAATTCCAGTGTCGTTCTCATCAAACCAGTCCTGATGTTTCTTTTGTACAAGTACATACCCGACCGTTTCTTCCGAGACGATCTTCAATATTTTCCAGTACTTCTCAATGCTTTCCGGGTACTCTTAATTGGAAAACTACCCTGAAATGCACAAACCTGCCTTTTGTTGCCTTTTGAGATTTGCAACATTAAAACTCTTCTGATGCCGGTGTTAAACCAAATATGTTTGTACACTGTAGACACCTTTTCAATTGATTATCGGTGAATACTCTGAAACTATGCCGACTTTTTATTCAGAACTTCGACAACTCCAACAAAACTGCAAACTCACCCTTCGAAACTAACTATGGTATGGCAAAAAACTTTTTTTTCAATATGCACTTGAAAGAAAATTGCTCTAAGAATCGTGTTCGTTATCCATCGCAGTCCAATTCTTAATTAAGCCCTTATTCGCGATTACCTAAAATCGGCGGCGTTGCCACAAATTACATTCAAACAATGTGACATATTCTATTATTACATAGTAAATCACGGCCGGATATGGAATACGCAGTTCCTCGGCTAATTGATATAATTAGTTTGATACAATAGACGGGGAAGCTCAAGGTGCCATAACAGAATGGGCCCAACGAAGGGATTTCGGAGATCTATTAATTATTCCAGAGAATAGGTAGTTGGGTTATATAATATCCTGATGAATGGTAATTCTATTCCCTTAATTGTCATATTATATTGGATGGGGTAATTCATGGCTGGAGTTTACCTGCATTGGTCTATCCAATCAAATAGAGGAGGTTGACACTGCCAAAACTTGTTCCTCTTAGATTAAAGATAATTCAAACACCCTAATATTTGTCACGGTGCAAATTTCCTTTATCTTTAAAGTGAAAATTACAAGAAACCATATATAATCCAACCATATTTAATATTGTTTTTAACCAATAAGCTATAAATCAATTTAATCGACTTCCTATACCTTATAAGTAAATCACCAAAATTCATGGGCGGTGCCTACCTTGCCGTAAGACTAAATTCCTTTTTAATCGTTCTGCAATTGATTGATACGTCATCGTGATCTGGTTTAATAACTCGTGAAATTCACGGTCGGTTATTTTTGATTCTTGCGTAACCCTGCTCATATCAAAACCTATCGTTTTTTAAGGCCATCCGCTTGGTATCTTGAAGTTCTTTTTTGCGAATTTTCGGACTTGGTATTTGAAGCGCACCAGATAAAACGTCTTTACTTTTGTATTAGACCCGGAAAATATGCCTTTTTTTAACATAAATTCCCCCCAAACAAATTAACGAATGCCCAATAACCTTTCAAGTATAAATTTTTCACTGATACACACAGAAGGAGAGTTATTTTTAATGTAGAATAACCTTATTATTTGAAGTATTATAAATTCCCACTATAGGTATTGTTTTCTGAATGATGCATAGGTACCTCTATATCTGTTTGATTTGAAGTTTTTCAAAAACTTAACTAACTTTTCCTCAATCTTACAATGGCCGAAAATATGATAGGACATGTTTTCTCGCATTTGGCTTGATGAAATTTTCTCAATTCAGTTAATTAGTACTCTCTTTAGGAGCAACATAACCTACAGAACCAGGTTTCCTGATAACGTCTTCTCTGTAGGTAGGTACATACCTATGGCTTATAGCAGGAGCCATTACAGTATTTGTAAGAATTGGAGTAGCTACAACTTGTTGGTGTAGTGGGGCAGCTACGATAGCTGACGCAAAGGTCTGACTGAGTTGCTAGTTTCATTGTGGGTGAGTGATAAAGAAAAAGAATATTTACCCATTGTTTATATTTACCTATTTGAAATTGGTACTTCAATGGATAAACTTGGTGATCTTGAAGTACCTATAAGACCTCGGAAATTAGATCAAAATTTACGAATTGTGTGGGTAAATTCAATCAATCTTGATTTGGATTAGGTACCTATTATGATAATATCAAATGAGAAAAGTTATGTGGGTAGGTATTTTTAATGTATAAAAATATTGAATATTTTATTTGAAATGCTATGACAGCGGAAATGCAAGCAAATATTGTTGAAAATATTTTTGAAATACAAATATTCTCAGCATTTTGGAATAAAATAATAGAATGTTTATGTGAAACAATGGGAGTTCTGTTAAATACCAATACGTCATCAATATTTATCCGTTTGAATAAAGCAAATTTGATGTCCACGTGCACGGCAGATAATTAAATAAATACTGGCTTTTACATGCAGCTTCACTAATGTTATTATTTTCTTACGTTTTCATTTTTTTACTAAAAAATCACGTCGTTGATTAATAAATTATTACCTAGAAACGTCGATAAGATAACATATCTAGGATACGAGGTACCTACCTAAGCCATGTAGATAAACGAGCTCAAATATTGTCATATGGGACTTGCAAGTTTTGTTATCATTTTTCTGGATACCAATTATATGTAGATGCCGCCATATAACAGCCGTTTCTAAGATAAATTCTTTCCGTATCCAATGCCTTGTTTCTTTTATAACGTCGTCGCCTATTACGTACTTCTGATATGATATTATGTAGTACCAAAGAAACATCTTCCTGGCTTATTTATATAATTTTATTTTTTTTCGATAAAAGACAGTGATTTCAGAACATAATAGACTTACAGTACTTTAACACGGCATGTTTAATTCAAAACCAGACTATCCACATTCACTAATAAATTTCTAAGTTTTGTTGTACGATTTTTTTTTTAACCAACTTATGCATGCATCTATGTATATCGAACTTCCTGGAACAATAATTTCTCTAGGTTCTTGTCAAAATGAGCGAATTCTGCCTTTGCAACTAAATAATGATTTGCGTATGTAGGTATAGTTACTACCTCGTTGCCTTAGAATAGTGTACTTGTAAGGTAAACCAAGTTGTATTGGAAGGTTCATAATAATTATCAGATAAAAGTATTCTTTTATTTTATGTATAACTATTTGTCGATAAGTAATTGATGTTTTAGTTTTTATTGGAAATTCTCTGTCTTTATTTTAAATTTAAAAAATTTAGGTATTATGTATTTGCATAATATTTAGATGTTGACCGATTCCTTCTGTCGGTGACAATTTTTTTTTACCTATACCACAGTTTAGATGTAATAGTCAAGGTTCTTCTTTCAAGATCACCGGACACAGTTGATTTTTCACTTGTACCGAATAGAATTTCTGGTGAAATGAAATTTAGTATAAGAAGGGATGGCTGAACTCGAAAATGTATCAGTCGCAATCAGTCAGTCTCTAGACTCGCAACACAGACCTCTTAAAACAATCAAAATGTTCAAATTGGTGGTGTTGTCCGCTCTCGTTGCCGTAGTCATGGCTAAGCCCAGCTTACATCATGGAGAATACGCCGTAGCTACTCCAATGGTAGCCAAGACCTACGTTAGTCCTGCCGCAGTCAGCAGCACCTACAGGGAAGACGTCATCAGTAAACCAGCTCATGTCACCTACGCTGCTGCCCCAACTGTATATGCCGCCCCAGTTGCTGTTGCCGCCCCAGTAGTTGCTAAAACCGTAGTAGCTCCAGCTGCAGTAAGCCATACCTACAGGGAAGATGTCATCAGCAAACCAGCAGCTGTAGCCGTCGTAGCTGCTCCAGTCGCTTACTCTGCTTCGGTGGTAGCTCCATCTTCCTACGGTTACTCGGCCCATGTTCCATCCGCCTACACTTATGGTGCTCACGTTCCATCAGCTTACACTTATGGTGCTCACGTACCATCTGCTTACACTTATGGTGCTCACGTGCCAGCTGCCTACACCTATGGTGCCCATGTTCCATCTGTTCAGGCTTGGTGAAGAGGGGATTGATCAATTTTAGACTGTGTGTAAATATGCATAATTTATTTGGAAAAATTCAATAAAACTTTCGTATATATATTTGGCTGGTATTAATTTAGCGATTTGAATTTGAATTTGAAATTATTTCAAACGCTTCTTATCTGAATTACATTCTCAGTTATTGACCTCTAAGGAGGAACATGCTCGGAGAGCAGTCTCGTAAGATGTGCTCAGCGTGTCACTACCACATTTATTCCATTTTGTTGCAAAATGGTAATACAATAGGATTGTCCGGCAAAAAGTTTAAAGGTCACTTTATAGTTCGCTATTTTTCTCCCTGCAAGTTTATTGCTTCTTTAAATTTGTGACGGTTTTTCAATTTTCAATTTTTTTCCCCAGTTCTTGATTAATGAAAGTCAGTTGTTTTTAATCAGAGCTGAGGTACTGACACAGATTACCTACATACAGATGCGAAAGAGCGGCGAATTCATGGTTCAAGATTAATTTGATAGACATAGGCTGACCGCACCAATGCCGCATCAATGTATTTTGAACATATTTATTATATAAATGCGGAAGCTCATTAATATAATATTAATTCTTTAATTGGTTCACAAACAGCAAAAAAATATTCTTTTTTACCCGCGAAAATATGTAAACACACAGGCTGGAACATGCTCACGCACCCGGCCACGTTAATTGTCCTGACGCGGGCGATCTGTATCTATGCGTCAAGGCGCTGGCTCCCCGGCTTCGTCACAGAATATCGTCGACGGCAAGTATACGAACTTACGCATCTGTGTTAGGTGATCTGTGGTACTGATTAGAAAAATATACTTGAAGTAAAATATTCAGTACATTTATACTTTAAGTACTTTTATCAGGAGAGTACTTGAGAAAAAATAATGCATTGATTATTTTTTCTCAATTTTTTGAAAAAAATACTTGTACTGGTACATAAATTTGGTAATTTTTTTCAAGTACTATTCACTACTTGAAAATGTACTTAAAATTTAAATATACCTGTAGTTTTCAAAAGTATACTTGAAGTATTCAAACTATTTTAAGTACCTACTTACTATTTAGTATTTTACTTGAAATATGTACTCTAAGTAGGTACTTATTTGTTATATCTTGTTTAAGTATTTTCTAGGAAATAATGAACGTGGCGCAGAAAAAACAGGTGTTAGTTGCATCCCTGAGCTACTCTCGGGTGCCACCCTTTGAGCGCTCCCGAGTTACTCCGTAGTACTCCGACTACAGTTTGACCCGTTCGAGTGCGAAACGTATGGAGTATGACAGGTGTGAAGTGTTCTAGGAGCCTCGCACTCTGCACCCGAAATCGGCGCCTCTAGCCTAGCATGTCAGAACAAGTGGAATAATTAATCTACTGTTATATTGTTGGGTTCAAAAAGGTAAGTTCCTATAAGTAAGGAAAACTTCAATAAATAAGTACTTATAAAAAGTACATATTATAAATCAGTGGCGACGCGTGACCAGTAGTCTGGGGGGGGTAAATGGTACGGGGGGCTGAGGGGGCGCCCTCCAAAAACGCGCCGCAGGCGAAATTTTTCGCAAATTTTAAGGTCATTCACTTTTCCAGAACAATTATTTCATTTGTGAAAAAAATAAAACAAAACAAAAATGTATTTTCTTCCATATATTATGTAGTTTCTTTTTGGCATCGTGATTTTTCTCTTGAATTCGATCCTGGGGGGGGGGTAATTACCCCCAGTACCCCCCCCTCCCGACGCGACGCCCCTGTTATAAATACTCTATTTATTAGTACCTACTTAAATGCATATAAAACATACTCTAAATACCATCTTATGTCTTAAATTAAATAATAATAAAGTGATTCAGATTATAGACCTAAACGTAAAAAAAAGAAAAATGAAAGCTGTTGCAACTATTCGTGTAGTAAGCGCTGCTTTATTGTTGGAGAACAAGAAGTATGTCTGGGAAAGTAACATTTTGAGCTTTTGTCACGTTCTTCGGCGTCGGTTAAATTGAGGTTTAAAAATGGGTACAAGAATCTAACACTCAATTAAGTTTTTTGTAATGGGATTATAATGAAAAATAGGAGAAGAAAAATTATAACGAACAAAATAGAAAGCTTTAGCTAATTAACCTATTAATTTTATACATAAGAACTAATATATTTTATGTTGGGGTTACAACTAGAGGAACCAAAGAATAAATTATCAAGGCAATTTTCCCAGTCTGCAGACCTAAATTAATTAAAAATAAACTATTTCATTTGAAAACCCAAACAAAATATAAATAGTTAGAAGATAAATATATCCTATTGACAGCTATTCGAGGTTATGTCGTACAGTTAGTTGGCAACACGAAGAATATTGAAACTTGCACATGCACATGCTAGAAAAATTGGTCCGGAGCTATTTGCTGCAATCGCAAGAAATCACCTGAGAAAGAAGGATGTGCGCATGCCCGTCATAAAAATATCTGCTTTGGAATTTGGTATTAGCAAGAACGCCATCTTTCGGGAACCGATGTAAAACTGTTGCTCCCGTGTATCAGTGATGTGACGTACGAAAAAGATCCCTACCATCGACAAAGATGGGACCAGCAAAATTTCCAAATAGTGTATGACAAATTCCCTGCGGTGATTGGCCTTGATCGCGGAAATAGGCCAACGAAAAGTAAATCAATGCAAAAAAAAATTGTCCCTATTGCAGTAATTGTAGGTAGGTACATCAAAAATATGCATTGAATTCAACTCCGTTATCTAGTAGGTGCATGAATAAGTGATTTTGATACTCCTGCTCTGCATCTGTTCTGAAATCAATTTACTAGCCAGATAATAGCATTGCTTTTGGTTCTGATTTTTTGGGCTGAGTTTATGGTAATGCTGTATTGAATGGTTCTACAACTGGTCCAAATTTGATCTCTGTAACACTTTTTGGTTAAATCAACCAGGAAATAAAATTAATTTTCAAGAAATTTAACTTAATAGAGCTGTATGAGGTGTCCATTCTGAGTTATAATACTAAACATAAGAGATACTGATTTAGCGGATACTTGATGGAAATCCATTACCTACCACAAACAATTTTGTGGAAATCTATAAACATTTTTATTTCCTTTCAAAATTAATACAAAAAATATTGATATGCAATCAAATAAAATCAAATCTCCCCTAATTTAAACCCCGAATTATGATTTGCCACCCTAACGAGTGTATTCAATTAATTTTTTTAAGAAAACAATAACGGCTTCTGGTATTTGAAACGGCATGTTTACTTCAAAACCAGCCCTTTTTTCATTCACAGAACATTCTTATAAACTACTGAGTTTTGTTATTCGGATTGTCTACAAAAAATCAACTAGCCTGCATCTATATCGAACTTCGTGAAACAATTTCTGCCGTTCATTCAACATTATTTTTCTCTAGGTTTTTGACAAAATGAGCAAGTTCTGCCTTTGCAATAATAATTTGTCCCTTGTTACTTCCTCGTTGTCTTAAAATAGCGGGAGAAGGAGAACTTTCTTTTGTTTTTTTTTTTTCATCCATGGAAAATACTCTAGAAGAACGTTGCAGATTGCATAATGTACCATAGAGCAAATTATTCAACTCATGCCATTACTAGACAATATTGTGAGCTACGTACTTCCAAGATCAAGTTATATTAAAAGGTAAGTAAAGTTTGTTTCGCCAGGGTTTGTACTTGCCACCAGCATTTGCCTTCCTTGTTTAACAAATAAAAATTGACTGAAACAAATCAATGACGTCAAAAACGTTCATCAGTTCTTAAACCAGAAGTCATTCATTTTAATTTGTCAAAAAAATTGAATGTGTCATATGCATTAATCTACGACAACCCTTTTTTTTCAAGTTTCAATGTCAAGTATGAACCCTCGTGAAACGAACCTTATACATATAATAATTATCAGATAGAAGCAGGTACTCTTTTATTTTAAGTAACTTTTTGTCGATAGGTAATTTATCTTTCCGCTTTTATCGGAAATTCTCTCTTTTTATTTCAAATTGAAAAAATCTAGGTATTATGTATTTGCATAATACCTAGATGTTGACCGACGCCGTCTAACAGTGACTAATTTTTTTACCTATACCCCTATACCACAGTTTAGATATAATAGTCAAGGTTCTTCTTTCAAGATCACCGACCACAGTTGATTTTTCACTTGTACCGAATAGAATTTTTGGTGAAATGAAATATAGTATAAGAAGGGGTGGATCAACTCGAAAATGTATCAGTCGCAATCAGTCAGTCTCTAGACTCGCAACACAGACCTCTTAAAACAATCAAAATGTTCAAATTGGTGGTGTTGTCCGCTCTCGTTGCCGTAGCCATGGCTAAGCCCAGCTTACATCATGGAGAATACGCCGTAGCTGCTCCAATTGTAACTAAAACCTACGTATCTCCTGCCGCAGTCAGCAGCACCTACAGGGAAGATGTCATTAGTAAACCAGCTCATGTCACCTACGCTGCTGCCCCAACTGTATATGCTGCCCCAGTTGCTGTTGCTGCCCCAGTAGTTGCTAAAACCGTAGTAGCTCCAGCTGCAGTAAGCCACACCTACAGGGAAGATGTCATCAGCAAACCAGCAGCTGTAGCCGTCGTAGCTGCTCCAGTAGCTTACTCTGCTTCGGTTGTAGCTCCATCTTCCTACGGTTACTCGGCTCATGTTCCATCTGCCTACACTTATGGTGCTCACGTTCCATCTGCTTACACTTATGCTCACGTACCATCTGCTTACACTCATGGTGCTCACGTGCCAGCTGCCTACACCTATGGTGCTCATGTTCCATCTATCCAGGCTTGGTGAAGAGAGGATTGATCAATTTTAGACTGTGTGTAAATATGCATAATTTATTTGGAAAAATTCAATAAAACTTTTATATGTATATTTGGCTGGTATTAATTCAACGATTTGAATTTAAATTTGAAATTATTTCGAACGCTTCTTATTCAAATTACATTCTCAGATATTGACCTCTAAGGCGCAACATGCTCGGAGAGCAGTCTCGTAAGATGTGCGCAGCGTATTAGCTACCACATTTATTTCATTTTGATGTAAAATGGTAATACAATAGGGTTGTCCTGCACAAACTTAAAGGCCGCTTTACAGTTCGCTATTTTTCTTCCTGCAAGTTTATTGCTGCTATAATTTTGTGACGATTTTACAGTTTGTAATTTTTTTCCCCAATTCTTGATGCCATTTTCAGAATTACCAACCACAGAACTATTGATGAACGTCAGAGTTGAGGTACTGATTAGAAAAATATACTTGAAGTAAAATATTCAGTACATTCGATACTTTGAGGCTTTAAGTATTTTGATCAGGAGGGTACTTAAGAAAAAATAATCAATGCAATTTGAACAAAATACTTGTACTGGTAGTACTTAAATTTGGTAATTTTTTTCAAGTAGTATTCACTACTTGAAAATGTACTTTAAATTTAAATATACTTAAGTAGTTTTCAAAAGTATACTTGAAGTAGTCAAACTATTTTAAGTACCTACCTACGTACTATTCAGTATTTTACTTGAAATATGTACTCTAAGTAGGTACTTATTTGGTATAGCTTGTTTAAGTATTTTCTAGGAAATAAAGAGCGTGGCTCAGAAAAAACAGTTGTTAGTTGCATCCCTGAGCTGCTTTCGGGTGCCACCCTTTGAGCGCTCCCGAGTTACTCTGGAGTACTCCGGCTACAGTTTGACCCGTTTGGTTTCAAGCGTTCGAGTGCAAAACGCATGGAGTGTAACAGGTGTGAAGTGTTCTAAGAGCCTCGCACTCTGCACCCGAAAGCGGCTCTTCTAGCCTAGCATGTCAGAACAAGTGGAATAATTAATCCACTTGGACCCTTGGACGTGTGAGGTTGTCTTTTGAGTTGAGATTGTTGAGATTATGACGTTTTCACTTGTCGGTATTGACATTTTCAGTTAATTATTTATGTTATGTTGTTGTTTTCAAAAAGGTTTAAGTTCCTATAAGTAAGGAAAACTTTAACAAATAAGTACTTATGAGAAAGTACATATTATAAATACTCTAAGTACCTACTTATAAGTACTTATTTATTTGTACCTACTTAAATGCATATTAAATATACTCTAAAACCGTCTTATGTCTAAAATTAAATAATAATAAAGTGATTCAGATTATGAACCTTAACGTAAAAAAAGAAAAATGAAAGCTGTTGCAGCTATTCGTCTAGTAAGCGCTGCTTTATCGTTGGAGAGCAAGAAGTATATCTGGGAAAGTAACATTTTAAGCTTTTGTCACGTTCTTTGGCGTCGGTTAAATTGAGGTTTAAAAATGGGTACAAGAATCTAACACTCAATTAAGTTTTTTGTAATGGGATTATAATGAAAAATAGGAGAAGGAAAATTATAACAAACAAAATAGAAAGCTTTATCTAATTAACCTATTATTTTATACATAAGAACTAGTATAGGTATTTTATGTTAGGGTTACAACTATAGGAACCAAATAATAAATTATCAAGGTAATTTTCCCAGTCTGCAGACCTAAATAAATTAAAAATAAACTATTTCATTTAAAAACCCAAACAAAATATAAATAGTTAGAAGGTAAATAAATCCTATTGACAGCTATTCGAGGTTATGTCGTACAGTTGGCAACACGAAAAATATTGAAACTTGCACATGCAAATGCTAGAAAAATTGGCCCGGAGCTATTTGCTGCAATTGCAAGAAATCCCCTGAGATAGAAGGATGTGCGCATGCCTGTCATAAAAATCCCTGCAAATTTTCCCCCGGAGTGAAAATACCGAACTGTGAAGTGGCCTTTATAGTCCTTATTATCGGCGATGTGGTCTACACCATTTCAACCTCAATTTCGGAAAAAGTAACTTCTATTTAGGAAAATGTAAAGTCATTTTCGGAAAAAGTAAAATCAATTTCAGAAAAAGTAAAGTTAATTTCGGAAAAAGTAAATTCAAATTCGGAAAAAGTAAATTCAAATTCGGAAAAAGTAAATTCAAATTAGGAAAATTACATTCAATTAAGGAGAAAGTGATGTTATTTTTTAGAATAATTTGAATTGATGAAAAGTAAATTTAGCAGTGACTATAAACCTCCAATCTGTGTACTTAACTTTAATTAGGTTCTATGAACATATGCCCTAAGAGATGCTCCCTGCAGAAGTTACAGCGCTTCAAACGGTAATGAAAATAATGGATTTTATTTATTTTCAAGAACAAAGGCAAACTATTTTCCTTGAAATTTGGTATTCTTGCATACATTTCGATGCCACAGCGAATGGCGAATGGTGATAGTAAAAAAAGTCGCAACAGTTCTGAAAGAGTATATAGTTTCCATATTCACCCCTCGAAGTCCGATACACTATTTTTTTCACACCCTGTAAACCTCGAGTCGAACCGGTTCCCTGATGGGTTCGATTCCAACCTAGACCTGTGTACTTTGTACTTTAATTAGGTTCTCTATATTATTTTTTAGGTCTGATGATGCTCGTATGAACGAAACACATGTCACTATTGAGTGAATAAAATAATGAACAATTCGTAGACTTATAATATAATATGGACAAATTTTCTGATTTTCTAAATAGATAAATGACTCAATCGATTTAAATTATCCTATAAAAAATAAAATTACTTTCTCCGTAATTGAATGTACCTTTTCCGAATTTGAATTAACTTTTTCCGAATTTGAATTTACTTTTTCCGAATTTGAATTTACTTTTTCCGAAATTAACTTCACTTATTCTGAAATTGATTTGACTTTTTCCGAAAATGACTTTACATTTTCCTAAATAAAAGTTACTTTTTCCGAAATTGAGGTTGAAATGGTGTAGAGGTTACCCTTTCTGCCCCTTGTCATGCAGGCCCGGGTTCATTACCTGGACCGGTTAACGTCGATGATAATATTTGGAATTTGGTATTAGCAAGAACGCCATCTTTCGAGAAGCGATGTAAGACTGTTGGTCCCGTGTATCAGTGATGTGACGTACGAAAAAGATCCCTACCATCGACAAAGATGGGTTCAGCAAAAGTTTCAGATGGGGTGTGACAAATTCCCTGATGAATGCAGAAAAAAAAAAGTTCCTATTGCAGTAATTGTAGATTAAAAATATGCATTGAATATAAATCCCTCATCTAGTAGGTGCATGAATGAGTAATTTTGATACTCCTGCGCTGCTTCTGTTCTGAAATCAATTTACAAGCAAGATAATAGCTGTGCCGATCAGAACCAGTTATATAACCGTTCAAAATAGTTGAACGGAAATATTATTATTTCAAAATGAACGCTAATAGCTTTTCAGGCTTTATGGTAATGCTGCATTGAATGGTTCTACAATTGGTCCAAATTTGTTCTCTGTAACACTTAGAACTTCTGGTTAAATCAACCAGGAAATAAAATTAATTTTCAAGTTGAACTTTAACTTATTAGAGCTGTATATGAAGTGTCCATTCTGAGTTATAATACTGAACATAAGAGATATTGACTTAGCGGATACTTGATGGAAATCCATTACCACAAACAATTTTGTGGAAATCTATAAACATTTTCATTTCCTTTCAATATTAATATAAAAAATATTGATATGCAATCAAATAAACTTAAATCTCCCCTAAGATAAAACCCCGAACTATGATTTGCCACCCTAACCAGTGTATTCAATTAATTTTTAAAGAAAACAATAACGGCTTCTGGTATTTGTAACGGCATGTTTACTTCAAAACCAGGCTATTTTCATTCACAGAATCACAGAACACTCTAATATACTACTGAGTTTTGTTATTCGGATTTTTTTAAAAAATCAACTAGCCTGCATCAATATCGAACTTTGTGAAACAATTTCTGCCTTTCATTCAAAGTTCTGCCTTTGCAATAATAATTTTGCGCCTTGTTACTTCCTCGTTGTCATAAAATAGCGGGAGAAAGAGAACTTTCTTTTGGTATTTTTTGGTTTTCATCCATGGAAAATACTCTAGAAGAACGTTGCAAATTACATAACGTACAATACAGCAAATTATTCAACTCATGCCATTACTAGACAATATTGTAAACTACGTAGGTACTTCCAAGATCAGTAAGTTATATTGAAAGGTATATGATAATTATCAGATAAAAGTATAGGTAGGTATTCTTTTATTTCAACTACATAACTATTTGTCGATAATTTATGTTTTAACTTTTATCGGAAATTCTCTCTTTTTAGTGCAAATTGAAAAAATCTAGGTATATATTATGTATTTGCATAATACCTAGATGTTGACCGACGCCTTCTGTCGGTGACTAATTTTATTACCTACACCACAGTTTAGACGTAATAGTCAAGGTTCTTCCTTCAAGATCACCGACCACAGTTGATTTTTCACTTGTACCGAATAGAATTTTTGGTGAAATGAAATTTAGTATAAAAAGGGGTGGCTTAACTCGAAAATGTATCAGTCGCAATCAGTCAGTCTCTAGACTCGCAACACAGACCTCTTAAAACAATCAAAATGTTCAAATTGGTGGTGTTGTCCGCTCTCGTTGCCGTAGCCATGGCTAAGCCCAGCTTACATCATGGAGAATACGCCGTAGCTACTCCAATTGTAGCCAAGACCTACGTTAGTCCTGCCGAAGTCAGCAGCACCTACAGGGAAGACGTCATCAGTAAACCAGCTCATGTCACCTACGCTGCTGCCCCAACTGTATATGCCGCCCCAGTTGCTGTTGCTGCCCCAGTAGTTGCTAAAACCGTAGTAGCTCCAGCTGCAGTAAGCCACACCTACAGGGAAGATGTCATCAGCAAGCCAGCAGCTGTAGCCGTCGTTGCTGCTCCAGTAACTTACTCTGCTTCGGTTGTAGCTCCATCTTCCTACGGTTACTCGGCCCATGTCCCATCCGCCTACACTTATGGTGCTCACGTTCCATCAGCTTACACCTATGGTGCCCATGTTCCATCTGCTTACACTTATGGTGCTCACGTTCCATCTGCCTACACCTATGGCGCTCATGTTCCATCTGTCCAGGCTTGGTGAAGAGAGGATTGATCAATTTTAGACTGTGTGTAAATATGCATAATTTATTTGGAAAAATTCAATAAAACTTTCGAACATATATTTGGCTGATATTAATTTAGTTGCCTTTTCCTAGTTGGTGCGATTTGAATTTTTTATATCATGCTCTCAGGTGTTACAGCTCATACACCGTGATGCATCTTTTTTTCCTATATCTTTGCATTCAAACAGTTTCTTTTCTGTTGGAGGAATTATGCTCCTGCATATTGGAGCTTGAAGTTCTTTGAAAATATACTTTGAAATTGAAAGAAAAATGATTAGTCAGTTTGTCTCAAGTCAAGTCTTTTGTGAATTTCCAGCGATAGAACTTCTCTACTGGACTCTACGATCCTTTCCATCATCGGTAACAGGCCGACATGATTGATTGAACCAAATCAGCTGCCGGTGCTTCTTTCTGGGCGATTTTTGCTCGAGCGACAAACTCTTTAGTCCACTTATTATTTCAGACAGCCTCTTCAGTTTGCAGGGTGTTCCACAAACTTGCAATTGACGCAAGTGACTTTCCGCTTTTCCTCATTCGTGGCCATCGGAAGTGTGCAGGATCTATAGCAATGTTGAGGCTATCAGCATCTGATGTTCTTTCCAGCTCGGACATCAAGATTTAATAGTCCCTTGACTTTCCAAATCTTCATTTCATTGGATTTACAATGAGAAGCGGAATCGGTTCATTCCTTCTCTTGTCAGCTAGGTAATTTCTGCGCTTCTTTTTTTTCCAATTCTTCTGCATCCTCTGCAATGGACGTATCAATTGGTTATTCACGGATTGCTGCGTACAGCGTTTTTCCTTCCTGCAACTCATATGGCATCCAAGGACTTAATCATAGCGCTGAAAGGTCTGTTCTCACAGAAATCATAAACCAGTCAGAGCATTTTTAATTAGTGCAAATGCCTAAGAACAAGTTTTCTGACTATTTTCAACCAATGCAATTCGCTCTGACTGGTTTGTGATTTCTGTAAGAACAGACCTTTCAGCGCTATGATTAAGTCCTTGGATGCCATATGAGTTGCAGGAAGGAAAAACGCTGTACGCAGCAATCCGTGAATAACCAATTGATACGTCCATTGCAGAGGATGCAGAAGAATTGGAAAAAAAAGAAGCGCAGAAATTACCTAGCTGACAAGAGAAGGAATGAACCGATTCCGCTTCTCATTGTAAATCCAATGAAATGAAGATTTGGAAAGTCAAGGGACTATTAAGTCTTGATGTCCGAGCTGGAAAGAACATCAGATGCTGATAGCCTCAACATTGCTATAGATCCTGCACACTTCCGATGGCCACGAATGAGGAAAAGCGGAAAGTCACTTGCGTCAATTGCAAGTTTGTGGAACACCCTGCAAACTGAAGAGGCTGTCTGAAATAACCAAAAATCGTGGATGCCACCAGAAAGGCCTTAAAAATTACAAGAAGTGGACTAAAGAGTTTGTCGCTCGAGCAAAAATCGCCCAGAAAGAAGCACCGGCAGCTGATTTGGTTCAATCAATCATGTCGGCCTGTTACCGATGATGGAAAGGATCGTAGAGTCCAGTAGAGAAGTTCTATCGCTGGAAATTCACAAAAGACTTGACTTGAGACAAACTGACTAATCATTTTTCTTTCAATTTCAAAGTACATTTTCAAAGAACTTCAAGCTCCAATATGCAGGAGCATAATTCCTCCAACAGAAAAGAAACTGTTTGAATGCAAAAATATAGGAAAAAAAGATGCATCACGGTGTATGAGCTGTAACACCTGAGAGCATGATATAAAAAATTCAAATCGCACCAACTAGGAAAAGGCAACTAAATTAATATCATATAAAGGCAGAACTTGCTCATTTTGTCAAAAATCTGGAGAAAAATAATGTTGAATGAAAGGCAGAAATTGTTTCACGAAGTTCGAGATAGATGCAGGCTAGTTGATTTTTCTAGAAAATTCGAATAACAAAACTTTATTAGACTTTTCTATGAATGAAAATAGACTGGTTTTGAAGTAAACATGCCGTTTCAAATACCAGAAGCCGTTATTGTTTTCTTAAAAATTAATTGAATACACTGGTTAGGGTGGCAAATCATAATTCGGAGTTTAAATTAGGGGAGATTTAAGTTAAATTGATTACATATCAATATCTCAGATCTTCAGGGTGTCTATTCTCGAAACCGAAGAACAGCGTTCTCATGAGAACGATTTCTCTGTCTTTGTCAATGTTATGGAAATATAAATATGGATGACGAAGATAGAACCTTCGTGTTGAGATGGTTGTTCATGTTCTTCCCAACTACCTTGACATTGTCGAATACGGTCTTTTTCGATCTCAACCACCCCTGACCTAGTCGGCTACTTATTTTGGAAAAATAGTTTAAATTAAATTTAGTTTATCTACTCTACAAGATTGGTACCTAAAATTATGACATTTGTGGGATGATTTGCCGAGGAAGTCATGGGTAAAGGCTTTTACCTACCATTTTTTTTACTGTTGAATGGGCAAATCTTTCTAAGCAACTCACCATATTGCTTTTTTTACCTTTTTTCAAGTATATTTTTGAAACTTTAGATGCTCGTAGGCAAAACTGAACCTCAAATGTGCAAAGCGCCTTTATCGCCCTAGGTGGTTGGACCAAGCTGCCGCTTCGTACGGTAAAGTATCACTTTCCGCACTTGTTAGGATGGATTACTACCTACTGTATATATACAGTGAGTTCATAAAGTCTTGCATAAATTCATTATTTTGAAAACGGTAGAGTTTTTGAAAAATCGCTCAGACACGTCAATTTTGTTTTTTTGTTTGAAATTTTTTGATATATTTTTTATCATACAGGGTGTCTCAAAAATAGCTTCGCTTATGACATTTCTGGATTCTACGGAAAATTCTAGACATATTTCATGTACAATGTCATATACCTATCTTCAATTGTTTCGGAAATATTGACAGTTGAAAATTGACTTTTTTGCACCCTGTATGATAAAAAATATATCAAAAAATTTCAAACAAAAAAACAAAATTGACGTGTCTAAGCGATTTTTCGAAAATTCTACCGTTTTCAAAATAATGAATTTATGCGGGACTTTATGAATTCACTGTATACATCAATAGTTCAAAGAAAAATAAGCTTAGAATTTTTATATCAATAACAGTCAAAATAAAAATATTAGTCCTCTCTTCACCAGGTGTGGACACCGTAAGCATTAGCGCCATAAGCATGAGGAGCATGAGAATAGGCGGATGGAGCAATAACGGTTTCAGCTACAACTGGACCAGCTATGTATTTTTGCGATACAAGAGCAGCGTATACTACAGCTGCTGGTTTATTGCTGATATCTTCTCTGTAAGTTTGACTTACGGCAGCTGGAGCTACTAAGGTTTTTGCTACAACTTGACTGGAGGGGGTAATGGGGGTAATTACCCCCCCCCCAGGATCCAAAATTCAAGGAAAAAATCACGATGCCCAAAAGAAAATACATAATAATATTAAAGAAAATACATTTTTTTTTGTTTTATTTTCCTCACAAAGGAAATTATTGTTCTGGAAAAGTGAATAACCTTGAAATTGGCAAAAAATTTCGCCTGCGGCGTGTTAGCGGGGGGTCTTCTTCCAATTCCCCCCCCCCCCAGACTGCAAGTCACGCGTCGCCACTGGCAGCAGCGAAGGTAACATGATCAGGTTTGCTGATAACATCTTCCCTATACGAGCTGCTGACTGCTAGGTCTTGTTAACAACAGGAGCAGCTACTAAAAGTTCTCTACGACTCAAGCTAGGCTTGGATACAGCCAGGGCTTAGACAAATAAGAAAAAAATACTTAAATGATGTTGTTTTTATTATTTTTCACAAATAAATTATATGTACACAGTCTGGAAATATTCAGTCCTCTCATTACCAAGCGTGGACAGCAGCTGGGGCATGGGCAGCGTAGGCGTAAGCAGCTGGAGGGTGAGCAGCATAAGCGTAAGTGGCTGGAGCGTGAGCAGCATAAGCGTGAGCGACAATAGGGCTGCTGACTACATCAGTTCTGTAGCTAGAGCTGAGAGCAGCTGGTGCGGCATAAGCAACTGATACAAATTTTTGAACTACTGGAGCGGCTACGACAGCTGGAGCTGCGTAGGTTACAGCTGCTGGCTTGCTGATGACATCTTCCCTGTAGGTGTGGCTTACTGCAGCTGGAGCTACTACGGTTTTGGCAACGACTGGAGCGGCGACAGCAACTGGGGCAGCATACACAGCTGGAGCAGCAGCGTAGGTAACATGAGCTGGTTTGCTGATGACATCTTCCCTGTAGGTGCTGCTGACTGCTGCAGGAGATACGTAGGTTTTGGTTATGATTGGAGCAGCTACAGCGTATTCTCCATGATGCAATAGGCTGGGCTTAGCCATGGCTACGGCAACGAGAGCGGACAACACCACCAATTTGAACATTTTCGAATCTTTCAAAGGTCTGTGTTGCGAGTCTAAAGACTGACTGATTGTGACTGATAAATAAACAAATTTAAACCAGGTTTTTATACATAATTTTATTTCGCTTGAAATGTAT
The DNA here is from genome assembly GCA_917834065.1 of Ceutorhynchus assimilis. Taxonomy (NCBI): domain Eukaryota; kingdom Metazoa; phylum Arthropoda; class Insecta; order Coleoptera; family Curculionidae; genus Ceutorhynchus; species Ceutorhynchus assimilis. The sequence continues at coordinate 106,064,535 of OU892277.1, forward strand.
CAGTCTACGTCATACAGAGTATTGTTCGGTCTTGAATTCAAGAACCTTGATTTTTGCAAAAATGATGCCGATACTAATCAATAAGATTTTTAACTCGATAAAAAAAAACAAATTATACGTATATACCTACACATTTTTTTTAAGAACACGAAAGAGTGTAATATTTATTCAAATAGTGATTAGCAAAACAGTCTTTTTGGTTCTTATCAACGAATTTTACCTCGTAGTCACGCTACTCGTTAAAAATGCAGACAAGGTTGATCGTTAATTTAAAATTCTTTTTGCCGAACTGATTTACTTAACTAAATTTATTGCGATTGCACTACTTTACCTTGATTAAATTAGTTGGTAGCCCTTTCCCGTAACATATTGATCCGTGAAACCATAAGTACATATATATTTTTAATTTTTGTTGATTAAAATCCCATTAGTTATATCATCTACTAGTCCCCTCTATCAAAACTTTTAATCTCGAAGATCCATTAAGACATACTTTTTCTACAGCAGCTCCTCTGACGCCCAGCGCTAGTCCTTTCCAAACTTTCCTAATTTTTCTTTGGCAGTTTTCCCAAGTTTATTAATCTCCCTGGAAAGAAGGCATCTGGACCGAAATTTTGTACTTTATATATTGCTGCCCAGGGTACTCCATCAATTCATTTTAACTTTTATTATTGTTAGACATCATATCTTTTTCTTCTTTCCACGTCATGGACTCTATTTATTGCGGAGATATATAGAAGTTTAAAGTGGATTTTTTGGAATGGTACATTATTTTTCCATGTTGGTCAATAATACACTTATCAGAGTTAAACTTCTATTGTCTCTCTAACATGTACCAAAATTATCAAGATGATCTTATTTCTGGTGCATTCCGCGACAATCAGGTCAAGTTTGCGAGTTTACATAGAACGTTTGCATAATTATTTAATATTATGCGTGACTTAAAAGCCTTTGTTGTTCATTATATGAAAAAGTCATACGACAAACTTATTATTCCTTGTTGGCGATAGTGGATCAGAAATATATTATTGTTTGGCTTTCGTATAAGGTTAAAGGTCGCGCTTGAAAATCAATGGGTGTTGACCCTTACCTAGAGAATGGGAAATATTTTGCTTAATTGGTATATTTCCATGTTTATTATAAAATGTATTTGTATATAATATTGATTTTTATTGACTTTTTCTCTGCAGCTTTCTACAAAATGTAACAACCATAAGAATGATGCCCTCATTCAAGGTTCGACAGGTAGGTATATTGAGATGGTTAGAGGATTATGTTAGATATCGGTAATTTATTTCACCTACGACCATTACTGTTAATAGTAAAAATCATCCTTCCTTCCATCTATGTGAATAAAATTACACATGCAGCATGCGTAATGGTAAAATAAATCGCACAGGCAAAGACCAATCAGAAACCGGCTTCAGTCTTCAGTGTTGTTTTGCGGTTTCCTCAGTTTGTGTTGACAAAATCCTGATCGAAACTTTTCAACAATTCATCACGTAAGTTGCTGAATGTGCTCACGCAACCAGAAAGTTTCGAAGATATTCGCTGCTGCAATACACATGAAATTCAATAAATATGACCACAAGCGTGAATGGCCGTAATGCGTTTAATATATTCTATTTCTGATTAGGATATTGGCAAAGGAAAAATGGTGAAGATTTTGAACATTTTTATTTTAACTTTGAATTGTTAGTACCTACTTATGCTAGAGGTTGGCACGACCTCACAAAAATTAATACTAGGTATTGTTTTTGTATCTACAATAATAGTGAAATAAGAGACAGATAAAATATAACAAACAAGGGCCCTTAGCCCAAGTTTCAATGACGCAATATCAGAAATTCTGCAACCTGCAACGCATGAAATTCTAATTCATCTCATTAGCACAGATTATAATTAGTTCTAATTTCGAACAGGATTTTGTCAGGGGAGAAACGGTGAACATTTTGAACAGTTTTTGTAAGAAAGAAGGATTCAACAACTTGTGTGAAGACAGCAGACGAAAGATAGCAGATGACAAAGCCGAAGGTAGCCGATCGTAGATACACTGCCCAACCTAGTCTCATAGTCCACCTAATATTTTAATGATTTTTTATTTGAAAATATCTTATTTTATTCGGATGATTAAAGACTTTTTTGGTTATTATAAAGGTATTTGAACAAACGCCTACCCTTAGCCTAGCAAACAGAACAAAAAATTATCCGTAGTTCTTGAACCGTGAGATTATACATCAAAGTGAGGGTAGTTTTTAGTTGCTTTTGTGAGTGGGTAATAACCCCCTACCCTTGGTTTGGACTCGCAAGCCGTAGGGGAATGAAATATGATTTTTTTAAATTCCTAGCAGATGGGGACAGAAATAAGTTCGTAATTCTAAAACCATGGGATTGTACACCAAAGTGAGGATGGTTTTTAGTTGCTATGTGAGTGGGTAATAACCTCCTACCCTTGGTTTGGACTCGCAAGCCGTAGGGGATGAAATATGATTTTTTCAATTCCTAGCAGATGAAGACAGAAATAAATTCGTAACTCTAAAACCATGGGATTGTACACCAAAGTGAGGGTGGTTTTTAGTTGCTATGTGAGTGGGTAATAACCCCCTACCCTTGGTTTGGACTCGCAAGCCGTAGGGGATGAAATATGATTTTTTTAAATTCCTAGCAGATGGGGACAGAAATAAGTTCGTAATTCTAAAACCGTGGGATTGTACACCAAAGTGAGGATGGTTTTTAGTTGCTATGTGAGTGGGTAATAACCTCCTACCCTTGGTTTGGACTCGCAAGCCGTAGGGGATGAAATATTATTTTTTTAATTCCTAGCAGATAAAGACAGAAATAAATTCGTAACTCTAAAACCATGGGATTGTACACCAAAGTGAGGGTGGTTTTTAGTTGCTATGTGAGTGGGTAATAACCTCCTACCCTTGGTTTGGACTCGCGAGCCGTTGGGGATGAAATATGATTTTTTCAATTCCTAGCAGATTAAGACAGAAATAAATTCGTAACTCTAAAACCATGGGATTGTACACCAATGGAGGGTGGTTTTTAATTTCTATGTGAGTGGGTAATAACCCCCTACCCTTGGTTTGGACTCGCAAGCCGTAGGGGATGAAATATGATTTTTTTAAATTCCTAGCAGATGAAGACAGAAATAAATTCGTAACTCTAATACCATGGGATTGTACACCAAAGTGGGGGTGGTTTTTAGTTGCTATGTGAGTGGGTAATAACCCCCCTACCCTTGGTTTGGACTCGCAAGCCGTAGGGGATGAAATATGATTTTTTTAAATTCCTAGCAGATGGGGACAGAAATATATTCGTAATTCTAAAACCATGGGATTGTACACCAAAGTGAGGGTGGTTTTTAGTTGCTATGTGAGTGGGTAATAACCTCCTACCCTTGGTTTGGACTCGCAAGCCGTAGGGGATGAAATATGATTTTTTCAATTCCTAGCAGATGAAGACAGAAATAAATTCGTAACTCTAAAACCATGGGATTGTACACCAAAGTGAGGGTGGTTTTGTTTTTAGTTGCTATGTGAGTGGGTAATAACCCCCTACCATTGGTTTGGACTCGCAAGCCGTAGGGGATGAAATATTATTTTTTTAATTCCTAGCAGATGAAGACAGAAATAAATTCGTAACTCTAAAACCATGGGATTGTACACCAAAGTGAGGGTGGTTTTTAGTTGCTATGTGAGTGGGTAATAACCCCCTACCATTGGTTTGGACTCGCAAGCCGTAGGGGATGAAATATTATTTTTTTAATTCCTAGCAGATGAAAACAGAAATAAATTCGTAACTCTAAAACCATGGGATTGTACACCAAAGTGGGGGTGGTTTTTAGTTGCTATGTGAGTGGGTAGTAACCCCCTACCCTTGGTTTGGACTCGCAAGCCGTAGGGCATGAAATATGATTTTTTCAATTCCTAGCAGATGGGGACAGAAATAAATTCGTAACTTTAAAACCATGGGATTGTACACCAAAATGAGAGTGGTTTTTAGTTGCTTTATGAGTGGGTAATAAACCCCTACCCTTGGTTTAGACTCGCAAGCCGTAGGGGATGAAATATGATTTTTTTAATTCCTAGCAGATGGGGACGGAAATAAATTCGTAATTCTAAAACCATGGGATTGTACACCAAAGTGAGGCTGGTTTTTAGTTGCTATGAAATATCCCAAAAATTTCAGAATTCCTGCGTAAGATTTGCTCGTTAATTATCAACATAAGGCCATATCATCATGAAAAGTATGAACGGCTTTAATAAATGAGGGAGCGTAGATGAATTCACCTGTGTTGCCTAAACCATAAGGTTATAAAGACAGAAAAACCCAAGTAGGTTCACAATAAAATGGAGCTCCATCTATTGTCATATCCCGTCAAATTAAGACATAGTCATAATACGCTAAACATCACTATTCAATCAACGACTAAATTATTCAAAAAACCTTTAGGTTACCAAGCCTCAAAAATTTGCAACCAGGTTTCCAGCAACATTTAGTCCTTAATGTCCCAACATTTCAAATGAATCCCTTCCGATTATTACTCTCACGTCACGAGAATTCTCAATACATTTTTAGTTTTAAATGACACTTTGTAAATGACTCTTTATTTTTGTTGTAAAATAGGTACTAAGATACTCATTGTAAAACTCATCTCTTTCTTCTTAAGAACAGATTAGGCAAGCCAATTTTTCAAAAATATTGTAATTTATGCCTTTTTGTAAACAAAATGAAGGTTTTTTTTTTTCGCAAATAAATTTCCTTCCATTCATTATTATTATTATTGTTAATTAATTGAACATGCAACTATAGGTGCCCACTAAGATTTTAATGAAATAAAGATTTTTTTAAATGTTCATCTACATGTACTAGTAATTATTGAAAAAATCATCCCCTACGCCCTTCGGCCTGCGAGTTCAAACCAATGAATGGTAGGTGGTTATTACCCACCCACATAGCAACTAAAAACCACCCTCACTTTGGTGTACAATCCCATGGTTTCAGAGTTACGAATTTATTTCTGTCTTCATCTGCTAGGAATTGAAAAAAATCATATTTCATCCCCTACGGCTTGCGAGTCCAAACCAAGGGTAGGAGGTTATTACCCACTCACATAGCAACTAAAAACCACCCTCACTCTGGTGTACAATCCCATGGTTTTAAAATTACGAATTTATTTCTGTCCTCATCTGCTAGGAATTGAAAAACTCATATTTCATCCCCTACGGCTTGCGAGTCCAAACCAAGGGTAGGGGGTTATTACCCACTCACATAGCAACAAAAAACCACCCTCACTTTGGTGTACAATCCCACGGTTTTAGAGTTACGAATTTATTTCTGTCCTCATCTGCTAGGAATTGAAAAAATCATATTTCATCCCCTACGGCTTGCGAGTCCAAACCAAGGGTAGGGGGTTATTACCCACTCACATAGCAACTAAAAACCACCCTCACTTTGGTGTACAATCCCACGGTTTTAGAGTTACGAATTTATTTCTGTCCTCATCTGCTAGGAATTGAAAAAATCATATTTCATCCCCTACGGCTTGCAAGTCCAAACCAAGGGTAGGGGGTTATTACCCACTCACATAGCAACTAAAAACCACCCTCACTTTGGTGTACAATCCCACGGTTTTAGAGTTACGAATTTATTTCTGTCTTCATCTGCTAGGAATTGAAAAAATCATATTTCATCCCCTACGGCTTGCGAGTCCAAACCAAGGGTAGGGGGTTATTACCCACTCACATGGCAGCTAAAAATCACTCTCACTTTGATGTATAATCCCATGGTTCAAGACGTACGGATAATTTTTTGTTCCATTTGCTAGGCCAAGGGTAGGCGTTTGGTCAAATACTTTTATAATAACCAAAAAAGTCTTTAATCATCCCAATAAAATGAGATACTTATTTTCAAATAAAAAATCATTAAAATATTAGGTGGACTTTGAGACTAGGTTGGGCAGTGTATCTACAATCGGCTACCTTCGGCTCTGTCATCTGCTATCTTTCGTCTGCTGTCTTCACACACGTGATTCAACAAATGATTTTATTTTTTAACTTTTTAGTTTTACAAGACTGTAATCGCCAAAATAATTACATAAATTAATTTTTTATGTCCTTTCCAACACAGACAACAAGGTGCTGCAAGGCATAGGTATAGGTACTCTTCCGTTAATTTTTCCTCTTAGTGTAGAATTTCTTCCAGTTGCACAGAAGGCCTAAATCTAATTATCGAAAAACCGCGAAAAACGAGTTCCACAGAAGGTTTTTATTTGAATTTTATTTCATATTATATCACCCAAATTCTCTATAGAATAAAACTTTTTTCATATAACAAATATTAAATTTCTGTCAAAAAAAGCTCAACATTGAGCTTCAACAGCATTTTGATTTTTACACTATAATAAAACGTGATTGAATTGAATTCTTGCCTTTCGACGAATTTCTACAAAGGCCCGATTTTTTAATAAAAATCACGTGTCGCTTTTTAATCAATCACATGCCTGCCCTTCGCTAACGCCAAAGCAGCTGCTCAATTGGAAATCCCTACCTGGCTCTAGAGGGAAAAAGGCCACTTCGCCGTCGCTTCGTTTCAGAGAAAAAAAAAAAACCTTTTTTAATTATGTCCTTTAATTTTGAGTTTTGATTAGTTTTTTAAATTTCTTTTCTACGTGTGCCTTTTATTTGATGCAATTCGCCTAAATGACAATTGCTTGCATTGTGAATAACAAAAAAAAATAATCTGGTATATTTTACTAGAGAACGTATGAAACTGTACGCAGCAAAAAAAAATTATAATGTCACTATATCACAAAAAACAAATGTAAAATATTTATGTCTCCAATCAGGTCACTTAATCAATTGGACAGGTATCATTAAAAAATGTAACCAGAAACCGGGAAAAATAACAAAAATTAATTATTCGGATAAAGTAGTCTGCTTGCGTAAAAAAAACACACAGTCCTTCGTTCACCTTTTACAAAAAAAAATTATACGTTTGGGAATGGGCGTTGCCACATTGCCTTTGGCATTCCGCGTGCGATTTAATATGGTTGTTTTAAACCTTTGTGCAATGACCCACGTCACCGTGCTACTGAAATTTTGATCCTGTTTCGTGATGGCCAAGGTTTTTCGGTCTTTCAAGATCATTATTTCAATTTGTTTGATATAAATAGAGGATAATGGATTAATTTTGGTATCAGTCGCTTTCAGTCAGTCTTCAGACTCGCAACACAGACCTTTGAAAAATTTCAAAAATGTTCAAATTGGTGGTGTTGTCCGCTCTCGTCGCCGTAGCCGTGGCTAAGCCCGGCCAAGTGCGTCATGGAGAATATGCTGTAGTTGCTCCAATCGTAACCAACACCTACGTATCTCCTGCCGCAGTCAGCAGCACCTACAGGGAAGATGTCATCAGCAAACCAGCTCATGTCACCTACGCTGCTGCCCCAACTGTATATGCCGCCCCAGTTGCAGTCGCCACTCCAGTCGTTGCCAAAACCATAGTAGCTCCAGCTGCAGTAAGCCACACCTACAGGGAAGATGTCATCAGCAAGCCAGCAGCTGTAGCATACGCAGCTCCAGCTGTCGTAGCCGCTCCAGTAGTTCAAAAATTTGTTGCTGCTCCAGTTGCTTATGCCGCACCTGCTGCTCTCAGCTCCAGCTACAGAACTGACGTCGTCAGCAGCCCTATTGTCGCTCACGCCTATGCTGCTCACGCTCCAGCCACTTACGCTTATGCTGCTCACGCTCCAGCTGCTTACACCTACGCTGCCCATGCCCCAGCTGCTGTCCACGCTTGGTGAAGAGAGGACTGAATATTTTCAGACTGTGTATATATAATTTATTTGTCAAAAATAATAAAAACAACAATATTTGTTAAATATTTTGTTCTTATTTGTTTCCCAATTCTTTCACTAGCTCGCTAGCTGTCTATAGTCCTTTATAATTACATAAAATAGGTCAGCTTTTTTTTATGAAACTGTATAGCCCGAAGAAAATATAGTTCGGACAAAAGTTATCCAATGCTTTCCGTATTTATAATGCAAGAAAGGTGCATTGTTCGCACTTCTATTGAAAGTTTTTTAAATAGACTCGATTTAAAATTATTAAAATTGCTTGGAAATGGTTTCTTTTAGTAAAATTTAAACATCTTTCAACACAAAGGGCTATTTATAATCCTTTCATGGGCCATTCTGACTTCATAATTGCATAATATATGCACGAATAGGAAGCAAAAATTTAAATAAACCGCTTGATTGAAAACATCAAGGAAAAACCCTATAGTCGGGAGTTTTCATGGTTGCTGATTATAAATTTAACTAGAAAATTGGGTAATTTGAAATGGCTTACTGAAAATGGCGCGAATTTTGAATATGTAAATACGATTTCTTTTATGAATGGCTAATTTCAGTTTCTGTAAACGATGCTGCATGACTCAAATATATTTGTTGAATGTAATGTCGAAAATAAGAAAAAATTATAGACGTAATTCGTATAGGCTTTTCAATTTTCAGCGCTCTATTTTCATTTTGAAATTAAATTAAAATAACCCTGCAACAGAGATGTCCAAGCTTTTATTTTTATTTTGCAGCAGGTCAACAATATGATTTAAAAATTATGGGTAGGTATTCTGAAAATCCGATAGGCCATTTGCACATCTGTATACTTCGATTGATTTGAAATGATTTGGAAATCGATTGTCGATATCGATAGGATTTTGACGGTTCCCAAAAATGGAAAGATGTCGAATTTCTCATTAGTAAATCATTCCAAAATATGACTGTGTCGAATTAAAGTATTGTATAGTACTACAAAGTTTGGTACTACGAAGCAGAAACATCGTACATCTCTTAATTCTATTTTCTTTTGTGTCCGACGTGAATCGATCGAAACCCGTAACATCTGTTGTATTTTTATCCTTGTCTTTGATTAACAATTAGATACCTAAATACAAAAATATCCGTTGAATGTACTAAAAGTAAAACTCGTTATTTCACAGTTCACTGCCTATAGAGCCTATTTGCATCCTTTACTACGGTATAAAAAAATAAAGGATAGGTATATTCGATTAACTCCTGTTACCTAGTAGGTACAGTGAGAATCATTGCAATTGGCACACACTATATAAACATCCCCGTAATGTGTCAAAATTTTATTTCGTTGGCACCAATGAACTAAACAAACACACTGGAACAGTGGCTGCATAATGTTCCTACGCAAAGGTTTTGTGCCAGGAAGGACAACAAACAAGTGGGATTTGCATCTCTCTCTGCACTATGGCGGTTATTGAGAACAGCTGTTTGAAGTGTTTGGATCATTGAGGTTAGGAAGATGAAGAAGCTCTTCTTTCTTTTACCTACGTTAATCGCAATGAGTGCGAGCAAGGCAACAATCCCTCTGTATTGCTGGGTTGCATATATCAAAATTCGGCACACTAGCATAAAGCAGTGCGCCCGTTCCAGAGTGTTTATTTAGTTCAATGTTTGGCACACAGGTAATGTCAAAATCGTGTCAGATTGATAAATCAGTGGTAAATATAATAGTTTTAATAAACTTTTAAAGGAAAAAAATATTTGTACACAGGTGCACTAAAAAAAATTCATAGTCAAAAAATATCATAATTTGCCAATTGCCATATCCCCAACTCGTGAAAGTGGCCTAATATCGATGACATTCAGGCCACTGATGTACCTATCATTCTTTGGTATGTGAATAGGCATAATAAGCCTAAGATTCTACGCGGCCTCTCAAATTAAAATTCTGGTTCTTTGGCTCTAAATCACAGGATCCGGGTAACCATTTGATGTCACCCCGAGACAGAATGGAACCTTCAACCTTTTCACGCAATGAAGTCCATGTATCGTATGGAATATGGCACGTAGAGCCTTACTGTTGAAACATCATGTTTGTCGGATCTCATCCAATCCAGGCCAAAAACAGTTTAGTGGGTGGGGGGGGTTTAAAGAGGGTTTTTCAACGAAAATGTATTGTTATTATGGTCATACTTAAAGTCCCATAAAATATTACAATGGCAAGTTAGAAAAAAATGGCCGCCATGTTGTTGTACATAAGTATCTTAAAAAGTATGAACTTTTTGATAAATTGTCAATATAATTACATTTTTTATGGGAAATGAAAAATTACCTACATTAAGTGTTGACCCATATCACATAATTGATAGCTTTGATAAACAGCAAAAAACAAACGTTTTTCAATTCTCTTCTTCATATGTGTTATTTTTCAGTTGGGTTTGTTCACTTCAAAGCTATTGTTACTTGAATTGATTATGTTGGACCTTATATGTTTCTATTTGTCGACGAATAAATAACTAGCCAATTTTTTTCTCGTCAGATTGCATTATCTATCAGAAGTTGAATAAACCGGCCCTAAAGTAGTAGGCGCAAGAGAGCCATAATTTGGCGAATGGGAAACAGCTAGCAGATCCAACGATTCTTTAGATTGAAAAACCACAAGACAGATACTCAAGAATAACAACCAACTCAACAGAAAGTTTTGAGGATGAGAAACCACACAATAAATTCACCAGAAATTCTTGAAATAGAAAAAAACATTCAACCGAAATATCTGAGAATCAGAAACCAAACAACAAATCTACCGAAGATTCTTGAAAATGAGAAAGTGAGAAACATCCAATAGAGATCCTTGAGAATGAAAAACTGCTCAAGAAATATTTTTGCAAATAAAAAACCAACTAGCCAGATTCAACAGGGACTTTTATTCTTTGGGATTGGGAACTACGACATATTCAACAGATAGTCTTCCTTCAGAATGAGAAACTAATGACGGATTCTCAATGAATGACAACCAATTCAACAGACATATCTTTGAGAATAAGAAACCACGCAATTAATTTACCAGAAATTCTTGAGATTGAGAAAATATTCAACCGAAATATTTGGAAATCAGAAAGTAAACAACAAATCTACCAAAGATTCTTGAGAATGAGAAACATCCAACAGATATCTTTAAAAATGAAAAACAGCTCAACAGATATTTTTGCAAATTTAAAACAAACTAGCCAGATTCAACAGAGATTTTTATTCTTTGGGAATGGGGAACTACGAGAGATTCTACAGAGATTCTTCAGAATGAAATAATGAAAAACTAATAACAGATTCTGAAGAACGATGATCAAAACAGACATCTTTGAGAATGAGAAACCACATCAATAAATTCACCAGAGATTCTTGAGAATGAGAAAACATGCAACCTAAATATTTGAGAATCAGAAACCAAACAACAAATCTACCAAAGATTCTTGAGAATGATAAACATCCTACAGAATTCTGTAAAAATGAAGAACAGCTTATCAGCTTTTCATTGCGAATGAAAAACAAACTAGCCAGATACAACAGAGATTTTTCTTATTTGCGAATGTCACTACGACAGATTCAACAGAAAATTTTCAGAATGAAAAAAATTAAAAACTAATAACAGATTCTCAAGAATGCCAACCAACTCAGCAAATATCTTTGAGAATGAGAAACCACACCAATAAATTCACCAGAGATTATTGAGATTGAGAAAACATTCAACAGAAATATTTGGGAATCCAAAACCAAACAACGAATCCCATTTTTGCAAATGAAAAAGACTAGTAGACTCGTTCGTTCTTTTTTATTTATAGATTTTGTCATAGAGATTCCCATTCGTTGTAATAATATCGTATTGGTAGGCATTTATTTATTGACCGATTTATGATTTATAGTCATGTCAGTGTCTTAACACGTTGAAGGACAGAGACGCAGATCAGCATCATTTCCTGAAGTTGTGATGTGACACAACGCTGATATGCATCTTCATATTGATGGTTGAAAATGATACGACGCCCTTCAGCGTTTGTATCTACCATACAATTTAATGTGAATCCAATCGCCACTGTCTCAATACGTTCGAATATCAGTGCCGTAGTGTCACACATTTGAAATTTATTAACATTCGCAGTCCCCCTCCACAAATAGAAGCAGAACGTCTTCCAGCGTTTGCATAAATTGGTATCTTACAAAAATGTTCACTGTCCTTCAACGTGTTAAACAATATGGCATGGATTTTTTGGATAACATAATTGCAAATCAAATTTTAAACTTTGTTAACTAAATAGAAAGTATAGAGAATATTAAAAAAAATCAAAAAAATACATTTAAAAATAATACCTAACTTGAAAGTTGTCAAAAAACCCGAATGTTTTGGAAATAAATGCAAAAACTTGAAAAATTCACAATAGTGTCGATTTTTTTAAACTTGCCATTTTTAGATTGGATGGGACTTTTAGTATATTATTTAGGACACCTGTCTCTTTAAATTTCCACCATTAAACATTTGTCTTCAACATATTCCACCTTACTACCCAAAATCTGCTAATTTGACTACACTAGTTGGTTATCATCACCCCTACTTGATCACCATTGATAGTGAGTGCGACTTATCCAATGATTCCGTCAGACCAAAACGTAGAGTTTCCTATTCTGTCAATGATGACGAGATTCGTCGTGCAATTTATACATTCAAACATGGTTTTGTTGGTGCTTTTGATGGTTCACGGCCTCAATATATAATAGAATTCGAATGGTAATAACATTTCGTCTGCGCACTTGTTATCCGCTATTGGTGGTGTCCTCGATTTGATTTGTATTTGTATTCTACTCTACGGAACTTCAATATGCGATCTTATGAAAAAATATGGTGGAATTAAGCCAATAGCAATCGGAAATACTATAAGAAGAATTGCTGGTAAAGTTGTCAGCAATCGTGTTCAATGCTCAGGAATTTATTCCCGAATGTTATCAGTTTTTCTGGCAACAATATCGCTACCCTTCTCAATTGAGATACCTTGAACAAACCATCGAGTATGCTTGGGGACTCTAACAAAGTGATCCAGTTGCACTACTAGGATTCTGCATTGCTATGGTATAGCACGTTTAACGCAATGAATAAATTCTGCTCTGGTTTTATGGTATTGGGTGGAACTTAAGATACCGTTCTTTAAGATATTCAGACTATTGCTACAGCAAAGGACGAATATGGCTTGGAATTGAATTGGGGAAAATGCGGAAGCTTTTATCTATGATGGTTCGTCTTTGAATCGTCTCATTGAATCGGAGAAGAATTGAAAGGTTTTTCGGCAGTTATAAAATGTATGACAAGAGAAGATCTGTCACTGCTAGGAAGTCCTTCCACTAATGAGGCATTCCAACGACCTGTCAAAAAGTGCGTTGTGGCAGAAGTTCATTATCCCGTATATGAGAGTATGTAATTTAAAGCTTTTTAAAGTGCATTTTGTGGTTGTTTTGTGAATGAACTCTGTTTATTTTTTTATTTTATTGACTTCATTAGTATTTCTTCCAATTAAAAATGCCACAAACGGGTCTTGAAGTTGATTGTGGGAGTAGTTTCAACAAGGTAACAAGGATGATGTCAGGCTTTTTTCATTGCCCTTTGTTTTAAAATTTTCCAATTAAAACGTGAAAATTTTCCACTACCACTGTTCCTGCATCTGAAATAGAGTCATTTTGGAAATATTCGTAAGAATCTAAGCTTTTGTAGGCCTTCATTTGCTCATTAATGTGAACTGTGGATAAAAATGTCATCTGGACATTTTTTTAAACTAACCGCCCATATCCCGATTTTCCTGCATTCAAGTTTTTAAATATTCACTCTGCATCTCAAAAAGTATATTATAGCAAAGTAAACTGTAATTAGCTTGAAAATATTCCAAATAAACTCAAGATAAACAAACAAACGTCAAATTTTCCACGGTCGCCATATTGAAAAATCACGTGGTTTGGAGAGCCTAATTAAACTGCACCTTGCAATATTGCAAAGAAAATTGATGAACTCGCTCTAGCTTCTCGTTTGAACGCTATTCCTTCTCAACAAGCCTTACATATTTATTTCTACGTTCCAAAGTTAATTTATATACTTCGCACTTATCCATCCTTCCGCCAGATAGATTCGCCACGGGCTTCAGATCATCAATCAAGACTCGTTGTTGAAACGATTACTAACATAGAAATAGACTTGGAATCTTGGCATGTTGCTAATCGACAATCTACCTGGGTGTCTATTCTCGAAACCGGGGAACAGCGTTCTCACGAGAACGATTGCTCTGTCTTTGTCAGTGCTATGGAAATATAAATATGAGGGACTAAGAAAAAATCTTTTTCATGAGAACGCTGCTCCCCTGTTTCGAGAATAACGGCCCTGTGAGGTTGGCTGGTTTGCGAAACCGTTCCGCGGAAGTACTAGCTATTCCTACCTTTTTGGCATCGGCTCATGCCGTGGCTGATCTTCTCGGCGTGCTAACAAGGAACATAGTACCTTCCAATGTTGTTCCGTACTCTGCAGAAGCTTTGGAATTGTGGCAAGATAAAGCCGCTATTGATGTAGGTACCTGAATTTAGTGAACGTATAAGCTACAAAAGAGTTGGGACCATCCTGTGGTGTTGAAACGTTATGATAGTTTGTTGTCACGATCTCAAGATAATCTACAACAAAAAGCACGTGTATTGGCAGGATGTTCTGCTGAGTCTGGGTCATTTTCATATGCTCTACCAACAACTAGGTACTTTAGGAACACTCTTGGACAACGACACTTTTCGTATTGCTGTTGGCCTCCGACTTGGCACAAAACTTTGCGAACCCCACTATTGTCATTGTGGAACCAGGGTGGATGAGTGGGGTTACCACGGTCTATCCTGTGGAAAGATGAACTGCGAGTCGTCTTAGTCGTCACACTGAACAATATTTTGCAAAGGGCTTTAGGAAGTGAAGGACTATCATCGTTATTGGAACCACCTGGTTGCTCACGTATTGATGGAAAACGGCCGGATGGAAAAACTTATGGTCCATGGAGAAAGGGTCGTCAGCTTATATGGGATGCAGTATCTACAACTGTAGATACTGTTAGCCAAAGTAACGTCTCATCATCATTAGCCGGCGGTTTCGCGTCTGAAGTAGCTGAAAATAGAAAGGTGCAAAAATATGAGAATTTGCTAATTTGCTTCATCTTCTACCCCTTTGGTGTCGAAACATGGGGATCTTGGGGTTCATCAGCAAAAAAACTTGTTTCGGATATTTCGCATAAAATTTATGAAAAATCTCAAGAGGGGATATATAAGGTTGGTATTAGTTAGTAGCTTTTAGGCTCAAGATTGGCTGTGATACGTTATAGATAGTGATTATTGTAAGAGTTGTAAAGAGTTAAATTGTTTGAATTAATTAGTGAAGTAATTAATGTCAGAGTGTTCTGTCACGCACCCAAGAGCCGTGACATTGGTGTCAGAAGTGACATATAATTCGAGGACTGCAAAGTGAAATCCTATTGCAGAATAGTACGGACTACTGCGGACACTAGTGTGGACACTAAGTGGACACAGGGACAGTTAGTCAGTGTAGGCAGTGACAATCACGAAAAGAGACTTGGCCGATTGTGTAAATTACCCCGGAAGTGACTGAAACTATAGCTGATTTTCTCTGTGATAATGAATTTCCAAATAATATTTGGAAACCGAGGAAGATATCGAATTTGTGACTTCACCGACGTGTTTGCTATATCAACCGACATTCAGAAAAGACATTTCAAGAAAATTCTAGAACATTCTATTCGAGAATAAAGCAACATCCAATTTGTGACTTCACTGAAGTGTTCGGGACTTCAATCAAAAACCAGGAAAAATATTTGAAGTAAGCAAAACGGAAGAACAAAAAATTGAAGAACTTCTGCGCAAAATGTTAAAACTTCAAGAGACCAAACGACAATAAGAAAAACAAGACGGAAGGGCTAGGCGACAAAAAGAAAAACAAGAAGAAGCTAAACGATAACAAGAAAAACAAGACGAAGAGGCCAGACGACAAAAAGAAAAACAAGAAGAAGAAGTTAAACGACAACAAGAAAAACAAGACGAAGAGGCTAGGTGGCAAAAAAAAACAAGAAGAAGAAGCTAAACGACAAAAAATAAAAACAAGAAGAAGAGGTCAAACGACAACAAGAAAGGCAAGAAGACATTGGACAACTGCGGAAAATATTTCAAACCATACAAGGATCTGGAGAACAAAAGATTAAGGAAGTGAAAGCCGAAATTAAGGACGATGTTCAAGATGTTAAAGACGATGTTCAAGAAGTCAAAGATTATGTGCGAGAAGTCCGAGAAGTTAAAAACGACGTTCAGGAAGTAAAAGCTGAGGTCAAAGCCGATGTCCAGCAATTAAGACAAGAAGTTGAAGACCAAGCTCAAACACTTGAAGATAAGATTAATAAATTAGAAAT
The DNA here is from genome assembly GCA_917834065.1 of Ceutorhynchus assimilis. Classification (NCBI taxonomy): domain Eukaryota; kingdom Metazoa; phylum Arthropoda; class Insecta; order Coleoptera; family Curculionidae; genus Ceutorhynchus; species Ceutorhynchus assimilis. Next base: position 106,080,825 of record OU892277.1, read on the forward strand.
ACAGTACATCAGTCCAGGTAGTATTGGAGCATCACTCTCTAGTATGAAGATAAAACCACCAACTTTTAACGGTTCTACGTCCTGAACCATGTATATCTGACAATTTGAAGCTGCTGCATATACCAACGGATGGAATGATCAAGATTAGATCTTCTTTAGTTCATTGCTTCAATTTTCCAACAGAATTACCAGCATCTAAATGAGACGTTAGAATTGCGCTTCGGAGCCATTACAGACAAGAAGTATTTAGAACTCAAGTTAAATCAAGAATTCAAAAACCCGGCGAGAGTTTACAAGAATTCGAAATAGAGGTTAAAATGCTAGTGAGTTTAGCTTTTCCTGCAGATGGGAAAGACATGCAGGAATGGATGGCATTATCCGCATTTATTGATGGTCTCAGAGATTTCAAGTACTAAGAGCCAACTGGTTATTCCAAAAGATCGAGTAGAAGATGTATTAAAGGAAATACATGACGGAACTTCAGGGGCACATTTTGGAGTTAACAAGACTTTGGAAAAAATCCGAGAACGTTTTTACTGGGTTCACTATCATGAAGACGTTAAAAACTAGTGTCGAAAATGCGACATCTGTGCTACCAGTAAAGGCCCTAAATTGAGATCTCGGGGGCCCATGAAACAGTACATCGTCGGTCTCCCATTTAAAAGAATAGCGATAGATGTTGCTGGACCGTTCCCTGAGTCCGAGCGTGGTAACAAATACATCATGGTTATCATGGATTACTTCAGTGAATCGCCAGAAGTTTTCGCTATTCCCAATCAAGAAGCCATCACTATTGTCCAGGTGCTAGTCGGCGAAGTTTTCAGTCGTCATGGTGTGCCACTAAAGTTGCATTCAGATCAGGTACGGAACTCCGAATCTACCATCTTTAAGAAAATTTGTGAGATCATGGGCATTCGTAAGAAAAGGACAACACCTTTACATCCACAGTCTGATGGCATGGTAGAACGATTTGATAAGACCATAGAGGAATACCCGGCAAAAGCGGTCGCAAAGAACCAGCAAGATTGGGACAAACACTTGCCTCTATTTTTAATGGTTTACAGAGCAGCTGTTCACGAGTCAACAGGTGAAAGCAAATTCTCATTTTCTGGCTACTTCAGAGGCGGAACCACCGGCTGATGACGATGAGGCAAGAGGGCTATCACGTTTATTCTGGATTTTACAAGAATGGATTACGGATATATGAAGGCCGGTATTAGTTAGTAGTTTTTAAGTTTAAGATGTGCTGTGATACGTTTTAGATAGAGTTTTAAAGAGTAAAGTCGTTTCAGTTAATTAGTGTCAGAGTGTGTAGTAACGTGGAATAAATTATTGTTGTGTTAATTGGACTCTGATTTTTAAATAAACGGACATAAGATTTCTGTCACGCACCCAAGAATCGTGACAATATCAAGGAAATTAGTTATCTTTTATACGCTGGAATAGTAATAAAGAAGCCTATAGAAAATATTTAGTCGAAAAAAAATAGACTCCTATTAGGAATTTCAACAGTAACGTCATCTTTACAAATACATGACGTAAATATGTAAGTGTTTCTCAAATTGTTGGGTTAGATTCTAGATACCCCTATATATTAGAATTAGGTGGGTATTTTTCTTTTTCAAGATAGCTGGATACTTTGTTGAACAAGTCGGCGTTAAAGAAACCAGCGATAATTACAACTAGCAAAGTATCAAAAACAAACTGCACAGACACCGCCGATTCCGAAAAATAAATAGCTCGGGCTCGAAATATTCCCCGACTAAGTGGCCGAACAAAGTAATTTAAAACTCCGAGGGCGATAGATTGTGCAAAACAAAATAAAGATACAACTCTGGGAGCAAGCGAAGGGCTTTAGGAGTGATATAATTACGACAGGGATTGTTTGTTGTAGCCGGGGATGCGAATAATTTACCAGGCGTTGATCAGCTCTGGAGACTCTTATCGAGTTTAAATTCAGAAGTTCATTATTGCTGGATATCCCTGGGGATATTATTATTGAGGCAATTTCCTAGAAAATACAGTACTTACAATCGAGGTTTTAATTTAGAGCTTTTGTTGATCTCATACTATTCTACTTGTTGAAGGAAAAACATTGTATTTGCTTCAATTTATTTTGGGTATCGAGGTATATTTCCCAAAAGAATATATTCCTGGCTATGCCTCCACGATATTGATTGTAGCCTAAGGACATTTTTTATTAGTTTTCATGTTCAATAAAATTCAATCTATTTATTGGAAAAAAAATATCTTATTTAACCCTATACCAGAGGGTGAACGATCAATTATTTGCAGTTTCTTGCTCGTTAAAATCTTGGCATGGGGTATCGTTTTTGCTCGCACAGCAGTCAACAAAATTACATAAATTGGATAGAGAATTGAGTATACCTTAGACACGCACATGATGGGGGGAGCCCAGCTAGCACATTTATTAACTTAGTTATGAATTTGTACGCAGCGGGAATCCTAAAAACGTAATTGATATTGGAATTGTTCCAGGGCATAAGGACAATAAGCGTGATCGAAAATTTAGTAGCTTTTACGATTTTGTTTTAGGGCCGATAGGGCTCTCATTTAACGACTTTATTAAATTAATCAATGTGTCCCTAGTAGTCCCCTCGGTAAGGGTTGAGAAAACTATTTGAGGCCGAATGGTAATTTATATAAATTTGGCACTGAACATACAGTGGTCTACAAATTTACATTTTTTTGCGTAACCAAATTATAATTTAATGAACTGTCAAGGTTTGATATGCATCATTTTTCAAAAGCAGTCATTTAACATTCATTTTTACTCACAAAAATAGCAATAATTGTCAACATTCTAATGTAGATGTTGAAATTAAACTCTCGGTGTCCAAATTTAAACGGGCAAAATAATAGTAAAAATATTACTTTTATATTTTTCAAATTCTTGCTTCATCTGGTGCCGATAACTATCTTTTCCCAATTATCATAATTTGTGTTTTAGTTTTGGTATTTTAAATAAGGAATTGGGCAATGGTAATAAGGCGTTTTAACAATTAAAAACGTTTGGGCCTCTTTGGTGATACAAAGCCCTGAAATATATATTTTGGAAGCTGGTAACAGGCATTGCAATGCAATTTTTTTCGAATGTTCTTCACTTTATTTTATCTGAAATTTCAGGGGAGAAAAGAAGGAAAGCGAGGCTCTCACTTTGTAGAATGGATCAATTTTTCTTCCCTCAGTCACATATTTCATTAAAAATCTAAAAAAAAAAAAAGATCCATCGTTTCAAATCGTATATTTCTTTACCCAATTTAATCCTCAACCTGAAATTAAAATGTTATGTCCTATAATAGATATAACAGTGACCACTTAATTGGATCATCATCGTGCTTATGGGGGTTAATCTGCCCTTAAATTCGATATGCTCGACCGACCAGCAGGCCGAATAAATAATTGAGCATTTCTCACAGGAAATACTCAATTAAAAATGATAATTAACATTTTAATTACCACACCACTATGTTTATAAGCTGGTTGTCTGCTTCAAATTCGATATACTTGGCTGAGCAGCAAGCCAAACAGATAATTGAGCATCTCTTACAGGAAATACTCCAGTTGAATATTAACTAAGAAATCGTTTATAATATGATTAGAGTTATCAAGTTGTTAAAGTGTTCTTGAACTGATTTCAAACTGGTGCTTGTCTATGTTTTATTATTGTGCTTATTGTGCTTACCAAATTTACCGTATGTCAACTTTTCGAATCGGAATGATATTTACCTGATTTGTGTCGTTACATTATTCTATATTTTGATAAGAACTAGAAAGTAGTACAGTTCATAAAAATTCAGGAAAACTGATAATAGACCTTGAGATAGGGACTGTTTAGTGGATTAATTTTTTTTGTCTGACATTTTGAGAGCTGACTGTGGCTGGTTAGCTGATGAGAATATGGGTGATTTTTATTGCTTACCACCCCTTCGAAAATTTTGAGAAAAAAAATTCATTTATATGAAGTATTTTTTTTAATGATCTCAAATTGTCAGGCTTTTGAATAAAAGATTGACATTGATAAATAATTCACCAAAAAAAAATGCCAGATGCTTTTCAATGGCTGAAAAAGTGGGGATGGGTGTCAACTTGCAAGAGAAAAGTATAGAGCTTTCCGCAATCGAGAGAGTGAAAGGTTTCCTTGTGAAAATAACGCTGAAAAATCGCCAGACGATAATGACAGTTCGAAATCGAGCAAATCCGCAAAACATTCTGTGGACATTTCGAACGGGGAGCAGGCATTAAAACCACTTATATTCTCATCAGTTAACTAGCCACATTCAGCCCTCAAAATGCCAGACAAAAAAAAATGTTTCCACTAAACAGTCCCTATCTCAGGGTCTATAATCACGGGTATCGAGAGGTATAGATATATTTCCGACAAAAAGTTATTGTAAAATCTCCTGCAGCAGTTTCGCGATATTTAAAACCTTCGGATAGTCGCGTCAAATTTTTGGAAGTGAGTAGTCGCGTCGGTCTCACAGACCGTTTAACTTATTCAACCCCCAAATAAATAGCAAAGTGTACTTTTCAAAAAATACATGTAGGGATGTTTAATTAAACATAATAAATGATTGAGAAAATAAAATGGAGTACATTTGACCAGTTTGTCCAAATATACCACAAAATATTTGAAAATGGTGCTTTTTTTTTAATACCGCACTTTATTTAGTCGCATACAGGCAATAAAAACAGGCTATAATAAGAAGAGTAAAATAAAGTAAAATATAACTCTTTTATAATAAAAACAGTAAAACAAACATGTTCTAAGTTAGTGAAGAGTATTTTCCCGGCACTCCTGACAAACTCCAATAATATGCTCTAAGCGCATAATACACTAGAGGACAAAATATTTTCGGGAAAACAACCATTGTCAGCACTCCCATTAGCGCTGCTGTTCCGTGGTGATCCGTTGAGAAGGTAGATAGAGGAGGAGGTGGCTCCTACCTTTATTTCCAGAATACCGCGAAATAAAGTGTATGGTCGGTCTCACAGACCGGGCGCGACTATCGGAAGGTTAATGATAATGTAATTGCCCTAATAAATCCCTTCTTATGGCAAATCCCATCCAACACCATCAACTCTTGATCGTTCCGTGAATCGATAAATAACATTTATTGTTTATGCTTAAAAAATCAATTCATGAAAACATTACATACGGTAAGGAAAGTAGTGATGCCGCGAGACGAGACAAGACAAAGAATACGCTCTCTCTCGTTTTGTTTCGTAGGTTCGATAGAAAAAGAGTCTCTCGTCTCGATGAGAGACCCTCGATACGAGACAAGAGAACTCTTCTCTCGTCAAAAAATGTATTCTCGCTCCGTAACTTAAAATGTATGAACATGTAATATTTATTTTTTCTGAAACTTCTTTAGGAGGCATTTGACGTTAAATTCCGTAACCTTTTCGCCTTATCTACCTGATAGGGTATTTTGTATTTTCGAAATTCCAGAAAAGTCAACTTCCAATTTTGGGAAATCCTTAGTAAAAAGGAGTGGATTTTCTTCTAGAACTTTTTTAGGAGGCTTTTGAAATAAAATTGTTAAGAGATCTTTCCGGTTTCTTTTCGCCTTTTCTACCGGAACGGATATATTTTTTTTAAATTTGACAAAAGTCTACTTCCAATTTTGGAACATCCCAGTAAAAATAAGGAGTGGATTTTCTTCTGAAACTTCTCTAGGAAGCGTTTGACGTAAAATTGCCTAGAGACCTTTTCGGTTTCTTTTTGCCTTCTCTATCGGATAGAACATTTTATTTTTTCAAAATTCGGGGAATTCAAAGAAGGCAAGGTGAAACACATTGTAGGCGTTTTCAGGGAACTCATTACCGTAACGATAAGGGGCAATTTAATAACACTTATACAGGCCTGCCTTGACGAAATCACTAGGACACTCTGGACAAGTGGCCAGGCTCTGAGCGTAATGGAGAGATTTAGTGATTTTTTTTTTTAATTCTAGAACACAAACTAAGTATAAAACCATTATTTTGGGTTCAACAACAGTTTTTGTATTATTGAGAAAGGATCTATGCTCTAACGTCATTTTAGTTTTAAGAAATCACGACACTCAGTTCGGCAACGTCGCATTGTCTAATATCTGCTGATAAATATTATAACCTCAAATTCCACAGTTTGTTTTCTTCTTCTTCTTCTCAGTTTCTTATGGCCCCTTGTCGTCCCAACAGTCAGCCAGAATTCCAACAATTGTATCCTCAAGACAGCAGGATTCCACTCTTTTGGCGGATACTTTAGTTTTCAAAATAGGATCAGATGGGTAATTTTAGCTGTGGCGTCTTCAGCTCGGAAATTGGAGCGCCAGGAAAATAGGACATTCGTTGAGTAGGTACCTAGTAGAAAACCTTTTTCTATTAGTTTTCAATTTCAATTACACATTACGCCTATCATGCAATTCAAAGCTCAATTCGTAAAAATTAACAAAGACTGGAAGCGTGCACATCACCAAAAGCGTCAAACATCCACCGCATCTGTTTAAATACTTATATGAAGCTTCTTGATAAAATACCATCACCACAGCAGCCTCCCTACTAGATGGATTCGCCAAAATTTCTTCTATCTGAATCGGACCCTTCTTCATTCCAATCAAACTTGTATACAACCTGTCTGTCGGGTCTCTATTAAGGTCACAGTTCAATAGTACGTTATTCAGATCACCCACTTCTCCACATTCACAATTCTTACTGTCCTGCATACCAAGTTTATGAAGGTGTTTTGTTATGAGAAAATGTGTCGTTCTCATTCTGCAAAAAACACTAGCTTTCTATTTTCTCTATTTCACTGAACCGTGGTATTCGTATAGGTTCCTTCACTAATTTGTGATACTGTTTCAAATGATTTCTGCTCTTATTGGAATATTCCACAGCCCATTCTCTCCATGTTTCTTCCTTAGTTATTCTCTCCAGATCCTCATAGTGTAATGTTTTATTTATAAAGACGTTAGCCCTTCGGCCCCTTCCTGCAAGGTCATCTGCCTTGTCATTTCTTGTTATGCCTGAGTGACTAGGCACCCATATCATTTCAACCAGCTCTGACTATTTTCTCGATGGCACTCTTGGAATCCGATATCAGGACAACCTTTCTTTTATCATTCTCCAAGGTATTCAAGGCTACATAGATGGCCAGCACCTCTGCTGAGCAAATATTAGTTGAATCCTGAAATTTTCCTAATATTGAAAATTTATTTGTGTTATTGAAAACTCCAATTCCGCACTGTGCTGTTATAGGGTCCAAAGATGCATCTGTGTAGATATGTTGATAACCTATATATTCCTCCAAAATTTCCTGCAGTTTTACTTGAGCATCTAGGCTATCCTTTTGTATGTTTGAATCAACCCATTCTATTTTTCGCATTTGAGCTTTCATATCTTCTTCGTAACATGGCAGATTATCCGATTTTTCTAATATTTCTATATGGGCAAGCACAAAATCCGCTCCCTCCATAATCGCCGGTGCGACCTTGGCTCGCCAATAAGGAGGGTCCTGGTTGTATAACGCATAGAAGGTGATTATCCTCTTGTTAACCTCATCCCCTTTTAAAGCCATTTTCTTGAGCATCAATGTTGTACTTAGAAGATTTCTTCGTTTAGCCAGTGGTATTTCAGCCGCTTCGGATAACAGCGCCATTATGGGTGTACTCTTCATACAGCCAGTCACACCTCTCAGGGCTTGGTACTGGATGCGATCTGTCCATATTCATCTTACTCATGTGATACATGGCTTTACAGCCATAATCAAAGTGGGATCTAACTAGTCCTTTATATACATATATTCAGCAAAATATTCGGGTCTGCGCCCCACCATGTTCTTGTGATTACTCTCATAATATTGATACCTTTCTGCGCCCTGTCACTAACATACTCCACGTGATCATTCCATTTCAGCTTTCTGTCCAATATTAGTCCCAAATACTTGTATTTCTCCACCCATTCAATTTCTCTGTCTGACACCCTTATATTTGTTCTTGGATTATTTCTGTTCCCTTTGGAGAACAGCATCACTTTAGTTTTTTCCGTCGATATGTCCATGTTGTTTCTCTTAAGCCACCCAGTCAATCTATCCATCGCAGCTTGCACCTTCCTAATTCCTTCTTCCACCTTTTTCCCAGTCGCAAACAGAGCAATGTCGTCCGCATACCTACTGAAGTGTACTTACCCCCCCTGAGACTACTTCTTGAATCTGATTGGTGTATATGTTGAAAAGCAAAGGGCTCAACGGCGACCCCTGTGGTAGCCCCATATTAGCTTTTTGAGGCCCTATTAAGTTACCATTAATCGGCTCCCTTATATATATATATATATATATATATATATATATATATATATATATATATATATATATATATATAGTGTAGGTATTCGTGACTGGCAACTTATAAATGGAAGATATTCTCTTATATATATATATACTTCGTTGAAATTTTCTTGGGAATAGGTTCAACAATGTTAAAAGGTCAGTCAGATTTCATAGGATATTTATTTTAAACGTTTCGGTCATTTTCGACCTTCATCAGTAACATTCGTTAATTGGACACTTACAATAATTACGATAAACAAAATCAACTTTACAAGAACAAAAGGACGGCACGTATACTTTAAAATCGTAATAAAAATTCATTTTGTCGTCTTCATATTGATGTCTTTCAACGACTGTTGTTTTTTCATTTTTCACAGTCGTTGAAAGACATCAATATGAAGACGACAAAATGAATTTTTATTACGATTTTAAAGTATACGTGCCGTCCTTTTGTTCTTGTAAAGTTGATTTTGTTTATCGTAATTATTGTAAGTGTCCAATTAACGAATGTTACTGATGAAGGTCGAAAATGACCGAAACGTTTAAAATAAATAACCTATGAAATCTGACTGACCTTTTAACATTGTTGAACCTATTCCCAAGAAAATTTCAACGAAGAATATAGTTTACGGTTCAAGAAAAAAGACGTTTTTAAAACTATATATATATATATATATACATTCCTATCTGAGTAGAGATTGTAAATGTAATCACAAATCCATTCATTGACTTTGGCCTCTTTCAACTTGTCTCTCAGACTTTCCATTGATACATTGTCGGAGGCTGTACGGATATCTATAAAGGAACATACTACCACTTCGTTTTTGGTAAACGCTGTATATATGGCATTGGTCAAAATGACCAGATTGTCAATGGTTCCTTTGCCTGTTCTAAACCCATTCTGGAATGCATTGAAGTAGTTTTTTCTTTCCAGGAAATGCTCTAATCGCGCCTTGAGAATGTTTTCCATTACTTTGCCCAAAAAGGTCTTTCTTGGGTTTTTTGATCGGCATCACAATTTGATTTCTCCAATCCTGCGGAATATCTGCTTCCTATCTCAAGATCTTGTTAAGGAACTGCAAAAATGATTCTCTCATAAAAGGTGGTATTCTTGACAACATCGGATAGGTAACTCCATTGCATCCTGGAGTGGTGTCCTTTTTTGTTTGAAGAGCGATTTCTAACTCTTCTTCTCCTATTTCAAAGCAATCTCCTTCCTTCCGCCTATTCGCCGCCAATTCAGGTTTATTACCGACAAACGGAGGAGCCAGTGTGTCTAATAGATCACTAGCCCAGTCTATCTTGTCTGTGTGTTTGTCTTCATCTAGTATATTGTTTGGAAATTTTTTAATAACCCTCCAGACATATCCAATTGATGATTCTCTACTTAATGTTTCTGTGAACCTTCTACAACCATCTTTCTTTTTTATCTTTAGGATAAGCCTTGTCCTGGCAGCAAGTTGCTTGTTTTTCAGAAAATTGTCCAAAGTCATGCTCCTCAGGTAATTTCCCATAGCCTCTTGTTGTTCCTCTGTTAATTTGTTGCAGTCTTCATCCCACCAGTTTGGCTTTGGAGTATATTTATTTTTACTTGATCCTAAAACTCTTGAGATAGCTTCCCCAGCAGAGTTATCTATTTTGTCTATGAATGCTTGATAATTCTCAATTTCTTCCCCACCCTTGTAAAACGCCATTTCATATTTTTCCCAGTCAGCTTTATCAGTTTTCCATTTCCTTAGTGGTTTTCTTCTGTGCTTTTGATCTAGCAGCTGTTTTCTGATTTCACATATGGTAGGCAAATGATCACTAAGTCCGGTCTGGTTGGAGACCGACCAGTTGCAGAATGTTCCAAGATCCTGGGTTACCATTGTTATGTCTGGGCAACTTCTGTTTTGGTTCGGTGGTGTTATTCTTGTGCTCTTGCCGTCATTTAATATTATTAGATTCTTATCCTCAATGTATTCCATTAAGTCTCTACCATTGTAGTTGTTAATTTGTGAACTCCATAGGCTGTGCTGGGCATTTATGTCTCCCATAATAATAAATGGAGCTTGTATCCCTCCAAAAGCGTTATGGATGTTGTTTATAGAAAGTGAGACGTCTGGTGGGTTATAAACTGTGACAATAGTCATGTCTTTGATTTTAATTCCCATTGCTTGAAACCTTTGATTGAAATTATTGTTCATATTACATTTAATATGCGGCATGCCTTCCTTGATCAGTATAGCAATGCCTCCTCTTCCATCATCTCTATCCAATCTATGCGTAACATAATATTTGACTTTCAAGACATAATCTGCTTTGAGCCATGTTTCATTGATAAGTATTACATCTGGGTCTTCGCTATTTATCAGAACAATAAGGTCACTATAATTTCTTAGAATGCTTCTAATGTTCCATTGTACTATATTCATATTGCATTTCGTCAAACTGTAAATCTCTAATAGCGTGTACATCTTCCTGTAGGTATTGGCTGTCTGAGTCCTGATCAGATCCCCCAAATATCTGGGTTGCATTGTGGATTTCCTCCATAATAAAGTCGTTCACCTCCTGAGACAAAGTTGTCTTTCCAATGACTTCTTGTATTACATCTAATGTTGGTGTTGGCTGTATGGAATATGCACTTCCTGCCACCGAACCTTTCCTTGTGCTTATTTGGGTTGGAGTTCTAGCTGATGCAGGAATCAGACAGTTTTTGTGCGCTTCTCTGTCGTACCCTGGTGAACTAGGCATTTTCCTTTTGAGATTGCATGCCGCCGAGGCATATGAAGGGCTCCTTGGTGTGTTGGGTCTTGATATGTATAGATGTCTCTGGTTTACTTCAATTGGTATATTGGCTTCCGAAGCTCTTCTTGCATGATTTAGGGCTGGGAAATCTCTATGGTCTAAATTACTTATTCTTTCTCCAAGTCGCTGTCCTAAAATTTCATCTCCTTCCGGATGTTTGTTCCTAGCTTCAAAATAGGATATATTTTCTGTGATCATAGTGGTTTTGATTGCTTTCTGTCTCAGGTATTCCTTACATTGCGTGTCTGTAGTTTTGTGCTCCATGTTACAATATAAACAGTTTAGTGTGCTACTGATTAAAAATAATAAAGCAATGAAATTCAAATATGGTGAAACTGCTCATTCTTCGAGATTGAAGTTATTAGGCTTTCCAATTCCTTGTGAGTATTTTTTTTTCTCGCAATCTTCTTCGGTAATTGCTTCGTCAGCATTAGTATTCGTTTCAGGTTACTTGACCCTTAGCTTTGAGCAGATCCAAAATTCAACATACCTACAAATACAAAATAAGTGGAAAACACCCTGAGAATAAAACGCTGGAAAAATTGTAAATTTGACAATCTTTTCCGGACTCAGTATAATCGTCATTGCAATTATTTATGACCAGATTTTCGAAAACATTCTGCATAAAGAAAAACTAAAACTATACAACTAAAAATAAGATTGTTGTCCAAGTTTCCTGTTACAGTTAATGTATAGGCTGTTTTACATATAAATTTATGGCACTTCCTAGATACTTGTATAGCGACACTTTGTGTAACTAAGTCTAACCACGCAAAACAGTCGTTGCGACAACCCCAAGATTTTGCTTTTGTTGTTGCTTTATTGTAATTTATTTCACCAACATAAAGGAAGGAAGTATTTTTTGTACGTTTACAACGATGCTGATTTTCGAATGTCCTTAAAATAAATAGAAGTTGTACACTATAAAGCATCATGAATTCTAAATGCACAATCCAACATAGATCTTCGCCTTATGGGCATTTAGCGTAAACATGAGAATACATAAACTGGAAGCATAAACTACTCGCATTTTAGGCTGATTAATTGCGGCTGGATATAGGTGCGCCTCATTTATTATTGAATCTGCTCCAGCGGAACACTTGTGGCACTAATTGGTTTATGCTGCGCTAAACGATGCGTGAGATCAAGGCAAACAGTTTTAATTTTTGTTTCTAATAGAATTAAAACAGGAATTTAATTTCAACTTTTTTTATTACCTTACCTTCTTGTTGCTTTCGAAGAAGGGTTTTATAAAACCCAATCTTCCTCAGCTTACACTCTGCGAAGCAAATGAAACAATAAACCAGCATTAAGCGATTATTTTGATTTTAAATAGCAGCGCGACTAAAAAGTTTCTCGCAATTCTCCGAATTTAAACAGCCAAAGTTTCCGTATCTTAAAATGAATGGATGGCTGGCGGCGTTATTATTTCTAATTTCCTTCATTAATTTATCAAAATTATTGTGGAAGTTTTGTCGTTTTACACTGTTATTTCACTAAGTAAATTATTGTTACAAGAAATAATTGGATGCTTGCGCCGAGTTGGTGCCAGATGAATAGGTCTTGGCAATTTCTTGCAAAAAATTAAGTTTAACAATTTTCTAATGTTACACCACATAGCGCGAAGCCTTTATGAGAAGTCTCACTGTTTGTCAACGTACAATGGTGAGTAAATATAATGTTTTTCTACTTTATCATGAGAAGAGCCAAAATACCGATGTCTGCCTTTATCCAATATTCTGTCAGCCTTTTCTTTTCGATAGTGATGGAGCGGTTTTAGAACCCAATAATCAGGTAAAGTGAATTGGATTGTTTTGATTTATTGCTTGTTGTTAATGGTATTCAGGCTTATATATTTATTTATTTATTACGGGATAACCCATTAAGAAAAAGTATTACAATTAACAAAGGTAGCTAAAACAACACAAAACATTGCTGTAGGTACTATGCTACTGGAAAATAATTTAACTAAATACAATGTAATAACAATGCTAACAAAAAAACTGAAAATTGACTTTAAAAAAAGAAATATTTATAAATAAATTCAAGAACAAAAAACATTTCTTTCATTAGGTATAGCATTGTGTTGAAATAATTTGTGATATCCGAAAGACAAAGCTACCTCCAAAGCTGGATCATCACCTGGGGCCCGATTCTCGTCTCAGGGAGTAGAGCTTCCCGAGAGAAAAAAATTTCCATCTTCATCATTCTCGTTTACTTTTCGATTACGTTGACAAGGACAAAACATTCGTTCTATCGGGGAGCTCTACTCCCTGGGACGAGAATCAGTGGTGGGACTCCGTGCCATGTAGAATTCGATATATCGAATGCCGCATAGTGTGCCGAGAGTATAAAATTCTGTCGATATGTAGAATTCTACATGACACGGAGTCCCTGGGCAGGCTCCTGGACACTATACTACTGTACCATACTCGTCGTTAGACCACAGTGCATTTGGAAGGTTGTAGTCTCCCACTAAATATATATTCAATGCTGGATATTGTTGAATTAGTTACACCATATTAACTGACTCGCCGTGTGTTATCTTAATTTCACCAGCTGACTGAGGGGGTATATATGTATACGCCTCCAATGACAAACTTTGAACCATCAACTCGAAACAAAACATATAACTGTTCAACCCTGTCTTCTGTTATGTTTATGTATTGAGCTTTGATTTTGTTATGAACCATCATCAGGACACCTCCGCCACTAACTTTTTGACTATAGTTCTAAAATTTCTGTCGCAACGGAAAATACTGAAATCTTTGCATTTGATTTGACAAGAATTTCTTCCTCCATCTGGACAATTTTACGAACCATAACTTGAACATTCTTGAATGCATCTCGGCAATCCTGGCAGAAATGCATAAGGTTACGTTTTTGTAATACAGCTGTTCTGGCCTCTGAAGTACTGAGTCCAGAACATTTTTCTGCTAAATGTAGCCGGGTTCTACAGCTATCGTAGGCAACAATCTGCTTATCGCCGCTTCCCAAATCAAGTTTGCAAGCTGAACAGATATTACGCGGCATCGCAAAGATATAATTTCAAACTTAAGGCTTCGAAAATCACAGGAATCCGATTACTTTAATAATTTTCTACACTGTAATTAATCGAGCGGTAAGTTAGGTAACGTTAAGGCACAATATTTTTATTTTTTATCGATAAAACATACCTGAATTTATTTGGTTTGTTATTGTTCACCTAACCTCAACCTCGGTTGATAAAGCTTTCTTCTGTTCCATGAGGTTATTGGTTTGGAGCAATATGACGTCATAGTGCACTCCATCACCGGCTTCAGAAAACACATCTTACATAAGTTGGGATATGCGATGCGCAACCTCCCAAACAAAGTAGAAATGCAAACGGATCAAATGGTGGTAACCCATAGCCCTTTTCACGTGGCTCCGGTTTAACAAACCGCAACATACCGCTGAAATTCGAGTTGTCGTTGACGTCACTCTGTAACCGGATCAGGAATCGGTATGTCATTTCTCTAACCAGCTCGGCGATATGGTTACGTTTAACGGTTAGAACAGAAAAAATAGAAAATTTGTGACCAACGCAGAGCGGGAAAGTTGTGAGGTGTGAACTTAAATTAAAAAAAAAATCTAAAGTTTGACATCGAAGACGTCATAACTTGAAAAAAAAGGGTTGTCGTAGATTAATTCATATGACACATTTTTTTTTTGACAAATTAAAATGAATGACTTCTGGTTTAAGAACCAACGAACCTCATTGATTTGTGTCAGTCAACTTCTATTTGTTAAACAAGGAAGGCAAATTATGTCAAAATTATACACCCTCGTGAAACAAACTACAAAGTGTCCCTACCTAGTCAGTTGACGAACATGGGAGCAATTGAAGCTAAAATATTTAGTAGGATTGGGGATAACGGCTGGATTTTTTACGTTTTCTTCTTTTTGAATGTATTTAATAATTATAACCAACATTTGAAATTCACCATTGAAATAGAAAACAACAACACAATCCCCTTTTTAGACACACTAATAATTAAACAAAATAATACATTAATAACAGATTGGTACATAAAGCCAACAAATTCACAACGTTATTTAAATTATCATTCTTATCACAGTAATCAAATGAAAGTTAATTTGATATTAGGAATGAAAAATAGAATTCAAAAATTAGTTCATCCAACATTATTTCAGAACAATCTCATTAAATTAAAAAATATACTTTTGGATAATTCATATCCTCAACAATTTTTGAATAAAATTATTTTTAATAATAATAATAGGTATAATAATATCATTAATAATCAAGAAGAAAACATCAATAATAATATAAACAATAATATTTTTTATTGTTCTATACTATACATAAAACAACTTAATCATCAAATTAAAAAAATATTTAGTAATGAAAATGTTAAGATTGCTAATAAAAATATAAAACCTATTAATAAACTCTATTCTAAATTAAAAGATCAAACATCAAATCTAAATAAATCAAATATCGTATATTCCATTCCATGCAATACCTAATTGTGATAAAATATACATAGGCCAAACTAAACAAAATTTAAAAAATAGAATTTCTGGACACAAAAGTGACATCAGATTAGAAAAAGACTCATCAGCTATTAGTGAACATTCTTATATAACAGGACACAATATAAATTTCAATGATGCTTAAATTTTACCAACAAACAAATTTAAACAAAAGACTTTTCCTTGAGATCGTTGAAATTAACAAAGAAAAAAATTCAATGAACAAAAGAACAGATATTCAAGATTTAAGTTCAATATATCCATATATTTTAACAATTTAAAAAATATACCCGTAATTATAACCTTTACCTTAACTATTAAAAAAACCAGAAATGAAAAACTAAAAATTAAACATAGATAGCACAAAATTTACCTATAACAAAAGACTTTGTTTTAACAACAAAAAATTTTTCAAAAAAACTTTACAATTCTAACTTTATAGTCCTTATACAAATTTTATACCTATCTATGCAGTTTTTATTTTAAATAATTCATTTACAAGTAAGGCACAATTTTGTAATTTTATAATTTTAACTTATATAATTTTAGCCCTGAAGAAGATACAAAAAAGTATCGAAAGCTTGGTTAGTAATAAAGAATTATTTTAGAAAAATAAACTTGTTTGGTTGCTTTACCCGCTATCTAAAGAAGAAAACCTAAAATATTTAGTAAGGATTTTTTTTTTCATGATATACGTGAAACTTTGGCGCAGTTACTAGAAGCTACATTAACCTATTAGGAATATTGACAGGTCATTGGAACTCCTAATTTAAAATAACATTTTTCTAACTATTCGTTTTCAAGTGGCATTTTCAATGACGTCATCACTTGACATACCGCTTCTAACCATTTTGTAACCCAGTTAGTTTAAATCAGAGCCACGTGAAAAGGACTCATAAGTTTGAAAAACCATTCATAGTCATATTGTCAACTACTTAAGTAAATAGTAAATACCACTCTGTACATCAATTTTACTAAAGTGTGTCGACGAGTCAGCATTTATTTGGTATAAATACCGCGCCGAAATCCATTACCGGCAGACTAAGGCTAGTGCAAAGTACCTCAAATGGGAAAAGCCCCTCTAGCTAATCTCCTCCCAGTGCAAACTACTTTTAATGGGAAACGCCCTTCTGGGAGTGTTGAACGCAGCAGACTAGGTCCAGTGCAAACTACCTTTAATGGGAAACGCCCTTCTGGACCTGTCTCAAACCTAGCTCCTTCTGGGAGTATTGAACGCAGCAGACTAGGTCCAGTACAAACCACCAAAAATGGGAAACGCCCTTCTGGACCTGTCTCAAACCTAGCTTCAATCTTCAGTCACGCCAAGTGTACAGAGGATACATAATACATAGTGGCCTATAAGTAGTACGTCCCTCCGTAGAAGAGACGTCATGGTACTATTTCTAGGGTAATATTATTATTACGCAATACATTATCTTATTATACCTATACCAAGCGAGTTTCTCTCTACCTGAACCCCACCTAGGCCCCCGGGTCACGCTCCTATTGTGACGTCCCAGGACGGAACGTATAGGGGTTGTGACAATATGCGACCCAAGCATATGGCAGGAAGCAACGCCTCACATAATAAGAAGAGGCCAGGTCTGGTAAACAGACATCACCAAAACAGCGGATGGAGCTGGTGCTTGCGTATATGGAGAAAGACCAAGATCAGAACAAAGCATATCCCTCTGGGGCTTAACGTCACAGTTTATCAGGCAGAAATTCATACAATTGAAGCACGCGCACAGGAGACTCTACGGCTGGGTTATAACAACCAAAACTGTGAGGCTGCTCTAAAAGCTTTGAACTCACATCGATTTACTTCGAAGATACCGATGGAGAGAGACTTGAGAGCTCTGTCGTCAAGAAAAAACAGCAGGCGCAGCTGCACCCTATACAAGACCAGGGGTCGTATTTTCGAATTCATTCGAGTACATTTTCGTACACGAAATTTGACTGACAGCATTGTAAATTAAATGGGGAACATTCGAAATAGTATCCAATTTCGTATGCGAGAATATTCGAAAATACGACCCCCTGAACCCGCATTTGGGATATCGAAGCAGGTTATAAAAACGGCAGTTGAAGGGTGGTCTACCTATCAATACCTTTTGGCGGTCCGCACCTGGAGCAAGACACTCGAAGGGGATAATTGTAAGACCCTTAAAGATGCTAAGAGCTGAAGTACTGTCCCTAACACGTACTCAAATAAGACGATTGGTATAGGAACACTAATAGGACACTGCCATCTTAAAGCTTACATGCAGAAAATGAGAGTCTACAATGGGAACCGCTTGGAATGGACGGAACTTGCTTGAGCAAGACAAGGAGTAGCACACTAAGCCTTAAGCTAAGCACGCCTGACCCCACCTTTAACCAACGAACCAACCAACCAACCAACCAACCTTCCAATTCCAAGTCACACTTAATTGCCAGTTTATTTCACTTTCTAGGTCAATCGAGACTGAGTCAGGGTTCATTCATTTTCGCGAGTTTCACACGCTTCTGTGGAATTTGGGCTCTGATACCAAAAAACGTTTTTGTATCTTTTGGCACCCCGATTGAACTGATGCAGGAATTCTCCCTCGGTTGATATGTATGTAGCTGCATGTTCCTCTACTGCGTGCTCTTTGAGCCTGCTTAGGTAATTAATAATTAATAACTTCATACAATGAGAGCATTGAATTGAAGGCGCCAGGAGCCGGAGAGACTTGCCTCAAAGAATCTAGAAATCCACGGATATAGAAAATCGGTGACCGATTACTTCAATTTAATGGAAACAGAGAATAATCTAGAGTTTTACTCTAATGAAATGAAAATCTCATAAGTGAACCATGAGAACAGTTGTCCTATAACGCAAACGGTTGGGGAAAGTAAAACGACCTGGTAAAATAGGATACTTATTACCTTAAAAGCTGAAACGAGAAAACTATTCAATAGGGCAGAACCCACTTACAATGGGAGCGAATACACAAATGCCTTGACAGAATACAATACAATATTATAGACTTTTATTTTTCCAAGGATACAAACATGTTGGTATACGGACATCAAAAAATTGAGAAAACACGATAGAAAAACGTCACATTTTTAGGCCAAGATTGGTTACAAACATTTTGGATTTAATTTATTTTTTCTTTGGAAAACAATTTGTTGGAAATTAAATTCAACTTTCTTGATCAAGATTTCAGTTTTCAACTGAGCAAAACAAAAGATACCCATAATCTAAGTTTCAAACCTAAAAATTATACCCCAAAACGACTGTTTGCTAGTCCACTGTAGGTGCGCGCGCAGTCCCGGACTCAAAAAAAGGAAGCACATAGGCTATATTTTTTACCGATGCTTGAACCCCAAACCACAACCGCCTTTTCAAGTTGAAAATGAAATTGAACTTAACTTGTTCTACAAGTAAAAGCAGTCATGTTACATACACCATACACGTAAAACGTATCTGTGGCTTGAAAACTTGTTCACTATGGGATGATGCGCCTCAAAAACCCTATAAGATCCGTAAGTACACAGTTGCATAGATAATATTGAATATGAATTCCTAAAGCTGAATCAGAATCTGCCGAACAAAGCAGAGATTGGAAAAATAGCTCACACGAAAACCATGCCAATTTACGTTATGGACATTTCTCACTACATGCTATTTTTTGACTGCTCAATTTACGTATTTTCCAAGGTATATAACAAATGAGTTTTTAACCATATACACTTATATATTTAGTCTGCTGGATAAATGTCTAATTCAATTTGCAATGTCATTAATTTCGGTAATGTAAGTCATCACGACATTCGAAACAGTGCCAAATTATAGTCATTGCATGATAGCTAAACGCAACTGCAACAAGTTAGTTTGAAAAAGTTGAAGTTTATTTATTTCTTTGCTTAAAAACGCGCGGAAAAGTAGAATTTTCCGCACGCTCGTGAGAAAAAATGATTTCCGTATGCTGACTTAGGTACTATTAAGTTGAAATATCAGATCAGGAAACCGACCAGACAATCTTGAATTGTTATATTCTCTTAATGAAGATGTAAAACATCACAGTTATTAAATTTGATGTCAATTATATCAAATAACATGTTCCATTTCTTCGAATTTTCATTATAAAGTTGTATTTTCGCCATTTCAGAATCAGCAAAATAATAATAATTCATAAATTAAGTAATTTGAAAAGTATCCACTAAAGTTAATTAATTCAATATAATATAAGTATTGCCATCTATCCATAATAAAAAGAGCATAAAAATGCAAAGAGGGTCTATTCTGTAACTCAAATCGAATCGACAATCGAAAACTTGAATCGACAACTGTCGACATTTTTCCACAGTTATCGATTCAAGTTTTCGATTGTCGATTCGATTTGAGTTACAGAATAGACCTGAATATCTGTTACTAATAAAAGTACTAACGTACCACCAGCTAGTACCTAATAAATTTATCTCAGAATTGTGGTAGGTTTCTTAAACTATTTTTCTTATTTTTAATTGATATTTTTATTTGAAGAAATTAGGTTTATCCTGCTTTCTCTAACTTCTGATTCTGAAATGATTATTTTTAACTTGATGACATATATAATTAGTGGTTTTGTGTTTCTAACCTAACCTTAATTTAAATCATTATAATTTTTAACCAATCAGAATAATTCTATTGTGTTTTCATCTATTCCCATTCAATCATCTTTTGTGTGTGGTGAGTGTTGTCTTCTGATTGGTCGGATGGTCACCAGTTAAGTATAAAAAACACTTGGTTTCCTAAAAGGAAAGGGGTTTCTAGAAGATCCCTTCTCTGGCAGACCGTTGAACAAGCAAGTTGATTTTAATTTTCTAATTTTTTTTTTCCTTCAGATTTCTAGATTTTCCCTTAATATTTTTCAATTTATTTCCCCTTCGCAGTGTCTACTATCACTGTTGGGTTTTTATTACCTGATATCTTATCTTATTTACATTTGAAATATAAATATTATATTTCAATTTTTCATCTATTGTGAACCTCCATTTTGTGTGGTACCACATTTTTCTGAGGAGAGTCTATTTAAAGTTTTGGCTGATAAATAGGTATTGCTGCTTTGGTATTTGGATTTAATTGTTAGTGGGATTAGTGGACCATTTTCTCTAAATGGAATAGGTGTAAACCAAATTTGGGTTTCCATTCCTATCAACACTTCACCGAATCCAGGCAGAAACCTATCTAGCCATTTATTATTTGACTCCCTTATTGTCTTCTCAAGAAAGAGAGTGCTGAAAGGTGAAGTTTTAAGATAGAAATCCGGGTAGGTCAGAAATTCATTAAAAATTTTTAATCAAAACATCTCAAGAATTTTGACAGTTCCTTGGATTTAATTTATTTCACCCTCAGCTTTATCTTGTAATACCAATAAGGTACCTTAACTTAAAAATGTATCTATTTGGGGAAAATCTAGAGGTTTATTTAAATTTTATCTTGTTCGCTTTTGCCTATATATGTACATATATATATATATTTTTTAAATTTTGCCTGTTCAGCGCCGCTGCTTGAAATGCAGCATTTTGCTTAATAACAAGCATTTATATACACTTATATTTTTTTCAATTACTGCTACCTTCTTATTATAATTTTTTTTTTGTTTTAACTTTTTTTAAAAAAATATTATAAAATTTTCCATATTGCAATAGTTTAGTAATGCCTGATTTTATTGAAGGGTAGTGTCTGCAATTCAATAATAATTTTATAACTAACTAATTTCAATTTAAATCTTCTTTGCAAGACACTCACTTTTTAGCAAAATTGGGGATTCCAATATTCCAAATTTTTGGTGAACCTGATACTGTTAAATTCTTTTCTGGGTACCTATTCTACAAGATCATCATTTGGAGTCTGGATCAGCTGGAGTGACGTCACACCAGCAATCTATCCTCTTTCCCGAATATAGGAAACAACCTGATGAGCTCCGGATTGGAAAAGGTACATACCGTATCAGTGTCACCGGAAAAACCAAACTGTTAACTTTCAAATTTCAAAAGTAACTTGTTACTTGCATTGTTATTTATTATTGTTTACAGTAATAAAATTATTGTTTGTTGGAATTTGATTGGTTTCATTTACACATAAAGGGGCTACACGTTTTATTAATTTTTGAATTCCATGACCCTCTAGGTTCTTTGATTACAAATAATTGAATTTAATTTGTAACACTACAATAATGAATTAAATAATTATTATAAACATTAATTTAGTGTCCATTATATCGAACGATTTTTTTACCCACAGAATACAGGTTTCTGATGTATAAACTTCATTGCACCATTAGAGTTTCTCTTATTTGGCACCAATCAGTTTTGATAGTTTTCTGAACCTCCTTTCATAAAGCCCCAAGTACTTGACTGGTACGCCCACGTTTTGGTAAAGCAAAACATCATTTGAGAAGCTCTTCTAATTGGTTTTTTGTTGGGCAAGTTTTCACTCTTTCTCCCTACAATGTGTCAATATAGGTACCATCTTCCTTTCAGACTTTTCTCCTTTAGCTTTCACACAGAACTCTTGGACAGAGTTACTCGCACCAGTCCCAAACACTGACGCTCTAGGCAGGAGATCCGTTCATTTTGAGAAGGATAGGTGTCGCGTTTAATTGTACCACCACCATCCTAACCGGAATTTGAAAGGTAGTCGGAGCTGTTCTACAAGTCGCTTCTCTTATTGGGACCGCCCTTCAGGATTCACCTAAATCTACCCGGCTTTTCTTTCTCATCCCTTCATTTTCTCATCTCTTTCGTTCTCTCATCCCTCAATTACCTCGCTCCACCTCTCTCTAAAATTCAAATAACGCTCTGTATCTACAGTGTGTCCCGCTTAAGGACTGACCACCCTTCTAAAATTTTTATTTTCCAACCGATTCAATTCATTTTTTTTTGTCTTATGTCTACTCGAATTTTGCACTTTTTTTTTGGCTCATAATTTTATTTCTGCGGCTGTACTGGTGTACAGGGTGTCCACATTTATAGGCTCAAATTTCCATAAGTACTATTAGGAATTTTTTTAGAAAAAATCTGATAGCAGATTCTTGTTTAGAATGTTCTAAAACCCAACTGTACTAATATTTGTTTCAATACGATACAGGGTGATGACATCAAATTTTCACAATTTAATGAATCAAACCGCAAAAATGTTATATTTGAGACAAGCTTACTTACTCTAAATTATTTATAGATAGTCCGATTTCTTTTAAATTTAACCGTGTGTGTACTGTAACCTATCTACAGGAAAAAAAAGTTTCATATGATAATTTCAATTATTTTCGACTAGGTATTTAAAAAACAAAAATAAAATTATTCATCATACAGTATCAACCAGATTATATTTTACTGCTCAATTTGCGTAAAATTGCTACTCTCCCGGTTTTATCATAAAAGCCGTGAATTTTTTCCCATGACCGCCGATGTTCAACATCAGAGAAAATTACTTAATCCGATTTTTACTGAAAGTATCCAATTTATTCCAGTATGAAAATATATGCTTTGTGCTTTTTCAGCTGCGCAAGGGTTGAATTTAATTGCTTATTGTTAAGGCTTTTTAAATATTGCTGGCTCGCCAGACCCAATTATTTGCAATGCTAGGAAAGTGTCTTTGAACGGTATTTCAAATTTTCAACACAACTTCTCGTCCAATAATATTTTCCAGGTAGACTAATTAAATGCATTTTCAAATATAATTGGCATTGATCCCCGTTTCCAATTAGTCCTAATGATCAATATGTACGTAGAAGAACGGCCGCTTTGCCCCTATCGAGATCCTAATTTCCCCATTTTAGTTATACTGAGAATCATTATCACAACTCTCCAAGCAAGGAACACACCAAAGGAGAAAATAGGCCCGCTCTCTCCTCTCCAAACTTCTCCAGACCACATTGTCAGTCGAGATATAAAGGTGTAATTAGACAGTTGATTGCTTTTGGAATTGAGAGGGCCCCATTGTTATATATTGGGTCCTTCGGAGCCGGCACTGTGCGATGAGGTAGAATCAATTATTAATAATTGACTTTCAGTATTTGGAATTTTTATATAGAGAGGTTCCTGGACGGCAGGTTTCAATTGTCAATCCGAATTATTAAATATTTAGGTAATAGATTAGAAAATTGCTTTCTTTTGTTATAGTGAAGGTAATTTATTTCCAAAAGGCTTAAAACATGAAAAAGAGAATAATAAAAATTCGAATATAGAATTAAACATAAGCAGCTTACATTTGCTATACTATGTCAATATACCATGTATGCCCAAACCATGCTTAACTTGTTCTTGTCTACTAAAATCGTTGAGGTATGTAATACTCTTATCTCCGCTCGCGCACCAGAAAGGCCATTCAATAACTTAAATAATTAAATGATAAAAGTTTCTCTGCGAGTTTCTCGTTTTAAACTCAATCCTCAAAATTACCCACACATACTAAAAACATGGCCGGAGAGTACTTAAAATACATAAGCACGTGCAAGGATTTTCACCCACGACGGTGGTTGGTGTTCCCTCTAGGCTTGTACGTCATTGCCGTAGATCCACCAGTATACAATATTTTTATTTTTATCTTGAAGAGTTGTAGAAAAATCAAATAAACGATTTGACATTTTACTAAGTGTTTTGACTACACGTAAAAAATAAACATGTAGGTACAAGGAATGACAGAAACGAGAATATCAAAGCAAATCATTGAGTCGAAGCCAGGGCGGAGAAAAAGATGCGTTTGACCGGGAAGAAGCTGCAGAAAAGGAGAAGACGAGGAAATCACACACCAAACTCATCTCTTGTAACAAAGTTTTTCAACATGGAGGCTGTTGTTTGCCAACTCTATTCAAGATATCTATCTCAGTGATGCCCTGAGGAGATACAGAAGTTCTTGCTGCATATATGAATCACTGAATTTTCAAAAAGTTCAAAAATTTATCATTACCACCAGATGAGTTTTTTCCTTCTGGTTTTATTTGATAATCCTCATAATTTGATAAAACTCAATTTTCATTGTTTGAAATTCCTCTTGATTCTACACCCCTGATTTTGACGCCATTATCAACTTTTGCAAGTTCCCGAACACACAAAATGCATCGGGATTTTACCGACTATTCACTTTGCATCCCAATTAGGAACAAACAATGAACGACGAACTAAAGCGAAAGTGGGCAGGTGGAAAACGTGCTCCAGATTTTTTAAATAATTTTGTGAAATATATTTCAGTGTCTAGATAAATTTGAAATAGTGGAACTCAAAATGTTTAGCAGTTTGATCGTGATAACGTCTTATTTTTGTCTTCTTGGTAAAATAGGATCCAAACTCTTTTCTTTTACGAAGCAACGATACGACGAGATTCCATTACAAAGAAAATGATAGCAAAACACTCTAGGCTTTGAGCTATTATTTTCTTTTTAATCTGTTTATATTTCATTCCCTCCTGAAAGGGATACACACACACGCAAGTAATATGTGACGTTACTCTGCGACAAAGACCTGTACTTGGCTTGATACCATGTAAGTGAATTGGTTTTTCCTGCTGCGAAAATAATTCCGAAATTTTGTGCATCTTATGGATATGCGTTTTACTAATCCAATAAAATAGCATTTACTGTTCAACGTTAATAACATCGACTTCACATCGCGGAAAGAGTTACATTCATCATTTACAAAACAATAAACTGTTTCATTCGTTAATTAAAATTTTAATGCAATGAAAGCCATTTTTGCTGTTGAAATTCTGACTTAATTATTTTGCAGTTCAGCAAGAAGTTATTTATTCGTAAACTTGCATTGCTCGTATAAAATAATTAATTTTCTTGCAGCTTTTCAAATTCAATATAATATTATAACGGTTTGCTCTAAAATAAATTTACTACGATTCTTGTCAATATTTCAATTTGCACACCAGCATTTATGCCTTAAAAAATCATCTGAATATTCCGTTTTATACAAAGTTTGCAACGTAGTATTTCTTTATTTTTCAGTGCTAGTTTTTCAATCAATTAGCCGTAGCCGCATCTAGTTCTGATGGTTGGCTGCATTAACTCTTTTCGGTGCCTTTCTGAGGGTCCCATTAGATTTCCAGTGCTTTGGTTCTCGGAATCACTGACACTAACTCCATACTGAGCATAATCGAGGGATTTGTTCTTCTTGTGCCATTACCCAAATAGAAAAAAGTAATACCTGCAACGGGGTAGTTATCCTTAGGCCCAGGATATGAATTGCCTGCCGTGGAAGCAGGCTGAAAGATTGGTAGTCCTCATTTCTTCATCAAGCTCGCCGCTGAATAGCCAATCTAATTACTATGCCCCAGCTTCCAATTCCGACGCTGAGGGATCTATCTATCTAATCTAATCTATCTAAATTGTCCTGTTCGAAGGCTTAGCCAGAAAAGACTTCGCGCGCTGGACTGCCACCAAAAAAATTGGCTGAAAACAGCGTAAAAAATTCCACGACCAAAGCACTGAAATCTCAATGACTGCGCTAGTTTGGGTATCAAGAACCAGCGTGACGTGAAAGTTGCCAGAGCTCTAAGCCACGCTGGGCTGGACTGACCATCGAATAGTTCGATCTGCAATGTGTCTACAAGCATCACGAAAATGGAAACAAACTGAACAACTACAGCGCTGGTTGAATATTGACCGACTTGAAAATGGAAACACCAGAACAAACTTCCAATTCCTATTGAATGAGAAATTGTCTGCAGAATATTTCGACGACATTGAACAGCACTGATCAATGCTTGAAACAGCAAGGCTGGCAGTCTGCGAAAAATCGACGGGCTTTGTCACAAAGTAACAGCACGATTAGTTTGATGAACAAAATCAAAGAGATCAATAACATCATCAAATGTTTTTTGAAGCATTTGATGATGCGTATGCTGAAATTTCCTTCTTGCTTCCTAAAAGTCACCCTCTCCTCTCATTCGACTCCTTCTCCCATAAGTCTTCAACCTCAATCCTACCTTAAAGATGCTGCGATACGATTTCTACAGCGACGTCTCGAATGCTCAAAAACAATTCGAGACACACATGTTTAGCATATTGGCCGAGTTTATCAATTCTCCCTATTCTGGTGTTAGAACCAATCCTGCTTGTTCCAGCTCGAAGACACTGCTGGTTCCCGGTACTAGCGTGACGAACCTGAATAAGAAATCAGAAAACCCTTTTTTTGTTTGATACTTGACAATGAAACCTCAAAGAACGATATGAAACACCACAACATCGTCACTGAAACCTAGACGTCAAGGGCGCCTTGAGCCATCAAGGTTTAGGAACCCCGAAAACCAAAGTATACCGGGCCTTGCCTTCAAATTTCCGTGGATTTTCTGGTGAGAATTTATCGACGAGTGATAGAATTAAGGTTTATTTCCGGCCGTGACAGGTCCCGATGTTGTTTGGTGACCCCCTCAGTGAGGTCCTTTAGTGACCCCGATTGATGAAAGGTACTCCCTTCTCTAGGCCCCCGGAACCCGCTTTTACCTGGCCAATTGTCCAGAGCCTGGCCCCTATACAATCCTCGAGAATTACGATCAGAAAGTGGCCTTTTGTTCAGTGAGGCTCCTTTAAGACAGTCAGCATTTTTGTCACCAGACTTCAGCAGTCTTGCATCACGGTTGAATTGCCAATTGACCTGTCCCGTAACATCTGAACCGGCGCACGCAGCCAGTGGCAAGCAGATGAGAGAGTGACGTTTCTGTCAAACTGTCAAAGTGGTACATAACCTCTTGACCAAACTTTACCTTGAAAATGTGTTACGATAAATTTATTATTCACATAACATGTTCCATCTCTTCTTATTTTCATTATAAAGTTGTATTTTTTCCATTTCAGAATCAGCAAAATAATAATTCCTAATTCAAGTAATTTGAAAGTATCAAAAGAAAATTTAATTGGTTCAAGATAACGTCAGTACCAGTCATCTAGTACCGGATGAATCTATTTTTTCAAATTGTGATAGTTTTCCTTAGCTATTTTTATTATTTCTCATTGACAGTCATTGGTATTTTTATTTGAAGAAATTATATTTATCTCACTCTTAGCAAATAGATATATTGCTGTCTTTCTCTAACTTCTGATTCTGGAATAATTATTTTTGGCCTAATGACCTAATTAATTAGCGGTTTTTTGTTTTGAACTTAACCTTAATTTAAATTATTATAATTTGTGAACAATTAAAATAATTCTAGTGGATTTTTATCTATTCTCTTTTATTCCACGTGGTTTTTCATTGTGAAGTGAATATGGTCTTTTGAGTGTAGTTTTCTGATTGGTTGATCTAGTTTATACGCAGTTAAGTATAAAAAACACAAGATTGTTTTCCTATAGGGTTTGGTTTCTAAAACGTTCTCTTTCTCTGGCAGTGCTCTAGTAGGCGAGTCATTTTTATTTTTAATAATTTTTCCTTCACATTTTTCAATATATTTTGTCATCAGTGCATATTACCATATCATTGTTGAGTTTTTACCTGATAAATCTTATCTTATCTATTTTTGAAATATAAATATTATATTTTAATTTTTTTTATCTAATTGTGGGCCTCCATTTTGTGTGATTGGTGGTTCCACGTTTCTGAGGTAAGTCAATTCAGATTTTTGGGCTAATAGATAGGTACTGCTGCTCTGGTTTTCAGAATCAATTGTTAGTGTGGGACTATTGGACCATTTGCTCTAAATAGAGTCGGTGAAAACCAAATTTGTGTGTCCATCCCTATCAACCCTTTATTAAATCCAAGCAGAGGCCTGTATAGCCATTTTCTGTTTGACTCCGTCGATTATTATCTTCTCGAAGAGAAAAGTGTTGAGAAAGGGTGTAATTTTCTAAAATAGAAATCTAGACAGGTCAAAAATTCATTTAAAAAGTTTTAATTAAAACAGCTCAAGAATTTTGACAGGTCCTGGATTTGGTTGATTTCACCCTCAGGTTTATCTTGTAGTACCTATAGTAGCTACCTTGGCTTAAAAGGAAAATTTTGTCTTTTCGGGGGAGAATCTACAGATTTAATTTCTGAATTTTTTTTTTTCTGATTTTGTTTTTATTCTTGCCTGTTATTGCTACTGCCAGAAAAGCAACACTCTGCTCAACTAGTAATGAGCATTTTAATTTATTCTTGCTGTTATTATCTATTTTTAAGATTATTCTTCAATTATTTAATTGTATTTTTTTTTTTTATATATATTTCTTCAATTTACAATAGTCGCTCATACTTACCTGATTCTGTAGGAAAGAAATGTCTGCACAACAATAGTTTTATATTAAATTTCAATTTAAATTTTCTTTGCAAGACACTCTCTTTTTGACAGAATTCAGGGATTTAATATTCCAAATCTTGGTGAACCTGATACTGCCTTTTTCTTTTCTGGGTACCTACTCGACATAAAGCTCACTGTTTGGAGTCTGGAAGGATGTCACACCAGCAATCTATCCTCTTCCTGGAAACAATACGAAGAGCTCCAGTTCACGAAAGTGAAACCCCAACATCCCTTAAAGAGCTCTGGATTGGAAAGGTACATTGTATCAGATTCACCAGAACAACCAAGCTGTCAACTGTCAAATTTTGACATTCTTACTACATTGTTAACAAAATAAAATTATTGTTTGTTGGATTTTGAGTGGTTTCATTCGCACATAAAGGGGCTACACGTTATCTTAATTTTTTGAATTCCACGACCTTATAGGTTTTCTTGTCTTGAAGTAAAAATAACTACGTTATTTGTAACAAATGGTGCAAAATTGTTCCGTAAGAATATGTAAAATTCGATAGCAACGTTGTAATAATAGTAGAAAAGTACGAAAATTGTTGAATTCTCGGTAACAAACAACAACTGTGAGTTGACTGTGACAATAACATCCGAAAGTAAGGTTATTGTATAATAAACATAATTGAAACTTCAAAGTCACGCAACTACCAACACCAACATAACATGAATAACACCATTGCAAGCTCGCCACTGGAGAAGTGCGCATTTTATAGTGCATCTTGTACAATCATACACATTTCTACATAAGTCTTATTTCCCTTGGTCTTTCCTTATCATTTTTCATGAGACAGGTCAATTTATTTTATTAATTACATTATCGTTACTCCTAAGTAAAGATTTTCCTGAAAATATCTACAAATTGTATTCCTTGCCTTTATTTATATGTAATTATATTTTTTGAAGCTTGAACCACTTCAAAGTAAAAATTGGTTCAGCAGTCGCCCGATATTTGTCCAGTCATTTAATATTTTTACTTACGTTTTCTGCGGAAAAATAACACAAACTGAGGTCAAAATTTTTAAGAATTAAGAACTATAAATAGATTTCAATAGAATTTAACTGCTTTAGGGACTCTATTTATTCATGCATTATCCATTTATTTTACTGGCTCCGTGAAGTTAGCGCCCCTACATTCGAATTTTCTAAAAAAATTGTAACCACTCACTGTGCTCGAAGTGTGCCGATGATATTTTGATCTGTGCCGTTCCGATATCAAAGTTATAGGAAAAAAAAAGGGCTAACTTGGCGGTCAGCCCCCAAAAATTTTGGGAATCAGATCAAACAAAAATGAGTTCCTATTCAATCTGAAATGTGCCGAACTGTGCTGTATCAGGTTTTTCTCAAAATTTCCATATTCTGTCATTTTCCGAAAAAATCCTGCGGAGGGGGTTACTTGACGCTCAGTCCCCCCAAAATTTTGGAAATCGGATCAAACAAAAATGGATTCCTATTCAATCTGAACTGTGCTGTATCAGGTTTTCCTCAAAATTTCCATATTCGGTGATTTTCATTCAAAATCCTACTGGGGGGCTAACTTGATGCCCAGCCTCTCCAACATTTTGGAAATCAAATCAAACAAACATGGATTCCTATTCAATCTGAAGTGTGCTGGATTGTGCTGTATTAGGTTTTTCTCAAAATTTTCATATTCGGTCATACGGTAATTTTCCGACAAAATCCTACTAGGGGCTATTTTTTACAGCTCAGCCCTTTCATAATTTTGGAAATCAGATCAAACAAAAATAAATTCCTATCTAATTTAAAGTGTGCTGAGCTGTGGTGCTGTAAATATCAGGTTTGTCAAAATGGATTGTCACAATACAAAAACATGAAAGTCCCCAAAAAAGTGAAAATAAAACAAAAAAATTATAAAATGAAAACATATAAAAATACGTAACTACGATTGTGTGAAAAACAGGACAAAAACGAAAATGTAAGAATGCAAGTACCTACCTATGCAGAAATTCAATAGTGAAATGCAAAAATAAAATTAACTCCAATAATAAAAGATATTTTGCAAGTGGTTCAAATACGTAGATACATATAAAACTATTCAAACGTTAACAAATGATCAAACTCTATGAAATAGTAAATGGGGACATACTCGTCTTGTGTTTATTTTTAGCGAGACTATCATATGACACCCATTTCTCCCCAATTCTGTGACAGTATGCCTTGAACTTTGAAGGGTCCAGTATGAGAGATATCTATAGTTTGTTGTGGTCCTACATATGCTATCATCACTCCACCCACGGTGAATAGTTTTTCCTCCATCCATATCTGCTTCGAGATATCTGAGAGGCGAAGTAGTGAAAGTGAGGGAAAAGAATTTCTTGTGGATATAGTTATTTCCACAGATACGTACACTAAGTTTTCCTCAATACATATTTATATCAGTAGAGCCTCCACAGTTTTTACGCCAGCACGTGCTTCTGGAAAATCTTCTCCCAGAATATCAGTCTACACCCTCAGAAATGTTCATATTTTGTTTTATAACCAATGGAATGATACTCATAGATATTATTTGAATAATGGAACACTTTGTTCAATAGATCTTCTCGACATCAGAGTAATCTTCCCCGTTCATTAGCCAGTTTGCGGATCAAACTTTCTACTGTGTGACCGAATATGGATATTTTGAGAAAAACCTAATACCGCACAATCCAGCACATTTCAGATTGAATAGGAATCCGTTTTTGTTTGATCTGATTTCCAAAATTTTGGGGGGGCAGAGCGTCAAGTTAGCCCCCATTAGGATGTTGTCGGAAAATGACCGAATATGGAAGTTTTGAGAAAAACCTGATACAGCACAGTTCAGCACACTCTAGATTGAATAGGAATCCATTTTTGTTTGATCTAATTTCCAAAATTTTGGGGGGGGCTGAGCGTCAAGTTAGCCCCCCAGTAGGATTTTGTCGGAAAATGGCAGAATATGAAAATTTTGAGAAAAACCTGATACGCGATACAGTACAGTTCAGCACACTTCAGATTGTATACGAATCCATTTTTGTTTGATCTAATTTCCAAAATTGTGGAGGGGCTGAGCGTCAAGTTAGCCTCCCAGTAGAATTTTGTCGGAAAATGACCAAATATGGAAATTTTGAGAAAAACCTGATACAGCACAGTTCAGCACGCTGCAGATTGAATAGAAAACCATTTTTGTTTGATCTGATTTCCAAAATGTTGAGGGCTGAGCGTCAAGTTAGCCCCCCCAGTAGGATTTTGTCGGAAAATGACCGAATATAGAACTTTTGAGAAAAACCTGACACAACACACTTCAGATTGAATATGAATCCATTTTTGTTTGATCTGATTTCCAAAATTTTGGGGGGGGGGGCTGAGCGTCAAGCAAACTTGACGCTCATCTTTTTTTTTCCTATATAACTTTGGTATCGGAAGGGCACAGTTCATAATATCATCGACACAGTGAAGCACACTTCGAGCACAGTAAGTGGTTGCAATTTTGTTAGAAAATTCGGATGTGGGAGTGGCTAACTTGACGGAGCCTATTTAACTTGTGATACTGGTCGATGAACTACATGTAATTTAGCAAATATTATTATGACTTGAGTAATTGTTTCAAGTGCGCAGAGATTCAATAATCTCTTGTTTCAGTTCCACTATACTTGAATTACAACACATTTTGTAACATTCTAAATGACAGGCATATAATTGCTACCTTTTATCTGACTTGTTATAACCCTTAGTGTCGATTATAGATTCCATTCCCAAAAGTCTAGCTACCTGCACTGCGCCTATTTATCCACTCTCCCCATTCTCGTGCTTTCCATCCGATTTGGTTCTGTTTGGTTCCCAGTTATAGAGTGAAAACCAGCAGTATACCGAGTAAACAGCCCTTATTGCCCCCACTGTCTGCGCCAGTCTGTCCCAGTGATTTCGTCGAGGGAACCCTGTATAATTGTTATTCTACCTTATCCTTTACCATAAAAATTACCCTGAGAATTTGTTTCACCTTGCCTTTTTTTTATCGTATGTCATATTTCCATAACAGAGTTTATGTTTTTTTTTCAAATATAAATTATAAACCATATCAATGTGAAATTGCTACAGTAGTATCGCGATATTCAGTATCATCAATTGTAGTTTTATTTATTTTATATACTTTACAATAAATTTTTTTTTTGTGTGGTGATGTGTAGTGGAGGGTGGGTTCTCTACCTGTTGCTGCATTTGAGCATTGATGGAAATGTAGAAGAGACTGCATGGCACACACCCTTAAAACTGTGGCGAACACGGCGATTGAGGGTAAAGACCTTGTACGTCAGTCATTATCTTCGACAGTTCAGTTAAGTTGCCTATGTGAGTAATTGAATAAGAATTGAAAAATCTGCAGTTTTCACAGAGTATAACCATTTAGCTAGCGCGTATCTACAAAAGATACACAAGAATAGGTACCGTTGAACATAGACCATGCTTCTTGAATATATTATTATTTTGTGTTTTCTTTGGGAATGAATGTTTATAGTTAGGTTTATAAGTTGAGTTCACCTTGTTTTTTTCACAGGCCCTCTAAAAACTGCCTAAATACTTTAGCATCACCCTAAGCCAGCAACCGGTGAGCATAGCTAAGCATGCGATTATGTGCGGTTTTTTATTCTGATAAAAGGATGTTACAAACCACTCTGCAGTAAAATAAGTAGTGCCCTCTATATGAATTAATCTCATACACTATTGCCTCTATAAAGTCACAAAATTTCAAAGTAGAGATTTATTTACCTAAATATTTCAATTTTCCTGACAGATGAAAGCTAACGAGGTGATTAACTATAATAATTCAACTTGTTGCGTGTTCATCTACATCCATCAATCTAATTTACTCACGCCCCCAATCATCCACCCACTATCTTTAAGTGGATCTAGACGGTAAGTATCTCCATGTTTTCATTGACTTTATTAGCTTAAATAACCATATAGGTATTATAATATTCCTAGAGAATATTTAATACAAGATTAAAGAAGGAGCCTATTTACGCCAATATTTAGCACGATCTACTTCTAGTGGAAATATACAAATCATAGGTGAGTTCCTGTGATAAAAGTTTTTTGAAAATATTCAGTTATGAAAGTCAATATTCTTCTATGTTGCTCACCACCGTGCAAGGATTACGGGACACATATACGGCCTCCATCGGTGTGTTTACTTACACTGCTTTGCACTTTGTAGGAACAATAAATCCCTCGTTTTGGATAGTACGTCTCCTTGTCAGGTTGCTTCACTTGAGAAATGTTATTGCTTGAGTAAGACGTAAGTGAGAAAGTTTTGATTTTGTCAGAACGTACAAAGAAATGGAGATTGAAAACAAAACAGATGTCTAAATTGATTTTCTTGTTCAAAAATACTAAGAGCAACACAATTAATTATTTTGTTGTCGAACCTTTTTTATTGCAAAGTTAAGTTATGACTATCATCGCCATTTAATACAAACACAAGTTTGATCATTAAATGTATTATCAAAAGTAGCTTTAAAACGGTTATAAAGCAAAAGATATTAGGCTTACTTACAACTTTAAGCAGGGAGATATTTTATTATCCGAAAATCTGGCCTCCCGAAAAACTTCCCGGATTTTTTCGTAATTAAAATCGCTGCTTTACAAATTACCAAACTTTTAAAATTTGTAGTCGGAACCGTAAAAAAGTTTCCGGAAACCGGATATAACTTTTCCAATCTCCCGTGGATAACTTATAATAACAAAACAATACTTGTACGTGAGTCACCATCTTCGACAGTTAAGTTGCCTATGTGAGTAATTGAATAAGAACTGGAAAAGTCTGCAGTTTTCACAGAGTATAACCATTTAGCTAGTACGTATTTACAAAAGAGAAAACCAGGATAATTTGATAGTTTTCATACCGTTAAAAGCCCCAACTCGTACAGTTTTTTTTTTTGTTGTTACTCGAACGGCAACCGAAAACCATAATTGATAAAATCGTGAAGGTTTATATTTCCCCAGCTTTTAGATTAGGGGCGTGTTTATCTTGAATGTTCAAAAATAGAGATATTCAGTTACGAGCTTTTAGCATCGGATATCAAGCGGGTTTCATAACAAACTTGGGGTAAAAATCTCATTGGGAATTCTCGTTTTAATAATTTTTTACATTGGGTTTTTATGTTGGTGGTTTCAATGTTCTTAACCTACTTATATGCTTTAAAACAAGTAACATATAAATGTTAGCTGTACATAAGTCCGAATTACGTTAAATGGACCCATCTACTTTTTCTGAATTTTATTCATGAAAACTACAATTTGAGTTGTGCACTTCCGGCTTACTTTTCTGCATTTGCCTTGAAGGCATCAAAAAAATAGTGATAAGAATGATTATATTGAATCTTATCCATTTCATCGATGATTCCAAATCTTAAATATAAATATTGGTACTGTTTCAGTAAAAATATAGTACAGACAAATAATTAACTCAACAAGTGTAAAAGGGCCCCATACCCTACGATGAAATACGACGGTTTTCCTCGCCAAGATGAAACACGTCGTTCTAAAACCGAAGTGTGTAATAGAAAAACACGACGGTTTTCTACAGGGCCCCACACACTACGATGAAACACGACGGTTTTCATCGCCACGATGAAACACGTCGTTCCAAAACCGAAGTGTGTGGTAGAAAACCGTCGTGTTTCATCGTCGGTTTAAAATTCAGTCCGAGCTTGATTTTTGGCACGACGGTTCAACATTTCGTACACACGAACGGTTTTCTACCACACACCTCGGTTTTGGAACGACGTGTTTTATCGTGGCGATGAAAACCGTCGTGTTTCATCGTAGTGTGTGGGGCCCTGTAGAAAACCGTCGTGTTTTTCTATTACAGACTTCGGTTTTAGAACGACGGTTTTCATCGCGGCGATGAAAACTGACGAGAAAGCACGTAGTGTATGGGGCCCTTTTTACCATAGAAAAGTGGTGAACATCAGGGAAAGTATACAGTAACTCTGGAAGACAAACAACTACCACTTTTGCCCAGGTTTGCAAGGATCGGTAGTCTTACAATATTTTGATCTACAAGGTAGTACCTAACGAAGCCATAGAATCAAAGTTTTGGAAAACCCCATTACAGAATCACCTTGTAGCATTCGGCCAAGGTAACTCGATAGCCAGTGTGAAATTATCAATTCTTAGAAATGTTATTGGCGCCTTAGACAAATTGGTACTGATTCAGCTAGACATTTTTTTGTCAAAATATAATTTTATTTCACGGTGATGATCAGTATGTAAACCCACGGGTTAATGAGGCTTTTGATAGCTATTATTTGGTACCTAGAAAATAAAAAGATGGAGAAAAAGCGTATACAAACATGCCGGCTAGAAGATATATACAATGATTAATTGTTTTTGCCTTTGAAAGCGAAACTGCATTTTTCAGAACTTTCATCCAATAGAAATGTTCACAAAATTAAAAAAATCCGTTTAACTATCATCAAATTATTAAGCATCGTTTCATAAGTAAATCAACAAAATTTTACGAAAATCAGAAAATTCTTTCTATGAGAAAAACGGAGACGAAATATTGATATTCATTTAAACGCACGAAACGCTGTCTGACGTCACAATGCGTAATGAGTTAGCACGCGCAAGTACAATGACGTTAGTAGCTACTTGGATCAACCTCTTGTGACGTTGCTTTTGCGATTTTTGTTGGCAATAAAGAATATTGATATTAATATTATTGTTATTATTATTATGGTTCGGTTTTAATTTAACGAGAGAGTCTGTTTAACGTTTAACAAGTATTTTGATATTGCTGATATCTCCATGTCGATCTCTGTGTTATAGGGTTTATCGAAATTAAGGTAGAAAAGGTACTATGGCTAAAATGAAGGAAGGTTTTCAAAAGGCCGATTCACATAATCTGCCAACTGTGGACCTTATCTACTATGGTATCAGAATGTTTGGTCAAGTGTCAGCTCCAGTCCATTGGTGTAGAAGTAAAACAGACGTTATTAGATGTAGGTATAGTTGCATTTGAACAATGATATATAGTTATTTACCTGTAACAACATGAAAGTTATACTTTCCCGCACGCAACGGCATTTGCACGAACGACGAGCCAGCGGAATTCGTGCAAGCCGCAAGTGCGGAAAACATACTTTATGCTCGTGTCAGGCCCATTTTTTCTATGAGCGTGTGAAAAACGCGTCTTCAGGCAACGATTTGCGTGCGGAAAGTAGCACATTTTCGCACCTCGTAGAAAAACACATACGTAGATACCACTCTTTTCGACTCGGTTCAACTTTGTTTGAGTCTCCCATCATTACACAAACACAGATAATTGGAGTGAATGAAGCTTCTTGGGATAAAGCAACAGTCAGCAACACAATAAATCCAATGTAAACTTGTAAACAAATCTCGCCAATGCGCCAGCTGATTTTTCGCTCCGCACAGTGACGTCACAAGTGGTACTCTCGCCGCAGGGGGTCGTTTTGCTAGCCTCGCTAATTGCGTTTTTTTGTTTTCGATTTATCAGAAAAAATAAAGGGTTTCTAGATGTTTTAACGCTTAATACGTGTTTTGTGGACCTAAAACCACCACTTTTTATTACAATTGAAAAATAGTGAACATCCCTATTATTTGAAGTTGATTTGGTTCGTTCTATAATATATTTTCACTTATTTCATATTACAATGCTCAAATATTTTTTTTTTATATTTTTTTTTTATGTCGAACATATCGAACTGAAACATAATATACCTAAATAGGTTATAGCAAATCTCATTATATTGTTCCCAAAGGGATTGTTTCCTCTAATGCATTTGATTGAAGAGATTGGGATATAAGGTAATCCCTGCCAAAGCCTTGCAATAAGAGAAGGAATTTTCTCAAAGATGATTTCATCCCATATCTCTCCGATTATCTTACATACATACGTCTATAATGATACAACTACAGTCCCTTGTTGGTTATATTATAAATATCCCAGCCCTGGCTGTTTCTTATTTTTATAGCTTTACAACATTGGTCCCTCATTCTGATTTCATTATTCAATAATTGATCTATGGCAGTTGTATTCGAATCCCATGGCATATACGATAATCCAACTTCAAATTCAAACTTTCGGTTTAGGAAAAAAAAATGGGTCTATATACAGGGTGCTGCAATTTGGAGTGTTTTAACAGGAAAAACATACTTCCAGACCAGATAGAGGAAAATTGACTTAGATGTCATGGGATCGATTTTCGAGAAACGTCGATTGTCAAAAACCGTATTGCGATATCTTCACTGGTACCTTTATTACAGGACGATTTTCGATTTTCCCCTACTATGAAAAATGGCTATAAGTTTTTTGTTTATCAATTTTTTTTATTTCTGTGAAAACATCATCAGATACTTTTTTGAGCACAATCCAGTGGCGTACTCAGTTTTTTTCTATTTCGCTCCCATTTTGAGATATTGACCAAAGTTCGATTTTTTTAAATAGGATACCCTATATATTAATAGTTCATTGGATAGCTCTGCTTTTGCTGATTTCAATGATATAAAGTTC
Source organism: Ceutorhynchus assimilis (assembly GCA_917834065.1). Classification (NCBI taxonomy): domain Eukaryota; kingdom Metazoa; phylum Arthropoda; class Insecta; order Coleoptera; family Curculionidae; genus Ceutorhynchus; species Ceutorhynchus assimilis. Next base: position 106,119,210 of record OU892277.1, read on the forward strand.
GATGGGTTCATCTCTAACAGTTTTCGAGAAAAAACATTATATCTGTTTCAGTCATAAGAATCAATGTGTTAGAAAGAGACCTTCCTCATTTTCCTTACACATATAAAATCCTTTTCTAACACATTGGTCCTTACGACAAAAACAGATATAATTTTTTTTCTCGAAAACTGTTAGAGATAAACCTATCAAACTTTATATCATTGAAATCAGCAAAAACAGAGCTATCCAATGAGCTATTAATATATAGGGTGTTACATTTGAAAATATCGGACTTTGGTCGATATCTCGAAATCGGAGCGATATAGAAAAAAACTGAGTCGGCCACTGGATTGTGCTCAAAAAAGTGTCTCCATAATGCTTTTACAGAAATAAAAAATTGATAAATAAAAAACTTATAGCTATTTTTCATAATAGGGGAAAATAGAAAATCGCCCTGTATCAATGGTACCATTGTAGATATCGTGATACGGTTTTTGATAATCGACGTTTCTCGAAAATCAATCCCATGACGTCTAGGTCAATTTTCCTCTATCTGGTCTGGAAGTATTTTTTTCCTGTTGAAACACTCCAAATTGCAGCACCCTGTACATAATATAGACATTATTGAATATATTTGTATTTTTCAAATTTGATGAGAACGTATCCCAAAATCTGGTTTTTTAATCGTATAATGTAAAAGCGTTCTCTTAGACAACGGCAGCTCTGTATACAATCCAGAATGCCTATAAATAACGTTTTCATAATTTCATTCCGAAATTACTTCCTATAATTTAATATAGAAGCTGGTATAGTTCCTTAGATATAGATGGCCTTATTGTTTTAGTAAATTACTTTCGCCAGTCTTCTCCATTATGCTCCCACCACATTAAAGACTGTTTCGTAATATATAGCCGTCTGGAATCAATTTAGTGTTTCGCCGAGCTTTCATCTTTGTAATGGGTCTTTCAGCTTCCTTATAAACTTTTGTTAGTGCGGAATCGTTCAGGGCTTGCAAAATTGTATATCGATGATTTTAAAAGGTTTGGAACAACATTTATTTTACATGTCAAATTATCTACAGATTTTATAAATTATGTTCTGAAAATAAAAAGTATCGAAAGTAAATACTTATAAACAAATCTAACATCAAACCTTTAGATATTTAAAAATTACATGAAACATGACAATTATTATGCAGGTAGATGAAGATAGCTACAAGTTGTAGTATAACATACCTGGGTTCGTTCGGTAAGATTGAACGATGAGAATTTTAATTACCTTTTAAACAAAAAATCTTCTGAAAAATGAAAGGAAAAACAAATAGGACCTACGTTGTGAAAACTTACTCAATTTTACTTACTGGACATGCGCCCGATATAGCAAATATTTGGGAAATTTAAGGGAAGTTGCGATATGTAAAAGAAATGAAAAATTTGTGAAACGTCTACTTTCTTATTAAAGTAAATCATACCGTTCTCATCCTGGAACTAACGAGGGGAGAGAGCACGGCAGAGAAACCCTCGATCTAACATTCCTCAAAAATCGAAACATACTGTGTCATTTTGATAAAAAATTTTGAGTCAATAATTCAATAATTTACGTCAATAAAAGTTCAAATTAAGTACCATCCTTTGTTTTTGTGCTAAAATTTCAATTACACACACTACATTCAATCAACACTACCTTTATTCAATACTGAAAAGATTTGAAAAAATAATATTTTAAATAGGTGGTTTGCCTCAAAGTATTTCATGAATAAAAAAAATATATATACATAGGATGTCAGAGATGTCCAATCTATGACCACTTCAACGTAAATCAATGCCAAAAATGTGGTCATTTTGGCCACAGCTCCAAAAATGTCGTAACAATGCCAGATGTTCAAAATGTGCATTTACATAACACATGAGATTGTAACAGACAAGAAATTAAATGCATAAATTGCGTAAGTGCTAACAACAAACTCATTCAAAAAAGAGCAATAGCTCATGTTACCAATGATCTGCACAAATGTCAAACCTATAAAACTCTCGTAAAAAGGGTTATTGATAAAACCGATTATCCTATCAAACCCATAATAAAATAGATTTCTAAAGGAATTTATTCATAAAAAATATAGATAATTTAAATGATGAAAAATTCCTATTAAAATTAACTTTTCAGGGATGATAGGGGGCAGGCGGATGATCATAAAACCAAAGATGATATCACACATGCTCCCCTCTGGCGTTTTGCGCTATATAAAAGTTGAAAGTGTGCCATTGGCGATTACTTGATACCTATTGATTTTACAAAAAAATCTTTCAAATAAATGATGTGCAACAATATTTGATCTACAATGCTTTTCTAAAGACTTTTTTGATTAAGGGCCGTTTGTGGTCATAAGGGCCGTTTGAAATTTATAATGAAAATAAAAAATTTCAGCCAACGTGGAAAAAAATTTCTCCTTTATTTACTTTTTCAGACAAGAACAGAACCTAATAACCTAGCTCCAAAGGTAAGTTAAAAAATGGTTGAACCAAAGCTAAAAAGAGCTGATTTAATACGTCACAAAAGGCCAAATGATGTCGTCACTACGGAATGATCAAAAATAACCAAAACCGCATTTACGTGAATGGTAATACCATTTTTAACTCGGTTATTAATATTCCATCGCGTTTAATCGCTATTATTTCTGAAAATTCGGTCATAGACAAACAAAATTCCATTCTTCGTCTTTTTCACTAGTCACTTTTTATCTGTCAAATTCTTGTCAATAATATCGGCAACGTCGCCGAAACTTGTTCCACGGGGAGTCTCGATTGAATCCTTATCGCGCTATTTCTCTCTCTCTCGCAATTCTGACTATTTCTCTCTCTCTTGGCTGATGCCGACTGTACCCGAATGAGCGTTACCTATTCGGGCGCGACGGCTTAATCTTATCCACTACATAGAAAAAAAAGGGCTGAACGCGCCTAAAGCAGTTTCCACTTCAAAAAGTATTGGTCCTGGGCTGGGATCACGACACGTAGAATTCTACTAGAATCCTACTTTCATGACGTCAGGTTGCCTAGCAACCGTCATCATCGCCTATACTACGCGACAAAATAGGTCGCAGGTGACGTCATGAAAGTAGAATTCTACTTGTCGTGATCCCAGCCCCGGTCCTCTCTCGGGGTTCTGGACTTGGCGTGATGCCTGGTTGGCGGTGGTGGATTTAGTGTCATGTTTCAGATAGCTTTCCTAGGCGGGGGAAAGTTCTCTTCGATAGTCGGCGTTCTATGGAAGGCTATGGCTGCTCAGAATTGCCTTCCCAGGCTGAGAAGGGGTCTCTTCGGCAGTAGGCGAACTTGTGTGATGTCCCAGGTTGAGGAATCGGGAGTAGCTTTATGCCAAGTAAGGCTTTCAGTCGCTACTCAGTTCAGGAGAGAGCAGTATACGCCTGTTATGGGTAGTCATCGTTTGGGAGTATTTGGAGGTCTCTCTCGCGTGGTAGAAGGGAGTTCTGTATAGTCTGATTATGGTGTGAGTTTTGGCATTCTCGAAGTATGCGGTGTTCAACTTCTTGATGTGTCCCGGTAACGTCTCTATTTCGAGGTCTCAGTGTAGCGTCACGTTTCACATGTACCAAGGTGCGTCCGCGGTAAAGCGGAGGGACTGGTTTTGGAAATCGGTGATTATCTTGACATAGTGTAGCGTTTGAAGCTACTTTGTATTTAGTTGTAAATTTTATTTAAAAATGTCTTGGAACAGCAGGTTGTACGGGACTGTTCATGACGTAGCTTAACTGTTGAAATCTATTTTTACTAGACAACCTCTTTCAGTTTGTAACCTTGATTTTGCTACTTGCCAAATTTAATACTGTTTCAGCTGATAATTCTTAACTATGTATGTATATTGTTATTTTGTAAGATTATTGAGCGGCATATTTACAATGTTACAGCTTAAAGCTATCTTTGAGGTTTAATAATAAGATGTAAAGAATTTTAAGTTAAGTTAATGTTGTATACAGGCCCTTAGGATTGGTATGTTGTTCAATCCATGCTCCGTAGACCGTAGCTAACTTCTCATCATTATTTTTGAATGTCATGTGATTCCTTCCTGTCGTTTTGCAGGTTACTTTTTTGGAGGCGATGGAACGGTACAGTCGACTGGTCCGTTAAATTATAATTTTGTCCCTCGTGCCTTCAGAAAGTCAAATTTTCTCGAGTTACCTCGATTTCTACCTTTAAATGAGTAAAGTTAGGATGCTCATAGTGGCCTAGTGCTAGTGGGGATGTTTTTTATTGTGTTTTTGAGAAAATTCCATAACCTCATTTGAGACCATCGCCGGCAAGTTTGGTTTTCCAAGTTTATCTAAGGCATCCTGCCTAATTTAGCCTTGTATTATAGCTTATAGTGCATTTGGAAGGCCTGGGAGATGCCCTCTATCAATATGTTCGTGGTTCAACCACTCATTTTGTCTCCAGATCCTTGATTTTCAAGGTAAGCTTGCTTCGGCTATGATATTCCTTTAAATAACCATGCAAGGGTTGTTGTAAAATATAAATGTAATTATTAGGATTTACCGAGGAGCTCCAACTTTAGTGGTGCCAGTCACCGAAAACCACAACACTTTGCCTACGAGAGTATGCAGTTCGCAGCCTCCCGCACCTTATTGCATTTCTTCAAGGGGGCTCTTGTAAGGGTTTTTTAATTGAACTCACCCTAGCTCAATTGCCAGAACATTGATCTAGTATCCTGAAGACATGGATTAAACAAGTTTTTTATACTTATAAGTTTAACTTTATATCTTGAAATCCTTGGATTTAAGTAAGAAACTTCGGTCCTGATCAGGCCAAGGGTTATTTTGTACTGTTACATTGCACAGAGTGCAATGAATTATTAGGGAAAATTTCAGCTTTTAAGGTTTAAGAAATTTAACGAGGGATATTTTTTGCACTCAGGCTTTAAGAAACATCAAAGCTTCAATTTAATAAACAAAAATGAGTGTAGACAAATGTTATAATTATTTTTGGATTACCTCCTTTTCAGATTTCTTTTGTTATGCATTTTTTTGATAAAGTTCATTTGAAGATTTGGAACCTAAAAATTCAAATCTTCTGGCACCCACTATAGACACTCCTTACTCACCCTAATATTGCTCTCTGGCGAACAGCTGCCACTGTAGTACACTTTTTGTTAAAAAAGAGGCTACAATGTGATGCAGTAGACCATGGGGATCCGTAAAAGAGGATAGGCATATGAGCATGAATTTATATAGTACCTACCCACATAACAGTGAAAGAACATTCATATTCTCAGAATATTCCCTCAAAGTACTTTTAGGAATGTTCTTTTAGGAATGTTCCATGAATATTCTAAGATTGTTTCGATTGAAATATTCATTTTTGAACGTTCTATTTATGTACTAGGAATGTTGCTTCTATGCACCTACCTGAAAGATTGTGCTAAGAACCTACTTTATATAACATTCTTTGAATATTCTCATACGAACATTATTATAATGTACCCTAAAAAATGTTCATTAAGCTAATATCTCTATCAAGTATAAAGAATATACCTACCAAGTTGTGCTGAGAAGTTTATGTAGGTAGGTAACCATGATAAGAATATTTTCATATTGTTCACCTAATTATCTAAAGTACCTACTCAAAAATCTTAATTATACAATTAAACAATAATGCCCTATCTAGAACCTACTAAGAATATTATAAGTATATTCTTTTTCTTTTGCTTTGTATGACTTCCAAGAGAGGGAGCGACGCGCTATTAAAGATCTACATCTTGCCTCGCATTTGAATCACCTTGGAACCTGTTTCTCTCAGTTGACGTGCTTTGACGAGAGCATAACAAGCTCGAAACCGGAGCTTTGGTTAAATACTCGTGTTTTCTAGAGAAGTTTTCCAACTCTTTCACTGCCTTTAATATAAAAGGGCTGAAACGAGTATTATTTGGAAGCGCGCGAAAATTAACATTCCAAGAATATCCTTAGAATCTAATAAGAACGCTATGTCTAGGATGCATATTGAGAATGATATATGTAGATATATTCTAGGAATATTTCAAGCATATTGGTATAATATTCTTTTGAGAACATAACTATAATGTCATAGAAACATTCTTTGAATGTGAGAATATAGGTACGTTTCGAGCATATTTTTAGAATCAAACAGGAATATTCTTTTCAGGACGTACTGAGAATCTCATAGGTATATTCTAGGAATATCCTAATGGATTTCCCAGGAAGTTCTTGGGTATTGCAAACAGTATTTCTACAATCTTTTCTCAGAACATTCTCAGGACATTCGCAATGGTTTTCGCGAACATTCTAGGCACATTCCTCCTAAAAAAAGAACATTCCTAATACATTCTAAGGATGCAATTTTGTTATGTGGGTATGTGCGAATTTAAAACTAGAAAATTCACATGTTGCTGATAGAATGGTAATCGATGAAAGATTTCGAAATGAAATTGAAAGATATCGAAACTGAAAAGGATATTTTTTCACCTTACCTTGCTCTACTTCCAAACTCCACTCAGCTGGCCAGCTCATTCAGTAAGTTCAGGTATCATGCGTAGAAGTGCCACGAAACCGTCTTGATTTAACTGGTCGCGGCAAACGAAAAACGGCTGGTCTATTTTCTCGAACCACACGAAGCGGGCGAGGTGTTTTTGACAACTGGTACTGCTTGTCGGCAGGTGTAAGGACTTTGCCGGTACCCTTTTCAGTGTTTAACGCGCGCATTTTTAAAAGCCAAATTTAACAAAGCCGTATCATTCTTAGGCATATAGAGCACGCGCAATTCAATTAGAATAAGAGAAAACAAAAAATAAAGAAAAGTGAATCAATTTCCATTCCCAAATAGAATTTATTATCCTAAATACCCAATTCAACCTACAACTATATACAGGGCACGTAGACGAAACTGAACATATTAGCAGTTTGTTCTTGACGGTCAGCATGCTCTTCCCGGAGATAAACAGAAAAGTTCTGGGAAGCGTTTTTTCCTATTTGGCTCTGGGGATGAACAGGTGTTGTCTCCAGGTGAGGAGTTGGTCAAAATGGAGGCCAGAGTTATGTTACTTGGATAATCTCACGTGCCCGTGAGGTGTATGGCTGGTTCGATACGTATAGAAGTGATGAGAGTACTAGTTTTGTCGGGATTGTTGTTTCAAATAAAATTAATTCAATTTAGGAAGAGTGGTCTAACGTAACTGCGAACCCGCTATGTAACAATATTTTATTGAAAATTCTGTTTATTAAAGTTCCGTGTATTCATGGGGCCTGCTTGTGGGTTTTTGTTGTTACACACAGCTTAAATTATAGGTAATAATGTTGCTCCTTTTCATTTAATGACCTTATGGAAACAATGTTTCCAAAAAATGTAAAATTAAAATTAGTTCAATATTGAAGTTCCAGCAAATATCTGTGCCTACTGCTGGCATAGGGCAGAATGTATTTATGTATTCAGACTTCGAATGTCCGGTATATTAATCCAAGAGCACGTAATTAATAATTCAAATTTGAAATCACATTTAGTCTGCATCGAGAATTTAATATGTGTTCACGTAAGTGGGCGATTAAAAATTAATTAGCTAATTTAAATGTTACTCGGGAAATATACATATTTGACTATGTGAAATTATTATAAGGGAAAATAATATAAAATCCATATCAATTGTTTGTACATTTTAGCTAGGTAATTAGTTTTGATTACAGTTTCAATATTCTAGTTTTTAATTTAAATGTACCTATATAATATGTCTCTAAAAACATCACTACTTCATTACCCCTCATGAAACGTTAATCAATTTTTGATAATTTTAATCAAATGCCTCCAGGTCTGAATTTCGGTAAGCGAGCCCATAAGTTGAGCCGAGGTCGCTTGTAGGACCTTGCCGGAGGCGGTTTGCGGATGTGTATCTGATTTTGTCCGTATCCGAACTGAAAGCGGTTGGTTATTGTAGTTGAACGTAACGACCGATATTATGCTCTGATTGAGACAGACACACAATAACAATCCACTATGGGTTTGCTTAATCAACCAGACTAGACACGACGGACGGATTCTTATTATTGATTTTGTTGTGCTCCTTGAGAGCAGACGGAACCAATTATAAAACTAACATAGTCGAACATATGGCTTTTATAAAAACGCATAAAATTTATTCAAATGCGCATTTCGTAATCGCCCGATAACGAGAGAACCAATGCGTCTTCGTTAAATTACCCTATCTTGCAGGAGAAATGTAAAATATGCATGCGGGATTAGTATAAAGTAGTGCTGACCAGGGCCATAAACCGAGAATTATCTCGACGTTATTTTATCTAAATTCTCTTCTGTATGTAGAACCGGTAAAGCCCTTGGCCGAATAGTTACGACTCGAATCGTCTTTGCGGAGGATATCGACGGATTTATACGCCATTATTCTCCTACGAGTGCAAGGGGAACTGCAATAATTGTGAAAAGCATCTGTGTACGTGTAGAAACAAATTGCTGAGAATCTTTTTTTTTTATGGCTGACAAAAGTTTACAGCAGCAGTGGGAAGGTACCTACTTCTTATAAAAATCACTAGTAAAAAAGTAAAGAAATTAAAGAGATAATATATGCGTTTTAAAGTTGGCACTAATTTTATTTCAGAAATTCTGAAATATGGTATTTTATAATATTTTGTCATAACTTTGAATTGCATACTTCTTTCAATAAGCCAACGTGTCGTTAAAAAAGGGCCATTAAAGACTTAATTTGGCAAACATGGAGTTTGGTTGGAAATGGAAACTAACCCTTTCCTCGAGTCAAATCTCAATTGTCGGGAGCCCACCGGAAGCAACGGTCTATCGTTCTCATCCAACAAGTGAAAATGAAAATGTTGTCACTTTGAAGGCTACGGCTACGGCGCAGTATACGACAATTTCACGCCGGGGATGAAAAAATTAAAATAAAAATATTATCAACCACCGACAAGTCACATAATTTATGTCTCTAACAGTGGGTGATGCGCTACGGATAGGTTCCACAGATTACTCATGGGGCCCAATCAAGGCTCTTCGCAAACTAACAAAGTCCAGAGGAAGCTTTAAAAATTGCGCATTTTATACGGGCTTCTTAAAAACTCTTCTCCTATATCTTTCAAATTTTTGGTGAAAAGCACTTATCTAGAAACCGTCGTTATTGAATTCTTGACCTTCCTCACTTTATTAAAGAATAAGAAACCATATTTTTCTGATGTTTAATGAAACCGTGCCCCAGCCGATTTCCTAATGAAGAATGGAGAAGGGGCAAAAAGATTTATTGCCCCTTTGATTTTCTTACAACAATAATAAGTAAAACAATGCTTTTGTTTGAGGGCTTTCCACAGAACAAAGACTTCTCCCGACTCATTGTTCCAAATATTTTCTGCGCGAGGCAATTGACATCGGCGACATCAGGGGAAATGTGGGAATATTATTATCATTTTCTTGTGCCGAAGTCTATTAAGAAGATTTTAATTATAGACAGTTCGTTTTTGTTTCAAGAGGACGCTCTCATAAAATACGTTTTAAATAATATTCAAGTGGCATAGCATAATTTTTTTCTTTGTTGCACGATTTGTATCAAAGCATGTTTCATCCTCTAGACTATTTCATTTAAAAGATTTCATCGGATGTAGAGTTTAAACAATGTATCCGGAAAGAGGATCACGTCCATGTTAAGCATTAGATTATAGGTTTGACATTCTCATTCAACGGCGAAAGCGTATTTTTAAATGCGCATAAAAGTCGATTTCTGCATGTGGAAAATCCAATACGTGTTTCAGCGACCATCTGCCGGCGCCAGAATCGAAATGGATATCCACGTTTCTGTTCCCGGAGAGCATATAAATGTTCCATAGTTATATGATTTAGCATCGGGATTCCTATTCGTAAAACATCTAAATCTCGAATTTCTTCCTTTAAGAACGCCCGATATTCTATAAAGGACGGGGACATAGTCGTAAAATAAATGACGCCATCTCTCGAATACTCTTAAAATCCTTTTCGTGTTTGGGATTTCAATACCTACCTACATGGCAATTGTAGTAGGAACGTTTCATTTTTACTGGGAAAGCTGTAGTAGAAGAGCAGCAACTGATAACGGAAAATATTATTTTTATGATAAGAATATTTTTCACATTTAAAAACATTTAGAATTTGAAAGTCATTGTGAAAAAAATAAATAATTTAAACAGATTTAAAGTTATACAATTAGCTACCTTTCACATTTCCGTCTCCTCAAATCATATTATCGGTAGGTACCGCAAAGATTCAGTTTCAGGATTGGCTATCTTTCAACATCACCATTTAAACTATTTTCCTCACAGACCAGTGCCCTCCTAAGATTGCACAAACACTAAGAACCACCCCTCAGCTAAAAAATGCTGAGCATAGCTAGGCATGATTATGGACGGTCCTTTATTCTGACAAAACGTCGATACAAGGCCTTGTCATTATTTGATTTTAGAGATTTATTATTATTAAATTTATTATTATTATTATTAAATATTTAAATTAATTAAATATTTTTAAATTATTGCAATCAATAAATCTATAACGTTTCACTTTGATATTAACAAAATATTCTTGTTTCATATTTTTTTCAAAGGTTAATATACTGCCCAATACAGAATTAAGTGAATTAATCGAAAAGCTCTGGATCCGGTGTTTTGTAATAATACCGCCGGATTAGTCCAGTAAATTAATTGTCAGATTTGCCGGGTGGATTTGGCGGATAGGGATAAAACTCGGTTTGCGCTATAACAATCGCAGGAACAATTTCAATTTCAATGTTAGAGCTCATTTTGGCAAAGTCCTGCCTATAAGGATTAGGGCTTGTTCCAAATTTTATTGACCCACACATTGTTTATATAAAATCATTGTCTATACTAACGAGACAATAACTTCAGGGATATTATGGTATCTACTTGGAGCAATAAACAGGAGAAAAATGGTCACGGCCTTGTGGTGCGTGACAGATATCTTGGTTTCTTTTATTCCAAAATCAAAGTCCAATATATCCGTAATCCATTATTGTTAAATCCAGAATAAACGCGATAATCTCTTTTCCTGAAAAAGGCAGTAAATTCTAGATTTCAGATTTGATTCTGTGCATACTGGTGAAAGCGCCACACTGTCCTCCTCTTAAGGTTGATCACCCCGATGAACTTCGCGCTCACTATATTTCGTCAATCTGTCTCGATGTACAACTTTCATCTTACTCCTGGTGTTGCGCTGAATTCGATAAACCAAATCATTGATCCTCTTGATTATCCTGTAGGGTCCTTCCCATGCTGAAGACAATTCCGGCAATAGTCCTTTCTTTCCTGCTGGATTATACAGCCACACTAAATCACCTTCTTGAAACCCGAGCTAAATAATGTATCCCCAAAAGTCGTGCCCTTAATCTCGAATTTCTTTTGGTTCCTCTTCAGGTATTCTAAATATCAGATCGTTAGGTAACCTGAGCTTGAACTCTGTAACGGATAGAGATCGTTATCCCTATCGCTGTGGCAATTGCTGTCTTCTTCTCTCTTGTCGAAATCAATAGAGGGGAGACGTCAATAGAGATAGAGAAAATATCTCTATTCGTTACAGAGTCCCAGTTTTAAGTTCCCTTCCAAAAACGATTCTAGCCGGACTTTCACCTGTTGACTCGTAAACAGCTGCTCTGTAGACTTTAAGCCATTGAAAATAGAGGCAAATGTTTGTCCCAATCTCGCTGGTTCTTTGCGAACACTTTTGTCAGGTGTTCCTCTATGGTCTTATTGAATCATTCTACCATGCCATCAGACTGTAGATGTAAACGTGTTGTCATTGTCTTATGAATGCCAATGAGCTCACAAATTTTCTTAAAGATGGTAGATTCGAAGTTTCGTCCCTGATCTGAATGCAACTCTAGTGGCATACCATGACGACTAAAAACTTCGTTCACTAGCACCTGAGCAATGGTCATGGCTTAATGGCTTCTTGATTGCGAATATCGAAAAATTCTGGCCATTTACTGAAGTAATTAATCCATGATTCCATGATAACCAAGATGTATTTGTTACTACGCTCTGACTCAGGGAACGGTCCGGCAACATCTATCGATATTCTTTCAAATGGAAGACCGACGTTGTACTGTTTTATGAGCCCCCGAGATCTTAGTTTAGGGCCTTCACTGGAAGCACAGATATCGCATTTTCGCCACCAGTTTTTAACGTCTTCATAATAGTAAACCCAGTAAAAACGTTCCCGAATTTTGTAAAAAGTCTCTCCAAAATGTGCCCCTGAAGTTCCGTCATGTATTTCTTTTAATATATTTACTACTCGATCTTTGGGAATAACCAGTTGGCTCTTAGTAGTTTTCCCATCGGCACTATCCCAAACTCTTTTCAGTAAACCATTTTCTACAGCCAGAGAGTTCCACTGAGCCCACAGCACCTTGTAAATCGAACGCTTGTTCGACACTTCCCTCCATTCCGGCCTACATTCATCATTTTCTTTAAGATGTAGAATTTGTCCGATGTCCTGGTCGGCCTCTTGATCTGCTGACTGCTCATTTGTTTGGTAGTCCACCGATCATCAACGATAAGACCCTTTCTTCTCACAGCTGAACCAGTGTTTTTCTCATGCATATTGATTCTTTGACAATGCTTGCAGTCTTCTTTGCATGGCCATCAACACAGAGCGTCAGCATTTTCATACAGGCTTCCAGGTCGATGTTTAGGGCTGCCGTCTCTAGATCTCCAAAAGCGTTGGGGACGTTCCCTATATGAAGAGGACATCCTTAGTCTACAATCCCATTGCATAAGTCTAAGCCTATGGTACCGGTAAAGTCTAAGCCTATGGTACCGGTAACATTTTACTAGGTTTCTCGGTGTTGGTGTTTCTCAATAGTCGTTTCCCGTTTTTCTACCTTCTAGTAATAGTTTCTCCATTTTCTCCATGAAATTACTCATAACATTCTCGAAGCTACAATCCTCTTTTGACGATTGCTTATCATTTGGCTCTTCAATGGACACTGCTCGTATTCTGGGTTATGAGGCACCAAAGATTGCTTCCAGTTCCAATGCTCGGCAAGGGCTTCGCTACTTTTTCTGAACTTAGACATTCTCAGGTTTTCCTGGATTTTGGAATCTCTAAGTCTATCAATAAACGCAGATACTGCCATCCATTCCTGCATGTCTTCCCCAACTGGAGGAAACGCCAAACTCACTAGCTTTTTAACTTTCAATTCGAATTCTTGTACTTGTAAACTCTCGCCGGGTTCTTGAATTCTTGATTTAACTTTAGTTCTAAATACTTCTTGTCTGTAATGGTATCCGAAGCGCAATTCTAGTGTCTGACTTAGATGCTAATAATTCTGTTGGTAGATTGAAGGAATGAATTGAAGAAGGTCTAAGGCAGGTCCTCGTAGAGCCACTATCAGTTCTGTAGCTTTTTCTTGATCGTTCCATCCATTGGTATTTGCAGCAGTTGCAAATTGTCGAATATACATGGTCCAGGGCGTAGAATCGTCAAAAGTTGGTGGTTTTATCTTCATACTAGAGAATGCTCCAACACTATCTGGATTGATGAACTGTCTTTCTAATCTATTCACCTCATCTTCAAGTGCTTGAACTTGGTTTCAACTTCTTGTCTTAATTGCTGACGATGTTCAGCATTAACTTTTTGAACATTGTCTTTAACTTCTTGAACATGTTATTTAGCTTTGGCTTTAACTCTCTTAACATTTTGTTCCAGGTTAGCGACAGATCATTGTATGGCTTAAAATATTTCCTGCAGTTGTCCAATGTCTTCTTGCCATTCTTGTTCTCGTCTAGCTTCTTCCTCTTGTTTTTCTTTGTGTCGCCTGGCCTCTTCTTGATGTCGTCTAGCTTTTTCTTCTTGTTTTTCTTTTTGTCGCCTAGCCTCTTCGTCTCATTTTTCTTGTTGCCGTTTGGTCACTTGAAGTTCCAACATATTGCGCAGAAGCTCTTCAACTTTTTGTTCTTCCATTTTTGCTTGTTGTCTCGTCATAGGCATATACAGAATGTTCTAGAATTTCCCTCACACTCTCTTCAAATGCCTTTTCTGGTCTTTAATTGAAGTTCCAAACACATCGGTGAAGTCACAAATTGGATAACTTGCTCTTTTCTTGAATAGAATTTTCTAGAATTTTCTTGAAATGTCTTTCTCAAATATCGATTGGTATAGCAAATACGTCGGTGAAGTCACAAATTCAATATCTCCCTTATTGGTTTCCAAATAAAATGTTCTAGAATTCACCCGAAATTCCTCGATTTTTTTTTTTTCTGAATGACGATTGATGTATCAAATACGTCGGCAAAGTCAGAAATTCGCCCTTGGTTTCAAAATAGAATTTTCTAGAACTTACTTGAAAATTCACATCACAGCCAAAATCGGGTATACAGTTACTTCGTTTATCCAAAATCAAAGTCCAATTAACACAACAATAATTTATCCCACGTTACTACACACTCTGACACTAATTACTTCACTAATTAACTCAAACAACTTAACTCTTTACAACTCTCACCCTAATCACTATCTAAAACGTATCACAGCCACTCCTTAACTTAAAAACTACTAACTAATACCGGCCTTGATATATCCGTAATCCATTCTTGTAAAATGCAGAATAAACGCGATAATATCTGCTCCTGAAAAGGCAGTAAATTTCAGATTTCAGATTTGATTCTGTGCATGCTGGCGAAAGCGCCACAATATGATTATGAAATTGAACATTACATTTTTTTTGTTTGGACGAGCTTCTTATTTTTGATAAGTAGAAACCAACATAAAGTCGAGGACATTCCAGTCCCTGCTTGGTAATCAACAAGTATGCTGTACCTAGATACAACACTCCTTAGTCAGTTCTTAATAGATCCATCAGAAAGACTTCTGCTGAAGCTCCCTTCTCCCTTTCCAAGTCATAATGAAATTTGTTGACCAGACAGGAACAATTAGGGTACTCTAAGTGCCGGTACTTTTGCTCTCATTTAACAGCCGTTAAAAATAATCAGGGGTTAGAATGTGCTATAACCACATCATACTTATAGACCTTGGCCCATGCAAAACTTTGACAACGTATCAAATTCGTTAATCGAGAGCAAAAGTATCGGCCCTAAGCCTACCGTAGCTGGCTTGCTAACATCTAATACAAATCATTATTACTTTTCATGGCAATTGAAGAGAGTCGGCAGAATACGAAATTCCGAGCTAATGATTTCGGATCTATCAGAATTTTTGATACAATTAACACCACGCCAAACAGTCCATACACACCAAGGCAGTGATAAGGAAGTCAACCCATCCTAGTGTGAGAATTAAACAATAAACTTCGTAAATTACACACCATAAATACATATCAATATTACAGGAAAATTATAACCATGGTGAACTATTTACCAAACAGAAGTAGAAATAAATAAATAGTTCTGCATCCGACGACGTCAGAGGGACGCCAATGCGCATGTGCAACCAGGCGACAAGACGCTCTGTCACCTGTCAATCCGTCAATCTGACATCTGTCGCCCCCATAACGTAATATTCACACAATGCACGCGCGCCATCTATTAGGCATGCATTATCCGAATCACAAAAGTCATTCAAATGATGTGTACCAGATGGCGCGTATGCATGTTGTGCGAATGACAGGTGACAATGTCAAATTTAGGGATTGACAGATGACAGATCCGCGCGACGTCTATCTCTGGCCAGGCTGCATACGTGCAATGGCGTCTCTTCGGCGTCGGAGGATGCAGAATGGACTATCTATCTCTATTTTACTACACTTAAATAAAATTTGGATGAAATGTATTTGTTACCAGTTCGCGATTATTTGAAAATAAATTTTGCTGTTTGAGTGGGGTTTCTGCTTCAATAAAGTACATAATACTCAAGCAGGCCATGACTAGACATTTTAGTTATAAATTAATTCCATTTCACGGGTCATTATTGTCTAATAATTGCATTTTTGATGAATTACTTTTAAATAAGTTGTAGCTGTCCGCCGAAGTACTCTATCAATTAGATAGATGGCAAATGGCAAGCGGTTTTATTGATGGTGTTTATTTTCTTGGATAGCTACAAATAAAACTGTAAAGAGGGTCTATTTGCAAATGAGAGGAACACTGCAGTAAGGCTTCATTGATATACCTTCTTTTATTATATAAAAATAAACAGAGCCAAAGAAAATACTTAAACTTAAATCCCAAATTCTACAATCGTTACAGCCACTTCTTTTTACTTGCTAACTGCAGAGTGAAATTAAATCTATTATCTATTTTCAATATCAAACAACCTACAAGATTTTCCTTAAATTTGACGGAGCCGAATATCTCCTAAATCCTCCTGATACTCATGAAAATTTCGTAAGTATAAATAAATATTTAATAGGGCCCTGCTTCTATAGTACCTACACAAAATCTTCAACCAAAAATCAATTTATTCGTAAGAACAATTCATATATTTCATGATCATTACATATTTCAATTAAAGCTTTCAATACCTCTAATTAAAAACAGATTTCGTTTGTTGCCAAACTTATACAAATCTTCAATCTAGTCACTTAACTAAACAGAACCATATTATTGAATGGGCATTTAACATTTCAAATAAAAATTTTGGATCAATTTTCCTTGCTATTCCATCCACAGACGCGTTTCGACCTATCAAGTCTCATCAGTGTGGCTAGGAAAGCAAAGAAAACCAATCCCAGTTTAGTACCTGTAGGCAAAGTAGAAGTAGTACGACGAGCGAAATTTGATCGTGGTGCCATCTAAGACTAGGATTCAACACCAAACAGCACTTTTGCTGTTTAAGTACAGACTATCTAAACCAAAATCAGTTAGTTGGGAAAACCCAAGTAAGAAAAACAAGTTTTCTCCTATTATCCGCTGATGTGAAAATTTTGATTAAATCTTTGCAATACTTCTAATGATTAAAACCTTCACTCAAAAATCATAAAACTGGACAGAACAATATTATTTAATACGTTGACGGAGACAACTGCCATAGCAGTAAATTTCAATTGATCTACTGGGGCACTACTGCCATAGCAGTAGTAATAGGTCGCCTCTAAATGGACACATCTGCTATAGCAGTAGGATTTTTCATTACCGTACATGCTAGTTTACACCTTACTATCCCACGGCATATACGTGGAATTTTGGGCACTGTCACCTTAGACCAAAAAAAAGCGGGGCATTCATCATAATGTTGTCATGTAAGTGCGGGACCAGATGGCGTCATTACTGCTATAGCAGTAATGTGTGTATTTCATTTGCACGTGTCAGTTGTTTTGTGTTCCCAGGTAGGAAAAAAGAGTAGAATTATTTTTGAAGCTTTCTAATAGTATTTTCTGAGCAGTATCTTACCCTATATAGTTAGGAATGGATTCAAAGGAGGAAAAGAAACTCCTACAATATTATGATGAATTTCCCAGTGACTATAGTTAGGAAAGTAGTTCCAAAAAATGATAATAATGTTTAGTAAGATAATTTGGAGCTTCATTTGTTCTAAGTACTTTATTCACTTCGTCATTATATGCAAATAAAAAAGTTTTCAGTTTTTGTTTTGTCTGTTTACTGCTATAGCAGTACTGCTACTGCTACTACCACTGCGTTTAAAAAATCTATGCGAGCGGACAGAACTTCTATAGTAGTAGTGCATTTTCTTTACATGAATCTCTTTACAATCATGCATAAATTCTCCTGTTAAAATTTCATAAAAATCTATCGAACTGTTTAGAAGTTACAGTTGTGAGTTTCTGAGGTCCCCACGAATTTTCCACTGTCCGTCAACGTGTTAATTATCATTAGACTTTAAATCTTATCATTAGATATAGCCCAAAATATTCAACAAATAATTGGCAATGGTGCATTATATTTTCCTAATTATACTCTTAGCAAAAATATTCAAAAGTCATTTTACTCAAAAGTCAATCAAATATTCGATAATGTTCCATATTCACTTTACAACATAGTCATTGTCATTGCAATAAATTGGTTATACAGGGTGTACCATTTAAAACGAAACAGGCTAAATATCTGATGCCACGTTTATTTTTTTTTAAATCACTAGTACACGTAATTTTATTCTCCTGCAACCATTTTTAGCACTTCAACTTTAACCCTCTAGGCGGGGTGGGACCAACCCTTACTATTTCAAATGGAACAAGGGGTCGAGTGATAACTCTTTTAAAAGAGCATTTCATCCTCTTTCATTTGATGTCATATGAAAGAAAATTGAACGCACTTTTAAAAAAGGTATCACTCGACCCCCTGTTCCATTTGGAAGGGTAAGGGTTGGTTCCACCCCCCCCCCCCCCCTAGAGTTCAGTTAGTGCTGAAAATGTTTCAAACACTCACACAATCAAAGTACGTGTACGGGCGATTTTTTAAAAAATAAAAGTGACATCAGATATTGAGCCTGTTTCGTATTAAATGGTACCCTGTATAGAGTCTCAATTTATCTACGTGTACTTACAATTTTTCAATTTCACTGAATTATTCTAATAAAATAAATCTTCGGTACTTATAGCACGCAAATAATATAGTTTAACTGTTTTAAATTTTCTTTCTTTCACGGCTTCTTCACTTTTCAAATTTTTCACGTTCAAGATTTTTGAGCGCGAATTTATTTTGATGTCCGAGGCGTTGAAAAACAAAACAACTCTTCACGAATTTTATCTGATGACCGTTCACTTTTCTACTTCCGAATCTAGATCTGGACTGATGATTGCCTCTTGTTCTCTCTACCTGATTGTTGAAATAGTTTTTGCTCCCACCATGAACTCGCGTTATTTTGATACGTCGACCTAAAATCCTCTCCCGCTATTTCTAAGAAATATAATTATTTTTAAACCGAAGATGTCGCAATATTTGGACCTGTCTATTTCATAACTTTAGGCTTGCTTTTAATATTTTTACGTTGCCTAATTTATGGGCTCATTTTCAGATTCCCCCCGATTTCCTAAGACTGGCAATTCTTTAACTATTTATTTGAGAAAATTCCAAAGTTTTAAATACTTTTTTTCAATTATATTCAATTTATTGCTACTAAATTAGAACTTCTCTTCAAATATTGGATATTTACCTAATTAAAATTAGATTATTCGTTTCAATTTAAATTTTTCCAGTTATTATTTAGGAACTTAAAACTTTTTCTGTTTATATAATCACTTCAAAGTACAGTCAGCAACTAAAGTAATGTCCCAAATTAAAAAATCAGTTTATAAAAAATAAACTTTTTAAAATATTTGTGTAATTTTTTGTTTAACATTAGCTCTATATGGTTGGTCATCAGTTGTAATAAAAAAAAACTATTGTAGAAAAAGATTCTGTCTTAGAGGCCCCTGAATTTTTAATGTGGAACATTACTTTAGTTGCTGACTGTACATAACCGGTATCAGAATTATACGTTATCAAACTCAGATACCACACAAGCCCAAATAAATTGAGGGACTGGGAGTACTAGACAAATTTCGAGCTCCTTTATACCAGAAATTCATCACATTAGAGCATTTCTTTCAATACACCAACAAAGAAAACCTGGCTAAACATTTTCCGGTGGGCCACAATAATTTGATTGTCACATAAAATAAATTTCGCAAATCCGTAACCGTTAAAAAATCCATTATTTATTTCACAGTCACGGCGGCGCAGGGATGAAACATTTACGAAATTCTCTTCTTGAATTTTTCACTTAATAAAAATAATGTCTCGGGAATTCCTTGGAGGGATTTACATAGCATGACGCTGTCATGCTGTACTGGATGAAGGCGCGGTAGAAAATGAAAACACTCCACCGATTACTGTTTCCTGCACGAGCTGTCGTAGGAAATGGAATTGTCACATCGGTGACGGTCCGTTAGGAAAAATGCATTTTGGATTCTTCTTGCCCGGTTTAATATTGAAATAGAAAATTTGTTTTATGTAGGTATTTGCTTGAGGCTCTACATACATACACAAAATATAGAATATAGTCACAGCACTATAAATCATGCACAAAATGATATACGTTTTCATCTAGGATTTGCCTTATTGTTATAACTTCTTGTTTCAAATCCAGTTTCATCAAATTTTATGTATGTTGCCGCTGCGCCAATATCAAATTTATATAGGTCGAACTCACTCTATAAATCCTAATAATCGTTAGACTGGTCCATATATTAGCTAATTTAATTTCTATGTTTCCGAATATTCGATAACCAACGGGCATGAGAACTGATTAAATTCTGTGTCAATTTGTTCAAAGCCAATTTTGCAGTTCATAGATTTTCGGGAATTTTCATGACACACATTCGAGCTTTTAGACATCTAATAGTACATTTGCAATTTTAAAATAATATTTAAAACAAAAATTTCGCATTTCAAAATGTTCTCTTTTTTTCCTCGAAGTCTTACGGCTTTGCAACTACAGAGTGTATTTGAATTTCAGATTTCTTAAAATTTAAATTGGGATCGAATATAATGCCTAAACCTCATTTTCTCTGGGAAGCGATGCCACAATACACTCATTATATTAACGAGTACCTAGTTTCCACTACGTTTTCCACTAATAATAACTGGGGATATTGTGTGGTGCATAAAGGAAATTTTCGTTGTGCACTATCAAATTGTATTGTGGCGGAGAGTTTACCTTAGAATTTCTTGTCGGTTATTGACGAGAATTCAATATCTAATAATACTGTAATTATGAGTGTTTCGGAATGACAAAATCAAAATTTCCGTTTGCTCAATATAATTATCTCAAATGCCTATAGTGTAGTTTCAGGGCAGCTACAGCTGCCAATCAAACGAAAATTGGGCTAATCACATGGTTTTGTTAATTACCAATAAATACCCACGTACAATGAAGCATAGTTGCTAATTGAATTAACTTTAGTTCCAACCTTTTAATTTAATTGGGCGAATTAGCAAAATTGCAAAATAAAATTTGTTGAATATATTGTTGCACTTCGAAAATTGACAAATACCTTTTCACTTTTCATTACTTATACGTATAGAATCGATTTTATCGAATAATGATTCGAATGCTGCTATTTGTCCAATACATGAACACACAAAATAAATGAGATTTTTTGAAGTGAAACTTCTTAAGGCGGTCGGCGGTCTGATATTTGGACGAGAATGGAGAGTGGTGTAGCAATTAAGCTACTTTGTCATTTTCAATAACTTTCGCCCAGCTCTATATCCTGTCGAATAATGCCAATCCTTCCGGTTGCTGAAGCCACCTTTTCGGCTAGCTTCATCCTGCAAGTGCGTCGAGGTCATTGATGACAATTATTTGAATTGCGTTCGACCTTGCTTGAGAACGGGCAATTTTTCCTTAACAGCTTGGTTAAGTAAGTCGACATCAGTGACATCAGCGAGCCCTTTTGATTTTTGGCGAACGTGCTAAGTTTTTTTAAAAGTTTATTGAAGGGGTGAATCCTTCAAATTTCTTTCTCTGTGGTTCGGAGTGCCATTTATGGCTAATTAAATAAATAGTTTATTCGTCTACTCGGCTACTTTTTTGTGATCTTATTGGAACATACCACGTATGTGACAAATCCTTCTCTATCTTGAACATCCCTTAAGTTTATAATTATTTCTCCAGCCTTTCTTTATCTGCAACCACCTCTGTTGATACCAGTACCTGTATTGTGTACCAAATCATGGTATACGAGTAGCCGCTTGTTCAGGGTGAGTCATGTACTTTTGTGTCTTATTATAAACTTAAAAGACAAGTTTTTTGTCTATTTCACCTTTCTTTAAATAAAAAGAGACCATCAGTAATTTAGTTCTCTGATAGGGTCCTACTTCCAGACTTAGTATTGGTCCAATTCACTAAAGAGCAGTGGCGTAGCCAGTAGGGGGCAGGGGGGGCGACGGCCCCCCATGTATGGCGCCCCTACCGCTCTTAAGAAATCATGACCTCTTCACCCTTTATTCTTCTTCATTGTCGGCAAATGTTCAGTTCAATCAAACTAAGGTAATAATTTCTGTTTTTATGTGGATAAAATAAAAATACCGTAGTTAGGTATACCGCCGATTTTTTCTGCCACTTCACTGATAATTTCTGAAAAACAGAATTGAAAAACAATTAATATGAATTTCAATTTCTTTATATCCATACAAAAAAACTGATGTCCCATATTTGGGTGATAGGACAGTGAACGTGTTAAACTAGGGGTTTTGGGTTAATGGGTTGGCTGGGGCTGTCATTATTTCGGATTCCCTCGCATTTTTTCTAATTTTCAAGACGTCCGGAGACGTCTAAATTTTGTTGGGCGTGGCACCCGAGAAAAATTTTTCGGGGCTTTACTTCTCCGTTATTTTCCCCCAATGAGAAAATATTACAAGAGTTTCGCAAATTATCGTATTAATTTGTTACCCCCCCCCCCCCCCCCCCAAAAAAAAAAAAGAAAACATTATCGATCCCTTGCAAAAATCAAACACCTTATAGACCCTGAGATAGGGCCTGTTTAGTGGAGTCATTTTTTTTTGTCTGGCATTTTGACGGATGAATGTGGTTAGTTGGCTGATGAGAATATAAGTGGTTTTAATGCCAGCCTCCTGTTCGAAATGTCCACAGAATGTTTTGCCGGAAAACTCGATTTCGAACTGTGATTACCGTCTGGCGATTTTTTAGCGTTATTTTCACAACAAAACCTTCCATTCTCTCGATTACCAGACAAAAAGTAAACGCGGAAGGTTCTTTTCTTTTCTCTTGGAAGTTGACACCCATCCCCACTTTTTCAGCTATTCAAAAGCATCTGGTATTTTCTATGGGTAAATTATTCTTCAATGTGAATCTTTTATTTAGAAGCCAAAAAATATGAGATCAATAAAAAAAAAATCTTCATGTAAATCAATTTTTTTCTTCTGCAAATTTTCGAACGGGAGGCAGGCATTAAAATCACCCATATTCTCATCAGCTTAGTAGCCACATTCAGCCCTCAAAATGCCAGACAAAAAAAAATGACTCCACTAAACAGCCCCTATCTCACAGTCTATTATTTATCTAATTAAAATGTCTCGAATATAAATTTAATTTATATTTTTTTTATTTGTATCTATTTTTGAAAATTATGCGCCCCCTTATATGTTTGCCCCACCCGCCCCGCAGGGCTAGCTACGCCACTGCTAAAGAGGCATGCCTCTAAACTTCATGTGCCCCTACTTCTGAGGTCACTTTCATGGTCCCTGTTGGATAGTGCCTATCATCCTTGATCACACCTCGACTTGGAAGTAGCGACTACAGGTTTCTTCACGTTTAAATTTTACCTTTTATATTATATTTTTAATTAAGCATTACCTAATTGGAATGTCTCTTTTCTATGTTCAGTTCGCTGTTCGGCTGAGCATTTGAATTTTCAGAGCAGATAGACTCAACGAAGTCGTTTTATATTTTTTATTGAGCATTACCTAGTTGGAATTTCTCATTTCTATGTCCAGTTCGCTGTTCGGTTGAGCATATGAATTTTCAGAGCAGATAGACTCAACGAGGTCATTTTATATTGTATATTTTTTATTGAGCATTGCCTAATAATTGGAATTTCTCATTTCTATGTTCAGTTCACTGTCTAGTTGAGCATATGAGTTTTAGGGGCCAGTAGAAAGGGTCACAATTTAAATAAAATGATCGATCATTGTTATTATTTCACACTTAATACTTCGTTAAGGGTGGTACTGGGTTGGAATCGAACTATTCTTACATTTCTGATTCTCATTAAAATGATATCCTAGATTTTGTAATTTTTCATTAAACTTTTATTAAACATAATTAAGTGGAGAGCGTTGCTGTATTATTTCTTTTTATACTTAATATTTCAGATTTAATATTGAAATCTATTTCGAGGTTTGAGACCTTATAAATAAAAACTTCGTAGCGCCCTCAGTATACACTCCTTATACACGACCAGAAATGCTTTCCGATGAACAGCTGCCGTAAGCAATAACATCTTTTTAAGTCAAAGTAATTAAAAACGTTACAGTGGTTTGAAAGACGCGTCACGAGAGAGAAGAATGATATGACATAGAGGGACGGAGAAAGACAGCCAATGACAATGACAGCCGACGAACGACACAAACCAAGGATTGCCTATTATTGTCAAGCGCCGATACCCTTCTGACGTAACTGCGGATGCGCGTCTCCCTTTTATGTAGTCCTTCGTCTTTACCCCGACTAATACGCTACGTCTAAAACTTGTATGAGAAAGGGATAGTGAAGTGAAATTTCTTAGGCGGCGGTCTGATATTTGGACGAGAATGAAAAGTGATTTGAAAGACGTCACGTCTAGGCCCATTTCGCTACACTGGAGAGAAAAGAAATATATTGCAGAGAGAAGGAGGGAGAGTGCTATATCTAAAACACAAGCCTTTATTGCAAGACAGAGTAGAAAGATATAACGTAGTTGGCAGAAAAAAGAGCTTGTAGATATCTAATACACAGTTTCGACTATCCGCGTTTTCCTTTTGTGCGGTCCTTCGTCTTTAACTCCCATTCGTGCGCTAAGTCCAAAGCCTCAATTGCTCGAAGGAAGAATAGTTTAGGAAGCATTATGGAAAAGAACAAAGAGTGTGATGCGCAGTACGAATCTGATGCCACGGGAGTGGCGCCAGAGAGAGCGACGCGACGTATACACTCAATACGAACCGATAGAAGTTTCACTTCTATCACGTGGACGGCGCTGCACATGATTTTTCTTTTAGGTAGGTACTTGTACACACAGAAAAAAGAAAACGTTTAAGTTAACTAAATTTTGCGTTAATGTAACTAAATATATTCTTGATATAGGAGAAACTCATATGTGTTTAATTTAAAGTTATAATTTAATTGAATTTTTTAAGAAAAACTTATTTAATGTAAACACATATTAGTTAACGGGAAATATACATTAAATAATTTTTCCAAATTATTATTTAATTGTATCACGCATTTTATATATTTAAATACAAAGATCAGGTATTTGGCTTAATTTTTGTGTTTTATAGAAAACCAGAATATCTATTTTATCCAAATTAATATGTGTTGAAATAAATATATCATTTATTCGTTTCAAATATTTGAGTTGTTCAAATAATTAGATGCTTGTTTAATATTTTTTTAAGGGTCCAGGGGAAAAGGATGATGCTCATATGAAAAAAAATAAATTTATTTAAAAAAATATTCACAAACATAACAACACATATTATTGAAGAAATAATTGAAAAAAAAGCTATTCGTATAAAATAGGAAAAGCAGGTATACTTAGTCCAAAATATACCTAACTGGTATAAAACAAAACGCCGTTTATTGTGTTCAAGGTTTTGTCAATTTTTTTTGTTAAAGAACCAAACAGCTACTTAGATCTATGTAAATGGAAACAAATACTGCATAAAACAAAACTAAACGCAATTCTCAAAAACTGAGATAAACACAAATTATTCACAATGTTCTATCACAAGAATGTTCAATGTTTGGTTTGCTACCGGTATCACGACGATTACGCGTGGCCCAACACAGAACTTCCAGAACCAGACTGAACAACAGAAAAATTCTGAAACTAATAGGAACGCAAACGAACGCAACTATAGCAGAGACGAGCCCGCCAAAAAGTGCATGTTCGAATCAAATTCACATAAGATTAAATAAATTAGAACGTTGCCCTCCAAATAAACAAAAAATTACTTCAAATATATAAATTGAAAAAGTAATAATTAACTCTCAAATTTCGTTTTGTTACACAAATAAATATTTATTTATTGGCTAATTTACATTATTTCAAGCAACTACATGTTTCTAAATATTATTTATATTTCTCGATTTGATGTAATATTCTGTTCATTTGGTCCAAACTTTAACTAATTAATTTAAATATATTTTTATTTTGTGTGATAAATGTTAATGAATCATTTCTATCAAATTTATACGTTATTGGTCTAATCTATTAATGCTCAAATAAGTGGGCGATTTAGGGCAAATAGATAAATTTGTTTAAAAGAAGCGGATTTTGATAGTTTCAAATATATACAATATTGACTTAATTCAATATGGGCCAAATAGATGATTTATTTAACTCTCGATGATGAATTTTTTTTCTGTGCAGTCTCTATATCTTTCGTCACGAAAAGGGATAGTACCTACGGAACAGTGAATTTTGATTGGCGAACTGTTTGAAAACTCCGTAGGATTCTAGGAGACTGAGTAATGCTAATGAATTGAATCACTACATCAAAATCTCTACATAAAAAAAAACAAAATTTCATCGTTTTTGAACTGGAGGGGGGTTGTTTTGAGTTTTTCAAAAAACTTCAGATTTCTGTTGTAGATAGAAAACTGAAACTTTCAGCGATTCTTATCGCAGTAGAGATCTGCAAACCCAGAAAATTTCAGCTCATTTTTACTGACTTATTGAGATAAAATTGCGTTAGAGAATTTATTTTTCTTGGCAAATGGATCTCAATGCAAAGTCAGTATTCATCACATCTTTTAATTACCATGAAGTTATTGTTTCATCTCTAGAGTATGACAAAAGGGAGATGAATCTGTATATGAGAACACAAAAAAAAAACATGGTGCCGCATCGTACACGTGTTAAGAAGTTGAATTTCTTGAAAACTATTTGCCCCCTCATAAAATTTTAAGACTTAGCGTATGAGTGGGGGTAAACACGAAGGGAGACGCGCATCTAAGGTGACGTCACAAGGGTATCGGCGCTTGACAATAATAGGCAATCCTCTTTGCTTTGAATCCTTGGTTTGTGTCAATCGTTCGTTGGCTGTCTTTTTCCGTCTCTCGACGTTATATCTTTTTTCTCTCTCGTGTAACGAGATTTTCAAATCACTCTCCATTTTCGTCCAAATATCAGACCGCAGTGCAGCCTATCCCGAAAAAGGGCAAGAAAACTCGTCCTAGCAATTATCCTTCCATCTCAGTTTTTTGTGAGCAGACCAATGTATATGTATATAAAAAAAAAAAGATGAGCGCCGAGAATTCCAAAACAAATATTGATGCTGACAAGGAATTACTAGAGAAGATTTCGAGAAGAAGGAATTTTGAGTTTGGGTCAACCTGTGAAGGAATAGTTCTGATTCACAGTCAACAAGTGCTTACAGTTATTGGAGCATTACTGGAAAACACCATAACCAAACATGGGGTACCGATGAAACTTAACGCCATTGGGAATTTGGGAATGAGGAAAACCAGAATGACTGCAGCCCATCCAAAGTCAGACGGAATCGTCAATAGGCATAATTGAACCATCAAGTAATACTGGAATAAACTGGCGTCTCTGTCCCTTCTGGCTATAGAAATCTTAGAATGAATCCAAGGGTTTGTGAGAGAAAGAGAAACTTTCCGTAGATCTAATGTTTGGCGGACCACCAGGCGATGAAGACGTCGCTGATGTGCCGGTCAAATTGTTTCATGCCCCATGACGAAAACCAGCTTGCTCTCGTAGCTGGTAGTTGTTGAAACGAGCTTCTTCGTAATCTGTATGGTACTATTTTTTTGAAAAGCTTATAGATGTGTGATGTCGACCATCTATGTACTACAAATATTTTCACCAATGCCTTCGGTAGTTACCTTTTAAACAAAAAAATTAAACATCGTCCCTCTAAATCCATGTAAAACTTTTAATGCAGAATTGGTTATTTTTCAATTTAAATGATAATAAAGTTACTTTAAGTTTAGTAAATCTGAAAATCTTGCATAACTTTCCTAGGTAAATGTGTAAAATAAATCTAGGATCTTAGAGCAGAATAAATTTCATTCAACTAGGAAATTTTTTTTAACTACAATTTCGATAAAACTTTAAGAGAAATAATTAGAGATAATATAAATTTCAATGAACGCAATAAAATTAAAGTGTTAATATTACATGTAATCTAATAGGCTCTCATCTAAAAGCTAATTTCATCGAAGTCACGCTACAAGTATATATTTTTATTATCAAGATCCTAAGATGCGAAAATCCGAATTGCAATTTCCGAAATGAAAAATGGCTGGTGCATTTTAAATTTAATATCTCGTCATCTTGATGTTTGCCTCCCATATCTGAAATTGCACTGGCAGTAAAATGGCGATGTATTTTCAAGTCAATGTATGCAAATAGAAAAGATTGGAGCCACTCGTAGCCTTTGCTTGCCCCAAAGATGATACCCAACGTGTCGTTTTGCTCTACTTCTACTAGCTTGTAATCCTGGAATATTAAGCTTTGAGATACATTCTAGTTGTCGATTTGCATAATGCTTATTTGTTTTGGGATTTGGTTTGTGAACTTTCGAAAACCAAGCAAAAGTCGCATTAACAAAAAAACTTTTTAATCTAGACATATTTTACCCAAAACCGTAGACTTTTTGATTTTTATTAGTCTATATTTAATATTGGTATAATTAAAATATTCAAATTAATATTTACCAAAGTATTTTGCAGGTATAATTTATCATAGACTTCTATTTGTCACTCAGAGTCACATTGTCTTCTCATGGTCCATATCTAGTACGATAGTACTCTGAAAACATAATGAGTGCTAGTAGCTAAGGCGCCATGTTTGAAAAGTTTGGATTACAAAATGAAGGAGGACAAATCCAATGTAAATTTTAATGACCTGAAGGCAGATAAAATCCTGGAGAGTCCTGAATGGATGGGCGTCCCAAAACAATCCACCCCTACTTTCCGATATATTTTCTTTTGGGTAAAGGCATAATTTGCAAGTACTTTGATTTCTAGTCCTACTATCGCAAATGATGTTTTCGTTTATTGAAAAAGCGTGACATAGCCCTAGAATTGGAAGAAACGTATTTTGTAGAGGTCAAAAATTTCACCTCAATTTCAAAAATAAAATCTGATACAGCCGTAGATACTTTAACGAGATCAATCTGGCTTTTATTCGATATAGTCAATTGAACTTTTTTTTAGCGACTCATCTCCGTTTTTCGCTGACTAAATTCCTCGGAATATTGGTCGGTTGGCAATTTCAATTCAAATAATAATCAACTTAGCTCTAGTTCCCTAAATTCATTACCAGAGAAATCTTGTTCAATTTCGGTTTAAAACATTTTATTCGCTGACTTAATGAAAAGTAAATATTGGCGGGAAATTATCTTCTATTTTTTTGCGTAGGATTTTGCCGTCGATAATTAGAAACTCTTAAAATATTTATTTGAGAAAATAATTTAAACACTTTTTAATATTAACATTACTTTATTAGATGTTTTCGAAGTTGAAAAAAAAAAAAAGCAGAACTCAGTTTACAAATTAATGAAAGCGAACTCACACAAGTTCCAACGAAACTACGCCCATCTTACACTAAAACTTTGCAGACGAAATATGTATAGCTTAAACTATTCAAAACGGGAAGACTAGGAATTGCGCGTCCCTGATGTCTACACAATAGAGTAGGATTCTGTTAAGTTATGAATGAAGTTATACGTCGAATAATATCGCTTTGGAGTGCAGTCAAATGTTACTAATGTTATGTAGTATTGTTTAGTAGCTTCAAAATAAGATTATACATTTTATTATAACTAATTAACTGACTGCTTCAAGAATTTTAGTGAAAATGCATTCAAGGAATTTACTATCGAAGCCCTTATGGAGACAATTTTTTAATCAATATTTCCTCAGAGAAATCGGTTGACAAATGTTCATTGACAAAACAATACAATGTTAAATTATTCCAGGAAAATTTCAAAACTTATAACCTAATATAATAATCCAGGACATACAGTCAGGACCGGGCTACTAGACACATGGCTTCAATGGGACTGATACCCATTTTACTGCAGGATTATTTCGTGCATCTTCGGCAGGTCGGGTATACTTGGCTTCGGCAGCACCAACTCGATTCGTCTAAACCGGGTATATACAAGCTTATTCGTCTTAATACTCCCTATGTGTCTACTAGGTTGGTTCGGTCTGCATACTCAAATACAACATTTACGTACAAAAAAAAATCCTCGTGGCACCGATTGACACAGGTTAAAACATTTGAAACACATTAAATTTCCATGAAATTCACCCATATTTAGTAGATATGCCTTGACGACTAGATCATTTTTCACAACCCTTTCAAAATTTTCATAACTGAAACAATTATTCATTTCCTTAGATAAATGGTTGAACAATTCAATACTCTCGTAGATAACGGAGTGTTTTGTTAGGATAAACTTTGGTTTTGGATAAAAGGTAGTTCAATTTGATTGAAGCAGATTTTAACTGCTTTTCTGTACAAAACAAGAAAACCTCTTATAAATCAAAATCACTGATTCCGAAACAAAAATCCAAGGTACCGTCCTGCCTAAATTTCCAAGGCACTTTTTGGCTAAAAGTGCTTTCACACGCGTTTCTTAAACATTTCGTGGACAAAAGCATGCAGCGACCTTGGACGCTTTCTGGACAAAAGCTGTCTTATTTCACAAAATTTTGATTGTGGCGAAAAAACCGATGTTGCCAACCTGCTGTAAGTACCTAAGCTTAAAATATCTATTTTCCTTCAACCACACAGTCAGTAAGTATAGGTAAATGGATAATGTACAAATGATAGCTGTAACGTTGACAGACGAACAGTTCACCCAGATATTTATTAGATTAACTGTGGCTCCTCAAATTCAAACTGCATCTGTTTTAATCGGAAATTCAGCAAATTTTGCCTCGCGTTGTGATGGGAACAAAGGCGCTGACGATAATGCAATTAGAGACTCCATGGCAATAAGCCCAAGTATCTGATGATAATGTGCTCAAGGGTTTGCCGATCCTACTCGATGGATTCGCCGTAACGTGGTTTCAAGGTGTAAATGTTACAATTTATAAATCGGAAGACACAGTTTATTTCGGATAACGTGAGTCACCCACTGGCAAACTAGATCGTTGGCTCCATACATTCAAAGTGAGAAATTTGAAAAAGTTATGAAGTCGAGAAGGAAATTTTAGTTCGTTCTACAAATTCAAATTATTTATTTTATTAGAATAATTAAGTGAAATTAAGGAAAAAATTGTAAGTACACGTAGAAAAATTGAGACTTATCTATTGCATGACTATGATGTAAAATGCATTGACTATGGAACATTATTGCAGTTCAATTAATTGACTTGAGTGAAATGACTATTCAATATTTTTCTTTCTAAGAGTTATATTAGGGGAATATAAAGCTATTGCCAATTATTATTATTAGTGAGGAAGGAAACAATTTGTGTCTTATGCAAAATTCAAATTAATCGAGAACTTAGTGTAGTAGAGCACTTTCGGCTTTCGTTATCATCAGTACTACTACCCCAGGGAAATTAGACTTCCTCTGCGGAATGAGGCCGAACAAACTGAATTTTTGTAGAGACCTTCGTTTTGATGTTCTAATGAAGCACAAAAAAATCGAATATGCCTACTCTTGTGCGTCTCGAGTTATCGAAGGTCAAAGATCACGAAAGTCGGTTTTTTGCGAAAATCTCGCTTCCAGTGCATCTGATGTCGAAGAACTCGAAACAAAACTTACGTAAAATAGTATTTTCTACAAAATTGTTCATTTACATTTTTTTATACGACCAACCGTTTTCGAAATATAGCGTGATAAAGCGGGAGCGCGCATTCAAAATAGGTGATACTGTATTATACAGGGTGTCCCAGTTCAACTGGTCAAAAATGCTAGGGTATATAGAGGAACCATATAGAAGTTATTTGAGATAGGACACCGATGGTCGGAAGTGCGTCGTGTCCAAAATACAGGGTGTTGAAAATTAAACAATCCCTTTCCATATCATCTGGAGGGCTAATGCTAGGCTGTTCAAATTTTCAGGGAATATTGATGTAGGAATGATGTTTAAAAATTCGTATAATGCACCCCCATTTTCCACCTGGAACCACCCCAAAAAAAAAAAAATTGAAACAAATTGCTTTTTTTTTTCTTCATATTTCGAGTATTTTTTATTTATTTTTTTGGAATGGTTTCAGGTAGAAAATAGTGTTGCATTATACAAATTTTCATATATCATTTGAACAGCCTAGCATTGGCCCTTCAGATGATATGAAAGGGGGTTGTTTAAATTTCAAAACCCTGTATTTATTGGGAAATGGACTAAGAAATAAAAGAACTTGTTAATTATCGATATTCAATATATTTATTATATCGAACACAGCGTGGAAAGCAGAGCGTGTGAACTCATAGAAATAACTATACGAACTGACTCAACATCAAGAAAAAGAATTACAAAACCCTTTCTTAAGTAAACGATTCCTCATCTGTTTACCTTACATATAAAAACTATTATAAACACATTCAGTCATCCATAGCTGCGATATAAATTAGCAAAGTATAGGCTAATAATCAAAGTTTAGTTTATTAATTTTTGTTTCACTGATATGAATATCAGTTTATCCAACAGTATTTTGGAAAGGACGCACTTCCGACCATCGGCGTCCCATCTCAAATTACTTCTCTATGCTTCCTCTATATACCCTAGCATTTTTGACCAGTTGAACGGGGACACCCTGTATAATACAGTATCACCTATTTTGAATGCGCGCTCCCGCTTTATCACGCTATATTTCGAAAACGGTTGGTCGTAAAAAAAAATGTATATGAACAATTTTGTAGAAAATACTATTTTACGTAAGTTTTGTTTTGTGTTCTTCGACATCAGATGCACTGGAAGCGAGATTTTCGCAAAAAAACGATTTTCGTGACCTTTGACCTTCGATATCTCAAGACGCACGAGGGTAGGCATATTCGATTTTTTTGTGCTTCATTAGAACATCAAAACGAAGGTCTCAGCAAAAATTCAGTTTGTTCGGCCTCGTTCCGCTGATGGCCCTATTTTTGGTCCAATTTCCCTGGGGTATACCTACAAGAGAGCAAATTGAAGAGTTATAATAAAATAATTGTAAGTATCTATATAATAAATTGGTAAATGTAAAATTCACTTTTTCTTTTTTACTCACTTTGTTCCGACACAGAAGTTGAAATTGTAAAAGGACAACCACGACGAGGATAAAAAACATCACGATACGACGAGAATTACGGATCTGTAGACGATAAAAGGTCACAGATAATATAAAACTTTTTTTAAAAAATCTAAAATTAGTTTAAAAAATAAATAATTCCCTCGGGGACGCCGCCAGAGAGTCAGGATTTAAATAGAAATTTAGTATTTTATTCCAATTTATTGTAGTAAAATGTTCTTTCAAAAGATTTTTTTTCCCAGTCAAGTCTTGGCGTTCATTGGCTTAGAGGAAGAAAGTTCAGTCTTCTACATTATTTAAATTTAAATCCCAAATTCAGCAAGTCATACCTTCTTTGGTACGTCGTCTAAATCAGACTTATGGTGGAAAACAGCTGCTTTTGAAAATTGTCATCTGTCAAAACGGAGAGCCAGGTGGATTGTGATTCTCGAACCTGTGAATATTATTGATTATTGATAATGTGTAATTCAGGTTATGTTCTCTTGAGCAGGATTATGAAACTAATCAAGTAGTCTTCTATGTAAAGGTATGTTATTTCTGACGCTGACTTGGGTGATAAGACAATGGTTACTATCTTTAAGTCCCCCATTAATCTCAATGTTGTCGAGGAAGTCAAGTCTGTTGAAATTCTTGGAAGAAACTGCCCGTATAAGCTTTGATTTGGAGTGTGGATCAAAGTTTGGAGGTGCGGATGTGCTCACCAAATGCTGAGTTAATTCTAGACATGTGTTCATCAATGCGAGTTTCCAAAGCTCTGCAAGTCCTGCCTATATAAGAGCAATTACAAGAACCACATGAAGGTTTGTAAATTCCACTTTTTGTGAGTGGGTCTATTTTATCTTTCGTATTAATCAGTTGAGAACCAAGTTAGTTTGTGGTTTTAAACGATAATTTCACATTATTTACATGTTGGCGGACACAATTATCGACCATTTGATTGAAAGCAGGATCAACATGGGGTAAGGTAACAAATTTGTCGTTGTGTTGGGAAGAAAAAAGTTTTTTCTTAAGTTTGTCCTGTTTTATTTTGTTAATTAAGGTGGGATCATAGTCATTATTGTAACCAAGTTGTTTAAAAATTTTAACTTCGTTATGATAGTAGTCTGTGTATGCAACGAATGAAGGCCATTTTGGGTTGGTAAGGATGATTGAAAGTGTTCGAAATCAGATGGTCGGTCTGTGTTGGTTTCCTATAGGTGGAAAATTTGAAACCCTCAGGTAAAACAGTAATTGTGATGTCGAGAAAAATAATCTGCCTGTCTCTTTCAGCTTCCATCATCAATGAGATGTTGTGTTTGTTGATAATTTTGTTAAGTTGGTTGCACCGAGTTTGTCATAGCTCAGAAAACACAGGTAGTCATCAATATACCTAAACCAGTCTAAAATTTCTTTTTTGTTATCATTGACAGTTTTTGTAGATTCCAAATGGTCCATGAAGACATCTGCTAAAGAAGGTGAAAAACAACTACCCATTGCCATGCCATCAGGTTGCTTGTAGAACTTGTTGTTGGAAGAAAAGAAGTCCTGTGATAGAGGAAGGTTGAGTGAAGAAATTACTTTTATTCTGTTCGACCTCATTTTGTGAACAAACATCTCCCACTAAATTGACTGTTTTAGATTTGGGAACTGGGGTGAAAATATTGGAGACGTCAAATGAGACAAAAAAATATTCCCGCGGTATGCTGAGGGAATTCATGCTGTCCACATGAGAGGAGGAATGTTCAATCCCATTTCTAAGACAATGCAGCTTCAAGTCGATAATCATCAACCAGATCACAAAATCTTAATCGTTTCAGAATATAATATATACATTTATTAAACGATGTAAATTCCGGAGTAAGTTGAATTTTTTTTTGATACAAACTCAAAATTGGTCGAACAATATCGCAATATATCAAACCTAAAGATTCCAGAGAAATCCATGATACAAGTAGGGAAATAAGTATAATGTAGTTCACTGAAATGCTACTGTAAACATATTTTCAAACAAATTTGTGTGACAAATCGTCGCATCTCATTTAGCATTTGAAGTGTATAGATATGTCTTCTTGAATTTGAATAGTATCTCGCATTTTTTGAGTTGTTCCATAAAAAAATCTTTATTTTTTAATAATATACATAAATTTCTATGCCCTACTAAAATCTATTCATCAATTCGTCATAATTTGCTAGTATCCGATTCACAATCCGTTTTTATAAGGTTCAAACTTGAAACAATAAACTCTGATCACGTAAACCGGGCGTACATAAATAATTAAGCACAATTGCCAGTAGGGTGGCGCTGCTGTCGCGCAAAGCGATTTGCTTGTAATTGTTAAGTGCCGCTCAGCATTTAAAACATTTCCTTAATTCCTTTTCGAAAAGAAAATCCATGTTTTTCTTACGGAATTGTTAATTTGCAACTCAGGCTTGTTTTGTAGTTGTAGTACATCTGAGTAAATTCTAAAAGGATTAAGCTCGAGCTCGAAAGAATATTTATTTCTTTTGTGCAGTTTTGTAAAATATGGTAAACTATACAAAGTTTCTCTTCTGACAGCAAATTCTGGCTTTCTAAACTACCTGCCAGCTAGACGTTTTACGTTCTGTGCCTCTTTGTTTTACACTGGAGACCTCTGCTGCTACACTACATTTCACTCGGAAATCTCCGACGTTTTACTTGAATTTCTAATAGCCTAACTTTTTCAATGCATACCCTTGTCAGTACCTCTGTGAGAGTATTTGAGCACCCCAAATGAATAATAAAAAAAGATGTGGATTTCTTTTGTTTTGTAAATACACCCAGATGGGTATTTTTATTCTATACTCTCGGCCGTAGTTTTTGAAGTAATTTTTCTTTGAACGAATTTGATAAATATAATTTATCAACCAATCGGTGCGGGTACAAAATTAAACCAAGTTAAAGTGAGTTCGTTTCGGGACGCATTATACACTGCACTATGGCGTAATTAAAGTTCGTATTTCCACAACAATGGCGGACCAAATATTAACAGACTGGGCACTGGTTATTTTAATAGGAACATCAATGGAACTGCGTGTTATGCAGGTCATTTCCATTCAAGCGAAAATATTGTCCCAGCTCGAGCATAGCTAAACTGATTGTTCCATAGAGAATATTCTTTTGAAAAACATGTTACTTCATTTAGAAAATTGTAACGAGTTTAAATTTTTTGACATTTTGTTCCAAAGTTAGATTTGGATAGTTTTCTTGGATATATTTTCATATTTTCAACCTCATTAATGACATAAAAGATTGCAAATTTGATGTTTTTATTTAAAACTTTAATGCTATGGATTGTGACGTTGCGTTGGGGCTATTCTCAAACAGAGAACAAACATTCCTTGGGTAAAAAAAAGGGTCCTAATTTTGGATTCGATGACCTAAATTCTTGCTGAAAAGTGTGTGAAAAGCTTACAGCATTAGGTATTGTCGGAAAAAATAAATCAATGTATTCTGTTTCTTCGAAGTTTCCTTGTTCAAGCCAATATAGAAACTTCTAATTCTTTTTTTCACGCTTAACCACCTCAGAAGTTCAAAAATAAAATAATAAATAATTAAAGAATTGCCAGTCTTCTGACATCGCGAGGTTCCGGAACCTGAAAATGAACCCTCAAATTAGGCAAAGGAAAAATATCGTAAGCAAGGCTAAAGTAATTAAGTTGAGGGAGCCAAGTGACAGATTCATAAAAAAAAATCATTATTTATGGCCCACACGAGTTCGGCATCCTTTGATACCTGTGGCCTCACATTTTTACGATATGCGTTGAGCCCGATAATCAAGGAAATTGCGACATCTTCAATTAAAAAAATAATTATATTTCTTAGAAATAGCGGGAGGGGTCAACGGATCGAAATGACACGAATTCATGGTGGGACCAAAAACTATTTGAAAAATGAGGTACCTACCGTGACAGGTCATCAGATAAAAAATTCGCGAAAAGTTTTTTTTGCTTTTCAACGGCTCGGGCATCAATTTAATTTCGCTGCTAGAATCGCATCTTGTCGGTGAAAAATTTGAGAAATAAAGAAGTCGTGGAAGAGAGAAAATTTAGTTCGATCAAACTGCATTATGTGCATGCTCTAAGTGATTAAAAGATCAATTTTATTAGAATAATTCAGGAAAATAAGGAAAAATTGTAAGTACACGTAGAAAAATTGAGACTGGAATTTTGGTTCAAGTATTTTTTCTTTTTGCTGTGGTTATCTTTATACCTATAATAAAAGTATATTTATGAAAACCTCAATGCAGTTGTTGTTACCGCATATGAAGAACCAATAGTACAGTCATACAAGGATTCATCTACTGAAAAATTCCGAGTGAGCCTAAATTTTGCCAACACCTTTATTTTACCTCAAGAATTATTGTATTTAAAGTCCCCACCGATATCTTATTTGCGTTCCAAGATATTCAAGTTGAAATATCACAGAAATGGGTTTTCCTAAATATTTTGCTTTCGGTGTCCTACGACTATTTTGGCTAAAAATATTGGATAATTCTCTTCAAAAAAAGTTATTCACATATTTTACGTCATACCAACCGTTTCCACCTGATACGCCAGGAAAGCAGAGGGTAGCACCCGTTTGCACACCACCCCAGAGGTGATATGCAAGGCGCATTTTTTTTACATTGTATTTTTATTGTAGGCCTAATCCACGATCTTTCTTGTTGTGACTTTTAGATGTAGGATGTGCGAT
Organism: Ceutorhynchus assimilis; assembly: GCA_917834065.1. NCBI lineage: Eukaryota > Metazoa > Arthropoda > Insecta > Coleoptera > Curculionidae > Ceutorhynchus > Ceutorhynchus assimilis. The sequence goes on from OU892277.1 coordinate 106,156,789, forward strand.
CTTCATTCTCATAACCTGTCCCCTCTTCCACGACGTACAAATGTTACCATTAAACACAGCATCGGCCCATAATGTATTTGGTGTTAACATTTGTACCGTTCAGACAAGTCCAGCAGGATAACCGCAATCCTTATGTTCTGGTTGAACGTATGGACATAGATCAATAATTATACTTTCTACACACAAAAAACCAACAACTTAAAACAAGAATAAGCAATTTTATTTGAGAATATCTTAGGATTGTATATCCGCAAGAAAATAAATGTTTGGAATGAGAATATTATATTCTTGTTCAAATATCATCATAGATTGCGTTCAAGTCAATATCAGATCAAATAAATAATATACTTCTTATTTCGAGAACTTACTTGAAATTCATTTGAGAATACCACATTCTCACAAAAAGGAACTTGTAATTTTAAAACAAGCAAAAACATTATTTACTTTAATTTTATTTTTCTTTGCAATAAACTACTTTACTTATTTATTATGACATTTTTTTTTTCAATTTAAGCAACATTTCTATTACCAGTGAAGTTATAATATAATCATTTTGAGATATGTTTTAACAAATCAAGTACAGTATCATCAATGGAAGTTAATTTGAAACTTGGTTTAAAGATATGAAAAATTGCTTTGATCCACATTGTAAATTAAATAATTATTTGAAAATATTAATTTACAATTATTCTGCTGTCATAAATAAACATGTGAATTTTTTAATTACATGATAGAAATTGTAAGTGAGCAAGTTCAAGTATATAAGTAGAAGTATAGAGTTCAAATATAAGCAACGATCTGAGCTTTGAATGATTTGAATGGGCTACATGGATGATATTTGTATTTTTAAATTCATAAAAAAAAACAACTCTTTTATATCAAAATGTCTTTAATTCTCAAAACCTACATAAACACAACAAATATCAATTTTCAAACTAACCCTAAGTAACATAATATAGAAAAAAAATACAGATTTTTGGAAAATAAGCATAAGGAATTCTAACATTATCAAAGATATTGATAGGGCGATAAAAGTGTAGATATCTAAAAAATAAAGAAAGATCTAAAACAGATAAATATGCATTTTAATAAAGGGAGTAATACATTTGGTTCTTTTTAAGATTAATTTTTTACAACACATCAGGATTTTTCAGATTTCTTTAACATGATCATACCTCGGGCAGCTCACATTCCCGTAATAGATTTTCCATGGTACCTATATAAGTTGATACAGCACCATAAACCACACAAAAAGAAATCATATCAGAAAGAACCCGCAAGCAAACGTCGCATCAATTAAAAAAACACAAACGATATAAAAAAGCAAATAATTAGAAAATAGTATGATGGCTGCTACCTGTTACTCTTCCCGGTTCCTGTCTATGCAAGTCTTTTTGCACATAACAAAATGGAAGGGATGAACCAACAGAAGTTTGTTTCTACTAACTATTTTTAATTGTTTCCAATTTCTCCCTTTGAAGGTATTTGTTTCATCTGATACAAAATAGTTCTTGGAAAAATGAGAAAAAATATTTACTTGATCTGAGTAATCGTTTTTTTCTGTGTACTCGGCTGAGACACGCGCTTCCGAATTTGTCGCTAGAAGCTTTCGGGGACTGGTGATGAACCTAGGGCTTATTTCTTCGATAGTTGTTTTATTCCTTTATCTGCGCATTGGTCCCTGGTTTTTCTTTTTCCACTGTAACAAGCTAAGTACCTGGTGCTAGTGGGCCCTCAACCACTATAATCTTGAGGGTGGCGCCCGAGATTACTGCTGGATTAACCAAAAGATAAATACCGACTGTTAAGCTGCCACAGCTTAAGGAAAACCCGTTACAAGTTTGGCGCCCGAGCAGGGACCGTTTTGCGCATCAGCAACTAGTCGTAGAGATTACGTCATAATCCGTCCCCCGTTTCACCGAGAGGCCGTTTATTTTGGTACCGACCGATGAGTTGACCGTTACATCGTAATATATTTCTTCATGGATTCTTCAGAAGCAACGGCGCTGCTTGGTGTTACCATTTTAATAAGCCCCATAAAATTGTGAAGCCTGTTGCGGCCATCTATTGTGTAGATATTAGGGCTCGGAATTTTTGAAATTCAAGTATTCGAATAGTCGTTTGGTATTTTATTCGAATAGTTGAATAATTCGAATAGTCGAATATTCGAATACCTATTCGAATAGTCGAATATTCGAATAGTCGAATATTCGAATAGTTGAATATTCGAATAGTCGAATATTCGAATATTCGAATAGTCGAATATTCGAATATTCGAATAGTTGAATATTCGAATAGTCGAATATTCGAATAGTCGAATAGTCGAATATTCAAATAGTCGAATATTCGAGTAGTCGAATATTCGAATAGTCGAATATTCGAATAGTCGATAGACCTTTTCAAGGTCCACGACGCGCTTGCGCGTCAAATAAGTGGGGTTATGTTGGCTGTTTGTTTTGCGGTCCAAAAAGCATAGCAAGTATTATAAAAAAGTTGTAATTAATACCTTTTCCAATTTAAACTGGCCCAAATGCCTTTTAAAAACGTTAAATTATCAGCAGCAGATGGGCCGGGTGCAATTTTTCGCAATGAGATTGTAGAGAAAAATAGCGTATTGGAACTTAAAAGGAATTTACGTTGAAAACATGGCCAGGGAAAGCGGTAAAAAATTAATCCCTCGGAATATCCCGGTCTTCCAACTCTGCTGTCACTATTACACTTTCCAAAAACACAATATTTGTGTGCCCCATCGCTTTTACTCATTTTTAAATAGGTTTTTCCCATATTTTCCCATGCATAAACGTGTAACATGGACCGCAAAACAATAATCAGCTGATCGAAGAAATGACAGTGAAATTATGCGATGTTGCCGGCTTATACAAATTGAAGCGCGTTAGGTTTAAAAAAAAAACTTTACAAAATGACCATCAATATATCTTTTCAATAAATAGCTTGAGTCTTTGACTGCATCAAATATAAGGTTAATTGATAATAAAGAATTTGAATCTCAGTTCTAATGAAATCGAAATTATTCATGATTCTTTCCTGTATAGCGTGATAGAAACCGACACTTGGCAACAATGTTTTGCGCATGCGCAACAGAATTATTCTAATTTGAAAAGGTCTATAGTCAAATATTGATAGAGGACCTAATAATTAGGAGACCAAAATGGGACTTTAAAAATGACGTTTTTCGACTAACAATCATTCTTGATAAAAGTTTCTATTCCCGCAAGAGAACGTTCTACGACGAAGCGAATTTTTGATTTTTTATGCAGAGTATTGCAGAGTCAGAAAAACTAAAATAATTTAGATATTTTCTAAATGGCAAATTTACAGAGGGTTAAATTTACATTACGAACAAAAATGCATTGTATTAATTGAAAGCTGATTTTCACCGAAAACACGTCGTATATTGTATCATTCAAATTCAAATATTGAAACAATTGAAATTTTAAATTGAATATATGTATATTCAAATCAAAAAGTGAGTAATTGCATTGTTAAATAGTCCAATATTCGAATAGTCGCATATTTGAATAATCGAATATTCGAATAGTCGAATATTCGAATAGTCGAATATTCGAATAGTCGAATATTCGAATAGTCGAATATTCGAATAATCGAATATTCGAATAGTCGAATATTCGAATAGTCGAATAGTCGAATATTCGAGTAGTCGAATATTCGAATAGTCGAATAGTCGAATTTGCTAACGAACAAAAAAGTCGAATTTAGAATAGTCGAATAGTCGAATAGTCGAATAGTCGAATATTCGAATAGTCGAATTTGCTAACGAACAAAAAAGTCGAATTTAGAATAGTCGAATAGTCGAATATTCGAATTATTCGAATACAATTCCGAGCCCTAGTAGATATTGATATCTGCATTGTCTACTGAATACTGAATAAGAGCACTAGTTTCAAATGATAGAATATCTGGTTGTGGATGGTAGACAGCAGCAACTTCATAAATTAATGTTTCTCTGTACGACGCGCTGAATCCAAGAAATGACAAAATATCGAGAAAAGGTTAGATGTGAAGGATCATGCACGTATCGTAGCCATAATAGTATGACAAATAAACTCTGTCTAACCAAAGTTGAACGTTGAAGGTCACTTACTTGAATATATCACAGACGTTGCTTTTTGCTTGATGAGTAAGTGACCTTCAACTTCCAACTTTGGTTAGACAGAGTTTAGCGGTAGACTTACACTTAAGATGGTCAGTTTTGCCTTTTCTGTTTTTCAGAATTAATTCTTCAATAAAGTATGAAAGGCTCTGTGGGATGTTTTTGTTAAGATTATGAGACATTCTACTGGGAGGAGGATAAGATTGAAAATCAACAGTCATGAACCGAATGTCTTCTGTGATAATTTTGGTCACAGTTTGTAAAATTTGAAGGCGTTTTTTACCGGTTGAAATTTCTTATTTTCATACCAAGCTTTACTTAAAATATCACTTTGAGTATCTCGGGAACAAATCATGGTCGAAAAGAAATGAAGTTTTGTCGGTAACAACAACCGAAAAGCGTGGAAATTGAAAACAAAGCTAAGGAAAATTGGAGGATTAAAAATTTTGGTCCTGGGCGAGATTCGAACCCGCGTCCTCAGCATTGCCGGCGCTACTCAACTCAACTCAAAATCTTTATTTCAAAAATTACATATGGAGTACAAATTCAGGTAGGGGGGTTAGGCCCCCCTCAAACTAAAAACATACAACATTAACTTAAAACTAGGACAGGACTACTTAAACTACACACTCAACATGGCGGCGTTGTTTGCCGGTGTTCTGGCAACGCAGCCCTGTTCCCATCTTTTCTTATTACCTTGCTCTCGACGTTTCCAGGTTGCCCTCACACGTCACTTGTATGACTCTTGTCACTAACCTATACCACGAATGGCAAACATTGGGCCGATACATCGGCCTGCTCGAAGGTTTGGGTGGTGCTCTGAGTTGGGGTTGCTAAGCGCACAGCGCCCGTTCTACGGGAAAAACATTGAAAAAACCCGTTTTTAATTACCTTATTTTTTTAAAATCAACAAAAACAAAAAAGTCGTGCCTCGTGAGGCAGTGGGGTCCAGTGGACGCAGTCTCGACACCAAATGTGTGAGCTCTAGGGTATGTGCGCGTGAGCGCGGGTTTGGATTGAAGGGGGTCGCCAACCCTGCACCAAGTCCAATCCGATACCCTGAAGGGTCATAGGTAGTGGTTTGGTGCAAGTGAAGGAGTTTGTGTGGGATGTCAGAGAATGAGGATTGGAGGGATTACAAAATTACCTGGGTTTAAGGGGGTTCGAAATATATCAGTAGATTTTTGTATAGGGGGCCGTGGACTATGGGGTTGTCTGGATCATATCTCGTTGCGGTGAGATTTCGCGTGAGGGGAGAACCGTTAGTCTGATTCCTGTAGAATTTGTCGCTGATTTCGTCCAGGTAGTCAGAGATATAGGGAATGTATGCTTGCGCATGCATGTCCCTTATTCTGGCGTACCTGGACTCCGACAGGACTCCCCTCATAATGCGATTCTGAAACCGCTGAAGGCGGTTTCTTTGGGTTCTTGAGATTATGTTCCAGACAGGGGCCCCATAGGTTATCATAGGTCTCAGGACCTGCTTGTAGATAAGGAGTTTGTTTTCTGGTGAAAGGGATGAGTTGGGACCGATGAGAGGATAGAGTTTTTGCTGCGCACTGAAGGTGCGAGCCAAGGCGTGGGAAACATGATGGTGGAACTTCATTCTCTGATCGAAAGGGATTCCAAGGTATTTGGCTTTCGGGGACAGAGTGACAGGGATGTAAGCCGGCGCTACGCTCTAACCAACTAAGCCAACACGATCTTACAGATTTTTTTTGATTTTTTGATTGGTGTTGTTAGAGGAAGTAACGTGGTTCTCCGCTCATTGGCTTCTTCACAACAAAAAAAAAACACAAAATTTTTAAATCAAAAGATCCCAAGTTAGAGTGTTTTGTGAGGAAAATACTAAGATGTACCGGCAGCATCGTCATCTCGTCGTCTTTTAAATGACACTATGCTACTCTCCTAGGACACCAACTCCAATTCGAGGATTGATGCGGGTTTCCCTTACTTACGACGAACTGTGTTTTCCGAAAACCTTATTTCGCGCCCGGACGATTTAATCGTTGGCTCTCTCTTTTCTTTCTTCGGGCTCGTAAGCAGCTCGCACCAACAATACTAGGGGGCTCGTCCACTGGCCGCCTAAAGCGATCCCGATTAGGGTTTCACGAGATTCTCGAAATTCGAGATTTCTCCTCTCGTCTCGATTTCGAGACGAGATCGAGACGAGAATGAATTTTTTTTTTCGAGACGAGATCGAGAAAAACAGTTCGAGATTTTTCGAGTTCGAGAAATTTTTTCGAGATTTCTCGATCTCGAAAAAATGTAGGTGCTGCAATACCTACCTAAAGCACAGATAACTCTTAATAGGTCAGAAAAACGAAAATAAAGACTATGTTAGGAAATACGAAATAATTTTAATTGATTTTAAACATAAGAAAATTAACAAAACATAAAAGAAAAACAAAGATAACAAAGCAAATAACAAAAGCAAAAAATTAATCTTTCCGTATTCTTAAAGAAAAAATGTTAATCCAAGAAATTTTAGCCCAAGCTAATATACCGGGTATCCCACGAGGTTTTTCCCAAATGATAACTTCGGTACGCATCATCGTATATACACTGTATAATTTTTTATCATTTTCTTTAACAAAGCCTTGATAAATATGGCATTGCCGACTTTGTAATTTAATTTTCTAACCAAAAATGCCATGATATACCATGAGTTACATTTAAGATTCGAAAGTTGACGTGACTTGATCGAAATTGATGCGAAAGTGGTGAAATTGGATGACAATGGTAGGAGTTACACAAAAAGTTACCCAGATCCTCGAAATTTCAATTATATTGGATGACGCGTTCCGAAGTTATCACCTGGGAAAAACGTTGTGGGACACCCTGTATAATCAGTTTGTTGCAGGTGCATTCTTCACGAACAAAGAAAGAATTTTAAATTTTCGTACCTATCTAGGTAAATTCTAAATGCATGGCTAAAAGATTAAATTAAAAAAAGATAAAGGATTTGTTAAGTTTTCACTTTTTGGAAAAATATTTTTTTTATTAATGGTGTTTTTTTTTTGTAGCATATAGCTCTGTATTTTACCGGAATTTTTTTAATAGAAAACCTTTTCCCCTTTCTTTTAGTGCAGACTTATGTTATATCATTATATAACCACTGTAAATACAATGGTTATATACCGGGTGTCCCACTAAGGTCGGCCAGGTACGATATTAGGGAGACCATAGACCTTACGTAACTTGAAAACGAATGCAGATATTGAATTGCGGTTTGCTCCAAAATGTAGATATTTTTTTGCTCTTTAAGCACAGCAATACAAAAATAATATTATGCCATTTGGATTTTTCATGAAAATTAGAAAAAACTGGATCTTGAATAAACAGCGCCCTCTAGAAGACGCGGTGGGAACTATCGACCTCGAACGAAGTGGTGTTCTTAATAACAATGAAATTCTCTTCCAAATAAACCCAAATTGAATGAGGGTTATGGGAGATACAGCAATTTCTAAAAAAAAAAATTCCACCAGCTTCCCCCACCCTTATTACTGAAGATACGAAAAAAAGCCTAATAACCAAACTGACGCAAAAATTAATGAACTTTTGATTTCTGTTGTTAAAACATTATCTTAATATAGCGATTTCTTGAGAAAAGTTGAATTTTTAGATATATCATCGTAATTGCGCCCCCTAGCGGTCATCCTAGAAACTTGAAAATAATTTCCATCAATTTCTCTTGGCCGATTTAGTGAAGAAAAAAAAAATCCCGAAGCTGTAAGGTCTATGGTTTCCATAATATCGTACCTGGCCGACCTTAGTGGGACACCTGGTACATATAATATATTTCAACAACATTCAGTTTTTGTTATCGAGACTCTCGAAATTTCGAGAATCTCGAATCGAGATCGAGAAATTGTCTTCGAGAAAAACATCGAGACGAGATTTTGTTGATTTCTCGTCTCGATGATCGAGACGAGACGAGAAATTGCCTTCGAGACGAGATTTCTCGTCTCGATAAACCCTAATCCCGATAGTGAGGAGACCCACGCAAAGTATTGTCAGCCTAATAGGCGATCCAAGTGCAGGGTAAGCAAGTCACCACACTTCTGTCGAGAAAAATGAGTGGACTTTTAGATGCTACTATGTATACTCCTTGCGACAGTTTTCATGTACTGTTACCGAATCTGTACCCCTTAAACGTTCTGCATGTTCATTATTGTTCATTTTCTCTTTCCGCACTTGCGTCTCTCAAAGCATCTATACCGCGTTTTTACAGTCACTGTAACACCTTTCGAGAGCGATTGACTGCAATAAAACAAGACTCATCCATCGCGATAGCTAATTAAATCACAAAACGAAAAGTCTAGACTTCTTGCCAACTAGATTTGAACTGACTTACATCGATTAAATGCCATTAAACAGTCGATCATAGTTCACAGATAACCAATGAAGCAAATGTCATTTGGCAACCAATCGTTATTAAATGACGTTCATGACTTTTGACCTTGAATATCTGAAAACGCAAGCGCGATATTGATGAGGACTTTCTTGAGGTAAAATAAAGGTATAGACAAAATTTAGGCTCACTCGGATTTTTTCAGCAGATGCTGCTTTTTCCGGCCTAATATAACTGGAGCCATTAGAAAAAATTCAAAGGAGACCGATTAGATTGTCAATATCAACTAGCCATGGTAAGTTCTTTTTTGATATTTCTTCAAATGCCAAGAGTAAACTTTTTACTATTGATAAGTTTCGGAAATAAATTGTTCAGTCATCTTAATTTAGGAACAAATAGTAGAGTTTTGTCACTTTGAATAACAAACTAGACATATTTACATATTTCCTACCTCGATTGTTTGATGACTACCGTGCAAAGGTAGCATTAGTTGAAGAAATCCTAAAAAAAAAAAAAAAACATTTAACTTTATTGTAGTTTAATTTCTGACATAATAGAGCTTCCCTTTCTTCTATTGCTTTTTTTACCATTAAACTTCCAAGCCCAAACCGACTGTAATCTGATGAGCCTTTCAATCGTATGTAGCAATTTTGAGGAATTTTCACTGATCCTTTTATCCGCTCGCTGTCACTGGTTAACGTTCCCCTAACCATTTTCTTCTATAGAATAGAATATCCTACCTTTTTTTATTATTTCCTTTTAAACGGTGCCTTTTATCATTTTACGGACGTTCCTGGATTAAATTTTCATTCCGATTCTGCAGCTAATTAAGCATCTGTGTCTGGTGCAATTTCAACTTAAATGGATTTTTTAAACGGATTATCTTTCGAAATCATACTTCCCTTCTCCTCGTAAAACAATTCTTTTTAAATGCTAATGTGTAGCAGTTAAGTGTTAAAAGCGTTGATGGCGTTTATAATTAAAATTTCGTATTGTGAAGATCTGAATCATATATACGATTCAACAATGGGAATGCTAGCCTATATGAAATCTAATTATTTAACATTATTTTTTTTTACTCTGTTATCAATATTTTTTTCTTAACCTCGCTGTGTGCTTAGCTGAATCTTTTCATGATGAATATCTCACTCTTTATCTAAGACAATGGAAAACTCTATGAAAATAAAAGCAATAATTGAAATTTGGCATTATTGACACTATTAACGTTCGGAATGTAGGTACTCTATTGAAAGTTGCTAGATTGTGATATCCATATTGTTAAGAAGGTTTTTTTTTTAAACCAACCTTGGTGACTTATCAACTCGCGCATCTTCAAATTCCTTAATAATAGTTTTTCTACGTTATCATAATTGCTTAGCATTGGTTCAGCTTAATCAATATGTGTAGTAGGTATTAGGTACCTCAGTGCGACCCTGTGTTTTTAGGTGTATTAAGGTTTATTGCTTGATACGTCATTGGATGGTCAATTTCAATAGGATTTCATAAGTTCATCGAAATTTTTGTAACTTAGACATAGAGTTGTATTGTTACACGTTTTAATAGATGCCACGTTCCTAGAACCTTCACTGGATGATATGGCGCACAATAGTAAACGACGTTACGTCCCTATTTCTTCTTTGTAGGCAATTTTCAACCGACACGATCCCGACATGCACATATAGCGGAGTATGTGAGAATTTAAGTCAATTAGGGAGCATTTCAGCATACATACATAACTAAATAAAGAAAATGGAATGGCAGATGTCAGCATCCAAATTAGATTTCGGCAGCGAGAAAATCTTATGAGAATGTGCATTTTTGTTTTAAAATTGGCTCTCTAAGTGAATTTCAAGTTTGGCGTTTCCCAGACATCCTTTATATCCCATTGGAAATCGAACATTCTACATGTATAATGAAGTAAATTGATTTTCTCTATATACCGTTCAAATGGGATTTGATAAACAGATGCGAGGGGTTTATTGAATTTTCGATATTTCTGCATATTCGTAAAAGAGACAATTCTTTAATATCTACCTATGCATGGAAACGAGATATAGAACGAGAAACGGGTGCCTTAAAGCGGGCAAACGAATTGAAATATCTAATAATAATAATAATTTATTTATGTAGGAGTCAGAAGCCATGGCTCTTGGATTTTGTAATTTTCTTGACTATTATTACATATTCTCTTGAATATTATTATATATTCTCTTGGATATTCAGGTTTATATTCTTTTACTGTAGCTGAAGACTATTACGTAGTATAGAAGGGAAAATTCTCCAGCTTAGAAAAACTGTAGATTTGACAACGTCGCAGTGCTTTTGGAATATAAAAGCTCAAACCCAAACTCATTGTACTACTCGTAACTGAATACTACGTTGAAAAAAATATCTTTAGATCTTTTTTTCCCGGCCGATCTGGGATAGGAGTTTTCAACTGCCTGTACTTTATGTACCAAGGAAAGGACGCTGCTTGCATGTGTTCAAATTAGTGAGGAAGGAAACAATTTGTATTCCATGCAAAACTCAAATTTATTGAAAACTTTGCGCAGTAGAGCGTTTTCGGCTTTCGCCGTCATATGTGCTTCTTGTAATTGCTCTTATATAGGCAGGCATTGCAGAGCTTTAAAAACACGTATTAATGAACAAATGTATAGAGCTAACTTGTAGCATTTTCAATTTCTCGGCTAATATGCTACTTTGTTTTGCTCTAGTGGATATGTTTCCATATAGAACTATAAAGAAATAAATGAATAAACAACTATCTTTTTCAGGGCCGCAACTAGGGGGTGGCGAACTAGGCGCCCGCCTAGGGCGCCGGAGTATCGGGGCGCCGAAGGTGCCTAATTTAATCCATCCATATTTTACAATTCAAAAAAATGCAACGGATTTACGCGTCATTTGTCGTAGCACGGAAAGTTATTTTATTTTGAACCATATATGTAATTTTCACATTCCTTACTGGTTTGAAGATTCGAAAATGTCACTTTACTTTTGTTTACTTTAAAGCAGGCCGAAAGTGACTGTTCTCCTGTCACTTTCGGCCTGGAAAACTCTCTTTCGGCCCTGATAAATTGTTAATTCAACCTACATAAACACGTATCCAGGTGCAATGTTTGTACCTATTTAGAAGTAGATGTCACATGTATTTATATTAATTATATTGTTGAAATTTCATAAGATGTCAATGTCGGTGTCAGACAGTCAGTCGAAATTCCATTTTTGTCATATTTTTATCTTATTTTTTTCAATAATTAATGGTTCAAAATAGAATAGTATACATAATTCGGTGGAAAGTTTTCACATTATTGTCTCGAGAATTGGGTGTAGTATCTCTCGACAATAATGAAACACTTTCCACCTTCGCATGTAATATTATTGCTTGTGTCACATCACATCTCTCTTTGTCAACCATCAAAAATACGAATATCGATAGTAATCATATGAATTATGTCAAACACAGTGCGCGTGCAAAAGGCAGCAGCAAATTGCAATGTCTGTGATAAATTCAAGTATTGATGACATAGCCAGAGATAAGCTTCGAGTCGAAGTTTGATCCGACCAAACTGAGCAAGAGCACCGTGGGCGACATGGGCGCCCTCTGCATGCTGCATGCATTATCTCTTTTGACTTTTTTCTATTTAGCCGTTTACGAAAACTATAATCGGGTTAACCCGATCAGCAGCTGAATGTTTTCTATCTTTCCCTAATGAATACGATTGAAAAAAAGGCAAAATACTTCTGCTGGCGGTCGGGTTAACCCGATTATAGTTTCCGTAAACAGCTTTTACTTTTACAATAGCTTCGTTTGCGGTAAGGATTCTGAACTGGTTCGAAACTATTTCGCATGCGTAGTTCAAGTAATGGCGTTCGTGGATCACAAAATTCCGAACTTTTAGTTACGGTTCTGGATTCGCGGATCAACCAGAATCGGTTCGGAACCATTTCTGAACCAGTACTAGCGGTCCTAGGATTTTAGCAAGAACTTCAGGATTGACACATATTTAACGTCCGTTTACCTATTAGCCTATCCAAAACATTTGACTTTAACAAGCAAACAAAGGAATGTGTGCCTCTTGGCGGACATTTTAATTTAAGTTTGACAGCATTTTGGATAGTCTAATTAGACAGTCTGGAGAACTCGTTCCAAAACTGTTCGCGATAAAATAATGGCGTTTTCCATTTGTTGCACGGAGGACGGAGGTGCACTCAGTGCAATTTTCACATTCCATTTGACTGCACATTATCAGTTTTTATTTTCCATTTGAAATCCAGTGCAATTATGTATGCACTCAGTGCGCATTTTTTGGCCCATGGAGAGCCAAAGCATCAAAAAATATATCTATTGTTACTTTCAGAAGGCGGTGGAGGGGCGCCAAAATTTGGACTTGCCTTGGGCGCCGTGTATTCTAGTTGCGGCCCTGATCTTTTCTATGCCCAGATTTTATTACCTTGAGTACTGCCTTCTACTAAAAGTTTTTTGGTTCAGGTTTGCAATTGTGGTTAATTGATTTAGGAAGGTTTGATTCAGTACGGCAGGGCCCGCTGTTATTGATTAAAATCTTATAAAAAGGAGACAGTACCATCATCTCCAGTAACCAATCCAATCAAATAATCTGAGGTTATGATAATTGTTGTTTACTTTTTTGATTTTTCAGTTCGATCATGTCATTGAACAGCTGTTTTGTCTAGGCGTTTTCTTTAGACCTGTTCTACCTTATTGATATATGTTCTATTGGCAATTTTCAATTTTCACCAGTTATTTGGAGTCATTTACACAACCCACTTTTCAGTTTGTATTTTTGGGATTAAACTGAACACGCTCCTTTCTATAATTTTCTTTAATGTCAAAATTAGAAGTTTGACAAAGCCTTCTTCTCAAATCTAAATGAAGAATCTGCCCTTTTGATTTTGAGACCTGATACTGAAAGGTCGGTCTCGGCCCTAATTAATTTTGGGCGAGACTTTTTGGAATTTTGTGCCAGGGAACTCAAGTTTTAGACTAATTTCGTGTTGATAATTGTCTAGAGTTGTCCCTTGGTCATTTTGGATTTTGTTTCGGTAAGTTTTGAGATTTTCTTCAGGATTATTAACCTACAACACGTGTTTCGTTTCTTCAATAGGACTGTTCCGAGCACCTTTTGGAAGTTTAAGACTTCGCCTTTGGCCTAGAGCATCCCTCAGTTTGAGGTAAGATTATTTCTAATGTTTGAGGCTCGATTTGTTTTTTATACGAACATCGTTATAGGGTGCTAGGCTATACTTAGAAGATCCTAGGTTATACTTAGAAGATCCTAGGCTATATTTGGAAGATTCTAGGCTATATCTAGACAGCTCCTAGGCTATATTTAGAGAGATTCTAGGCTAGATCTAGATTGCTCTCAGTTGGGGCTTTGGTAGCCTCCCTTCAGCAACCCTCTTGGTACCACTCTGATAGAAACACGTGGAGTCCTATATTAAACAGATCTAACGTGGATAGGACTCATGACTGACTTACCATACCATTGTCTATCTACACTTTAGGAACTTCTGGATTTACACATACATTTGAAGATAATTAACACTTGTATACATGTAAGTTGCACTTTTTACTATTTAGGCAAATCTTATATAAATCACCTGACACTGAATTACGTCAGTACGTGCCCCTTAAATAAAATTCTAGAATTTTACCCTGAGATTGCCCTAACAATAATTTTCGCCTTTCTGGTGTTTAATTTGCCTGTAGGTAAAGTGTAACCCATACTGTATAGTCTTTCATATTTCACAAGTGTAAATACCAAACAGTTTCAGTCATGTTTATTTGAAATTCATATTTATATATGCATTATTTACATTCATATTTTTTTTATAATCAAATATTTATAAATTGGTACAAGCCTTAACCTATACACATTTTTAACAACGTCCTGGCTATCCCTATATATTGTTATTATTTTTAATAAAGAAGCCAGATACATTATTGTACCTAATTAGTTGTTTTATTGCTAAGCTCTCCAATTGCACAGGTTTTGTTTAGGACATCATTAAGAGATCTTCCTAGTTAAGTCACAATTAACTTGGTGGCGCCCAGAGATAAGATGTATACAAGGAACCCATAAACCCATGGCCTCCGAACTGATGCTGACTAGCCGTATGCAGTATAATCAGACAATTGCCAAATAAGTACGTTATAAACTCAGCATTTGGTGAGCTTATCCGCACTATCAATAATCAATAATGTTCGAGAATCACAACCCACCTTCTCTACGTTTTGAAAGTTGACAATTTTTTAAAAACAGATGTTTTCCACGATAAGTTTGACTTAAACTTGACGTCCCAAAGAAAGGATGACTTGCAGAACTTGGGATTTGAATTTAAATAATGTGAAGGACTGAACGTTCTTCCTCTCATTCACTGAACGCCTAGCCTAGAATCAGAAACATTCACTTGGAGAAAAAAAGATATTTTGCAACCTGATGGCATGGCAATGGGTAATTGTTTTTCATCTTCTTTGGCAGATGTCTTCATGGACCATTTGGAATCTACAAAAATGGTCAATGATAACAAAAAAGAAATTTTAGACTGGTTTAGGTATGTTGATGACTGCCTGCGTTTTCTGAGC
The DNA here is from genome assembly GCA_917834065.1 of Ceutorhynchus assimilis. Classification (NCBI taxonomy): domain Eukaryota; kingdom Metazoa; phylum Arthropoda; class Insecta; order Coleoptera; family Curculionidae; genus Ceutorhynchus; species Ceutorhynchus assimilis. The sequence continues at coordinate 106,171,879 of OU892277.1, forward strand.
TATGACGAACTCGGTGCAACCAACTTAACAAAATTACCAACCAACACAACATTTCATTGATGATGGAAGCTGAGAGAGACAGGCAGATTAACTTTCTCGACATCACAATTACTGTTTTACCTGAGGATTTCAAATTTTCCACCTATAAGAAACCAACACAGACCGACCATCTGATTTCGAACACTTTCAATCATCCTTACCAGCCCAAAATGGCCTTCAATTGTTGCATACACAGATTACTAAACCTTCTCTATCATAACGAAGTTGAAATTTTGAAACAACTGGCTTCCAATAATGACTATAATCCCAAATATATAAACACCTTAATTAACAAAATAAAACATGACAAACTTAAGAAAAAACTTTTTCCTTCCCAACACAACGACAAATTTGTTTCCTTACCCCATATTGATCCTGCTTTCAATCAAAAGGTCGATAATTGTGTCCGCCAACATGTAGATAATGTGAAATTATCGTTTAAAGCCACAAACTAACTGGGTTCTCAATTGATTAATACGAAAGATAAAATAGACCCACTCACAAAAAGTGGAATTTACAAACCTTCATGTGGTTCTTGTAATTGCTCTTATATAGGCAGGACTTGCAAAGCTTTGGAAACTCGCATTGATGAACATATGTCTAGAATTAACTCAGCATTTGGTGAGCACATCCGCACTTACAAACTTTGATCCACAGTCCAAATCAAAGCTTATACGGGCAGTTACTTCCAAGAATTTCAACAGACTTGACTTCCTCGACAACATTGAGATTAATAGGGAACTTAACGATAGTAACCATTGTCTTATTACCCAAGTCAGCGTCAACAGAAATAACATACCTCTTTACATAGGAGACTACTTTATTAGTTTCATAATCCTGGTCAAGAGAACATAACCTCAATTACACATCATCAATATTCAATAATATTCACAGCTTCGAGAATCACAATCCACCTGGCTCTGCGTTTTGACAGATGACAATTTTCAAAAGCAGCTGTTTTCCACCATAAGTCTGACTTAGACTTGACGTACCAAAGAAGGGATGACTTGTAGAATTTGGGATTTAAATTCAAATAAGGTAGAAGACTGAACTTTCTTCCTCTCAGCCAATGAACGCCTAGAGTTGGAAAAAAAAATATGTTGAAAGAACATTTTGATACAATAATCTGAAATAAAATACTACATTTTTATTTGAAATCTTGAATCTCTGACGGCGTCCTCCAGAGAATTATTTATTTTTTAAACTAGTTTTAGATTTTTTAAAAAAGTTTTATATTGTTTGTGAGCTTTTATCGTGGACAGATTTGTAATTCTCGTAGTGTCGTCATATTTTTTATCCTCATCGTCGTTGTCTTTTTACAATTTTAACTTGTGTGTTGGAACCTGACAAGTGAGTAAGAAAGAGAAAGTAAATTTCACATTCACCAATTTCTTTTATACATATTTATAATTATTTTGATTATGACTTTTGGTCGCTTGCAGCTAGTGCTAGAAGATACTGATGATGGCGAAAGCCGAAAGCGCTCTATTATAATAAATTCTCAATAAAGTCGAATTTTGTATGGAATACAATTGTTTAGTTCCTCACTGTAATTTATGTGGCACGATAATTTTGATTTTCTCAACAAAGTTGACTGAAACAGAGTTTTTTTAATTGACTGTAGTTGAGTCATTTAGCTTAGGCTCCTCATAATCAATATGACCCAGGACATAGAATAAACCCCTACAGAGATTGTAACGGTTTCTGTTATCGAAATAACAAAACCATCCATATCTGCCTAGATATGCTCAGTAGTTCTCTGCTTCGGGTGATCCTCAGTCTTAGTACGTTTTAAAGGGAGCGCCACTAGAATGTTCCGAACACTATTGGAAATTATTCATGCTGCAAGACAGACATCTCTAGTTAATTAAGAAAATCTGTAAAATAAACTAAATTTGATATAGGTATGACATAACATATTGTTCCTTTACCTTAAAGAAAATCACAATATTGTTACTTTTTCACTAACTGGATGGCGAAGATATACATAGTTTCACTCTACCACAACTTCAAATTAGTGGTGGTACACAATCAACCTAAAATTAAAATCCAAAAGTTATTTGTGAAAAAAAAAACTCTCAGAATTGATAAAACATGAATTTGAAATTAAATTTGTTGCTGGAGTGAAGTTGATGTTGAACACTGGTTAACTTTCAGACAAGACAATAAAAAATTTAAAGCAACTATCCCTAGGCAGTTATAGAAAGTTTAGATCTCAAAATCGATTTAAGTGGATTCTGAATAATTAATTATTGCTCAAAAGCGTAACTTCTAGATTTATTTCTCGAAAAATTCAGACGTTGTTATGTTGCACTTTACGGAATTGTAGTGGTCAATCAAAGGTATTGTGTTTCCGAACTGTCACCAAGGCAGAACATCCTTGCAACTGCCAGTCAAAAAATATCACTGAAATGCTTCTGTGTCTGAAAGCTATTATCCGTCGTTAAAAAAAAAGATATGTAAGATATTCACGTCACGCAATGAATAAAACTTTTGTGACATAAAGTAAAGAGCTTAAAGTTTTACAACTCTGGTTTCGAGAGGGCGGGACCACGCTACCACGCCGATACAAAAATTGGATAGACGAAATAAAAAAGTTTTTATTTGTCAATGCCGAGCAAAGAAAATCTTTGTAGGTAGTTTTGTTACAAGTGTGGAATATTTTAGAAATTATGTTAGCTTTTGTTTAAGTTATAGGAGGGAGGACCGAAGGAGGTTGGTATTGTTTTCCAAGTTGGAGAATGGAATAATAAAGTTTATGAGAACACAAAATTTCAATGTATGTATAATAATCCTATGGGAAAACTTTCGTTAATTTTTATTGTCAAATCAATATAAACTTAAAAAACAAATATATGTCTTTGAATTTTTCTCAGAGCTATGGATCACTGGGGATATAAACTAGATTTTCTTGGGGCCTTCCAGCCTTCAATTGTAGATTTCCTACCTGGTGGTGAAGAAGTACTCTTAAGCTGATCATCATCTTGTCGATGGCTCGCTCTGATTATCAATGGTTCCAGATAGTGATTCGAGAAACCTTCTTTTATAGTAGAAATCTATTTGAAAATATTCTGCGACATTTTCTAAATATTTCTGAATTGGCTCAAGTTTCATTTCGCGGATGGCAAGCTATAGGCACTCGGTGACTGGTCAGTCTGATGAAGCTACATGGTAGTGTTACTGTTGAAGATATAATAAAAATTAGTTTCACTTTGTCCCACCTATGCTTATGAATACGGCATGAAATCTTTACAGTTTCAAATTTGGAAATGAAAAGTGTATCATATACTTATAAGTAGAGCATTTCGACTTGAACACTGAAAATATGTAGGTAAATGTCAGATGAAAATCACACAAGCAGCATCAAGCTCCTCGCCTTGAATTGATTAATAATGAGTCTCAATATATAAAATTCCATGAGCATCAAAAAATCAACTAATTTGAATGCGTCAAAAATTCTCCGCCTGTTTGAATTTCGGAAGTCTATTTTTCAAATTCAACAAATGAAATTGCGTGCTTAGAGCCAGCGTCGCTTATTGTTTATGAACGTACTAGGGCCAATTAAATTTTTTCCATCAAAACAGGTTAGCTGGCAGTATTCTACGAAGTGCCGGTGGAGTCACAAACATTTGATTTTCCAGCAGTCAAGTGTAAAATTTTAACGAACAAGAGATGTTTGTTCTACCCTTTTTGTCTAATTATTTATGTGATTTTTCGATGTAATTTATAATTTAGTTCCCTTAGGGCTGGCAGTTTGCAAACAATTTGGTCCCTGCTCAAGCTTATGAGAGGTTTAAAGGTGACATGTGAACGCAATTGCGGAAGGTTCAAATTCTAAAATTACATAAAACCCAAATAACAATAAGCCAAAGTCGCTCATTCTTCCATAAATAAAGAAAAATCTTGTCAATAGTGGAGTTAAGAACCGGTCATTTTAATACTGTGCAAAATTTATTTTCAAATAAAGAATATGAAATTCAGCAAATTTCTTTGTGCTGCGGTAGTATTCTGCCACACCATAATCACATATGGCCTGCATAACACAAAGAGACCATTTTAATTGCATCCACAATTTAATACCTCCGAAACATTTGCATAATTTAATTAACGCCTTCCTTGTCCTGCTGGGCGGTGGTCGCGCCGAAAGGCGAATTCTCTGGGCGCGTTCCGGATTCTTCGGACTTCCGGGTCGACCGGAAACTGAACTGCATTACCATTGAGCCAATTATATCAATTTATAATTCATAACGACGGAAACTTGCCTTCCTGTTGTAGGTATTTGCTCTTGTCTGCGAATACCCAAGGGGATGCACTGTGCGAAAAGAGTTTAATCCGCTTTCCAAGAGTTAATTAACTTCGCTTTATTTTAATAAGGTAGAAGGTACAGTGAAACATTATTAAATAAAATGCTCCCCCAAATTAATTCAAACTCGAAAAACGTCAATATCTTGAGTCTCTATCCAGGTGACTAAATTAAGAAAGTTATGTGGGGACGAGAACAAGTATAAAGCATTTTGGGAAAGTTGGCGACAATTTAATTTAAATCGTGGAACAGAGTAGTAACAAAGAAACTTAGTTTGACGCTCTAACTCCTGTAGTATTTAGCCTACGTAATCATCAAAAGGTTTAGTTAGGGTGAGAATTTGTTCAAATATCAGGGACTTCGTCTGTAGTTCAAAAAAGTTCATTGATCCATTTATTGACTTAGTTACATTTTTCGGTTTATAATCAACTTGCGTACAATGTCCCCAGGAGAAAAATAGCTACTTTGCATATTACTTTCCTTTTATCCGAGCCCTGATCTCTTTTACATCGGCGCTGATATCTAACGCTGAAATTTGCATACTTTTGACTTGTAAATGTTTTTAAAACAATACCGTTAAAAATAGAGGTTTGAGTCTTTCGGCGGTGTGGCATCTTTAAAACCAGTGACGTAGCTAGATAATTGCTTTTCAAACATTTTGTTCAATTAACCCTCCATGAGACACAAATAAAACCTGTCTACTTTTCGGTTCTATTCCAGCCGGTTTTGTTATTACGTCTAGGGAGTTCCAGCTCAACCGTCAGGAGTATGAAGCCCGTAAAGCGCTTTCCAGGATTCGAAATCGCACTAAATAAGTCATCTCGATTGTCCTTGGCTTGGCTTCTTTCTCTTTCTCCAGATTATATCTTCAACGTGATTACACGGGCCTGGGGAAATAACCTGCAGGAATAGAATAATACACGTCAGAATTCTTTTGTGTTGTTCCGGAATGACCTTATTTTTATTTATTTTCGTGTTGCAGTGACGTACTATGGCTGTCAAAATATAATCGAATTATATCGGAAGACAAGAGTGGCATCTGGGAATTTTTCTTGAGAAGATACATTTTGTTTAAACTTAATATACTAGAGCTTTTTAGTGAAGTAAATATATTTTAGCTGGTACGCCCAAGTACACTATCAATTAGTTAGATGGTAAATGGCGAGCGGTATTTTTGATGCTGTTTATTTCCTTGGGTAGCTACGAATAAAATTTTGGAGGAGATCTATTTGCAAATGAAGGAAACAAATGCAGTAAGGTTTTCATATAAGTATATACTTTTACTATATGAAATAAACAAAATCCAAAAAGAAATACTTGAACTATACTACTGGTGTGAACTTGGCAGCCAAAAGTTAGCAGCCTGACTCCCGAGTCTACCCGAACAGTCATTGGCGTCGTTTATGTCTTATTTTTGAATATTATACATTCCTTTTTTTATAAATACGATAAAATTAATCCAATTATTAAAGGTTAACAAGAAAATATTGCAAATGGATCCAATACATGTTTTTGAAGGTAAACAAAGAATAAAAATATTTGAAATATTAATTTTTCACCAACTTACGGACGGGACTTTCCACATATTTTTCTCAACCAGGTGGAATCAAAAATGCTTTTACACACGATGAACTCATTATGGAGCTCACTTGAGTTGCAAATCGGTCCAAGGGTGGTTTTTGGGAGTGAAACAAGAAAATTGAAAAACTGGAAATATCAAATTTTCCCAGAATTACTTGTCTTGCGACATTTTCTTCACATCCAAATGTATTAGAAACTGTGCCTAGGCACCATGGGCACCTTTCAGGGCACCTAACTTGACTTGCAAATGGGTCCAAGGGTGGTTTTAGGGGGTAAAACAAGAAAATTGAAAAACTGGCAATATCAATTTTTCTCAGAATTACGTGTCTTGCGACATTTTCTTCACAACCAAATGTATTAGAAACTGTGCCTAGGCACCATGGGCACCTTTCAAGAGACCTAACTTGACTTGCAAATGGGTGCAAGGGTGGTTTTTGGGGGTAAAACAAGAAAATTGGAAAACTAGAAATTTCAATTTTTTCCGGAATTACTTATCTTGCAACATTTTCTTCACAACCAAATGTATTAGAAACTGTGCCTAGGCACCATGGGCACCTTTCAAGGCACCTAACTCGACTTGCAAATGAGTTCGAGGGTGGTTTTTGGGGATGAAACAAGAAAATTGAAAAACTAGAAATATCAATTTTTCCTAGAATTACGTTTCTTGCGACATTTTCTTCACAACCAAATGTATTGGAAACTGTGCCTAGGAACCATAGGCACATTTCAATGCATCTTACTCGACTTGCAAATGGGTCCAAGGGTGGTTTCAGGGGGTAAAACAAGAAAATTGAAAAACTAGAAATATCTATTTTTCCCAGAATTACTTGTCCTGTGACATTTTCTTCACAACCAAATGTATTAGAAACTTTGCCTAGGCACCATAGGCACATTTCGATGCATCTTACTCGACTTGCAAATGGGTCCAAGGGTGGTTTCAGGGGGTAAAACAAGAAAATTGAAAAACTAGAAATTTCAATTTTTCCCGGAATTACTTGTCCTGCGACATTTTCTTCACAACCAAATGTATTAGAAACTATGCCTAGGCACCATAGGCATGAAACCACCCTTAGACCCATTTGCAAGTCGAGTAAGATGCACTGAAATGTGCCTATGGTGCCTAGGCACAGTTTCCAATACATTTGGTTGTAAAAAAAATGTCGCAAGACACGTAATTCTGGAAAAAATTGATAACTCTAGTTTTTAAATGTTTCGTATCTACCCCAAAAACCATCCTTGGACCCATTTGCAAGTGGAGTAAGATGCATTGAAATGTGCCTATGGTGCCTAGGCACAGGTTCTAATACATTTGGTTGTGAAGAAAATGTAGCAAGACACGTAATTCTGGGAAAAATTGATATTGCCAGTTTTTCATTTTTCTTGTTTTACCCCCAAAAACCACCCTTGCACCCATTTGTAAGTCAAGTTAGGTGCCCTAGGGGGTAAAACTAGAAAATTGAAAAACTAGAAATATCTATTTTTCCCAGAATTACTTGTCCTGTGACATTTTCTTCCCAACCAAATGTATTAGAAACTTTTGCCTAGGCACCATAGGCACATTTCGATGGATCTTACTCGACTTGCAAATGGGTCCAAGGGTGGTTTTAGGGGGTAAAACAAGAAAATTGGAAAACTAGAAATTTCAATTTTTTCCGGAATTACTTTTCCTGCGACATTTTCTTCACAACCAAATGTATTAGAAACTGTGCCTAGGCACCATAGGCATGAAACCACCCTTAGACCCATTTGCAAGTCGAGTAAGATGCACTGAAATGTGCCTATGGTGCCTAGGCCGGTTTCCAATACATTTGGTTGTGAGGAAAATGTCGCAAGACACGTAATTCTGAGAAAATTTGATATTTCCAGTTTTTCAATTGTCTTGTATCACTCCCAAAAACCACCCTTGGACCCATTTGCAACTCAAGTGAGGTGCCCCATAATGAGTTCATCATGTGTGAAAGCATTTTTGACTTCATTTGGTTGAGAAAAATATGTGGAAAGTCCCGTCAGTAAGTTGGTGAAAAATTAATATTTCAAATATTTTAATTCTTTGTTCACCTTCAAAAACATGTATAGTTCGTCGATTTTAATCTGATACTCGGACGGAATGTGTGCTGGTGGCTCCCTACATTAGAACGCCAATGGTTACCTGACGTCACACCTGTTTTTGCCATATGAAACACCCCCGCGCTCCTCATACCGCAAGTATCAGTTAAAAATCGACGAACAATATTGGATCCATTTGCAAAATTTTTTTGTTTACCTTCAATAATTGGATTAATTTTATCGTATTTATAAAAAAAGGAATGTATAATATCTGAAAATAAGACATAAACGACGCCACTGACTCTTCGGGTAGACTCGGGAGTCAGGCTGCTAACTTTTGGCTGCCAAGTTTCTTCAATCTGACTGAGCCAATAGTAAAATTCACTTTGTATCATAGTCATTACGAGACGTTGAAAAACGCAAAAACTCTTCACTGGATGGGATGACCGTTTAATTTTCGATTTTCGACTACATAAATACGTTTTGATCAAACCATGAAACGCCCCGAAACGCGTTATTTCGATACGTTGACCTGAACTCCTTTCCCGCTATTTCTAAGAAATAGAATAATTTGTTCAACTGAAGATGTCGCAATTTCCTTGATTATCGGGGGTCAACCTCAATTTGATTTTAGTCAGTTGTCGGTTCTATTTTGTCATGTCAGTCAATAAATTGCGCGCCAATTTGTCAATCTAGTGAGTTGAGTTTGAAGTTGTCCTTGTGAGGAAGTATCCGAAAACCTTCTCGCATTTCAAGTAATTCAATAAGCTAGCTCTGCCCTTTAGGCATCTGAGCAAGCCCTGGCTTGTTGCCATCTTGCAGTTATTGTAAATAGGCGAGTAAATAGTGTAAATAATATGTGAATACTTGTAAATATAGTGTTAGTGAAAAACGTGTGTGTTTCAGTTCCCTATCCAGTCCACCTATAATACAGTTCGCTAATTATTAACTAACTAGCACGCATTTCGTGGATGGGTAAGTTTGGGTTAGTTTACATATTTTTGGTTAGCTTCCTTCCAGTTCGTTTATAACTGATTATCAGTGTACTGGTTAATAACAAAGGCGCAAGGCGCGCTTGTGTTTTTAAATTCAATATTGACATACAAGGACTAGTCCGCATTACGTGGACGGGTTAGTTTGGGTTAGTTTGCACATTTTTGGTTAGTTTCGTTACAGTTCGTTTCACTGGTTATAAGTGTACTGTTTGACAAAAAAGGGCGCGAAGCGCGCTTTGTTTTTCAAATTCAATACTAACATACAAGGATTATCACGCATTACGTGGACTGGTTAGTTTGGGTCAGTTTGCATATTTTTGGTTAGTTTCGTTACAGTTCGTTTTATACTGGTTATAGGTGTACTGGTGTACTTACAAAGCGCTTGAAACGCGCTCTTTTTGCTGAATCCAATATTAACATATAAGGACTTGTACGCATTACGTGGAAGGGTTAGTTGGGGTTAGTTTACATATTTTTGATCAGTTTCCTTACAGTTCGTTTACTACTGGTTAAAAGCAAAGCGCGCGAAGCGCGTTTTTGTTTTCCTAAATTCGATATTAACATTCAAGGACTATTAAAGTCCGTCGATTTTAATCTGATACACGAAAGGAATGTCAGCTGGTGGCAAGCTACGCTAGAACGCCAATGCTCATCTGACGTCACACCTGTTTTTGCCATATACTTCACCCCCTCGCTCCTCATACGGAAAGTATCAGATTAAAAACGATGGACAATACGCATTACGTAGACGGGTTAGTTTGGGTTAGTTTGCATATTTTTGGTTAGTTTCATTACAGTTAGATTTACTGGTCATAAGTGTACTGGTTGACAACAAAGCGCGCTTCGCGCGCTTTGTTTTTCAAATTCAATATTCTAAATATATATAATATTGAATATACAAAGACTAGCACGCAATACGTGGACGGGTTAGTTTGAGTTAGTTTAGGTACATATTCTTGGTTAGTTTCGTTAAAGTTCGTTTAATACTGGTTATAAGTGTACTGGTATACTTACAAAACTTTTTTCTGTATTCAATATTAACATAGAAGGACTAGTACGTATTAAGTGGACGGTTTAGTTGGGGCTAGTTTGAATATTTTTGATCAGTTTCTTTACAGATCGTTTAATACTGGTTAAAAGCAAAGCTGATAGCGACCGATTGTGGATAATTTTCGGAATTGATTTTCGAAAGGTGGGCCAAATCGTCAATTTTGAATATAATTTTCTGATGGAATATGTGGATTTTCCGCATTTATTTATAGCTTAAATATTTCTATTTCAAGGAATCTCAAAAAACAAAAAAAAAAAAAACGTCTCCATTGAGACCTATAAATTACCAGACCCAAAACTAATTACTAATCTTTTTAAAATTTCTCATTTAATTGAATAAGATGTTTCCTTTGGGAAAAAGTGGTACTTCTTGATTGGCCGAAGAGTACCTACTAAAAAGCAGAGAAAACCTCTTAATTCTCGGAATTAACGCACTGTCCTGCTAGCGATTCACAGGACTACAATTTTTTATTTTTTTTTGTGTAGTTCCGCTCTTATCTGTAGTTGGTAAGGTTGTTGATATACTATTAATCACGAATATTTATTCTCACGAGTCAGTTCGAGTTTAGTACCAATCGTTGTTTTTTAAGTTTTGCGGTCCTACGTGGCAATATTTAAGTTTTACGGTTGTACCGGAGAAAAAAGTGGTTTTATTCCATGATGGCTAGTAAGATGAGGCGTTGTATTAACGACCCTGATAAATTTTGTTACGTTTGTGGTAAATACATTCTCAAAGATTAGCGAAAAATGATATCAGATAATGTAATTCGCCTTTATTTTGCTTATTTTGGTATTGAAATTCACGATCAGGATAAATCATGGGTGCCTCATATTGTGTGTAAAATGTGCACTGAACATCTGCGACAATGTATGAATAGTACAAGGAAATCTTTAAAATTTGGTGTGCCTATGATTTCTGTATGGTAAATATAGTGAGGATCAACAAGAACAATTGCCATAAATGGAAATATCCTAATGTCTCTTCAGCGAGAAGACCAACTCCCCATTCAGAAGATATCCCAATACCAGTTTTTAGGCAGCTATACGACTCTCAGGAGGGAGAAGTTCAAACATCTAGTGTTTCAAATATTAGCGACTATTCTGAGTATTGCGACGAATCTGTCAATCCGAATCCCATACCATTTTCACAAAGTGAACTCAATGACCTCATCAGAGACTTAGATCTTTCGAAGGAGCGGGCCGAGTTGTTGGCATCAAGATTAAAGGAAAAGAATTGTGTAACCTCTGATGTTAAAGTTACTCTCTATATCGGAGAAGAGAACAAGACTTATTGCAATTTTTTTCTTCTGATGAAAATTTTGTATATTGTAGCAGTGTAAACGGCCTATTAAATTTCATGGGCTTGGAGACATATCAGGCCAGTTATTGGCGTCTTTTTATTGACAGTAGCAAACGGAGTCTGAAGGCTGTTCTTCTACATAACGGCAATAAATATGCATCCATTCCAATTGCCCACTCCACTACTATGAAAGAAGAATATCAGACAATCTCCATACTTCTACAGAAAATAAAATACGTTGAACATAACTGGGTGATATGTGTTGACTTGAAGATGGTTAATTTTTTGTTGGGTCAACAGAGTGGCTATACAAAATACCCATGTTTTATTTGTCTTTGGGACAGTCGAGAAAAATCAAGACATTGGATCCAAAAAGAGTGGCAAGCATGAGATAGTTTAGTTGTTGGTGAGAAAAATGTTATTAAAGAGCCTTTGATGCCTCGAGAAAAAATCATCCTTCCGCCCTTGCATATAAAATTAGGACTAATAAAGCCGTATATCAAGGCGCTGGACAAAAATGGTCCTTGTTATAACTTTATCTGTCAAAAATTTCCTGCAGTAAGTAGTGAAAAATTGAAAGCACGTACTTTGGATGGACCTCAGATTCGTTTGATAATGCAAGACTCTGCCAATTTTGAAAAGTTTATGACATATATTGAACGACTTGCCTGGAAATCTTTTGTAGCTGTTACAAATAATTTTCTTGGAAATGTTAAGGCTGCAAACTATGAAGAGATTGTTACTGAAATGCTTCATAACTTTCAAAATTTAGGCTCATATGAGCATAAAAGTACACTATCTCCATAGCCACATAGATCAATTTCAACATAATTTGGGAGATCTCAGTGACGAGCAAGGAGAACGCTTTCATCAAAACATAAAAAACATGGAAAAAAGATATCAAGGGAAGTGGGACATTCATATGATGGCAGACTATTGCTGGGGTCTTGAACGTGATTGTCCAACACAAAAGTTTTCAAGAAAATCACTTAAAAGACAATTTCTTGATGAAAAAAATTGAAATTGAACGATTTTTTCGTAAAATTGCATTTTTTTTATATTGCACAAACTAAAGCTGATGGGAGAAAAAGAATAGTGGTTTTCCAATCACATTATTAGGCATACCCGAAATTAGGTCTCACATCTCTGGCACCAAATTGAGTGTAGGCCTGTGCAGGCAAGTCTATTTTTCTCAATCACCTTCAATCTTTTCTAAAAAGAGCCTTATCGCAGAATCTCCCTCGATACCTTTTTATTTATTTCTTCATTAACTCTGGTATGTATCTTGATTATTAATTGATTCTTTTATCTGATTGATCCTTTAAAGGCGATATTGCTGTTTTCCAACATTTTTTGGATGTCAGTCTCTTATAATCTCTCAGGAAACTTTCAATTTTTTGGGCAGTTCAGAAAAACTTAACTGCTCTGTTTTTTTTTTTTTTTTCATTTTTTAACTACAGGTTGCGGATTGATAGACTCTGAGGAGAGTTGGCTCATTCCATATTTCTGAGCCCTTTCTAAAAACCAGCCTTTGTTGAATCCAAGGAAAGGTATTTTGTCGCCTGCTATTGTATAAAAATCTGCGATCGATGGAAAGAACGTTCCCGTGAGCAAACCAGAGTCAATAATTTCATATTAATAGTTTTAAGTGCTAATTTTATAATAAATATCAATATTCATCTTCGAAAGGAACGGTTTTAATCCCAGATTCTCTTCTCCAGAACGAAAACCAGCATTGTATCGTCGACTATTTCTTGTGCATACCAACTGTAGTTCGCCTATGGAAGAAATAAGAAAGAAAAAAGGACTATGTTATATAATTAAGTATCTGGAGAAAAATGGCCTAGAGCCAGACACAAACAGATACCCTCAAATGTGCAACGCTGAAATAGTTCTTATAAGCAGGGAACTGAAAATATGGAAATATTCTGAAATAATGATTGCATATTGTACTACACACTTCAAGAATTTACTGAATCACTTAGAGGTATTCATACAAATGGATTTCAAAAACGTCTTTGTTGCTACTTTTGAGCAATACTGTAGCCAATTTGGATACATTTAATTCATTCATAAGTTTTTTTTTTTTCAAAAAAATTTATCATCTTTTACAACATATCGAATTCGATATTTTCATTCTACCAAGAATTGAATAAAGTTGCCGCCTGGAGAAATTAAATACAAATCTATTTGCGTCAATCTAAAAGCGCGAAATGAGTTTTTGAGGGGAAGGCGAATAAATAATATAATATGGAAAATTTTTCATTTTGTCATAAAAACGAGTTTGATGTCTAAACTCATAAAGACGAGGATTACGACCACCTGTGCAAAAAAAAAAACCCTAACAAGAAAAACCGCCTCACTGAATCTTAATTTGGACATTTCGCTGATGAGGGGGAATTTAGGAAAGATCCTACGGCTCCCGCGGATATGTAAGCAATGTCAGAGGGATCAGGATAATTGATTGCAAATAAAATTTAATTTGAAAAAAAGATATAATAGGTAATAATAATTTGCAAAAAAAAAATCGTCTCCCCTTAAGGGTTGAACATTGCCGTGACCAGGATTCGAACCTGGGTTACTACGGCCACAACGTAGGGTCCTAACCACTAGACGATCACGGCTATCTGAGACATGAAAACCAATCTTATTTTTGTAAAAATGAGAGCACCTTCACCTGATTTAAAAATATTTCATTGCATAATCGGCCGATACAATCACAGAAGCGTAACTAATCAATTTTAAACGCTAGTCTGGTGAAAGAACCTCGAGGCGAGGCTAATGAACTGATGTCCAGTTGTCTGTCTTCAAGAGGAAATCAGATATTTTTGGGGATTCTCCTCGAAAGTGCCTACCAGCAATTCTGATTTTTCGTATATGAAAGATTTGTTAAAGTTTAAGAAATTTGGGATTGAATATTATATGCCGAAATGAATGTACCTGAAGCTCTTATGGGAAAAAAGGCAACGTATTTCGATTTTGAGATTGGTTGCTATTTAAAGAAAATCTCAAGTTATCTGCATTTTATTAAAACTGTATCCTTGGCAACATCACAAATGCTACCCTTAAACGGAATATCGCAAATAATCCACACCCCCGACTAAATGCTTGTGATTTGAAATATAAGATTTTTTTTAAATGAATAAAATTATTTACACAATGATGAAAAATTATCGATTTTTGATGTGTTCATAAATAATAGAAAACATCTAACGTGTTTACGGTGGGTGGAAGATGTGTAAGCCCTGTCTTCGAGGGATGTGTATTTTCAAATGGTATTCATGAGAAGAAGTTATCACACTAACTACAAATTGAAATTAAATTTGTATAGCTCATAATGAACCAATCGCGACGTCAATCTTGGACCTTCAAAGTTCCCAATCACTCTGTTTTTGAATGAGTTCACACTATTTGTATACACGCTGTTTTTTCTTGAAACGGATTTTACATATTATACAGTGTCCCCCGGCCCCCATAATGTTTGTTACATAAAGGATTTTTTTTATTTGTAGGATTTGGAATTTTTTCTTATGTGGGATCGATCCCACAAGTCCAATAACCTAAAAGTACATTTCGACATCAGTCACGACTGTGATCACTGTTGTGGCGGCAAATTCGAAAATTTAGATATGGAAACGCGAAAAGTGGGGTTAGATGGCAAAATATCGGAAAAAGTTATTTGAATAAAGTGATAAGAACGATGTTTTAGGGCTGTCTGCGAAATTTGAAGCAAAAGCAACAAAAAATTGGAAATTACTTGTTTTTCACCATGGATCTCTTAGACTTTGCTCTTATCAAATAATATTATACAGTTTTTATTATTGAAATAGTTCAAGTACCTCAATATGTAATGTGTATCGGTAAAACAAACTTAAATTCTTCTTTGGAATTATCCCTAGAGAATTAAATAAAAATATTGGATTAGCACATGAAACTTTTCTCTAGGAATACCCGTATGTTGACAGTTAAGTAACGTGTTTTAGAACTTTTGGACTAAAGAGTAAAATAACGGTTGAATTAGTTGTGATTTGGATATGGCTGGTATTGGGTGAGTTGGTTTGGATCTATATAAATCAATTCCGGAGCCGCACACTCTTCACTCTTCCACAGTCTTGAGCACACTCAGCCTCTGGCAGCATTGTCTCTTCCTCTGTTCTCTCGCTCCTTCCTGCGGTCTCCCAGTTGCTGGTATCGATGCGGCACTTTACCATATTCTTTCTCCATCTGCATCCTTATAGCATTTTTGTTAACCTCCCTGATTTCGATTCCTATCTTCCAGTTGACTGACAGTACGTGGTCCAGGTTTCGCAGCCATATGTAAGTGTTGGTATTACAACTGCATTGTAGACGCGAAATTTGGTCTCAACGCTGATAGCATACTCTCTCTAGAAGTTACCCGAACGCAGCGCTAGAACACTTCAAGCTATGTTTGATTTCAGCGTCAATGGTTGCCTTCGCTGACAGATGGCTCTATACCCGAGGTATGGATACTGCTCTACGTTCTGATAAGAATGGTCATTTATAGTTTTATTCGGGGCTTGGGGATTAGTAGATGCGCGGTGGGGGTTGGTGCAGAATCTGTATCTTGTTAAAGTTGACCTCTAGGCTGATTCTTCTGTATGCCTGGTTGAATGTATTGATGATTACCTAAAGATCTTCCTCTGTATTCGGGGAAAATGTTATTGCGGTCTTCAATATCTTCCAATGCTCCTCAATGCTTTCCGGGTACTCTAACGGAAGATTCTGGCATAGAGAGGCTTGGAAGCTTAGCCTGATATGATCGTCTTGAATACGTTCTATGTTTAATTTACGATTGAACTGCTTTTTTTGACATCTACGCTTTGGTGGGATGCGCAAGTCCATTTTGGCTCGTATCAGCCGATGCTCAGTCCAGCAGTCATCCGCACTTGTTAAAGCTCTCGTAATGCATACATCATTTCTGTCTCTGGAAAGTAGAATTATATAATCGATTAGATGCCAGTGCTTTGACCTAGGGTGTTGGAGGAAGTTTTGAATTTCTTTTGTCGAAAAAGTGTATTCGTTATTACAAGGTCATATTCTGAGAATGTGTTAAGTTAGCCCGGACGATAACGGAAACTATATGGCTATTAGCTATACAAGCATGAAATTTGGCACCTACATTCTTAAGGCGATTTTAAGAGATTTTAGTAGAGTCCCCAAAAAATTTCTCCATAGGGTGGGGAGTTTCGGAAATTTCTTCAAAATGGCCGACTTCATTTTTTAAAATATCGTAAAACGACGTATTTTTCAAAAAAACCCATAAGGAATATTCTTTGACTGTAAATAAAACTTACTGAAATTTTACACCGATAGAAAATGGTGTCCGGCGACTACAGTAGCTCTTTTTCAAGATGGCGGCCATCTAACATAACAATCTAAACTAGACACCCAACCATAATTTGTGATACCTCAATTTCGACTAATTTTGCGCCGAGGAATCCATTTCTTGTGATGAAAATATCATACACCTTGCCATTTCGCTTTTAGGCGCCATTTTGTCAATATGGCGTCCCTAAATTTGACACAGACTTGAACTTATAGCTTTTGGGGTAGATATAGTTTCATAGGTATTTCGACTTCTGACTTCGGAGTTATAGCACATGGAATATCATTTAATAATAGTTTTTTTCTCCTAACATAATTTGGCAACGAGAAATGAATACCTATAGAGTATTTGTTTCTCAAATATTATGTGTGACGACTTCTATTCTTGGCTGTTTAAGCAGTGAGGTATAGTGACACTACCGTTAGGTGGTTGTATTTAGGTATCAAAGAATCAATCACGCGCTCGATAATATCGACCTAAAGTTCATTGAAATTCTACGTCCGTCGTGCCACGTGTCTCTGACACCGATGTAGGTACCAGGTTCAGCCATATCTTTTTATCGGGCTTTGAACAGTTGTGGACTTCATGAGCTGTGGGTCTTTTTTGGCATGGGAAAGAGTGCTGGATTTATTTCAGCGCATAACATTCCCAGGAGTCTTGGAAGTGACAAATCTCTTGCCTTACGTGGTTTCCATAGTTTTACCGGGTGCGACACAACGTTCTTTTTTTGTCAAAAGGAAAACGCAAGGCATGGGCTGCATGAACACCGGAAACATTGCTTCTGCATTAGTGCCATTACAAAAGTTTGTTGTTTGTTTATACGACAATCACAGAAACTTTTTTGTGCAGTGGCCGTGAAGTCAATATGCTTCCCTACATTCTAGCAGCATTAACACAGCACTCGCTAAGGTCAGCGTACCAAGCTGGTAAAATTTGGGGTCGGGATCTTGATATTTTTGAAGAATGGCCGAGTCCAGCGAATTGGGGCTACCTCAAAGGTGCGTACAAACATGCAACAGAACACCGTAACGTAACTTCACCGCGTATCAAGTCCATGGGCGCCCACAGAGAGGGTCAGGGGGGGTCACCCGACCCCCCCTGGAAATCTCTCAAGTTTCAATTATTTTCCTTGATGAAAATATTTGAATTTCTGATATTAGTTGAACTATGATCGCGGGCCGACTTTGCGACTTTATTTTTATTAAAATAGAAAACGTGAATGTATATCGAAATAGGAGAACGGAACGGAACGTACCCTAGCCACCAACGACACTGCACCATTACCATAGGTGAGTTCGGAATGGTAGAAAGTGTCAACACCTTTTACACTATTGACACTATGGCGTTCGTTAATTGGTAGGAGTGTTTGGTGTATACTTTTTTTGCGTTTGAAAATAATTTGGTGTCCGAATGGTATGAAAATGGTGGGACACCGTTTACTCGGTACAAAATGATGGTGTATTCACTATTCGGTTTTACACCGTCGATTACACCTTCATCACCTGATATGACACTGCACTACACGAACACCGCACTAGCACTGCACTAAAATCCCATTCCGAACTCAACTCAAATGAACATGTGGTTCGGGTCGTATTTCGAATATTCTCGCATACGAAATTTGATATTACGATTTTTTTATTTTTATTTAATTCACATTGCTGTCATAGTCAAATTTCGTGTACGAAGTGTAAAGTGTACCTACTCGGATAAATCCGAAAATACGACCCCAGGCTCACAGATCACCTACTTACAGATGCGTAAGTAAGGGACCTTGCCTTCGATTCAAAAGCTACGAAACCTCGCTTTTTCCTTAAGGCGGCTGGCCGCTTGTCGAATAGTACGGGGGTCCGCGTCACAGCTCCCCTACATACAGATGCGAAAGAGCGGTGAATTCGTAGTTTAATGTTATTATGTAAACACAACAGGCTGGAACACGGTCACCTCACGCACTATAAATTATGGGCCGCATTAGCGGCAAGGGAGACGGCTACCCTGGTTTAGTAGCAACGGCAAGGATACTTACTTACGCATCTGTATTTAGGTGATTTGTGCCAGGGTGTCAATTAATTTTAAAAGTAGCAATCCCGCAATCGGGAATATCTCTTAGACAAAAAATACTATCAAGATCTCAAATACATATCGGAGGAATTGGGGGCTTGAATGGGGAACCAAAATGAGGCACTTTTTGAGCCACCCCCTTCCGTACCCCTAAGGGGGTAGCTATACCCTTTTTTTTCAATACGAACCTACCTTGTGCTGCATATCGTTGGATAGCTCGTTGCTTTTCCTTTATAGTCTTATAGCAAAATCTAAATCGTAGGATTAGGCAGGGTGACTCAAAAAGTGCCTCAGTTTGATTCCCCCTCCAATCCCCCGATACGTATTTGGGATCTTCCTGATTCAGTTGATATTTTAATTTTAATAAAAATGGAGTGGACTAAGAGCTGTAGGTAGCGGTCAAAATATAAGGAAACACCCTGTATAAGGGACAACTCGGTTGCTATTGGAGTTAGAAGGATACGGTTTTCGCTAACCTTGGCTGCTTTTTGTCAAACGAAAATGGCGCCAACAAAATTGTCGTGCCCCTTTTTGTTTTTCAGATACAAGCTGTTTTTGAAAAAGTTGCATTTTGGGACACCCCTCGTATCTTGGTTCTCTCATAACTGATCGAAAAGGTGACAACGGGTTCTTATAGATATTTTTCGGTAGATTCTAGTGGCGTAGTCAGTTTTTCTCTAGAAGTGATAGTTTTTAATTTATGAACCAAACATACGTTTTTTCAAATAATGTATTATAAACTCATTGGATAGCTTTGCTTTTGCTGATCTCATTTTCGATAGGTTTATCTCTAACAGTTGTCGAGCAAAAATTTTTTATCTGTTTTTGTCGTAAGAAACAATGTTTTCAAAAGAGACCTTTCCCATTTTCCTTACAGATGCAAACTCTTTTTCTGACTCATTGTTTCTTATGATAAAAACAGACATGATAGAGATAAACCTATCGAACTTTATATCATTGAAATTAGCAAAAGCATCAGAGTTATCGAATGAGCTATTAATATACAGGGTATCCTATTTGAAAAAATGTACGTTTGGTTTATAATTGAAAAACTGACTTTACCACTGGAATCTACGTAGGAAGATCTATAAGAGCCCGTTGTCACTTTCTCGATCACTTATGAGAGAACCGAGATACAAGGGGTGTCCCCAAATGACACATTTTCAAAAACGCCTTGTATCTGAAAAGCGAAAAGGGCGATGGCAATTTTATTGATGGCATCTTTCGTTTGAAAGAAAAGTTTGCGAAAACCGCATCCTTCTAACTCTAATAGCAAGTGAGATATCCCTTATGTACAACCAAAACGAGACACACTGTACATTGAAAGCCGCCATATTTAAAATACCCTCCAAAATTAAAACGGAAGCTTCTACGTTCGATTTAGGAGGTTGAAATAGCTATAAAACGATACCCCATATGCTATGATGATGAGTTCAAGACTGTCAAATCTAGGGTCACCATATTGAAAAAATTGAGCCTAAAAGCGAAATAATAACATGTATTATATTTTTATCACAAGAAATGGATTCCTCGACCCAAAATTGGTCGATGTCAAGGTATCACACGTTATGGTTGGGTGTCTGGTTTAGATTTTTATGTAAGTTGGCCGCCATCTTGAAAAAGCTACTGTAGTCGCCGGACGCCATTTACGATCAGTGTAAGATTTTAGTAAGTTTTATTTAAAGTTAAGAAATATTCCTAATGGTGTTTTTTCTGAAAAATAAGCCATTTTACAATATTTTAAAAAATAAATTCGGCCATTTTGATAAAAATGGCGGAAACCCCCACCCCATGGAGAAATTTTTCGGGGACTCGACTAAAATCTCTTAAAATCGCCTTAGGAATGTTGGTGGCAAATTTCATGCTTTTATACCCAATAGCCACATTTTTGCTCTGTACTAAGTAGGAGAATTCCGTTCGAGTTCCTTGCCGATCACGCCTTTCCATAGATCTGACTCTGTGCCGACCCAGGCGTTCAGATCACATACAAGAACAAGTTTATCAGATCTAAGTACAGATGATATAGTTTTACTACTGCTGGACATAAAATTCCTCGTTTTGGTTTTCGTCCTTTTCCTTTATAGGGCAAATATTTAAAAAAAAAAAAACAATGCTGATTTCCGCTTTGCAAAGAGCCACGACAAAAAGCTTTCCGTTGTCATTTTTCTAAAAACTTCCAACCAACTAATACCGACTGTGATTCAAGGAACAACGGAAGCGATAAAAAGGACCGAAAAAAAAATCATTAAAACTGCACCAGGACAATTCCAATTATTTTCCCGCAACAGGCGAAGAGTCATTGCAACCCCACGATGCCCATCCGTACCTATTATTGGAATGCGGTACAGAACAACACAAAACGTGACGAGCAGAGTAATTCTCTGTATGTAGCACCCAGTTTCGGATAAAAGATAATAATAATGCAAAGAGGGCAAAAACTCATTTGCAGGGAGTCGCAATCGCAGAAAGCTTCGTTGAACCCGTGGCTCTGTGTTAAGAAATTAGAAGCCCCACGCTCTGATGTTGGTTGGAAAAAGGGGCCTCTTCAAAAGGCCGACGACGCGGGATGACACTTTGCGAAGAGTATTACATTCCATGTTTGTACGTGACCCGGCTGACTAATTATAGTTTTGTGGCTTTATTTATTCTCGAAATGGGAAAAAAAGAGCGAGCTTTAATTTTGAAGTTTTTTTTTTAAAGGACCACGTTTCAAAACAGGGAGCCACCAGCCGGAACTAAATAAAGTAGGTACCTGTGTGACGCGAGTAAGTTATGACTGAGATATTTGAAAATTTGGATTGCATTACTGAGATATTTGCTGTTTTTGCTTGCTGTCTTTTCCAAATCAGGTTAGCACACATAATGTCCTACTTTTTCAAAAGATTATTATTTTCTATTTCCTCTCGAATTTAATGTAGCTCTAGCTCTTTGCTTTACGAGATGCAATCGACTTTAAGAGACAAAAATATTTTATCAAGTGGTTAAAGCCGTTATGGTAATTCGAGGGAATATACAATAATTATGTTATAAGTGATTAAACCCCATCAACCCTCTCACCCTTAGCGACCCTTTCAAAATAATCTCAAATGACTATAACCTTACCTTACCTTATTTTACAGCTTTTATATGTAATAAACTTTTTAATCGTACAAATTAAAGACACATTCATATATCTCGTTGTTAGTTTACTTGCAAGCTTCCAAATTGTCATACCATCACCCTGTATACAATTTTTATTCCCGGATATTTGTCAAACAAAGTAGTGTCATTATCAAGACATTTCAAAAAGTAAGCTAAGTACCTTCAATATAGCAGCTTTTCCATTAATTATTTGGAGAGCACGTTAAAAGTGTAGAAATATGCGGCAACAAATAAACTTATTTTATTTTTGACTTCTCTTCCAATTTTCCGAAACATGTTGTAGCGCACATTCTGTTAAATGACCTTTCCTGAATCCCGTTTGATATTTAATTAAAATTTGGTTCGTTTCAATAAACTCTTAAGTGTTCAAATACGATTTCTTTTTAATGTCTTGTAGACCATTTTATTGGCCCTAAATCCTTTCATTTATTGGAATGATATTTTTCATTTAAAGTACTCGCGTTGTGTAATGCAATTCAGTTTTATATAATACCTATTAAGCATAGTTTTAAAATCAATAATAGAACTTCGATCAGTGGGTACCTACCTATTTCCTTTGTCATCGTTTTGTTAGAGGTCTCTGTATAATTTTTGTTTTCGGTTTAATTGGTAATTTATTTCATCTTCAATTTCATAATATTTTTTTTTAAATTAATCCTTGCAATGATCAGGGAAAATATTGCAATATTTCATTTCCTCAGCGTTATTTTTGGTTAGTTTGCTTGGTGATTCTCGATTAACAAGCGTATATACAGAGTGTATCAGGTTTGAGTACAAATATTCTGATATGTGATAATATGGCACATTTCAAGCTGAAACTGTCCTATTAACCATGGGTCGATTCTTAGTATTTTCGGAGTTATCGCAGAATTTAAATTCAGAAAAATGTTAACAATGTGACAACATTCTACAGATATTTTTTCTCCGGTCCGGGGCTCCCGAGATGAAATGTGAACAAACTATGGGTAAATTTAAAATAAAAAGGTTTTTTTTTTGCGAAATGGGCCATATTTTCATCACGTGTTGACATTTTTGTTGTCAAACCTGATACACCCTGTAGAATTTTTCCCAGCTCTTTTCAATAATATTTTTCGGTTTCTTTTCTCCTCTTATTAGTGCCTATTAACACATATTCTGTTATTTTTCTGTGATCATACCTACTGTAATGAATAATAATTACACTGATAATAGAAAGTAAAGTAGGTATACAATTTAATACAATAACGTTTAATCGCAAGTAATAAGAACCATTATATTAATTTATCTTGAATTTATATTATTTACCAATTTATTTATAAGCTTTGGTATTGAAAATCACAATCAAGTATTTTTGGTTGAAGCAGTATTGTGAAATGGTTAAACTTCAAAATATATAGAGCTCGAGATTTTCGCTTCAGCATACCAAATCATGTAAATTAAACAAAATTGAACTTTTCCCAAAAGTCTTGCAGTAAAGTCCAACTTTTGCCGCAGTAAAAATTACACCAGCTGCATTTTTCATTTCAATTCGCGCGGCCTGGTCGGTACATAGAAAACATTTCAAACGAACATTTTAAAATCATTGAGAAATAAATATTAATATCCGGCCACCTTTCCAACTGCCTGCATCCTTTTGAAAAACTATAAGAAAGTTTTCCACCTTTGTTAACTTTTTCCTCGGAAAATTCAATCAGGTATTCTATTAGCGGCCCGGGCACCGAATAAAAGGCGAAAGACTTGCAAAACGCGCGGCCTTTCTAAAGCTTTTAAAGATTTCGAATTTAAAAATTTAACCGTAATTTAAATTTCTATCTAACTGACGGCAATTTACCTAGGAATCCTTTGTGCATGAATTGTATACCAAATTATTTTGATCCTTGTGATTAGCAAGCGAAGTTAAAGGAGCCGACCCAAGCCAAAAGCATTTGGTACGTACCTTGATATTTTGTGAGAATTGAGTAATATAGACTTTGAAGCAAAGTAATTGTTGCATATACTTTTAATTATCTGTTTTTTGTTTCGCCAATTTCAATAACTTTTTGCTATGATTACTGTTAAAAACCTGGAATTATCCCATTACCCCATCTTTACCAACAACAATTGTCCAGAAATTTTTGCACAATTTTCATTAGGCAGGAGAAATTATTGTCTAGAATCAAACTGTTTCCTATTTTCAATTTGTAAATACACTCTCCAATCTTGCATTGAAATAAATATAATTATTTAGTTGGAATTGGCTGCAGAAAGACTCTTATTATTAAAAGGTCGCTGCAGAACAATGAACAAGAAGAAGCTGGCAAAAACAACTGACAAAATATCAAGGCTATTAATTAACACGAACGAAACAAAAATACAATCAAACAAAGCCTGAGGATGATCGCGTTATGGCGTTATCGCGTAATATCAACCCCCCAGTCGCATATTCGTTATCGTCATTTCAAGGGCCAAACGGTAACGATAAATCCTTTTGGTCCTTTTGTAAGATCGGTTACAGTCGTTATCGCGGAGTTTCTCGACCGCGTCCGTAAACAAAGATACCCTTTTTTAATTAGGGTTAAATACTCTCATTCGTTTCTCTTCTGGTTAATTTTTCTGTTTTATTTTCTTCTTTACCTACAGTTTTCCGAAAGCAGTTGGGAGCTTTTAATTATTTGTTTGCCTTTGTCCTGGTTATTAGATAACGAATATGAATAAAGGAAATATATTTAGCGGGATGTCTCAATTTTCATTGTTAGGAGTAGGTGCCAGCTAATACAGTTGATTCTAAAAACTTCTTCATCCAGGAGGAAATTTAATAATGTCAAACGCTTATATCAATAAGTACCATTGATGTTCTCCATTTATCGAGCTTCGCAGTATGGAGTGTGAGCGGTCTCACATGATCAGTTAAGGCAAAATCTCAAGATGGAAAATTTTGAAATTTCAACATTTTTGTACTACAACAGGTATTAGGTAGCAGCCCACCTTTGAAGATAAATTTCTAACAACTTTAAATGAAATGCCAAATGAAAAACAAAAAACCTTTTAAAAAAAATCGCTGTGGTGAATTGGCATACTCTGAGTGTTTTTTGTGATTGTCTGCGTTGGAAGGAATGTACCTACCCACATAACAAAATTGCATCCTTAGAATGTAATAGGAATGTTCTTTTTTTAGGAGGAATGTGCCTAGAACGTTCGCCAAAACCATTGCGAATGTCCTGAGAATGTTCTGAGAAAAGATTGCAGAAATACTGTTTGCAATACCCAAGAACTTCCTGGGAAATCCATTAGGATATTCCTAGAATATACCTATGAGATTCTCAGTATATCCTGAAAAGAATATTCCTGTTTGGTTCTAAAAATATGCTCGAAATGTATATTCTCATATTCAAGGAATGTTTCTATGACATTATAGTTATGTTCTCAAAAGAATATTATACCAATATGCTTGAAATATTCTTAGAATATAATATATCTACAATATATCATTCTCAATATGCATCCTAGACACTTGTTTGATTCTAAGGATATACTTGAAATGTTAATTTTCCCTTCCAAATAATGCTCCATTCAGCCCTTTTATATCAAAGGCAGTGAAAGAGTTGTTGGAAAACTTCTCTGGAAAACACAAGTGTTTATCCAAAGCTCCGGTTTTGAGCTGGTTATGCTCTCGTCGCGGAAAGCACGCCAACTCAGAGAAATAGTTTCCAAGGTGATTCAAACGCTAGGCAAGATGTAGATCTTTAATAGCGCGTGGCTCCCTCTCTTGGAAGTCCTACAAAGCAAAAGAAAAAGAATATACCTATAATATTCTTAGTAGGTTCTAGATAGAGCATTATTGTTTAATTGTTCAATTAAGATTTTTGAGTAGGTACTTTAGATAATTAAGTGAACAATATGAAAATATTATTATCATGGTAACCTACCTACATAAACTTCTCAGCACAACTTGGTAGGTATATTCTTAATACTTGATAGAGATATTAGCCGAAAGTACATTTTTTAGGGTACATTATAATAATGTTCGTATGGCAATATTCAAATAATGTTACATAAAGTCGGTTCTTAGCACAATCTTTCAGGTAAATGCATAGAAGCAACATTCCTAGTACATAAATAGAACGTTCAAAAATGAATATTTCAATCGAAACAATCTTAGAATATTCATTAAACATTCCTAAAAGAACATTCCAAAAAGCACTTTGAGGGAATATTCTGAGAATATGAATGTTCTTTCACTGTTATGTGGGTACTCACCTATACATACACAACTGTGTCATATAAATATTATTTTAGGCTCCTTGGTTTTGATTAGTGTATGTAAGACAATGCACAGATGTAAACATCTTCGTTGCCACATGTGTAGTCTTGTTGATATCGTAATTTAACCAAACTACTAATTGGAACCAATTGGAACCTCTCGAGTAGATTTGTGCGCTTGCAGGTGTCGATGACCTTTTTCCTTTTTAAGAATGATGTCAAAAAATCCCTTGTTAAAGTAAGGAGATTCTTCAAAGTTCGTCCGAACACTTTTATAGACGATATGTTCCAAACATGGGCGGACAAATGAGTAAAAATCTTTCTTCTATCAAAAATCAAAGAGTCCTTAGTCAGTTAACGAGTTGCAGTTGGCAAAGGGCACGTCAGAGACCTGACGCCTCTGGGGTGGAAGTCCCACGATGCGCTGTCTGCACGCTTCTTGAACATTAATGTTGCCGTAAACTTTGGTCGCAGTCTCGACCACAAAAACGGAGGATACAATTCAAATTCTCAGTGAAAGGAAATGGGCCTCATCCCGATGCCCGTGATAAAAGGTACAGAGTCTTTTTTTCTGCAAGAAAAATAGCAGATTCAAGAAGTAGGTAGGTACCTAATTACTACTGGGGCTCCAAACCAAACCCAATATCCAAGGTGCGACTCAAATAAGCAAAACAGTCCGATCAAAGCTTCCTGTCCAATCTCAAGATGTGGTCCTCGAAACGATGATCCTCATTCACCCAAACGCCCAGAAACTCAACAGTCGAACTCACCCCGTCCAGGAAACTACCTAGTTACAGAGGCCATTCACGTTGTACCTGAAACAAAGTACACAAACAAGTCTTGTTATCGTCACAATGTACCTTTATTCCAGGTATTCTTTCGATCGGAACAAACTGATCTGCAATAATGGTATATTCTTCAGAGATCTCAGCAGGGGCGAGTTAATTTCTATATAGGAGGAAAAAAAGCAGTCCTACAACAGAACTCAGAGGAACTCAACAATCAATCGGCATAGTTGATGAAGCTCCAGAAATCATAACCGATGTTGTTGGAACTGAAAATTAGGGAAAATTGACAGTTCTAAATAACAATTATATTATCAGTTCCAACTGACAATTATAGATGATCTAACAAAAAAAAATGCGATGTTTGTTCATCGCTTTCGGGAATTTGTGTTAAAATAGGACAGTATTTAGACTAAAAACCATATCCCGGAAACCAAATTGCCTGGAACATAGGATGTCACGAGGACTTAAGAGCCTCCACAACCAACTTTCCACGACCTAAAATAGTGCTGACAAGAGAGAGACAGGGCGAAAGTTTGAGGCTTCTTTTGTGTCGTTACCCTTAGGCAGAGGTAGACCAATTGCCGGCTTTAAACAAACTAAAAACGTACCAGGAAAACCATGAAGCTATTAACTGCCTTGGCCAGCGCATCCAAGAAGCAGGGCGGCATGCAGTATCCCAGCCGAGATCTCATCATACCCTCAGGATTTTTTGTTTTTTACATCGCATAGAGCACCCACGATATCTTGCCCAAAATTAGCAAACAATAACACTGAATCGCATATTGATACATGGAGATACGCCAACGAATCAACCGTTGATGACACATTACCAGTTACCACGGCGGTCAGTTGACCCCAACTTACAGCTGGTAAAAAGTGTGGTAGATTAAACCAAACTCTGCGACGTTCTAGTTCTACATCACTCACGTCAGCAGCTCATTTAACATTGTCAATATTCGTAAAAATGTAGTCGATAATAGTTGCAGATGAAACAGACATACAAGTAGCCTTGTAGTCCAGGAGGCAGTGAAATTTTTCAGCACTTATTTCCCCAGTTGGCGTATATTAAATAGTTTGTTCTCTTGGTAATACAAAACAAGAATTTTTGAGCTTGGCAAAAATTTTCGGATGGATTCACAATATCAATGAAAAATATAAGTACACTTATTTTCCCAGTCATAAATATTTCAAATTTACCACAATAGAACATAAAGTACATGAAAATAGCAATTTGGCTTATCTCAGATAGTGCAAAGTGATTCTGGCTGAAATTTTTTGGATCTTCAATTTTCCACTTGCCAGACGTATTGTCCATACTCACAGATTAGCCGGACTATTTTTTTACGTAACTTCGGTATACTTCTCATTAGTAGAACCAAAGAATGAACTATTTTTATCACTGAAAAAAAAGGGCCGTGCATTCGTAAGCTCCGAACGCTTTTTGCGCCTCAATCCATCGGAAAACCCCCCCTAAAAATGTATGAATTTTGCTTAGAAATACTAACCCTACAATTCTATCCATGTTGTATGACTGGGAAAATAAGTGCCGAAAATCGTCACTGCCTCCTAAACTATTGTCAATGTGCATGTTTACGCCATATGACGTTGAGATGCCGCCGATCAACATCATCAACATAGTATTCATCGATTCCATATCGATATATTTCCTTGCTAAATCATCAAACCCATCCGCTGGTAGATCCCCTCTGACGAAAATATTCCTAATATTTTTCTGTTTTTTAACATATTTGTTAGCTCACGAAGGACAAAGTCACGAGCGGAAGAAATCAAGTGATGATTATCCGTCCGTTTGAACACGTTGAGATTAAATCGTACAGGAAATGAAGTAGGTGGCAGGGAGTTCCAGAGGTCGGCAGGACCCATCGCTTCAGATGGGGGAACAAATTCCATACATAGTCTGATTCAAGACCTATAAAAGAGGAGAAGTTTTTCAGAAGTAAAGAAGTATTTTGCACGAAACAAAAAACCTAATTTCTGAGAAGCGGTTTTGGGGATCGAAGATCATGGTCATGCCAACACAAGTTGTTCGATGCGGTCACCCCAAGAATAGATACTGATAGCGATTTCCATTTGTCGAACCAGTGCAAAAAAAATGTATCCTTATCCTTACATGTTACATGTTTTTTTTTTTTTAGAGAAAGATGCGGATACACTCAGTGTTCACTGACTGACAAATGGAAATCGCCATGAGGGATTGATACAAAGGTTTTATCCCGACATCCTCAAAACTGGGTTATCATCGGCAGAAGATTTCTTATTTGAAAATAGTGTTGCCATCAGCTACTATATCGTCTGCAAACCTGTATATGCCTGTATAGGGGTTTTCTTGTCACATTTAACAAATCATTTATAAAAATAAGTTGGGCACATAATTGAAAGCCAGCATTTATAGACAGTAAACACCATCGACCACAACATGCTCTGTCTTAGAAAAAGCTCCCCAGCCAATGGCAAATTTCCTTCGGAATTAGGACCATACGATGGAAGTTTGCTGAGAAGACCTTCGTGCCACACCTAATCAAAAGCAGAGATGTCCAATGCTACAATTCTGGATTCGTTATGTTTTTCGAGATTCAAGTTCCAAATATGAATGACGTAGGTACACCAGTAGTTCCCCTATTGATATTTTAGAATGAAACTCGTAGGTACTGTTTGTCAGACATGAGTTTATCGGCTTCGAGGTTTTTGACCAGTTTCAGCTTGAATGCCTGTTCAATTATTTTCGGAAGTACGGATATAAGTGAGATGGGACGATAATTTCTAGGAAAAGTTTTCTTGCCCTTTTGGTACAAGCGGAACGCAAAAAAAAAAGGAAATTTTCTTGCAGACAGCCCGCCGCTCTGCAGGTCCAGTGCAGAGCTTTAAAGGATTGATTTGATGTCGTTTTCATACAAAAAGAAATCACTGAGATCCTTGAAGTAAAACATGTCGTGAGAGTACTAGTTTCAGTCCCACTTTATAAAAGAGGTTAATTTTGATCCTAAGGCAACCCCTCTGCCGTCAACCGTGTAAAATTTGTTTCATTGCTTATAAACCAATGAAACTTGTTATAAGTGAAGAAGAGTAACAGAATTCATCAAATAATGAACCTAAAGATCAAATAGAACAAGAACAGTTCTCCGAAAAATACCAGATCAAGATCATACTAATCCACATTTGGAGATACCAGACCGAACAGATACAAGTCTGGAAATGACAGATCCGACAGAAAATGAGCATAGAACAGTACAAGAAGACCTAGAACATCAACCTTGAATAAGAAAACAACTGAGAGAGAGAACAGAGCTAAACACTATGTTATGACAGTTGCTGCAGAAATAAGCGAACCACAGAAGCCACTAAGCTACAAAGATGTAATGATAAAGACAATTGGATTTTGGCAATGGATGAAGAAATACAGTCACTACAAGAAAATTGTACTTGGGAGGTTAAGAGGTCAAATTACCACCAGGAAAGAAGGCAATACCATATAAGTGGATCTATAAAGTGAGAACCAATCCAGATGGGTCCATTGACAAGTACAAAGTTCTAGTTATCAAAGGTTGATCACAAAGAAAAGGTGGAGGGGAAGATTAATTATGACCAGACTTGCAGTCCTGTAGCCAAAGGAGAAACAATTAGGTCACTTCTCAGTAGTGCTGCTAGCAAGAATATGACACTCACTCAGTTGGATGTATGTACTGCATTTCTCTATGAAAAACTAAATATTTAAATCTATATGAAGCAACCAGAGGGGTATGAAGATGGAAGTAACATGGTCTGTAAACTTCAGCGCACTTTTTATGGACTAGAACAAGCGCCTAGATGTTGGAATCAAAGACTCACCTATTACATAGATGTTCTTGCTTTTAGAAGATCAGACACCGACCCTTGTTTCTTTGGAAAGAAAGTTGAAGAAGACACACTTCTACTAGTATACTATGTGACGTCACAAACAAGTAGTTGTAACTTTGAACCGCTCTAACTCGAAAACGGACCATCGTAGCAAGATGCGGTTTAAATATTTATTTTATTCTTAGATTTTTTTGCACTAAAACTTTCATTGCTGGGTCACACCCGCTTTAAGATTAGTTTGATATATAAACCAGGAGTACTAAAAGAAATTGAAGCCTTCAGTGACGCAGACCATGATGGCGATGAAACCACGGGAGTTTCAAGTATGTTTACTGATGGGGCAACCACGTGGCTAAGCCAAAGACAGATATCAGTTGCCCTATCAAACGATTAAAGCTGAAATAGTGGCGGCTAGCGAAGCTGATAAGGAAATTGGGTGAATAGAACGCTTATTTGATGAAATTCTGGACTTAAAATCAATTCCATTACTGAAAGTTGACAACGAAGCTGCAACTAAATTGACCCAGAATCCTAAGTTCCATCGACGATCCAAACATATTCACATCAGACACTTCTTTCTCCGTGAGCTGGTAATAGGTAGCCGAATAAAAGTTGAAAAAGTTTCATCTGAGAATCAACTTGCGAATCTCATGATAATAAAGAAATATCGTCATTAAATGTGTACTTTTCATTCTTCAAAGCCCTAAGATTCGTTCCATTATAATATGTAGTGTAACATTCCGGCAATGGTGCCAAATTTTACCAGGATTGAGAATAATTGGTAATATAGTGGTAATAGTGCTTATTCGGCATCAAAATGTTTTTTTTTTTTATTCTAAAAAGCAACCCTGATTTATATTGGTATTCTCGCACTCTTTTGGCCTGCTAGTATACAAGCATAAGTAAATTTTGTATTTAAACTATTACCTAACTGAAGACGTACCAAAAATATTTTTTAGTGCCAAGCTAGAATTTACATAAGCTGATATATTGTTAGAAAGAAACCGTTCTGCTAAATTTATTACCATCTACCCAATTTTCATCAAATAAGTACTCTGTCTCTAATAAACGCAAGCCGATACCTACTTCTTGAGAAATTCCTAACAGACATGAACAAAGTTTGCATAATTAGGTATTCCTAGTACCCTAGTAGCTAAACGAAAAAATCAAGTTGGTATATTAATTTTCCAATGGAAAGCAATATGCGAATAATAAAATTTTGGTTTGCTAGAAGAAGCCAATGATTGATGCACACAACTGCTATATTGTCCCGTAGTTTGCTGGAAAAATGTGTCCATCATGCGAGAAAATGAATAGACGGTGGTTGAATGCATAAGGACCGCTACTTGAGAATTAGAATATTTGAAGCTAGGTACCTATGCGGGTCCTCGTGTCGGGGTCGACATTATGCGAGCTGAGTTTATTTTGGAGTGCGTCACAACATTATTAATACCTAATACCTATACAGAACGTCCAGAACTTGGGATCCTAATCAATTGTTGAAGCCGAGCATGACTATCCGCTTATATAGGTACTATTATTTTTTTATTATTTATTTATTTATTCACGTATAAAAAATACATACATTTGCAGTGGTACAAAGTTTAAATCAACCTAAAACAATTCTCTTGGCCCGCGTCTTGAATTTATCTTGAGATAACCTAAAGAAGTCAAGACTCTCATAGAACTTATTTACATTGGCAGATATTCTATTAACAGGACTAAATAGTAAGTACCAAGTACGACAGTAAGGAATGTGCAGTAAAAATTTGCTTCGTTTCCGATAACTGAGTGTAGATAGAAACATCCAAGACATTCGTGGCTTTTTATGTAGTAGTTAAGGATATTAAAAGCAAAACAGACATCAAAGTATTTCCTTCTGCGAACAAGAGTAGTTAAGTCTAAGTAAGTCATACTTAGTCTGGTCAACGCTGAGAATCACACCACTCAGAGACAGTTCTGAGTCCAGAATGTCAGGCTGGAGCTAGAATTCTGGCAATAATATGAATTCCAGAGGATGCTATTGTAAAAGTTGCAGGTTTTTGAACAGAGGCCCCGATTATTCTGATAGAAGCAGGCGGCGGAAGATCAAGTTTTTTGTAGATATCGTTAAAACCCCGTAAGACCCAGGTTCTCTTTCCCACCAGCATGCGAAAGCTATACTTCCCCTTTAGTATCACGAAGTTGCTTTAGTTGGGCTGGGGATAGGTCAGGAACATGAAACAGTTTCCAAATTTTTCGAGTTTTGAAGGCTTTCGAGTGCATCAAAAATCTGTTGAGACTTGAGACAAGAATTTTCAAAAATAAAACACATTTTTAAACAGAATACTTATAATATTAATTAATTTACAAAAGAAATAATATTGCATAGATATAATACAATTAAGTTTACATACATATAAGTACATTGTGCCAGTTTTAGAGCGAATGCGTGCTCAATGAAGGGGAAATAAATACAAATAGGAAATATATAGCTTCTGGCTACTATTTTCTAAAAAAACTTTTGTTTTTTTCACTAGGTATAGTAAGTACATACATTCATGATCTCATCTACTGTTACAATTATGGAATATTGTTGGGTTAGGAAATCTGTAAACCACACAATATTTCAATATTTACCATCCCCTACCAAAAAAATCAGAAAAAAAAAATATGGTTGTAAAGTACCATTAATAAATTATTTGCATGGAATGATGTTTTAAAAAATTAAGTAAAGTAATACCTACTATCAATAAATGCCATAAAATCAATTGGAGGAAAAAGACTTGTTCCAATCTTGACATGAAACGTTAAAAAACAGACATTTCTCTTCACAACCGTTTCCAAACGCTTTTTGGCTAAATTGGAACAAAGAGAAAAAATTAATAAATGCATTGTATAGGAAAACGGTGTTAAAACCATCTCAACCGACAATATTGTCCAAATTTAGCAGTCCATTCACATTTTTCATCTTTAAACACTATTCTAAATTAACATTGGTCAGGCGCCTTGAGTCAGTTAGTTACATGGAACAAAGCATCTTTTTTTATCTAAATAAAATTGCAAAATTGATTGAGGGCAAATTTCAGAATGAAAAAATAGTCCATGAAACACCAACGATCCAAAGGGTTTAGATTTTACGGAAATAATTATTTCAATATACTGTAGTTTTGTAGATAAGTTTGCGCAAAATTTCCAAAATTCCATGTTTCTAACATATCTACTAGTTAAAGCATAGATACATTTGGAACGATAATGAATTCTTATTATTCTTTTATATTAATGTGCATTTACTTACTCCATATGGAAATATTTTTGTGTGAAAACACCGAAACACCACGTATTTGAGCTAATCAATCTTGATTTTTCGTTTACTTTTTTATTGCTAGATAAATATTATTTTTAGTTCGTAATTCTCAATAAAATATTTGCTTGCGCATTTTTCAAATTTATGTACAATAATTGCAACTTTCAGTCCTGGCATTATGACCATTTCGTCTTTAATGAGATATGTTATTAGGTATCACTCATTTTTGTGTGGACCAAAGGAAACATAAAAAATTGTTAAACTTTTGAATATTTCGAAAAACTAATTAAGTATCTGAGTGGCTATATTACAAATTAATTAATTGATTTAAGCACATTTTTATAAGTACTCCTTTGATTAAACCTTATGGAGAAAATATAGTCTCTACACAATTAGGACAAATATTCTGATTCATATAAACAAATAAATACAACAGACAACAATAATAGTCATAAACTCTCTCTAAACAAATTATTTTATAAGTAACACATTCTCTCGAAAAAAAAACTGAAAATATCATAGATATAGTTTTAGCAGCCTGTAATTTTGTGTAACTATACTGAAAAATGTTTAGGTGATAAAAAAAATTAATGAATCGATTCTTTTAAAGAAGTGAACAGGAAAATTACTCTTCTACCTACTCTCAAAGGCTACTCATCTTTTTATGTGTTTTCAGTGAAACTCTCCTGATAGAATGGCATGTATCTGCCATTAAAATTCTATACCTACTTATTTTAAAATATCGAATTTGCTGATAACTGTACTGTACTTTTATATTGCAACATTCGCCTAAAGTTGGATCTGGAAAGCTTTGGGAGGCGTAGGGGCTGGATTCAAAAAGGGATTTGTGTTGCTGGAACCTTGTCGTGCTGCTATTTCCGCCCATTCTGCATCGAATGGGTCTGGTTTTGTTGATCGAAAGCTTTCTGAACCCGTGTCTAGGCTCATTGTTCTGAAATAACAGAAAGGCAATATTAGAAACAACAATCTGATTGGTTCTATTTAGTTTTTAATCTTGGTTCAATGAAAATAAGTTCACCTAGAATGAGATCCAAATGAGGGTGTCCGTTTAGGTGTAGATCCTTCTAATCGTCCCGGTACAGGGCTAGTACTTTTTACGATCTGTCCCAACCATTGCTCAGGTTTAGGCAAATTACTAACCGTACTAGAGGCTGTACTTGTATTCAAACTGGAACTAATACTGGCGGCTTGTGAACGAATTGTACTATTCCTTATGGGTGACGAATTTACTATGGAATTGGTCTGGACTATCGAACTTGTATTCACTGTTGCGCTCCTGAAGAAACAATAACCCAGATGATTTTTCCAATTTCAGATTTTTTTCGTTAATATCCTTACCTATTGAAGTTTGGACTAAAACTTAACTTGACTGGCGATATACCAGTTGAGTTGGCAGTTGGAGTAGAATTTATAGACTGGTTGTAAGTACTGTTCATTGTAGTTAGGTTCAGATTAACTGTGTTTTGATTTAGTGAAGTGGTGTTGTTAAAATTAAAGTCGTCCGACCCGCTGTGGGTCAGCTGGCTGAGACCTTGTGAGAGCTGCTGGCAAAGAGCTGTAACAGAATCAGCTGGAGAAACCTGTAAAGAAAACATGTTAGCCAAGATAGCCTAATTATTATCTTTGGTGGTTTTTATTCAAACGTAATTAAAAGTTTAGAGAAGCAAATAATTTACTACTTTCGTTTCGTTTGAGTATTGGAACATCAAATTTCATTTCTACAATCTGCAATTGGGATATAGATAAATACTTCAGGAGCGACGTCCCTAAGACCCACATCATGAGCTTAAGACACTGGAAAAACTTGTCGATAGGCACATTAGGGACGGAGTATTGGCAAACAGACCAATATGCGTCTCGGACAGGGGTGTCAACAGAAATACTGCTTCACCAGCTGGTCAGCATTGTGGAGACCACACTGGCAATCAAAGAGGTCATGGTGGGTTCCTTCTTGGTTATAGAGGGAGCTTTTGACAACATTTCTTTCGATTCAATAACATCTCTCAAGCACGAAGGAGTTGAGCACACTTGCTGTGTGTGGATCAACTCCATGCTAAGAGAAAGAATGGTAGAAACCACCATCGCAGAGGATACACTGGCGGCCAGGATGTACAGGGGATGCCCACAGGGCGGGTTATTATCCCCACTCCTGTGGAATCTAGTGGCGGACGGCTTGCTTAAGGTGCTTACTGACGGAGGACACCGTGCCCTCGGATATGTTGACGACATAGACATCATCTCACGAGGCAAATTCAACTCTACAGTTAGGGAGCGAATGCAAGACGCTTTAGACCGAACAACAAGATGGGTGGATAGAGAAGGGCTTAACATTAGTCCCAACAAATTCACCATCTTGGCATTTACCCGAAGGCATAAAATACAAGACCTAGGACCTCTTAGATTAAGGGGTGAAAATATACAGATTTCGAGTGAGGTTAAGTACTTGGGAGTAACACTGAACTCAAAACTTACCTGGAATCAACATCTGGAAAACACCACCAAAAAAGCAGTAACATCACTCATGATATCCAGACGCTTGCATGGAAAATTATTGGGCTTAAGACATGCTGTATTGGAAATATAACATGATGGTCAAACGTATCTTGACATACGCCTCCCTGAGTCCTTATTCTTAAATCAGGAGAGCAGTGTTTCCAGGAAAACAAGTGTTCCGTCTTTCTCAATGATATGCAAATGATAATATAAGTAACAAAGATGGAACACTCGTTCTCCCGGAAACGCTGCTCCCCTGTTTCAAGAATAGGACTCCTGGTGCCCAAAACACTACAAGGAAGTGTCATACGTCAACTTAGCAAAGTGCAAGGACAGGCCTGCTCAGGAATAACGGGGTCAATGCGATCCACACCCAAGGATGATACACACTACTACTACAGGATGGCCTATCCTCATAAGGCCTGTGTGTAACAAGTCCCCCCCTCGTAAAAATACCAGTTGTGACGTAGGCAGCATGGTATTTCTCGCCTTCACGTAGGCTGTTTAAACAGCTGACGATTTAGTTATGAACTGTTTTGGAATTCTGTGATCTGTGGCTTGTTTTGGTTATTTTGGTTTTGGTTCTGAATCGGTTCAGAATTAATATTAGATCAGTCCTCCATTATTTTTTGTGCGCAAGCAGTTCTGCGCAATCAAAACAAAGCTATAGTGATACAGGAGGAGGCAAGGATGGGAGCGTACATACTTCAGCTGACAACTGCCTCCAACAAAAGGATGGGACACATATGGCAATCGAAGAACTCGTGGGGGAGTGATTCTCAACATGAGGACCGACTACATGCCAAGACGATACTGCCTGAACAGACCATTCGAGGTGAGCTTCCCAAGCAGAACTGAATGGGAACATGGGATACCGGAGACCAAAGAACAGGACCAGATCTGGTACACAGACGGGTCGAAGAACACGTCTGGTAACAAAGCAGGGGTATACTCTGCCAACTATAGCGATCACTATGCATTGGGAAGACATGCCTCTGTTTTTCAAGCAGAGGTATACACTATACTCCAATGCGCAGCGGAGAACAACAGGAGAGCCACGGCCAACAGGCAGATCCTAATAATATCTGATAGTCAAGCGACACTGAAGGCCCTTTCAAGCCAGACAGTGTCGTCAAGACTAGTATGAGAATGTCAGGAAGAACTCAGGGCCCTGGCGGACCAGAATAAGGTGAAACTTATCTGGGTGCCAGGACATAAAGGAATGAAAGGCAATGAAAAAGTCGATGAACTCGCAAAGCGAGGGTCAGAGACAGAACTTATCGGACCAGAACCGGCTCTAGGGATACCAAAAAGTATGACCAGAAGCCACACCAAAGACCGGATTCGTAAAGAACATCGGCGACACTGGACAACTTCCAGGCAGAATCATGGTAGGGAATTCATCGACCAACCATGCAGCAAAAGGGCCGCAGAATTGCTACAATGAGCAGCAGCCGAGTGAGAACCATAACGGGACTCTTGACCGGCCACACACCAGTAAAGGTCCACCTGAACAGGATGAACCTGTACGACTCTGCATTGCAGAAGACAAAGCATTTTCGGGCAACTAAACGTAGACCCGGAAACAATAATGAAACACTACCCAGTAAAATACCTGTACAACCTCGTACAAGGCACAAAAATACTGGAGTGGTTGGAATAAACCATGCAGGCCAAGTACAATAAGCCTTCTCAGGCTTCAGTGCTGCATGGGGACAATAAGTCGGACAGGCCTGGAACAAGGGAAAAAAAAATACCTCAGGAATCGGTGAAGCTGGTTTCAATTCCTTCAATCCATTACTGGGAGGAGATGTCGGAGACTTGTATTGGTTCAAACGGGCGGTATTGCTGGGCAATTCGTTGACTCGCAATGACATCTGCCTCTTGAATGGTGAGTTTTGACCCAGAGTACTGAATCCTCTACAACTTCCTTGACGCTGCAACAAACTTGGAGTGGCGTGGGGTCGTTCGATGGCAAAGGGGTTCGCTTGTTGTGGTTGCTGAGATGTTTTGGCAGCGGATACAACATCAACCTGAAGATTAAGAAATATGATGTAAGGGTTTATGTGCCAATACATTTAATGTTCTATTTAAAAAACGATCCATCATTCCTTAAAAATATAGTCCAAGTCAAGTTATCCATTTTTTTAAGGATTTAATTGATGAAACTTTTTTGACAAATAGAATTCTTACTTTCTTATCTTTAAAAAGTTCCGCTTTTATCTATTATATCAAAGATCTAAGGATCGATATCAACCTACTTTTTATCTGAAGTACCTATTTCACAAAAAAAAGCATCTTGAGATATCAGATATGAGATTTTTTTATTCTGATTTTATGGTATCTGATAATATTAAAAGTTGGCTTTTCACATCTAGGTTCTGCAACTTTTGCAAACAATTATTGTTGACCACAATTAATGTACCTACAGTATAGATGTTTATGAAAAACACCTCCTGTTGATTCTTATATGCTATATTATTTCATTACTAAATCCACTTACTGCTCTTTCAGTTATACTCTGTTGCCTGAATGAACCTGTTCGTGTAAAAGTGGAACTCTTGGCATCAAACATCATTGTAACCCCACATTCTTTGTCCCGTTTTTGTTTCCTCTCCAAGCATACAGCAAATGCACAGCCTACAGCATGACTCATTCGCTCTCCCGACTCACGGAGTGCTAAAAAGCCATGACACATCCATCTAGAGAAAAATAAATAATGTTAACCTTAACCATAATGAAAAGGGGGTTTTTAAATGTTAAATTGAACCTGGCGAAAGGTATTTACCAACACTCCAATAGAACTAAGATTTTAAATAGGTTTTCAGAAGCACACAAATAATGTGTATGCATAAAGAAGATTTTTTATTTATTTTTCAAAATATAATAAAATTGTTAATAAATATGGCTTCTACCAAGGCAATTATTTATAGAAGCTGATTAAAATACTCGGTTTCAAGGGTTCTTTGAACCAACAAACCAACAAATGCTAATAATATTTTAGACATGCCTTTCCGATATTGTCAGCAACAAAGAACCATGTAATTTCTAGGAAAAATGTTACAGGTTGCATGGTTCAGTGCAAATGATTCACCAAACTGTACATTTTATTATTAATTTGAATTTGTCATCGCAAAATATTTAATTTAGTTTTTAATAATTCTCTAGTGATGAGAAAATGATTCATTACATTACACTTTCAATAGGATATTGTTTGAAGATTATATATATCACATAAAAATGTGCATTATCTTGTGTGTATTTATAAAGTTCATGTTTTTACCTTCTTGTTGTTCCATCTCTACAAATATAGCTAAATCCTCTCTCGTGGTTTCTATCCGGAGCGCAAAAAGATACTTTTTCGATAGTTTGATCCACAATCAATCCTTTGGTTTCCTCTTCTACAACTCGTAAACCGTCACCACTAACATGAAGTACTGCGCGGATTGGTCTTCTTCGTGAACCCTAAAACATTGGGACATCTATTAATGTTGTCGTTGTCAGTAGCTTTGGAAGATTTGCGATTTCTTATGACTAAGCGATTGTCAGTGATACGGTTTCGCTCATCTTCGCCTAAATTTTAAGATATATGTT
Organism: Ceutorhynchus assimilis; assembly: GCA_917834065.1. Classification (NCBI taxonomy): domain Eukaryota; kingdom Metazoa; phylum Arthropoda; class Insecta; order Coleoptera; family Curculionidae; genus Ceutorhynchus; species Ceutorhynchus assimilis. Next base: position 106,211,997 of record OU892277.1, read on the forward strand.
TTCGTTTCTTCTGCATATGGGGCGAAATCGTGAATTTTCTCAGAAGCAACATCAAGAAAACATGAAGTAGGTATTTGAATTGTGGCTGTATTGAAACCTTAGTGGATCATGGGAGTTACCAATGTTGCTGTTCTGGGAATTCTTCACACAGAGAAAACTGGAAAGTTGGAATACATCGATAGTAATAGTTTAATCAGAGTTTTAGAAGACCGTGGTTCCTGGAAGAAGAATCTCCTGGTTTGAAAATTGAAAAAAAAGAACGGTTTAATATGTCATTCATAAGGTAGATATGAAATGAGCGCCAATATTTATTTGATAACACATCCCAGAAAATGAAAGACAAACTCAAAAACTCCATTTTTAAAATATTTCTTAGCTTGGTAGTCTTGGTACACATACTCTGATTTGGAAAGCCCCAATAAAGTACCTAGCATAAGAATGGGTATTTTGATAAAATTTCCTGAAATATCTCCAAACGGGTGTTGGGCTGTATCAATGATACAAAAAACAACAAAAGAAATTTGAGTGCAACAACAGTATCGACTATTCAAAAAACAAATAAATATTTCAGATGGTTTTTGGACGCATTGAAACGAACTAATAAATCCTTCTTCAAATTTTAATTTTCAAACATCAACGAATCATTTGTCCTCATAATTTGGGAAAGCTTTGCATAAAATTGTCGACAGGCAATCATTAATCAACACCCGGCTGAAATTAAACTTTTAATAAATTTGGTCAGTTGCAAAATTATTGAAATTTATCTGTGAGAAAAAAATAATTGGCATAAATTGTCAAAATCAGCCCTCTAGTAAAAACCCAGCAGGGAACAAATGTATTGACCCATTCTCATGTCCAAAAAGTCTGGGTTCCCCTTCTAGCCTAGTAAACTGTGACCTTTCTTCCCTCTTTTTTTCTAATAATAAATTCACCCCTCTTCCTTATTTATACCAGCAGACAATTTTCTACCCTTGGTATAAAGATTTCAGATGCTGGGGCCCTTCTTAAATTAACCGAACATTCTTTATTAATGTGGGAAAAAAATTAGGACTGATATTGATATTGTAGTTCAGCTACATTTACAGGTAGGAACCTTCTGTTATATTTATAATGGATTGTACAACACTGATAAGGTAATCTTTTATTGATTTTAGGCCTTTTTCTTGTGCGACTTTTTTTGTGTCTAGACTGTTTACACATAAATACTACTTAGATATTTTTTCTTCTTTTTTTCGGTTTCTTGAATTATTACATCTTGAACTTTTCTAGCTATAAAATGTGAACGAACATCGTACTTACGCTGCCTACTCTCAAGACTTTGAGTGCCTCCTCACAAACTTGCATCCCTCTCGAATCAAAAACTTCCACACATCCCAAATATTTTACGGCAAACGTACAAGTACCGGATCTAAAAGAAAATTTCAAGATACTTTAGGTGAAATTGTGCTTTCAAATATAATGGGTTAATATTACCTAACTGCAGCTTCATCCGCCGACCATTGATGAGGCTTCGAACTTTCCGGAACTCGGTCCTTTCTTCTTCGGAACGAATCTCTGAAAGACCTTCGTAACCGGTCCATTTTCCGAGGAGAACGGAGGCTCCGTCTCTGAAAAGAAAATTAAGAAAATTAGTTTCCGCCAATTCAAGCACAGATTTAGCACGCACGCATACACACACACACGCATATCAGAGGTTTTATTGACCTTTGTATGATTTTTAAAGGCTCCTAACGGGATTAAATGAAAATGAATATCACGCGATTCCGAGGCAATTTGATTGAATCATCAGAGAATTTAATTTTGATTTCATGATTATAAATTATGTCTCGGCTTATTGGTAATTTCAAGGGTAATTTAGTTTATCTATCGTGCGGTGCTGGGGCAAAATTAATTTTGTTGTGTTGCATCCTTGGGGACTATCAGCTGATCTTATTATACAGCAGCCTTCAGCAGCATTAGAATTGATATTATCTTATAATGGGATTTTCGATAAAATAAATATTATTAAAAATGTGTTAAAAATAATAAGTGTTTATAGTATGGATAAATATAGGTAAGAGGTATAGTCCGTCATAGAATGTTAAATATTAGAGCATTTGCAAAATTTAAAAAATACAAATAGGCCAGGCAACATATAGGGTTCGTAGGCAAATTAATTCTCGAAATAGTTTTAATCTTTTCATTGACGTGTAAAAAGAGTTTTTTGAAGTTTGCACAAATTTTCTGCTCGTGGGTGTCCCAAAAACCTTTTCTCAGTTTTTCACTTATAACACCTAAGCGATGCATTTCTAGGAAATTTTTACTCCTCTATAAATTAAAGTACATAAAGAGATAGATAGAGTACCTACCATATTATACTAAGCTTTTTGCTCATTTTCGCAATGTTATATTGAATGTAACAAATAAGATGAAAGTTTTTAACATTTCGATATCCTATAGGTAGTATCATCGGATCGTATATGCGAACGGTGGTTAACAAAAAATAAATGACAAATACAAAATTATATAAATACAACGTCGACTGGATTTGCTGCCTTTGGGAGTAGAAAGAAGAAGCTGACGGAAGAAATTGGTCCAATTTAAAGACATCCTCATCCAGAAGGTCTTCCAATATGTCATCTTCATCAGGTAGACATACTTCGTCGTCATTAAAGTTTGTATCGTCATCGATATCATCTGGTGTGTGGAAGCAGGATGCTCCTCTGCGCAGTTAAAACATATTGGGAAACATTTCATTCCTTGCTTCCTGCAACCACAAGCTTTCTGACACCCCTCCAAATATTTGCACGCAGTGTTATCAAGCAATTCCTGCGGGGCTTGTTCGGCTATTGATGTTACTGGGAGTATGCTTAGTAATCTTCTAACCCCAATGAAGTGACTCCATCATATGACCATTCCACAAAATCTTGTAGGAAATCCATCATTGCATGCAGTCTAGCATCTTCTTCAGTTTGAGGAGGGGTAGCAATGTTGAAATTATTCTGTACTAAGGATTTCGTGAACAGTTTAAAGCGTATTTCATTCAAGGACGAAGATTGAAGAACTGATTTGGCATACAAAGCCACAATTAGTTTTTCACCGGCAACATCAATTCTATCTGCGGTCGCGTCAAGGGTTTTGAATATCTCAATAGTCCGCTTCAGTCAATGTTTATTCATAAATTTGCTGTGTCTATTCTCGAAACCGGGGAACAGCGTTCCCACGAGAACGATTGCTCTGTCTTTGTCAGTGTTATGGAAATATAAATATGGGCGACTAAGACAAAACCTTCATTCTTATGAGAACGCTGTTCCCCGGTTTCGAGAATAGACATCCAGGTGAAAACATCGCCGTCGAACAAGCTGCAGAGGATGCTGACACAACCATCAACCATCGTTCGAAGGGCTACAGAAAATGCTACACACTCCGCATGTGTGATTCTAATAGGAGAAGTAGATGTTTTGATAATTATTACTGAGCTCCTAATAGCGATCGGTTGATTTTGATGAAGCCTGGAAAAGGAAGGCCAGAGACCATCTTCTATTTCCCGAAACACTTCAATATGTTAAATAAAGTGAAAGAAAATATATTATTCCTTCGTGCATTCAGCGGATGCAATTCAGCCATTTTCAGGCAGGGGAAGAAGAAGTTTGTAAAGCTGCTTGACAAAGATGCGGACGTACGACGGACTGTCGAGATATTCAAAAACCTTGACGCGACTGCAGATGAAATTGGTGCTGCCGGTGAAAAAGTAATTGCCGTATTTGTATGACAGATAACTTCTGCAATCTTCCACTTTGAATGAAACACGCTTTGAACTGTTCACTAAATCCTAAGTACAGAATAATTTTAACTTGGCTACTCTTCCTCCAAATGAAGAAGCTGCTTGACTGTATGCAATGAGGGCTTTCCTACAAGATAACATTGGCGAAAATAAGTAAGAATTTTTTTTTTTTTTTAATGGGAGATATCGTCGCTGTTTGACTTCGCATATTTTCCTAACCACTTCGGACAATTTTGAGTATATATGATGCTCATTCGACGCAGAATTTTGTGTACTTTAATTTATAGAAGAATAAAAATTTCCTTGAAATGCATCCTTTAGGAGGTATCAGGGAAAACTGTGAAAAGTCAGGAAATGTCCAGGTTTTTGGGACACTCCCTATAGAGCACAAGCAGAATACACGTAAATGAAAAGATTAAAACCATTTCCAGTTTTCCGAGAATTAATTCGGCTACACCCCCTTATTTGGCCTATGTTGCCTGGCCTAAAATGTTCAAGAAAATATATTACAATTTTATATCATGTATGGCTTTTAGAAAATTAGGTTTTTTGAAAGGGTGTTCAGTGTCTTATTTTTCGGTTGGGAAAGTCAAAATTCCGCATGGTATATGTTCGTTTCTGGAATAATAAAGTTTAAAATGTTCATTAAGACAATAGCAGTATGCTGGATCATTTAAATATACTTCAAACCAGCCATAGGATTCTAATGGAAAAAATCGTCCGCTAAAGCCAGAAAATAACATCATTTCAAGCAACATATTGACGAAACATCTTGTTTGACCCTTCAACGCGACGAAAGGGTGGAGAAGCTATAAAAGTCCGTCAAAAATAATATTGAGATACCATAACAGTGCTGACAGATTCCCTTGAAGGTAGGTGATCGAAAACTATAAGTATACATTAGTTTTTGTGCAAAGTCAACTTCAATCCAAAGAAACAATGACACTTTTCAAAGGGGTTATTTTTTTGACAGTGTACCCGAACAAATATGTGCATTTATAGGAATTTTTTGCGACTTCTACTTGATAATCTAATCTTGAGTCTTTCATATAATTTATTATTTTCCGGTCTTCATTTGAAAATTAATTTCCACGAAGTGTGATTCAATATAACTCCAAGGCCCATTTTATTCATCTTCAGATAAACTTACTGGTATAGTATTTTTATTCTGACTTGAAACACTGCATTATACGAGGCTATTTCAGCATCACGTCGCTCTCTTCATTAACTTCATAGAAAATCTATTGTAAGTTTCCTGTACAAAATATAATCAGCGAGGAAATATCGCTATAGTAGCCCAAAATTGATGTCGGCACGTGCCTATAGGTTGAATTATTTGGGTGGGCTACTAACCTACGTCTCCTCCACGAGAAGGATACAGGTGCCTGGCTGACTAGACTACGCAATTTCTATAACCAGTGTCATCCCAATTTATATATTTTTTGCTGTTTTATTCCACGTATTATTTAGTTGTGTTGTTTCATATTGATTATCACCATTTAAATAAATAAAAATTATGTGACGCCCATGTCCTTTATTTGTTTGATCTATACCGACTAGATGTTTTTTTTTAGTGTTTGAATTCGGATTAAAAATACTATAACTATCTGCAAGTTGTATCGTTCTGTGATTCTATTGGTCGGCAGATAACTGGCCGACCAATAGGATTACAGATTGCGTTTTTATCTGTCAGATTGCATACCTAACAGTTTTTCAGAAGGTGAATAAACCGGCCCTGAGAGATATTATCTCACACATTTTTTTTTTCCTATGAATAAATTTAGTTGGTTTACCTACTGGCAGGATACATTTCAAAATTTTACTATATACCTTCATTGTTTTAGTCTAAGGTACAAATGACTTGTAGGTACAAAGAACTTTAAAGCCGTAACGGGTCCCCAGACATGAAAGAAAAGAAAGTGCAGTTAACAATACTTATGAGTCTCAAGATATTTCCTGGACTATTTGACTGCCATAAAATCTTAATAATGCCACCGCAGCTCGTAAAACCTCATAAATTTGCAACCTTTTCAGGCAGGGCCGCCCGTTAATATTTTACTTATCACACTAAAATATTTTACTTGTCACACTAATAACCATACCATTGTTAAGATTATTATTTTCCAATTATGTATTCTTTTGGGAGAAACTGTTTAAAATTACCTACCTGAAAGTTAAACGGTTCTTAATACCAGGCCATGTTGCAACAGCAGCAAAGCGGAAATTCAAAATAGCTAATGAATGATGTATACCGAATGTCTACGAGATCAGTTTCGCCCTGGCAATTGTTTTTTTTTTTTTTTTTTCAATGGCATCGAGTTTTGGTATAGGGTGAAACTTTGTGATTTCAAATGACATCCCAAGAATGTTTTCGCAGTTTTGGGATCTGCGAATCATGATGTGCATAAAAACGTCAAATTTGAACCCTTTTGAAGAAATTCCAGAATTCTCAAAATTTAGTTTTGAATAGAAAGTGACATAATGATCTTAAAATTGTTTTTTTTTTCAAATCACACAAACGTAGATAGATGGGAATGCCATGTTGTTATCCTTTGCTTGTTTTCCAAAGTTGAGAAAATCACATTTTACGTGATAACTCAATGAAATCACCCAACTTTCACAACAAGAGTTTTCCACCTTTTTCAAAATAAAACCAACTGGGCATTAAAACTTTTCATTTATGCCAGTTTTTATATATTTTGGTATATTGTTTATTATGATTTATTATTCCTTATAATGTTTTATTGATAAAAATCGATATGCCCTAAATAAATAAGTCATTTAAGTGAAGTCCGCTCCTGGACGCATATATCGTGTTTTGAAACCTGAATAATGGGGTTCAATCAGGTAGATGATTTATGGCAGTACCTAAAGTCAAAGGATACACTTTGAAATCTTCCGACCAAACAAACAGTTTAACCCAAGACAATGTGGTGATATTCAGATTTAGGATAAATTCGCTATAATTGATAGTGATGTTTTGAGATTTTGACACTGAATTTGAACTTCTTCAGAGAATTTTAAAAAATATAAAAATAGGTATTTGAGAGCCAATGGAGTTACTCAGAACAAAAATTTAGCAAAATTACTCAGTTACCAGATTGAAAGTAAAATTACATAAATTGTAAATTATTTAAAACATAAAATGAAAACAAACATTAGATTATTTTGTTACTGCTGTTAACTACAAGATCAGCAGAATCGCAATAATCGTGGCTCTAAACAGAAATCCGAACCTGATGCCACAAACTCAGCAATAATTTCAATATACTTAAGCACGAATAAATTGATGTCAAGACACAATGGGCTATTATTTATTAAATTCAGATTATATATTATTAAATATGATACTTTTCATTCAACAATTATTATGGACATGTAGTATTGAAATCTAAGTAACTTACCAATTAGAACAATATTGCAATAAAATATGAATTAAATTGTTTCATTAGAAGTTTTTCACATTCTCCCTTGATGAAAATAAAATAATATACGATATACTCTATAAAAAAAACAAACTACACGGTGCAGGTTTTGAATATACACTGATTTGGGTTGCCCTCTGTATGGTTTACTAAAATCTAAATTTGTTTATTATCTGTTTTTGAATTATAAATGAAGGTGCGTTTATAATTAATGGAGGAAAGTCCTATTCGCGATAATTTGAACGGCAGTGAAGTCTACTACATTTTCAGTTCAAAACTTTTGAAGGATGAAGTTGATCACATTATAGGTACATGGGGGCTCTACATCCAAGAAACAATAAACATAAAAAGAAGTTGTGGGAACAGGTATCAGTCAAATAAAAGTAGGTAAATAAATTGGATAAATGCTACAAATTTGTCAGGCTGGGATGAGATTCACTCAAAGTCTTGCAAAAGTTGACTCAGATAGCCTCAAACTACTTCCAACATTGCCAAGAATAATTATTGTGAAAAGACTTTTCAAGAGCCGAATGGTCTCGTTTTTGGATGAAACTTATAGTCTAGTCATTAGAGAGATTCGGCTTGCAAAAGGTGGGGTAGTCGCGATTTTGACATATGTTGTTCAGATTGAAGCCCTCAACAAGAATTTGAGTTTTCGACCTTGGACGCGGCCGGCTTCCTCCGCCATCTTGGATTTAGTGTGCACAAAAATGGTTTTTCTAATATAACTGCTGAACGGTCAATTTTAGAAATAAAGTGTAATAGAGAAAATTTAAATACTCATTTCCACACTACCGAGCGGTGGAGTAAATGGCTGGCTTTTTTTATTGTGTTATCTCCAGTAGACATAATCCACATATCATTTGTCTCTTCTTCTATGTCAACCTCTAGTTATCCACTCCTGGTCTCTTCTAATTGTTTCCATCTTCCCCTATCCTTCGCCAATCTCATTCAAAGTTTACTTGCCACTGTCTTTATGTCGTTTACCTATATTTTTTGAGGTCTTTCCATGCTTGTTGCATGTTTTTTTCCATCGTTATTTGGGTGGTTTCCAATTTTTTAGCGGATTTTTTGAGGGACGTGGTCTTTAATCCGTAGGTACAGGTACACACCGGTAATATATGCAAGTGTCGTATACTTTTTTTTTTAGGTTTATGGGAATAGAATTATTTTTCAAGATGCATGTTAGTTTGCCGAAAGCGACCCATGTTAATTGTGCTTTTCTTTTGATTTCAGCATCCTGGTTTTATTTCCCTAGTCTGATGTCATGTCCCTATATATAGTGTTCGACGTTTTCTATCCTTTGGTTCGATATTGTTATATTTGTCCGTTCCTGACTCATTATTAGCCATGCTATATATTAAATATAATCTACTTAAAGCAACGAATCCTCATATTCGACAACTGTATTTTCTACGTCTGTGTCGTTTCCATTTGCGCTCTCAATTGAAAAATATTGTTCTCGATTTTCACAGGTTAGTCCATTGCAAAATTCACAAACAATGGAACATTCGAGGCCAGCTTTTGACATCCACAAACTCCGGTACAACCTTTTTTGCAGTTGCATGAGCATCAATCCATTAACAGATTTTTTCCAACCCCAAGCTTCTGGATCTTTTTTCAATACCCATCCATTTTTGAACTTGGTTGTAGGTATATTCTTAATGAATGATAGCGAGCAGCATCTTTTATTGGAGGCAATGATGCAAGATGCAAGACTCAGTTGTTTCGATGGGAGATTTAATAAAGCGCTGGTAATCTCTACAGCTTTATCTTCTTTGGCATCTGGGTTAGTGAAAATTTTGATATCTACACAAAGATTTGGGTTTTTCTGTAGAAGTTGTAAAAATTTTGTTTATCCGTGACTGAAAATCGCCGAAGGCGTGTCATATCCACTGAATGCGTCGAGAAAGAAAATATGTTCTGAGAGATCCTTTTGTTTCAAGCAGTTTGATGAATAGGTACAGTTTTCCAGGAGTCTTGCCTTTTCCTGGTATTCGCAACAAGATATTGTTTTGCGATGGAGCCAATGCCGATGGTTATCCAGTATTTTAGTATCGGTGTTTCATAAGGAAATGACTATTAAGCGCTTCATAAATAAATAAGATTCCAGAACAAAATACACAAATGGCTTTATTGTGTTTTGGTATGTAATATAATACACAGTCAGACTTTGAAAACTTACAATGGCTATATCTGAGGAACTAAAAAAAAAAAAAAATGAACTCTCTCAAAAAAAAATTCTATAATTGGGAGGAGGAACCAAAATGATGTAATAACTAACCTGTTTCCACTTACCCCCTCACTTGAATCAGATGAAGTATCACATGGAAGTTGCTATTTAAGATTATTTAGTAGGGGCTGTTAGGGTTGAGGGGTTAGTGAAAACAGTTATTACATCATTTTGGTTCCCCCTACTTATTATAGAAATTGTTTTCAGCGATTTTGAATTATTTTTTTTTTTGGTTCCTCAGATAGCCAATTGTAAGTTTTCAAAGTGTCATCCTGTAGATTAATTGCATATCATAAATTTAAATAAATCCAAATTTATATAATATAATGAAAATATAGTAGGTAGCTTAATGACGTTTCGTACTCATTAATAACAATTCAATATCGAGTAACTTTAAAAAATTGCAATGTTTTTCTTTTACCCTGTTTTTTTTTAGCTATAGCTCATTACAGGTGACAGCTACAAAAGAAAAGTTTATACAAAAATTGTAGAAAATTCAATTTTCTCTATTTTTGATTCATACACTTTTTTCCTAAAGTTGACCGTTCATGAGTTATGTTAGAAAAACTATTTTTGTGCACACTAAATCCAAGATGGCAAAAAAAGCCGGCCCCGCCCAAGGTCGAAAACTCAAATTTTTGTTAGGGACTTCAATCTGAACAACATATGTCAAAATCGCAACTACCTCACCTTTTGCAATCTGCGGGTCTTTTTTTGCTCTAATGATTGGCCTATTACGGTAAATTGCCGTTTCTCAAATTGTCCAGAGAATTCGCTATACTACAGATCTCTAGTAACACGCATCTATGGTTCGCCGGCTAGATTATTCTTCCAAGACCAATATTCCAGTCACCGGGTATACACAGGGGTCAGGGGTCAATCAATAAATACAACCCAGGGTTTAATAAGGACTATCTCTGTCATTCAGAATAACTTACTCAAGTACTCCAATAGGAAAAGCATATAAGTACTTTATTTGTGAAATTATTTCACAAATAAAACTAAAACGGGAACGGACTTGCCGCAATTTCCACATGTGAAAAAAAAAAAATATTAAAATATTTCAAAAACCCCGCAACGCGCCACTTGCAAAACAACCAACGCCAGTAAAGTGTAAAAAATGAATTTATGTAATCTACCCGTTAAAGTTATCTTAATTACTTATTTAAACAAACTTTCTAAAAATAATGCTTTGTTCTGTTTTGCCTGTATACGCCTACAACAGTGTGATTTTCATATGCGATTTCTATATGAAGTACTTATTTGTGAAACAAATTTAGGCATGCTTTGGTACCTTAGTAAGCAATCTGTTCCTCTTGTTACATTTAAAACATACTCAATAACCCATCTTTTGTTGTGTTGTGTTGTGAAGTATGAATATGCCTTTTTTATAATAAAAATTTTGCATATTTATTTTATGAAATAAACAATGCAATGCTCACCATATTAATATAGATAGGTAATTATTATTAGTAAGTCCATGTTGAACATTTATCGGCCAAGGATACCAAGTCTGATGGTTGATTGTGATTAACGCATATTCATTTATTTCTACATTAGTATCTGCAACCGCAAAATTCGATATTTACTATTTATTCATATAATGGAAAACGCAAAACGGCATTTATTTAATAATTTCGAAAATGCTATTATTCACACAAATTGAAAATTTGTATTTGCTTCTTTAATGAAAATATTATATAGGTATTATAAAGCCTGCTATTTCGATTATAACCCTGAAAGAATATTACGCACATTACTCTTTATGATCACAAGCTGGAAGTTTTCCAAATGGATAAATCCATACTTCAGCGTCCATCAAATGACGAAATCCAATAAAGCAACTTCCGGCTTTAAACTAGGTGCTTAAAATCAACATTTTTTAATTTCAAGGGTAGTCACGAACTTATCACATTAAGTACCTATATTTCAGGCTTTATTCCTATATATTTATGGCTGTGTTCCAATTCAAGCTAACATTAAAATACCAGATTATTATAGTGTCAATAAACTTTTCAACTTACCAACGAAGGAAACATTTTGCTCCTGATCACTTGATACTGAAGCACTTTTTTTCACCTACATTCCATGAAATACTAAAAACCAAATGCGTCAAGAAGTTCAACAATAATAACACCGAGCCTAATTTGACATGGATTTATGTAGATTAGCCACATTTATTCAAAATTGCGCGACTTAAACGCCAGTTTCATGGTTTTTATGGTAGAAGTTGTGTAAAACAATAAAATAATTGAAAATGATAAGAATTATTTGGTTAATTTAAAGCAATTCACTAATAAGGTTAGCATTGTTCAGAATTTAAGTTTAAAACTACTTTCTGCCATAATGCCTTTACGAATGTACCTACCGATATAGCAGTTAAAATAATTTAAAAGTCAAATATTATTTATTTTTGCCGAACGCGAAACAAACTTAATTTTGGGCACTATTGCCATGCAACCGAAATGGACCCTATACAGCCGGCTGAACTTAGATAATTACCGCCCAGGCATAAGCCAGGGGGTAGGTATAGAAACGCCCTTAATCTTACATACCTACCTTAATAAATACAGAATGTATACAGAAAACGTTTGTATATAGAAATTAAAGGGAAAAAAATATTAATGAACTTGATCCCTACACCCTTGTCAAGAGTAATTATTATGTAAAAAAAAATTTTGATTGTTTATTTTGATTTTTGGTGGCGAAGAAGCTGCTTCATTGAAGCTGGATGTTGGCTCATCAAATTCTACAGAAAGATAACCCTGACCACAAATTACCATTGTGAGCACATAGACCAAAAAGAAAGGAAAGGGCTCAGAAAATCTGGGAGAGTTCAATGATTTCTTCAGCGAAATTCGTAGAATTAAGAGCAAAGAAAGAAGTCTCGATTATCATACATAGAAAATGGAGATAACATATACCACATCATGTGGAGCAGTAAAAAGATGCATCCTATCAACATCTCAGTAATATTCCTAGGAGACTTTAATGGACGAACAAGGATAGCAATGTCAACAAAATAAACTAAAAATTCTAAATGGGATACTTTTAGTATAAAGAAATACGAAATACATAAATATACACATGGAAAACTAAAACTAGGCTGCAAAAACCGATTACTAACTACATTTCTGCAAAACAGAGATGAAACATAAAATTCCAGGATCTAAAAGCATGTAATAATTGAAAATTGAAAAAACCCAAAAACCCTATTGGTATGGGATGAAGGAATCGAGAAACATAGCAGGCAAAAGGAGGAAGTACCAACAATATCTACAACAGGAGGCAAAGAATTATATAGAGAAACACAAGCAAAGAGTGAGGGACAAAATAGTACTGAAAAAAAGGAGTAATAGGAAAGAAAGAAAAACTACTGACAAATCAACGGGCAGAGTTTAAAGAAGAAACAGAACATGCACAAGGATAAACATCACCAATAAGAGTGACAAAGGAAAAAACACTGTAGCTTCTTGAAAAAAGGAAGAGCGCCAAGCCCAGAAAAAAATATATGGAAAACTTTACAAACTCCTGCAAATCAACCTGGAAGAAGTGGGGAAGTAGAGTAGACGGGGAAATGGGAGACAAAGGCTTGGAAGAGGATGCATGGATTGACAGAGATGGTTGGAGATCGGAAATTGGAAGACATAGACCTTTATACTTTTAGTTTTTTATGTACTTTTACAGAAAATGTACCGCAACATCTAGAAAACAATCATCAAAACAACACAAAACGTTCCGATTTCAAGCCCAGAATTTATCAAGTAACAAAATGCACTAAAAAATTAACATAAATTCATAAACATTTTCAGAAAATTTCATATCATTGTGGAACACAGTTTATTTCTACCGCAATAAAAACTAAAAACAAATCCAGGAAATTCCATAGCAAGGTGGGGTAATTTATTATTTCAAGTTTATCTAAGAGAACCTCATTCTTCCATTGATATCGTTAACCACATCCATTTCCTTGCAAGTCTTTCAATACAACTTAATCAGTATGTTAAAAATTTTGTAGTTTTTGTCGAGCAAACATTACTTGAAGTAGACGTCATTTAGGACATAACGTTAATTTAATGATGATACAGAAGGCAAATTCCATTACGTCCGCTGGAAATAATTGCCGGAAGCTAAATTGACAATTATTATCACCTTTTCTCGCTTAATTATCATGCACTATGCCCTTTAATTACATATTGTGTACTAGAAAAGAAATAATAAGTATTTTTTCAAATGCTCACATATATTTTATATGATTGATTTTTGTGTTACATGGATATCCACCGACAACTAGCAGGACGCAGGTGGTGCAAACTATTTATAAGGTGTAGGTTTCTTATTGATTTTCGAAAGATTTTTATTTATGCTTTGATAATCTTCGAGCACAACTGCAAGTCTTTTAACGATAGGAACGTGACGTTTGTGCATCGAGTTTATGCCTTGAAACGCACGATTTCAATTTTCGTTTATCCGTATTGGGATATAAAAACCCGATATGTATTTTAATTGATTTTTCTTGAAACAGCATTAAATTTGAACATAAAACATTCACTGCCAGAGTCTTGAGATTATATGGCTTTTTTATTTCATTTTCAGTACGTGTGGATAATTGAATATGAACTTGGAAACCCATTGTTTGGCGAGGAGAATTTTCGAGTAGATTTGGGTAGGTCAACCCTCGCTGGTGGGCTTTCTTGAAGAAGTTTGTAAAAATTCTGTATGTGTGTACGAATGAGGCTGTGAAAGTTATTAAAATCTGGTGGGTTTGATTTATCGTACCCAGGCATTAAAACAAACTATAACTGTCTTCTACATAGCACACAGTCAGTGTTTGAGGCAGTTTTTTGTTCCGTATTAAAGTCTAATCGTGTGAATTGGCTTCTCTTCCTAGAACCAAAGACTGTATTTTTCAGAAAATTCGGTCCCTAATTTACTTAATGAAGGATGTAAACAGAACAGGAATTTGATTTATCAAGGCGATCCTAGGGCCTTCTTCATTTCTTCTGCTTCCTCAGCCGTTTTCCATTCACTTCTGATTGTAGGGCTCTCCCAAAACTTTCTATCCTGGAGCCATTCCCATTCAATTTTTCCTCAATGTCATTGATTAGTCATCATGCCATCTTTTGAGAGGTCCTCAAGTTCTTCAGACAGAGGTACAAATATATTTATAATTTGAAAAAATAGTAGATTCAATTTGATTGTTCTACCATCAGGACTCATCCAGGTGCCTCTCAGGGGTGAAAAATTACCAGAAGTTGGTTCTCATTATTTTCCTTTTGATCTGCTTTTTGTTTTGAATCGTTCTATGGTCATGTTAATTTTTTTTTTTTTAGCTTTCAATTTTTTAAAGGACCCCGCACACCTCTTATGGGTTTTTGGTTTTCTGTCAAACTCAATGAAATTTTGATATGTGGTATATTTTGACTGCTTGATAAAAAAATCTCATAGGCCCAATCCAATATTATGAATAGTTTTCGAGATACAGGTAATTTAATGTTCAAGAAATGTACACATTTTATATGCATTTACATCTATCTGTCAACTGAGCGTGTGGATACCTGTCAATCCTGGTATATTATTAGGTGACAGGTAGATGAAGACAAGATGACTATTAAATATTATGAACAGGGTGTTTTTATATATATTGACACCCCACCTACAGCCTTACCTTTACAGGTAGATGAAAGGTGTAAATACAAACGTTGTACAATATTGGCTAAAGTTTTAGAATCCATAGTCAGAAACAAAAATTGAATGTCAGAAATGTGAAATATTGCATGCTTCCAGCTTTTTTCAAATGGGATGCGCTATATTTGGTTCTATATTCTTGAAGAGCACAATTTCCCGATTCCACAACTGTATAGTTTGTCTATATTTGTTTGAGCCGTCTCCAACATATTTGGTTATAAACATTTTAAAAATACTATCAGAGAAACCAAGTAGGTAGGTACCTCAAATTTTACCTGCAGCTTTCACCTATACAGGTAGAATGGTTCGCAAAATCAGTAAAAGGATAGTATTTTTACAATTTTTGGAGCAGAATATATAAGAGATTGCTCAATCAAATATAGATCGGGGCATTGTGCTCTTCAAGAATATAGAATGAAATAGGGCATCCCATTTGGAAAAAGCTGGAAGCATGCAAAATTTCACATTTCTGACATTCAAATTTTGTTCCTGACCATGGTTTCTAAAAATTCAGCCAAAACTGTACAACTTTTGTATTTACACCTCTCTTCTACCTGTAAAGGTGAAGGCTGTAGGTGGGGTGTCAATATATAAAAAAACACCCTGTAAAAATCAGTGGATTATTGCGGAACTTTTGGGTGGACGGGACGAGCGCAGCGAGTTCCGCAGCCATCTACTCCCCAACATACTGTTGAACTGTTCAAATAAGACACTCACTTGAAACATGTAGTTTTTGAACTAATGAGAAAAATTCACAACTGAGTGAATCAGGTTAGTATTGTACTTGAACAACATATTGGTGAATAGATGGCTGGGTCCACCCATAAGTTCCGCAACAATCCACTCGTTTGTACTTGAATAACTTGTCACAATATATTGCTAGTTTGATAAAGTACCTAACATTACTAATTCCTGGCGAATTGACAAAAAGTGGATAATCTTCCAAATTCTGACTTTGTATAATAAGTTATTTTTCAAGTACAAATAAGTGGATTGTTGAGGAACTTATGGGTGGACCTCTGCAGGACGAGCGCAGCGAGTTCCGCAGCCATCTACTCACCAATATACTGTTGAACTGTTCAAGTAAGACATTCACCTGAAACGTGTAGTTTTTAAACTAATGAGAATAACTCACATTTAAGTGAATCAGGTTAGTATCGTAATTAAACAACATATTGATAAATAGATGGCTGCGGAACTCGCTACGCTCGTCCCGCAGAGGTCCACCCATAAGTTCCGCAACAATTCACTCATTTGTACTTGAATAACTTGTCACATTATGTTACTAGTTTGGTAAAGTAACATTACTAATTCCTGTTGAAAGGCAAATTGACAAAAATTGAATAATCTTACAAATTTTGACTTTGTATAATAAGTTATTGTTTAAGTACAAATAAGTGAATTATTGTGGAACTTATGGGTGGACCTCTGTGGGACGAGCGCAGCGAGTTCCGCAGCCATCTACTCACCAATATATTGTTGAACTATTCAAATAAGACACTCACCTGAAATGTGTAGTTTTTGAACTAGTGTGAGAATAACTGACATTTGAGGGAATCGGGTTAGTCTCGTACTTGAACAACGTATTAATGGATAGATGACTGCGGATAAGGCTGATTCCTGTTAAAAGGCAAATTGACAAAAAGTGCATAATCTTACAAATTATGACTTTATATAATAAGTTATTGTTTAAGTACAGGATGTTTTTTTATGTATTGACACCCCACCTACAGCCTTCACCTTTACAAGTAGATGAAAGGTGTAAATACAAAAGTTGTACAGTATTGGCTAAATTTTTAGAATTCATGGTCAGAAATAAAAATTGAATGTCAGAAATGTGAAATGTTTCATGCTTTCAGCTTTTTTCAAATAGGATACATTATTATATTTGGTTCTATATTCTTGAAGAGCACAATTTCCCGATTTCAAAACTATATAGTTTGTCTATATTTGGTTGAGCCGTCTCCAACATATTTGGTTCTAAAAATTTTAAAAATACTTGAGGTAGAATGGTTCACTAAATCAGTAGTAGGATAGTATTTTTACAATTTTTGGAGCCGAATATATGAGAGACTGTTCAATCTAATATAGACAAACCATATATTTTTGGAATCTGGGCATTGCGCTCTTCAAGAATATAGAATGAAATATAGGGCATTCCATTTGAAAAAAGCTGGAAGCATGCAAAATTTCCCATTTCTGACATTCGAATTTTGTTTCTGACCATGGTTTCTAAAAATTCAGCCAAAACTGTACAACTTTTGTATTTACACCTTTCTTCTACCTGTAAAGGTAAAGGTTGTAGGTGGGGTGTCAATATATAAAAAAACACCCTGTACAAAATATCGTTTTAAATGTGGAAGACTTGAAACTTGTAGGTAGTTTAATGTTCAAGAAATGTGCACATTTTATATGTATTTACATCTTCCTGTCAACTGAGCGTATGGATACCTGTCAATCCTGGTATTTTATAAGGTTACAGGTAGATGTAAATGTATATAAAATGTGTACATTTCTTGGACTTTGAACTACCCGTATCTCGAAAACTATCCATAGTATCGGGCTGGGCCTATGAGAAGTTTTTATCAGGAAGTCAAGATATACCACATATCAAAATTTCATTGAGTTTGACAGAAAGCCAAAAACCCATAATAGGAGTGCGGGGTCCTTTATAAGGATTTGAAACATTGATAATCTTCGAGCACAACTGAAGTTTTTTTACGATAGGAACGTGATGTTTGTGCGTTGAGTTTGTCTTGAAACGCACGCGTTCAATGTTCGTTTATCCGTACTGGGCTATAAAAACCCGATATTTTAATTGTTTTTCGCTGAAACAGCAAGTCAAGCATTGAATTTGATCACATAAAACACTCACAGCCGGAGTCTTGAGATGGCAATAAAAATGATATGACTTTTTTATTTCATTTTACGTGCGTAGGGATAATTGGATATGAAAATATAACAACCTAGGTGTAATTGAATAGGAATGACTTCTAGGTATATGCGAACAAAATCCATAAAATTTTGAAACTTAATAGAAGCAGTAATAGAAGGAAGAGCGTCAAAATCAGGATTCATCTTATATCCTGTTTGCGTCCTTAAACTGAATATTGGTGGATCTTGCAGACAGTTTTAAGGTATTTGACCAACTGGAAAAAAGTTAAAGGGTGCTGTGATGTATTATACTTATTCTTGACCTATCATATACCCAATAAACATTAATAATGACTTCTGAGTGGCACTTAAGATGAAATTGAAGCTTTGAAAGCACATTAGGCATCTTCTTACACACAGTTCTAGATGTTGCAATGCGTTGATGGTTCTATAGGTACTGTAGGCAATGAATTATTGATCTCAAGATCGTAAAAAAATGTGAATTGTGCGTTAGAAGAGTCCTATTGTACATGTCAGGGTAATAGTTCAACTCTCAGGAAAGGGCGTAAACAAAAAGTTCAAGAATTGACCCGATAGTTTATGATTTGAAAAAATAGTAGATTTAATTTCTGGTTCTACCATCGGGACTCATCCAGGTATCTCTTAGGAGGGATAAGAAATTATTACCAGAAGTTTGTTGTCATTATTACTTTCCTCAATCTGTGTTTCTATTTCGAGTGGTTCCATGGTCATGTTAATAAGTTTTGTATTTGATTGAATTTATAGAGATTTGAAATATTGAAAAGGGCATTACAAATCGACTAAACAATGCTTGACAATCAAATTTACTATGGAAAATCAATCGTCCTCGTCCAATACCATTGAGACATCAAGATAAATAGCTACCTAAGTACTTCATTTTTCTCAAGAAACAGGAAGGTACATGTTGATGTGTAACTTGTAACTGATTCAATCTTATGATCTGATTGAAAAAAAAAAATAAGCACTTGTGGTTATTTTATATAGAACTGGTAAGGTATTTGGAACAGACCATGTTTAAGGCAAACGGTCAAACCATCCATAGTCAATTTATTTACCTTAAAACAAAATCTGACCTGATTTGCGTCAGCTTTAAATATAATTCTCTATAAATTATTAATGTTGATATTACATTCCTGGCAATAAGTGTTTATAAAGTGGCAACCTTGAGTGTTTTGCATTAAGCAGATGGCTGAGTATCATCTTTTTTTATATTCATTCATCCGGGTTTCATCCAAATTCAATTGGGGTTTTTGTTTATTCACAGTGGCAATTTAATTCGAATAGAAGAGAGGTTGTTATATTGATTCAGGAGCAACATTTGATCGATTTAAAAATTAATTCGAATCAAATTAATAATTATTTCCTATTTTTTTGTTCAAATTGTATTTGAACTGCATTTTTTTTTTAAATCAGTCTAAAAATCACTTCCTTAATGGAACAGTTAACGATTTTTATTATTCATCGCTTATTATTAACCAATCACCATTTACAAATCAATAGAAAGTAATCCATGATATGGTAATTCTAGACGCAAAAGAGATGTAATGGCAATAAGTGGGAAACACGAAGCAATAATCCATAAATCATATGCGTTGCATCTGTTTTAGTTATCGATGAACAAGCAACAACAATTGCAAGGCAAGGTGATGGTGCAATTACTGACTAACTAGGCCATACAATAAAATTACAGTTTGGGCTAGGCTACTATGAATAGAATAATGATGACTCACTGTATTTGAAATTCATTAAACGTTAGCTACTGCCGATTCAGACTGCATTTAAATAAAAAATCTCATCATCACTAAAAAAATCTGAAAAGATATTTGATTCAAGTGACTGAGAAGAGCAATGGTTTGGTTTTTATTCATATTACATTTTGTTCGTAACTTCAAACTCGATGTTCGCAAAAACTGTAAACGCTACCCATCCCAACTAAATACCATTTTGAAGCTTTTATTGAGAGTTGCAATTCCTGAAATTTTTGTTTCAGTACTGCTTCTGGTTACCGGTTACCGAGATATGGTGGTTTTAATATTTGCGAAAAAAGTGCAAATTCTTATTTTCGGATTTTTCCCAATTTTGACTTTTTAAATCGATAGAGCGAGTTCAAGTTAGTCAGAAATAAATCTAACATCAGTTACGTTTGGGGGAGTTTCACCAAAACTGAATCTCATTTCATTCAACCAAAACAAACTCTGAAATTAGAGGTTATATTAATTTATCATTATTGAAAACATCTACAAAAATGCATCCCTTCATGTAAAAATCGACGACCAAACTAAGAGCAATACCATTAAGGTTAAACGCGGAGTACGACAGGGAAACACTATTTCGCCGAAGTTATTTACATTAGCTCTTGAAGACGTTTTCAAGTATCTCAGGTGGGAAAACAAGGGAATCAAGATTGATGGAACATATCTAAACAACCTCAAATTTGCAGATGATATTGTGCTAGTATCAGACGATATAAGAGAGATCGAGTCAATGCTTCAAAAGCTAAACGAAGAATCGAAGAGGGTGGGGCTAAAAATGAACATTGCCAAGACAAAAATAATGAGTCCAATAAATTCAGGGATCTATATACTTAGATAACTCTGCCATCGAAAATGTAAAAGAATACAATTACCTGGGTCATATTTTATCACTAGGAAAGGAAAACCAATCAAACGGAATATCAAGGCGAATAAAACTCTCCTGGGCGGCATTTGGTAAACTTGCATACATACTAAGAAATAGCGATATCCCGATTAATCTAAGACGTAAAGTTTTCAACGCCTGTGTTCTACCTGTTGCAACATACAGAATGGAAACAGTTGCCTTTACCCAAGCAATTGCTCACAAATTCCGAGTAATGGAGAGGGCAATGGAAAGGTCAATGCTTGGTATCAGTCTGAGGGATAAAATACCAAATGATGAGATTCGGAGAAGAACCAAGATCAAAGACATAATTCAGAGGATTGCAGAACTGAAATGGCAGTGGGCGGGCCACGTAGCAAGGCTGAAGGATGAGAAATGGTCATCAAGGATCGTTAAATGGAGACCGAGACAGACAAAACGCAGTATAGGCAGACCCCACTACGGTGGGCGGATGGCATAAGGAAAATAGCAGGTGGAAATTGGTACCAAAAGGCACAAACCAGGGATCAGTGGAAAGAATTAGGAAAGGCCTAAGTTCAGGAGAACGAGAAGTGACTGAGGAAGAAGAAGAAGATTATTTATCAGCAGACATTAGACAGTTCGACGTTGTCAATAGTTGATTTGCTAAAACTTAAATTGTTGTTGTACAGGGTGAGTCATTTTGGGTGGGAATGCCGGGTACAGCTTGAACGTTGATAGATACAAAAAATATAATATACGTGTCACGATCTATTTTCTTGAGTATAGTTTAATGAAGCACTCAGAATTTTGTTTTCGATATACAGCTTTTTTTCGAAAATAGCTAATTTCTGTTTTCCTCTGTATCTTTGTTGTTATCAAAAATTTTAATTTGTTTAAAAAAATGTTAAATTACGTTTTTGTGTGATTTTTCACGAAGAATCTAGTGGCGTACTTGGATTTCAAAATAGATGGGTAAATTCTTGTAAGGTGGTCCGTGAACTATGGGGTTGTCTGGATCATATCTTGTTGCAGTTAGGCTACGTGTTAGAGAGGATCCCTTTTTCTGATGCCTGTAAAATTTGTCGCTGGCTTCGTCCAGGTAGTCAGATAAAGTATAAGGTATGTATGCTTCCGCAAGCATGTCTTATACCGACTGAGATACCGATGCCGTCGGTTCATTTTTACCCAATCGGTCAAGTGTTCCGTCAACTTTTAACTTGTTAGTGCTACAATCTGCAACCTTCGGCAGTTACTGAATCCAAGGGGTCCTAGGTTCGAAGCATAGTTAGCTATTCTGTCTGCTAGTTCACGAACGATTTCCTTTATTTATATTTAATTAAAAAACTGGATATGATTTGTTTTACTAAAAATGTTTACTAAAGGATGCTACACACCAGTGCGGTACCGCGAGAGGGGCAGCATCGCAGGATTAAAACATGTGGCGGAATATGTAAGCGAAATCACGCTTTAGGACGAAATGTATTATATCTTATGACATTTTCTAATCCCGTGTCGCTGCTGCCCTTGCTCCCGCTACCGCCGGACGACATTTGTGTCTAGGATCGCTAAATCCGAGGAACAAATTGGCTAAAATACCCCAAAAATATAGTTTTTCGCGTTTTTGAGTTAAAACTATTAGAACTATAAAGGTAATACAGTAAGGGGCAGGCTACCAGGTATATAGGAATGCAGTGAAATCATTAAAACTATCATCAAGTCCAGGGCTCGACGAAATCCCTCCTGTCTTTTTCAAGAACTGTATCCAGGTGCTAAAAGGGCCACTAGCCGACATGCTTAATAACATAGCAAGAACAGGGGAATTCCCTGCAGCATGAAAAAAAGCAGTGGTGACCGTATTTATAAAAAAAGGAAATAAACAGCATGCAGAAAACTATCGACCTATTAGTTTAACGAGTACACTGTGCAAATATATGGAGAAAATCATCGCAAAAGAGCTCACCCAATTTTTTATGGACACACGAGTCGTACCAGATCAGCAGCACGGCTTTCTTCCTGGAAAGTCGACGATTACAAATCTCCTAACAAGACTCAACCACTGAACACTGTCAGATGCCAACCACGAACCAATCGATGTGATTTATCTTGACTTCCAAAAAGCATTTGACAAAATACCAACACAGTTCCTAATCCATAAAGTCGGAGTTAGGTGCAATTTACTCCAGTTGATCGAAGGATTTCTTACAGGAAGGACTTTTCGGGTGCGTGTGGGTCCAACACTTTCAAAAGAGCACGGAGTGCATAGTGGAGTAGATACCACAGGGATCAGTTCTCGGTCCTCTACTCTTTATTTCCTATTTAAGTTAGTAGCGGTAGGATTTTTTCCTGACTGTATTATGCAGCTGGAAGTTAGTTTTCTGATGTAAATCCACTTTGTGAGTCCTGATGAAGAGTGCAACGTTACTCGAAAGCTTGGCAATACAATAAAGGGTTCAACAGACTCTAGGCCTTTTTGTTTCACAAGACTGATGCAGTCCCCAATATTCCTAATATTATTTCTTAACTAGTCAGTCGAGACTACCCTTCTCTTAGGACTGGAAACAAAAAATGCATCTTTTGCCGACGATGGAAACATTTATGGAAATCCATTTTCGCAACCTGCTGCTATCCAGAGAGACTAAACAATATCAAAGAATGGGCACAGCTATGGAAAATGCCCTTGAATGATTCCAAATACACAGTCCTACATATTGGCCAGAACAACCCTAAATTGAATTACTTTTTTGAACAGTTTCAAATAGCACCTGTCATACAACAGAGAGATCTAGGAATCACTGTAACCCAGGACTTGAAATGGGAAACTCACATCACAGAAATGACCAAAAAAGCCTATTCAATAATTTACCTCATACAAAAATCATTTAAAGACCTCTCCAAAGATATGATACCAAAGCTACATAAATCATATGTCAGAGTGGAATATGCACAAACTATTTGTTACTATGCTAAAGACATAGAGCAAATCGAGAGAGTAAAACGAAGAATAACTAAGCTGCCTCCAGACCTTCATGAACTGCCCTATGAGGAATTATTAACCCAGCTAGACCTAACCACCCTAAAAGATAGAAAAATGAGGGAAGATCTCAGAAACTTTTGAAATAATGAATGGGCACTCTGCATGCGACTTAAGAGAGATCTACCACCTCAACCAAAACACCAATCTCAGAGGACACAATCTAAAGCTTTCGAAGGAGAAATGTAACAAGCTAATGAGAATAAACTTTCTAACACACAGGGTGGTTTATCTCTGGAACGGTCTTGGTAACAACACTGTCACGTCAACAACAAAGAACCAATTCAAAAATCGTCTTGACCAAGAAATGAAGAACCAAAGTACAACGTTCTTTGTGCACTATACCGTATGAGGCAACTAAGTTTCAGGAGGACTATTATTAAGACAGCAGAGGCTCTTTTGGCAAGAGCAATGCATGACTTCCCACAAATCTCTAATCTTTAAACAACAAATCAAATAGATTCAGCAGTTTCATCGGATTTATTCCGTCTACTGCAGATACCCATAATAATAATAATAATAATAATAATAATAATAATAATAATAATAATAATAATAATCGGATCCAACTTGACGGATTTACGACCCTCCGCAGCCGTTTGAACACCTGTCGCTGTCGGTCCGCTGTCGTTTTTTCGACGACTTTGACGTTCGTTGAGTTTGTTCACGTTTCATGATTTTACAGACTTAAGCCCGGTCCAGGCGCTATGTCACTGATTACTGATCACATTTTGTCTGCAACGTGTTGTACTGTGCAGACAAAACGTTATGTAAAACGTAGCGCCTGGACCGTGCTTTTGGATGTATCGTCGAGCTTCACTTATTTATAATTGAATTTAGGCGTGTAGATAGCTGAGCGTTGGTTATCAATAGATTTTTTTTCGAACCGAAACAATAATAATAGTATTGTTCCGATTCTAAGGAAAGAAAACATGTATTCTAACCCATTCAGGAAAAACTAAAAATGTATTCAACAAAAAAAATGGAAGAAAAATTAAGTTAAATAAAAACAAAAATTGTAAACAGTTAATCTATCTAATGTAGCAATGTTTAAACAGTCCACCTTCTTATGAGCTAAACAATGACCTAAACGATCATAGAAGGCTCTACGAACATTATTTAGCATCACAGGGGTGATAGTTAGGTATTTTTCTTGAATTTTGAAATGCGGCTGCTCTCCTGAAAACCATACATTTTTGATTTGCAATAACCCCAGAGAAAATAATCGTTGGTTGCAAGATCGGAAGAGCGGGCTGGCCACAGTATTGTAGCTCTTGACCCAGGAATGAGACGGTTCGGAAAAGTAATATTCAAATAGTTCAAAATGAAACCCGTATTATGTATATGAGCTGGACGACAATCTTGTTGTTGAAACCATGTTTCGTCAAATCTAAGACCAGCTAATCTTCTAATTTCTGGAACTATTTGCCGTTGCAAAAGATCCAAATATTTTTGACCAGTTGAATTACTGTCAATGAAGTATGGCCCAATAACATGCTCTCCATATAAATTCTTCCAGACATTTACCTTTTGGGGAAGCTGGGTTCTAAGTTCAAAATACCTGTGTAAATTTTGCTTAGACCAATAACAGGTGTGACTAATTAGGATTATGTCGATTATGGAGTTGAAATGTCGACTCATCTGTGAAGACAATTTTTTTAAGAAAATCTTCATTTTCCTTATTAATGACAGTTTCACAAAACCATTTGCCTGATGTTGTCTTCAGGATCAATTTTTTGGGAGTTTCGTAGGTACTTTGTACGAATGATACTTATTTTTTATCAGTTGTCTCCTCACTGTCCTTGTACTTAAGTCAATCTCGTGCGCAAGCGCACGAGTCGATATAGTTGGAGTTTCGTTAACTAATGTCGACAACATAATTTCATTGGCTTCTCGATCTTCATTATTTTCCTGGACGTCAATGCGTTTATGGTTTCGCGGAGAAGCGCACCCGTATTTTTGAAAATTATCAACGATCCTGAAAATGGTCTTTCAGGATAATTTTGACCGAATAAATTTCGACCTTGTTGTAATGAATTACCGCAACCACTGAAGAATTTTGACTTTTACAAAAATTTCATAAACTTCTATTTTAATATCTTTAAACTTTAAATGATGGGGTTTTTTTGAGTGACAGGTTTTTTTAAGTTTCTTTTTTACCTGGTTGTCGCCAGGTTAGCACTAAATGAATTTGTCATTTTCTGGCATGCGGACGCTTGCAAATTTGTCAGGTTACATATACCTAGTAGCTTGCCCCTTACTGTATATCGTTACAATCACAAAAAAACATCTAATTTAACGGTGTAAAAATATATAGGGTGTCCCATTCAAAAAAGTTAAAATTTGGACTATATCTCAAAAAATGATACCCCTAAAAAAAACTGATTACGCCACTGGATTCTACATAAAAAATCACACAAAAACGTAATTTAACATTTTCTAAAATTTTTGATAACAACTGAGATACAGAGGAAAACGGAAATCAGCAATTTTTCAAAAAACCCCTTTATATCGAAAACAAATGAATTCGAAAAATTCTGAGTGGTCCATTAAACTGTACCTATATACTCAAAAAAATGGATCGCGACACGTATATTAGATTTTTTGTATCTATCACCGTTTAGGCTGTACACAGCATTCCTACCCAAAATGACTCACCCTGTACAACTGAACGTACTAACAATTAATAAACAATTACATTAATTTTATAACAACTGTAGTTCAAAAAATACAACAAATAAACAAGGTAAAAACCATGTTTCTAAAGGCAATCTTGGAACTCAACAATGGCAACGAAAATCTGACAACGTTACAATATTTACTAATTTGCAGAACATATTGCCAAAGTCTTTGCTAGTTGTAGCGAATGACGTCATATTGGGCGGGTGTTTCGGGCGTTTGGAATGCTGCTGGATTTATATTTTTTATGAAAAATTAACAACAACTCGAATGTTTTTCAAATTAAGTGTTGATATACTTAGTTTGTGTTGGAAAATTAGAAAACAAAAATCATTAAACCTCCCCATAAAATCAGTCTGCGAAACAAAAATGGGAAAACAGCAATTTCTTTTTAGGTCGCCAGAAGAGTACAAAAAACAGGACAGTAAGATATAACATCAAAGAGGAAAACAAAAGGAACAACAGCTCAAAATATATTGGTGGCTACAATGTCAGTGTTGGTGTAAAAGCTGCCAGTCATCAAAAGTAAATACTTCAATAGACATTTAATGATGATATTGACAACAATAACAGTAATAGCTACAAAAAGCTTTTCAAATGCCACCATTCGATGAAATATTTTCGTCTGTTCCCTGGTCAAATGAAAAAGAAATTTAATATGTCCCCTATGTTACTCCCCAAATTCCTTTTCGATGATTACACGCACATGCTTTGAAGATTTTTTTTCTGACCGTTCTATGATTCATTTTGGTAATTCCCTGGAATTTCTTTCGAAACCATGAAAATATAGTATCTTATTTTACTTTTCATTGATTCTGTTAAGTGCAATAATAAATAAATAATCATTATCTACCTGAGTGCAAATTTATTTATAATGACATACCATACCAGTTACTTTTATGTAAGTTTTCGGAGAACTCAAAATATTACCTATTTATACAGATAATTTAAAAAGTCCAAAGATTAGTCATAGCCCTGTTAATCATATTATTTTCAATTTCAATGATTAGTAATAATTTATTATTGAGTGTTATGTAGTACCTACTGAAATATTTCTAGAGAATGTCTGGATTTTTTTTTAAAACCACTTCAAATTGTCCACATTTTTTATGTACATGTATTGTATATTCCAGTACCTACCTACAATAATTATTATTCTGAAATGCCGAAGTTTTGTTTTGTTGTGGTTACCTGTTTAGTTTTCATGGTGCAGTTTTTGAGCGAGTTCTAGGGTATTTATTATTATTATAGTACAAGTTATAGTAGGTACAAGTTTGATGCATTTCCTAGAACAGCCATAGCTTTTAAAAGTGAAGCAGATTTGAATAAAACTTCTCGCTGTCTGGAAACATTTTGGATAAGATTAGTCGAGTGGCCTATTAAAACTTCTGGAAACTTGAAAAGATAAATTTATCTAATAATCTTTTCCAATCAAATTTTAACAAGTGCACTATCATCCAAAAATGGAAATGAGTTTTTGAATATGAAATATTGCCAATATTTTACATTTCAAATAGATATGCATGGATCTATTTTACCCATGTGGCAATTTGAAATAGAGGTGGCTCAGGAACGAAATATTAAACATATTATTGAATGGATGTTCTCTTATATTCTCAAAAACAGACATAATTATGATCTTAACAAAACTAATAGAAGAAATTAATTAGAATTTTGCGTGAAATCCAAAAATAAATAATATAGGTACAGGAGGATAGTTTCATTTGAAATTCGAATGTTGCCATTGCTTGAATCAAATTTAAAAAATTCACCTTCTTAGATCTCAACAATTTCAAGTAGGACTCAATTTGACATTCAGTCAGGTGATCCATAAAATTTCAGTCATAAAATCACGCGAAATCGCAAAGCCTACTGTTGCGTACATGGTCATAAAAATTATATTATTTTGCAGTTGATGTTAGCACGTCATTTATTGGTCGATAAGCGGTGATAATACAAAATTCTGCCTCAATCTGGCTTTAGCGAATCTTGCTTTCCCTTGAATTTTGCGGACCTATCAAAAGATATCTCCTTACTGTTACCACAATTAAACTCCTGCTGGCTATAAAATTCATTATCACTTTCTGCTTCGTTTAGCTCTGATTTTTGTCTATGTGGACTTTTTATTTATTGACGTACGTTAATAATATTTTGTGGGCATATCAGGAAATGTTCAAAGGATCTAATGATACTAGAATTGCCTGCCCATATAGTTTGAGAATAAGTTAATTTTTCCTAAGTTTAACTCTGATTTTTGTCCTTGTAGACACTTTATTTATTGGCGTTTCTCAATGATATATTTTGGAAAAATCACGGATTATTCAGTGGTACCGGAATTGAATGCCTCTCCGTCAGAGGAAATGTCCATCAAGTTTATTGAGACTTTTTTCTATGATATGATAAGATTATTGAAACTTCAAAGTCGTTTCCTGAGACCCATATAAATACATTGATTGTTAAGTAGTTGCAGCAAGAGAAAAGAGGATGTTGGACAAACCTAAACACCGGATTACATGCCATTTTCAGAAACTTATAATTTGGTAAAGGAAATAGTAATGAGAAAATAATTTCACATTAAGCACACGAAAGGAATTTGAATCTATTCAGAATTGACATCATGAAAATATAAAATTTCATCTAAAATATGAAAAATTAATGAGGAAACGGACAGGAAAATCTGCAGGCACTCAATAATGGGTTGCACGCAATTTCTAGGCTCAATGTACGCAAAGGTGTATTTAGGATGTCTCAGACTTATTATTGGAAGAACAATATATATACAGAATTAAGTAATCAATGGCTCTCTAGCCCCTCCATAAGAAATATAGCAACAATGGAAAATATATATGAACAACTTCAATCCAACTGAAGCATAAGTTAAAGGTTTATAGTCACAAGAATGAATTATTGTTTCAAATTATTGATTATATTCGTAGAAATTGAGGGTATCTTTTGTTTTACTCTACCAAATATTCCCATTCTTACTTATAATTTATTTTTGGAGTTTGTGTGAAAAACAGTGTGCGTAAGTACTTCAAAAGAGGTAGTGTAACATTTATAAAAAGGTGTTTCTTCTGAATCTTCTCTTGGCGTTTTCTACATTCATTATGGGTATTTACCCAAATTTTTCAGGAACACAGTAGGCAAATGAGTCGAATTATGTCGCCAGTGTCAATTTTGAAAGAAGTTGCGCAAAAAACGGTACACAAATCACACAGACAACATACAAAATTTTCAGTGTAGACTTTTTCCCCAATAAAAAACTTACCGTGTGTGGATCCCCAAATTTAGATACATCACGTTTATCCAGCGGTATATGATTCGAAGGATGATTTCCCATTGTAACAAACCAATCAAAAAAATAGTTTATAACAAATAAAACGTCATAAATCCTCAACAGCACTTCACACAACACAAGAAACACACGTCCTCCGAGTTGGTCCCACTGACAGATGTGCCTCCGCAGCAACAGATGCTCAATGAAGGGTGGAACACTCAAATCCGTAGTTATAATACGGCTCGAAGGACCAAAAATTCCTTTGGACCACGCGATATTTGCAAAATTTTTAACATTCAAGAGAACTACTGGAAACGGCTACAGGTATTGGAGGTTTCTTCTTTTTTCTATATATAAGTATTAGTATCCTTTCCTTCTTAAACAGCACTGGTCGGCCTTGGAAATTCTTGAGGTCAGCACCACCGATAACGACGAATGTAAAAGATGCAGTTTATCTCGCTTGTGATAATCGCCCACAAAAAACTATATCTTTTTATGCATCCTTAAAAGAGATTTCAACTTGTCAGTAAGCGAGTAACCAAGTAACGGTCATAAAAGTCCCTAACGAATTTCTTTGAGAAGATTTACTTTAAAATTAAAAAAAAAAAATTCACATAAATCATAACGAATTAGCAATAAAGAAGCCGAAATGAAATTTAAAACGCGTATCGGTCCAAAACCGTAGAACCTTTTTATTACAGGAACATCGCGACCATCCGGATGGACTGGTTGACGGTGACGGTTGAAAGTTGAATAGAGAATACCCACATAAGGGTCCTACTACCAATCCTGAATATATCGGGCGCAGGTAAACGCACCTATACCTATGTAACTAGCAACGGATTTTGATGACACTTACATAATCACGTTTAAATAAAAATGCCGCTGATAGTTCCCTTCCTAACGAAAGTTCGCAGACAGAGATAGACGATAACATTTACGCCACCGTTAGACGCTAAGGTATACCTACCTATTTATATTGTAGTGGATCGGGTATACTCGGTAGGTAACCCGATCTGCGCAATGTGCTTTTGTTGGAATATCCTATTTTTTGACTTGACTGACTTCATTTGATACAGGCTCGCGGTACTGCTAGGGTACGGCTTATAATAATAATTATTGTTATTATCTCGTTTGTTATACTAAGCGGTGCGATAATTGATGAGAATTCGTTTAAAAATTACTAGCAAAAGCGAAAGTTCATTAGACAGGAGGATTTGTTAAGGAGAATATTTGATATTTTATGTTGTTAGTTGTATTGAAAAAAAATCTTGATGTTGAGTTTGAGCTGATTCAGGTTAGATCGAATCCAGCAGCAATCAGTTTTTTTAATTGAAAAGTTTTAAAAAAGAGTAGATACACTTTTCTCTCTCTCAGAAAAGACTATTCTGACGGACGACAAAATGTGAAACCCAATTTGCTTTCAAGAAAAAAAGTTTCAGATGTGAACCTACCTACACTATGGACCAAAGTTCCACATTTCAATTCTACTTTTGGAAAGTTAGTTGGACACTATGCTCTGGACCTCGACTTTTTGTAAAATACTACATTTACCGTCGTTGCACGAGAAATTTGGTTTACTCATATTTGCGCTGATATATTTTTTCGAAAGCTGAACTATCGGAGATAAACATTCTACAGCGAAACTGGGAATTGAGAAATTTAACTTCTTTCCTTTGGGAAGGGCGTGGCAGTGTTTTTGGATACCGTCAGCAAACTTAAAAAGCAGCAGAAAACTAAAGATTATTGATCCGGAGAAGCTTGATGTTGACAATTATTTTTCCAACAAGGTTTTTTTGGATTTATTTTACCTTTTTGAAGAATTGATTTTTACTCCACTTGTCTCAGTAACAAAATAGAGCGACATCCAAAATGAGGCCCGACAAAATGGAGTACGATTGAAAAGAGCTTCAGCGATTCTCTAAGAAGCTGGTGTTGAAACATTTGAATTTTTGTTTCTCTTCGAGGTCTTCATTACTTTTAATGTTGATTAGCGACCAATGACCAATGGCATCAATGTCGGTAATATTTCGGCATGTTTGGAAACGCCCATACGGGGAGGTTAATAAATCAATCAATTAAACAAAATATACTTTATTGTCGGAAAATAAATTTCATTGACAAAGCATGATCTTAAGTAACGTACAATTATGATAAAATTATCGGGTTATAAAAAAAGGTACAACCAATAAAAAGTTAACATTAACAGCCAGGTGATTAAAAATTTGCCTACTTTTATAAATAAGTGAATTTTGCTTCATTGCAGTGTGGAGTATAGGCAAGTATAGGAAACTGAATTTTAAGTTGTTGTCTAGTTGGTAAGTTGATAAGTTGTTGGATATTCTTACTCATCATAATGTTTTTTGTGCATAAAGCATGCAGTTTCCGTGATAAATATACAGCACACTGTGAGTATTTTATATGTTTTAAAAATAGTGGTTTGCAATGCTTCCAATATCCAACCTTACACAAATAACGAACTGCTCTCTCTTGAATGACAAAAACAGAATCAAACAATTTATTAGAACAGTTACCCCAAAATGCAACGCCATACCTGATATGTGATTCAACCAACGAGAAATAAACCACCTTAGCAGTATTTAAACTAAGTTCATTGGACGCCATTCTTACAGCATAGCCAATCACTTGTCAATTGTTTGTTCAAATTTGTTACGTGTTCATTACACTTAAGTTGAGTATCCAAATGAATACCAAGAAATTTACAGCTTGTCTTGTTTTCAATTGTGTGTGTGTCTAATATTAAATCATCAACAAATTTAATTGTCAGTATGTTGGTTTTCTTAGAGTTTAAACAAAGCAAGTTAGAGTCACACCAACTCTTTACAGCATTCAGATCCTCAGAAATAATCTTAACTCTCCACTATTTTTTCCTTTCCAGGACAGAGTAATATTATCAGCGAATGATGTTAATTTAGCCGTAATGGGGAGGTGATTATAATCATTTAAATAAAGTAAAAACAATATTGGTCCCAACACAGACCCTTGTGAAACAACATTGGTCACAGCTAAGTTTGATGACTGAGTATCACCAATTTTACCAAATTGTTCTCTTCCTGAGAAATAAGATTCAAACCATGAGTATAAGATTCCTCCGAAGCCATAGATTTCTAGCTTTATAAGCATTATTTTATGATTTACGCAATCAAAGGCTTTAGAGAAATCACAAAACACAATGGCGACAAGCTCATTTTCATTAAGACTGATGAATACCTATTCTAAAAGATTACACCTTTTTTTTTTAATTCTTCTAAAGATTTCATTAAGTTCCAATGTGTTTGTAGTTTCCAGTACAAATGTGTCATTTATTGTGACATCCAATAAATAAGAACAAGGATCCACATTACTTTTTAAGTTTTGTTGTAAAGTTTCAGCAACAGTATAGTAAAAGCTGTTAAGAATATTGGGATCTGGTTTAACATCTATTTCAAGAACTGAGTTTTTACCAGTTAACTGATTTTCTTTGCTTGCATTTTTCGAGGATTTTATTCTATTCTGGTAAAACCTTTCCTTTAGGCCAAACAATGGGTGGATTTACTTGGAAAAAAATACAGGAGTTTTAAAAATTTGCAGATTGGTACTTCTTTATGATCTGAATAACAAGTTAGGTTTGCGACCTCGGCACGCCGCCATATTGTAATAATGGCGCCCAAAATCGTTTTTTCGCAGTATCTTCTTTTCACTACGCCGTACGTAAATAATAATTATTACAAAAGTTGTAGGGGTGAAAATTCCCTACAACTTTGGTTCCATTCCATTTTTTCGTGCGATCAATAGTTTTGAGGAGTTAGATAGATATAAGTAAGGGCAAATTATTTAAATCGATGAAATACAGTTGCTTGCAGTCCGCTGCTGCTATGAAAGATGATGATAAATTTGAAGTGGCAAACTACACTTTTAATCAGGCTATAGAAGACGCCAAAATGTTGATTGTTAGGACAGCAATAACCTACTCGTACTTTTAGTGGCACCAGGAAAGACCATTTCTTAAAGCCTGGCAAGGGAAAAACTTTACTCTGCACAAAGTATAGAAGACCCAAGAGTAGCGGACAATATATTGTTTTACTGCCATTTTCGACCAAGGCAAAAACAAATTCCATAAGTTGATTACAAAATCTCCGGGATTAACTGTAACTGTTGAAGTGTTTAAGCAAGAAAGTGCAGTCGCCGACGTAATTTCAGCAGGACAAAACTTCTTGACTAAACTTCACGAAGTATCTCAAAAGAATATATCTCTAGAAATCCTCCGTTACCAGCAGTTTTCGAGATCGGCGACAGAGAGTAGGTAAATTTGATCTTGCTTCACTTCCTCCCACAGCCAGCAGCGGCCCAACAGCATTCATTCCAAACCTATCATCAAAGTGCAGACCTGGTGCGACGTTGAAAAACATCTGGAAGAATGGGGATGGAAAAGGAGTAGTAAGGTCCTTGGTCATTTGCATGTACTGTAACGGAGATTCTTGCGAGAACGTTTCTAAGATTTTTAACTGCTGATGAGTGATGACGAAGATCTACACGATATTTGTGTTAGAATCGGTCTGCTTAATTCATAGGAAACACAAAAGCAGTATATTCATATCGCATACAACCTATAATACTCGAGAGCAAAATGATGTTAGCCTTCCTATACCCACTTCCAGCTAGGTAAGAGACTCTTATCATTTTCAGAAGTCGCAAGTTGTTCAATAATTTGCCGAGGGGTCTTAAACAAATAAAGACTGAAGATTTTTTCACATGTTATGATTATGATTATGACATAGCGAGTAGTGATGTTAGTTAATAAGTTTGCTTTGTCAATAACAATTTAGTTAAGACAATAAAGCATAATTTGATTTGATTTGATTTGATATGATCCAACTGCCGACGTCCGATGTCAAGTACGAAGATTCTGGGTCCGGATTCCGAACCCACGATTCGATAGTATCGTCAGGTACGTACTTAATTCGCTTGACGATAGACGTTACTATCGAATCGTGAGTTCGGAATCCGGGAAAGAGAAAACAAAAGAGGTGGGCAACAAAGCCACTGTAGATGAAAGCAAACCTCTTGGCCCATCATGTTGGATACAAGTTCCAACTATTTTGGTTGCCATGTGCAACAACGCACCAGACCTGACAACTTCACATTTTTACTTGTCTTGATAATATTGATAAGATGTAAGAACATGAACATGTCGCTCTTCATTTTCTCAGGCTTAATTTCATGTTGTATAAGTTGAATGTAGGATTCGTACCTCATTCAAAAGCTCTACTTTCTGGGTATCTGTCCAGTGTGAAATGTGTTATAGTTATAACTTAGTGGAAGTGCGAAGGCTTTCATTTAACCCATGTGCGAGTTTGCATCCTACACATGCAGAAAATCGAAGCGGAAAGGACTATAAATGTTTATTAAACATATAAATGTGGATAAGGCATACCTCAGGGTGGTGTGAAAATGAGTAGGTATACGTAATAATTACTGATTATAAAATGAAAAAGATCAAGTGATTGTGCCACGCTATTGAGGAAGCATTATACAATTTTACTGAAACCCCTCAAGGCACGGTTTGTTAGGGCAGTGCGCGACGCACAACTCACATTCTGGTCGAACGCCGCGCACGTCTGCTTAAATCATCCGGGTGTAAATTATATAGACCAGAGCCGCTTTCCAGTATGCACATTGGCGCGCTCTGGCGCGCTCTAGAGCACCTCGGGGGCGCCACGCACTAGATTTGTACCGTTCCAGTATCATGGCGTGAGACGCCTGTCAGTGTCAAATATGTCAAATTTTAAAAATAATTATAGACGATTTCGCCACGTTTTGGTTGGTAGGTGAGTTGGTTAACCGCTAGGTAGGCTCTTCGTCACAACAGTGACGTCGCATACCATTTTCAGCCGAAATCGGCCGGTTAGTCAAATGTCACGTGTATGACGTGATGATGATGGTATGCCTGAAAAAATAAAAATAAACAAACTACTGAATACTTTTTATTGTGGGAAATTAAAATTGGGATTGGTGAAAATTAATTGTGTTTATTTCTAGTATTTAATTTTAAATATAAACAAAAAAGTGAGGTTAAATTACTCCAAGTTAGAAAGAGATAGCAAGCTACCAATTCAAATAACCGTGCTCCAAGCTCGGTACCCAATTTGACATACCAAAATAGATACCAAAGTTATCATGACGTCATTGTTTTTCGTGCCGAAATTGGTTGGTACATTTTTAACCAACCAAAGAGGGTTACCAAAACGTGGCGAAATCGTCTTATCTGTTTGTTTGTGCAGTTTGTTTTTTTATTTATCAAAAATGAAAGAGAATCAAAACTGTATATTTTAAAATGTTCAATCTTGAGATATAACAAGAAATAAATAGATAAATAGCCACCCACATACCCATACTGGAAAGCGGCTCAGTTTGTTGGCTTTGCGCAGGTGAGCGCGACGTACAGCGTCAGCAGTGTATCAACGTCGTGCTGGAACAGATTCTGCCGACGTTTGCGTTGTGAGTTGTGCATCGCGCACTGTCCTGATATACGTAATATATACCTATATCAACATAACTCTTAGTGATCACAGAAAAAATACCTGAAATGAAACTTGTAGAGAATTTCTTTGTCTACAATTCTTATAATAACTATGTTTTGGCTAGGAGGTACTGGTAGACAGATACGGTCAAAAAACTGCGAAACGACTGATTTTGAACGCCATTTTCGGCACACATATACTTGCCTGCCAAGATTCAAAACTCCTGTATTTTTTTCCAGGTAAAGCACTTTTGACCACCTACTTAGCTTCTTTTAATACTTTTTTGTAAATTTTTCTCTATCTGCAGAAATAACTTATGAACTGAGGACAATCAGTAAAATTTACGAATATTTTGTAACGAACGCATGTTTTTTGATGAAACTTTAATAGCGGGCGTAATCCAAAGTTTACTTTTCTTTTTCAAGACTGCTGATCAATTTAATTCCTTGCATATATCTTTGAATTTTTTATAATTGTTACTACTAAGTAGTCTACCAACTTTATACTTTGGTGGTTTATTTATCGCAAGTTAAAATTTTGCTGAAACCGCCTCGTGATCCGAAAGGCCTACAGGAATTACACTACAGCTAACAAACATTTGCTTTAAGATAAAATTTGAACATAGATAATCGATTTTGGTTTGAGAATGAGCAGTAGTAGGTTAATTATTAACATACCATCTCTAGGTCAAATGATAAAAACAAGTTAGACAGAATTTGCTTTGCCTCTGATCTATTATCATTAAAATTTTTATTAAGGTCTCCCCCTAGTATCAAACCTTCCTTGAATGGCAGTTTTGGTAAAAGAATTTCAAGATTTTCAAAGTATTGCTTTAGGTTTGAATAATAGGTGGGCCTGTATATACACAAAATATATGAATTATTCTTTTTGTTATATAACAAGGAAAATTCAAAAACATTTTCAATTGAAAGGGTATTAAACTTTGTTATGGGGGTAACATCAAAAGATTGTGAAAAAAAACTAATTCAAACTAACAAAAGTTATTCATCGTTGGATGAACTTGCTGGTAGCTGTCTACAAGACAGAGTGAACTTGCGTATCCCACCAAAGCGAGATATCAAAAAAATCAGTTCAAACGCAAATTTAACATACACCGCCTTCAGGACGATCATATCAGAACAAACTTCCAAGCCTCTCGAAGCCAGAAACTTTCGTTAGAGTACCCGCAAAGCACTGGAAAATATTGAGGACCGCAATAACATCTGCCTCGGAAGAAACGGTCGGCTACATACAAAAGAAACATCAAGACTGGTTTGATGAGAACGACACTAGAATTCAAGACCTTATAGAAAGAAAAAGAAAAGCGCATGATACATGGACAAGCGACCACAGCTCAACTGTAAAAAAAAAAGGCAATAACAGGAAGCAAAAGCAGAAGTTCAAAGGCAAACGCATTAAAGAACCAATGATGGATAAGAAAATCAAATGAAACGCGGCAACTAGCTAAATCCACAACACCAGAGCCTTCTTTCTGGCTACTACCAACCACACAAGGACTCGATCCCCTACAATCCAAAGACAGCACAAGACTGCCTAAAGACAATTCCTCCATTAATTCTCGTTGGAAGGAACACTTTCAGCAACTACTCAACAGAGAATCACAAATTAGTGATGACATCTTTAACGAAATTCCAGAGAAACCAATACAACAGGAACTGAGCAAGGTTCCTAAATTAGAGGAGGTTGAAAAGGCAATCAGAAGACAACTAACGAACAATAGGTCAGCTGGTACTGACGGCATTCCTGCTGAATTCTCCAAACAAGGAGACCCCACACGTAGTTCCCAAACCCACATCTTAATAATTAAACTATGGAATACTGAGACCATACTTAAAGATGCCTCCATAGTTGCCATTTCTAAAAAAGGAGACAAAGCTCAATGTGGAAACTACAGAGGAATACCTTCACTGGGCTGTTTCACTAATTTTTGAAATTCGCATAATTAGATAAAGCAACTAAAAATCATTTTCAAAAAAAAACGTAAATCAAAGATGGCTATGATTTTTTGAATGTACATATGTCCTAGCAATATTTTCCTATAGTTTCATTAATATCATGGTAAAGTTCGAGTAGACACTCGAAGCTGCTGTTATTGTTTTTGTATTCCTACTCTTCTCATCAAAAGGAAAAAAAATTAAAGATGCTATGAGCATGAGCACTCAAGTGTTTCAAGACGAACTCACGGCATATCGATTTGTCATTTGACTGATGTTATAAACAAAAACAAATAAAACACAAATGAAGGCTCTTAGAAGAGCCTATAACAGTCGGTATGGATAATAATGTAAATATTTTCTTAAGATTCTGTGTCACTTTCAATAGAAAAAACAAATTATTGTTGTAACCGAGAAATTGAAGTGTTTGGATTTTCATTTGTCAGTTTGGCATTTATCTATGGAAACCGATGCGACGTACGTTTTTGTAATCAAAGCACCCTTTGAGTTTTTTTTTTTGAACACCCCCTTAGAATAATTGTCTGCACGCTTACTTTTGAAAAACCTAATTTTTGAGTAAATAACTAAAAGATAAGTCTCTTAATAAAAACATGGACTTTATCCTTACTACGTCACAACTCGCATTTTGACAGTGTTGCCACTAATTCGTAATATAAATGTAAGTATTTAAATTTTAGTGGAAGAGCATATTGGTACTTTCTGTTGAGGTGCCGTTTTTAGTGTCACTACTTCAATACCTATAAGTACGTGTTATTTATTGATAGTTCTTTGGAACATAAATCACTTTTCTTGATTTTGTGCTATTTCATCACATAGTAAAATTATAAAATATTATTTAATAAAACAATATAACATCAGCTAACCTTATGAAAAACTGTGAACTTCTAGTAGGCAGAGAGAAGACACAAAAAGGTAAAAAACTAACGGTCATGGATAAAGGATAAAAGTGCTTTTAGAAGCCACAAATAAAAACGTTCTGAGTGCTTATCCGATATTCAATTAGACACCTTTTTACGTTGTGTTCTTTTGTAAAAAAATATTGAAAACTTGAGTAAATATCCCGTCATTATTTTTAATAAACAATTCAATGATGGGAAGGTCATCCACACTTAATTTCTATGCATCGCTTGGCTCAATTTTCCCACGTTGAATTAAATAGCGCTCGTTATACTACTGGTAAACGGGATAAATTAGTTTGAATGATAATAATTTAATATTATTTCAACAAAATGTCATTGGTCAAACTTCAATAGATAATTGAGAATTTTTTCTTGTCATTTACAAGAGCTTGACAAGTAATTAAAGCACCCAAAAGGCGAAAGTATTTAGTACCGGGAACACAACCGTAGGTACTTTTGCTTTAAATGGTTTCGGGTAGTACATTAAATTGTTAGGTACTTAGCCAGTAGCTAATTAAAGTTAATTATTTAGCTAATTTTTAGTATTACATGGGCTAGAAAACATAATGAACTCATTATTAAAAGTGTACCTTATTTTTAGACTTGCTAAATACCAAAAAAAAACTCCTTCACTTTCTCCATTATTTCTGCTCGTAAACAAAAATTTGAAATCCAAACTAAAATTCCGATAGAATGAATATTCGGCACGCACAACAGTCACTAAAGTTTTGCATGTAGTTTCACCTAACGCTAGGAAAATACCTCTCGAGTAATCATTGTTGACCTTTATAGGCTTTTTAAATTATTTATTCGAATAGAGTTTCTAGGGTTGTATTACTTTTTAATGAAAATTAGAGACCCTAGATACGAGGGCTTAAAGTAAAAAAAATTAAAGCCCGACAAAATCTTTGAATTGCCTGTAAATTATTCATTAGTCTTCGCCAAAGGATGTGACATCAACTTCGAAAACGTACAGCATTAATATTCATTTAACGATTCAATTTTATGAATAAAATAATTATCTACATTTAAAACCAATTCCCAATCTTGTTTTCAGCATTTCAAGTAAAATCCGCGTTAAGACGAGTGAAGCCTTTCAAATACCACCGCATAAGAAAGGATGCATTTAACTTGGAACAGGAAACAAAAAGGTAAATGGCTTCAAGAGCCATTGAGAAGTAATTCCATGACATTCCTTTCAAGCAATGAAGCCTGCGTTTTGTTTGGTTTCAAATTTCCTTTTGTTCTAAACTTTAAGCTTGTTAACTCGACAAAAGATTATTATTTTATGACTTTTTTATTACGAAGGTAGGTACCTACTGTCGTTATTCAGAGTTTACCGTTAGACGTTATTCAAAGCTTAATTGAAAAGGCTTCAATACTTCAATTTAAATGCTGTAGTTGGGAAGAGCTGCAATTTTTTTCACTTATGCACAACAGGAAGCTGTGCAAAAGGGCTGCTAACTATTGTTACAGAAGAAATAAGTTTTTTAGTTAATAGAAAACTCACAATTTAGCAAGTTATTGCTTATGATGACTCACACCGAACACGAGCCTGTGTAGGTTACACCTGTAAAAAACGTTGTTCTGAATAACTGCGTTAAAAATTTCAAGGCATTGTGGTGAACATTATGTTTCCTAATCAAATTTAATCGCAAACGTCATTGAATATATAAACATTAAAGACAAAAAAAAAATCCCATCTTCCAAGATACATTTTTCCCTATTTTCACACATACTCAATCGATCACACAATCGCATATGTATGTTAAATATATTATGCATGGGAATTTCGAACAGGTACACAGAGGGGAGCCGATTTGTCGCTACGGTATTATCCCACGGTCTCGCCCTATGTAACGGTTACCGTACCCTCGCATGTGCCCTTTACCAAGCAGCCTTGTTCAGACACCATATAAGTGTTTTACTTTTTGGATTCCGATATTATTCCGGTTTTATGATATTGCTATTTATATGGATGCTGATTGAAAATATAAATAACAGAAGCAACGACTAATTAGGAATTTTTTTCAGGCTTACGCCAAATGGTGATTTTATACATACCTACAGGAGTTAATTTGCATTTTGAACGCTTAATTAGTTAACATTTTCCAAGTAACGAAATGTTACTATTTGGACGGCAAATTGCTACTTTCATTATGCAAAGTTTGTGCGCGAAGCACGAGGTTTCAATTAGGACAACGCCAATTGAAGATGTGATCACGTTTGGCATCAATTATGGCGAATTTCCATATTTTGACGTTCCCTTGAGATAAACGAAAAATCTCTCTCGAGAAAAACGAATTTTAAATGAACGGTGCCAGCAACTAGGTTAAAGGTCACTATGTACGTACGATGTAGAAATAAATTACTTATTTATTGCATTTAATGTTAATTAATTTTTAAACGTTTTTGGAAGCGCGAACGAGTGTCAGAGGCAGAAATAGTGCTTTTCATTTTATGCCTTTATACTGTGCTATAAGTTTCCAAGTTTAGGTAGGTATATCAAATTAATGAGATTTTCAAGCTAGACATTTGCTGCGTTCGGTATTAACGTCTGATCAATCGTTTATTGCATCTAGAAGAAGGGGAGGCAAATCTGGGATTGTGAGGTTGTGTCTTAGTCTCGAAGTGTCAACGTAGGTCGTAGTGTTTATTTTCAGTACTTAATCAGGCGCTTTTCTGCAAAAATGCCCGAAATTGAGTTTCTAACTTCATTGCCGAATCTCCAATTCAATCTTCTACATTTTTGCTGCGCACATCATGAAGCTTTTGTAAAAAATCTTCAAAAGTTGCTGAAACCATTCGGAAGTGGAATTAGAAAGATGAGGCGCGATTTCTTCTGCATAGCCCTCAACCTTTGCAGAAGGACCAGCTTTTTCTTCTCGTCGTCAACCAAAATTGCCGCAGAGATAGACATAGTCGTGAACGAACACTTCAAAACCCCAAAAGAACGAAAAACAGCAAGCGAAAAAATCACAGCAGAATAGCGCCGGTAAAAGCGAGGTTAGAAGACACAATGATTTAATACAAGGTACAAATGACAAAATACCGAAATACAAGTAAATTGTATCCTGTATCCATTTATTCTGGGTTAGTATTGAATGTTGTTTGCGCATCTTAACTTCAAAATTGTATTCATGTACTTCATTTTAAATTTTGGCGCCATACAATTTCAATTTCTATGGCACGAGAAGATTCGATGCGCATCCCTGATGAAAGCAGCGCACCAACCAGTTAAGAAAGAGATCCGTACTTGTCAGTTGAGTTTTTCGGAGCCCTCAAAAACATCCATCAAAATTCAGTCCAAAGTCAATCTCAAAGTTTTAGAAGATACGTTAAACCTATTTTATGTGATTGTGTTCGTCGAAGAATTGGAAG
Source organism: Ceutorhynchus assimilis (assembly GCA_917834065.1). NCBI lineage: Eukaryota > Metazoa > Arthropoda > Insecta > Coleoptera > Curculionidae > Ceutorhynchus > Ceutorhynchus assimilis. The sequence continues at coordinate 106,254,384 of OU892277.1, forward strand.
TACAGCTCAGGTGCACCTGCAGGAAAAGGAGACGTCGTAGGAAGAACACAAGTAAGTGCCTCCATTTTGTTATTGTATGGCTCGGTTTCAAATATCATAGATTATATTTTTCGGCAAAAAATTAGATGAATCAACGCGTTTACAGTCCCGAGGCTCTCAATATCGAAGATAAATCGAAATTCAACATCAAATGAACAATTGTTATCATATTTGTGTCTCTTGTCACTTGTTTCTTGTATTTGTCATTGTGTCTTCAGTCTAATTTCAATTTACTCAGACTAATCTGTGATACAAATACCAAACTCAGCTAATGATAAACCACTAGTAAAACTACAATTCTGGACCATCATTGTCTACATTTATTCTAAGACGCGACGTTTCGGTCAGTACTTGGCCATTATCAAGTGTGAAGACTAAGTAAGTTCTTCTTCTTATAGTGCGTCTCACATCTGAGTTTCGCTATTATCACAGCTATCCGGGTCTTATTGACTATAGCTCGTAATAGTTGAAAAATGCTACAATTTGGACAAGAAGTTCCTCGTTCCAATAATCTTTCCCTGAATTATCTGCTGGAGAAGTGTGTATTTGGGTCCTCTGGTCATCATAATAACCCAGAGGCATTGAAGTTTTCTCTTTTTTATAATGTTAATGAAGTCGCATTCTTTTTGCATCCTAACATAGCGACTAGTGGACAACTTCTCCATTTTCATAAACGTTGATCTGACTGTCTCTATTCTCGTTTGCTTGGTCACCCGATTGTTCTATCCAGGTTCCTATATATTGTCTGCGCATTTTCTATTTTGATATTCGCGACTGCCACATTTATATGGTTGTGATTTTGGGAAAACTTTGCACCCATCATTAGCCCGGCATTACACGCGCCAAAAAACTTACGTCATTACACGCGTTCGGTCAAATCGACCGACTGCCCAAAAGTTCATATGAATTATTAGCTTTTTTCGCGGAAACGATCCCAAACGTATCCTGAACGCTAAGGCATGACCTACGCAAGTTTACTAATCAATAGAGACATGAAACTTTCAATTATTACCTGCGTAAGTCATGCTTTAGCGTTCAGGATACGTTTGGGACCGTCTCCGCGAAAAAAGTGTACACGAACTATAATTCCTAGAATTCCTAATTATTACAAAGGGAATTATATTATGCAGTACAGTTACCGTATTATCGACAGCCAAAAGTACTCCCAATATCAGAAAATGCCAATTTTGAACACAAATATTTCAGATACTCAGGTTCACGCGCCTAGTCAAAAGCACCGACTATGAAAACAACGAACCCTTCTTCAACTAGAAACCAAAATATCTTTGGGCTAATTGGTAGTGGAAAACCTGCATCATGCAGACATTCCTGGATGGACAAAAATGTCACCCTTGTACCAGTGGCGTAATTACTGATTTTATCAATGGTCGGTCCTTTTGACCGGCACGCGTGTACTCCCGGGTTAAATTGGTTTTCTTAAAATTTATTTTTAGACCGTATTCGTAACATCGATAATTTAATTTTTTCTAGAAGATGGTGTGTGTACATGATTGTTCGTTGACAAGATGGTGTCAAAATAGAAAATAGCATCGCTATAGAGGTTGAATATAAGTGGCTAGGGGACGCATTCTTGTCTTACACCACGACGGATTTCCATCTCTTCTGTTGGATGAAAGCTCTTTAGCCCCAGTATAAATTGCTTTTTATTCTCACGTCGTCCATGTTAATGTTTTTATTGAGTGAGAAGTAGCTGTTCCTTTTAACTTCTCATGGTTCACTTTGTCAAAAACCTTCTGAAAGTCAATGTAACATGCAATCAGATGCTTGTTTATATCGACACCGCGCTAGAAAGGTTAATCCCAAAGATGAGCGCCTCTCGTGTTCCAAGTTCTTCGTGGAATCCAAAGTGTGTGTTGCTTGTGTCTTCTGTATATTATTTTGTGGATGATCTTTAAGAACAACTTTAAAGGTTGACTCATGGGTTGGTTCGGTATTCTGAGCATTCTCTTGGATTTGGTTTCTTGGATGTAGGCACAAAAGAATGACAATTATTGCTTCCTCATCATCAATGCTGTTGGAAAGGTCTAGAAAAATTACATTCTCATCGAAGAGTTTGATAAGCTCTATGGGTATTTGATCAAGACCAGCAGCTTCACCGGGTTTCATAGTTTCCAAGACATATTCTATTTCTGATCTTACAATTTTTAAGTGTACGTTGCTCGATTCTTAGATCGGCTTTGGAGGTCTTTCGTCATCGAAGAGATCCGAAAGGTATGCTTTCCAGCTCTTCAGTTTGTCCCCCTATGTCAGTTATTATACGCCTATTTGTGTCCTTGTCTATTCTACCATCAGTTATAATTTTGTTGCATCTCTGCTATTTCCTTTATTCTTTCGGTGTACAGGGTGAGTCCGAAATAAGTGCGCATTTTGTTATGATAGAGTACCTATAGTAGGACAATCACTTTTTGTATAGGTACATTGTGCATGTCCGCAAAGTCTCGTTAAGAAAATTCAGAGGCTGTGGTCCGAATAAAACTAGGGTTTCGTGGTCCGAAAGTAATCAAATTACTCTGGTTCCTGGAAAAGTGGTTACTTTTGGACCTGGTTTCCTGAAATCTGGTTAACCAAATGTCAAAATAGTTACCGGCTATCGGATGTCGGTTCTGTTGGCTTTATCTGTAAATTTTGTCAATTATTTTTTATTTCATATTCGCGTTCCCCAAGTAACCAGAATTTTCAGTAACCATCCGTCAACCGAATCCAGTGGCGGATCCCCCCCTGAGAGCCTGATAGTCTACTTAAATTTTTTTTTTAAATCATAGATAGAAAAATTTTCCAATAAAATGTTATAGGAAAATTTTCCAAGCTGCACTATTGTTCAACTTATTGTTTCGTTTTTATCAGATAAATGTATTATATTTTTATTTGTTATTTTCGGTTTTTGTGCAGAGGGTTATCCAATTTGAACACTTTTGATAGAAAACGTCAATTTCTGAGCGAGATACAAAAAATTTGATGGGACACCAAACACCCTATACAGGGTGTTTGGTAGGTCGATGCATATATTTTGAGAGGTGATAGAGTAAGTCATTTAGAACCTGAAATAAGTGAACAGTTTGTTAATGTCTGGCTAATTATTTTTGTGATAATTTGTAATGTTGTTACTGAATATTGCATTGAAGCGCCGAACAAAGGATTTGTTTAAGAAAAAATTAAATCGGCTATATTCTGAAAACCATAAGACTTGGTACTAAGGTAAGTTTGACTAAATAGGTTCTAAATGACTTGCTCTATCACCTCCCAAAATATATGCATCGACCTACCAAACACCCTGTATATCAGTAATTGATTGGATTGCTCTGCTTTTGCTGCTTTCAATGATATAAAGTTCGATAAGTTTGTCTCTAACAGTTTTCCAGAAAAAAAATTATATCTGCTTTTTGTCATAAGAAACAATGTGCTAAAAGAGGACTTTATATTTATAAGGAAAATCAGATAGATCTCCTTTTTATACCTATAGGTACCTAGGGTTTTTTGTTTAAAAAAATAAGACAAATATAAAAAATTGAGCACGCATTGAATTCTGCTTGGAAAAGTTCATCTACACCATTTCAACCTCAATTTCGGAAAAAGTAACTTTTATTTAGGAAAATGTAATGTCATTTTCGGAAAAAGTCAAATCAATTTCAGAAAAAGTAAAGTTAATTTCGGAAAAAGTAAATTCAAATTCGGAAAATGTAAATTCAAATTCGGAAAAAGTGAATTCAAATTCGGAAAAAATACTACGGAGAAAGTAATGTTATTTTTTATAGAATAATTTGAATTGATTGAGTCATTTATCTATTTACAAAATCAAAAAATTTGTCCATATTTCTCAAAGAGACCCGATTTTTAAACAATAAAAGAAAGAAAAAAATTACCAAGTCTCCAGATTGTTTAATATTTTATTCACTTAAGACTTAATAGTGACATGTGTTTCACTCATATTAACATCATCAGACCTACAAAATAATATACATAGAACCAATAGAACCAATATATGTAGAACCAATTTAAAGTACAGTGATTGGAATCGAACCCGTCAGGGTACGGGTTCGACTGGAGGTTTATAGTCACTGCTAAATTTTTTCTCCGTAATTGAATGTACCTTTTCCGAATTTGAATTTACTTTTTCCGAAATTAAATTTACTTTTTCCGAAATTAAATTTACTTTTTCTGAAATTGATTTGACTTTTTCCGAAAATGACTTTACATTTTCCTAAATAAAAGTTACTTTTTCCGAAATTGAGGTTGAAATGGTGTAGAAAGTTTATACAGAAATCAATTATTTTCAAAAAAAAAAATGTTAGGGAGGTTTCACCTTATTGCTCAAAATCGAGGAACAACCTCTAGCGGCAAAACGGTTGAGGGTATCAAAAAGTGGTTTGCAGTGTTTACACCTCGGTTTACACTAATCACGATTTCATGAAATTTGAGCCTCACACGCAAAAAACAAAATACTTGATTCAAATAGCTTAAGCTCAATTCGAGCATAAGTTAGCTTTGTATATACTCAAGACTATGACGCCTTGGAATAAGAATAGCAAATTCTCAATATATTAGGTTTCTTTTAACTAAATGCGATGTTTCGTTTGAGTATTTCAGATTTTTTAAATAAAAATGTAGTTATTTCAAATTGAAGATATATCGCTTCATCCTAAACTTTTAGATATTTATATAGCAACTTGAGCATATGTCAGTTCCATCTAATAATATGGATCTGCTTGGTTTGATGCTATCCCAGTTTCATTTTAAGTGGACGGTAATTTCACCATGAAAATTGAGATATGCTTGAAGTGAACTTTTGTATAGTTTTTTATGGCCATTTGCACCCACCATTTTAAGGGATGGTCAACGATAAGTATACTTTATAATGACATTTTTACATGTAAAAAATGTCACATTTTATACATGTAAAAATGTCATTTTATGGAATACTTATCGTTAAGTCTCCCTTAAAATGGTCGGTGCAAATGGCTATTAGCATTAGAGTATTCTACTCTACAGCGTTCGCCCAAATTCAGTTACAGAATGCTAAACTTTTTTATTTTTCACATTACAAAAAAGAATTCTGATAAAATATTTCTCTCGATCCAACTATTTCTGGACGAAAAAAACAATGGTTAACAACTTTTTCTTTTAATATCAAATGAAAAGGTTACATGGGTTTGGTAACCAAAGCTGGGTAGACACTGCAGAATATAAATCCAATCCAGGTAATCCATATAGGGTAGGCAAAAAACGTGAGGGGCCTCCATAGAAGATCCACAAAAAAAAAAACTGAATGATGAAGTTCAAACAGCCAGCCGTAACCCTACATGAACCTTACTCTTCAACGAACTAGTGACGACTGAGAGTTCCTATGAAAAATCGTTTTACTTGTAAGCTGTTCAACTCAAACCAAGCATTACGGTACGATTATATTCTCTAATGGAAAATACATTTTCAAAGTATTTTCAAATTGAGGATATGAAACTTATTAAATTAAAGATATAGGTACCTATATTTTTGAAATAGGTATTTTACACTCTTATATTTGTTAACATTGAGAATACGGAGAAATCATATACTCAAATTAAGAGTATTTTATTTTTTATCCTTTCCGTTTTAGTATTCGGCTGTTCAAAACAAAAATTAGTACATTCTCAAAATAGGTATATTGTTTCTCCTTCCAAAATTGTAAATCATCATTCTAATAGTTTCCAAATAAAGAGCCGATGCAATCTCAAAACTAAAATTCGTAATTTAGGAATAAAAATGTGAAACATTTTGAAACAAGACTATTTACTACAATGAAAAATATATCTTGAAAATATTATATTAATTTTTCAAACATATTGAAATTCTTGATTTAAACTGGTGTCCTTAAATTAAAAATATGTAAGCTTGAATCAAGTAAATAATATTGAAAATATACGTAATCTACAATCAAGATTTTGTTTTTTTCTGTGCAGCAGAGTGGAGGGTTGGTTTTTTTGTATCTGGCTCAGAGATTGACGTTTCATATTAAAAGTGACCACCCACCCTGTACCTACATTCTTCAACGTATAAGTAAAAACAAAAAAATTAAAAAATCATTGTTGATAATTCTAAGCCTGCGCCCACCCCCCTGAAGAAAATCCTGGATCCGCCACTGACCGAATCGGTTACTTTGGTTAACGTCTGCTTATAAGGTAGGCGCAGACCGACGCATAACTGTGGTAGCGGGAGCGGGAACGGGAGCGATACGTTAGATGCGGCAGCGGGGAGTTTGCAAAGCACGCACACCAAGGCGATAGTTTCCGCCATACTCGAAACACGTGGTAGCGTCCAAACGATACAAAAACATCATCAAACTACTATGCGAACTGCGGGAAAACGCTGCACGCTACGAACCGAAATTAGTTCGCACACATTCCGCAAATCGCATGCGTTCTCTTCGTACCGGTATGCACTCCTTCATATCCCGCCGTTGATTTACTTCCCGCAAAAGTTTCGTTCCCGATCCCGCTCCCGCAGTCCCGCGTTGGTCTGCGCCTACCTATATTCGGACCATAGCCAGAGTATTGGAATTTTCGGAAAATTTTGATTTTTTACCTTTAGATCCAAAATGCCTTGAGCGATTTTGTTCAAATTTTCAGAGAGTGTTTGCGATTTTCTCGAGAATCTTTCTTAAAAATCAGTTTGAGTTACACTTTTCCAGGACCGGACCTAGAGCAACACTTATTTCTTTTAGAGAAAAAATTGGCACGCCCCTAGGTTTTTTGACAAATTAAAAATTATTATTTGATTTCTTGTTTGATTTTAAACAAAAAAGGTATCGCGAGTTTTTCTTGTTCGATGCGACGTTCACGAGATAAAAAATAAAAATCAACGTATTGTTTGGATAATCTCGTTGTTCGATACACTCCACTCTGGTAAAAAAATAAGAGTCGCTCTAGGTTCGGTCCTGGAAAAGTGGAACTCAAACGGATTTTTTAGAAAGATGCTTGAGAACATCGCAAACACTCTCTGAAAATTTGAACAAAATCGCTCAAGGCATTTTGAATCTAAAAGCAAAATTCAAAATTTTCCAAAAACTTCAACACTCTGTATTTTCTTAACGAGACGATTGCGGACATATGTACCTATGCGAAAAGTGATTGTGCTCTGTACTCTATCTATCATAAGAAAATGCGCACTTATTTCGGATTCACCCTGTGTAAGCTGTCAAATTTTTCTCTAGTAATTGTATCTTCTCGCATTGAGCTACTAGACATTCTTTGTTGGCTTCTTTAATTTTCCTTTATTGTACTGATTAATGTATAGTGCCTTATATTTACCCATTTTGCCTTTGCTCTTCCCTCTCCCTTACAGTCGAAGCGTTTTCCCGTCTATCTGGAAATGTGCCAGAGTGCAGCCCATCCCGAAAACGGGCAAGGAAACTTTTCCTAGCATTTATCGTCCCATCTCACTTATATCCGTACTTTCGAAAGTAATGGAAAATGCAGTCAACCTGAAACTGCTTAACAACTCGAAGCCAATTCTCTGACAAACAGTATGAAATTCGTTCTAAAAGATCAGCAGTGGATCTGCTGGCGTACTGAGGTACGCGCATATTTGGAACTCGATTCTCGAAAAACATGGTGAATCCAGAATTGTAGCATTGGATATTTCCAAGGCGTGATCAGGTGTGGCACAAAGGTCTCCTCAGCAATAAACTTTTATTGTATGGTCTTTCGAAATAAATTTTGCCATTTTCTGGGAAACTTTTTGGGAGGCAGGTCACTCCATGTTCTGAAATGCCGGCGTTCCCCAAGGCTCAATTCTATCCCCAATACTGTTTCTCATTCTTATAAATGATTTCTTAATTGTGACAAGATACAGCTTCGCGGACGATAGTAGCTTGATAGCATTTCTCTCTTCGGACAAGCCGCTTATATTGCAGCCACTTCCGCACGTCTCGTCCGAGATCAGATTCACTCTATCAACAGTGATCTTGACACCATTATCAAATGGGGCCTCAACAACCTAATCAAATTCAATGCTTCCACAACTCAAGCAACAGCATTCTCCAATAAGAAATATTCTGCCGATGATAACCCAGTTTTAGGGATGCTGTAACAAAACCCCTCTTCTATCAATCCCTCAATACCTCTTTTGGGGCGACCCACTTGTCTCAGCATGACCATGTATCTTTCCGCTCATGGTATCCCGATGGCTCTCACCTTTCATCCAAACTGATCTGGGTTTTTTTTTATCAATATCTCTCATACATTTGTTAGCCTATTTCTTTACGGAGTTATGGATTTTGGGGTCCTTAGGAAGTTTTGTGTCTGATATACCTCAAACTGATCTCTTCAATCCTTATCTTTTTCGAATAACTGCGCTATAAAATGCAGGCTGCATGGCTTGAAGTTAAATGTATTAACGCATTTCAATTAGGAAGGTATGTAATAATCCTCTCCAAAGACATGGTACATTGAATACTTCGGGTAATATCGTTACGTAGTATATAAGTGTAGGGGCGAGTTGTCGACCCCATGATTATACAATAATTAGATACCTTGATGCCCTAAACTGCTATATAGACCGACAGCTCACTAAAATGGTTTATTTTGGCCTAATGATTCTTTCAAAAAGGGATGGTCCAGCGCAATAATAAAAATGCATGGTTTTAACCTTGTTTTAACCATTACAATCATTGAAAAAGGTTGTATTCAATGTTTCAGATAGACGCTACAAAAAACAAGATTGAGGACAATTTCTGGTAACTTCACACCCTTTAAATTTTAGAGTTCCGAAGAAACATCAATATGCTGTAATTGACAAACCTGCTCTCTGGCCCATGGGTACATGGGTTTTGGTAGGTATCATAACAAAATATCGGTTTATGAATGGGATATTTGTTCTGGCTATCTGTGATAAAAGGTCAATGGAATACAGAGAAAATAAAAATTGAATTCTATTTCACTATAGTTCAAGATTAATTAAATAAACTTTTTCCCAGCTGTTATTGGAAATAATATCAAAAACAAAGCAATAAAGGAATTATTAGCATAACAATATATTATTGTTGAAAATATTGGCTGCAATTCCTAAAATTTTGTAATCTGTGTTAATCCCCATGAGACATGAGATAATATAGAGTTGTTAAAAATATTAAATTCCTACTGTGTATAGGAACGTCCTTATTTTCATGTGGTCAAACGACAAACAAATACCTACTGGAAATTAGATTTTCTTTCTTGAATCCCTTGAACATGCAAAATATTCTACATCTATACATAGAAAGGGCGAGCGAGAAAATGTTGCCAATTATCGATTTCTGGCCTGGCCTTATTGTCTGTATTTCTCAAAGGGGCATGAAAAGAATGTTTTTGTCACCTATCTTTAGGTCCGTGTAGTCATACATATTGTTTTATATGAATATCTTATTGGTTTATTTGGGGCTAACTTTTAACGTTAAAGGGGTTGTCAAAAAAAAAAAAATCGTTTTGTTTTTTAAGAGATTTAGTGGGGCTCAAAAAGTATGATCGATTTGTGAAAAATTGTATTATTTTGAAATGGGGTTGCATTGTGGGGTTTAAGGGGTCTCGCTGGGAAATTTTTTTCTTGCCAAAATCAAGAGTTCAAAAAGACTACAGTTCTGGCGTAGCTGAATTTTCGACTTTAGACAAGGAAATTGATTTTTTGAAAAAAAGTAAAGAAGCACAAATAGTAATCTTTTTTTTTCTGTAATAATAATTTATAAATTTCATCACAAACATCTATAAAACATTATCAAAATTTATTCATTTGAGGCATGTAAGGGATTGACGTCACTTATCGTAAACTCCACACAATACCACAAGATGGCGCAATACCACATAATAGCGCACTGGTCTTTCATAAAGTTCACTGAAGCCTTTGACATCTGTTTTGTCATTGTCATTCAGTCAATATTATTCGAGCTATAACGAAAATTTATTAATTACATACAAAAGACCAAAAATATAATTTTGACAGAGTTGCGTTAGACACGACCAGAATAGGATCCTTCAGTGGCGTCATCTATTGATGATTCTCTGAAACTACCATAAGTGACGTCAGAATGTTTTGGCGTCCGTTTAAATTGGTACTAATAAGTTTGATTTTTTGTTACTTTCTTTTAACTATGTGACCTTTTTCTGTTACAAGGGTTTCTTTTGATTACACAAATTGAACAGTGCAATGAAAATAGTTAAATTTAACCATGCTAAAACACCGGATTAGCTAGTATAATTTTCTCACTTGTCTAACGATTTTTGTCCTGAGCCCTAGTTCGGCACGACAACAAAATCCCTTTCCTGACTATAAATCAATTCCAGTTGGGAAATCCTCCAAATTTATGCCGGTTTTAAAAGGTAAAAATCTCCTTGTGCAATATTGATTATGAGCGCAAAATAAACAAAAACACTGACAAGACCAAAACAAAAGGTTCCTTGAAACAAAAAACACCATTAATATAATAATTAAATTATCAAAGTAGTAATGAGTAGTGATTATCCTACTTGAATCGACAAATGAGTAGTGATTATCCTACTTGAATCGACAGGTGGATTCGTACATCTCATTTCTGAGTCGAGATTCATAATACCAACACTGAGGATGTAACAATGCACTTCCACAGGATGGGCAGCAATTGAAAAATATACCCACATGGACATGGGTCTACTGAAAGCGAGACAAAGCTTCAGCAATAATTATAAGCAGGACAAAGACAGGCTCTAGAGATCAATATTAGGAAGAAATTGGGGGGAATCCGCAACGACCGTCACCTACCTATCACTGTTCGCTATTTAAGTTTAAATTCAAAATACTCTTGTTTACTAATTGTAAAGTTCAACGGTAAATGGCATCACATAAAGTAGGCATCATTTATTTAATTTATTTGAATGAAACGCTTCTCAACAAAAGAATTATTATTGTTATTACCAAATTGCGGGGGTATTACTTAAAGCGGTAAGAGGTGAGAGGTGTCAACATTCGGCCTTGTGCATGCTATGAAAGACTTTTTTTTCGCCAACTAATTTCTCAAGATACCTATCTGCAAATCTGCGATTTATGAAAAAAATGTATAGCATCTGTAAATATTTTAACAAAAAAATATTGTAACGCGTTAATTTGTTTTATCAATAAATCGCGATAATACTACCCTGATCTTATCAAAAAATTTAAAAATTTACTTACCTAAATATTGCAGTTTAAATTCGGCAAGATTTTTTTTCTCTATTATAAATTAGACGTAACTTGACCATTGCCGGCAATCTATGGGGGCGAGTTACGTTTTTAATTTCGATCGGGACAAATCACAACTCAACGATTGACACCTGATTTTTACCTTAAAAAACAGTAAAAACTTTACGGTTTCTAGGTTCGGTTCGCGGTTGTGTCTGAACTAGATACACACAAGATAAAACGTCGGAGGTGTATCCAACTAAAACGGATAAGCCCCACGCGTTAAACAAAAATAAACTTATGCCGGGTATTTACAAGATGAAAAGAAACAAAGCGATCGCGTAAGGTAAAATATGAATTTATCGACCGCACTCAACGACCCAACCTAGAATTTCAGCCGATAGTGCGGTCTTTCTTCTCCATATTCCGCGGATCATGAAACGCGAATTATTAGACAAGGAGGAAAAAAGATAACGATTTGAAATCCTGCTGAAGGCTCGGAGAGGAGAACGACTCCTGCTAAGCAATTTTGGCGTCATCTAGCGAGAATGTACCAAACTGGTTAGCATGCAGGAAATATTGCTTTTTAGCGTTAGGCAGGTTTCTGATTTCGCACCAATCTTTCCTGCTCCTGCGTCATATCCTGCTAAAAAGAGACTTCAGCAACTATTTTCTGTAGCATACAAAAATCGGAGTATTTCCGATGATACTTATGGGTCTACGCCTTATAGAGTTGTTCGAGAACACTTCATATTTTCCTATTCTTTACTTTTTTTCTTCTTACTATGGTATCAGTAATTTTAATACAATCGATTTCTAAAGAGTTCTCGAAGGAACATCCATAGAAAATTAAAACGAATGCTGAAAGGCGCTCTTGAGTCTTGAATATCGTATCCGATTAATTTGTAGGTACATTCAAACTGAGATTCCTACCTTGGGGTGCTGCAATTTGATGTGTTTCAACACTAACAGGAAAAACAATATTTATACTTTCAGACCAGATATAATAAAATCGACTAGTTAGATGTCATGGGATGGATTTCCGCAGGCGTAGATCAACTGAATAGTCCTTCATTGTGTGTACAAGGAAACACTGTGCCCAGTTTTAAAAATGGACGTAACGTGTTTGTTGTTATTATTAGAAAATTCGTTGGTCGTAAAACGGATGTGGAGCAGGAGAAGAAGAAGAAGGTGCTGGTCACACGAGATTAACTTCGGCAGATCAGCGTATGGGGAATTCCAACATTTATTTGCGCAATTAAAGGAGGACCCGCAACGATTTCATGGATATTTTCGAACTACATCCTTAGAAAAATAGAGGTTCACTTGCAAAAGCAAAACACTAATTTAGCTATTACTCCTACTGAAAAACTGGCAGATACATTAAGGTATTTATTACATACTTGTGGCAGTTATAAGTAGTTAGTTACAATACATAATATAGGTAGAGCTGAAAATTTCATTATTATTATTCTATAAACAAAATATCTATTACGGTAAACGAAAAACAAAATTAAATATGTGTAACTTTCCTTCATATGAGTGAGTCTGGGCCGAAGCAGTCCACGACGGGTTGTATTCGGACTGTTGTGTGCGGAAATAAGTCATTGTATAAACACTGAGTGATGAAAAGGTGTGAATGATGTGCGAGTCTGAACTGAAGAAGTCAACGGTGACAATGGATTGGTATGTTCTTAGTGATGAATAGGCGTGAATAACGTATGAGGCTAAACAGAAGATGTCGGCGGTGACAATGGATTGATATGTTCTGTGTGATGAATAGGCGTGAATGACGTACGAGACTGTGAGTCACTGTATTCAGCAGGAGAAGACGTCGACATTCTACTTCTACTGCTATGTTGTGAATGCTGAATAGACCTATTATCCAAATATTGACAATTTACTGCGTTATTCGTTTCCTGAAAAATTAGCTCTTGGAATTTGAATCTAACGTACATTTGACGGTCAATGGGTAAACTGATTAGCGGTTTATGCAGACTCATTAAAAATTGATGACAATCATCTTGGGGAAAGGATGTTTGTGAATTTTGCAGATGACTTTCTATCAGCTTAATTTTCTTTTTTTCGAGGTCCAGAAGAGCACTATTTAATGAAGTATTACGAGCTCGTTTTGTTTTTTTATCAGATATGGATTTGCTTGTGCCTGGCATTTCGTCTTCATTGTGCGTATCTGCAACCTGCTCCTGTTCTCGATTTTCTTCTTTTTCAGGATTAACATCCGTATTTTCTTGCGATTCTTGATCATCAAATAATTCTGTTTCCTGGACGGGTAGGGGTAGATTACTTTGCATCTTTCTCCCAGTCATTTGATCTTTTAAAAAGAGCATATTCTTAAACCATACCCACGATGATTCGCATGCCTGACTGCCTCCCGCATCCCCAGATTTCTTCTTCTTCCAAGCTTTTTTTAGTTCCGCACGGAAGTTGTCCCGTAAATGTTTCCACTTTGGCTTGGCGACATCTACTGTAAACAAAACAAAAAAAAAGAATAATGTGTATAGTTTTCTAAAAATTATTCAGAACTATTGAAATTTTGTATAACTAAAAAAAAAAAATAACAAACCATTTTGTGTTTTCTCTGCATTATGTTGTCGTGCAAAATAAGTGTTAGGAAAATTTTATTTGTAAGAAAATAATTATACTATTTATTTCGAGTTTTATTATTTTCAGATATCTAATAGCCACCGGTATGTCATACAGAGCTTTAGCGCTTAGAATGGGTTTTTCAACAATAGCTGGAATAGTAAAAGAAACGTGCGAAGCAATTTGGGAGGAGTTACATTCAATTCGTTTGGCTATTCCTTCAGAGTTCAGAAGACGATCTAAAGAAAGTGTCAAAAGATTTTTTTATGAGATGGAATTTCTCTAATTGTTTTGGTTGCAATGACAGAAAGCACATTCGCATTAAATGTCCTTGCAACAGTGGATCGACGTATTATAATTATTACAAACGATATTTCTCCATTGTTTTGCAGGCAGTTGCCGATGCAAATCGTAGAATATATTTATAGATATTGGAGCTTATGGTAAACTAATCAGATGGTGGAATATTTCGTGATAGTGCCTTATATCACCACATGATCTCTGGTTCTATAAATAAAACCACCAGATCCTTGTCGAGTAGTAGTTGAATGTGCATGTATCTTGCGGCAAAATGGCGGATTTTACTCAAATCCATAGAATGCAACCCTGAAAATGCAGGAAAAATTGGAAAGTGCATTTGTGTATTGCACAACATGAGCGATAAAGAAGGCCTTCGAGCCGAGATGATAGATATGAATTCCAATTTATCGATGAACAGAAAAAACAACAGTTCTACTGCAAATGCTCAAGATATCAGAAGCAAGTTTATATGGGATACTTCAATAGTCCAAATGGAGCTGTGCCCTTTCAGTATAATATGATATAAATATATAAATATAAACATTTCAAATGTACCTATTTTCAAAAAAATGTTACCTATCAAATTAACAAAATATACTTTTTCTCCGAATGACAGTAAAAGCAACTTTTTAATGATACTTGACAGGCTCAAAAGGTGTATAGGCAGTAAAAGTGGACTTATTACTGCCCAGGCATTAAAAGTTCGTTTCTATGCAACATTCCAGGTATAATAATTAATAAATCTGGTTTTCAAAATGGACAATGACAATGACAATATTAAATTTTTGTCAAAATAATTTAATTATTTGGATATTAGGAATGAAATCAATATGAAAAAGATGACTATGAGGGAAATAAGAACAAATTCGGAGAAAAAATTAAATGTTCCACATAGCAGAATATCAGATTTATTGCCTTGACTGCTTTCCTAGCCTCGACTATGAAACACCAGCCGCGGCATTAAATCTTGTGCTTTTCTGCCTAGTAAAACATATATCTAACTATTTTTCTCACCGTGTATTAAATTTTCTTTAGATATTTAGAACATAACCTATGTATATTGAATTATAATAAAGTTGAATATAGAATATTTACCTGTAATTCCACATGCTGTGGACACTTCTTGCCATAATTTCGCAATTAAATCGCGGTTGTGGTAAGAAGGAATTTTTTGATCCCATATTGGTGTTCGTAAATAAACTTCTTGAATAAGTTTTTCCACGTCCATTTTTGAAAACGCAACCCAATCGGCGTCAAATCATAAACTGTTTTGCCTTTTATCGCTCTGCTCTGATCGTCTTCGTTCGGACTCGCTCGGACAAGCGTATGGACGCGGCTACTTAAAATCGCAGACACAGATCACCTAATACAGACACGTAAGCAGGGTTGCCAGACGTCCCGATTTAGGCGGGACAGTCCGGATTTTTAGAAATATTTCCGAACCGTCCCGATTCACGAATTGGATGCGCCAAATGTCCCGATTTTTAAAAATATAAGGAATATATCCCGATTTCTGGCCAACAACACCCTTTTAGGCTGCGTTTTCCTTGATCAACGCCGAACGGCTAGAGAAATTGTGGGTTGTCGGGTTGCCTACTTTCAAACATTTTAGTTCGGCGACAACGACAAAAACCACCTATAAAACGATATTCTTTCTCTTTCTAGACTATAATATCATTATATTATACCTTCTCTTTCTAGTAATGGTAGCGAGGGTTGTCATTTTTGAGTTAGGATTTGACAACAGTTTTGTTCCAACGTAGCAGGGAACTGTACAGGTGGCCCATTTTCGATGTTCTAATGGGCTACTATATCAAAAACCAGCAGAGATGTCAAAAATCTGGGAGCACATTCTCGAGCCCTTTTTTTGAAAAAATAACAATGGCGAAGAGAAATCACGGCTAACTTGATGCGTTTAGGAAATATAGGGCACGTTTCAAATTTTGTCCAATTTTGAAAGACTCTCTAATTTCCTCATTAATCAAGATATCCAAAAAAGAAAAATACTTTCTGGAGGCAGTTTTTCAATTAGAATCCAGTGGCATGACCAATTTTTTTTCAGATGCCACCGATTTTGGAATATTGACCAAAGTTGTGTTTTTTTAAATGGGACATCCCGTATATTATTTTTTCATTGAATAGCTCTTTGTGAGCTGATTTCAATGATATGAGGTTTTATACCTTTACCTTCTATAGTTTTGGAGAAAAAAAAATTAATTCCGTTTTTTCCATAAGAAACAATGAGTTAGAAAAAGATAGTTGAACTATGAATCGGGGGTGATAAATAGGCAACACATAATTTATTTAATGACTTATCTCTCTCTAGCTCATTGTTTCTTATGGAAAAACGGAATAAATTTTTTTTCTCCAAAACTATAGAAGGTAAAGGTATAAAACTTTATATCATTGAAATCAGCTCACAAAGAGCTATTCAATAAAAAAATAATATACGGGGTGTACCATTTAAAAAAACACAACTTTGGTCAATACTCCAAAATCGGAGGCATCTGGAGAAAAATTGGTCATGTCACTGCATTCTCCTTAAAAAACTGCCTATAGAAAGTATTTTTCATTTTTGGATATCTTGAATAATAAGGAAATTAGAGAGTCTTTTAAAATTGGACAAAATTTGAGAAGTGCCATGTATTTCCTAAACGCATCAAGTTAGCCGTGATTTGTCTTCGCCTTTGTTATTTTCTCAGAAAAAGAGCTCGAGAATGTGCTCCCAGATTTTTGATATCTATGCTGGTTTTCGATATAGCCTATTAAAACATCGAAAATGGGCCACCCTGTACAATACAATAGTCGGGTTCGGCATTGTCATCTTTTTCGTCGGTTCTGAGTCGCAGTCGGTTCCAAATTTTTAAGAGGCACGTGACTGGATCAGACAGTTTCAATTTACAAATCACGTGCCTATTAAAAATTCAGAGCAAATCGATGAAAAAGATGACAATGCCGAACACAGCTAATGTAGGTACCGTAGAATCATGAATTCTGCGCAAAGCCTGAAATCTGTGCGTAGAATCCGAAATTCGTATACAGAGTGGTTTCCAAACTGTTCATGGGACGGTTTTTGACATGTTGGAACAGACTTGTTGTATCCAAAAAGTTCCAAGAAGGACAAGGACATACTTAAGATTAGAAGTGTTTTTTCTCGACCCCAGCAGTTCGAAATGTTTTTGAAATCTGTTGACGTCATTATTTTTATTCGAGAAAAAATGAGTTTTTCAAACCACACGAATTTACCCATACATAACCTAGGATTTAGGATTTTTGTTTGTTTTTTTTTCTGGTAATTAGCCATAGCCTATTTTCTATTTTTCAAAAAATGTAAGAGTGTTCTGTTCATGTTTCTATAACCTCCTACAAAAGACACAACACAAGTATAAACATAAACAAACTGTCAACTTTCCTAAACTATTGCACATGCGCTTGTTTTTGAACCGAGGCGAAATCTCGTTTCAAAATATTTTCAAACAGTTTTGTTATGACGTCATTATTAGTTCAACGCGAAAATGTAATGTTTTGAACCTATATATTGTTTTTTTTTGGCGACATTTTGTTCTATCCACTGTCGCGATTTTTCATAATTAAAATCTGGCAACACTGCACGTAAGTAAGTATCCTTACCATCGACGATTCAAAGCTACGAAACCACGGCTCGACAAGTGGGCCAGCCGCCAGACGTATAGGCACAGATCGCCCGCGTCAGGACATGAACTGTTTCTCTGTTCTTTTTTCATTTCTAATAATCTCTGTTTTACCAGGTGCTACTTGACTGTCATTTTTATATTTAATTTTGACTGTAAAAGTACGCAATAAGTGCCCAAGACATGGAAGAAAAAGCCTTGTTTTCTTTTTTTTTCTCGCACATTTTCGTTAAGTTTTTCAGTATCACACGACATGTTTGCACTTCGCTGTACTGATGCAGATCGCGCGAACTAGGCGGAAAAATGATGCAGGCAGCGTTCTACCGCCGATCGCAATGTGACCGCCGCAGAGCTGCGGTAGAACGCTGCAAGAACGGCGGGCGTGTTTTCCAGTTCGCCTCAGTATGCACGCGTTGATTTATTTACATGTGCAGTATCTGTTCGCCACCGCCACCGCGCCCGCCACCGCCACCGCTCTGGTTTGCGCCTGGCTTTAACGTGGCCGGGTGCGTGAGCATGTTCCAGCCTGTGTGTTTACATATTTTTGCGGGTAAAAAAGAATATTTTTTTGCTGTTTGTGAACCAAGTAAAGAGATAATATTATATTATTGAGCTTCCGCATTTATATAATAAATATATTCAAAATTTATTGATGCGGCATTGGTGCGGCCAACGTATGTCCTCCAAATCAACCTTGAACCGTTCGCATGCCTGAACACGCACACCACGAGATTCTCTACAGTCAACTGAAAGAGGAAAAATGAAATTAAGGATGTTAACAAAAACGCTACAAAGATGTTCTTGACGGACCACAAACTTTTGAAGAACAGCAACGCAGACACGAGACCGAAAAGAGGGACCGCAGGAAGGAGCAAGAGAACAGAGGAATTGACAATGCTGCCAGATGCTGGGTGTGCCAAGACTGTGGTAGAGTGTGCGGCTTCACATCAAGTAGCCGAACGTAGAAACCAAATTTGGTTCTATGGTGCGGATTGATAGGAGGGTTCCAAGGATGATACACACCTACAGGATTACTTTATCGGCCTCGTTTTTGGTAATCACCGCCATATTAATGTGTTACCATTTCCGACGTCATAACTAAGTCGTCAGCTGTTTGAACATCCCACGTCAAGGCGAGAAATAACATGCTGCCTATGTCAACGGGGCGGGAATGGGGGGATTTTTTACACACAGGCCTTATGAGGATAGGCCATCTTTAGTAGTAAAATACCTAGTGTGTATCATCCTTGGGTAAGTTCATCATCCTCATTCATCTTTCTTTAAACGGAACTGAATCTTATTAGGTATCGCAAATAGACGAAAATTTTCTTGGCCCCTTCAACTTACCGCCGGAGGCAGCTTGCCGCAGGCCCCCGAAAATTTTTTGGGGGTGCCACG
This sequence comes from Ceutorhynchus assimilis, assembly GCA_917834065.1. Lineage (NCBI taxonomy): Eukaryota > Metazoa > Arthropoda > Insecta > Coleoptera > Curculionidae > Ceutorhynchus > Ceutorhynchus assimilis. The sequence continues at coordinate 106,273,532 of OU892277.1, forward strand.
CCCAAATTATCACCCACCAAAGGTCGTCTAGAAACATGAAAAAAAATTACTTATACAAAAAAGAAAGGAGGGTGGGGCAGACTGCCGCCCTCTGATGGGGACGCCACTGGCTATATTTAAGTTAGACTTAACTCATTTGTGCGACACTGCGCCAAAAACTAAAAAATCTTACGACTGAAAATAAATAAAGTTGTATTAATTTATAAGGATGTTATCTTGGGCATGGGCATCCCTAGTTGTGGGGTAGGTAAAGTCGTGAGCATTAAAAGTGGTTCACCCGACTGAAAGTTCTTGTCATTTTTCGCTATTCTGGGCAAATCAGTCTCTTAAGCTGGCCAGAGACTAGCATACATGTGCGTCATACATGTTTGTCGTAAAGGTTTGCGCGTTCATGTTTTCCTGTGTGTGGGCAAAAATCTGCAAGCATGTATGTCACACAAGTTTTCTGATCTGACCGGAATTCATGCACGCGCAAGCATGTAGGTACTTACATACAAGATTGTCGGTGTATGGCCCATGTTCACTCTTCATTTGCACACTTGTTAGTACAGTGGCTCGTAATCTCGCACCCGCAGCGTACTTTTATTTTTTGAAATTATTTGTTGAGGTCACATGAATCATGAATACTGTTCATATCAGTTATTGTTACCTATTTTCTAAATTATACAAATACTCTTTAGTTATTAATAATGTTATTTGTGTATCTTAATTTATTTTTTCCCTTCAATTTCCACACGCTTCCAGTAGTAGCTTAATAGCGAAATGTGGCTGTTAATCGCTCGTGTGGTGATATGGCAGCCCTTAAAATTGTATTCTATTTTTCTATTATTGGAGACCTAGACACTTTAAGCAAACCCTAAATTTTTTTACGTATCCGTATCCGCATCCGTAAACGCATCGACTTACGTTGACCGCCAAAAAGTCTTTTCAAGCATGGTCATATCATTAAGTAAACGATCGTATCCTTGTATGAAAAGTTTTCTAACCTCAAAAAGTGTTGTATTGATTCTGTGGCTGTGTTTGTAGGTTTTCTTTTTATCTATACCTAACTAGGTACTGTGTTTATGCTGTTGAAGATATTTTAGTGATAATCGACAGAAAGATCTCTCAATAGTATCAAATTATTGAGATACGTTTTCAGATACGGATACAAGACGAGGCCCGTAATGATACGGTTAACGCAACGAAACCATCGTATCTATTCTGCACATGCGCAAATTTATGCGGGTACGAATACGTTTAAAATTCAGGACCTGCTTAAAATGTAGTAACGTTGATAGCATTAAGTAGCTATCTTCATCCATCCTCAGGTAATTTCACCAATTATCTGGTTCCAATCGCAATTCTTCTGAAAGATTTGAATGCATATATTTTGAGCGTTTTAAAAGCCAATCTTTGGCCCATTTTGTTCAAATTTTTGGCTTTTGAACTATTAAACAAATTAAAACAGTGTACGGTACGCCGCTGCCAGTAGATTAAATTCGTCATCACTGTTCATCGTGTACTTCCATACTACTTATGTGACAAGCTAGTGTGTAGATCTGTAGATGAAAAGCGCTCGTCATGCATGGACGATACACATGTATGACAAACATGTATGACGAACTTGTATGCTAGTCTGTGGCCAGCATTATGTACAACGGATTTTTTGTCAAATATCAGATATAACAATCCCTGTCATTGCCGACGGTGTAGCTGGTGAGCCCATTTTACGATAGGAAAAATCGGCTGTCCCATTTTTAATACTCACGACTGTAAGTGCGGTCGTACACCAATGAAACATTAAACATGTAACGTACGTAAATACCGCGGGTAGACTTGTGCCGCATATATCCATTGTAAAAAAAACCTACAATGTCTCGGGATGATCGTACACCGGTGGAGCACAAGCGTTTGCTGCTCCGGTGTACGATGATCCCGAGACATTGTACGTTTTTACAACAGATATATGCAGCACAGGTCTATCTGCGGTATTTACTTACGTACAGTTTTAAACAATACCCTCCTTGCTCGCTCAACTACCACTGCTTGGCTGGGTAACCTGTAATTCTCATCTCTTCGGTTTTACGACTCTATATTTCTTTTGATTTGTGATTTTATGAAATGAAATATATAGGGTTGCCATACGTCCGTTTTTGTAACGGACAGTCCGTTATTTTGAAACCGTCCGTTTGTCCGGTCCGTTTTAGTCCATTGTCCGGTATTTTTATTACTCATTTGGAAAAATATTATATTGAATACTAGAGGTCGGTTTCTCAATAGCGAGTCACCTCCGGGTTAGTTTTAACCAGGGCCCCGGCTACCATAAGCGCAAAGGCGTGCGGCGCACGCGGGCGGCATAACCAAGGGGCGGCAAATCGCACGAGAAATAAATTAAGATTTTTTTTAATAATTTATAATATTTACTAATTAAATTTTTCTTCCTAGTGTTTCAATAATTTTCCCTTTTATTCAAAGGCCATCAGGCTCCTTCTCAGGTTCCATGTGAAATCTTATATGAGTGACGAAGACTGGAAATTGATAGAACCCTGTAATGCTACAGGTCGCTTCTCAACTCCGTACAGCCATAATGGGCCAATTTTTCTGTTGGTTCTTGCAAAATTACTCTGGGCTATTATTATTCATCTAGCTCAGAGTTTTTATTGAAAAACTATTCAAGATCCACAATGTTACAAGAAAGGTCATCTGGATTAGCGATTTTGTCCATAGAATGTGATCTCTTGGACAGTATAAATGTTGAAGATTTCTTGAAAGATTTTGTAGAAAAGTCAGTTTTCTGTAATTTTTATTGGTGTTAAATGTTTATAAAGCAAAAAACATTTCGAATATGGAATAAACAATAAACTGTGTTAAAAGTAATGAGATGAACTGGGAGAGAACATAGATGCACGCGCAGCTGGGGGCGATAGTAACATTTTTACTGTATGCGTACTTTCAAATTTCTACCTATTTGCCCCCAACTGATTGCCACTTCAGGTGATACGAGACACGTCTGTTGACTCAATGCCACTCCAAAAATTGTTGCTCTCTTTTTAATCGCCAACCCCCGCGATTTCATATTTTGGCGCCCCTCTAGCTAGAACCAGTGTCTCAATAGCGAGTCACCTCCGGATTGGTTTTAACTCCAGGGTAAACGTGTCCAGTTGCAATGTTTACCCTGGAGTTTAAGCTTACTTTTCATGCATCCGTTTTTCCGTCAATCCGTTGATCCGGAAGTATTCCTATTGGTCCAATATTTTGGCGCCAAAATATTGGACTAATAGGAATACTCCCGGATCAACGAATTGACGGAAAAACGGATGCATGAAAAGTAAGCTTTATGCTTAACCAGGGGATGACTTTCTATTGAGAAACTGGCTCTAACTTAGGGGCGCCATAATATGAAATCGCACGCAGGCGGCTTCAGGTCTGGCGGGGGCCCTGGTTTTAACTCCAGGGTAAACGTGTCCAGTTGCAATGTTTACCCTGGATTTATGCTTAACCCGGGGGTGACTTGCTATTAAGAAACCGGCCCTAGGCCTTTCCGGAAACGCTGATCCAATTAATCGACTCACCAGCTGATGTACTTTGTCTTTTTTCAATCGTATTCATTGAAGAAAGATAAAAAACAAACACCTGAGCCCCATTCTTTCGGACCGGATCAGTTGATCAAAACGCGTTATGTTCCAGTAATCACGTTCTTTCGCATTTTGATATTTGACAGTTAGCAAATCATGATCCGATAAATTCTGAACAAATTGAACATTTTTTTTTGTGATTAGTTTGTTCCGATCACGAAAATCTGGACAGCGTTCTTTCGGACATTAAAATTAAAACATGTTCCAATTGGCCTACTATCTTAATATTATTTGTTCCATATGTGGCGTCATCTATGAGCATAAAGGAACACATCCAGACAGAGACCGTGCTCCTTAGTCGGCATAAAAGAGCACTACCAGTAGGTTAAGGTAGACTACACTGGAATTGATGGGATTTCCCTGATATAGAGTTTCCAGTTTCAATGAAAATAAAGTTTGTTTTACGTACGACTAGAAAATTATCCCCCCTCCGCGCCGCCACTATATATAATGATAGATGACGTCAGAACTTGTTTTTTTTTTTTTTGTTAAATGTTATTTTCGGCTGTGTGTCTGTTATTTTCTGAAAAAAAAAAATGGCGACCCTAGAAATATAAGGTCTTAAAACCGAAGAGATAAGAATGACAGGTACTCAGCCAAGTACCTAGTGATAGTTGAGCGAGCAACAGGGGAGTATTTTCATTGTTCAAGACAGTACATGTTTCATTGGACGAATGGAAAAAAAGTACTTCTCCTTGTGTAACTTTCTACAATTTAGAAGGCATCGGAGGAGAAAGTGAATTATGGTTTAAAATGTGGAATCAGGTACAGGAAACAGTGAAACACCAGACATTACTGAGGTTTCAAAAAAAAGTGAATTGGTTTTTCCGACAATTAGAAAAGCTACTCTTTCTTATGATAGTACTTTCACAACCATAATATGCACCACCAGCATCGACCGTTCATTTAGTTGATGAATATCGGCTTTAGCCAATGAGACAGCGTTTTCAGTGATGTTTTGTTTAAATTTTTCATTTTTATTTATTAATTTATTTAATAATCTACCTGAAATCTACAAAATATTCATTTTCGGTTGCATTCAAGTATCTGCGTCGAAAAATATCATAATTTGCCATATTCCCGGCACGTGAAAAGGTATATCCCAAATTCCCAAGGTTCCAAAAGTTAATAAGGTTTGTCTGGTAATGGGTAACTTGATGACGCATCTGGGGTGCCTTATGGAGATTTGCATTATGTTGAGGCACCCTAGATGACGTCATAAAAGTTATCCGGCAACCTATATCTCTCAAACAACCTTGCCCTGAGACTACTAGAATCGCATATAGGGCATCCCTTTTGTTATTATGTATTATTTTACGCATCCTCCCCTGTCCTTGAGAAGGCTATACAAAACGTAGGCGTCATAGACGATAGAATTCAGAAAGCTGCCCCCTTCTGTTTTGAGCTGGATACGCCCTTGCCCGGATATCCTCATCTTGTGCCACAACCTTCGAAGTTGGATTGTTGTCTATAGATAATAAATAGATACAAATTATAAGTTAAAAACTGACTCAGTTTATTCGATGATGTCAAGGTCAAGTAATTATATTCAACTTTACGTAGTACCTAGAGGTAGGTACCTAACGTAGGTACCCTCCGAATGAGATTCCCGAAAACCTATTTCCTATTTCTGGGTGCGCACTGGATGTGATATTAATTTGAAAAATTGACCAATGAGGTACCTCCGAATACTTGTAAACTGAAAACAAGGTGTGTTCCAACACGTCAAAAATCGGCCCTAGAACTGTTTCGAAACCACTCTGAATACCAACTCGGCACACGTTTTAGGTTTTGCGCAGAATCGTGACGGTTAATTATAGGTCTGTTTCTGCAGAAATCACAAACCAGCCAGAGCGAATTTCATTGGTTGAAAACAGTCAGAAACAGTCAGAAAACTAGTTTCCACCAATGAAATTCACTTTGACTGGTTTGTGATTTCTGCAGAAACAGACCTTGTAAGTTTTTTTGCTGTGTGGAACAAAGCATTAAAAACATAACCTAAGAAACTGTGGTCAGTAAACAATTAACAATTCAAAACTAAAATAATTTGGAAAACAATTCAGTGAAAAACAAATAGAAAAATGAACTTAGAAGTGATTTTTTTGGTATTTTCCATACTTTTCCAAATCTCGGTATCAAAAAAAGATGCGAAAAGTGAAACTGAAGATAGTTTTCGAGCCACAAATGAATGGAAAGAAATTAAAGAAGGTAAAAAATTAAATAATTGTTGAATGTATATTTGCGATACTACAATATTTCATATTTAGGCCAAAAAGTCCCTTCTGGTCTCCACTACAAAATTAATTTGTCCACTGGTAAAAAAGAAGCCAAGATTCTCACTCCAGAAGATGATGATAAAACAAAAAGTTTTGTTTTAAAAGATGACACAGACACCGAGGAAAGTGAAGGGACTATAACCACCCCTGAAATGGAACAGTTTTTGAAGAAAGTAAATAAGAAAAAATCAAAGTTCAATATGCCAAGCAAATTGCGAACAATGGATGAAATACTAGAGGAATTGGGAGACATTGAGTTGCAACCAAAAAGTGATTTGGCGATTCTACAGGAATTATTCAAAAAGTTTCAAGAAGAAGCAATTAAAAACGCAAATGAGCTGAGTATCATAACTATTTTAAAGGATTTAACATATCTAGGACATCAAATTGATAATGCTAATGAATTTTATAATTTAGATGGTTTTCGAAAAATAATTTATAAACAACTAAATTCAACAAATATCGCTATAAAACACGAAACCCTAAAATTATTTTCCGTTTTGGCTCAAAATAATCCAAAGGTTAAAGTTCACATATTAGAAACTGGGGGCATAGCAATACTATCAAGAATAATAAATCAAGAAGACAATGATTTAATCAAAAACAGCGCTTTAACTGCTTTAAGTTGTACCCTTAGAACTTTCCCACATGCCCAAAACAAATTTATAGAAATTGGAGGACTGAGCATTCTTACAGAATCATTTAAAACTGGAACTATAAAATTGAAGTTGAAAATAGTCACTTTACTCAATGATCTCATAGTTGAAAGACAGAGTGATGCTGACAATTTTGAAAATCATGGGAACCTTGATATAGATGAGGCATTGTTCAAGTTAGATTGGTGTAACCTCTTGAATGAATTAATGAATGATTTAATAGAAATTGATTTGACTGATTTTGATTCCATCGAAAAATGTCTGTTATCAATGGGTTCATTAGCAAATAAATGCCAAAATGTATATAAAAATGAACCATTGTTGAAATTATATAAAACATTGCTTAGAAATGAAGATGCAGAATCAGATTATCTTCAATATTTAAAGAACTTGACTTCACAGCTTGTTGGTACCGACTATAAATTAAATAAAGAAGAACTATAACGATATTAGAAGAGATACAGTTTATTGTTAATGTTTATATTTATTTTTGTTAAAATAAAACCACCAAAGATACAAAATAAGAATTTTATTGAATCAGTTTGAAAAAATATTGAGTCCAAACAGGTTTGAAGAATATGTTGTGACACATGTTTAAAATTCAGTGTACTGATGCTCTGATATCTAGAGCATCTACACTATTGAGTCAAACTCCACTAAAAGCGGTGTTAATCATGGGTCAGTTAAGTTAGCCCCCCCCCCATATTTCCAAATCCATTAAAACTTGTACCATTTTTTTGCACCCATTTTGCACCACCCGAAAAAAAATTTGCACCCCCTCAGGAGAGAGATTATATAGAAGTCTTACTGGGGGGGCCAAATTAACCATGCCCCCCCCCACACGCCGAATTTCAATTTACAATAGCAGACATTGTTCTCCGAGTTTTGCACCATAAATATTGAATTTTGCACCGCAACCCTTAGACCTCTACAGGGGTTTGAAAGAGAAATAGTTGGCCCCCCCCACACGCCAAATTTCAATTTAAAATAGCACAAATTGTTTCCCAAGTTTTGCACCATTAATATTAAATTTTGCACCGCAACCTTTCTCTACAGGGGGTTGAAAGAGACATATTAACTTTGTTCCAACACAGCTGAAAACCCTATACAATTTACCCTCGAATTTACCCAAGGATAATACACACTACACACGGATTGCTTATCGGCCTCTTTTTGGATTTCAAGGTCATCTGGTGTAGCACCAGACAGGCTGTTTGCGCCAGCGGTCGCAATTTAGAATATTAAAGCAGACGCCAGCAGAATTATAGCCTGTGGTGCAAACACCCTACGTCAAGGCAAGTCAAGGCGAGAAACGACACGCTACTACGTCATCACCGATACTTTGGCACTATTTCCCTTTCAACCCCCTGTAGATGCTTAAGGGTTGCTTTGCAAAATTTAATACTTTGGTGCAAAACTCGGAGAACAATTTGTGCTATTATAAATTGAAATTTGGCCTGGGGGGGAAAACTATTTCTCTTTCAAACCCCTGTAGCGGCTTAAGGGTTGCGGTGCAAAGTTTAATATTTATGGTTCAAAATGGTGCAATACTCAAGGTGTTCCGTGAGTATTGCACAAATTGTTATTTGTAGTATTGCACAAATAACAAATTGTTATTTGTGCAATTTGGCGTGTGGGGAGGCAATTATTTCTCTTTCAACCCCCTGTAGCGTCCCAAGGGTTGCGGTGCAAAATTTAATATTCATGGTGCAAAACTCAAGGAACAATTTGTGCTATCATAAATTGAAATTTGGCGTTCGGGGTGGGCCAATTATTTCTCTTTCAACCCCCTGTAGAGGCCTAAGCTTTGCGATGCAAAATTTATTATTTATGGTGCAAAACTCGAAAAACAATTTGTGCTATTTTAAATTGAAATTTGGCGTGTGGGGGGGGGCTAACTATTTGTCTTTCAACCCCCTGTAGAGGTCTAAGGGTTGCGGTGCAAAATTTAATATTTATGGTGCAAAACTCGGAGAACAATTTCTGCTATTTTAAATTGAAATTTGGCGTGTGGGGGGGGCCCAACTATTTCTCTTTCAACCCCCTATAGAGGTCTAAGGGTTGCGGTGCAAAATTTATTATTTATGGTGCAAAACTCGGAGAACAATTTATGCTATCATAAATTGAAATTCGGCGTGTGGGGGGGGGCCATGGTTAATTTGCCCCCCCCCCCCCACCCCCCCCCCCCCCCCCCCCAGTAATACTTCTATATAATCTCTCTCCTGAGGGGGTGCAATTTTTTTTTCGGGTGGTGCAAAATGGGTGCAAAAAAATGGTATAGGTTTTAATGGATTTGGAAATATGGGGGGGGGGGCTAACTTAACTGACCCGTTAATCATTTGAAAATGATTAACCTGCTAAACGGTTCTGGTTTACACTTGTGGAACTGCACTGACATCAAAACGCAATTCGCAATAGAAACTGGTAACCAGTTTCCATGATTTGACTTATTTCAGATTAATTTTTCAGAAGTGATTCTGGATTTATTTGCATTAAAAAATCTCACATCAGAGTTGGTTTAAATTTGGCATAAACTTTCTTCGATGGATTCAATATACCTTTTTTTTTGGTGGGGGAAGTCGTCTGATTAAACTCAGACATTATTTTGGTCCGTCAAGTTGTTGAGTTCTTCTCGGCATTCCATTACCAGTGCAGAGTTTGCCTTTGGGTTCTTCAATGCCCCCAGTGCTGCCTGAGTGTCTGTGAGTAAAGTGAGTCTCTTGTCTTTGCAGGCCCTCATATTGTTGATTCTTGAGAATTGTAGTATTGCATATACCTCTGCCTGGAAAACAGATATATGTGACCCTAGGGAGAAGAAGGTCTCGCATCTTCCTTCTTGACTGTAGATTCCTGCGCCTGTGCCATTTTGAGTCTTTGACCCGTCCGAGTACCTGGTCTGGCATTTGAGATTGGAGAATGCATGTTGGTTTTACCATTCCCCCCTTTTACTAATTAGGACTTGGAAGGATATGTCGGGTGAGTATTGTCAGATTTATGACTTCCCTTATTTGTGTGTGGCCTGATCTGACTGTTAGTTTCCTCAGGTTGTTTCATTGTCTGTGGAGGCCCATCCTGGCTTCCGTCTGAATCACAATGTGTAGCGAAGGTCGGTCTAGTAGGACTTGTTTGCTGTTGATGTGCTTCTCATGCACCCTGTAATGGCCAGACAGGCAAGTCTCATTCTAGATCTGTCTTGTTGTGTCTTTGTCCACCATATCAAAGACCCATAATGTCCATCCGCAGCCCCCAGGTTTTTCCGACAGTTTTCCTGGTTGATATAAGTACCACTTCTGACCTTTTAATTACTTTGTCCAGATGTTTGGTCCAAGTTAATTTTGAGTCTATGATTACCCCAAGATATTTAACTCCGTCTGACATCGTAACTGAGTTTCTCTGAAGGTAAAGAGGTCCAAGTCCCTCTATTTGCCTTCTTTTGGTAAAGGGGGCAGTTGTCGATTTGGTGGCACTAATTTTCAACCCTACAATCTCTGTCCACCTAGAGACCATTGTTAGAGCCTGCTGCATGCGATCTCTAACTATATGGTTGAATTTTCTCTGGAATATTATGACCAAGTCATCTGCATGTCCCACTACTTGATGGTTGTTGCTCTTCAGTAGCTCGTCTATCACCAGATTCCACAGCAGGGGTGATAACACTTGCGGAACGCCTTGCGGACATCCCTTTGCAACCTGAGCCGTTACTGTTTTACCTAGGAGCGTGGAGTGGATGACTCTACCACGAAGCATGCAGTCTATCCATGTGCAGCATGTATCATCAATACCTCGTCGGCGTAGAGCTCTCATGATTGCCTCAAAGGAAGTGTTGCCAAACGCTCCCTATATATCAAGGAAGGCTCCCAACATAATTTCCTTATTTTCCAATGTACTTTCTACCCGCTGGACGAGGTGATGTACTGCTGTTTCAGTTGAGGTTCCTGCTTTGTAAGCATATTGATCCGGATGTCTGGTACCCAATGCACCACCCCGAATGTGGAGCTCAAACAGTTTTTTTAGAGCCTTCAATATACTATTACCTATACTTCACTATTTTGATTTTTTTATTGCGTAATCTCTCTATTTCATAGAAATAATCCATAATGATCAAAACCTTGAAAAACATAAAAACAGGAATACACATACATTATTTTTAATTTTGATTGAGAAAAACACAAAATATCGAAAAACAAAATATTGGTATTGTAGATAATCGATCAAAGAATGTTTATGTCAAATTGTGGCCAATCCTGATGTGATTTTTTTTCTCTGTCTGCAGACAAGTTTGAAGAAATCTGAGCACAGAACCAAGATATTTCAAGGTCATTACCGCCAAAATGAGGGCTTTTCAGCAGTGCTACGCTTTAGGCGTATGGACGTATTTTCGATATATTTTTTTCTGTAGTTGCTAAACAATATTCTTGACAAATAAAAAGTTTCATTAAAAGCCAAGGTGAGATAATAATGATAGATTTATTACAAAAAAATATATAACTCCATACATTTTTTGAACTGTGTGAAAACAAAAAAAAAACATCAATAAACAAAATAATAAACATTCAACAAAACGGACACAGTTCACAGTAACCTACTTACAATATACTGCACTAGGGCGGGTATTATAAAACTATTTTGACAGATAACTAAAAGTTAACTTTTGGAATTACTATAAGAAGTAACATCATTCCAGAAGTTAACTTTTAGTTATCTGTCAAAATAGTTTTATAATACCCGCCCTTAGTCAAACAACATAAAAAAATATGATCTAGGCCCGGTTTATTCAGCTTCTGAAAATAAAATCAGGTATTACATACTAAAAAATAAAAACGCAAACTATAATCCTATTGGTCGACCAGATAACTAGTTTTGTCTTATAGACAGTTTCCAGCAAGCTTATCGACAGATGAATGAACTGGGTCGCATTTTTCCATTTCCTATAGTGCTAGCACAACCGAGTGCGCTAATCCTGTAGGAAATGGATGCATGACCTGTATTCCATTCCCTAAGTGGTTAACGCACCTTATGCGCATCTTCAAGCCATCAGCTGATTAATACGGTAATCTGTTTGTTTATTGTGGTTAAGTAGTGGGTGTTACTTGAGCCTCATCGCAATGGAAGGTATCATAGGGCAGTTTGATGAAGACTGCCGAATCCTGAAATGCGATATGACAAATGAAAGCGAGTATGAGGTACTAGTTAGAACCAAAATGTCTATTGAGGACTGCAATAGCCAGAGTATCAATCGAATCAATAAATTCTCTGCTGTGACCAAACTACAATGAATTGTGCATCAAACCTATAATAATTTGAAAAGACTCCAATTTAGAAAAGATTTTGTCTGTCAACACAGCTGCAAAAATGAAACAAGAAAGCAACAGCACGCATGCCAGAAACTTGAGATGCCCTGCTAAATTGATTGTCAAAATGAAATAATCTAACAAATACACAAAACTTAGAGATCCGCTGTTGAAGGAAAATTTAAATACAATAATTGAGGTAAGATATAAACCAACCGAAGAAGTAAAATATCTATATACATTATAAAGAGTTCATTCATTCATTCATTCATTCACTCATTCATTCAAACGCACATATTTCTTTTTCAGGTATGCAGAGCCATGCTTAATAAATGTGTGAGGTGCGTAAACCACTTAGGGAATGGAATTACAGGTCTTGCATCTGTTTGCTACAGGATTAGCGCACTCGGTTGCGCTAGCACTATAGGAAACGGAAAAATGCAACCGGGCCTTAGTAGGAGAAGAAATAAGCAAAAAACATAATACTTATAAAATAGAAAATCATCTAGGCCCGGTTTATTCAGCTTCTAAAAATAAAATCAGGTAACACATTCTAAAAAATAAAAACGCAAACTATAATCCTAATGGTCGGCCGGATAACTAGTTTTGTCTTATAGACAGTTTCCAGCAAGCCTATTAACAGACGAATAAACCGGGCATTAATAGGGGAAGAAATTAGCAAATAAAACAACAGATATTAATGTGCCAGGGAAACAACAATTTTGTCACATTGACGTCACAATGTGAAACGAGATGACAGTCATAATGGTGCCCATGTATCGAAACTTTAGCAAGTTAAAAAAAGTTATTAATTATACCTATATCCTACTTTCTGAGTTTACATTTCTATATAGATATAGAAATTAATTTTAGCAGGTTTTGATTATGTATTTTGATTCCCTTACTAGGATTTTTATGTATGCAGCTACAGTGTTTTTGAATAAGAAGAGCAAAGTTCTAGGACTTGTCCATTGGGTAGGTCAACTCCACAAAAAAAAAAAGGAAATATGTAAATAATGCTTGCAATATCGAATTCCTGAAATTAAAAACTGTAAATTTATGTCCATTTCAGCAAAATAAGGCAAGCTTTGCCTACCTAATGGCCGTTTGCACTGCCCGAAGTTCAATGATAATCAACGCCTTTTTGTATGCTTTTACATGTAAAAATGTGATTTTTAGCGTTGATTATCTTTGAACTTCATTTAAAATGGTCGGTGCAAATCGATATAAATAAATTAAAACAAACCCATGAGTTTAAGTACAATGCGCTCTTACATATTTGAATCCTGAATCTTTACAGCCTGTAACTTTGTTAAATAAATCTGAAAGTAGGATGTTTCTACCAAAAAACAACTTGTAATTTCTATCCCTTACTATAAAATAATATAATTATTTCTTATAAAAAATATCATTTAGAATAACCTCAAGATCACTGGCCAATGGTCTATCTTTCATGTCTTCACAAGTGCAGCGATAATAGATTTCCAGAATATGTTTATATTCTTCACCTGGTAAAGGAAAATAGGTTTTAATTATTAGCAAAAATTGAGGCAAACATATTATGACTAAGCTTAGTTTAAAATTGGGCACTCATAGACAAGAAAAGTAATTTTTGAATATTTAATGGTCTATGATTTTAAAAGAGATAAATAATTAAGAACAATGAATAGTTACTACTATCTGATTTAAGTCTGCAGGAGACTTCCTGGCAAGTCAAAATCTTACGGGCCAATTTTAATGCAATAGAATGAAATATCTAAGGTTAAATAGAGAACGGAAACGATTTCCCTTGTTTCACCTCCAGCTAGCATTCCCAGTGCTCCATGTTGGAGGTGGAACAGGGGAAATCGTTAACCTTAGACTTTTTCTAGAAATTTCATTCCATTGCAATAAAATTGGCCTGTAGAATGATGACTTGCCAGACATGTATATCTAGTTAGCTACCTAAAATGAAAATAAATTGAAAAAGTAGTCCATGACTCAAAGTGGAGTTGAAATTTAATTTCAAAGAAAAACACCCAGTCTTCCTCCACAAGTATATCTTTATTGGAATCAAAAATCCCTACCAGAAAAATTGTACTTAAGAACATGACAATTTTTAGAGAGAAAGAAAATTTCAATTTTTCTTCATTTTAATGTTTTATTTGTTCTGTTTCTAAGTAATGTTTTTTACAATTTTTTTACAATTTTTTACAATTTTTGATTTATTTTTAATTTATTTATTCAAAAATCTTTTTACTCAACTTTTTAATTACTTTTCAACTTTTTGAAAAAATTTCTCCACACAATGCTAACTCTGGCGGTTTATTTGACTGGGCGTTACCGAGTTGGGCCCTTTTACAGGTAACCTGCTGGTTACACCCAACAGTTGGGCCCTGATATGAACTATTATAATTTTTTCCTTGAAATTCGTATAATGAAGGTACCTTAAGTACCTATACAGGGTGCATGCAAAGGTAGGCAATTAATAAAATAAGTAACATTATTTATTTTTGTCAGTTTTTCGCAAACTTTAGAAGACGATGGAAGTTCAACCAATGTTAAGTGAGAAAGGGAAGCAACTTCTAGTGATCAGTGGATTCAAGTTTTGTGTTGGAAAAACTTTAAAAGATGGCAGTGTATATTGGAGGTGTGTAAACAAAAAAACAAAGTGTCCAGCCAGTGTCCATACACCGGCCACAGATTTTAAATGTATTTTAAAATCTAAGTCAAATCATAATCATATGCCTGAAAAAAATATTGAAAGGCAAAATTTAAGCAATTCTATTAAAAGAAAAGCGGCTAGTAATCCATATGAAAGACCTACAAAAATAATTCATAGTTAACTTCGACACATCAGTTGAAAACCTTACCTTATTCAAAAAAATATTTACGAGTGTAGAAAGTCACAAGTTCCCACATTACCCAAGAATCAAGACAAAGTTTTTTGTGCTTTAAGAGTATTCTCACCAAAAACTTCAAAGAACGAATCGTTTTTAATGATAAATAGTGAACAACATAACATAGTGATATTTTCTTGTTATACAAATCTGCGTTTTCTGTGTTCTGTAGAAACTGTTTTTATGGACGGAACCTTTAATTTTTGTGCAAAGTTTTTTTGTCAGTTCTTCACTCTCCATGGGTACAAGAATGGTCATTATGTACCACTATTTTTTGTTTGTTACCGAGTAAGATCCAATTTATATATGAAACCTTATTTAGTATTTTGACTGAAAAATGTGTTGAAAATAACTTGATATTGACCCCAAAAAATGTAGTAATAGATTTCGAGGTAGCCATTCATAATGCTGTTTCTGTTACTTGGCCTGAGTCAGTAATTATTGGTTGCCGATTTCATCTATCACAGGCATGGTTCAGAAAATTGCAGTCGCTTGGATTAAGTAGCGAATATAAAAATAATACCGAAATTGGAAAAAGACTTAAGTACTTTTTTGGTCTTCAATTTTTAGAACCTTCTGCAGTGGGTGATTGTTTCACTTTTGATTTAGTTAGTGACTTACCGGAAGATGAAAGATCAACAAAATTTTGTGATTATTTAGTAGAAAATTATATGACCGACGATTCACAATTTCCTCCAAACATTTGGGCAAACCTTTCATCTTCATTGCATCGAACGACGAATGCATGTAAATCGTTTCATTCAAAGTTTAATGACAGTTTTTACCATTCGCATCCCAACATATTCAAATTTGTAGATATGCTAATAAATTTTCAAAGCGAAATATATATTAAAATTGTAACAGCTAACAAATTTCCAAAAGCTATGAGAGCTGATGTAAAAAGGAAAAAGAAATTTGTAGAAAGCAAAATACAGGAATACAGGGTGTCCCACGGTGGATGGCGTATTAGACGTTTATGGAGAACTAAAAAGCGGATCATACTGAAAATTTGGCAACCGGGATAACTAACCATAATCTACACTTCAAAAATATTTTTGTTTATGCGGTGTTGCCGCTTCTACTCTTAACCAGTGGCAACATCGCTATGTTTTTTATATTTTTACAGCCTGTCAAAGTTGCAAAAAGTCAATTTTGAACTGTCAATATTTCCAAAACAGTTGAACTTAGGTATAGGGTATATCACATGAAATCTGCTCAAAATTTTATGTAGAATCGAAATATGCAATCACATACAGGGTGTTCCATCTGAAATAGCAATGTTGCTACAAGTTTAGAGTAGAAGCGGCAACACTGCATAAACAAAAATATTTTTAAAGTGTAGATTATGGTCGTTTATCTTGGTTGCCAAATTTTCAAAATGATCCGCTTTTTAGTTCTCCATAAACGTCTAATACGCCATTCACCGTGGGACACCCTGTATAGGTCAAAAAAAATTGACAGAATAAATTTTATCAAATGTATTTCGTGGAAGTATGCGCCAAGTTGAATTGTTTATAAATAGTGCTTTTAGAGTTTATATCTTATTTATCATTTTCATGTATAGATTTGTAAGTTAAAATTAATTTGTGTGTACCTATGTATTTTACTCGTTTGGGAAATAAAAATGTACTTAAAATGAAATAATTCATAGTTTTCTTATTCACCCCGTATACTTAAACATGGACGTTAAATAATTATGTTTGCCATAATCTCATTAAGTAGATACCTGTATATGGGGCCCAACTGTTATATATGCTTAAAGGGCATAAACTGAAGTTCAGGTAAAAGGGCCCAACTGTGTGACTCCGATTTGACTATGCACCTTTTTTTGACTATCTGAGCTGATTTAAATAATTTTTTTTTTTTTTGCTCCTGAAAATGAAACTTTCTAATTTCAAAACTGGTAGGACTTTTTGATTCCAATAAAGATATACTTGTGGAGGAAGAATGGGTGTTTTTCTTTGAATCTCTAAATTAGAAAAAAATTGTCCTAAATCAAGATAGTATAAGGTCAATTCACAGTTCAGTCAGAGCAAATTTCATTGGTTGAAACTGGTTTTTTGTTTTCAACCAACTGTTTTCAACCAATGAAATTTGTTCTGTTTGGTTTGTGATTTCTGTGTGAACAGACCTATTATTATGTATACTCAGAGTTTCTTACCCAAATCTACATCTGCTGGTATAGGTGGCCTCTTTCGAAAACCCTCTTTTGCCAGTAATTCATCCAATTTTTCTTCATCCATTTCTGAAGTTTTCTTGATATCTTCAATCATATCTTCAAAAATGGGAGGACAAAGGGCAATCATTTCCCATATCATTAGACCAAAGCTATAAATATCAGCTAAAATATAATATTAGAAGTTTTATTAGAAGGCCAAAGCAATAATAAACTAATCAAACCTTTTGTTGTAATGATTTGGGGATCTCGTAATACTTCTGGTGCGTACCAACATTTGGTTCCACAGAACTTAGCCCTTGGAGCTTTGTTTAAATCCAAATTGCCGTCTGCAGTTATAGGAAGGCAAACACCAAAATCACAAAGTTTGCATTTTTCAAAATCATTTTTTATCAGGACATTATAAGATTTCAAATCACAATGCATTAGTAAAGCAGTGTTGTGCAGGTATGATATTGCTTTGGCAACATCCAAGCAAACTTTCTTCAAAATTTTTGCATCGAAAGGCCCTTTTTCGTCTTCTTGCCTCTTTTCAATTAAGTCCCCCAAGCAGAAACTGCATTCCTCCATGGCCAAGATGTTCCCATCTTTTTTTTCTACAAAGGCCCTGAATCCGACAATGTTGGGATGGTCTAGTTTACGCAATATTTCGGCTTCGTAGTTTAAACGTTTTTGGAGCTCAGTATTCTTAGCAGTATCCTTTCGTGTACGTTTCAGTAACTTTTTCAATGCCCATGGTGACCTAAACTTGTTGAAAGCTGGAGAACGTTCTAGTTCGTAGACTGCAATGCCTTGAAAAGCATGAAACGGGTAAATAATTGTTTGTATGAAGAATGACAATAATTGAACAAAACATATTAAATTTTACCTGTTCCGAAGCCAATTCTTTTCATATATGGGGAAGCTGGTATTTTGATGGAATGTAGTATTTGTTTTTTGGGAGTGTGACAATCTGACTCCTCTGTTGCTGGTTGCATTTTGAAATATAACTTTTATTTAATATTAATTTATAACAATATCACCCCCCCAGCCTAATACGAGACAAAACTACACAGAACTACCATCCAGATTGGATAAATTTGAATTTATCTTTCTATAAAATGGAAACGGTTTTGTTTTTCCTGTCATTTGTCAAATTTACTATTTTTTCCTTGATTGATATGACAGGAGACAAAATGACATTTAGGGGTTTTCAGAAGGTTATTAGTTGTATTCCTTTCACACCTAGGAGGAGCTCCGGAACAGCTCCGGGGCTTCACGCGCTTATTCCTTTCGAAAAGTGTTTGTTGCACCACGCATATGTTCCCTGCAAATCGGGGGCGACTAAGCACCGAAGCGCGTAGCTCGAGTGTTTCAAGCTCTTGAAAGGAATACAACAAAGGTGCTTTCCATTGACCCATTTGAGTTACTCCTGGGCAGCTCAGGAGTGCTCCACAATTGCTTTGCGCGTTCCAGTGCTTAGAGTGTCGTACACTTGAGCTACTGATTTCTGTTATCCCCTGCCCCCTCGTGCACCAACCCTTTTGTCTGTGTTTCATGCTCCTGAAATCCGAAATGGTGGGGGTTAAGACGAGAGCGTTCCAGTGCTGCTTATGTCGAACAGTTCAAGAGCGTCACACTTCAGGAGCATGATACTCTAACAATTTAGGCACTGGAAAGCGGCTCTATAGGGGAATGCGTTCATAAACCCTTGCGCTCTCTATGCCTTGCACTAGGTTGCGTTAGAAAATGGAAAATTTCAGCCTCATCCGAACTCCGAGATTTTCTTGGGAGATTTTAATGTTCATAACTCAAGTGGCCTAAGTTCTCGAACAATACAAACCATGTTGGAAATATTGCAGAGGCATTTGCCATTTCACACGACCTAACGCCCACATTCACCGTAAGGACTTAATCCAGATTAGTTGCTTAAACCAGATTAGGATTTGTTTTTTACATACAAATTTTCGGACTAAGCGAGATTAAACTCCCAAGTCCATACGGTGCATACAGGTGTAACCCAATTATGGTAGAAGAGCCCACACGTATTCTCGATTCCGTTTCTAAGCAGGCCATTTAGTCGATTTGTTCCCTACCACTAATCCAGTGTTGCCAATCTGCGGGTAATTTGACTAAAAGCAGGGTAATTTTCTAACATCTTATAAATCGAGTAATTTCGGGTAATTGAAGATTTAGGTTTGTTTGTGTTGTTCGGACCTGGTTTTCCTGCTTTGGAGCGTTCGATTGTGGTTAAAGGTTTGTTTTTTGTGTCGCACTAACTGAGCTGTAATATTTCAGAATAGTTGTATTCCTTTCAAGAGTTTAGAACACTAGAGCTACTCGCCCAGGTGTTGGTTGACCCCGATTTGAAAGGAACAGATGCGCTGGCTTTCGTGTGCATTTACGGTTTGATTAGGGCTTGAGCACTTCAAGGGTGCAACAAACACTTTTCGAATGGAGTAAGCGCGTATCGCCCCGGAGCTGTTCAGGAGAACCTCCTAGGTGTGAAAGGAATACAATTATTATGGCAGATTGAATAGTTGTATTCCTTTCACACCTAGAGGAGCTCCGGTACGTTACGCGCTTATTCCTTTGGAAAAGTGTTTATTGCACCACGCATCTCTTCCTTTTAAATCGGGGTCAACTAACACTGAAGCGAGTAGCTCGAATGTTCCAAACTCCTGAAAGGAATACAACCAATGTTTGTTTTCACGCTTTTCGTAGATTGTCGTGGATGGCGCGAGTTGCGGTTGCGTTCACTGTTTACTTCACATCACAGTGACGTCAAGCCCGCTCTGGTCATATTTGCTTCTCTTTTATTTTCCCTTCTACAAACAAAGATAGACAATTGAAAGATCCAGCATTCTAGCTGCAGACCTCAACTGTTGGCGTAATATGCACTAACCGAGTTTAAAACACTGTATACACCTTTTCACTTCGCTCCGGTTTAAACTAACCGGGCTACAAAACGGTTAGGGGCGGTATGTTAAGTGATGACATCACTGAAAATGCCACTTGAAAACGAACGGTTAGAAAAATGTTATTTTAAATTCGATTTGAGGTTAAATATAGGTGTTTGACTTGTTTTGTGTTTTTAATTTTTGATTTTTCAATATTTTCGCCAGTGCCTTTAAATCTGACCTACCCATTATGTCTACTACGGACAAACATATCTTAAATGTGAGCAATTCACAATTAATTAATATATGAAGAAATATGGGAAGCAAATTTTTTTTTCGTTCACGGCACTGTCACGTCACTGCTATGTGTGAATCGACCTTTAAGGTTCTGGTCTGATTCTGATCAATAGTTGTATTCCTTTCAAGAGTTTGAAACTCTCGAGCTACTCGCTCCGGTGTTTAGTCGCCTGATTTGCAGGGAACAGATGCGTAGTGCAACAAGCACTTTTCGAAAGGAATAAGCGCGTGAAGCCCCGGAGCTGTTCCGGAGCTCCTCCTAGATGTGAAAGGATTATAACTAATGATGATGTGTAAAATAATGAACAAGATCGGTTTTAAAATATTTAAAATTAGATACCATGAAGCGACAAGGCTGCAGTTTCTATATTATTCACAGACACTGTTATGTCGTTTCCCTCAAAATTGAGTGATAGGTAGTTGATATTGCTGGGAATGCTCGGATCCTTCTAAACAGTAACAACATTACATTTTCCAGGATACTGGATCCACACAACATAGGAAACACGTGTTGACTGGCAGACTGGCACCTAGCTGAGCCCAGGGACTATTTTGGCAATTTGACGATTCCCGCGTATTTTCTTTTTAATTTGATAGAAGAGGGAGTAATAACCCTGCTCTGGAGGTGGATTAAAGTGCTAGTACTCATAACTGCAAAATTCGCTCTTTTTTGACATTGCTTCGACAATTTGACGTTTGATTCACGCATAAAACGTCAAATTGTCGACGCAATGTCAAAAAAGTGCGAATTTCGCAGTTATGAGTACTAGGCTTATGGGTAGTTGCACCAACAATTTCTGATCTTGGTTTAACATTAATCTTGGTTTAAATCAAAGAAATCCATTGCACCGTTTCTTGAACAAAGTTTAATTTGATTTGAACTTGGTTCAACTTAAACGGTCATGTTTGATGGTTTAAAGGGAAGTTTTACTAATTGAATGCGTAGAAAGGAAATTCGCAAAGTGAAATGACATGCCGTCTGTCGTTGTTTACGGCATATGTTCATGTTGTGAGAATTTCATTATTTATTATTATGTAGGTAGATACCTATTTGATTTTTAAATTCAATAATCAATCTCGATCGAAATATCTGTGCAAAATAGAATATACGGCAATGAAAAACAAGACACTTGGAAGGAAATAATACAGAAGTATAAAGTATAACAGTGCAGGGCCTTCTTGTCCAAGAGCTGTAGAATGTTTGAAACTTTGCTAGCTACGAAAATAGAGAAAACTATAGAATCAGTTTTTTTTTTTTTTTTCAATAATGATCTTGTATTTTGCCATAATATTAATTAGTATAGTAGGAGAGCTTTATCGTTGTTGGTAAAATTGGCTCATCTCTGTTTCACTTGTGCTATTAGTGGATCTATTTTTTCAAATGAAGCGAATTAGCAGAAAAAAACTACAAAATACAAAGGGTTCAGACACTGCTTCGATTCGGAAAAACTTACAAAAAATAATTCGCTTTCTAGGTTATATTTTCTATTTTTGCTTTCACATTTGACAAATTTTCAACATGTTTGCCAACCTAAACGTAAAAAATCCTATAAATTACTAGTTTAATCAAACCGAGCTTAGTTGTGTGCCATGCAACGTCAGGTCGAATGATCGAGGTTTATTTTTGAATCCCAGTTTTATTAAGCTTAGATTAATGGAATCTTGGTGCAACTAGCCATTAATACCGGTTATAGAAATGTCAAACGATGACGTTGCATAGGGCTTGTTAGTGACGTCATTAAATATAACCACATTTAACCATAATCGCATTAACTTGAAATGTAATTACCGGCTAAGAACAGGGATGTGCGTCTACACGTAGACTTTCATTGTCTACTTTACGTGTAGACAATGTAGACAATGTAGACAACGCGTCAACAATGTAAAATAATATAAATGACGTTTAATTCTAACCTCACACTTTCCTTTTCGAAAATTATTTTTATTTTATTATCGGTTTTCCTCATATTTATAATCAGTGAATGCTAATATCAAAGTGATAGGTATAAGCTACTTCGGTAGTAGTAATTTTGGAACTTTTTTTTAAAATTTCTAAAATAAGTTTATTGTTTACGTCACATGTAGACAATGTGTAGACAAATACCCACGTAAACAATTCGAATTGTCTACACGTAGACAATCAATTGTTTACGTTGACTATAGTTGTATTCCTTTCACACCTAGGAGTAGCTCCAGAACAGCTCCGGGGCTTCACGCCCCTATTCCTTTCGAAAAGTGTTTGTTGCACCACGCATCTGTTCCCTGCAAATTGGGGGCTCCTGAACACCGGAGCGAGTAGCTCGAGTGTTTCGAACTCTTGAAAGGAATACAACTGTCTACAGGCACATCACTGGCTAAGGGCGGGTATTATAAAACTGCTTTGACAATTAACTTGAAGTTAACTTTTTGAATTACATGTAATTCCAGAAGTTAACTTCAAGTTAACTCTCAAAGTAGTTTTATAATACCCACCCTAAGAATGGTCGCTTATCGGTTCTAGTAATTTCAGAAGTTAACTTTTAAGTTATCTGTCAAAATAGTTTTATAATACCCGCCCTAGAAAGCCTGAAATCCCTGAAACTTTTTTCCCGACCTTTCCTTGGTCCGATGTTCGCTTTGAATCCAAAAATTCATCCGAGGTGCACACTGGACAAGAGCTTACCGAAATAGCTCGTGCGAAAAGTGTTGCACCATGTAGTTCCGAGTGTAATTCACTAACCCACCTAATCTAAAATCATCGTACAGAAAGCGCTTAAACTGTCATCCAAACGTGTCCATGATATCAGCTGATGATAAAAAATATTAAAACTGTGCAATTTTTCGTAATGTTCACAAGATTACGGAATTTCAAAGAAAATTGGCAGAGTTAGCAGGCAAAGATAAACTATAATGAATACCGGCCAAGCCGAGGAAAAGCCATGGACACTTTACAATGCCTCACAGTATTTACCGGCAGTTTTAAGTGATCCCAATAAAGGTAAACAATCCAACTTTTTCACTAGAACATGGGGAGATTCCTTCGTGGAGAAGACAGAAATCGAGAAAAGTCGTTTTCTACCTGAAATTACATATGCCCATTTCGATCAGTACCTTCGAAAATATGGGAAGAGGACTAAAAGGCACCAGAGATTGAATCAACTGCAACTAGATGAGAGTACGAAACCAAAAACCAATTCTGAAGTTCCTAGCTCACAAGATAAGCTTAATTTGATACCGAGTATTTATATGACGAATGATTTTAATTTAAGTGACCCCAAGGTAAGATCCTAAATTATTTCTTAATTATTTAAAAAAAATAAGTGTTTAAACTTAAATCACCGAGAAAAAACTGTTGGGAAATTTTTCTATAGTTTTAAATATTATTTCCTCGATTATTTCATAATAAGACAACAAGACAACCATGTTTTCCTGGAATGTGAAACTATTTAATTAACAAGTACCTACCTAAGTCATGTTTTCAACTTCCAGAAATTTCCTTTTTAGAAACTGTGTACTTATTTCTAAAAAAGTAAGTTTTTTTTTTTCAAAAATTAACGATAAGCATTGGTTTCTTAGGATAAATCAAATCTACTTCCCATCAACTAACTATCCTATTCTAACGAGAATTCTAATGTGTTTACTGACATTTTTAACAATTAATATATTATTATGTTAACACCAGTTGATATTTTTTTATCAAATATTAGTCTTATGTAGTTTATGTACTACTTAGCCTGATTTATACCCACATGGTTTATTTGTATTGAAGGTTTAGTAAGTTTTTTTTTGTTTTTTTGTTTTAAGATTGTACAGAGCTAGGTCTGTGTTCATGTGTTGTTGGATCATCCACATTGAAACCAGTATAAATCAATGCTGTGGCATGTATAGCAACGAACTATACAATACCTGAACACTTCAAACTTAATACATAATATAAAGAATAGAAAAGTGGCCTCAGTACATATCCCTGTTATTCTCTATACTGGTTTGACATAAATTTGCTCTTAAACTCACCCATTTGGACTTCTACAACCTGGATAGCTCTATATTGTTCCATACATGATTGCTTGTATACCTTAGCTTTCTTAATAAAATGTCAATGGAAACAACATCAAAAGCTTTTCCTAGGTCTGCAAATACACCAATTACAATGTTGACAATATCTACAGTCCTACCCTACCCCAATCTATTACCTTATTAGTGAGTAGTGATCAGCATTCATTTTGCTACCAGACTTGAAGAGAGGACTTATGCTTATTTTCGGCTCCTACGGAAAAACGCCAGTGAGCAGACAATTTTTCACAAGATTCCCTAAAATTGGGGCAAGTTCTTGTTTTTATCTTAAGAATGTCTTTAAAAATTACCTGGTCATGGCCGAGGTCATGGCCTGGTCCATAGTTTTTATTAAGACTACTTAGCTATAGTTTTGGGAATTTCTGTCTTATTTGTCACTATTGCACATGAAGCTACAGTCTACAGTATAACAAAACATGGGCCTGTTGTCAATAAATTTAGTGAAAATTAGGTAAAAAATTATTATTGTTTATTATTTTTTCCAATCATGGATTTTATCTATAAATTGCTTCATCATGGTATATATAATATAATTATCGGTTTATAACGTTCTACGTCTTCCGATTCCCGATCTCCAACCATCTCTGTCAATCCAGGCATCCTCTTCTAAGCCTCTGTCTTTCATTTCCTCGTCTACTCCGCTTCTCCAGCTTCTTCTTGGTCTGCCACGTCTTCTTCTTCCCCCTGGCTTCCACTCAATTATTTGCTTGGGTATTCTTGTATCTGCCATTCTTTGTACATGTCCGAACCAAATCAGCTGTTTGTCCTTTATATCATCTATTATTGTGTGTTTCACGTTCATAATCTCCCTAATTCTCAGATTTGTTATCCTTTCCATTTTTGACCTGCCTGCCGATCTCCTCCAAAAGTACATTTCAGTTCCTTCTAGCATTTTTGCGGTTCTGATTTTTAGTGGCCAGACTTCTGAACTATATGTGACTATGCTTTTGACTATGGTGTTGTGTATTCTCATTTTTTTTAGTTTTGTTGATATTTTGATCCCACAGTACACCATTCAGTAGGGATATTGCCTTGCGTCCTTGTATATTCCGATCTTTGATTGCTTCGTCTAGGGTTCCCTCATGTGAGATTTTCATGCCCAAATATTTGTATTCAGTACATTGTTTTATTTCTTGTCCGTTATTTAATTTCAGATTTTTCACCTCCTATAGGCATATATTCTGTTTTCGTTAGATTTACTTCCAAACCCCATTTCTCATACTCCTCTATCAATTTTCGTGTCATGTACTCTAGGTCATTATAGTTCTGTGCAATTAATACTTGATCATCTGCAAAGCTTAAAGTATAAAGATTGTATTCATTGAGCAGTATTCCCAGGTCTATAAACCTAGCAGTCCCAAGGTGGAAAAAAAACTTCGGGAACTATATAATAATTAGGTGCTTTTTAGGTGCTAATTAGGGCCTTTAATTAAAAATTAGGTGCTCCTTTAGTTTTTGAGAAAATCAAAAAAAACTAAGGGACTGCTAGATTTATAAAAGCTAGCAGTCCCCTATAGTAAAAAATATTTTTTTACATTTTTTCTTTGTATCAGAATTAGGTGCTTTTTAGGTGCTCCTAAATAGTCCAAGAAAAAATAGAATTGATTAATTATTAACTGAGTTACAATTTTTTTTTTAATTATTAGGGGACTGCTAGCTTTCATAAACCTAGCAGTCCCTTAATTTTTTTCGATTTTCTAAAAAACTAGAGGAGCACCTAATTTTTAATTAGAGGCCCTAATTAGCACCTAAAAAGCACCTAATTATTAAATAGATCCCGAAGTTTTTTTGCCATTCTGACACACCAACAAGTAAACGTAAAGCCAGCAGTCCCCTTATAATTAAAAAAAAATCTGTAACTCAGTTAATAATTGATCAATTCTATTTTTTCTTCGACTATTTAGGAGCACCTAAAAAGCACCTAATTCTGATACAAAAGAATATTTTGGAAAAATATTTTTTACTATAGGGGACTACTAGCTTTCATCATAAACCTAACAATCTCTTAGTTTTTTTTTGGTTCCTTAAATTAGCACAACGAAAATAGCACACATCAGAAAAACTAGAGTACTTAATTCGGTTCTATTTAGTGCTAATTTAGTAAGAAAAAAAATAATTTATAACTCTACTTTTAAAAAAATTACGTGCATGTGTGCCAGCTTAAGATTAAGCTGGCACACTCTAGTTGGATAAGGTCGAATCTTTGAAAATCTAGTACCTCATATTTAGTGCTAATTTAGTACATTCATGTCATGCCTAAAAAACTAACAATGATGTATTTATTACAAAATAACCACAAGAAAGTGCTAACTTAAGACTTGAATCAGCACACATAGATAGAATCGACCGCGTGAGAACGGAATTCGCATGCACATATTTAGTGCTAATTTAGTACTTCAGAAACGACCACCCGAAACGAATTAGTATCACATCAGCACAGGCTGGCACTTGTGTGCTGGCTTAGTGTTTAAGTTAACAAACATTATCACCAATGGCTACGTTCACCAGAACCAAAACGGATCGTGAACAGTTCACAAATACCAACAGAACATGTTGGGTAAACTCTTGGTTCTGCTGAACGATTCAACTTTTCAATGATAGAACGTCACCCTCTGAATGACAGGTCACCACACAAAACACAGTGTTGAAAATTATAAACACTCTCAAATCATGCTTACAAAAATGGCGAGCGTTTGCAAAACATGTTTGGTTTCATCATAAATTCAACGTAGCGTTCAGCAGAACAATCGCAAACCATTTACCAACGTTTGTATCTGGTGAACGCGGCCAATGACGCGATGAAACTAGAGTACTAAATTAGCACACTTTTAGTGCTAATTTCGGACATAAGTTTGGGTTAGTTTGGGTTAGTTCGGGTTAGTTTGGGTTAGTTCGGATTATTTTGGGTTAGTTTGGGTTAGCTCTGTGCTGATGTGATACTAGTTCGTTTCAGGTCGTCATTTTTGAAGTACTAAATTAGCACTAAATATGTGCATGCGAATTCCGTTCTCGTGCGGTCGATTCGATCTATGTGTGCTGATTCAAGTCTTAAGTTAGCACTTTTTTGTGGTTATTCTGTAATAAATACATCATTGTTAGTTTTTTAGGCGTGACATGAATGTACCAAATTAGCACTTAATATGAGGTACTAGATTTTCAATGATTCGACCTTATCCAACTAGAGTGTGCCAGCTTAATCTTAAGCTGACACACATGCACGTAATTTTTTTAAACGTAGAGTTATAAACTATTTTTTTTCGTACTAAATTAGCACTAAATAGTCCCGAATTTAGTACTCTAGTTTTTCTGATGTGTGCCATTTTCGTCGTACTAATTTTTGAGACCTGTTTTTTTTTATTCTCTCAAAAACTAGAGGAGCACCCAATTTTTAATTAGAGGCCCTAATTAGCACCTAAAAAGCACCTAATTATTATATAGATCCCGAAGTTTTTTTCCATTCTGACACACCAACATGTAAACGTGAAGCCAGCAGTCCCCTAATAATTAAAAAAAAATCTAACTCAGTTAATAATTAATCAATTCTATTTTTTCTTCGACTATTTAGCAGCACCTAAAAAGCACCTAATTCTGATACAAAAGAAAATTTTGGAAAAATATTTTTTATGATAGGGGACTACTAGCTTTCATAAACCTAGCAATCCCTTAGTTTTTTTTTTATTTTCTCAATAACTAGAGGAGCACCTAACTTTTAATTATAGGCCCTAATTAGCACCTAAAAAGCACCTAATTATTATATAAATCCCCAAGTTTTTTTCCATTCTGACACACCAACATGTAAACGTAAAACCAGCAGTCCCCTAATAATTAAAAAAAATCTGTAACTCAGTTAATGATTAATTAATTCTATTTTTTCTTCGACTATTTAGCAGCACCTAAAAAGCACCTAATTCTGATACAAAAGAAAATTTTGGAAAAATATTTTTTACGATAAGGGACTACTAGCTTTCATAAACCTAGCAATCCCTTAGTTTTTTTTTATTTTCTCAATAACTAGAGGAGCACCTTATTTTTAATTAGAGGCCCTAATTAGCACCCAAAAAGCACCTAATTATTATATAGATCCCGAAGTTTTTTTCCAATCTGACACACCAACATGTAAACGTAAAGCCAGCAGTCCCCTAATAATTAAAAAAAAATCTGTAACTCAGTTAATAATTGATCAATTCTATTTTTTCTTGGACTATTTAGGAGCACCTAAAAAGCACCTATTTCTGATACAAAGAAAACATTTGAAAAAATATTTTTTACTATAGGGGACTGCTAGCTTTTATAAACCTAGCAGTCCCTTAGTTTTTTTCGATTTTCTCAAAAACTAAAGGAGCACCTAATTTTTAATTAGAGGCTCTAATTAGCACCTAAAAAGCACCTAATTATTATATAGTTCCCGAAGTTTTTTTCCACCTTGGGACTGCTAGGTTTATAGACCTGGTATTCCCATGTGTCTACATTTGTTTTTCCACCCTTTGAGCGCTTGTTCTAAGTATATTTTAAAAGGCGTTGGTGATATGCAGCATCCCTGTTTAAGTCCTTTAGTTGCTATAAAGCCTTTACTGATTAAGTTTCCCTGTTTAATATTGGTCTTTGCATCACTATAGAGCGTTTTTACTGCCTTTATTAGTTCTAAGTTGATATTGGTCTTTTCCAGTGCTTCCCAAAGCTTTTTCAGCGGAACATTGTCGTATGCTTTATTAGATCGACAAAAAGTGAATGGAGTTCTTGGTTATAGGCTAGTTTCTTTTCCATTACCTGGGTCAAACTGAATAAATGGTCAACAGTTGATCTTCCTGCTCTAAAACCGGCCTGTTCTTCTGCCTCACTATCTTTGTACTCGTTCTCTATTCTGGCTTTTATAAGTTTTCCATACACTCTGCTCAGCGTATTTGTTACTGCAATTCCTCGGTGGTTCTCGCATTTGTTTCTGTTTCCTTTCTTATATATCGTTGTTAAATAGCTAATTTTCCACTCTTCCGGTACTTTATGTTTATCTATGCATGTTTGAAATAGTTTTGTTAAATGTGTGTAGAGTTTATTGGTCCCACACTTTATCAGTTCTCCATATATTTCTCCTCGGCCTGGCGCCCTACCATTTTTCAAAAAGCCGCAGTGTTTTTTAACTTCTTCTTGCATAACTCGTATTGGTGATCCTGCAGTTTTTATGTTTCATGTCTGTTCCTTTTCTTGTTTAAACTCTGCCCGCTGTTCTGTCAATAATTCTTCAAAGTACTCTTCCCATTGCTGGGGTGTTATTGTATTGATAATATCCTTAGTTTGTGTTTTCCTCATGCTTTTGAGTAATCTCCAACTTTCTGTGTTTCTTTTACCCCCCAGATAAGTATTAATATGCGTACAGTTTCTTTCCCATAACTCGTTCTTTTTGTTCACTATTTTATTCCGTACTCTTGCTTGTGCTTCTTTATATATTTCTTTGTCTCGTGTCTTATTTGAAGTTAGATACTGTTGGTATTTCTTCCTTTTATCTTCTATGTCTTTCTCTATTTCTTGGTCCTACCAATAAGGTGTGGGTCTACTTCCGTTTTTTCCATATTTGCCAAGGGCTTCAAATGCTGCACTGTGAATACTCTATTTGATATGTTGGTAATGCATTTCAAGGTTTTGGAAGTTCATACTACTCTGTAATTTTTGATCTAATCTCTACATGTACAACCCTTTTACGCTTTGCTCTCCTAGAGACTTTAGGTTGTATTTCTCTGACACAATATTGTCTTCTTGGTTTTTCATTCGGTTTTCTTTTGCGGTGTTTTTGCCCGGGATAAAGATTTTTGTTTTTAGGAGGTAATGATCACTACCACAGCTCGCTCCCCTATATGCTCTCACATCCTGGAATTTTATGTTCGAGCTCTGTTTTGCGATAGTGTAGTCAATAATAGATTTTTGTTGTCTAGTTTCATTTTTCCATGTGTACCTATGTATTTCTTTGTGCTGAAAGTAACTGTTTAGGATTTTTAGGTTAATTTGTTGGCATATCTCTATGAGCCTTTCTCCATTGTTATTCGTTACATTCTCTCCGAATTTTCCGACCACCTTGTCGTTGTTTTTTCTTCCTGTTCGTCCGTTAAAGTCTCCCAGCAATATTATTTCCCTTGAAGTTCCTACTTTTATGATTTGGTCACTGAGTTGTTGATAAAATGGATCCTTTATATTAACGGGTTCGTCGTCGTCCACTCCATATATTCCCAAGATTGTTATTTTTCTCCCGAACATACATACATTTAGCTTTATTATGGTTTCGTTTACTGCTTCCCATGATGTTATATGTTTTCTCCATTTTCTGTGTATGAAGATCGAGACTCCTTTCTTCGCTCTGAGTTCCTTTTGAACCCCGCTGAAGAAATGATCGTACTCTCCGAGATTTTCTGAGCCTTGTCCTTTCTTTTTGGTCTCTGTGGCGACAAGCAGGTCCATTTTTTGATATTTTATCTCTGATATCACTTCATTCAATTTTCTAGAGATTCCTTGTACGTTCCATGTACCGATACTCATTGTCCGTTTCCGTTGCCTAGTTCGTCTTCGTTTTTCGGTCCTGTTCCGAGGCTGTTGATTGGGTCTTTTAACAGTCTAATTTTTTTTCCGAGTAACGGGTAGTTAGCCCGATGCCTCAACCCCCTACCAGGAGGGCCAGGTAATTTGTGATCAAGGTTGTCTTCCTTTAGTCTTTGATGATTCAACATCCAGCTACAAGGTAGCAGCTTCTTTGCCAGTTCACTTTCAACTTGATGTTAATTGATTCTGGTGGCTATAGACGGTATGGCTGGCCGAGCGTAGGGGATTTAAAAGAATATATGGTCTTAGGCAGCAATAAAAGCGTACCCCTGGTCCGACAGTCTTCATCATGGTTCTATAATTATAATACACTAATTTTATATGATGTGTCACTCAAGAGAGTACTTGTCTACATAAATTGATCCTATCCAGAATGCTATGTAGTTTTATGAAATTGTTATCTGTTTTTTTTAAATTTTCTAAAGAATTGACATTATAAAATAAAATATGCTTATAATTATAATGAGATAAATTACTTAATAATTATATAGATTGTAGTGAGGGTTGTTGATATATTCAAACATACAATGCCATCGAACAAATTATTCTTCACTAAATAGAATGCTCATGAATGCTAACGATCTGGAAATCGATGTATTCAGCACCCCACTTCATTGTCTTAGAGCATCTGTTAATTAAGCTACACCTAATTTTAGTTTCCTTTGTGTGGACTTTTTTTGAGAAATTTTTATGCCTTGATCAGTATTTCAATGTTACCTTGAAATCAAGACTTTCCTAAGGTGCTCTTAATGTTAAGGTGGACTTAAATCAGTTCATTCAGGTGGCTTGAGATCCACCTTAATTGAAGGAACTTTGATATCTCGTTTGATATACAGTGAAACTTCCATTAGGAATGACTTAACGTTGACATTGGAATAGCTCCCCTTAGTCTGTCCTATTAATTTTGGTTTTTTGATATCTTATGATTGTAAAATTGGGTTATACCCGTTGAAGGAATAAATAAATAACCTTAGCTCATTAATATAGTTTCGTATCCAAACAAATACTTTAGTTTTTTTTAGACTTTCAACCAATTATTTGATGACAAATCAAAATCGGAGAACGATTTGCAAGATGAACTCAGCCATTACCTGGATATAGTTGAGGAACAGATAGCCAAGCAAGTGTCCCAACAATCTGGAGCATTTTTTCACGCAATGACCTCACATGACACGATTATGGAGCAAATGGGTGTAGCAAGCGATGAGGTCGGTAATAATCTAATAGAGAATTTATTATTTGACTTGAGGATTTTTATTCTAAGAAGTAAAAAAAACAATTATTTTAGGTACGGACACTTAGAACCAAAGTCCAAAAAGTCGATACAAATCTCACATCTGAAGCCTTAAGACTGTTGGCCTTTGCTAGGTCAAAAACAAATCACATACATTTAGCAGAAAAGTTGAAACTTATGTCCACGGTATTACAAACACAACCCACTTTACAATTATTATTGAGTTCTTCTGATTATGTTGGCGCATTAGAATTAATATCAGGTAGAAAAATATTGTATTTTTTTACAACATGAGTATATAATTTTGAAAACATCTAGGTACCCAAGAAGTATTAACAAAAGAATTAGCTGGTGTTACTAGTTTACGTCATCTACCATCTCAACTTAAAGAAATGTCCAAATTAATAGATAAAATGCTTAGTACTGAATTTGAAAGGTATGCTGCAGCTGACTTACACCGACCTTTGAGCTCAGATGAAGGTTTGTTATTGCCATGAAAGTTTTCTTGGTTAAACTAAAGTAATGTTTTTAGGAGTACTTGAACAAGATCGTTTAGTCAGTTTGGTAGCAGGCTTACTCAGGCAAAACCATTTACAATTTCTCGAAATTTATAGACAAGAGGCTGTCACTGCCGCTCAGGCATTATTGAAGCAGTTAATGATTGAGCAGCTTGCTGATGCTGAAGACGAACTTAATGAGTTAACAGGATCTGGCGAAGTTGCTCCCACCATGGATCCTGCTCATTGGTTGAAAGTATTAAAATTAGGCAGTGAAGCACTAGGTTAGTTTTTGCCTTGCTATCGAATTTTCATTTGACCAAGCTTTTTTTAGGGAAATTAATGTATAGAGTAAAAGCAGTGCATGAAGTCATTAAAGAAACTGCAGATGTTAGTGGTGGCCTAATCGAGAATGCCAACATTTCTGCAGCAGGCTCAGAACATTTTTTATCACAGGAAGATCATGCCCAAGTTACCAGTAAACTTAAATCTTTACTTACATCAGTCTGTGATTACTGTAATGAGCGCTTAGCTGCCTTAGTTAGTACTCAAAGTGATAAAAATAATATTAGTGCCCATCAAGTAAGAATTTTCCCTTTGAAAGAAAAATCTATTGGGATTATAATTTTAGGTTGCGGAATTAGCAAAAATTGTAGAAGAGTTTACGAATTTATGTGAGGACATTTGCGGAAAACAGAGCGCTGCTTTGAAAGCTGCCTTCAAAATTCAAGCTGGAAATTACGTGCATAAATTCAATATTCAGAGAAAAAACAAATTGGCGTTGTTGTTAGATGCAGAGAGGTATGTCAAATCTGTCTGTATGCTAAGTAATTCTTAGCTGTATTTATTCCTCAAAGATTTTGCCATGTTCTATATAGTTTTAGATTGTTGTTACTTACTATCAATTCAAGTCAATTAGTTTTGATTTTATGTAACAGTATAGATATTATTCGCATCACACCATCCCTTTACTCTTAATTCACTTAAACTACTGCAACTTTGCACGTTATATTGTTTGATTTTTCAGATGGAAATACGCAGAAGTCCCTACTGAAATTCAAATGCTAGTAGACAAGTTATCCCAAGGCGATATAATAAAATCCCTACCTGCCACACCGAGGGAAGGGGAGGAAGAATGGAGTAGCAAATACGTAAATAAACCATCTCCAGCTCTCAAAATTGGTACTCAGGATTACATTACTGTAGGGACGGTTCTAATCCTAATCCGTTTAGTTAGTGAATACTGCGTGTGTGCTTATGACTTACAACTTTTGGCTCCTGTGATAGGTCGAAATCTAGCCGAACTATTACGGACGTTTAATTCTCGATCGTGCCAGCTTGTGTTAGGGGCTGGCGCGCTAAGAACTGCAGGACTTAAAACAATAACAAGTACCAATTTAGCTTTGGCCTCTAGATCTTTACAACTTGTTTTGTGGATGATTCCGCATATAAGAATCAATTTTCAAGCTTTACTGGGTGATAATAATTTCAATAGTTTTGATAGTGTAGAGAAAGATATTGGGCATCACATTCACCAATTGGAATCGAAAGTTTTGTCGATAATGAATACTCTATTAGGCGATCAGTTGAACGAGTGGGAGGCTAAACCTCCAGTTCCCAGTAAGCAGTTGAGGAATATTTCCAGGCATTTAACAAAGTTGCACGAGGCTGTGAGTTCTGTTCTGCCAGAGGAACAGGTGAGGAAGTTTTGATCTTTTATGTAATGGGAATAATGGGATGTTAAAGTAAATGCCTTTGGAGCATTTTTCGTTTTCTAGTTATAGTTGATCAGCAATAGATTATATAAATTTTGGTAGGCTGAAGTACATATATTTTGGAGCTTTGTGGAGCGTAATCTGGGTTCCAATTTTATCAATAATATTATTAAAGACATTCCGTTTTATTTGATGATAAAAAGCATCATCCAACAAAAAAATATGTATTAAACTCCGTCTTACCCTTCATACTAGGACCAATACAATCAAAAACTCCTCAAGTTATATTCTATCTAACTGAAAGTATTTTGAAATGAAAAGGGTTGCAATAATTATCCATTACTCTATCACATTAACCGAGTCAGGTTTATAAATCAATGCTCTGCCTACCAATATTTATTAAATCCATTGATAATTATATACAAACATGCAGTTTTTTTCAATTTGTCTTTGTGTTAGGTCAACGACATTTATCAAGAAATCCACAAAAACTTCAAAACTCGAATACGAGAACAGATTCTGAAGATGCACATTCAGAGCAATGGTGGACCACAACATGGCGTAGTTACCACGGAATTAATATTTTACCTGCAAACTATGAAAATGCTTAAAGTACTGCCAGAAAAATTTGTTAGTGATAATGCCATGGACGATATATGGGATAGGTAAGTAATAAATAATTATTATTTATGGAGAAAAACCTATAAACGAAATTTTTCTTAGAATTATTATTGCATTGGTTAAATTTTCTCATAATACATTTGCATTTTACAATCGGCTGCAAAATAAATGTGCCACACCTAAAATATTTTACGATATGTTGTGATTAGGTTGAAATTTTTGATGTTCTGCAATAAACGATACTGTCAGGTTATACAATGAAATAGAATAAGGTGTGAAGATATTAGATCCTCAGATCCTCGTACTCTTAAAAAATAATTTTTTTGCCTTATTTCTACATTTATTTGTTTCTATTGCGATAGGTAGGTAGCACAATTAGGTAAAAATCTGGGTTTCAAAAATGTCTTTTGAATCTGTGGAATAATCACATTTTTGTTTGATTTGCGTGTAATAATTTTTCTCATCGCGAAAATGTATAAATACATACCATATTCTATCCCATCCCCTACGTTTAGAAGTGCATTTTTTCTATTGAGAATAATGTATTAATTTTTAGAATTAGCAATTTTTTTTCAAATGAAAATGAAGAATGTATTTTTAAGATAATTTGCCATTATTTGTGAAGATTTGAAGAAAGGAACATACAGTCGAATAATAATTCCAGAATTACTGATTATACTTGGTTCCTGAATTCTTTTTATTTATTTATTTTTTTTTTTGCTGCAATATGCAATTTGCTTGAAATACTTAACCAAGTTTTCTTGATTTTTGTTTAGTTTATATTAGAAGTATATTGAATTATATTTATTCTTCTGCTGTATGCTTTTTTACATGTATATTTATGGAGATAACCAATTAACTAGATGAGAGATTTTTATACAGTATTGTTTTTGTTGTGTTTTGTTATATGTATTTTTAATAATAAATAAATAATTGATATTATATTGTTTCATTTGAAAATTGCCTAATATTGTGTGCATAGTATAAAAAAAATACAAATGTAACACAGAGCTTTGCAAAAGATGGAATTGTGTAGGTAAGATTTGACGCATCTTCTCGAAAATTGGGCAGCCACACCTGCGATTGACAGATCCGAGGGAAAAAGAGAGTCGGTACAAAACGTTTATATGAATAAACTATCAATCTATATCCATAAACTTGGTAAAAAGACAGAACTCCCTTACCCAAAGTGGAGATGAATATGATTTTTTCACAGGGACAGATCTGGTTGAAATGCCAGTAGTAATAAAAAATGTAAATATATATATAAGTACATATTTGGGAATAGTTTGTGTAAATCTAATATATAAAAATCAATATGTTTGTTCCTTGTTTACCTATATGGAATCGGAAACCACTGAACCGATCTCCTTGAAATTTATACCATGTAGCATTTATATAAAGAGGAGTGTCTTACATAAATATAGACTTTTTCGAGAATATCCTTTTTTTTGAAATTACAAATTGGTCAATTAGTAACGGAGATGGGAATTTGAAAAAAAATTACCAATTTGCCATCTGCGAATGGCTAAATTTAGGAAAAGTCCATTTACAGAAATGTCATTTGGTGATCCAGAGGGCTTATATTTCCATCAAATGAAGGGTTTTCAAACTTGGCACGAGTTCGAAGTGTGTAGTAAAGCTTTTGAAAAATGCTTAGGAAAAATTACTTTATTACCCCACGTTTTCTCATAGACCACCATTTAATGAAAAAAATATTGGCAAGTGGCCTTAGAAAAACGCGTTGTTAGAGATGTATGGTTTGGTTGAAAACCATCAATTGCAGGTGATTCCCGACAATAGAGGCAATTTTATCGGATCGAGAAAATTCCTGAAGGAAATTAAAATCTAATAAAACCTCAATCATTGATCTGTTTAGGTAGGTACCGCTTATTGGACCTTGATGAATAGAAGGCATCTCAGATCAATATACAAGATCTTCCTCACCTGACACTCAAGGTGAGGTGAGCCGAGCATTCTTTGGCCGAGTCAACTAAAAGACTAGGTACCTATCGCATGTTGAATAAGCAGGATTTAGGTATTATTATTCCTATATCCTTGTGCCTTGCTTTTTTCACGTGGCATTTTCCAATAAATAAATGATTTATTGACCCGACCCCTAGTTAGTAAGTGTCCCTTATCCCCTTGGGCCCTTATGCCTCGCGTAAGTTCCTCAACTATTTAAAAAATCTTTCGGAAAAAAAAATAAAATATTCTTGACAGTCTGGCGAATGTAGGTCAAAGTTTACAGATTTCTGTTTTTGGTCCTAAGCTGTTTCCATTGTGTAACTGGCGAATGACGCTATATGGTGCTACAAGGAATTATTTCTAGGATCAAGAAACAACGTGGCAACACAGCGTTTTCTACTTTAGCCGCGTTTACACTGGATAATGATGAAACGACAAGCTTTAATTTTTCCGAAAATGGATGAAAAAAAGCAGTATTAACTTATAAAACAAAACATTGCAGGCCCTTGGAAATAAAATGTCGCATTCCATTCGGCACAGAAGGTCTTTTTGCTTCGCTCAATGGTAGACCTCGGAACCAAGCTTGCTTTGCGGGTCAAATCTCTTAGAATCACCTGGAAGATACCTCAGCCAAATTTCATGTTTTCAGATCAATTTGTCAAATGGTTTGGACTAATTGAGGATCTCTCGCGCATGCCAGAAAATCAAAGCGGCCCTATATTGATGTCTTGAGGGGTTTTAGTCGAGGTCGCAGGAAGTAGTGTAGTGAATGTGAAAAGTCGTTGGTTTTTACCGGCGACTGAAAACCTAGGTGGGATTCGGGCTTTAGTTGCCGAGAATTTTCACTTTCAATTACTTTTCGCATGCGCGCAACAAAAATCTCTGCCAGTTAAGGTCTATTTACACACATCAGTGACGTATACGTAACTGTGCTTGATCATTAGCATAACGACGATGATATACCATCAGGTACACTAGTTTTTTTGCCACGTGATTGCAGATTAATTTGAGCAAATTCCTATTAGAGAAGATTTCGGAACTAACTTTTAAGTTTTATTTTTCAAATGTCTATTGTCCGTCGATTTTACCGATTTTAATCTGATTGATACTCCAAAGGAATGTGAGCTGGTGGCTCTTTACGTTAGAACGCCAATGGTCACTTGACGTCACACCTGTTTTTTCCATATATGCTGCACCCTCTCGCTCCTCATACGGAAAGAGTCAGATTAAAAACGACGTAGGTACTTTACATTGTCGATCTGTTTTCTAATTTGTAAGGAATACCTACAATGTTTTTTTATAATAAGATTTATTAAGAAATCTTTAGGTAGGTACTTTACAATTGCTGACTTGTAAAAGCGTTTATGTGCACTGATTGTATCGATTTCACATTTACATCAGGGATGTGCCGTAGACTATGAAATCTACTTTACGCGGTTTGTCTACTCGTTGTCTACGTATTGTTTACATCCACTTTTTTCCATGTAGACTATGTAAACTATGTAGACAAAGTTTGCGTTGCATTTAATTTATATTGTATCAAATTAGACATTATCTGCAGTTTAATTAACTTTACAAAGCAAAAAAACAAAACAAAGCAAAAACAGAAACATAACCTTAAAGGCCTGCCAACTGTCAAAAATTGTATATTTTACGCGTTGTCTACATATTTTACACGGTGTCTACATAGTTTACATTGTCTACGCGTTGTTTACATCAGACGTAGACAATCTTTGTTTACGCGTAGATGCCCATCTCTGATTTACATCATATGTTCATGTATCTGACTTCCAAATAAACAGTAATTCGCCAAAGGATTATAATTTGAGAAAGGCAAGCTTTCACCTGATGTATGAGCTGATCTTAAACGCTGATTGATCTATTGTGCACAACTACACAAATGTGACAATGTGAATGATGCGTGCGATGCCGTATGGTATTCTTA
Organism: Ceutorhynchus assimilis; assembly: GCA_917834065.1. Classification (NCBI taxonomy): domain Eukaryota; kingdom Metazoa; phylum Arthropoda; class Insecta; order Coleoptera; family Curculionidae; genus Ceutorhynchus; species Ceutorhynchus assimilis. Next base: position 106,312,218 of record OU892277.1, read on the forward strand.
ACAACATATTTGATTTGTGCGTGCCACTCAAAATAAAGTGACGCAGTAAATATCCCACATACTACATACGACACATACTTTACAAATATGCCAGGAAGAGTTACATTAGGTTTAAAAGTGAGTTTCCCAGGAACTCTTGGTCTACGCAGATCTCCAGAAGGCTTTTGACTGAATCGATCATCACTTGTTGTTATACAAACTGGAGCAGTATGAATTATCTGGCGGCGTCGTTAACCTGTTTCGGTCATATTTGTGTGGCAGGTCTCAGTTTGTTGAGCATGAGGGCTTTAGATCGCCGATATTTGTCTCTATGGTGTACCTCAATGATCCAACTTGGGTCCTCTACTATTTAACATATTCATTGACGACCTTATTGGTGCAATTATATACATGTAACAAAGCTGGCTTATGCTGATGATCTAAATTTTTTTCTACCAATAGTCTCTGTTGAGGATTGTATGACTTTGCAAACTAGTATAGATCTTCTTGGTGATTGGTGCACTTGCAACAGATTATATTATCTCGACATTGCCAAAATTAACACTGTGACTGTGAGCTTTCGCAGACTGGGGAATCCAGTCATTTTCGATTATTCAATTGGCGAAGCTCCTTTGACCAAGCTTGGGCAGACTCGTGATCTTGGTGTGATTTTTGATTGTCAGCTTACGTTTACTCCACAGATCGAGCATATTTATACCGCATTATTTCAAAAGCTGGGTTTCATTACCGAAACAGTAAACATTTCACACATCAATCTACTTTAAAACTTCTCTACTACACTTTTGTTAGATCCAAGTTAGATTACGCTTCTTTAATCTGGAATCCTATGTATAACTAACTGCCATAACCAGTGTCGAATCCGTTCAGAGAAGATTTCTCAAATATCTGTCATACAGGCTGGATGGTAGGTACAATGAGAATCATTGCAATTGGCACACACCTTATAAACATCCCTCGTAATGCGTCAAAATTTGACTTTTGACTTCTTTGTCACACAGGTAATTTCAAAATCGTGTCAAATTGATAAATCAGTGGTGTACATAATAGTTTTAATAAAGAAAATATTTATGCTTAAAAATTTAGTGTTAAGTTTAATTCATAATTGTGTGTTAAGTTTGGTTCTTGATTTCTATGTTGATTTGGTATGTTACATGTTACGCTTTTGCGGGGTAATGTTGTACTGTTTATATATTGTTGATTGAAATGATGAAAATATTACGTTCACCACTGCACTGAATAGATGTGTTGGTTAGCATTTTAACTTAATACGAGGGACGTTGAAAGAGTATGTGCCAATTGCAATGATTCCCACTGTACGTATCCCCCTAGGGGTTTCGACCATAATCTGCTTTCATGGCGACAGGATTGGCCACCCATGGCAATAAGATAGGAGATAGAAGGAAGGTTCTTGCTGCTAAGTTCTTGTACAACCTTCTTCATAATAATGTGGATTGTATTCTTCTTGTTAACAAGATTACCTTACATGTTTCCCGCGTTGAGGAATGATATCAACATTATCAACCTACCTTCCACACGCATGCCACTAGCACAAATATGTTATGTTGCACATGAGTCCTATGTACTTCATGTGCAGTGTTTTCATTGGTGTCTCTCATAGTCCAGTCAAGTTTTTCGAAAATCGAAATTTTAGAAGCATTTCATATTACTTTTGGGATAAGGCTTTTTCCCACTGAATCCAAAAATGCCGGTTGCCCAAGCGAAATGACCGGAAGTGAGATATTCAAGATGGCTGCTAATATGGCGCCAAAACCCAATATCGACGCTGTAAATAAGCCTCCCTTTGACATAGAGAAGCGTCCAAAATATCTAGTACCCATCACCCATTCGTCTTGCAACTGATTGATGGACCAGTTCCTGATATTGGTCTTCACCAGAAAGGAATCAACCCCAAGTGCAGTCTCTGGTCCAATAAGGACTGCGTTGCTAGATTTACGCCCCTGCTGGTCCGCCTCCTCGTTGCCTTTTATGCCCGTGTGATCCGGGATCCAAATAAGGGTGACCTTGTTGAGGGCACTGAGTAGTTGTAGGGTTGTCATACTGGCAAGCGTTAGCCTTGACTTGATCTTGTCTGAGCAAAGGGCTCGGAGTGCTACCTGACTGTCGCTGCGTATATAAATATGCTTGCCCGAGTAACCGATCTGGAGATTCTCCTGGGTCCTTATTCTTGAGGGTCCTTATTCTTGAAACAGGGGAGCAGCATTCCCAGGAGACCGATTGGGAACACTCATTCTCCTGGGAACGTTGCTCCCCTGTTTCAAAAATAGGGACCATGAGCACACGACTTGTATGGCGTAGATCTCAATCTGGTATACCGCTGGGTATTGACCTAGTGCAAGATTGATTCTCGCCACAGCTCTCTCCACACATACACCAGCCCCTCCACCCTCTCCCATCAGGGACCCGTTTGTGAACCAGATTAGCCCTTTCGGCTTGTGGAAACCTGGGTTAGGCTCGAACCTTGAGGGTTCGTCGTCCTTTGCAGGAATGACGTTCCTTTAGTGTCTACGGAGGGGCTGAAGTTTTTGGCATTGCATTCTTCCTGGTGAGAAGAGGGACCTGTCTGATAGTGTCAGTCCAGGCCCTTGTATGTTCCATGTTCAGCCATTTATGAACCCATTGTCCCCAATCGCTGAGTCTGACTGAAGCCTTCCGGGCTCATGCCTGCATAAAGAAATTTAGAAGCATTATTCCCAGTATGGCTTCCATCGCCAGCGTTGGAGTAGTTCTATAGGTTCCAATTGTAGCCATGCAGGCAAGCAGGCAAGCCGTTGGAGGTTGTCCAGCTTTACCCTGTAGGTGGATTTGCTAAGCGCGTCGCACCAAACTATAGGCTGCCGTACGTGATCATTGGCCTTATCACTGCCGCGTGAAGCCAGTAGACAATGGGTCCTATGATTGAACGTTTACGTTATTCGTAACGTACATGTTAGGCCAAGTTTTAACAGTAACGATGCAAGTTCGTATGATGGAAAGTTTTTCATAACAGATTACTGTTATTTTCCGCCTGTTATGTTCTAATTTAACATGGGTCCTATGATTGAACGTTTACGTTATCCGTAACGTACATGTTAGGCCGAGTTTTAACAGTAACGATGCAAGTTCGTATGATGGAAAGTTTTTCATAACAGATTACCGTTATTTCCAGCCTGTTATGTTCTAATTTAACATATCTCCTCAACAGCCCCGAATAACATGCCGTTAAGTGCTTAACGTTAATAGGGAGATTTTGGACCAGTGAAAATAACATCAAAAATTACAGAAATATTCGTTAACTTTAATTACATTCAAGATAACGGAAGATAAATAAAAACGAGTTTTTGGAGTGGATTTATGAATAACGATATTTGTGGTTATTTTATCATCTTGTTGTTTAACCTAACTTTTTAGTAAATATTTGGGACTTTCTTTTTCGCTGTTTTTTCTTTTCTGCGTTTGTATTTTGTAGAATTGTTTTGTTTTGAGTGATTTCCTGGCTAAATTGAAATGAATGAAAATATAGAAAATGTTATTAGAAGAGGCTTACCAGAAAACATAGATCTTGTTCGACAAATAATTTTGAGAAATGTTTTTGATTGGCAACAACAACCGCAAGTTCAAGAGGAACCCGAACCTGTATTTGATCAAAACAAAAATACAAAATTCGCCCAGAAAAAAATAAACCACATAGGCCATTGTCCACATTAAACAAACTAAAATATTTGAGGTTAGAACATTATGCTGTCAAATGCATAAAGTCGAAAATCGCGTGTCGCTAGTGTCAAATAAGGGAAAAATTCGCTAAAGTTATTCGCCGTAAATAAAGGACCTTCGTTATCGTTACAAGCTCCGCCTCTTTCCTTTTTGAGTAGTGCGCATGCTCAAAATCGGAATAACCACAAAAATCGTTATTAAAAGACAGTTTTCACTGGTCCAAAATCTCCCTAATGTTACCAATGTTTTTTTATTTTTTTGGCGATCCTATTTTGAATGACGGGGTAATTAATTTACATAATACAAGAAGAGAATCAAACTAAGAGGTACCTAGGTTATAAGATGCATCACTATTTTATGTTAATCAATAGACCTATCTATTTTACCAGACAAGGAGGTAATGATACGAAAACTTCATTAGATAAAAAGAAAAAAGACACAGAAAGACACAGAATGCTCAAGACGAGGTAAAACGTACCAAATTATGTTAGACTTACGTATAGCAATCCGTCCTTCTTATTTACACGGGATAAAAAGGGAAGGAGAAAGACCGCGTGTTGTGCAACGTATTTGTCAATGAAAATTTCAAACAACTTTTGAATGACACTTGTCAAGTTGAATATGAACTGTACGTTTATTCTTGTCAGACCACGGGCAATGAACAAGGACAAGGAGATGCCTAGCGTGCAAAATGATCATACCAGAGGTCAATTGAAACTCCTGATAAGGTTTTATTACTAAATATACTAGACTTCCAATAGTTCCAAAAGAATCGGTGCAATTTATAATTGCAAAAATAAGGCCCAATTTCAATATTCCTCAAAGATCAAGGATTTCATCCATTCCAGTTGCACTGAAGGTCTAAATTCTAAAAGTTTATTCTGAATTCTTAGTAGGTAGTTGGAACTGTTTTTCACTTTATATAAGGCAATAGTTCTAGTAGTGCTTTTATTTTCGTGTACAAATGATGTCCACTGATCAGAGGTGTTTTCTCGCGTCTCGAAGTTTCAAAACTGGTTTGAAACAGTTTCCCAATGACCTCATAATTTTTCGCGGCGCGAGAAAATGGTTCAAAAACATGGATTGGAATGTATTTCGGAACAGTTTGAACCAATTCTGTGTGACGTCATGGGTTTATCGCGAGAATAGTCTTCTATTTCAAACCTGTTTTCAACCAGTTTCAAAAAAGTGAACGCGAGAAAACACCCAGGGCATTCATATGATTTGGAAATGTCCCCACACTGTTTCACAGTTATTTTAGATAATCTTTTCGTCCCAATAAATTGAATAAAATGTAAAATGAGCTGCAAAAAAATCTAATTTAATTATTTGTTATTGTTGTTTCAAGAAAAACGTCGTTTTTGAAACCTAAGTGAAGCTAGGTACAAATACTTTCTTCCATTCCTAACAGCCAGCTTAACATTTTCTGTTATCGATTTCGTCAATCATACCGATATAACATCCACTGTTATTTTATATGTTATCTATTCCCTGTTAGCATAACATAACAGGTTTATGCTAATTTCAACGTAAACGTTCAATCATGGGACCCAATAGCTCTGTTTCTTCAGAAATCACAAACCAATCAGAGCGAATTTCATTGGTTGAAAACAGTCAGAAAACTAGTTTCAACCAATGAAATTCACTCTGACTGGTTTGTGATTTCTGCAGAAACAGACCTAATAATGCGACGTACGTTTTCGTAATCAAAGCAATCTTCGATGGTTTTTTTTTTTGAAGACTCGATACCATCTAGCGTTATAAACTTGCTGCGGGTAGAAAAATTGCGAAGTGTAAAGTGGCTCTTAGAATATTTAGGCATGTGCAACAGAGCCCGCCTTTAATTGTGTGTCCACAGTCCGCAGGTCTCGCATTGCGCAGGTGCTGAGCGGGCCCGCCATTGTCATCATCTGTCAAACAAATTCGAGTTTCGGCTTTCTTTTACGAATCGTCCATTCGCAAGTCAGAGTTCTCCGGCCGGTATCCAACTTTAATCGAGAAGAAAATCCTTCCTCATCCAATTATTAACATGGCCGATGAATACTTTTTCGGTACGTGTGTGTTTCGAAAGGTTTAATTAATTCCTTCAAAGTGATATTTTTATGTTATCAGGCTGATTTCGGCTTGTCGAGCTTCTATTGCCCAAGCCGGTATTTGGCGCCATATTCTTTAGGATTTTACCGTATCATTTTCTATTTTCAGCTTTGACGCTTAAAGGCAAAAATGTCAACGAAGTTTGGGACCCCGAAGCGAAAGGGGCCGGTGCTGAGGACTACCAGGGGGGGCATAAGCTAATGGTGAAACAAATTCTTTTAGGAGAAGATGTCCCGGAAGGTAAGTGACGCCAAGCCATTTGTTTGGATCTTTTTATATTTGTTTTCTTATTTTTATTTTCTATAATTATTTTTCAATTTTAATATTTACTTTAGGCGAAGTTAATGTTGTGCAAGTCGAAGCAATGACATGGAAAGACTCAGTTAAAGTTCCAATAGCTATATTGAAAGCGGGTCCAAATGGATGCCAGAGTCAAGCTCTAGATTTGTCTTTCCCAGATCCTCCTATAACTTTTACACTAGTTAAAGGTAAGCATCTTTATTTATAATTTTTACATTGATTGTGTTTCTACAACTGAGCATTGAAATATCTACTTAAAAAATATCTTGGGGTTCAAAAAACCTAACCTCAAAAATTGAATTTTTTTTTTAATTGTGCACCCAAACAAAAATGTTTGTCTTTTTAACTTATAATTTTTTGAACAACAAAAATAACAATAATAACAACTGAATTGTTCTTTCCATCTTTGCTAAACTCATTGAGTTGAATTGAAAAACACTGAAGAAAAAACAGATAGTCCTGTTCATGTTTTGCATATTTTATTCAATTTTTATGTTATAGCCTTGCTTTAGCCAGACTTTATGACAAAATGTTAATTTGTAATTTGTGTTTATTGTTTGCAAACTTATTAAAGTAGAGGTTGACCAAAACATAAATTATTTTATAGCATGCTTTGGTCTTTTTTTATTGTTTTTCCGTAGCTAGGTTTTTCAATATTTATTTGTAATTTTTTCCCAGTTTCATTACTTCCCATCCAAGTTGTCTTTTTATAGGAACTCTCCATTTGAGATGTTTGATCCAGCTTGATTCAACATTTATTATTAGGTCTCTGTTAGTTACTTCGTATTATAACTTTGATATTATTCTCAGATACCTATTTCATGTTGCCCAGATTTTGGTTTCATTATCGTCAAGTCGTTCTGTATACTCGGACTTCTCTAAAGCCTTTGACAGGGTTAACCATCGCCTGCTCATTAGGAAGCTTGGTTGTTTGGGGCTGAGAGGTTCAATTCTGAGTTGGTTTGATGACTTTCTTGTTGGGAGAACACAGGCAGTAAGGTATGGCGGTGTTGTGTCTCGGGTCTTTGATGTTCCTTCTGGAGTTCCTCAGGGGTCTCACTGTGGACCAGTCTTGTTCAATCTGTTCATATCTGATGTGGGTAGTTCTGTTGCCCACAGCTCATTTTTGTCATTTGCAGATGACCTTAAACTTTATCGTCAGGTATCATCATTGGAAGACTCACAACTGCTGCAATATGATATCAATTCTTTTGACAAATGGTGTGGCTTGAACGAAATGGACCTCAATATCGCCAAATAGGATAACTTTTTCCAGGTTGGCCCAGTCGGTGAATTTCCCTTACACAATTAATAACACATCAATCGGGGAAGTAGCGAGCATTCGAGATTTGGGCGTGGAATTTGATTCCAAGATGTCATTTAATGGCCATATTACAAATACTGTATCAAGGGCTGTTAGATGTTTCGGCTTTATATGTAGGTCCACTACTGATATATCAGTGAGTACATTGCGAACATTGTACTGTGCGATGGTCCGATCCTTGTTGGAATACTCATCAGTTGTTTGGTCACCCCAATATGCTGTTCACATTGCAGCTCTGGAAAGGGTTCAGAATAGATTTTTAAGGGTGGCTGCTTACAGGTTGGGCTTGGCTCATGATGAGTATACTTATGATGAGATGAGGGCTATCTTGAATGTTCATACCTTGAAAAGCAGGAGACTTCAGCCGGATCTTTCCTTTCTTTACAGACTTTTGAGAGGGTTAATTGACTGCCCGGATCTTTTGGGTCTCGTTTCTTTGAGAGCAGGAGAAAGAAGGGTGAGAGGTTCTGACCTGTTTTATGTACCATTCCATAATACTAATTATGGTATGAATGAGTCGATCTCAAGGGTGCTCAGGTTTGCCAACTCCAGGAGCCGGAGTATTGACATCTTTGGTTGTCCTTCTGTTGCTGCCTTTAAGAGGAGATTGCAACCGCTGCTTGCTGGTTAGTTTTTTAAAAATGAGTCGTATGTTTTTTGGTTAGGTATTAACTTGGGGAAGAACAGGATGTGATTGTTAGTGCTTAGATTTAGTTATTGTCAAACTATTTATTGTAAATTGTTTTACGATTGTTTTTGTAAATTGGCCTTGCCGTTAATAAATAAATAAATAAATTAAAATTCTGTCCCTCTTCAGAATTATTTTTCACTAATCAAGTTTCAAGGTTGTACTGCCTTTACCTTCAAGATCAGAGACCCTATTTTTCAAATATTGTTTCGTTTGGCCATTATAGCTGACTACTTTCTAATCGATTCCTTGTTAAATCTTTAGTTTTGAGGAATAGATGTCCTACTGTTTTGGTATTGTACAGGGTGTCCAAGATTCGATGGTTTTAGCGGATTTCGGGTATTTCTAGAGGAATTGGAAAACATCTAACCCCCACTTGTGAGCCTCGATTTTCAAGAGAAGTTGACTGGTGAAACCCGCATCTCGATTCTTTTTTAGGCTACAAGGGGAAAAGTTGACCAAATCTTCACGAATAAAAAAGTTATAGCCCCCCTGCCAAACTCCAAACTTTTCAAAAACTCCTTGTAACATAAAAACGACTCGACATATCGAGATGTGTCAATTTCTCTTGAAAGTTGAGGCTCGCAAGTGGGGGTCAGATCTTTTCCAACTCCTTTGGAAATACCTGAAACCCCCCAAAACCATCGAATCTTGGACACCCTGTACAGGGCAATTTGGGTGCTGGTATAAGTATGTGTTTTTTTTAATATCTAATTGGCATTATTTCTTCTTTCCACTAGAGTATGTCTTTATTGTTAATTTTTTACCCTTTTACATATACATTCTTCATTGTTTCTACAACAAATAAAGTGTATATAGGAATCATTAAATATTAAGAATAAACCCCTCTATTCTAATTAATTTTTGGTTACTTTTACAGGAAGTGGCCCTGTTCATATTATGGGACACCATTTAATTGGTGGACCCATCGAGGAGTTTGATGAACTGGACGAAATGGAGGAGGAGATAATGGACGATGACGAGGGTGAAGAAGGAGCGGTAAGTGAAAGTCTAAAAATTTGATTCAAAAAAAGGTCATGTCTATTTTCCTCATCATTTTATTTTTAATCAGCACTAGAGCATGCTACAGTTTGTCATAGTTTTTTTTTTAACCATTCACTTAGCATGAGAAGGCATCATGTTTTTTCTACATTCTGCAATACTCTTGTATTCGACTGTTATAAGAAGAGCAAAGCTATTTTTATAATTTTTATTGTAATTTGATAAAAATATTGATTTTCTAATGGAATATTATTGTCTATAGGTTTTTTTCCTGAGGGGGTAATTACTCTTTGCAATCTTGTCACAAAGTCACCATGCAATCCCTATAAAATTTATGAGATTGTGGCGCAAAATACACAATTGATTGTTTTAGATAACATTGATTAATGTTTTTGTGGATTCATTAATGAAAATTAATTAAGTTTTCAATTAACTGAAATCAAATTTAGTGATACGATACTTCCTAGGTGTAAGAGAGGGCAGGGGGAATCTCAATGCACGGAACAAAGATGGCTACAGCCAGCTTCTCTGTTCGGTTGCCAATTATTTTAATTCAGTAAAAATAATTAGCAACACCAAACCGAGTTTTGTCTTTGTTTCAAGGATCTATTTATATCTGTTCGAATTTGGTCTCAAAATAGATATCAGGTCTTCAAAAAAAAAAAAAACAATCAAAGATTGCTTTGATTACAAAAACGTACCTCGCATTACTGTTTCTTTATTGGTCAGGATTTTTGACATGACATTTTGACATAGAAGTTCATTGACAAAATTAAAGAAAAATATTGCTAAGACATAAGTACGTTAAAAAACCCATAGCAATCTTTGATTGTTTTTTTTTTTGAAGACCCGATACATAATATTGTGTATTTTTAAGCACCTAAATATTTAGATATATTAGGTTTCAAATTCTATGTAGAATTGCATTTTAACAGAGATAAGAGGTTGTTCATTTTTTCTATTCAAAACCCATGCAAAGTAGACTTAACACGTTAATTTCAGAGCTAGTGGTCAATACGTAGGGTGTCACCATGCACGTACACTTTAAAGCCTGTGACCCGGCTCTTGGGCTTCAAATAACATTGCAATATATGGAGTTTTTCTCAGAGGGGCCTGGGGGACCCTACTAACGTTTGAGCCTAGGATTTTTTGTCATATTTTTCTATAGAACCACATTTTATTGATTGTAGGTAAAGGCATGGATTACCAGAACAAAATTATTTATCTATGATAAACCAAAATAACGTATAAACTAAATGTTTACTCTATATATTTGTCACAGTCAAAAAACAGGACAGACAATAGAAAAATGTACACTGTATGTAAGAAAATCTTGACTCTGGTCCTTTGCTTTGAGCTACTTTTCTGCCTTGTTCAGCACTTAATTTTTCGTAGCAGGACACACATTTTCTACTATCTAATATTCATGCACGTAGTAAACAAGCTTAGGCTTGTATCTTTGAACACCGCTAGTTGGGTTTCGGGGCTCACACCTAGAAGGGGCCCCGAAACCCAAAAGCCGGGTTTCATTTTCAAAGTAATATTTTCGGTTGTTTTTAGGTAACATATGAAAAAAAATACAAATATATGCGATTATTGTGTATTATTCATCAATTGAAGAAATAATTTAATCTGGGCCTGTCAAAACTTTTTTTTAGGTTCCATTTGGGCGATTAACGTGTTAAAGTACGCGTCTAATGAAAAAATACCAAAAATTAGAGCTAATAGTCATACAGATCTTTTTGTAGGTGTATTTTTGGTTCAAAATTTCAATAAAGACCACAATATGGTCTAAATTTGTCCTAAAAGTGCTCCATTTTGGCTTTTCCTCTTGAAAGACATGTCCAAAATTGCATTTATTAAACCACAAAATGGAATTAATGTTTCCCCCGATTTTTCCTAAAACTGCTTCCAAAGAATACTTTGTGTTTAACGGGAAAACAACCTTAATTAAAACTACTTATTCTCATTCAGATCCTTTTGTATGCGTCTTCTTGAATTTTCCTCTTCAAACATCAAAGGAGAATGTCCAAAATTGCTAAAAAATCTTAAAATGATCAAAGTTTGTCTTAAAAGGGCGTTTTTTTTCATCTTTGAAAATCCCCCTCAATCCTTGAAAATTTACCCACAATCCCTAAATTCTGCAATCTTGTCACATTTTTTCTGCTGGTGGTTACCCGCTCGATTTTTCTTTGAGAAACTTACATATTATGATAATCCAAATGTGTCAAAAAAAATTAATATCTTTTTTTTTTTTATCTATGTGCATTTTAATCCCAAATGCCACTGTTTGGCAAGTAGTATTGCAGCTTGTAGAATGGGCTCAAGTGAATTTAGCCTGGAATTTTTTGTTTTGATCCACTAAGCCCACTTTAGAAAATAATTATTATAGTATTATCTTGTCTTTTTTCAATCTTTTTAATAACAGAGTTAGTTAATAGAAATCATCCAATAATATAATGCAGTTACGTTGCTCTGACTTGAGTCACAGTTTCTAGGCAGCTCCCTAGAACATAAACTGGGAAGGAAGCTTGGGAATTTCATAGCTAAAAAACTGGCAAGAGTGGCAAGTAACTTTTATTATTTTAATTTTTTTTTAGCACTCTTCATATCGTTTAAGTTGTGCATGTATCGTAGCTTAGGTACTTATGTATTCTCCTTGAACTGTGCTTTATATATAATTATTATGATGAGGAAATTAGCGTGGTGTAACCAATTTCATAGCTGGCAAAAGTGGCAAGTAACTTTTATTATTTTAATTTCTTTTTCTTAGCACTCTTTATATAATTTAATTTGTGCATGTAGTGTAGCTTACCAACTTATTCAGTGCGTTCTCATTGAACTGTTCTTTATTACGATAAGGAAATTAGCCTGGTGTAACCCAATAAAAGAAACTAACCCTAAAGAAGATTATGCTAAATTTGCATTATAAAATCGAATTTACCCTGTGTTTTTTCTGGGTCTTGCTGTGGAAAATAATCTTTCAGAGAAGTTTGCTTCTAGATTGATTATTAAAATGTCAGCTTTTTTAATTTTGGGAAATGTATTACTTGCGTTTCAGTATTTTAATTAATATTGCCTTTTTTTTTTGTTTTTTAGTTTCCGGACAGTTTTTGTTTTGAAAATAGTGTGAAATGATATTGACAATTATTTCTATCAAATTGGATATATGTACTATTTGAAAAAATACAGAAAATTAGGTTATTTCTCAAAAATGTCAGTTCTCTACTCACCTACCAAATTTGTACAAATTTGCAAAAACCTTAATTACCCCATTATAATTATATTGATTTACCAAGAACTGACTTCTCTAAGTGTAAACTGGGAAATGGATTTGAGCAATTTGGTTTATGACATGTTTGTGTACTAATATGCCCTTCTATACTGCATTTAAAATGTATACAGTGAATTTTACTTTGAAATGTTGGAACTAGAAGAACTTTGCATCAAATACACAATTTTATTAACATATTTGGGATTTTTCTGAATTATTTGTTTAAATTTTTTTCTGCATAAAAATACCTACTAGTCAATCAGTGTATTATATTTAAATGGTTTAAATCACGATTCATTACATTTACCAGATAAAAAATTGTTATTCCCTAAAACCATGAACAAATCAAAGGTTGTTATTTTACCATTTTTCGAAATTTTGAGAGATAACCTATTTTTTTTTTCTTAAACATATGCGAAATTTGACAGGTAAAAAAACTGTCATATTGCTTTCTTGTGGTCAGGTAGTTATTTGATATCCGGGCTTGTCATAGTGAAGTGTGGTCTGGGTAGAGAAGAATAGTTTAATAAAATATATACTTAGGTAGTTGTTTTTTTGGCTTACACCCTGTACAAAGAACATATTCTTGAGAAGACATCTAAATATTGTATCGAATAAGTTAATATCATTGCCTCATATTTACTTTGATTTATTGCAGGAAGAAGAAGAGGATGAAGAAGAGCCCAAACCCAAAAAAGCGAAAACAAACAGTGTAAAGGGTAAATCGCCTGTCAAAAACAATGTCAAGGCCAAAAAATAAGAGTTCATGTTATGTTCCATCTATATGATAAGTTTTTTTCTATAGGTACTTTACTATTTTGTTTGTATCGTATGTCTCCAAACAAGTAGTATGTAGGTATTATAAGCGATGTCATGTCTTCACTCATCAACTGTGTTTTTTTTTTTTTAATTTGTTTAATTTTTTTTTTGTCATGTAATTTTAATTCCTCAACATTTCTATATTTATAAGTACTAGATGATATTGGGAGAGGCGCCCCAAGATGATAATAATTGTAAGTTGATAAAACCATTTTTAAAAAGCTGTTGGATTGATTGTGGCGCATATTATATCTTGCTGCCACTTTTTTGATTAAATTTAGCGGGGGAACCACATCACATCCGGATCAAATTAAATTTAGTTTAAAATGGTTATTGTTTTTTGGGCGGGTTGGCCGTCATTTTTTTTTTGGGATTTTCTTCTCGTCATTTTGCTGATTGGAGTGCTCAGCATATTCAAGAGATCTGTTCCTAGTGGCTGGTGAACTTCTGAATCTACACTAACCCAAATATCCCCAAAAAACAACAACTATTTCAATAAAGGCGAAAGCCTAACTTAATTGACAAATTTAAATAGTTTTAGTTTAATTTGGGCCCATTAGCTCTGACTTCACGCTGAGATAGGTTATGGTTGTATCTAAACAAACTTAGGCTGATTTGATTAGGGAATAAAAATCGATTCTATAATCTCACTTTTTTTTATTGACACCACTTACATAAAAATCCTGAATACTTGAATAATATACTGTGGACTGGGATTTTCCGAACTTTCCTGGAGGAAAATTTGCCAAATACCAGTCCACAGTATATAAGTCTTCTCTGGAAGAAGTACTGCTTGAATGTTGGGCAGTACACCATCCTATACTTTAAATTTAATAACAGCAAAATTTACTTTCATTTTCTCGTCAAATTAGTTTTTTGGCATTTAAAAAAAAAGGTATTTTTGTGTAAACAATGTTACAGTGTTAGAAATAAATATAAATTGAGACGGATTCAAAGTTTGTTTAGATACAGGCAGTGAATTTATGACGTCACACAAATGAAGCGCTATTAAGTGGGGCCGCCGCCTCTCTGGCTGTAAAATTACAAAAAGAGATCAGTTGTAAATATACCTACAATCTCAATAAAGTAGGTTTTTTTTCGAAGAGTTGTTTTATTTTTCTATTTCAGGAGAATAGAATAAACGTTCGATTTTATGTAGTAAATTAAGACTTGTCAAACTCGAGAAAACGCATCAGTGATTAAATTAAAACACTCAATTCGGTTATGTCTAGTAAATGATATATTAGCTGCTTTTTTTCTGCACACTGCCTTAGCTAACTTTGAAATTCTTAGCTGAGCTAAATTGTAGTTCAAACAACAGTTTAGGAAATTGTTTCTCATTCGACCCATGGCAACTCTGACAGTGAATATCTTGAGAAATAATTATCCGATTGAAAAAAACACACTTATGACGTGAATCAAAATACCTTTAAAACAAAAACAAGGTACCACTCGACCCATCTTCCCTATCTAAAAAAGTGAGAAGGTGAAAGTCACCCCACCCATGGGGTCAAAAAGTTTCCCCCTTGAATACAAAATTGACGTGTCCAAGCGTGTTTGAAAAATTGACCCTAAAGTACCTTAGAACGCCTCTATTTCGATGTTCGTGACACACCCTGTATATAAATGAAGCTAGTCAAAATGAAATAAAACCACTTTTACAAACACCGTTTATTTTTCTTAAATTTTACCTGTTCATTTCTGTTTACAATATAGGTACACAAATAAAATGTGAATTTTTTATATTGTAAATGGAAAGAACACTTTTCCAGGGTTATTCAAAATTCAATAAAAATAAAGGCATTTTTAAAGTGAAAGGTTTTGACTACTTTCTAGGTAGGTACTTGTTTATGAAGTTCTTGAACCAGATTCTGATTTTTTTTCTTTGGGAAATAGTATTAGTCCAGTCACGTTGTGGTTTCACCTACCAATTTTGACGTGAGAAGCTGAAAATTGGTATACGCCTTCATTTTGACGTTCTAATAGTTCTCCCAAAAGTCACAATAAAAGTGGCCAAGGCTTCTTTAGTTATTGCTGGTCAAAGATCATAGAAATCGTTTTTTTTGCGATTATCTCGGTTCCTATTGCTCTACCGATATAAACACCTATTACTAAAGTTAAAGATAATAAAATTCCTAAGCACTTTTGTTTGAAACTTTTTTTTCTAAAATGAACCGTTCTTGAGATAGAGCGCGAAGAGTGGTACGCCCTATGCTCCAGATTTTGACCAATAAAATAAAGGGACCTAACGGTGAATTTTTGCATACACGTTGCTGTTATGGATCTAAATAATTGGTGAAAGTTTCGATTCGGTGATTATTTGGGCCGTTACGGAGGGTCAAAGGTCAACTTTTTCCATTTTCGAACTGAGGGGAAACAAGCTGTAGACTCGTACACACCTCGTTTAATAAGTAATAAATAAATGAATTAATATCAAAATCCAAAATATAAAATACGTATTTCATGTATACAAATGTATTTTACTAGTAAATAATACAAATTATTCATTGTTAATGATGTATTAAAAACTGTATTTATTGCTAAGCGCTGTACGGTTACCGCCCTCTAACTCAAGAACGGTTGAGCGCATGAAAAAATGTTTAGAACAGAAGTTATCGTAAATTTTATGATCTTCAATTTTTATGATAGATGTTAAAGTCATTGTACCTATAGAAACCGAGATAATCGCGAAAAACCGATTTTCGTGACTTTTGACCTGACATAACTTACGACACGCATACGTGATTTTATTAGACTTTTGGGCCAATTTTAAGAATGGCCAAATGAAGGTGTGTACGAGTTTACAGCTTGGTTATCTCTCATTTCGCGAATGGCCCCTCATTTTTATTTAAATTTTGCGCTGTATCTCAAGAACAGCTAATTGTAGAGCAATGTAACTATCGCCAAATTTGGAGCAAATTTAATGATCTATAACTTCTTTAAGAAGAAATTTTAGAAAAGTTGTCCGTTTCCGAGATATTGATAAACGCATTCCTGACTTTGACCCTCTGTTAACGGCCCAAATAGTCACCGAAACGATGGGAAACTTTCACCAATTATTGAGACCCATAACAACAACGTGTACGCAAAAATTCACCGTTAGGTCCCTTTAATTTATAGGTCAAAATCTGGAGTATAGGGCTTACCACTCTTCGCGCTCTATCTCAAGAACGGTTCATTTTATAAAAAAAAGTTTTGAAACAAACCTCCTACTTTTGTGATAGGTGTTAATATCGTTGAAGCTATAGGAACCGAGATAATCGCAAAAAAAAAACGATTTCTGTGACCTGCAATAACTAGAGAAGCCTTGGCTACATTTATTGTGACTTTTGGGACAACTATTAGAACGTCAAAATGAAGGTGTATGCTAGTTTTCAGCTTCTTACCTCAAAATTGATAGGTGGAACCCTATTTTATGCTTAATTAACTGCACTATATGGTTTGTAAAATGAGTAGGTAAAATTGTTTCCTTCTAGTTTTGCAACATTTACTGATGAAGTGATAAAGGTTTTCATTTTACAACCCACTATCTAGAAAAAAAATAATAATGTTTATGAATAAATTAAATAAATACATATATTATACAGGGTGGGGCACGAAAAACTCCCCACCCAGGTTTCTCAGGTGATTAATCGAAAATCGCTCCACCATTTTATTGGTATTTTCACCCCCTACCTGTCAACCCGTAAGCGGAGGTGACAGGTACCCCCAAAATTTCAAATAGAAAGAGGGTCGAGTGATAAGTCATTTGATAGTTACTTTCATTAAGATTATGTCCTCAAAATTTTAAGTTGCTACTTTTTACCCTGCCAAAACGGCGGCTTGTCAAAGTTAGGAAATAGTACATTGTTTAATTCACTGGAAACCCCTTTCCATTTGAAATTTTGCGGGTACCTGTCACCCCCGTTTAGGGGTTGACGGTTGACAGGTAGAGGGTGAAAATATAGCAATAAAATGTGTCCCCAAAAAAGTAAAAGTTGACGTGTCCGACCGATTTTTGATTACCTAACACCTGAAAAAACCTAATTGAGAAGTTTTTTGTGCCCCATCCTGCATAACTTACAAACTATCTGGTATGTTTTCATTCAAAACAATCAATAAACATTAACTAAAACCTTCAGCAGCAAAGTTTATCTAACTCCCTTTGTCTTTCGGGGTGTCCACTGGCGGCCATTTTGGAAAATCGCCGCCACGGCCGTCGGGAGGCAATTGGCCGGAAAGGTGGTTGGAACGAGTCTTTTTCTGAAACAGGACTTGTTACTTTCGTGTTCTGGGTAGTAACGGTTATTTTGTAACCGTTAGTTACAACTTTGAATTTAACCGGAGATTAAATTTAATTGGAATTTTCAATCGTGGATTAAATTCAGTTGGTGTCAAATGATACTTTATGAAAATCTAAAACAAGAATGTAAGATCGGCTTTTCTCTACTAAAATTAACCGTTTAGGTTTCACAGCCTGTCATTGCAAAAAAGTCAATTTTCAACTGTCAATATTTCCAAAACAGTTGAACTTCAGGGATTTTTTCGAAAATTTTTCTAATTCGAGATAATAGGGGTCTTAAGTTTTAAAATGAACACCCTGTATAAAGATGAGTGATGTGCACATATTTTTCGAGATTATTTTAAATTAAATTTGCTAATATTTATTGAATTCAGAAATCATCAAAATTAATTATGAAACATTGTTTGTTTTTTTTTTTTTGTTTTTGTTTTATTGGATAACTGGTGGTAGAGTACCTCTACCGGACACATGAAAATTAAATTCACTTGTTAACCAGAACTAATCTAACAAAATAAAAATGGGTCAATTATTAGGGGGAAACTTTTTGACCCCATCGGTATTTCACCAGGGTGCAACGGGGGGTGCTTTTACCCCTTTTTTTTCGGATTGGGAAGATGGGTCGAGTGGTACCTTGTATTAGAGGTATGTTGATTCTGGTAGCAAAATTGCCATGGGCAAAATAAGAAACAATTTTCTGGCCCTGCTATTCTCAAATTAACATTTTCCTGACTTTCTTCTCGGATACGTCAATTTTAATTTGTCCAGAAATACGCAAAAAATGAAAATTGATGTGTTCAAGAGGAACATCAGAAAGTGTTAAATTTGAGAATAACAGTGCCAAAAGATTGTTTCTTATTTAGACCATTGCAACTTTGATAGTGAATATCTTGAGATATGATCATTCGATTTTCCGCACTTGTGATGAGAATCAAAATACCTTTAAAACAAGCTACCACTCGACCCATCTTCCCTATCTGAAAAAGAGGGGTGAAAGTCACCCCACCACCCAGGAATTCCCTCCTTGCGAAATACCGATGGGTTCAAAAAGTTTCCCCTTTGAATACAAAAATGACGTCCAAGATTTTTTTTTTTAAACGACCTTAATGAAATACCCTAAGGGCGTTTCTCAATAGCAAGTCACCCCTGGGTTAAGCCTAACTCCAGGGTGAACATTGCAACTGGGCACGTTTACCCTGGAGTTAAAACCAACATGGAGGTGACTCGCTATTGAGAAACCTACCCTAAAACGCCCCTGTTTCGATGTTCGTGAAAAACCTTGTATACAGGGTGTTTGGCGGAGGGTTAGCTGAACTTGGTGGGCGTATAGATATGCCCATTTCGAAGATATTTTATCAATACACTTGTGCCCCTAAGTTCCTCGTTTTTTATATCGTGTGTGTTCTTGGTCTGTCTAATAAAGTAATAATTAGGCACAAATACTACCGAAATAATGAGTTGTAAGCTTTATTACTTTATTAGATCAAAGGATACCCTACAGACTAAAAATACACCACAAACGAACATTTTTATAAACATTGAAAAAAAAGTTACAGAAGTTAAAAGGTTCATTTTTGAAAATTCTTGAGAATAATACAAAAGCAATGATATAAAAAAAAACGGGGACCTTAAGGGCACAGGTGTATTCATAAAATATTTTCGAAATGGGCCTATCTATAAGCCCAATAAGTTTGGCTAACCCTCCACCAAACACCCTGTATATTATGTACCTATACGTATTTAATATTTAATTTTTTTATCAAAGTAGGTACCTACTATTCTGTGATAGTTCAAGATTATAAAAAGGAAAACAATAATTATTTCGAAAATTATATGGCACTCTTATTTAATTTATAACAATAAAATTACAAAACTATTCGACAATGATATAGAAAATTACCCTTGATTAATTACAAATATATTTTAAAATAAACAATAAAGACATAAATTACGGTAATTTCAAGAACATTTTCATACAACAATCCTGGTGCTTATCTCTTCATAGGCCTCGGCAAAAAGACGTGGTTGAGCTGTTTCCAGGCTTCTCCATCCTTCTGTAGTTACCACGGTATAGGCATTAATAGCAATAAAATCTAATACGCGGTCCTTTAAAATATGACAGTTGTGCAAATCTGCTAAAAATAACACTTCTGCCGAGTCTTCTATGGTCATATTTTCGTAAATATCTACTTGACATTTGTATTTTAAGCGAATCAGATCGTATTTGTCCGCAGGCATCAAAAGCTCTTTAACCATGTCTGAATTTGGAGCTTCATTTGTGTATAAAAAATTTAGCATAGCCTTGAAAACATCATATTCAATATCATTTATGAGCACCAAGTTGGTATTTTTTTCCAGCATGTCGGATTCGAACATGGCTCCAAACACTTTGCTTTGGAAAGCCAAAATGGGTCTATGAGCTTTAAGCTCTCTGTCTCCAATGAGAAAGGTAATATCGGTAAATTTCTGGATTTCGAATAAGTAAGTAAAATACTGGACCATCTTCGAGTCAACTAATGGCTTGGCTGGATTTAAAATGTTGGACTCAGGTTCCAAGTGAATTATAATCTGACCTGCTATGGTAAGTACGTCGTTTGGTAGGAGCTCGGGGGAGCTATTGTATAATTCGAAGCGCGTGTAGAACCTCATGAAGCCCCTTCTTTGTCCCATGGCAAAGGTTTTAGGCCGGTGAAATTTCATTGCTCTCTCAGTTTTTTTGTCGGCATTTATCAGACGAAATTCGAATTCGGCTTTTAGTTTTGTTTCGTTGCTGCTGGAATCTAAGCAGAGATACAAGGAAATGTAACGATTATCTTCCTCTTCTACTCCTTTTGGATACATTGTGACCGTCCATTTTGCAAAACTATTTTCCACTTGCAAACTTTCCAAATTCCCCAAATTACTAAATTCTGGCAAGGTCCACATAAAGCGCACTCTTTCCACTGGATTTAACCATAACTGGGGTTTACCGAGAGGAGACTCCATTTTTTGGTTTTAAAACAAACTTATTTAAAAACAGGAACAGTTCTCTGACAGGACAGTGTTTTTCAACTTAAACGCCATATTTGAATATTTGGAAAGTAAAAGTGATTTGTGATTGTTGTAATTCATTTTGTCAAAATATCTTCTGTCTAATAACTTGTTAATGTTAGAGAGAGGCAACAAGTGTTCTGCCTTTTTGAGCTCTGCCTAATCGAAGAAGATCGGTCACATGACATGCTCATCTAAGTAGGCTATGTGCAAGAAAGAATAAGCTTATTGAGCTAGAAATCACGTGTCTGCCATTTTAAACCGCAGGCCTAAACTCTTAGTAGGGATGTGCAAAAATTTGAAAACATCGATGTTGTCACCAAATGATTCCTCGAATATGCACTATCGATGAAGAAGAAAAAAATTAAACTGTAAATAAATATACGCTTTATAGGGTCCTATGATTGAACGTTCACGTTAAACTTAACGCTATTCTGTTGTTACGCTAACAGGGAATAGATAACATATACAATAACAGTAGATGTTATATCGGTATGATTGACGGAATCGATAACAGAAGATAGGCAATATTTCCAAAGATTATGTTGGGTAATGCAAATGTCATTGGGTAATCATCAAATTACTCAACATAATCGAACATAACCTTTGAAAAAATTAGGCTCTCCCAAACCACGTGATTTTTCAATATGGCGACCGTGGAAAATTTGACGTTTGTTTGTTTATCTTGAGTTTATTTGGAATATTCTCAAGCTAATTACAGTTTACTTTGTTATAATATACTTTTTGAGATGCAGAGTGAATATTTAAAGACTTGAATGCAGGAAAATCGGGATCTGGGCGAACGGTTAGTTTAAAAAAATGTCCAGATCACATTTTGATCCACAGAGTTCACATTAATGAGCAAATGAAGGCCTACAAAAGCTAAGATTCTTACGAATATTTCGAAAATGGCTTTATTTCAGATGCAGGAACAGTGGTACTGAAAAATTTTCACGTTTTGATTGGAAAATTTTAAAACAAAGGGCAATGAAAAAAGCCTGACATTATCCTTGTTACCTTGTTGAAACTACTTCCACAATCAACTTCAAGACCCGTTTGTGGCATTTTTAATTGGAAGAAACACTAATAAAGTCAATAAAATAAAAAAACAAACAGAGTTCATTCACAAAACAACCACCAAATGCACTTTAAAAAGCTTTAAATTACATACTCTCATATACGGGATAATGAACTTCTGCTACAACGCACTTTTTGACAGGTCGTTGGAATGCCTAATTATGTCGCGAAAAATAGCCTGGACGGGGATTCTAAAATCACGATTCCACTAGGTTGGAATCTCATTGGAATCCTACCTTTCGAGATGACAGGGCCGGTACCGAGTTGCGTCTCGGTAGTCGTTGTAGAGTCGTGTGTCGAATCGTGATTTCAGAATTTCTTTGATGTTAAGCTGGCTTTTAGGAATGGAAGAGTAATCCCCTCGTTTTTATTCTCATCGGTGACTTCAGCGATGAGTTAGCCATCTTTGTTTAGTGAATGGAAAATGACAATGACAGCCATAGAATGGTGGATCCATCGGTAAAATTTGATGAGAATAAAAACGCATTTATGGAAGTCAGTGGCGTTCGTGTGGTTCGCCTGAAATGGTTTTTAAATTTTATCTCGAAAATAAAGCAGCTTACGGAAAAAAATGAAGAGACAAAAAAGTTGTATCTTTAAGTGCTCTATTCAAAAAAACATATTCTAATTAAAAATAAATCTACTGGACGATGTTTTTCGTGCAAAAAAACCATCCGACAGAACTTATGGCACGTCCCTGGAATTACTAGGTCAACTCTGAGCAATCCAACGGATACCTCATAAAGGTGTCAACAAACTATGAAAATTTCATTTAATTCGTCCAACGCATTTCTAAGAATTAAAAAAAAAAAAATGGCTTTTTTTGCAGAGTTTAACTGGAAAGCGAAGCATTTCCCGACATATGTTTATCAAAAAAAAAACTTAA
The DNA here is from genome assembly GCA_917834065.1 of Ceutorhynchus assimilis. NCBI lineage: Eukaryota > Metazoa > Arthropoda > Insecta > Coleoptera > Curculionidae > Ceutorhynchus > Ceutorhynchus assimilis. The sequence goes on from OU892277.1 coordinate 106,334,702, forward strand.
TTTTCACGAGATCTACGATCTCTAGAAGTTTGTAACAAACCTTATAGGGTTTATTTTTCTGCAGCTCATTTTACATTTTACATTTTATTCAAATTAATAGGGCGAAAAGATTATCTAGAACTACTGTGAAGCAGTATATGGGGAGCTAGCATTTACAAATCATATGAATGTCCTGGGTGTTGGACCCCAACAAACCTCTGATCAGTGGAGACCATTTGTACACAAAAACAAAGCATTACTAGAATCACATATAAAATTGAAAACAGATTCAAATATATTGAGAATTCAGATCAAACAATACTTAAAATTTCCTCCTTGGTCTTTGGGGAATATTGAAATGGGACCTCATTCAGTACCTACTGAAAACTGGTGTAGTAGTTAGAAGAAAACATGGGAAAAAAACATCAATGTTCCCTAATATTATCAATAATGTCGAATAAAAAAATATGGAACATCGGAAATATAAATCGATGTTTTTGGAACATCGATATATCGTGCGCATCTCTAGTTCTTAGTGGAACATGCGTTCGCCGAGTTCAAAACACCAAGGTTAAACAAAAACGAATTTACTTGTTGAAATTGCTGAGTTTGGTATTTGCATCGCAGACTGGGTCACTGGGACAGATTTTTGGTCACGTGAACAGCCTGGCCGAATAAACAAACTTCTAACCTCGCTTCTACCGGCGGTTTTCTTTTACGATTTTTTCGTGCTTTTTGGTGTTTTGAAGTGTTTATTTTTCATTGTTTATGGCTATGTGGCAATTTTGGTAGCTTTTCGTGGTCATCAAACGATTTTTGATGATGACGACGATGAAAAGAAGAAGCTGGTCCTTCTGCAAAGGTTGAGGCCTATGCAAAAGAAATAATCGTGTCCGTGTCACGTTCTTCTCTCTAACATGCAGTTCAAAAAGGACTTTCGAATGGTTTCAGCAACTTTTCAAGATTTTTTACAAAAGCTTCCATGATGTGAGCAGCAGGAATGTAGAAGTTGGAATTAGATATCCGGAAATCAAGTTAGGAACTCAATTTGGAGCATTTTTGCCAAAAACCGCCTGATTAGGTACTAAAAATTAAATTTTTTTACAAAAAATAAACATGAAAGTGTCTGCCATGTCAGCCTCAGACTTTAACTATTGGCGTAAAATGCATTATCCGAGTGTAAAACACTATGAACCAAAAAAATGAATTTCTTAACGTTAAAATCACCTCTACATTCAAAATCAAGAAAAAATTTAACTTACAAGCACATCTTGAATCACAAGCAATCCATCGAGGTCTGCAAGGGACGTCACCACTAATAAGCTTCATTCTCAGTTGCGCGAAATTCACTCTTTTTTTGACATTGCTTCTACAATTTGACGTTTGATACACGCATAAAACGTCAAATTGTCGAAGCAATGTCAAAAAAAGAAAGAATTTCCCGCAAAAAGAGCGAATTTCGCTCTTTTTTTGATATTGCTTCGACAATTCGACGTTTTATGCGTGTATCAAACGTCAAATTGTCGAAGCAATGTCAAAAAAGAGCGAAATTCGCTCTTTTGCGCAAGTGAGAATAACTTGATGCTGCTGATAGTGGAGACGTCACTCGCAGACCTGCTGTCGACTCGAGAATTGGCGCAAGTACGCCTTATGAGGATGAGCAATCCTGTGTTTACGATTCTTGGGCTATATGTGATATATACGTTATGTAGTAATCTGATTATGTGTTGCTTTTAACTACAGTCTGTGCTACAGTTTATTATAATATGTAATGGGCTGAGGGACTTTTTTTTGATTTTGGAATATTTGGGATAACCTTAGAGATCTTTTCAGTTTTCATATACGACGGGACGGGTGGGTACCACGGTTATCTTTAATTTTTCAGGTACCTAATAGAAATAATATTTGGCGTTCTTACACCGTTTCTTTGATTGTATTATTGGGTTGAAGGGGCAATATCAACACCAAAGTTGTAAAAAATCCAAAGTCGTTGATTCAAATTCAATGCTCTCCATTGTGATTTCAGAAATAGTAGGAAAGCCAGCGGTTCATCCGACTATCATCCCGTTTCTCACAAAGCTAGACATTTTTTAAATAATGTTTTAGTATCGGTCAATTGAGAAAGTACCGTTTTGGCAAGCATCTCGTGGTTACGTCATCTCTCAAGTTTTTGAAATTGTAATTTTTTTAATTGAAAAAATCTACTTAAGGGTTGCAAGTATGTGCCACAAGATAGCAATGTTGTTATGGGGATAATAATTTGTAACCTTCTCTCACAAGGCTGAAATTGTAAGGAGAATTTAATTTTATTGATTTAACAAGTATATTATTATGTAAACAGCCAGCCTATTCTTGCGGTTGCAAGTTTCTGCCAGACGGGTATACAGTATGTCCAAGATAAGGATGGAATAGCATTAGGATCTGGAGAACTGTTTGAGTTACAATGTTGGTTAGATTAGGAAAAAGTTGCACAATTTAACTCTCAATAAAGTGGTACTTTGACATTTGAAAAACTCCGAACACTTTCCGAGATATCCGGAAAAACCCGAAATTTTCCAAATTCGGTTTTTTTTTCTAAGCTTATTTTAGGAGATATTTCAAAATAAATGTCACTTCATCGTAACAAAAATTGTCCAACTACTCTACAAAATATCATTTTCAAATTTAAAATCTGACGTTTCGCCTTTGGGCCACCATCATCGGACTAATTTTTTTTTTTTTAAATACGGCACTTGATTTTCTATTTCAGATTTTAAGAGCTTCTGATGTCCCAAAGCCTATGACGTACCGCATTTATTCAAAAAAATATTTTGTTCACTTTTTAGTAATTTCCTAGCAAAATTATCTTCTTTGTCTCTCTGTCTAACACATTGAGTTCTTATGAAAAGTGCAAATAATATAAATTTTGCAAATAAGTGCAATAAGTTATTGGTTTTGGGACATCAGAAGCCTATAAAATATAAAATAAAGTTCCGCATTTGAAAATATTAAGTTGATGATGGTGGCCCAAAGATGAAACGTCAAATTTTAAAATTGATAATGTTGTCTTGTAGAGGAGGAAAACTGGTAACAATGAAGTGACATTTATTTTGAAATATCTCCTCAAATAAGCTCAGGAAAAAATAAAATCGATTTCGCAGAATTCTGGTTTTTTCCGGACATCTCGGAAAATGTTCGGAATTTTTCAAATGTCAAAGTATCATTCTATTGAGCGTTAAATTGCCCAATTTTGTTGGACACACTGTTTAAATTATACATGGTGTTTCACGAACATCGAAACAGGGGCATTGTAGGGTATTTTAAGGTCGATTTAAAAAAAGAAACGCTCGGACACGTCATTTTTGTATTCAATGAGGCAACTTTTTGACCCCATCGGTATTTCGCTAGGATGCACCAACTGGGTGGGGTGACTTACAATCCTCTTTTTTGGATAGGGAAGATGGGTCGAGTGGTACCTTGTTTTAAAGGTATTTTGATTCTCGTCACAACTGCGTTTTTTTTTGAAAATTGAATGATTAGTCCTCAAGATATTCACTGTTAAAGTTGCCATGGGCTAAATAAGAAAAAAAAATCATTTTTTCAGAAGCACACAAAAAAATATAACTTGACGTGTCCGAGAGGAAAGTCAGGAAAGTATTAATTTCGAAATAACAAGGCCAGAAGATGGTTTCTTATTAAGCGGCAAATTTGACAGTAAATATCTCAAGAACTAATCATTCATTTTTCAAAAAAAAAAACGCAGTTATGACGAGAATCAAAATACCTTTAAAACAAGGTACCACTCAACTCATTTTTCCTATCTGAAGAACAGGGGTGAAAGTCACCCCAGCTATAGGATCGAGGTGCATCCTAGCGAAATACCGATGGGGTCAAAAAGTTTCCCCCCTCGAATACAAAAATGACGTGTTCGAGCACTTTTTTAAAATCGACCCTATAAAATACCCTATAGCGCTTCTCTGTTTCGATGTTCGTGAAACGTGAAACACACGTATTCCTACTTGTCATGACGGAAGTCCTAGCGCAACAGACTTACACAAGTTCCAATGTCAAAATGAGAGGATACGATATTAAATAGATTAGAAAGATATGATAAACGATTACTGAAATTGAAGATAAACAGATTTAATTTGTTAAGTGAAAATTTTGAAGTTTTTTTATGTTCATTTTATTCTCCAAGTTTTGCTCCATGATCGGCGAGTTTGACTCCATTGCCTGGAATGAGCTACAGAGCTCCCAAAAATCTCTCCTAGCCCCCCCTCCTTCCTCCAATGAAAATTTCGAAGTTTTTTTATGCTCATTTCATTCTCCAAGTTTTGGTCCATGATCGGTGAGTTTTGTTCCATTACCTGGATTGAACTACGAGCTCCCAAAAATCTCTCTGGGCATTAAATTTCTAACATCTTGACAGGTGTTAACAAAATGACGTTTTTTGACTTTTGGAGAAAAAAATCAAATAACATGAGCTCCCAGTATCACATACAAAATTTTTACAGCGAATAAACATATCAAAACATGTTAAGTTCATAGAGTAGGTATGTCAATATTCTAGATTAAAAACGGGTGGCAAAATGTCAAAATAATGTCATCTGAAGTTTTCTAGGTGAAAAAACTTATCGATAATGCCAAAATTATGTATTTTTGGTTATACATAAATTAAATTATTGTTATTAATAGACTAGGAGATTTTGGAGATTTTTGTTGTAGGTACTCCTTTTTTTATCGCAATAGTACTCATGACATATTTATGACCCATGAAACACTTGACGTTTGAATGTAACAGATCAGCGCCTCAAAATGTATTTTTATCCTTTCCTTTCTATAACATTAAGGAGAGATTTTAAAAAATCACTCCTGGCGCACTTGTTTCACCAATAGAAAACCGCGTACAAAAGTGATTATATTGTGACGATTCGCCGGGCTGTCAAGAATCTCTCGGCATTTCCTCTTGAGGATCCTAGAATCTAGCGAATTATTCTACTTAATTCGGGAAAATAAGATTATCGTGTGTATTCTAGATTTTACAGGAATAGATTTAGGGATATATAAAGGCGGCTATTGCTTTGTAGTTTAGTTTTTCAGTTTGACTGTGATACGATTTAAATAGTGACTATTGCGAGTTGTAAGAGTTTAATTGTTGAGTTTGTTATTAAAGTAATTAGTGTCAGAGTGTATTGTTAGGTGGAATAAATTATTGCTGTGTTAATTGGACTTTGATTTTTGGAATAAACGAAACGAACAACGAACCCAAGATAATTGTCAGCAGGCAACCCAAAGCCGTGACATTGGTGCCAGAAGTGAGACATAAAGGACTGCAGAGTGAAATCCAATTACGGAAGTGCGGGGACACTAGTGTAGTATAAAAACTGAACACTAAGTGAACACTGGGACAATTAGTGCAGTGCAAACAGTGACAATCACAAAAAGAGACTCAACCGATCGTGTGAATTACCCCGGAAGTGACTCTATACCCGATTTAGACTGTGATAGTGAATCTTCGAGTGAGTTCTAGAAAATTCTATTTGGAAACTAAGGGAGATATCGAATTTGTGACTTCGCCGACGTATTCGGAACATCAATCGTCATTCAGAAGAGGTTTTCGAGGAGTTTCGGGAAATTTCTAGAACATTCTATTTGGAAACCAAGGGAGATATCGAAATTGTGACTTCACCGACGTGTTTGCTGTGTTAATCGACATCTAGAAAAGAAGTTTCAAGAAAATTCCAGAACATTCTATTCTAGAGTAAAGCAAGTTATCCATTTTGTGACTTCACCGGCGTGTTTGGAATTTCGAGCAAAGACCAGAAAAGTTATTTGAAGAAAGTTCGAGGGAAATTCTAGAACGTTCTGTATATGCCTATCACAAGACAACAAGCAAAAATGGACGAACAAAAAGTTGAAGAACTTCTGCGCAAAATGTTGGAACTTCAAGAGACCAGACGACAACAAGAAAAACAAGACGAAAAAGCCAGACGACAACAAGAAAAACAAGACGAAGAAGCCAGACGACAACAAGAAAAACAAGACGAAGAAGCCAGACGACAACAAGAAAAACAAGACGAAGAAGCAAGACGACAACAAGAAGAGGCCAGATGACAAAAAGAAAAACAAGAATAAGAAGCTAGGCGACAACAAGAACGGCAAGAAGACCTTGGAAAACTACAGAAGATATTCCAAACCATACAAGGAACTGTCGCTAACCTAGACCAGAAGATTGAAAAAGTTAAAGACGATGTGCAAGAAGTTAAACACGACGTCCAGGAAGTAAAAACTGAAGCCAAAATCGACGTTCAAGAAGTTAAAAACGACGTTCAGGGAGTAAAAGCTGAGGTCAAAGCCGATGTTCGGCAATTAGGACAAGAAGTTGAGGACCAAGTTCAAGCACTCGAAGATAAGATGCGTAGATTAGAAATACAGTCCATCAATCCAGCTAGTGTTGGAGCATTCTCCAGTATGAAGATAAAACCACCAACTTTTGACGGTTCTACGTCCTGGACCATGTATATTCGACAATTTGAAGCTGCTGCAAATACCAACGGTTGAAACGACCAAGAAAAAGCTACAGCACTAATAGTGGCGCTACGAGGACCTGCCTTAGACCTTCTTCAGTACATTCCTTCAGTCTACCAACAGAATTACCAGCATCTAAGTCAGACGTTGGAATTGCGCTTCGGGGATCATTACAGGCAAGAAGTATTTAGAACTCAAGTCAAATCAAGAATTCAAAAACCCGAGAGTTTACAAGAATTCGAATCAGAAGTTAAAAGGCTAGTGAGTTTGGCGTTTCCTGCAGCTGGGGAAGACATGCAGGAATGGATGGCAGTATCTGCATTTATTGATGATCTCAGAGACTCGAAGATCCAGGAAAACCTGAGAATGTCCAAGTTCAGACAAAGTAGCGAAGCTCTTGTCCGAGCATTAGAACTAGAAGCAATCTTTGGTGCCTCACGACCCAGAATACAAGCAGTGTCCATTGAGGACCCAAAGGAAAAACAATCATCAAAAGAGGATGGTAGTCTCGAGAATGTCATGAGTCATTTCATGGAGGAGATAAGGAAACTATTACGAGAAGACAGACAAATGAGAAACGATTCCAGACAAACACCAACCCCGAGAAACCGAATAGAGTGCTACCGGTGCCATAAGCTTAGGCATATTCAACGAGATTGTAGAGTAAGGATGTCCTCTCCATCAAGGGATCGTTTCCAACGCTTTTCGAGATCGAGAGACGCCAGCCCTAATAACAGACAGGGAAACGAGAACTAACCAGTATGGAGGGGCGAATGCTGGTTAGTAATGACGAAGCCCCTAGGGTTGTTTACATAAAATCATTGGGCAGTCATTACAGAGGATTAAAATTCGAAGGACAAATTAATGGAGAATTAAAAACCATCACTTTTGATACGGGTGCTGAAGTTTCCATAATTCCATTATGTTATCCAACCGCTCACTAGAAATCTGTCACTACGAACAGTCACCGGCGAATCTGCACCAGTTCAAGGAGAAGCTATGATTGAGCTTACTTTTGGATCTACCACCTTCAGGCACAGAACATTAGTCGCCGATATAGAAGATGATTTCATTTTGGGAATGGATTTGATCGGCCAACATGGTTTCTCTTTTGATCCTTCCATGAACATCCTTAAATTTGGTAATGAAGAAATTGTCCTAACAACACGAGAAGAATCCGATGCCGTTAAGATCTTGGCCACAACCCCAGTGAGGATTCCTGGAAGTACTGAGAAGATCATTTGTGGAAGATTAGAAACAAACCCTGGGTGCTGCGTTGGACTAACACGTAATTTTATTGGAGATAAACCAGAAAGATTTCTTGTTGGGAAGACTCTAGTAAGAACAAATGGGGACATTATGATAAAAATTGCCAATGTTTCTTCCGAAACAGTAAGAATTAAAGAAGGAGACATTATTGGAACTCTGGAACCAGTTAAGCAAATATCGAACTGTGACCTTCCAGATAAGCGACATTCTGTGAAATCTAAATTGGATACAGACACCTTGATGCAGACTTTGGCGAAATCATGGAAACATCTCGATCCAGATAGACTCCAAGAAGTCACAGATTTCATCTTGAAAGAAGCGGTCGTATTTGTGATGGACAATCAAACCGGACGAACTAGCTTAATTCAACACAAAATTGATACTGGATTGGCACACCCAATTAGACAACCACCACGACGTATGCCCGTAGCTAAGCAACAGGAAGTGGAAAACCAAATTGATAAAATGCTTCAAGAGGGAATCATTGAAGAGTCAAAAAGTCCATGGTCTGCGCCAGTAGTTTCGGTTACAAAGAAAGATGGGAGTCTTAGATTTTGTGTGGACTACCGAAAGCTCAACGACGTCACCAAGAAAGACAGCTTCCCTCTCACGAGAATAGACGATACATTAACAACTCTATCGGGCTCCAAATTCATAGGAACAATAACTCATCTAGATCAGGATGGCTGCAAAATCAGGTGGGAGTACCCCAGGGGAGCATACTAGGGCCGATACTATTCCTGGTCATGATAAACGATCTGAGCTCGGTGTGCAGCGGATTGGAAGAGTCTGCAATAACAAATTATGCGGATGACACCAATCTGCTGGTCGCCGGAGTGGATCGGCATGACTTGGAAGAAAAAAGCAATGAGCTATATTCTCGAGCAGAGGATTGGTTTGAGAAAAATGAACTAGTTATAAACGAGAGCAAGACAAGCATTGTGATTTTTCGCACTAATAAACTAAAAGAGAAACCATCAGCAATAAGTATCCATAATCAGGAAATTGACATATCAGAGCACACTAAATTTTTAGGTGTTATAATTGATGAATTTCTAAAATGGTCAACACACATTGAAAGTTTAGTGAAAAAATTGAACGGTGTTTGTTTTGCACTCAGAGTACTAAACAGATATGTAGAAGACAAAGTTAAAAAAATCCTTTACTATGCAAATTTTGAGTCTCGGATGAGGTACGGTATCATTTTCTGGGGAGTCAGTTCTTCAACACAATCAGTCTTTGTAGTCCAAAAGCGAACTATCAGGTTATTGCTTAACATGAGCTTCAGAGACTCCTGTAGAGGCAAATTCAGGGAGTTGGGTATTTTAACAGTTTATGGTCTATACATACACGAGTGCCTCTTATATTTGCATAAAAACAAAAATGAATTTTTAATACATAACACTAACACCACATACAATACAAGGACCACAGATATTTATTATCCTATTCATAGATTAACTTTAAGTGAAAAAAATCCATCTTATAACTGTATTAAAATATTTAATAAATTACCAAACGACTTTAAAATAATAGAAAACTACAAGGAATTTAAAAATAAAACCAAGAAATTGTTAATAGACATAGAACCATATTGTGTGAAAGATTACTTGGATATGTAATTTAAGTATATTGTTTTGTGACGCCATTTCATTTCATGTTATTTTGTAATGCTGTAATATGTATTGTAAAAACTTAATTTGAAATAAAGCTACTATTCTATTCTATTCTATTCTATTCTAAATGGTTTTCCATCTTAGATCTCAAAAGTGGATACTGGCAAGTGGCAATACATGACGATGACAAAGAGAAAACTGCCTTCAGTACCGGAAGCGGGTTATACCAGTTTAATGTAATGCCTTTCGGATTGTGTAATGCTCCAGCTACGTTTGAGCGACTGAAGCATCTTGTTTTGCGAGGCCTTATATGGAGAACTTGCCTGGTATATTTGGATGATGTCATGATCATGGGAAATTCGTTCCAAGAACATCTCAATAACCTGAAAGAAGTTTTTGACCGCTTCCGGAATGCCAACTTGAAACTCAATCCAAATAAGTGATTCCTATTGCAAAAGAAAGTGGAATTCTTAGGTCACGTGGTATCTGAAGAGGGCATACAAGTTATGGAAGGAAAAATAGATGCTGTCAGGGACTGGCCAAAACCACGCGACAAACATGAACTAAGAAGTTTTCTAGGATTATGCTCTTATTATCGAAGATTTGTGGAAGGATTCGCCAATATAGTTGCTCCGCTTCATCGATTAACAGAAGAAAAATCAACATACAATTGGACCCAAGAATGCGATTCCGCATTTAGAAAATTGAAAGGAGCATTATGTACGAGCCCAGTGTTGTCCTATCCTGATCAGAAAGGCATGTTTATTTTGGACACAGATGCAAGTAACACTAGTGTTGGAGCTGTCCTTTCACAAATCCAAAATTCACAAGAACATGTCGTGGAGTACTACAGTAGAACCTTATCAAAGCCGGAACGAAATTATTGTGTCACCAGAAGAGAGTTGCTTGCCATAGTAAAAGCAGTCGACCATTTTCATAAGTATCTCTATGAACGCAAGTTTCTAATTCGAACAGATCACGCAGCTCTAAAATGGCTTTTAGAAATCAAAACTCCTGAAGGACAGCTTGCTAGATGGATTAAGAAATTGCAGCAATACGATTTCCAAATTAAACATCGACCTGGAAACCTGCATAAAAATGCTGACGCTCTGTCTAGACGGCCATGTAAAGAAAATTGCAAGCATTGTCAAAGAATCGATATATATGAGAAAAACACTGGTCCAGTTGTAAGAAGAACGGGCCTGATCGTCGATGACAAATGGACTACCAAACAAATGAGAAAAGATCAGGAGGCAGACCAGGACATCGGGCAAATTCTACATCTTAAAGAAAATGATGAATGTAGGCCAGAATGGAGGGAAGTGTCAAACAAGAGCTTGATTTACAAAGCGTTGTGGGCCCAATGGAACTCTCTGGCCGTAGAAAATGGTTTGCTCAAAAGAGTTTGGGAAAGTGCCGATGGGAAATCCACTAAGAGCCAACTGGTTATCCCAAAACACCGAGTGGAAGATGTATTAAAAGAGATACACGACGGAACTTCAGGGGCACATTTCGGAGTTAACAAGACTTTGGGCAAAATTCGGGAGCGTTTTTACTGGGTTCACTACCATGAAGACGGTAAAAGCTGGTGCCGAAAATGCGACATCTGTGCTACCAGTAAAGGCCCTAAACTAAGATCTCGGGTGCCCATGAAACAGTACAACGTCGGTCTTCCATTTGAAAGAATAGCGATAGATCTAGCCGGACCGTTCCCAGAGTCAGAGCGTATGGTAACAAATACATCTTAGTTATCATGGATTACTTCAGTAAATGGCCAGAAGTCCCAGAAGTTTTCGCTATTCCCAATCAGGAAGCCATCACTGTTGCCCAGGTGCTAGTGGACGAAGATTTTAGTCGCCATGGTGTGCCACTCGAGTTACACTCAGATCAAGGACGAAATTTCGAATCTGCCATCTTCAAGAAAATTTGTGAGATCATGGGAATTCGTAAGACAAGGACAACACCTTTACATCCACAGTCTGATGGCATGGTAGAACGATTTAATAAGACCATAGAGGAACACCTGACAAAAGTGGTCGCAAAGAACCAGCGTGATTGGGACAAGCATTTGCCTCTATTTTTAATGGCTTACAGAGCTACTACAGCTATTCATGATTCAACAGGTGAAAGTCCGGCTAGAATTGTTTTCGGAAGGGAACTCAGGTTACCTTGCGATCTGATGTTTGGAGTACCCGAAGAAGAACGAAGAGAAATCCGAGATTATGCCGACGAAGTAAGGGCACGACTTCTGGGTATCCATGATTTTGCTCGGGAGCATATTCAGCTAGCCAGTGACCGGATGAAGACCAGATACGACCTGAAAGCCAATTCAGCCGGATTTCAAGAAGGTGATTTAGTGTGGTTGTATAATCCAGCAAGAAAGAAAGGAGTGTCGCCGAATGTTATCTTCAGCATGGGAAGGACCATACAAAATAATCAAGAAGATCAATGATTTAGTTTATCGAGTTCAACACCAGGAGTAAGATGAAAGTTGTACATCTGGACAGGTTAACGAAATATCACGGGCGTGAAGTTGATCGGGACGATCAACCTTAAGAGGAGGGCAATGTGACGATTCGCCAGGCTGTCAAGAATCTCTCGGCATTTCCTCTTGAGTATCCTAGAATCTAGCGAATTATTCTACTTAATTCGGGAAAATAAGATTATCGTGTGTATTCTAGATTTTACAGGAATAGATTTAGGGATATTGTATAAGAAGGCCGGCATTGGTTTGTAAGTTAAGTTTCAGTTTGACTGTGATACGATTTAAATAGTGATTGTAAAGAGTTTAATTGTTGAGTTTGTTAATAAAGTAATTAGTGTCAGAGTGTTTTGTTAAGTGGAATAAATTATTGCTGTGTTAATTGGACTTTGATTTTTGGAATAAACGAAACGAACAACGAACCCAAGATAATTGTCAGCAGGCAACCCAAAGCCGCGACAATATCACTTTTTCCGTTAAAATACCGTTGGAATAGATGTATCTTCTATTTCTAACATTTTAGCAGTCGAAATAAGCATTTTGTTTCATTGCACCGACCTTGTAGCGATACAGGGTGATACTAAAAAATAAGGTCAAAGATTTTTTTTTTTAATTAGGTATCTATGATTGATAAAATCAGGCATTTTTTTAAAAATATGTAGAACAGTATTCCAAATTCCAAAAGTGACATTATTTTAACCTCTAGGGTGTACAGGGTGGTCCAATTTGGACGTACCCTTTTGATAGGAAAAGCTTCACAACTTTTCTTATTTATGAAAATAATTGATTTCCGTAAAAACTTCCTGAAAGCACTTTTTCAAGCAGAATCTGATGAGATTCTCTGATTTTTGGTATTCTACCAGTATTCCGATATTGACCTAAGTCCGATTTTTCTAAATGGGAAACCCTTAATTTTAATAATACTCATTGGATAGCCCTCTGCTTTTGCTGATTTTAATAATATAAAGTTCGATAGGTTTATCTTCAAGATTTTTTGAGAAAAAAATGAAAATCCGTTTTTATCATGAGAACCTTTATTTTAGAAAAGGACTTTATATCGCTAAAAGAAAAATGAGAAAGGTCACTTTCCAACACATTATGTATTTCTTATGACAAAAACATATGTACCTATATATTTTTTTTTTCTCGAAAACTATTAGAGATAAACCAATCGAACTTTATATCATTCTTCTTTTTCTTCTTCTTCAAGTGCCTTGTCCTCTAGGAACGTTGGGCAATCATTAATACTATGTGTACTTTGTCGAATGCTTTTCCGAATAGACTTGTCGTGATTTCGCCATACCAGTGACGCAAATTCTTTAGCCAAGATATTCTTAGACGTACAGGTCCTCTTCTGCCTTCGATTTTTTCCTCGATTATGAGCTTGAGAAGTGAAGTCCGTCGATTTTAATCTGATACTCCATAGGAATGTGAGCTGGTGGCTTCTTACGTTAGAACGCCAGTGGTCACCTGACGTCAAACCTGTTTTTGCCATATGCATCACCCCCGCGCTCCTCATACGGAAAGTGTCAGATTAAAAACGACGGACAATAGATATTTGTCATTCCTGAGTAAGTATGTGTCCGAAGTACTCTAACTTTTGCTTCTTGAACGTAAACATATTAACTTCAAGATCTAGTGACATTCTCGTTAGCGCATTTTCATTGCGCACTTTGTCCGTCCAAAATATTGTTAACATTTTTCTATATGTCCACATTTCAAAAGCCTCTAGCTTTTCACACATGGCATCTGTCAGAGTCCACGCCTCAATCCCATAATAGAGAATACTGAAGACGTATCAATGTAGTACTCAAGTGCGAACAGAGAGCGGAGGGCCTGACTACAGAACACGGACTTCATTTTTACAAATGATGTTCTACTGGCTTGTTCAATCCTGGCACAAACCTCCTTGGTCCTAGTCCTCATTAACTTGATATCCTGTATGATCTGTATGATTGGACCCGATCGATCTGTTGGTTCTGTACCTGAAGAATACCTCCTCCAACCTAGTTCTTACTAATCATAATCACCATCCATTTAGTTATTTAGGCATTCAATTTTAATCCAAATGCTCCACTTTCAGTAGCCAAATGATCAAGTAATACTTGAAGACCTTCCCAGAGAATCAGCGATTGAAACCGTATCGTTGGCATTCCGAAGATTGTTAATGTTCACGCCAATGATAGAAATTCCCTCAGTGCAGTCTTTTAATACTCTTCCAAATATTTTGTTCGATTAAATATTGAAAAGTAATGGTAAAAGGATGCAACCCTGCCGGACACCGTTAGACATCGTTAGACATTTGTTGGTCTACCTTAATTTGTGCAGTCTGATTTCAGTAGAGATTTGCGATTATCTTGAGTAGTCTATCATCTAGTCTAGGCTTACATCCTTGAGAATTTCCATAAGCTTCTCATCGTTGTACCTTATTGTCAAACGCTTTCTCATAGTCTACGAAGCATGCGTATACAGAAACAGAAACATCTTTAGATCCTTGATCCAGCACTTGGATGCTAAACAGGACCTCTCTTATGCCAAAACCGTTACGAAAACTAAATTGGGATTCGCCTGTGAAGAACTCGCACTTTGCGTATATTCTTTTATGGATGACCTTTAGAAAAATCTTGAGAAAGTGGCTCATCATCAAGCTAACAAGACGATAATCGCTAAATCTTTTTGCAGAGCTTTTCTTCGAAAGCGTCACAAATGTCAGTGGATTGTGATCTGAATTTATATCTGCGCCAGGGTCTTTGCAGATTTGATGCAATATCATTGGAATCAGCAGAAGCAGAGCTATCCAATGAGTAACTTATATATGGGGTGTCCCATTAAAAAAATCGGACCCGATATCTAGAAATCGAAGCCAAATAGAAAAACACTGAGAATATCATTGGATTCTGCTTGAAAAAGTGCTTTTAGAACGTTTTAACAGAAATCAATTATTTTCATGAATAAAAGGTATGAAGCTTTTCCTATTAAAAGTGTCCTAATTGGACCACCCTGTACATGCTAGAAATTAAAATGTAATTTTTTATGTTTTTATTTTATCAACCAAAAATAAATTACCATATTTTACCAGTCGATAATTTAAAAAAATCTTCGACCCAATTTTTCAGTATCACCCTGTATCGCTACAAGATCGGTGCAATGAAAGAAAATGCTTATTTCGTCTTCTTAAATAATAAACTAAAGTTTCAACAAAATCTGTCGGTGACCGAAATCCATAAGAAGTGTGAGATGTTCTTTCACTTCATTGTAGCAACTTTTTCCCCTCTACCGATAGTGGATAGTCTTGCTAGATTTGAAATGCGAAATCATCAACTTGATTTTTGTTAGAAATACAATATTTTACGTTTCTGGCACACTTTGGTATACAATACAAATTTATCAAATGTGATGTAGGTTGCCTGGGGTTAGGTGAGTAAAACTAATATAACAACTGACCGGCAGTTTTATTATTGTGAAATGACAAGTCAGTATGTTGTCTCGTGTATTTGTTAAACGACCTGTTGAATTGTATAATAAATGTTTTTTATGTAATATTTCGACTCGTGAATGAATATAAGTAACCGTAAAGAATTCGTGTGTTCTATTTCGTTACGTTAATACGTTCTATTTTCACTCGTGTGTCGTGAGACCAGTGTTGCCAGATGACCAGAACCAAATTATGGTACAATGCTGTAGAAATTATCGTTTTTTGCATGATTTTATCGTACAAAACTGACTTAACCAGTATGACGTCATCGGAGGCTGCTGGCCCCCTTAAATTGAAGGGGTTAAGTTGTATTTGCAAAATAATTTCATTAAAAAAACATTTAGAAAAAAAAATAAGAAAAAAACTACTCATTTCTGTTATCCCCTACCCCTTGCAATAATTCAGGCACTGGAAAAAAGAGCTGGTATTTCAATTTTTAATGGACCTCCAGCGATTTCAGTGTATCTTTTTCAAAATTTATCAACATTCAGAAATTATCGTACATTTATCCATTATCGATCGTACATCGTACCTTCTTGTAATTATCGTACAAATACGATAATTATCGTACGTCTGGCAACACTGCGTGAGACATCATTATCCATCAATATTTTTTTCAAATACCGGACCTGTATTATTTATTTATTTTTTTGGAGCCCTTATTTTTACACATTAAAGCACTGACTGTCATACCCCATACCCATCGATAAATTATAATTTTCCAGAAAAATATCCCTTGTGACTGCCACACAGAACATTGGTCATAAAAGTCTCTTTTGTTTGACATGTTTACTCATAACTCATGTAAATAGTTCAGAGAAGGCAATCCGTTTCTGATTTTGACAGTTATACTCTATACTCTTCAACTGTAATTTGACAGTTTTTTATTTAACTAACGGCAGTTATAAGAACGCATAAACTACCTATATAAATGAAAAAATGCATTTATGCTGGTGCGGCTTTCAGGAACTGGAGATTAATAATGTATTCGGTGGCGTAGGAATACTTTGTCTCTAATTGAATCATTGAAACTCAATAAAACAAAATCTAAAATAGTCAAATCTGAGCCCTTGACCAAAACATTAATCCACGAAATCGTAAAACGAGAGGCAGTGTTTTATCATCGTGAAACCATATATTGATTAGCTGTCGAGATATTGGAATGTTTTCCATATGGTTCCAACATGATGGAGCGCCGCCTCACAGCAGTCACAACACTCCTGCCGTGCTGTTTGCAATTTCCTGGATGAATGTTTTCCAAAAAAATGGATTCACAACTAAGGAGCTGGCCGGCAAGAAGCCCAGATCTGACAGAATGGTCATCAAATACGTCGATTTCAATTTTTTATAATATATGTCCATTTAAATCCTATATATTCATATTTAAAAGTAACAAGAGGTTGGGAACAAAATGGCGGCGGGACCTCTATTGTCGCCACTGTATGCAAAGGTTTATTTAGCCACTGTACTCTGTGTTATGTACCTAAAAAACGAATAAACTATGTAACTGAAAAGATTTTTATGCATGGAGCAACTTGTTTATTCTTTTCTCGCTAGGTAGGGGCAGCAGCGTCAACGACTAAGTTCGGAATTAAGCATATCTTCTATCTTCTATCTTCTATCTTCTACCTTCTATCTTCTATCTTCTATCTTCTATCTTCTATCTTCTTCTTCTTCTATATATATATAAAAATCAAAGTTCGCGGGGTATCCGGATATGCGCTCCAAAACCACTTATCCGATTACGATGAAACTTTGGTAGGTTGTTATGGCCATCCCAAGGAAGGTTTGTGGATAGGTTACGCATCTCGGAAAAAGAAATTAATTTTGAATTAATTATTAATTTAATTGTAAACAAACTCATTCACATTACATAACAACATAAGCATGAACCATATTTCATTTATTTAGGCTTGCATTCAACCGACGTAACTTTATTATTTTTTGAATTCAAGAACGGCTGGACCGATCTTGAATTAATACCACGTATATCTATATAAGGTGAATTCGATTGACCCAGATTAGATCGATTTGGGTTCAATTTAAGTGAATTTCTTCTGATCTAGATCATTTTTTTGTTGATGAGGGTGCACTGATCCAGCTTGAATCGAACACAGTGTGGTTCACTTAAATTGAACCAGATCGATCTAATCCGGTCAATCGAATCGGCTATAGAGGAGAGTGATATAGGCTATTTTTTATCCCGAAAAAAAAAGTTCGGTTGCGTAAAACTCTGATACATTGGAACGCCTATAAACAGCCCGGGGGCTCTAGAGCAGCTCTGGAGTGCTTAAAATGCGTCACTGAACTCACTGGCAAGCGACTATGATATCGGATTAAAAAAAAAAAAATTAAATAGAAAATCAACAACAAAATTTGAAAAGAAGTGTATTATTTCAAAATGTATTTACATGCTGGCAACGCAGCGGGTCATTAGCTAGTTTATTTATAATTTCGACTAATTTGATCGTTTCACATTTCTGCTCCTTCACACCAGCGTCCATGTTCGGAGCAGTAAACTGGGTTCCAAGTGATCTAAATATTGATATAATATTTCAAGTCAAGACATTTGATATACGTTGTAATTTTATAGTGAGAACTTTTTATTATAGGCCACTTATGCGCAAGGATATTACACACTACTACAAGATTGCTCATCGGCCTCGATTTTTGGAATCAAGGTCATATGGTGTTGCACCATTGTCGACGTCATCAACGGTGTCGTCAGCGGTCGAAATTTAGAATATAATTTATGGAAACAAATATTATCCAATTTTTATTGACTGGGCGGTGTGACCCAAAAATAAAAGTTTTAGAAAAAAAAAATCTTAGAACAAATTTTTATACCGCACTCGGCTACGACGAACCGTTGCGAAGATATCGTGCTGTAAAGTTCCCAATCCCAGCACTGTGACGTCATATGCACAAACTGAGTCCGCCGGCCGGCGCTGGGCGGGCGTTTGCTCATGCTTGCTGCATATACAGGGTGTTACAAATTCGAGTGTATGCATGGGGATCTCGGAAACCATGAGAGATACGAGGTCGATTAAATTGAGGCAAAGTTGCGCAATTTTATGCTTAAGAAAACACCGTTTTGAAAACTTAAAAATTCCGAATAGTTCCGGAAATATTCGGAATAAACCGAAATTTTACAAAAGCGTTTTTATTGTTTTCTGAGCTTATTTGAAGAGATATCCCGATTCCCAAAAGAAATGTCACTTCATCAATGCCACTTTTACAAGATGCTACCATAAAATTTGAAATCTGATGCTTGAATGAAAACGCTTAAGTAGATTTCGTAATTTTTGCGTGTGTCTATGACGTCACGCAATAAATAGACAAAACTTTATTTAGGCGTATCTACTTTATTATTTTGAGCGATGCGAGATTTTTACAAGAGTTCTCAGAATTTTTTTCTTTATTTTCTGAAGACAAGTTGTATTTTAAGGTTACACCCCCTTTAACATAAGCCGTGTTCGTTTTTGTCATCTTTTTCGTCGATTTGATCCGAAATTTTGACAGACACGAGATTTGTAAATTGAAACTGTCTGATCCAGTCACGTGCCGGTCAAAATTTCGGAGCAAATCGACGAAAAAGATGACAAAAACGACCAAGGCTATAATAGGCAAAGGGGAGTATGCAAACGAGATCTAAAAAAGAATTGTTTTAGAATGTTAATTAATGTACTAAAACCAAGTATGCATAAAGCAAAAGCTAGCAGAATTATAGCCTGTGGTGCAAACACCCCTACGTCAATGCGAGAAACGACACACTGCTACGTCATCACTGGTACTTTGGCGTGGTGGGATGCAACCGAGACTGAAAAATATTTTGCAAGATTTTACTCAGATTAATAAATAAATTATTAAATAAAAATAGCAAATTTAAACAACAAATCACGTGACTGAAAACGCCGACGAGTTCAAGGATTATATCTACCTATCCTTTATTTTTTCATAACGTAGTAAAAGACGGAAATAGGTTCTAATTAGAGAGTGTAACGATTTACTGATGAGAAATTCGGCATCCTCGCATTTTCCGAAAAGTGACGTCACTTTCCGAGCCCGCGTTTTCGCAGTTGTTTGAAAATTCGATTTTCAAATTGTTATATTTCCAAAAATAAGCTTTGTTTTTGGTAAAACTTATAGAGATGCTATTAGAATGACTAACACAATAATTCATTTTTTCAGAAGCACACAAAAAAAGAAAATTGACGTGTCCGAGAGGAAAGTCAGGAAAATGTTAATAATTTGAGAATAATAGGGCCAGAAGATTGTTTCCTATTTAGCCCATGGCAACTTTGACAGTGAATATCTTGAGAACTAATCATTCGATTTTCGAAAAAAACACGCATTTGTGACGAGAATACCTTCAAAACAAAGTACCACTCGACCTATCTTCCCTATCTTAAAAAACAGGGGTGAAAGTCACCCCACCCAGGGGGTGCATCCTAGCGAAATACTGATGGGGTCAAAAAGTTTCTCTCTTGAATACAAAAATGACGTGTCCCGAGCGTTTTTTTTTAAATCGACCTTGAAATACCCTAGAACGTCTCTGTGCCGATGTTCGTGAAACACCCTGTATATCCGATATACAGGGTGTCCGATTAGTGTGATATCGGACAATATCTCCTTACAGGGTGATGCAAGAAAAAAAAATTAAATACCAAAGTTGTTTGATACTCTAATATGCATTAGTTAAAAATATCTTCAAATATACAGGGTGCTCCGTTTATGGGGTATGCGACAGAACTTTGTTAATTCAAATAGAACACCCTGTATGTGATTGCATATTTGGATTCTACGTAAAATTCTGAGCAGATTTCATGTGATATACTCTATACCTAAGTTCAACTGTTTTGGAAATATTGACAGTTCAAAATTGACTTTTTGCAACTTTGACAGGCTGTAAAACCTCAACGGTTAATTTTAGACGAAAACCGATTTCACATTCCTATCTTAGATTTTCATAAACTATCATTTGACACTAACTTTGAATTTAACCGGAGAATAAATTCAACTGGAATTTTTAATCATGGATTAAATTCAAATTTGGAGTCAAATGATAGTTTATAAAAATCTAAGATAGGAATGTAAAATCGGTTTTCGTTTAAAATTAACCGTTTAGGTTTTACAGCCTGTCAAAGTTGCAAAAAGTCAATTTTCAACTGTCAATATTTTCAAAACAGTTAAACTTAGGTATAGGGTATATTACATGAAATCTGCTCAGAGTTTTACATAGAATCCAAATATGCAATCACATACAGGGTGTTTTATCTGAATTAACAAAGTTCTGTCGTATACCCCATAAACGCAGCACCCTGTATATTCAAAAATATTTTCAACTAATGCATATTAAAGTATCAAACAACTTTGTAATTTAATTTTTTTTCTTGCATCACCCTGTAAGGACATATCGTCCGATATCGCACTAAGTGGACACCCTGTATAACATAAAATATCGGATACTTGATATTTTTGCACCCTGCTTCTAGATAAAAACTGATTACGATACTGGAATATACGTAGAAAGATCTATGAGAACCCGTTGTCACCTTTTCAAACACTTTTGAGAGAGCCGAGATACAAGGAGTGTCCCAAAATGCGACATTTGCAAATACAAAAAGGGCGATGGCAATTCTGTGGTTGTTTTGTTTGACCAAGAAGTAGCCAACGTTCGCAAAAACCGCATCTTTCCAACTCTAATAGCAATCAAGTTATCCTTTATGTACAAGCAAAATGGGACACCCTGTGAATGGAGAATCCCTTATGTACAACCATTGTATAAAAAGGGTCAATAGTATAATAATACAATGGTACACCCTGTGAATGATGAATCTCCAAAAAAGTCCAACTTGGTCAAAAATATAAGTTAGACATAATACTGAACAATACAAATTTTTGATCAAAATCTGGAGCAATCTATGGTCAGTTTTGGATGATATTCCTGATAAATATGTCAAAAAATCTTGCAAGAAGCCATTATTTTTTAATACCAATTGAAAAATGAAACACCTCATTGAAGAATAGTAAAGTTTTATTCTTGTCTTAAAAAGTTTGTACTATGTACAAAATAAAATATTTTATTATCTACAGATAAAATCAATATTATATGGCATTGTCGTAATGCACTTTTATCTACATTTATTAATTAAAAAGTAATTGATACCCTAATTTTTATTAATAAAAAGTATGGCAATAGCCTATATAATAATTATATTGATATGAGCATAATAATTTGTATTTTAAACTAATTTATCAGTTCATGCTAGACAATTTTTCACAATATTCAATAACATGAAAAAATTAAATAAATATGTACCTATGTACGTACCTATAAGTACAAACAATAAAAATTTAAAAAATATATAAAATACTGATACATACATACATAAAACCAAGTAAGATGGAATGTGTGAACAGATCTTATTCAGCTTGGTCTAAGGAACTCATATAGAGTGGAACAAATGAAAGTAAAATTAAATATGCAAGCCAAATTGGCGATCTTCAATGATCCACTTTATAATAGGTACCTACCATAGTCTTAGGTAGATACATAATTTTGTAGCTGGAAAAGGTAAAAGTTCATATAGGGAAGGATTAAAACATTCTAAAATAATTAAAACAACGATATCAGTTTAAACTTTTTTCTTAAACCAGGATCACAGACACAGCAATATGTACCCCAACTCTACAGAACATCAGCCTTGAATTTTTTTCTGGAAAACAATGGAAGTAATATTATGCAATCAATGCATATAAATAATTAATTTAAAACAAACTAAAATGCCTTTGATGAATAAAATGTTATTTACATGAATTTTATGATTGATACAATTATTAAAACAATACAATAATTAGTAAAATTGTCTAGCATCATAATACATGCATACAGAGTCTGCCAAAAGCTTTTTTCTTTCAATTATACTTTCTGTAATACATTAAAAATAGAATTAAAAGAAGCTAAAAATCACTACCAATTAACTTTAAGTCAGTTCAAAGGTGTTGAGAACTAAAAGTTGTTCTTGGCAGACTCTGTAGGAAAAAATTCCTTACAATAATCTTACAAGTACATAATCTAATATTTCACACTTTTGTCCCATTTTTCTGATGATCGCCTATAGTCACCTGCGTTACAAAGGGGCCCCTATGGGGTTGATTCATTTGCCTTATTATTGGAGCATTATTTCTGGAATTTATTTGTTGTTGTTGTAATCTATTCATTAAATTTGGCCTAGTTTGTAATGGGTTCAAATTATGGTCAGGTTGCTGGGAATAGATGGGTTGGTTTGAAGAGTGATTAGGGCGAATTTGCCGGTTATTCAAAACGGATTGAACGCTTTCATATTCGTAGTAATTCGAAATTGGCCGTAGCTGGTTGTCAGGGCGCGGTTGCCGCTGTGAATGATACTGATGCTGTTTTCGACTGAAATAAGTTAAATAGTATTGAATCAATTAACAAAGAATTGTTTTTATTATACAAAAGTTACTAGAAAGCAACAACTTCTACAATAATATTTTATGTACATTTCAAGACCGGTTTCTTCATCACATTTAGGATATTGTTTGTTTTAGAATTGAACTTTTCAATTTCCTCACTACGTAGATCAAGGCCCAGTTGTACAATCTCGGTTCAAAACAAAGTTCCACTGAACTCGACTGGTACTTGAATTTTCCCATTCAAAATACATTGCTGTCAGCTATTAATCAAATTTTATCAATTTTGATAGCAATGCAATTCCAATGGGGAAGTTCAAGTACCAGTCGACCTCGCTGAACTATGTTTTGAACCAAAATTGTACAACTGGGCCTAACTCAAAGACAAATGTCCGACGATAATCTGTGTTAACTATTAGAGCTTGCTGAGTTTCTCGTTATGATATCAAAAATCAAAAATTATGCTGCAGAAGACGATTTTAACACTCGGGCAAGAATTCAATATAGTAGTGAGAAGTTTGAAAGAAGATGACTTCAATATACCTACTTTAATGCGACATACCAACAGAATCGTTTTGACTTAGTTTGAAGTCATATAAGATAGTTTCCTTGAAACGAATATTGAAACGTCATTTATTCCCTTAGTTTTTGAATAGAAATTGTTTCATAGATGCATGTACATAAGTATGTTTGTGTTGATCTCAAACGCGCTCTAACTGCAACATCGAATGATTAACTAGGAAAAACTAAATCAGGCTTAAAGGACTCACTACTGCAAAATTTTATAGGAGAGGGAGGAATAAAATTAATCTAATAATAACTATTGATGAAGAAACCGGGTTTTTTAATTGAGCATTTAAAAGAGTTCATTCTGGTACCAGTTTGTTCCAACTCACTAGAAAACTAAGACAATAATTCCAATTGTCCAATTAAATATTCAGTTAGGCAATTAATGGCAAATTGAAATATTGGAATTCCATTGTACTTAGGACAGTTTCTTCTAGTGGCAGGTTGGAACAAAGCTATTTTTCAAATGATTGATAAAATAATAACAGTAACTACGAGCCTAAACATATTTGCTATGCAAGAAATATAAAAACCAAACAACAATATTAAATAAGTATTGGCATGCAAAAGGAAAAATAAATGTAAAGATAAGTAATAGATAGAAAAATTTAGAAAAAGTTTGAAAAAAGATTTGACAGAAATGTGAAAAAGCACAAGAAGAAACTCCACACCTCAGGACTATAATCAAACCGAATTGCAATTTGAAAATTCGCACTGGCAGAATATTAAATTTATTGAAATGTGTTAAAATGTTAAAGGTGTTCTACTTTTGCTCTCAATTAGGACTAGTCAAGGTTTATCAAAGAATATGATTGTAATTAAAACATTTATGTGATTTACCTCAATCAGCCTTAATTGAAAGCAAAAAAACCAGCACTGAGATTATTTGAGAATGCAAAATTATTTTAATTCAAAATCCGATTAAGTTATTAATAATTTAAACAAAATGAGTTGATATTTTTCTACAAGGCAAATAACATAAAAATCTACAGGCCAACGTCTCTTCTACGAAACAGAAAAATTAAAATTCAAAAATTATTATGGTGCATACCTTTCTTCCTCCACCTTTAACCTTTGCTGTTGCACCTGCAGACGCATCTGCACTATCTGACTGTCAGACAATGATTCTTTTCGGCTACGAGAACGAGAGACAATAATTGGTAACATTGGGAGAATAACACAAGGACACAAGCTAGTTCATTATATAAGTACTACAATGACTCAAGAAAAATAAAAGTTCAATTTGTATTTAACAGGTTTTCTTGTCAAAGTATACAGCTACTTATTACAATGCCAGTAAACTGTGTTAGAAAAAGATTGATATAAACATCTAGGGTATAATAAGGCCTAGAAATGAAGAAATATTATGCATACATATACATTATACATGCAACATAAAGTCTTTGATGAGGTGGCTTCACACATTGCCAGTAATTTGTTCACGTAACTTGAATCAAGTACTTGCTCTATGTATTGACAGACATGTATCAGAAAGCAGCTTTATTTACTGGTACAACTGGTTATCTCACTTTTCATAATAAGGAAAATCTAGCTAAAACGTATTTTAGAACAAATACTTGAACTTGAAAATAACTAGAACAATGTTAATGTTAACTATCTTTTAAAACCATTGCTTTTAGTACTGGATTTTGGTGACTTAAACAAGTTACTGATACTGACGCTGTGCAGCAATATTTATTCACTTATAGCAATAAAGCTATTTTAATAAATTTTGAAAAATCCAAAACTGATTTTTCAGGATAAAACTGTATTATTTGTGTTACCTGATTGAAATTTACATAGATTTTTGACAATATTGGACTATTTAAATCAAAAGCCAACATTCGGCCTTTTCAAGACAATAACTTAATTTTTTTTCTTGAGCCACTATAATAAAGCCTTAACCATTCACAAATTGTGAATGAATGATGAATAAAAGTAACAAATTTAATTTCCAATGGAGCATGTTTACACCAAAAATGTTTATCCATGTCATGCAACTTGTGTTAGATACAAATGACATGTGTATAACAGATATGGGTTAATAATCCGAAAATATTTGTTAAAAATTAGAACCAGATTACAGATAAAAAATTAATAATTACCTCATATGCGTTTGCAGCTCGCTATAATTTACGTAATGAGTGAATGGCACTGCTGAAGACTCAGTTATTCCTGATCTACTACCGGGACGACCAAATTCGCCGTATTGAGGCTCACGATTTTGGAGGTCTCTGTTCTGATGCTGGAATAATCAAAAACGTGACTCAGTTATTTCCAAATTCTATTGAATGTGATCTATTTACCTGTTGCTGCCTATAATATGGATTTTCCCTCTCGTCAGCTTGATAATAGGTGTGTCTATGAGCCAGTTTTTGCCTTGCAAAGTCTCTATCGTTTGATCTAGGATTTTGTCTGTATTTTATTGGCGGAGCCACAGAATTTTCAGGAATAACCTAAAAAAAGATGAAGTAATAAAGAATTTTGCTTCAGTAATTTTTTTATTTACCTGTACTTGTTCTGCATGCCTATGAATGTATCCGTGCCTCTGATAAATTGGTTCCCTTTGAATTTGTTGCTCTTGTTGTTGTTGATTTGAACTATTGCTATCTTGATGATGCTGAACTGAATGTTGATTTGGATCTTGAAGTCTCTCAACTTGAAAATGATAAGAAAAACTTTGACGAAACATTGCAAAGTGAAGAGAACATCTCTCAGCAAATTTTAGCCAACAAAGTTGCCCGAGGAAAGAAACAAAAACTTCTTTCATAAAGCTCTAATTCTTTGTTATCTGGAGGGCTAAATTTTGTTGTCCAAATCAATGTAAACCCGATAAATAATGTTTGCATAAGTATTGAGACACTTACCGTGTTGAGGCGGTTGTTTATGTAGACTATTATCCGTATTATGTGAACTATGAGAATGGTGGCTTTGATTATCGTCGTTTTGGCCTTGATTTTGTGTCGAGTTCGACTTGTTTTGGGAATTTTGCGAATTTTGCGAATACTGGGAATGTTGCGAAATATTTGCGTTCGTATCGAATTCAGTTTGTTGGTGATATTGCTGCACTGGTTCTATTAATTCTATTTTACGATGCTTGCCGAATCTGGAAAAAATAAATAATGTACATATTGAAATTGGTTGTTGAATTCAAAATAATTCGAATTAGGTATATCCTGGGAGAATGATTGTGCTGCCTTTAAATTTCAATGTAAGTATGTTTTATATCTCCCCTTCTGTGGAAGCTGGTGGTCGACAAGCTGTTATGTCGACTAAAAGACGCGGAAATCTATGCCCACGCCTATGCTGTTGATGTTAGCTTTATGGTTAACGGTAAATTCGGACTCATTGTATCCGAAAAAATGCAACTGGCACTGAACATTACCAAAAATTGGTGTGAAAAAGAGGGATTGTCAACAAATCCAACAAAAACCTCTGTAATAGCGTTTATCCCTCGGTTCATCCTTAGAAGGAACCTTTACTTAAGGGAACTTCGTATGTGGCAACAAACACTAATTTTGAAAAGGGAAGTCAAATATCTGGGGGTCACCCTAGACACCAAACTAAGTGTTCTCTGGGCATGCAGAAGGGCGGTGGGCGATACCAGAGCTGGAACTCTGTAACGGATAGAGATCATTATCCCTATCGCTATGGCACTTGCTGTCTTCTTCTCTCTTATCAAAATCAATAGAGAGGGGACGCCACTAGAGATAGAGATATTGATCGCTATCCGTTACAGAGTTCCAGCCCTGGGGGCTTAAACCTCGCATGATACATTGGCTTTATGCGAAGGTAGTGGCATGGTAAATTATTGCTCTGTTGTGTGGTGGCACAGAGCCAGATGTACAAGTGCATCCAGGCAGCTCGACAAGGTACAAAGAGTAGCCTGCATAGCTGTGACTGGGGCGATGAGAACAACGCTAACGGCAGCTATGGAACTGATGCTCGGGCTGCCTCCGTTGCACCTTGTGGTCGAAAAGGAGGCGCTAGCTGCACACGCAAACCCCATGAATCTGTCTGGTATACAGACGGATCGAAAACGCACAGGCGTGGGAATCTATAACGAAAACACGGGGAAGATGTACAGTCTAAACCTGGGCTCAAGGGATACCCTCATGCAGGCTGAAATACTTGCCATAACAGCATGCGCGGAAATCATCCTGAGAGAGACAGTTCCTAATCGGACGGTCAGGATCAGGAGCAATAGCCAAGTAGTTCTCAAGTCATTAAGGAGCGTAAGCACCACGTTCAAAACAGTGAAACACTGCCAAAAAACTGTGGCTGTACTGGCAAAACACTACAAGGTGATCCTTGAATGGGTGCCAGGACATGCAAGGATTGAAGAGAATGAAAAAGCTGATCTTCTCGCAAGAAAAAGATCAGAGACAACCCTAATTGAACCGCTGCCCACATGTCAACATGTAAGAGGCAAACTAGAGGAACAGTTAAGAAAACAGCATAAAAAGCTCTGGATGGAACTTCCTGGACTCAGGCAGTCCAAATTTTTTATGGAAGGACCATCTTAGAGCAGTGCAGAAGAACTGCTTAGCTTAAGCAGAAGACAATTGAGAGATGTGGTTGGACTGTTGACAGGACACTGCCCTCTCAGAAAACATCTTAACACAATGAAGCTAGCAGAAGACTCGCTGTGCGAAAGGTGTGCAGAGGAAGATGAAACACCTCTACATGACATACTATGCCAATGCCCTAACCTTAGATGGCAAAGACAGCGGCACTTTGGGATACAGTATCCGAGACCAAAGGAAATCGTGGAAGCGAATATCAGGAACATCACTAAGGGAGTGGACCTGATATGAAAACTTCAGGAGGGCACAATGAGCCACGAGCTTCAGTGCAGGTGTCCACGCACCCCTATTTCATTCTAATCGATTTTCAATTTTTACAGCAGCTCATTAACTTACCTAAACATTGAGCCTATTCCTTTAAATATACCAGGTTTTTTCTTGCCAGGTTTATTTTTATTATCCAAAGCCGCATTTAAGGACGACTGCCTGGGAGCTCCCCTTGTATTAGTAAAACCATCAATTTCACGCTCTTCTACTGGACCATCTAGCAGCCAGTGTTTCTTCGCACCTTGAAAAATGCTCGCTCAATGAAATTGCAAGAATTTTTTTTTTATCTGCTTACCCATTTCATTTCGATGGTTAGGATCGACTACAGCTGCTCTAAAGCTTTCCTCACACCCCCTACCGCGGATCACTTTCAAAGCCCCTGATTGCCCTCTATAACTATAGGCGGGATCTCCTTCTTCCTTCATTTGAATCTAATCACGCAAAAATAATTTCGTTTTAATAAATATTTAGAAAAATTAAACGTAGTTTATGTACCTCTTGGACCATTGTTTGTAAAGATTCCAAGCTAGAAGATTTCTTCATTCCAAGTGAAGGACCAAGTTCGGCTAACTTATCAGCATCTAAAATAAATTAAGAAATTGCATTAATATTTCAGAGACAGAACAAATATGAAGTGAAAATGCTTACATTCAGGATGCTCTGACGAACGATTGATGCTTATAACCGACTCCACTGAGCCAACTCGCACTATACTAGCTGTTAAATGAGAATGAGACAAAAATATTAGCAAGACACACACAAATACCATTAGCTTACATAAAATGTTAAACAATATATGATACAACAAACAAATTAAGGACAATAATATTTAGTAAAAAGTAATGATATTAGCAATACATAAAAATTTTAAGCATAATATGTTATTATGTACTCACATTCCTTCTTTATTCTTTCTTCCCTCATTTTTTTTGTTCGTTGATAGGTATCTGTGCTTTTGGCATCCAAAGTGGCATGTCGTTTCTCGGACATACTTTGTCGTCCAAAAGCGTCTCTAAAATGTAACATACAGTTTTGTTTATTTCATCAATTTGTCTATTCAATTGTATACTTGTTGAAGGACTGAACTGAAAGTACATCATATTTTCAGTTATTGTTTATAACACAATTACAAATGGTTAGTAGCTAAAAAATCCTTTCAATTTGGCTACTTTTAAATGAAGATACCAAATACACGTCCATGGATGGATCTGTAGGACTACAGACTATTTAATCAAATTTAAGTTATTTTATTGTTAAACACAAACTTTCAACACATTTGAGACTAATTTCGATAGATTTTGACTGAAAAGAAGTACAAGATCATGGTAAATGTTGCAATTATTTTACACCCAATTAGGACAGTTTCTTTTGATAATTCAATAGAAGAAGGCAACAAAATTATATTTGGAACAAATTTCAGTCTGCTGGTTATGAGAGATATTTCATACTGAATTCCTTGTTCATTGTCAAAGTCTAGCTCCTTTCTGGGTATTTGCCCATATATATTATAGGAGATTTCAACTATCAGCATATAGATTGGAAGAATCTTAATTTGTCCAACCCAGACAAACAATATCAACTTTTTTTTGGACAACTACCTTGGAACTAATGCTTACCAAATGGTTGATTTTCCAACACGTTTCCGAAATGACCAAGTTTCTCTACTTGATCTAGTCTTCACCAATGATAAGAAACTGCTATATAACTTGGAACCCAAGCCCCCCATAGGAAAGAGCGACCACGTCATCATTGGAAAAAGTCAACTAAAATGTAAACTGAGTCCAACGAAAACCATATTAAAACGCAACTTTTTCAGTGCCGACTAAGAAAATATCAATAGTTTTCTGGCTGAGCAAAATTTTGCTGCATCGGGTAATGCGTTCCACAAGTGCATGTCAATTTCAAAAAATGCTATAGAGTATAGATAAGTTCATTCCGTTGAAAACAAACCCACAGAAACCTTGGCTTAACCAGTTTATATTTAAACAAATAGAAAAGAAACGAGGTCTATGGGTCAAATACAAAAAATCACCTACAGACGATAGTTACAAAAAATATTGCGAACAAAACAACTACCTTACAAATATAATTAGAAAGTCAAGAAAAGACTACGAATGCAACATTGCCTCTCAGAGTTCAGATAAAACATTTTTTAAGTATGTGAATAAAACACTATCATCCAAAGTTTCAACAATAACATTAAAGAATGAATCAGATGAACTTTTGACTGACGACTTTGATGTAGTGGAATGCTTTGCAAACCAATTTGAAAAGGTATTCACCAAAGGGAATCAAAACGAAATGCCACTAATTCGGAAATACCTACGTGCAACTTCACAGATGTCAAATATTGACTTATCTCCTGATAAGGTGTTTGAAGCAATACAATCGTTTAAGACAGATTGCAGCCCAAGCCCTGATGGAATTCCAGTAGTGTGCCTGCAAAATTGTGCGGCCATCCTGAGACAACCCTTGTCTGATCTCATGAAAAGTATTTTTGAAGTCTACAACTTTCCTGAGATTTGGTCAACATCGTTTGTGATTCCAATATACAAAAAAGGAGACAAAACCGCTCCATGGAACTAAAGTCCAATAAGTTTGACATGTAATCTATGCAAGTGTATGGAAAAAATTGTAGTGAAACAGTTAACCTCATTTTTACTGGAGCAAAATCCATTACTGAAGCACCAACATGGCTTGCTTCCAGGGCGTTCTACTACAACCAATCTCATACTATGCTTGGACGATTGGACAAGGGACTTTGACAATAACGAGCAAGTGGATGTGATATATCCCGATTTCGAGAATGCGTTCGATAAGGTATACCACAGCTATCTCCTGCATAAATTAAATCACTTTGGCATTGCTGGGAGCTTGCTACAATTTGTATTAAATTTTCTATTGAACCGATACTATCAAGTAAGAATAAATGCAACTTTTTCAGACAGAAGAAAGGGCCAGAGTCGGGTGCCCCAGTACTGGTCCCTCTACTTTTTCTAGTATATGTCAGCGATACGACATCAAATATCCAAACCAAAATCCTACTTTTTGCTGACGACACGAAATTGTATGCAAAGGCCGCAGAACACAAGAAATTGCAAGAAGATCTCAGAGCTGTAGAAGTGTGGTTCAATACCTGGAAAATGAGGCTAAACGAAAAAAAATTTACTACATTGAGCATTGGGACCAAGACCACTGAATATGTCTACAAAATAAACAATGTTGAGTTGAAGCATGTGAGGGAACAAATGGATTTAGGTGTCATAATAACCTATAATCTGAAATGGGAGATGTACGTAACAAAAATAGCCAAAAAATCCAACTCATGCATATACCTTGTGAAAAAGGCATTTGAAGACTAGTCGTGTGACAACATTATGAAACTATAAATCTTTTATATGTCCAAAACTAGAATACGCCCACTCAGTCTGGAATCCGTACCTCATAAAGGATATTTAGATACTAGAGTGTGTGAAGAGACGAAGAACAAAGATTCCACCATCACTGCGTAATGAAGATTACCTTATTCGACTATCCACTTTGAAACTCACTTCTTTGAGGGAAAGGCGTCTGAGATGAGATCTGATCGAGACATACAAGATTATTCGAAATGTCTACTCCTGTAACCTTGACATCTCTACCTTCAATGACAACCCCCATCTACGAGGTCATACTTTGAAGTTGTGCAAATTTAGTTCTACAGTCACCGCGCAGAGTTTTAATTTTTTCAAGAATAAGGTTGACACCGATATGAGTGCATTATTCCAAGTATCAAGTGGATATTTATTATGGACAAGTAATCCAATAGTTTCACTATTGTACCATAATAATATTAATAACAATAATATAGCTACCTTAAAAGTAACACGCTAGAGATATATACAGGGTGTCCCAGGGAAAACAGTCCACCCCGATTTATTGGATTTGGAATGACAATTTGGAAAAACGCTCGGACACGTCGATTTTTGATTTAAAGGGGAACTATTTTTCAGTTTTTGCTTCAACCCCTTAGCTGGGGGGGGGAAATAACCCCCCAAATTTGAATAGGGGATAGGGGTCGTATCATACCTCTTTTTAAAGGTCCCATCGAGTTCTTTATGGCTCTAAAATTTTGTCTTATTATTTTCATCCGTAACGAAATGACAGCTTGTCAAAATCTTGGAAATAGAATATTGTTTTAGGTGGAGTAAAAGCGATACTCAACTGCCTTAAAAATACTTGAAATTGAAGTTTTTTATTATTATTAATAATTAGATGTACACATAAATTGTAAACTGTAAGTATTTTTATGAAGGGAGGTAAGTACCGCTTTTACTCCTACTAAAATAAAAGTCTATTTCCAAGATTTTGACAAGCTCTCATTCCGTTACGGATAAAAATAATGAGAAAATTCTAGGGTCCTGAAGAATTCAATGAGACCTTTAAAAAGGGGTATGACATGATGACACGATCCCTATCCCCTATTCAAATTTTAAAGGTTCTCCCCCCAGCTCGGATGTTGAAGCTACGGGGACGAAAAAAAACTGGAAAACAGTTCCCCCTCAAAAAATCGACGTGTCCGAGCGTTTCTCCAGATTTTCATTTCAAATCAAAAAAATCGGGGTGGACTGTTTTCCCTAGTACACCCTGTATATGGTAAACTCGCATTAATAATTAATCCGTATCCTTCTCAATTCTCTGTTCTTGTTCGTGTAATTAAACATCCACCCTAACTGATCCAAGGAGTAAGTCGGTGTTTGTGTGATGCTTTTAAAAATCTCCATCTTACCTTGAAAATCCTTGAGGATTTTCTAAGCTCAATTGACTGGCATAGGTGGCATCAGTATGTGGAATGGTCGTTTGCCCAGTGGAATCTTTACTTTTATCTCCTGTGCCATTCATAATTAAACTAGCTTTCCCATCTGGCTCGTGGTCTTTTCGATTTTCATGTGCCCCATTTATGTGATTAAACTTATTAGTCATATGAACTTTTATCCTATAAAACAAAATATTGAAAAAATGAAAATAACTAAAGTTGTTACATACTGTGGATGCTGATTCTGCACAGGAATAATCCTTGTACCATATTCGTCCTCAATTAAAACTGGTTCAGCATTGGTTCTAGTAACAGTAGGACTGTAAACGCTACTGTTGAAGGAAGGAATACTAGTATTCCCTAACATACTGCTACTCCAAGTATCGTGAGTAGCTTTATAGTAGCTTTCATTGCGCAGCTGTGGTTTACCTGTCAATCGTTCTAAAACAGGATTCCAGGTATGCATAGGACTCAACTGGTTAGGAACCATCCCGTTTTGATGGGGATTATAGATGACCGTATTAGTGGAACCATTTGAGGCGTTGGAATTTGAAGTTTCGCCTGATGGTTCAGTGGAAGCTTCTTGGGAATTATAAAGGTCCTAAAACAAATAGAATTTAATTTTTGACCATTTTTTTTTTTATGTTTATTACTTGGGAAGTTTGAGAGACATTCAACAAGCTTTCATTGGACCTATTTCTTGAAGATCCAGGTGATGAAGCACGTCTTGCTATCGTCAAAGTTATATTTCCCGGCACTGGACCTTCTGTATGCAACATGGCTTTTCTCAAAGTCTCCATGGCGTCGCTATTTGATTGTTGCAAAAGTGATATTCCGTTGACGTTCAATAATTGATCGTTGGTTCTAAGTCTTTTGTCTCTTGAAGCTGCTCCTCCGTTGATTACACTTTTTATAAAGATCCCCAAGTCTCCTGGAAAATTTTTATTTTTAGTCAAAGTTTACATTATTGTTAAGCTTGACGTATGGATAAAATATTCTTACCTGATTCACTAGTTTTTCCTTTTACGCTAATACCTAGTCCGGCCTTTTCTGAATCGTGTACAGGAATGTTGAAGGTGAGGATTTCTCTGTGTTTCCATGGGAAAACCATGCTGCTGTCGATTTTTTCTGGAGGCTAAAATTATAAGAGTTATGAGAATTTGTCTTGTTTAGAGTGAGAACTATTTTTCTAAATGACTGTATCATGAACTATGTTTGTTAGTAGATAATCAGGAAATGATATTACGTACGAACATAACTACAAACTACACCAAAAAGACATAGATAAAGACTGAGAGTACATACTACAATGTGGACTAAGAACACACAAAAAAAAACAAAAATTACATTGCTTGAGTTGGCAGCTTCTTGGAATTGAGAAATGATTTTAGCCACTGATCCAGTTGATTTTTCGGGAGATCGATTCAGTATCAAGTGGCTCTGCGGTAAGGGGGGAATATTAGGTGGAATGTCTGTGCTGTTTCCGTTGCTACGGAACGGTTCCGAGGTAAGAGGCTCTTCTCGTTCATCCGTTTCCTCGATACCCTATTTGGAGACAGAAATTTGTAAGGATGTTGCAAAAATTTCGAATGCCTAAATACACATATTTTAAGCAACATAAATGGGGAAGAAAAGCTAACAATTATTTCACAAATCAGAACTGTGATTGAATAATATGGTTTTCTAATTTAAAATATGTATGTATTTCAAATCAACTCCAGAAAGCTCATGCTATTGGAAGTTACTGTGCCAGGTGTATGTTTTACAACTACCAAATAACTATGACTAAAATCAACCTAAAACTGGTTTTTGAATCATTATCTTGGGTAAAAAGTTGAATTGAAATATTAAATGAGAAAAATTATTCCTAACTGCAAAATGCAAAACGTGTATAAATACATTAACTATTTCTTAATGCATTCAATTAATATGCATGAATACAATTATTAGTGCTAACAAACAAGAATTCCAATTTTTAAATCTTTGAAATACTAACAGAAAATATTCTTTTATATAACATAAGTAACTAAATAACTTTACAAACATTCACTTACAATAACTCTAGGTAATCCGTTGGTATTAGTTACGTTGACTGGTACATCCTCGTGTCTTGAAACTACAATTTTAACTTTGCTCCCTGGGGGAACCTTCCGTAAAATCGCCACAGCTTCTGTCTGGCTTTTACCAGTCATTTCTTCTTCGTTGACTTGCAGAAGCCTGTCGCCGATTTTAAGTCGCCCATCTTCTACAGCAGCACCCTACAGCAAAATTTATGTTTTCAGTACAGTAATAAAATTAAAATTCAATTAGTTAGTTACCTCAGGGATTATATTTTTAATGTAAATAGGACAATTTCCACCAGCTGGATTATCTCTTGTGGTTATACTAAAACCTAGTCCTCTTGGCCCTTTAATTAGTTCGATTTCGATTTTTCTTCCAATTTTTCTTGTGTTGGCCGTCAAAAGTCCTTTGAGGTTTTTAGATATTGCTGGTACCTTTTTGGTTGGCGATACTGTCGCTACTTTGGTATTTGTACTCTCTGTAACCGTACAGGAATTATATAAGATAAGATTGATTGGAAGATGTGACTTACGTTTTTGTTCACATTCCACCATCCCATTATTCTCCTTATCCTCCCGAAAATGCGGATAGATCGGCGGAGGAGGTTTGCGCAAACTCTCTAATCCGGAGGCCTTAACTACTTTCAGTCTTAATTCTGGGGATATTAGTGACAACTTAAATATTTCTTGTACCCTAAATAAAATTTAATTTTAGTCAAGGAAACTTCATATAAATTGTGTTTCTTACTTTTGGAAAGGAATATTAATTAAATTCTGCCCATTAATTTCTATGATCCTATCATAAATAGCCAGTCTTCCGTCCCTATCTATCCTACCACCGGGTTCGATTCCTTGCACTAGAAGCCCCCTATCTTTCCCCGAACCATCATAATCGGGTACCACATGAATACCTACATAAATAAAATAAATATAATTATATTGATGTTACATAAATAATCTCAAAAATGTGTAATTTGCTCAACAGACTAAGAATATTCTTTGTACTTTCTCATGTACTAATCGACTGAAGTTCAAATAATTTCACAAAAGCATTAGAAATTTCTTCTTGTATCAAGTAAACTTGGATTTCAATTGGGTACTTTAAGGGTCTATAGTACAACTGCTAGATATTATATTACTTTAACCAATAGTGATCACTTCGTTCCAGGGCTAAGATCTTTGTCAAGAACACTGAGTTTATCTTGCAATCGCACTTAAATCTATAGATATAAGTGACTTGCAAAATGAGATTCATTGAGTTTGGTTAGTGTAGATGAGAAAGAGTACTTGAATTAGATTATAGGAAAAAAATCAAAATAGAATAGAAATGTAAAGTAGTGTTTTGGCGTTAATTACGATATGAGGTGATTTACTTCTCTATATCTTTATACAAGTTTTATTTTGAAAAAATACAGCTATAAATGCTTTCCACTATTCTTACCAAGAGGTCCAGGTTGATTTCTTATCACAACAAAGTCAGTTTTCTCAGCGACCCAAGATGTGGGGCTGTTATTGGCTTGTCCCAATGGCTCTTTGCGTCTAGTCTCTCTTGGTAAAGATGTACTAGTGTGAGCCTTGGTGATGGCAGCTTTTTCTGCAGCCTCCGCCCAACGATAACTGAGGAAAACGTAAATATTTAACAGGGAGATAATTATTATGTGAATGTCAATTAGGCTTTTTATCTATTACTTACCCAGCACCATCACCTAGAAACTGCATTGACAATCTGTTGCTTCCATCTCTGGCTATCCTCTTGAATCCCGAACCATCCTCTTCCTTACTGTCGTCCATCCAGTCAGGGCTAACGTACCTTAAAAATAATAATACATTACACTACTGTAATATTTCGATATTGCTTTTCTACTGACCAATTTTTCTTTTTTGTTGGGTTGATTTCTAGACTTTGTTATTGTTATTATTTGAAGGAATGCTTTCATTAGCATTTTTTTATTAGACCTACCCAGGAACTAACTTAGCGAATAAGTACTAGCAAACATAAGCAATAAATTTGACTTTATATACAATAAGTTCATAATTATGAAATAAAAATATTTCGAAATTATATTTTTGATTATAACAGGAAGAAGTCATTGACAAATACAAGAAATTGGAGATCATATTAAAGACATGCTGTTCAATTTTCTCAGCAACCATTTTTAGTTCTGCAAATATTTGCTTTCAAACAAAGTCCTGTCGCTTACCCAGAGCTAGGAGCCTCCAAAATCAATGGAGCAGCGCTCCATCTTTTTGTGGGATCCGAAGGAGCAGGAGGACCGACTGGAAGCTGATTTAAGGTAGGTTCGCTACCTCTCCTCACTTGTAAACTTGGAACTCCTGAGGCAATTTGCTCACCGGTGACTTCAATGTCGGTTCGCGGGTAAGAGGGACCGTATTTGTGTTCACCGTCCTGAAAAAAAGGGACATTAATTGATTGACAAATTTTAAACCTTACCTATGTAGGCTGTAAATTTCATATACAGAAAAGGGATAACTTCAATATATTGAAAAATCTATGGAGGTTTGGTTAATAATTTTAAGTTTTAATTTTAAGTTTGTTTTTAATTTTAATGTTGAGCAGTCTTTCGATCTTGCTTTCTTGCTCTTAATCTTACATTTTATCCAGTTGTTTTTATTCCTGTCTATTCTCTTTATTTTTACGTACCTACTTTATTGATGATTTTAATTTCAATTCTATTGTATTTGGAAGCTTTGTTATCAAGATTTGTATCTTTAAACAATAAAGCATATTTTGATTTGATTTTTGATATACAATCACCTTTTGGAAAATAAAAGCAGCTAAAGATTTTGATGATCTGATCTATACTTAATGCATTTTAAAGATTTCAATTATCATTATTTGGAAGATCAAATTTATTTGTTGCGTGAACTTACATGAAATATATCAGGACTTCCAGTTCCAACTGAGCTTCCGCTAGCTCCATCTCCGCCTCCATGATGTATATGAGATCCATCTCCATCTTCGAAACTGGCTAAGATTTGTTCTCTGTCGTCTGCCACATCATTGAGTTTGTCATCAGGATCAAGGATGCCTCCGCCTTGCGACTGAAGATTGTGGACGGATACCCAAGCATCTGGATTCTGAAATAGAAATATATATTAAATTAGCAATAAAATATGCATGTACTGTCGGCGTTCTCATGTTTGATACGTCTTGCTACGCTTATTCGCTCACGCTAATAATCATACGGCTTGTTAATAATCGTTCAGAAATCAGTGAGATGTTATAAAGTATAATAATGCCAGCAATAAATAACTGTTCATCGCCTGCTAATAACATGCTATGGCTACGTCCAAGCATATTTTCGAATTCCGTGAAAACGGGAAGATGCATCTTATGTGAAATGCATGAAACAAAAGTTTAATTAGAGTCTTGTTGCCTTCTATAACAACAACAATGCCTGGAGCCAGCTTTTTATTTTTTGATTGATATCATGGCACTTTCTCGCGGGTAAATAGACGCGTTTTAATTTCCGACATTATGTAAATTATGTAATAGAGTTATTGCATCATGTAAAAATTATATTCATATTAATTAGGTATCTATTGTTTGAGTCAGAGTGTAGGTATCAAGCAACAAGGACATGGTCATCATTAATAAAGAGGTGCTAAATAGCTTGAATAGGCTTTCACCTAAATATTTTCAATAGGAATTATGCCATTGTTACTTTTTATGAACTGAGTGAACTCAGCAGGCAATAAAGTATCTACTGATATTGATAAATGTGCGTTTGATTAAATGTAATTTTCAATAATCTGACTACTTCAGTTCATTTCAGTTTTATGTGTCCGTACCATTTGAAATGTTTTACTCTGTAGTGGGAGGTTAATTTAATTGAAGTTAAGGGCCCCACAC
Source organism: Ceutorhynchus assimilis (assembly GCA_917834065.1). Classification (NCBI taxonomy): domain Eukaryota; kingdom Metazoa; phylum Arthropoda; class Insecta; order Coleoptera; family Curculionidae; genus Ceutorhynchus; species Ceutorhynchus assimilis. The sequence goes on from OU892277.1 coordinate 106,373,616, forward strand.
ACTACGTTCTTTCTTATCGGTTTTTATCGCCGCGATGAAACACGACGATGTAAAACTGAAGTGTGCGGTAGAAAACCGTCGTGTCTCATCGTTGGTTTAAAATTCAGTTCGAGCTTGATTTTTGGCACGACGGTTTCACATTCCGTTCCAAAACAACTGTATGTAGGTCCAACTGCCAAAAAATCGCGTAGTGTATGGTGAAAACAGATTGACGATGAAACACGACCTTGTTAATCGCGACGATGAAAACGCTGAACTTCAGGTTGCTTCAGGAAACTTTCAGAAAGTAGAGTTTTGCTGGACACAGACACCATTGCAAACTTTATTTCTGAAGCTTGTGTTCAGCGCCTCGGTTTTCAACATGGCTTGCATTGTTCCGTTCCTATCGAGGTTCCTATAGAAAGTTCAACTGGTATATCAACACACAACACAACAGCACAACAAGTCTGATCCAACCTTCCATTACAAAGCGTTCATTCTCTCCGAAGTGCACTAGCCAACCCAAACTACAACTCGACGCCTCAGAATGGGTACGCACATTCAGAATCTGACCCTCGCAGATAGCAAACCTTAAACCCACAGAAAACATTTTGACAAAGTGATCAGCCTGTTTTGAATGGAAACTATATTTGAATGCATTCTCTCCAAGGCAAAGTAGCTTGTCGTTCCTCCTGGCGATCCTCACTGCAAACTTCCACTGCTTTAATTTATATTTCTATGGATGACACAAATCTGGAAGTACCGTAGAATTAGACCTAACTAGCTGATTGGTAAATCAGTGATAATTGTAGAAAACTGTCTATATTTTTAGAATTTATATGTGTTATCTTCGTGACGAGCCCGGCGTCTACAAGCGTCTCCAACCTTATTTATGGAGTGTCTTTTCGCGTTAACCTATAGAAAATTACAGTCCTATACATTATCTAACGTCGCTAAGCGCAACACTCGGGCTTTTGTCAAATAGTTAAGAAGAATTTATTACCACAGTTCCGAGGGCACGATCTCTGTGAATTTTAAAAAAAGTTCCATGTACCCAAAATATAAAATTTGAAAAACAAAACCAAACAGCTTTATGCTACTAGAGAAACTTTTAATTAGTTTTCATAAATTGCATATTTAAAATGAGTTTTTTTCCCAATAATAAAACTAATTTTGAAACTAGCTCTACAGTGTGTATCAGCCAAATGAAATAAATTCGATAATAAATAAATGGGGCACTTTTCGAAAAAACGCTCGAACACGTCAATTTTGTTTTATTGCTTGAGATTTTTTCACATCAATTTTTTTTTACAGGGTGTTCCGAAAACAGCTGTACCGTTATCAACTTTAATTTTTTTAATGGTACCCCCTGTATATTATGACATTTCTGGATTCTGCGAAAAATTCAAGACATATTTCATGTACCTATCTTCAACTGTTTCGGAAATATTGACAGTTGAAAATTGACTTTTTTGCATCTTGGACAGACTGTAAAATCTGAACGGTTAATTTTACAGCAAAACCGATCATACATTCTTATCTTAGTTTTTCATAAACTATCATTTGACACCAACTTTGAATTTAATCCATGATTAGAAATTTCGCTTAAATTATTAATCTCCGGTTAAATTCAAAGTTGCTGTTAAATGATAGCTTATGAAAATCTAGGATAGGAATGTGAAAACGGTTTCGCTGTAAAATCAACCGTTTAGCTTTTACAGTCTGTCAAAGATGCAAAAAAGTCAATTTTCAACTGTCAATATTTCCGAAACAGTTGAAGATATGTATATGACATTGTACATGAAATATGTCTAGAATTTTTCGCAGAATCCAGAAATGTCATAATATACAGGGGTTACCATTAAAAAAATTAAAGTTGGTAACGGTACAGCTGTTTTCGGAACACCCTGTATAAAAAAATTGATGTGAAAAAATCTCGAGTAAAAAAACACAATTGACGTGTTCGAGCGTTTTTTCGAAAAGTGCCCGATTTATTTATTATCGAATTTATTCCATTTGGCTGATACACACTGTTTAACTAACCTACCTATACTCATCATATATATATATATTTTTTAAACCGAACTGCTCTAGTAAAAATCGCCAATAAAACGAAACTCTGTAGATCAGATCAATAAAAATCGCATTCGTGGTGCAATAAACCCGTCATTTTTATCCTATTGCCAATCTATGCAATCTAAAAGCCAACGAACCAGCAATGTTGGGTTTTTATCGAGTGGATGTCCTTCCGCGCGTGAATAGAATCCGCAAAGAGAATGGTCACCACCATGTGCCACAACCAGTGAAAGTGAAATGGACCATTTATTTTTCCCATCGGCGGACCAAAGCAAACGAGATGGGCGAAATTGGACTTTGAAATGCCTCCCAACAAGTTTTGATCATTAACTACTTTCTTTTCAAGGACTTTGGCTAATTTGCAGTCTGATCAGCTGGCCGTTATATAAGACCGAATGTAACGGTGCTAAATTATATGCTTGCTTGTAACGTAACCCCGGGTACGTAAAATTACTCAAATTTGATTCGAGATTTGATTTTCAGAAATCAGCATTATTATGCCTGACGGTCAAGGAAGGCCCCCAGAGTGCCGCTTTTGTATTTGACGCTTGAAAACTAACTAGCAAATATTATGTAGGTATCTTTTTCTCAGTTAGCAACCATTATAGCTGAATATTTTAAACTAAAAAATTTCATCTCGGGGGGTGTTTTTTCTGAAGTTTTCTTACAAGCAAGTTTTCAGACTTTCTATAAAACAAAGTTCCTCAACCGCATCCATAAATTACTCCCCTCAATGCAAATTTTCCATAAGGATTTCTTTTATTTATACATCAGTGATTACCTATTTGAGAACTGGCTTATTATTTGTAAACAATTTCACACTTTCACAGAAATGTTAACCCTCAATCTGTATACATGATTACAACATAATTAGACATAATAAAGACGACATTGGCTTAAAGTAAATATTATTGAGCCTTGTAAGGTAAATGAATAGTTAAATTTAAAAATTAAGAAGGAACCAGTAGATAAACATGATTACTTAAGTTTGAAACAATAGATATTGTACTATAATTCACACTTTATAAAAATTATGTAAATTTTAAAATAAATTCAAATATGCTAAATCACTCTCTTGGTGTACTATTTAAATTGAATTATATCAGTCAGCAAATGACAAGATCTCATAAATAATTCGCCAGAGCTTAAGAATAAATAGGCATTAAGCTGGGAGTGGTACCACAATCCGTACCTAAGTCTATGGTGGCGCACCCAGAAAGGTATATGAGATTCTTTGCTAATAATCCTTTGATACTATGTACTTTCTCATAAATTGATACTTATTGTTTCTCTGCTGGGAGGAATTTGATTTATCTTGATTCCAGTTGATACAGAACGGTAGAAAGTGTCTGTATTCATTATTTTTTGCGATTGATTGTTGATGTAGATAACGCAAAAGGAGCTTTTCTATATATTCTGCATCAATAAGAACTAAACAATCAGACCATTTCTGTTTGAGAACAAATAAATTATTCTAGATACCAGCCCGTGCATTCCAAATATGGATTATGGCAACCTGTTGCCACAAATGGGCAGGCGTTTGGCGTCGTTATGCATACATAATTGTTTCACCTGAGTACCGGATATCCGTTCAGTGCCTCCTTAAATTAATCTAACAAAACAAACCGCAATTAGTACATTCAAACAAAGAGTTCAGATAATTGGCAGTAAGTACTTAAGGTGGGTTTTATGTTGGTCCATAAAAATTGAGGTTATCACATCACACCTAGGTTCAGGTAAATATTTAAAAAAAATTGTTCTGATATGTAAGAATAATAGAAAATTACAAACATTTCTTTACATTATATCGATAAAAATTGTGCCAGGAACACTTAACTGAAGCAAGGAAACACATCTTGGCCTTTTCGGTTTCTTTTTTCATGTTATGCTCTCTAGTTGATGATTTTTGCGTTCCATCTTTCAACCTTGCCACATGTCCTGCAAAATCTCAATTCAGCAGGGTAGCTCTGTAGATTGGGTCAATTATTTCAATTCGCTATCTGAACTGTTCGTTTTCTTTTCTGTGATATTGAAAGACATGTCGTTATCCATTACTCTTTCTGTAGTCTTAGTGACTTGTGTATCATCATGTTTGAGCAACAAAGGTTAACATTGAAAGTATGTATACATTCGTCAAACATATTGGATTTAATATATTGTGGAATCTTATTATCGGTGAAAATTTTGGTGAATTCCCGAATACTGCTCATTCCAGTCCAGTGGTCGTTTTTGCTCAATATCTGCTTCCCAATTTTCTCTTCTTTATCTTATTCCGCTATTTTGTTTTATTTAGGTTCATTTGTTCATTAAATAAATTTCTCGTGGGGGTTATATAAGACAGACAACTAACTATGGATTGATTTTATGGAAACTGTGGTGCCAAAGATGTAACTTTGAGTCCTACAGAATCTAAAATGATCTTCATTTTGTAAAAATTATATCTAATTGTTGTTTGTATTTACAGATCTCCTGAATGTTTTGAAAATGTAAATGTCTAAGCACTCAATTACTTACTTAACTCGTATTGTCTGATCATGCATGTTGATAGTCATACAAGAGTCACAGAGCAGACAGCATCAATTTTGGAATATGTATGTTCTAATTTTTGTGATGGTTCCCATAATTGTTTAATCCAGAATTCAGGCTAATCAGATCATGAAGCCGTTTTCTGTGTTTCAAAAGCGTATGCATGTTGAGAAAAATAAGAGACGTCTGTTTTCTAGGCGCAACTAGAGTCAATTCACCAGGGTGTCTATTCTCGAAATCGGGGAACAGCTTTCTCATGAGAATTAGGGTTTTGTCTTAGTCGCCCATATTTATATTTCCATAACACTGACAAAGACAGAGCAATCGTTCTCATGGGAACAGGTTCCTCCGTTGCGAGAATAGACACACAGATGTATGCACTGAGATGGACTGGAGCGTTGTTCTGGGGGACAATGCACTCATTTCACCTGACACTTGTCGATATCTTTAATTAAACTTTTCCTATTGTAAATATAAAACCCAAAAAAAGAAAACCATGGATTACCACGGGCTTAAGAATTTCTTCCAATAACTTGAGGTGGCTGCACACTATCAGAAAATTTGCAGTGACCAACGAAGCTTTTGTAACAAATTTAAATAAATATAGATCAATATACCGAAATACAATTAAACTAGCAAAAACCACTTACTACAACAGTAGAACATCATCTGCAAATAATAGTCAGGGGGAGATCTCGAGTATAATAAATGACTTGAGGGGAAAATAATCCAAGCAGGATGATTCGGCTGAAATTAATGTAAACACCTTCAACTCATATTACTGCAATATTGCAAGACACCTGTGGGGCAACATCTTTGAACAAACAGTCCCTGGTCCTTTATCATTGTCCTCCTTGAGCAGTTTCTTGGTTCCTAACTCTTTCTTTTTCAACCCAGTTACAACAAGAATTAAAAAAAAAAATTTGGGTATCAAAAATAAAACCTCATCCGGTTGGGATGATATTTCTATTAAGATCTTTCTTGCCCTTCCGGACCCTGTCCTAAATGTTCTGGCAAATTCCATAAATAATTCAATTGAAGCAGGTAATTTCCCAACTAAAAGCCAGGGTGATTCCAATTTTTAAAGGAGGAGAGAAAGAGTTACCCTTTAACTACCGACCAATATCATTGCTGCCTACGCTAAGAAAGATAGTTGAAACGCTCATTAAAGAGCGGATGTTGGTTTTCCTAGAGCAGAATGGGCTATTGTCTTGCAATCAGTTTGGATCCCAATCCTCGAAAAATGCGAGCGATGCCATTTTTAATGTTCTTGAACAAGTATACCTCAGACTTAATGATGGTGAGAAGGCTGCAGCAGTGTTTTGTGACTTGACAAAGGCTTTTGATTGCGTCAGTCATGAGATTCTGCTGCGCAAGCTCGAACTCTATGGTTTCAGGGGTGTTGTCCTAAAGTGGTTTCTTTTTTGTCGCAGAGAAGTCAGAGTGTTGTCTCTCTGGATAGCGTTTCCAGTAGCTTGAGTGTTATCGCCGGCGCAAGGGTCTGTTTTGGGGCCATTGTTGTTTTTACTGTATGTCAATGATCTTCCTGCAGTTGTAAAGAGTGGTCAGTGCACTTCCTTTGCTGACGATACCACAATAGTTTGGCATCATAAAGATATTGTCATGCTGACTGCTATGGTGAATGATGACCAAGCAAGAATCAAAATGTGGTGTGACTCCAATCGGCTGTCATTTAATATCCAAAAGACATCCATCATGAATTTTAAGTGTAATCTTGGTAATGTTTTTCTAGATAATACTATTATAGGCAGAAGCATGGAGACCAAATATTTCGGTCTGAATATTGATGATCAGCTCAGGTTTGACAAACACACTGAGCATTTATGTGAAAAAATATCATCAGCATGCTTTGCTGTTAGAACTATCACGGTTGACTTGGGTAAATCGGTTGCTAGACGGGTGTACATAATATTTGTTCTCCAGAAACGTGCTATAAGGTCAGTATGTGGTCTTAGTCCATGGAACTCTTGCAGACCATTCTTTATAGGCAGACGTATTTTAACCTTGCCTTGTATCTTGCTTTTGGAATCTGTGTGCCTCATGCAAAAGAAGTACTCCTCTAATATTCATGCTCCCTCCTTAGTCAATACCAGAAGTTCACATGTAACTGATCTACCAATTCCCACATCCTCGCTAACTCAAAAATCTATTCACTATAAGAGTCGAAAAATGTTTAATCACCTACCTCATAGTAGCATAAGAATAATAAAGCAGAGTAGATATTTCAAGAAACAATTCAAAAAATTACTTTTAGCTAAGGCTTTTTACTCTGTAGCGGAATACTTCTCATCTCCTCTGTCTAATGGTTAATAATTTTAAGTTTTAATTTTAATTTTGAGTAGTCTTTCGATCTTGCTTTCTGGCTCTTAACCTTTCCCTTACTATTGGTTGACTAGTGCAATATGTATTCATTTTATCTAGTTGTTTTTATTCTCACTCTATTCTTTTTATTTTTATGTATCTTTATTGCTGATTTTAATTTTAATTATATTGTATTGGAAGCTTTGTTATCAAGATCTGTATCTTTAAACAATAAAACATATTTTGATTTGATTTGATTCGATAATCACCTAAGCTGGGTTGGATGGTAAGGAACATGCAAATTCTTCTAGGATATCCATGCTACAAAATTGATGGTAGGGTCTACAATTTCTTGAGGGCATTGTTGAAGATTTAAAAGTTGTGGGTGTTCAAGGCTATGCAGGCTCATCAAGGGCTGGAGAGCCACGAATCAAGGATACATTATATTTTTCAAATTTCGCAGCAATTAAATGTTATTTCGGAGGCACAGCTAACAAGTGCTAAACTACAAAAATAGAAATATGAATTTCAACCACCATTCTTCTTTATTAGATTAATAAAATAAGAACTTTAACATTATTTGTCAAGAGCATGGAGTAACATTCACTGATAGTACTGAAAGTTTGTTTTTGGACAGAGCTAACAGAATCCCAACTTGAAATGAACAACGACCTATTTACAAAAGCAAAGTTATACCATATAACACCGAATTTATAGAAAAATCTCTAATGAACTGAACTAACATTTGCATAAAGTACATATACTTTATTCGCATTTATTTCTTAAAATTGATCAACTTTTTACAATTTCCAAATAAAATATTTCTTGGCTTGTGGAACTATTAAATATTTGCTCAAAGTAGAAATTTTTTTAAAAAAATGTCTATAAGAATATTTATATTTTCTGATCACAGGATGTACTGGATATTGAACCCGAAAGCAAGCCTTTTATAGATGGGAAAAGTCTACCCTAAAAGGGCCAAGTAATTCTTGCACCTGTAAACAGGATGTCATTTATTATAGCATCCACCCTATATGTATAATTACAAAGTCAGGTAGCTCCAGTGACCAAAAAAATTTGCAGCAGTCGTCTCGAAGGTCGCAAGTAGCAGACCTTAACGTTTTTCACGCCAAATTGCTTGAAAAAGCACTTTGCAAGTCAATTTTTACAGTGTCACGGTTCGGTGGTTCCTTGTGTGACCGCCAAAGAATGAGTCCCACCTTTGTTTATAACCTTTTTTTTTATTATATAAATTATACGCTGTGGCAACATATTAACCAACAAATCCAATTCGCCAAACTTGAGAATGGTCTAAATAAATAAACTGGAAACAATGAAGCATATCTACAAAGTGAAAACCGCAATGATGGCTACGGCTACTTTCATCTAATGGAACTATTTCATTCCAAAACTTTTACCATATAATTGCATTATTTTAACCTTGTTATTAACAATGTCGAATCAGATACACCTTAAATTTTATGTATTGTTTTTTTTTTAAGTAATCTCTTTTCTAAAGGAGAAATATGTCCTTATATTTAGTGGCAATTTATTGTGATTATGCCATATAATAAATACAAAAACTCCATGGGATGATAGATTTTTAAAAACAATTTTCTATTGGGGAATAGGGGGATGGTCTGTCTTCAATTAATGGAGTCAGTTTGACAAAATCGTAATTTAATTTTTTTGGATTCAATGAACACAATAAAATTGGAAAATAAAATGAAATGAGAATACTCCTTTGAAAGCCAAATAAAAACGAGCAAAAAAAAAATTAGAAATTGTGGTCAGTTACCCATTCACGATTTCATTTGACTAAATGTTCGAGGAGAAAAACCGCGATTAAAATAAGGTAATTCAATTTTAATTAACCAAGGTTTCTTTCTATTTATTAAATTAGCTTAGCTACAGTGGAAAAGGATGTATCAATTTAAATTTGATCATAATTGTTTTGAAAATCAACTCGTTCTGAAACTTTATAAAATAATAAAAAAATGAAAGCAAACAAAATCATCTGGGGGAGCACGAAACCCGATCACTTGATGGAAATTTGCAAATCAATCAAAATGTCACTCACAAAATTATAGGACTCGATTATTCGATTGCTTTGTGATCGAGTTTCGTGCTCCCCCAGCATGAATTTTCATGGCCATCAGAAGAGAGCTATAAAGTTGATTATTTTTAAATTGAAAAAATACCAATATAAATTGAAATTAGGTACCAGATGATTTGCTACTAAATTTCAATAATATATTTGTGAAAAATATGTCATGGTGATCACCCATTTATTATTATGTTCGGTTTTTTTCCGGGAACCTAATAAATACAAAATATCACGTAGGAAATTAATAAATACATATTATATCTAATGATGCTAATGCATAATAAATATAACTATTAGGCAATCCAAACCCAGTGACCAATTGTTTTATATTATATTCAACAGGAAAGGATTCGCTAAATTCAGGAAAAATCTCCATTGGAAAAGGTTTCAAGTTTAGTAGTATCAAAATAAAATATCGGATGATTAATTATTGTTGCATCCTGTCAAGCTTGAAGCAGTCGTTATAGACAATACAGTTACAGGAATTTCACTAATTATAGGTACCTATACCTTATGGATATTTATTCAACCATTCATTTTGTACACACAAATTGCAAAGTGCACATTTGATTGATGAGGCCAAGGGAACTTGAAAGGGGGCACCGAATGTTACCGCTGCGGAAGAAAAGGACATTACTGTAGAGTACAATTAGGAGATAGTTACATCAAACCATCGGGCGAGCAAAGAAAGAAAAACCGGGAATGAGAAGGTTGGTGAGATAAGACTGCTGACCCAAAAGGTCAATAATACAGACGCTCTAAAGATTAATGTGATGAAAATTACAAAAGTCCAACAAGAATCACGCAGGCATGATGGTAGACTTGGGTGGATAGGAAAGCATTCATTTGCATAGAGATGTTAAACATGTAAATAGAAAGGATGATGAAGATGATTACCTGTATCACGAAGAAAATGGATCTAAGGACATTGTTTTCACAGACATGTCTGAAAAGGATAGCTGGTGGTAGGAAGTTGAAAAATGATATATAGAATGATTATGGATCTGAGTAGACGTAGAAGGGCAGGTGGTAGACCCGCAGAATCCCTGAAAATACTTTGGAGAATTTAGTGAAAAAATAGGCCAGTTTCGTACTAAGTCGGGTATCAAAATTACTTATAAACCAGTAATTTGTTACATACATAAATAAAAAAAGGCAGCAGTTCACAAACCTATTTGCCTTGATTGCCCAAAAGCATAGAGCATAGAGGATAAGAGAAGATCACCTTTCGTTCACTAAACGAAAGAAAGATTCTATAATTATGCCAAGCATTACCATTTTACCTGAATAACTACCTTTATACCTGTTATTACTGTTCAAGTTTAGAAACAATATTGTTTCTAGAATAGTACGTCTGATGAAGCTACTGTGCAACGAAACATTTAATCAACGTAAAGTAGAAAAGCTTAAATTCTACCTATTAATATAATGTATGTATATTAATCTAAACCTGTGCGGAAAAAACAATTTTGTCATGTGTATATAATTTTTCTTTTCAAAATAGAAAAATGAAGTCAATGCCTGAAAGCGCGCCCTTATACAAACTCCTAAGAAAAATAGTTTGCCTTTTTGAGTGAATACCTCGGTGAACACTTACTTACTTTTTCTACTGATTTATTTTGATCGGGATTTTCCAAAATTCCATCACAAACCGGCACATACAAATTTTTACAAAGCACAGGCTCGCGAACTTTTTTCGGTCGAAACGAATATTTTATGGGCGCACAATAAATGTTCAAAAAATTCCGCACACGAACCATTTTTTGGAAATTTTAAATCGTCTATTTTTCCAAAACTTGTTGTCATCGCATTAGTAAAAACAGGACTGGATCTTTACATTTAACTGAAATGCCCTAGAAGCGTAATCCTCTTAAGGGACATGGATCGCCTGCACAAGTGTTCTCGAAATCAATATTACACATTTTTTACCTTGAACCTGTATTAATAGCAAATAGTTTCTGTTTTGTAATAAAATAAAACTTATTACACAGTAATTTGTCTCAAATTAATTAAAGCGGAAGACTAGTGAAGAACTCTGACTACAAAGTACAATATTTTATTTGGTGCAGATGACTTGGAAGCGGGTACCATAGGGTATTTTTATGGCGCTCGACATCAAAATTATGAGTAGGTAGGTATTGAGGCATTTTTGGAATTCCCATTAATGCCTCAGACCTTTCTGTTTATTGACCTAACCTCTGTTATTATTGACACGAAGAATGGACACATTCTAGGTAAAAAAATATAATTTCCCATGATTCAACTTTAGTCTTTGAAACTATAATAGTTCTGTATTTTCGTGTGCACGAAGCACGAAAACAGTAAAGAAGACCAATCTTCTAAGAACTATAATGATAACCCAATAAATATTTTTTTTTTTTTAAGATTCTAAAGGTGAAAGATTGAACTTAACATTTTGTTAGTTTTTTACTACAACGTGAAAGGTATTATCAAAAATCTCCAAATAAATGTATAATAAAGTTTAAGATAAAAAAAATATGTTTATAAATATTATCCAGACTTATGACTCAGCATACCAAATATAATAATAATAATTGCTCATCGATTCTTATCGCCAAAAAGTTTCCAAAAATTATTTCACGCATCAATGCCTTAGAGATGGAAATAATGGTTATCACGTGAAGGTTTGCGCAAAGTGAAATTCAACATAGGTGGAAATCATTGCAATTGGCACACACTATGTAAATATCCCTGGTAATGTGTCAAATCTGACACACAGTAATAGCAAAATGCTGCACTAAATAGATTTATTAGTTAGAATTTTGACTTAATACGAGGGATTTTAAAGAGTGTGTGCCAATTGCAATGATTCCGACTGTACTCTAGTAGATTAATTATAACAACTAAAAACTAAAGAATCTATACCTACTATAGTATGTACATATAAAGGAAGATAAGACAGTTTTCGAGTTCCAAATTTTTTATTCTGGGAAATTAAGTCCTTGTGGAGCCCGTTTTTTTTTAAAAAAAAAAAAAAACTTTATGGACTTCTCAAGACTACATAGCGAGAACGCACAAATGAGGAGTGAGAAACTTCCCTAATATTTTCCCATTCCACTAAATTCAACCACTTAAGCTCATAACTTGAAAGGGATATTAAGATACTTGAGTGTAAAATGAACGTATTTAATCTTAACGACTTTTTTAATTATGATTATGTCGCGGCACTATAGTTAAATTAATGTTATTAGGCACTGGTTGGCATTTAATCTTAATTGTTTTAATGTGTAAAAGTCAACAAAGATTATACAGTACAAGCCTAGTTTGAGGAAAAGTACATGGGCGGGTACAAAGAGCAATTTATGTATACCACACGCAATGATTTTTTACGATTGACGAGCTATTGAAACTTTCAATATTTTGTAATTATTGATGGTAAAAATGATTTACCGATCACGAAACTTTCTCGAGTAAATTAATATAACTGCAATTTTTTTCATATGGAATTATGATTTCTCATATATGAAAATGGAATTATTGGTGAACTTGGTCTTTTTATAATCAACATCTCATTATACATAGAAGGAAAATATTCCACTACGTTTAGCTATTTCTATGGATAGTTATGCCTTTTTGTTTTGGCTATCGCCATTAACAATCTCACATATTATTTAGACCAGAGAGTTCACGCCGAGAAAACTGCACACCATTTATCAACTCTACTCCAAACTACATACCAGTTGCGCATTTTGCATTGGTAATTTGCATTCCTTCAACCTTCAAAGGTGAACCGGCTTGCAAAAAATACTTCCCTAAAGCGGTCCGACATTTTCCACCGCAATCAAATCCTCACATATTACAGAAGAAAATTAATGCAAATTATATTCGCCTTTTCATCGGTTCTATTAATCAGGTATTTTATGGTTCGGCCACATACCTGTCAACAGGTGCACTCCTGTTAAAAGTTGACAGGGATGTGAGTGACCATGGTTGATGCACTTGCTGAAAAGATTACCAACATTGTCTAGGCAAGCGCAGTGCTTGAGGTTTGGAAACAATTTTCATAAGTACCATAAACACCAACCTATAAAAAAGGACGATCAACTAAATTGGTAGACGAATTTACACTGGCTACAATGGAGGAATTTCTATGACCAATCAAATGCGATTGGCGCTTTTTTCAAAAGCATACAAAGTTGCCGAAAACGGGAAGCATTTCCGTATCAATACTTAAAATTCCCTAACAGCATGCCAATGATGAACTTCGATTGAAATTTGGAAAAACCCAAATTCACAGATCCCTACTATATTATCTCTAATCGAGCACGGTTGAAAAGATTGTGTCGGAATGTACGTATGCCTGCCTCCAAATGGTTAGAAGGTGATCAATTACCCGATGAAGTGAGCGATATAAATCTAGAGCCTGAGAGCAACACGGGTAAAGGTATTATTAAAGACTTTGTTATTAATATTTTTACAATTTTTCATTTCCATCACATCTATAATTTAATTATAGTCAATAAGGTTTACAAAAATTAAGATAAACATTTATTTTAACTTCTTTCTTTATTGTCTGTAAATATAAAGAAAAGTAAGTCTGATTTTTATTTAATGTTATTTGCTCAGTTATTTGTATTAACAGATGAGGCTATGAAGATTTCCAAGCAAACTGCGAAGAGGAGAAGGTATATATGATTCTGATCATGGTTTTGAAAATTAATCAAATGTTGATAATTATTTGAATTACATTAAGACCATCACTTCCAGTTGAATCTTACTTCAGAACAGGAATCAACAGCATAAATTTCACCCCAGAAAGGTGGAGCTCTAGATTTGATGAGATCCCTCCTATATTTCTCAAAAATTGTTTGCAGCACTTATGAATGACATAATATCCACAACCTTGGAAAAAAACAATTGTTATACCTATATTCAAAAAGGCGAAACAAAAAGCTAGTAGAAAACTACAGACAGTCAGCCTGACCAGCGCCTTATGTAAATGTATGGAAAAAAATCATTGCTAAGGAACATACGCTTTAAAAGCATTCTATAAGATACCCACAATATACTTATTATTTAAGCTATCTAATTTTGGAGTCTGGAGCGATTTCCTGCGACTTTTTGAGGAATTCCTTACTGGACGTACTCTGTACACAGCGACGTACCACAAGGCTCAGTCGTGGGGCCCTTGCTTTTCTTGACGTATTTGTTGTGTGACCAAATATTCGTTTGCAGATGACACAAGCCTATCCTGCAAAACACTAATGCAGTTTGCAGACCTCCAGGAAGACCTGTACACCATCAAAGAGTGAACAATGTCTTGGAAAATGCCATTGAATGACCTCAAGTTCACAATTCTACATATCGGCCGGAATAACCCTGAACATGATTACTTCCTCCAACAAACGTCAATTAAAAAAGTTTTGTGACACAAAGACCTAGGAATAACAATCACATCAGTGGTTCTAAAGCTCTACAAAATTTATGTAAGACCAAAGCACGAATACCCCTATTCCATCTGGGACCCATATTACACCAAATACCTTGAACTGATTGAGAGAGTACAGCGCCATATTACTTAGATATCCTGATGAACTCGTAGAGTTACCCTACGAGAGCCGCCTCCACCAACAAAACCTTACTGCATTAAAACACAGAAGAACAAGGAGAAACCTAATTGAAACTTACAAAATACTGAATGGTCATTATGCATGTGACATTAACTTCTTCCTCGCCATCAACGCCACCAAAACCAGAGGACATACCTAGAAAGTTGAGAAGGAAAAATATAACAAGTTACTAAGAAGAAATTTCTTGACAAACATAGTGGCTTATCGGTGGAATAGACTTAATAATGAAACAATTAGTGCGACATCAGTAAATCAATTTAGAAACCGTTTGGATCCAGAAATGAAGGGCTGACACAATACATTCGTGCATTATGGTATTTAACTTTGGAGAAACTGTGAAAAACTAAAAGACTCAGTAGTCTTATCGGTTACCCATCCACCTACCACTGATAGCCATAATAACAGGGTTGGCAAATATCATGATATTTATATAAATATCCAATTATCCGATATATATCGATATATATCGGATATATATCAAAATTTGGATATTTATTTATATTTTTAATTATAAAAAATCTACAACTTAGGGCGGGTATTATAAAACTATTTTGACAGAATAATTAAAAGTCAACTTCTGGAATGACGTTACTTCTCATAGTAATTCCAGAAGTTAACTTTTAGGTATCTGTCAAAATAGTTTCATGATACAGGCCTTAAAAACCTAATATTTCTTATACCTATACACAAATAAAAATAAATAAAATCGCTGTGATTTCCTTCTCATAAATAAAATAATAAAACTATAAAATAGAAAAAAAAAGGCCATACAAATACATATTATTGATATATATCAAGATATTTATAGCATAAATATCATGATATTTATCAAGATATATATCAAGATATTTATCACTGATATATCCTGCCAACCCTGCATAATAATAATAATAATAACAACAAACCCGACTAAGAATGTTTTGCAACAACCTGCAACCACCAAGGCCGACAAACAGCGCTTACAATTGACAGATGAAATGAATAAAACAGTAATGCGTTGTTACTATACACTGCTACAAAACTCGAAACAATAAAATCGGGCTATAGGCATGAATTACACAGACTTTTTCTAGCTGAATTTTCATATCTTCAACAACTTGTCACGGAACAGAGAGAGTAATAGACCAAAAAAGAACCATCACCAAGAATAATCGCCTCACGTCAACTGAATTACAAAATATCAAGGATTCAGTAGTCGCCGAACTGAACACAGGATTAACTAACGTATATTCCGAACACACCGAGCATACTGAACAATGACAACAGAAAGATGAAGCACCAATTCAACCACTTTCCAATGAGAACCTGAACTCAGAGACTCTCAACCCCCCTACACAAGAAGGAAAACCCCAGCAACAAAACAGCACAGAGTTTCCAGTCAACCAATTTACAAGCCTAACCACACCCACACAATATATTCCCGAATCACCTCTTCTACAAAAACTTAAAACAAAAATGGAGATACGCCTAAGTCAATGGTCAGGCTCTGACCCTACAACGAGAAAACCAATTCCTCGGATAGTCTTCAAGCAGAACACACAACAAATTCTTGATACAACCAACAAAGATGTAATACCACAGTACATAACAAACGCAAATACAATTGAAGATATCCATACAATAATCTACTCAGCAGCTATCACCTCAATCGCACAGAATAATCAAAGATTGCCACAACAACAACTAAATCCCAACAAAACAAAGCCTATTTTCAAATGGCAAATAAGACTGGAAAATAAAATCAGTAAAATCAGGCAAGATCTAGGGCGACTCGCCCAATTCACAAACGGGAATACCTCAAAACATGTTACACAGAGAGTAATGAAAATAAAGTCAAAATACCCCACCCAAACAATGCCAGAAATCCTTGATACGCATAAGCAAAAATTATCTGTACATGCGTCAAGAGTCCGGAGATACAAAGAGTCAAACGAAAGGAAAGACACTAACAACCTCTTCCTAAGAAATGAGAAGCAATTCTACCGAAGAACCATGTCCAGCCAAGAAGCAAGAATAATAGAACCACCAGACAAACAAGAACTAACCAATTACTGGAAGAGCATGTGGTCAGAATGAAAACAACACAACAACAACAACGCCTGGATTAAAACCGAAGAAGAAAGACACAGACATATACCAGAACAACCAGATTTCATACTTACAAAAGAAGAAATCACAAATACAATCAAATACACACACAACTGGAAATGCCCTGGCATAGACAACATTAAAAACTTCTGGTATAAA
The DNA here is from genome assembly GCA_917834065.1 of Ceutorhynchus assimilis. Classification (NCBI taxonomy): domain Eukaryota; kingdom Metazoa; phylum Arthropoda; class Insecta; order Coleoptera; family Curculionidae; genus Ceutorhynchus; species Ceutorhynchus assimilis. Next base: position 106,390,464 of record OU892277.1, read on the forward strand.
CAGTTTACAGCTACACATAAAGCTCTTACACACCAATTTAACAAAATCATCCAAGAACCCAGATTTCTAACCTAAGGCATAAACTACATCAAACCCAAAAACTTGGACACTGAAGTCCCCTCAAACTATAGACCTATCACCAGGGCTATAAGGAGCAGCTGATTATAGATAATGTCATCATGGGACAAACTAGAAAAGATAACAGAAACCTCCACATCGGGTACATAGATTATAAAAAGGCCTTTGACTCCCTACCCCATAGCTGGCTGATGAAAGTCCTTGAAATCTACAGAATCAACAAAAATCTCAGAGTGTTTCTTGCACAAATCATGAGATCCTGGAAAACCAAAATCCGACTAAATACAGAAACCGAATACATCCAAACTGAAGAACTCCATTTCAGACGTGGTATTTTCCAAGGCGATTCACTTAGCGCTCTATGGTTCTGCCTCTGTCTTAATCCACTCTCTAATACACTTAACAATATGAAGCACGGTTCTCAACTCAGACACAAGAAAGAAAACCAACACCAAATAAACCACTTACTGTATATGGATGACATCAAACTCTACGCGGCCACAGAACCCCAGTTGAAAAGCCTCCTCAAAATTACAGAAACATTCACCTCAGACGTCTGTATGGAGTTTGGGATAAGTAAATGTAGGGTACTCCGCATAAACAAAGGCCAGTGGAAAAAACATCATGATGTCCAAACCGTCGATAGTGAAACACTAGACAACATACTCAGGAATGAAACATATAAATACCTAGGATTCCATCAAAGTACCATACTCAATCACACTCACATCAAAATAGAGCTTAAAACTGAATTCCGAAATGCCATTCCTACTCTTACATACTCATTCAGTATCATCAAGTGGTCCGAAACTAACCTGGAAAACATTAACATCCTCATGCGCTCTGAATTTACCAAACAAAGAAAGTCACACCCCAATTCATGCAAGGAAAGGCTGACAATCAAGAGGAATGAAGCAGGAAGAGGAATTGTAGACGTAACATCACTACACGCAAGGCAAATACAAACACTTAGGAAATTCTTCTATAGACAGACTGGGCTCCACACAGCGATAAGCATAGCAGATAAAAACTATACACCCCTCAACCTATCCCAAACAACACATCTAATAGACACTCGAATAGACATATACAATATCAAGCAATTGCAACAGGGAAAAATGAACACCTGGTCAGAAAAGATTCTGCGTGGATAGCACAGATACCACATGAAACAAGATTAAATGATCAAAAATCATCATACACCAGAAGCCCGATCCTCGGGCCATGAAGAAGAGCTCCCCGATAGAACGAATGTTTCGTCTTTGTCAACGTAATCGAAAAGTAAATGAGAATGATAAAGACGAAAAATTTGTTCTCTCGAGGAGCTCTACTCCCTGGCTCGAGGATCGGCCCGCTGGTTAGAGGATGGTCAGCTCTTTCCCGAAACGGAAAGATTCCTTCTCGCGATCCAAGATAAGGTTATAGCAACCAGAAATTATTAGAAATATATTATCAAAGACCCGGCTACAACAGATGATACATGAAGGAAATGCCACCTCCAAAAGGAAACAATTGAGCATATTACAAGTGGATGCAAGTCCCTATCTGGCTCCGAATACACAGCAAGACATAACGCAGCAGCAAAAGTAATCCACCAAGCACTGGCCACAGCATTCAAACTAATAGAAAATACAGAGCCATACTACAAATCCTTACCATCGTCTATATTCGAAAGCAAGGGTTTCAAACTATACTGGGATATCAATATTCAGACAGATAAAACAATATCCGCCAATAGACCAGATACATATCACCTTTCAGTTTAAAAGAGAAAAAATCACATACCTAATTGACCTAGCTATTCCCAGTGATAAAAACATCCAGACAAAGTACAATAAAAAAATCTCTAAATACACAGACCTAGCAATCGAAATGAAGAGACTCTGGAAGCAGGAAAAAGTTACTATTATCCCCCTGATTATGTTAGTAACAGGCCTCACACCCAAAACATTAAAATCACACCTGAAACAGCTAGGACTGAACACTAATATACCCAAAACTTTCAGAAATCAGTCATCTCAAAAACATGCCATATTGTCAGATCATTCTTCAATTCAATTTATTAATAATAGTATTTGCAGTGACTTGGCATAGCCCGTCACAGCAACATTAAACCACAATTCTGTGAAAAAATTTCAATTTCAATAATAATAATAATAATAATAATTAAGTATGTATTGATGAAGTATGTACACATTAACATATTTAAGTGATTTCAATTAGTTTCCATACATATTGTTATAAATTTCTCAAGTTGGGGAAATTGTGCACAATTTTGCAAGGGGCGTCACCTCCCTTAGGAAGCATTTTTTGACGAATGTTTTCTTCATAAAAATACCTCAAGGGAATCAATTTTTGCCGCATGTTAATAAGGAAAAACCCAACACAATCCACAAAAATTGAAAAATAACTAGAGCCCAATGCAAATAAAGAGAATTTAGGGAAACATCCTTATGAAATAGAGAAAAGCAAAAACAGAATAACAAATCAATTAGGTATGTGAGACAAATTGTATAGAGATTACAATATGGAAAAGTTTTCATTGGACAAAAGGGAAGAAACTGAAAACTAAGAATCAAAAAACATAAACACATCATTAAAAATATTATTTTTGCAAAACTACGTGAATTTCAACACGTTGCATTCACCATAATTATTTTATATACATGGACAACGTTAAACTGTTTCTCAATCAAAATTAAGGTCAAGCGCTTCGATTTGTTCGAACAATCGGAAACAAAAAAATTCCATATTATAGAACTTGTTAATTAATAAACAATGACATTGTGTGGAAAAAACATTAATTAATCAATAATTGTTAATTAAAAAGACCCCAGATGGAATATAAAATCCAAATTTTGTTGAGAGAACAACACAAATTTGATGCAGAGATTTCTACCAGCTTTTTCAATTCAATTTACTCTCAATATTGTTTGAGAAAAATCTAATTGTAGAAATTACACAAATATAGAATGCAACATTGAAATTCGATTTTTTTCATTTACAAAGTTAGCTATTATCAATTATTTCCATGTTGATTTTATCAAAATGTTCAAGTAGCTTGAAAATTTGGCTACTCCTGCGATTTTGCAAATTTCCAGGTTTCTATTGATATAATCCTTTTCAGCAGAATATGTATTATTAACTCAGGTTGAAATATAGAACAAATATTAAAATTTCAATAATTTATTCCGCGTTAACTTGTAACTCGTTAACGTCGATAATCAAGATTAAATTATTATTACAGGCAATTGAACAAGTAAACAAATGGCATTCCAGCAGACCAATTTCACAATAAAAGTACGTAAATCTCTAAAAATGACCATCAGCAGGTTGTTCCGCTATGTACCAGTAACCCACTTGTTATGTTTTCCCATCTAATTAATTACCGCTTTTAGCCTAATGGATAGATAAAGTGAACATGTAAATCGGGAGTCTGTATGTTTATACACCCAGGCAACAATTAAATTATTTGCATATATGCAATAAACAAATTTCGAATATTTTGTCAAGAAATATATTAGCTAAGGTCCATTTATTCCCAAGGTGGATAAGAAATAATTAATAAACATTGCACTTGCGTGATCATCACGTGAACAACCAAAATCATTCTTGACTTTCCTATTCTCATTATTTAAAGCATAATAAATAAATATCAAATTTGACCGAAGAACTGTAAGGCTTTTTTTCTACAAATTTCAATGTGAATCTGAAGGAAAAATTGTCAATTATACGAAATCCCTTACCTTTTTTTCTTCAGTCGGACTCTCTGGGTAATCATCATCTGTGTTTGGAGTAGTTCTAGTGATGGAAATCCTTGTAGTGGACCTACCAGGAACATTTCTTTGTATCTTTTCTACATTGTACGTATGTCTCCAACCGAATAATTGCACTAACTTTTCAGCCACGTGCGTGCATCTAGGTCCACTACGAATTGTCTGACAACTATCGAACATTTCACCATGAAACAATAGAGTTCAACAGGTGCACATAATTTTCAAAGAACGTTAAGGAAATATCCGAGGAAATATCCCTTTTCAAACCTAGCTCGGTACCGTAGGTGTTGTGTTTGTTCTCTGATAATAATAGGGAGATAAGATGCATGATTAAAAAACGGTTTTGCTATAATTGTCGACCAAAGATAAAACTATTTTAGTCAAATTTCATTTGTGACATAATATTCCAATTTTTAGTTGAACAAACTACTTTAGGGCAATATTGTGGTAATTAGCATGTAAGGTAACGAGAACAAAATATGAAAGCCGAGTAGTATGCAAAATGTAACTGTGGTAAGGTCAAACTCCGCATGGGAAGCGGTTAGGTAACGCAGGCACGAACCCAGATATGTATAGTAATACAATGAATTTCTTTTAAAAGTCTTGTTAAGATCTTGTGTATATAACAAGAGAGAACAAACGGCTTGTTATCATAATTATTCTTATAGGAAATTGAAATTTTATGAGAGAAACTCTAACGCATTCTTTTATGTGAACATACTTAAAAGTCCATTTGTTTCCAGATGCTTCAAAGTCGAACATGAAGATAATATCTGTCCGTCAACCAGTGTCACATAGAAATAAGCCAGGTGATCAAGGTCCAGCAGGCAAATCTTCAGCATGCTGAGGCTGATTCAGCCATATCTCTGATAACGATGGGATTGCCCTAATGCAGAAGTTTGGCAGAAGTCATAGTTACAAGAAAACAAAATACCAGCCATAACTCCCAAGCAACGAGAGCTAATGTACGAGTGGTCAACAGCCAGATCACAGTTTGTGATAATAGAGTCAACTTTATACCAATACCGGAGTTGAGCTCCGGAGATTTTGTTACAGTTATCGTAACGACGCCAGCACCTGGAAAGTTTGGGTTAGCTCTTCGCAAAAAGTATGGAAAATAATAGATCACTACAAGGGCATAAACATGTGACGCCCACTACAGAATCTGGGGGACCTCTGACTCGAACACACAACGTGAGGTGAGTCACTCTTTCAATTTCAAGTAACAGAACAGAAGGGTTATTTACAACCAATACCAAGTCCTGGGCATAATAAATATGTACAAACAAAAAGTGGCATGTGTCAATGGAACCTTCATACTCTACTCATAGACACATAAGGTTTGACATGAACACTCCCGCAAAGGAAAACACTGTCCAGGAATTCAAAAGATTGAGAAGGATACCAAAAGTCCCTCCAGGCAGGTTTATATAGAACGCGGGGGATTTATACTTGGCAGTGGAATTAATAAAAAAGGGAAAATTTGAGGCGTATCCTGACAGAAAGATTTGGGAGGAGCGTCAGAAACCTTTCCAAACGACAATGACTGGAATTCCAAAAAGGGACTCTTAGTGGGGGTTACCTATGCGAAAGATTATCCTCACACATTCCATTTTTCTCATTATTGTACCGAAACAGCCTTATTCTAACTAAATTCCTTCTAGACAAATCATTTCTATAATAATTATTGCCACTCAGTGTATGTTTCGTAAACAGTACAGGAAAAAAAAAACTTACTGATAAGCTACCCATTGTTAATTAGAAATTATTGTTATTTGGCTTGGTTTAATAACGTTTTTTATGACTAAGCTGATAATAAAACCACATTGCGGTTTGACAATGACGTTTAGCAATTGACGGCGATAAATTAATAAAATGAATGCAATCGTCAGAAACATTAGAAAAAACTTGTTTGATTAAAATCCAACTAATCATAGACTTCAGCCTACTGTTTATTTAATTAAATGTGACAATATTTAATAACGAACTGTCATTAGTCTTCCCGCAAAAACTCCTCCTGAGCAATAAAATATTTACATAAATGGTATAAAAATGTAAATTATTAACAGTTAAGGCTCCGCCACTATTTAAGTGTGCGAAAATAACGTTACTTCTTCGGTAGGTGCAATATACTTGATATACCGAATAACGATCAACACATTATTTACTGCATACTAACTTTTGTATTGATTTATAAGATCTATGTGTGGATAGATGCATTTTTTTGTTCTGATGCATGCATTTCCAGGTAAAAATAATTTTAATAATCATTATTATTATTACTGTAAGAGAAATTTTCAATTATAATTTTGACTTTGAGGAATATGTAATTCTAGTTTTTTTTTCTTTGTTGGCATTGAAACATTATAACTGAAAAACCAGCCATAATAAATTAGAAGGAATACCCTTGCTTATACCGACATGGTCTTATGCTCACCAACTTTTTTCATAGATAATATCCACTTGGATAATTTGATATATTATCAGCCGTATATCAGAGTTATTTTACCGTTTCTCTTTAATCATAATTCTTTCGATTGCCCATTGGAACTATCTTCATTATTTTCCATGGTGGTTAATTCTAGTGTAAAGATGATCGTTTCTAATTAACTCACCGGATTATTTCATTAAAGATAATGGCGATATTATTGGCGTTCACTGGGTTACGTTCTTCAAAACATCCTGGTTCAAGAGGATTATGATTAAGGTAAAGTACCCAGTTGTTGACATGTTAAGGGTATCCTTGCTTATGATCACCACACATTTTCCAAATTTTCAATCCCAAGGCTATGATATATTTTTTAGCGTGATTTCAAACTCATAATTGAATGTGTAGATATATTATTTACTCTATATTCCTATTATTTGTGTTATTATGCCAAAAATACCTGAAAGGTGATAAAACCCCAATAGTTGACACCCAAAAAAGTTCACTGCGCCAAAAGTTGACACATTTTTGATCCAAAGGTTGACATATATTTTTTTACAAAACCAAATTTTTACTTTTAGGAAATTTTATCACGGTCTGTGGAACTAAGAGGTATATTTTTCTAAGTGTACAATTTTTTAAATGAAATATATACACATAATAACCAGTTATTTTAATTTTTTTTAAGTACATGTTGTGGTTCCATTACTTGACACTCTTGAAACCAATAGTTGACATGTTGGCTGTATCAGTAGAAACCCTGGTAGAAACATCAATAATGTAAGAATCAAACTTTTTAATAATAAAAAATAACATTGGGAAACTTTTTGTTGCGAAAAAAATACAAATTTCAATTCCAAATTGCTAATAAAAGAAATTGCTTGGAAAGCATTGGTACAATGTGTTTTTTTGCTGCTGTAGCTGCAGTGAGCCCCCTATCGCAATCATCCAATGCAGCAATCACGTCTTCTGGTAGTTCTGGTGCATATTTCAGCAATTTCCATTTTTCATGCGTCATCTCTTGATTTAAACTTGAAAGGACCAATTGTTGACACTCCAAAGCTCCAAACCTTGACAGGGGTAACAGGGGTGTCATCTTTTGGATCTACGACCGTTACATTCCCCAAACCCATATCTAGGTTTCTTTTTAATCCAGAGCAATGAAAAGAGACAGACTACAATGCTAAAATATTTTTACCGCCAAAAATCCATAAGTTGACACCATCATTTGGATCACCCCTCGATTTGGGCTTCAATAGTTGACACCCCCCCTTTAAAAAGTTTATGCCAGTTGTTTAAGAGATAAAACAATAATAAATATGTATTACAGTGTATCTTATTATACAGTAAATATATATTATTCATAATTTATCAACCCTACCTTAGCTTTGAGAACTTTTGTTTTTATATCTTCTTAACTATTTTCACTAGAAATCTGGGAAAAAATTCAAACATTTGCACCTGTTCACTACTTCTTGCCACAATTTTGAAAAAACTTGTCATTTCAAATCCATACATCAGCTATAGCCTGAAAGATGGCTCCAACAATACTATAAGCTATTTCAGTTAGCTTATAACCTATATAAATTCTTATTTTCGGGAATAATATGCTAATGTGTCAACTTTTGGGACCCTGTCAACAAGTGGGTAATTTACCTTATCATAATTCTATAAGATTTTTAACTAGGATGTCAGATCTGTGTGTAGGTTAGTAAGGCTCATATTTTTTCCATACATTTCCTCATACCGTTGGATAATGACATATCGAATCTGGATACCTTTTGTCTGAGACTTGCAGTCCTCTAAAGGGGTACAATATGGGGTCTGGAAAAAAATATTGAAACAAACATAGGCTGATGGATACATGCCAAAGAAATTGGAAACAATAAACAAGAAAGAAATTTCCAAGAAGGCAGGTGATAAGAAGGTTGAGAAAAGGAGAATCTAAACGTATTAAATATTTTTTCTAGTTGCAGGGTAGACTATTGATTGGGGTTGTAGATGAGAATTGTTTTTCACATAAAAATAGCCAATACCACCAAAATACTAAATTGTGTCAAATGTCCTCTCAATGAAGACAAGTTTTGCAATTGTTTGCATTCCCCGAGGCATTCCCAATTGCGAAAACGACTCAGGGTTATTTTGCAATCATTTTTTTAACTGAATTATTCATTTTTTCTTATTTAGAGCTACGAAACAATTAGTGGCTTTCTGATTTTATCAATTACTGCTTTGTTAAAATCACAAAATTGAGATAAATCAAAAGTTTTATACCTTTTACCAGTAGCTTGTGGTAAATCATATGTTTGACGAGTGATTTCAGGTTATGCAATTTTTTAGGCATCTACACTGACATAGAAAAGAGGTTGAAGATCAATACTGTTGCTGAGGGCTATTATGGCACATCCGATATCCAGCAATTTTACAAATATCACTCTTCAAATTCAAAATGCGCGAAAGTAAAGTATTACCTGGCCGACCAATAGGATTATAGATTGCGTTTTTATCCATCAGATTGCATTTACCTGACAGTTTATCAGAAGGTGCATAAACCGGGCATAAATAAAAATGTTCAAAATCCAATTTAAATTTATTTAGAGAAAATAGTTTCTTAATGAACCCATTAGATTTCTAGTGGTGTATAATGAGTTTGTTGCACCACTAGAGCTGTAATCAAAAAAGTCCAGAAAAAAATATTAACCTCATACTCTACAGGTCGTAGATAAATATGATTCATGCCCTATTGATTAAAGGGTAAAACATTAAAACGTATCAAACAAAGGATAAAAATAAGACATGAAAAATAGAAGTGTGGGAAAATGCATATTACAAAGAAAAATTAAAATCTAATGGCCAAAAAAATGCAGCCAGATCGTTTATATTATTGTTGTTTGCGAGTGATATGTTTTAGTTAGTAGATTAACTAATGCCCAGTTTCACAATGTCTGGTGACCTTCTTGGTCACTTAACTAATCCGTTTACAGTAACCAATGGTTAAGGCATATAGCGTTTCACAGCAAAAAAAATGTGCTGGTCAATTAACCAATATTTTGTTTTAATTTTTCTTAGGTTGTCAGCAGAATTTTTAGATTTTACGATTTCAGTGTAATAGATCGCAGATAAATTCGTCAAGATTGACAAATAATGACAAAAATTATTCAAATGAATATGCAAAATAATCTGCAATTCCTCCACAATCTACACTTATTCTTTCCACTGTTCTTGGCGATAATGGTGATAAACCCAAGTCTAAACCGATCAGAAGAATCTTTTTTATCATATTCTTAATAAAAATTAGTTCTAGGTTTAACTATTCTTGTACGTCGTCCACCTTGGTCTTCATTATCGATGCATTCTTTTCATATACCAAAGGCCCCCACAGATGCTCAGTTATTTTGCACAGGCCGACTGTGCAGGCCGATTTGCGCAAATTTATCTGTACAGGGTGTTTTTTTTATATATTGACACCTCACCTACAGCCTTTACCTTTACAGGTAGATGAAAGGTGTAAATACAAAAGTTGTAGGTACAGTATTGGCTTAATTTTTAAAATCCATGGTCAGAAACAAAAATTGAATGTCAAAAATGTGAAATGTTGCATGCTTTCAGTTTTTTTCAAATGGCATGCCCTATATTTGGTTTTATGTTCTTGAAGAGCACAATTTCCCGATTCCAAAACTATTTAGTTTGTCTATATTTGGTTGAGCCGTCTCAACATATTTGGTTCTAAAAATTTTAAAAATACTATCAGAGAAACCAAGTACCTCAAATTTTACTTACAGCTTTTACCTGTACAGGTAGAATGATTCACAAAATCAGCACGGGAACTATGTAACGGATAGAAATCGTTATCTCTATCTCTATGGCACTTGCTGTCTTTTTCTCTCTTTTTGAAATCAATAGAGAGGGGACGTCAATAGAGATAGAGAAAATATCTCTATTCGTTACATAGTCCCAGGGCAGTAGTAGAATAGTATTTTTACAATTTTTGGAGCCGAATATATGAGAGACTGTTCAATCAGATATAAACAAACTATATATTTTTCGAATCGGGGCATTGTGCTCTTTGGGAATATAGAATAAAATATAGGGCATACCATTTGAAAAAAGTTGGAAGCATGCCAAATTTCACATTTCTGACATTCAAATTTTGTTTCTGACCATGGTTTCTAAAAATTCAGCCAAAACTGTACAACTTTTGTATTTACACCTTTCTTCTACCTGTGAAGGTAAAGGCTGTAGGTGGGGTGTCAATATATAAAAAAACACCCTGTACAAATAAGTGGATTATTGCGGAACTTATGGGTGGACCTCTGCGGGACGAGCGTAGCGAGTTCCGCAGCCACCTACTCACCAATATACTGTTGAACTGTTCAAGTAAGACATTCATCTACTTAAATGTAGTTTTTGAACTAATGAGAAAAACTCAACTGAGAGAATCAAGTTAGTATGTAGGTACTTAAACAACATATTGATGAATAAATGGCTGCGGAACTCGCTGCGCTCGTCCCGCAGAGGTCCACCCATAAGTTCCGCAACAATCCACTCGTTTGTACTTGAATAACTTGTCACATTATGTTACTAGTTTGGTAAAGTAACATTACTAATTCCTGATGAAAGGCAAATTGAAAAAAGTGGATAATCCCACAAATTCTGACTTTACATAATAAGTTATTGTTCAAGTACAGGGTGTTTTTCATATATTGACACCCCACCTACAGCCTTCACCTTTACAAGTAGATGAAAGGTGTAAATACAAAATTTGTGCAGTATTGACTAAATTTTTAGAATCCATGGTCAGAAACAAAAATTGAATTTCAGAAATGTGAAATGTTGCATGCTTTTTTCTAATGGCATGCCATATATTTGGTTTTATATTCTTGAAGAGCACAATTTTCCGATTCCAAAACTATATAGTTTGTCTATATTTGGTTCAGCCGTCTCCAACATATTTGGTTCTAAAAATTTTAAAAATACTATTAGAGGAACCAAGTACCTTAAATTTTACTTGCAGCTTTCACCTGTACAGGTAGAATGGTTCACAAAATCAGTAGTAGGATAGTATTTTTCCAATTTTTGGAGCCGAATATGAATATATGAGAGACTGTTCAATCAAATATAAACAAACTATATATTTTTGGAATCGGGGCATTGTGCTCTTCAAAACAACCCATCAACAAGACAAGACGTTAACCAAAATTGTGGTTAGGTCCTTTCTGGATTAATTTTAACCACATAATTTTCTTATGGTCAACTAAACTTAAAGTTAACTGAAAGATGGTGCTTGACCAGATGATGTGAAAGACTTTGGTCTTCATTTAACCACTTGGTGACTACACATTGTGAAACTGGGGGTTAGAGTGGTTGGTCATTTCATGTTTCTCTTGAAATGTTACAAGTTTGTAGAGGATTCTCTCATAGGGTGGACCTTATCTCCATTCGATATTGAATATTTTTAGACAAGGTCGCATAAAAAACACTAATTAATTAGTAGCAAGCTTTTTGGGATCAGATAGCAGCCTAACGATAAAAAGAATCTTATCTAAATCATATTTATTCCTTGTTGTGCGTCACACTGAATCATTTTTAAATTGATTACATAGAGATTCTGTGTATGTACGAATTACCTATTTTTACAAAATTATTTTTGTCAAAATAGAGTTGTTAATGTGGGATTATCCCTCGATTTTCCAAAAAACTGATATTTTTTTTAAGTATCCACTTCAGTAAACCCCATCAAGTTTTGCAAATGTATTTTGAATGAACAGTAGAAAATATCTTCTGCTGAAAATTGAAACAAGCTATAGAACAAAGTAACTGTTACTATCCCTTTAGTTAATTGGTTTTGCTGTTTTATTTAAAACCTGCCCTAAGCTATACAATATCAATAGGCCCAGACAACTATAAATTTCGAATAAAAGTATCTATGAAATGACCACCGGATATATGGGTTTGTGACTTTCAGAGTCAAAGCTTGGTGGTAATAAAATCAGAAAGCAGGCTGAATTAATCGTCTGGCGACATTTCACGCTTATTCATGACAAAACGTTAATATTTTATTTTGATTAATTATGATTTTAATGGCATATAGAAATTTTATGAATAATTAGATTTGAACTTTTTATCACTGATATCTATTTTATGAAAATTATTTGGAACTTGTCACTGTTCAAGAATATGATCTGTGGATAAAGAACGCTTATGAGGGTAAAGAGAGTATTAATTTACCTTTTCAAAAAAGCTACTGGCGGTCCCCTATAAGATACACAATACACTTCCGCGATTTTGTAATTAGAGTAAACAATGACAACCATCCTACATGCATGAGCATTTTAAATTACTGACTATGTAAATTTGGGCAATCCCTCCAAAGTCTTGATGCAAGAAACATCGACAAGGGATCCAGATTTAGACAATACCGCAATTATTATTATTTGCATTTCCACTATTTCAATATTTTCAATCGACAAATGATGGCAAAACCGTTTTCAGGGTATGTGTCTAAATTGCATCTAATGAAAATATTATTGCCAAACAGGTAAAACATCTTGCGACAGTTGCATTATTCACAGTTCAACCATGAAAAAAATAATAATATAAAAGTATTCCAACAATCCGCTTTCTAGCAACAAAAGCAGCCTCTGGGTACCTGCATTTATTTGATTGCGAAAAAAACACAATGCCCAGATTGGGACACCCTCGTAAGATACATTCTAGATAATTGTTAGCAAAAAAAAATCACCAAAACGAGACACCTGTTTGTAATAACTTTCCGCGCGCACCTCTAGTACCACCTGCGTTAACGAGACAACACGAACCGACGTCTACCGGTACCGATTACGAACAAGTAACAACTGACTGGGTACCGTCAGCTGTTTGGGGCTAGTGGGAGCGCTGGCCAGAGAATGTTATAGTTTCCCTCCCAAGTACATATGTGAGATAATCGTGATAATTAATTGATAAGGTCTAGAATTTTCACAAATATATATTATTATTGTTTATTAACACCTATACAGAATAACATTGACATGTTCATGCCTAGTAATTTGGTGTCATATTTGAACTGGAGATCCAACCATATACTACAAATACAGGGTGTTCATTTCAAAACTTACCACCCCTATTATCTCGGAGTTGAAAAGTTTTCGGAAAAATTCCTGAAACACGTCAACTATAATTTGAGAGGGGATGAGTTTTTATGCAAAATTCACATCCCTTTTCAATCCCCCAGCAACCAGAGCCACCCCCTAGAAAATCTTGAATGGGAAGGGGGCTCAAGTGATACATCTTTTCGGAGGGTTTTTAATTCCATACATTCTGGTACTAAATTTCAATCCCTAAGTTCAACTGTTTTGGAAATATTGACAGTTGAAAATTGACTTTTGTGCTACTTTGACAGGCTGTAAAACCTAAACGGGTAATTTTCGAGGAGAACTGGTCATTTGACACCAACTTTGAATTTAACCGGAGATTAAATTTTTAACCGAAATTTTTGATCATTGATTAACTTCAAAGTTGCTGTCAAATGTCAAAAAACGTTTATAAAAATCTGAGATAAGAATGTTAGATCGGTTTTCCTCTAAAATTAACCGCTTAGGTTTTACAGCCTGTCAAAGTTGCAAAGAAGTCAATTTTCAACTGTCAATATTTCCAAAACAGTTGAATTTAGGAATTGAAATTTAGTACCAAAATGTATGAAATTAAAAACCCTCCAAAATGATGTATCACTTGACCCCCCTCCCATTTAAGATTTTCTAGGAGGTCGCTCTGGGGGTTGGGGGGTTGAAAGGGGAGAGGTGAATTTTGAATAAAAACCCTTCAAATTATAGTTGACGAGTTTCAGGGATTTTTTCGAAAATTTTCAACTCCGAGATAATAGGGGTGGTAAATTTTTGTATTTATTCAGACTTAAATCAAAACTCACTGAACTGCGACTGATGGGGGTATTTTAAACATACGACCCCTTTAGGCTGGAAAAGCCAGAGGTAGAAATTACGATTCCGTTGCATATTTGAATGCCATTTATGTATGGAGACCGAGCTTCAAGGAATTTAAGTGGTAAAAATTATATTTGCTATGAAATGTTACTTGAGTTGGAGGAATGTTGTTTATCTACCACCTCATTCTATCTATAATCCACCTATATATACCTATTGAAGTTAGTCAACCACCAACTTCTTCGTAGCAACCTCAATTTGCCATTGAGGAATATGATATTCTACCAAAATATGATGAAGAATTAGAGGCAAAACTTAGCGGGCCTGTGGATGAAGGTACATACCGAGGGGTAAACCACCTACCCGCAATTGAACAACAATTTGATTTATTTTTTTCCCGAATTTTAATATTTTCTTTATCCACTTGCATAATTTAAATCCAATTTATCGAACACTTTCCTCAAAAAAAAAAAATGAAATGTCCTTTAATTCCAAAATGACATGAGCACATATTTGCCTTATAATTTTGTAAATTTCAATCCGATTTTAGCGTAATTAGGCTCAAAATAAAGCCAATTAGGTTCTTTACAAATTCTTAATAAATAATTTCAATCCTGCTCGAAAAATTTTCAACTGTGAAGCTTCAAAGTTTTTTTACGTTAATTTTTACCAAGTTTAACGATCAGAAGGAAATTTTTATTTTTTTTCCTAAATTTCAATATTTTCTTAATCCACTTGCATACTTTCAATCCAATTTTTGAAACACTTTCCTCGAAAAAATAAAATAAAACGTCCCTTAATGTCATTTTTTGGAAATTTAATTTTATTCCAAAATGAACATAAACACATTTTTAGCCTTATAACTTTGTAAATTTTAATCCGATTTTAGCGTAATTAGGCTCAAAATAAAGCCAAATAAATTCTTTACAAATCCTTACCAAATAATTTCAATTCAGCTTCAACAGTTTCGCAACTGCAAAGGTTCAAAGTCTTTTGGATATTGGATTAATCAAGGTAAGCATGTAAAAGCAAATTTTATTAATTTTTTTTTTCATAGATTTTAATCTTTTTTCTACGCACTTGCTAAATTTGAATCCAATACCTCAAACATTCTCTTCAAAAAAAAATAAAAGGTCCCTCAATGTCGTTTTTTGGAAGATTGATTTTTCCCAACATGACATTGAACCACATTTTATCTCACAACTTTGTTAATTTCAATCCGATCTTAACGTGAATAGGCTTGAAATAAAGTCAATTGAATCCTTTACAAATCCTTTGCAAATAATTTTAATGCAGCTTGAATAGTTTTCAGCTGTGAAGCTTCAAAGTTTTTTTTCGAGGTTTTTTTACTTTGATTTTTACCAACGTGACCCAGGGGTAAACCACCCCCCGAATTTGTGCAAACCATTCCTCAAACTTCCCGCACATTCCTACAAATTTCCCTGCAAATCCTTCCAAACTGCTCGCAAATTCCTGTTAAAAGCTATAAATTCCCCACAAATTGAAAATTCCTCTAAATTTCCCACATTTTTGGCAAAGAATTCCTAGGTGGTTTGCCCCTTGGTTTATACTTACCATACCATAATTACAATAACAATCACAAGAATGTATTTCTCAAAAAGAAACAAAATTTGAGTTGATTGAGCCGATACTTGGTGAAAATTGAAATCCATGGTCCAAACATCCAAGAGCTTTTGAAAAATATGAAAACTTGATGGTGTGCTGAAAGGGATCGAAGTGGAAGTTGTTCAGTATCAAGACGAATTGGAATCAAAGCAAAGACCTTCTGAGAAGTAGGCGGAGGGTGCCTCAACAAGTAGAAAATAACAGGAGAAAACTCGGGAGAAAACTGCTTAGGAAATTGTTGTAGAAAATGCACATCAAGATGTATCTGCCAAGCTAGCATGACAGTATTTCTTGCTAATAAGTAGTTAACATGTTTTAAATTTCAATTCAAGAAAATTTCAACCGTACGCCAACTTGATATCAAGTCCAAGCCAGGTCCATGGGGCGCTTTGCCTTAATAGTGTCAACGGTCTCGAAAATCATAAAAATACAATTTCCAAGGAAGTGGTTTACCATGAAGGCTTATAACTTTCTACAGAATCAAAAACTATGAAAGCGTATTTGGTGTTTGATTTACAAAAAAAAAAATTACTGTGCTCATTTGTTTTTTTCTGACACTCAAAAAAAAAATTAGAAAGAAATCTACTTTTGTATTTAAAGTTTTTTTGTAGCAACCGTCCAGTACTTAAGATGGGTGTCAAAATATAATGGACTGGTCTGTACATAGAAACTTCATATTACCTATGCGAAAAAATCGCATAACGCATTTGCACAATATCGGCTGTACACTCAAGTCAAGATTCTTCAAACTTAATTGTATTTGCATGGTACCGACGAACACCTAGCGGTCGTAGAACTTTCTCTGGAAGTGAAAATTTTAATAAGCGGGTGCCAGTGCCTTTCAACAGTTTTAACTAATATTAGCAAATTAACTACTTAAAAGTAAAAGTTATGGCTATTACGATAATATGTGACTTCTTTTCCTTCTTCAAATTTTAATGATTTAAAAAAAATATTTGATTTAAATTTTTTTTACTCATTTGCTAATGGCCAATAGTAGATAATTTGTGAAATATGACTTGATATGTTCTCTCATTAGGTACTGGAAATCATCTTTATCATGCTTTCTATCCACATTCTTATTATTATTATAGGTTTGAGCAGCAGTAAGCGGCAACGCCGATGAGACTACTGCTGTATTGTTATATCCTTGATGAGTCACATGAAATGCACAAAATTCAGTCTAGCTCTTTCCAGGTCCCCCAAGTCTGTTTTTGAATGCGTTCGTTGTAGGAGCACTGACTGTGCTTTCCTGAAGAGCGTTCCACTGATAGACACCCTATTCGCCAGAAAATTCTTTCTGATTAGGTTCGAGCATCTCTTTTCATCCAGCTTCTCAGTATGGCCTCGGAGTTGCTGGTTAGTATTTAGACTGAAAATGTCCAGTTGCAAATCTGGAGAATTATGTTAATTTAAGATTCTGTATGTCTCGATCAAGTCCCTTCTCTCTTGTCTAGCTTTTAGGGTTGTTGTGTCGTATCTCAGTAGTCTTTCTTCGTATGAGAGATTTCTGATTTCAGGGGAGAGTTTTGCCACTCTTTGCTGAATTCTGCCAAGATCTCAACTGAATTGACAACTGAAGAAATATGGGCTTCTCATTTTAGATGATTTGAGATAATGACACCCAGATCTTTCTGCTCAGTGACAGCCTTCACGGTGGTGCCGTTTAAGCTGTAAGGTATGTTTGGATTGTTAGGGCCAATGTGCAGTACAGTGCACTTGTCGGGGTTGAGTGTTAGGTGCCATTCGCTGATCCATTTCTGGAGTGTTTTCAGGTCGTCTAAAAGTGATGATCCAAGCATGGATTGCAGTATATTTTTGTGTCATCAGCGTAAAAAATGATGTTCGTCATTATAATGAAGATCGCTGATGTATACGGTAAACAGTAGTGTCCCCAACACCGATCCCTGTGGCACCCCACTAAGGACCTTGTTTGTATTCATGAGAGAAATGCCCATTTGCTCTCACTTGAAAGGTTCGGAAAACTGCCTATCCATCCGAGGAGCTCACCCCTGATTCCAAAGTGATGCAGTTTGATTAATAACCTCTTGAATGTCACTTTGTCAAATGTCTTCGTTGCGGAAGAAAACCATGTTGAATGGGTGTGATGGTCTTGTTTTCAACAAGGAAAGCTGTCATTTCCTGAATTATTATTTTTTCCATGATCTTGCAGAGGTTACAGGTAAGGCTAATTGGTCTGTAATTTCCAGGGTTGAGCTTGTCTCCTTTTTTGTAGATTGGCACTACGTATGCTCAAGACCATCCCTGTGGCACAGTTTGCTGAGTGATTAGTGACAACAAGAGGCCGGTTATCACTGGAGCCTTTGGCAATTTATCAAGAATATTGCCGGTATTTCATTCGGGCCTGGACTAGATTCTCTTTTGAGAGTAGAGATTGCTTGAATAACCTTTTCCTCAGTGATATCTATGATTGGTAATGATTCAATAGATCTAGTATTCTGCAATAGTGATGCAAAATTTACTAGGTTTTCTCTGGTGTAGTAATCCGCGAATGTGTCAGCTGTCTTTTGAGGATCAGAGCTGATCACTCCGGTGATTGGTTCTCTGAGCACAAGCTCAGATGCGTTGCTGTTTAATGTTCGTTTAACATACATATAAAACTGTTTCTTGTCTCTGTCGTCCAAGAGACCATTTTCGTATTCTATCCTGGCTGCCCTGATTGTGTTCTTTAAGTTGTTATTTTGAGTTCTGTACAAATTGTAATTATCTGCTGTTTTGTTCTTCGCGTATTTATCCCAAAGTGTTCGTTTTCTCTCGATTGCTCTAAATATTGCATTATTCAACCAAGGTTTTTTATGATTCACAAGCTTAGGTTTGAGTGGAATATAGGCTTCACTATGCCCTCAAATTTACTGAATTCCATATTGTCAGTATTTGTACCTGCAGTGTTAAGCTACATTTACATTCAATTCCAATTCAAATTGCAATTGGAATTACTTGACAGTTGAACGACTGGCCGTTTACATTGAAATTTGAGCGGGAAAAATTGTGCATTGTACTTGACCAAAAGAAAACATTGAATCTAACCATCAAATTTGTAATTTCGAATTTTTTCTTGGCCATGTCAAGCTGCTTGCACCAATTTGAATTGGAAGTGGGCGTGACTTTGAAAATAATTTGCAACGTAGACGACAGTACAGTGTGTCATAAGACAAGCTCCAAAATTCCACTTCTAATTCAAATTCCAGGTAGGCATATGAGTGAGTTCGGTATTCCTTTGTGAAACCATGTCTTGGTAACCAGAATGAAAGTTGGGTTATTTCTGAGCAGGTCTGTCTGAAATTCATGGATTTTATTATTTAGTGAGTTGGCATTTGTATAGTAAAATATAACTTTAGACATTATTGGAAGTTTTTTGGCTGCTGTTGGCTGCCTTCAGCATTTGCCATGGCCTCTCTGGATTTGACGATCTTTGGGGTCCCATTATGATATTTGATTTTGATATTTATCTCACCCTTTGCTGTTCTCTCCTCAAATTCTCGTATACCCTTGCCTTAGTAGGCTCTTTATGCTTTAGTTTGGTCATATTATTTTCTTGTTCTCTCCAGTTTACTCTTAAATCTGAGGACGGACAACGCATCTACTTCCGTGTTGAAAAGCACTTTGACTGGCCTAAGTTTTTCTGGTGTGAATTGGCCAAGCCGAAGTGTTTTGATATCTACAAGAGGTGTATTAGGGTTTACCCACTTTATGAGATCTCCCACTACCTTTATTTCCTTCTCTGCCTTCTCTTGTATCTGCCTCACTTTCATTAGGTCCAAATATGAGCACGTTTACCTTCCTATGCTCTCTTTCCTGTATATCATAGATGGCCAGTTCTACTTTGGGTTGGGATGCATTTTCAATTTTGTCAACTCTTCTTAATCGCTATGCCTGTCAAATGAATCATCTCTTGTCCATTCAAGTCAGACGCGGATCCAGGGAGGGGCCATGGGGACCATGCCCCCCCCCCCCCCCCTAGATAAGAAAAAATAATTTTAAAAATCCGCAACATTAAATCGATCAATTTTTCCGGGTTTACCAGGGCCTGTATATAACAGAATTTTATTTCATGGCGTCATTTTATCACGGACCTCTAACCTACTCTATTTGTATGTACAGGGTGTCTGGTTATAATTTGACACCCCACCGGCAGCCTTAACCTTTACAGGTAAATGATAGGAGTGAACACAAAAGTTGTGCAGTTTTAACTAAATTTTCAGCATCCATCGTCAAAAACAAAAGTTTATTGTAAGAAATTTGAAATTTTGCGTACTTTCAACTTTTTTAAATGAAATGCCCTATATTTGTTTCTAATATATAGTTTTTCTATATTTGTTTGAGGCGCCTTCAACATGTTTTGCTCTAAAAATTGGAAAAATTCTATCCTACTGCCGTTTTTGTGAACCATTCTGATGAAAGCTTCATGTAAAATTTGAGGCACTTGGTTTCTCCAGTGTTGCCAGCATCAGTACAGATGTACTGAAATCAGTACAATTTGACTCTCTTCAGTACGTCAGTACCACACTATAAAATTCAGTACATTTTGCCGCCGCTGTACAATACCGGGAATATTTTTAAATGGCGGGAAAAATTAACGAGTACCTGCATTTTCAAATGGACGGACGGGGCGCACGGATCACTCCGGGTGCATCCCAGCAGAATATTGAACGCACCCCAAACATGCCTTTAGCCCGAGCCCATTTTACGCCTGTATGGACTTAATCTCGATTAGGAGTTTAATCTCGCTTAGTTCGGAAATTTGTCATGCACCGCAGGAAAAAAGTAGTTTAAGCTTTGGATTACAAGATCCACCAGAGAGAAGGGTTTTGCTTAGATAAAATGTTGCTTAGATCAAAAAAAATTCCAATAAGGGTGATGACATGGCAATATTACCGAACTAACTTAAATTGCCTAACAAGTACATTCTTGAGAAGCTAGAAGATATTAGCATTAAATTTTGTTGAATAAGTAACCTGCACCAATCTGTAAAGTTAGATCTTTAGTGACTTTAGTTAGGTAAAGAGGTACCTAGTAGATAAAAACAATGTTTTTCGTGAAGTCCATCGCCCATCCGAGTGTTTAAATAACCCACTAACCAAACCAAAAAATATTAAAAATAATTTAAAATCAATGATCTTTTATTTGATGTTTTAAATTTAAAGCAGTACAGGAGTAGGAAAAACAAAATGAGTATCCTAAAACCATCTACTTTATCAGTTTTATGAACTCCAGTTCAGTTTCTGAAGTTAGTACATTTTTCCGTTTTTCAGTACATTTTTTGTCTCTTGATCAGTACTTTAATTTTCAAGGGTCTGGCAACGCTGGGTTTCTCTGATAGTATGTATTTCTAAAATCTTTGAAGCCAAATATGGTGGAAACGGCTCAACTAAATATAGAGAAACTATATATTTTTGGAATCGGAAAATTGTGCTCTTCAACGCCTGCGCGGTCCTTATTCCCATGGACTGACGTCACAGAAGCTTTTTTTGTCATTGAGCTTCTTCTTCTTATCTCTCGTAATCTAAATTTGTCATGAAGATCATCAACATCAACATTTCGACGGATAGATTTTAAATATAAAAAAATGACTGGCAAAGTCAAAATTCTTGTACCGTCATGATGGATTGTTCTTGAAAAACCACTCTGTTGAATTATTGTCAAATGTCAATGTCAAAACCAGTACTAAAGTCGCTATTTTAGTTCAACAAAAGTTCACTTATTGAGTGGCTCAAATCAATCTACTAGGTTATTATATCGCCAATTCATTCAGTGTTTTTTCCATATTTAATGCTCACTATAAGGAGGTGATGTATCCTTCGCACCAACAAAACTTTTGACCAGCAACAGTGTGTCAGTATCTGAACATTGGGGACACTGTCAGTACAATATTGCATGACATATTTACAACATTAGGCCAGCTTTTTTTTTTGTTTCATGCCATTTCATGCCAATTTATAGGCGACTTTAAACCAAAATAAGAAGGCGGGAAGCAGAAAGAAATGGGGTGAAGATATTAGATGTTACAACTTCAATAGGTCAATGTCACTATCTGAACAAGCTGTCACAATCTGAACAAGCTGTCACATATCAGAAAGTTTTGATCCACCAATACCTTACACTAGAATCATGTCGCGGTGGAGAAATCCAGATGTACCTACTCAGCAGCATTATAGTATTTTTTTTTATAATAAACTTGTTATAATTCTGTGGTATTTTATACCAATGAAGCATTGAAACATAAAATGCATATAGCAAAATTCTAAAATACCTCAGCTGGATGTATAGAACAATTGCAGGATGTATTGGGAATTACTATACTTATTGTAATTATTCCTCAATAAACCAATCCTGGCTGGCTTCTTATATTCCGATAACATTTAATCAAATTTCACAAAAAAATATTGAAGGGTTTAATTTATTATTGCTAAAAAAGTCTATAGGGCAACAGATTCGAGAACAAGAATTCCTTATTAAAAATGCAATGCTTTCTTTAAACAATTCCTTTGTAATTATTATTTTTACCGACACTATGATGAATGGGCGAGTTAAGTCAGTGAGAGCGCTTATTATTGACTTTGTGGCGAAGGCTCAGCGATAAATAAGATACAAAATAATATCGGTACCCAAGAATATATTAATGCAATATTAATTATTACAAAATGGTATTTTTAACCCTCGATGGAAGAGTAGATTTATCTTAGATACCATCAATTATAATCAATTATTATCGAAGATTCAACTAAAATCTTGTATTTTCAAAACAAACTCTTTCCTCATTATTTAGGTCCTTGCTTGAGATCCAGGATTTCATTTTAGTTTACCTTGAAGTTTTGCTGTTCAGTCAGATGCATACCTGAAACAAAAAATTTACATAATCAAATTTGCATAATAAATAACAAAAAATAAAATTATTTGGTTCACATTTCACATTAATGGTATTTGAAGAAAATTAAGCTGAGAATACTTTAGGATTTTTGTCGTTTTTAAAGTGAAATTACAGAATGCCTTATATGAGATGGTGTAGGTTTGTCCCAGCATCAGTGGTTGACCAAATACGATTTTTCAATATGATGGGGTAGCCTAATTTTCTAGCCAGGACAAAAGATATTAGAGAAACACTCAAAGGATTTACAAAGAAGTTGGTTTGTTTGCCAGAGTTTTCTATTTTCAAGAATAAGCTCACAAATGCATGCAATTTCGATAATATTGTCATATTTGGTGAGATTGAAACAAAAATTTTCTTAAAATATATGCACTCGCTAACGCGTTATTTCGCTACTATAAAATCTCAACATATATAGGAAACTATTTTTAAAATAGGCTTTATCTTAATCCTATTAAAGTTAACCTCTTTAAAACCACCATCAAATATAATCTTAACAACCATGAATTATTACAACCTGATTTGAGATTGCATTATGCATTTTAAACACGTTTTTTTCCCTGAACCTTCAGGACTTCGCGATAATATTACGAATAATGAGATTAAAATTAATTTAAAATCCAATAGATGTGACTTTGACTATTCGTATAGGGCTTTCAACAGCGAATGCAATTTTTAAACCGTCAGTAACACAAAATGTGGCATTCAACAAAATATTTGCTTTGTGTCTACAAATTGGACAATGTCCTCCCAACAACTTTTGACTACTAGTTGGTTATTCGGTAGCCTCGACAGATAACATTCTTGTGCGTACGTCAAGTAACCACAAACTAATAACGTATGCATGGCCGATTATTAGTCTGACAGACATGAATCAGAAAAGTCATTGGCGTAAATGAAGAAAAAAATGTGTATGTATACCAGAGCCGGCCAATTGTGTGTATTTTGACAAGTAGAAAATTACGAGGCCAACTTGTTAAACTGTGCAACAAAAAACTCACTTGTCTGTTAATATTCGTTTGAAATCATTAACGTTTGCCCATGATTGCCCAACTCCTAGTTTTTCAATACGACACCAGATTGATAATAATAATTTGTTAATAATTGTAAAAGGAAAATGCCTTGTAAGCCTATTTCTCTTCTTTGTTTATCCTAGTCCTTCGATATAAAGCAAACTATTAGGAAATTGCAAATCCAAAATACTCAAACGCCTATAGATGATATTTTTGGTAAAAGATTCCAACTTTCTGATAATCAGTCCTAACTTCCTGATGAACTTCTTCACCTACTTCTTCAATTGCATTCTTGAATTTATTTATTGTCTTGCCTTGCCAGGATTTTCTAGAATCTGGTTTATTCTTTGAGAGTTTACGGTTTGAATCCATTCTCTCTAAAATTTGAAATTTTCTTGAAGCTGGTCCAGTTTTTCTTGTGTTCTGGTTTATTATTTTTGCCTTTCTTTAAGCTAATTTTTCTTGCCTTCCTTTTTTTCTCCCGTCTTCCTCTTCTTTTGATTATTTCTGTCTTTGATCATCATCTTCCTATTTTTTTTACATTTTAAATATATTTTTTGTCCCTTGATAGTGAATAAACTTTCCCTGTCTGCATGGGGTTTTCTCTCTATACATAGGTAATCAAGTGATAATGGTAACAGACAAATAATAAATGGTTCCTATTAATTTTAGTCTAAAATTATCACCTTCATTATCCGCACGTAGAAAATAGCTAAAAGCAATAAAGATAAGATTTTTTGACACATGACCTACCTATTCAGTTTTCTGATATATTTCTATTTATTGATATAATAAGTCATTCTCTAGTATCTATTCCACTTTGTTTACTCGGCTTTATAATCTATGTACTAGGTAATTTGGTGATAAGACAAATAGGAATTCTGGGTCACAAAATATGGGTTAATGTTTTTGGTTTTTTGCTATCTTGCTTTGTAGTATGAAACATCTTTTTGAGTTTTAGGTGATAACTTACGTCTGTTCCAACCTGGACAGAAACTGTTCTAAAAGGCAGTGGCTCAAAACTAAGTAAACTCAATTAAATCATATCAAACAAGCCATTTTTATTTAGGAGCGGTTAATCTTGCCAATAATCCACTAATCCCTTTGCTGTTAGTATTGGAATTTTCATACAGTTTAAATTGACTTCAACTTAGTTCCAATATAAAATGGAGAAACCAAATTAGACAAATTAATAATTTTTCCTAAAAAATACATATTTTCTAGGTACTTGGAAGTCGTAGAGTCAGATTACAAAATGTTGGAACATGAATAAACTATATTAATTCTTATTTATTGCCATGGACTTTTTCAAATAATAATTTCAACAGCCAGCGAATACAAAGTATTATTTTATAAAATTCTGTGGGAGATACGCAGGTAGCCATTGAAAGGAAGCAGGTGCAGCATAACGAAGGGACCATCGCGCCGTTCTGCAAGGCTGACTCGGAAAAACAATCTTCAGTTAGTCATCCACCCCGATACACAAGTGGCCCTTGGGGACAATTTACTTTTACAATTCTTAGAATTGACCATTTGCACCAAAGAATGGCGAAGGAGAGAAATACCAAAAATCAAAAGAATGTGAAGATGAACTGTAACCCTATACCTGCTGGATAATAATTATCCTTAATTAATTGAGTAGAGGTCGAATAGACGCAAACTTAGCCTTGTATATAAAAACTAATTAATTTAAATGAAAAGACAATGGATGAATGGGTACCAAGAAAAAAATCGATTGAAAAGTGGGCTTCAATTTATGTTCAATAAAATAGACAAACAAGTTTTCCGATGTATTTTGCAACATTACAATTTAATTTGCTTGTTGAATTTTATTTTACGTAATTTGTTAGGCGTAATTAAAAAGAAAAATAGTGGAGGTTTTAATGCGAGGCGGATCATACTATTGTAACTTTATAAGTTCATATGAAAAAATATTAGATCCAGTTTTCTTAAATTTATTCCAATATAGAAATAGGCTTCAGGGGCATTTTTCAACTAAAAAGATAGAGAGAGACTTGGTCACCAGCTTGTGTTATGTAGCTCCAAGATTTGTGTTTGTATTGCTTTATAACAGATCGATATTCCCTCAGAAAATAATCTTGAAGGCACTTTTATTTCCTATTTTTATGAAGCAAATTATGATAGAGATATCTTCTTTTGAGAACGTTTGTCTTGAATTTGCACCATAGCCCATCTCACCTAAGATGAATAGTTTTCGAGAAATCTGGAAAAATTATTTTTTGTCATGTCCAGATGATTTAGGGATAGCTAATTTATCTATCCTAATCTAAACTTTGCAGATCGCACATGCAATTCAATCTATCTGTACTACGTAATTATACCTACGCCATTGTTTATTGTTGATTCTTCTTTGAATCATCACAATGTATTATAGAAATTCTTGTAATTCCGCTCTTTGGGAACTTTGCGTGACTTTGTCATTTTCTGAATCACAGCCTTGTTTATCTATTCAAGGAAACATTGTATTATTATACCCTGTTAAATTATTATAAAGTCGCATTTCTTTCAGGTCGTTGTACCAAGGGTATATTCTATCGTACATGCTTTAAAAAATCAAACCAAAAATTTTACAAATTCTATTATATAAACTTAAATCATTTCTTCACGATCATCATTTTAGGTTTGAATAAACTAAAATTCAATTAACATTCCCCAACCATAATTTTCACATTCCAAGAAGCTCCTACACCACTAGGCCTGCTTCAAACGTATTATATTCTGACAAACACCATCTCCGACAAGTAGTGGTCTAGTTCGTATTATGCCCAGAAACATATAGGTACCCATTATCCATCCTAAATAAGATTTTAAAAGGGGTTCTTCTTTGAAACTATAGAAATCGTTGATCTGAAATTAAATCTCACAGCGCTTCTTTGTCCGTTAAAACCATAATAGATTTTTTAGGTCGTTTTGAAGCACTCCTTTAATGCTAAACAGATGGCACGAAAAAAATCTGGTCTTTGGTAAAGGTCTTATTGACCAGATAAAGGGACAAAGACCACACAAAGCACCTGATGTTCCAACCAACATTCCGGTCATAGAATTAATATTTTTGTTTCAAGAAATGATTAATATCTTCATAGAAGAATCTATTTTCCTATTATTATTTTTTCTGCAAGGAACGTCCTTTACTTTACATAAATTATTTAATTCCAAGGTTAATACCGACTGACTCACGCTTTAATTCCCACATTAAATGGTACCAATTTTAAACTGGATTTTATTTTAATCGAGCTGCCTGGTTGCTGCAAGCCACTAAAAAAACCTCCATTTGCGAGATCCCATTATGGTACTAGGTTATTCTTATGTTGTGTCGCATTTTTTGTCTTTCTTGTTAATAAAACATGTCATGCAGTTAGCTCTTAACATTTCTTACACTAACACCAATAATTTGCGACAAATGTAACTGGAAACATAACGGATTTCACTATAATAAAAAAACTATATACTTACATTCTAATACTTTTCTGTTTGTAATAACAAATAAATTAAGCTATTTATAAAATCTTAAAGAGTTTGGATTAATTTGTGAATACGCTGTTACTAATTTGGTGACTCATGATGAGATTCTTTGCCTTAGATCCGGGTATCACAATGAAAAAAAATCTGTTGTTTCAATGCTATAATTATTCTTTCATAGAGTTGTCTTCAAATTTGTAATTAAAGCAGAAAAATTTCAAGCATTTCCGACATTTCCTTTTTCAGTTCAATAGAGGAGTTGATGTATTGGGAGAAAATAACTATTTGTATCGCCATTGACAAAAGTACAGAATGGATCAAGGCCATTTTGACATAAACGATTTGCAACCTTCGGTATGACTGTCTCACTATGATGAAAATCGCTTCAACGCAAGTATGATGGATTGTGACTAATATTTCACGGGAAAAGTTTACATATATGGGTGTCAGTTTAAGACGAAAACAATCCAAATCTGTACATCAATATTTGTTTCTCTCTACTAAACAGTCAATTTTCAGCCCGTTAACAATATCGACCCAGTTTGTTGCTGGTGATGTAAAATAGTGCCTAAACTCAACATCAAGAAAAGAGAAGCAACTTAGGCGGGAAAGAGACTGTCACTTTGAGTGATTTTGAACAATGATAATGCAAGCCTTCTTACTGTTAACATCACAAAAGCTGCATTCCATAGCTCCTTTACTTAGGAGATCATTCCACATTCCGTTGTATTCTCCTTCTCCTTTCTATCAAAAGACCTAAGAAATTCTTGTTTCATCCCGATGTCACACTTGAAAATTGGTTTGATGACTTCTTGGTGTAGAATATCGATAAGCCGTCAAAACGCTGGGAAGAAGCATTCGTTAACAATATAGGAAAATATAGCCTTTATCAGTTGATGTATTTGTTCATGGAAAACAAATGCAGTTGAATCCAATAGAAAAAGCTATAAACCTATGCACCGAGAAACAAATATGGGTGAATGACCCTCAGGAGGCAGTAATTCATATTTTATCACCAGGATTATCAACAGACCAACGACCAGACCAACTAATAAAAGAAACGATAAGCTACCTTCATAGATTTCCTGCATAAACATGAACCACTTTTTCACCTACATTAGTAAAATTTTACGATTAACGTACTATGATAATACGTTATAGCAATTAGGAATTAAAATTTAAACGAGGAATTGAAGAGTTGTATGATTCGGGATATCATGTAAACCCTATAAGACTGTTTTTGTGGCACCCAAATCGCTAAAAAGCTATTTGCAACACCAGTTTATTTAAAACAGGATTTCAGGCAAAACGGTATTGTAAGTAGGTACTAAATTTTGCCTATTTCCGGTACCAAAATAATTATCCATAGAAGGTCACCTGTTTGGCCATTTCATTTGTATTTAAATCATCAGGGGCAAAGCTGCATACAGATTGATTTAACATTTAACGACCTTCCATAATTGGTTTATGCGTGATGCTTTATTTACAGAACAAAATCAGAGTGTGTGGTTCTTGTTCAACAAGAAATGCGAGTTTTTTATAATTCGAATCATCAATCAATCGTCCATTATTAGTGATAAATTGAAATATTTATTTCTTTTGCGTACAAAGCAACGTCGTAAGTTTAGTCTTATGCGTTTTCCTAACGGCAATACAACAAAGACATTAACGTCATGATTCAAATGATAGATTAATTTGTTGCAACAATTGGTAGATCATGACCTAACACTTCCGACCGAAATATCTGGGTAAAACAACATTGGGTAGCCACTCAACCGGTAGACGTAGAACGCCTACAGAATTCTTGCACGTGTATTTGGTATTTCAGTATTTTACTTTGCAAATTATTTAAGCGAATTCACTATTAAATTCCTTAAATAGTACCGGGAGATATTTACAAATAACGGTCCACTCTTCGGATTAAATGCATGCCTACGAGTGTGACCTTTGTGTGTATAAAACAATGTATAAAATTTAAAATTGATTCGTTTTACATTGGTAATAACTTTTAACATCGTATTAGTATAAATTTCCTCTCTACTGAGTAATAAACTTAAATTCGATATCATACGTTTGTTAATGTTTGATACGCCCAGACACATGAAATTTAATACATATCCCAAAGAAGGTTTTTTGTTTTAGATAATAAAGTATGGTTTCCAAATATATTTCATATCCCAAATGAATACAAGCGATTGGAAGTTCAATATCATGTTACATAACCTCGTTTGCTGTTTCTAGAACCTGCAACAAGATTTTTGAAAGTCCACAGAGAAGAATCATGGCAAATAAATGCAAAGGAACAATAAAATATTCATTTTTTTTTTAACTTTCACTATAGGTACTCTTCAATGCATAGCTTATTTCACATTGAGCATAATGACAGGGAATTTTGGATTCCTGGAAGAGTCATAGACATCATCTAATAAACTTCATATTTATAGAGTAAGATATTCAATGTCTCACCCTATTCAGCTTTTCATGTCCACATACGCACAAAAGAGTATACAGTGTGTATCAGCCAAATGAAATAAATTCGATATTAAATAAATGGACCAATTTTTTTGTACAGGGTGTTCCACAAACAGCTGTACCGTTATCAACATTATTTTTTCAAATGGTACCCTCTGTATACTTATTGAAACATTTTTGAATTCTGTGGAAAATTCTAGACATATTTAATGTACAATATCCTATACTTATCTCCAACTGTTTCGGAAAAATTGACAGTTGAAAATGGACTTTTTTGCATCTTTGACAGACTGTGAAACCTGAACGGTTGATTTTA
Organism: Ceutorhynchus assimilis; assembly: GCA_917834065.1. Lineage (NCBI taxonomy): Eukaryota > Metazoa > Arthropoda > Insecta > Coleoptera > Curculionidae > Ceutorhynchus > Ceutorhynchus assimilis. The sequence continues at coordinate 106,420,476 of OU892277.1, forward strand.
GCAAAACCAATTATACATTCTTGTCTTAGTTTTTCATAAACTACCTATCATTTGACACGAACTTTGAATTTAATCCATGATTAAAAGTTCCAGTTAAATTAAATTTAATTTCCAGTCAAATTCAAAGTTGATGTCAAATGATAGCTTATGAAAAACTACAGACGAGAATGTAATTGGTTTTGTTGTAAAATTAACCGTTCAGGTTTTACAGCCTGTCAAAGTTGCGAAAAAGTCAATTTTGAACTGTCAATATTTCCGGAACAGTTGAAGATAGGTATATGACATTGTACACTCGATTGTACAGGGTGTCGAAGATTCGATGGTTTTGGGGTGTTTCAGGTATTTCTAAAGAAGTTGGAAAAAATCTTACCCCCAGTTGCGAGCCTCGATTTTCAAGAGAAATTAATTGGTGAAAACCGCATCTCGATATGTCGAGTCGTTTTTATGCTACGAGGGGTTTTTGAAAAGTTTGGAGTTTGGCAGGGAGGCTATAACTTTTTTATTAATGAAAATTTGGTCAACTTTTCCCCTTGTAGCTTAAAAACGAATCGAGACGCGGGTTTCACAGGTCAACTTCTCTTGAAAATCGAGGCTCGCAAGTGGTACCCGATACCCGCTAAAACCATCGAATCTTGGACACCCTGGTACATGAAATATATCTAGAATTTTCCGCAGAATCCAGAAATATCATAATATACAGAGGGTGCCATTTAAAAAAATAAAGTTGATAACCGTACAGTTGTTCTTGGAACACCATGTATAAAAAAAATTGGTTTGAAAAAATTTTAAGAGATAAAAAACAAAATTGACGTCTCCGAGCGTTTTTTCGAAAAGTTCCCCATTTATTTATTATCGAATTTATTCCATTTGGCTGATACACACTGTATAATTCCTTCTATATTTTTCGGTTTTGGACAGTGGTCATTCATGTTTTCCCCACTACCTTTCGGATTTCATCATACTGGTACGAGAATTTTGACTTTACGTTCAGAATCAATTGAGTTTCATTCTATGAAAAATAAAGGACAGCAAACAACCGAAATGCAGCGTCAATCAAATGATGCTTGGAGTCTGTGGAAAATATTTAAGCGGAGAGACAATGATAGGAAGTTTGAGAACGAGAAGAACAGGACCCCCTTCAGAAAATTTTTAAATTTCAGCGAGAATGGATTGAACTCTCTGGGGAACAAACCAGACATGAGAAAATCCTGGAACGCCAAGATAACGAATTCAAGAATGCAATGGAAGTACTCGTCAATCATCAGGAAGCTGGAACTGTTTATCAGGAAGTTGGGACTGTTTGTCAGCAAGTTGGGACTGTTTGTCAGCAAGTTGGGAGTTTTCTCCAAAACATGGATAGTGTTCAGAAATTGGTGGAATGTAACTTGAGGTCAGGAATTGTCTCAGCTTTGTCAAGATTGGCATACACAAAACCCCATTTCAAAAACCCCAGTGAGTTTTTGACACAAAAACCCACGAATATTGACAAAAAAACAGTGGTATTTGGGCTTTTTGTGTCAAAAACCCATTGAAACCATAGTGTCAAATATCTATCAAAAATCTAAGATTATTCACATTTTTCTTATCTATATAAAACAATAAAAAAATCTTAAGAAAAAACAGTCAAAAAATAGGTAAAATTCAAGCAATTCTTAGATACAGAAGTAAAAAACATAAGAAACTTTTCTCAAGATAACTACTATGCAGTAACGTAATTGGCTTTAATTTGAACGTAGTTACCTTGAAATCTGATAAAAACTGTCTCAGTGTTATTTTTGGAAAATTTTCAGTGTTCGATAAATTCAATTTGGAAGCTTCTCAGGTGCAAAACTGTTGAAACCAAATTAAAATCTTAATTAATATCTATGTGAGAAATTTAATTAGAGCTTAATTACATTGAAATCGAATAAAAATTAATGGAGCTGTGAGGCAAAAACAGTCTCAGTGTTCATTTTTGGTAAATTTTAAATGTTCGATAATTTCAATTTTGAAGCTTCTCAACTGGAAAACTGTTGAAACCAAATTAAAATCTTGAGTAACAGGCTTGTAGAGAATTTAATTGGCTTCTATTAGAAGCTAATTGCGTTGAAATTGGATGAAAATTAATGGAGCTGTGGGCAAAAACTGTCCCAGTGTAATTTTTGGAAAATTATCATTCATTCATTCATTCATTCATTATGTTCCATAAATTCAATTTTGGAGCTTCTCAGGTGCAAAACGGTTGAAACAAATACACAATTTCATCTGGTTAAGTAAACACAAAAACACCAAAACTATCACAATAACCCGGAAAAACCCAATAGAGATTTTCAAAAACCTGGGTTTTTGCCAATTCAAATTAAGACACCACCATAATGTCAAACATCGTGGGCGATGTACAGACAACATAAGTTCGAGACTTTTGTAATGGCTATCTAATGGTTGGAGTTCTGTTGACATAACTTACAGGCTTGACTCTAGCATTGTGTGGCGTTGCCTTGAAACTATTAGAGACTCTTTTGCCAGCTATCACGATCCAAGAGCGAATATTTAGGAATTCGTTCAATTGTGTCATTCAAAAAAACAAGCATTTATGTGATTTTATAGATTTCTTAATTGAATGTTTTAGTATATCAAACGCTTACTTTGTAAGTAGGTGAGTCAGTTTGAATAAGAGAATTGCTGTGTAAAGTCGAGTAAAACCGATAGCTGATTAGTGAATTTTGTAAAGTTCAATAAAAGTTGTTGTTGCTAGAGAGAGTTTTAGTGGGCCCGCAGGTGACAATAGCAATATCAAAATGACAAAATGAGGGGTATTTAATCAAATCTCTTTACACTAATCAAAAATAAGGGAGTTGAATTTACAGATGTACTTCTTCGTATTACCAAGAATGGTCGAGATGGATTTTTAGGGTTACTCAAAGGATCCACCAATGTAGTGGAGAGCTTTTAAGTACGCTATTTTCCGGACACCCTGTTTATTCAAGCAAATAATAGACTTGTGAGATAAATGATCTGACTAAATAAAGCCCTATTGCCATGTTTTGCTATATTTTTTGTTTTGTTCAACTACTAGAGTGTATAAAAATGTTTCCATGTTGCCTGTTGTCTGGATAATTATATCTTTTATTCAATATGAACAATCTTTAATTTACAAGTTCTAATGTAAGGGATAGTATTTATTGCTGAATTAATTTTTCCATCCTTTTCGGCGTCCGTTAAAAAATCAAAATTGTTTTGTTGGAACTGGTCCCTGTGTATGATTCAAACAACAAAAATCTCCCAACCGTTACGGAAAGGAAGTAGGTAGGGGCGATCAAAACGGCAGATGTGCCCTTAGTTTGGCGCGTGTCTGTTATCACCACTTGTCCCATTGGTTTTCGTTTTAGCTTAGATGTTTTAAAACTATTTTTATTATTAATTACTTAAATTTGAAATGCCTTAATCAACGGTTATCATAAACTGGCATTGAGTATTTTTATGAACAAACAATTAACTTGTCATTAAGGGCAAACTGAATATTTAAGTATTTATAATTTTTCAATTCAAGGCGAAAGCATTGCAATTATTTCTTTAATTTTTTTATGCTAAAGAGTCCTTAAACTTTAAATTTATTCGGTATTATAAATGAATAAATTAAAAGGATTAAATGTCTACCAATAAGTATTGCCCTCGGTATTGCCATAATCAAGATTCTGTAACTTGAATAATTAGCTATCTTTACGTTTCAAATCCTAGAACATGATTTGTAGGTGATATTTAGGTTTTGTTTGAATTATGTATGTTCAAATTTCATCAATGTATACAGACGCCAATCATGCTAATTTTTTATAGGAAATTATTAGGTTTAATTTTTTTTTTTAATATAAATAAACTCATATAACATAGATAATTATTTATGTAGTAATTTCTTATGCAAGCAAAAAGATATCTTCCATTACATCCAAGAGACCAACCGAAAGTTTTTTGAGAATAAAAAAAAACACAAGGTCTCTTTTTTTTTAGTTTTTTTTTATTGGCCACATGTGTTTCGCTCTAATCAGAGCCCAACGAATCCGAGTTGATTTATTTCTCGTATCCTCTGTCAAACATAGGTGCCTAATAAAAAAGAGCATAAATTAAACCCCACAAATTTCACGCATATGTAAAATTATGATTAGGTGGTGGACCCGAAAGTCACGAATTTTTTTTAGCGAACCGACACACTAAAAACAAGAAAAAAAAATGCATGTTATGGTTTGGGTGAAGAATGTCGCCAGCAGGTCATTTTTGGCAAGCCAGAAAGGCCGTTAATGGTCGCAGTTTCAACACCCACAGTACAAAATTCTCGGTAGTGTGCAGAAAAGTGGAAGAGGTCGTGTTGCATTTTGAGAATTAATATCGGGTTTCCTGAGGACAAGTGCCTGCAGTACGTGCTGATATGCGAGGGAAACGGATTTTGAGAAGTGCTGTAACATAATATTTTTTCTTTCATGGGATAATTTCCATCAGGTTCGAACTAAAAAATAATCATTGGCAAGTCTCACCATGCAAGTATCTAGTTAATCAAGCAATAAAAATTTACATAACAAGTAATTTATGAACAAAATATTTATTTTTAATCCCTGTCGTTTTAATAATACTCATCCGCTCTCTCTGAAACCTAATTGATACTACTTGATAAATCCTCGATCTAATTTCAATACCCGATTAATCATCGTCAGTGTCAAGACGCATTATGCACGCAATGTGCATATAATGGTTAAAATAAATTTAAAAAAAATATATTGTTAGGTACCTATATTATGACAAAGCAAAAGTTGAGCTTTTAAAAAATTAGCGGGGCAGACTCCTTATAAGGTTCACGGCCAGTCAAATCCTACTTCTTGCTCTTGGATGCAAATAATTTTTCAATGGTAACACTCTGTAATTTGCGGAGTAGTTGAAAGTCAAGCAAATCGATATTACCTTGGGAAAATAATAATTATTGTGGCTCTTGTGGGTGGAAATAATGGCGCTTTTGCCTTAAAGAGGAGGATGAGCTTTAGCTATGATGAATTTCTGTCAATATTGGAATATCTTTATCGGTGGGATTTTAATTGATATGATAACGATATTATTATTTTCAGCAAACAATTAATTTACATTTTTTAGTGGTCATGTTCCAAGCTCCAAAGTTTCTTGTAATGTTCAGGAATAATTATTATTATATTATTGTGATAATGTGGAAGACATTTAATAATAGAAACTGAGTCAACTGAAAATTATTTTAAACAGATATTAAAATAAATTATATGCTTTGTTTGCTAAGAATATAAACAAATAATCTCGCGAATAATACAATTAACATGTTTTTTCTATATTTCTATTTATTTATTTTTAAACCTAATATGATAAAGTGAGTGTGAAAATCCAGGTGGAAATAAATATTTGTACTTGTAATTGCACAATTTCATGTATCAATCATTGTAAGTAATTAAGATACTTATTTTTATCAATTTAGCAAGAAAATTATTGATATAAATGTAACCTACTGCTATTATGCTTCATCCAGGCAGAGCCATGAGGTTCAATTAAGACAATATAACACAATAACAATGTAATTTGCAATTTTGCAACATCGTCGGTATGCACAACATGTACCTAACACCCCCATAGGCATACCATAAAGAAGAATACCAAACATACATAATACAATTCACGTCATTATTCTTAAAAAGTCCAGGTACACAACGCTGAATAGTTTGCTCATATAAATTCAATACATGACTAAGATCGACACGCCCGTTTTACATGTCGAAAAAAAACTGATTCTTTGGTGTAAATTCAAATTAGATACTCTTTGTGAATTGAAAAGTCTTTTCACAAAGGAATTGTTTAGTTCCATTATCTATTTAAAATAGGTGCCTACTAACAAAAGGGAATTATTTACTATATACACGCACATTAGTAGTCTTTAAAATTGTAAATTGGTAAAAAAATAGGCACATAGAGGACATTGTATTTCTTTAGTCAATATTTTCTTGGAGCCATCGGTATTTTATGACAATCTATAATTTCTACAATGTCATCAAAACGTTGAATCCAAAAGTTTTTTTTTCAGTTTTCCATCGTTTTACTAGATTTGAACATATTTTAACATCTTGATTTTCTAGAGGTTTTCTCAAGGTAACAATACTTTGGCTTGGTCAAATTTAATTAAACTAATGTTGAACCATTCAAATGTAATATTCTCATCTGATCGAAAATTTCTTTCAATTTGAAAATGCTTTAAAACCAAATTTAGTATTTAGAAAAATTCAAAATACGTTAAAGGACCCTGCCCAAAGTAGATATACGAAAATTGTGTTTATGTCAGAATTGGCTGAATTTTGTATATAATGTAGATCACGCCTTTCTGATTAAAAGTTACCATTGCACCAATCCTGAAAAATGACTCCACATAGCACACCATTGCGCCACAAGCTTACCTATTCTACACCTATTCGTGTTACATTGAACATCTATTACAATGTCCAAGCGCTCTACTTGCTACCTATGAAATTAATTTTCTCAAAAAGGAGTAGTTTTCTAATTTTCCAGGATTGGTGCAATGGTAACTTTTAATCAGAAAAGCGTGATCTAAATTATATACAAAATTCAGCCAATTCTGACATAAACAAAATTCCCATAAACTTTGTTCAGGGTCAGGTTCAAGTGAAGGTCCAAAACTTAGGCAAAAAAAATTGAAAATAAAATCTTGCTACACATAAATATACCCAGAAAACCAGCAAGCATATTTGCCATCAACAAGTAAATGAGCACGTTCTAAGATCTGCTGTGTGAATCATCTCTTTTTAAAAATTTCAATTTTCTGCACAATAAATACTTGAAATAGGGCTGCACTGGCCAGTTATAAGATCATGTTTCGAAGTATTCGCGTAATTTATACTTTATATAAAACTCGCTTTGAAAATTGCTAAGGAGTGTGTTTTAGGTCCGAGACTTGTAAAACTACTGTTATTATTTATGGAATTCGGAAAAAAATGCATGGAATTTGTTGATGACTCATGCATGACACTCTTTTTTCCATGAGCATTCCAGCTATTCAGGTCTCGACTTAGGTAAAATTATATACATAAGTCGAGACATAAGTATTTAAGTGTAATTTTTTCATCCATATGAGAACTGGCTCAAAGCAAAGTATGTGAATGTAATTTATCACAGGAACAAATATATATTTTTGTATGAATAGGGTTATCAAAGAGAGTAAAAAGTATCAAGCAAAACAGTTCCATAGTAAGTACCTACCTAAACTATATTTTCCTATTTCGTCTTCGAAAGTTTTGCTTGTAGCAAAAGACGAAAAAATTGACAAAAAATCGAGTAAGGAGCAGAAACAAAAAAATCTTTATTTCAAATCAATATTTGCTGCATTTCTTGCTGACCTTGTGAAGAACGATCCCAAATTCTTAACTGAGAATATGGGAGGCAAATAGAGGAAGGAAAAAGATAACTTTTTTTAAAAAGGACTCTTTTATGAAATGATATAAAGATATGGCGTGTTGTATAGATTGTTTTATTGGTACCTATTGTTATTCTTCCTATGATGTTTGTGATTTATACCATCTTGTCATGTTTATACATAGAGGACAATAAATAAATTATTCATTATTACCAAACATAAGCCAAGGGATAATTAAAAATCAGAAGTTCTAACTATAAGCAGATTCTCTATCTTTTTTTACATGACCAACTTTGAATTTCAGTCCAGATCCAATTCAATCAAAGCAGGTATGTAAGTACCTACCGTTTCAAAGTACTAACCTTTGTACTCGCCTTTGTAATAACATCCAAATACCTATAGTAGGTATTTTAAGCCATACCTATAACTTATAAAATCGCCAATAGAAAATTATACTATTAGGTATAAAATTAACTTGATGCAGAATTTTGCATAGTACAAAATAATTCCTTCTCAGGAGTAACTGTAGAATCAGGATGGTTTTTGATATAAAATTCGAAAATTCCATAATTAAGGTAGATAAGTAGGTATTCTAATTTACTTCCAATAAACAGGATGATTGAAAATTCAAACTTATAGACATTGAAGCCATATTGTCGAGCATGTCTTACCTATCTCAAACAAATATGAAATTAAAAAGATTTTAGCATTGACAAAAGTTTCCAGATTGGTTTTCACATATTTTCTACCCATTTAGGTAAAGACTCAAATTAACAAAAAAAAACTATACTTATATATTTTTCGAGATATTTTTATTTCTATGGGCAGCAGATTTAAGATACCAGGGCCTTTAAAACCTATAGGACTCACTATAGGATATTGTGAAGCGGTCACAATATTTCTTGGAATTCCTATACTTCAAGAAGTCATAAAAGACTTTATGATCCTCTGATTAACATTTTCTTTGAGGGAACTATTTTAAAGGACTAACAATACTACCAACATAAAGGACCTCGCACATTTCTTATGGAAAATGGCTTTCGGCTAAATTTTCTGAAAATTTGAGATAATGTAGTTCTCGATGTCCTGATTAAAAGTTCTCATGGGCACAACTCAATCCTATGATCAGGTTTTGAGTTATGGGTTATCAAAATTGGCATTTTTAGACTTTATACAGTTTTAAAAAAGGTGAGACTATTCTATGTTTTGTACGCTTAGTCAATATTATCAATTTTAGTGAACTCCATTCCTACGGTGAACTTAAAATAATGAATAATGCCCATTGAAACAGCATTTGAACTAGAAACCCGCTTGCAGTCGGCATTTACCATCTACACCAGGGCCATGGTACAAAATGAACACCTGGTATAACATTCTGGATCCAAAACTATAGTAGGTATTCTTAAGTATACTTTTGATAACAACATATTGAAAATAGGGCAAAATCTAGCCGTTCGTTTTTGTATTCTACACAATTGATCGAATTTAGTTATTTTCGACTTTTTCTAAATTGACATTTCTTTGCCGCCACCATTTTGTGTAAGACGCTGTAGGAACTTTTATACCACATTTTAAGAAGTCACCAAAACACCTAAAACTTAGAGTAGAAACTTTTAATTTAAATGTGCTAATGGAGGAAATATAAACAAATATGTTGAAAAAAAATCAATATCTCGAATTCTAAAAAAGCCAATTTTGATAACCCATAACTCAAAAACTGATCATAGGATTGAGTTGTGCCCATGAGAACTTTTAATCAGGACATCGAGAACTACATTATCTCAAATTTTCAGAAAATTTAGCCGAAAGCCATTTTCCATAAGAAATGTGCGAGGTCCTTTGTCCTATTGTTAGATATAATGATTCTGGGAACAATAAAATCTCTTCTGCAAAATTAATTAGTCGTTTGAATTATGCACAGACAAAGCATACCAAACAATGTATGGTTTTGTTATATAAGAAATACAAAATATTTTAGTGATGCTATAAATAACAATAATTATTGACCTAAGCATCATATTTGAGTCTTGTTTGGATAAACATGTGAAATCTGAAATCCCAGAAAAAGTATAAATTGGAAGTTATGTTTTTCAGTTCATGTATCATCATTGACAGGTAGGTATGCTGTGCTATGCAAAAAGCAGTAGGTAAATGGCGAGGTGAATGGTCAATTAAATGACTACATTATCAAAATGATTGCCTTTTATTTCCAATTAATAGTAATAGTATTTTAAACTCAAATACTTCATATATACCAGCTGTGCCCCACAGCAATCTTCAACTAGGATTATAGATATACATAAAATATTTGAAAAAAACTAAGGAAACTGTCCCATTGGCATTTTTAAACTAATAATGAAAAAAGATTTTCAGTATTTTTGTGAGAATTTAAGTACCTAGTTTTTTTTCAGTTATGGGCATAAAGGTGGCTATTTATTGATGCTCTTCAGGATGTTTAGTTTCATTATGTATATTGGAACATCCTTATTCCTTACCCAAAAAAAATCATGTTCTCCAAAACTTGGTAAAAAATTGAATAAACTGACAGGGTTGTTACTCAATTATTTATATCATAGCTACCACATTTAAAAAAATGGCTAACAGTACTTTTAGTAGCCAGTTTTCAAACTTTCTGTTGAAGCCACACTTCAAACAGCAATACAATAAACGCATAGGTAAGTATATATTTTTCAGATGGGCGGATATAATTTTCATGGCCTGTTCAGAGTACCAACCTGAAGAAAAGAGCCAGGAAGAAGCAGTTTAAGCATATAGGTCTGGAAACAGGGATCAAAAATTTGGATTTTTCTACAAAGTGGCAAAAAAATTTCTGACATGTAATATTAGACAAACAGGGTCATTGGCACCATTTTGACCAATAGGTAACTTTTTTTATTTGACGATTTTGACACATGTTTTGAATTTGACATTTGCAGGTGTTATTGAAAAGCACCAGAAAATTTTAGTTTTTGGGTATACTTACAGGGTTTTCATAAGGAAATGGCCTCGGAAATCGCAGAACAATGATATATATTTTTTTTTAAATGGAACACCCTGTAAACTTTCGGATTTTTCAGAAAATTCTAGATCTTTTTCATGTATCATATTCTATACCTATTTTCAACTGTTTCCGAAGTATTGATATTTCCAGATCAGAATTTTTTCTACCTTAATAATTGGGTACATGGCATTATTATTATTATTATTAGTATCATCTCACTTAGAAACTAAGTAACAGAATTAGCTGATATTTTTAACAGACATGACATATTTTGACAATTACATTTACATGAGGGGCAAACTACCTTGATATTATAGTGTACAAGCATGTGGGATTCCAGTAAATTCCAGTGAACTTCTGTGGATTGTAATGGGATTCCTCGAGGAAACACTACAGGAGAATTTGAAACCTTCTCCTGCGATAAGGACATAAACGTTATGTGTCATGCATCACGGAGCATTTTCTCAAGACTGAAGAAATAGACAATTTACGGATTGGAAACTTACAAGTAGCAGCTTCATTTTGTCGATCCAACTTTACCAAAGGGGGTTCATTGATAATGCTGGAACGGGGGGTCAAACTTTTCCGAGTTAGTGAATGTTAAACAAATGAGTGTGGAGAAATGCATTGAAATTTGTGGGGCAAAGTCAGTTACTTACAATTTATGTATTCTTTCTATTTATCGTTCTCCAGCAGGAAATTTTACTACCTTTTTGAATAGACTTAATCACATTCTAGGGCAGATTGACATTCAGAACAGGATCATTGTAGCAGGTGATTTCAATGTCAGATTTTGCACAGAAGACAGGATGTCGAGGGACCTAATTGACATGTTTACATCTTATCACAAACCATTTATCAGCCCACACGAGGGGAAAATTGTCCCGACAACATCTTCATTAATTTTTCAGAGGATGATTTTGAAGCATCTATCATAAGTCCGGGTAAGTCTGATCATGATGGTCAGCTGATTACAGTCAACTACACTCTCAAAAAAAAAACACTAGCACAATCACAAAAAAACTTTGTCAACCTATTACGCAGAGGGGAAAAAACAAAATCTTTGAAATCATTGCTAATGTCGATTTTGGCTTCATTGATGATCCACCCCTTAGAGTCGAAATTTGAGACCCTCATGCAGTTGCTTGAATCCGCTTTCAATGATTCGTTCCCACAAAAAACATGTAAAGTTCAAGCACAGCATACAAATAATTTTGACTGGTTTAGCCATTTTTTTTTTTTTTTTTATTTGTCAAACACATTGTGTTTATTACATTACAATCTAGTCAGTAAGACTAATTAGCAATTTTGTTTTAACCTAATTTACTATAAAGTTTACAATTCTTGAGGTTCACTCAACAGTTTTCCCCACTTTGCTTAAACTGTAAATCACAATTTTGATGTGTTTATAGCACTGTTTTGTTGTGTTTTTCAATTTCAGTTCACTAGCTCGAACGGCTTCACCCTTCTCAGTCTTCTAACTAGCTCAGTATTGTCTAGGAGCTCAATCACTTCCACATTCACATGCCGATGTAGTCTATCTTCATGGCTTTTTGCGTACTTTCTTATAGTCTCTGTTACAGTATCAATTCCTAGTTCCCGATGTAGATCACTATTTCGAACATACCAAGGTGCATTAACAATGTTTCTTAGTACTTTATTTTGGAATCTTTGAATAACTTGTATGTGACTATCTTTAGTGCAACCCCAAAGTTGAATTCCATATGCCCATACTGGTTTCAGTATTTGCCTATAAAGTAGTAACTTGTTATGTATGGTTAAATTGGACGTCCTTCCAATTAACCAGTACATTTTTCTATACTTAAATTCAAGCTCTTGCCTTTTTTTCTTAACATGTGATTTCCAGCGCAATTTCGCATGAAGCGTCATACCAAGATATTTAGCTTGATTTGAATATGGTATAGGGGTGTCATTAATTGTGATTTGTATGTGATTTACGTTTTTGTTTGTAAAATCAACGTGAATTGATTTGGTTTCATTCAATTTTATTCGCCATTTTTTGGTCCAATTTTGAACTTCACTGACAGCGTTCTGCAGTTTTTCTGTTGATTGTTCAATACTTTTTTCCACTGTAATTAAACCAGTATCGTCGGCGAATGTTGCTAAATGACAATTTTCTGGTTTTGGGATGTTGCATGTAAATAATAAATATAAGTAGGGACCTAGCACGCTACCCTGAGGTACACCTGCTTTTATTTTTTGTAAATTTGACTCAAAATCTTCCTGTTTGACTCTGAAATGTCTATCACACATATATGATTCCAAAATTTCAGAATATTGTTTTGGCAGAAACAGCTTTAGTTTATAGTTTAAGCCTTCATGCCAAACTTTGTCAAATGCTTGCGCTACATCGAGGAAAACTGCGGAACAGACCTTTCCCTCTTCCAGCGATTTTTCTATTAAATTCGTTATTCTGTGTACTTGGTCGAACGTAGAGTGCTTGTCGCGGAATCCAAATTGATGAGTTGGAATGATTTCCTGTCTTTCTATGATCGGTTTTATTCTTTTTAGCAGTATCCTTTCATAAAGCTTAGATAAAACGGGCAATAATGATATTGGCCTATAAGATGACACATCATGAGGTGGTTTTCCGGGTTTTGGTATCATGATTACTTCTGCAACTTTCCAAAGTTTAGGTACGTATTTAAGCCTAAAGGACGCATTGAAAAGGTTGCATAATTTCACAATAGCTTTCCTGGGGAGTTGTTTTATTACTTCCCCAGTAATTAGGTCATATCCTGGAGCTTTTTTCGGACTGATATTTTGTTTGATCTCTGTTAATATTTCTCTTAGTGAAGTAGGCTTAATGTTGCCTTCTTCTTGATAAGGTTCGTTCCAGGGAAGATTTTCATCCTGTGCTTCGTTAGGCTGGAATGTCTTTTCTAAATGACTTGCAAAAAGTTCTACTTTTTCTTCGTTACTCCTTGCCCATTGCTGATTTGACTTTCTTATGGGTGGAATTTGGGTAACTGGTCTTTTAAGGCGTTTAGTTGCTTTCCAAAGAGAATAATCAGTGCTTTTGTCGCCGGTGAGTTCACTTAGGTAATTGTTAATAGAGTCATTTTTGATTTCTTGAATTTCTGGCCTTATGCGCTGCGTCATATTGTTGATAATTGTTTTGTCATGGGGATCTCGACTTTGCTGCCATTTTCTTCTTAGTTTCCTTTTTTCTATAATAAGATCTCTAATTTCTTTTGGGTAGTTTTTTCCCTTAAAAATTCTTTTTAATTTGGGACTGTTTTCCCAAGCTGCTTGTTGAATATTAACGATAAAACAATCGACTTCTTCATCAATTTGTTGTGGCGTTCGCAACGGTACTGATAAGTTCATCTTTTCCGACAGACTTTGTTTAAAACTAGCCCAGTCCGTCAGTTTATTAACTAATGAGATAGGTGCTTTTTTCTTAATTATATATTCACTCAGAGTTAGGATAATAGGTGAGTGATCTGAGTGTAAATCATAACTTTCTTCTATCTCCAGAAAATTTGGAGATATATTTTTTATTACGAAAAAATCTATTAGATCGGGAATTTTTCCAGGATCGGTTGGATAATATGTTGGCCTACCTGTGGATAGGGGCTGGCATTGATATTCATTAATAGCTTGCAGAAGTTCCTTTCCCTTGGAATTGGTTAGTCTGGAACCCCAGTAGGTATTTTTTGCATTAAAGTCACCCCCAACTATGAATCGATTTCCCAACTTTCTAAGAAAATTGAGATATTGATTTTTCTTCAATAAATGCCTTGGTGGTATATAGGCAGCAGATATGGTTAGTGTATATGTTTTGGTTTTTACACTTACTGCTGTAGCTTGAATTTCAATTGTTTTGTATTCCGTCTCTTCAATGTGAGATATGTTTTCTTTAATTATGACAGCGCTTCCTCCATGTGCTGTATTGCTAGGATGAATTGTGTGATACACTTTATATCCTTTAAATTTAATATAGGATTGATTTGTGAAATGCGTTTCTGATATGAGGCAAATGTCAATCTTTTGTATATCTAGTATAACTTGCAACTCTTGCTGATGCTGCAAGAGCCCATTGGCATTCCAAGCTAAAATTCTAAGGTTACTGACCATTTTGACGATTGATGATAGCGCCATTATTGCTATTTTCCAGTTTAGTTAATGATTTAAAAAACATGCGTGAACATTTGAGGTATCTGAATGATCTTTACAAACATTTTCTAAATAACCAATTCAAAGCTTGAAGAAATGATTATAGAAAGGAAATAAAAACTGCAAAAATCAAATGTAATGATCGGAAAATTTAAAACGCATCAAGCCCAAGCAGGTGCATGTGGGAGATTATTACCGATTTTCGGAATAAGCCTTCTAAGACAAATACAGACAGCACCAACATCAATGCACAGGACTTTAATAGCTACTTTGTTGGTATAGCAATAGATCTGCAAAAACAAATTCCCATCGAAGATATAAAAATAAATCCTTTGCTTTGCATAAACTCATATCCTCACTCAAATCAAAACTTAATCTTTGGTATCTTGATGATGGCACTATCTCTGATGATTGGGAAACGCTTTTGCAGGATTTTCAGAAAATAATTTCTTTTTCAGAAAAAATTGGTCTAACTATAAACTTTAAAAAATGCGAACTGTCTATTCTTTCGGAAACGAACGAGGATTTTTCTAATCAAATTAACCATTTCAAAAGCATCTTCCCTGATATTAAAATTATTCAAAAAGAGAATCTATGTATTTTAGAATGATTTTTGATGATGGCTTAGCCCCAGTTTTAAAAGGGGTGTGACCCAAAAACGAAAGTTTTAGTGCAAAAAAATCTAAGAATAAATATTCAAATCGCATCTCACTACGATAGTTTGTTTTCGAGTTAGGGCGGTTTAAAGTTACAACTAGGTTTTTGTGACGTCAAACCGAACTATCAGGCACAGTATTAATACGGGTAAAAATTTTCCAAAACAAAAGACAATTATCTCACTAGAGCGAATTGCAACCACTCAAGTATGGGGTACGGTTTAATGACGACTAAATGAACAGAAGACTGCGATTTCGGCGGTTGTGACGTAACAAACTCCTGCATAATTTATCTTCACAAGGAATTTTCTCGGAAACTATTTTGAATATAGGACTGCAGGTTTCACGAGAGATCTTAGATTTTTTTTTTCTTGTTTTAAGTAGCCTATGTTGTTTTTTAGGGTCACACCTCCTTTAATATAAAAAATCTCTAATTTAAAATTTTTATATTGTCAAAACCTTGAAAAAGTAAGTTCGCACATTTCTTTCTATATTTTAAAAAATTCTCTGTTAATTCCTAAAATGATCTATTTACTCCGCTATTCTCCTTGTTGGAGAAAACCTGAATCAGAATCAGAATCGTTTATTGGTGCTTAAAAATACACAGTACAGTGTTTACACAAGTCAAAATCAAATACAACTTAGTAATCTAAAATTTCATTAAAAAAATTAGACTAACTATCTATTTCACATGATTTTAAATATCTGCTTTACAAAAATATAAAAGTTATGTTTAAAATTCCAACAATTACAAATTTACTATCACTCACTAATACAACAATTATCAGGACAAGGACATTTAAAAGTTTGGAATCAATAAATAAAATGTAAAAAAAAGCATATAGCAATGACTAGAGACAATTTTTGGTTGGTGCAACTGTAAAGAACAATTGATATGATAATAAATATGAAAAATAATTTATTTGTTTGTTTTAAATAATGTTTGTGCCTGTCCAGCTGAGTGTGGAATTATAAAATTCATCTAGACTGTAAAACGCCTTAATTATGAGAAAATCTTTAATTTTTTTCTTAAATTCGGAATTATTTAGTTGTATTACATGCTCTGGTAGTTTGTTAAAAAGTTTTACAGCATGGTATCCAGGTCCACCCTGACATCTCTGTAAACGATAATAGATGGGTCTTAAGTTATTTTTGTTTCTCGTGTCATGGTTGTGAAAATTACCATTACACATAAATGAATCATAATGGTCCCTAACATAAACTAGATTTTGCAGGATATACTCACAGGGCAATGTCAAAACTCTGTTGTCAATAAAAGCCTGCTTGCAGTCATCTCGATAGCCCAAACCAGCCACTATTCTAACAGCCCTTCTCTGCATGGAGAAAACCCTTTGTGCTCCATTTGCATGACCCCATATTAGCAAAGCATAACCTATATGTGAGTGTAGCAAAGAAAAGTATGTTTGTTTTGTAACTCTAGATGAGACACATCTTGCCAAATTTCTTGATAAAAAAGTGTTTTTGCAAAGCTTATTTGAAATTATTTCAGTGTGTGCATCCCAAAGAAGTTTTTGGTCAAGATGCACTCCTAAGAATTTTACACTGTTGGTCATGGGTTCTATATTTTTTAGAGAAAAAGTATAGTTTTGGGTTTTAGATTCATTCAAAAAGAGTTTGTTAGCAGCAAACCATGGTAGGTATTTTGAAAGAATATGATTTAATTTTAAAAGAAGCAACTGAAAACAACAAATTGTAAATTTTTTGAAGAATCTTGGCAAATCTGTAAATTACCCGTCAAATTAGGAGGTCTAGGCATTCGAGATATTTCCACATTATGCTTTTCAACATTTATTTCTTCAAATAGATTTTTTTAACCTTTCGTTTCCAAAATTTCCCTTGTGACATTGTAGACAGGCAAGATTTTGCCCTCAACGAAGCCCTACTCTCTTGTTCCTACTTATGTGATACCTAACGAAATTAACAACAAAAATTTATTAACTCAGAAACAACTAGACTTTAGTTTATGTTCTTTTTTTATTGAAACAATTATATGACTTAATAAAATCCTTTAGATCGTGCACGATTATTGGCTAACAGGGAAGAGGAGAGTGGAGCTTGGTTGAACGCTTTGCCATCACCTTCCTTGGGAACACTTTCGGACGATTCGTCATTTCGCATTTCCATTGCTCTGAGGTCTGGGCAAACTGTTTGCGAACCACATACCTGTACTTGCGTCGAAACAGTTGATAATTTGGGTCTTCACGGACTATATTGTCGCAAAAGCGCAGGAAGGTGGTCTCGCCACAACATGCTCAATGACATTTTAAAAAAAGCTTTTGTTTCAGCAGAAATAAATACAACTTTGGAACCTGTTGGAATTCACAGAGTTGATGGAAGGCGAGCTGATGGGTTGACTTTGGTTCCTTGGAAGGGCGGAAAACAACTTGTCTGGGATGCTACTTGTAGCGATACTTTGGCTTCTTCATATGTAAATTTTACCAGTATAAAATCAGGGGAAGCAGCCAGGATTTTGGAAAAAAATAAAAGCAATAAATATAAGGATATTTTAAATAAATATTATTTTGCACATTTTTGTATGGAGACTTTTGGACCATGGGGATTGGAAGCAAAAAAATTAATAAAAATTTAGGTAAACAAATTCAGACTTTAACGGGTGAGGCGAGATCGACAAGCTTTTTAAAACAAAGGATCAGCATTGCAATACAAATCGGAAATGCCGCATCGGTTTTGGGAACGATGCCAAAAGAAACAGCTCTGGATGAGATTTTTTTACTTTAGTTTTTAAGTTATTTCTATTATATTAAAAATGACTAATAGATAACTTACAAAACCTAGAAATTGACGGACGTGATTTCTCTTTCAAGGAGGTCTCTTTTAATGATGTCAAAACGGTGATTGACGGCCTCAAAAACAAGACTAGCAGAGACATCTATAATTTAAATATCAAGTTGATAAAGGGTGTCAAGAATTAGTTGCTTATACTGTTGACAAAGTTGATCAACATGTGTATCAAACAAAATACATTCCCAAACTGCCTAAAAATTGCCAGAGTTGCACAGACCCATATCTCTTCTACCATCTATATCAAAAATTGTTGAAAAATGTCTTAAAGTTCAGATGTCAGAACATGGTAAATGGAAAATGAAGGATTCTTAAATGCAAATCAGTTTGGTTTTAGAGAGGGAAGAAATACAACTTTGGCAGTCTTGAAGCTGGTTGAAAATATAATGGAGGGGTTTGAGAGCTCTCAGTACATAGTTTCTACTTTCTGTGACCTGAGCAAGGCTTTCGACTGTGTTTCTCATGACATTTTACTGGAAAAATTATCCTACTATAAATTTTCAACTAACAGCGTAAAACTAATAAAGTCGTACTTAACAAATCGCCAACAAACTATTAATTTTGATAAAACAGTATCAGATAAACAGCTAATCAATGTTGGTGTACCACAGGGATCAATCTTGGGAACAATATTATTCTTGCTTTACATAAATGATCTTCCCAACATTGCATTGGATGATATCTACTACAATTTTCCAGACGACACGACTGCACAAGCCAAACACACTGACCTACAGATTGCCACTGAAATGTCGGGGGAGGCACAGTCAAGAGCTAGGCAATGGTTCTCAGCAAATAAACTTTTCCTAAACGAAGGTAAGACACAAAACTTCGTTTTTTCACTGAAAAAAACTGAGGCAGTGACAGACAGTGTCAAATTTTTCAGAGTTTCACTAGATCAGACATTACTGTGGGATGCCCACACCGAAATGACATCCAATAAACTAAGCAAAAAGCATTTCTTCTGAGAAATTTGCCATTGTGTGTTTCTCCTGAAATTCTGAAACAACTATCTTCCATTCACACTTAAGTTATGCACTTTTGGTTTGGATACACTCAAGTGGTTCTTGCAGAGTCTTTGCCTTGCAAAGTCGAGCCATAAGAATAATAGCAGGATTGAAATACAGAGATGATTGTAAACAAGCTTTTGTTGACATCAAAGTTTTGACTCTCCCAGGTGAATACATCTTGCAGGACTTGATGTATGTCTGGGACAGTCATGACAGAATTGTCCAGCATAGTGATGTCCATGATTATGACACAAGAAATAAAAATCACCTACAACCTATTTACCAGCGTTTACATAGGTGTCAATATGGCCCTGGAATCATTCTATAATTTTCTTCAATAAAATTCCAGAACCCCTAAAAAATCTTAGCAGAATCCAATTTAAGAGGTAAGCGAGGAGGAAAGTTAAACACTTGCTAATTGAATGTGCATTTTATTCAATAGAAGAATTCGGCAACTCCAGACTTGTTTGGGTAGGAAATTAATTGCTACTAATACTGTGATAAATAAAATGATTTTAATGTTTTTAATGTTTTTTTTAAAGTGTTTGAATTCTGTTCTATTTTAAAGTGTTTGAATGTATTTTAATTGTGTAAATGATATAATATTTAAGAAAGTTGTAATTGTAAATTTTAAGCTATTTTGTGAAATTATGTACCACTAGTTTTGACATGTGTAAACACTAAGGGTAATATCACGAAATACATGATTTGATTTGTTTGAATTCAATTGGATTCCAGTAGAGTTTCATGGGATTCTAGTAGGATTGTGTCAGTGTGGGATTTCAGTAGGATTCTGTGGGATTCAAGTATGATTTTGTGGAATTCTGGTGTACACATTTTTCAAGGTGGTTTACCCCTCCCATTACATAATTAACTTGATAAAAAATATAAAAATGGGCTAGATGGAACAAGAAAAAAGTGATATTTAACAGTTCTACTCAAAGTATAGGTAATAACAATGAGTGTTTAGCAAAACAAGGATACCTACAGTAGAGCTCGCTGTAAAGCATACGGAAACGAACACCACCACCATGAAAATTCTTTTGTGAATGCATTTAATCAACTAAAAAACCTTGTAAAAAATCCAAAAACTTTACAGAGGAAATGAAAGAGCTTAATGTCTTATTATGTTTCCAAGATAAAATTTTAACATAATATTATCTTCATTTTTATTTTTTTTTATTTTAAATTATTTGTAGAAAATCCCACGCATTCCACTTCCTCTGCTAGTAAAGTTTTAGTTATGAAATAGTGCAAAATACAAAATACGCAGAGAATTACACTAAAAAAATATAAATTTCCATCTTTCAAATTTACAAAGGTCCAGAGAAAACCGAGGAGAAAACAATAAGTGGGAAAGATTGCAATTTTGCCAATCCAATACCGGGTGGTCCTCCGGGAATGACATCGATTGCTTATGGGAAAACTGTGAAAGGTAAAAATTTGAAAATTTGGCAACATAGCAATGTCGATGGGGGACATCTAGGTAAAATATTTTCAAGATGGCGGCATTTCCGGTCATACCGGAAGTTGATACCAACTCGGTTATTTTAAATAGAACACCCCATATATTAATGTATTTTTGGATTCTACATAAAATTCTGAGCAGATTTCATGTAATATACCCTATACCTAAGTTCAACTGTTTTGGAAATATTGACAGTTGAAAATTGACTTTTTGCAACTTTGACAAGCTGTAAAACCTAATTGGTTAATTTTAGAGGAAAACCGATTTCACATTCCTATCTTAGATTTTGATAAACTATCATTTGACACCAACTTTGAACTTAAACGGAGATTAAATTTAACTGAAATTTTTAATCATGGATTTAATTCAAAGTTGATGTCAAATGATAGTTTATAAAAATCTAAGATAGGAATGTGAAATCGGTTTTCCTCTAAAATTAACCAATTAGGTTTTACAGCTTGTCAAAGTTGCAAAAAGTCAATTTTCAACTGTCAATATTTCCAAAACAGTTGAACTTAGGTATAGGGTATATTACATGAAATCTGCTCAGAATTTTATGTAGAATCCAAAAATACATTAATATATGGGGTGTTCTATTTAAAATAACCGAGTTGGTATCAACTTCCGGTATGACCGGAAATGCCGCCATCTTGAAAATATTTTACCTAGATGTCCCCCATCGACATTGCTATGTTGCCAAATTTTCAAATTTTTACCTTTCACAGTTTTCCCATAAGCAATCGATGTCATTCCCGAAGGACCACCCTGTATATGCTGCAGGAACATGAATGAAATCCAATTTTTTTTTTAACGACACTGTCTGGATCGATGAGTCAAATATTTTAACAAGTGGCATTTTTAGCAGAAAAAATTGCTACCATTTGGTGCCAAATAAATCCCGATCAAATAAAAATTGTAAAGCATCCATTAACGTTTGGTGTGGTATTACTTATAATTGTATTTTGGGACTTTTAGTTTATGTGAGCAGTTTGACTTTTGTGAAAGACACCTACAATTTCTAACCAACGAAATTGAATGATATTTTGAAAACATTCTTTCAGCTCACTTGAACAGGTTGACTTGGTAACATGATTGGGCTCCCTCACATAATATTGAAAATGTAACAAATTAATTGAATCATAAATATCACAGATGGATAGGAAGATATGGGAATATCAAATAGCCACCAAACAGCCCAGATCTTCACTTACTTACTTATTTATAGATTTTTCTGGGGTACAGACATCAATAATAGTTTTCCAATTATTCAAGTCCTCAAGGAGGCATAACAGATGCCATACTTAAATGGCGAGTGATGCATTCAAAAACTCAGAACATTTTTACCGACTCTGCGTGTGGGACTCTGAGAATGGAGGCCATTTTGAGCATTTATTAACTTATTAATTCACTTCTTCTATTGTGTTGAATGGTTTTATTTATTATTGATTGTTTTAGTTTTTGTTGTTTGAATCAAATAAGTAAATTAAAATTTTTCAATTTCACAATATTTTGGAAACAGTTAAAGTTAGGTACTTACCTATAAGTATAGGTAGAATATTATGAATGAAAAAGATCTAATTTTTTTTTGAAGAATCCAAAAATGTAATAACATATATGGTGTTTCTTTTTTAAAAAAAGTATAATTGTTCTGAATTTTTTTTATGGAACACCCAGTAGGTATACATAATGCTCGACATAAAGGCAACATTTGCTGGCTCTTTTTAATAACACCTATAAATGTGAAATTTAATAAACCATTCATCAAAATGTGGCCAATGACCCTGTACCTTCTTATCAGTTGTTGTATGAACATGAAATAAAACGTTGGTTGATCAAAGACCATAGAATTAATTCAGGTTGAAACAATTTTCTCCAAAAAGTACAGGGGTAGTATTTTTGTTTTATCATCACGGGCTCACTGGAAACATGGACAGACTACCTTTGCAAATTTACTCAAAGAACTTCGATAATATATGAAAGCATAAATATCTTCTACAAACCATGAGAAATATTTGTTCAATACAGATGAGTTTTAAAAAATATCACAAAAATACCTCAAGAATAAATAATATTGACTTTGGCAGAATATCATAGAGTAATTATATTAGACTCAGGTTTGGATAATCATTTTCCTGGTTTCTAAATTTTTAAATGTGAGTAGGTATCTGTGGTTTATCGTGATACTAGATATGTGGCAGCTTATGTTCATTTGGGGTTTCACTCTTTTAAACTTTGTTATTAAAATTCCTTTTTGGCTTGAGTTTTATTCAAGAATTTTAATTCTAAAACCCTCACTAAAACCTGATTTTATATCTGACTAAACTTCATTTTGGTCTTTAGGCATGTACTATTTGGGATTTTGGTTTACAACTTCAGATTTAGTGAAGATTTCAGGGTTGTCATTCAATTTAGGCATCGTTTCAAGACCAAATACAAATAATATTCAAGTATGGCATAACTTAGACACGTAGAAATAGAAATATTTAAATGAAAGAAATTGAACAAGCAAACGAAAGACATAAATACAGATATTTAAAACATTTTTTTCAATTTTTTTTATTGTACAATAGCTTAAACAGAACAAAAGTTCATTCAAAACCTTTAATTTGCAATGCAATTAACCTAACTTATTTCACAATACAAACAAAACTTACCTTTCCTGTAGCCTTTTTGTAACGTAGCGTTGATTCCCGAATTAAGTCTTTAACCAAAATATCGCCATCCCCACACGGTACAACCACTCGAACATTTCCAAAACACACAGTCACCTTCATTTTCAAAATTAAAAACAAAACCGAAAACTACTTCAGGTAGTAATATAACGTTGATGACGCCATGCTGCAGGTTAGATTGGAATAAAAACCACCTGCCAACGGTTTACGAACCGTTCGTTTCAAGTTCTTTTTATTATCGCGATTTATTTTGAGACATTTTCTTAGTTTCTTTCTCATTCAGAGTCCCCATTCAAAACGCTTTTCGGGACCAAAACAATGCGCTCGCAGAAGTTACCAATCTATTCGCTCTTTTGGTATTTTAGCAACTAAAAAATTTCAAACGAGTTTTTTCCCCCTCTTTTGTTACCTGAGCGCGCGCCCAATCAGAGTCGAGTATTTGAGCATTATCTTTTAAATGTCAGGCACGATCGGAATGTCAGCCCTCTGGCGTAAAGGTACGGAACTGAAAGTGGAATTTGAGCATTTGCATTGTGCCATGTTGCCGATGCTTCAAATTAGGAGTAGTGAGGTGATTGAGAATTTTGATACTTTTTCAATAAGTGACCGGATTTTATAACTAATCGGCCTTGTTTAACAAATTTCTGAATCTGAAATTGGATCGAAATTTTAAGTGTAGTTCATAGATGCGAATCACGAATTGGGAATTGTGGAGACCACTCCTCCTATAGGTCGGTGCACTATCGAGAAAAGTGACATCTGTCGGAGCTCATTATCTTGCAAATTCGCAAAATTTGAAACCAAGGGAGCGAGAAAATTGAAAGTGGTTCAATCTTTTGCGATTTTCATTACGAATTTTATATCAGCGCATGCGTATTCCAAAAATGCTTTTGTCCTCGGCTCTTTTGGTTGTTTTGTTTTCGTTTCGGCTTTTGCCATTTCATTTTCGATTCTTTTTCTTTTGTCTTTGTAGCTCTTGTAGTTCCTGGCAAATTGCTCCTATGGAAGCAGAATAGCCAATAATCAAAAAGAAGAAGAACTCTTGTAGTTTGCTGTACTTTGCCGTGTGTTTTCTTTAATGTTTATTATAATATTTTCCATGGTAATTTGATTTTTTTTTCTCAAAGACTCATTTCTTGGACCAAATTATAAATTATGATATGCTCTTCGCTGTTTTCTCTGGGTACCTAAATAGATAGAATTATTGCGAAGATCGTTTCTACATGCAATAGCTAAAAAACGCCGATTCTTCTACAACGGAATTCGCAATTCGTGATTCGCATCTACATGAACTATACGCTAGTTCTGGAATTCATGTTCTTGTCAAATCCTTAGAACCGGTTGGCGACCGGCGCTTTTCCAACAACTAACAACAAAAGTCATTTTTTCACTAACAATGGCTACGTTCACCAGAGCCAAAACGGGTTTTAAACAGTTTACAAATACCAACAGAATACGTTGGGTAAACTCTTGGTTCTGCTGAACGATTCAACTTTTCAATGATAGAACGTCACCCCCTGAATGTCATGTCATGTCACCACACAAAACACAATGTTTGGTTTCAACACAAATTCAACGTAGCGTTCAGCAGAATAATCGCAAAGCGTTTAAAAACCTTTGTATCTGGTGAGCGCGGCCATTTTCAAAAAAAAACTGTCACTACTACTACAGGATAGCTTTTCCACATAAGGCCTGTGTAGAACAAATCTCAAACCACCCACCACGCCAAAGAACCAGTGATGACGTAACAGCGTTTCGTTTCTCGGCTTGACGCAAGGTTGTTTGAGAGAAGAAGGTTGCCTCATAACTTTATGACGTCATCTGAGGTGCCTCAACATAATGCAAATCTCCATAAGGCAGCCCAGATGTGTCATAAAGTTACCAATTACCAGACAACCTATTGAATTTAGGAATCTTGGGCTTGACGTAGGGTGCTTCCAAGGATAATACACACTACTACTACAGGATAGCTTATCCTCATAAGATCAAATTTAATTTCTAAAGCCCCCCACCACGCCAAAAAACCAGTGAAGACGTAGGCAGCGTGTCGTTTCTCGACTTGACGTAGAGTGCTTGCATCACAAGTTATGATTTTGCGGGATTTTGCTTTATGCATACTTGGTTCTAGTACATTAATTAACATTCTAACGACGCTATTTTAGATCTCGTTTACCCCAGGGAAATTGGACTTCCTCTGTGGAATGAGGCCGAACAAGCTGAATTTTTGATGTTCTAATGAAGCACAAAAAAATCGAATATGCCTACCCTTGTGCGTCTTGACATATCGAAGGTCAAAGGTCACGAATATCGTTTTTTTTTTTTGCGAAAATCTCGCTCCCAGTGCATCTAACGTCGAAGAACTCAAAACAAAACTTACGTAAAATAGTATTTTCTACAAAATTGTTCATATACATTTTTTTGTGCGACCAACCGTTTTCGAAATATAGCGTGATAAAGCGGGAGCGCGCTCAAAATAGGTGATACTGTATTATACAGGGTGTCTCCGTTCAACTGGTCAAAAATGCTAGGGTATATAGAGGAACCATAGAGAAGTACAGGGTGTTGAAATTTAAACAACCCCCTTTCATATCATCTGAAGCGCTAATGCTAGGCTGTTCAAATTTCCAGGTATTATTGATCTAGGAATGATATTTAAAAATTCGTATAATGCACCTCCATTTTTTACCTGGAACCATCCCAAAAAATAAAAATAAAAAATAAAATTTGAAAAAAAAAACATTTCGTTTCAAATTTTTTTTTTTTGGTCCCTGAAAATTTGAACAGCCTAGCATTAGTCCTTCAGATGATATGAAAGGGGGTTGTTTAAATTTCAACACCCTGTATTTTAGAAACGACGCACTTCCGACCATCGGTGTTCTATCTCAAATAACTTCTCTATGGTTCCTCTGTTCCTCTACATATATAACCTAGCATTTTTAACCAGTTAAACGGAGACACCCTGTATAATACAGTATCACCTATTTTAAATGCGCGCTCCCGCTTTATCACGCTACATTTCGAAAATGGTTGGTTGTACAAAAAAAATGTATATGAACAATCTTGTAGAAAATATTATTTTACGTAAGTTTTGTTTTGAGTTCTTTGACCTCAGATGCACTGGAAGCGAGATTTTCACAGAAAACGATTTTCGTGACCTTTGACCTTCGATATCTCAAGACGCACAGGGGTAGGCATATTCGATTTTTTTGTACTTCATTAGAACATCAAAATAAAGGTCTCTACAAAAATCCAGGTTGTTCGGTCTCATTCCGCAGATGGCCCTTTTTTTGGTCTAATTTCCGGGGGTAGTTTGCATCTTTCAGCTGACGACTTAGTTAAAGACGTCGGCAATGGTGCTACACTATACACCATATGACCGCGATTATCAAAAACGAGGCCGAGAAGCAATCCTTAGTCGTTATTATCCTTGTGTATACAGCTGACTTTTGGTTAAACCGGTCGGAAAATGGCGGTAGAATTTCGGCTCCTGAAAATTCGGCGAGAAACGGAACACCAGTTCCGGTAAGCATTTATTTATTCCTGTTATGCTAATAATTATATCTGGTTTCACTGAGGACAGCGAAGGACAGTTATTTGCGAGAACCATACTCCATATGTAACTGCATTTTCAGCTTACTGATGAGCTGAAACAACGGACATTACGTCACATTAGGCCCGGAATTACTGGAGTGCGTTCAAAGACGTCAATGCTAATGCCAAAACCTACTTTTCCCTTTCTACCGGCAATGCCAAATCTGGTGTGAATTTGCTGGAACGCTAAATACCGTTTCTCAATTAGGCAATCCAAACCACGTGACATTCAAGATGGCGTGGCGTCCACACATGTACGAAAACACACAAAAAAATATCTAGTTTCTGCCCAACTCAATAGTTTACGTACCTACAAATATTTTATTGAATAATGAATAATCAAAATCAAAGCTGCAAGCAAAACTCGAAGCAAAATAATTGAAATATGCATGAAAACACATATTCGAAACTAACTTGCTGGCCGCCACGCCATATTGAATTTGGTCTCATCTAATCAAAATTCGTATAACCATTTCTAGACTCAGTTAAAAGCACCTCCAAAAGTTACTTTACCGCGGCCGATTCTGAACGTGTAAAGCCAACCGTTTTTGGCACGATGGAGCCGAACTTGAACGCAATATGCCAATTTTGGCTTGGCTTTAGCCGTTTTTGAACGCAGCCCAGAAACTGTGCAACACCAATACGCCCAAACACTTTTTCTCAATAAATATGACGTAATTGCAGAATTTTTCTGTAAATTGCTCGTTCCTGCAAATAGAGCACATATGCAAGTCGGCCATATTTGCAGACCTGCAAATTTGCAGATGCAAATATACTGTAATTGGGCCACGGTCTGTTATACAAAAGTACCTGACCAAAGCCTCACCCAAAAGTTGATTTGTTTTCCGTTTGTCTTTTATATAATGGTCTGTTCTCACAAGAGTCTGTGCAAACTGTCAAAAACTACTCAACTAAGTTACCGATTTTTCTTGGAACGACGTCATTTAAAACATGTAAGGGCGATGTTTTCTGAGAGTTTGCAAACTGTCAGAGACACTTGTGACAACAGACCTATAAACGCGGAACGGAAAACTCTAAACGGAATACGCCTAAAAATCTTATGTTCCAATTGAAGGTGTTTTATTCTCTCGTCTCAAATGGTTTTTTTTATTTAATGCAAATTACTTTGCATTGTCTTGACTCCCTGATAGTTATTTAGCGATAATAATTACAATTATTATAGCACATAACCCCATTCTCAAATGTCAAAGTGAAAAGAACGCATGCGTCAATTTTGAAACGTGGATTGGATTGTATTTCGAAACGGTTTGAACCATTTTTGATGTGACGTCATGGGTTCCTCGCGAGAACGTTTCAAACCTGATTTGAACTAGTTTCAAAAAAGTGAACGCGAGAAAATAGCTTTGATCACAAAGGACCTCGCACACTTTATATGGGATTTCGGCGATCGCTCTTTGAGATATGAGCACAGCTTATATGAGCGTTGAAAGATGAACTTTTTTGCGACTTTTTGTAAAGAGAGTATACGAAATACTGGTGTTTATCAGTCAAAATATTGACAGGTTCACATATTTTACGTCACTAATAAATTATTGTCAACATAGGCTAAGGCCGGGACCGCACTAGGGCCAATGTTGGCGCCAGTGCGGTCCCGGCCTTAGCCTATGTTGACATTTGTAAGTGACGTAAAATATGTAAATCTATCAATATTCTGACTGATAAACACCAGTAGCACCAGTATTTCGTATACTCTCCACACAAAAAGTCGTAAAAAAGTTCATCTTTCATCATCGTTCATATCTCAAAGACCGTTATACCTACCCTACAAGATTTTGTCCCATTTAAAAATTGTTAAGAATTAAATCCTCCACAACATATCAAAATTTGGAAAAAGTCGACCGATCCCCGAAATCCCATAAAGGTGTGCGAGGTCTTTTGCGAATGTAGATACTTTGTCTTTTTTCAAACAAGTTCTTTGAAGAAAGATAAAAAACAAGCAGATGGAGATCGGAATGGATCAGCGGTTCTGGGAAGGGAAGGCCTCATGATTCTCAATCTGTCAAAGTTGTCAACTTTAAAAACTGAGAATGTGGAAGAAACGTTATTAGGAAAATTGATTCCGTGATCCAATTTGAAAGAAATAAAACCTATAAACAACATAATGACCAAGCCATAAATATGTTATAAAGAATCAACAAAA
Source organism: Ceutorhynchus assimilis (assembly GCA_917834065.1). Taxonomy (NCBI): domain Eukaryota; kingdom Metazoa; phylum Arthropoda; class Insecta; order Coleoptera; family Curculionidae; genus Ceutorhynchus; species Ceutorhynchus assimilis. The sequence goes on from OU892277.1 coordinate 106,449,400, forward strand.
ACCACAAAATCTACTTTAATATTTTTCAAAGACAAAAAGTATACTTGGCAACATAGCATTTACTTGTGAAATGAAGCAAATAATTATGCCAAGATACGTTTCGGCTTCTCTCTCTTTTTACTGTGCGGGATAATAAAGGCAAGACAGCTGAAATCTGTCTAGACCGATCACTGGGTTTCACTTTTTAAAAAGTCAAATATTCAAATATTGTGTCATAACCTAATTTTTTTGTTTATATTTATGTAAGTAAAATATTATAATAAATTATTGTTTTCTGCCCCTTTTCTTTTAAAAAACAAAAGTAAAATGCCTCATTTTTACACCAGAATAAGTTTCATAACCGGGATAGTTATCGGCGTTGTTCTAGCAGTGTATATCAAAAAATATTCAGTGATACAAAACTATAATAAAACCAATCAGAAAAGTGCCTTATACAAAAATTGGTTCAACAAACACAAACTGTCTAGAAAAAAACTTTCATGGGACCAGTTACGTTATTCAAATACATCATATTATAGTGAAGCCAAGTACTTATTCAATAAGATTAAAGTTTTATGTGTCATCCTTGTGAAAAGTCAGAAGAACCTTTTTGCAGCACAGGATACTTGGGCCAAAGGATGTAACAGCATCAGCCCAGTGATATTAGAATCACAAAATAAAATTATGCCTGCAAAACGAACCAAAGAAAACTCATCGTGGATAATGCTATGCAAATTACTGAACAAAATCAATGCTAAAGAATTTGATTGGATACTTGTAGTCAAAGACACGAGCTTTGTAATAACAGAAAACTTTAGATATCATGTGGCTCCACTGAATGCTAGGAAAAAGCATTATTTAGGTCATGCTGTTAAGTTTTGGAGTACTATCTATAATAGTGGCGAACCTGGGTATGCTTTGAGCAAGGGTACACTTGTACGATTCCAAAAACACATGAATGATGATAAATGTTTGGAAAATAGTTATTGGAATAGGGAGGATTTTTATTTAGGTAGGCACATAAAAAGTTTGCAAATTTATTTGAAATTTAAGAAAAAAGTTCAATTACAATCTTTATATTCCACCTTAATAATTGGCAGGTGTAAGCAGGTGGGCTTATATGTCAAAATTTGCTAAGGGTAAAAGAAATTCTATTTGGCTAAAGGATTCAATCACATTTTTTTGAGTTTTACTTCCTGAGCTAGTAGACAAGAAATGCTATAAGATTCTCTTTGGCTTATTGAAAAAGAGATGCTCCACTTTTAGAAGTATTTTTAGTTTTCAAACTCCGAGCTGTCAAAGATAAAAGTTATAACTAAAAGGAGCTTAATTTAAGCATCTTATGGTAAGTTTTTCACTCCTGAAGCCAGTTAAAGGGATGGCTAGCTAATAAGCAGTTTAGCATGTTCAAAGAAAACACTAAGTACCAAAATATTTTTTAATAATACTAGTCTGGTCTGGGTTGTCCTTAAGGATATTTTGTGGCCTGTCAGAGAAGGCTTTGGTTGTCCTTGCTGGGGCCTGAAATTTCTGAATGAGTCTTTCCTGATAGCTTTGAAGATTTCACTTATAGTTCCTATATCTTCAAGGGTGGAGATCATCATTTTTGTTATTGTCCCAGCATCCAATCTTATCAAAGTTGATGAAGAAAATACTTGTTAAAAGCCCAATGATCTTTTTAAATTGTTCTATTTTCAATCCTTTCAGGAAAATACCTGGCGCAAGTTAATATAACTCCATCAAACACACACGATGAGGAAGATTTATCAACATTTCATCCATACCACTGGTACCATGTATTTTATCCCAGTGAAAATTACTATCAAAACAGTATTTTTCCTGTTAAATGTTGTAGCAAAAGATCTATTGCATTTCAAGTAAGTAACTGTTAAACCAAACCCTTAAATTTTATTGTTTTGAATGCAAACTCCCCATAGGCAATTGAAGGCGATAGAATGTACACTTACAATTACTTATTTTACACTCTTCAAATTTTCAATGGTGGGATGAATGGTAATCGACAATATTTAGATACCGCGCCAGAAGATAAGGTAAACGAAATTATAACAAGATTTAATTCTTTTTGACGGCCTTGTTTATTTTAGACCTGGAAACAATTTCTCAGAGAACAAAATTTCAAATATGACAACATAAGCAGTGAGGAATACTACAAATTGTGGGAAAATCTTATCAATGATCCTACATCTTTTGCGCAGAATTTAAAAAAAGAACATCTCTCTGACTACGTTTAGGCTTGGATATTTTATTACATTTTTGTTGTGTAATATTTAATGTTTCAATGTTTCTGTGATAGTTTTATGCCGTCCTAAGTATCTATTTGTGTTTTTTATATATTTTTTGAATGATGATTAACAAATTAACAAGCCTGTATTATTGTTAATTAGTAATTCTTTTGCCATCGTGTTGTTCAGGATAGCAGTTTTAACACATTATATTTATTTTTTCAAAAGTTTACATATGGGAAAATCTAGATTTATTAGTGAAAACTCTTGGAGGTATGTGTATAATGATTTGTTTCATTCATGAACTAGCAATTATAAGTAAGTAATAAATTATTTTCTTAAACATAAAATTTTTGTATTAATTGACATTAATTTGAAGTTTATTTATAATACAATGGAAATGCCATTTTTAACATCCTGTATCTATTTCTTCCCACTAACTTCACATTATGCAACAGTGACGTGTTTTTACAGCGTAATAATCTAATTCCTTCTTAGAGCAAAGTGGATTAAAACTTTGTCTAGTCCTTTATATGGCTTCTTGTTCATTTTCCACTATCAATTCCTATACAGTACCTATAATAATATGTAGATAAATGTTTAAAATATTAGTATTAGTTTATCATTTTATAATTTTTTTACACTTTTCTGTAGCCTTTTTGAAAGACTACAAATCCATAGACATTTGCAACCTTCACAATGCCAGGAAGTTATATGTTGAGTATGGGACTTCTGGAGGTTTGTTGGCCAACTACAAAAATCAAGTGCAGGATAAATCAAGGTTTCTTGAACAAAATGTTTCACAGAAAAAATGCAGCATTGAATTGATCACATGTCCCTCTTGTGTTATTCATATTTCATTTCAGTAAGTAATATTTATTTTAGTTTGATGATTTTGTAAAAATTTGAATGTTCTTGTCAAAAAGTTTTTTAATATCAACTCCCAAGTCGGTTCACATCTATATTAAATAACTGCTTGCTCCTTTTCCTCTTCTGTAATTTGATACTGGGCTTCTATTGTCAATAGGTATAGGTTGGTATACAAAAATTTAGGATGTGTCCTTTGATTCTCAATTGGTTACTGCATCAATTAAAAACTATCTTCTTTTCAGGTACCTAAACATCTCAAGAACCTGTGGAAAATCATCAACATTCAGTCAATGTGGATGTGATTATATTTTACTACACGAGCCACCCTTTGAAAGTGCTTCTGGAGAACAGTTTTGTGGTAGATATATGCAAAATAATTTTAGCGAACTGTCCTACCATTCACGTACCAGACTCACCTCTTTGGATTTTGTTTATACACACGATTACGGGCATGCTTTTACATTACAATTTTCCGCCAAAAGTAAGTACTATGTGCCTACTTTAAGGAGACAAACAAAGCTTTATTTGGATGTGCCTCAGTGGCCTGATAACCAATACCTAATGCCAAAAATTGCCTGGCCACAAGTCAAATGAGGTATGTATTCTTTTTAGGAAATCAATTAACCTTCAACGGATACCCAACAAATACTCACCTAAACAATGATAGTCAAATTATAACATCACCATTTTTCCCTAATCCATATCCTCCAGATTTGAGTGCAGAATACGTCATACAGTGCCATTCAAGAGAATCTTGTAGGATACGTTTGATTTTCACGGACTTTCTAATGGCTGACTCGTCTATTTTAGAGGCAAGACCAATAGTAAGTTTTTGTAAGTATTCGTTCAATTTTGCTTGGTTTTTCAGTTCTTCGATTATAACGGACAAAGAATGTACGTTATTTCTGGCAACATTTTTCGTCCTCCAGTCATAGTGTCTTCTGGTCCGAGTTTAATAATGCGGTTCTATGCTAATGGAGCCTCTAGTATGGGTTTCAAAGCAATTTATTCCTTTAGTACAGGCAATGTTGACGATATTGCTCTTAAACCAAATATAGGTGTGTGGTCTTAGGAAATTAATTTTAAATTTATTTGAAATATAATTTTCAGATTGTGGCGGCCAAGTTAACAATTTAGGTGGAGGCATTACCATGATGGATATGGTCACTGACGGAACTAAATATTATGATTGTGTGTGGATTGTTAAAATGGCTACTAACTTTTTACATAGAAAAACTCATTTGTATGTTAAAGTGGTAAACTTCACTGATTTTGGCAAGTCTATTGTTGCTATAATATGAATGAATATGAAAATGTGGCAGATTAAATTTAACCAACTATTCTTAAAACATCCAAATCTAGGCATGAAAAATTTCAATGTTTCCTTTTTTTTCAGCTGGAACCACAGAGTTAATTCTTCGCCAAGGTGTGACTTCGAGTGAACCCACAGTTGAAGTTTTAAAATTTCCGATAAGCCAATTTCGCAGTTCCAAAGAGAAGGAACATATCGTCCCTATCGAGGAAGGATTTTATATTAGCCTAAGAGGGCTTTTTAAACCAGAGTCTAAAGTGTCCATTGTTTATGCTGCTTTTAATTATAAAGGTAACAATTTCAAATTTCCAATTATCTTGTATGCATAATTTTTGTTTATTCTAGATTGTTTTTCTGGCCTAGACTTTTTATGTCGCAACTTGCGATGTATCTCAGCTTTGTTGAATTGTGATGGTTTTGACCATTGCGGTGATACTAGTGATGAATCGTCAGAATGTTCTGAAGGTACTTTGTTCAGTAAATGAAAATTAAATAACTGGTATTTTGTATTGTTTATTTCAGATCCTACAGCTCATAGAGATTTTTCCAAGATTCCAAATTTTCTATTTCCCAAAATCGAACCCTACGCCGATCTGACCACCGCTACGTTTGTTTTTCTTCTGTGTACTTTTGGTAAGAATTTATTTTTTCCGCCATTCAAAATTCGGCTAGTAGTTGGAGCCGGATTCAAACTTATATTCCTTCTCAAATTAATGATTGTTCTGTTTAAAATCAAATTGTTATTAAATCTAATTCTTTTTCTAAAAGTGGTTTTGTGGCACTGACGTCACGCTTCCATATAAGTTTGATTTTTGCTCTGCGGGTGTCAATTTACCCGCCTTGGCCTTCTAGAATTTGGCAATGCTTTTAGTCATAAAAGTCCTTATTTTATTTTAGTTTAGTTATTTTAAGATTTGTTGAAAATTTAACTCGTAAAAATATTCGGGTTTTATTTGGCCGAAATGACTTTCACCGCTATAAATAAAAATGCATCGGTTGCTACAGGAGTTTTTATAGGTTATGGCCTTGTGGTCATAGGGGAATCCATAGTTTAGGATCATCGATTTGATGCTGTGACCTAAACAAATATTATCACAGATGAAAGTAAATATCTTGTATTGAAAAATATAATCATCTAATAGTTCATCTAATTCTGTTTTGGCTTATTTTAATGACACATTAAAAACAAGAAACTTGAGTAGGTAACAAAAATTAAATATTTTCTCTGGGCAAATTGCGCAGTATTCCGCTCGATGATTATTTTTTTAGTAGTACTAATAATACTTTATTGCCGTAAGCGTTCCAAAAGAATATCGACAACGTTAAACAGAGGATTAAACCTTTAACATGTGCTGTCGCCGTATGCATATAAAATAAAACTATGAATGTAAATGCAAAAATAGAACAAATCGCATAAAAAATATGCGCGTGTCAATAGCTGCCCAAATTCATGGAATAAAACTCAAAGCTCTGGAGATATTACGTTGCATCAGATTATATTTTCAATTTTGACCCAAAATATTCATCCTCCAGCACTTTAATTTATTTAATTAATTACTTGCCAATTTTACTTAAGAAGGGTAGTATAATCGAATTGTTTTTATTAGCTTATCTTAAAAAATAAATGATAAGAAATCAACAATTCAATATCAGGCCAACGAACTATGTGGTGGAGCTCCATTTTTCTCCACAATTACTGTTGTATTGGCTCATCACTGACTCGATTATATTTTCATTGATTAGATTGAAATATTTTTGAGACATTATGGAGCCATCATCAAATGAAGGTCTGATTTCATTACGTAACATGATTCCTATCCACACATTAAAAGATTCTCTGCCTTGTTGATCTTGTCTTGAATTTTGGTCAGTTTATTTCCTATCCATGAACAAAATTCTTGGACCAGCTATGTTTATTGCTTTTGTTCGAAGGGTAACGTTGTCACTCAGGACCTTGTCACTAGACACTATGTCTTTATATCCTAGTGCTAACACAGCAAAATCGGTGAAGAATCTTGTCTAAGCTTTTGATGTGAGTTCCAGATATCCCATTATGAACTTCTTTTGCACTCTGCATCAAGTTCGTTGTAGTGAACCATTTTTTTTTGTGCCAGGTTGATTTATCGAATTCATTTAGGTTCAAACCTGAACGTAATTATTCATCCGTTTCAAATCGAAGGCTTTCAACAGAAACTTTTTCACGTTGATCAATTCTGATGCAATGCTTGCATTGAGCTGGGCATGATTGCCTGGACACTAGCAACTTCTCCAGCCATCTTGCTAACTGTCCTGGTCGTTTCATGTTTAAAAGCCAATTAAGCGATGCATGGTCTCTTCTAATGAGAAATTCAATGGAAATGGTCAACTGCTCTGACTATTGTTAACAGTTTCTTACTTGTAAATTTTCCATTTACCCATTTTTTTTTTTGGTGGGGAAGTCGTCTGATTGAACTCCAAGTAGCGCTGCAGCCGGAAGCTGAATCTTCCTGTTAACTGCACCCATTCCAAACTCCTGGTTCCCTGCAGTAGGTGAAGTAGGTCTGTTGGATGTTTGCCGTATGTGTCTGGATCTAGTTAATCTTTTCCAAATATATTTTGTCTTCTGCGAGTTAGTGCATCGCATTCTGATATAATATGTTGAGCTGTTTCAGTTTCTGTTCCGCATAGTCTGCAGCTCGTGTCTCAGTTGTACAAGCCCATTGTTTGCAGGTGCTTCTTCACGGGGGCATGCCCAGTAAGAAAGCTGGTTGCTTCTCCGAGCTGATTCCTGCTTAGTTGTAGCACTCTTTTTGCTCTTTTGCTGCATGTCTAACGTATGAAGATTTTCCCATGTGCGTGCTTGGGAATTTGCTTCCAGTATTGAGCATGTTTTGCTTTGATCCATTCCTTCAGCTTCTTTCTTACTGTGCTTTTGGGCACTCCGAGAGCTGGTTTGGGACCAAGGTATTCTGTGGATGACCCCCTGCATGCAAGTTCATCAGCCTTTTTGTTGCCCGGGATACCTCTATGTCCTGGCACCCACATCAATGTGACGTTATTTTGGTTGTTGAGCTCTTCTTGGCAATCTATTACCAGTGCAAAGTTTGCCTTAGGGTTCTTCAATGCCCCCAGTGCTGCCTGACTAAAGTAAAATGAGTCTCCTGTCTTTGCAGAGTCTCATATTGTTGATTCTTGCGAATTGTTGTATTGCATATACCTCTGCTTGGAATACAGATGTATGTGCAAATAGAAAGAAGAAGGTCTCGCATCTTCCTTCTTGACTGTAGATTCCTGCGCCTGTGCCATTCTCAGTCTTTGACCCGTCCGAGTACCAGTACCAGGTCTGGCCTTTGAGATGGGAATATGCATGTTGCTTCTCCCATTCCTTCTTTTCACTAATTAGGACTTGAAGTGATCATGTCAAATACTGTCAGATTTATGACTTCCCTTTTTTGTGTGTGGCCTGATCTGACTGTTAGTTTGCTCAGGTTGTTTCGTTGTCTGTAGAGGCCCATCCTGGCTTCTGCCTAAATCCCAATGTGTAGCGGAAGTAGGTCTAGTAGGACTTCCATAGCTGCTGTTGGTGTGCTTTTCATACACCCTGTAATGCACAGACAGGTAGTGATGTAAAATGCTCGAGCAAGTATTTTAGGAGAACGTTCTCCAAGCAGGATCGAGAATTAACGAGAATAAACGAGCAAAAACGAGCAGGACCCGAGAATTTATGCTTTTTGTCAGACGCTGAATAAAACAAAACATTTTTCTAAATAAATTCTGATTTTTCTCAAATTTCCCAAAATTCCTAAATTTCTCGTGGAATTCTTCATAAATGTGCTGAAAATTCTCCAACTTCTTGGGAAAATATAATACATATATCCTATTCACAATCTGTAGTCCAAAGGTACAGGTAAATTTATCACCTTTCCCTATCAAATAGCATTGAATGGTGATAAATTTTACATGTACCTTTGGACTACAGATTGTGAATAGATAATAATTAATCTCATATTTTGTGAATTGTGTCTTGTGTCATGTTTGACAACAATAATTATTCTAATTTGGGTTTTTTTTCCAGTAGAACGCTACCTTTGCTTACAAAAAAAATAACTATTGCTGCTAAGTTGCTTCCTGGTTCTCGGGCTCAATATTTGATATATCTCCGCCTTCAACAGCTTCCATAAATATATCTCTACTCTATGGCGTCATGTGATTTTATTGGTTAGGATCGTGCTTGAGGACGTGCTAAATATTCTCTATCGTGCTCAATGTGCTCCGAAGGTAATATTCAGCACGAACCTTTTTTTCGTGCGCGAACGTTCGCGAATGTTCTCGAAAGCACAATCAGAACGTTCCCTTGTTCACATCACTACAGACAGGCAAATGTTTGCACCCTGCCAAGTCCCTTTCTGGCTCTGTCTTGTGTCTTTGTTCACCATATCAAAGACGCATAGGTTATTTCTGGCTTTACAACCGTTGCGTATAGCCAGTGCATCAAGTACAGCCGCAGACCCCAGGTTTTTCTGAAAGTTCTCCTGGCTAGTATAAGTACCAGTTCTGACCTTTTAATTACTTTGTCCAGATGTTTGTACAAAGTTAATTTTGACCTAGAGACCATTGTTAGAGCCTGCTGCATGCGATTTCTAATTGCATGGTTGAATTTTTCCTGAGATTTTATGACCAAGTCATCTGGATGTCCCACTAATTGATGGTTGTTGCTCTTCAGTAGCTCTATCAGCTCGTCCATCACCAGATTCTACAGCAAGGGTGATAACACTCCGGCTTGCGGACATCCCTTTGCAACCCAAGCTGTTACTGTTTTACTTAGGAGCGTGGAGTGGATGACTCTACCTCGAAGCAGTGGCGGCTGGTGAGAGGAAAAGTTGGCGGTGCACACACTCAGGGGGGAACACCCAGAGGCGCTCAAATTTTTTTGGACTGACAAACTAACCCAAATTTTGATCTAAAAGTTGTAAAAAAACACGCCTCAGAAAGTTTTTTCACTTATTCTCAATTCAAACGTGGGCCTTTACCATTTCTACAAAATAATAAATGAAGCACGGGCGGAGTACGAGAAATTTATTAAAACAGTTTTATACAAAATAAAACATAAGGCACCATACAAATCAAATACGAATCAAATTTATAAAAAATATCTACTGCACTGTCTTTCCAGACGAAACTGATTTCTTTGCGGCAGGCGCTTCAAAGAAATATGCCGCCCTATGGCGCCAGGGACGCAGCTAATAAATCTAACCAATAAGATATTCCTGGAGTCAACGTTGACTGTATCGATAGTCAAAACAGATGAGACAGTAAAAAAAATTAAATTTCTTCCAGTAAATTGATCCAGATTTATCCAGACCTTATCCAGACTTGTACAGACTGATCCGGATTCTGGAAAATAATCCCCAGGTCTTTTGGGATCTTTTCCAGAATTTTTCCGACCCCCTCAAGAAATTTCCATGCCTTTTCCAGACGTTTCCAGAGATTTCCAGACATTATCCAGACTTATCCAAAGCTTTCCAGAATTTTCCAGACTTCATCCAGATTAATCCATACCTTATCCAGACTTGTTCAGACTGATCCGGATTCTGGAATATGATCTCCAGGTCTTTTGGGACCTTTTTCAGAATTTTTCCAACCCTTTCCAGAAATTTCCAAGTCTTTTCCAGACGTTTCCAGAGATTTCTAGACTCTTCCAGACCATATCCAGACTTATCCAGAGTTTTACAGACTTTATCCAGATTTATCCAGACCTTATCCAGACTTGTACAGACTGATCCGGATTCTGGAAAATGATCCCCAGGTCTTTTGGGACCTTTGGCAGAATTTTTTCGACCCTTTCCAGAAATTTCCAGGCTCTTTCCAGACGTTTCCAGAGATTTCCAGACTTTTCCAGACTTCATCCAGATTTATCCAGAAATTTTCCAGACTTGTTCCAGCTCACTTGGCTTGTTCCAGGTTCTTGTTGTGTATTGTGTGTTAATATAAGCATGGTAAAAAAGTGTCGCTTTTTCGTTTCATCTAGTCTCAAATCACTCCCAACGATTCTAAAGAAGTTTTCACTTCGAAAATTTCTACTTACTGCACTGTCTTTCCCAATGAACTATAACCAAAAACTGGAATGCTAACACATAAGGACGAACTTGAAGCCTAGTGCGGCTGCTGCGGAGGGGATACCTGTTTTTGTCGCACTCATTATGTTAAATGGCGAAAATTGCTTCCAACACGTATTCCAATTGATGAAACCTGTGAAGGGAAACATGACAAAACTTTAGAAAACGTCATATTATGTCAGCGAGCAACAGAAAAAAACAACATTCCCCCTTGTGGCATCTGTCTTTCATGGCTTCATTTTTTTGGCAGATATGGCAATGTGTGCGCATTCCAGTTTTTAGCTATAGTTCATTGGTCTTTCCAGACCAAACTGACTTCTGTGCGGTGCGGCAAGCCCTTCAAAGAAATATGCCGACAAAGATGCCGCGACGCCGCTAAAAAATACGCACAATGTCCGCGAACCGACTCTCAAATTAAATTGCAGCAACTACTAATCCGGGCCGTTCGATCAGGTGGCCCCGTTTATATGTATAAAAACAGCTGGTTACTGGGAGCGCGGCGTGACCTTCTCCAACGTAATTGCCGTGTTGCAGCGGGGCCGTTGTGAGATGGGCTCGGACGGATAGTCCAGCGAGTTTAGTTTAGTCAGTCGCTTAAATTATTGTCTAGGAAATTTAGGAATAATAACGACAGAAATTTTTCTGTCGGGATCAAATTATAAAATGATAAGTAATTTGATCTGACGATTGTAATAACTATTGAACTAAAAAAAAAAAAATATTTTAAAAGGATCGACATATTTTGCGCCAGTGCCACGGCCCCTTGGCCCCTTAGGGCCAGCCGCCACTGCCTCGAAGCATGCAGTCTATCCATCTGCAGCATGTATCATCAATACCTCGTCAGCGTAGAGTTCTTATGATTGCCTCGTATCCGTGAGTAGCCTAATATAGGACTGGAACATAGAGCTGCCTTTATAGTGTCCCAAAAGCTACGTCAGAGTCGGTGGTCCAATCAAAAATAGCTTTTTTTTTCAGTGAGTTTATACAATGGCGCTGCTACCTTAGCAAATCCTTTTTCAAATGATCTGGGTCCTTATTCTTGAAACCGGGGAGCAGCGTTCCCAGGAGAACGAGTGTTCCGTAATTCTCAATGATATGCAAATGATAATATAGGTAACAAAGACAGAACACTCGTTCTCCTGGGAATGCTGCTCCCCCATTTCAAGAATAAGGACCCTGTAGTAAAGCCCAAGAAAACTTCTGAGTTCATGTTCATCACCTGTTTGAAGCGCTGTTGGAAGAGTGAACATTTCTTGTCATTTAATCGGAGGTTTGCTTTATGGATACGAGTAAATACTTCTTGTAAGTTTCGTAGGTGCTCATCGAAAGTTCTTCCCATCACTAACACATTATCCAGGTAGACAAAGCATACTTTCCAGGTTAGTTCATGTAGTACGATTTCCATCAACCTCTCAAAAGTAGCGGGGGCGTTACAGAGTCCAAAAGGTATTACCTTGAATTGGTAAAGTGTATTCTCTTTCCTCTCAACTTTACTGTCATGGCATAATAACAAAGCAGTTTTTCGTGTACAAGAGCGAAAGTAAGGTAGAGCACAAATATTCAACTAGGCAAAACCAACACTTAACATTTAGAATCCCCAAATAGACTTGATGCACAAAAACAATAACGTCACTTAAACTATTTCAATATAAAGTACCGCAATGGGTTATCCAAAGACCTAGAAAAACCCATCTGCCAGTATCCGCTATTTAAGTCCAAAGGAGAAAACCAATTTGAATCTGCCAATGTCGTAAGGGTATCCTCAATTCTAGGCAATTGGGTAACTGTCTTTTCTATTGACATCGTTAAGCTTTCTATAAACGAAGCAAAATCTGGTAGATCCTTCTGTTTTTTTTTTGTTACTTGTACAATAATTGGCGATGACATACTTTGAAGACTCTTCAACGGTTCCCTCTGCAAGCATACTTTCTACTAATGTTCCTAGTTGTTGTTGTTTAGTCATAGAAAGTCTTTTAGGTTGTTGTGAAACATTAAATTCGACAAAATTCTAGAATCCTGTAAATGATGGTTTATTTATATCACAAAATATGATTCTTGCATACTTGTGCTTGGTCGTAAGCGTAAAAAATCTCGCACTTTCTTCAGGCAAAATCGGGCTTCTTCGTCTTGCCTTTCTTTCTGTCTTCAGCTTCTTTTTCTTTATGTCTTCGATCTTCTTGTTGTTGTAGAGTACTGCAAGCTGGTCCTGTTCTTCTCGTCGTCAGATTTTCTTTTTCTGTTTTCGCCGAACTTCTTCTTGTCTTTGTTTCTGTCTCGATTCTTTTTCTCATTTCTTGTCTTTGACATGCTTTGTCATGAAGTCCAGCAACATTTGATTATGTTGCTCTATTTTAGCTGTTTGCTGTTGTCTGTTAACATTACAAAACTCTGTGTCTTTCTTGATTAATCTTGATACTTGAATTTATATCTCCATGTGTACTATAATTCCGATTTTCTAAGAATGTAGTTGTAGTAACAAAGGATATTCTTGAAAGGAAGTTTTCCTGATTAAAAGTTACTATTGCGCTAGAGTCCAATAATCAGTGGTTTCGGAGTTATTGGCCAATGATACTGGATAAATTAAATTTTAAAATTCACAGAGATCGTCCTTGAGGCGGCCTTGCCTCGTGTTAGAGCTCAGGGCTGTCAGGTATGTTTTGTCTTCACTCATGTATGAAAATAACTTACTTTACATGTATTTGCTATTTTCCAGTTCACAGTGTTTGTAAAGTCTTTGGCCTTTCTAAATAAATAAATCTAATGAAAAAACAAAAATGTGTCACTCTATTCAACACAAATGAAATATTTATTTTCCAGTATCATTGGCTAATATTTCCGAAACTATTTATTATTGGACTCTTAGCGAAATGGTAATTTCTAATTAGAAAGGCTTCCTCTAAACAATATCAAAAATTCAGGGATTTCCCACTTTTCGATAAGGTTTGAGCAGGGTCCTTTTGCCGCGGTCAGAATTATAGATTATATGTATTTCCAGAGATGCGAATTCGTTGAGGGCGAGAGGACAAAATTTTAACGTTTTTCAATAGGTAATTAAACTATTATTTGGCGGTCTCAAATGATCTTTTTAAGTCGAAATTACATCATTATTTGTGAGGAAAGGGGTTTTTTTTAAGTTCATTTTTTGAAACTGTGAAAAATCATATCTCCAACAGTATTTGGAGGCACAGTCGCCGCATTTAAACATTTAAGTTTGGGGCGGGGGATGAAACTACAACAAAAATTGGCCAGGTCCGAGGGTGTTTTGTTTTTCAGTTATTATTTTTCCCAAAAAAAATTGGAATAGCTCAAACATTTCTTGGGTTCCCTGGATATTTTTCGGCATATAGTTGTCGTAGTGACTTCTAAATATAGTATTTTCTAATACCAATGTTAACTGAAAAATCTGGTCAAGCGCAATTATCATTTCGCTCGTCGAAACCGCAAAGAGAGTCAGTGATCAAATTTGTTGCTTCATTATAGTTTGATCCGCATTTCGCGCCAGTGTGGAAAACAATTTCCGTTTTGAATAATAATTAAAACAAACAATAATTTATTGTGATTTTTGATAGTGAAATTTCATTATCATGCCTGTTCGAGCTCGATGGGGTTATGGAATGTTGGATAGGGAATCGAGCTATTCACTTGATAGTATTGACGACTCAGTTACCGACGAAGTGCTCTTATGGATGTTGTTCTTTTTTCTTTTTCTTGTGGTTTGTTTTTTCTTTGGTGGTAAGTCTAAAATAGCACCAGGCGAAATTTAAAATTTGCCATGTTTTTCGATGTTTTGATTTTATTAAGACCGCAAATGAAATATTGAGACTAATTATTGACATAAAAGTGTTCTGATTGGCTAATTTGGTCTTTCAGGTGACCTGCAGTTGATCATGCACAAAAGAGAAATTTCAATTCTGGAAAAAACTCAATTATATTGATTTTGTTGATTACTAATGACACAATTGGTGCTATTGAATGCAAATCTATTAGATATTAAAATATTTCAGTGCTTGCTATTTTTGAGACAATCAGAAAATACAATTTAAATAAGAGGTACTTCGGGGTAGCTCTTCTCTTTTATTGTTCGTTTTTATCTTGCCAACCTCTTCTACCCCATCATTGAAGTTACAAGATTTTCCTGATGATGATCTCATCCTCCGTTACGTTATCTATTCCAAAGGCTTACAAAATATTATAAAAGTCGCTCTATGATGTACTATTATTGCCATTTATGAAAATTGAAACAAACAATTAAAAATAACCAGGAAATCCTTGCGTGAAATATTTCTGCATTTTTTAAACTCATGCGCAACTTCATATTTTATGGCAAATTCTCCGCCAAGCCAATTTTGGCAATTTCCATAGAAGCTTTCGCTTGTGCCACTCAAAATCGAGTATGGAGAACACCGGTGTCTGCTACTGCGCAAAAGACCAACTGCATAGAGGACGCCGGTGTCCGCCAGTGTTGTCAAAAATAGGAATCTAATTTAAATATTTATAGCCCCACGTGTCTGCGCGGATTATATGACCGAGTGCATTTTGATGTTTTCTATTGGACAATAATAATTATTTTAGTTTCAATAATAAATCTGTGGACTTTATAGTTCTTGGAATTTTGAACCAATATACTGAAATTTATTTTGCTGTCGTAAATGTGTTTTTGGAAATACTGGACACTTTTTCCAGGTTTAATCGGCATTATTTTAGCAATGGCAGTGCTCCTATTCAGAGTCAACATGCGTGCAAGAAACGAAAGGCGAATTCAAGATCACATTGAAACCATTCACGCCATTTTAGGTAAATGACTTGCGTTATTTGAATTATTTGTATTTTAAATCAACTTTATATAACAGAAGAAGGTCTTTCTGATATAGACGAGGAAAGCATAATACCGGATGAACCACCAGACTATGAGGCACCTCCAGAATATTCGGAAGTTTTGAAGTACAGGTGTGCAAATCCACCAAAGTATAGGTAAGTTGTGTTTTATAATTCTCCATATAGTATAAATATTGAAGGTATTGTCAGGTGAGTGTCCAGTTCTTGTGTCCTTCAATTGGCGCTATACACACCTTAATATTTTCCACGTTATCTGTGTCAAATATATTTTTCCATAGATCATGTTCTCTTGGATAACGAGTGGCAGTTGTGTTGTTTCATATACAGAAGGCATTTCACTGGACTATCTGGCATGCATGCCTTTATGACTATAGAGTTAGGAATCCAAAGTCAGATATGCCGGATGGTGTTCCTCACTTTTGTTTATACCTATTCCCCATATCCCTGAATCCTGCCAATTCTACTAGAAAAATGAGCATCTATGGTGATGTCTCCTGCATTTTCATCACCAATAGAAATATCATCATATTAGTCATAGGTTTCAAAATAATTTTGTTTGGATTATTGAAGATAATGACATGGGATGAGATAATCAATGAAAATATGACCTGGGCTCTCCTACTTTATTTCTTTCTTCTACTTTTATTGACTCTGTGGTCACATGAGCGATCACAATTAATCTGAAATTAAACCTTATTGCTATAGAAACAAAGTCATTCAACCATCCTTGATGTTCAGGTACATTTGTCAGAAACTAGTTGCTCTTTTAAGGTATTATTGATTAGATAATTTTAATGATTTGTCTTTTTGATGTCTTCACTTTCCTATTCTAGCATCGTGTTGCAGATTCCAAATGTTTTTGTCTTTCTGCCCGAAGATTCTTGGCTTTTCTGAATTGCCCTAATTTTGTCTTTTCTAAAGATTATTTTGATTCGTTTTCATTCAGGAGCTTGAATTTTGACATGCTATCCATCATCACGTTCACCCTTAAAGACTCAATTTTGTCATTGCAAATCACCAACTTTATTGAGCTCCACATACTGACATAGATTTTTCTGGTTCCTGAAAAATAAAGATGGAAAAGTAACTATAGACAAATCAAAACTTCGATCCAGTGACTAATGCATTCAATGTTCAGACGGACCCAAACTAACCCAAAAAAAGGTTGAAGAACTTTTGCCATAAGCCATTTATTGCAAAATAAATTTCAAAAGATCCAGTATAGATGCTTACACAAATTACTCATTTTATTTTAGATCTGAATCGCCAGATGCAGAGCCAATGTCTACGTCATTCTGTACTTCTTCGTCAAGCAGTTCTCTGAAATCTATCAGTTCTGGAAAAAGTACTAATGAATCTGCCTACGGGATCGATTTCAGCTGTCAGATAGATCTTCCTGAATCTCCACCACCTGCCTATGAAGAGATGGGGATTTCTCCTGAGATAACTATCCCAATTAACTTGAACACAGAAATGGACAATGTTGCTTCAAGTTCCAGAACTACTCTAGAAGGTAACAACGATACATTAAGTTTTGTCACACACTTTTCCAATTCTTCCTAGGGAAAGTGTTATTTCAATGGAAATTTTAAATTTTTTCACTTTTGGAGCCTACGTTTAAAGTTGTTTTTGGAAGAATAATGCTGCTATTCTTTTCCAGAACATGTATCAATCAAAATTGAAACATCCTCTGATGAAGACATGGACGAAAAAATTTCCTGCTCCTCCGAGAAAGACTTTAAAGGCAGCGACATTTCATCAAAAGATAATATAAAAAAGCCGCAGTCAACTATTTATCTGAAAGGTTCTTCTTTGACAGTAAAAAGTGTTTCTGATGAAAATTTGGCTACATACTTTTCCGAATCTGAAATGATGTATATGAAGAGTGACGACACTGATTTTCGTATCGGTAATAAGTTGACGAAGAGGAGCTTTTCGGCTAACGATCTCGGCAATTACATGTAAAATATTTTGAATTTCACAAAAAAAAAAAAAAACTAATCCAAACTAACCTATTTTTGTAACCCAGCAATTTGTAAAACAGACAAATCAATACGTGGTCCGTTTGCCCATCGAATGCCCATAAAGGCCCACCCAATAACGCCCCAAAAAAAAGCTATTAAAAAAATTGACATCTTTTTTTCACCAGCGCCAAATTGTAAATCGAGCAATTTTAAATTTCACTTTGTTTGTCCATCGTACGCCCATGTACGCCCACACAATAACTTTTTTTTCACCCACCACCCAAAAAAAAGTTATGTTTTGAAAAAATAAAATTTTGACAAATTTTTCTTTAGCATCACCAAATTTGAAAATAGCCAATCTTGAAATTCAATTCGTTTGCCCATCCAATATCCCTATATATCGAGATCACATACAATTTTTTCAGCTACGTTGTTCCAGTCAATAACCACCCTGTGGCAGAAGACATTCTTCCTGCACAACCTTCTCCATCTCATCAAAGCAAGCTTGAGACTGTTTCTGTGGTCTGGAAAAATAATCACCCTGTAAGATCTCATAGGCTTCTATAAACTCACTTCGTCTTCTATCATATTATTTTCCAAAATTTCCCCGTATGTTTTGTCTTTTATAGTTAACAGATATTGTAGGCAATGACCGCATATTGAAGTACAGGGGTCTATTGATCTTTAGGAGCATTTTCTCTGAGTTATCGGAAAGTGCTCTATGAATCAGATATGTCATAGAGTTGGCCTTTCCCAATCATTGGCATAACTGTACGTCTTTTAAAATTTTTGACTGAAAAAGTTCATAAAATGTATGGTTTGAATGTTATGAATAGATAATTGTGTTGTCATGAAGAGCAAAGGATTGAACCTTAAAATTGAGAATTCTATCTTTAAAATAATAACGAGACGGAAGCAATAAAACGTGCCAGTTGCGATTTGCGAAAGCCTATTTTTCTATTCGATTAAAAATATTGTTATCTTCTTTGCATTGCTTATTTCCATATTTACAAACAATAGTAACATTAAGGGGTGAAAGGCGAAATATTTTTTGGTTTTGAAGATAGTCTAGGGTTAAGACGTCATTAAATCATTATGCAGTTTTATCTACTTTTTTTGAACTGTTATAATAATAGAGTTTTTCTTATCGCAAACTTAGCGTTGTGCAAATGACTCATTAATGTGATGTTGGGTAATCGAGGAACCAACTTTAGGTGCTGACACTGCAAGAACTAGTGATGCTACCTTAATTTAGTTAACCACAACATCTGTGGAAATGCTAAGGTATTAAATATAGCTGCCTTTTTGTCGGACAATAACATGAGAGAAAAAATTATGATATAATAGCTAATAAATGTCTGTATGTTTGAGCTTGATTTATAATACTAACTGAAATTTTCACCAGAAGGTCCTTGATCGTGAAAATAATTAGTAAACGATATCAAATTTTCGTTTTCTAATAGTCTATTTGAACTAAAAACCAAAAAAAAAAAAATTAACCGAAACTAACTGAATTATATCTTTTTATCAAATAAAATATGTACTCTTTGTTCCGAGTTTTATTTCATTTTAATCACATAATACTGGATTAGGAGCAGTGTTTTTATCACAAGAGCAAAGTTACTGAAAAGCAACAAAGGAACCTGCAATATTTAAATTAAAATTGGTTACCCGTGATATTTGTATGAAATTTACATATATTAAGTCTGTTCGCACAGAAATCACAAACCAATCAGAGCGAATTTCATTGGCTGAAAACAGTCAGAAAACTAATTTCAACCAATGAAATTCACTCTGACTGGTTTGTGATTTCTATGCAAACAGACATTCTTCTTCTTATCTGGCATTTAGCTCTGCTCCACGAAGGCCAATTTGCCAGAATATTTGTGAGTATCTGGCTCTAGGTGTTGCTCTAGGCCATGCTCAGGTACCATTTTCCATTCAAATTTGACGGCTGCCAGGTTTTTCTTCTTTTTTCCTGTGAGTTGAGGTTGTAAATATACAAAAGGAACACACAACACAGGTTGGTTAATTGTTTTTTTCTGGAATGGAATTTCGGGATGTATTTTCTTTTTATTGACTTATTTTACTGCTTGTGATAATGACTGATTGTGTGTTATAATGGGCCTATTTCGGTTTGAAAAATGGACGGTTCTAGAACGGTTCAAAACAATCGCACAGTTCATCATTGAAATTTGTGATAGCCGAGCCGTTATCATTTTGTTGATTGATAAACTGTGCGATTGTTTTGAACTGTTCTGGAATTCTCCTTTTTTCAACTCGAATAAAGCTAATGTTGTTTCGTCGAGCGTTGTTTTTATCGTTCCAAGATAGGTCTTACAAGTTTATTTTGTTATGATTAAGAAAAGATATCAAGCTTTTAATTTGATATAGTTCAAGTTTCCCAAGATCTTGTTGATTGAAAGGAGGGCTGGGTGCCTTCTGGTTTCCATTATGTACCAATACATCTCGACGTTGCTTAATTATTTCTTGATTGGACATACAAAAAAAAAATGTGACTTAAGTCTTCAGTTTGGCCAACGTGACTGGGTATACATGCCAATTTGATGTCATAGCCTGCCTCATATGTTGCGATTAGTAGCGATTTGGCATTCAATGCTAAACTATCCATGTCTGGGTTCATAGAACCTTGGTTGAGAATGTCTATTGCACTTTTAGAATTGGTGATAATAATTGTTTTTTTTTATGCTTCTCTTGGCTATGAGGATAATGGCTTTGTGGATGGCTACTCTTTCTGCTGAGCAGATGTCCAACCCATCTAGTAGTCTGCGGCTGAAGTTGTATTTCAAGGAAGGACAGTGTACACCAAAACCAGCTTCCTTTTTTGATCCATCGGTGTAAATGGATGGGAAATCATTTCTAAACTTTTCCGTGTTAGCCATGAATTTTATTTTTGCAGTGTTCTCTTTTACCAATATTCACATTGGTGGTAGAGATGTTTCTTATTTGAGTTTCATATTTAGTGTTATAGCATGGCAGTATGTCGATTTTTTCTGTTTTGTTTCTGTAAGGGAAGAAATAGTTGAAAAGATGTTGATGAATGTTAACTGTTTTAGTAAAAAATTTAGTTCCCAGCCATAACTGTCTGAAGCTGAAGTCCATTTGGTCGGCTTCTGCCAAGAGGACGTTTGTTGGTGTCGATTTGGTGCATCTGACTGAATTGTATTGAAGCGTTTTAATTTTATTCGAGTTTTTCTTGCTTACGTTAAATAAATGCTCCATATTCCAAATGGGACATAACGATTCCAAAGTGAATGTTTATTAATGATTGTGGGTTAGCCCCCCACCATTCTTTGCCGAAATTTTTCAAAATGTTGATGCCTTTTCTGGCTTTTTGTGTGACATATTCCGTGTGTTTATTCCAGTTAAGTTGACTGTCGATGATCATACCCAAGTATTTGATTGATTCTAAAAAGGCCAATTGTTGTTGTTGAATGATGATTGGGGGAAGTCTCCTTTTCTTGATCATTGTTTGTGAGCCAGTTGTTTATTTTGTCCATGGACACGTTTATTTTATTTATCAGGTTTGGAATGCTTTTCCCCTTTGTGAATATGACGATATCGTCTGCATAAGCCATAGTAGTTATTTCCCTATCCACGACTTCGAAAATATCCTTCATGTCTATTTCACGAACATCGTAACAGAGGCGTTTTGGGGTATTTTGAGGTCGATTTTAAAAAATTCTCGGACACGTCAATTTTGTATTCAAGGGGGAAACTTTTTGACTTCATGGGTATTTCGCTAGGGTGCACCACCTGGGTGGGGTGACTTCCACCCCTCTTTTTTAGATGGGTCGAGTGGTACCTTGTTTTAAAGGTATCTTGATTCTTGTCACAACTGTGTACTTTTTTTGAAATTCGAATGATTATTTCTCAAGATATTCACTGTCAAAGTTGCCATGGGCTAAATAGGAAACAATCTTTTAGCCCTGTTATTTCCAAATTAACGCTTTACTGACTTTCCTCTCGGACACGTCAATTTTCTTTTTTTGTGTACTTCCGAAAAAATTAAGGCAGGAAATTCAGAAGAGTGTTAATTTGAGAAAAACAGGGCCAGAAGATTGTTTCTAATTTAGCCCATGGCAACTTTGACAGTAAATATCTTAAGAACTAATCAATCGATTTTCAAAAAAAAAGTACACAGTTGTGACGAGAATCAAAATACCTTTAAAACAATAGATACCACTCGACCCATATTTCCTATCTAAAAAAGAGGGGCGAATGTCACTCCACCCAGGGAGTGCACCCTAGCGAAATACCGATGGAGTCAAAATAAAGTTCCTCCTTGAATACAAAATTGACGTGTCCGAGCGTTTTTTTTTTTTTAATTCGACCTCAAAATACCCCAAAACGCGTTTGTTTCGATGTTCATGAAACACCCTGTATGTTGAATAAAATGGTGCTAAATGGAGACTCCTGAGGGAGTTCCTTGGATACTTGTTCCGGACCGATTGTGTGGCTCTGGGTGTTTCTGATAAATAAGTTTCTGTTATTCAGTATTTTGAAAGTGATGTAGATTTAAGTGGGCACCTTGTAATGTATGAGTTTTTTATATAATTTTTCAATATTAACTGCATCGATGTCCAGAAATATTGCCACGACTGCTTGATTTTGCACAAAGGCCAGGTTAATGTAGGTGATGAGAAAAGTCAAGTTGTTGTGTACACTGGATTTTTTCCTAAATCCAGTCTGAAATAGAGGAAATATTTTCTTATTTTCCATCTGCCAATTGATTCTGTTCCTTAGCATTATTATCATGACTTTGAGGTAGCAGGAGGCCAAGGTTAGTAGTCTGTACCTAACCTTCCAGAGTATCAGGGTTTTTTCCAGGTTTGCTTATGGGCATTAGTAGATATTCTGTCCATGGCTGCGGGAGCTCTTTCCCCCCAGGATGCCGTTATAAATGTTGAGAAGGAAAACCTATTATTGGGGATGCTGTAGGCAACATTTTTTACCATGGGCGCAACCTTGTGAATATGACAGGTGAGGTGGTGTTAGCTATCAAATATTGGAATCTTAGGGTGGGTTGCGTTGCCTCAAGGATGATACACACTACTACTACAGGATAGCCTATCCTCATAAAGCTAAGTCCTCATAATCGCTAATTGCGAACTTTTTTTCTGCGGAATTGTTCCTATTGGTCCAAATTATTTGAAATTATAATGGCGGGAAAATCTCGCGAATGTTTTCAAGTTCTTGCGGCATCGCAAAAAAGTTAAAAATAATTTAACTTTTTGGCGAATAAACTAGCCTAACCTCACTTCTTCCCAGATTCGGTCGGTACAACGCAGGTTGACAGCGGTTGACAACGATTGTTGTCAACCGGTTACTGAAAATTTCGGTTTCATACGGAACGCTTTTTCAATCGCTGAATCGCCGCCGATTGTCTTGG
Organism: Ceutorhynchus assimilis; assembly: GCA_917834065.1. Lineage (NCBI taxonomy): Eukaryota > Metazoa > Arthropoda > Insecta > Coleoptera > Curculionidae > Ceutorhynchus > Ceutorhynchus assimilis. Next base: position 106,472,112 of record OU892277.1, read on the forward strand.
CTACAGTGGCTAAATAAACCTTTACATACAGTGGCGACAATAGAGGTCCCGCCGCCATCTTGTTCCCAACCTCTTGTTACTTTTAAATATTAATATATAGGATTTAAATGGACATCTATCATAAAAAATTGAAATCGACGTATTTGATGACCATATTAGGTCCATCAAATACGTTGTTTTCCATGATTTATGATGAATGTTCACCTAAATCCCATATATTCATATTTAAAAGTAACAAGGGGTTGGGAACAAGATGGCGGTGTTTTCAATATAAATATATGGGATTTTAGAACCAATCAAAAATGAGACAGCAATTGTCGCCACTGTGGATTATAGAGTCACTGTAGTCTTGGCGACATATTTGACATCACCAACCGCGTTCCGTATAAACCAGTTTTTTAGGAACCAGACATTACGGAACGTGTAACCGTAACCAAGGTTGGCAACGGAACTCGGCCTAATATTCAGAAGAAACGTAACTGGCAGGTTTTAAGAAAGTGAATATTAGGTATGTTATTTGTTATCCTCCACTAGTGCACAATAATTTACACTTTTCTGCACTGAGGCGTTTGTTATACGGTTAGTGCAAATAGTGTAAGGCGTTTGTTATTTCAGTGTAGGGTGCCCAATCTTGCACTACGTGCCCAATCTTGCACTACCTACACCTGCTGAAGAGGAGATGTAACAAGTGCAGAATGGGCAGGGAGCAATCGTATTTAAAAACTGCTTCAATGTAGCTGTCTTCAGGGTTGGAAGATAGGGAATCGCCATCTTCCTCTATAATTTCCGACAATAAAACCTTGTAAATTTTGTTTTTTTCATTAATGTTACACATTTTTTTCTCGGTTAGTTTCCACTTCAATCTACTTGAATAATAATATGTTGAGGTTAGAGATTTATCCGCTGCACGAACTGCACTAACGCGTTTGGTAGTTTTCTTTTATCCTGGGTGACCATCAGCTACACCTATAAGCTGCACCAGAAGTCTGCACTGACCTATCCTACATGTAAATAACAAACAGACCTATCGATTTCTACGGAGTCGATATTTACTTCACCGGTGTGAAATTAGCCTCTCAAGATAGCCTCGAAAACTCCGGAAACTGCCGAACGGCCAGAGGCGTCGGAATTATAAGAAAATATCTTAACCTTAAATCTGCTCGTTCTGACAGATTCACATTTTCAGGACAAATTGGGGCAAGCAGTTGCTATTTTTTCACCCTAACACCAAATTCCGATAGGCCGTTAGAGGGTGTCAAAATAGGGTTGAAGATATCAAAAAAATCATATCTCAAAATATGCTCGTGCTGACAAATTCATATTTTCGGGACAAATTATGACGAGCATTTGCTTTTTTTTTTCACCCTTACATAATATCCCGATAGGCCGTCAGACGGTGTCAAAATAAGGGTGGAAAAAACAAAAAAAATCATATCTTAAAATCTGCACGTGCTGACAGATTCATATTTTCAGGAAAAATTATGACAAGCATTTGCTATTTTTTCACCCTAACACCAGATTCCGATAGGCCGTCAAAGGGTGTCAAAATAGGTTCGAAGATATCAAAAAAATCATATCTCAAAATATGCTCGTACTGACAGATTCACATTTTCGGGACAAATTATGACGAGCATTTGCTTTTTTTCACCCTTACATAATATCCCGATAGGCCGTCAGAGGGTAGCAAAATAGGGGTGGAAAAAGCAAAAAAATCATATCTCAAAATCTGTTCGTGCTGACGCATTTATATTTTCAGGACAAGTTTTGACAAGCATGTGCTATTTTTTCATTCCTACACCAAATCCCGATAGGCCGTCATAGGGTGTCAAAATAGGGGTGGAAATAAAAAAATCATATCTCAAAATCTGCTCGTGCTAACAGATTCATATTTTCAGGACAAATTATGACAAGCATTTGCTATTTTTTCGCCTCAACACCAGATCCCGATAGGCCGTCAGGGTTGGAACTCTGTAACGAATATAAATATTTTTTCTTTCTCTATTGACTTCCCCTCTCTATTGATTTCGAAAAGAAAGAAGAAGACAGCAAGTGTCATAACGATAGGGATAACAATCTCTATCCGTTACAGAGTCCCAGCCCTGGCGTCAGATGGTGTCGAAATAGGGGTGAAGATACCTATCAAAAAATCATATCTCAAAATCAACTCGTGCTGACAGATTCATATTTTCAGGACAAGTTTTGACAAGCATTCGATATTTTTTCACCCTAACACCAAATCCCGATAGGCTGTCAGAGGGTATCAAAATAGGGGTGAAGATATCAAAAAAATCAGATATCAAAATCTGCTCCAGCTGACAGATTCATTTGTGTAATTTGTCCATTGCAAATGCTTGTCATAACTTGTCCTGAAAATACGAATCTGTCTGCACGAGCAGATTTTGAGATATGATATTTTTGTTATTTCCACCCCTATTTTGACAACCTCTGACGGCCTATCCGGATTTGGTGTAAGAATGAAAAAATAGCAAATGCTTGTCATAACTTGTCTTGAAAATATAAATCTGTCAGCACGAGCAGATTTTGAGATATGATTTTTTTGATATCTTCACCCCTATTTTGACATTCTCTAACGGCCTATCGAAATTTGGTGTAAGGGTAAAAAATAGCAAATGCTCGTCATAACTTGTCCTGAAAATATGAATCAGTCAGCACGAGCAAACTTTGAGATACGATTTTTTTTATATCCACCACTATTTTGACATCCTCTAACGGCCTAAGAGTGAGTCTAAGGGTAAATAGAGAACCAAAACGATTGCCCGTTTCCACCTCCAGTATTCCCAGCGCTTTATTTTTGAGGTGGAACAGAGGAAACCGTGTTCGTTCTCTATTTAACCTTAGACTTTATCTAGACATTTCATTCTATTGGCCTGAAAGATGTTAACTTGCCAGGCGTGTATACAAGGTTGCGAATATCACAGGTAACCAATTTCCACTTAAATCTTGCAGGGTCCTTTGAAGAAAACAGAAATATTTTGACTGCAGCAATTTTTTTAAAGTGGTATTGGACGTGAATTTTGATTTGTTATGTTAGTGAAATAATCATGTTAATATGTAAATGGAATCATTGAAATCCTCTTTCAGAGGTCTTGGTGAGTATATGGGTGGTAGGGACCCGCCTTAACTTCCTCTTACCTTTACCTTTACCCAAGTCGAAGTTCCTAAGACAAACTAGAGCACTCTTGCTTTAAAAACTTTCGAAGCAATGTTGTAGAAATGTTTTTGAAAATTGGTCTGAACTGACCCAAAGTTGATGAATATTGAAATATGGAAAATCTCACATTTGCCTAAATTAAGAATAAGTTGAAAAAAAAAAAACTCCATTTATATGAAATAAAGGTAGTTGTATTTTACACGTTTTTTTTTCAATAAAAAATTTAAAATCTACATTTTAAGACAATACAATAATAATTAATATGTATGTACAACATGTATTTATTTTAACCGAAAAATAATAATATGTAGTAATAATTAATAATAAAAGCAGCAGCATTAATATTTGATAATGTAATTCCAAAAGTAATAAGTTTTACTATTTATTTATATAATTCCTAATCCTAGTTCACAATATGTATTTATTTATTTTATTTAGTGAAGCGCTTTCAAATCAAGAAACGAGAAACATAAATTCTATGCTCACAATAATTATTAAATATTACTTTTGATTTTGACTTTATCAAAGATAAATCCAATTGAATTTAACTAACTTTATAAAAAAAAAAATTAAAAAAATTTTTGGCTTACACATTTCTTTTTATCTATTTATTTATTTATTTATTTATTTATTTATTGTAGGCCCTAACTGTTCGATTTTGAACACGTTTATTACATTCTTTCATTGGCTAACAATTAAAACACTAAAAGTTTTCGACCGAGATGTATAAAAATTGACATTTTTGTCTGATGATTTGAGAATATGTTTTTTTTTTGGAAAATCCGAAAATATGCACAGTAAAATTTAATTATGGGAAACACAATGGATGAGGCAAATAAAAACGAAAAAATACAAGAAAAGTAATTGTTCAAGAAGAAAAATGTGAATAGGAGGGTGCTTATACTTGTTAGTAATTTGCTGAGAGTTTACTGGCAATTATCTCATAAGTACTTCAATTACTTTGTAGAAGCAAGTGAGGTGACTTTTTCTCTTTATATTTTAATAATTGCTTGTGAGCATTGATCAGTCATGCTGATTTTATGCCCGACCAACATTACAGAATATCCAGAACTCAATTTCAAGTAAAATTTCTCAAAAGAAGGAGGCACAATTAACATTGAAAATAGGCCCCCGTAAATTTCAACCAAATTTCAATATTTTAAAGGTATCATCATTGCAAAGAACAATTTGAAATGTAAAGAGGATCGTATGTCTGTGATAGCAGATATAGCTCATCAAAGTGCGTAGGTCCTGATACGCTATGCATGGGGAATATTGGAGGAAATATCCCTATGTAGATTTTCTTGAATATCTCGAAAAATACTAATCCGATTTTAACGTTTTTGGGGTCTTTTTGTAGGTATCAAACTCCAAAAAGGTCAAAATAAGATTAGTATTTTTCGAGATATTCAAGAAAATCTACGTAGGGATATATCCTTGGATATTTCCTATGTATAGCATAGAACCTACGTACTTTGATGAGCTATATCTGCTATAACGATCCTCTTTACATTTCAATTTTTTTTTGTAATGATGATAGCTTCAAAATATTGAAATTTGGTTGAAATTCATGGGGGCCTATTTTCAATGTTAATTTGCCTCCTTTTTTACTTGTTTCTATTCACCTAACCCACTGAGTGAAAAAAGTCAATGAAAGAATATTAATTTGAAAAAAATAAATGATATTGTCGGTACTTAGTGCAAAGCATAGTATGATGGAATTATTCAATCATTATAAGTTCATGATATATTATACAAATTGACCCTGTTAGTGTTTTAAGCCATGTTCAAAAGCTCGATTTACAGCTGATACATAATTGAATCATGTGTAGAATTGTTTTGGTCCTACTCTCCTTTGCCTACTTATATTCCTTACCCTGTCGTTTCTCTCTCCCACTTTTGCCTAAAATCCTACTCTATACAATCAGTCTCAAGGGGCGAATCATTTTTATAAATTAGTCATCTATATTTTTCGAGTATTTTCACTAATAATGGAATCTTTATTAGGAGAAATATTTATTATGATTTTAGTTGATTTATATACTTTGGGTTTTATTGACATTGTACAATCTATATTGAGAAATAGTTATCTAGTTCTTATATTATATTTTCAACCAATCATTAAGTAGTAGGTAATGAAATTCGTGAAAAGGTTTTTTTTTATATGATTTTAATTTTTTTGCTGCTGGCAGGCTACTTTTTGTTGCATGGGAAAACTTCTAGCAAGTATGAGGTTTGGTAGGTACTAATTATAGTAAAAAGATGATGTTATTTCCAGACATAGGTATTTTTTCAATCGATGAAAATTTGGGTAAATCGGATCAAATTTAAAGTCATACTAGAAACTACAATTTAATTCCATTTCAACATTCTGCATAGCGAAATCACATATAGAAGAACATAAATCAACCAAGTTAATGAAGCAGCCCCAATTGAAATTTTTGGAAACTCCACAAAAAATCTGCCTTTATCGAATTGTCAGGCAGCTACATCGAATCCCTATCACCTGAATCAATTTGGGACTCATTGAAATCAGTATCCTTGCATAACTGTGTAACAGAATTATTTAATTTTGTGAAATTACCAATACCAAAATGGAGCTAGCAATATTGAAGTGATAAAAGAACTGACACTCAGTTTTTTGAAATAATATTTTAAAAAATCTCATTATAAAAATTAGGTCATGTCCACAAACACGATTAAATGCAATAAGAGCTTTTGTGGAAAATGAGTAGATACACAAAAAGGTGATGATGGGGGGCATGATACAGCGAGCCCAGTTCATTTCAAATATAAGAAATTGGCCATAGCAGCAAAAGAAGAAAAACTTAGCTTAGAATCTTTAAAAAAAATCTACATAATAAATACTTAATGACTGGATTATTTTTGGGCAGTGAATAAAACAGTGATTGCGACATGTAAAAAAATGGAGAGACCATAAAGGAATAGTTATTTACCTAACAACAAATGCGGAACGTTATACGCAACGGCCGGCGCGCCAGCGGAGTTCGTACAAGCCGTAAGTGCGGAAATGATACTTTATGCTTGTGTTAGGTACAACATTTTTCTTAGGAGCGTGCGGAAATTGACATACATATTGTTTTTTTGTTTCTTTTTGGCTCTACTGCTTATACATATGTAGAAGAAATAGTCAAAATGGTGATTTTTCAATTAAATTTAGGAAGGTTTAACAACAGAACATTAACAATTATTTTTATCATAGATAGAAATAATTTTTTATGGTGTAAAACTTCTTAAAGATGTCGATATTGGTCAGTACAAAAAGCTTATAGCTTTCTTGAAGAGAAAAAACGGAGAAATTTCGAAAAAATCTAAAATGTTTAAAAAGCATGACAGAAAAATTGAACGAAACGCTGTGCGGTGAATTTTTTTTCTCGCACGCTGTATGAAAAAGTGGTACTTTCCGCAAATCGGTGTAGGAAAATTCTATTTTTACTTCAGATCATAACAAACATACTTAACTCCTTTATAATCCCATTGTTTTCAAAATACTCTCGACGAAATTCCAAAAGAAATGTGTATTAGTTGCGCTTACCTATTTTATTTTAATCAATTAAATTAAAAATTGCGTTAATTTATATAAGAAATAATAAATGGCACTTTTATAAAAAGGAAATAGTTATTTATTTTTTTTACAATAAATGTGATGTAAATTTTTACTGTTGTGTCGTTATTAAATATTTTTAAACAAACAGCCTGTAACAAAAATTTACAAGAAACCGATCGACATCTAACATGTTTAGCTTCTATTGACATCCCTAATATTATTATTTTTGTAGGAATATTTTGGGTAATAAAAGTACATATTTACAAATTTTTTTTTGCTTATTTACATGTTTAAATAGGGCACTTGAATATCAAGATAATCAACTTTAGTTGTTCTATGAAAAATTGGCCCAAGATAAAAAATAATCGGCCGTGTAAATCTTAATTAATACCAAATGGCGAGCATTGTGGTTGGGCCAGGTGCAAAATAATAATATTTTAAATACTGCATCCTAGCGCCATCTATTAACATTTTTAGAACTAAAATCAAATGTGAGGCTACTCTTGCCACCTTAATACTGTCAATTTTATGACTAAAGAAAACTTTCCTCCAAATTTCAACAGATTCATGGCATTGACTTGCACTGTATGATCAAAATTGACAACTATGCACATGGACTAATAAAAAAAGTAATTTTCAAAATTGTAAAAATCCAAATTTGCTTTGAGGCCATAATTCCACATCAAAAGCTCGATAATTAGCAACATTAAAGTATAGGCATGCCTAGTATTTTTCACTAATTAAAAAAAAAGTAGAATAAAGTAACAACTTTGTGAAAATTCTTATTAGGTAAGCCAAAATATTCCTACAACGTCAATATTCAACTATAGCCTAGCTAAATGTCCGCATGTCATCGGAGCTCCAATCACAGATTTTTTTAAAACATTTATGGTCAATATGACTAGCGCAATGTCCAACATGAAATCGCAGTCTTTTCAAATAAGTTATTTTATACTCCGAGCGAGAAGTACTCCGTTCTCTCAAACAAAACTAATAGTATCACAAGCCTGAAGCAGGTCCTAACATTAAAAAAAAACTTATAGAATAGAGCTCATATCAGGTATGTATCCAACGTAAAAAGTTTGGTTTCAAAAAATACCGGATGCGCGAAAAATTTGGTTAAGAAAAAAAGTTTCTTTGTTCAGGAAAAACTTATGTTGCCACTCCTCCCGGGCCGATCACTAACTGGTAGAGTGCATGGGCACTTGCGTCGGTGCAATTGGGTTTACTGCTGACATCGTTGACATCTGCAAAAAGAAGACAATATTTAAAAAAATTTAAAGTTATGTTGATTGAATTTTGAACATTGGTAATAAATGTTTTTATTTGATTAGTGAACCGAAATAATTGAGGAATATTATCCTCATCAGGGCAATGTTCAATCTCCCCGAAATCAAGTCCAAAGTTCAGAAACAGTTTGTTGTTCGTTGTTGAAAGAAAAAACTTGAAGTGCAACCAAGGGAAAAGTCAAGGCCAAGTGAGAAATTTGTTTCTAATGACGCATTTCACCTAGATCGCACACATAAATCACAGTGAAAAAGAAGAATAAGTGGTTTTATGTAGATTACTAGACCAAAGCAAAGACTATTAGTAAAAACAAAATTGAGTTTAAAGAAAATAAAAACATTTTCTGAAAACTCATCAGTTGACATAGGAAGAATAGTTATTCATTCACTTTGAATAATGTGCGATCGAGGAAAAATACTGTCACGTCTCTGGTGTGCGTGACAGAAATCTTGGGTTCGTTACGTTTATTCCAAAATCGAAGTCCTTGATTATTCTGTAGGGTCCTTCCCATGAATCCCATGCTGAAGATAACGTCGGCGACACTCCTTTCTTTCTTGCTGAATTATACAACCACACTAAATCACCTTCTTGAAATCAGAATTAGCTTGCAAGTCTGAAGTCGTATCTGGTTTTCATTCGGTCACTGGCCAGCTAAATGTGCTCCCGAGTAAATTCGTATATTCCCAGAAGTCGTGCCCTTACTTCGTCCCAATCTCGCTGGTTCCTTGCGACCACTTTTGTTAGGTGTTCCTCTATGGTCTTATTGAATCGTTCTACCATGCCATCAAACTGTGGATGTAAAGGTGTTGTCCTTGTCTTACGAATGCCCATAATCTCACAAATTTTCTTAAAGATGGCAGATTCGAAGTTTCGTCCCTGATCTGAATGCAACTCTAGTGGCACACCATGACGAATGAAAATTTCGTCCACTAGCACCTGGGCAATCGGCTGTTTACTGAAGTAATCCATGATAACCAAGATGTATTTGTTACCACGGTCTGACTCAGGAAACGGTCCGGCAACATCTAACGCTATTCTTTCAAATGGGAGACCGACGTTGTACTGTTTCATGGACCTCCGAGACCTTAGTTTAGGGCCTTTACTGGTAGCACAGATGTCGCATTTCCGGCACCAACTTTTAATAGTGAACCCAGTAAAAACGTCCCCGAATTTTATCCAAAGTCTTGTACCCCTGAAGTTCCGTCGTGTATCTCTTTTAATACATCTTCCACTCGGTCTTTTGGGATAACAAGTTGGCTCTTAGTGGATTTCCCATCGGCACTTTCCCAAACTCTTTTTAGCAAACCATTTTCTACGGCCACTGAGACCACAACGCCTTGTAAATCAAGCTCTTGTGCGACACTTCCCTCCATTCTGGCTTACATTCATCATTTTCCTCAAGATGGAGAATCTGCCCGATGTCCTGGTCTGCTTCCTGATCTTCTCTCATTTGTTTTGTAGTCCACTTGTCATCAACGATCAGGCCCGTTCTTCTCACAGCTGGACTAGTGTTTTTCTCATGCAGGTTCCCAGGTCGGTGTTTAGGACTGGCGTCTCCGGACCTTCAAAAGCTTTGGGAACGATCCCTAGATGGAGAGGACATCCTTAGTCTACAATCCCATTGCATGTGTCCAAGCTTTTGGCACCGGTAACATTTTACTCGGTTTCTCGTTGTTTGTTTGGAGTCGTTTTCCATTTGTCTAAGTTTCTTTATCTTCTCCATGAACTTATAAGATTCTTGAAGTTACCATCTTCTTTTGACGTTTGTTCATCCTTTAGGTCTTGAATGGACACTGCTCGTATTCTGGGTGTTGAGGCACCAAAGATTGCTTCCAGTTCTAATGCTCGAACAAGGGCTTCGCTTCTTTGTCTGAACTTAGACATTCTCAGGTTTTCCTGGATCTTGGAATCTCTGAGACCATCAATAAACGCAGATACTGCCATTCATTCCTGCATGTCTTTCCCAGCTGCAGGAAACGCCAAACTCACTAGCCTTTTAACTTCCGATTCGAATTCTTGTAGCCTCTTGTCGGGTTTTTGAACTCTTGATTCAACTTGAGTTCTGAATACTTCTTGTCTGTAATGGTCTCCGAAGCGCAATTCTAACGTTTGACTAAAATACTGGTAATTCTGTTGATAGATTGAAGGAATGGACTGAAGAAGATCTAAGGCTGGTCCTCGTAGCGCCACTATTAGTGCTGTAGCTTTTTCTTGATCGTTCCATCCGTTGGTATTTGCAGCAGCTTCAAATTGTCGAATATACATAGTCCAGGCCGTAGAACCATCAAAAGTTGGTGGTTTTATCTTCATACTGGAAAATGCTCCAACACTAGCTGGATTGATGGACTGTATTTCTAATTTACGCACCTTATCTTCGAGTGCTTGAACTTGGTGCTCAACTTCTTGTCTTAATTGCTGAACATTGTCTTTAACTTCTTGAACATCGTCTTTAACAATCTTCTGGTCTAGGCTAGCGACAGTTCCTTGTATGGTTTGGAATATTTTCTGCAGTTTGCCAAGGTCTTCTTGCCGTCATTGTGGTCGCCTAGCCTCTTCTTGTTATCGCCTATCTTCTTCTTCTTGTTTTTCTTTTTGTCGCTCGAGTTCTTCGTCTTGTTTTTCTTGTTGTCGTCTAGCCTTTTCTTGTTGTCGTCTAGCTTCTTCTTCCTCTTTTTCTTTTTGTCGCTTGGCTTCTTCGTCTTGTTTTTCTTGTAGTCGTTTAGTTTCTTTGTCTTGTTTTTCTTGTTGTCGTTTAGCCTCTTCTTGTCGTCGTCTAGCTTCTTCTTCTTGTTTTTTTTTCCGCCTGGCTTCTTCGTCTTGTTTTTATTTTTGTCGCTTGGCATCTTCGTCTTGTTTTTCTTGTTGTCGTTTGGTCTCCTGAATTTCCAACATTTTGCGCAGGAGTTATTCAACTTTTTGTTCGTCCATTTTTGCTTGTTGTCTTGTGATAGGCATATACAGAATGTTCTAGAATTTCCCTCGAACTTTTTTCAAATATCTTATCTGGTCTTTGCTCGAAGTTCCAAACACGCCGGTGAAGTCACAACTTCGATAACTTGCTTTATTCTAGAATAGAATATTTTAGAATTTTCTTGAAATGTCTTTCCTGGATGTCGATTGATATAGAAAACACTTTGGTGAAGTCACAAATTCGATATCTCCCTTTGTTTCCAAATAGAATTTTCTAGAACTTACTCGGAAATTTACCCTCACAGTCAAAATCGGGTATAGAGTCACTTCCGGGGTAATTTACACGATCGGGTAAGTAAGTCTCTTTAGGTGATTTTCACTGCTTACACTAACTAACTGTCGCAGTGTTCACACTTAACAACACTAGTGTCTGCGCACTATTCTGCAATCGGATTTCACTGCGGTCCTCAAATTATGTCTCACTTCTGACACCAATGTCACGTCTCTGGTGTGCGTAACAGAAATCTTGGGTTCGTTTCTTTATTCCAAAATCAAAGTCCAATTAACACAGCGATAATTTTATTCCACGTAACTATACACTCTGACACTAATTACTAACTCAACAACTAAACTCTTTACAACTCTTAACAATAATCACTATCTAATTCATATCACAGTCAAACTTAAACTTAAAACTTTCTAAATACCAGCTTGCTTTATATAGCCGTAAATCCATTCATTTACGATCTAGAATACACGCGATAACTCTCCTTTTCCCGATTAAGTAGAATTAACTAAATTATAGGAATCTGTAATTTCTAGGGTATTCGACAGCCTAGGATTCTTGACACATTGGCGGCCGTTACAATACATTTCGTGCTCTACGTGAATTTTTTGGTGGGCAAAATTGACCTGCTGAGAGACAATTTGGAATGGGGCCCAAAACTTCGAGCAAACTGGATCCATAGGCCATTCGGGCACAAAGTATTGCCATTCTTCATGGAAGTGTGGCGGAAAATCCAAGCACATGCTGTTACGGTTATTAGCGTTCGCTATCGGAACATGATAACAGACTTTTTGTGGGAGCTGCAGTGTGCCACTTGCCATACTGCATTTTTTCAAATTTTGCGTTTTTTTGCAAATATTTTTATGTGGAAATCCCCAAATTGAATCACCCTTTAGTTTACCAAAAAGAAAGAGTTTTACAATCTAATTCCACCAAAAATTATGATGAGCGATGATTTTCTTTGAATCAATAAACCCTTTTATTGGAAACTATAACTCTTTTTCAATAAAGTAGATGAGTTTCAGAAAAACATCAACACACTGGGTGCAACAATGTATCTTCTAGAGAGTTTTTAAACGATGAAACTGACCAAAATAAAACTGTAGTAGCGGTATATCAGTGGACTGTTGCCTTTGACACGGTCAGTATTAATATCTATTATTGGAGATTTGGCAAACAAAAATTGCTTCTAGCGATCACAGGCCACATAACAAAGTTCTTGTTTCAGACATTAGTTCAGTCATCCAAGGTTCAGAAACAGCGTTTTGAGGAAAAAATGTAGAGGTTTTTTTTTACCGGTTCTATATGTTTTTTGGGGTGATGAATCCGAATCTGAGGTTTGCCAACTCGCCAGACGTTGGCTTCACACGAAAAATTTCAAAAAATCTTTCGGCATTTTTTTTCAGGTTTCCAACTATAACTCGAAAACTAAGCGTTTTTAAATTATAACTATGATATACCTACAAGTACGTACAATAACGCTCAACTCTCGACAATCTACAACGCAACGTCGTAAGATCGTGTTGAAAAAATGGCATTTCCTGATTTTCCTTTAAAAAATTTGAAAACGTTATTCCAACTAAGGTTTTGATGAAAGGAAACACATTTGGAACAAATTGGCATTTACACATTAAAAAAAAAACACCATTATTCCATGATTTTCATATTCATTATTCATTCCTGGCGTCTACATCTGCGGAATTATTACCTGAAACAATGAAAATGAAGACTTTGGAAAACCATATTAGAATCAATGTCGTTCATGTTTATTACGGACAAAATTTGCTAATGCTTGCATGGGCTCATGAAAAAAGGTGCTCCAATATAGAAATACTGCTCAGTGATGACGATCAAGACGTTTCGCCTGAGAAGCTGGAAGGTAATTTATACTACAAAGAGCGAATTTATACTATTACAAGGAATTATTATCCTTATCTAGTATTTATCCCTGTAAATTAGGACTATACCTTTACAGATCAAAATGTCATGAAATATTTTTTTCTACGATTGACCGCAAAGAAGTTACTTTGCGCAGTTTTACATACGCAAAGTAGCACTTTCTCGCACACTGCGTGGACATTTTTTCCCCGCTCATTCGTTTTTTTCGTACTTTCCGATCAGCTAGAAGGTTGAAATTTTCAGGGGTGCCTAAACTTTTAATTGTATCGAGCGAAAACAATTTTCGTCTCCCTCCTCCCCTGAGGAGTCCTGTGGGAGCTGTCAAAGTTTTGACTTTCGGTCCTTCCACCGCCCAAACAATTGAAGGTGGAAATGGCGCGATTGGCGGGGGGGTACAATATTTTTTTAAAATATTTTGAAGGGTTGATAAACATGATATCTGGAAAACAAACCCCCTTCGCGACGTTGGGTTTTCATTTAACCCTATTCACCCTTAAGAAAGATATTAGGGAGTGGGACCCCTCTGCCCCTAACAGTTCGGGAGAATTTTTTTTGGAAAATTTCGAAACGTCGGGTCGAAAATTCAATCGGGCTCTAAATTGGTGTGCCGATAGAGGAACACGAGTTCTATCGATAAAAAGCTAATCCCTAACTGCTTTCGTATAGGAGAACATAACTTTGCGCACTGATTAGGAAAACTACTATTTTCCAGTAGACAGACCAGCGCTTATCCTTCAAGAATTAGGGTAATGCACTGCCCAGACAGGACTAGAAAGAAAACGTCGCTCCGCACATACAATCTCGTCCAACTAAACTGAACATCTGCGAACGCAATCCTGAGCCTTATGCAGCAGGTATTGACAAACTTTGTCCATAATGAATATAAACGGTGCTTCTGCTTTTTTTTGTGTAAAAACCAATTTTTTACAAATAATGTTTCCTTTAATCAAAACCTTAGTTAGAAATACGTTTTTAACTTTTTTAGAGAAAAGCCAAGAAACGCCAATTTTTCAACACGATATTACGACCTTATGGATTGCCGAGTTATTATACGTACTTGTAGGAAATTTTGTCTACTTTAATTTAGTATATTATAGTTATACATTAAAAACGCTTAGTTTTCGAGTTATAGTTGGAAACCTGAAAACAATGCCGAAAATTTAAGGTTTTTTGCAATTTTTCATGTGAAGCCAAGGTCTGGCGAGTTGGTAAACCTCAGATTCGGATTCAACACCCCAAAAAACATATAGAACCAGCGAGAAAAAAACTTTTTTCTACTACTTTTTTTCCTGAAATAAACCCCTGCTTAGTGAACTAATGTAATGTCAAACTAAGATAATCCTGACTTACCATTCTAGCATGCGGAGGAGGATGTATGGTGGTGATTTCTGGCTCTGGCAGCGAATTGTGCTGATTTGTTTGTACGGGACTGATGTTGCCTGATGAACTTAGTGCTTCCTCAATTAATGCCGCTATTTTATCACGATCAACCTAATTTAAAAAAATTATGTTAATTCAAATTTGAAAATACAAAAATTGTAACTTACTTCATTTACAAAACCATAATGAACTAATTCTTGTGCTAGCACTTTGGGATTATCACCAGGAGATACACAACTCGTTAGTTGTCTATTCATTTTATCATCCATACGTAAAACAATAGTCAACTGAAAAGAAAAAGAAAGTTTGTTAATATTCGGATGGAATCAAATCAAGTCCTTGTCCGGACAAAATTCCACATGTCTCTTTGAATCAATGGAAACAGGAACATTGTCCACTAGTTGGCCAATATAACATGAATGAATGAATGAATTAGAACTACTGTTACACTGCGACCTGGGTGCTTCAGTTGATAGGATTCTCACTTATCCAGCTTTGAAGCTTTCATGAACTCAAGTAAGCTGGATGGAATTTCTTCCCGTGCAATGGAGCAGCATCCGAAGCAGGCAATTCGTTTGTTCACGATCGTGATAAGGGGTTCTGGAGTTTCCTTCCTTTCCTCACAGAACCGGCAGCTGTCTTCGTTTTCAATTTTAATACTCTCAATACTCTGAACCGGCCGTGGCCTGTAAGGAATCCAGTTAGAATGCGAAGATTGTTTTCACACAGTGATTTGATGTCTTTTGATCTCCTTTGATGAAGGGGCCCAAGAAACATTTTTGATTGTCTTAACCCTGGAAGCTGATCCATTTGGTCCGCTCTTCCTTTCTGAACGCTTTCTTATAGGTGTGCGTTCCTATGTCACAGAAAGGCTCTGGTCCTGAAAACAGAATTTGTGCTCCCAATTTCGCCAATTGGTCCGCCTTCTCATTACCTAGGATCCCTGCGTGGCTCCGTATCCACCGGAGGGATAGTTTGTTATTTTGGCCCAGTTTGTTTAACCTGTCCAGACCTGAACCATTCTGGAGCTGATTATTGCTGAGCTCAGCACTTTGATGGCGGCTTGAGTGTCTGAGAATATGACAATCTCTCTTTTTGTAGTTTCTGTCGGGATTGAACTCAGCACATCTACTTATAGCGTCTATTTCCGCTCGAAATATGTCTAGGTGTTTTCCTATTGCTTCGAAGAAATTGATTCCAGGCCTAAGAACTCTGGCTCAAGTCCCTTGTTCAGTTCTTGACCCATCAGTGTACCATTTTACGGCTTTCTGCTGCATTGTGAAAATAGTTACGGTGTTTTCTTTCGATTCCTCCCTGCCTCTTATGACTGCTGTGAAGCGTTTCTTAAAATTATATGTTTTGATCATATCATCTCCGGGGAACCCGAGAAGTGGAATAAGCGTGTTCAGAGATGATAATTCTTTCCTTCCAAGCCAAACTACCTCGCTAGCCCCCTCTCTCGTCATTCTAGTGATCACTCTTCTAGCGGCTCCGTCCATCACGAAGTGAAGAGGTACCTACAATTATCTCGATGGCTGTTGTAGGACAGGTTCTCATTGCGCCTGTGATGCATGTGCAGCACGCCAGGCGCTGTAGTTTGTTGAGAGCTACTTTTATGAAAGGAATAATAACTTTCTCTTCATTTTCAAGCTACTTTTATGTTCTGCTTCTTAACTTCTTTGGACCAGACTATCAATCCATACAGTAGGGTTGATCTTACTATCATGGTGTATATCCATCTCAAGATCCCTGGTTTGCATCCCCAGGTTGTGCCTGCAAGGTTTCGGCACACCATGAGAGCCCTTGTAGTCTTAGTTACAACTGCCTCAATGTGTTTACTCCATCTGAGTTTGGTCCAGCGTTATGCCGAGATATTTGACTTCAGTCACCCGTGAAATATTAGTCCCATGTATTCGGATGTCCTTTATTCTAGGAAGTTTTCTCCTCCTAGTGAAAGGCACTACGGTGGTTTTTGATAGGTTTATCTCCAGTCTCACTGTTCGGCACCATTCCTCCGTTGCTTTGAGTCCAGTTTGTAAGAGTTCACACAAGGTGCCCTCGAACTTTTCCCTTGTTATGATGACAACTCCACATCAGGAGTGAGCATACTCCGCCCTGGGGAGTGCCTCGAGTAGTGCTCACCTCAATAGACTCATTGCCTATTGAAGTTTCTGCTGTCCTCGTGGCAAGCATCTTACACATCCATTAGTGCTCTCCAAATGGCCACAGGAGATGTGTTGTCGAAGGCACTAGCGATATCTAGGAAGGCGCATCGTGCGACTTCTTTCTTGTTTAGAGTTTCTTGTATTAGGCTCGTCAGTTGAAACAGAGCTGTCTCAGTGGACCTGCCTGCTCTGTAGTAGTGGCGGCGCTTGGATGCACTGGGCCCCTAAGCAAATATCACAATGGGCCCCCCTACCTTTGTAATGAAAAAACATAAGATTTTTTGTACTCGATAATTTATCGTTTAATAAACCTTTGAACCAAAATCTTTTTTTAAATATTTTAGGCGATTTCGGCAAGCTTTGGTTAAATTGGTTGGTATACCATTTGGTTAACTAATTGGTAAAGTCGGAATCATTGCAATAGGGATGTTCACTATTTTTCAATTGTAATAAAAACTGGTGGTTTTAGGTCCACAAAACACGTATTAAGCGTTAAAACATCTAGAAACCCTTTATTTTTTCTGATAAATCGAAAACAAAAAAACGAAATTAGCGAGGCTAGCAAAACGACCCCCTGCGGCGAGAGTACCGCTTGTGACGTCACTGTGCGGAGCGAAAAATCAACTGGCGCGTTGGCGAGATTTGTTTACAAGTTTACATTGGATTTATTGTGTTGCTGACTGTTGCTTTATCCCAAGAAGCTTCATTAACTCCAATTATCTGTGTTTGTGTAATGATGGGAGACTCAAACAAAGTTGAACCGAGTCGAAAAGAGTGGTAGATATCTACGTGCGTGTTTTTCTACGAGGTGCGAAAATGTGCTACTTTCCGCACGCAAACCGTGTGAAGACGCGTTTTTCACACGCTCATAGAAAAAATGGGCCTGACACGAGCATAAAGTATGTTTTCCGCACTTGCGGCTTGCACGAATTCCGCTGGCTCGTCGTTCGTGCAAATGCCGTTGCGTGCGGGAAAGTATAACTTTCCGCCCTTGGTACAGGTAAATAACTATATATTAATTAATTATTCAAATGCAACTATACCTACATCTAATAACGTCTGTTTTACTTCTACACCAATGGACTGGAGCTGATTCAAGTCGACACTTGACCAAACATTCTGATACCATAGTAGATAACGAAATAAACAAAAAAATAGTAGATAACGTCCACAGTTGGCAGATTATGTGAATCGGCCTTTTGAAAACCTTCCTTCATTTTAGCCATAGTACCTTTTCTACCTTAATTTCGATAAACCCTAACACAGAGATCGACATGAAGGAGATAGCAGCAATATCAAAATACTTGTTAAACGTTTTAAACAGACTCTCTCGTTAAATTAAAACCGAACCATAATAATTATAACAATAATATTAATATTAATATTCTTTATTCCCAACAAAAATCGCAAAAGCAACGTCACAAGAGGCTGATCCAAGTAGCTAGTAACGCCACTACTGTACTGGCGCGTGCTAACTCATTACGCATTGTGACGTCAGACAGCGTTTCGTGCGTTTAAACGAATATCAATATTTCGTCTCCGTTTTTCTCATAGAAAGAATTTTCTGATTTTCGTAAAATTTTGTAGATTTACTTATGAAACGATGCTTAATAATTTGATGATGGTTAAACGGATTTTTTTTTATTTTGTGAACATTCCTATTGGCACACACTCTTTAAAATCCCTCGTATTAAATCAAAATTCTAACCAATAAATCTATTTAGTGCAGCATTATAGGGCAATCCAAACAAAATGGTGGTCAATGCATAGCCAATGCCAAAAAATTGGCGCCATAAATTTAATTCAAGCAATCGTGACATTTTTCATCAAAAAACTGTTTTTTGTGTATTTTGTGGTGCTTTTAGATGATTTTCTAGTGTTTGAGAGGATAATTTTCGTATTCTAAGATGGAAAGTTTTTAGTTTAAGAAATTATTAGTGGAAAAAAGGCATTGGCCTCCATTTTGAATTCCATTTTGACAAGTCGTTGGATTGCCCTATTGCTATTACTGTGTGTCAGATTTGATACATTACGAGGGATATTTATATAGTGTGTGCCAAGTGCAATGATTATGGTAGGTCATGAGAGAGGGAGAAGAAATGAGCCTTAACCTAATATAGACCATTCCAGGGTGACGTCAAAACCGATCGGCCATTTTAACTGAGGGGCAGACACAAGGTAAACATAACCTGATTTAGTGTTATTTTCAATGCAAACCGAGAATTTTTGAAGTATTATTTTGTGAAGATGCCTTCGTTTTGTGGCGTTTTTGGGTGCTCCAATAGAGCTGAAAGGGATAAAGTGAGGTTTTTTAGGATTCCAGCAGCATTTAAAGATCGAGGGGATCGCATGTGAATTAGATGCCTCGAAAGGGGACATTTGTCTGTAACGCTGTTGAAAATGCTCGAATTTGTTCGAAACATTTTGTTAATGGTAAGTTTTATGACTGTCTTGTTGTTAAAATACAAAAACACGTCATCTAGGTATATCAAAAAAATTGTTTATGTTTTTACAAGTGGGTAACTTTTAATACCTTTCAGGTAGTCCAGCAGAACTTGAGGATACAAACAATCCGGATTAAGTCCCCAGTACAAATTTAGGATACACTACGATAAAAGCCCCAGAATGAACAAGCCAGTAAGCGACATGCCAGATCTGTGCACCGATCAGAAGAACAGACAAACGTTTGAGGAGCCATTTTACCACAAATTTATTTTGTTAAAATTTATTTCTAAGGTTGTTAGTATCAAACTATTTTATTTTTTAAACAATTTAGATTATTTTTGTTAATAAATTGTTTACTATTTTAGAATTGAAATGTAAAATGGCATGTCCGTTAATAAAGATTCATTCATTCATTCATGAAAACTAAAAACAGCTTTAATAATTAATGA
The DNA here is from genome assembly GCA_917834065.1 of Ceutorhynchus assimilis. Lineage (NCBI taxonomy): Eukaryota > Metazoa > Arthropoda > Insecta > Coleoptera > Curculionidae > Ceutorhynchus > Ceutorhynchus assimilis. The sequence goes on from OU892277.1 coordinate 106,491,673, forward strand.
ATGAATTAAAGAACGAAACAATTCCGAAGCACAAATTCAAAGAACAGTGTTAACAATAATGATCTATAGGCTTTGCCTGCCTATCAGTAAATTTGGCGGATCTGTCAAAGTCACCTGACCTGGAATGGTCAATTCTATTATGGCCGTGGTTAAAAAACATTCTTTCGTAATTTTTTCTTCTGTGGTTCTGTGCCGTGTTTTTTTGCAATGTCTAAAATAAAAGCTGGAAAGAAATATTCACCTTTGAGTTACCTATTGGCTTACTCGGCGTTTTCTGTAAATGTAAGCTTATTCCAATCACCAAAAAAGTTACCCCATATCTGACGTTCAAAGCCATTTTCCAAATGATATGCAAATGATCGTTACGAATTGTTTGGCAGTCAGAATATACAAGGAAACAGGAAGATGAAGGCGAAAAAACAAACAGCTGCCGGATTCTATTTTACGAGTCGAGTTGAAATTCGTATCGAATTGTCAAGGAAAATAGCGATTCTATTTTACGATTTTTCGATACGTATTACACGGTACGTGCGGAGCATAAAAGACAATTCGACTCGACTCGTAAAATAGAATCCGGGCCCATATTTGTTTAAAAATTTCAAATTCCAAGTCGGTCAGGAAATGTAAATAGTCGGGAAAAAAAAAAGTCGGGAAAAAAAAGTCGGGAAAAAAAAAGTCAGGAAAAAAAATTGTCGGGAAAAAAAATGGCCGGGAAAAAAATTGTCGGGAAAAAAAAATGTCGAGAAAAAAAATGGTCAGGAAAAAAAAATGGTCGTGAAAAAAAAAAAGTCGGTCGGGAAAAAAATTGGCCGGGAAGAAAAAATGCCGAGAAAAAAAAAAACGAGAAAAAAAAGTCGGGAAAAAAAAAGTCGGGAAAAAAAAAGTCGGGAAAAAAAATTGCCGGGAAAAGAAATAGTCGGGAAAAAAAAAGTCGTGAAAAAAAATGGTCGGGGGAAAAAAAAGTGGGAATAAAAAATTGGGAAAATACAAAATTTACAAGCGAGCGTTTTTAGTACTTTGTCGCTCTAGAGCGGCAAAGTAAAGGTCATCAGGAAACGCCTACTTTGCGATCACAAATCTAATCGACAAAGCCTGCTTTCTAGGGCGATTGTAGGAAAATTCAATTTAACAACACTGAAGCAACGAAGAGAAAGAGGTGACCTAACAGAGACTTACAAAATTCTCAACGGTTACTACTCACCGGACATTATGATATCAGATATGTACAATTTTAATTTAAATCAAAACCGCATCTCAGAAGACACCACCAAAAATTAAAAAGAGAAAGGGCCCTACTGCTCGGAAGAAGGAACTTCCTGAGCAACCATGTCGTATACCAGTGGAATTCTTTAAGTGAAGAAACTATAAGTGCACCTAACAAGAATGTATTTAAAAATAGTCTAGACAAAAACCTAGAAACGTTGAATAATGCCACAGTGGATTATTTGTAACTTCTCATACATAAGACCAAAACCCAGACAATTTAAAGCTATAGACTCATCGGACACTAACCGCTTCCTATTGCTATACTGATAATAATAATAATAATAATAATAATAATAATAATAATAATAATAATAATCCAGAGTTGATATAAAAGTTCAAATTTTGACTATTACCGGCTCTTGATTGGCTCTAGGAAGGTTTCCCAGAGAATCGAGAGCAAGTAATAGTTCAAATTTTGATTATTTGTGGCTCTTGATCCGTTGGATAATTCTTCTTGAGTCAATTAGAATCTGCGGAAGGAGAAATTTTGATTGATATCAACTTAAGAGCTGCTAATGACCATTCGAAATTTTGATTATTATCGGCTCTTGAGCTTTGAATGTTAGAAAAATTCTCTTGCGAATCCAGAGTTGATAAAAATTCAAATTTTGATTATTACCGGCTCTTGATTGGCTCCAGGAAAGTTTCCTAGAGAATCAAAAGCCGGTAATATTTCAAATTTTGAGTATCTATAACTCCTTTATCCATTGGATAATTTTTTTGGAGCAACTAAATATCGAATATCCATATTGGATGCTGTGCTATGATAAAATAGAAAGATCATGCAGTCTATCTATGTTGACTTATGGAATTTTTCAAGTAATTTTTCAATATTTTTAATTTACTAAATGACCTTTCAGCAGTGGCAACTGGAAGGAATGTACCAGTTAAGTATATCGATCGATAACGGTCATTATATTTCTCAATTTTATTTGAAAGCATTTTTATGAAAAAATAAATATTTGTACTTAAAGCATCGCTTATATCCGCTTATGCAAATCGCCGCCTCTGCTCTGTAGGCGTGCTGCCTTGCGTTTCAAGGTAGTGGATCTGATATAATTATCTACTGCCTTTTCCATCGTCTTTATAAGGAACGATCTGAGGCTTATTGGTCTGAAGGATTTGGGGTCTGCCTCATCCTTCTTGCCTGCCTTTGGAATGAAAGTGACTCTTGCCCTTCTCCATCTTTTAGAAATATATCCTATCGCCATACTGCTTCTGGTTATATCTACAAGGTGCGGCATGATCTCTGTTTTTCCTCTTTGTAGGAGTGCTGGAAAGATCTTGTCCACTCCTGGGGATTTGAGAGGTTCAAATGTATTTGATGCCCATTCAAGCCGCTTATTAGTGAGTGCTGTTTCTGCTGTTTTCCAGCCAATACAACATAACATCCATATTCAAAAAAGAAGACATATTTAAGCCAAGAAACTACCGATAATGACTTTAATAGGCACAGCTTGCAAGGTTACGGTAAAACAGCTGACATTTTGGTGTCAAATGGCAACCAACTGACATGCCAAGATGCTTAAACGACTGGGCCACGAATTTTCATGGAAATATGACAACATTTTTTGTGATCAAAAAATTTGTTTGGCGCAATTACTGACAAAGGGTTGTCACGAGGTTGAGCCCATTTTGGCGGTGAAAGTTGTTTGATGCGTTTATAGGTCTGTTCTCAGAAATCACAAACCAGTTGGAGCAAATTTCATTGATTGAAAATAGTCAGAAAACTGTTTGTTGGCGATTTGCACCAATTAAAAACGCTCTGACTGGTTTGTGATTTCTGTGAGAACAGACCTCTGGAGTCGTTACACACGATAACTTACTTTGTTTAATTATACATTAATCTTTATTTTTTATCTCCTCGTAACTGATTCCCTAGTGGATATTTTTATCTTTAAATCCTTTTATTTTGTTCCTAAATTTAAGCTATTTGATTAAATATTAAAGTAATTTTTGTCATTGCTTTTATTAGATTTTGATTTGTTTCAAATTTGGATTATGTTTGTTATACAGGGTGTAAATTTTAAGTGATACTACTATTGCTATATCCGAAACGGTAAGAGATACAAGGTCGGTTGAATTAGAAAAAAGTTGCCTTTTTTTGATGCTCATTCAAGACTCGTTTACAGTGTTACCAAATTCCTTTTAGTTTACGAAATACAGTGTGATTTCTAAGAAACACCCAAAAATAATTTATTAATCATTTCAAAAACTATTGATTTTCGAGACACAATTTGAATATGAAAGTTTTATAATTTTTTTTGCTCTACAACATGGCATCTTCAAATTTTGAATCCGACGTTTCGTGATCAAGTATGATTCGCCGACGTTTTTGCTCTAAAAAGTGATCATCATTGATTTTTACCAAAACTTTACCTTAATTCAGTCCTAGTTATGAACCTGTATTTCATAAACTAAAAGGAATTTGGCAACACTGTAAACGAGTCTTGAATGGGCATCAAAAAAGGCAACTACTGTTTTCTAATTTAAACCAACCTTGTAGCTTTTACCGTGTTGGTTATAGCAATAGTGCTATCACTTAAAATATACACCCGGTATATTCAAATATAAGGTCTGTTTCCACCAGTCAGAGTGAATTTCATTGGTTGAAACTAGTTTTCTGTATGTTTCTGACTGTTTTCAACCAATGAAATTCGCTCTGATTGGTTGTGATTTCTGCAGAAACAGACCTATTGTGTTGTGTATAGTTTTGTCATAATTCAGATGAAGTGAAGGCATTATTGGTATATATTTTTTTTCTTTTAATTTCATTTTCTCTACATTGCACCCAAAGGGTGGATTTTATGTAATACAATCTATCCTAGTAAATGAACTTGCTGTTGAGCCAGATTTGTCTAAATCTTCTTTAATTTGTTCAGTTTCTTTGACATTTTATTTTAGAACTAATGCTTTAAATTGACAATACTGTAATCAGGTTCCGTATAATTTCATGTTGGAGTAAGCTAAGTAAATTGAAAACTTCAGTTTTTTTCTTTAAGCCAGGTTGAGAAGTTATATTTTAGGACAGTATTTTTTTTTGGTTCTTGCGTAACAACCTCATTGTACGTAAGAGTTTCACTTGTTTTTCAGCAACTTTCTAGATAATAAAAGTTCTGATGAACCTTGATTAGGCCACAGTTATAAACAACTCAAAATCAATTTATGATATTATCTTATCTATTTGTCAATACGTTATGAAACATAGAACATTGACACATTTTCTACGAGCATCTTAATACAACTATACAAAAAAAAAATGGGTTAATTCTCACCAGTACATCACAGCTTTCTTCTTTGGACTTAACATCACACATCATATTAATTATTTTTCTAGTTTCTACGTCAGTCGGTTCCGGGGTCACGGATTTCACGGATTCTGCCATCTCCGGAGATATGGCTCTTGACCTGGCAAATGGTGGCTGTTTAGCACCAAAAGCCGTCAATGGATAGATGCCATTTCTAAAAGAAAAAAAAAGAAGAATAATAATATTGTTTTCAAGCGTAATTAAAAGTGACAATTTTAAAAATGCAATGTTCCATTTGTTGTTGGCCAAGAAACAATGACAAGACCAACAAAGTTTTGGAACAAAGAAATTATTAATTGGATGGTTCAGCCCCAAGATTTTTGGTGCGCACCCGAGGTTGGTTATGTCATGATCATCATCGTTATCAACTTCACAAAATTAGATATGATGACTGATCAGTGATATGAATCATATGCCGCTCACTGACAGGGCACGAGCCGCATTAAAATAAATCTGATTTAATATTCAAGTGCTTATAAGCACAAGTGATTTTTCTTTAATAAAATTATGAAATAATTGAAAACACGTCCTTAGAAAAATACAACATTTCATCCAGTATAAAAATGTGTAGGCAGCTTCACTTCAATAAGACTGGAGAGATTAATTATTGTTAACGTAATGCACGCACACGTAAGCTTTAACACACATAAAATCTCGAAAATTATTTACACGACAAACAAACCATGAATCAGCGTTTGGTACAAACTCATAAATAACATGAGAGACAAAAAGGATTTAGAAACTTGGCTTCAAACCGCATAAACGCCTACAATACTGTGAAAAAAAAAATGCGTATACGTTGAAAACGTGATCAGAATAATAATGATTTATGTAAGAAAAAAGCGTTTCCGTTTCGCGACAACCAATAATTCTATTTGGTCTCTGGGACAGGTGCAAAATCTTCGTTTCAACTTATTTAAAATGGACCTTAACATTCCTCAAACAAAACTTTGAACTCTTCAAAATATTCCAGATTGCTTTCCAGTGCCAAAAAATCTATTGCCCTTGGTAACAAATAACAGAATTATTATTTGAAAACAAAAAAAGAAGGTAATGACAAGGTCCAGATTTGTCCTATCTGGATTGCAGCCAAAACAATTACGGGCTAAAAATTCTGAGAAGGCCCGAACATTGAAACACTTTAAATCGATGCTTAGAAGATTTTAAGGAAGTGCCTTGCTCGAGGCTATTTTCGGCACCGAAATCAAGGAATATGTTATAAGATTCGTGGAAATTTCTCATTTTATGAATCAAGTAGCCTTCAAGGGTGGCCTAGTTGCCTGATTAAACAAACATTAAAATGTTTCGGAATCAAGGGCAAAATTTGGGTTGCACATATTCAGAAATCCAACCTACTAAATTTAGTTCATATAATGTGTTGACAAAATAATTATAACTGAAATTTTTCGCAGGTTCTCGTTATTAATTATCTAACTTAATAACGAGATAAACACATCTAGATGCCAAAATTGATTAAATTATTTACAAAATGACTAACCTGTTGTCTCTCACCATTATTACAAAACTGATAAAATATTAAAAAACAAAATCACCAGGTTCCTTTTCAAACAAAAATCTCAAACTGACTCGTGTCAACCAGATTTTTTTTTCCTGGCTCAAACCGTGTCATATACCCAAGAGGCGGAAAGCATAAAATACATAATTTGTTTGCTTGGTGCTGATGTCATGGCAGTCATCACACCTGCGGTTTATTTATAGATATTTAAGTGTTAAAAAGTTCACATTACTACCTCAAAGTTTAATCTGATAATTAGATTAGTGCCAAGCCATTGAATTTTAAGCGGATATTGTCAGACAATTTACGAAAAAAATAGGATTTAATTTTATGAAGCTTCTCAAAAACAAGCAAGTTGCAGTAAGTATGTATAACAAAAGATGGAATATAAGCTTCTCAGGAAGTGGTATAAGTTAGTAAAACATTATACTCGAAATAATGCAGTTATTGCATCTTTCGTTCACTTACTACAGAAAATTTAGATAGTATAGGAGCACAGGGAATTTATAAAAAAATCCAACGTCTTAAAACAAAAAAGCCATTCAAACACGAGTATTGCTCCATTCTGACTAATACGAAATTGAATTGATAAATTTTAATTATGTTCCATACTTTCGATTAACTATATATTTTTTTTAATGCTGTTTTTGCTAAAACCAACACTAACTACATGAGATGTAGTATTCGTCTTGTGATAAATTGAACAGAAACTTTTTATCGACTCATAGGACACAAAATTTAGACTAGCAATAATGTAGCTATAGCAACTTCTGACCATCTGAAAGCTACACTAACTAGAAATAAGAAAATGCAGAACACCGAAGAAACCTGTATAATTTTTATATGAGAGTTCTAATATCAACACTGGAGACCCTTGGTTGACTGAAAGCTATACAGATTGACTAAGGACCGGTTTATCAGTGGGCGGTTATCTAGTTCAGCTGTCGGTTAGCTGATGATAATAATTAGTTAACTGACAGCTAACCTAAATAACCGTCCTAAAAGCTACACAAACTCGTAACTTATTCGGCAAGGATTTGTCAACTCTGACTCATGCTCCAAGTCTAAAAATGACTGAATTCTACGTCACATGAAATTACTTTTAAAAATACCACATAATAGCAATTGTCCTATAAATACTAAATTATCATTTTTGTTTTATATAAGCGTGCTCAATTATATTGAAAAAATATTTCAGGTATGATAAGATTTGGAGTGTTTGGCATCAATATTGCTGTCGTCAACAGTCAGATATTGATAGGTATATAATTATAACAATCGTTATTGTAACACTCGATACCCAGAAAAGTGCCTGCTTATACAAACAGGAGTAATATTAAAAATAGATAGGTATTGTTTTATTTATATATTTTTATTTCTGTGAATAAAACAAACAAGATAGAAAAAACATAATAAGGAATAAGACAAGATACACACATTTTTGGGATCTCTAGTATAAACAGGAAAATCATACAAAGTGTGGGTGGAATTTTAGAGCACCACGAATATTGTGAGGAGAACACAATTTTATTTATTGCAAAACACAAGCTTTGAGAGTGCCAACATATTTGTTCCTCTACATTTGTATGTCTAATCCGTTGTCGAGACACGCTTTGGAATATATCATGTGTGACAATTTATATTTTATTTTCATTTTCATATTATAACCGAGTTCGTAGAAATGAAGTTAGACTACTTTTCCAAACCTGGCCCATCCAATTCGAAAACCGCTTGGACTTTTTCTTGGACCGTCTCTATTTCTTTTAGATATGAAATGTCCGAGGTCGCTACAACCCACTTCTTTGAACTTAATTTTAGGTTGGTACTTCAAATCCTGATGAAAACTTTCTTAGAGTTAAATCTCTGCCTAGCACCATGACATCATCCAAGTATACCAACCACGTCTTTCAAGTAAGTCCTCGCAAAACCATCTTCATCATCAGTCTTTGGTAAAGTTATCGATAAAAATTTGCCTGCTACATTAAATTCCTGCAAGGCCTCGAATATTCAGTCAGCCAAATGCTATCTTCGTTATTTTATAGTAATTCCCGAAAACATCAAACATTTTTGGTCATACGTGAAGAGCCTAACAGGTGTTTCTGGTCTACCCAGCATAATGCAGTACAATAATCAACCCCTCATTAATTCTAATGATATTGCTGATGCGTTTGCCTCGCACTTTCAGTCCTGTTATTCAAATCATGAAGATGTGGATTTGTCCAACACACAGCTCTGTGCAATTCTGTACCACTTTGTCTTTTCATATCTTTACCACAGAGGAAATCACCGAGAAGTTATCATACTTGGATAAATCTAAGAGAGCAGGCCCTGATGGCATTCCACCCTTATTGTTGAAATCTTGGTGCTCCTCCCTTGTAAACCCATTGAGAGCTCTTCTCGAAAAATCGATGGATGCAGGTTACTTTCCTTTCTTATGGAAAAAATCTTATCTTCTTCCCGTTTTCAAGGTAGGTGATAGGTCGGTTGTCAGTAATAACCGTGGAATATCTCTTCTCTCTGCCATTCCTATACTTTTTGAGTCGATCCTTGATTCTTACTGATGAAATTTTTTACACATAATAAAAACTATATTATACCTGAACAACATGGTTTCTATAAAGGTCGTTCTGCCTGTACTAACCTAGCAGTTTATCAGGACTTTCTTGTTTCATCCGTTGAAGCTGGCTATCAGGTTGACAGTATTTGTCATCTTTTACTGATAAAGAAATTGTCTGAGATCGGTGTCTCTGGTAATTACATTGAGCTGATTGAATCCTACCTATCTCAGCGTCGTCAGCTTGTTACTGTTTGTGATTCTGTATCTTGTGACGTACTTGTGACCTCTGGCATTCCCCAGGGTTAGCATATCGGCCCTGTGCTCTTTTTATTATTTATGAATAATGTTCTTTTATGTTTTAAAACATCCCAATGTCTCCTATACGCCGACGACCTCAAACTCTTTAGCTCGGTTAGCCCTGGTTTCGATGGCTTGCAGTCTAATCTTGACAGCAGTGGCGGATCTAGGGACGAATGGGCTTTAGGGCAAAACATATTTATGGGCTCCTAACCTATCCATTGAGTATCACGTAAAAACAATTTTTCGCAGCATCGTGGGACCTTTTTGTACTCTGGGCCCCAGGGCGGCGCACCGAACTGCCCGGTGATATGTCCGCCCCTGCTTGACAGACTTGTTGTGTGGTGCGAATCTAACTTCCTGTCAACTAATATCTCTAAATGTAAATCTATCCATTTCCACAAACGTCGGAACCCATTGAATAATACTTATACGGTTAATGATACAATAATTGAAAATGTTTCATCTATTAACGATCTAGGAATAATTTTCGACACTGACCTAACGTTTAATTTGAATATTGATAGCATTGTTCTGAAGGGATTTAGGATGCTGGGCTTTATTAGGAGAAAGTAAAGGCACATTAGAGATACAATAGCAATCATTTGTTTGTCTAGTTCGAAGTTTGTTAAAGTACCGCTCTGTGATCTGGCCACCTCGTTGAGCCTGTCATGTACAAAAACTGGAAAGAGTTCAAAGTAAATTTCTTAAATACCTGTTGTATAAACTTCACTTTCCCTATAGTAACATTTCTTATGACACTAGACTTGCTTTGTGGCGTCAAAAGCCTTGAGTGTCGTGAAATGCTTATTTGTTGTTTCCCTAGAATGGAGTAATTGCCTGCACTCATCTTCTAAACTTGATCACATTTCTAATTCCAATAAGACGTACAAGACAAGTGCAGTTATTTTACGAGCATTATCACAGAACTAACTATGGTCTTAATGCTTTTGTAGATCGTCTAGTTTATAATGATAATAGGTATTTCCACGTTTTTGATCTTTTCTTTGTTAGTTTGGTAACTGTTAAGAGGATGTGGCACTCTGCCACTTTGTTATGTCCTTTGTTGGTTGTGAATCTTTGTTTTTGATTTTCATCTTTGTACTACTTAGAATATTTTATTCTGTAGTGTATTGAATTTATAAATAAATAAATGAATAAATTGTCCAGGGCACACTCAAGATTGTTACATTTGGAGCATGATACTGCTGATGATTAAAGGACCCCGCATACTTCTTATAGAATTTTCATTGAAAGCGGAATTTAATCAAATTTTGGTATGTTGTATATTTCGACCTCCTGAGTAAAAGTTCTCATGGCTACAAACCGATCCTATGACTAGTTTCGGATATACAGGGGGTTTTCTAATACTACCTTAGGCAACCTAAGTACCTACATAAAGCAAAAAAACTTGCATGTATTACTTTAAAAGTTGTTTATTTCATCTTTCCTTAACTAAAAATGTTTAGTAGGTCTTCGTAACTCTTCCTTTATATACCAGGGACGCTCAAAAACTATAGCTATCACTAAGCTAAATGAGTTAATGACCAAAAATGTTCAAAAGTGTGAAAAATTGTGTACTTGTAGGTACTCAGGTACCTACGTTTTGTGATAAAAGTGACTTTCTATCTCAATGAATTCCAGTTCTCGCTACGCTTGTGCTAAAAACTTTTTGCCTCATGATCTCTTGGCCTAGGGTTAAGGTGTTTAGATATTAGGTATACATACACTTGGTGATTTCTTTGAAAAATCTGAACAGCCATGGAAAGAAAAGCAATAAAAATTGTTTTTTCATATGTTATATTTCACTTGGTAACCATGGAAACCAAAACAGTGACCCTGTCAATAAAGCGAATTGTCTTTTTTGTCACCTTTCTTGTGAAAATGGCAGTTCGGGAAAGGTAATGTGCTACGTGTGCAATGAAGGACTAGAGTAAGAGTAAATCGCACTGTTTTATTACTGAAAGATGCCGAAGTCCGTAGATTGGCTGTAAAGCGTCGAAAGGAGTTAGGATTTGAGGATGAAAATCTTATTGTTGCGAACTCAAGGTGAATTTTGACATTGAAAACTTTGAAACATAAACAATAACGCTTGGCCCTGATTGGCCGGAAAATGAGATGTCCCTGCAGGTTGTAATCACTTTTACAATGTATGAGGTGCAAATGGCATCTTGCGACCAATAAGCGGCATTGTTTATGTTTCAAAGTTGACAGTGTCAAGTCAAAATCTGTCTTGGAAAAAAATACAGTAGGTATATTGTTTGTCATACTTCTATTTGTGTTTGTTTTAAAAACACACAAAGTCCCACCAAACAAGTACTTTTCAAAATACCCTCGTACATTCACATATATAGGCACCTAACTAAAAATATGCACCTTTCTGTAAAAGGTCTAAACTTAATCGACATTTTTTAAAGCTACCTACCACAAATAAACGCAAAAAGCATGAAAATTCAGTATTTTCAGGTTGCCTGAGGTAGTATTAGAAAAACCCCCGTATATCCGAAACTAGTCATAGGATTGGTTTGTACCCATGAGAACTTTTACTCAGAAGGTCAAAATATACAACATACTAAAATTTGGTCAAATTTCGCGTTCAACCAAAATCCCATAAGAAGTGTGCGGGGTCCTTTGGAGTGGATTGGGGATGCTCAAAGATAAATATCAGTGCTTGTATCGATATTATAATCAATATAGTCTTCTGATTTGCCAAATTTTGGTTTTAGGGAAATCCCACAGGTCATCCGCTCCAGCACTGACTCTTTTTCTGTCAAGCATTAAATTTAGTATCGACTAAATATTCAAGAAATCATTGAACTTTGTTTTCAAAGCGAATTCTAATCAACCATGTAATGAAACCTAAGAACTCTGCTATCGGCCATTAAAATACCTCGACGTAATCATATTTCATTAAACAATGATAAATAAATCGAATGTCATAATATAAGGACAGACCAGACTTTTGAGTATTGTTTTCAAAATAAGCTGATATCGATATTTTTTCGACGCCTTTAAAGCTTGAAGTTTGCTGCACGTAGCTGTTTGTTTATCCTTCAGTATCTTTCTGTTGATGTCATTTCCGGCATAACCGTTCAAAACCCTTCGTTGATTCGAGAATTTAATGAGTTTACGACGAACAATTAAAGAAAAAGTAATTTTTGATGATCGTGCATAGTTATATATGGTCATAACACTCTATGATGAAAATAAGGTCACTCGAGAAATTAAAACTTTATACCTACCTCGAGGTCGTCAGAGCAAATGAGATCATTTTTCAAGTTACTCAGGAATTATAACCGAGAAGTAGCATAGAAAGTTTTATACAAAAACTGCAAATTTTCGGACACAATAATATATTATTCTATGAAAATGCTTTGAGCTGTGCCCTAAAACTGTGAAACTGCCTGTGATCAAGTAGGTTGTTGATGGTTGTTTCTCACTTTCTACTGTCACATTGAAAGAGTTTCACAATTTTTTGCAAAATGGACGAAAATAGCGAAAACTATGTTCCCGACTATAGTTCAGAAGACAGAAATCAGAAACCTATCAGAGCAAATTTCATTGGTTGAAAACAGTCAGAAAACTATGGTTGTTGGCGATTTGCACATGATTGGCAAACAATTTTCTCTACTTTTTGGATGGATTTTGATGGATATTTCCATGTAAATTGACACCAAAGTTCCACAGAAAAATCCTACCAGAATATTGTACAAGAGGAACACGCACAAACTCTCCACAAAAATTCGCAACTAATGTTTAATAAAGGAACAAATTAATACAAAACCTTTTTTCTTCAAACATACTCCTTTTACAGAGAGAAAATTGAAATGAAATTCTGAAATCTATAACTAATGTTCTTCAAGGGCCGGAACGTTCTAGAAGCTATCAAGAATTTCCCAAATATTCTCAAGCGTTCTTCGATAATTCTAATTGAAATTCTAACGTCTCAGCGTTAGAGTGTTCTAATATGTTCATGAAAGTTTCAAATTGGTTCTAAAGTGTCATGTAATGATTGTCAAGTTTCCAGTCCTAGATTGTTTCCAAAAAGTGTTCTAGAGCGTTCCAAAATACTCCTGGAAATTTTAATTTGGATCTGAATTTTAAAGTATCTCAAACTTTCTTGAATGTTCCCGAAAGTTCGGAAGTGTTCAGGTCCGTTCTAGATTGTTTTTGAAATTCTAATTAGAGTCTAAAATGTTCTGTAGCATGCTCTAGAGCGTCTCAATATGCTTAAAAATGTTCCAAATTGGCACGAGCGCATTCCGAAGTTTTTCAAAATGCTTTCTAAAGTTTCCAATTGGTTGCTTGCCTAATGCTCTTGAAGTGCCGGAATGTTCTAGAAGTTATCAGAAATCTCCCAAATATTCTTAAGCGCATTTGATATTTCTAATTGAAATTCTAAATAAGTTCAGAAGTGTTCTAGAGTGTTCTTATATATTCATGGAAGTTTTAAGTTAGTTCTAAAGTTTCATGTACAGTGTGTCCCATTTTGGTTGTCCATAAGGGATAACTCAGTTGCTATTGGAGTTAGAAGGATGCGGTTTCCACAAACTTGGCTACTTTTTTGTCAAACGAAAGATGGCGCCAACAGAATTGTCATCGCTCTTTTTGTTTTTCAGATACAAGGTGTTTTTGAAAAAGTTGCAACTTGTATCAGTTGTATCTCGGTTCTCTCATAAGTGATCGAAAGGGTGACAACGGATCCTTATAGATATTTTTACGCAGATTCCATTGACGTAGTCAGTTTTTCTCTAGAAGTGATTCAATGATATAAAATTCGGTAGGATTATTTCTAACAGTTTTCAAGCAAAAAATGTTTATCTGTTTTTGTCATAAGAAAAAATGTGTTAGAAATAGACCTTTCTCGTTTTCCTTACAGCTGCAAAGTCCTTTTCTGACACATTGTTTCTTATGACAAAAAGACATGGATAGAGATAAACCTATCGAACTTTATATCATTGAAATCAGCAAAAGCCAATGAACTATTAATATACACGGTATCTCATTTAAAAAAACGTATGTTTGATTCATAATTTAAAAAGTATCACTTCTAGAGAAAAACTGACTAAGCCACTGGAATTAACGTAAAATTATCTATAAGAATCTGTTGTCACCTTTTCGATCACTTATGAGAGAACAGAGATACAAGGAGTTTCCCAAAATGCAACTTTTCCAAAAACACCTTGTATCTGAAAAACAAAAAGGGCGATAACAATTCTGTTGGCGCCATCTTTCATTTAACAAAAAAGTAGCCAAGTTCGTGGAAACCGCATCCTTCTAACTCCAATAGTAACCGAGTTATCCCTTATGAACAACCAAAATAGGATACCCTGTACGATTTTCAAGATATTCTGAAAGTTTCCAGTTCTAGATTGTTTCCAAAATTTCCATATGATTTGTAATGTGTTCTAGAGTGTTCCAAAAGCTTCCTAAAATGTTGCCGAAAAAGTTCAAAAGTGTTCTGAGCTGTTCTAAAATGTTTCGGAAATTCTAAATTGGTTCTGAAGTGTTCTTTACCGTTTCACAATGTTTTCAGAGATTTTAATTTGTCTCAAATAAATGCAGGAGGATTGAAAATTGAATTAAAGGTCTTCTGAAGCTTATCAAAGTTCTTAATTGCTCTAGAGCGTCTTAAAATACTTAAAAATGTTCTAACTTGACGCTAGGTCATTATGAAACTTTTCAAAATGTTTTCCAAAGTTTTTGATTGATTCCCCTATGATTTTGAAGCGCTGGAATGTTTTAGAAGTTAGAAATGTTCCAAATGTTCTTAAGCGCACTTTGATACTTTTGTAGTTATCTGTTCGAAAATGTTAGGTTTTAATACATAAGAATAGTTATGTATGAAAAACACAAATATCCACCAAAAGCATCATGAATCCAATTCTCCATCCACCATATTATAACACAATTAGTCGGATTTTTGCCAACCCTGGATTTGCACCAATCAAAAACGCGATGACTGGTTTGAGATTTCTGTGAGAACAAACCCCATATTCTCACTGAAGCTGAGACAGCAGCGATCCAAATTTTACCTGATAAATTCCATATTTCCTACGAAAAAAGCCGGGTTGACACAGCGAAGTCACGGTAAAAGGTATCAATGAAAACGTCTTGCATGAACAGTGTTCATGTTTATAAATATGGCAAACTATCAAGTTTTTTGAAGAGCCAGTCCCAAAATTACAAAGTTCTAAAAAGTTAAACAGAAGTGAAATCGAAAAGTTTTCAAAAGAAGCACCTTATAGTGAGTGCCTACCTACTCAGTGATAAATGAATGGAAGTTGGTTTGATCATGAGATGATGCGATGAATATCAAATAAATTATTAACGCTTTACGAGGTAAAATTTAAGTTTGACAAGTGACCATAACCCACTAGTGTGTTATTGCTAAGTTTACTTGTTGAAAATGGCATAAATAATAGCTTTATAACAAGCAGTTGTTAGACTTAATCTTTGTTTCAATAAGTTCCCATGCAAATATTGCAAACAAACAACAACAACAACAAAGTAAAGCATGTAAATTTATTAAAAAATAAACAACTTTTAATGTGCCATCATCAGGGGTCATCATAAATAAACAAGTTACAAAAAGATCCTTGCAATATCAATATTTGCACAATAAAAAACTTTTTTAATTGTTTTCAGAGACTCGATAAACGAATAAAAGGTTAATGAAATACCTTCATAATAAAAACTGTCTGATTCCTTATGCTAAAAATAACTTTTTTTCGCCTTAATACTACTGTTTTCTTGGAATAAATCGCGGATACCAGTGCGAATTCACGAAAATACTACGCGTTTACGTCAATGCAACAAAAATGAGTAAATCATCAATGTAATACCATTTTCGGAGAAAGACGCCCTTTAAAAGAAGAAAACAATGACGATTCGAGATTTCATTAGACACAATTAATTGTGTTGGAAATAAAACCAGGCAAGACTTATATGGAAATTCAACAAATCCCTAAAATGACTATCTATCATTCAAGGTACCTACATGTAATCATTTTTTTCTATTCAACAAGAAAAATTGACCATGAGCGCCAATTTACGAAAAAGTAGGTATGTGAGTGAATTCACATCATTTAAGACAAGAATAAATAAATCAAGCATGTAGTACCATTTTTGTACTAGAACACCCAGATTTGCATTGATAATGAATAAATTAAATAAGCCTTATTTAATGGAATACAATCTATAAAGTCTTGGAAAAGTCAGTATAAATGGAAATTCGAGATGAAAAATTAAGAATCGAAGAGGTTTCCACAATTCCTTGACGTTATCTCTATATCTGTACTCAATTCACCAATGGTACATAGAGAGTTAAAATATTAATTTGACAACTACAAAAATCCTAAATTTTCCATAAAATTTTGTCCGGATATTCTCAAATATGAAGATTCTACCCATTTGAAGGGATGTACCTAAGTCTTATTTTAATATCCATTAGATGCCTGGAGAAAAAATAAGCCTCAAAGATTGAATTGGACAAAATTCAATTATTATTTGTCTGTCTTTTTTAAAACAATATATTCAAATATGGGAAAGTTTCACAACTGTGCTGATCAACAATCTCAACTCTTGGCACGATTCTCATTAAAATTAATCTGAACATTTTTAGGTGAAAATCGCATTTCATAATGATTGAGTATATCCCAACAGGTGGTGAGGTGACGCATTATTTGGCTAAAAGTTCTAAAATTTTAGCCAACTTAAAAGAAATTGGGGCAGCTTGCACCTGCAAGCGACGGGTGACTTTCCAAAAAAGTTCTCCAACGAAAAAGTAACTTTGCAATTTGTGTCATTTGAATGTTTCCCATAAAAACGAAAATAACTTCATTTTACCTTAACCTGGGTATTTTTTCCAAATAAATCATGGACACAAGGGCAAAACTTAAGAAAACACATAACGTAATAAACATATTATTATACACCAATTCTGGATAAAAATGGGATTTTGCACAACTAGATACTTGGTGAACTTTAGAATTGAAACTGGTCAAAATCACTTGACAAACAAAACAGTTTATAATTAACCATTAGTTAAAAGTAAAAATAGTAATAATTAAAAAAAACATACATAGCCAATAGCTTGAGATGCAGGCCAAAGGTGGACATTTGTGGATAATTATCGTACGAGATCATTTCCAAAAACGCACTGAAAAATTCTCAAAATAATACCGGTACTGCCACCACCGCGCACCGCCAGGGAGTCACGAAAATAGCACCAAACAAAAATATTTATTTCTAAAATAAAATTGTCTCTACATGTGGTGGTTTTCCGCACTCGCTCGAAAAACGAACTGTACTGTAATTTTTTCGCGCGCTCTCAGCGAGTAATACAAGTAAAAGTTTTGCGCTAGACTGCCCGGCATCAACTGAATTAGTTGAAAACCTGGCTCTTTGTATTTATGGAGCGCGAGTGTCTTAGCACTTTATCTTATCTGAATTTTTGCCTGTGTGGAAGTTTACTAAGTAATGAGGATATTTCGTGCTCATTAGTTTTGCCCTTAAATATTTTTAATGTCCATAAATTAATTTTAAGGTAATATTAGAGCTCGTTAATGTCATGTAATTTTATTTCCGTTATTACAATTTCATTTTTTTTTTTTAATATTTTATTGATCTTATTAGTTCAAATGGATATTGGGTATTTACAGTTTCAAATATGTAGGTAGGTCGTTTTTCAACAGCTCGTTAGGTTCCAAAGTGGCTTTTTTAATGGAATACCAACGATTTTATCGACTGGTCTGAATCAAAGGGGGAAAGGATTCTTCATTTTCTGCCAGGTTCGAAACCTCAAGCGCCTCTGATTTGTTGACTGGTTGTAAATTTGCTCGAATTGTTTCGAAACTACGTACGACCAGCGATTCTAGAGATTTCTGAGTCGAGTTGTTTCATATATAAAGCGCGTAGTTTGCAAGTTGTACTCACTTCAATAAAAGTATCGTTCTATAGAGTAGAAGCGATAATTGATCAGTGAATTGACAAGTCAATTAGTTCAGTAAAAGTTCTTGTTGCCATAGTTGTTGTTGCGTAGATCTATTATAAATTATAAATGTCACTCCCTCTTTCATTGGACGCTTTTGACAAAAGTGTCAAATACAAAAGTTCTGAGAAAGTGTCAAGCTTTTAACCAAATCAGTTTCAAGCATAAAAGCAAAAAAGTGTAGCAATGCAATGTTATATTGTTTCAAATGGAACACCATGTATATTGTGCGCCTATTGTCCCCTTCAACCTGGTGTTAACGATATACGGTTTGATATGTCTATCTTCAATAGTTATACGGAAAAACATGAAAAACCTTTCCCCTTCTTCATGTTGAAGAAAAAAAAATTATACCATTTAAGCTGTAAAGAGAATTATTTATAATTTATAAACAGATTATTGTTCAAATGTCATTCATTAATTTACAAGGCGAGAAGTCCCTGGCAGATATTATAATAAATCCATATGTCTTTAAGTCATTATTATTAGTTTTTTAAGAGAAAAAACCTTAGACCTAGGAAGGGATTTTGGCCTTTTCCCCTATAACTATTGAAGATAAACCGAAAGGCAAACATATCAAACTGTATATCGTTGAAATCAGGTGGAAGGAGACTAATCCATAAACGCACAATATACAGGGTGAATCCGAAATAAGTGCGCATTTTGTTATAATAGATAGTGTACAGTAGGACAATCACTCTTTGCATAGGTATACACCCACACCTATCTCATCTGTTTGCAGAGATACCCAGAAATGTCAAATGTGAAAGTTGTATGTAATATCAGAAAGTTTTCAGTGAAGTTAGTTACAAGGATACAGGGTGTGTCACGAAAGTGTGGCAAAGCAAAGTTAAACTTTTTTAAATAGAACACCCTAATATTATTTACCCATTGGATTAGGCTTCAAACCTGATTCCAAATAAAAGAGGTTTTCAAGGTTTATTCGGGAAAAAATAAGAAAAAAAAGGGTGGAATGATTGCATTTTTATTGAAAAAGGTGAAGTACCTATAGAGACCACCAGCACAATATAAAGGTAATCATTCGAATAAAAAATCCATATTATTTCTTCAAAATGGGTTATTCAGAGGCTGGACCATGAGGAATAAACCTAAAAAACCTAGTATATTTGGAATCAGGTTTTGAAAGGCTAATCCAATAGGTCAATATATACAGGGTGTCCCATTAAAAAAAGTAGAACTTTGCTTCGCCACGCTTTTGTGACACACCCTGTATACTTGTTACTAACTTTATTGGAAAGTTTCTGATATTGCCTACAACTTCCACCTGTGACATTTCTGAGTATCTCTTCAAACAGGTGAGATAGGTGTGGGTGCAAAATATAGACAATCACCCGGTTCATGTGTCTGCAAACGTCTCGTTAAGAAAATACACAGTGTTGAAATATTCGGAAAATTTTGACTTTTTGCCTTTAGATTCAAAATGCCTTGAGCGATTTTGTTCAAATTTTCAGAGAGTGTTTGCGATGTTCTCAAGCAACTTTCTAAAAAATCCGTTTGAGTTTCACTTTTCCAGGACCGGACCTAGAGCAACTTTTATTTTTTCAACGGAATAGAATGTATCGAAAAACGAGACAATACATTGATTTTTATTTTTTGTCTCGTAAACGTCGCATCGAACAAGAAAAACTCGAGATACCTTTTTTGTTTAAAATTAGACAAGGAATCAAAAAATTGTTTTTATTTTGTGTTGTGTGTAAGATGCTTGAGAACATCGCAAACACTCTCTGAAAATTTGAACAAAATCGCTCAAGGCCTTTTGAATCTAAAAGCAAAAAGTAAAAATTTTCCGAATATTTCAACACTGTATTTTCTTAACGAGACGTTTGCAAAAACATGTACCTAAGCAGAAAGTGATTGTCCTACTGTACTCTATCTATTATAACAAAATGCGCAATTATTTCGGACTCACCCTGTATGTGGTCTTCCATTTAAAAAAAAATATAGATTCGCTCTGCTAAATTTTTTTGACGCACCCTTTATGCTTAAAACTTTTGACAACTTCTTAAAACTTCCGTATTTGACACTTCTGTGAAAAACGTCAAATTAAAAAGTTAGGAGGGGATGACATTTACAATAGATCACCCTGTACACTTTTTAGTCAACTCGCAGAATTCATGATAAGATATTCTCAGAATCATGATAATAATTAACAAGGCAATTGGTGTATGAACACGTTGACTGCCAATGGGTAACATGGTTATGCTACCATGTGGGCCAAAAAATCAAACCCTATAATTTGTCCTAAAACTCGTTATTATCCCACTAAAAAACTATATTTTATGTTTTTAACCTTTGTAGTGTAATTTTTGACGTTTCCTGTTTTTTTTTTTTGTGGTGGGGCCACATCATTCATAATATGAATGACAGGAAAGCATTCAAAACTTACCCACCAAGACGTTCCTATTTTGGTAATAGGAAGAATTTATCTTGTTTGCCGGTAAAAATATATTAATTTAACCCATATAAATGTTCTTTTTTATTTTATTTAGGAAAAAAACTGTATTTTTTTTACCATACCTAATTCTGGTCTCTGTTCAAATTTGGCCAGGCCATGTATACCTATAGATTCCCTACAGGCCACAGTACAAAACTGCAATGTTACTCTCTCTAACGTCATTCATATGCGAACGACGCGGCCCAGTAGTACAAAATTATCGTCATTCATATGAATGACACATGACACATGGTTTAGTGAAACGGTACTGTCATTCAAATATAAATGACATGGCAGTCAACGTGTGCAAAATGAAATAGTGACTTTATCACTAGGTTTTCACATCGCCAAATAGGACTAAATAGGGATTTTTCTATCGTGTGGAAATTACACATATAAACAGTCGACATCGAACAACTTAATCAAATGTTGCTGAAAGTCATGAAAAATATCGAGAACAAAGGACAAGAAAAGGAAGCCCTAAGACAGACAAAAAAAATAAAATTTTCAAATTTCATCAGCGAGAATGTATTCGAACCGTAATCTCCGAGGAACTAGACTCGGAGAAAATCCTGGAAGAGCAATACAATAAATTCATAAGAATGCAATGGAACAAGAACGTGAACAAGTTGGGTGTGTTCGTCGGAAAGTTGGAATGGTTCCATATCCATCAAAAAAATTAAGCCATGAAAGACGGATGCCACAAAGGGGAATGTTGTTCTTTTCTGACATATTATGACGTTTTGGAAATACCTGTTATATTTACCAGCACAGGAGTGCGTTTAGAAATGGAGTGTGAAGGTAGAGTAGTTGTTTGTCAGAGTGTTCTGACGTCATCACTTGGAGTGCACTCTGGGTGCGCTATTTCTGAACGTATTGGGGCGTTGCCGTAAATGTCAACGTCAAACCCACAAATAATTGCAGATACAAGAATATTCAGCAAATCATTGAGTGATAGTCAGGGGGAAGAGGACGCGGCAGACCGAGAAGAAGTTGGAGAAAGAATAGTTATGTCATGTCGATCATTTACTAGACCTGACGGTAGGGATGCATCTCTGACCTCGAAAATAATGTTCGCACAATCCTAGCCGTCATGGTAGGATGGCTGGATCAAGAAATAGGATAATTGATACAGGCTTAGATTGGCATCTAACCTGACTCCTCTGAAGATAGAACATAAACAAAAAACCAGGAGTTTTTCCGCCCCAGGTCCATATTCGATGAAAAAAAAATTAATAGAAACTTCAATTTAGAATAAGCATGTGTAGAATTTCGGAACCATGCAGAAATATACTCGATTTGCCGAGTCGTCTAAACAAGGCCTGAAAAATATATGAATTCTTGTTGCTGTAATTCGACAGCAGTTACCAATATTGAGGTAGCTTTGTGGTCTCGACCTATATTTTTGACTTACCCGTTCCTAATGACGGTATCTTTATTAGTTAACGAAGTTGACCCCGATAATTGATCCAGTTGAACGATATGCCAATTTCTCATACAATACCAATTACGTTTTCTAGTACACACGTCAAAAAAAAATATAGGTGATGGGGTGAAAGACCTGCTCTTTTTAATTTCTCTATTTTTGTGCGTGATTTCTAAAAAAAGACACACATAGGAGTTTTTTTTTTAAATACAAATTGTAATTGGCGAAAAGATTAATATGAGCCTTGGCTTATTTTAAAACCAAATCAACTAGCACAACAGTATGTTGTTTCATAGTTTGGGATATCCGTTCTTATTAAATTTAACTACATATTTACGACTTTATTAACAGCTGCGGTGACATTGCAATCTATACTTTTCTCGCGCCAAAAACCTTTTTGTTTGCTTCCAAGTTGAACCTAAATATAAAGCATGTTGTCGATAAGCTTAATTAAGCCAATTTGATGTTTGACACTCGGTTTTTCCGTAGATTGCATTAAAAATCACGCCGGTTATTTGAAAATTATTGAGAACCTTGGTTGCTAGGTGGGCTAGATAGCGATCAAATGGAAAATAACCTCTCATTTGCATTTTTTGAAACAAAAATTATCAGGTACATTGATTCGTACCAATTATTGCTTATTGACGTAAATAAATGCAATTATAAATTATGTAGATATAAAATGAGGATAAAACAAAATTTCAATTTCCATGCTTTTTATTCACTTAAATAATTTATTTACATGCAAGTGATTGACACTAGTAGACGTATTTTGTAAATAATTATTATTATATATTTACTGTTCTAAAATGAGTTATTTTTGCACTTCATATACTTGGTAGATATACTAAACAGGATAACTACCCAAGTTGGGCCTTCTCTTCTAAATATTGGCATTAACAGAATCAAATCGCTGAACTCTGGGAATGTGATTATGCAACGATGCTCAAAATATCTGAAAACTTAAAACTTCTATGAGACACAAGAAACAAAAATAGCAAATCCACAAATAAAAATCGTAGGATAAATTGATGATGATAGGGTGAAAAGAAAGATTTGAACAGTCCATACTAAATCAGCACGCATTTTTCTCGGACGTTAAATATTACTCGTATAGAAGAAAAAAACAAAATCCAACAATTAAGTTATCTCTATATGAAATGATAACCTAGTCCCTTTAAAAAAATACTATTCCAACCATATATCGACTAGTACCTGAAAATTTGTTGACACAATGCCTCAATGGGGATCGTTTTTACCATAACTGCTTGTGCATAATGTGGAAGAGGACATACTCGAAAAAACCGATGTAATCCTGCAGGAAGAAAGCAACAAATGAAATGTGGGAACTGTGAAACATCAAACCAAGAATATAAATCTTGCCACAACCTGGTTAGTATAACTACCCGCCAGTCAATGTAATTATCATCAATTTTGCAAAAAATTTCGAAAAAATCATGGAGGGTAAAATGACAGACTTTGATGAAAATGGGCTGGCTTTAATAGGGGAAAAAGTAATAAATACATTTCCGACAAAAATAAAGATGTTAGCTCATTCAATATTGGCGGCAAAAATAATCTCATCAAGAGGCTGCTAGATCCTAAATGTTATCCTATTCTATTATTCTTAAACCAGAAGGTAAGATGACTAAGAAAAAATTAAAACTAAACCATGGTTGAACAATAACATCAATGACTCTGAATAATTTCTCTCATCATGAATCAGCCTTGTCTCGTTCACTGCTGGACATAGGCCTGTCTTAACCTAATCCATCTTGCTCGGTCTTGGGCATCTTAGATCCAACTTGTAGATATCATCTGTCCATCGAGTCGGCGGTCTACTCCGACTTCTGTGTGCAGCATCTCTAGGCCGCCACTTCAATATCTTCTTCGTCCACCTATCATCTGTCATTCTTTATTGTCTCAACAACAGCTGCAACTTTAGTTCTTCTACGTATCTCTTCGTTGTGGATTCGGTCTCGCAAAGTCACCCCCAACATAGCTCTTTCCATGGCTCGTTGGGTAACTCTTATTTTGTTGATCGTTTTTTTGCGTCAATGTTAATGTTTCTGAGCTGTATATTAGTACTGAGAGGATGCACTGGTCAAAAACTTTACGCTTGAGGCACACTGGGATGTCTGATTTGAATACATGTTTCAACCGGCCGAAAGCAGCCCATGTTAGTCCTAATCTTCAGCTAAGCTCACAGGTTTGGTTATCTCTGCCGATTAGAATTTCATGTCCTAGATATTCATACCATGTTGGATTTCAATGTTCTTCTATTTTAAGATTACAGTTAAGGACCAGTCATAAATTGGGTTTTGGCGATGTTGATTTTTTTTTCATGAGCATTTCATTTGCTTCATCTAGCCGGTGAAGCTACGTTTACACTTGGAAAGTTTATTGGCAGAAAGTACTTGCCGTCACTAAACTTGTTCATTGTTTTGTGTTTACATATTTTCAAGTTTATTTGCCAAACAGTAGAAAATAAAATGGCTCCAAGTATGGTAGTGTGTGCTGCTATTGAAAATGTTGTAAGTGAAATTGCCAATAATTCAATAATTAAGTTGGAACGCAAGAAAAATAGGAAAAAACGAGTTTGGGTTAGAGATTGGATCAGACGTAGAAGTACTCTGGGTGCGTCAGAAAGACTCTTAAAGGAGATATCAAGTGAAGATCCTGATTCTTATAGAAATTTTATGAGATTTTTAAAACTAGAAGTCCTATCTCTTCTAAAATCAAATTGGAAGTCACACTACTTACGATATCTTGCCACTGGTGATAGTTTTGCTTCCTTGCAGTATTTATACAGAAACGTGGACGCCTGTTTTTGTGACCCGTTTACACACGGAAATTACAAACAGAAATTCGGCGTAGCGACAAGTAAACTAGCCGGTCCATCAACTTTTGGAAAGCGCTTGCCGGCAAGTAGCAAGTGCACTTTCCTGTGGTTTACGCATGACAAGTTTAGTGGCGGCAAGTACTTTCCGCCAGTAAACTTTCCAAGAAACGCAAATGGTTCAGTTTTTCTCCATTTGCGTTTATTCCCTTATTGTCCAGTTCTATCTTTTTAAACATGTACTCAGAGTTGTAAAAAGTTTGGGAGAGATAGTATCCCCTTGTCGAACGCCCTTTCCAATTTTAAACTGGTTTGCTTCATCATGCAATCTTACTTTTGCTGTTGCGTGTTTACATATGTGTCGCAGTGGCGAGATATAGCGGTGGTCTATACGACAGTTGGCAAGAGCTTTGAATAATGCGGAATCGAACGCCTTTTCATAGTCCACAAACGTTAGCACCAAGGGTTTGTTATATTGTACACTTTTTTCTATTAAATGACTTAATAACCTGAAGGTGATCGTTAGATCGTTTGTTCCTTACCCAGCCCGAAAGCCCGCTTGTTCTCTTGGCTGATATGATTCTAATTTATTAGTAAGACGTGCAGTAATGATTTTGGTAAATAGTTTATATAGATGTGTGAGCAAACTAATCGGTCTGTAGTTTTGCAAGTCTGTGATTCTGCTTTTCTTATGCATAATAATGATGATGGCATTGTTCCACATCTCCGGGGGTGTTGCTTTGTCAAGACATTTATTAAAGAGTTCAGTTATCACTTTGAGTAACTTTTTTCCTCCTAGTTTCGCAGCCTCTGCAACAACACCATCCTCTCCCAATGCTTTGTTGTTTTTCATTTCTGAGAGTGACCTTGAGACCTCTTCTTCGCTTATTGGTAGCATTTCTTTTGATCCCTGATTTAATATATGGGATATACGGTGTTTCTCTCTGGCCTCTGTTAGCCTGTTATAGAAGTCTTTATTATTTCCTATCTGTTGTTTGTTTCTTGTCCTCTTTCATTTTCTAATTTGATTATTTCGGTCTTTCCTGCGCTTAGTTTATTTCGTAGTAAGCTCATGCTTTTATTTTCTTCTATGACCTTACTGACCCATTTATTATTAAATTTTCTAATGTCAGCCCTCGCAGCTTTCGTTATATCCTTATTTGGTTGTTTCAACTCGTCCTGGTTTTGTGGGTATTCCCCCAGTGATTTTTTTCTCCTCTGTTTCATTAATTGTTTGGTATTTAAAGTCAATTTTTCTTCTTTTTCTGACGGCTTCGAGCAGTGTTTACTTTGGGCTATGCTGATTGACTCCACATTATTTCTATTTAGATCTTCGATGTTCATTGAATCAGGGTCTTTCAGATTTTTATCTATTGTTTTTCGATATCCCTCAGCGTCATCTACACTTAAGTGCATAGAAATCGGCTCACTGCTAACTTTTGACTTCAACTATTTTTTTTCTAGAAACTATTTATAAGATTACGAAAAGAAATATGCCATTTGAAAAACAATTTGATATCATGAGTTGAAATTATGTATTAAAATAATAATCCTTTGGATAGTTTCTAAAAAAAAATAAGTGAAGTCAAAAGTTAGCAGTGGGCCGATTTCTATGATGCACTTAAGTGCATATTGGTCCATTTCGTGTTGTTATTTTTATTTACAAGTTTTCTGCCTTCGGCTCTTAAGTTTATTGACACCGTCGCTCTCGCCATTCTGTTTTCCCTCCCTACTGACACGCTATTCAGTACCGTATTACATCTGTGACCAATAAACTATAGCTAAAAACTGGAATGCGCACACATTGCCATATCTGCCAAAAAAATGAAGCCATGAAAGACAGATGCCACAAGGGGAAATGTTGTTTTTTTCTGTTGCTCGCTGTCATATGACGTTTTCGAAAGTTTTGTCATATTTCCCTTCACAGATTTCATCGATTGGAATACGTGTTGGAAGCAATTTTCGCCATTTAACAAAATGAGTGCGACAAAAACAGGTATCCCCTCCGCAGCAGCTGCACTAGGCTTCACGTTCGTCCTTATGTGTTAGTATTCCAGTTTTTGGTTATAGTTCATTGTCTGTAACTATGCGTTTTTTGTCTGTAATAATAAAATCAATCTCGTTTTTAGTCATACCATCCGATTCATGTCCACTTTCGATGGTCCGCCTTTCTAAAGAATGTGCTCATGGCAGTCAGTTGATGGTGGAACAGAAACTGTAGTAGGAGATTTCCTCGTTCGTTCCTTTCTCCAACCCCATGGCATCCCAGTGGTGTTTCCGTTCCATTTTGTTTCTTTCCAAGTTTGAAATTGAAGTATCCGACTAACATGGTAAAGTACGCTGGAGGACTTGAGATTTCTTGAAGGTCCTTGTAGAAGTCTTCAATATCTTTGTCCGAACTTTACATTATCCAAGCCTATGGATAATCTTGACATTGTATCGTTCATTTAATTTCAATATTACAAAGCAAACTCTGGGGCTTACGCTGCTGATCTCAAGTATATTGTGTACATGTCGCCTACTTATCAGAAGTAGGACTCCTCCTATAGAGCTCTTTTCTTCACACTTGTGGTAATATATATTTCCTGACTTCAGTAGGTAGGTATTTTTTCTCCTCTTTTCCGGATTTCGCTTATTCCGGTTACATCCCAGTGTATTTGTTCAAGTTCTTCAACACTTTCTCGTCAAATGAAAGGGTTCTTGTATTATATGTCACAATAGGCAATAATTTTTCTAATCAGTATGAATACAAAAACGGGGAAATGGAGTTCTTTTGCAGTGTGAAAGGACTGCAAATTTATTCCACTTAACACAGGAAATTCTTGTGGAAGAAGTGTGGGTCTAACTGCATTTATACCTACGATTATGAACTCTGAGGTTTGTAGTGGGCATATAGATCCAGCTGAAAGCCTGTGAACGTTTCAAAAAATGATATGATTCTTAGAGGCTATAATTTACCTGTCAATGCGCCTCTGACAATCCCAAGGTTTTCTTTTTGGCAATAGGAGTAGTGACAGTGAAATTATAGTTTGTGACAACATGGCTGTTGCTGATATGTCTCAATTTAATATTTTTAAGAACAATAATGAATATGAATTTTGTGCTCATTCTTCTCCAGTTTTCCAGTTAAACTGTCCAAAAATAATGCTGGATTGGAACACGCTGAGATCTACCATACATCTTTCGAAATAAGTGTGTGAATTCATTGAAAAAATGATTTCAAATCCCACTCTAACTTGTTATTTTTTATTCAGCGAAAGGAATCTTCCTCAACCTAATGCGTCTTTTTCTTCTGCGGATTGGAATAGAAATAATTTCATTGATCCTGACAATTTAGATAATTCCGTGGACACATATTATTTGACGGATTCCAACTTTATGCACTCCTAAGAAAACGTCTCTACTTGGTTTTCTCCTGAACTGAGAAATCTCTTGTTCAAAAAAAGAAAGATACTCACAAACATGGGGCAATTAAAATCATATTTATCCTATTGCATGCACATATCTCATGATTTAAAGTAATTAAACAAACAAACAACAGAGAATCCTGATTTTGATATTATTCTATCAGCTGGCTAGATAATGATATCTTACTTAATTTTATTGTCTGGGAATTATCAAATAAAGAGGTTATTAAGTACCTAGTGTTAAAGGTGTAAATCAATTTGCGCCATGATGTAAGAATAGTTTAGATTTTTGAGTGAAAATAATTGAACAATGAAAAAATTATCTCCGAAGGGAAAATCAAAGTCAAAAACTAATTTATTATTGTAAAAATCTCGGTAAAAATAGTAGATCCACATCAAACGGATTTTCACACAGTCCTTTGAAGATCAGAAGGTTTTCTATTTGTTTTTCGTGTAAAAGAGAGGAAATACACTCTGTCAAGATTTTACATCAAGTGAAAAATTATTAACAAAGAATATTGTTACAAAATTATTTTGGTGCGGAGAAGCACTTTCAGAGCACTGTTCACGACGGTAGTTGCGAGTATTCAGAAACTTCATTGTGTTATTCACATAAACAATCAGCATACAACATGATTCTAAAGATTTCGCCATTGAATGTTTTTGTAAGTAAAACGCGTGAGTCAGGGGATCACAAGAAGATTGAAAAGTTGAAATGTGACTTGCAATCAGAAGGCTCAGCTGCGCCTGCACCAGGTATTGCAGATATTTCCCCTTATGTAGAGGTATTTTAATGGCCAACTCGGGACAACCTAAAAATATACTCTTTGATGGGGATTTGTTTTTTTGCTTGACAAAGATTCTCAACGGAAGGTTTTCGTCTCAAAAAAAGTCTTTGTTAGGCGAATCATTCAAAGCTTACAGAAAAAAGGCGAAAATTTACAATCGATTAATTCCCTTATTGTCTTATTATTGTTTGAAAAAAGTTAAAGTAGTAGCTTCATCTTCAAACCTCCAATGTCTATTTCATTCATAACAGTTTTGCCACATCCAATTTTTACTAAAACTATAACAGTTTGTATTCTGCTCACATGTTTGAGTAGATAATTCGACTGTTCCGGTTGTCACTGTTGTCAGTTGTCAGGATCAGTTTGGCGCGCATACAATATTTTTGCATATTATGTATAAAAGCTATAAACACTTACTTCACATCTTCGACGAACTTTTCCAGCTTCTCAGTGACAGGAATATCCGTCATCCGTATCGTGTGGACTTCGCTGCGGTTTTTCCGCTTGATCTCCGCCACTATTACCTCAGGTCCATACCATCGTCGCATCAGCTCGTCCGTTATCGTTTCAGATATGTTTGCTGTAAATAATTAAAAAAAGTCTGTTTACTTAAAAGGATTATCTGAAAAAAAAAATTATGGCTTACAGGAAACAGACACTGACTGATTTGAGCAATTGATTTGCCTAGCATTCAGTTAAGTTTAAAAGGTTGTCTAAGTGCGGTCATACACCAATGAAACATCAGACATGCAACATGCAACGTGCGACATGAAGTGAATACTGCAGATAGACTTGTGCTGCATATATCCATTGTAAAAAACGTACAATGTCTCGGGATCATCGCACACCGATGCAGCAAACGCGTATACTGCACTGAAACAATGCACAGTCTTGTTGCATGTTTGATGTTTCCTTGGTTTACGACTCCACAAATTTAATTTGCTGTATTTTTCCAGTGTTTCTACGATTTTTTTGTACGTTATTTAGATAAAGTTCAATTTAACAGAACCGATAAAAAATGGACAAACCAATTTTTTGGGGTCCCTCTTAATGTTTTTGATATTACTTTTTCCTGGAAAAATAAAACAATAATTTAAATAAACTAAAAGCTGAATTTGGGGGCTGGCAATGTGAAAAATGCAAAAACATGTAAGTACATTTAGTAGCAACTATTTTGGAAATCAAAGGATCCTTGACAGCTCTTTCGCGTACCTACAATTGTTTATCATGGTCATAGCAAAAATATACAGAGTGTTCCATTCAAAATAACCCGAGCGCTACTTCTGGTATGAAGGGAAGAGATTATTAAGTTCGATTGTCTGCATCAATTTAAAGAAAAAATCTTGGAATACTTTATCTTATAATATCGATCGACGCAATTTGTCGTAGGACACACCCTGTATATATTGTTATAAATCTGTCAAGTTGGGTAAATTATGCACAACCTGGTAGCACTGCCTGATGACTAGAAAATTCGCGAATAGAAATTTGAGGAAGCGAATTATCTAGACAATTCTAGAGGTGATAACGCGCCATTGAACGTTAACAATTGGCGATTCGATAGTGAGACAGTGAGTTGTGATTCCCGTTATGTATGTAACTAAATAAGTTTGACTGTAATTGAACAAAGTAATTTTTATGTTATTGTCTTGAATAAAGGTAAATTAATTTTGAAAGAGTATTCTCACTTATCTGCGAACCTTTGCTTATGTAACAATATAAATAATTACATATGTATTAATGATATGTACATTTAATATCCGAGTGATAATATTTTTTGAAATTGCCAAGCAGTCTGTAGAGGATATTTTACATTATAAATAGACTGGAAAATAAATGTTTTCCAATAACAAGACACTCCAAAAGCTAAAACACACACATGGTGAAAAGATGCGAGAATCAAAAATATTTACAATGAAAAATAATCCATTTACTTCAATAATTATTGAGGAAAAACAAAATGAGTTTATAAAACATGTCAATCTTTGGAATAAGATGTTTTTTCAAGGCAAGATTCAAAAATATGCAATACAAAACCATAAATGTTGTCAAATTCATTCGACTTTGAAAAACTGTAACCGTTTGGCCCAGTAGTACAATAATTCATTAGTTGCGTATACAAGCGCCAGCTTCGCAACTAATTAGTGATGCTGTCTCGCTAACTTGACGTCAAGTTAGCAAAACTCTTCTCTAAGCATGACCCAGAATTTTATTGGGAAAAATTTAAATTTAAATCACAACGATAAAAAAAATTGGTTCATTAACCTAGACATGTATTATTTATTCATTAATTTCTTTTCGAAACTATTGATTACCCGTTTTATTTATCAATTTATTATTTAAGAAGATCATCATTTAAAATAGAACATAGAATACAGAAAAAACTGTTTCAATTTATCTGTATTTACTCGATTATAAGAATTAAGTCCCAAGTTTGCTATTGATATGATAAATAATTTTTCTAATTGAAAACATGTTGTTTTCTAAACGGGTAATTTAAACAATAAGCAGGAGCGCCCGAAAATACAAAGATTTAATTTAATTTAATTTAGATTAAAAATAGAACTGGCTGAGGATTTAGATGTAGATTCATCTAGAACGTATACAAACTGCAAAAGTTTGAGTTTAGAATAAGACTAATCAAAACAAAAAACACTAAAACCTAAAGTTAAGGCACTCGTTTTGAAGTCTATGGACTCCAAATATTTTTCGAAAAGTTGTTCCAAAGAGGCCAGAGGATTTTCAACGCAGCATTTTGAGAAATATCTAACCAACATTTTGCAATAGCTCACCGTAGAAAAAGCTCAATCATATGTAAACAACGTGAAAGACAAGTTATCTTTGATTACCACAATCCAATAGCAACTTTAATTATCGTTTCCCCTATCCCAGCATTTCCAGTATGTAGATAAAACTTTCGACACAATATACAAGAATGAAAATTTTCCAGAATATATTGTAGATATACTTGAAATATTGCAATAAGGAAGCATTGTCAAAGAAAATGCCATCAAAAAGGCATTAAACTAACAAACAAAGCTAAGAAAAATAAAACCAGAGACCCTATGTATAGCATATACAAGACCGCAAATGTGGTATTCTAGGAATCCTTGGAGGACTTACCTACCCAAAACAACTGTCGCCAGCATCCAGGTCAAAATTGAGATAGCGAACCATGGAGTATACAAGATTCGCTCGGAAGTCCTACATGGGGCAAACAAACAGGAAGGGTAACATTTGGAATTAAATAACACAAAAACAATAATGCGCACTCTTCCAACACTACATAGAAACCGGACACAAAACATGCACTTCATTTTCCTTGTAGGTGTCAAGTGGAGGACAGCCCTTCGGAATAAAACGATAATTAACCCAAAGCAGAATTTTCAAGACCCCTGCCAGAGAGCCAGCAACTTTTCCAGGAAATACCGACATCGAATGAACATCCAACAGAGCCCAAGAGAACTTGTAAAATAGTCGTAGTGGAACCCTGCATTTGAACAGTTGGACAAATGAGATTTTAACGTTGTGAACCCCTAAACAGTCTTCAAACTCAAGAATTATTCAGCATAATGTATCTAGATCTTATTCCATAAAACATCTACGCCTCTGAGATTTTTTAATAGTCACACGTGTATGTATTTTGGTTTAATTATGATATAGCATTTTATTTGTTATTGGATCATTAAAATTATCACAGACAGCTTGACTGCTGCTAAATAAATAAAAACTGCGCTATTCGGAAATTATTAATAAATACATCTATATTTGACAATTGATTTATTTGCACTCTTAGCATTTGCAGCTTGAAAAAAAAAAGATAAGGGCAATTATTAGTTGTTTTTGTTTTTATGAGTCGATAAAAGTAATTTTGAAGCAAGTTGCTAGAAATCAATAAGTTTCTGTAAAATTGAGGTTTCCAATGGGGTTGAGCCTGTGAGATCAGTTTACTTTGAGGATCTTTGCCGGATAATATGGAACTTTCCTCTCAATGTTATTGCTGGTAAAATTTGAAGTCGTGGCTTTCTAGGCCAAACAAAAAAATAATCACACACTCAGTCTTAGAGTATGTTTTCGTATTTTGAAACTAATATGCGCAGAAAAAAATTATATATTCTATTATTTCATATTCCCGATAACACTATTACCTAATCTCTCATCAAATACAATAAGTACCTACTCTTATCTAAAGTTTGTATATTTTTCTCCAATTTTTCAACCTTTGTAGAGTATTTTTTAGCTGCAAAATTGATAAATCAATAGTGTCTGATAATCAAGTGCTTTATTGTTCAATTAAGTGGAAAATCCCTGCTAATACCTGGAATTTTTCAATTAGGTGCTTCAAAAAATATAGAAATTTTAATCGGGTACAAGACCAATATTGATTTTTTGGAGACTTGGTGAAGTTGTTAAAAAATTACGAAAGCGTAGAAGGGCCACCTTATAATTTTTTTTTCCCATATCAAATTTCGACTTATAAGTCGGAATTACGGTATTCCTACTTACATCTTTCGATTGAATTTTATTAAACGAGAGGTCCAGTATGATAGCAACTCACAAAGGAAAAAAGCACTGGACCGAGCATTGACTAGATTGGTTTACACAGACTTCCAACGTTTCAATATTGTCAACTAGCTACTTAGAAAAGGAGGACCCGGTATTCAACCTTATCTATCTGTCTGTAAATGCACAAAATATGAAAGTTGTTTCTTTCATTGAACAACAATGAAAACTCAAAAACACCTCCTACTATAAGGATGTCACAGTGTGAAACAGCAATAACTTCGAAAGTCTCCAAAAATTCATCCCTTATAAGAATAGCAGTACCTCCACTACTCTTTGTAATTCTACAATATTTAGACACCAGTGTATAACCATTCAAAGCAAATATACATATTTTTTATATAAAACAGAGCCAGTTTCTCTCCATCTATCCACCTGTCACCCCCGTCACAGAGAGGCTGTGACAATATCTTCAATGACACAAGCTTTAGATCTTTCGTGAACCTACTTAATCCAAGGTATGTTATTGCGAGTGAATATAAAATAAAGGAAACAATTGAAAGATATATTGGATAGTGTAATTAATGTATGTATTGCTGTAACTATAGACTCATGGACATCAGTTGCTAGTGAATCATATCTAACAGTCATATGTCATTTTATTACTGAAGATTTTGAGCTAAAATCTGTAGTTTTATCAACAATATTACTAGAATGTGGAGTACGGCATACGTCAGAAAATATTGCTACAGCTCTTTGGCTGTATCTTCAGAATGGGATATTGAGAAGAAAATTTCATATATTGTCACAGACAACCCCGCAAATATGCTTAAGGCATGTGAGATAATAAAAAAGAAACATCTCCCATGTGTTGCACATACAATCAACTTGACATTAAAATAGCTTCAGTGAAACAATTACTTAGTACCTATATGTAAAGACATAGTAAAATTCATAAAAAGCAGGCGACATTGCCAGAAATGCAAGAAAGAGTTAACCAAGGGGAAGATAACCTTAAAATTAAATGCTTCAGTGGTTTTCCAAAAATAATTAAGGTTAGACCATCTGGGGTACATTGCCTCAGTACTGACCACTCAAAAAACTAAATGCCCAAACCTACTCCTCCATATTAATGTTGTGTACCAATTTATGCTCTATCATGTCCAAGTTTGATGAATTTGTCATTGAAATTCTAGACAAAAAGCCAGACTTTATTTTTATCACTGAAACATGGTTGAACACACACATACCAGACTCTTTGATTGGTATACATGGCTACACATTATTCAGAAAGGATCGCACAACCATAAATGACCATGGGCAAATAAAGAAAGGTGGAGGGCTGGGTATCTATATCAAAAATTGTATCCAGGGCCATCAAGTCTCCTGTGTAAGGCAAGAAGAATTTAATGTCGGGCTAACTGTGGTGGATAGTGTTTTTGTCGACCTGAGGTTTGGTGCTGTCCGGCTGCTGGTGGGGTGTATTTACCGACCTCCTGGATGTTTGTCTGAGGATAACAACTTGATTGTGGTTATGCTAAACAGGTTAAACGATTCTTTTACCACAATAATCTATGGTAATTTTAATTATCCTGGAAGAGATTGGTCCACCAGTAAAGTGACTAAACATAGTGTTCCTGCTGAAGAATTTTTACTGGCCTACCAGAAATCAAGACTGCATCAGTTAATCGACGTTAATACTCGTTTTTGGGAGGGTACTCTCCCCTCATTACTTGACTTGTTCTTGGTATCAGATGAAAGGTTGGTGACAAGTATTACGTCTGCACCCTCAATAGGTAAGACCGATCATGTTACTGTTGTGGCCACAGCCCAGATGACCCTAATTCCAGTTGTGAAAGCATTAGAAAGACACAAAAACCACTGGAAGGGAGACTAAGACTACGACGCCATAAATCATTTTCTTGAGCAATGGGAACCGAACAATAACAACACAACCTATTATGATAACTTTGTCGAAGTAGTGGACCACATATCAGAAGTCTATGTGCCTCTCCAGCGTCAAGTGGAAACCTTTGATAAATTGATAAACTAAAAAAGAAAAGCATGGCATTTATACAGAGGTTCTGGTGAGAATTGTGACCTACAGGCATACAATGTGCTAAAAAACCAAATCACCCAAACATTAAGAAATTCTCGGTCGACTTTTGAGAGCAGGGTCCAAGAAGGTTCTACCAGTATATCAACCGTTCACTTCAATCTAGACTTCAAAACTTTGTCTTAAGAAATTCAGACAACCATCTTGAGTCTGAACCACAAAGGGTGGGGGAAATATTCATCAATCAATTTGACAAAGTATTTATACACGAAGATACAACAACTATACCACAACTTCCCGCAGCCGGACGGTCAGGACCCACACTTGAAAATATTGTTTTTACCCCACAGAAGGTGAAAAAGGGGCTGCTCGATCTGAAGCTCTTGGCAGTCCAGGACCCGATGATGTATCCCCAATATTGCTAGAAAACTGCAGCGCGACCATGAGTGGAATCCTTGCAAGAACAATGACAGAATCATTTACAGATGGCATAGTCCCAGAACCGTGGAAAAATGCAATTGTCATTCCGGTCTATACGAAAGGCG
This sequence comes from Ceutorhynchus assimilis, assembly GCA_917834065.1. Classification (NCBI taxonomy): domain Eukaryota; kingdom Metazoa; phylum Arthropoda; class Insecta; order Coleoptera; family Curculionidae; genus Ceutorhynchus; species Ceutorhynchus assimilis. The sequence continues at coordinate 106,527,628 of OU892277.1, forward strand.
ATAAACACTTAGTTGAAAACTATAGGCCTATCAGTTTAACATCAATACCCTACGAATGTATGGAAAAGATTATAGCTACTGAAATGACAGAATTCCTTATAACCCATCATGGTTATCGACTATCCAATCAGCATAGTTTTCTGCCGGGGAGATCGGTTACATTGAATCTCCTGTCCAGCCTGGAATACTGGACCAAGTCATCTTCAGAGCATTATCCAATTGACGTTGTATACCTCGACTTTGAAAAGGCGTTTGACACTGTTCCTCCAGAGAGACTGCTTCACAAGCTTGAGCATTGTGGTATACGGGGTCGGAGGCTTCGATGGATTCGGGACTACTTGTATAGTCGGACATATCAAGTCAGAATAAATGGTACCTTATCTGGCAAGCACAGTGTAGTCAGTGGAGTTCCACAGGGCTCTGTGCTGGGCCCACTTCTATTTATAATTTATGTCTCAGATATTGCCCAGAACATGTCTTGTAGGACCAGTATGTATGCCGATGACACCAAGATATTCTGTGACCCTACATTCCAACATGGTGCCATGGTTGAGGATTTTGCTGAGCTGGATAGGTGGATGAAGGACTGGTTATTGAAACTTAGTGTCAGCAAATGTTGTGTGTTGCACATTGGATACAACAATCCTATGCTGGACTAGCATATGGGCAATAACAACTTGGGAAGGGTGACTGAGCAGGCCGACTTAGGAGTAAATATCTCACGTGACCTAAAATGGGAACAGCACATAAATGCAATCGTGAAGCGAGCCAACTCAACAGTCTATCTGATACGACGCTGTTTCAGGGAAATGTCCCCTGAAGTGTTCCTCCGAGCCTACAAAACCTACATCAGACCACTGCTGGAGCATGCTGTTGTGGTTTGGTGTCCCTATTCCAGAAAGGACATAGATCTGATTGAGCGTGTCCAGAGGAGGGCAACCAAAATTCCACCATCTTTAAGAGAATTGTCTTATGAAGAACGACTAAAAGCTCTTAATCTGACAACTCTAGAGGAACACAGAAATAGAGGATACTTAATCGAAACATACAAAATTCTACATAATCATTACACATGCGACATTGATTTATTTCACAGAAATATCAACCCTCATCTGCGTGGACACTCCCTGAAGCTCTCCACTGAACTTTGTCACAGACTTTCCAGGAAGAATTTTTTCACAAATCGAGTAGTGCAACAGTGGAATCAGCTCCCTGCGAGGATGTAACCTCTCCTAGTGTGAATGCCTTTAGGAATAGACTTGATAAATATTTTAGTGATAGAGGCCGTAAAATAGTGTACTGGCAAGTAACCTTCCCAGCACAAGGACTAATGACAGTCTACCGGTTTTTCCGCCTACTGTCAAAAACTCCTATAATAATAATAAAATATTTAGGAGAGAACAGAATATAGATGTGCCGTAAAGATTATCCAAGAATTCAGTACACGATGGAAGAGTACATAAAATATGATAAGTAGAATAATAAAGATCCATGATGCTCTCAGCAGAACCTTATTGAAAGTTAAAAAAGCTCTACCAACATTAGCTGCAGAAGAAATTGCAAGTTTGAAGGAAATGGAGCAAATTTTAACCTGTTTTGAAGAGGCCACGCTGCAGATTTCAGGATCTAAATATGTTACAGTTTCCTGGCCAATTCCAATTTCTTTCAGCAGTTTTAATAATTTGATGGTCAAAATAAAGTCCGAGTTGACGACGGATGAAGGAAAACAACTGTGTGATGGATTATTAAAATATGTTAAAGTGAGGCTATTCCTCTTTGGAGGGGCAAATTAATATGGTTCCTTAAATTAGCACAACGAAAATAGCACACATCAGAAAAACTAGAGTACTAAATTCGGGCCTATTTAGTGCTAATTTAGTACGAAAAAAAATAATTTATAACTCTATTTTTTAAAAAATTACGTGCATGTGTGCCAGGTTAAGATTAAGCTGGCACACTCTAGTTGGATAAGGTCGAATCTTTGAAAATCTAGTACCTCATATTTAGTGCTAATTTGGTACATTCATGGCACGCCTAAAAAACTAACAATGATGTATTTATTACGAAATAACCCAGGAAAAGTGCTAACTTAAGACTTGAATTAGCACACATACATCGAATCGACCGCGCGAGAACGGAATTCGCATGCGCATATTTAGTGCTAATTTAGTACTTCAGAAACGACGACCCGAAACGAATTAGTATCACATCAGCACAGAGTTAGCACTTGTGTGCTGGCTTAGTGTTTAAGTTAACAAACATTATCAACGATGACGCGATGAAACTGGAGTACTAAATTAGCACACATTTAGTGCTAATTTTGGACGTTAGTTTGGGTATGTTCGGGTTAGTTTCGGTTAGTTCGGGTTATTTTGGGTTATTTTGGGTTAGCTCTGTGCTGATGTGATACTAGTTCGTTTTAGGTTGTCGTTTTTGAAGCACTAAATACCTATGTGCATGCGAATTCCGTTCTCGCGCGGTCGAATCGATGTATGTGTGCTAATTCAAGTCTTAATTTAGCACTTTTCCGTGGTTATTTCGTAATAAATACATCATTGTTAGTTTTTTAGGCGTGCCATGAATGTACGAAATTAGCACTAAATATGAGGTTCTAAATTTTCAAAGATTCGACCTTATCCAACTAGAGTGTGCCAGCTTAATCTTAAGCTGGCAGACATGCACGTAATTTTAAAAAAAATAGAATTATAAATTATTTTTTTTCGTACCAAATTAGCACTTAATAGGCCCGAATTTAGTAATCTAGTTTTTCTGATGTGTGCCATTTTCGTTGTGCTAATTTTCTAGACCTAAATTAATAGATCCGAGATTCAAGCAAGAAGGTTTCCGAAATTCTGAAACTGCTAAAGCTGCCGTTCAATTTTTGGAACAGGAAATGATTGTCTTACTAAAAAAGCAAAATGAATCATCTTCATCGGCAGGCACAACAGAAGGTTTGATAATGAACAGCCACGGTGAAGGCTCGAGCCAAGAAATTGGAAGCAGTTCATCATTATTTTCTTTTATGAAAGATAGAAACCACCAGAAAGTCAAATCGACTACAGCAGATGAAATAATTAGAAAACGTCAATACATGGAGCGACCAAATGCACCTCGACATACAGATCCTCTTCTTTTTTGGAAGGTAAGAACTATTTATGCAATAGTAAGTTCACAATTATTTAAATTTTATTTTTTATAGGTGAATGGCAGAGACTTACATCCCCTTGATGAGTGCACCCAGAAATATCTATGCATTCCAGCTTCATCTGTGTGATTTGAAGTAACTGCTTCAAAACTATCGATAATAATCGATAGGCCAACTGTCACTATCGGTAAATATTGAAAGTCTAGACCATCGATAGTTCTCCATTCCTACGACGTGGGTCAATCAAATGAAATGATGACGCCGATGACGGTATGCCTATCTAATATTCCGACCAATATGTCGGCATGGCGTTATTTCGAGATGTAAGTCGGAATTCCAACTTATAAGTGAGAATTCGGAGATGTAAGTCGAAATTCCGACTTATAAGTAGGAATTTGAAACAAGAAAAAATAAGTTCAAGTTGGCCCTTCTACGCTTTCGTAAAAAATAAACCCATCAATGAAAGAATAATTCGACATCTTTCCAATAAAAGATGTAAATTTAGGTATACCAAGTATCGGCTTAATCCGTTCAAGTTACCAAAACTCAATCTCGATAATATGGCGAATGTACGGCGAACAGAGGTTCAATGTTTATAAAACCAATATTGTTATTATTTTTCTGGAGATAAGAAAGGAGACCCATCAAAAAATATTTTATTTTGTCGTGCATAGAAATACATATATGATGATATAGATTAATGTAAACAGCACTTTCTACAAAATGCTAAAAAGTTTTTTAAAAAAAAACTTGTAATTTGGCAGGTGAATTTTTGTACAGTTTCTCTGTTGTTGTACTTGCTAACAGAGAAAGCATTTTTTTCTATTTTATTAACCTGTAAGCGAAAAACCCAGAAGCACAAAATAATTAATCTCTATCAACTGAAGTTTATAATATTATTCAAACTTTTCTCTTAATTCATGTATATTGACCTGCCAAACTGAAGAGTGTCTTTTTATCATGCACAGTAAGTATACATTTAGCGGAAGGACTGGCTACGTACATTTTAATGTGACTCCTTATAGTCTCAAAGTCTCATACAGTGAATTTCAGAAGTAGTAGGGAGTATAGACTGGTGCCAAATCAAACTGAAGACATAAAGTCAATATATTTGATACAATTTTGAAAACGTTATGAATGAAAATATAGTTCTAATGTGTTACGTATGTTACACAAAACAATTTTTTTGTGATAATCATTTTTTTGACCCTACAGCCTCTACTTATTGCTGAGTAGTTGACCCCATGGTGTGAGAGTCCTGGCAGACTAAGGGCGGGTATTATAAAACTATTTTGACAGATAACTAAAATTTAACTTCTGGAATTACTATGAGAAGTATATTCATTCCAGAAGTTATTCTGTTAAAATAGTTTTACAATACCCACCCTAAGAATGAGGATGTGGGAATTATTCAATGAGATCACAAGTTGGAGAAGTTGGCGATATTATGTGGAAGCAAGGCTCGAGGAATGATTGAATCAAGGGATGAAACGGTATATATGGAACAAATCGAGAAAGTTCCCATCATTTTTTTTTCTGAAACTGTTATTTCCGTAATGCGGCAAGCTTTCTTTGGGAAGGTTGAAATGTGCCTTCAAAAAATCATGATTTACGTTTTTTTTTTAAACCCATCAGATAATAGATGTTGTATGGATCACACGGACAGGGTGACATTTAGATTGACGGATTGAAAGGTGACCAACATCTGCACTCCTTTTTAGTGAAAACTGAATTTTCATGCATAACAAATATAAAAAGAACTATACCAGCTTTTTTGTGACTGTTACACCATATTCTCCTGAATTATCATTAGAATTCTTATGATTTTCCCATTTTGTCAATTTCACATTTCCAAGTTTGCAATATGTTGCCCCATAAGGTGATCTACTCAGCAAGTTAAATTCTAAAACTCTCAGAACCACAATAATTTTTTGCAACTTCCAAAAGCTCTAGGGAAGTGTACCAATAGTACTTTTGTGACCTGATAAACTGAAAAAGTTCAAATTTTCATACAGAATCCCGGTTTTCAGTTTAAGGATTCATCAATTTTGATTTTTTACCCCTATTTTTCGACGCCATTCTGGTTTGGCATGCTCCCCCACCTAGATTCGCCACTACTTCCAAAGATCACTGAATGAAAAATCAAAACTACATTCAGTCATATTAAAATGTGTGCACCCAGCTATCAAGACTAATAGTTGCAATATTGACATTATGGTGACTGAGATACTGTTTCAATAAGAAAGTATTTTTTCGCATCTTTCCAAAGCCAAATCCCCCAGTATTAGTTCACAATGAAACTTAAAATATAGTGCATTGGGCTTAGAACATATAATATGATGAAAATGATAACTCACATAATTTACCTGAATTCCTAACTAGTACATGGGCCGCCAGCAACTTGAGACTATGGACCTCAAACAATAAAGGATGGAACAGCAACTGCCTGGCAGTACACCTCTCTTCAGGATCTTTCCGCAAGCACTTTTGTATAAAGTCCCTCTGGCGTTCATCCTCCAGTAGGTCGATGGTTTGCTGGATATTCTCCTCAGTCACTTTCTTGCCAGATTCGCCGTTCCCGATGATCTCCAAAGCGGCCATCTCTAAGGCACACATTCCGAACGCATAGATATCTATGGCCGGACTTATGGCTAGGGTAGAAAGATTTAATTATTTATTTGTGATTGACAAATACTTATAAATTACTGTCAAGACATTAAATGTATGTTATTATGAAAAAACCAGTTTGCGCATATACATTATATTCTTCCTATAAAGACATAGACAAACAAATTTGTAAAGCTAACTCTCTATGATACAATCATGTTCTTTATTCCGGAACCTCCCTATTTTAACAGTCTTATTAGTCTATAGCGTTTTGGTTTTTCATTCCCAAAGGCAAAACGTCATAGATAAAGAATAGTTATATTAGCGAAAATAATGAGTAATGTGTCATTCAACCTCATATATGTATAAATTTAGACCACAAGGAAGTGTAGTTCTTAGATGACGGGATTGTTGGCGCTTAACTATCTTGAATACGAGTGGCAAACGTACTGTTATTCGCCTACTTATGATGTAACAAGAACAAGAACCGCTCGCCCCTTCATAATTTTAAAATGGTACCGTCCATTTTCGAGCTCAAGCTTGACAAAAGGTGCGTTCACGAATATTGGTTGGGGCTGGTAAGGTAAAGGCAATGTAACGGGTAGTGTGATATGCATGACGGCACAGATTTAACCTGGTGTGACCCACAAATGTGTCATGTTTCAGTTTTAATTGTATAATTGAATTTTGTTCAAATGGTATTGGGAAAAATATTATATTATCTCTGGATAACAGTGATAATACAATGTTAAGATTCATTAACTACCAAAAATGAGGCTTTGCGCTTCTTCACTCATTTAAAATAGTGATTCTCGATTGCGTATGTCGGGTGATTTCTATCATACTCCTTTGTGCAGCGATTTCAGAACGCCAGGTGCAGTAGCCGAATGGTATGAACGCTCACGTATGACGACTTTAATTTTACCTTGGTACATATTGAACACATTGAGATAACCTAGAGCATGTATTTATGAAAGCGCTCCAGCAGGAGCAGAAACTTCGACGACATAGAAAACAGCGAGATCGAAGTGTAGGCGTGATCGAACGTGAATAAAAATAAAAAAAAAACATTTTTTTTTGTTATCGCTTCTTATGAAAAACTGACTTTTTTTAGTTTTCTGTTATACTGGAGTGATTTAATATGACCCAATAATTCAGTTGAAACGTGTGGTGTGTTATTTGACCTAATACAGTCGACCAGCAATATCGATATGACAATCCATTAAAATGCAGCATCAAGATACAACATTTTTGTCTATCGACGAATAAAATGTGCATGGAATCAAAGGAATTTCCAGTAAATGAGTGAGTTTATTCCATTGTTTTGCATTCTTGTAGTAAATTTGGTTTGAATTCAATTAGAAGTAACGAGTCCCTTTTCTATTTTTATCGTATGTAATCTCAAGTAAGGCTCAAGCAATCTTAGTAATCTTGAGTAATCTGGAGTAATCGCGAGTAATCTTTGGAAATCTTGAATAGGTGTTGTATATTCTAGTTTTGTTTGCCCTGTTTATACTCTGGTTCCACAGTACTCCATCTAGTAGATGGATTATCAGTTCTAGTTCAACATTGAATGGTTTTTTTCTAGTGCTTCAACAAGCTGTGTTTCAACCATAAAACAACAGATGTTGCTTCTTGGCGATATATTCCCGCGTAGACAATATCGTTCGTCATGTGTCGCGCAGGATTTCTCCGGTTTTATTGTTGTCTTTGGCAAGCTTCACATTGGCTAAAATCTAACAAAGAATTTTGGTTACAAAGCGGCGAACCACCTCGAGAGCTACCCGAATTACGCATGAGCGTTATCTCCTTGAAAAATGCCAAAGCTTATCGATTTTCGGATCTTTCAAAGCTGGATATTGGCAGCGCTTTATCAAGAACCTCTTAAAACCGTTACCCAATAGGAACTTCGAAGCTCTAGGTATTCACAAAATCAAAGCCTTTGTTTATTTACAAAAGTTAACACAGCGACAAAGCTTTTCCAACGAAACTGAGCATCTTCTCGCTGACAACGAAATTGATAGGAAAAGCAAACTAATACGTTAGTAGGAGGTTGATAACTCAAATTTTGATTATGTTGCAAACATCCTTATACTGTTTTGTTATTCAATCGTGAACAAATTTGGCTTTTGGACCTCAGCTGTTGCTGTCATCGAAAATCAATTTTGGCCTCATTCATGTATTCTTTCGAACTGAACAAGCTGATCGAAGTCACTTGAGGTTTGTTTCAAACAATTTTCATCCGGTTTTGAAACGATTTCATTGGCCCCAGCTGTTTTTTGACGCCTCATGAACAAACCTCATGTGATCACAATCAGTTTGTTCAGATCGAATACCAGGAATTTGTCGCAATAAACTTTTCACGTCCTGTTCGTTGTTTTAGAACTGCACAGAATCAGTCCCATTATGGCCCTGGTTCCAAGAAAACGCGTAAATACCTACACCACTCAGACGTCGACTCGCCGCCCATTCTTAATCAAAGACAGAAAACATCGTGGCAGTATGGTCACTAGGGCTCCTATTCGCGTGTTCGAATGTTTTGTCTCCCGTTAATTCGTCAGGACCTAGTAGGTATCACATTTAACAAGAGAAGTCTGGCCGCGCTTACGCGATTCGTTGCAAGACGCGGTGTGGTGTGTTATTTGAGCTAAAGGCGAAGGACATTTTAGTGCAAGCAGTGTCAAAATATAACTGGGTCATCACATGTAGAGGTATGGGAGTTTAAAGTACACACATCAAAATAGTCTAGGGAACAAGATAATTCCTATACTTATCAGAAATTTTTGCTGATTTTATTTTTAAAACATTTAAACTAAATAAGTTTGCAAAAAATAGCCGTCATGGTAAATTTGACAAGATTTGTTCAATAAATAATACTCACTTTATCTTTTTTAAAAAGTTGTTCTTTCCTTAAATTGAAAGACAGATATTTCTTGTTCCCTAGACTATTTTGATGAGTGTACTTAGTGCGCTCAACGCATCTTAAGGGGCAGAATTAATAAAATAAGTTATTTTGATTTTTCACCATGAATCTATTTTACGATTGTTTTGAGTATTACGTTTATTGCGATTGCCAGGCAGTTTGAGTTAAGCTCCATACATTGGGCTCAGCACAAAAAGACACTGCTTGGCGTACTGACATGCATAACTATTATGTGTTTCCCCTTTGACCTATTTTGCAGCACTTGCTAGAGGCTGGCCTAATCTATAAATTTTTAAAAACTATTTAAGCACTGTTCAAAAGCAGTAAGTACATAGAACTTCAACTGAATTAAAGAGTTAGCTTTACAGAATTGATTTAAAATTGTACAGATGATGGTAAGACAGAAAATTTGGCTTATAAGGAATTATTTGTTGTGTGGCTGAACAATAATTAGAATATTTTTCTGTGAAACAAGACGAGAGCTTGGGTAGAATTAATAAAATGTTGTTAAAGATTGTTTCTGTTCTTAGTAAACGTACAGATTTTATATTACTTTTCACAAAGTATAAAGAAAAGTGAAAATATGATTTTATGAAGAGCAACTGGAAACCAATTCGGATGCTGTTACTGTTGCTGTAAACCTGAAATTATGAAAAAATATTTATTAACAATAATGGAATGAAAAAGGCATTGTGAAAGACCTTTGGGTTTCTTTAAAAAAAAACTCACCAGGATGTTCTGGAGCGATGAAATGCATATTTTTGAAGTCGTCATGGCACGTCTTCACGTGATGATTTATGGAATCGGGAGCCACTAAAGGGAAACAGAAATTAAAGTTAGTACTTTTAGGGCATTGACGTGACATGAATGGCTGTAAAGGGAGTATTGTGAGCATACAGATTGTCGAACCATTTTCCACAATAATAACATATTTTTTTTAAATTAATTTTGATAAAAAATGTAAATGTATACAAAAACAATAGATTTAGGCAGATTTAGGAGAACTTAAATTAGAAAACTGCATGGAAAATGATTAGGGCTCGAGACGGAAGGAGCCGCTTTACAATAAACCATCATTGTCAAGCGTAGTTAACGTTTGTAAAAACCTAACCGTACTTACATACGTGACACGCCCAACCATGATTAAAAAATTTAGCGACCCCTTGACAAGACAAACCCTCTATATGCCCAGGTCTGAAAAAATTGAGGTCAATAAGTTTAAACACCGAGTCTAGTATTGGAGACAAAGTAAAATTTTGTGTTTGTTTTATAATCTTAAAATGCATAATATAGTATGAACAGCCAAAATTGAATTATGATTTAGCAATAAAATTTCTTGTAACACGAAATTACTTTAGACAAAGAGTCAATTACAAAAAAAGCCAGGAAAGCCAGTTGGCTCTTGGTCTAAAAATATTGAATATTGGCTAATATGCACTAAGTAAATACTATACACAAGTAAACATAAATTAAATTTTGAAATGTCTTGGGGTAAATACGAATTGACCTCCCCAAAGTCAGACTTGCGCGTAACAATTTGCAGCACCCAATACGTCCCTTATACAGCTAGGTGAATCCTCTAAAAAAGATATTACTGACCAAATGAAATCATTACAAAATTGTCACATCAAGAACAATAATTTTCTCAGCGATATAAATGTATAAATTTTATTCGGTGAGGTTAAGGTTGTTTTTTTTTTGTATATGTGATTACCTGATCCGATCTTGACGAGCCCGTTGTGTTGTATAAATATGGTATCACAGGTCAGATTGCCATGGATGATGGGCGGTGAACAGGAATGCAAGTAACTGTAAAGAAAACAGACTGGATTCATAGAATGACTCGTTAAAGTTGTTCGCCCGTGCCGAGACTCATTGCTGAAAACTAATTTTGAATCTATCTAAGAAAAGGCGAACCAACCATTATTCTTTTTAATTTTGGATTCATTTGTCTCAAGTAGACTCGTTATGTCCATACCTTCGAAAGGCCTTATTCGTGACAGATATTCATTGTAAGCTCACCAAAAATAATATTATAGCAGTATCGGTTCTCTTTCAGATCCTTGGCAACATCCATAGAATATCTATATATTTCTCGTCATGACTATCGGAAACGAATTAAAAATGTTCGGTTCGCCCAGACCCAACAAAACTATCATCACCCATTATTAAAGTTGTGGGAGAAATTTAGGTTGATTGCCATCTACAGTACAATTCTACTTACCTTTAAAAAGAGCTATAAATCACAGGGCAAGAGAAATGTACAAAACTTCGACCACAATAAGGCTTTGATAATACTTACAACAAGATCTTAGCTTATTGTGGACGATACTACTTATTTATTTAAAATAAACCCTTAAATCCAAGGTTAGCAAATATCAAAATATCGGATATATTTATTATATATCAAGTTCTGATTTGTTTTTCAAATTAACTTATTTATATTGTCTGTAGCTAAAAAAAATCGAAAAGTGTTTCAATCTTCTCAAAACGCCTCCAAATACTTAGTCTAGATTTGGTAATTGCATTTAATTATAAACTATCGACTGAAGTGTTAACACTTTGAAAACCCACCCAAACAAAACACGAAACAACAAACTGCCTTTGGATTCGATGTTCATCGTGCGTTTTGTTACCAGTGTTACCAGATTTTTGATTTCTTAACAACTTTCAACCTAGAATATTTATTTTTAATTTCGTATAAATATCATGATATTGATTGATATATATTATGCCAACCTTGCTTAAATCTAGAGCGTATACACTTATAAAACCTTAAGATTAAACCTTAAAATCTAAAAAAAATTTTTGGTGGTAAATAATCGGGCCAAAATGTGTTTGTTTCTATTGCCTGGATTTTAAATTACCTTAATGCTGAGAGAATTTGCGTGCACCATCTTCTCCAAGCACGTAGAGGCAGTCTTTTCACGTTCCGCTTGGTACGTTTCAGGAACTGTTTTAGAGACCCAGACGACATGTACTCAGTAATGAAAATCACCTAAAATAAAATAACAATATTATATTAAATGTTTAATAATAGGCCATAATTAGTAATTCATTATGGGCCACAAATTTAAAAGTTGGTTTACAAAAAAATATATTGATAGCTCTGCACAGTAAGTAATCCATGTTTCCTGATGCTTGCAAGAGTTTCGTTGTGACTTTATTTGAAAAAGTTTGGAAATATGACACTGAAAATTATCATGGTGATGCATTCAATCTGCAATAAGGAAGCTTTTGATAGTCTGGTTATAGCTGTTCTGGTTATGTAAAAGTCAGATTTCAGTAGATACTATACCTAGGTACTGATTTTAGTAAGGCGTGTGATCGAGTTGATGAGTTGATCGTCAAATTCTTCTAGGAAAATTGATTCCAACAGAGTTTCGTGTGTAGTTTGTTGAGTGAGTCGAACACTCTTGGTCAGGTTGAGTACAAACAGTGAGAGTGCACAGAAAAAATTCTTGAAAAGTTACCCTAATAAATATTTATTTGACTTTTGTTTGTTTAATTCAAACAAAATGTATTTCACTCGAATAAATAGCGTTTGTCTGGAACAAACAAGGTTATTTGATTTTTTCAAAATATTTAGTTGGCGTTGGCTGCTTTAGCAGAAAGGCACATTTATTTGATTCAAAAAACCGATAAAATTTGAAATTTGGTTATTTAAAACAAGTCCCCCGTTATTTGAAACAAGTCCCCCGTTATTTGAAACAAGCTCATATAGCCATGATGTCACTGGGGTGGTAAAGGGGATGCGTATACGGTTGTCGTGCGTGAAGTGAAGCCCAGCAGTCAGTGCCAAAATGCGTGCCGATTTGGAACAGTAAAAAAAAATGTTATTCGGGTCAGTGTGTGTGTGCATCGCTCCGGTTTGATAATGTCGGTTAAAAAGCTACTAGATGAGTGGAAACTGCGCCACTATTGCCCATTTTTGAAGGTAAGTGCCTGAATGTTACAAACCAATTTTTGAAATGCTCATATACTATAGAAATATATAAACTGTGTATAGGTATATGATGCGAGAGCGGGAGTGTTTATTTCATGATTAATATACCTACATTTAGGATCCATACAATAGTAAAATGTATGGGTCTTAAAATCTGTATGAGTAACGATCGTGTAAATAATTGAGGTTGAAGAATTTATTCAAATTTAATAATGTATTAAAAATGGCTTCTTCGTATAGCTTTGTCCTTTTTGAGAGAAGAACAAGACTCTTAAATATTTATTTGGTTCAAATAAATAAACGTTTCAGACAAATTCACAGGTGTTTATGTCATATGACAAATTAACTAGGACAAATAACTAAATGTTTAACATATAACAATATATTATTAGTAATAAACTAAAATTGCTACTGAACGTCTGTGACACGGTAGGTATATGGTAATTCTTTTGATACATGTTAAAAATCTGCGTTTAGTTTAAAAAAGATTATGTATGATTTGTGTTTTTTTTTTTCCAGATCAGCTATGATTTTGAACAACTCTATTCTTTGGAATGTGTTGACATCTTGTTCATATAGAGAGAAACTTCAATGATTTGTTTACATGGATGTTACAAATCAAGGGTCATACTCTGAGCGCGACGGATCTGACAATCAAACAGTTCTTTATATTTTATATCATTACAATCTCGATTACAGTTCATATTTTAAGATTTAAAAAAGCCTTACATTTTTATAAATAAAGATATTTTTTTTATTGATAACCTATTTTTCTTATTTAAAGTACTCCTAAGCGTGTTTAAATCCAACATTCAAAAACGCGCGTGTTTTAAAAAAGTTACCAGGACAACATCAACAACCTGAGAAAAGTAAAGTCTAAATGTCAACTTTTTAATTATTGATCTGTCAGAAAACGAAAGGTATACCAGATGTCATATCACGAATTTAGCATTCTACAACTATTAGTAATTTATGATTTGAACGTATAGGTACCAATAAAAAAAAAATAGTGTACAGTATTCGTGGATAACTGGTCTTTAAAACACTTGCTATATTTCGAGCACTCCGGCTGCGCCGTCGTGCTCGAAAAATCGCGCGTGTTTTAAAGACCTTAATATGCACTTATACTTTAATATACTATTAAATTTTTTTTTTTCTTATGATTTGACACCTTATTTATGTTTGCTTGTGCACGCAGTATTTATCTTGTGATTTTATTATTTGTGCGGTATATATAGAAAGAAGCTTCACTATACAGCAGGGTGATTTACAGAACGTGTTTGATAGTTTTTAAACTTTTATATATAACTGAAATATTTATTTAAGATTTTGCTATCACTAGCAGCCGATATTTGAGACAACATATTGTATGTATATGTGCATATGAACATATACGCAAAACTTAAATAAATTTTTCAATTAATATACACTGAAAAAAAAAATAATTTGGTCCAAAGAAAAATGGAGTTCCCTTAAATAAATATTTGGTTGATAATGGACAAACAAATATGTATTTGTTTAAAAAAAAATCTGAATTTGTTTGACCGTTTCCATTCCGTTTGCTTGAATTAAATTATTCTTAGTTTAGCTCAATATCAATCATTTTGACAAAATAAATAAATATTTAGTTCTAGTAAATAAATCATGCATTAGTTAGCTCAGAGCAAATATTTAAATTAAATAAATATTTATTTATTGTAAATAAAAGAAGTATTTGTTTCAACTTCTTTTATTTTGAACCAAATAAACAAATTGTTCCATTTAAAGCTTGATTTGTTCCATCTAATTATGTTTTTATTCTAGTTAAATCAATAAATTATTGTGAAGCTGCACAGGAGGGTCGTTCTCATTCAGTCGTTCATCGTTATTCTCTTTTCCTGTCCCATCATCAATGTTTGGAATCTGATTCACTTCGATGGCACTTCTGAAAATGTTTGCAGGTGGTTCGTCTGATGCACAGTTTTTGTGGTGGCAAGTATCGTACATTGAATTAAATCCGAGGTCTTACATTGGAGCAACTCGATATCTGTCGAACGGAAAATATTGCTGGTTGCTCTAATGTGAGACCTCTACTTTAAATAAATGTAAAATACTTGCGTCCAATATTATTGCGAATTGCCTATTGCTTGTTGCCTCAGTGTGAGAGGATGTTTGTCTGGTCCAGGTAGAAATAAGTCCCCAATAAAAATTATATCGGCCAAGGCGACGTATTTTTTTGTTCCTGGAGACACCATTTTACTGAAATTTTTTGCATGATTTGGAAATATTGTGAATGATAACTATTATGTAGGTATGTATTATAATTTCAACTTACTGTGTATTAAAGGCCACAGATATTGCACACACACACTTCTGCCAAAAGATCTTCCATCTTGCGGAAACCAATCCGAAAAATAAAAATTCAAAGTAAGACCATGCGACGCGTGCCAAACCAACAACAGGAAAGAGCGAGCAGTGATCCACACAGCACAGTATTCGGAACTCGAGCATGCGCGTAAATTGCCAAATGTCTACAAAGATCCCAGTTATTTGAATTTTGGTCATGTTTATTTTGTAAAAATTCCAGAATATTTAATTTAAAGGAGCTGTTATTTCGTTCTGAATATATTAGATTTATGGCGTTCGTTCCAAATATATATTTATTTAATAATGCAACTCGTATCATTTTACGAAGTCAAACAAATAATTTGAAAAAACCAAATACGCAGATTTATTTAAACCAAATACATTGTCGTTGGTTTAACTAATAATTATTTGAGTGAAATAAAAAAAAATCAAATAAATATTTATTAGGCAAATTTTTCACTAATTTTTTCAGTGTAGAAGTAGATCAACTATAAGTAACACTTTCTACAACTCCCTGGTGTATAGGTATGGTCAAATATTTATTTCCCCCAAATAATTGAAATGCATTTTGGACAAATAAATGCATTATTTTAAACAATCAAATATTTATTTGTAACAAATAAATCACTTATTTAAAGAAAATTATTATATTTTGCCATTATATTTATTTCGATTGAACAAATCATATATTTAATATAAAAAAATATTTATTTGTTCCTAGAAGCTACCTTTGGGCCAAACACATGGAAGTAATAAGTGAAATAAATATCTGTTTTGATTAAACAAATACTAGGTGGGTATCTCAAATAATTCATATATTTCTCTCAAAAACATGAGTTGTTTGTCGCATACCGAACAAATATTTGTTTAATTGAACTCCATTTTTTTTTGCCCTGAATAATTTTTTTTTTCAGTGTGGGTGGTCATCTTTCCACGTTAAGGGTGAGCTCTGGCGTTCCTCGACAAATCATAAGATATTCATAGGAAGCCAAAAACAATCATAGATGATTATAAAATTTGGATGTGAAGTGATTGCGAACCTTTTTTCTAATTTACCCTTTTGATTTTTGAGAAATTCAAAGATTTTGAATCACACTTCTTGTGGTAAAATCGAATTTGGATTTTTGAGATATTGTGTCTATGGAGCTCACACTATTATTGAAAATCATGAAAAGGTCCTCGAAATTTGAGCAGAAATAATTATCATTATCCCGACTAAGTACCTATTCAAGGTGATATTTTATGGTGCTGCTTATTTCATATTGTTACGGCTCTGGGGTGCGTGACATAAATCTTGGGTTCGTTTATCCCAAAATCAAAGTCCAATTAAGACAACAATGATTAATTCCACGTTACTACGCACTCTGACACTAATTTCTTCACTAATTAACTCAAACAACTTAAAAACTACTAACTAATACCGGCCTTTATATATCCATAATCTATTTTTGCAAAATCCAGAATAAACGCGATAGACCTTTTTCCCGAAGAGCACTGTAAAAGTCTAGAATTCTGCTATCCGATTCTGTATCTTCTGGCGGAGGCGCACGTAAATTCCGTTACACTACTTTCCTCTTAAGATTGATCGTCCCGATTAACTTAAAGACCATGATATTTCGTCAATCTGTCTAGATGTACAACTTTCATCTTACTCCTGGTGTTGCGCTGAACTCGATAAACCAAATAATTGATCCTCTTGATTATTCTGTAGCGTCCTTCCCATGCTGTAGACAATTTCGGCGACACTCCTTTCTCTCTTGCTGGATTATACAGCCACACTAAATCACCTTTTTGAATTGGCTTTCAAGTCATATCTGGTCTTCATTCGGTCAGCTGAATATGCTCCCGAGCTAAATCGTGTATTCCCAGAAGTCGTGCCCTTACTTCGTTGGCATAGTCTCGAATTTCTTTTCGTTCTTCTTCAGGTATTCCAAACATCAGATCGCAAGGTAACTTGAGTTCCCTTCCAAAAACGATTCTAGCTGGACTTTCACCTGTTGACTCGTGAACAGCTGCTCTGTAAGCCATTAAAAATAGAGGCAAATGTTTGTCCTAATCTTGCTGGTTCTTTGCGACAACTTTTGTCAGGTGTTCCTCTAATTGAATCGTTCTATACCATGCCATCAAACTGTGGATGTAAAGGTGTTGTCCTTGTCTTACGAATGCCCATGATTTTACAAATTTTCTCAAAGATGGCAGATTTGAAGTTTCGTCCCTGATCTGAATGCAACTCTAGTGGCACACCATGATTGAAAACTTCGTCCACTAGCACCTGGGCAATAGTGATGGCGTCTTGATTGGGAATAGCGAAAACTTCTGGCGATTTACTGAAGTACTCCATGATAAGCAGGATGTATTTGTTACCACGCTCGGACTCAGGGAACGGTCCGGCTACATCTATCGCTATTTTTTCAAATGGGAGTTGTACTGTTTCATGGGCCCCCGAGATCTTAGTTTATAGGGCCTTCACTAGTAGCACAAATGTTACATTTTCGGCACCAGTTTTTAACGTCTTCATGATAGTGGACCCAGTAAAAAAGTTCCCAAATTTTGTCCGAAGTCTTGTTAACTCCAAAATGTGCCTCTGAGGTTCCGTCATGTATTTCTTTTAATACATCTACTACTCGATCTTTCGGAATAACCAGTTGGCTCTTAGTACATTTTCCATCGAAACTTTCCCAAATTCTTTTCAGTAAACCATTTTCTACGACCAGAGAGTTCCGCTGAGCCCATAACGCCTTGTAAATCAAAAAAACTCCCTCCATTCTGGCCTACAATCATCATTTTCTTTGAGCTGTAAAAATTGCCCGATGTCCTGATCTGCTTCTTAATCTGCTCTCATTTGTTTGGTAGTCTATTAATCATCAACGATAAGACCCGTTCTTCTCACAGCTGGACCAGTGTTTTTCTCATGCATATCGATTCTTTAACAATACTTGCAGTCTTCTTTACATGGCCGTCTAAATAGAGCGTCAGCATTTTTATGCAGGTTTCCAGTTCGATGTTTAATTTGGAAATCGTATTGCTGCAATTTCTCAACCCATTTTAGAGCTGCGTGATCCGTTCGAATTAGAAACTTACATCCGTAGAGATACTTATGTATGCTTTTACGATGGTGAGCAACTCTCTTCTGATGACACAATAATTTCGTTCTGGCTTTGATAAAGTTCTGCTGTAATACTTCTACGACATGCTCTTGTGAATGTTGAATTTGTGAAAGTATCGCTTTAACACTGGTGTTGCTTTCATCTGTGTCCAAAATCAACATGCCCTTCTGACCTGGATAGGACAACACTAGGCTTGTACATAATGCTCCTTTCAATTTTCTAAATGCAGAATCGCATTCTTGAGTCCAATTGAATGTTGATTTTTCTTCCGTTAATCGATGAAGCGAAGCGGCTATATTGGCGAATCCTTCCACAAATCTTCGTTAATAGAAAACTCCTTAGTCTATGTTTGTCGCGTGGCTCTGGCCAATCCCTGACAGCATCTATCTTTCTTTCCCTAACTTGTATACCAGCTTCAGATACCACGTGACCTAAGAATTCTACTTTCTTTTGGAATAGAACACTTATTTGGATTGAGATTTAAGTTGGAAGTTCCGGAAGGGTCAAAAATTTCTTTCAGGTTATTGAGATGTTCTTGAAACGAATTTCCCATGATCATGACATCATCTAAATATATCAGGCAAGTTCTCCATGTAAGGCCTCTTAAAACAAGATGCATCGGTCGCTCAAACGTAGCTGGAGCATTACACACTGTTATAACCCGCTTCCGGTACTGAAGGCAGTTTTCACTTTGTCATCTCTGTGTATTGCCAGTTGCTAGTATCCACTTTTGAGATCCAAGGTGGGAAACCATTTGGAGCATGATAGAGTTGTTAATGTATCGTCTATCCTCGGGAGAGGGAAGCTGTCCTTCTTCGTGCGTCATTAAGCTTACGGTAGTCCACACAAAATCTAAGACTTCCATCTTTCTTCGTAACCAAAACTACTAACGCAGACCATGGACTATTTGACTCTTCAATAATTCCCTATTGAAGAATTTTATCAATTTGGTTTTCCACTTCCCGTTGTTTAGCTACTGGCATACGTCGAGGTGGTTTTCTAATTGGTGTGCTAACCCTGTATCAATTTTGTGTTGAATTAAACTGGTCTATCTGGGTCGAGGTGTTTCTATGATTCCTCCAAAGTTTGTATCAAGCAAGGTTCTTTTTTAGCACAGGACATTCTGACTCGAACATCTCCTTGATGCTTCTAAATATTCAGTCCGTCCGTAACAA
Source organism: Ceutorhynchus assimilis (assembly GCA_917834065.1). NCBI lineage: Eukaryota > Metazoa > Arthropoda > Insecta > Coleoptera > Curculionidae > Ceutorhynchus > Ceutorhynchus assimilis. Next base: position 106,546,877 of record OU892277.1, read on the forward strand.
AATCGACGACCTTTTTATTCTTGCGGAGGAGTTGGAGTTTCCAAGCATAGTTCTGTTAACCGAACATTGGCTGGAACCTGAAGAACCATTACATATTCCTGAGTATTTCATCGTATCAAATTCCCAACACGGAGGCACAGTTGCTCTACTGCACGAGTGCATTTCAGAGTGCTTTTCTGCCTTTGCTAAGTTTGATGACTTGTTGGTTGAGGAGCAGTTTGAATTTTCAATTATTAATTCCATACAAATTAAATTATTTGTAGTCTGTATGTATCGTTCTCCGGAATGTAATGTAACTGTATTCCTCGAAAGACTGGAGGTGCTTCTTTCTAAATTCCCATCAAATCATAAAATCGTACTTGCCGGGGATCTTAATATAAATTTTGAGGATAAGGACAACAGGGCCACTGATAACTTGACAAACTTGTTCGAGTCCTTTTATCTCAGTATGCTTGTTCATAGTCCTACAAGGGTAACACAAACCTCTTCCACTACGATAGAATACATCGTTTCTAGCATTCATGAAAATGTCTCTTGTAATGTCTTTGACTCGGGTCTTTTTGATCATAATGCTGTTATCGCCAAAATACCAATGCGCTCACTTACATCATCTGAGGCTGAAAGCTTAGGAAGAATTTATAGTTCCCGCAATTTTGCCCGCTTTCGCGCTGCCTGTGTCACTTTCACTTGGGATTCTACTCTTCAGGGGAAAGACCTTTTGCTGGCTTTTCGCACGGCTTTGGTCGACATTGTTAATGTTACCTTCCTTGTGCGCAGAATGAGGACGAAACGCAAAGACCACAAAAAGTGGTTTACACTGGGAATCCGCACTTTTGCTTCCGATATACGTTTTCTGAACAGCCTCAGAAAATCTTACACTAAAAATCCATGGATTCAGTCTTATTACTCGACATACAGGAAAATCTATAGAGCAAGCAAGGCAAAAAACCTTTATTATTCTAAACACCTTACAAACTCTCATAACAAGCAACTTGAATCATAGGCATTCGTAAACGAAATTAGTAATAAAGTCAAAAAACATCAAAGATCAACATTGACGGAAATCTCCCCAATAGTTATTACTGTTCCATAGGCAACATCATAACAAAAGACCTTAGCTCTCAAATAAATCCGCTCTCCTATCTTTCTGATATAAGCATTCCTGAATCCCTGGATATGTTTGTTCCAACTACCCCTCACGAACTTAGGCAAACGATAAACTCAATGAAGAACAACAAATGACGATGGTATCTCTGTCAAGATATTGGAGTCGCTACCGCTTAACGCAATCTCAGTTCTGTCCAGTGTTATCAATGTATCCTTCCTGTCTGGGTCCGTTCCAACTTGTTTTAAATCTGCTAAAATCATTCCTTTATACAGTGCGGACGTAAAGTAAGGAATAAATTCAATAATTATTCTTCCTTTCAAAAATCCTCGAACACGTCAATTTTATTTTTTGTCCAGCATTTTTTATACAATAAAATTATTATACAGGGTGGTCGCTGAAAAGCTGGACCGGTATTAACTTAATTTTTTTAAATGGACACCCCTAATTCTTTTCACATTTTCGGATTTCTCATAAAATTCTAAGTGTTTTTCATGAAACAAGTCCTATACCTATCTTCAACTGTTTCGGAAATATTGACAGTTGAAAATTGACTTTTTGCAACTTTGACAGGCTGTAAAAACGGTTAATTTTAGAGGAAAATCGATTTTACATTTCTATCTTAGATTTTCATAAACTATCATTTGACACCAACTTTGAATTTACTCGGAGATTAAATTTAACTGGAAATTTTAATCATAGATTAAATTCAAAGTTAGTGTCAAATGATAGTTTATAAAAATCTAAGACAGGAATGTGAAATCGATTTTCCTCTAAAATTAACTGTTTAGGTTTTACAGCCTGTCAAAGTTGCAAAAAGTCAATTTTCAACTGTCAATATTTCCGAAACAGTTGAAGATAGGTATAGGACATGTTTCACGAAAAACACTAAGAATTTCATCAGAAATCCGAAAATGTAAAAAAAATTAGGGGTGTCCATTTAAAAAAATTAAGTTACTACCGGTCCAGCTTTTCTGCGACCACCCTGTATAATTATTTTGTTTTATAAAAAATGCTCGACAAAAAATAAAATTGACGTGTTTGACGATTTAAAAAAAAATTGCTTGGAAGAATAAAAATTGAATTTATTCCTTACTTTACGGCCGCACTGTACAAGGGAGGTGATCACAACTGCCCTTCGAACTACATGCCAATTTCCCTTTTGTCCACTATTTCTAAACTTGTTGAACGTCTGGTTAAGCATCGTGTTTTATCATCTTTAAACCAGCACAACATTTTAACTGTTAACCAAAATGGCTTCCAGACTAACAAGAATATGTCGGACGCAATGTTTGATTTTTTGTCGGGGGTCTTCGGTACTCTTAACGGAGGGGATGCTTTCGCTGCGGTATTTTGTGACTTATCTAAGGTATTCGATTGCGTGTCATGAGATTCTGTTGCGGAAACTTCGCCCCTACGGCTTTCTAGGGGAGACTCTCTCGTGGTTTGAGAGCTATCTTAGTGATCGTGTCCAATCTGTCCTTCTGAATAGTGCGTCATCTGTTGAAAAAAAAGTTTCATGCGGCTTTCCACAACGATCAGTGTTGCGCCCAGTTCTCTTTTCAATTTATACTAATGATCTCAGCCTACTGGATATCACAGGGCACTTCGCTACTTTTCCTGAACTTGGACATTCTCAGGTTTTCCTGGATCTTGGAATTTCTGAGACCATCAATAAATGCAGACACTGCCATCTATTCCTGCATGTCTTTCCCAGCTGCAGGAAAGGCCCAAACTCACTAGCCTTTTAACTTCCGATTCGAATTCTTGTAAACTCTTGCCGGGTTTTTGAATTTTTGATTTCACTTGGGTTTTAAATACTTCTTGTCTGTAGCGGCCTCCGAAGCGCAATTCTAACGTCTGACTTAGATGCTGGTAATTCTGTTGGTCTAAGGCAGGTCCTCATAGCGCCACTATCAGTGTTGTAGCTTTTTCTTGATAATTGCATCCATTGGTACTCGCAGCAGCTTCAAATTGTCGGATATACATAGTCCAGGACGTAGAACTGTCAAAAGTTGGTGGTTTTTTCTTCATACTAGAGTTTCTAGAGAATGAATGCTCCAACACTACCTGAATTGATGACTGCATTTTTAATTAATTCACCTTATCTCCAACTGCTTGAACTTGGTTCTCAGAATTCCTGTCTTAATTGCTGAACATCGGCTTTGACCTCAGCTTTTACTTCCTGAACGTCGTTTTCAACTTCTTGCACATCGTTCTTAACTTCTTGAACATCGTATTTTACTTCCTCAATCTTTTGTTCTAGGTTGGTGACAATTCTTTGTATCGTGCGAAATCTTTTGTGCAGTTTTCCAAGGTCTTCTTGCCGTTCTTGTTTTTCTTTTTGTCGCCTGGCCTCTTTGTCTTGTTTCTCCTATTGTCGTTTAGCCTCTTCTTGTTGTCGTCTAGCTTCTTCTTCTTGTTTTTCTTTTTGTCGCCTGGCCTCCTCGTCTTGTTTTTCTTGTTGTCATTTGGTCTTTCAAGTTCCAACATTTTACGCAGAAGTTCTTCTATTTTTTGTTCTTCCATTTTTGCTTGTTGTCTCGTAATAGGCATATACAGAATGTTCTGGAATTTCCCTCAAATCTCTTCAAATATCTTTCCTGGTTTTTGATTGAATTTCAAACACTTCGGTGAAGTCACAAATTGGATAACTTGCTTTATTCTCGAATAGAATGTTCTAGAATTTTCTTGAAATGTCTTTTCTGAATGTCGAATAATATAACAAACACGTAGTCGGTGAAATCACAAATTCGATATCTCCCGTGGTTTCCAAATAGAATTTTCTAGAACTTACTTGAAAATTTACTATCACAGTCAAAATCGTAGTAATTTACAGAATCGGTCGTCTCTTTTGGTGATTGTCACTGCTTACACTGATCAACTGTCCCAGTGTTTACTTAGTGATCACACTAGTGTTCGAAGTAGTTCGCTCTATTCTGCAATCGGATTTCACTTTGCAGCCCCGAATTATATCCCACTTCTGACCCCAATGTTACGGCTCTGGCTTGCGTGATATTATTCTTGGGTCCTTTTATTCCAAAAATCAAAGTCCAATCAACATAACAATAATTTATTCCACGTTACTACACACTCTGACACTAATTACTTCACTAATTAACTCAAACAACTTAACTCTTAACAATAGTCACTATCTAAAACGTATCACAGCCAATCTTAAACTTAAAAACTACTAACTAATACCGGCCTTTATACAGGGTGACCCATGAGGTTTTTCCCAAATGATTACTTCGGAACGCATCATCGCATGTTCCACTCCACTGTATAATTTTTTATCATTTTCTTTAACAAATATGGCAATGGCAATTCTGTAATTTATTTTTCTAACAAAAAATGCCATAATATACCATGAGTTACATTTAAGATTCGAAAGTTGACGTCACTTAACCGAAATTGAAGCGAAAGTGGTGAAATTGGATGACAATGTTAGAAGCGGCACAAAAACTTACCCAGATCCTCAAAATTTCAATTATATGGGATGACGCGTTCCGAAGTTATTACCTGGGAAAAACGTCGTGGGACACCCTGTATATGCGTAATCCATTTTTATAAAATCCAGAATAAATGCGATTTTCTCTTTGCCCGAATAAAGCAGTCTTTTCTGGAATTTCAGGCATGGATTCTGTATACGCTGGCGAATGCGCAGCGTAACTCTATATTTTTTAAGTAAAGCATGCCATCTCGAATTAGTAGGCGATATATCATCTGCATCATTTTTAAATTGTTCAAAACCAAGTTTAAAACGGTTTGTTTCGAAGAGAGGTATTTGTTGTGAAATATATACTGACCACGGTACAAATTTCTTAGGTAGAAATGCGGAAAACGAAATTAAAAATTTTCTCTCAACAAATAGTATTTTAATTTAGTAATTAACAGAGAATGGTTGATTTTGTTGATAGCCTTAGAATAGTCGAGCAACACAAAAACGCTGACCATCCCTGCATCATAAGTCTCAATTATGTCAGTGATTGATCTGGAAACTGAACTTTTTCCAACATTTTCGAGAATAGTGATAATATACTAAGATGTGAAAATTCTTTTGGATTATAAATATTTAGAAAAGATTCTCCTAAAGCAATTTCAAATTATCCACTCCGAATGGAGGCGGTAAATTTATCGACAAAAATCTGCTAATGAATATCAATGGACTGCTTACATTTCTAGCTTAGTTGATGATGCAATGGGCTTAATTGAAGACATAACTCTAACAAAACATCTCAATTTATAATAGGGTACATATACTAATTAGAAATTATTGTACTGTGATATTCAACGTACAATAAATAACCATCACATAGTGAAAATATATTCAACAAAAATTATTTCATCGCCTTCACCACACTGTACAGAATCGAAATTATACTTGACGCCACTACAAGGCGCTGTATTGAGAAATTAATGAAAATAATTATCAAACAGTGAAGTTTGATGATGAGCTGGCGCATAAAGTGCGCCATTCGTAACAGGATATCATAAAGTGCGGGAAGTTAAATTTGATTTAGCACCACGCGCCATCTAAGCAGCGGCGAACCTACAAGCAAAACCCACCTTACTCTGGGTTACATTTCACTCGCCATTTATTAGGAGCACAGAAAGTGAAACAATGAGGCAACGTTAAACAGTGTTGTCGAGTTGTTTGAAATTATTCAATACATAATAGTGTTTTGCCTGCAGTGGAAAGATAAGGTTTCAGATATATTTCACTCGCTGGCAACACTGTCTCAGGATCATCAACCTTCACGCTGGCGCAACGAGGTGGCGCAAGTTGGCAAGAATACGTGTTTGCGATTCACGTACAAGCAAGAAGAAAATTGCATATCGATTGTAGGAATGAGAGAGACGCCCTATTGAAATTTGGCAAAAATGAACGTGAAGAAAATGCCATCTGTCTGTGCTTATCGGGGCGTCGACCAAGTTCGGGAAAAACCTCGTAACACCGTAGATTTGTATTCGGAGCGCAGAGGTGTAGCACAGGTTAAAATGGAATACCTGAGTATTGAATACGAAAGATAGGTGCCGTGCCGGTGCCTGTATACCCAAGTTTGCCTGAAGCTACGTTCCCCATTCAGATCAGGAGCACAGAAGGACTTGTTGAGCTATTTTAAACAATCCAAAACACTTAACAGCTATTTTTATATTATTACATCCTACCCAATGGCCAATCGGCGTATCTCAGGAGCACAGAATACGCGAAATGAGAATTCGATTTGGATCGAGTCGCTTTCGTTTCGATGGCACGGTGCTGTCGAATCGTTACGATCGGTATGACAGGATATCAGAAACTTGTTGATGTTCTATTAGGTAGGTATGTCACTTGTTTGCTTTTCAATTGATTATATGTCACGATGTTCTTTGAGCAGCTTTTTGAGGTAATAAAAATTGCAGAGCTGTGAACTACTTGTAGCTGTTTTTTATGTCCAGAAAGTACATTACAAAATGTTGTTTCCGAAGCCAAAGAAGTTATTTATTTTTTCAATTTTTTTTTGAAAAAAGTAAGTTAATAATTAATTCTAAGAGGACTTGACCAGTTCAATGAATGAATTCGATTTCTAACTCGTTACTTCAGAAGCTGGGGCGAATATTGAAGAAAAAGCCAAAAGTGTAACGTGTACCTAATTACGTATTTCTCCAGTTTCAAAAAAACTTTCTTTGAATTTATGGGTAGTGACCCTAATGACCAAAAACAAAACAGACAAAATTCCTAATTGAATAATTATTAATACCCTGATTTTTCAAGAAAATTTCCCACCCCACAAAAATCCATTAACATTGAGAACACACCAAAAAAGATACCTTCAGAGACTTCCGGTTGTGTCCCTGTCCCTTACGCCCTTAACATTTGTTTTGCATTTGCATCAAGGGCACTGTGATGAGAGAAATAACTACGTATAGGAAGAAAAAAATATAGTAATTTTTACGGTTTCTTATCTTAGAATGAAAAGTTTTCAATCGATCTTCCAGCTGTTGAAATCCATTTCTAGTCCAACCAGTTTGCCTCAAACTGTCCTTTGTGTAGAATAGATGCACTGGAAACCTCGCGTTGGATGACAGGAAAACAGAAAAAGCAAAGAGCCAAATTTAAGTTGGAGCGCGTCTGCCAGCAAGCCGCAATAATGTCCTCGTCAGTAAGACGTCTCGAAGCAGCTGATTCTATCAGGAATGTAGAAGATTGAAAAAGTGTATATTTTCTCCTCGCTGCAGTCACAGCTCAGCTCACTACTGGTAGCCTGCCTGTGTGTATAGTGGCCACACAAAGCACAAACTCGCCTTACGAAAGTAAAAAATGTATCAGGATATCAGCATAGGGGTCGAGGTATTGGAGTGAACACGGTATTACATTGTGTTGGCGAAGGCGCCAGAAAGAAAGGTTGTTTCAGTATTGATACATTTTTATTTGCAAGTAGGATTGACTAGTATTTACTTATTAGTGGTATTGTTTATTTACGAATTATTTACGTTCGGTTAGAAACTTGTGGTAGTTGTAAAATGTAAAATGATATTTTTGATCGAATTGAATGAAATGTGTAATTCAATAAATCAATTGTCTTGACAAACAATAGATAAGCTGATGATGAGTTGAAACATTTTACAACGATTTAACCTGAATAGTATAACTACGTTTATTTTTCATGGCGAGTCCCGCTTAATTTTTCATCCGGATGAAAATTTAAGTTAATTAGTACCTAAGTGTTTTATAACAAGCCTGAAATTGGGACTAGATTTATGACGGGAATGTGCTGAGAGCGCATTGACTAAATTGATTCTCAATTTATTTGCACTCTAACACAATATCCTTTGAAAACCCTAGTCAAGACACGCATGACTTTAAACAGTTCAATCCCAATTTAGGTGTTTATATCGCTCTAGGTACTATTTGAATTTTTAGTCCAATTCTATACTTGTTTTCAAGATTTTGATTTTGACTAACATTGGTTAAGTTCTCCAGTTCTCTGAACACAATTTGATCCTTGGTTGAGCTGACCAAAGCTAGAAATGTACTCATATAAAAATTATCAAATGTTCCATGTGAAACCTCCGAGAAGCTCAACCGAGAACCAAATTGTGTTCTAAGTACCAGACCTTAAGCAATGTTTGTTTGTCTCAAAATTCTTAATCCTGGGCCTCGTTCTCGAAAAGGCTCACCGCTTTTTAGACGCTCGGCACATCTCTAATGTAAATTCACATCAAAAGTGCCAAGAGAATACCGGGGGTCAGTTAAGCTACCCCCCCCCCCCCCCCATAGAAAAATTCTGGATGAAAATAATCCCATAATTTTGCTCTCCTTTTGGTCGACTAATTTCGATTTTTGCTCCATTACAGTGGAAAGACTATGTGGCCTATTAGGTGGGGGGGCTGACTTAACACTAGCCCCCCCCCCAGTGAAAATTCAGAAATTTGATCATGCTCATTTTGTTCTCCGAATTTTGCTCCATTATCGGCGATTTATGCTCCATTACCAGGAGAGACCTACAGAGCTCCCAAGAATATCTCCTAGCCCCCCCTAGTGAAAATTCTGAAATTTGATTCTCAGAGTTTTGCTCTATTTTGCTCCATGATCGGCGAGTTTTGTTCCATCACCAGGAATGATCTACAGAGCTCCCAAGAATCTCTCCCAGCCCCCCCAGTAAAAATATTGAAATTTGAACATGGTCATTTTGTTCTCCGAGTTTTGCTCCGTTTCGCTCCATTATCGGCGAGTTTTGCTCCATTACCAGGAATGACCTACAGAGCTCCAAAGAATCTTTTCTTGCCCCCCAGTGACAATTTTGAAACTTGAAATTACTCATTGTGTTCTCCGAGTCTTGCTCCATTTTGCACCATGATCAGCTCGTTTTGCTCCATCACGAACCGTTTTCGGATGCCACGCTTTGAGCGCTCAGCGCTTTCGAATTAGCTGCTCTCACTTTCCTCGCCTGTTTCCCCTGATGCACCTGTAACTGATTTTCAAGCGTTCGAGTGCAAAGCGCATTGAGTATAATAGGCGTGAAATGCTCCAGGTGCTTCGCACACTGCACCCGAAAGCGGCTCTGGAATGAACTACACAGCTCCCAGGAATCTCTCCTTGCAACACGTGGGAAAATTTTGGAGTTTCTATATGCGCATTTTTTTCTCCGAGTTTTGCTCCATTTTGCTCCATGATCGGAGAGTTTTGCTTCATTACCTGGAATGACCTACGAGCTCCTAAGAATCTCTCCTAGCCCCCCACACCAGTGAAAACTTTGTTTGATCATATCTGTTCTCCGAGTTTCGCTCCGTTTTGCTCCATGATCGGCGACTTCTGCTCCATTACCTGAGCTGCTTTCGGGTGCCACGGTTTGAGCACTCAGGTGCTCTGAAGCTGCTCTGATTTTCAGTATAATGGCCGTGAAGGGAACGGTGGTCCCTGGTTTCACTAGCTTGTTTGTTTATTCGCACCAACAAGGCACCAACTGACACTTTCTACACCAAACGTGTTTGTTTATCCAAGGTTTATCCCTATTTTTTTTTTGTATGGGTCTGACAGAGACAAACTGACTTTTTGGTGCACCTGGTGTAACTTTGGTGCAAATAGACAAACAGAGCCCGCAAGAAGCCCTGTTAGTGCAAAATGGAGCAAAACTCAGTATGAGTAATTTCAAGTTTCAAAATATTCACTGGGGGCAAGAGATTCTTTGGAGCTCTGTAGGTCATTACTGGTAATGGAGCAAAACTCGCCGATAATGGAGCAAAATGGAGCAAAACGGAGCAAAATTCAAAGAACAAAATGAACATGTTCAAATTTAAAAAATTTCACCAGGGGGGGCTAGGAGAGATTTTTGGGAGCTCTGTAGGTCTCTTCTGGTAATGGAGCAAAACTCGCCGATTATGGAGCAAAATGGAGCAAAACTCGGAGAACAAAATGAGCATGCTCAAATTTCAGAATTTTCACTGGGGGAGGAGGGGGGAGGAGGTTGGGAGAGATTTTTGGGAGCTCTGTAGGTCTCTCCTGGTAATGAAGCAAAACTCGCCGATAATGGAGTAAAATGGAGTAAAACTCGGAGAACAAAATAAGCATGATCAAATTTCCACATAGTCTCTCCACTGTAATTAGGGATGTAAAATGACGGTCATTTATTTTTTGTGATAGGTGACAGTAATTTTTTTGTCATTTATGGTCATTTATCTTCAATGTAGAACATAACCTCTGAACATAACATATCTCGAATCGAATATCTGATTGGTTGACTAAAGCTCTTCTTCAGTTGCACAGTCATCAGCATCAAAGTCATCTAATGAGTTAGAAAATACAGCTTCCATCTTCTGCTCCATTAGTTTGACAGTGAAAATCGAAAGTCAGCTGATATTTTTGTGACACTTTCATATATATCCTATTCACAATCTGTAGTCCAGAGGTACAGGTAAATGTATCGCCTTTCCCTATCAAATAGCATTGAAAGGTGATACATTTTACCTGTACCTTTGGACTACAGATTGTGTATAGATAATATTTCAATGACGGCTACGACGGTCATATATTTTAATGATGGTCATATATTTTAATGACGGTCAGTTAATAATTTGACAGTCAGAAAATTCAATCGATAAAAAAATAAATGACAAAAGTTTCATAAAAATAAATGACGTGAACGTCATTTTCATTTTGACTGTGACATGACATTCTCAGAAAAATTGGCTTACATCCCTAACTGTAATGGAGCAAAAATCGAAATTAGTGGAGCAAAATGAGAGCAAAATTATGGGATAAATTTCATTCAGAAATTTTCTATGGGGAGGGGGCTAACTTAACTGGCCCGAATACCGGCCCTGTACTAAAGCCAATACACGATAAACCCGTATGATAAGAGCTGGTCTACAACAACAACCAATGTGGGTCCAGAATAAGCTTATTTAGCCATCAAAGTACCCACAGATAATGATGCTGCCAAGATTCTCATGATACTCTTTAGCCAATGATATGCAAAACACCTCAAGAAAAAAATAAGGTATAAGAAACAAAATGATGAAAAGTAAGCTTACCCTAGGCTTGTCATTGTGGGTATCAGTCCAGTACCGATGAAACTTAACAATATTGGAATGGTCCAGCTGGGTAAGGTTCTCAAACACCATTTGGATTTTCTCTTCTTGGTTCTTGAAATTTTTCCTTTCCGAAAACTGGACTTCGTTCCAAACTACTTCCACACCCTCTTCGGTGTCCATGGCCAAGAAGGCACAGTCGATGCCAGGAACATCACGTTGATCCACCTAAAAAAAAAAACATAATTATAATCAAATGCGCACATATATAATTTCAGTTGCTGCATAAAAACAACTTTGACATATTTGTTTCTGTTTTGCCATAGGACACAATTTATAACTTCGCGCGGGTTTTGATTGTAATATAAAGGTGTTCGTATAGGCGTAACTATCCCGCACGACCGACTGATTGTTTATTGCCCAATTTTCGAAAATAATTTTCTAAAGCAGCAGCCAATATAAAAGCATCTTGCCGTATGAATCGCAATAAATCTCGTAAAGAGAAACTATTGTTGTTAGATCTACAGACATAAAAATTGTAAAATGCCAATGGCCGGTATGGCGGTAATTACTTGCTATAGAAGGCGTTTTGTCGCGATGGAAAGTTTCAATGGCTGCATAAAAATGCGTTATGGGATATTGTATGCATATGCAATTAAAAGTAAATAGTGTGGGCTAGGTAAAGAGTGAATTCCTTCAATGTTTCTCTTGCGTACATTCAAAAGAGTCTTCATTGTATAGGAACCTATTGAGGTCAATCAATGCAAAAGCAACCCCTGGATATTTTTCCGATATTTTTCAGTTTTCCGCTCGCCAAAAGACCCAAAGTTTCATCGACATTGAAACGATAAAAGCCATCACGTCCGTCTCTTATGTGTTTTTTTTTGTAGACCATTTCAGTTTTGAGCCAAGTACATTACTATACAAGGTAATTAATAATTTGCTGAGCGAAACCGTGTTGGAACATCAAAAATGTTTCATTAAAATTTCATTCAACCACGAAAAAGTCGTTCATACGCTTTTCCAATAATGTTCACTTCCTTTCTGGATTGTCAAATGTCAAAAGGAAAAAGGCCCCTCTATTTCCTATGTAGGTATTATATTTCGTGCCAATAATAAATGGAGTAATATGTTATTATTGGTTTCAGACAGGACCAGTAATTTATCATTACCTACTCTCTATAACAAGTCTGGGTCAATGTCGGATTGACGACCTTTGGCGAAAACAAAAATAAACAAACAAACCGTGAAAGCTTTTAAACATAGATTTTCAGAAAGTTTGTCACAATGTAACTGAAAATATAAAAGGTGAATATAATTAGTGTCAAGAATATTATGTAGGATGCTAATGATGAATTTTTATTATTTTGCATTGTAAAAAATTGCACTGAGTAGAATGACCAATTTCGTCACAATTTGCTAAATTTGAATTCAAAAAGATAAACAACACAATCTGAAAGCCGTTAAAAATTAAATTGTAGCGAATGAGTGAGGAATGTGGAATACACATAAATGCCTCGGAGATGAAAGAATGTTTATTTTTACTACCATCCAGACCATACTATCATTACAAAATACATTTGGTGTTTTTATGTTCTGGGGATTCTTGTAAATATTTGCAATATTTCAGGTATAGGCAGTAAAATATGTACATAATGCCTGACATTGTATTAAACTTCCACGAAATAATAAATGCAATTTAATTAAAAGCTAAGCCAGGGAAGAAGGAACGGTACTTCAAGCTGAAAGCTATCGAGTAATGTGATTAAACTCCAGAAAATTAATGCGAAATCTAAGTTCATCGGGGCTGAACTTACTAATTAATACCACACGATTCACGAAATGCATTTTGTCTTGACATAGGAAAATTTGCACAGGCAAATATAAGACTGTTTCTTGTCAGTAGACATATACTACTGTGTAAAATATACTGTCATTGTGCGTTAATTTTTCCCCTTAAAAAACAAGTCTAAATCTGGACCTATAAAATTGAGATTCGAGTTGCTGTTACTGTCGCAAAATTATTAAATTTTATGTTTGTCGTTCTGTTTTCAGATGCTGGTGAACAGCAGGCCAATAGAAATCGACTATGGGGTGGGGTATGGGCAATCATCCCACACAGTTCATTTACTTTTCTTTTATGGGAGTTGGGTTTCGAGCACAATTGGACCAATCATATTTTCAAAAACGAACGGAACGACGAATTTTATACATCATCACTTTCAGCCTCGAAACGACGACGGCAACGCGAAACTCAAGTTTATAAATTCAGGTCTATGATCTGAAATTAACCACTGTTGGTTAAATAGTGGCTCTTTTCTTATACAGTGCCACATTTGCGAGTTATTTTGAAACCAACATCGTGAGTCTTGAAGATATAGGTACACACCCGTTGAGGTGACAATGGGCCTCTTTGAACAAAAAAACAGGGTAACCGAAAATATTGGATGACAAAGGACTTAAAGATTTCTGCAGCTAACTTTAAATCCTTAAATCTCATAAGAAAACACTTTGTTGATAGTCCTTTTATCTTGAGCTATTATCTTAAATATAGAAAAATGTATAGGAAATCCATCCGTACTGCTAAACGCTTATTACTCTAATCGTTTAAGCAATGCTGCTAATAAATCTAGGGAAACCTGGAACATCGAGAGAGGTTACAGGTAGAAAAAGCCTTAGACCTCAAGAAATTGACATTAATCTTGAAGACTTAAACAGCTTTTACTGCACTGTCGCTGATAACCTTACTGCAGCCGTCAACTCGAATGTTGATCCATTGAGTTATCTCGGAGACTTGCATGTCAACGAGTCTTTTTCATTTTTTCCCACCGATGTCCATGAAGTAGGATCTGTTCCTAAATCCATTAGAAAACAGTCCACAGCCGGTTCAGATGGTATATCCATAAAAATCTTGAGGGAACTTCCGGAACAGGCCCTTGCTGTTCTATCGGAAGCAATCAGCCTGTCCTTTTAATCAGGCATTTTTCCACCTAGTCTCGAGGACGCATTGATAGTACCGATACATAAGGGCGGTGATACAAAAGAGCCATCAAATTATCGCACAAAATCATTGTTATCAACAATATCCAAAGTTGTTGAGAAGCTTCTCAAAAAACGTATCCTATCAAAACATAAAATTCTTAACTCCACCCAATTTGGATTCCTTCCTAAAAAGGTTACCCATGATGCCATGTTTCGCGTTCTGGAACAACTCCTGAAGCACTACAACAATGGCTTTGCTACCGCGAGGGTGTTCTGTGACTTCTCAAAGGCCTTTGACTGTGTGAGTCACAGAACTCTTCTGAGAAAGTTAGATGTTTACGACTTTAGGGGTGTGATCTCGACGTGGTTCGAATCTTTCACATCGCAGTCAGCGTGTCACCCTGGATGGAAAATGTTCTTCTAATCAGCCAATCGTCCGTGGGGTTCCACAGGGATCAGTCCTGGGCTCGGTCCTGGGTCCAATATTATTCCTCATCTATATCAATGATCTTCTCTACCTTGATATATCGGGAGTCTTCACTGCGTTCGCAGATGATTCAACGGTTGTGTGGCACGGGGGAAGTTCTGATGAGCTGGTCCAGGTGATTTCTGGGGACATCAGGGCCATTAAGTGTTGGTGTGATGCAAATGGACTGCTTTTTAACTTTGGTAAGACTCGGGTGCTTGGGTTCCGATGTAATGTTGATGATATTGATTGTGTCGAATTCTCCATCAAATCCTCTCTAAATACTAAATTTCTTGGACTTCAACTTGACGTACGTTGATCTTAAATTCCAATCGCATGTCACTGCACTTGGCGCGAAACTTGCTTCTGGTTGCTACTGTGTCCGAGCTGTGGCCACAAATTTGGATGTAACCATAGCAAAATTAGTGTATTTTGCATTGATACAATCCCACCTTTCCTATATGGACTACCTTTTTGGGGCTGTTGTAGCCAATACTTGTTTCAATCAGTGTTTAAACTCCAGAAGCGAGCAGTGCGCTTTATCATGGTGTCTCCTCGGTGGAACACTGCAAACCCTTATTTAAAAAATTTAACATCTTAACATTGCCATGTCTTTTTATACTTGAATCGGTAAGTCTCTTACATAAACACATATCTTCGTTCCCTGTACACCAAACTGCCTTTTCCACACGACAGACGCACCGCACAATATACCGCTCCCGATTCCGCACTCTACTCTTGTGAAGAACAAAATAATTTACAACAGCGTAAAATTCTATAAACACCTTCCTATCACAAACATCTCAGATATTTCACGGTTTCGAAGCCATTTGAGGAGCACTCTACTTCATCATGCCTTTTATACAGTTGATGAGTTTCTAAATGTCTCTATATAGAACTAAAGCCTTCCTGCTCATCTGTTGCAAGCATGTTATATTTTGAATTAACTGTCGTTGTATTTATCCTAGTCTTAAATTTGCCTGTCATTTGTTTGTTGCTTATCTTTTTTTGTACCATTTACTAACTTATTTATTTTTTGTGCACAATGGCCACAATGTTAATGTTATTTACTGACTGGATTTTATTCTTAATTTTAATATTAGTATGTAAAAATGCTTTGTCAATAAGATTTTTTGTTCTTTGACAATAAAGCTTGTGTTGAATTGAATTAAATTGAATTGAAATCAATAATATCCATATCTGTTTCAAACATTTGCAACATCTTAGCAAAATCACTTTTATTAGCTAAATATTGTTGCATCCACTCGTGTACTACTACTATTTAAGAGCTTGAACATTTCTCAATGTTTCCCAAGGTGCTGACAGGGCGGAGATACCCACTCCTCGTTCTTGGCATAACTGAAGAGGTGAAGCAAATGTTTTGCACTAATTCAATGACTCAATCCTTCTCTGAAATTCTGGCGGAATCTTGATTGTGTACGCCTCTTGATTTGCATTCGTGTCTACTCCCTGGTATTGTAAAGTGATATTTACTTTGCAATATTAGATTGTTGATGACATCTTCCTGTGTGCTCGGACAGAATATTGGTTCACCTAATTAATTAATGCACCCCTTACAGCTAGCAAATAAATACCAAAGGCAACTATTACCATAGTGTTATATTGCCCATCTCAAAAGTTACAAGACCAAGTAGGTAAACCAGCTGAATATCAATCCGGTAATAGACAAGATTATGGAAAGTGTGGTGTGTATTCAATTAGGAAATTTTTTGAAGGTGAATAAACTGCTTTTTGAATGCCAATCGGTATTAAGGGAAAAACTTTTGTTTAAATCAGCCAAGAAATCAGCACTACACTACAGTACGTCCTGGAAATAGTTCTGTGTAATTATGAACTACGAACCAGATATGTAATTGTTATAAATCATACACAATACACAGTGCAATGTGGCCAAATTTACTTTTTTTCTCTAAGTTGGCAATGTTGTGTAGATTCTGGCAGCACTACAGGAGGAATGACCTCCTAATTAAAAAATCTCAACCTTCTAGGGTATAAAATAACGATTCCATGAAATAAAAGATCATGACAAAACAGAACATGGAAAAACAGATCATGAGAAACAGAATAGTGATAATACAGAGCAAGGAAAAAATAGAACCAGCGTTAATGTCCACACCTCACTAAAGGAAGTACCTACTTAGGGTTTTCCATGATTTATTTATTTGCGACTTTTATACAGGGTGTCCCAGAATATGTGGGCAATCTCTCGGATTCAGATAGAACACAAAAAAATAACATGACAACTTCCTATAAAAAAAAATTCCTACGGCCCCCCCTACAAAGTTACGTGCCCCTAAAGGACGCCTCTGAAAATCGGTTTTTTGTTGATAACTTTCAAAATACTTCGTGTAATTTTTTTTTTTCTAATATGATGGATACTAGTAAGACTCCCTAAAATGGACCCTCTCAAACACACTTGACCAATCTGGTTTGCCAGGGACGGACTAGCTTTAACGCAATAATAAAACTGAGGAAATATTAGTAGAAAGGATTAATTTTCACTTTCGCGAAATATAAGGGCTAATATTGAAGCATTGTCGAGAGTCGAGCAATCTTTTATTAAAATAGGTATGGAATGCATAAGATTAGAAGGATCTCATGTTGAGCCAACATAAAAAATTATTTAATAAAAAACCATTAATACACAAAAAACAGATTTTTCTCGAAACCAGCTAATTTTTTTGACATCGAATAAGAGTACCTTTTTTCTAGTTCAAGGTTGAAACAATCTAAAAATATTATTGCTATGCCTATATCATACAGGGTGTAAAAAAAATTAGCATTATTGTGTTAGAGCTAGTCCGTCCCTGGAAAACTAGATTGGCCAAGTATGTTTGAAAGGGTCCATTTTAAGAGGTCTTATCTAGTATCCATCATATTAAAAGAAAAAAAAATTACACGAAGTATTTTGAAAGTTATCAACAAAAAACCGATTTTCAGAGGCGTCCTTTAGGGGCACGTAACTTTGTAGGGGGGGCCGTAGGAATTTTTTTTTATAGGAAGTTGTCATGTTATTTTTTTGTGTTCTATCTGAATCCGAGAGATTGCCCACATATTCTGGGACACCCTGTATTTGTACGAGTATTTGTACGAATATATTTTTCCCTTTAGTTCTTATTTTTCAGAGTTCTGTTTTGTCAAGGTTCTTTTATCCCAGTGTTTTTTTTTTCTCGGTTCTGTTATGTCATAGTTCCCTTTTTTCCTTGTTCTGTATTATCAATTTCCTGTTTTTCACTGTTCTGTTCTTTCAAGTTCTGTCCGGTTACCAAAATAACGGATATCAGTGCGAAAAAATTGTGAATCGTGTTCCATAATCTGGGAATTTAACAACTGATTATATGTAGTCATTACCAGAAACTCGAAATCCATATCCACGCAATTAGCTGCGTAAAATAGTAACTAAAATTGTACGCAACAACATTCCGCCCGATAAATGCGTATGGCTATTTTTAGACTTAAATTGACAAACCGTTTCCCTAATATGATAATTTTTGAAATGTTAAGAATATTCAATACGTCGGTTTTAATGAACTCAATTTAATGATTTCAACGTTTTGGCGCGGAATGAATCTCCATGGGCGCCATGCCACTATAAATTTATCCATAAAACCGCAATTCGGCACGGCCACAAGGAAATCATAAAATAACGAAACGCCCCTGAATAATCAAAGTATTGCGCATCAATGAATAAATTATTATACGGGCTTGACATATGGAATTATTCTATAATGAATTATTAGCAAGTTTGTTTTTACTTAGTTAGAAACACGGGTAATGGGTAATTGCGGCAAATTGGTACGCATCAAAAATTGGCAATGTAACGATTATACTTAGATGTAATTTGAATTTATGGCCATATTGTGTTTGGCTCAAGTAATAATTTGGCAAATTATTGAATTCTGTCATCAGGTTTCCAGCAAAATCTTGTAGTAGCTATATAGTTATAGTAGGTATACAAAAGCAAGAAATTTCCAGTATCCATACAAATTATTGGTTTCAACAATGCTGACATCTGATGTTTTCAAAATAAGTATATTCCATTTCAAAGCAAATTGCCATAACAATATATGTACAAACTGAAATCTGAGGCGCCTATAGGTAAGAGTTATGACTCACTATAATATTGCAATGCAATGAAGCATGAAAAGTAAATTAAAATCATTATATTATGTACCTAGTAATAAAATAAGTAATCTCCATGGAAATAATTTGTCAAATTTATAGGAGCAGTAGTAAGTAGTTCTATATTGTCAGGAATTCTACGGAACCAATAAAACTCTCTTTACCAAAGTCTTTACTAACTACAACAACAATCGTTTATCGATTTTATTTACATTTATTATACAAAAATTCTTTTTTTTTGCAACTTATTGCAACTTACAACTATGGGCTTTATAAACGAAACCCATGTGTGTTTATTCAATACACACAAAGGGAAGGAATTCTTGAATATTCTGGTGGTGCACAGTGTAATTTCCCAACAAGAGCTACATATTATGGTCATGGTCTGCAAAAAATTATTAGTTTTCTTGGCAGATTTTCTTTTTTTAAGAGCTTTTGTTTGACGATGGTCCAAATTCATTTCATAGCCAACTTTCAATTTCATGCAAAATAATAATAGGTCTGGTTTTATTGGGAAATAAGTTTTATGTTTTTTTTTTTTTATTGAACCAATGACGCACATTAAAACCAGGGCCTACAACATAAACGATATTGAAAATATTAATATTTTTCAATCGATACGTGGGTATACTTATTTTCTGAATAAAGTATGTGATATTCAATTTTATATTAATATATTTTTCATAAACAAGCTAATTAAATGGACACGCACCAAATAGTTATAATAACAATTTGCAACATTACACATCGAAGTTTCTTAAACATTAATATTTAAAAAAAAAAAACGATTGTAAAAGTGCCACAATATGATGGTATGAAGCAATTTGATATAATACCTACCTGACAATGACCCAAATGATCTATTATTTATCAAAATAAATAGAAGAATTTTAGAAAGTAGGTATCTTAATGACACAAAAAATAATAGAACCTGGTGAAATAATTATCTTTAAGTCAAGGCAATAGCATTTTATTCGAAAATGTTGTCATATCAGTTGTTATTTGTTTAAAAAATAAGTCTCATTAAGATATTACTGGGTAATACGTATTGAAAAAATTAAGCATAGAACCAACTCAGGGTAAGAGAGCATTATTATGCTCTATTTAGAATTTGAGAGGTTCCAGAAAAGGCGATTTTAGCCTTTTTTTCACCCAAACTACAACCCTATGAAACCAGCCAATTTGAAAACACATAAAACATTTTAACACAATAAAGTAAACTATGTCACATTAAAAAAACTTTCTGGTGGTAGAAATCTCTCAACTTGGAAAACTTTTGCACAATCTTGCAACACTGCATGATGACTAGAAAATTCGCGAATGAAATTGGACCGTGCAACCACGCGCTATAAAACGGAGTCAGTCGCCGAGGGAAAACGTCAGTGGTAAAATAAACGCCAGTGTGTCAAGAAACGTTTTGTTGAAGTCTTGTTTTGTCCCGTTTCATTTCAACTTAGGTACTATTGGTATTTTTTCCTTCTGTCTGGATTTCTTTATCCCACCAATAACGCAGTTGATAATTGTAATATATGATTTATATGTAGCTAGGTACTTTTGTATAAGTTGAATTGACAACACTACCTGCATGTATCTCTGATAACTGCTCTTGTCTATTTGACTATTAAAGAACACCTATTTACGTATAGTGTGCCTCGTAATTATTTATAAACCTTCTCTACATTGTTTAGTGATTAAACAAAACAAATATTTCATAATAATAATGTGTTCTTTTAGTTTTTTCGTACTTTATATACTGGTAATTCATTTACTCAAAACCTCAGACTACTGTGTAATATTTGTTCTAACCAATCTACATATAATTCCTTGACACTTTATTCTTCTAATTATTTTATGTTATATTTCTTGAGCTGAGTCTTACCTTCTTGATTTTCCTTTTTCCATTCTGGAGCTGATTATTGGTGAGCTCAGCGCTTTGATGGCTGCTTGACTGTCTGAGAATATGACAATCTCTCTCTTTTTGTATAGTTTCTGTCAAGACTGAACTTAGCACATCTACTTATAGCGTTTATTTCCGCCTGAAATATGTGTGGGTGTTTTCCCATTGCTTTGGAGAACTTGATTCCAGGCACAAGTACTCCGGCTCCGATCCCTTGTTCAGTTCTTGACACATCAGTGTACCATTTTACGGCTTTTTGCTGCATTGTAAGAATTAATGTGGTGTTTCCTTTCCATTCTTCTCCGCTTCTTATGATTACTGTGAAGCGTTTTTGAAAATTATATGTTATGATCATGGGGAGAGCTCTTGGAGCAGAATAAGCTTGCTTAGAGAAGCTAATTCTAGGCGAATTCTCTTCTTCCAAGCCAACCTTTCTCGCCCCTGGTGATTCCAGTCATTGCTCGTCTAGCGACCCCGTCCACCACGATGTGAAGAGGTGCGAGACCTACAATGGTCTCGATGGCTGCTGTAGGACTGCTTTTATACTTTTATGATCTACTTCTCAACTTCTTTGAACCAGACTATCGATCCATATAGTAGGGTTGGTCTCACTATCATGGTGTACATCCATCTCAAGATCCCTGCTTTGCATTACCATAAGTTTTGCTTGCAAGGTTTCGGCACACCATGAGAGTTCTTGTAGCCTGGGTTGGAAATCCCTCAATGTGTTTACTCAATCTGAGTTATGCCGATATTTTTGACTTCCGTCACCGGTGTGACATTAGTCCCGTGTATTCGGATATCCTTTATTCTAGGGAGTTTTCTCCTCTTAGTGAAAGGTACTAAGGCAAATGCACCAGTTATTGACAGTGCTCCAGTAATTGACACTTAAAGGTAAATGTTAACAAAATAAGCTTACTCCACGTTCCAGAGCCATTTTCAATAAAAAAACTTCATAAATACGATATTTGGTAACACTGTCCAAGCTAAGAAAGAAATCAGCTGATATCTACCAATCATGAAAAAATGTGAAAAGTTTGATTACAAGTCGGATGTGAAAAATTTAGAAATTCATTAAGGTAAATACATCAAATATTATTTTTTATTCCTTAATGTACCTATGTTTAATTTATTGCATATGTTTGAGGGCAGAGTTTAGGTACGATTAAAAGGTTTTTTGTGTATTTATTAGTAAAACACATTATCTGAAATTGGAGTGGGTGTCAATGACTGGATCAAGTGATTATTACCATGTACCAATTATTAACTGATGTGTCATTTACTGGATCTCTCAACAAATTCAACGCAATCATAGCAAATAAAGGAATTCATGGTCGGGACGTCACTAGCGGCCATTTTGGGATACAAAAAAGACCTGATTAACAATAATTTAGGATTTTTCTTCCGTGTCGCAGAGTCGTATTGGCTTTAAATAAATTACTGTTATATGACAAATGAAAATAAACTAATTTATTATTATTTTTAAATAATGATATTTATAATTACTAATTTATTATTTTTAATAAATATACAAGAATGATAAAACCATAAATTACTACACGAATACGCGGTAAAATCACAGCTAAAATTCCGCTCTACACCGCACGCCTATGACCTCCGCAAGAACAAAACAAATAAAACAAAATTTACCGGATCGGCCGGCGCCCCTGCCGTTTAATGACAGGAAATGTTATCCTCCAATGGCAAAGTGCGCAGAAAAGATGCGCGTGAGAGTTAGTCTGCTGATTGTTTTGGTATATGCTGTGGCAAAACCTCGGGCAAAACATTGCAATATTTGGCAGGACGCTTACATTTTAATATGATTTCAAAAAATCACTGGTTCCAGTTATTGACATGGGTGTCAATTACTGGAATTTAATTTATTGCAGATATGGCACCAAGAAAACACTACTCCAAAAAGCAAATGAGTGAAGCTCTAGCAGCTGTGGCAAGAGGCGTACCTATAGCTACTGCCGCTAGGCCCTACTTTTTTCCAAGAATTACATTATACATATTACAAGTCGTGTGGCAAATTACCCGTAGAATGTCGTATGGAACCAACAACAGTTCTTACCCATGATGAAGAATATTTGCTAGAGCAGTGGATACTCTCTTTAGCTAAGGCTCATCACCCTGTTCATAAAGATCAGTTATTAGATAGTGTGCAACTTTCACTGCAAGAAAAAAATCGCCCCAATCCTTTCAGCAAGTCTCGCCCAGGTAGAAAATGGTTCAATTTCATTTCTGAAAAGACACCCAAATTTGAGTCAAAGAGTAGTAGAAAATTTAACTTCCGCTCGAGAAAACGTATCACAAGAGCAAATTAGAAGATGGTTTGAGGAAATCAAAGCTTACTTCGAATTCAAGGACCTATTACATGCAACTAATGATGCAACTCATGTTTTCAATTGCGACGAAAGTGCGTTATTCCTCCAACCCAAAGGTGATAAGGTATTAGCGAAGAAGAACGACAAACACATCTATAATGCTGGAACCAACTATGATAAGGAAAACCTTAAAGTTTTAGTGACGGTAAATGCCGCTGGAGTGCTAGCTCTCCCTACGGTTGTCTTCAAATACTTACGCATTCCACTTAGCATCAATGAAAGAGGGGAAATAGGTCGTTCCGAAAGTGGCTAGATGTGTGGCCAAACGTTCTTTGAATATATTACAAATGTTTCTCTTCCTTGGTTGATTGATAAGAAAATCAAGAGACCCATATATTACTGTTTGTTGATGGCCCTGTGTCACATGACATTTCACCTTCACCGACTTCAAATAAAATTATCAAATATCCATTTGGGTTCCCTTCAACTGTGTCAGTTCTCAAAGAAAATGTTCCACACCATTCAAAAGGGCTCTATTTTGGCAAGAAGAAATCAATACTGACAATAAGACACCAAAAAAAGAAAAAAATCCTTCTGCAATAACATCAGAGAGTTGGCAGGAATACCATAAAAAGAAAGAGTTAGAAAAAAAGCAAAAGCAGGAAGAAAAAAAAAAAGAGTTGAAGGAAGGAAACGCAAGCAAGAAATGAAGAGGACGTCAATAATACCAGTTAAAAGAAAAAAAATTACAACATACTCTGAAAGTTCATCTGATAGTGAGGCATGGGAAGGGATTGGTGACAACATGGATGATGTTCAGTCAGGAAAGGAGGAAGCTGAAGATGATGAATGTGAAAATGAGCAAGATAATTCAGAATCAGCAGAAAGGAATTTAACAGAGTCCCCCAAAGTTTTTTGGGGGCAAAAGGAAAATATTTTTTCTTACAGATATATCTGTATGACTCAGAAAATTTACAATGAGAATGACATCGAAATTGTTTCATTAAAATCATCAAGTGACACATCAACATCTTTCAGATTGGTGGAAAATGATATCTCGACAATTAAAATGGAAAATATAATTCTAAAACTGGAACAACCAGAACTGCAGAAAATTGGCGACGTAAATATACTTTTTCAAATCGAATAGATATACGTGGAGCCTAAAGTCCATATACCTGCCTACTACCGAGCCTACTACCATGTTATTACTCATTTTATTATAAGTATATTCATGTTCTGAGAAATAAAGTTTTTTGTCAATAACTGGTGTGTAAATAACTAGAACTGGCAGATGCTGTCAATTACTGGGATAACTGGTGTCAATTACTGGGTCCCCAAAAATACATTTAAATACCATAAAAGAGTCTTATTGTGTCAATTATTGGTGCATTTACCTCACGGTGGTTTCTGATGGGTTTATCACCAGTCCCATTGTTCGGCACTATTCCTCCGATGCTTTGAGTCCAGTTTGTAAGAATTCACACATGGTGCCCTTGACCATTCCTCTTGCTATCATGACAATGTCATCGGCATACCCAACGCAGTGCAAGCCCAGGTTTAGGAACGTCTGGACAAGTTGAACAAACTGGACGAAAACAACAAACTGTCCCTTCAGGGGATACCAGGACACGCAGGGATCGCAGGTAATTAGAAGGCGGGCCAATTGGCGAAATTGGAAGCATTTACGACCAGAGCCTTTCTGTGGCATAGAAACGCACACCTATAAGGAAGTGTTCAGAAAGAAAGGGCGGACCAAATGGATCAGCCTCTGGGAACAGCTTCCAGGGTTAAGGCAATCAAAAATGTTTCTTAGGCCCGCTGACCAAGGGAGATCAGAAGACCTTATATCACTGAGTAAAAACAATCTTTGCATTCTCACTAGATTCCTTACAGGCCACTCCCGGCTAAGAGGGCATATCTTGGGGCAATTAAAATCGAAAACGAAGACAACTGTCGGTTCTGTGAGGAAGGGAAGGAAACTCCAGAAAACCTTCTCACGGAGTGTGAGGCGATCGTAAACAAACGAATTGCCAGCCTCGGATGCTACACCGTTGGACAGGAAGAAATTCCATGCATAGAACCATCCCAGCTTAACTGCGTTCACAAAAGCTTTAAAGCTGGATGAGGTGTTTTGAGTGAAAATCCTATCAAATGAAGCACCCAGAAGGAGGACACAATAGATCTATGCAGGTCGCAGTGTAACAATACCCCTAATTAATTGATTCATCCATCCCTTCTCCCATTCTTCTTTACGATGTCTCTTCCAGGAATAATAATTTTTCAACGTGTGCCTATGCATTCCTTCATGCTGTAAAGTATCAAGTATCCATTCCGAATGTGATCGTAAATTTCACTTTCCGGCATCTGTTTGTCAAATGAACAACCACTGAAGTACTAACGACAACATATTTATCAGGTTATCTTTGTGTCGGGCGTTATCTCTTAGCCATTAACAACTCGTGTGAGAGATATCACTTACACAAATGTAACTGATACTTTTTCGCATTGGTCTACGTGAATTTCTCTTAATAAAAATTTAAATAATGTTGTCAAATCTTCTGCTCAGAAAAATATCTTATTTACTTCAGCCCTAAGATTTTTCAGCAACATGGATAAAAAGATTGTTTGACATTAAAATACACGAAAACATTGAAGACAATAATTATGAAAGAAAAAAGTGTTAAAACGCTAATCGAATCGCATCCAGCCATTTAAAGTGATTGACAGTCATAAAACATAGCGAAATTACCATTTTAATTTGAAGTTAATTTAATACTTGCTTGAAGTGATATTGCGACGAAATGGCGTGACGACGAGCAAGTCCCATGTAAAACACAGGAATAAACATTTCCTGACAAAGTAAAAAAATAAATATTCACTAATGTAATCATCACAAAATAAACACTAAAGCTTTGAAATGATAGAGTGAATTTAGGCCAAAATAAGGGCAAAAATAATGTCAATTTTGGTTAATGTCACTTCAATACTGATATGAAATAAGTTAAATTTTTTGCTGTATAATTTTTCATTTACAACAAACTAACAGTTACAGTTGGGACTACTTGAAAAAGTGATTTATTTATTTAAGTACTCTCGTATATTCGTATTTACCACAATATCGACATTTATACAAAGTATTTATGGCTGGTTTATACAACATTTGCATAGTCGTAATCATAATCATAGTCTTAGTCATAAGAGTTAAAATAATATTTTCTTATGGAACCGTTTATACACAAATCATAATCATAAGCATAAGCATAAGCATAGCTCAAAGTTGGCAACTTTTAACTTTTATGATTGTAACTAAGACGAGATCCAAACTGCGCAAGCGCCATTATCAACTGTTACAGAGAAAAACAATTCAAATCTGCTATTTTAGTTCTGTTTGTATTTAAATTGATCTTGAGTCATTCTAGAGTATTTAAAAAAAAGGGTCTCCATCAAGCTTCTACTACATGTCTTTGAATAATGTGGCAAAATGTCCTTCCTTCTGCCTTTTTTTATTGATGGGATTCACTTTCCACCTTCTTTGTTTATGGTTTGCGTTTGTTGAAGTTGTTTATTAGCAAAACTCAAAAATAAATAGGACAGACCTATCACTTGTATGGTTTTCTTTCGCAGAATTTTAATTTCCACACTTTTTGAAACTTTGAAAAAGTATTAAAAGTAAATAGACGAGTTCGATTCGCAAAAAGTAAACAAATTCTCCCTACAAAAAGTCGGGTTAGAGTTGATTTTATTTTATGCTTATGACATTGTATAAACGCCTTCTAAAATTGTGATTATGATTAAGACTAAGACTAAGACTATGATTATGATTACGACTATGTAAATGTTGTATAAACCAGCCATTAGAATAAATTCCTCATCATCATCAGATTTTATACTTCTCGCTTGGGAATTAAGACAGTTATGATATTCAACATCTGGTAAAGACATAAAACAGGAGAAAAACCGCCTGGTCCATTGGTTTAGTAATGTCAAGATTTTCTAGTTTTCTTTTTTCAAATATTATACACATTGTATCTTCCTTATTATTCTATTTATAAACAGAAAGGATGCTGTTTATCATAAAACATAATTGGCATAATGGAGGAAAGGCGTTTTATTTTATTTTTTAAATATACATATATCAAACATTTATTAACCATTAATAATAAATTCTTAGATAAGCGGGTTCTATGCATGTTTCATGCACAAAAGGATATGAATATCAATACAAAATATCTTTCCTAGTAAACTTGGTATTTGATAAGTTAATTTAACACATTTTACACTCATGCATTATTTAGAACTTCACTTGTAAGTGTCAATGACAGTTTATATAAGAGGTTAATTTTATGCCAAAAGAATTCAACCAATGAACTGGGGACGGCTGAATAAAATAACACAATAAATTTGCATGTTTTTTTCTTATATTACAAATTTATTGTTGTGTTTCATTTTTATATTGTTTTTTTAAACGTATTTATTTAGCCTATATTTAGAAAAGAAGCCTTGTTTGTTTACTCGGGCTAGACAGATTAAAAGGGAAGCATTACAAAAGTAAATAAATAGGTTACTTATTTGTACTTACATTCCCAGTTTTATTTATGCAATAAACCAATGATTTTTTCAATCTATTGGGTCTTTTGGGAAGCAATTTAGTACAAAACTGCTGTTTATAAAGTAGAGAATTGAATATGCAAAAATAAAATTATTGTCGGTTATTTAAAACTGTTTGTAAACTAAAAATACTTTTTTCAAGTCGTCACGGGGTTAATTTAGCTACGATAAAAATGATATCATCGACCGATAATTATGATAGCAGTCCCCACCAGAAAATGAAAACATTCTATAAAAAGCTTGGAACCTTTATAAATTTATTATTGTCTCGCCAAACAATACGCAAAAAAAAAGCAATTTTGGCCAAACGAAATCGCCGTAATGGCCAATTTTCGTTTTAGTCACTTTCAAGGCCACTAAGTAGTAGTTTTTTTTTTCGCACGGCCATTGTAAATGACCCTTGCCTACATATAAATGTGGTGTTCAATGTAAAGGTCGCCTATTTTCAAGGCCGGGGCTGTCACGGCAGCCGAGCCTTGTTGGCAATTCTGGCTAAAGTCCAAATCGGTTATGAATACGAATGGATTGATAACAATTTATATGCTTCCCTGTGACGTCAAAAGGTAATAATTGGAATGATTTATGGATTCGAAGGGTACAGTTTTTAATTAGGATAATAGCTACTGTGAATGAAAAGAGCGGACAGGACACTGGAAACGGCTGAATCGAACATGTTTTAGGGTTTGAGCTAATTAGTATTTCAATAAAAAACTTTGGACTTCCATTACCTTTTGGTTTATTGTCAATCGAATGACAATTTTTTTTAAACCTAAAAGAGGGTTGTTATGAGAGTGAATTTTCTAGAAGCCATTACTCATTTTCTACACTCCATAGTCTTCATATCCCAGAGCTAAAGTTAGTGAGCTAATGAAATGAATGATGATAAATAATTCCAGTTCAGGATTGGTTTCCAAACTCTTGAGATTTTGACCGATGGTTCACTAAAAATGAAGTTCGTATCGTCCATGTATGCTGCATATTCAACTTTTTTTCCGATGTTGTCCCTTGCCAATTATTTTGGTCCCCTACTATTCCTAATTTGGCGGTTTCTTCTTTTAGTGTGTTAATTTGGTGTTTTGCAAGTCTGATACCAAGCTATGTCTTTGTCTTTTGGATGTAGGCCTCTCCACATTCGTATGGTGTTTTGTAGATGTACTTCTCCATGTCATTTGATTTTGGGTTCTGTTAGCTCAGCTTTCTAGAATCATTATTGAACTGGAGACCGTTCTAACATTGTATTTTTGTCCTCTCTAGTCTTGAGCATACTTGTTTGGTCTTTTGGTTGTTGTGTATCGAGGTTTTCAAACTATCCGTTACCTGTGAAGTATTTCTTGATGTTCTTTCTTTTTTGGATTCTGGCTTCTTCAATGCGGCATAGTAGTGAGTTGATGAATCTTAGTTTAATGGTTTGAATGGAAGTTTGAGTTGGGCTTCTATATAGAGCATTGTGTCTCGTTTTCCATTCATTGTTCCTGGATGTCAAGACTTTAGAGTCCTTCTCCATTGTGAAATTCAAGCTTGGCTTTGGCTCGTTTATGTGGTTCAGGAATTGTTTGAGATACTGTTCGTAATTATTCCATATGATGAACACATCATCAACCACAATTTTTGCTTAAGTAGGCAGTGGTGAGCCCATGAATAACCATCTTTTTGGTAGTAAAATTAAATAAAGTTCTTTCTCTTGGAAGTAAATGTCTAGATAACATTTTAAAGGTCGATAATTCCCTCTATCGGTAAATGAGATCTTTCCATTCACGTGTTGCCCTTTTCCTCGCCCTTTTCCATTCACGTGTCGACCTTTGTGTACAAATTTTCCACATCTAAACTAATGAGATGGTCCTCTGGTTGAAAAGTGGTGTTTAATTCGAAAGTCGTAACTTTTGAATCTATTTCTCGATGTATTATCTTGGCGGTTGTCCAAACAAGATTAGTTTATCCAGTGATTTTTTTCTATTTGTCAATATGTCAGCCTCGTTCGTCAGAATTTTTTTTTTATCTTCATCGTGAAACTCCCAATGAGGAAATCTCGCTCTTTGCCTTCTCGCTGAAAAAAAAGATTAAATTTGAAAAAGGCAATACCCCTGAACCTATCATCATCATTATCATCAAACAGCATCTTTTCACGCCTCCTCTAAAATTTTCCAGTTGTCTCTGTTCTGAGCAGTTGCGATCCAATTTGATGAGATCCTTTTTAGATCATCTGTCCAGCGAATGAGAGGTCTTCCTCGGCCATTGGTTTCCATTGAATGAGTCCTGGGTCTTTATTCTTGAAACAGGGGAGCAGCGTTCCCAGGAGAACGAGTGCTCCATCTTTCTCAAGGATATGCAACTGATAATATGAGTAACAAAGACGGAACACTCGTTCTCCTGGAAACGCTGCTCCTCTGTTTCAAGAATAAGGACCCTGAGATCTTGCGACGTCTCCTGCCCATTTCCACTTTTGTTTTGCGGTACGTTCTACAACATCGTCCACCCCAGTTCTTATGCATATCTCATTATTCCTTACTCGGTCGTTAAGTCAATCCCAGCATGGATCTTTCCAATCGTCTCTGTGTTACTCTCAACTTTTCTGCTGATGCAGTTAATGTCTCCGCACCATAACATGTCAGGACTGGAAGGACACACTGGTTGAATGCTTTTCGTTTCAGGAATATCAGCCCTAAACACATCCCTCATTTTACCGAATGCTGCTCATCCCAAGATCCCCGCGTCAATTCTCATGTTTGTTTATTTCTATAAATTCTCATCTCATGACCCAGGTATACGTACTTGTCCACTATTTCTGTCTTGTTATTATTGCCTATCTGTATTTGCTCCCTGGGAATCAGATTAGTCATCATTTTGGTTTTGGAGAAGTTCATCTTTAGGCCCACTTCTTGTGTGGAATTTTGAAGTTCCTGGAGCATTTCTTTAGCTTCGCCTAGACTGATATCAGGACAATATCATCTGCAAAGCGAAAATTATCAAGACTCTCTCCATCGATGATTATTCCTTTTTCGCTCCCAAGGCAACTTCTTAAAAGCATGTTCGAGAACTGTGATGAACAGCTTGGGTGACACAGTGTCACCAAGTCGGATTCCTTTTTCGTTTTCAATTTTTTTGGTGGTGGAGTGAAGATTATTCGAGTCGCAATTATCAAAGATCTGGATTAACCAAACCAGTCTAAAGACCCTGTACCTGATGTTAGGGATCGGGAGTTGACCAATGCCACGAATGTTGAGTACCTGGAGTTTTCTGCTCGCTCCAATCTCGTACTTCGATAATTAAAACTCGGTATTGTATAAAAATGTTTCATTTATTAAAATTCTCGTTGAGGGGGGACACTTAGTTAAGAATGTTGAGAGGCAACACGACTGTTCAGAGTGAAGCTCGAAATCTGAATACCTTGCCTTCAACTATCTTCCAGCAAGGAAGGCAAGTTTGGACCTCCCTAAAGAAGGGTATTTTACGATTTCCTAAAATTAACTTATCCTAACAACATATTTTATTTAGGTGTTAAAATATTACGAAACGTTTGTACAATCATAAACCTAAAATTAACCTAGGGGTTGTAATTCTCGCCATCTGTATTATAAAAAAGGCCTGGGAAGGTACTATGTCTTTGGCGGCAAGAGTACTTCTCATGGGCTGTATTTGACTTAGTAGGATGGTTGTATTCGATACTTTTTTCTATGAGGCTTTTGAGACACTGAAGGTGATCGTTGGTACCGAACTCAGAGCGAAAACTAGCCTGTTCTCGGGACCAATAAAAGTCCAATTTAGCGTCTAGTTGATTTACTATTACGCGAGTATATAATTTGTATATAGGTGATTGGGTAGACTGGTCTGTATTTTCTCGAGGTCTGTTCGATCACCTTTTTTATGTAGAAAGATCATAATTGAGTTGTTCCAGTTTTCCGGAATGTTATGACTCTGCAGACACACACTGAATAGATTTTGAATTTTTTGAATTAGTGTTGGCCCTCCTATTTTTATAGCTTCTGCGATTACACCATCTTTCCCCGGAGCTTTATTATTACTTGTCTTTTTTAAAGCATTCATTTCATCTATATGGAAACCTCCAATCCTTGGTTTTGGACTTTTCTTTGTAGGTAGTCTGTTTAATTTATTGTCTGTTGATTCCTATATAAAGTTCCGCAGAAATTTTCGACTATGTATTTGAATCAACTTTCTGTTGGTATTCTCCAATTTTGTCATTAAGTTTAAGATTTCCTCTTTTTCCTGATAGCTTTGGAGATGTCTCTATTGATTCTGTTGATGGTTTGTAGATCAGTGTCTTTGTCGCTTTTTAGTGATGTTTTTTGTTCCATTTTGCGTCTTTATCCTAGATTGAGTTTGTACTCCTGAATCTCTATACAAGTATACAGGGAGCATAATCAGCAGTATTCCGTAGTTCACAAAATCATATAATAGCCCCTACGAAAAGGTTGACGGACTTTTCACCAACATTCACCTGTTCTATCGATTCAAAGAGTTGAAATTTTCCAAAAACATCCTGATGTCCTTTGTAAAATGAAATCCTCATGTGCAGAGACGGCGTCAAAAAATCTAACCCACGGAATTCTTTTTCAGGCCCTAATAGTTGGGGATAATTTTTCCAAGATTAAACATGTTTCAACCTAGCTTAGCTTATTTTTATATAATTTTAGATACTTATAGCTTCTTGGACCCATTCTATATGCAAAAAAAATTCTGCAGCAGTCACCTATTTGTAGTCTCCAAATTTTATAATGCAGTTTGCCAAAAATTCTTTCGTTTACTTTACGTTTTGGCACAATTCCCTTCCTCATAAATTATCAGTAGTATATTGTGACCAGACGATTTACAATATAGAATTGCTCGGAACAAACGTGTTATTAAATCGACTTTTTTTTAATAAAAAAACCAGTGAATATTTGATTGTTGTTATGGTCTAATTTCAATTTCCTAATGATTTGCTAGTACCTATTCACCAACTTTATCTAGTCTCCTTTTTAAATGTCCTGGCATAAAAGGCAAGAGAATCCCATTCATCATATTAAAAAGTAGTAGACAATGACGGTATAAACACATCCGGTAGAACTGTGTTAATATTGCCTTGCCACATGTTTATTTTAATTATTACTAGTAGATATGCTATATTATATCTTCGGTTAATACGCCTTATCATTGAGGATGGTTAATTTGATTTAACAAACATCTGATGACCTAATTAGGTCACACAATGGATCATCTAGTGATTAAATTACCTGGGAAATACATAAATGTGTTAGGGTTCAAGCTTGTTTTGTAAAATTGCTATAAATGAATGATGTATGTATACCAACTAATAAACGGACAAAGTTATTCTCTTTTATTGGTCTTTGTTCCTTTACTTTCAAAAGAAGTTGTCAAAGTGACAAATATTTGCCTCTGCTTCTAGCCTAGTGAATAAGGGACCTACATTTGGGCTACCTATGCTAGTAAACCAAAAACTGGCCTTTTATGTACAATATACCAGGTGTTGATTGAAAAAATGATACTTATACATTCTTTTGGAATAACTTTAGGACATATAGACAAAAATACACCGGTGACCCCTCTATATAGCTTAGACATGAAAATCGATATCGATGATAGGGATGATGCAGAAGAATATTTCCAACTTATTTTGAGAACACTAAAAATTCATGCCACAAAAAAGTCAGTTCCAATTTTGACCCACTTGGGGGCTAAACAAAATATGTATCCAGATTCCTCTAGCAGTTTGAAGCTCGATGATCGGTCTCGTTCCAAATAAATTTATGTTTCCTCAATAATTGAAAAACATTCGAATACCTAGTTTCAAAATCATTTTGGCCCATCATGCAAAATTATTATGGATGAAAACAGGGTCAGTAGACTCAGATTCCATGTGCAAAATAACCTAATAAAAGTAAGCACCTACTTAGTTATCTTTAAAAAGACTGACAAAGTAATACCTACAATATCAGGTTTCTATAGGTACTGCAACAATGCAACATATACGCGCTTCATTCACAGTACAAATTGCAACGCATACCTACCCCTCACGTTTTGTTTTCAGCAACTTCCAGTGTACCAAATTGACCGTGGTAATTGCTAATTGCTCACTTGTAGTATATATGCGGTTCAAAAATAGGTTTTTCCGCGCTCATTAAAAAACTAACACAACTGCGAATTTGCCACACGTAATTAACACATTTTTATTGGTTGTAAAACTACTGGGTGGCGCTTAGTTTTATTACTGGTTGCGCTCGATGTCGTTATTATATTGGCAACATTGATTGAGACATTTTACGGCTATTTTTAGAATAAAGGTATTGGTTATGTAATTAGAATGGAGAGCAATCATTACATCCGTGTACTGGAAGGTTTATTTATTCTAAAATTAAATCCGGTTGATTATTGTAAACAACAATAAAGTGAGCGGCCGCTATAGGGATAAGGACTATACAGACTCGCTACGAAAGACAGCTGCCTAAACCGTAGAACTGAGGCGAGAAAAATGGTTTTGGCATTCATTACGCAGTCTGAATTGACCTTGGTGTTCCCTTTTTAAATTTCTGATGAAACAAAATCAAATCCAGATCAGTGAACAGCAAATTGTTTAAAAAACATAATTTCGATTCTATTTTGTAATTCAAGAAACATTATTACAAAAATGATTGGCGCTTTTGAGCATCTGATCTTTGTTTAGGTAGTTAATGGCAGTTAAAGTAGAGAGCTTCCAAATCTAATCCAAACTAATAAAAACGTTGTTTTTCAAGGTTTTGATTTTGTAGGATTCGTAATCCATCCGTGACGCGCATTCTGTAGTCGATAGGCTACTAAGTTACGGCCACTTTACAGTTCGCTACTTTCATCGCCGGGAAGAAAACTTGCAGGGATTTTTATGACGAGCATGCGCACATCCGTCTCTCTCGGGGGATTTCTTGCACATATTTTTCGTGTTGCCAACTCTATACACCGATATGGAAAATGTAAAATTCAATAAATCATCTGCCTCAGGAAAAAATTACCATAATTTGGAAACCAGATGAGATTCATTATTATTTCTGTATTTGGTAATTCTGGCATAAAAAAATTGAGGATAAAAATTGTAAACTGTAAAACTATAGCGAACTATGAAGCGGCCTTTCTTCACGCACTATTGATCCACCAAGTGGTTGTCCGGGTTATACCTACCATACCTCACATCATTTTGATAAATTACCATCAACAAGTATGTTAATATTGATGTGTTGAATTGGTGATTATCTTCTGGATCGATTAGTTTGAAAGCTCTTTGCATTTTGCATTTTATTTCGAAGTGACCGTTCGTGCCACATTTTAAGAACGAATTTCGTTCTTGCCCTATAAGATCGAGTTCTATTCGCTGTATCAGGCCCTTAAGCCCTTGGACAAGATTTTCAGGCGGTAGTCCATCTGCGGTCTGTATTGCTCCGAAGAGTCTGTATCTTTTGTGTTATAGGGACACACAGTCATAATATGATGTGGAAAGCTGTTTCGTCTTCATCTCCATATACTCTGCATTAGTGGATCCATTGAATATCCCATACTGTGCTGAGGCTTCCTCAAGTGACAGTATCCTGTCAGTAGCCCTATATCAATGTCTCATCCGTGTGCGTGTAAGTCGTAGCACGTCAGTTGTTAGTTTCGTTGAAGGGTTTCCTATTATAGCCCTTGCGTGATTTTGTTCAGGTGTTGTATTCCAACGGGCCAAATGTTGTCTTTTCGACCATTTATCCAGTGTTGACTTTACTACTTGGATCAATATTCCAAAACTGGACCTGAGTCCGATAACTGGCGGTGCAGCTCCAGTTCAGGTCAGTGAGGCACTCTATCATCATTCGGAAAGTGATGCGATAGGAATCCAGCGCTTTTAGTGCTGCTTGGCTATCAGTGAGAATAGCTAAATTTTGGTTTTCACATCCTTGCGTGATGCTTTGTTGAATGCACTCATGTATAGCGAAGACTTTTGCTTGATATATAGTGGTTTCATTCTCCAGTGATATGCTGATATTCATCCGCAATATTGAATCTTCTTCCATTCACCAAAAAGCGATGTTTTCTCTGCGCTTATTCTAAGGTTGATCTCTTCAGACCATCTCTGCAGACTTCTGAGTGCTTTTTGCTTGAGTTCTCCTCTTGGTTCTCCTGTACACCTACCTAAGGTCTCTCCCCTGACTACGTCATCAGCATACCCTTGATCGTGGAACCCCTCCGAGTTGAGACGCTGTAGTGAGTCATCAACCACCATATTCCATAGAAGGGGATCGATAGTACTCCCCCCTGTGAACAACCTCGAGTTGCAGATACCTCTAACGCCTGTTCGTATAGTGGTTCGAATATGTCGGCTTTGGAGCATGTTTCGTATCCACCTACAAGTGGTGTCGTCAATTCCATGTCTTTTCATCCTATGGGTATTGGTTTAATTTGTGATAGGATTCTTGTCGATTTTGTTTATATGTGATGAAATATTATCTGTTTTGAAGGAATTATATTTGTCCATTTGCGACTTCAAATGATTTTGTTGCAGTCGTTATTTCAGTTAATGTTTTAGAATCATTTTCAAAATTCTACGACGAATTTTTTTGAAAAATGCATTTTTCGACAATCTGATCTATGTTAATGTGTTAATTGCTTAACGTCTTAGTTTGAACAAAAAGTGGTCAAATTTCTCATTAGTTTTTGAAATATGTATATGTCTTGCTGACTAGTTTTCCTTTCATGAAGTAATATAGCCATCATCATCAGTAATTGAGGCCGCCTCAAAGTAAATTTCAAAGGATCTCTTCCATCTTTCCTATTTGTTACGCAAAGCAAAATTGTCTGTGTCACAGTCGAATGGGGCTATAGAGGATAGCCCTTGTGCTAGTAATTCGAAATCTCTGTGACTTTAATAAAGAAATTAATATCATGTCCAAAGTAGAAAATTAAATATCTATACAATACACACAACATATCAATTTGAAGTCACGTGTAACAAAATCTGCCGCATCTGCAATGTCATTTCCGAACTCGCCTACAGAGATATATTATTATCATCAGCAGTTTATTTGCATTTTCATTCTTTCCCAAGAAAAATAATCGCAATATGGACCGAGCTGTTTAAATTGACTTATGTGATTCTCAAAAAGTTTTGTTTCAAGATATTAAGTTTTATGTTTTGAAACGTCATTAAACATAATCTGGAAAATCTTTGCCAAGTAATAAAACCTCGAGGTCCATGACATCGCTCCGTTCTGGACGATTAGCCGTTGAAACGTCTTATTTCCAAGAACGCGCGATAATCAAAATAGATTTAAAACGTCGAGAAGCTATTTTAGAAACCGCGAAACATGCACAATGCCATTAAATCTTTACATTGCACATGAAAAGGCACTCAATAATGACACTTAAACTATTCCAATATGGCATCCATATAGGCACAACAAGCGATAACGGCATTTTGAAAAAAAGAGGCGTTTTACTTGCATTACAAATATATCTACTACTAAAAAAATCTTTAGAAATCTCAAGGATGTCAACACCAATCGACACGTGGTGCCGTGCTTCTAGCATTTCCATTCGTAGAATCAGCCAACCTGCGCTAAACACCGCCAAGAATTGCCGGTCGACCAATAGAAATGCGATAATACATTGTCGAATGAACTGCTTTGAGATTTATGCGTTATAGGCCAATACTTTCCTTTCCAGCGACAATAGCAATTTTCATTGACGGGTTCTGTACTGCTCTCAGCGTCCAGCGTTGTCAGAAAATTATAGACCAATTACTGCACCAAACGGGCTAAAAAGACCCTGTATACCTGTAAAATTATAGAAAAAATTGTCTTTAAACTTCTTACTGGCTGCTCGATGAAACCAAAAATATTGCATAAAGATCAATCTGGTAGGAATTGGAGTCTACGTGACAGTCAATGAGGATGTGTTGCGGCGGTGTTCAAAGGCTTTCGACTGTGCCAATCAGTATTCCTACCCAAGTGGTACATATCAGATTGTCAAGGTATCTGGCAAGCTATCTAGTAAAATGTGTGGAATTGCCAGCTAGTACCTAGTTTATAGTACCTATCTGTCCATGGTCAATAATAATTATTAACCATTTATGATTTTTGTATACGTTGTTATGTTTGAATGTAATGTTTATTCGATTAAAGGCTCGTTCAGATGGTGACATCTGATGATATGACAGAGTGAACGTGTGCCTTTAAGCCTCACTTTAGACCCACCCTGGAAACAAACTTGCTACATACATTATTTTCAAAATAGGATTCCTAAACGTGGAATTCCAGTACAATTTTTTCAACCACATTGGGATTCTCTGATTGTTCCATAAAAAAGAACTCGCCTAAAAGCCAAATATATCCAAATACCTAAATATATTTAGAAACGACCTTTCGTCAAATCGCAAATACATCAGTAACTCTAGAAGTTCGGAAATAGCCCAAATTATTCAACAGATTTGAGAGCGCTAATGGGTGCCCATTTATCGCGGAAATAAAATACCGTAAAACTCGAAATAGAATTAGGTTTTCTTTTTGGGATGACAAAAAGTTGAACACGAAAATGTCTGTTACCTAATTAATTATTTATTTTTGTAATCCATATGCAGTGGTTCTCAGAACCCCGAAATGTTTCAGATAATTTGAATGGAATGCATTAAAAATATCACTGATTTCAATAAAAGTATCAAAAAAAATATAACATGATGGTTTAGAATAGGTACCTACGCATTACCGGCAATATTGCAAAAGCCCACGTAAGTGCAACAAATGGAGCTGGATACTTCAATAGTCATCCTAATGAGGCGTCTATTAAATGAGCGAGAACTACTACGTAAGTGCAGCTGTTGGCTTTTAGAAATTGAATTTATAACAATTATTAAAACTAAAAATATTAAGTGCCAAAGTCAATTAAAATTGCCATTAATATCCAACCAAAAAACCATTTATCCACAACACCTCGGTATATTCACTCACTTATTATTAATGAACTTTCAAAATTTTAATTCTCAACACACGTGGAAGAAAGTGCTTCGTTGATGACAAATATATAAAACCAGAAGAGGTTTTACAGAAATTTGAATGCGTTAAAAATAATGCATCAAAATGTTATCATAAAAACATGTGTTGTGTTGTTTTTACCTGACAGTTATTGGAAAACTTGGAAAAGTTACCTGCTACAGCCAACTTGAAACTAAATACATTATAGTTACATTGACCATTCTTTCGCCAAAGAAACACCAATCACAAAATGATTTATTACAGAAGTTGCGAAAGAAGAATACGCGTTCGAAAACAACATAGGAGGTCTGTCAATTTGATTCCTGTGTCCCCAAAAATAATTTCTATTTTAACAAAACCATGACTTTGTTGCACAAGATATGCTATTTTAGTTGATTGTGCTTAATTGCTATTATGTGTTTTTTTCTCAGCGCTAAAACTGTAATACGAACATTTTGATCCCAGTGGATTGATGGCGAGGGTTGTTGTCTTCCAAGATGCTTTCTTGTGACTGTCTGAATATAATTTGTAGTTTTATTTAATGACTTCTGTGTTTGTTGACTTTACGTTTGTGCAAGTTTGATATTTTTTATTTTATATTTTAGAATGAACATGTTTTTGTATTTATGTTGATTTATGTTTATATTTATGTTGATTTTTAAAGTGACTTCATCTTTTGTTTTAATGACTGTTTAAATGATTTTATTGTTTTAGTCTGACCTTGTATTGTATTTTTATTTTAATTATTTTAATCTTGGTACTCTATGGCCCTGGAATTATTTTTGTATACTTTTTTTTCCCCCTTTTACAGCTTTGTCAACGAGAATTTTGTTCTTAGACAATAAAGCATTTTTTGACTTTGACTTTGGTTGAGTTTTCGTTGCCTTCTATCCCTGAACGCCCGGGAACCCACAAGATCTTGTAGGCGTTCAATCGTAGAGCTTTTATAGAGCAGCCTGGCCATCTGAGAGCTTATACTTATGTTCTGGTTGTCATAACCCAGCCTTAGAATCTCCTGTGCGCATACTTGAAGCGCCAGGTCCATCCGCTGTTTTGGAGCCTTCTATATACCATACCAGGCCTCTTGTGATGTGAGGCGCTCCTCCCTACCATTTGCTTAGGTTGCATATGAATGGTTTCTCAAACCTATACACTTATAAACTTGAACCACCCTGTAAGTTTATTCGGAAATAATTGCAAACTGGTTCATCTTTTGGCACCCTACACCTTTTGGTTCAAACATTTTTCGAAATGTTTTGGAAGAGGCGCATCGATAATAGGGCGCCCTTGCACTTGAGAATAGGTATTGATTTGGTCCAATAATAAAATACATTACATTGAAAGTCAGTCAGAAAGTCACCCAAATTCAAAAAACATATTATTTTTGGAACTTGGAGAAAATTAAATGAAAAGTCGTACGGTTTCCTTGTGTCTTTCCTTATGTGTTGTTCTTATGCTGTCAAAGTTTGAAATAAATTGGTTAAGTTTTTGATGTAAATCACAGTTTCAAAGTCCGAACTATTTAAAAATTTAAATATTCCCTTGATAAAGTTGCGGAGAATATTTTTCAAATAGATGATTTACAGAATATTATTTCCTACAAAAATTGTCAAGCGACGTATGAATTCATTTTAGATCATTTATTACGTAAATATTTATTTCCTCAAATCACATTTGATGGCCACTGTTTATTCGTCGAGCATATGCCAGCGTAATTTTTCTTCAATGAACCACTACGGGGTCATATAATCGAGTTATGCAGTTATGCAAGTAACAAAATACTACCCAGAAAAGTGGCTGGGGACAGCCAATAAATCATGCCTACACACACCTGACAGGTCCGTAATCGATTTATGAATGGACGCGGCCATAAATTATTTTCGAGGCATTCAAATAGAAACATTTCACGAAACCCACGCTATTAAATTTACAAACAAACAAAATGTCGTTTGGGGCACAGCAACGGTTCTGGAGCAGAATCGTGAAAGAAATATTAGAGGTAGTGCCTTATCGGGAAGGGGACCATGGCGAAATAATCCTTATCTTACAACTGAGTATTTACTATTGGAATAACTGCGATAATAAAAGAATTTCCTGTAAATTACAATCGTTCATGAATCAATGAAGCGAGTACTACAAAATGATGACGTCTCTAAATAGTAATTTTTAGAAAACCACAAACATTTTAATTGTTTCAATTTTACGGCTACTATAAGAAAACTTACATGAGAAAATTAATATTAGAGGTAGTGCCTTATCGGGAAGGGCATCATGGCGAAATAATCCTTATCTTACAACTGAGTATTTACTATTGGAATAACTGCGATAATAAAGGAATTTCCGTAAATTACAATCGTTCATCAATCAATGAAGCGAGTACTACAAAATGATGACGTCTCTACATAGCAATTTTTTGAAAACCACAAACATTTTAATTGTTTCAATTTTACGACTACTATAGAAAAACTTACGTGAGAAAATGTGTGACTGACCTAGATTCACAAATAAATCATTAAAGTAGGCACGGAAAAGAGTCATTTATAGTTAATTTTATGAAACGAATCAGATTAAAATTAAGTTTTTGGTAATATATTAGGGTGTTTTTTGAATGGCTTCATGACCTTTGAATATTCTAATTTATTTTTAATAAGTGGCGAGATAATTTCAAACAGAAATACCTCAGGTTTTCTTTGCCATAGGTATTTATCGAGGGGTCAACCACTCACGAAAAAACGTACAGTGATTTCCAGTTTCTGGAAATACTTCTCAAATTTGTATAGTATTTCCCTCGGTATTTATAAGTATTCCCCCTCGTATTCCCCGGTATTTCCAAGTACGGTCAACTTTTAACTGTGACAGCGAGGTAACTGGGCCATATTATGTCAGTTTTCGGCTTATTAAAATTTGAATTTCCCGCGCATAAAAATGCGTTTACAAGTGTGTCTCATTTTTACCCTGCATGTAGTAGAAAGAACACCGGCGAATTAGTTTCTGAGAAAAAAATTTAAATTACTTTTACGAAGTGTATCCTCATAACAAAAAGTGACAGAAGTTTGGATTTTAATCAATGGTTAGTGATTACAGTGAATAATTTTGCATTGAGCATGTTGAGAGAAGATGTTGTGAAGGTAAGCCAGGTTTGTTCTTAGAGAATTGCAAGTAATGAAAACACAGCTTGGGTCTAGTTGCCCAGGTAAAAATACGTCCAGCGGCAACTGTAACGTATATGATGTGGCCAACTGGAACATGTTCCATCTGAAATTAACGTTGTATTGTACAAATTCTCGTTTGTTCTAGAGCAAATACATATACGGTCAGGAATTATATGTGTAGAACCTTCAAAAGTGCATACGGTGGAAGATACACCTGAAAAAAACCAATTGAAGATATCCGAAACGCTAAGAAAACAATATACGGTGCTGCTGTTTTCTATGACATCCCAAGATCCACAATAAGACTCTTTGTATTTGGAACAAGAGGAAAAGATATAGGATAAGGTGGTGGAGAAATATATGAAGTAGAAGGAGAACTGTCACCTGTGCTGAACACCATGCAGAAATGGAGATATGGATTAGTTACAAAGAAAATAGGTTTCTTATTTTATTTTTTGTTCATTTTACCATTTTTATTGAACATTATTTTCTCACCAATTCTCAATACTTTTGATGCATCTCCCATGATTTCCATAATTCTAGAGCCAAAAAAAACAAAATTTGGTAGGATCTTTACATACATATACGTTACAATATGTTCTAGTCCCCTCAGAATTATTACTACGTGAATGCATAAGAAAATAGGGCTCACTGTTTCAGTTGCCTTAAAATTAGGATAACTGGAACAGTTGACCAAAAAAAATTGGAACACTTAACCAGAACAAAGTGGAACACTAAACCAGAACAAACATGCACGCAATTCTTGAGAATTTAATGAAAATGCCCAAAAATATGTTGAAAGTGGGGTTGGAAGTTATAGAAATTTACAAGTACTTCCATGTATTTCCAAATTATTCTCATGTACTTCCAGAGTATTCCCAAATACTCCCATAGTATTTCCAAGTATTCGCAAAATATTTCCAGCAAAGTGTACAATGATTTCCATGAATGATTTACCCCTCAGTATTTATGTTATATTCACATTTCTGATTTTTTATAAGTTTCAGATTTTGACGTTTTTCTGGCAGGTGAAGAGTATCAAAACTCATGAACAACATACTTTTTTCAATTAATCTTGAATGAAAGGAAAAATTTTATTTACCAACTTCCAATAGAAAAACTTCATTTGTTTTATACCTTTATGGATATGGATCGACCAAACTGCTGGTGTGTCAGTAGTTGAAAAGGCGTTTTTCTTTATTTTCGCCCCGATCCATGGAGTGGACAGTATTTATTTCAGTTGGATTGGTTGTTCAAAGACAACTTCACATATCCTTCATACTGACTGTGCTCGACTTCCACCCACATAAACATTCAAGTTGCATATGACATCTGCCACATAGCAATGTGCATATGTGCATTGCATGTGTGTGCAAAAATGGATGGATTGCCAGAGACATACTAGAAATGATGGAAGGAAATAAGAAATGCGAAGGATTGAAAGCGGGTATTCAATTGAAGGCTGGTTCAGATAGTGACATCTGATGACGTGACAGAGTGAACGTGAGCCTTGCGAACATATCTGATAGTTTCATAGAAAAAAAACTCCCTTAAAAGCCAAATATATCTGAATACCTGTATTATGTTCTCAGTTTCAGTACACAATAAAATACTGTTTGAAAAAAAGGTTTTTCGACCCATTACACAGAGGGGCTTGAACAAGTTTTATAGTTTGATTGGAGATCTTTCGTGGGATTTTGTGGATAATGGGGATATTGATCTTCAGGAGAAGTTCAGCATCCTGATAGAGTCTCTGGGGGACGCATACCTGCATTCCTTCCCAGAAAAGAAATTTTATGTGAGATCGGATCAGGCCGAGGATCAGGCCAGCAGGGTCACTTGGTTTGATGATAATCTAAGGGGTATGAGAGAACATGTACATCGGCTATATCGTCGCTGTTATTACGAAGTGGCCAATCTCTGATTTAACAACTTTTCAGGAGAGCGTTTTGAAGAAAACTCTACTGTTCATTATGTCTAGTATCAAAACTTGTTTTTTCATATACATACATCAGAATAGTCTAGGGAACAAGCTGCAACTGAATACATTTATAAATTGAACAAAATATACTTTTAAAAGATTTTTAAATTTTGTTAAAGCCTGCTGGAAAAGCAGGTATTATAAATTTTACAAGATTTGTTCAACAAATACCCATATGGTATCTTTTTAAAAAAAGTTATTCTATCTAAAAATTAAAAGACGAATATTTCTTGTTCCCTAGACTTTTTTGATGAGTGTATAACACAAAAGTATACTTAGAACATTGAGACATATCTTTTTTGAAATAAAAGATTGGACTTTTTCTGTAAATAAATTATCAAGAAGATAGGCCTGTTCGTAATAACAAAAACAAATGTTTGGCTGGTAGACAAAGCAGATATACCGTTAAATTTGAATAATGGCCACACGGTGTTTTATGGAGATATACCAGTTAGTCACAACATAGATATGGTTCTTTTAAGTATTTTTATGGGAATAACTCATTTTCGCCAAATATTGAGATAGGCCCCTTCGTACTGACAGCGACGATATGATATAGGTAAGCGGTACGACCGAGTGAGTGATTGGGAAATCTATAAGGAATTTAAAAAAAAACTATAGGCGAGCTATCAGGCAGGCAAAGAGATTGGTAAATGATAGAACAACACTCTTCAAGTAACCAAATTAAATGTATGTGGCAAATTATAAATTTAAAAAGAGGTAAGGTAAATAAGATAAAAAACAGCGACTGCCATATGCCGGCGCCGCAAGAATTTGGCAATTTCTTTGCTGATGTAGCAAGGAGTCTAATGAAGGACATGCCTCAGGGGACTGGTTATTCTCTCTTGCATCTCAACGGAGTGAGGGCTCCATTTCATCAATTTAATTATCAAGAGATCACCTATATAAAGATGAGGGATACAATAACACAATTGAAAAACAAAAAAAGGATCGACAATTTGGATTTAGACAGAAAAGCAGCACGACCCGGGGAATATTGGACCTGCTGGAGG
Source organism: Ceutorhynchus assimilis (assembly GCA_917834065.1). NCBI lineage: Eukaryota > Metazoa > Arthropoda > Insecta > Coleoptera > Curculionidae > Ceutorhynchus > Ceutorhynchus assimilis. The sequence goes on from OU892277.1 coordinate 106,591,550, forward strand.
GGAGAAGGGACTCATTTGAGGGCATGGAGTACTCTGATGCCTTGTTCTGTGACACACACATTAACTTCTTTGAAAAAATTAAACTTCTACAACTTCAGTGAAAATAGTATTGAGCTGACGCGGTCATACCTTGCTGAGCATTAGCAGGCGGTGAGGGTGGATGGTGTGACCTCTGTGGAATCACTTCTGGATCTTGGAGTACCGCAGGGGTAGGTCCTTGGTCCGATTCTTTTCTTGATTTTTGTTAATGTCCTTTCTGCTGTGAGGACGCTAAGTTTGTCCTGTTTGCGGATGACACAACTGTTGCGGTGACTGGAGAGACGGAACGGGAGGCTAGGGACAAACTCTTTAGGGGACGTGAAGCGGTAGAGGCATGGTTCCTCTCAAATCGTCTGTTGCTTAATACTGACAAGACCCAACACATAACGTTCACCTTGAGAGATATCAGCGGCGGTTGTGATCTGGGATTGGTTAAGTTTCTTGCTGTCTGCTTGGATTCCAGATTGATCTGACAACCCCACATAGAGGCGGTGTGTGCGGGACTCAGAGCTGGGGTTTTTGTCTTGAGAAATCTGGTGCTGGTGGGCTGTGTGTCAAAGGAAACACTTAGAACTGTCTATTTTGCTGTGTTTAACAGCAAAATGGTGTATGGAATATTGGCTTGGGGAGCCTCGGCACACTCTGCTAGGGTCTTTGGCCTACAGAGGAGGGCTATGAGACTCATGGCTGGCCTGGGATACAGGGAGGACTGTAGGGCTGCGTTCGCTGAGTGGGGAGTATTGACTTTTCCCTCTGTGTATATTCTTGAGAATCTGTTGCATGTCAGGGGTAACCTGGCCAAATATAGAGCTCATGAAGACCTCTATGACTACAGTACCAGACTTAAAGGTAATTTGGTATCGTCTTATTGCAGGCTTAAAAAGTGCCAATGTAGTCCTGACTTTATTGATGTGAAGTTTTTTAATAAGCTTCCACATGAGACCAGAGAACTTCCGTTACAAAAGTTTAAAAAAGCTCTCAAAAGCTTCTTAATATAAAAAGCATTTTACAGCGTGGAAGAATTCCTTGGTCTTGGTGTTTTAGTATTTTAGTGTTATAATATGTTATTTCAACTGTTACGGTAGGATATTTTAAATGTAGTGTTTTTTAACATTGTTTTTTATTAAGTAGTATTAAGTTCTTTAAAATTAGAAATAACAGGCACTTAGTAGTGTTAGTTATTGTATTATTTACTTGACATATGTAAGTGCAATTTGCATAATTTAACATGAATAAACTTGATTTAATTTGATAAGAAAGAAGAAGACAGTAACTGCCATAGCGAAGGGAATAACGATCTCTATCCATTACACAGTTCCAATCCTCAATGTATGAAAGCTGAGAACATCAAGTACATTGGCGACAACTTCCAGCTTGATAACAAGGTTAAGGAAATAGCTAAATTGTAGAAAGGAGATATTGATAAGTCATATCAGGGATAAACAAGATATAGTCCTATTGCAAGAACGAGTTGAGGGCTGTTAGGGATCGCTGCCACCAATGTTAGGAATTGGTTTACCGCTGTTGGGAATCGCTGTCACCAATGTTAGGAATCGGTTTACCGCTGCCACCAATGTTGGGAATTGGGAGTTAGCCGATGCCACGGATGTTGAGTACTTCGATAATTAAAACTCGGTTATTGAATAAAAATTATTCGTTTATTAAAATTCTCGTTGAGGGGGAACACTTAGTTACAAAAATTGAGAGGCAACAACCCGACTGTTCAAAGTGAAGCTTGAAATCTGAATGTGATGTTTTAAGCGTGAAGATGGAAGTCTGAATGTCCTTCTCTCCAACTATCTTCCACCCAGGAAGACCAGTTTGGAGCTTTCGAAAGAAGGGTATTTTACGATTTCCTAAAACTACCTAATCCTTTTTACAAAGTTTATGAATGTGCTAAAATCTATTTATTAGGTACTATCAATGACATCAAAACACAGATAGACGGATCATCCCATTCATAAAGTAATATTTGTTGTGTTGACAAGACCACCCATGGGCCAGGGGAGGTGAGTTGCTCGCGGGGTCGGGGTAGGGAGACATCATTGCTCAAAATACTAGATTCTAGCGGCTGCCCCGCCATGAGTTGACGCATGCGCATCATCATGTACATTAGACATTTCTATTTCAACGTCGATCAGCTGAGCAGAGCAAACAACATTACATAACCATAAATAACTTAACTTCTAGAAAATTATTGAATTGAAATATCACATTGATAGAAAACATCCAAGTAAGTTTAAACAGAATAATGTTGCTTTGTTGTACCTTGTGGTATTTTTTAATGAGACTTTAGGCTGGTGTTTACCCAACTCCTTAATAGTTATTTATGTATCAAGGGTACTAAGTAGATGATTATGCCCTGAGGGCGACAGTCTTACGAACCCTTCACTGGGTTTTTTAAAACATTTTTCGCATAACTGACACTTCTGAGACTTAGTGCCATTATTAGTGCTTTTATTATCCATTCTGGCTCAATAATTATACCAGGCTAACCCACAAAAACACACCTTAAAAAGTTACAGGATCACAGTACGTCAGTACACACTGGTATTTCGAAAACAATAATTTTCTAGAAGTTAAGTTATTTATGGTTATGTAATGTTGTTGTTTGCTATGCTCAGCTGATCGACGTTGAAATAGAAATGTCTAATGTACATGATGATGCGCATGCGTCAACTCATGGCGGGGCAGCCGCTAGAATCTAGTGCTCAAAATGGTGTAAAAAACCCCGCCCACACGTGAATATATCTCGAAATTTAATTGGATGAATAAATAAAATAACAAATTGACAAATAAACTGAAAATATTCGATACGAGCCCTTTATTCTGGGAGTACCAATATCGTGTTAGTCGTTTCTTGTTTAACGCTAATGAATAATCCCTGTTTGCAATAAAGATAGCTAGCTACTACAATCAACACCTGCCTGCCATTCAACAAGCCGCTTCTGGGCGGTGTTTTGCTATAATCTGCTGTTGCCAAATTGAGTTCAGAAATAAAATTGAAAATGTTAATTAGAGGAGAAAAATATATTATTTAGGGATTCAAGACAAAATTTGGCATTCTCAGTGGTGGGGATAGCACAAAGACCCAAAAGAGACAGAGAGATGTTGTCATACGAAAATTTTGTTTATTGTTCGGTCTATCTGTGTTTTGATGTCATTGGGTACTATATTACTTAGAAAGTTTGTACAAGTGTGGACCATGACGTAACCTAAGGGACTAAGGGTCCAGACAATAAAAAAAGGTCGGTATGATAATATTGGGCCGACAAAGACATCGTCGGCCAGGGCCGTCTTAAGGCATGGGCCCGCTGGGCCCGGGCCCAGGGCCTCGGCGCCAAGGGGGCCTCATCGCCCAGTCCACGCCCTATTTAAAATAAAATTTATAGAAAAAAAATGGAAAAAAAAATAGGCGGGTAGCGATAGAATGCAACTTGAATGTCACAATTTACTTTGAGTCTTTTGACTTTGTTCAAAACCTCTATATACGATTTCTTTTCCTCGTCAATGCACCATTGGGAAATGAATTTAAATTTAAGTTCCGATCATAAAGTACTGAAAAGCTTATCAAAAACACGTTGGTCTTCACGTGAAGATGCAGTTACAGCTTTAAATTGTGGATACAGAAATCCAAATGAGCCTTGATACCTTAAGAATGACAAATTGCAATCAGCAGATACACGTCTTACTGCAAAAACATTAAACAGCAAGATGGGTGACTTAGAAACTACTTTCTTAACTATTTTTTGGAATGATATTTTGATTCGGACTAACAGAGTAAATTTGTTCGTCCAAAAGGAAAACTGAAATTTGTCTACAACTGTAATAGTTATTTACCTAACAAATGCGGAAAGTGATACTTTACCGCACGCAACGTTCGGTCAAGCCGTTAAGGGCGGTAAAGGCACTTTCCGCATGTGTTAGGTACAAAATTTTACCTATGAGCATCTATGCACATCTCCAAAAAAAGGCATTGATAAAATTAATTAATGAATCAGATTAATTGATGAAATTAAATTAGATTTAGAAATTATCAAAAATCCATTTTCAGAAAAAGAAAGGATTTTTTATTATAAATATCACATTCTACTTTACCGCACACTATGCGGTGAAGTGCACTTTACCGCACACTTTGTAGTCCACTTTACCGCACACTATGCTGGAGGAATACCGCGATATTAGGATTCGAGTGAAAAGACAAAGTAACTTTCCTTGAAGGTAACGGGTAACAAAATATTTGAAAGAATCGGTTTTTTTGAAAAAATGTCTGACCTCAGTGAAATTGAAATTTCAAGAGAAGCGGTAAAACTGTCACAATTGTATGACAAAGAAACCGATGAATTAATTTTGGAATGTGATCATTTCAAATCCTATATCAGCATAGATATGGAAAAACTAAAAAAACAGGAAGTAGAAATGGGGAGGAAACATGAAATTGGTATGAGAATTTTTTTATCCATGATTTGTTGAGTATTGAAAGCAAAATTTTACAAACCGTTGATTTTGAAGATATAATTCACGATTTTGCCTCTGTAAAATCTAGAAAACGACCTTCGTAATTTATTTTCTTTCCACAATATATACATTACATTTTTACATTTCAAAAGTTTTTCTAACCTATTCATGTAGTGTGCCCTAGAGCACCCCCCCCCTGTAGGTAAGGGGCCTCCTTTGACATATAGGCCCAGGGCCTCAAGAAGTCTTAAGACGTCCCTGTCGTCGGCCTCTCTGTAAAATAGATTGGTTATAATAAAACAAATTAGAAATATAAGAATAATCAAAATGTTAATACAATTATTGCTGTGCTAGAATATTGGGGTTACAACAGGGCGACCTACCATGGAAACAACTGTTTCTGGTCAACAACAAAGTATGTTGGACAGCGAAATTCTTTACTTCAAGTTATCGAACAACAATAAAGTTCGAGAGTCAGACAACATTTCGGATAACACTTTGATAAGTAGAGAGAATATAAAAACATTGGTAAAGTTTTCCAATGCCAAGATTACAAGAAAACTTTTGCTTGTCTCAATTGAGATAAACCAAACTCCCACAAATCGTTGTTCATCAAGCGAAGACTGTATATTTAAAAAAGCTTAGAGTTGTATATAAAATATGTGTATGTTTTAGGTTTATTTTAAAACATTCCAGTGTACCCCAAGTTCAGTCACTGTTCTTGAGATTTGTATTACTTAACGTACATACATTCATTTGACGTAACCTCGGAAGTAACGACTTACCTAGTTGTTACGTGTGAATAATGAAAATAATAAAAAACGAATTTCCAATATTCAAAATAATTTCTAGTAATCTAGTGGTAAATTGAAGTGAAATTAATGGTTAATAAAATGGAAAATAATTTACATGGAAAAATCCATTAACATTTTATGTGTTCCGGTGTTTGTGTTGTAGGGCGTTTTATTAGCTTGTATGCGGTGGGAATTCTAAAGTTTGATTTGGCGTTAACGAACGCTGTAAATTTTTAAGTGGATAAATGCTTTGACTGGACTTTTAAACTGGACATTCAGCAATAAAAATGCCAGTTTTATGCATATTTTTTCCTTTTGAAATCATACAATTTCGCAAAACGCATTTCGGATTCTATTAGGAGCACTACTTTCTTTTGAAATATCACGTGTTTTAAAAGGGATCAAAGACTAGTGTGAATATAAATTATTTTTTTACAATGACATTCATGGTTCATGAATCAGCTATCCTCAGTACAAAAAACGAAGCTATATTTTGCAAGAAAACGACAATAATTATCGGAAATAAAATTTTCCATGTCCAAATAGGAGACTTGCGAGAGATCCCTGCCTTGAACTGACAACTATTTGCGTTGCTAATCGATCGGGCAAATAACTGGCCTATTATCAAATCCATTTTAAGCTTCTTTATTCAACAAACATCGTTTGGAAACTTCGACTTCTAATGGATGGATGGATGAAAACTGATGAAATAGAAAGATGATTCCTGATAAATGAAACTTTTCCATATTTTATTTATACAAAAAAATGGTGAAAGGTATATTTGTGATATAGACGCTGTAACATTTTTCTACAATTTCGAGAGTCCAAACAAAATCACAAGCAGAAATTAAAAGTATGTATTAAATTCAAATTTAATTTTGATGCGCAATTAAAGACAATGATTTACTTTATGTCATGGTTAGTAACGCCTGAAAATTTACAACATTAAGTAAAGTCCATTCCAAAATATTTCGTTGACTTCACGGCTATAAAACCCTACCATAAATTAGATAGCTATTAGCCTCTATTGTGTAGGTACCAGGTTCTTTTATGTAGGTACCGGGTTCCTTAATACCCACTCAAAGGTTTACAGGTACGGATTTTGTGCCCATTATAATGAAAACGAAAAAGGCGTTTCATAATATTATTTATTTATGTTATAATCTTATACTATCTTAATAATTACCAAAACTTAATATCTAATACAATATAATACAATACACAATTCAACCAAACCTAATCTATATTTAGTTCCGTTTCACTGTCACTGTCATCTTCATCTATGCCTAAACTAATTATTAATGGCTTAACATTAATACCTATTGAATTTTAGGTTTCTTCAACTTTTATAACGTGATTGACAGAATTTTTCCAGCTTTGAACTGGAATATTATCTACACATTTTCTAATTAAATCTATTACAGCAGTACTAAGTGTAGGAGAGGTGTTTCCTCTCCTAACCATTGCCTTCAATTCATGCCAGATATGTTCTATTGGATTGAAAATATGCAGAAGGGTTAAATAAACGTTCCTCACAATTTCCTTGGCATCTAGCGATAAATGTTTTTTTTTTGAAATACCACTTCCGGTTGCAATACTACCATCATTTGCCAATGGACGCCACATTTTTTTTGTCAATATAACAGCTCTAGTTCTGCACAAAGACTAAATAATTTACCTAAAACATTCACCCACATTTACATCTCACCTAGGCAGGTATAATAAATAAAATCAACCCGGACCTGCTCACAGGTAGTCGAAGTTTGTGGTTGAGGGTATCATCAACATTTTATTGATACTTGAAGAGTCAACGAATTATTTTGGAATGGACTTTACTTCAATTTTTTACATGCTTCCGTTTGTAGCGTACATTATTTGGCACACACCTGAACTATCTAAATCAAGTTCACTATTTTCCCACGCCGTTGCCAGATTTGGGTAATCAAATTTGCTCAGGCCATTATGCATTCTTCTTCATACTTAGCAAAGCCCAAATTTCAAAAAACGGCAAGGCTCTAAATAAAACACTCCGGACCCAGGTCTGTTTATTATCAAAATAAAAAGCCTTATTATAAATCTAAAAATAGTCTTCCTCAATTCGCGATAAGTACCATTTTTAACTAGATAATAGTCTATGTACTCGGTACTCGCATCATTGTGAATAATGCGAATGCTTTTATTGAATGAAGGACGCATTTGCTCATGCAACACACAAGTGTATACGAAATAAAACAAACAATATGTTTATTCAAAGCGACCATTAGTTATGCGTGTTATCGCACAAGAGAGCGAAAATAATGTCGTGTTTACTTACAACAATGTTGCAAGCTGCGTGGCAGAACCATAATGAAAATGCACACCTTGTCATCTCTGACAGCTGAGGCACTAAAGTGGAATTAAAAGATTAATAATTTAAAGTGGGCTTCGGCTTTTTGTAAAACTTTTTTTAATAAAGCTTTTTTTTTGCAGAGCTGCAGAGTTAAGAACCCACGCGAACAGTGAGCGTTTCAATAGGGCAGTACTCATTTTTCGGAGACTTCATTCGAAAGGTATGTATATAAAGTACACAATTGTATTATTTTTTAGTAGCACACAAATTATGCCCTAGAACCATAGAAACAAATCTGTCATTTCTGTTTGTGACTTTTATGCAGTTTTTCAATATGATTTTGGGCATTGTCACAATTTTTATTACTAAAAACAGCTTTTATTGAACGCACAAAATTCACTCATCACTTTAGTTGACTTTATACAACATTTGAAATGACGCCTGACTTAAATACCACGCGATTTATATACAAAAACATTTTATCAAGAAATCTGTAGCATCAGGTGAATGCTTGTTTATTTAATCCCATGATGGGCAATGGGTTCGATAACCATTTCGCCGCACCAATGTAATTTCGTAGCACTGCCTGTCTCGTAAATCGGATCGTCATCCCGATTTGACCATTATTTAATGTAGTGAAAAGACGTCACTCTGTCAAATAGCACTACCATCTCTTCTACGCTTGTCCTCCATTCAGATCTTTGATGATTCCAATGAGTCTTCGCTTCATTTATGAAAACACAGGACTACAATGCAAAAAATATGAACACTACTAGATCCGGACATGTATAGAAACCTTCAAGAGGATCCTGCAATATGTAGAGGCACATTTCCAGTAAAACTGATCCACTTCCTTCTGCAAAATTCCACCATACACAAGAAGACCCAAGAACATGTGTGCAAACTTGCTTCACTCCTTTGTAATTTCCAATCCTGATGATTTGACTTAGAGCCAGATTTGTCATAGACTGAACCATGGCAAAGTCGTTGACATTCATAACCATGTCATCCCAATCCAACTTCCTAAACATTATGTCCCAGGATTATGTAAAACTTCTCTACACACTGACTGATGTCTGCTTGACCCATGGTTCAACGTTTCTGGACTCTACGTTGTTTCCTCCAAAGCAAAATCTAAATCGCGCCTATCCGTGAGCCTGACAAAATGACGTCTTTGGTGTCCAGCAAGTTGAGAAGATTTGCATAGATTTCGTAAAAGTAACGGATAATTATTATAGTAGCATTGTTCAAAAGGTGTTGGTGTTACTTCTTCTGAGAAACAAGTTGTAGATAATAATGAGGAAATTTTATACCCGAGCCTCTGGCCTACTTAAGTCGGTATGGCATCATCCCGAGAAACTTTTCCGGACTTCATACTTCATGTCATTCGTGTTATTATCCCTGTGACTCTTTCACCTATTTTCCGAGTCTCGAATCCCTATTAGAGGCAAATCGAAGTGCTGATCTAATGGATTTCTTTCTCATCGTAAAGTTCTTTGTAAAAATGTCTGATAATGGCTAATCTTATTTGTAGTAGTAGTTATTAGGAATATCCTATGGCTTTATTTGTTTATCTATTTATCGACGATGATGATGTTGAAGACCGTAATTAGTGAATAAAATAAAACAATATTGGAAAACTTAAACTATTGAAACTATACCAAATTGACAGAAACTTGTGAGGAGACAAACCCCATATTGTCCAATCAATATGTCATACAAAAATGTTCATTAACAGAACAACCGCAAAATCCAAAAATTTCCCATCCGCCTACATTTCCTAGTTACAAGTGCATAAATAAATTCGTTTTCCTTTCATAGAAGTTTAATTGCATCAATGTATCAAACACCAACGAGGTTTTTCTCTAAATATTCGCGGAAACCATTCCGGTTCTTGTGATTGCAATAAATCGAGTTCAAGAACTACTAATGCCATATCTAGGAAATGAATTAATCAAGTCCAACCCTTCGGGCCACTGACCAGGCAACCTCGACGGCTAGCCGACGAAGGCCGATGGTTTATAGTTACGTCATTATCTGACTAGTTATATTATTAAAATAACTCATCATGAATTTAAATGTGAATGTTGTAATTGAATTAAATTGGGTTTTACATTGGTATTAGCAAAGTCATTATAACTGTTCGTGAATCATCAATGGAAAGCTAGCTGACTTACCTCATATTCTTTCTTAAATGTGTAACAAAATAGTCGTTTAAATTGAAAATACACATGTTTTTGATGAAAGAAAACAATTATGCAAACAGTCCCGCTATCAAAAGTAAGAGGTCCTCCGCCATTCAGAGGTCGTACCGTCGCAAGTCCATTGATCCCAAAAGATACTTTTACCAATTAACGGACTGGCGCGTCACAATGTGCGACATGCGATTCCTCACACGAACTACCATGTTTCCAGCAAAATAACCTGGTCTAGAATTGCCCTATTTCTATGCACATTGAATTCATTTTTGCGAGAAATAATTTAAACGCATAGAAGAATTACAATAGATTAATTATCTCCATGAAGAGTAAGCCGAGGGAATACTGATATAATAGATGATTTACGCTAATTGAATGGCTCCTAATTGAGCGGCACTTAAATAATGTGCCATTAACGTGATGGTACATGGGTATAGGTGCGAAGCAGGTCGACGACTCGATTAAGAGACATATGGATTCACTAAATTGGGGCCCACACACACACATGCATACACATCATTCAAAGAAAGTGCAATGAAGCGAGATATATTAATGAAAGTAGGTAAAAATAGACATCATTTTTTAATTAATTTTTAAAGCAAAATGCAAGTCACGTTGACCCCCATTTCAAAATCTATAAAGCTATAAATGAAAAAGCAGAATGCTGATTAATAACATGATAGGTTTCCCCCACTGGACAATAGTTCATGGGACTTTTAGGTCCTTTATAACCTGACAAAATACACTCCAAAAAATTTCCATAACATCTTTAACAGAAAACCAATTCATCTGAATTATGCTGCCAGCAATTTTATAAGGAAATTCCCCCTGTACACTTGAGGCCTTTTCGGAGGTCTATTGTTGGTCGCCTATTTGAACTCTGGAGACCTATTAGGACAGTCTGGGTGCGTGAAAATGAAATTATCATATAAAACGCTCCTCGCCACCCCTGAAGTAATTTCCAGAGAAGGCGAAAAAAATAAAACGTGATGTCTACCTACATGTAATGATAAATAAATGGTGGGCAACAACAAATTTGTTGTTCGGTGAAGTTGCGATTCACAAATTTAAAAAAAAAAACGCCTAGTGAAATAATTAATATCTTTCGAAAACGTAGGCATGTCTGAGGGGAAACAGATCAAATAAACGAGTAGAATATATTATTATGCAAGGCGGAGTCAAGGATGAGTGAGAATGTAAAAATATACGATTTCGAAATTTATATTAAAATTATCTGAAAATAGGATGAATTTTGACAAATAAAATTTTCCGGTAAATGAATGTATTGAACGTATTAAAGTTAAATGAATAATCGCGAATTACACGAGCCAATTCTCGTGGTCAATCGTCTCCGTTTCTTCTTGTCCATTCACCGGAATTTCAAGGCAACCAAGCCTGGCAAGATGTATTAGTGCACATTGCGCGCATACTAATTAAAAGATCAAAGTCAAAGACTTATATTTTTGCACTTCCGACACCATTATCTCTAATCGTGTCATTAATTTGGAAATGGCCAGACAAAGTTCGCTGGAAAAGCGAAATTTATGGTCCATAACTTAATCATCAGTCTGCTGATGGTGTACTACATGTTTAGAGGGTCGTAAATTTTGTAGACTGATATATTTGGCGCGCAGTCTGGATAAAAAATGCTAAGGAATTTGAAAAGCGAAATTGTTCTCAAATTCGAACATGTTAATAGAGATATGCTAAGGTATTTTGGTATTACAAAGAAATGAGAGAATAGTATATTTATAGGCTCAATGTGCCTGTTTTAAATTGACTTCATAACAGAATTTTCAACTATACAACAATAAATTTATCAAATTTTGAACTGCCTGATGAGATTATGTTTATAATTCTTGATATATTTATTTATTCATAATTAAAATAATAATTATGTAGGTACTTGAAACAACATATAAAACTTTTTGACCACCTGCTTCCTCACAGCTAATCATTGGTCTAATACTTTTTCATGATGATGGACCAGTTCTAACAGGATGGAGATTAATTTTTATCCTGTTAGAACCAAGGATCAGAGCATGATATAAAGTGTTAAGACAAATCACAAAAAGAAAATTTTCCTGGATGCAGTTGGTCCTGAATGGAAATTTGTATTTCACTTAAGAAACTGAAAAAAAGTTGTGTTTACCTCAAGATAATCGTTTTTCAAAGATCAATACAATCATCGTGATCCGGATGCGGGAACCAGAGTATGATTGATATATTTTGGGTATAGAACTGATTCAGATGGTAACAAGAAAGAACACACACAAAAAGTGAATTGGAAAATTAAATATTTGGGCTTTGGACCACCCTTTTACTTTTTGGAAAAGCTACATCTTTCTTAAATGAGGAAAGTGCCAGAAAACTGATTGATCGTCTCTGGAAGACCGATGGAAGTTTTTCATTAATATTTGGCTTAAAAAAAAATATGACAGAGTGGAAAACACCCTGAGGGACTGACTTAAATTAAATTATTTGAATATTTCATTTCTCTCTTGCCAAAGCCACACCAGTTATCTTATCTTTTAAAGCCAAAGTTATTTATAATAGTGCCAGTGCCTAAACTATACAGGGTGACTGGTAAGTGGACGTATTCCTTTGAGGAGATGACATTAGAGCCTATTTGCTACCGATTAAACACTATTTACCTCTATACCATTCTTAACGGTTTTCGCGATATTTTCATTTTTCTAATTTTTATAAAATTCACTACCTTATGAGGCAAATATTTAAAATTAACGAAAATAATAAGGACCTTTCTGAAAGTCGTGTTTTAAATTTTAAGCTGACACACTGACAAAAATATCAGCATTGAAAATTATCGAAACACTAATGTTAACTATTGAGTTATTGCGGTTTAAACTTAACTTTTCTTGTTAAGTTTCTAACTAATGACTTATTTAACCCTAAAAATATCGAAAATTTCATAGTACTTCAAACGTACAAATAATTGGCAAAAGTACTCCATTTTATTGTCTCCAAGATAAGGTACATTATTTCAGAATTAGCTTTTTGCTTTCTTGTTAAATAAATTATTTTTATTTTAAGGAGAGACGATATAATTTTCAACAGAATTCTAATTTATACCTGTTTTGGATATCAAGTGTTGCAATAAAAATTTTATCAAATTTTTTAGTAGCTAATAGTAATAGTTTTTAGTAAAGAAGTAATTATTATTTTCTGCTTGAAAATTTTGAAATTTTCATAATAAATTACTGGCACTCTATGGCCAAGCATTGTTGAATGCATTCTCTTTCAAATAGTTCACAATTGGCACCTAATTTTTTCGTTCCATAATAAAACAATAATTACCATTTGAAAAAATGTATTTCCTATCATAATAAAAAAAACAACATTCTCAAAATGAAATGGAAAAACTTTTTGATACAATTTAATCAATAACTCATTAATTTTCAAAATGACTAACCCCATTCCTTATGCAATTACGAGCCCGTCTTCGTATTTCTGTCCTGGTTACTCGATTTGAAAAGTTCTGTCGCAATATCGCAACAGGAGTTAAATCAGGGCTCCTAACAGGCCATGGTATGGGTCCACCTCTTCCAATCCATCTATTCGGAATCCTTTGGTCTAAGAGTGCCCTTATTGTTAGACGATAGTGTGCAGGACATCCGTCAAGCTGGAAGATCATCTGTTTGCCTGTTCGCTAAAGGGACATCTTGTAGTAGCTCATACAAGTTGTTACGTGAAAATTCTTCATAATTTTCACCGTTAAGGTTATCAGGTAAAAAATCAAAATTTGTTATTCCTTCTCTAATATTGTAGCATCCTCAACATCCGAATTCAGAATAAATCTGCAGAACTGAATTCTGCGAATTAATGGTTTCTTTATGCTGAAAAATTTCGAAAACTTCATAAAGTGTGTTTTTTTTTAAAAGATAATTCCCCAAGTCAAAAATTTAGTAACTATGTTGGCAACACAAGCCTTTTCTACATGAAAAATTTGAAAGCATTGACAATTTTACATTGTATTGCCAACATAATGTCAGTTTGACTTTTATCTTTAAAAAAAAAAACGCACTTTAGTCCACCAAACGTACAAATGATTGTTAAAAATTCTCTATTTTATTGTCTTTAAAATAAGGTTGTTTTATTGTTGATTTCATAATTTTCATTTGTAGGAGTAACGGTTTTATTCTCGCATTTAGAAGAATTGTAAGTTCAGACTAAGTAAGCAACATTATTTTCCAGTCTTTTCTTATTGCAATTTGGTGTGATACTCGCCAATCATGTTGATATTTATCAACAGGTATACCATACGCATTTTTCCATTTTTTGAATTAATAATAATAAACAATAACAAAATTTAGTTTCAGTTTTTCGTCCAAAGTTTTGATTTAAATAGTTCTGTTGATAGTCTTTCGCTGTTAACTTCTATCTAAAATGGCAACGTTTAGCTATGCTGAATATGCGGACATTTTATTTATTTATGGTTTTTCCAATGGAAATGCAGCTGAAGCTCAAAGAGAATATGTACGTCGCTTCCCAAATAGGCGCATTCCACATGTTAGTGTGTTTGGTGCAACTTACCGTCGCATTTCAGAATCTGGCAGCCTTCAACGAGTAGAACGCGTAGGAGCTCCTCCTGCAGACGTTAACATTGATGGTGAAATTTTGAGACTACTTGAAGAAGGTCCAACAACAAGCACCAGAAAAATTTCCCGACAGCTGGGTGTTTCACAATGGAAGGTCTGGTCAGTGATTCATCAAAATGGTCTTCACCCATTTCATCACACTCCTGTGCAAGGACTAGACGAGGGTGATCCGGCGCGCAGAGTTCAATTCTGCAGATTTATTCTCCATGCGGATATTGAGGATGCTTCATTTTTAACAAGAATTTTATGGACCGATGAATCAAAATTTAGCAGAGAAGGAATAACAAATTTTCATAATTTGCACTACTGGGCCGAAGATAATCCGCATCAGAAGAAGCAAGTTAGTTTCCAAAGAAAATTTAGTGTCAATGTATGGATGGGAGTTATCGCCAATAATTTAATTGGACCTCATTTTTTACCGGATAACCTTAACGGTGAAAATTATGAAGAATTTTTACGTAACAACTTGTATGAGCTACTAGAAAATGTCCCTCTAGCGAACAGGCAAGAGATGATCTTCCAGCATGACGGATGTCCTGCACATTATCGTCTTACAATACGGGAACTCTTAGAGCAAAGGTTTCCGAATAGATGGATTGGAAGGGGTGGACCCATTCCATGGCCTGCTAGGAGCCCTGATTTAACTCCATTAGATTTTTATGTATGGGGGCACCTGAAAGAAATCGTATATGCCACGGAGGTAAATACGCGCGAAGAACTGATTGAAAGGATACAGAATGGGGTTGCGATATTGCGACAGAACTTTTCAAATCGAGTAACCAGGACAGAAGTAAGAAGACGGGCTCGTGATTGCATAAGGAATGGGGGTAGTCATTTTGAAAATTAATTACATCACTTGTTGGAAAAGTTTTTTCATTTAATTTTGAGAATGTTGTTTTTTTTTTTATTAGGAGAATGTTGTTTTTTTTTTTATTATAAGGTAGGAAATACATTTTTTCAAATGGTAAATATTGTTTTTTTTTCAAAGATAAAAGTCACACTTACATTATGTTGGCGATACAATGTAAAATTGTCAATGCTTTCAAATTTTTTATCTAGAAAGAGCTTGTGTTGCCAACATTGGTAGTGAATTTTTGACTTGGGAATTATCTTCAAAAAAGAAACAGACTTTATTTGGAAGAGAGTGCATTCAAGAATGCTTGGCAATAAAGTGCCAGTAATTTATTATGCAAATTTCAAAATTTTCAAGCAGAAAATAGTAATTACTTCTTCTTTACTAATAACTATTACTATTAGCTAGTAAAAAAATTGATAAAATTTTTATTGCAACACTTGATATCCAAAACAGGTATAAATTAGAATTCTGTTGAAAATTATATCGTCTCTCCTTAAAATAAAAATAATTTATTTAACAATAAAGCAAAAAGCTAATTCTGAAATAATGTACCTTATCTTGGAGACAATAAAATGGAGTACTTTTGCCAATTATTTGTACGTTTGAAGTACTATGAAATTTTCGATATTTTTAGGGTTAAATAAGTCATTAGTTAGAAACTTAACAAGAAAAGTTAAGTTTAAACCGCAATAACTCAATAGTTAACATTAGTGTTTCGATAATTTTCAATGCTGATATTTTTGTCAGTGTGTCAGCTTAAAATTTAAAACACGACTTTCAGAAAGGTCCTTGTTATTTTCGTTAATTTTAAATATTTGCCTCATAAGGTAGTGAATTTTATAAAAATTAGAAAAATGAAAATATCGCGAAAACCGTTAAGAATGGTATAGAGGTAAATAGTGTTTAATCGGTAGCAAATAGGCTCTAATGTCATCTCCTCAAAGGAATACGTCCACTTACCAGTCACCCTGTATAATATTTTATTGGTATTAATTATCATTGACCCTCGTCTACCGCAAAATATCAAATTAAATATATTCAAAAGAACAAATACGAAAAGTGAAACCTATACCTAAATATTGATACAGCAAAAATATCCTTTGTAACGGATGTCAACCAGCAATAATAAACATCATTCGGGTTCTGAATGAACACGTAACGAGAACTTTTTATTGCTCTGTTGAAAGCATTTACACTACCAGAAATTTTACGGATTGAACTTTATGCGTGCAGTCCCGGATTTCACTGAATTTGTTGCAGCATCAGGGTGACAAACTCTGATCCTCTATATACAGAGTGTTTTCCTCGTTGTTTTCTAATTGAATGTCAATATTTTAGGAGGCGATATCTGGTACACCATTCTAGATATTTCAATGCATACATGTACTTTGCATCAAAAGGCATTTTTTAATGTACCACATTTTTCTAATTTTTCACCAGTGTCGTTCGTACGGAATTTGACCTGCCTATTTTGGAAGATATTGATGGTACGCCACTGACTTATCTTAAAATAAAAATTATTTTTCAAGCAAAGTTGATCACTTGATTTTCTACATTCCGATGCACGATTTTCGCTAAAAAAAAATAAAATAAAAACCGTGTCTCTGCATAATGATTTCAATATGACTCACCATCTTTCCAAAAATCAAGTGTCAAGAATAATTTTATTTAAAATTAATGTCTGTCAAAATAGGTATACAAATTCCGTACGAACGCCACTAGTGGAAATTAAAAAAAAATGTGGTACATTGAAAAATGGCTCTTGATACATAGTAACATAGTACCTACAGCGAGAATCATTGCAATTGGCACACACTTTATAAACATCCCCCGTAATGTGTCAACATTTTACGATTGATAAATCAGTGGTGAACATAATATAATTTTAATAAACTGTTGAAGGAAAAAAATATTTGTTTGCTAAAATGGTTAACCATATGCCTAAAACAATGACGAAAAGGCAAGAGCCAATTGAAAGGATAGTACCTACAAGGTGAGACAATTTGGGCAGTTGCCTTAGCCTTAGGTTCTGGCAGTAGTTAAGATCATGAACTTAAAGGGAAAATGGATTGACAGGGGCTCGGACAGGGGTAAGAATATCACGTACACCGATGCATTAAATAGATTTATTGATTAGAATTTTGACTTAATATGAGGGATGTTAAAAGAGTATGTGCCAATTGCATTCCCACTGTAGGTGTATGCCAAATTTCAATAAAATATCTAAACTGGTGTTACAGATATTAATGATAAATTATTTATTTTTCAAATCTCAATGACCCTGTATCTCAAAAATAAGGGCACTTAGGACCGAGTTTGGGACATGCGTTCATAATATGACATTTCCTTTTTAAAATGGATTCAAAAATCGCTTCTTTAATATTACCATTCAATTAGAAAACACCCTGTAAGTATCATAAAAAGAATTTTCAAACTTCTGAACAAATTAACTTCACATGACAAAGTATAAAAACTAAACATTGACATTAAAAGAAATTTATTTACTACGCATTCATGTTAAAGGTTTAAGATCATCTCTACTAGGTATATGTATTTTGTTCTAAAGTTTCGAAATTCCTGCTGCATTATCTACATCTGTATATATGTAGGTATCTCCTATTTTGTTTGTGCATTCTATTCTAGAAATTAGGCGCACTACTAAATTTATCGCCTGTCATTTGGTTCTCGTTGTTTAAATAATTGAGATACAAATATCCAAGGTTATGAGGAAACTGGATTAATTTTATTAGTGGGCGGTAATTACGTTTAAATATAATGGGTTCAAATGCCGTTTTTCTTTGTACTAATAAACATTGTTGTACGTTTTCTCTTGTAAATTTCATAAAAATTAACCCATTTTATGTATACGAGTGGGTATAATTTACACAATTAAATTTTCAAAATACCCATGACAATAAAACTAGTATGTATGTACTTTTAAACAATTATTTATAAAATATTCCTCAGTAAACTCTAAACAACTGTTTTTCCACTGGTGTACATAACCTACGTTTAAGTAATAAAACATTTTTCGTTTCGTGGATTCGATTCAATTTTTGCGTCAGATTAATCTAAAAATACCGAAAACCTTGCCTAATTTTTTCGTCAGATAAAACTGATAGATTAGAGAGGATTTTCGGATTTCAATGGGAACATTGTTTCTTTATGGAGAAGCGAATTTACCTTTTAAAAACCAAAATAGCTTTGCGAAGTCTATATTTAATTTACGATATTTGATTAGAGTTAAAATTAGTTATCAATATAATTCAGTCTATCTATACACTGGAATTGTGGCGTATATAAAATTGACTATAAATAAAATACCTATTAAAGTAATACTATTTTCGCATAATTACTCAGAATCTTGCTTAGACTATCGATGATTATTGACAATTTATTCCAATAATTATAATAGCGTCAGTTTGAACGTAAATAATCCTCTGCAGGTATGCAAATTGTTATTCTATGTTTTCCTGGGTATTTACTTTTGTGTTTGCAGCCTATTTTGCCATATACAGTGGAAAATTAATTCAAGACATTAAACATTCACATCAATCACAAAGTTCATTTTGTTAAAAGGTGGTGGAAATGTTAAAATTTGGGATAAGAGAAAAAAACACTATTGATAACGACTTGAATAGCAATTAACAGACAGAAATAGAAGAGGAAAATGAGAAAAAGTAGCCACATTTTACTGGCCTCGAGAGAGATTCAGGAAGGCAAAGACTAAATGAAGGAGGAAGAAGCCAAAAGATGCTTAAATTAATACTGCACGGAAATAATCCAAATTAGATTTATTTTTAATAGCAAAATTCATCAATTTGATCTCCATTTAGATAACTCAATCCTCTAAAAAATTAAATTCGGCGTGTGTTTTATTGACGCAAAAGCTAATTTTGTATAAAGACATTAGCAGCATACATCGATGTGAGAGGATGTCTATATTAATATTTATTTTAAACTTACCAAAGTCACTTGAACAAACATTTTGCTATTTATAGCTACTTAATTTAGTGGATTTTTACCTGAAAAGAAAAGAAATATATTAAATATGTAATATAAATACCTAAAATGTCGACAATTGTCCCATATATCAACCATATTATCTAAGCAAGCCATTATCGCTCATTGAGAAGAGGCATATAGATAGGAATAATGAAAATCTACAATAATAATATAATTATTGAAACAGAGAATTCGCCTATGCGGACAAATCTGCTGACAAAACATTGACCTATGGTGGATTCTGAATAACCTACATGGACAAAATAAAACTTGCCATCGTCATCAAGAAGTTTGCATAATCTGAAATGGCATAGACAAACCTTGGTCATTTCTAAAAATAATAACATACGTGTTTGTCTAGCTAGGAACAATCAGATGTTTCATCAAATGCAAAATCTGATTAAGCAAGATTTTTTTTTCAATCGTGGAGGCAACTTTTACAAAAATTTCCAGTATTTTTTGGCTTCGTAAAGTAGAAAAGTGTGCATATTATATTGAACAGAGAGGTATATCGATTCTGGGTATTCTTCATCATTCTACACAATTTCATTTCGAGAAATGGATTCTATTTATAAACTGTGTCACCACTTAATTACTATTATCATACGAATTAACGCCAGTTCAAATTATTTTATTTTTTTGGATTTGTAATCATTACTTTATTCCACTCACAACCTCTGACGCCAGCTTAAGTATGTCGTGGTGAACGTCATACATTTTTTACACAAATTTACTATCAGAATAAGTAACATTATAAATCACAATAATATTCATTGCGATGAAGCAAAAACATACAACCCCTCTTAAATCTGGACAGCTCTCTGTGGGTTGGTCTTGTAGGAAATGAACAGACTGAGAGATGTGACAATTTAATTCCAAATTTAAAAACGTACCAGCTATATCTTACTTGGAAAACTAAACAATATTTACCTGTTTCAAGGTAATTTAGAGTCGCTTATTAAACCCCACTTCTCAAATTATCTACGATGCACTTTTTCTAGAAATAGTAATACTAATTATTTGCGTCATATATTATCTCACAAAGTAAACAAATAACTCAGATTAACAGTAAATGAAAATACTATAATATTTCACTATAGTTTGGGAAGTTATTTTTTTAGGATAGTCATAAGTAAGTGACTGGTCGTATAATAGATATCAAACTCGCATCAAAAGTTGGAATTGGCAGTCAATTTTATAGCCGATCGTTATCGATCAAATAGGGTTTGCCAAACGAGGGCATTTTTCTCGAAGGGCAAATGGGATTTCATGAAAAGAACTTTGCAGGGAGAATTAGCTGAGGAATTAGCCTCGATGTTTTTGCACAACGAATATGTTTATATTATTATATTATTACCGATTTTTATTGAAACTACTAATGATAATAATTATTAGGTATTGTCGTTGATTGAAAATTACACTTTTATTGATTGAAACACTTTTTTTCATGAAAAAGTTATTAATCAACCAGTCACAAAACGTGGAAAAATTTGAGGTAAGCAAACAGTAGCGAGACATGCTTGACTTGAGTCTAGAAAATGTGTACCTAGATACGAAAAAGATCGAAGGTGAACGATGCTGTTGACTTCATCACGAGTGCAAAATGGAAATGGGCTATACTATACTCGTTGCTAAATAGATGGACAGCAGATGGACAAGAAAACTGGTCGAAATAGGCCGACCGCCTACCCGATAGAGCGATGACCTGAAAAGGATAACGAATGTCCAGAAAAGGGAAACCTGGAAACGAGTTGAGGCAGTCTATGTCCATCAGTGAATCCAGGAAGCTGTGATGATTATGAAAGCAGCCAGCGAAAATTGGACCATACCGGACAGAGTTATTCTTTAGTATAATTACTCAGGTCACTCTTGTGAAAAAATGCCTCGAGTCAAGCGAGTTCAAGGAAAGTTTTCGCCAAAACAATATCGAACATACTTTTAAACTTTTGAAGAAACTGCACGACTTTCGGCGGAAAACAATTTCTGCAAATTTTGATTATCATAAGTAAATAAAATATATAATTTTGAGGTTATGTCCTAATTTCCGAAATCACAATTTCCTAACTCAGCCAATATTTATAAAGTTTTGTAAGCAATTCCAACTATTCATGTAGAACGGCTTTAAGACAGAAGCGCAACAATAAAACATAAAAGATAAAAGTATTCTGGTCATGAACCCAGGATTCGCCAAAACACATATAGCGCGACGGTCCAACATTGTTTACCAAAAATGACAACGACCGGCAGAGACCAAATTGGTAATAATTTCGTTGTTGAGGGAATTAATAACGCGTCGCGCCATAGCGAAATGCAAAACGGCCGTAATTTACGAGTCTGGAAATGCCCGATTAGTTTTTAGAGGGCGCCCAAAGTGTGTCAATTTTGGCTTCACGGATCGGATTTCAACCAAGCTATTACTGTATAATATGTTGTATACTAATGTGTAACGGATTCTTTGTATTGTGTCCGGAGTTTCTTGGGCATCTTTCAATTGATTTTTTTCCTGCCGGTATTCGTTATCCAATACTCTACGAATAAATAATTAATTAAACTCTATAAGGGATCGCGTCTATGCTTCATCTATTCCACCATAACCACCCATCATAGACTAACGAAAAAAGAAATTTGGGTCGTGCATTTCTGCCTAACGAGAATTCCGTTCGACCGTGCATGACTCACTACTCACTGCCCTGACCCCGTCATTCCATGGACTGTTTTTTATATCTTCGAATAAAATTAATATAAAATAACATGAGTAATTACTGCAGAATTAAGCTTTAGCGGAAAAAACAATTTATTTTTTTGTGCTCAGTAAACTGTCGCCATGTTAAGTGTTATCTGTAACGGCACAACTGTTGATTATAGAGTTTATCAGTACAGGAAATGATCGATTTGAATGTATGTCGGTATGTTACCCTCAATCCATCGTTGGACATAGGCCCGAGCATAGGCCTTTTTCAATCTTTTACATGTTATCCTATTTTGAGGTTCTGTTGTTCTCTTAATTTCAGGTCATCTGGTATAGGTGTTCTACCTCTACTCCTCTCATCAGTCCTCGACGACTACTCGAGCGTTCTATTAGTTGATCTCCGTCTCGGTATCTTGCAGTATGTCATGCTCGCCTCAACTTGTTTCCTGCAATGTATTCTATTATGTCCATCTATACCCGTTATTCTAGGTCCTTCTTCAGTTCTCACATTGTCCCTTAACTCTAAGTTTTACCAAGCGTTGGATGTTCTGTGATCAGTTCTTAATTGTATGGTAGCAGAAGTAAGCTTTTTTTTAAGGTTGATTTAGATGTTTGGTTTGTATATGTTTCTCGTTCTGCTCCAGATTAAATATGCTAAAACGTACTGTTACACGTAAGGGTGCTGCTAAAACTAAAAAGTAAGGATTGAACTGCCCTTCCCCTACTAACATACTGAAGCTTGAAGGTCTCCAACATACTTCTATATGACAGTAGTAGAAGAAATCTAAAATATACCGAGGGATATACACCAGGATAATATACATGATATTGTTTGAAATACAAATATCTCGATCTTTCTATCAAGTCTCTGTTGCAGTCAACTATAGGTGACCAGATAATACATGCATACTCCAAGTGGGGCCTGACAAAGGCATTATAGAGCTTTATCAAGGTATTATTTCTATGAAAATGTTTGGTATTTCTAGTAATGAAGCCTAAGACCCTAAATGCCCTGTTAACATTTTTCTGATAGTGCAAATTAAATTTCATGTTGGATTGGAAAGTGGCCCCTTCTTACGAGCATTTCAGTATCCAAATTATAACTGTATTCTACATATATATTAACGACGCCTTGCGTACGTCAGACAGAAGCATTTACTGACATGCAGAAACATTTTGTTGTCGGTAAACCAGCCACTGACAATGAATAAATCGTTCGGGAGAACTTGACAATTTGCCTGCGAAGAGACTACTTTGAAGATCTTGAAGTCATCAGGAAACAATAAACAGTCAGAATTTCCAATACAGTCAGGAAGTTAATTTATGAATATTGTAAAAAGTAGGGGAGATAAATTTCTGTCTTGAGGAACACCAGAGCTTCTAAAATATTGCTCAAATAGTTGCATGTCAATGCGAACAGAGTAGTATGACAAATAAGACTTGATGAGGTTAAAAGACTTTTTCAATCAATCCTGTAAGAATAAATTTTTGGAGTAGCAGGTGGTGATCAACCTTATCGAACGCCTTCTCTGCATCAGTGGAGATCACATCCAACTGCAAACCACTATCAATCGCAGCAGAGGCTATTAAAATGATCTACTGAAATTATGTTATATCTATTCTCCAATGGCCAATAATTTTTTTCTCAGCAGACGATTTCCTAATTTGGTCCCAATAGGAACGGTATTTTCAATGTAGCATCCAAATCCATTCAAGTCTAAGTGGATCCAATTCCAAAAGGTTTTTCCCTAGCTTGACAATTATTGAAATGTTCAAACATATTCTTCATTTAGATAAAAATTAAGCTCATTTTTCTTTTAAATTTTTTAAATTTGGTCTTGTAAATCATGAAGTGAAATTTTGGGAGAATTTTTTTAATAAAAATGAATGTCCAACGTCCAGCACAAAACTAGATTTTTTTTGTTAAATTTCCAATTAGTGTTTCTTTTAATAAGAATATGAATCTTAGTGACTTCATGACGCAATTAATCTACAATCTCCTTTAAATTCCACACAAATTCCGCATAAATTCCTCCAAATGCCCCATAAATTCTTCCAAATTTCCAATAAGTTCCTCCAAATTCCCCACATTTTTAGAAGATAATTCCTAGGTGGTTGATCAGGACACTCGAAAAAATTGACAAGTCACCTGAATCCTGGAAAACTCTCTTTTTCAATTTGAAACTGCCAGGAGTAATTAAAATGTAATTTGATGAACTGGTTGGGAAGCTGCTGAACTGCAACAAGATGAAAAATACAGGAAATATTTTGAAAATTCCTCGGCATTATATTATTTGTTATGATTCACCAAAAAAATTGAATTTGAAAAAAGTATAAAAATTATGTAGAAGAGAATATTAAAAAATTCCTTCGCCTTTTTCAGTAGGCAACTGTTATTGTTGACTGGTTCAAGTGTTTGAAAATTTATTGAGTTGTAAGATCAACGGTTGTAAGTCAGGCAATTTTTTGTAAACATTACTAACTAACAGGGTGAAATAAGCAGTAAAATATGTGTCATCAAGCACGTACAGTAGATAAAGGTGCATTTGGTTTTAGGTTTTTAGTAAACATTATGTTGTTGAGAATATTGAAAAATTCCTCCGCCTTCTTCAGTAGCTAAATGTTATTGTTGACAGGTTTCAGTGTTTAAAAGTTAATTGAGTTGTAAATCAGGCAATATGTTTTGTAAACATTACTAACTCACACAGTGAAAAATGTGTAATCAAGCACGTAGCAGATAAAGGTGTTACTAACCTAGGTGCATTCAATTTTAGGTTCAAGAAAAATTATGTAGTTGAGAATATTGAAAAGTTCCTCCGCCTTCTTCAGTAGCTGACTGTTATTGTTGACAGGTTTTAGTGTTTAAAACTTAATTGAGTTGTAAGTCAGGCAATGTTTTGTAAACATTACTGATACGGTGAAATATGCAGTCAAAAATGTGTAATCAAGCACGTAGCAGGTTAAGGTGTTACTTTACTAGGTGCATTCGCTCTTAGTGTAAAAATAAAAAATATTTAAACACTTTTTCTTTGTTCTTAAATTTTGCTGCTTATATTTACTGTTCTAGGTTCTAGTTTCATCTACCTCTCACAATTTTAGGGCAACCTGAATATAAGTTACCAGGGACGTACACACAGGGCGATAAAGGCTTTTTTTTCCGCGAAGACTAGCGCTAAACTACAATATATGCAACTCTATTATTACAAAGAGAACAAATGTTTTTCATTAAAAAAAATTGACACACTAGCTTTTAAGATAATTTCTGTAACAAACCACAGCTTGAGTAAATATTTGGGTTTCATTATGTATCAATATAGGGTAGAAAAAAATGCGAGAGGTTTTTCACCTAACAAAATTTGTACACCGAATAACAGTACTAACTGAGATATTTCCATGTATTAACAGATATTTCTATGTACCTGATAACAAGTTATTGCCAACTATTTCCATGTATTAACAAAATATTTCCACATATTTCCAGGTATTTCCCTAGTATTATCACATATCACCAGGTATTGCCATGCTATTGACAGACCAAAATCAAATAACTATTTGTCTTGCCAGAATTCTAGGTATTGACATATGCACAGGTATTTACATGTTATTAATTGTTATCAAGCAATGGCACTAACATATACTGCCTAGATATCTACAAGTATTGACATATATTACCTACATAATTAACAAGTAGGTATTGCATAGTATTGACACTATTGACATAGTATTTACCTGGTATTGACATATATTAACCAGTACACCGATTAACAAGGTGAAAAACCCCTCGAAAAAATGCAACAAGAAGAACGTTGTTGCTTAGGAATGGGATATAGAAATATAGACGTTTTATAGTGTACATGAACTGAAATGCTCGCTGAAATGTGAACATTTAAACTTTCTTCATTCACTTATACTTGGTTCTTATTTTTGTGACATTGATAAAGTTTTTAACGGAACTTTTTCTACATTAAAGTTTTTAAGGTTATCCAGCGACCCTTTGAATATTTTTTTAATTCAAGCTCTGTAGTTAATTTTCTACGTCTAAAACTCTGCTGCGAAGATATTTTCCTTCGATTTATTTGAAATAGTTATGCCCTCGGTTATGCCTTAATCGTAGAGCTAACTTTATTTAATCTCTATAAATACTTGTGAAGTCACAATAAGGTATTTTGAAAAGATTTCTTGAAATCTTTAGTTCAATCTTTATGCAGTGTTTCACTGAACGCCCCTGAAGCACAAAATTTGAAACGGAAAGGTTTTTATTACTTAGACTTAAAATATTCTAGATCATTAATGGTATGTCAGGTAGGAATTTACAATATAAATTCCAATTTTAGTTACCAACAAGGTCATTTTATTTGTTTCAAATACTTTATTCAAGGCTATCGTTTTTCAAATACTTTATGCGTATTTTCTGCTCACACATAATTTATTTATGATTCACTTATTTCAGTGTACAAACACTTCAAATTTGATTCATTGGCTAAACAGTTACCAAATGTTATTTCTCTCTAGTAAGTGAAAGTTATCCTATCAAAAAGATCTGTTTTGAAAATTTGACCGCAATTAGGTATCAAAAAACTACACAACACTAAATTGTACTAAAAATTATGTGACATGGATAATTTGCACCGAAAATAGTTAATTTCCAAACCTTGACGATCCAATCAACGTTTACATTAGCTTGGATTTATTATCATGCTTTTATGATGCGTTAACACATTACAAAGTTACTTGAACGATTCCATTTGTATATTTTCCATGATAGGAGCTACTAGCGAAAAAAAATTTCTATTCAACTACAAATTTTCCATAATAAACTTTTGCAATTAACTATCTCATAACTTTAAACAACACATTTTGTTCAACAATAACATTTGGTGTTAATATAATTGATTTATTTCGGCACAAACGTAAATAGTGATAGTCACAAACCAGTTGCAATAAATATTTGTTGTGGTCATATTTTTGGCATTGATAACCTCAGTAATAGATACTGTATTTCCGAGGTTATCAAAATATTGAACTATAAGTAATTATGGAATTTTGCTTAGTTTTGTCCTATGTAACCCATGGTTTCTCGCCTATACAACAGTAGATCATTAAATAAATATAGATTTTGAGGCTCTGGGACCACCTCATTAGGGCAGCTCATTTATAGGAATATTTGGACCCAGATTATAATATGTCCCATATTGGGAGAGAGATCTTTCCAACAAGAGTGTTTTTCTGCTGCTGTCAGTTATCATCTTGATCAGTGTCATCTTGTCCCGAGTCTCAAAGGACTTCTCCTGGTTATTAGGGGCTGAAGATTTCCCATGACTGCCTTCGTTTAAAGCTTTGGTCTTCGACGTGTCATTTTAGAATGAGATTTCTATAGTGAGTGATACCTAGATTTTAAACTTTATCGCTCCTACATGAAATGGAATCTTCTTCCAAGTCACCTTTCCTTTCTCACGGGTCGGCATTTTTACCAGTTAATTTTCATCTTCCGTATACACTGGATAAAGCAGAGGGCACAGAACCCTTCATGAAGTAGTCCTGTGCCAAGTTGTCGACTGTTGCACGCCTGGAAGCTGAAGGTACGTTTTTGCGAAGAGTTCGCACATTTTTATGTGATAAAATCCTGTGGCTTCCACCTTGAACAGTTTATCTCAAGCCAGACCCAAGGGCCCTAGAGACCTCCAAAAAGACGGCGCCATTTGGATATTTATACCATCCCACTGTTTACATCTCTCTTCCCGATAAATTCTATTAATATATTTTTCACATACAACTCTATTTATGAGTAAATGATCTTTGACATTGGTTACACCGATAACATGTCTATTTTAAATTTAAGAAAAAAAGCACCAAGACCACGGGATAAACATTACTGATATCAGTGTTACGGAAATTTAGTTTTTTCTCCGAAAGGTTGTGGTAGTTTCAATTAATAATGATAATTATTCAGCATTATTATTACTTTATGGCGTCTAATCGAGTATTAGAATAAGCAAATTTTATGCGACTTTTTACAATCACAGAATTATTTCGCAATTATTCAAATCTAAAGATTGAAAATTTAAAACTCAAGTTTGTGACGATTTCAAAGTAAAAACTTCATATTAGGTATATATTTAACCAATAATTACTTCTGATGGGGTCAGATTGATCCACAGTTTGACTGTGAGAGTGATAAAGATAAAGGCAAACTGTAGCCAGAGCATGCTTTGATGTTTCTTCGAAATTTTAAGGAGTGCGAGGTTGCCAAAAGTTTTTTCTATTTTTTATTCTGAAGTAGTGATGAAGCCGAGACTGTCGGTCGTCGTATTCCGTTTGCAGATTTATGATACAATATTGGGAGATACATAGAAATTTTCAGAAAACCCCACAGATTCTGAGAATGGATGGGGCAGTCTCTCGCGAAAGCGTCTGATTAGATAATCAAGAATTGAAAAGAAAACATACAATTATTGTGACATATATTAAATGCTGAAAACCCTAAATTGGTAATTTCAAGGATAATATGGAGTACACCTCTCGGTACACCCATTCGAAATAAAGAATTATAAGTGTTAATCTTGTTCCAAATAGTGACAAAAGTAAAAACATTTTTGAAAACCAACCCTCCTGTTGAATGAATGTTAATAGATGGTTAGATAGGTACCAAATAAAATAGAAATAGATATAGAGTACCAGTTAAAATTTCATCCAGACGCGTCATCCGATGAATATTCTGAATTCAAGTTGTTTTCCTAAAACCTCGACATTTGCACAAATTCAAGATTTCCTTTACATGCACATCACACTTAAAGTGGCACATTTGCAGCGTTGGGAGCAATTATTCTTTGCCTCTCTGCAATACTTGCTGGAAAGTGCTTACCAATATCCAGATTCTACAAGGTTTTCTGAAAATGCTCGAATTATTGTCACATGGAATCCCATATTTGACAATCTGAAAGCGGACTATAGATAGAAAAAAAAATGGTCAAATTATACCTACAAATTAGGGTCAACCCACATAAAATTTCAGGTACCTACAAGACATGATTTCAAGCCCTTCGCCCTGTCTCCGTCAATTTGGACATGATGGCATTTTTCAATCTGTATTATAGAAACATTTATGATCTTATTTATTTCTGAATTGTCACATAAAAAGGTTGATTATAAAAAGTACGTAAATGTCTACACTAATGGACGATCCAAGGACTAAATACAGGCATTCAATTTTCAAATCCCTTCAATTTATTTGAAGTAAATTGTCAAAATTTGATCTTTAAAGTTTCTACTTGCTGGAAAGAAAAATTTCTCCTAAAATCCTCGAGTCAAAAAGCGAACAGACAGAGAGACAAATATAGGATTAGCTGAGTAGCTCATAGTAATGTGTAACCAAACTATGCATGAATATATTTTGTAGTAACGCCCATTTCCTTTTAGTATTTTTCTTATTCTGTCCAATAAATTAAATATGCCATCTCAAAATAAGTACAGTTAAGTTTCCAAGTTACTGCTTCTACCCAACCAGGAATTTCACAGCTGCGTTTTATTGTTTTGAAGATTTCACTTATAATAACCTGGTACAAAAAGGCAATTTCTTTGTAACCAATTATAAAGTAATAGCATATTAACAGAGTTTATTGTGGCAGGCCTCAGATGGTAAATTAACCTTGGCTAAGAAGTCCGTCCCGTAATCGCTTTACTGCTTTGAAGAGTTTCCGTTGTGGCCGTAAATCGGTTCAAAATACACTTAGGTAACTCTATTATCAGCTACCGACTAGTACATACTTAATCTATTATACGAAGAATGGATGCACCCTTGGAGCATAGCATTATTTGTACATAGAGAAGATATGATGCTAAGAAATTGCAGTTTTGATCTATTTTCGTTGGAATGGATCAAATATGCAGATTGGTAATGCCAACTACTCGACCTACTAGGATGAAAAAATCTGGGGATTCTCAATTTAACTAGTAAATAAGGATTATTGTTACTGGGAATTTTATCAATAGTTAATTAGGAGCCTTGAAAAGATTCAATCTTGGGAGGCAACTTTTTTTTCAAATTTTAAAACAAATAACTAATATTTATCTCGCTCCCGTATGATTTAATATCCTGATCACCTTCATTTTGTAAAGGTAGGTATACCCAAGTATACTAAAGATATCTATGGGGCGATGGGCGTACGCTTTATTTTACTTTTTTCAATTTTGCCTTGAAAAGATAATTTCTTGAATAATTTGTAACGTTCCTCAATCCAATTACTTATTTAGACAACATAAGTAATGCAATCAGAACTGGTATGAAAGGTATCCAAGCAATTATTAATAAGATGTTATGCATAAAACATCATAATTTACAATCATTGTTTGCTAAAATCAGCCTTGCTTAGTAACGTAGATAAATGACGTCAATAGCAATAGCGCAGTTGCTAATTTTCGTCAAATTTTGCTTCGAGTTTTATTATAACCATCTTAAATCTTAGGAACAATCTTACTTTTATTATCTAAACTGATATGGAACGTGAGCAGACTATAAGCCAATATGCCTACAGAGTAATTATAAATAATATCAGAGACTGCCACTTAAATTTTATAGAAGCCTGAGAAAACTATCAAAAATGGCGCCCCAAAATGCGCCCCTTTGGAGGGAAAATAAGGTTATTGACACTTATCACTGAAACATCAGTGGATCTTTTAGCCCGCTTTATGCCTACGTGCAGTGTTCCTCGTCTTCAAATAATATTTCCACTCGAAATTTTAATTTAAAATTCGTTCGGTGAAAGTTACAACCTTGTCTCATTCTTTTTCCGATGTCAGTTTGTTTGCATGTGTCTTGCAATCCCATCAATAATAATCCACTAAATATCTCATTATTAGAAAAAATACTTTTTTTATAACCATCCCCAATTCACAATCATTGAACTAAGTATGGTGGTGAGGCCCAGTGGAAAATTTTGTCAGCACTCAGCTGTGTGTTATTGAATTTATATTTAGTTTTACTTGAGATTTTATTCTCGATTTTATTAGTACTGTAATAAACCTATAAATGTGTCCTAAAATAAATATTGAATAGTTTCCGTATATTTATTTCCTTTCATCTTTGAAGGCCTAAATTTGTGTATCGGGTATAAAACGTTTTGGATATAATTTATAGAAAATAGGAATTTATTCGCTCAGGTTCGGCAGGCAATGATCAGCCAGCGTGAAGAAAACACTTAATACAGATACCTGAAAGGTGTACCGTTTCCTGAATGGATACTTACGTTAAATCAAACAAAAAAAGTGACTGACTGAAAACCACTTAACTTAACGCCGTTCACTGAACTCTAGCTGCATTCCAAGTCCATGTCTGTGTTTATTTTTACCCCTATTATAATAATCTCCATGATAATATAAGAGCGCATCAAAGGACGAATAAAACGTGTTCTAGAGGCAAATTTCAGAATCAAGACTTGATTTATTTCAAGAAGTTAGGTTTATTAAAAATTGCCCATCTGCCAGTATTTAGTTTATAAAGCTGATAGTAATAGAGATCCTTTTAGATTGTTAACCTTGTTGTTCAGGTAATGGATGTTTATTTATGTGAATTTGTAATACACCTCAATGAAACCTACACTGAATCATATAAATTGAAATTGATGTACAAGTCATTCAAATTGACAGAACGAAAACAGATCACAAAATTATGGAAAAAAAAAATAAACAAACGTAATGAAACAATAGACACCCTGTATGAACAATAGGCGATTCGGAAAAAAATATATTAACAAAAGAACACAACAATATAAAGAAAACACCCAGAAGAAATGCTAAATATGGCATGGAAGAATTTGGAGAAAGGAAAAGCACAAGGAAATCAAGAATGATTTAACAGAATAAAGAGCGAAGTAGGAGATACAAAAACATCCATGATTTAAGATAAGCTTGAAGAAATGTAACTGAACAAGATGACAAAGATTAGAATATAATAGGGCACCTAGTGATACCGCGAGACTCGAGACTGGTCTCGTCTCGTCTCGTCTCGACTTTTCGAGACGAGACTGGCTTTTGGTCTCGTCTCGGCGAGAGTCTCGTGTAGTCTCGAGTCTCGAGATTACACTTAAATTTTTTCTTTCATAGCTTTATTATTGGACTATTCTGGGCTATTTGAATATGAAATCAGTAAATTAAATATCAGGGTTACTCTTTACTGTGATTTTTCACTAATTGCTTTTTCACTGTGACAGTTTGAACTTCCGTTATAATATAAAAATAAAAACCATAAATACAGGGTGTCCGAAAAATAGCGTAAAAACTCTCCACGTATAGTCCCAGAGACGGCTGCAGAGAATCTGTTGTCATAAGGTGGACGAACGAAAATAATATGAATATTAGTTGAGGCACTAATTAAGAGAATGCGCGAAGGTTGTCTGCGAAAATCTTGCCGAAACAGTGTTTTTCAATTTTTTTTATTAGATAAATAATTACAGTAACTATCTTTTAGAGGTGGACATGAAATGAAATCACTATGTTGTAGGAGAGCGTGAGGCGAATTCAACCATATAAGGCTGCCTGCCCCCACCCTGCCGCAACACCCTTGCAGCCTGGCTAAAAAGGTCGGTTTTTTATCAATAACTATCGTCATCAGGTGGACGCATAAATTAGGTCTCAAATTAAAGGTCTCGATCTCCTCTTTCCATCAAACTAAGGCTGCCTGCTCAAATCCTGCCAAAAGATGTGGTTGCCTCGTTTTTAAAGTTTCCGGTACGTGAGCCGCGCGCTAGGTATTTGCGGAGCGCGAGGTGTTTAGAGGCGAAAAAGTCGTCTACAAAACACCGAAACGAGTTTTTATTTTTGCTCCTTGTCACTTTGTGTTACTTCTCATATTTAAATTATTGATAAGGATCTATAAAACAACACGTCAGGATCTAACACAACGCGTCGCGCGCGTGCTTTTTGCGAAGCCAGGCCTAGGAATTCCACCCTCTGGCCGCTACGGCTACCACCGCAAGTGCAGTATCTAGACGTTGAAGTCGTCGAGCTTTCATTTCCAATTATTTTTTTTTTAAATAAACGTGAAATTCGTGCTTATTTTAAGATGAATTGTTTTCTCTGTAGGAAAGACAATGGAGTTGTTCAGCAATTTTCTAATGCAGCGTTGAAAAAGTGCATAAATTTTATTGCTTATCGTCGTGAGAAGAATTTCAAATACAAATATTGTGAAGGACTGCTTTTGTAATTTTTTTTTACTTGCAAGTTTCCTATTGACAGGTTTGTTTACAGAATCGTGACGTCAAAAAAGGTAGCAATCATGGAAGCATTGTTTTGGCGGGAAATTTTTTATTTCAAATTTAGTATTATTTTTTGTGTAACAAGAGCGGTATCAGTTAAATAAAAACTGGTCATATAAATATTGTGCAGTATACACTATCGATTTAAAACAAATTTGGAAAATTTTAGTTCACTTGCAAGTTTCCTATTTTCAGTGGTTAAATAGACCTATCTATTTTACCAGACAAAGAGGTAATAATACGAAAACTTTTCAGATAGAAAAAGACGCAGAACGCTTATTGCGCAAGACGAGGCAAAACGTACCAAATTATGTTAGACTTACGTATAGCAATCCGTTCTTATTATTTGCACGGGATAAAAAAGGAAGGAGGAAAAACGCGTGACGTGCAATCTATTTGTCAATCAAAAACACAAACAATTGAAAATCGATCACTTGTCAAGCTACGTCAAGTTGAATATCAAGCATAATTTTATCCTTGTCAGACCACGGGCAATAAACAAGGACAAGGAGATGCCCAGCGTGCAAAAGGATTTCTCCACACCTGTACTAGTTAGCCAATCAAAATGCATTGCCTCGTGTTGCGCGCGCATACAGGTAATAGATAGGTCTATTATTTTGAAATTTAGTTAGGAAATGTCATCTTTTTGACATTGACTTTAGTTGTCAAAAGTTGTTCATTTTAACACACACGCCAAAATAAGCAGGTGTTCTAATACAGTGTTAAAATGAGATCTCATTTCATCCCTGAGTGTTGGAATAGGATTAAGGGTGGATTTTCATGCATCCGTTTGTCCGACGAAATGTGTCCGAAAAATCTTCTATTTTGACATATTTTTATACGATTATGTCAGAATAGAATGTTTTTCGGACATCTTTCGTCGGACAAACGGATGCATGAAAATCCACCCTAAGAGTGCGTTCCGCGTGAGTGTTAAGATGAGTTTATAATGGCCGTTTCCACCAACTATTTTAGGGGAGCCCTAACGATAAGTATTCCCTAAACTGACATTTTTCCATATAAAAATAAAATGTCATTTTAGGGAATACTTATCGTTAAGGCTCCCCTAAAATAGTTGGTGGAAACGGCCATAAGTATTTTGAATTTTAAATATTTTGAATGAATCACAAAAAATACTGTATGAAACACGTCGCAAGGCTGGTTTTTTGCACGTAATGTGTTGGACCAATCTTCACATGAAGCTTTTGGCAGTTGTGAAAATTATGGCTTTTTAAAAATTAGGTTTAACTATTTTTAAATTTTGAAATGTAGGAATATATGCAACTTGAACGTACTTTAATAAACGTTTCTTGTCAAAAAAGTTCAGCTTTTTTTTTAAGCAACCAATCAACATCTACCCCTCAACCCCCCCACCCCATCATGGACCTGAATTCCTCTTGATATCAAACTATGCTTTTCATGACGTTTTGTTTTATAGATCCTTATCGATAATTTAAATATTAGAAGTAACGCAAAGTGACAAGGAGCAAAAATAAAAACTCGTTTCGGTGTTTTGTAGACGACTTTTTCGCCTCTAAACACCTCGCGCTCCGCAAATACCTAGCGCGCGGCGCACGTACCGGAAACTTTAAAAACGAGGCAACCACATCTTTCGGCAGGATTTGAGCAGGCAGCCTTAGTTTGATGGAAAGAGGAGATCGAAACCTTTAATTTGAGACCTAATTTATGCGTCCACCTGATGACGATAGTTATTAATAAAAAACCGACCTTTTTAGCCAGGCTGCAACGGTGTTGCGGCAGGGTGGGGGCAGGCAGCCTTATATGGTTGAATTCGCCTCACGCTCCCCTACAACATGGTGATTTCATTTCATGTCCACCTCTAAAAGATAGTTCTGTAATTATTCATCTAATGAAAAAATTTGAAAAACACTGTTTCGACAGGATTTTCGCAGGCAACCTTCGCGTATTCTCTTAATTAGTGCCTCAACTAATATTCATATTTTTTTCGCTCGTCCACCTTATGACGACAGATTCTCTGCAGCCGTCTCTCGTACTAGTAGTAGAGGACCCTTTGAGAAACCCTAGAAAATAATTAAATTAAAAAAATCCTTCTCCAGCATTATTATTGGTAATATGAAGAGGTAGATGTGAAAATTCACCTTCGAATGCTTCAGGTAATTACATGGGTATTTCATTTAATTCTCTGACATATTGTCAACGGGATATTTTCAGTGTTGTCAATTTTAGAAATATTGAAATGCAAATAACTTTCTTAAGAATGCCACTAGATTTTTTGAAGTATTTTTCTGGGGTTCCTTGTAGGGTTCTCCACCACGTAGAGAAGAGTTTTTACGCTATTCTTTGGACACCCTGTATAACTCGAGACCAGACGAGACCAACCCTAAGTCTCGTCTAGTCTCGTCTCGCGGCACCACTAAGGGCACCCCATTATTTGAAGTCAAAAACTGAATATCACTAAAGAAAGATGAGTTAAGCTAAGAGAGAAAAACGACAGGCGCAAAGGGAACTTAGCCCCATATAGGTAGATGGAAATCTAATGTTGGAATACTAGAAGTAGTCATAAAAGAGCCCCAGGCCCCCCAAACTGAAATAACGGCAGAGATGAAAATCAGTAGGTCTTTTATAAAGCCCCATGAAAAAAAGTCAATAGGAATCAAATCTGGCGAGGCCAGTTGACCGTCCACCTCGACCAATACAACCTATATTCGAATATTTAATCTACATTATTACGGGCCGGTATCGCATAATGAGATGGAGCATATGGTTTCAGCAGGACGGAGCCCCACCCCATTATGTGATAAACAAAGTAATGGCTATTGCACCTATAGGTAACTTCAGATAACTTGAGAGATCGAATCCGTTCTGCTTGCCTATCAGTGGCACCTGCAATGTTAGAGTGGGTACGAAATTAATTTCAAGATAGAGTGAGAAACCGTTTGGGAGTCGAAGGGGGGCATTGTAAACAAATACAACATTATAGTCGATAAATATTTAAAAATCAGGTTGTTTATTAATGTATTGACATAATTAGTCATAATTTCGTAACCAATAGAGCAATTGGAAATGTTTTTTGCACACAGGCCTATTTTTTAACGTATATTCGTAATTTGAAATAAAAAACATAGCATTCTACTTAAAATTTCAAAGTTAGCTCCCACCCTTCAAAAAGGGGCAGAGACAGAAATATTAAAAATATCGCAAAATATGTCCCCCCGTGGACTACGTCATCGAAATGTCATGAAAATATTTGAAACCGTTTTCGAGATATTGCATGGTAACTTTTCAAAAAAGTCACCCAATAGAAGATTGAAACCATTGAAAATTGTAATTCCTGAACCGGGAACTAAACAGTATTTTATGTTCGCTGTGTCTAGGTACCGGTAACACATTTTTTACTGGTAGTTTTGATGACGTCATCGATATAACGCACTTGTACCGGGATTTAAGTGAATCCCGGTGTTTTGATTTTGTTTTTATCGTTATTTATCAGCTGATTGGTATTTTAAGTTAGTTTATCATATGTTTTCGTCACTTTTTTGAAACATTCCAAACTATAAAAGTTAGTTTAGATTCGAAATACCTTATATAAAGTCTGTTTTTTTTTAAAGATAATTCCCCAAGTCAAAAATTTAGTAACTATGTTGGCAACACAAGCCTTTTCTACATAAAAAATTTGAAAGCTTGACAATTTTACATTGTATTGCCAACATAATGTCATTTTGACTTTTATCTTTAAAAAAAAACAGACTTTAAATGATTTGCGTTCGGAAATGTCGAACAACTCATTCCAGATTAGAAGTAATCTGCAATCAGATGATAGTAAACTAGGGTTGTTATATTTCCGAAAACTCCTGAGATTTCTGAGAATTTAAACAAATTTAAAATGATGTCATTTTATAATATAGCAGTTTATAATCGAATTTAATATTTATTAATTTACTTCAAGTCAATATATGTAACTATACTCTTCAGAATGTAAATTAAAATAAATATCTCTCATTTTCTATTTATAAGTTTGCAATCAGAACAATACCACATTTTGGGTATTTTACAGAAACTGGCACATTTCACATGTCAAAGTCTCATCAACTTCTTTATAACTTTTAAATGTTTGTCCTACATTAAAAACCATTTCAAAAGTAATTTCACGTTAATAAACTCACGAAAACACTCCATACTTTACGTTCACACGTCAACAAAACAAGTTGAAGACATAAAAAGTTAGGTTAAGCTGGACTTTGATAAAACAGAAACCGTCAACGACTACATTTTTTACCGGGATTTACTTGAATCCCGGGTAGCATCAAAACTACCGGTTCTAGACACAGCGTTTTATGTTTCATAAAAGCCCTGATGAGTACTATCTATGCAAAATTAAACATTTGAACAGTTTTTCATTATCCTAATTCTAATTCCTGAGCTTCTCGAACAATCCTAGACTGAATCATTGGATAAGGTGAGTAGAAAAATTTACATTTTCAAAATGCAGAGTTCACTGACAAATTCTCCTAGAGTGAAAAGAAGATCCATTTCACGTGACTCGCGTTAACTGTTGCAGAAACGCGAAAACTATCTCGCCAAAAGAGAGTGAGATGGAACCATAAGTTAGAACGGTGGAGCGGTATAAGGTCTGGGATCCGTCTGGCGCCGCGATAATTAGAGCTAAACCGAATTGATGTTTGAACGTCGAGGTATAATGGTTAGAGATCCCGGGAAAAAGATTTGTCATTGATTAAATTCTCAAAGATTGATGATAAATGATAATTTAAGTTTCCGCATGAGAATTCTGGCAACAGTGAACCTTGGTTTTTAAGAACACAACAGTGTTCAGATTATTAGACTCAAAATTATTCGGAGAAATACATTTTGACAAATGATAAATAGTGTAAATATTAAAAATAACCAATAATTATTACATACCTACCTAAATAGGGTGGGTCAAATCACACATATTTCCATTTTCCTAAATAGTTGAAGAATCTTTATCCGATTCCAACTAAATCTTTGTATCATTTCTTGCCTTTTTATTTTTCCAATATTCAATAATTAATCACTCTCTACAGCCAAATTTTCCAACTCCCATGAACAGATGTTGCTGTTATTTCTATCAGTTCTTATCAGCTATGGAAAATCTATTTTTGAAGATACCAGAAGTATCAAATATCAAAAAGATCCGCCTTGGAGGTAAAGGAAAATCCCACAGTTATCCTTATGAAAATATTGGGTAATTCCCGATAGTAGTAGTTGGAATCAAGTTTCAAATGTACAATTTTCAATGTATCCTTTTGGCCTTTGCTTCATCGCTTCCATAGTCTTGGCCATGAAAATAAATTATTTTTGTTGGCACTAAATATTTTAGCGTACAATCCTTGGGTATTTTGAGGTATTTTTAAAGGGTTTATGCTCCAGTTTGCAGTATCTAATTGCATATTCCAACATTCTGTCAAAATCAGCTGACTAATGAAAAATAAAATAAAACAAAACGAATTTTCCAAAATTATAGGACAATGGTGGTTAAGAGTATTAAAACTTGAAGATCTTACTGGTACCACTTAAAAATATGTTGTGGTTTGTTCAAAACATTTTGTATAAGGTATTTCAACAATAATAATCAATCACATACTTATTAGTTGTATAAGTGTTCACCTCGTCCAAGCAATTCTACGTAGACCTCTAGCACAAATTTAATGCTAAATGTATTATTGTTAAAATTTATTTGGG
This sequence comes from Ceutorhynchus assimilis, assembly GCA_917834065.1. Classification (NCBI taxonomy): domain Eukaryota; kingdom Metazoa; phylum Arthropoda; class Insecta; order Coleoptera; family Curculionidae; genus Ceutorhynchus; species Ceutorhynchus assimilis. Next base: position 106,630,489 of record OU892277.1, read on the forward strand.
CAGCTCTCAATCAAATGCACATTGTACTTACCTGATATTAAATAATTTTTTTTAGATGTCTATTTTTATTGAGTGTTTTAGGTGAACTTCCTATAGAAAGTTCAGAAGAAATAGATGCTTCTAAAGCAACTCACTTTTTACTGTTGAGCAATTAACAACAGCCTTTATAAGCTTATCATATAATCTTTGAAAGAGACAAACACAAAACTAGAGGAGCTCAGTTTGTGTTGCAATAAGAAAAAGCAAAAGAAAAATACATATTAATTATTGTTATTTTTATTAAGTCTTTTATTCAAGTTCATGGCAATAGCAGTTTAGCTCTAAATAACCAAACTCTTGTTTTAACAAACAAAAAATATACAATGTACAAGTAGTAGGTATAAAATAAAATCGGAAGTCATAATTTATATTATATTTCTTCTTCCGCGATCCTTCCAGTAATTCTCCTAGTGAAATAGTGTGGTAGGTATCGATTTACTTTCAAGAAACGTGTCGGTCTTGTCCTCTCGTATTCTAATGTGACCCGTCCTATAAAAACATTAATAAATTCATTTAATTATGTCGTAAACACGTGTCGATCTCAAGCCATCTGTTCCCTTTTGTGGCTCGCAGTTTGAAATCTGATCTATGTAGTTTAATTATTAAGCTATCAGCTCCAGTTCTATTTAGCATAATCCAGATAACCAAAGCCGTAACTGACTGAAATTCTAGCCTGGTCTTTAATTGTTTACTATTAATAATCAAATTTTAGGACCTCAAATTTCGACGTATTTCAGGGCAAGTTCAAGTGTTTTTGGGGGCATTTTAAGGTATTTCACGTATATTATTGGAAATTCCAGTATTTTTCTGGCATCTTTCAACTACAAAGTTTTTTAATTCATTGCATTTAAGTACTATCAGTTTAATCTGATAAATATTTTCCATCCATGTCGAAATCATCATCTTCGTGGCCATTCTAGGAAGCTTGGAAAGGAAAGATCATCAAAATTACCTAGGAAAAACTTTATAGTGCTGGGCCCACTTCTATTTATAATTTATGTCTCAGATATTGCCCAGAACATGTCTTGTAGGACCAGTATGTTTGCTGATGACACCAAGATATTCTGTGACCCTACATTCCAACATGGTGTCGTGGTTGAGGATCTTGCTGAGCTGGATAGGTGGACGAAGGACTGGTTATTGAAACCTAATGTCAGCTAATGTTGTGTGTTGCACATTGGATACAACAATCCTATGCTTGGCTACCATATGGGCAATAACAACTTGGGAAGGGTGACGGAGCAGGCCGACTTAGGAGTAAATATCTCACCTGACCTAAAATGGGAACAGCACATACATGCAATCGTTAAGCGAGCCAACTCAACAGTCTATCTGATACGACGCTGTTTCAGGGAAATGTCCCCTGAAGTGTTTCTCCGAGCCTACAAAACCTACATCAGACCACTGCTGGAGCATGCTGTTGTGGTTTGGTGCCCCTATTTCAGAAAGGACATAGATCTGATTAAGTGTGTCCAGAGGAGGACAACCAAAATTCCACCATCTTTAAGAGAATTGTCTTATGAAGAACGAGTGAAAGCTCTTAATCTGACAACTCTGCAGGAACGCAGAAATAGAGGATACTTAATCGAAACATACAAAATTCTACATAATCATTACACATGCGACATTGATTTCTTTCACAGAAATATCAACCCTCATCTGCGTGGACATTCCCTGAATTTCTCCACTGAACTTTGTCACAGACTTTCCAGGAAGAATTTTTTCACAAATCGAGTAGTGCAACAGTGGAATCAGCTCCCTGACGAGATTGTAACCTCCCCTAGTGTGGATGCCTCCAAGAACAGACTTGATAAATATTTTAGTGATAGGCTGTAAACTAGTGTACTGGCAAGTAACATTCCCAGCACAAGGACTAATGACAGTCTACCAGGTTTTCCACCGACTGTCAAAAACCCCTATAATAATAATAATAAAAACCGTGTAATGCATTCTTGGAATTTGCTTTGCCAAAATACAGTCTCAGCACCAAACACTAATATTTTTGAAAATCGTGTTGACAGAGAATTGAAAGAATACTCAGAAAGAATAATTCATTATGGTGCATAAACTAAATCTCACACATATCCTTTTAAAATTTTGCTAAAGTAACAATAGCTTCACTGGTTTCGACTGCCTGCTATTGTAATTCTAATAATAATAATCGAGATAATAATAATAATTTACTCCTCGAAATTGTGTACATGCCAAATACTTCATATAATAAGAACACTAGTGCCGTAGTGCCTCGCGTAGTGCACAATACAACACCGGTTTTGCTAGTATTCTCTATATTTTTCTATCACTCAATAGTTTATTAAACTACTATGAATCATCGTTAATGCATTGTAGACATACAGCCTTCTCAGACATCAGCTCAAGATTTATTGCAAACTCCATGTGTCTGAAGAGAGTACGTATTTATTGACCAGTTTTTTTTTCTGCTTCCATTTTTCATAAGGATAAATAATTGAATTATTTCATCCATATATACAAACTAAATGGGGGGCAAATGCATTATGAATAAAATGTTTTCTCCTCGGTTTTCTCTCAATAACATTTTCCAATAGCTTTTGAATTAAATAAATTCAAACTGAATGTATAAATGAATCTCTAAATTATATATTTACATTAATACCATTTTCCAGGTTATTTTACCCATCGATTTATTTCAAAGCATTCAGATAAATTGAATTTCATCCTTTTGTTAGCGAATTAAGTTTTAGCTTGTGAATAATAATAAATCCACTACCATTCCAGTCAAACCTTTGAACTGCTTTGCGTTTTATAATAGTAACTATCAGATTTCAAGGGTGGTGCGTATGCTGTAGAATTGTTTACAGCTTCTATTAGAATATTGAACTCTGGGATCACTTATTATTGCTTCTATTGCTCGATAAATTTCCATTTAACGAATTCAATCACGATTTTACTACTTTATTGTCAGACTAGTTTGTCAAGAGAAATAAAATTATTTTTAGCTTTATAGCTTCTATCAAGGCATCCATGGATTATTTGAATTGACTGTAATGTTCAAGTTCCTACGAATACTGAACCTGGAGACATTTTTTTTAGGGAAACAAATCAAAGTGTATAGATTAAACTTTGACCTCACTAGAATGATTATTTAATTCTTAGCTTCTATGTCACATGGAACAGCATTCCAGTAATTATTACAATACCAAAAATCTATAAGATTCCATGCGAAGACTAACAACATCCGAATTTGGACAGTTGCATGCAGAAAATTATTGACTAAGTCAAATTATCGACATTGGAAATCTTCATCCTGCAACAGAACAAAATCCTTTATTGCAGTATCGGAATCGCAACCTCGACTCTGACATCGGCAACATTCCTATAAGTCGAATCTCTTCTCTCTTAGTCGTCGTGGTTGCTGCTGGCTGCTGGTTACCGGTGCTATTTTTAGCTTCTGTAAGAACTATGACCTCCGAATACCGGTTTGTCACATAAGTATTAAAAGCAAAATTATCATTTTCTTCATTGATCGGTCTTCTTAATAGACACACCATGCATCGCCTATGAATATTTTTTTACTACCTAGCAAAGTCATACCTGGTTTGATTGGTAACTGATGGAATCCTGGAATAAACTGCCAACTACCACATAAAAATTGAACCATTGAAAAACAGAGAAGATTCTGGATCTGGCAGAAGATTGGAACAGAATAAGTTTATCTTCTAACTCCTACCAATAACATTGAGACATTGAAGAAGCAACCACCAGCTTATGTGAATTTTTGAAAATTTTTACCTAACAACTTCACACAGACTTATCATCTCTAATAATTACAAGAAAGTTATCTAATATTAAAACCAGTGAAGAATCTGGATCAGACAAGAGATGAGATTAAAATACTTAACTATTGTTGCTACAAATTTGGATATCATTTGCAAGAAACAGAGATGATACAGGATCAGGCAAACAATTAGAACAGAACAAGTTAACCTCAACCAATGTAGATAACATTGGTGTAACAACTTCCATCAAGCTTTATTGTCCAAAGACATAATTGAAAAAAAAAATCAACCTTGACCTAGGAGTCTCAATGAAACCCAAAGTGATTTTGTTCTGACTTTTTAGATTGTCTAATGAAATTCTGGCATTTCCTTGTTGGAAAGACACATTGAAAAGTTAAGCTAAAAAAGTGTACATATTATGTCAAAGTAGTGCCAAGCTGACTTTGCTATTTTTATTTTAAATAGCGAAACTGTGTTTATTTTTGGGAAGTTAGCTGGCGGCGCCACAATCTATATAATCTAACACTATTATGTATAGTAAATTATACGTATGCCTTGTAGATGAAACTGTGAGAGATACCCCAAGCTGCATTTTTCCGCTCCCAATTTTTTTTTTTGCATAAACAATTTTTTGGCTACCAATTCATAAACACTGTGCAAATTTAACACACATAATAATTATTCCACTCTGATGCCTAGGTTATATTGGATTTTGCCCGAATTTTAGTCTACTATAAAGTGCCTGGAATTTGTACTGATAAAAAAGCTGATAAAAAAGCTTGTAAAAAAGCTATTAAAAGAACAATGTGAAAATTTACTGTTATAGAATAATACCCTATTAAATATTTATCAGTTTAGGATAATGTTATGGGAATCTTACTATTGTTGTTGTTCCAATCAGAACACACATTTTGTATTGCATTTATGCCCACTTTTTTTTTTTTTTTTTTTTTTTTTTATTATAGACATTATATTACGTAAGGTTATATACATGTTCAAATTTTGTATCTTAATGGTAACAGGTTTATGATATGATTAATAACAAGTATATCCAGCACCTAGATGACTTAACATCCGTATGTGCCATTTGAATTTACCTTATTTGTAAGTAAATAATAATATGATAATTATTGTGTATTGTTTGTCAACAGCAAACAACATCACAATATTAATCCTAAAAAAAAGTTCATTTTATTTTCATAATCTAAGAACTAGCCTAATCTACTCCTAAATTAAAAACTAAACTAACATAGCCTTCCCATCAAGGAAAGGAGAATAAACTCCCAAGAGATTCAATCAAAACAGAATCATAAATTGCTGGAGATTCCTGAAAATGTATCTCTTACATTCAGCACAGAATTTCCTATGGTTCTTAATAAGTTTTATGCTACCAGGAAGCAAGTTATAACATCTTGGAGCCAAATAGTTTATGAAGCGTAAATTGATATTTCTATTACTATTTGGAATAGCTAAGTGTCTGTTGACTTTAGTCCTAGTAGCATAAGCATGGTCTACATAGTTTCTTAAACAATTTTTTTTATGTACAAATGAGCATATATTAAGAATATAGAGGGAACGAACACAGATAATGTCCTCAGAAAAGAGTAAATGAGTTGGGTATCGCCTTTCTTTTTTGAAGATAATTTTTAAAATATATTTTTGAATAATTTCCAACTGATGTAAGGAATTTCTATAAAGGCCACCCCACACAACCACACCATATCTGAGTAGTGATTCTACAAGTGCCCTATATACACATATCAACAGCTTTGTACATAGTATTTCCCTTAAGCCATAAAATTTTCTGATAAGTGCTCTAATGTTATTAGTTACTTTGGAGACATGTTCTTTCCATTTAAGATTTTTATCTATTATGATTCCTAAATATTTTGTAGATGAAACCTCGTTTATTTCTTTGTCAAAGCCTTCAACTAGAATGTTGGTAAAAGGTGGGCGATTAGCAGCTGTTAAGGAAAACGCAATGTAATTAGTTTTATCTATATTTAGGGTGAGTTTGAATGAATCAAGCTAATTTTTGACTTTAGAGATACCTAACATTGCCAGATTTTTTACTTCGTCCCAGGATTGTGCTCTGAAGACAATAACAGTGTCATCCGCATAGGATATTACAAGACCGTTCTCTATTGTTAAGTTCGTTAAGGAATTTATATAGGTTATGAAGAGTAATGGACCAAGGACAGTGCCTTGAGGTATACCAATCTTCACAGATAGAGGTTCACTGTAAGTGTCCTGAATCTTAACGACCTGGCTACTGTCACGAAGATAACTCTCAAAGACTTCTAGCACAGCTCCCCTAACTCCATAAATGTTCAGCACATTAATTAAGGAGTCATGGGGAACTGTGTCAAAAGCCTTCGCAAGGTCCAGGAAAACAGCTAGACATTTGTTACCATTATCTAGATTATTTGTTACATTTTTGGTCAATTCGTAGATTGCATCTGAAGTGCTTAGACCGTTACAGAAACCAAATTGATGCTTTGACAAAATATTATTAGACAAGAGATAGCTTGATAATCTGTCTCTTAGGCATTTTTCAAACACCTTTGCAAAATTGCTTATTACACTTATAGGACGAAAATTAGTTATTTTAGATTTGTCTTTATCTTTAAATATTGGAGTTACAATAGATTTCTTGAATCCTGAAGGCACCACCCTTGTGCTAAATATAAGATTAATAATATGTACAAGTGGATCAATTAAATGCAAATGAAAATGTTTAATAATTCTTGATTCTACACCATCATAACCAGGAGCACAATTATTTTTTAGAGAATTTATGTGACTAATAATTTCATTTTTATTAACTGGTTTTAGGAACATGGAACTTAAAGAGTTATGATCAATCTGAAACATGTCATCAGGAGTCACTATTCTATTATGCATTTTATTACCGATACCGGTGAAAAATTCGTTACAGTAGGTTGCCATGTCTTTTTTTTTTTTAAAACAGTATATCAAACTCAAGCTTATCGCAATTGCCAGAACATGATTCTCTAAATTTTACTACAAAAAAAATAATAAGAAAGGAAAACACCTCATTGAAATGGAATTACCCCATTAAATATTTATCAGTTTCAGATATTGCTATGGGAAATACGCTATTGCTGTTGTTCCAATCAAAACCTGCACTTTGTATTGCATTAATGCCCACTCAAAACAGTATCTCGAACTCAAACTTATCACAATTGTCAGAACGTGATTCGCCAAGTGATTCTCTAAATTTTACAACAACAAAAATAATAAGAAAGAAAAGCACCTTATTAATCCAACTACCCCGTTAAATATTTATCAGTTTTAGGCTTGGTTTTAGATAATGTTATGGAAAACATGCTATTGCTGTTGTTCCAATCAGAATCCGCATTTTGTATTGCATTGATGCCTACTCACAAAACAGTATCTTGAACTCGAACTTATCTCAATTGCCAGTACGTGGTTTTTCAAATTTTACAAAAAAACAAATAATAGGAAATAAAATCACCTTATCGGACCGAAATGGAATTTTGTAGGATTTTAAAAAAAAGTCAAAATATGCTTTATTCAATGATATTTTAACTGAAGAAACTCAATTTTTCACATTTTCGTATTCCAAATAAACACTTCTTCCATTTCTTTTCATAGTTGCATGTTAGCTGGATTTATTTGACTGTTAGAAATATTAGGAAAAACTGGTTCAAAATATTGAATTTTAGAATTTCAATGCCACCTAGTAAATTTTTCTAGGTAAACATTAGAATAATTTATAATAAAAAAATTAAAAAGTCATGTGTTCCTCAAACTTGACGTCAAGCTAATGAGGTGGAATATTGATTGCAACTCGGAACAAACCTTTTGAATCTTTGAATTATGCTTTGTGGTCCAATCCTTTTTTTTCGATCGTAATAGTTTTTATAATAATAGGTACTTACTTGATTTTCTTCAAATAAAAATTGTACTTAAATGCTGAGTTGAATACTATTTATTCTCAACACAAAACCAAGCAGACAACATTTTATTTGAGAAATAGTTGATCTACCTATCTATTTTTGGCTAAACGCTATTATTATTTTGATATTGACTTTTTCTGTAACAGCGCCATTTGATTTTTTACTGCCTACATTTTCAGTGATGTCTCGCCAACTTGAGTTTAGCATTTAGCGAAACAAATTTTTTAGTTCCACAACTAATTGGCGGCAAATTCTAGGTAAGGATAACGGCTCCGATTTAGTGAAGTTGTTTCGCTAAGTTGATGGACATTAAACCACGGGAGGCAAAAGCTGATGTTTTAATTTTAATATCAATAAAATTTCTAGATAAAAACTATATATGTAGAAATTCTGTAAACTTTGGTACTATTACCTATGGTATGAGTACGTATGTAAGAGGCATCAGGTATCTCAGTTTCAAAGATACCTTATCTCTAAATACGAGACCCTTACCAAACTTGTATTATGTATAGTTTATTTAGCACATACAGCTTTTTTCTAGGGAATAATACGAATTGAGTTATTTTCCTCTTCTGGAATCTATTGAAGTCTGGCTGGACTAGCTGCGCAAAATCAGTACTTGAACTATTTTATTGAGGATTACATGAAAAATATGCCAATTCTCAAGACCTGCTTTTTTTAGTCTATCTAATTTTTTTTTTTTTTTTTTTTTAAATAATATGAATTTAATAAAAGACAAAGTAAGTTGTTATAACTTGTATTTCCCACTAATTTGTTTTTATTTTAATTTAACATGTTTCGCTAACACTGTAGCTTCGTCAGAAACTTTTCAATTCCAACTTTTGTTGAAGCTACAGTTTTAGCAATACATGTCAGATTAAAATTAAAATAAACTTGTGGAAAATACAACTTACTTAATTTGTTTTTGATTACAAATGGATTTCCACCATGTAAATGGCAACTCTATTCAAGAATATTTACTTATAGAATTGGGAAATCTGGGGCTTGAAGATGATAATAGTGGTTTTTCCAATGACTGAACTTTTTCTGATCTAAGTCGACAGTCTGTCCTGAAGTTTCTTGGACACTGCTATCAATTTTTTTTTTACTCCCCTCTAACAAAATCAAGGTGCAGGCGCCAGGCAACAATAGACAATCGATACCGTGACGTCAACCAGGGCATGCGGATAAAGTCGATAGATAGGGCTAGTGAAAATTTGCCCGAGGGTAGAGAAACATTTGTCTGTCCTTTTCGCAAATGTAGGTATATCAACGTCTGGGAAAAGGACGGATATAGCCTTGCTAAGGGTGAAGAAATTTAGGCAAAGGGGGTAGTTTTTGGGCAAAATGGATGATAGGACTGCTAACCTAACCGGTCTTAGGTTATAGATTAATAATGAATAAAATATAAATATTCTTGTTAATAATCAGATGCTTACCTCTTCACGACGTTTGAGCCATCTGCCACAGGGGCTTTCCTCAAGACTTTCGCTTTCATCTTCAGAGTCTTCACAGCTTTCTCTGGGTGACTTTGGATGTTCCTGAACGTTATTCCGATGCAGCCCCGACATTATATAAACTTAAATAAGCTTATTCTGTCACGAAAAAGCACTAATATTGTCACAATATAGGAATTTGTGAGCATTAAACTATGGTATTCCATCAGAACATTATCTATCCAGTACACTGAATTCTATAAACAAATTCGTTCAAACACTATATTGAGGGTTCAAGCGCTGGAATATTATTGGATATTGGTTATCAATTAATATTGCACTTCTCCAAAGAAAATTAAATATGACACCACTTAGAAAAGTGAAAATTTATAATAATTATCGGTCTGTAACGTCGAGGTTTTACGTCTTCTGATTCGCGATCTCCAAAATTATTCAAAAAAATTAAGGAAACTTCCACCTACTGTTTGTTCAACAGGAAAATTAGCCTGTCCAAAAGTAAACTAATTTACCCTGTGCCTAAAACCGCAGTCATTAACTTACGAAAAAAAAATATATTTAGGTCCGAATAACTTAAAACTCGTGCAATCAACGAAACACGAAACAACGGATGAATGATGATTTTAAAAAGTTGAAACAAACTCGAGTTTGGACTACACTGTCGCGACTCTCGCTCGTTCTGGACTCGGGTCCTCAGTCTTAACTGACTGATGTGATGACTGAACTATGAACCTGCGTAACCGAACCAAACGAACCAACCAAAGTGGCTGTCAGTAAACTGACCAACCAGCAACGAGGGACGCGTTCGAAATTGTGTGTATGTTCGGGAAGCATTTTAAGGGTACGAACTGAAATACTCTGTTTTAGAACGAAAAAATACGTTTTTAGCGTTGACTTCAACACTGCTGACATTTTGCATACGGATACCGCAAAAAAAATCTTGTTTTGTTGAATTCTCTTGTGAAAATTTGACGTATTTCGTTTACCTGACGTCACGATATTTATAGGGAAATCCAATCAATATGGCGGCCACGGTCAAGCAATTAAATTGGCGCTATAAAAAATTTCATTTACCTTCAGACAACCGTCACGTTTTGTTAACATAAAATTGTTTTCTGTATATTTTTCGATGTTTTAAGGCAGTTCAGTAAACGTTCGTTAAAGAAAATTTAATATTTATTTATTCATATAAGTAAATTAAGTAATGCTAAAAACACGATTGTATCCCAAAAACATTTAGGGCAAATTACAAAATGATTTTTAGTAAGCAAAAAATGGAATAACTGATAAAAACTAATCAATATTTTTGCAAATTCGCAAAATTTGAAATCAAGGGAGCGGGATTTTTTTGCAAAGGATAACGCTCTGTAGATTTTGCCCATTTTTTGATATGTTGTAGAGGATTTAATTCTTAACAACCTTTAAATGTGACGAAATTTTGTCCTACGTCCCTTGAGATATGAGCGTTGAAAGATAGGATGACCATATATACAGTATTTCGCTTTATTGTACAGCATTTTGAAAGTCAGTCCAGCATTTGATTTTGTACAACAAACGTACAGCGATTCGGATCATAATTCAGTTTTTCTTAAAAATTTTACGAAAAATTGTCCGCCGATAACTAACGTCGAATCTCTACATTTTTTTTTTCTGCAAATGCATTTTCTTTGTTATTTTTTCATTTTTGGTTGGGAGCTAATGGCCATCTCCACCAACTAATTTAGGGAAGCCCTAACGATAGGTATGCCTTAAACTGACATTTCTCCATGTAAAAATGTCATTTTAGGGAATACTTATCGTTAGGGCTCCCCTAAAATGGTTGGTGGAAACGGCCATAAGTGTTTTCTATTATTATCCAATTAAAAACTTTTTTGGGCGTGGCACGTTTTTTTTTTTTTTGTATTTAGTGTTTCTTCCACTCGCCTGTCCCAAAATTTCAGATGTGTACACGGTGGCGTGCCTGAAGGGCCCGCGGTGCGGGAGGGCCCCGGGATATTTGGGGCCCCCAAATGGTATCATTCTCACACAAAATATTTTTCCACCTATGTCAGTTCGAGTGTTAGTTAAAGAAGATCTTCAAAAAAATCGAAGATTTCTCAATTTTTGCACCCATCGGCAGTGTTGCCAGATGAAATTTAAAAAAATCGTGAATATCGAGAAAAAAAAATCGTGAGAAATCGTGAGACTTAAAATTGCTTTAATATTATAAGAAAAAAAGCACAAGAATGTTCTTTTATAAATTTTTGATGAGGTGAAGTAGGTAAACATGATTTTACATTCATAAACATTTTATTATTAAATCTTTTGTATCCTTGTATTTTCGTTTTTTAGCGTGGTTTAGGTGTTTCTGGAAGGAGTCTCGTTTTGACTGAGATCACTATTCGCAAAATGCTCATAAGGCGTACACGTCCGCCAATTCTTGAGTCGGCAACTGGTCTGTGAGTGACGTCACCACTATCAGCAGCTGATAGTAGGATGTCACCCGCAGACCTCGATGGATTTCTTGCGATTCAGGCTGTGCTTGTGAGTCAATTTTTTCGTCAATTTTAAATTTGGAAACGGTGATTTTAACGTTTAGGAATTCGGATACTGCATTTTACGCCAAGAGTTGAGGCTGAGATTGACATCGCAGACACTTTCACACTTTCAGATCAATAAGCAGTCCTATTGGCTAGGTTCGGCAATTGCATCTGCGAGCAAAAAGAACAAATTTTGACAGATGTCACGTGATTTGACACGTGGAAAAAGATAAGTGATCACGTGGCGTTCATCAAAATTTGCTGTTTTTGCTCGCAGAAGCAATTACCGAACCCAACCCTAATGTTCTTGGGCGCGCATGCACCAGGAGCGGCGTAACATAAATAAATATTGTTTAGTGGATTTTTATGTCGATTAAACATTATATTTAATTACTGATTTGTACCAGCTACTACAGAGAGAATTCGTGAGAATTGCTACCTCATTCGTGAGATCGTGAAATTCTGATAAAAATCGTGTAATCTTACGAATAATCGTGAAATCTGGCAACACTGACCATCGGAGGCATTGGAAATGATAGAGATATAATTTAGCGTAAAATCTTGAAACAACTTTATATAAAATCGGTTAATTTTTACTCCACCCCAGACTCCAACGCTCCATAATTTTGCTCACACCGGCAACACTTTAATACATTTTTTTATGTTATTTTTTGTTAACTTTTATTTTCACCGAAACTGTTCAGGGCCCCCAAGGAGAATCTCGCGAGAGGGCCCCCAAGAAACTCGGCACGCCCCTGTGTGTACAGCGTTCACACAAAAAAATATGAGGCGTTTATCGCGTCCACTTTTTTAAAACTGGTGCAAAACTGTTTTGAAAAACTCTTTGAATATAAAACTACAGGAAGGAGCGTTTTCTATCTGTCACTACAGACAACGCAGGGTCGAAAACGGCCATATTGAGCACCCACGTATGACTCATAATTTGTTTTGGTGGTCCGCTGTGTCCCTCATTCAAGTGGATGTATAATGGATTTTAGCGGTTTTAAGTGATAATAAGCACTGGGAATAGTGCGTAAAGGGTGAGTCATTATATGACAGAGGATGCGCGGGACTCCGAAGCTCTGTGACCAGGGTACGGCTAACACCCGTATTCACCAACCACCGATAACTGCTTATCAGTCTGATAAACTGCTTGTCAGACTGTTAACTTAAAATTCGGTATTCACCAACCTTGAGTAGTAGATATCATGATATCAATCCGATAAAGTTGTCGGTCGAAATTTGGGGTGTTAAGGAAGTTATCCATCTGATTAGGGTTTCCATGAAGGTTTTTGGGAATCCAGGACCTAAGAGTCAAGAAATCCGGACAAAATCCGGACTTCGCCGATAAATTTTTTATGAGGGATGAATTTTATTTATTTTTTGCAAACATAAATTTTTACAGAAATTAATAGATACGCTTTGAGCATTTTTACCGTTAGACTGAAGAAACAATGACAAATACAAGGTACCAATGACAAGAGACAAAAATATAATACATGTATCAATCCTATAGGCTTTGCTATAGGCAATCCAGAATAAATGGATATAGGATACAATTTATTTGCCACCCCAGGATACAACATTTCGAATTTTTGGTAGGAGAATACACACTCTAAGGACTCTAAGGAGTGCTTATCTCTGGCTTATCGGCCTTGTTTTTGGTAACTGCTGCCATATTGGTGTGAAATGCTGTTTAAACAGCCTACGTCAAGGCGAAAAATAACATGCAGCCTACGTCACAACTGGTATTTGGGCGTGGGGGGGATTTCTACTTTAAGTTTCTGGTTTGTTACACACAGGCTTTATGAGGATAGGTCATCCTGTAATAGTAGTGTGTATCATCACTATCATTCTTGGGTATCTCCGAGTTTTCCGGACATTATTTCGAATTCCGGCCGGACGTCCCCGGACACCCTAAAAACCCAAACATGTCCGGGTAAATCCGGACGTATGGAAACCCTACATCTGATAAGTGTTATTTTGTTTTGTTTCGAAAAAAAATCGAATGTAAACCAGACAAATTTTGAGGTTGTTAAATGAAATGAAGTTAGGCGCAGAGGAAAACTGTTCACAGAATATATGGATTTTTATTTTTATCAATCTGTTTGTTACTTTGATAAAACTACAGGAAGGAGCGTTTTCTATTTGTCATTACAGACAACGCAGGGACGGAAACGACCATATTGAGCCGCCAAGTATGACTCATCATTTGTTTTGGTGGTTCGCTGTGTCCTCATTCAAGTGGATGTTTAATGGATTTTAGCGGTTTTAAGTGATAATAAGCACTGGGATTAGTGCGAAAAGAGTGAGCCATAATATTGACAATCATATTTAAATAAATATACGCCACTGCCAAACCGGAAACACTAGTCGGCCATATGCAATCTCCACATATTCTGGTCGCGCAGATTCGAGGTTATGCTCCTTCCTAGTTTTATATTCAAAGGTTTGTTATCAGAAGGACCATTTTTATTGGTGAATAGCACTTGCTGTTATCCGACCGATAAATGTTAACAGACTGACAGCTATCAGATCGCTAAATTGATTTTGGTGAATACGGGCGTTAGCGATAAGTATTCCTTGAAATGACATTTTTACATGGAGAAATGTCACTTTAAGGAATACTTATCGCTAAGGCTTCCTTAAAATGGTCGGTGCAAACGGCCATCAATGACTGTTTTTCTCGCTGTTTTTCTCCGCCTCTAATATCATTTTTTTACTACTAACCTGAGAATAATAGTCATTATTCAATCTATTTCTCTAGGAAAAAATTGAATATCTCTCGCTAGGTTAATAATGAAATTAATGAAAAAAAACATAGGTTAATAATAAAAATGACGTCATGACGCAAGGATATTGTCATGACGTACCAGGTTTCTAGTGGTTTAATTTCAATTTCAACCCGTCAATAAAAAAAAAAACAGGTTCCTGTATGTACATAGAACAGTACCATAAGCTGTTGATAGCATTTTTTGAAATTTTGCATACGGAACAGTTAGGGTGCTCGAAACAAATACAGTGCTCGTGCTCGTACAACAAACAAAAAAAAAAATACAAAAAATTCCAAAATGGAATGTTTTGGAATTCCTTGGTATATTTCGGAATTTTTTAGAATTTTTTGGCATTTTTTGGATTCTCGCATACGGAATAATTAGATTAGTGCTCGAAAAAGATACAGTGCTCGTGCTTGTCAATAATCCCAAAAAAAAATGCCAGAATGGCATTTTTTGAAATTTTTTAGAATTTTTTGGATTTTATTTAGCATTTTTTGGAATTTTGAAGCAGATACAGTGATCGTCTCGTGTTCGTACAACTAATTTAAAAAAAAATACAAAAAATTCCAAATCGGAATATTTTGGGGTTTTTTAGAATTTTTTGGGATTTTTTGGCATTTTTCTGAATCTCGCATACGGAACAATTAGATTAGAAACAGATACAGTGCTCGTGCTCGTACCCCTAATTCCAAAAATAAAAAATACAAAAAATTTCAAAAAATGCCAAAAAAATTCAAAAACGCGCATCTGTAGTGACGTCACAAGTGTATCGGCACTTGACAATAATAGTCTATAATCCTTGGTTTGTTTCAATCGTTCGTCGGCTGTCATTGTCATTGGCTGTTTTTCTCCGTCGTTCTACGTTATATTTTTCTTCTCTTTCTTGAAACGAAATTTGCTAAAACGTGACGCGTTTTTCAAATCACTCTCCATTCTCGTCCAAATATCAGACCGCCGCCTAAGAAGTTTCACTTCAACAAGCACGGGACACAAATGTATAAATAACGAAAATAATCACAAAATACAATGATGATAGTATGACAGAAGTGAGGCGCGGATCTGTAATGACGTCAAAGGTATCGGCGCTTGACAATAATGGGCAATCCTCTTTGCGCTTATAATCCTTGATTTGTGGCAATCATTTCGGCCGTTTGCACCGACCATTTTGAGGAAGCCTTTAGCGATAAGTATTCCTTAAAATGACATTTTTACATGGAGAAACGTCACTTCAGGAATATTTATCGCTAAGGCTTCCTGGTCAGTGCAAACGGCCATCAATGACTGTTCTCCTCGCTGTTTTTCTCCGCCTCTAATATCATTTTTTTACTACTAACCTGAGAAATAGTCATTATTCAATCTATTTTTCAAGGAAAAAATTGAATTTCTCTCCGTAGGTTAATAATGAAAATAATGAAAAAAAAACCTAGGTCAATAATCAAAATGACGTCATAACGCATGGATATTGTCATGACGTACCAGGTTTCTATTGGTTTTATTTCAATTTCAACCTATCCATTAAAAAAAAAACAGGCTCCTGTATCTACATAGGACATTACCATAAGCTTTTGATAGAGGGTAGCACTTTTGACAAGACATTCAGAAAAAGTAATTGGCTATCCTTGCGTTCGTTATTTTGCTCAAAGAGCAGAGAGTGCAGAGCGAAGCCGTAATCACGTGACCGGTGAGCGCACAGAGCAGTTAAACGCTGTATCAGAGGTCTCGAAATTTTAATAAACGAACGTGAATGAGCCTGCACCGAGTACACTTTTTTAATAAACGAACGGTAAATTTATGCTCGGAGAACTCAGATCAAAATACCGAACCCACGGTATATAGGAGTCCGAGCGCTCGGACCTATATCCAAGAGGATACGGGTCCGAGCGCTCGGTTTCATATCCTGGAGGATACGGGCCCGAGCGCTCGATTCCATATCCTGGAGGATACGGGTCCGAGCGCATATATAGAATATCGAACCTACCAGAGTTTAACATACATACTTGTTGAAGGTTCCTAAAAATAATTAATTAATAAGTTAGGTGTAAATATATTTTTTGAGTATTGAAAGAAAACACTATTTTAAATAGGTATCTTTTTATTACTCTAGTAGTACAATATTCTCATTAATGAACACACAATAAGAAAATCTAAAACCTAGAATGGTAAACAATTGATTTTAAAAATAGGTCTGTTTCTGCAGAAATCACAAACCAGTCAGAGTGAATTTCATTGGCTGAAACTAGTTTTCTGACTGTTTCTGTTTTCAACCAATGAAATTCGCTCTGACTGGTTTGTGACTTCTGCAGAAACAGACCTAATAATTCTACTTCGAAATTACACTTATTGCAACTTCGAACTTATACAATTATTGAAACTTCAAACCTACAATTGAAACTATGAAACTTTCAAAATTATAAGGTTTTCCGTCCTTCGCAATATGTATTTGATTGAATAATAATTTAGGTTTTTGTTAACTGTAACTAACATTTCTTCACGTTTTCACTTTAAAGCCTTTCTACATATTATAAGTCCGTATCTAGCTTTTGAATAATTCCGCAAAATTTTGTTGTTTGTATTTTTCTACTACATCTTCCAGTTCTGCAAAGGACTGCATGGAGTATTTTGATCCGTGTTCTAAATCCATTTTGGAGTAAATTAGATACCCAAGATAGCTTACAATAGCAAGTAAACTATTCTGAAAAACTTAAAAAATACCTCGAAAAATACATACCTACATAATGTAGGCTGAAGTAAAACAATGATATTAACTGACATGAATTTGCATAAAACACAAACATCTGATTCCTGTTAGTTTACCAAATCATGGAAAAATATCTATAAACAGCATTATTCTAGGTTAAGTATAGGAAGTTGGTATAAGGTGACTCTCGGACCTCTATCCTATCCTATGGCCTATTGTTAGAGAGCCGAGCGTCTACGCTGGTGTTCCAAGCGGTCGGACCCTTATCCTCCAGGATATGGAGCCGAGCGCTCGGACCCCTATACACAGCCAAAGTAATTTGAGCACAAATTTCAAACATATTATTAATTTATTTTCTACTAGCAGTAGTAGAAAAAATTCTATGTATTCTTCGGTAGAGAAAGTCATTATATACCTTGCGCATTATAAACCGAGGCGCAATCGCTCGGTATTCAATAACCAACTTCTCTACCTAGGTATATAATATACTATTTTGATAATATTCTAATTATTCTAATATACTTACATAATGACGGTTCACAGATATAATCAAAAAAAATTACAGCACACAAAGGGAGACGCGCATATGTAGTGACGTCACAAGGGTATCGGTGCTTGTCTAATAGGCAATCCTCTTTGCGCTTATAATCCTTGGTTTGAGTCATTCAATAGAGATCTTTCTCCGTCTCTTTACGTTATATTTTTCTTCTCTTTCGAGTAACGAAATTTGCCCGTGACGCGTTTTTCAAATCACTCTTCATTGTCATCCAAATATCAGACGGCGGCCTAAGAAGTTTCACTTCAAAAACGCTTTTTTAGATCTCGTTTGCATCTTCCTCTTGCCCTATTATGTTAATAAATAAAAATTAAATAAAATAATTTTCATCATGAATGAATATTCAAACCACGACCACTGTCGCAAACAGCTAGCGACATAGTTGTTGACGTCGTCAATGGTACTACACAATATGGCCGCGATTCCCAAAAGCGAGGCCGATAAGCAATCCTGTGTAGTAGTGTGTATTATCCTTGAATAAGCTGTACTAATGTATTGGGTCTTCAAAAAAAAAAAACAATCAAAGATTGCTATGGTTTTTTAAACGTATGTCAACGTAAGCAAAGCAATATTTTTCCTTAACTTTGACAATGAACTTTAATGTCAAAATGTCATGTCAAAAATCCTGACCAATAAAGAAACAATAATGCGTCGTACGTTTTCATCATCAAAGCGCTCTTTAATTGTTTTTTTTTTTTGAATACTCGATAGCACAAATTTCTTTAATGAATCCGATATTTTCAAAACACTTGAATCAAATCAATAAAGCCTAAGCTTACCACTGGTCCAGATGACGTCCCAGCATTTTTGTTAAAAGATTGTGCCATTGTTTTTGCCCAACACGTACGTTCGGTATTCTGGTGGTTGATGTAGCCATTATCTGGACCTCCATCGGTCCAGTTAGGGTATACCGGGAACGGTTTTTATGCTTTCAGGCCGCAGGTGGCTACTACTCGGAAACTCGCTACCGGAAAGCCCTATTTCGTGCCAAAGCAGATCCGCAGGATGCTTCGCCGGTTACCTAGTCCATCTTCTGGACCACATACGGTTAGGAAGCGGTTTACTGCTTTGGGACTGCGTGTCATGCGCGATTGAATTTCCCGCCACCGCGCACAACTCGGACCGGGGACAGGGCCTTCGTGTCCCTTTCCACTACCGAATTTAACCGTCCATATTGTGTTGTGTGCTGTGTTTGCTTTCAGTTTAGCTTGCTTTTCTTTGGTTTGTTTTTCTTCGTAGATTATATAATATATTTTATAGGACTTTGTTTAAAAAAAATTTCATTTTCTCAGCATTATCCCCGTTGTTCTTAAATTTGTTAAGTTGTGTGCCGTGGAAATGATACTGATTATCAATTTATTGATGATTTTTGTGTTTTGCTTCCAAAGGTTGCTGCGTCGTGTAGTTTTCATTGTGCGCCAATTTGCTAGAAATATTAATTTTATTCATAAATTATTGCATACAATTTTTATTTCTTTAGCTTGATAGAAAAGTTTGTCATAGAGAAAAAAATTCTCAATCTGAAATACAAATATTTCGGGGCGCCTGCGCCTTCTTCTGGCAGATAATAATGGCGGTTTATAACAGGATAGCCTCTTGCGAGGGGCCTACCGGCCCGGCTATCTACCATCGGCCCGTCGGTCGTCGATTATTCCAAGCTTTGCCGCGGCTAAATGGTTGGCTAGCCGAATTTTAGCCACCTTACGGCCTGGCGGACATGCCCTCCTACACGCCGCTGAGCCGGCTGACGCTGGCGGGCCGCACATGGCAGTTCGGCAAATCACTTTCGTCCCGCTGTCGGACCAGCCAGTTTGTGTTTGTTGGGTGCGTACCTATCCCTTAACAATTATTGTTAAATAATGTCGGTGGCATAAGTATAAGCAACAACTATCGTCCTATCTCCATCATTTGTAACTTCGCTAAAGTCTTTAGTTTGAAATACTTTTGGAACAAGCTGTATATTAACATGTTGAGAATGGGATAACCATACACCAGTACGGATTTATAAAGGCGCGCTTAACAGTCACTAACTTGGTATCGCCATATTGCTGAGGACATTAACAACATTCCCCAAACGGACGTCATTTATACCGAATTTCCAAAAGCATTCGATAGAATCGACCATGACTTATTGCTTAATGAACTCAGTGTCTTTGGTTTATCTGGAGGCCTCATTAGCCTTTTAAAGTCCTATTTGGAGGGTCGAACTCAGTATATTCAGGTCAATGGGTTCAAGTCTGAAGTGTTTGTATTGTAAGGTCAGAGGCGTTTTCTCACGTCCACTTTTTCAAAACTGGTTCAAAACTGTTTTGAAACAGTACATTCTCGCGATAAACCCATGACATCACGTCAAAATTGGTTTAAACCGTTTCGAAATACAATCCAATCCACGTTTTTAAACCAGTTTGTCGCGCCGAGAAATTATGACGTCATTACTTAAACCAGTTTTGAAAAATGTTATGAAACATTCGAGACGCGAGAAAACGCCTCTGGTGTCCCACAAGGCTCCAACTTTTGTTGTTCAATGTTTTTATTAATGATATATCAATAATGTTATCAATGTAATGTGAAATAATTTGCACAATGTTGAAGAATGGTGTCGTAAGAATAACTTGCCCTTAAACCCCATTAAATGCAATTTAATGATCTTTGGCTTGCAACAAAAACCATTTATGGTACCTAATTATTCTCTTGGTGGCACCACTAAATTGAAAGATATAAAATCTCATTTTAATGGTAGTGTTGTTGTTGTATTGTAAAATGTTATTGGTGTAGGACTATAGCTTTGTTCCAACACGTCATAAGCAACCGTACAATGTATCGTCACGATTCTGCATCTGCCAAAAATGTGTGCGTAGAACCCGAAATTTGTATACAGTGGTTTCGAAACCGTTTATAGTACGGTTTTTGACGTGTTGGAACAAACCTCATACTTAGATTTTAATACATAAAGTCGGATTTGCTTGTTATACATGTCAGATTGTTTTCGAACGTATGGTTTTCATACAGCAGACCCATTATCGAACTCGGCATTCATTTGCCTCACTTTTCTCATTTCTTTCTTCCCGCGACTTATAAGTTGGCAGACAGTTAAGATGAATATTCAAATAATATGCCTACTATGATGTATCATTTCTGTTATTTTAATTTATCATCAATATCAGAATCAATAATTATTAAGTTTCAGTTGGCTCAATGCGTATGACAAAACCAAAAGCAACCAATACGTTTGACAAAGCAAATATATGCCGGATGGCGACATCTAGGTTGTGTTAGTGAAGTTACTCGCACAACTCTACTAGCATGAAGAAAAAAGTAAATGAATTTAATTTGTTCAATGGCCGTTTGCACCGACCATTTTAAGGAAGGTTTAACGATAAACAACGATTAAAGTGAGATTTTTACATGTAAAAATGTCACTTTAAGCGTTGATTATCGTTAAACCCTCGTAAAAATGGTCACTTTAACCGTTGATTATCGTTTAACCTTCCTTAAAATGGTCGGTGCAAACCGCCATAAAACATATCTATGACAATAACTGTTTTTCCTCTGAAAACTTGAGGCCGGTTGCTTGCGTTGCTAATAAATTTTCTTTTTTCTACGAGCGTGTGCCGTGTATTCGACCTGTCTGATGTTCAAAATTGATTGTCTTGCACTAGGGTGGAAAATCGATTTTCTTGCACTAGGGCGGAACATTTTTTCCGCACAGTGCGACCAAATTTTTTGCAGCACGGAAATGTCAAAAACGAAAAAAAAAAAACGGTTTATCGTAGTTGCAGTTCATCTTGTTGTCAAGAAAATGCCTCAGGACCGGGTTATCAGTGGACGGTGGACGGTTATGTAGTTTAGCTGTTTAATAATTATTATTGATAAACCGGTCCTAAGACACGAAACTACCTTTGACCACGCACCAAGCAGTTATGTGAGAAATAAAATTTTTCGCAATCGTTTAGGCCGGGCTTTTTTTTCGTTTTTGACATTTCTGTGCGAAAAAAACTTCACCGCACCATGCTGGACTGAACAGGCTGGCACACTTTGGTATGCTCCATCAGGTCAGAAATCACAAATCAGTCGGAGCGTTTTTGATTGGTGCAAATCGTCAACAACCAGTTTTCTGACTATTTTAAATCAATGAAATTTACTCTCACTGGTTTGTGATTCCTGCGAGAACAGACCTATCGACGGCGATCATATCTTTATTGGAAGTTGACGTAATTGCCCAGTAGGTACCCCGCGATCTAATCAAGAATTTAAAGTAAATCTCATTTAACAGTCTCGAAATTAGTCAGAAGCTTGATGAAGTTTCATTTCAAATATGCGCACATAATGCACACATGTTTTTTCTATTTGCGGAATTGTTTCTATTGGTAAACATGTTGCCCCAAAATGTTGGCAATTTGTTTTACCTAATAGTATTTGCCAACAGAATACAAATCCATTTTTTTTTCTAGATTCGCCTATGCCAGTGCATGCTTCCGTAAACCTGGTTGATGTCGAGAAGATTGCCAAACAGCGGAGCAGGAAACATAACACTGTCCATTCTACACCACCAACATCAAAAATCAGAATCGCCAAATAGGGAACAAACCTATTTTAATTTTTTGCAAGAGAAACCTTCAATTGTCGAGCGCTCCTAGTAACGGAACGTCCAAAGTCCAAAACGACCAAGTTTCGTAGGCTGTGTCGTAATTTCCAACCAACTAGCGGTCATTATTTTACTGACGGAAATACCTCACCCAGTATGCCTTTTTGAATATTCTGATATCTCCATTATGGATAATTCCTGTAGATAGATTAAGTTCTGTATATTTCTCGTTCTAGTAAAAATATACATTGTTTAAAGTAGATTTGCGAATGAAATTCGCATGGAAACAATTTATAGGAAAGATAGAATTACTATTTTGGTTTAATTGCCGAGGTGTAGAATGTTGCTTCACTAATAAAGTAGTAAGAAGGTTTGGAATAAGCTATGCGTAAGTCGAATGATTCCAGGATGAGATAGGGCTAGTAAGGGCAAAAATCTCACGGATCTCTCCCGTTGTCTCACCCTAATCTTGGCCGCAAAGCCCGCAAATATATGTATTGAGTAGACAGACAAGGGGCCATTTCAAACCTTCTTACTACTTCATTGTGCTTTACACCATAAATAAATTACAAGTTATTTACGGTCTGACTCAATGCAAGACACGAACAATAAAAGGTAAAAACGTTAAAACTAATAACTAATTTTTGAAACCAGCGCGGGCATTCAGGAAAAAAAACCATGGCAACCCTGGCCTACCCAACCAACCCAAGAATAACATTACTTTGTTCAACAAATATCTAAACGAATGGGTTTTGATATCTAGGTATTAACAACAAAATAGGTCAAAGACAACACTTTCTCAATAACAAAAACTTTAACCTATGAGAACATGATGGGACCCTAAAGTTTTATCAATTTTATCACAATGAGTTTTACGTTTAAACATTATTAAGCTAGAATAATAACAATAATAATAATAAATGATAATATTAATACTAATAATTATACCCGGGGCTGATACTGAACTGCTACCGGGGGCCATCCCTTGTGATGGGATCGCTCGTTGATTTAACTAAATGGATCAAAGGGTACCAGAGAAAATATCCGGGGTGGACAAAAAACAGCACTCTGTCTCTCGAAGTCCAACTCCTCGTCGGCTTTAATCTAGACAGCCACAGCAGCATTTCTATCAAAACATCCCAAACAGCTAACGGAGAAACTGGCATACCGTGGTAGTTTTGTCAGTTATCCTATCGGAGACGGCCTCTGGCGATGAGGATGCCCGTCAGATTACCGAAGGGCAGGTGGAAAATGAAGTACCACCTGTCGACAAAAAACTGAAACCACCCATGACAATGGAGAAAATAAATAATAACGAATGTCTGCCGCTTCCTGGGAATTGCCAGGACACCCTGGCAGCCACTGCTGAGAGTGGCAAAGCGTTGACCTCTGTTAATCAAGAAAATACAGCAAAACTCCTTTCCGAAACCAAAAACTTTGTTAGATCGAATGTTATTGGAGACGGAAGCTGTCTATTCAGAGCAGTAAGTCTGTACCTGTATGGCCACCAAGATTACCACGAACAGTTGAGAGAGGAATCACTGGAGTATATTCAACAAAACTGGTCTGAACTTCAAAATTATGCATTGATTGACAACGAGAGGCTGAGAGATATAAAAAAGTACTACGCTCATATGAAGAAACCTACCACATATGGGACAAGTCTCGAAATATTAGCACTCTCCGAACTAAAAGACATGAATTTTAACATTTTTTCAAAACAACGAAAAAGTAAAACAAAGAAAATAACTATGGACAACAAACCAAGTATAATACAGAAAAGCAAACATGACCGAAACATATATCTATTACTAACAGGCAACCCAGGAGCCGGACATTTTGAACTCCTAACACCAGTAAACGATGTAACCAAAGAAAGTATAGCCGCACCAGAACAAGAAACACCACGGAAACCTTCCCGACGTGCTTTACCGGAACAACCGGTAAAGACGCGGCCGTTACGTCGCCGGGACGGTTCAGCGCCAAAATATTTTAATAAATAATTGTTTCAACCTAAGGTTATATACAACCGCACCTTTCGCCGCGCGCGCTTAACGTTAGGTTGAAATCAACCTTTGGTCAACCGGACCTAAAACAACTATAAACCTATGTAACGTGCTTATCTACGGGTTATAGACGAAGATGAAACAGCTAAAAGCAAAGCCATGAAGGTCCTTGCGTTTGTTGATGATAGCTTAACGGCCAGAGAGATTAAAAGCTTCAAACTAATGAAATCAAAAGAAAACCGAGCAGCCATACGAAAGAGTGATATATTGAGGTGCAGATACCAGAAAGGAAAAATCAGTGGAGAAATGAGCAATGTCCCAGATGTAAGGGACATTTACCTCAATGACGGAAAAAAACATACAAACTGTTGAAAGAATCTTATAAACTCATGGGGTGGGTTACAAATTTTTGGCAAAGAGGAGGACTGGTTTATGCAAGACTCGTGGAGAATGGCAACGTTGTTAAACTAAACAGTATCGATCAGATTGCTGAAATGATAGAAAGTTCAAGGTCAGCATCAGCAAACAAAATAATAGTATATTATGTACCTAGGTAGAGAAGTTGGTCATTATAATGCGTAAGGTATATAATGATTTTCTCTATCGAGGAATATATAGAATTTTTTTTACTACTAACCTGAGAAGTAGTCATTATTCAATCTATTTTTCTTGGAAAAAATTGAATTTCTCTCCCTAGGTTAATAATGAAAATAATGAAAAAATACCTAGGTCAATAATGATAATGACGTCATGACGCAAGGATATTGTCATAACGTAATAGTTTTCTATTGGTTTAATTTCAATTTCAAACTGTCGATTTAAAAAAAAACAGGTTCCTGTATGTACATTATGGGAAATTACCATAAGCTGTTGATAGAGGGCAGAACTTCCGACAAGAGAAAATAATTTGAATACAAGTTTCAAACCTATTTTTTATTTTCTACTAGCAGTGGTAAAAAAAATTCTATATATTCTTCGGTAGAGAAAGTTATTATATTCCTTACGCATTAAAAACCTGTTATTTAATGACCAACTTTTCTACCTAGGTATATAATGTACTATTTTTTACTACTGCTAATAGAAAATGAAAAATTGTGCTTAAATTATATTTTGAACACCTTCTTGAAAGTGCTGCCATCTATCAACTGCTTATGGTAACTTTCTATATACCTACAGAAACCTGTTTTTTTTTCAATTGACGTATGAAATTGAAATTAAGCCAATAGAAACATGACACCTTGCATCATGACGTCATTTTCAAAGTTGTATTCCTTTCAAGAGCTTAAAACACTAGAGCTACTCGCTCCGGTGTTAGTCGACCCCGAGTTGAAAGGAACAGATGCGCTGGCTTTCATGCATTTAAATGGTTTGAGTTGGGCTTGAACACTCAGGTGCAACAAACACTTTCCGAAAGGAATAAGCGCGTAACGCCCCGGAGCTGTTTCGGAGCTCCTCCTAGGTGTGAAACGAATACTATTATTGACCTAGGTATTTTTTCATTATTTTCATTATTCACCTAGGGAGAAAAATTCAATTATTTCCTTGAAAAATAGATTGAATAATGACTATTTCTCAGGTTAGTAGTAAAAAAAATAAATTATCGTTCCAGTTGCTAAAAATAGCGCAAAAGGGTATTTTGGAAGAATAGGTACTTACCTAAACTGTGATTATAATTATTGTGATAAAAGCTCTTTGATAAATTATCCTCTAAACGACCCAAATCATAATTCACATCAGTATAGCAGTATTTCAATAAACTTTGTGACAACTCACTAGCAAACCTATCTTAGCACATTCCAATGCAGCTTTGGTGTCTTAGAAACACAACGAATCTCAAATATAGATAACTTTCAAATTCCAGGCTATGATGCTTTTTTTAATGAAAGTTCAATTTATAAATGTGATCGCTTTCAATTATAAACATAGGGTTAACTAAATTTGTAAAGATAGTTTTAAGAAAAAATAATATTACTACTGTGCTGGATAGGTTATTATAGGCTCTACCATCTTTGGATGTACAGAATTCTATTCCACGTGGAGAATTTGTATTCAGAAAAACTAAGACAAATGTTCGATATTGAAAAATTTTTGGGTGACAGCAATATCCTAGAAACTAATGAAACTGAAGTCACAAACTTGCGTGCAAAGTTTTGGCTTCCACAGCTTAGTAAACAAACCAACTAGGGTGTCTTGCTTGGATGATTTCTTTATTAGGAAGGTGACACATTGGAGAAATGAGTCTCATAAAACTTATTACAAGAAACAGGAAATTTGTTTCATTATCACACACATACATTCAAATGAGGCGGCGCACACTGGCGAAACAATTTTTGCTCTCCTGTTTCAGGAACGCTAGTGTGCGTCGCCTCATTTGAATGTATGTGTTGTGTGATAATGAGACAAATTTCCTGTTTCTTGCAACAAGTTTCATAAAACTTATTTCTCCAGTGTGTCACCCACCTAAGTATTATTGGATTAGCAATAAGCACTTAGAGGGGGGTGTGCGCCAAAAATTAAAGTTTTAGTATAAAAAAATTTAAGAATAACTGTTCAAACCTCGTTATTCTACGATAAACCATCGCTGAGATATACCGCTTGAAAGTGTAGACGACGCTCTCGTGACGTCACGAAAACTTCGTCCAGCATTGTTAATTTGATTGTTCCCGGCACGCGTGAGTGGTTTTTGTTTAGATTATTGCAGGTAACACAGGAGAAACATATGTAAATTTAATTAACTCCACTTTCTCGTGCGTCGCTTGAGCTTTCGTGACGTCATAGGGTGAGATGCGGTACCTACATAGAGCCATATCTGCGGTATTATTTGTCATAGAGGGGTGCGGATTTCACTGTTATTCTTAGATTTTTTTTCTCTTTTTTTTGAGATGAAGTTGTTTTTTTGGCGCACACCCCCTTTAATAGAAAACCAATCTAAAATCATGTAATGTGGAATATCAGATCATCACCCTATAAATACTATGTTTTCAATATTGATAGGACCAATTACGGCATGAATTCTCCTTTAACTAGAATGTGTAGGCTCACTAATGAAGTGATAAAAAAAGGCGATATCCATATATTCTGTGATTCTTTTACAAAATTTAGTGGTAAAGTAAAGAATATTTTGTTTAGTGATTTGTCATTTTAACTGTAAAATATTTCATAATCTTAATATAATTGTCAATTTTATGTTTTGTTCGTTCTTTATAGTTTTTAAACACTTGTTTTGACTAGGTACCTTAGACTATTAGAATACGTTTATACTATTGCTAGATTAAGTTTATAATATCTACCATTTGTACTAGGTACCTGATATTGTATTTTCTTGAAGAAATTCACTACTTTTTAAACTTGTAATAGTACATTATATACCTAGGTAGAGAAGTTGGTCATTATATACCGAGCGCTTTTATAAACCGAGACGCGTAGCGCCGAGGTTTATAATGCGTAAGGTATATAATGACTTTCTCTACCGTGGAATATATAGAATTTTTTTTACTACTGCTATAGTAGAAAATAAAAAATAAGTTTGAAATCTGAGCTCAAATTATTTTTTCTAGTTGAAAGTGCTGCCCTCTATCAACATCTATGGTAATTTCCTATGATACATACATGAACCTGTTTTTTTGATTAAATTGACAGTTTGAAATCGAAATTAAATCAATAGAAACCTGTAACGTTATGACAATATCCTTGCGTCATGACGTCATTTTCATTATTGACCTAGGTTTTTTTTCATTATTTTCATTATTAACCTAGGGAGAGAAATTCAATTTTTTCCGAGAAAAATAGATTGAATAATGACTACTTCTCAGGTTAGTAGTAAAAAAAATGCTTTATGCGTGAATAAAATTTTGAATTTCAAATATCGAATTTTGAATGGCTTGTTCTGAACTTACCACCATTCATCGCATGTCCACAACATAAAGGATATAATATGGTTTGCTGCAATGCCATTCATGCTCTTGTGTCTGAGATTTGAGAATCATATACGACCTACACCTTGTAAGATTCTTCTAGCTATCCGGTTGATGCCTCTAAGTAGTCCCTGTGTTAATATTATATTATGCAAAAATATCGATGTTCCTATTATTAGCACAGGAAATCAATAATAGAGGATTGACTAATGACTCCAAGACTCTAATTTGGTGAAATAAAACAGTGTAACTACTTTTTATTAACAATTATATATTGTCAATGTGAAAATCAGAACATGCTATTAGCTATAATAAAATAAGCTAAGTTTAATTTGAATATACTAAATAAATACCTAGGTACTAAATAACTAGTTGGCTTAATGAACTTAAAACTGTTAAAACTACAAAAATATGAAAAAAATAAAAACCGCAATGAACATAGGTATTGCCTACACTAAATTTAAAGCTATTCAGAGAGCCAAGTTAATAACAAAAAAAATCTAAAATTATTATTTACTTAAATTTACTATCCTAATATTGAACTTATTGACATATACTAGTGAAATCAAACAGTATCCTAACTCTCTTAAGATTCTAAACTAATTATTTTGAATTATACAATGAATGAGTATAAGTTCTACAAAGCATCAAAATTGCACATTTTGTTGAAAGGCGTAAATGGAAAATGGAACATATATGCCTCAATTTATTGCAGGGCGTTTGGTTGGACCGAATGGAATAATATGAATATATAATTTAGAACAGCACAGAGGAGGTAGGAGATATTGTGATTTAAGATTCCGTGTTCAAGTTAAGGTGGGTAATTTCGTTAACTGTGATAAGAGTAGGTAATTAAAATCTAGGCATGTAGTGAATGAAATTAATTAACGTTCCTAAGGTTTTTGGAAACTGTATTGTGTAGGATAGAAGAGGCATAAAAAAACATTTTACGTTTTTTTTTTGTCTATACTTGAATACAAAACTAAACCCGCTGTACAAAATGCAGAATGTCATATACATATTTGATTTTGCAAACTTTAAAGGCGTCACTGTTTTTTCATGATAGCGACATTTGTGTTTCATGATCTGATTTTGTTTATGAACTAACACTACCCAGGGACAATTTGAATAAAATATTTTTAGCCCCGTCCGCCCATCGAGTATCGTGTATCGTCAAAGCCTGAGGAAACGTCGCGTCGTGTTTTGGCTGGTTTTGGCTCGCCCCGACTGTTTAATTTCGCCGGTACCACCCAAGGGCGTAGTTCGTATAGATGCGAATCACAAATTGCGGAGACCACTCTTATTGATCGGACCACTGTCAAGAAAAGTGACATGTGTCAAAAGTTCAATATTTTAGGAATTCGCAAAATTTGGAATCAAGAGAGCGGTAAAATTGAAAGTGGTTTAATTTTTCACGATTTTTGTTGCGAATTTTATGTCAGCGCATGCGTATTCCAAAAATGCTGCTCCTCCGGTTGCTTCGTTTTCGTTTCGACTTTCGCCATTTCATTTTAGATTCTTTTCTTTTGTCTTAAAGTAAGTAAATAAAGTAAATTCGCATTCGCAGTTCGTAATTCGCATCTATATGAACTACGCTATATCGGGTGCCAGATTCTTGTTTCAGGGAGTAGTGCTCCCCGATAGAACGAATGTTTTGTCCTTGTCAACGTAGTCGAAAAGCAAACGAGAATGATAAAGACGAAAAAATTTGTTCTCTCTGGGTTCTTATTCTTGAAACAGGGGAGCAGCATTTCCAAGAGAACGTTTCGTCTTTGTCTCTTAAATTATCATTTCCATATCATTGAGAAAGACGGAACACTTGTTCTCCTGGGAACGCTGCTCCCCTGTTTCAAGAATAAGGACCCTGGGAGCTCCACTCCCTGAGACAAGAATCCGGCCCCTGGGAGGCATTCCCCTATCCACCACCTGGGGAGGCGCCCGGTGTGGGACCAGCATCCCAATTCTCGGGTGAGACATTGGACGTATCTGCAAATATCACTTTCAGTCCCGTTCGTAGCTTACGGTGATCCAAAATCCCTGTGATTGGAAAATTATTTCTATCCTATCCTTCTTGAAACTAAGCTAAATTCCAGGCCTTGAGTGAAGTTTTTAATAACTTTTTAATCAAAACAATACTCCACAGCTTTTTCCTCCTTCTATGTAATTAGTTGGTCAACGCAACATCAAATGCCACTGAAAGTCGAATAAAATAATTATTGAAGGGTGCGCTTTCACATTTCGATGCTCGCGGGAGTTTCAGTCGAAGCCAAACTTGCTTCGACTTTCTTTGATTTGGATTCTTCATTCATTGCTAGCGAAGGCGGTAGGAGTTTCTTCCATGGGTATACCGTTTGTTTTTGTCAGATGTACTGGTAGTTTCTGTAGAATCCTGAGCTTCTCCATCAATTTCCTTATCGTTATGGGCCGAGTCCTTATCTCCATTCTCCACTTCATTTGCAATGTCTATTTCATTTCTTATCTCGTATTCCGCTATCTTAAAATCCTTCTCTTCCACTCTAGAAGTCTTCGACTTCTTCTCAGTAGAACTGACGCCGCTTTCTACTTTGGAATCTTCAGTTTTAAGGCGGGATGACACAGGTAGTGAAGCACACACGCGGGTCACTCTTGAAATGATTCGTGAAATACGCTTGCTCACAATCGTTTCGTGAAGGCATCCTGTGGTGTTTACACTGGGCGGAGTTTTTGTTCAGTCGTGCAAATGTCTTCGCTTTTGCTGAAGAAAAGTGCCAGTCTTCAATAGTTGCATTCCTTTGATACCTAGGAGGAGCTCTGGAACAGCTCCGAGGCGTTACGCGCATATTCCTTTTGAAAAGTGTTTGTTGCACCACGCATCAGTTCCTTTCAGATCGGGGTCGACTAACATCGGAGTAGCTCGAGTGTTCCAAACTCTCGAAAGGAATACAACTTATATGGCTTCATCGATAGCAGAAGTTTGTGCAGTGGTGTGCGAAATATTAGGACTTTATCTCGTATCACAACATTCACAACTTACCAATCGTACAAGAGTGATTTAAAAAAAAAAGGAGACAGCGCAGATGGTGGTTGAGAGAATGGATTCAAAACAGAGACCGATCCGGAGCAGCGCATTTCGGTCATCAGGAGTTGCAGTACAGATACTCAGAGAAAGAAAGAATTTCAACGTTTCCGCGTCGCTCATTCGTAGATTTCCGCCAGACATTTTGTTGCTTGTTCAATGGCAGACTGCTTTTTCACGACTGAATCCACTGAAAATGGTTCGTGAAATATCAAACAGGTTTGATTTGCTTGCTCACGATCGTGGCGCCCTTCGTATCAATTCGTTTCCATTTTTCTTCCACGACTCTGCTGTTGACATGACGCGTGATCCACGAAAGCGTTACCAGCGCGTTACCCACGAGCGTGCTTCACTACCCGTATCAACCTGCCTTTATTTTCCGCATGTTTTTTTCTTTCGTTTTTACTGTCCTTTCCCACTTTTTATTCTCCTATTTAACTTTCAATCCCGGATTATTATCTTCAACTACTACGCAATCTCCACCTTCTTCACCTAAATCTTGCCTTCAGCCGCCACTTGGGTATCGGATTTTTTTTCCTCAACTTCTGGTGGATATTTCTGAAGGTTTGGCGGCAGTAGATTAGACTTTCTTTGTACACCTTCAGAAACATCCGCCAGAGTCTGAAGAAAAAAAATCTGATACCCAAAAAAAGAAAAACGCAACGGATTGTAACAGGCAATACAAAGTGGCGGCTGAAGGAAAAATTTAGGTGAAGAACGTGGAGATTGCGTGTAAGTTGAAGATAAGAATCCGGGATTGAAAGTATAATGGGAGAATAAAAAGCAGTAACAGACAGTGAAGACGAAAGAAAAAAACCACATGCCCAAAATAAAACTGAAGATTACAAAGTTGAAAGCGAAGTCAGCTTTACTGTGAAGAAGCAAGAGACTTCTAGAGTGGAAGAGAAGGATTTCAAGATAGAGAAATACAAGATAAGAAATGAAATAGACATTGCAAATGGTGTATAGAATGGAGATAAGGACTCGGCCGATAACGATAAGGAAATCGATGGAGAGGCTGAAGATTCTGCAAAAGTGAGCGGCGACGCAACCAGCACAACTGACAAAAACAAACGGTACCAATGGAGGAAACGCCTGCAGCCTTAGGTGGAAATTTGGACGAAATAATATCGAAAAAAGTCGAAGCAAGCCGGGCTTCAACTGAAACCCCCGCGCGAGCATCGAAATGGAAAAGCGCACCTTCAATAATTATTTTATTCAACTTTCAGTACTATTTGAAGGTGCGTTGACCAACTAATTACATAGAAGAAAGGAACAACTGGGAAGTATTGTTTTGATTTTAAAAAAATCCACTTGAAGTAATTCAATTTAGTTTTCACGAAGAATGGGATAGGAATGATTGTAAAACTACGGGGATCTTGGATGTTTATGGGCTACGGATGGAATTGGAACAGATATTTTCAGACGACCAATGTCTCTCTTGGCTTGTTGGAGATGGGTTTAGGATGCGTAGAAGGATATGGGGGGTGTTGGATGGGATTTAGGGTTTGGGACTCGTTATCCCCGGAATAGGAAATGGGAATAACAAGGCTCGCGTATGCAGGGTCGCGTCCCTGAAGTAGGCATTCCCTTTATCAGGAACATAAAGAAAGTGCCTACCCGCTACATCAATGGCGTAATTCAGGAAGTTTCAAAAATGAGGCGATCCGTTGGGCACGTGGCTTGATAATTTACAACCTAGGTAAACAGAACGACGTGTAGGACAACCACAAGAAAGATGAATAACAATAATAAGACGATAATTAGAATAAGGATAGCAGGAAAGCAATGTTTAAATGCTGAACAAAATAGGAACATGAAAAGGATTTGAAGAGACCTAAGTCGAAGAGTGGACTAGCATAACCCTTTCGAGACGGATTTTTATTTCCTTTTCACGTGTTGTAATCATTGATATTATTTCATTTCTTAACATTAGGAAGCTTTTTAGGCAGTTTGTATTTTTTTTAGAATTTTCCAAAATGTATCTGATATTTTGAAAAATGGGACATATTGTCCCACTAGTCCGTTCTAGCGGGACATTACAGCCCATCAGTCTTGAAATCGTAGAATGATAAACAAAAAGAAATACAAAAAACTGTATTTTAGTAACTAATATATTATATACCCTAATAGAAAGGTATTTCACTTGATTACACAGAATAAACAGTATATAATTGCACTGGAAAAGATCAGCATGCGCTCTGGAGCTCGAAAAATTTGAGGTTATCTCGCTTTGTTTGCAAATAACAAACTGCTAGATAATCCCAGGCACTGAAAAGACTGAACTGGCATTTATATATGTATATTTGGGATCATATTTCCCTGCAGTCAAAATAAAATTTGATTTGGGACATATTGTCCTGTAAGTCTCGAAAGGGATAAGTTAGGAAATAAATAGGGAGTCTTTTATTCTTGGTAATACAGATGATGCATTGCAATGTTGTGGGCGCAGTGATGTAGGATGTAAGTACGTATGATGCAGTTCACTGAATCTAACCCAGGTAGGTAGTTACATAATTGCTGTTCAATGTCCATATTTTTTGTCTGTGTTTGTATAAATTCTATTTCGGAAACCACTAGAAACATGTTCAAGTTCAACTTTGTAAGTAACGAACGAAACAAGTTTTTTTTTTGCATTCTGTTTATCGAGTTTTCTGTTTCGTGGATCCCTGAGACCCTGTAGAAGCGGTTGTGTTACTTCATTCTCGTATTACTTAGTTCTCACGAGTGCAGTGAAAAAAATAATGCCATTATATTGAAGAAGTAAAAAACTTATCTGAAATAGTTTGATGGATGCAAGATCTTTGAAAGGGCGATGGTTGAATCAGTTTTCGGCACAAATTGAAAGAAACTAAGCGACTGCAAGCTCTACAGTGAAAAATGTGAATCGGATGACAGTGGCTGTCATGTTTTTGTATTGGAATTAGGTGCTTTATAACGGCTTCTAAATAGTCGAACAATAATTATTTAAGTAGTAACTGAATTACAGATTGTTTTTTCATTATTAGGGGACTAGTAGCTTTACATTTACTTGGTGATGTATTTAAAACGAAGCTGATGTCAGAGGCTAAAATATTTAAGTTTAAAAGTTCGGTGCCATTTAGTAGTTCCTAGATAGTCGAAGAGACACTTAAATCAGTTATCTATCAATTGTTTCAATCAACGATTGTATTATAAATATTTTTGTATTATTAGGGGACTGGTGGTGCATTTACAGCAACCCTGATGTCAGCGCGCTAAAATGTTTCTGGACATGAATTGGGCGCTATGTAAGTGCTCCTAAATAGTCGAAATAAACCTTAAATCAGTTAATTATCCACTGTATTAATGATATTTTTGTATTATCAAGGGACTGCTGGTTTTATGTTCACTTGGTGGTGCATTCACGTCGAATCTAATGACAGTGGCTAACCCGTATAAAGTAGCACTTGAAAAGCACTTAGTTCCTATAAAAAAAATTGAGCCACCAACATCGGATTTGATGTTACACCACTAAATACCTAAAGCCAACAGTCGTTGATTACAGAAAAAATCTGTAATTCAGTTAATGATAAACTAATTCAAATTTTAAATTTAAATAAAATATTTTTTAAATGCATTTGAAAAATCTAGAATCAAACAGACATTGATATTGTCAAAAGAAAACAAAAAGCAATCATCTAGCTAGGATATCTTTTTGTAATCCAAAAGTTTAATGCACGACCGGTGCAGGACTGTTTAGAAACGCGTTCTCATTGATCTTTGACTGGTCTTGTACAAAAAGCGCGTAGTTTGTAAGTTAGAGCCCGTTGAAATTAAAGATTTGTTGCATGAAGTTGAATAAAAGCGATAACTAAGGTGTTAGCAGAGTAAACTCACTTTGGCTTTGAGCCCCGTCTGTCCATGCGCGGAACCGTCGCGTCGTGTTTTGGCTGGTTTTGGCTCGCCCCGACTATTTGATTTCGCCGGTACCACCCATAAGCGTAGTTCATAGGTCTCTTCCAACCGACATGCAGAACCGTAATTTCCAGTCGATCAATCTTTTGTCAATTAGAATACACATTCAACTGATTGAAAAATAGGTGGGCAACTGGAAATTACCGTTCTAGAACGGTTCTGCATGTCGGTTGGAACAGACCTCATATAGATGCGAATCACAAATTGCGGAGGCCACTCTTCTTTATTGATAATTGCAATATTTTCCATGGTAGTTTGATTTTTTTTCTCAAACTCTCATTTCTTGGACTAAATTATGATATACATTATGCTTCTGTATAGCTAAATAAATTTCTTCGTTGAGAATTGCACCAAGCACAATGAGAAGATAAACAAAAACAATTATTATCTAAGGAAACATGTAAATAGTAGTGCCATCACTCCAGAGTGGCTTCGAACAATAAAGTAAATTCGCATTCGTAATTCGTGATTCGCATCCGCAATTCGTGATTCGCATCTATATGAACTACTCTGTATCTGGTGCCGGATTCTTGTCTCAGGGAGTAGAGCTCCCCGATAGAACGAATGTTTTGTCCTTGTTAACGTAATCGAAAAGCATACGAGAATGATAAAGACGTAAAATTTGTTCTCTCGGACAGCTCTACTCCCTGAGACGAGAATCCGGCCCCTGGGAGGCATTCCCCTATCCACCACCTGGGGAGGCGCCCGGTATGGGACCAGCAACCCATTCGCGGGTGAGACATTGGTCATCTGAAAATATCTCTTCCATTCCGTCCGTAGCCCATAAAGAGCCAAGATCCTCGTAGTTTCACAATCATTTCTATCCCATTCCTCGTGAAAACTAAATTGGGTTACAGGCTTCAAGTGGATTTTTTTTAATCGAAACAATACTCCACCGCTTTTTCTTCCTTCTATATAATTAGTTGGTCAATGCACCTTCAAATATTACTAAAGGTCGAATAAAATAATTATTGAAGGTGCACCTTTCCATTTCGACGCTCACGGGAGTTTCAGTCGAAGCCGGGCTTGCATCGACTTTTTTTGTTTTTATTTCTTCCACATTTCCAGCTAAGGCTGCGAGCGTTTCCTCCATTGGTAGCGTTTGTTTCTGTAGAAGTACTGGTAGCGTCGCCGCTAATTTTGGTAGAATCTTCAGCTTCTCCATCAATTTCCTTATCGTTATCGGCCGAGTCCTTATCTCCATTCTATACACCATTTGCAATGTCTATTTCATATCTTATCTCGTATTCCGCTATCTTGAAATCCTTCTCTTTCACTCTGAAAGTCTCACGTTTCTTTCCAGCAGAACTAACGCCGCTCTCTACTTTGGAATCCTCAGTTTTATTTTGGACATATGATTTCTTTCTTTCGTCTTCACTTTCCGTTCCCACTTTTTATTTTCCTATTTCAGTTTCAATCCCGGATTCTTATCTTCAACGTATACGCAATCTCCACCTCCTTCACCTAAATTTTGCCTTCAACCGCCACTTTGTCTTCCCTTTTACCATCCGTTGCGGTTTTCGTTTTTTGGGTACCTATCAAATTTTTTTTCCTCAGATGCTGGTGGATGTTTCTGAAGGTTTGGCGGCAGTAGACTAGACATTTTTCTCAATGGATGTTGTGGGCACAGAGACAGCTTCTGTTTAAGATTCCGAAGTTTTTGCTTCAATGTTTTCTTCTTCGTCATCAATGAATCCTTGCTTACTTCGATTTTTTCTGGTTTTACATTGCTGTTTATGCTGCAAACTTTGTCATCATCTTTATTTTCTGATTAAGCGTCTTCCTTCACTTTTTCTACTACTGTTTGCGGATCTCCCATTTTTATTTCACTTTCTGTGACCATTTTTTCACCTTTATAGTATTTTTACTTAATTAATTCTTCAGAATCTACTTTTTTCTCAGTTATATAGGCTCCTAAAATCCTGGAGAATTTCCGACGCATTTAATATATGTCCATCAACAAGCATTGCCTTCAAACGGCGGAGGAAGCTGCTCTTATTGGACTTTTTTTTGAAATTCTGCGTAGTAGAGAGAGAAGTACATTCAGAAGAAATATCAAAACCTAAAGACTACACTGGAAAGACGAAGGAGATAAACACAAGACTGCAATCGCAGATAGTAGGTACCTACTGTAACAGAACGAGAAAAAAAAATAAGAGACTGTAGAGAAAAAAAACGCAAAAAATACTGCAAAGATGAAAAAATAGTCACTGAAAGTGAAATGAAAATGGAAGATCCACAACCATTAGTAGAAAAAGTGAAGGAAAACGCTTAATCAGAAAATAAAGAAAATCACAAAGTTCTCAGCATAAACAGCAATGTAAAACCAGAAAAGGTTGAAGTAAGCAAGGATCCATTGACAATGAAGAAGATAACACGGAAGCAGAAACTTCGGAATCTTAAACAGAAGCTGTCTCTGTGCCCACAACATCCATCGAGAAAAAAGTCTAGTCTACGGCCGCCAAACCTTCAGAAACATCCACCAGAGTCTGAAGAAAAAAAAATCTATAACCCAAGAAACGAAAACGCAACGGACTGTAGAAAGCAATACAAAGTGGCGGCTGGAAGCAAAATTTAGGTGGAGACGTGGAGAGTGGAGATCGCGTCTAAGTTGAAGATAAGAATCCGGGATTGAAAGTGAAATAGGAGAATAAAAAGTGGGAACGGAAAGTGAAGACGAAAGAAAGAAACCATATGTCCAAAATAAAACTGAGGATTCCAAAGTAAAGAGCGGCCTTAGTTCTGCTGGAAAGGAACGTGAGCCTTTTAGAGTGGAAGAGAAGAATTTCAAGATAGCGGAATACGAGATAAGAAATGAAATAGACATTGCAAATGGTGTATAGAATGGAGATAAGGACTCGGCCGAAAACGATAAGGACACTGATGGAGAAGCTGAAGATTCTACCAAAATTAGCGGCGACGCTACCAGTACATCTAACAGAAACAAACGGTACCAATGGAGGAAACGCTTGCAGCCTTAGCTGGAAATGTGGAAAGAAATACAAACAAAAAAAGTCGAAGCAAGCCCGGCTTCGACTGAAACTCCCGTGAGCGTCGAAATGGAAAGGTGCACCTTCAATAATTATTTTATTCGACCTTTAGTAATATTTGAAGGTGCATTGACCAACTAATTACATAGAAGCAAGAAAACGCTGTGGAGTATTGTTTTGATTTTTTTTTAAATCCACTTGAAGCCTGTAATTCAATTTACGAAGAATGGGATAGAAATGATTGTGAAACTACGAGGATTTTGGATCTTCATCGACTACGGACGGAATTGGAAGAGATATTTTTAGCCGACCAATGTCTCTTTTGACGTGTTCGAGAGGGCTTAGGATGCGTGGATGGATATGGGGGTGTTGGATGGGATTTAGGGTTTGGGACTCGTTATCCCCGGAATAGGAGATGGGAATAACAAGGCTCGCGTATGCAGGGTCGCGTCCCTGAAGTAGGCATTCCCTTTATCAGGAACATAAAGAAAGTGCCTACCCGCTACATCACAGGCGTAAGTCTCAAACATTAGTAGGTGGTAGGCTGGGCACGTGGCTTGATGAGCCACAACCTAGGCAAACAAAATGAGATGAAGGACAACCACAAGAAAGATGAATAGAATAGCATAGAATAATGATAGCAAAATAGGAGCATGAAAAGAATTTGAAGAGATTTAAGGCGAAGAGTGGACTCGCATAAGTAGTGAGTCTATTATTCTTGGCAATACATATGATGCGTTGCAACGTTGTGTTCGTTGTTCGATAGATAGTTACATAATTGCTGTTAAATGTGCAAAATTTTTATTTGTTTAAAATGTGCTTCATTCTTATGTCCAAACTGCATTTAGATGTAAATTCTATGTAAGAAATCATTATAAACAAGTTCAAGTTCAACTTAATGAACGAAACAAGTTTTTCTTCTGCATTCTGTTTTTCGAGTTCTCTTTTCCATGGATCCCTGAGACCCGGTAGCAGTACTCACTGTTACTAACTTATATTTGACTTTTTTTTTTACTACATATTTGAAAGCAGTTAAATAGCACTCAATTCTTATAAAAAAAACATTTTAGCTACTGACTTTAGCCTCGCTGTAAATACACCACCAAGTAAACATAAATCCAGCAGTTCCTTAATCATACAAAAATATCTTTAATACAGTTAATAAATGACAACTAATTCCAGTTTTTCTTCAACTATTTAGGAGCACTTAAATAGTTCATAATTATGATCAACAATGGCGGCATGTTTCCGATTTTTTTTTGGCCTATTGAATAGTATTTTGCTTGCTTATTCTCAATGTGCTTTCCTTTTTTTTTTCTGCGTTCCCTACTTTTTTTTATATTAATTTTTGAAAACGGTACTACATTCAAACAAAATCCTCTCTGACGTCATAAAGGGTTCTGCTTATTATTATCAATAATAGTTAACAAATAAACAAATAAAGTTGGAAAAAAGGATTCTATCAATACAACAGATGACATTTGAATGGCGAATGTTATGTTAAAAAAGCTGACAGTACCGCATGTAACAAAATTTTGTTGATTGGACAATAGGCATGATGACAAAGGACCCCGCACATTTCTTATGGAAAAGTTATCTATGTGGAATTTTGCTGAATTTTTGATATTGTGTATAGGAAGTCATCCTTAATAAAAGTTATCATTGCGCTTATGATAAGTACCGAACAGTTTTTAAGATATCAATTAAAAACTTTTTTAATGTAAAACTCTTCAATATGACGCCATCAGTATGCTCACAGCACCAAAAATTATTACTATCCTTTCCACTTTTGACTTTGACTATACTCATCCCCTTTTAACATTAAGAAATAGAAAAAGATAGCGATAGCGATTAGTGAGAAATAAGTAGGTAAACAAGTGTATTATCCTGAGTAAACAACACCTAATGCCTCATTCTCACTTGCGCGAAATTCTCTCTTTTTTTGATATTGCTTCGACAATTTGATGCACGCATAAAACGTCAAATTGTCGAAGCAATGTCAAAAAAGAGCGAATTTCGCGCAAGTGAGAATGGGGCATAACTCCTACCGCAATCGTCAACTTCATGACGTCATGTCAGTCATATAGCGATTTCATTTGTACCTGTTGCTTTTTTTTATTTCTTAATGTTAAAAGGAGAAGAGTATAGTCAAAGTCAAAAGTGGTAAAGATAGTGATAATTTTCGGTGCTGTGAGCATACTGGTGACTTCATACTGAAGAGTATTATATTAAAACATTAGCGCAATAATAACTTTTGTTAAGGACGACTCCCTCTACACAATATCAAAAATTCAGCTAAATTCCACATAGATCACTTTTCCATAAGAGCCGTTTTACACGGCAAATAAAATTTAGCAAAAGTTTCGTGAAAATATTAGTCATACG
This sequence comes from Ceutorhynchus assimilis, assembly GCA_917834065.1. NCBI lineage: Eukaryota > Metazoa > Arthropoda > Insecta > Coleoptera > Curculionidae > Ceutorhynchus > Ceutorhynchus assimilis. Next base: position 106,671,105 of record OU892277.1, read on the forward strand.
CAGGCGTAGTAACGTTTTGCCATCAATAATATCAAATCATAACCTCATACCTCATACTTTAGTAAACCAAAACAAATAAAACATGCGTTTTCTAATTGTTGTTGAATCTTTGTACTCTTCTGCAGTTTCATAAAGTTGAATTTCTGTTTTCCTTCCATAAATAAAGGTTTGTTTCCTTTTGGCTTTGCCCAGCTGTTCCTCTCCATCTCACCCAATTTTTTTTTGACGCAACATTTTTTTCACCCTGTTTACCCACCGATAAGCAGTCTATCTTTATCTATTACATAGGAAATCCAATGACGGATTCATAAGGCTCGAAGGAAAAGAATGCGCCATTCATTTTGTAATTGTGTGCGCCGAAACTCATTTTCTAAAGTTTATTGGCGAAATATTTCGGAAGTTTTTCTTGTCGTGTAAAACAGGAGAAGTTGACTTACGAAATATTTCGGCAACAATTTCGTGAGTAATTTCGTGAAGAAACTTTGCCGTGTAAAACGGCTCTAAAGAAATGTGCGGGGTCTTTTTGAAGAACTATCCTATAATGATCGCAAATGTATATTATTTACAATGAATAACATATTTCCGCAGATAATAAAGGTTTTAGTATAAAAAATTACATTTTAGTTTTTATATTCAAAATTCCCGCCAAAACGCTTCTCAGTGTCATGGCGTCATTCGTGACGTCACGTTTGAGTAAATGAAACAAACGCTCATTGAAAATTTGAATAATTTGGATATTTTGTGTAAATATGAATTTCAAAATGTACAAGTGGTGTGCGGTTCCTCAGTGTGATAACACATCAATAAAAACTCCTGAAAAGTTATTTGCGTTCGTTCCACAAAATAAAACGATAAGGGACAAGTGGCTTAAACTTGCAACGCGAGATTCAACAGCAATATTGCCTAGTACTTACCTTACCTTTATTTTTGTGAAAATCATTTCATCGCAAGTATTTAATCTACGAAGTAAAGATTCTAAAATAGTATGTATCTTGTTTGAGGTTTAAATTTAATATAAAAAAAATCTTTTTTGAGGTTAGGTTTTACCTTGCAGGCTTGCACCACTGCTTTCTTAAGCCTAGTACTCATAGCAACGAAATTCGCACTTTATTGACATTGCTTCGACAATTTGACGTTTTATGCGTGAATCAAACGTCAAATTGTCGGAGCAATGTCAAAAAAGAGCGAATTTCGCGGTTATGAGTACTAGGCTTTATTAGGCAATCCAATCCATCTGTCAAAAAGGGAAATTGAATATGGCGTGGCGGCCAAGCAATAGAGGTGGAGAACTATCGATGGCGCTATCGATAACTATCGATAGTATTGACTATCGAAATATATCGATAGTTTTAATCAACTATCGATAGTTTTCGATAGTTAGCTGAAACGCCCGTTAGTAAGTGAAAGTTAGGTTCGTGCACAAAACTGAACTGCAAAATTGCAAAACAGAACAGTTTTAACTGGTTTGGACATCTTTTTTGATTTCCTTGCTTTATTTTTCAGGGACAATGGAAAATTTTCTAATAATATAAAAAAATAATCTGAAAGGTCTGAAAGGATTTTCAGTACTGCTGGTGCGTGGTGCCATTATTTCTGACAAATAATCTTGTCTGAAAGCGTTTTGTGCTGAAAGCCAAAAATGTTGAATTTTTGAAATGATAAGATAATGATTTAATACAAAAATTCTAGAATTTTAGAATAAGATAGGTACTTACATATTTTTAGTTTCACAAAAAAGTATTTTTTCTGCAAATGAGATATCAGAGGCCGGATTCTGTAATCGGATAGAGATCGTTATCCCTATCGCTATGGCACTTGCTGTCTTATCTCTTTTCGAAATCAATAGAGAGGAGACGTACCTACGTCAATAGAGATAGACGACGAATCATGCGAAAATATCTCTATTCATCACAAAATTCCACTGCAGATGTTGATGTTAAAGTTAGTTATTTAGCTATTTCCTAGTACACAGATGTCTTTCCTTTTACCTTATAACTTGTATTTAATTACTATCGAAAACTATCGATATTTATCGATAGTCAAGGTCCCGACTATCGATAACTATCGATGGTCGTGACTATCGATAGTTCTCCACCTCTACCAAGCAAGTTTGTTTTGAATATGTTTTTATGCGTATTTTAAATTATTTTGCTTAGAAATTTGCTTGGAACTTGTTGACTAGGTACCTAAACTATTGAATCGGGCAGAAACTAGATATTCTTCTGTGTTTTTTGGCCCATGTGTGGCTGCCACGCCATCTTGAGTGTCACGTGGTTTGGATTGCCTAATAGGTTTTCTATTTTTTGGATTTGGATTTATTTTATCACTTAAATTATTATGATTTTTAAATAATATTGTAATATTAATGTACAGAAGTTTTACCATTTCTTGATTCTTTTCTGCTGAAAAAAAGTCCTTATTTGATGGTGAAAACTCTTCCAGCATCCACACAAATTAGCACTGTTTGCCTTAGTAAATCTTTGTTCCATGACTCGCGTTATTTCACTTTTGATTCAATATTTGGTATAGACAACACACGGTATAAACAATATTGAATAACAAATAAAATCACAGGGCACCAGTCGTTTGTTTACTCAAAAGTGACGTCATTCGTTCTGATTGGCGTTCAACATAATATGGCAGACCTCCGTATTTTGTAATTTTATTTTATCAAAATAATTATCAATTTGGCTCCTAATAAAAAAATAAATGCGTGTTTCGTGTTCTATGAGTCAAGTTTCATCAAATGAAAACACAATTTAAGTTATTTTCAATAACTGTCATCATGCCTATTATTGAGATCACAAAACATTGAGATGGCGGCAGAAGCGTGAGCATTATTCAAAAATAATGCCCATTTCAACAGCCTGAAAACAGCAGCAAAGAGAAGGTGAAGAACGCAAAATATTTTTTCGATTAAATTTTTAGTGCAATCTATCGATTCGCACATATTAAAACCTGTTTTAAGAATGTAGGAAACATCCCCATTGAAAAAAACGCATTTTTCACTCGAGGGCTTGCAGTCGCATAGTTTTTATCGAATATCTCAGGATCTGAAGGTTCACCTAACTTTTAATTAGAGGCCCTGATTGACACCTCCTCCTAATTTTGATGCAAAAAAAAATTATTTATACAGTGTGTTCACTTAAGTTCGCAGCATATGGGAAACTTTTTTATTATCAATTTTACGGGAAAAAGTTATTCTTCATAAAAGTTTCTGCTTCATAAAAAAATTATATTGAACTATTAAAACTTGAAATCGCATGTACAGGGTGGTCAGAAAATGGAAAAATATACAGGTTGTTTCCCCTAAGTACGGTTCGTAACTTCAGTATCTGATTCCTTACAATATTTTAAGAAAAAAAGAAAAAAGTCACCATAAAGATGTGTCCAGAATTTCTGAGAACAGGGTGTCAAAGTTTTTGAAAAAAATCGTTTTTTTTATTTATAGCTCAAAAACCCCGATTTTCGATAAACTTGGCAGATTTGTTTGTAGTAACAAAAAGTATCTTTTGACTCAATTAGATTTACCATTATTTACAGTGACTCTATAACCCACAGTGGCGACAATTGCTGTCTCATTTTTGATTGGTTCTAAAATCCCATATGTTTCTATTGAAAACACCGCCATCTTGTTCCCAACCCCTTGTTACTTTTAAATATGAATATATGGGATTTAGGTGAACATCCATCATAAATCATGGAAAACAGCGTATTTGATGGATCTAATAATGGTCATTAAATACGTCGATTTCAATTTTTTATGATAGATGTCCATTTAAATCCTATATATTAATATTTAAAAGTAACAAGAGGTTGGGAACAAGATGGCGGCGGAACCTTTATTGTCGCCACTGTATGTAAAGGTTTATTTAGCCACTGTACCATTATTATGCCAGTGGCGCCCCAGAGGGCAATTTCGTCGGTAAACCTAGAAAAAAAATGGCACTTCACTGATTTTTTATACATGTTTATAGGAACTTTTTTTCTTAAAATATTGTAAGGAATCACATCCTGAAGTTACGAACCGTACTTAGGAAACACCCTGTATTTTTTTCTATTTTCTGACCACCCTGTACATGCTATTTCAAGTTTTAATAGTTTAATATTATTTTTTCAAGAAGCAGAAACTTTTATGAAGAATAACTTTTTTTTGTAATATTGATAATAAAAAAGTTTCCCATATGCTGCGAACTCAAGTGGACACATATTATCTATTTTTTCATTATAGGGGCTGCTCAAGTAAAGTCAAGACTGCTAGCTTCCATAAACCTACCAGTCCCTTAGCTTTTTTTCATTTTCTCGAGAACTAAAGGAGCACCTGATTTCTAATTGAAAACCCTAAAGCACCGTATTTTGATACAAAAAAAAATATGTATATTTTTTACTTAGGGGGACTGCTAGCTCTTAGTTTTTTATTTTTTATTTATTTATTTTTTTCTCAAAAACTAAAGGAACAGTTAATTTTTAACTAGAGGCCCTAATTAGCACCCAAAAAGCACCTGAAGATTATACAAGCCCCAAACTTCTTTTCCACCATGGGACTGCTACGTTTACAGTATAGACCTTATTAAATTGGAACCCAGGATTTAACATTATTTCACCATATATTTTTTGTAAAATTCAAAAATGCGACAATGGAGGGTCCACCATTTTTACAGGGTCAGGCAAGCATTTCCTAAACAAAATTTATTAAGTTGGCGTTAATGACAGAAGTTATGTTATGTGCTCTGATTGGTTGATTTCGTCTGCAAAGAGAAGAAAAAACCTCACATCAGAATTGGTTCAAATTTGGCATAAATATTCTTTGCTCGATTATCTACATAAAATCCGAATATTTAAGTTTTCCGATTTTTGGCGTTTTTTTTTAAATAAAAAATAATTTATGTATATATCTGTTTGCCCACTTTCCAGGGTTTGGGAAATAATGAGGTTACGCAAAAAAAAATCGGAAAACTAAAATATTCGGATAATCGATCAAAGAATGCCAAATTTGAGTTAATTCTGATGTGAGGTTTTTTTGTCCTCTTTGCAGAAGAATTCAAAAAAATCAACTAATCAGAGCACAGAACTGAAAGTTTCGTAATTAACTCTTCCTTAAAATAATTTAGACCATTATTCTCCAGGGCATCGGCATATCTACATTTTTTTCACGGATATGACGCAACCTGTAGTTTTACCCCTATATGTGGTACCTTTGAACAAAATGTGCAATTTTTAAAGCAAAAATATATAGAAATGCATCTATCTGCTGGTTATTTTGTCTGATATAAAAAGTCTCTTCTTAAAAAAAAATGCACTAATCTACATTAATCTAGTCGAACAGTAATTAATTATTTTTCAACAATTATCATTCAACTGGATATTATCGTTTTGTATAAACCCATAAATTCTACAGTCCGCTTCAAGGAAAAGCGTTTTTTATAGAGAAAATGCATTTATTTTGACATGATTGTGTCCTTGTCCGTTTTTTGTTAAGCGAATATCATATATCATACCTGGGCGTTTATCTCATTTATTTATTATGGGTGTACACAAAATTCTAACAATCCGGTTGGCAATTTTTTTTTGCAATAATTTCCATAGTTCTAATGATGAAATGAAAATATACATATCTGTCGCAGTATTTTGTTAAATTTAGGCAAAAATAAATATTTTCAACTGATTTCACAATACCTTGTGTGGTTGCTGATCGGAACTGCTATGCTTCATAACTGGATGGTTCAATGGGTTGATTCTGTAGAGATTAGCCCAACGATGTTTGACGTTCTTTTTCCATCCATAAAAAGGCGTGGTCTATCATTGAAGGTAGGTTCAGACGATACGACCACAATTTTTACTTTACTAATAGGACTGCGGTTGTAGCTCTTCACTGGAGAGAGTGAATAATTCATTCACACCACTTGATAATTTAGGTCGTTTGTGTCTTCCCAAAGCTGCGTGACGTCCTTGTAGGGTGGACAAAACACATTTTTGTGTGAATACTGCAATTAATAAAATGCATTAGGAACCTAGATAATAATGAATAGAGAATGGAATTATCAATATAATTATCCTGGTAAAGCAACGTAGGATGCCCGACCAACAATATAGTAAATAAGTAATTTTGAACTTACCACTATTTATTGCATGTCCGAAACATAAGGGCTGTATGGTTTGTTTCTGTACCATTCATGTACTGGTGTCTGAGAAATAGGTGTGACCAGGAGTCAGCACCTAGTAGAATTCTTTCAGCTTCCAGTTGATGTACAAGGCTAAGGCTTGCTTATTCTCCTTGGTGGATGATTTTTGAGGGCGGTCAAAGCATGTTCTCGAAGTAATCAAATCATCAGTTATTTTTTACAACTGGGCTAACCTGCGAAAAGTCAAAAACAATTTTTATTAGTCATCAACTTTCAAATAAAAATTATATATATTATGTATTGTAAATTGATGAGAGGGATCAGTATAATAATACATAAATGTCATCATTTTGCAATATGTCTTGTACTTGTATGAATCTATCTCTTAAATATGACAGTATAAGAGCCTGGAATAGATAAACAATTTTTGTCTAAAAGTTTTTTCTTAAATTTCCATAAGTTTTCTATCCATTTCCCAATTTTTTTATCATAATTTTTCTCTATTGTAAACTACTCAACAATAGGTTCGTTCCAAGCATAAATTTCACCAATTTTTGAGACGCGACAACTTTTTTATAAATTAACGGAAAAATATGCCGTTTTCACCATTTTTGAAAGCGATTCCTTGTTCCTGCTTTACACAAAAAAATATAGAATTTGACTGGTTTTTATACAGGGTGATATAGGAAGTGCGGTAAAAATTCAAAATTTTTGTTGTCACCCCATTTGCACAATTATTTTTATTTATTTTTTCTAGGCATACCCGAATGATTATTATGTTCATCCTTCGAACCGTTTTTGGATTTTTTCTTAAATCTTTTTCTGTTTATAAAATAATGCAAATTTAGTGTTACAATGACACCCAGAGCTTCAAACCCATCGTGAACATGTTTAAGCAGCATTTTAGGATCCGATAGTTTAAATTTACTTGCTATGATCACAACAGAAACTAACTGACGTGAAAAAGCTTCATACAAAACATACAGGGTGTGCGCGGATACTTTAAACTTGAAATTTCAAGTTTTGCATAATTTTGCCATTTTCTAAAGAAAAGAAAGTGTAAAGGACGGATAATAAATTTTGACTAACTTTGAAGGCTTTATATCACTTTTGCAAAATTCCAAAAAACAATTTGGAGTTTTTTTTTGTCATCCATTTTTTCAGAAAGTTACGTCATAATTTGTAAACCTATGAAACAATAGCTTCCTCAATTTCTTGTGCTGCCATCAACAGGCCCTAAAAAAATAATTATTTCGCTAACATTTCGGACGAATTTTTACTTGTGTACAGGGTGTCCCCAAATCATATGCTTTTTAGATGATGCCACTTACTGTGTATGATCAGTTTTAGAAAGTAAACAAATTAAATACCTACCTTTATTGAATTGCAAAATTCAAAGGAGACTACAAATTCACTGGGTGAATGATTCGGGAACATCCTGTATACAAGTAAAAATTCGTCCAAAATGTTAGCAAGTAAAAATATCTATTCTTTTAGGACCTGTGGATGGCAGCAAATATCAAGAAATTGAGGAAACAATTGTTTTATAGGTTTACAAATTATGACGTAACTTTCTGAAAAAATGGATGACAAAAAAAACCTCGAAATTGTTTCTTGGAATTACATTGCAAAAGTGATATAAAGCCTTCAAAGTAACTCAAAATTTATTTTCCGTCCTTGACACTTTCTTTTCTGTAGAAAATGGCAAAATTTTGCAAAACTAGAAATTTCAAGTTTAAAGTATCCTCGCGCACCCTGTATGTTTTGTATAAAGCTTTTTCACATCAGTTAGTTTTAATTGTGATCATAGCAAGTAAATTTAAACTAGCGGATCCTAAGATACTGCTTAAACTTGTCCACGATGTGTTTGCAGCTCAATATAACACTAAAGTTGCATTATTTTATAAACAAAAAAAGATATAAGAAGAAATCCAAAAACGGTTTGAGTTAGTTTGGGTTAGTTAGGGATGAACATAATAATCATTCGGGTATGCCTAGAAAAATAAAATAAAAATAATTGTAGAAATGGGGTGGCACCAAAAATTTCGAATTTTCACCGCACTTCCTATATCATCCTGTATAAAAAAAAACACTCAAATTCTATATTTTTTTGTGTAAAGCAGATGATTAACAAGGAATCGCTTTCAAAAATGGTGAAAACGGCATATTTTTCCGTTAATTTATAAAAAAGTTGTCGCGTCTCAAAAATTGGTGAAATTTATGCTTGGAATATTCTTTGCTATTGTTGAGTAGTTTACTTGTCGAACAATTTTGTCTCAATTTGTCTTAAATTTCCTCTTCATTTCTCAATTTCTAAGTCTCAATTTTTGTCTAATTCCGGCTCTCTTGACTTTTGTTTTACTCTGAGCTTCTTTGAACGACAATTGAAAAAAAAAAAAAAACGAGTAAATGTAAAATACTATATTTTGGAATAGAAAACTAATTATAGTAGATCCCGATGAGGGACAAAAAGTAAGCGGAAGGGTTTTAATAATTGCAACCCTTATAAATTTCAATCCATTTAGTAGGTAGGTACCTGCTTCAAACTTTTCAGTCCCTCTGTCTGTGCGCACTACGGGGTGCGAATTCGGAGTTCAGGGTTTCGCACCATGGGACCCTGGCCTAACAATGCGGCTTTTGATTGAAAAATCAGTCGGTAGAAAAAGATAGTACTGGCACTAATGACAATTCACCGACCGACAGCCAAAGGACACTCACAACCACTACAACGCTGTGGCTCTGTCAACTCTCAAATAAAAATATTCTAAAGAAACAACAAGAGAAAATGTTTTGCTTTCATAAGATGTTTTGATTGTGAATTGTGACTTGAAGTTGGTTATTTAAAATTTCAGTGTCGATTTATCGAATGATGTTATTGCAAAAGAAAAGGGAATTTTTTATTGAAGGATTGATTTGCAAAAAAGAGGAAAGATGGAAAGAATAACAGTAAAACCAGTAGTTACAAGTTTGTACAGTATTTATTGTTGTTCAATCTCGGTTAAATGTGAAATGGTACATAGGAAAATGTTTTTGTGAATAGAAGTGCTAAAGTTTTTGAAAATTGGTGACGATACAACTAAAGGCTACCTACCTAAGGAAATATACTCGGTACGGTAATATAATATTTGTATTTAGCTTTAATATTCTGGGTTTTCCGACGAGTTTCCACTGTGTGACATCATTTGATTAATCAAAAAAGCTTTAATTGTTAGAATATCAAAAGAAAAAAGTCTCATTGACAAAGCAAATACTAGAGGTAAATATGGCTGGATTACGATTGGTCATCAAATTTGGTGAAGAAATATGTTTTTTTTACAGATACATATTCACATCTAGTTCCTGCAAGCCCATGCGTCATAATTTTTAGATATATCAATCAATCAAAAATATACTTTATTGTCCGAAATAAAAAATGAGCTTGTCATGTTTGCTTCAATTTCTTAAGGCTGCGTATGCCGCAGAGCTGTAGGCGAGTCTCATACTCAAGGTTCTGGTACGGAAATCTTAGTTTTTAGAGCAGGTATTTGGCAAATTTATTTTGCACTCCTTCTATGTATTCTTCTAATGTGGCATATGTAACTTGGAGTCCTAATTTGGCTGCATCATTTAAGTCTAGATCGAATGAGACTGTAATAGACTTTGTATCGTATATGTCTCTGGCTGGTGTTTTGTTTGATGAAACCTAGAAGTCTAGAACTTTTTATGTTGTTCATGTGTTTATTCAAAGACAGATCTTCTTCAGAGATAACTCCGAGGTCTTTAAATTTGTCTATTGTTTCCAGTTTGGCATTGTTGATGGTGTATGTGGGCGGTATAGGATTCATGGTCTTGTGAAAAATCATGTGTTTGCACTTAGGAAGATTTGAGTTGCACCAAGCAACCAACCTGTCCAAATCCGACTGGAGAGAGGTAGAGGGCCCCTCCACAACTATAAAAAAGTTGTCAGCGTACCAACTCTTTGACATCTCACCGTTAGGTACGATTCCATAAATTTCAAGAAACCTGCACCGCAGCCCATATCTGGGAGTTTTCTTAGTAACAACTCATGGCACACAATATCGAAGGACTTTGCGAAATGTCCATGAAGATCACATTCACCTGTTGTTATAGACAGCAAGATTTGTAGCGATGGATTTTCGCTTGCAGAAACCGTGTTGTTCATTAGCAATGTTGTTACTGTTGTTATACAGTAGAAGCCTGTTTCACCTTTGCCAATAGACAGGCCTTCAAATTTAAACTGTCGATTGGAACTCTATGATTATTTAACCATTGCCTCAATTGTTGTTTGGGTTAGTCTTCTAAGTGATTGGGCTCGAGGTATAAGTAGCCTGTATTTTCGACGTTTTCTTCGCAATATTTTATTAAAAAATATTGATTTTCAATTTATATCCTAAGCTTTTTTTTAATAAAATTATCTTAAATCTATAATTGTTATTATGACAAAAAAACAAAAAACCTTGGTAACAACAATACAAAATTTCTTGCCGCCTTCGACAAGCTAATCAATTACAATCACGTTCTGTGACAACCACAACAAATAAATATACAGGGTAAGCCGCAACAATTGTTCTTTTTTGGAAGAGGAGCTGGAAATTTTTTCAATTTGTCTGCCGTGATATGAGGCACCACTTTTCAAATAACTCTGCAGTCATGCTATATGTGGCAGAAAATTTAAGACTTGCTTTTGGCATAAATCCATTTTTATTGCCTGCATGTAGAATCATGTATTGTTTTCATTTACCTGTTGTCATGGAATAACAATATTTGGTTTTATCAGGCCACACTCTTTTGTCTTTGCTCCCTTTCCGAATATCCATGTCTCATCCAAGAACACAACATCTCTTGAGAAAGCGGAGTTTTTATTTTTCAAGTAGTTTCTTCTTTTACTAATGACATGCTGTTGCTCACATAAAAATGTTCTGTTGTTAGATTTTTTATGCCTAAAACCTAACTGTGACAGTAGGTAATTTATTTCTTAAACTTGTTTTTTCTATATGGTATGTATCTTTTTCTTCTAAGATGGTGCCGCAAACTGTTTAGCGTAACGAATTCCTTCGTTTTGTACGTAATCAAATTTCCTGACTCCGCTTTACCATCTGCTGATCAATTTTGCTTTGTTTTTCCAATTATGGACGTTTTCTTTTCCTGCAGTAAAATACCTATTGTTTCCGATAGTGCTTATTTTCGTTCTTCTGGTCCTAATAAATGAACTTTTTTGGTATCCATTTTCAATCACACTTTTATTATAAAAATCACACAAAACACAACTTAGCTGGCTGGTGGATTTCTGTAAATACTTAGTCAGTTGTATCTAAATGACCAACCACACAAAAATAATTGCTAATTGCTACCGGTACAATCATTAGGTACAATAATTCAGGTATAATTTAGGCACTGACTTCTAGAAATAATATATTTAAAGCACGTTTTCTTACATTTTTATTTCGTTTTGTTTGGGAAGCACGGGAAGCACTAGAATCCGAAATTTGCATACAAAGTGGTTTCGAAACCATTTGGGGGCAGTTTTTGAAGGATTGAAACAGACGTATAATTATGACACTTACAATCCACACCCGATCACATCAACATCATAATTCGGTTAAAGAGTTTTTATAATTTATAATAATATGGTGATATGGTAGTTTGACACCTTATAATGACAAAATAACAAAATCACCTAATTTCAGGGGTAAGTTTTTGAGAACCAACAAAAAGTGAGTTTGGATTCTCAGCTTACTTATGGAAATCACATTGATTATGTGTGTAAAAAGTTAGGGAAGAAAATTGGCTTTTTTCACCGTATCTCTCAGCTTTTGTCTCAATGGGCAAGAATTCTGTTTCCCCATTTCTCTTATGCCAAATCCTTGGTAATATCTTGTAATAGGGAAAATGTGCATAGACTATAAATTCAACAAAATAAAGTAGTGAGAATTTTACTGAAATGTATTAGGTACTCCAAATAAACAAATGTTAAGTGTACTCTAAAATGGCTAAATGTTTAGCAGTGCATAATTAGAGCGAATTTAATTTTTATATACAAAATAGAACAAAATTTATCGTATCTTGACCTAAGATCAACTTCTCATAATCACAATCTTAGGTCAAATCAGCAGTTTAATATTTCCAAAGTAAACACAACATTACAAAAATCGTTTTTTTATAAAGGGGTTCGCTCTTATAATGCACTGCCGGACAACTGGAAAAAAGCACCAAGCTTGAAACTCTTTAGCATAGATTGAGAATTGAGTAAACTTTTTTTGCCTACTGCTTTTTTTTTAAATTCAGTCTACAGATTTGTCTTCCGTATATTTCATTGTGGAGTTTTTCACAGATAAAGCCCGGGACACATCTATCATGCAATCTTCCGATCCGACTTCGATCATACAATCAGGGTCCTTATTCTTGAAACAGGGAGCAGCGTTCCTAGGAGAACGAGTGTTCTGTTGCTCCCCGGTTCCAAGAATAAGGACCTTGATTGTATGATCGGAGTCGGATCGGAAGAATGTATGATAGATGTGTCCCGGCCTTAAATCACCTAATTGCAAAAGGGATACAAATAGAGTAGGTAACTCATAAATAGGTATATGTAGCACTGTACTTAGGTATTTTTTCATATATAACTTGTAAGTACCTCTAGTCGAGTAAGTAAGTATCTACCTAACTTAGTACATACTATAGTAATTGTATAACTAGTAATGAAGCCAAAACTAAACTTAGTACTAGGTATTGGGTTTCTGTTTTAGAGCCAGTAAATTTTTAATTCGGGTTCGGGACAGTGTATTGAGAAAAAAAAACAGTCTAATCATCTGAAAATTAATTCTTAGAATCACAGACCTCTCAACTTCAACAGTGGACTTTAAGACGAATTTTAAAAGGCTACTAAGCTAATGTTTATTTACGAAATTTGTTAATAGCTTATAGGAAATGGATAGCGAAATTTTGTTAGAAAAATTTACCAGAATCTGATAACGCATGGGAAGAAAAGTTGATCATGCCTTATTGTATGATGGTAGTATTTGGAAGAAATTATAAATTTGAAGGCCTTGATGTGATGGAAAAAAATTATTGCAAGGGATTCAACTACATAATAGAGGTTCAATTAATAATTAATATAGGTTTTTCTTCTGATGGAGATACTTGAGGCAAATATTCTAGATAAAAAAATCAGCAATGGTTCCACGTGAATAATAACAACTCTGTATTTTCAGGATCAAACTTATGTTTAAACTAAATTACGAACAAGATTTTTGAAACCTCGACGAAAGCTCCCAATGGGAAAGTATCTTATGGCCACAGGCATCTTGATATTTCTTGGAAACAAATTTAAAAATAAGCATCAGCTTAGAAGGTTTTTGAAACTCAGTTGGAAATAATTTTGGAAAATAAAATGAATTTTAATTCAACAAGAAAGATGAAAAACTTGCTTATCAAAGTTGTCGAAAAGTTTGAATAGAGTAATGCCTAACACAAATATGCTGAAAATTATGGTCTATTTAATTGCAGCATTGATTGATGAAACGAAACGAGGGAATAAGTTAGAGAAAAAACAAAACTCGAGGAAAAAGCTAACGAAAAAATCAACAGAGGAAAGTTATCAAGATGACTTGGAATATGATACAGAAATTGCATTATTTAGACACGAAGAACAAAACCAATAATGATTATAATACAGTGTGTTTCACGAACATCGAAACAGAGGCGTTTTAGGGTATTTTAAGGTCGATTTAGAATATATTGAACGCCTTATTTTTTTTGTAGTGAGTGTACGTGACAACTATGTTTTCTATGAACTTAACACGTGGAAGGACAGAGACGCAGATCAGCGTTATTTCCTGAAGTTGTGATGTGACTTCAGATTGATGGTTGAAAATGACAAGACGCCGTTCAGCGTTTGTATCTATACCATAAAATTTGATGTGAATCCAATCGCCACTGTCATAATACGTTCGAATATCAGTGCCGTAGTGTCACACATATTATGTAATTTATTTACATTCGCAGTCCCCCTCCACAAATAGAAACAGAACGCCGTCAGCGTCTGCATAAATTGATATCTTACAAAAATATTCACTGTCCTTCAACGTGTTACATTCTTCAGATTCTTTTAACTGGTGTTCTTAACTTGGGCGGACAGTAATAAACCTGTGCACCAAATTTCACTGTTTTTTTTTTAAATAAAAAGTTACAGGCTGTTACGAGGGGTGTACGTACCCCTCGACGTACCCACTTTATAGTCCTGTATATTTAAATAGAGATAAAAATAAAAAAATATTAAACCAACAATTATAAAGACACAAACTGGATAATAACAGTAATTTAAAAGCAATTTACTTACCATAAAACGCCATAATTTTTATAATCAATAAAATAAACATATTCCGCCCCTAGAGTTTTTGCGATATCTAATATTTTCTAAACATATTTTTCCCATAACTAATAATTCCCCAATGTGTCTAATTACTTAACACCAGCGACCAAAAATATAATTTTTATGTTAAATATTATTAATTTCTATTTTTACACCATCATGGCGGATGTAAAACTACCAAAATGGCCTCCCTCCCTCATGCCCTTGCCAGAAAAGTCCATTGATTTAGGTGTCGATTTTATATTATAGATAAAAAATAATCAATCCAGCAACAAAGACACAAGTCAGTTAATAAACAATCATTAAAATGCAATTTACTTACCAGAAAACTCCATAATTAATTATTGTTCTGGACCACCGAACAATGAGATTATTAACTAGAGAATAAAGGAGAATAAAAAGAACTCAAAGAACAATGGCGGAAAACAAATGAAACAATAGGTGGCGGTTGGCAGGAAACAATTGTTGGCGGGAAGAAATGCGACGTTGCCAATTTCCGTAACTACTAACCACTTCCCCCAAAACGAGCGTAACCTGGTTAAGATTTGCATAAGCTGCTATCAGAACTGAATTTTTCTTAGCTTAGTACTATCATTAATAAGATACGCTTACCAATCGAGAAATTACGATTGCCCTTCAGTCACAAAATCACTCACAAACTAGTAAAATACTCACAAATTGGCAACCCTGGTTACACTTCCTTTGCCAGTCCGCTCAGTCAAACATTTTCCATTGTTGTTCGAGCTAGGAAAGGCTTCTGGAAAGGATAGCCAGGTCAGTTTGTTCTGTTTACATCAAAGCTGTTTTCTCGCTTACAGTTTTTTGGTTCAAAACAGGTTTGAAATGGTATATTCTCGTGATGAACCTATGACGTCACACAAAATTGGTTCAAACCGCTTGGAAATACAATCCAATCGACGTTTTTAAACCATTTTCTCGCGCCGAGGAGTTATGACGTCATGGTGA
Organism: Ceutorhynchus assimilis; assembly: GCA_917834065.1. Classification (NCBI taxonomy): domain Eukaryota; kingdom Metazoa; phylum Arthropoda; class Insecta; order Coleoptera; family Curculionidae; genus Ceutorhynchus; species Ceutorhynchus assimilis. The sequence continues at coordinate 106,686,561 of OU892277.1, forward strand.
AACTGTTTTAAAACAGGTTTGAAAAACGTTTTAAAACATTTGAGACGCGAGAAAACACCTCAAGAACACTTAAACTAATAGCACTGCTCATTGAGCTGGAAGTGTTTGACATTTCAGCCGCAGACCTCAAGTCTTCGCGTAAAATGTATAAAAATGAATTCCTAAACGTTATAATCTTGTAAAATCACCTTTTCTACATTTAAAATCTACGAAAAAACGAGCACAACCTGAATCGCAAACATCCTATTGAGGCCTGTGGGTGACGTCACCACTATAAGCTGCTATGCTGCTATTAGCATAGCAGCTTATAGTGGTGACGTCACTCGCAGGCACTGCCGACTCGAGAATTAGCGAACGTACGTGAGGAAGAGCAATCCTGTTAGTTCACGATTCTTGTGTTCACCTAAAGATTAAATTAAAATTGCTGATAATACCTCGAAAGAAAAAGTTTCGGTGCTTTTATTAAATGTATTATGCAGAATTTTATATCGACAATTCTTGAAAGGGGTGCGACCCAAAAAAACAACTTAAGCTACTTAAATCAAGAAGAAAAATCTAAGACCCCTCGTGAAAACCGTAGTCCTATATTCGAAATAGTTTCCGAGATAATCCCTCATGAAGATAAATTATGCGGGAACTGTGACGTCACACCGGCTAAACGCCGAAATAGCAGCCTTTTGTTCGTGCAGTCGTCAGTGAACCGTGCCCTATACTTTAAGTGGTTGCGGTTGCAATTCGGTCTAAATGAGATCGTTGACTTTTGTTTTGGAAAATTTCACACGTATTTCAAATGTGCCTCCGAAGCCGGAGTGACGTCACAGCCTAGACGTTCGTCACTTTAAACCGCCCTAACTCGAAAACGGTTCATTGTAGCAAGGTGCGGTTTGAATACTTATTCAGATTTTTTTGCACTAAAACTTTCATTTTTGGTTCATTAATGATAAAAAACTTGATGCGCACTGAGTGCTGCTGCAGTGATACATAATGGAAAACGCAGAAATACTTTTCTTTCAGACATGGACACAGATTCTACTATTTCTGTGTAACAGGAAAGAGTGGATATAATTTGTTGCGAGCTTCTCGGATAGATGTAAAGTGGACAGTGCCAGTGGAGTTGCCACTTCAAGAAAAATTACCCTCTCCAGGGAATATTCGTTGGCGAAAAGCAAATGGCAATCTTTTTTAAAAAAAAAAAAATTTTCTCTTATTTAGGCCCAGTTGTACCAAATTGGTTCAGTTGAACTCTACTGGTACTTGATTTATAAATTGGGGCCGTTAACATAGGTGCTGACATATTAAATAACTGCATAATTGGACCATATTTGTTGCCCTCACGCTTAAACGCTCATGTTTATATTCGATTCTTGCAACACGTCCTAACAGAGCTGCTAGAAGAAGTACCACTTGACGTACGTCGGGATATGTGGTACCAACACGATGGTGCACCAGCCCATCTTGGACTAGATTGCCGGGCGTATCTTGACTGGATCGATGGATTGGGCGAGGAGGCCTTGTACCTACACTGGCCCGCTCGATCGTCAGATATGACTCCACTAGATTTTTACTTGTGCGTGGTCAAGTTAAGGCGTCTCGACATATGGTTCATTCAGTCGGCGTCAGACTTAAAAAGTTCATATCTCCGTCTTCTTAGGGGTGCATCTGCGACCCCATGTACCCTACCAACCCTAAACGTGTGTTGGTGTTCGTATATTTCAATAAGTGGATTTAGCAATTTACAATCCCCAACCAGAAAAAAGCAGTTTTAGTGTTCCTCAAGTTTTAGAAATATGTAGAAATATGAACACACCTAACAAAGTCTTCAAAACTATAAAACTTATTCAATTGAATGTGATTTTGATTAGGTATAAGTTTTTCAAGAGAGACACCACAGTGACATGAAACTTCAACCAAAAACAAAACCTGGGGAATGGGATGACATTTTTTTTTTCAATAATAGTTGTAACAAATAGGTCTGTTCTCACAGAAATCACAAACTAGTCAAGCAGTTTCCTGACTAATTTTAACCATTAAAATTCACCCTGACTGATTTGTGATATCTGTGAGAACAGACCTTATCACTAAACTAAACATGGTGCAAATATGAATCTGTTTAAACGAGCAAATTCCGAGATATTTCAAAAAAAAATATGCTTTCAACTCTCATTTGCACCCCTTGTCCGGAGTTGCTGGAATGACATATGTTTTTTAAATTGTTGCAACGCCTATACCAACTTTAGTTCAAATGTGAATCTGTTGAAATAAGTAGATTTTCAGATACCTAGCTATTTCAAAAATGTGCTATCAACTCTTATTTCCTCTCTTTGTCCCAGGTTGCTGGGGATAACTTTTTTTTGAAATTCCAGCAAGACCCAAGCTAACTGTGACTCAAATATGAATCTTTTGAAATATTTCAAAAAATATGCTAGGAACTTTTATTTGCACCACTTTTCCAGGGTTGCTGGGGATGACATATTTTTGAAATTGTTGCAATACCTAAACCAACCTCAGTTCAAATATGAATCTGTTGAACTGAGCAGATTTTGAAATATTTCAAAAAATATGCCAGCAACTCCTATTTGCATCACTTGTCCTGGGTTACTGGGAACAACATACTATTAATAAAAAATTAGTATGGGTCTAGGGAAAATCTATGAGCCCATTTTTGCACGTATGAAAATAAGAACTACTATTATTTTTAAATTTTTGCAAGACCTTAGCTAATCCTTGTTAAAATAGTAATCTGTTGAAACGACCACATTTTGAGATATTTCAAAAAATATGCTTTCAACTCTTATTTGCATTTCTAGTATAGTCAAGGCACTATAGTATTTGGATTTGAATTTTTCCCCCTTTTTCTGAAGTACTTACCTATAATCTAGAGATAAACATTATTCTATGGATAAACTAAGTAGTATATTATTAGGAAAGACAAACTTGAATAAAAATAAAAATCATATTGAATAAACGTTTTATTTATTTTAAAATCCTTTAAAGCTATAAGATAAACACATTATGTATGTACTATAATCAATAGGTACTTAGACCCTAAACAACGTTAATACTCCATATTCTCAACAAATAATTAATTTAATATACATAACTTTATCTAATCTACAAAACTATGTACAATTTTTAACTTTTAAAGGAATCATAAGTTATGTAATGCAAAACAAAATTAGATAAACATAAAATAATTAAATTTCAAAATTTCATGTGAAACTGAAAAATATATAAGTACATATTATTTATTGTTATACTTTATTTCTGTTGTAAAAATGTGTATCATACATTTTTTTATAACTTTATAATTTGAACCAATTTTGTCTTGCTTTAAATAATTTTTTAAATGCATATTATAAAATACTTGGTAGGTAATAAATAGATTTTCCTTTCTAGAATATAAAATGTCATTAAATAGTTCTTTATTTCTGTTTTTCACTTTTTAGTAGAAAAATGTACAATAATACAATCTTGGCCACAGCACAACTCTTATAAATATAGACCTATTGTTTATTAATTTAATTTTGTACTATTATATTAAATTGAGAAAAGGTAATCCAGTACCTAATGACTTTATCCTCAAATGATATAGATAAGATCTAGTGAAAGTATGGCAAATATCATTAAGTCATAAAACATGTGTGGAGTTTCCGTCTATGAAAAACAGTCCAAATGAGAAAAAATCCAATTATGCGTAAATTGCAAAAAAAACTTTGATAGAAATAACAATATCGTTAAACAATACTAAACCTAAATTGCGTGATATACATGTAAGGCCATTTTGGACCTTTAAAATTTCAAGTCGGAAGCTAACAGAGATAACTTTCTATATCATGCGCCACGCTGTACAATTTTTTTTTAAAATTATTTACTACATATTTAACTTAGTAGAGGTGTAGAATAATTTTAATGAAATTTATTTAAATAACTATAGGTAGGAAGGAAGATCTTGATTTCCTGATTTCAAAAGTATATAAGTAATTTGCATTACAATAAACGGGGTCCATTGCAAATAATTTTTTATTTTTTTTTGGCCTTGAGCATAGCTCATTTAGCCACGAAAATAATTCTACTAAAAATTAATAAATTATAGAAACGTCTTACAAGGAACATTGGAAAACTACCGCATGGGCGGAGCATTAAAAAACAGAAATATTTTGAAAAGTAAGCACTAGTTTAGAGCCTGAATTTCCAGTTGTTATTCTTTTTCTTTTTTCTCTAAAACAAAGTCCTGAAGAAGAGGAACTACAGGATATATTAAGGACTTTGCTTGGAAAAGAAAACCGTTCGATTCGGCTATTTGCGCGAGGGAGAAAAGCGCGATACGAAAAGCGCGAGGGACAAAACCGCGACGAAATAAAAACGCGACTGGAGAAAAGCGAGAGGAACAAAAACGCGACTGGATAAAAGCGCGAGGGACAAAAACGCAAGGTACAAGAGCGCGACAGAACAAGAACGCGACTGAACAGAAGCGCGAGAGACAAAAACTCGAGGGACAAAAGCGCGACGGAACAAAAACGCGACTGGAATGAAAAGCAATGGACAAAAACGCGACTGGATAAAAGCGCGTGGGACAAAAGCGCGAGGAATAAAAACGCGACTGGAATAAAGCAAGATTGGATGAGAACGCTCAACTATCTACGAGGAATATAGAACGCTTTCCAAAATACAAGACATTAAGACATTCTCAGTGGCTCCGGTTCAAAAGAGCGATATTTGAAATAGTGACATTAAAAAGGCGACATATTTTTAATGCGATACATCAAAATAGCGACTTATTAAAATAGCGACATTCAAAACAGCGACATGTGAAAAAAGTAGGGACATATCAAAACAGCGACATCAACAACGGCGACCTCTAAGCAAAACAGGGGCACATCAAATTGTATCAATTATAATAAAAAAAATGCAGACTACTCAAACTAACCCAAACTAACCCGTTCCCCTAGTGCGATCTTGTCCTCGTAAGTTAGCATTTTATTTGAAAAACAAGGTTGACAGTTTTTTTAAAATAAAATGCTAACTTACGAGAACTAGATCGCGATAGGCGGACGGGTTAGTTTGGGTTAGTTTGAGTAAGTGTGCAATAAAATGCTAACTTACGAGGACTAGATCGCACTAGGCGGACGGGTTAGTTTGAGTAAGTTTGCAATAAAATGCTAACTTACGAGGACTAGATCGCACTAGGCGGACGGGTTAATTTGGATTAGATTGAGTAAGTATGCAATAAAATGCTAACTTACGAGGACTAGATCGCACTAGGCGGACGGGTTAGTTTGGGTTAGATTGAGTAAGTCTGCAATAAAATGCTAACTTACGAGGACTAAATGGCACTAGGCGGACGGGTTAGTTTGGGTTAGATTGAGTAAGTCTGCAATAAAATGCTAACGTACGAGGACTAGATGGCACTAGGCGGACGGGTTAGTTTGAGTAAGTTTGCATTAAAATGATAACTTACGAGGACTAGATCGCACTAGGCGGACGGGTTAGTTTGGGTTAGATTAAGTAAGTCTGCGTTTTCTTGATTATTATTGATTCAATTTGTTCATCACCTATTCTATAGTTCTAAGTAGGACAGCATGATAAACTTTATTAACAAAAGAAACAAAATAAATTAGTTAAAAATACAAATTATGGAATGCTAAGTTTAAATGGTTAAGTTTAAAGCTACTGCTTTAAGGTGATTTTGTACGTTGGAGAAAGGGTATTCTTGGACTAAGTTTAACAATCGAGAATTAACTTGCTCATATTTTGAACTCCTCGCTGGGGGCTTTCTATACCCGGTCCTTTATTTGTTGACAGCCATTTCAACTTCAGCAATGCTTTTGTCCCTCGCGTTTTTGTTCCGTCGTGCTTTTGTCCCTTGCGCTTTTGTTTCTCGCGCTTTTATCCAGTCGCGTTTTTGTTCCGTCGCGCTTTTGCTCTTCGTGTTTTTGTTCCGTCGCGCTTCTGTCCCTCGCGCTTTTGTTCCTCGCGTTTTTATCCAGTCGCGTTTTTCTCCATCGCGCTTTATTCCAGTCGCGTTTTTGTTTCGTCGCGGTTCTATCCCTCACGTTTTTGTTCCGTCGCGCTTTTGTCCCTTGCGCTTTTGTTCCTCGCATTTTTATCCAGTCGCGTTTGTGTCCATCGCGCTTTTGTCCTGTCGCGTTTTTGTTCCGTCGCGCTTTTGTCCCTTGCGCTTTTCGTATCGCGCTTTTCTCCCTCGCGCAAACGGTTGTCGCGCAAATAACACAGAGCCTTCGATTCACCGATCATATTGACGTTAAAAAGGCAGATTTGTGGGCTAGAAGACCGGATTATAAACGCTGGGAAAGGTATTTACTTGTGAGAAACGTTAGCACACCTTATTTCAACGCTATTTATTTTATAGCAAATCACCAGCAGAAAGACTAGGAATACAGGATGCTATGAGGGAATTCAGATTGAATGAGATGAAGATACACCCAAAGAACAAGGAGTGAAAATCTACTTGGAATTAAGAACTAAACAAATACCAAAGCTAAAAACTATTATACCTAAACTTAAACTATTACTTAATTATTGTTGATTAGGATATACCTACCCTGTAAAATTTTGTTTTCTCACTGTTATTATCACAAAAACACAGCTAAGTTAAAGTTTTGAATCACTGTTATATGAATGCCCAGTCACTTTTTGAGGTTTATGTAGAGTTTTAACTGTTTTGCAAATAATCACATGAAACTCGGCGCCTGTAATCTTATTATCATTAGTATATAACACATTAATTAGTCCGTACTTCATCGTCAGGGCTTTATGAATATGGTATTGTTCCGGAAAATCTCTTGGGAGTTCTTCGTGTAATTGTCTGAAAATAAATATATCGATGAAAACTATATTTCTAACTATAGCAATTATTTAAATAATGGTGTGCTTTTTGAGTGAAGAATTTATTGCCTAATGCATTATGTTGGTAGCACAAGGATGATGGAAGATAATCGAGTGATTTTTAAAATATAAAATAAAGCATATAAAACTGCTCAACTTTCGTGCATTATAGACTTAAGCTGTGTGGTTATGCATTTTAAATACACATTTTTATTTTAATAATAATGTTTCGTAATAATTTCAGAACAGATTTCTCTAATTTGGGAAGAGGTGTAAAACACTCCAAAAGGACATCGCACACATCTTTTGGGTTTTCGGGGACCGGTCGATTTTTTTTAAAAAATTTGGTATGTTGTAGTACTAGCAAAAATAAGCATTTTTCATCATTGCATCAAATCTCTAAGTATACAGAGTGACCCAGTAAAGTGGGGTCGGAAATCATAAAGCAAGCCTATTAATTATCAATGTTAGCGCAACCTGCAAGCTACATATCGGGATTTTTGTTTTCGATTTCGCAAATAAATAGTCTAGATAAGCCTGATATACTATACATGGTGGCTAAGCTTGTGTATTCTTTTAGAAATCCTGCCCTATTCTTATGCCCGGATTATATCTGTGTATTTTTCCGTGTATTTATTCATGTAGTTCAGGGTGACAACCGAAAAACTTCAAACGCAACATAAATCAGCATTATGAAAAACAAAATAATCTTGGCACCCTGAACTACATGAACAAATACACGGAAAAATACACATATGTAATAAGAGATAGTTTTACCAAAAAGGTCGCACTGGATTTCATATGCTCGTAACTTCTTTAATAAGTAGTGCTACAAGTTATAGTGCGAAAATGGTAAAATACAACCTAAATACACTATAATATTTTCACTTCAACAATCGTGATTACTTAGTGCCTATTTGCACTTGTCTTGAAGTCACCTAAGGAACGTATTTGATAAGTACCTACCTACTTCACATAGTTTCCATGTCGAGCGTAGGCCAAGTACCAAACAGCTCTAGGAATGCAGGAGCACATGCCCAAGGTATAGCACCAAATTATTAATTATTAAACAGGGTGTCCCAGCCGAGAGTGACCTATTTCACATGCTTATAACTTTTAAACCAGGTGTACTGCGGTTTGCGCCATCCGACTTCTATTGGCCTAAAGTTTTTTTTTAGTAGGTTGCAAATTCTTTCGACACTTATTCCGAGACAGGAAAAAAAAACGTTTTCCAACACCTAAATTATCCACTATTTTTAATGGAACATCCTGTGACTGTGACAACTGATGAATTGTGATTAGGTAATAGCTCTCAACATTACCCTTTTGGGTCTTGTTTTCAATTTCAAACTGGGTTTAATGTTCGTAAGAATCCACGATCGAATAAAAAGTTATACTTTTATCACTTTCCGCCATCTCGAATTTCATCCCATTTGTAATTCCTTAGATTTCATGACGTCCCTGTGATATAGGCTTTATTTTAGGACCACATTTTTTTTAAATCGGACAAAAATTAAAAAAGTCACGGGCAAATAAAATCCAGCGCGACCTTTTTGGTAACACTATTTGTAAGAAATAGTGTGGGATTTCTAAAAGAATACGCAAGCTTAGCCACCCTGTATATATAGTATATTAGGCTTATCTACAGTATTTATTTGCGAGATCGAAAACAAAAATCCCGATATGTAACTTGCAGCATTGATAATTAGAAGGTTTGTTTTATGATTTTTGGACCCACTTTACTGGGTCACCCTGTATAGTTAGAGATTTGGTGCAATGATGCAAAATACTTATTTATGCAAGTACTACAAAACCTCTAAGATGTATGCGATTTCCTTTCAATCCAATCCTTCAAACAATTTCCTCAAAAAATAAATAAAACGTCCCCCAATATAATGTTTTGGTTGATTTTTTTCCAAAATGACATCGACACACATTTTGACTCACAACTTTGTATATTTAAATCCGTTCCTATAATGTTCATTAGGCCTTATTTAAAGCCAATTTAACCCTTCATCAATCTATCGTTATATTAGATGCAGCTTCAATAGTTTCGCAGAGTAATAAGTAGTCTTTTATCTATTTGTATATTTATTATTATTATAATATTCAATTGAATGAAGGAAACTAAATTCTACTTACGCCCATTGCAGAAATTACTTCGATTTTGACTTTGATTTTGATTTTCTGGGAGTCCTCTTGGGGAGTCTGAAAATAATGAAATATGTTTAGTACTTGTTAATTTTATACCTTATTGATAGATAGGTAGGTACCTACCTACCCTACAAAAAAAAAGTTTGGACAAAATTACGGATATTGATTTGAAAAACTTATTTGAATTATCTTATTTACTTTTTTGGCAGACACAAAAAATTTGGATTAGGTTCCATTCCATTCAGTTATTATATTCAATTAATAAATGTGGTGCTAAGTAATAATCAATGATTATTGAATAGAAATTTAAAAAAGGTTTTGGAAAAAATTGCAAGCGTAATACATTATCTATGCTCTGTTTTCTTTTCGTTAGGAGCACAGAACCTCAGTGTAAATTTAATCTCACACAAAACAAGTAGAGTAGGTATAGGAATCGTAAAGATTGTGCCAATGAATTAAACGAATATAATATATAAACATAATTATTATTATATTTCTTGATTTATCGCAAAATAGCTTTGGTACACATTCCATGTCATACCATTCGATTTCCTGAGCATTTTCTGTACCAGTTTGATCTGTCGGGGGGATGGTTGTGAACAAAATTGAACTGGTATCCGCTGCTTCCCTTATGCGATGAGTTGACCTATTTCACACTAGAAAATAGGGCTGCCAAGTTTTCCAAGGAGCAGACCAGAAATAAGTAGGTACGGAAAAGAAAATGTTTGGAGAAAAATGTCTCTACAATTTAATGAAAATGAAATGGCTAAATTTCTGATTCCTTTCAGTTGAGGAGCGCGTTTATAGAAAACTTTGAAATAGTTAGGGTTTCAATATATGGTACAAGAAACGTCAATTTTGTTACAGCCATCATGGTATATAGAAAAATTAAATGGGGCTATTTATATATTGTTTCTCACCGCACCGCTATGATATGTTTTACACTCATCGATGATGGTTAATACTTACAGTAATAAACGACGACTCTCTGGATGTATATCCATTTCATTTAATCTATATTCCCTCATCGCATCCTGTATTGTTTGTCTTTCTTCCAATGATCTGCTATAAAATAAATAGCGTTGAAATAAGTTGTACTAACGTTTCTCACAAGTAAATATTTACCTTTCCCAGCGTTTATAATCGGGTCTTCTATCCCATGTGTCTGCCTTTTTATAGTCATTCTCAACCGCGAAACGAACGGTTTTCTTTTCCAAGCGAAGTCTTCCGAACATATCCTGAAGTTCCTCTTCTTCAGGACTTTGTTCTAGAGAAAAAAAGAAAAGAATAACAACTGGAAATTCGGGCTCTAACTAGTGCTTACTTTTCAAAATACTTCTTTTTTCCCATGTTCCTTGTACGACGTTTCTATAAATTATTAATTTTTAGTGGATTTATTTGAGTGGTATATACCTAATTTTATCCTGTGGTGATCATTATAATTTGCAATGGATCCCCTTTATTGTAATACAAATTATATACTTTTGAAATCAGGAAATCAAGATCTTCCTTTTCTATCAGAAAATATACAGGGTAAGGGTATATTTTCATTCTTTTCATTCATTTCATTTCAAAACTTGCCACCCACGTTATCTACGTAAAGAGGCATATTTGTGGAAATCGCCGAAACACGTCAACAAATTTATTGGGGGGAAGGTTTTTTACGTGAGACTGGACTTCCTTCCTTCAAACCCCTAACCCTCAGGGCTACCACCCCAAAATTATCAAATGAGACAAGGGGTTGAGGGATAGATCATTTTAAAGGGCTATTTAATCTGTAAATTTTGACGTCCTATTTTTTGAATTTGACCTCAGTATTGTAGAATAACACTCATTTCAATGTTTGAAAATGCCTATTTATCCTTAAACATACCTGTTTTTTTACCTACCTTTTTATTACAGCAGCAGGTGAATAAGCAGGTGTGTTTAAGGATAAATAGGCATTTTTAAACATTGAAATGGGTTTTATTCTTCAACAGTGAGGTCAAATTTAAAAAATAGGACAACAAAATGTACAGATAGAACAGCCTTTTAAAATGATTTATCACTCGTCCCCCTGTCTCATTTGAAAATTTTGGGGTGGTAGCCCTTCTTGTGCTTAGGGGGTTGAAGGGGCGAAGTCCAGTTTCACATAAAAAACATTCCCTCTCAATAAATTTGTTGACGTGTTTCGACGATTTTCAGAAATCTGTCTTTTTACGCTGATAACGTAGGTGACAAGGTTTGAAATGAAAGCCCTGTATGTAAAATAGCAGACAAAAATGAACAAATGCAGTAAAGTAATTTAATTTGATTACTAATTGCAATTATTACCATATTCTAATCCTAAAGGCCTTCTGCATCAATGAAAAAGAGAAATAAAACATTATTATTGTAATTTTTTCATACCTATATAACAGAAATTTTAAAATATTGAAACAATTACTCCTTAGGAGGTGTAAACGTTTTGTTTGTTTAGAATTAATATCAATATTTGAATGGTGGAATGCAAACAATTTTTGATTTAGTTCCATTATGCTGTAGAAGAAACTATAGTTTACTGAGAAATATAGTTATTGAATAGAGTGCGCAGCGTCAAAAATTATGTTACACATTGTCATGTTTGCAAAAATGAATTTTGGCGATTTCCTTCATTCTCACATTTAATGTTGAATAGAAACATGTTGAGAGGCTGTAGGTAGGGCATTTCGCTTCGATAAATTGAAAAGCCATTCAGATTAAAGTCAGTAATATCCAAAGTTGCATTATTCTTCAGATTTCCTGCTAGTGAATGTTTCCCAACAATAAACTCTATCTCTGTGTCCGATTTGAACTGCAAAACATGAAAATTTTACATCGGGATTATAGCAAGGACGTGCATTATCATGTCAAATACATCATTTGTGAGCTTCCCAGGAATTTCGTTCTTGGATGTCGACACGTTAGAATAATTTTAAAGTAAGTATCGCTCAGCGTGAACAGCACAGCCTGGCAATCAAAAAGTATCTTCTGAGATCGTGCATGTTTCCATTGCATTATCTGACGCTTGGATTCTGGTTCATATAAATCGTATACATAACTAACACCAAGACTCATCATTGGCAACAATTTGGTGTGGAAAGGCCTCAACTACCTTGTAGTAAATAGCAGTAGGTAAGTCAATGAAAAAGCTACTTTCCAAATTTATCATTCGACAAAGGCCCAGTTTATTAATCTTCAGATAAACTTACTGATAACTGTCTACCAAGATCAATTCACCAATCTATAATACCATTGGTCGACGGCTAACTGACCGGCCGATAGGATTTTATAGATTGCATTTTCATCCGTCGCATTGCATTACCTGATAGTATATCAGAAGGTGAATAAACCGGGCCTAATTGGAAAACCAAAATTATAAAATATTCGGATAACTATACTTATTTGGTGTGTGCCAAAAAAAAAACTTGCTAATCAAAACTCACTTAGAGGTATGGTCCCTTTTCAATGCTGATTTCAAAGGCATCGCGGGAAGCTCGTCAATCCTTTTCTTATAGCAGTTCTCGTCATCTTAAAATAAATAAATAAATAAATAAATATCGCCTTTATTTAATATTAAGAACAGAAAAAAATCGTTAAGATACATTCCCATACAAAGAAGTATAAGTAAAATATAAAGTAACATAATAGGGGATGCAAACTCTAGCATGGCGAAGTTCAGCTTGAAAGCTACTCAAACTCAACCATGTCCAGTGATATGCATACACCCTACATATAAATGAAATGTACCATCATAATATCCCCTAAATAACTAAACAGTATATTGAAAAAAAAAAGCGCAAATATGAGTAAATATTTAAATTTAAATATTTGAAACTATACATTACGTTGGAATTTTAACGAATAATATAATATAGTTTTAAGATAGTTTCGAGACACCAGCGCACCACCCTCTGAGGTCATCAGCAACTAAATTAGGTGAGGGAATCAACCTGCTCATTAAAGGGGGTGTGCGCCAAAAAAACAACTTCATCTCAAAAAAAAGAGAAAAAAAATCTAAAAATAACAGTGAAATCCGCACCCCTCTATGACAAATAATACCGCAGATATGGCTCTATGAAGGTACCGCATCTCACCCTATGACGTCACGAAAGCTCAAGCGACGCACGAGAAAGTGGAGTTAATTAAATTTACATATGTTTTTCCTGTGTTACCTGCAATAATCTAAACGAAAACCACTCACGCGTGCCGGGAACATTCAAATTAACAATGCGGAGCGCGGCTGGACGAATTTCTCGTGACGTCACGAGAGCGTCGTCCACACTTTAGAGCGATATATGTCAGCGATGGTTTATCGTAGAATAACGAGGTTTGAACAGTTATTCTTAGATTTTTTTACACTAAAACTTTAATTTTTGGCGCACACCCCCTTTAAACAATGAACGGTATTCACGCTTGAAACTTGTGAAATTATGTTCCTTTAAGCCATGAGGAAGAGAATTCAGAATCTTCAGCTCAAAAAAACAAAAAAAAGCAAAAACATTTGTCAAAAGTTAAATTTTAAACTTTCAAATAAGTTAGAGAATTGAAAACTTGATTGAGAATAACAGAGCCAATAGACCTGAACCTCCTAGAAGCGATAAATAAGTAGCCCAACGTATATACCGACCGAAATCTGCAATCAAGACTTTCTTTCTTCGCCTTGGCCTAAAGCCAGGAGCTACTAAGGAAACTATCCAGGAGTTCTGAAAAAAAAAGATCTGCACCGTGTGTATAAATTAGAGAAAATAAAAACCAAGAGAGATGTACAATGTAAAGGGTGTTTTTTTTAGAGGTTTGTTTTTCGATCTGGCAACACTGTTCCTAGTGACAGTAAATTTGAAAGGTGACAGCTCATTTTCGCTCATTATATCTTGCCATTTCAACATGAATAGACTCACGGCAGAACAACGCTTGCAAATTGTGCAAATTTATTTCGAAAGTCGTGGTTCAGTTCGCGAAACTTACCGTGCGCTACGTCCATTTTACGGTCGACATAATCGTCCATCCGAGCAAGTTATTCGGATGACCATGAATCGTTTTCGCACCACGCATACTTTGATTGAAAATGTGAATGAAACAAAGACGTCGTACAGTGCGCACCGAAGAACGTATTGCTGCTGTGGAGCGTAGTGTTGAGGAGGACCCAAATGAGTCGATCCGACATCGTGCACAGCAATTGGAGCTGTGTCCATCCATTCTATGGGAGATTTTGCGGAAAGATCTTGGTTTACGAGCTTACAAGATACAGCTCGTCCAAGAGCTGAAACCGCGTAACCATCATATGCGTCGTACGTTCGGAGAATGGGCCGAAAATAAGATTGTTCTTGATCCTCATTTTTACCAAAAGATTCTGTTCAGCGATGAGGCTCATTTCTGGCTTAATGGATATGTAAACAAACAAAATTGTCGGATTTGGAGCGGAGAAAATCCAGAGGCCATCATTGAGACGCCGTTACATCCAGAAAAACTTACTGTTTGGTGTGCTTTATGGGCTGGTGGAATCATTGGCCCATATTTCTTTAAAGATGATGCCGGCCAGAACGCGACAGTCAATGGAGAACGGTATCGATCCATGATAACTGACTTTTTTGTGCCCCAGTTAAATGGCATCAACGTGAAGGAGCTTTGGTTCCAACAAGACGGCGCAACATGCCATACAGCGCGCGACACAATTAACTTATTGCAGGGAACATTCGATGACCGTATAATTTCGCGCAAGGGACCTGTGAATTGGCCTCCACGGTCGTGTGATCTCACACCTATGGATTATTTTCTGTGGGGATATGTGAAGTCGCTAGTCTACAGTAATAAACCAACAACGTTGGATCTGCTGGAAGCCAACATTCGCCGCGTTATTGCCGATTTACGTCCCCAGGTGCTCGACAAAGTGGTCCAAAATTGGACTTCCAGATTGCCCTTCGTTCGAGCCAGCCGCGGCGCTCATATGCCCCAAATCATCTTTAAACACTAATGGCATTAAATTAGCTTTCTAATAAAGTCAATATCATAGCCGTTAATATGATTTTTATGAGTTTCATTCCAGTTCAAAGTTCTATACCTCTAAAAAAAACACCCTTTACAATAAGTTCTTTCAAACTTACTGTACCTTAAAGCAATATAAATACATTTGCCATTTCCTCTGGCCGGCGAGTATAATTAATTATTAGCAATTTCCTGGATCTCCAGCGCAAACAAAGGATAGCAGAACCATCCAGAGAGGCCCTGAATGTCCCGACTATCCATATTTGTTCACTCAAGAAGATAGTGCTGTTAAATTTCTACATCTTTGATGTCTTTCTCTATTCTAGGAACTACAACAAAATAGGAAGTCTGAGGTGTCTCATATATATAGTATTAGTGTATATTGTTCTGGACAGTCCTAGTTTTATGTATGAGAACTTTTTTGAAAAAATAGAATCTTATCTAATTGATGATTCAAAAGCTGAACTGATGATAATAGGTGATTTTAATATTCCTACTTATATTAATCCTATATCTTCTTGTGCTTACTTAAATAATCTTAATTCATTTTTAGCATATGATAAATTGTCCCAGATGAACCAAATTAGAAATAATAATAATGTTATACTTGACCTAGCTATAACTTCATTTGATAACATATGTTTAAATAGGACAGATGACTATCTAATACCTATACACAATCTACATCCCTGCCTTTGTGTCTGTCTAAAAACTAAATGCCCTATCAATGTCTGTAAGGTTGTATCTACCACTAAATTTAACTTTAAAAAAGCCAATTTTCTGTTAATGTACCACCTTTTTAAAAATCAAAATTAGGATATCTTAAAAAACGGTACTAATGTAAATATATCTACACTATTCTGGGTAACATTTTTGAAAGATGTGTTCCTAAGTCCACCCAAATTGATAAGAAATATCATGTATGGTTTGATAGACATATTATTTTACTTATTAAAAGGAAGCATAAGTACTTTCTGAAATCAAAAAAATACAGATCAACCTACTGGAGGTCCAAATTTGTGGGCCTACACAACAGAATTAAAGACAAAATGAAATAAGCCTACTCTAAATATCTGCATGACGTAAAGATTAGCTCAAAATCAAACTCTAAATTCTTTGGATCATATGTGAAAGGCCTTAAGGATCATCAGGGCCGGTTCAATAGCTATTTTATGCCGAGGCAAAGTTCAATTCTGGCGCCCCCCTTCTCAAATTGTATTTTCAAAATGGTTGAAGATCAATATGATAAACAATGAATTTTAGGCAATCGTTTAGAGAGAGTAGGAGAATAAGACAAAAAAAGTAACTTCATTTTTTTAAATAAGTAGGTATATCATATAAATATTTACTTATTACATGAGGTCTGTTCTCACAGAAATCATAAACCAGTCGGAGTGTTTTTGATTGGTGCAAATCGACAGAAACCACTTTTCTGATAGTTTACAACCAATGAAATTCGCTCTGATAGGTAGGGGAAAGTGGGTAACATCGTAACATTGAGGCACAGGTAACAGTGAGACATTCAAAATATTAGCTATTTCTTCACTTTTTGAATAGGTGTCGCCCCAATAATACATTATTTGTGTTTTAAGAGGAGTGTCGGTTGTATTTGCAACCATCTTTAATTTTTTAAGTTTCGTCGACAACGCGGAAGGGTACACAAACTTTCCGTTATTTTTTTTTGCCAACGAACTTTTTCGACAAAATTTGAGAAAACGGTGATTTTTTTCGTTTTTTCCATTACGCATGGTCTTTGAGTGGTATAAGGGAACCTTTTTGCTATTGATACCATTTATTAAAACTTAATTAAGATCAAAGGGGGACCAAAAAATGGCGTTTTATTTTTCAAAGTAACTTGGGTATGAATGAGACATGTTTAGATGGGTAACACTGACTATGTTTTAGTAGAATTTACAAGCGAAACATTAAAAGAAAAAAATCTATTACAAAGGAAAATTGTAATCAGAAATAGATAGTGATAACAAATTAACATTTTCAAGAAGTGAGAAAATGGAGGGATTTTTTTTTTTCTCAGATGCTCCAAATATTGCCACTGTTGCTAAAAGAAATATCAAGATGATTTTGCCAAAACCGGTGAATTACGGAAGGACTAAGCTCCTATATTATGTTTTCATGGCTTTGAAACTTTGTCTGGGTCATTTAGAAAAGTTTGTTTCAGTTTATTTGAATAAATATTTCTCATTCGATATAGTGTCTCATTGAACCCCCTGCATGAGTAACAATGAGACAAATGTCATAATAGTTGTTTATGTCAAATATTGTCTTTGTGAGTGACTATAGAATCAAAAATTTTATGAACTACTAGCTTAGATATATTCTTGAGTGAAACTGAAAAAAATAAAATAAATATTTGAAGGTTTATGTTGAAATATTTTCATTAGAAAAAAAAGTGTCTCAGTGTTACCCAGTCTCCCCTACCTATTAGGTGTGTGATGTCTGTGAAAATAGATCTATACTGTAGATAGATATACATATATGTATTTTTTAAATTAACTAAACACAAAAATAATTTCTCAAAACTTATTGAATTATTATCAACACTAAAAATGAACCCGTCTGGCTTTACCTCTTGCAAAGTCGGAGATGAGTTCGTTGATAGGTTTGTTCTCACAGAAATCACAAACCAGTCAGAGGGAATTTCATTAGTTGAAAATAGTCATAAAACTATTTATTTGTTGGCGATTTGCACCGATCAAAAACGCTCTGACTGGTTTGTGATTTTTGTGAGAACAGACCTATATAATCTACACCATCGAACATGTTGTAACCATCGAGTGTGTTCAATGGTCGAAGTTTATTAACATTTTTAATTCTTAGAGCGAAAGTTCGTTCAATCTGTTTTGAGACAAGATGATCGAAATTGCCTTGATGAGCGGTGACAGGTGACAGTGATAACACGTAAACTAACTATTACCGGACAAAGTTGTTGGATCTTTTATTATCTCCTTATCATCCTTGTGGCATAAAACATTTTTTTTTTTAACTTGTTCACTCGAAATAAATTTGTTTGCAATTTGGTGCCCCTAATCGTGGCGCCCTAGGCGGTTGCCTGTGCCTAAATCCGGCCCTGAGGATCATCCAGATGTTCTTCAGGAAATGATTTCTGATGGCAAAACGTACACTGGACCGCAAAACATTGCTAACGGCTTCGCGGATTTTTTTAAATCAGTTTTTATTGATGATGTTAACGTAACTTGCAGTAAATTTCCTGTAAAGTCGCACTTCTGCGACAATTTGATTAGCAGGACTGAAATTCAAAAGGCTATTATAAAGATTAAGAGTAGCAAAGCAATAGGTCCTGATGGAGTACCTGCTTATATCATGAAGGGTTGCAGTGAATATTTGGCGTTGCCTCTTGAATTTCTATTTAATTTTCGAAATAATCAATCTAGAGATATTGGCTCAAAAACAACCATAGCTGTGTAGCTTCCAGTATGGGACCTCAGTACCTGCTGGGAAACTGGCTAACTAACAAAAAAACTCTTCAGTATTGAATATAGGTAGTGTTGATTGAATGTAGTGTGTGTAGATAATTGAAATTTTAACACAAAGACAAAGAATGGTACCTAATTTAAACTTTTATTGACTTAAAATTATTGAATTAATGACTCACAATTATTATGAAAATGACACAGTATGTTTCGATTTTTGAGGAATGTTAGATCGAGGGTTTCTCTGCCGTGCTCTTTCCCCTCGTTAGTTCCAGGATGAGAACTTTACGATTTACTTTGATAATAAAATAGACGTTTCACAAATTTTTCGTTTCTTTTACATATCGCAACTTCCCTTAAGAGTGCGCTTCTCGATGCTGAAAATCGCGAGTGCGCCTTTGCTATTTTAATAAAAACAGTTGCTTCTAGGAAATTTTAACCGATAACTTTTTTCAAGGATATGTTTATGTGCGTGTTTGACCAGTAATTTTTTTTTGATTTTTCTCATTTTATGAATTTTTTTTTCAAAAAATTAGAAAAATCAAAAAAAAATTACTGGTCAAGCAAGCACAAAAGTACATTCTTAAAAACAGTTTTTGTTAGAATTTCCTAGATGCAACTGTTTTTATAAAAACAGCATAGTCGCAAACGCGAAATACCTATTTTTTCAGCATCGAGAAGCGCACTCTTAAATTTCCCTAATATTTGCTATGTCGGGCGCATGTCCAGTAAGTAAAATTGAGTAAGCTTCCACAACGCAGGTCCTATTTTTTTTCAGAAGATTTGTTGTTTAAAAGGTAATAAAATTTCTCATCGTTCAATCTTACTGAACGAACCCGGGTATGTTATACTACACCTCCAAATTTCATACCTAACTTGTAGCTTCTAATGGCCTCTAAAACAAGACCTGGCGACTTCAGCGGCTCCATATAATCTAGAAGCCGTGATGATGACGTCGTTGTGCCAGAGGAGCCAGGAATTATAAGAGGTCGATCGGTAACTATAATAAAACAAAAACCTATTTATCGCAAACAGAGGTAATATTTATTTATTAGGCCACGAGTGTTTTTGTGCTGAGCTCAAAGTTTCAACGCAATTGAGCGATGCCCGGCCGACAGGCCCGTAGCTAGAGGGGGGCCAGAGTGGGCAATGCTCACTCTGAAAGAAAAAGTTGCCCACTCTAGAGTAGACTAGAAAAAAATATATTTAATGTAGGAAAAAAAAAACATAAAATCACAAAGCAAATTATGTGATTTATGGGTCAATTCTGTGCACATCTGTAAGCAATTCTAAAATTTCTATAAGCCTATAGCTGCCTAAAGACCATTTGTAATTCTGCACTTTCTGTAGATTACAGAATATATTATAGGATAGTAAATATTTTCAATGGAGTGTTTGGCAATTGATGCGTTTTGCAGTGTCTATAGGCTTACAGAAATTTATAGATTTGCTTACAGATGTGCACAGAATTGACCCGTTAATTTCTGTTTTCCCGTATAATATTATCAATGCTTTTATAAACTCCAATTATTTTGAAAAAGTTTACTCCTATTTACTGCGACCGTTTATAAAATCACAGTTTAGTTCATATTTTACCTTAATTAAGATGGGTGGCATTAATGACATTTGAAATCTGTTACTTCTGTGCTCTTAATTATTGATTGATTTTTTAAAATTCGTCTGCAAAGAGAAAAAAAACTCACATCAGAATTGGCTCAAAATTGACATAAACATTCTTTGATCTACAATCCGAATATTTCGGTTTTTCGATATTTTGCGAGATTTTAGAAATAATCCATAACGACTATAGGCAACCAGGGCTGGGACTCTGTAATGGATAGAGATCGTTATCCCTATCGCTATGGTACTTGCTATCTTCTTCTCTCTCTTGGAAATCAATAGAGAGGGTACATCAATAAAGAAAAAATCTCTATTCGTTAGAGAGTCCTAGTTCAGATATAAACTTTCCATTTCGAGAAAAACGCAAATTATCGAAAAACTAAAATATTCGGATTGTACATAATCCATCAAAGAATGTTTATGCCACTTTTGAGCTAATTCTGCTGTGAGTTTTTCTTTCCCTTTGCAGACGAATTTTAAAAAATCCACATAGAACTGGCAGATTTCAATGTCATTAGCGCTCCTTCAAGAGCGCTCTTATGTATTTTTATTATTTCTTTGTGTTTTGTTAATAGTCCTTGGGCCCAGATCTAAATTTTTTATTTATGACCACACCGTCGAAACTTTTTGTATTTGTTATTTGGGTGGAGTCGGACAAATTTTGAGCTCGGCGCATTATGGTAGTGGGGCGTTTGTCTGTCAAGCTGTCACGAAGTTGTCGATTTTATGCAACAAAAAAATGTATGACCACATTGGTAATTTTATTTTAATCAATAGTTTTTATCACATAAACAACGAAAAAAAATGTGTCGGACAAAAATATTGGGGCATTCGTCGCGTCGGACACGCTAAATATGTCAAATTTATGGGAAAAAAAAAATTATTACCACACGGCTGATTTGAACAGAATCTGCCATAAAAATATTTTACAATAACGTGGGAACCTTGTCGGACAATTTTCACGGGGCATATGCGCAGTCGGATGCGCCAAAGATGTCAGTTTCCTGCAACAATTTTATTTACAACCACAGATGCAATTTTTATTTTTTACTGTTTCTTTACATGTGTAACGCATATCGGATCAATTGTCGGACAAAAATAATGGGGCGTTTTGATACAATTTAAAAAAAAGTAGGTAATTTTTGTAAATTTTCACTTCTTCACTTTTCAAAATTATCAGACGCAAAATTCCAAGATTAGAGCAACAGTTGAAAGAAAAGAACAGATCAATAATTTTTCCAACAATGGCTAATTCTAAAATAATTTAACCAACTTTGAACCCTTGAAGAAGGAAACAATAAAATTTCCGAAAGCTCGGCGTTTGTGGAAAACTAGTTTTATTTTTGCCAAGACTGAATCCCAAGAATCATCTCACTTATTAAACAAGCCAGTCAAGAATTTCTACATCTATAATTTATAGTATTATATGCATTCACACATACCCACACACCTATATGTTTTATACAGGGTGTTACTAAGAGCGCGGTGGTCCCTATCTCCTATACTAACCGAGATCGAAGAAAAAAGTAAATACAAAACTTGTAGATAAACATGAGTGCTACATTCCTAAATTATTTTCGAGTATACAGGGTGGCCCAATAAGTAGTGGTGACACAAGGCTATGCTTTTTAAATGAATAGCCCTGTATATTATGACATTTCAGGATTCTGGGGAAAATTCTAGACATATTTCATGTACAATGTCATATACCTATCTTCAACTGTTTCGGAAGTATTGACAGTTTGAAATTGACTTTTTTGCAGCTTTGACAGACTGTAAAACAGAAATTAATTTTAGAAGAAAACCGATTTTACATTCCTATCTTAGATTTTCATAAGCTATCATTTGACACCAACTTTAAATTTGACCGAAGATTATAAATTTAAGCGGAATTTTTAATCATGGATTAAATTCAAAGTTGATGTCAAATGATGCCGGTGAAACGAGCGTGCGGAAAAGTATAGTTTTCCACACGCATTTTAGGTCATGAAAGTATCACTTTTCCGTACTAGTGCTTTTCCGTTATTTTTTGATACAATTTTTTGATCAATTTTTCGCGTTCCCAGTTTTTCGGTGATTCGTCACCGTATCAATGTTAAGGCAAAAGCAACCATCGTTGCCGTATTTTCGAGTGTGCTTCAGCGAATGCATCGCTTGGCCCTTTAAATTTTTAATACATTTTTTTTATGAAAACTAATAACAAACGGTGAAAATTAATAATATAAGTCCAACGCTGACATGTATTAGTATTAATACTTATTTATTGAATAATATTTTTTTCACCACATTTATTTAATAATAAATAATATTTAATGATAATATTTTATGTATTTTTTCTTTATATGTAGGTACTTATATGTTTATATAAAGTAATATAAGCATTAACTCATCCTTATAATTTAAGAACGTCGATAGCCTATAAGAAATAAATTTCTTGTATGTTTGCCCCAACATTTTTGTCAGACAATTACATTTTTTATTTAAGAATATAATTACTGGTAACCTTCTACTTTTGTCGGAAAAATATTTGTAAAAAAAGGGATACCTGAACCCAGTATAGTTAAGAAATATCGATTACCAATAAAAATTACATTTTTTGTCCGACTGTCGATATGCCCCAATATTTTTGTCCGACACTTAGATTTTTTGATTTAGAATATAATTACTTAGACCCTCCTATTTTTGTCGGAAAAATGGTTGTAAATAAATTTTTTGCAGGAAATTGACATCTTTGGCGCATCCGACTGCGCATATGCCCCGTGAAAATTGTCCGACAAGGTGACCACGTTATTGTAAAATATTTTTATGGCAGATTCTGTTCAAATCAGCCGTGTGGTAATAAAAAAAAATTTCCCATAAATTTGACATATTCAACGTGTCCGACGCGTCGAATGCCCCAATATTTTTGTCCGACACATTTTTTTTCGTTGTTTATGTGATAAAAACTATTGATTAAAAAAAAATTACCAATGTGGTCATAAATTTTTTTGTTGCATAAAATCAACAACTTCGTGACAGCTTGACAGACAAACGCCCCACTACCATAATGCGCTGAGCTCAAAATTTGTCCGAGTCCACCCAAATAGCAAATACAAAAAGTTTCGACGGTGTGGTCATAAATAATAAATTTAGATCTGGGCCCAAGGACTATAAGCTTTTATATTTCATAATCAGTTATTATGTACTTTGGAAAGTGAAGTTTTTGCACCTTGTCCGTGATTTTAAGTAATGCTAAAAAAAACAAAAATATGTTTGCCCCCTCTAAATTTTCGATTGCCCCCTCTGGAATCAAAACCTGGCTACAGGCCTGCCGGCCGAATGCCATGCAACATTTCATCTTCAAGCTATCACTGATTTTTTAAATCCATTTTCGGAAAAATAAAAGGCCGCCATTATAATTTACGACGAAGGTATGTCAAGTTTTTTTACTTTAAATGTCAAATCAATCAAGTAACTCGGAACGCATTTCACTGCTCCGAACATGGACGACACGAATGAACAATCAACGTGATTATCTGTTTTTATTTATGTCATAATTTAATCCATATCTAATATTAAACCGAAAGAGTAATGCGAATAAACTTGTGCGAGAAGAAAACGCAAAATCAATTATAAGATCATAATACCGTTTCAATCCTCCCGTCTCCCGTGATTGTCAAGTGTTGACGACAATAAAGTTAAATATATTGACCGCTTGAAGATAAACAAAATTACATTGCAAAATTTATACCTCTTTTGCAGCCCGTTGAAGGTGCAGTGATCTTGATAGTTCCATCAGGAGGTGGACTACAATTTCCTTTAGAAAAACGACTTCCTTTAGGAAAACGACTTCTTTTAGGAAAATGACTTCCTTTAGGAAAACGACTTCCCTTAGGAAAACGACTTTTTTTAGGAAAATGACTTCCTTTAGGAAAACTACTTCCTTTAGGAAAACGACTTGTTGACCTGAACCCTAATCAAAAGCTTGAAGATTTTGGGTGACTATAGGGCCCGTATTCATAGTCGATGCTCAAGGTTGCGTCTTGGCTCAAGCGCTCAAGTACGACTTGACTCCATATTTACGTTTCCAAACAGCACGGAACGATGCTCACAACTGTCAAAAATCGGAGCTTGAGCCAAGCACTCGTCTATGAATACGGGGCTAGAGAGACTGGGGTCATCATAACTATGATATCATCTAGGACAAGGACTTGGTGAACTTAATTGAGGAGGAGGCGGAATGTGATCACCTATCTTTGGAACGGGGATTGGTGACTTCGGCAGCTCGAATAACACGAACTGTCCTGTGGCTTACCTAAATGTATTAGCGGTGCGCCAACCGGTCCCTTATGTGGACGACGTTTTCGTCTTGGAGGGATAGGTGGAAGCGGAGACGGAATGGGTCCTATCTCTGGGGGGACTTGTGGCTCCGTCAGCTCGGAAGTACTTGGCTCACTACTTGGGGAGCCTGGCAAACTTCGATAAGTTCCTTCCATCACTATAATAAGACAAAAGAAAATTACACAAAAAACGTGACGACAAATGTAGCAGTTATTATTATTAAGGATTTACATCATTAGCCCATCTAAATTGTTTTAACAAAAGACCTATATTTATGGTACAGTATTAAATCTGTTAATTTTTATATATTTATTATACAGGGTGAGTTACTAAGCGCGCGTTGGTCCATATCTCCTATACTAAAGGAAATCGAAGAAAAAACTGAATACAAAACTTGTAGATAAACATGAGTAGGTACTACATTCCTGAATTATAGGCAAAAACATTACTTGGAAAAATATGCGATTTCTCACTTGTTTAAAATAATGAAAAATTGACATTTGATGCATACTCGCACAAAATAACCCAGAGGAACGCGGAACTACAATCTGTTACTAAATCTCCGCAATAATATACCTACAGAGCGTCGTAAATTTAATGATTATAATGAATGATTCATAAAAATATTAAAAACTTGATTATTTCAAATGGGATGCATAGTTTATTATCATCACATTGGAATGCTGATAAAATTCTCTCTCTGCCTATGTTGATATTTCTATACGTATCTTTTATGGTCCCGGAATAAGAAGCATTTCTTTAAAAAACAAAAACAACGTAGTTTGATACCATCAGTCAGAATGAATTTTGACAAATGCATTGACAGATTTTAAGAAAATCAGTTTCATCACGTGCTTGTAGGCACCTTCTGGAAGACTTTTCTAATGATAAACTGTTAGCTACGACTGCGGTTTAATTAATAATTTCTTTTAGCACATTCATTTCTAGAAAAAAATTGCAAAATGCAAATCTGTCAGAAAACCTATTTATGTATAACTCGAAACAACGACTTAAGAACCTCTTGTTCTCATAGAGCTTTTATGAGAAAAAAATCAAAAAACATAGTTATTTGTATACCTAGGCTGCGAAATGCCTTTTTAGCGTACGCAGAGAAAAGTTATCGCCTCAAAAGTTTCGCGGTCATGGTAAACACATAATTTTTTGTGTAGGTACCTCTAAAAATTATGTTACAGAGAAACTGTATGGATTTGACACATTTTACACGTAAGGTGTGGCGGCCGCGAAAGCTCGATCATTTTAAAATTTTATTTTGCATAGTCATTTGACCCTTTATGGTGAGACTACAAGTCTCTTTAGACAAGCGGTCGACAAAGAACAGATAGCGCTAATAATTGCCAACGTTCGGAGAAGACAAGGCACTTAAAGAAGAAGATTTGACCCTTTATCTTTTACAAATGAGTAACATATGTAATAAATTATTGTACATTAATACGCCAGGTATGTAATTTAATGTAAAATACTGAGGAAACTTGCGGGAATTTAGTGTAATACTTCACATCAAAAAGTAAAAAAAAACAACAAAAAAAAACGTCCCTGGACAGTTTGGAAACCAAGTATACGAATTTGGGATTCTACGCAGAAATTTTAGGTTTTGCGCAAAATCGTAACGGTACATTGTAAGGTTTCCTGGCTGTGTTGGAACAGAGCTACATTGTCCGGCGTTTTCTTGGATGCATAATCTTGCAAAACGTTACCATCTGCCGCTCCGATAAAATAAATCGTGTTAATTCTCTTTTTTTTGGTGAAAACCATTTCTGACAACATAAACTGTATTTATTGAAATTCCTGTAAATCTGTCAAAACATTTATCAAAATTCGTTCTGAACCTGGTTGGTAAAATATTTTTTTTTAAAGAAAGCTTCTCATTCCGTCACGATAAGAGTTCCCGTATGGGAACAATAACATAAAACTATAGCTCTTAACCCTACTATAGTTTTGAAACCTCTTAAAAATCAAGCAGGCCGTCTCCAGAATGAAAATTGATGGCACTGTCAACATCCGTTCCCGAACAAAGAGGGGTTTACAGGTTTGTTGGTAATCTGGCATTGCATAAAGTTCTCTTTGCATTGCATAAAGGGCTCTTTTTTGTAAGACGAACACTGACTGAGTGAGTTCTTATTCTTAAAACAGGGGAGCAACGTTCCCAGGAGAACGAGTGATCCGTCTTTTTCAATGATATGCAAATGATAATGTAAGTAACAAAGACGGAACACTCATTCTTTTAATTTAAAAGGAACAAGATGGCGGCGGGACCTCTATTGTCGCCACTGTATGTAAAGGTTTATTTAGCCACTGTAATATGGACCACCGCGCGCTAGTAACTCCACCCTCTATAATTAAAATGTATTTTTTTACATTCCCTGCTTAAAAGTAGTACAGTTTATAGATAAAGAAAAACGAATTTCATAATACCTGAGTGAAAATAGAAATTAAAGATTAAACTAAACTAAATTAAATTCAAAGTTGGGTAACATTCAACTAAAAATTGAAGAAGATCGTTCTAGTTCAGATGAATAATAAGGAACTCTCATAACATAGTCATTTTTGGTACTGCTTACCTTTTTCCAAATACCACATAGAAGAAATATTGTCAAGAGGTAGATTTAAAAAGAAAAAAATCTAATTTTTTTGAATGGCGGTGAATAAATTATCTATATACTTCGGCCAAATGTCCAAAACTAATAGCGAAATCTCTTGCTAAAACCAGTGCAGAAACAAATTACTTTTATCTCTTTCTTATACAAGCAGGTAGAAAAAGACACGAGTCGGTGTGAAGTTAGCAGCCAAAATCTGACAGCCAATTTGACGGAAACGCCCGAACTACCATTGGCGTAGCTTTTTTTTTTAATTCAAAATAAATTCAATAAATCATACTTTTTAACATGGAGTCTAGCCATGAAATGAGGAATTTGCAGATTTTTTTTTTATTCTCTTATTAAATTTTTCACATTGTAAAAAGTCACTTGCCACATAAATTTTAAATTTTCAACCAATAGTTTTTCTGTAAAAAAATATAGAAATTCAAAATAACTCTCTTCGCGCCAAAACGCAGGATGACGTCACAAGACGGTATGTGTCAAAACGAGTCTCTGTACTCCCTCTCTCTCTCTTACTCATTGTGTTTTGGCATTGGTTAATGCGACTATGCTGATCATTGTCATTTTCCATTCACTAAACAAAGATAGTGTTACGTTGATTTTGGAAATCAATTCTCTTCTAGTGAACTTATACCCTAAACATTAAGAGAGAGAAAGTTATAGTGTAGTAATGATAGTAATAAATATATATGACTAATAATAATTATCATAACAATAGCTAACTCATCGTTGAAGTCGCCGATTAGAATAAAAACGAGGGGTATCTTTGTTTAGTTAATGGAAAATGACAATGACCGACATAGAATGGTGAATCCATCGGTACAATTCGATGTAAGCACAAGTGTCTGACGGCTCACGTATCACGTTAACATAACCACACTTTTATTTGTTTAACGTTCCATGACGTCATAACCAATTTTAGGGCGTTTTCGCGCCCTTTATTATATGGGAGTGAACTCTGCGCCTACCGGTAGGTCCCATTTCTTTCATTGATTGTGTGCCTACCATATGTATAACGCTAAAACATTATGGTAGGTCCCCAATTGCCACATGATATAACGCCTATCGGTAGGTACTGTTTGTAAAAAGAATCCTGAGCCTACCGGTAGGTTCATATTAATTCAAGAATCTGTCGCCTACCTATTGTGCATATAATATGTGCATTTACGTTTGATAGGTGATATACCTATTTGAAAAAGGTTTCCCACGTTTTTGGTGGATTTAAGCTTCTCTTTGAAGTTTTTCGAGCGAAGCGAGCAATGAAAGGCTCAAAAATAATTTAAATTTCAAGGTGTTATATTTAATAAAGGTTTTTCACGTTTTTGGTGGATTCACCTGCGAGCAGAGCGAGCAATCGCAGACTCAAAAATATTTGAACCAAAAGGTGATAGATTTGAAAAAGGTTTTTCACGTTTTTGGTGGATTTGCTCTCCCGAGGATTCTCTCTCTCATCTTTGAGGTTTGGCCAGCATAGCGAGCAATCAAAAATAATTCCAAGGTGTATGCAGAAGGATTTTCAATAGGTTGCCGTCTAGAATGAAGCAGATTTCAAACATCAACAAGTTCCAAGCCCAAATTAGAAAAATGTAGGTACTAATAAAGGCTTATTACTCAGTGGACGAATTTTTTAATGACAATTCTACAAACAAACAAAATTGTATAAACACATTTAGCTAGCAAGAGCGGACTGGTAGGATATACGGATCCTAAAGTAAAAAAACACCTTCCAGTAGGCGCTTGATCAATTTACGAAAAAGGACCTACCTACCAGTAGGCGCACAATCGGTGGATGAAAAAGGACCTACTGGTAGGCGTACGATCGTTGGATAACAAAGGACCTACCGGTAGGCGTAGGGTTCACTCCCTTATTTATATTCAATATTTGAATAATTAATTATTTATTAGTGGTTCAATATAAAGAGGATTTGAATATGGAAATATACTTCTAGTGTATTTTGCTTCACTTTAAATACATTTTGCATCAAAATAAAATTTTATGCAACTTCCTCATTGAGAGCACTATTCCAACATCTTTTCCAACCCCCAACCCCTATACAAAATCCCATTGACTCAAACCCCATCGAAATATGAAAAACTAGTAAAAATGCATAAATATTCAGAAGGTCACGTGATCTTCCATTTAGAGTAATAAAACTCATCACGTGGGGCCGGTCATCGTTTTGCTCGCGGAGGATTAACCGAACTCGCCCAAAGTTAACTTTTGGAATGACTATGAGATGTGACGTCTTTCTACAAATTATTTTTCAGTTATTTATCAAAATAGTCTTATAATACCCGCCCCAATATCAATTAGTTATTATATATTTAATTTGTTTGGGTGGTACGAAATTTAGTAACCTGAGGTCTTTTGTCTCTTGATGAGATGCAACGGATTTAGCTATTTGGAGAAGTTCTTTTTTATTGGAACTAAAATCTTGTGATGAAAAGACGCATATCGAAGAAGCTAAAAAATAGTCGCTTGAGGAAATGAGCAGGCATTTTTATTTTTTTTAAACAAGGTTTTTGGAGAGTCTATGTTATGTTATTTTGTTTACTTAGTTGTCAAATCCAAACGAACCTGAATCTGAATCAGATAATTCTGAGGAATTTTTGTAAATAGGTACTGAAGTGAAGCTTCTTAGGTGGCGCGGCGATCTGATACTTGGACGACACTGGAGAGTGATTTGAATAACGCGTCACGGGAAAAATTCGTTACTCTAGAGTCTAGAAAGAAGAAAGATAATTATAAGCGCAAAGAAAATTGCTAAGATTATATCCGTGAACCGCCATTATGTAAGTATATTAAAATTATTTAAATATTATCGAAAATGATACAAGAGACGGAGAAAAACAGCCATTGATTGCCACAAATCAAGGATTATAGGCGCAAAAAAAATTGCCTATTATTGTCAAACGCCGATACCGTTGTGACGTCACTACAGATGCGCGTTTCCCTTTCTCTTCGTCTTCACCCCGACTAATATGCTGTGACATTTTTACATGTAAAAATGTCAATTTAAACATTGGTTATCGTTTAACCTCCCTTAAAATGATCGGTACAAACGGCTATAAAAGTTGAATGAGGGGGGGGGGGGATAGTTTTTAAGAAGTTTCACTTCTACCACGTGTACAGCGGTGCACATGATTTTTGAAGTGAAACTTCTTAGGCGGCGGTCTGATATTTGGACGACCATAAAGAGTGATTTGAAAAACGCGTTACGGGCAAATTTCGTTACTCGAGAGAGAAGAAAGATAAATGATATAACGTAAAGAGTAGGAAAAAGATAACTATTGATTGAGATCCTAAGGTGGATGTCATGCTGTAGAACTATTGATTGACTTAAACCAAGGATTATAAGCGCAAAGAGGATTGCCTATTATATACCCTTATGACGTCACTACAGATGTGCGTCTCCTTTTTGTTATACTATTAGAGTAAAAATCAAACGAGAAGAAGCCACACGCGTTATCGTTTGTCTCACTTTAAATAGGAGGGACCCAGAGAAAAGAAAATCTGCTTTCTTTGTCAGCGATGACGTCAATGGCTTCTTCTCGTTTGATTTTTACTCTATCATTGTGTTTTGTGATTATTTTCGTTACTTATACATATATACATTTGTGGCTGTGATTTTTTCCGATTATATCTGTGGAACCGTCATCATAAGTATATTAAAATAATTAAAATATTATCAAAATAGTATATTATATACCTAGGGAGTGTAATTCAATTTTTTCCTAGAAAAATAGATTGAATAATGTCTATTTCTCAGGTTAGTAGTAGAAAAATGATATAAGAGGCGGAGAAAAACAGTAATTGATTGCCACAAATTAATGATTATAAGCGCAAAGAGGATTGCCTATTATTGTCAAGCGCCGATACGTGTTGTTATGCACGTGACGTCACTACAGATACGCGTTTTCCTTCTGTTATACTATTATCAATGTTTCGTTTATATTTCCGTTATTTATACATTTGTGTCCTGTGCTTTTTGAAGCGAAACTTCTTAGGCGGCGGTCTCATATTTGGACGAGAATGGAGAGTGATTTGAAAGATGCGTCACGTTTTGGCAAACTTCGTTACACGAGAGAGAAGAAAAATATAACGTAGAGGGACAGAGAAAGACAGCCAATGACAATGACAATGACAGCCGACGAACGATAGGAACAAACCAAATAAACTATTATTATCAAGTTTGCCTATTATTGACAAGCGCCGATATTGACCCGAACCAACGATTTATAAGCGTAAAGAGGATTGCCTAGTATTGAAGCGCCCATAACATTCTGACGTCACTACAGATGCGCATCCCCCTTTTGTTATACTATTATAATGTCTAAAAGTTGTATGAAAGGGGGATTGGCGAAATTCCTGTACCATGGCGTTAAATTACGCGAAAAATGGCAATATGTCTACCGAACTCAGTGAACAACAAAGCCAGTTTTTTGAGGTTAGTTTTTCTTAAATTGTGTTTTATGGCGTTTTTGTGATTTATATAACAGAAACAATACATAAAAAAAATTATATTCTGTATTGTAAATTGAAAATTTCCAGAAACACTGCCGGCGGCCAAATGCAAACTTGCTTTGTTGTTCACTGAGTTTTGAGTACCAAAGTTGATCATAGATGTCGCCTACTTCGGGACCTTTCGCGAATAGTTTTTAAGACGTTTCACTTCTACCATGTGTACGGCGATGCACATGTTTTTTTTTTAATAAAATAATCTCTCAATAAACTACAATGGCGACAATTTGTCGTCCTATTTTTGATTGGTTCTCTAAAATCCTATATATTAATATGAAAACGGGCAAGAACATGGCGGCGTGACTTCTATTTTCGTCACTGTATGTGACGGTTTGTTTAGTCACTATATAACCTCTTACAGTGACTAAATAAACCATTACAAACAGTGGCGACAATAGGGGTCCCGCCGCCATTTTGGGGCTTACCTACCTCTTGCTACTTTTAAATATGAATATATAGGATTTCAAATGGACATCCATCATAAAAAAGTGAAAACAACGTATTTAATGACTACTATTAGGAACATCAAATACGTTGATTTCCATTTTTTATGATGGATGTCCATTTAAATCCTATATATTCATATTTAAAATTAGCAAGAGGTAAGCCCAAAATGGCGGCGGGACCTCTATTGTCGCCACTGTATGTAAAGGTTTATTTAAATCAATAGGGAATTTTCATATTCCTCAATTTTTTTTTTAGATAGATCTAGATCTAGTGGTCAGATATTACATAGCTTTCTTTTTTCCATTTCAATTTTTACGTTGTACAAAAATTTTTCTATTAAAATTCAAATCAAAAACTTTGGCGCGGAAACGCGAGGTTTCAATATGACAACGTTGGTGACGTCAAGATTTCGAACAATAAACGCAGCAAACGAACTCCTGCTGCTATTTTTGTGGTATTCAAGTGTGTTAAAATTTGCTTTTTTTGAAAATTGTCGCAATTGTTGAAAAATATTGTTAAGGACTGCTTTTGTAAATTGTATTTCACTTGCAAGTTCCCTATTGACAGGTTTGTTTACAGAATCGTGACGGCAAAAAAGGTAGCCATCATGGAAGCATTGTTTTGGCGGGAAATTCTTTATTTTAAATTTAGTATTACTTTTTGTGTGACAAGGGCGGTATCAGTTAAAAAACTTGGTTATATAATTGTGCAGTATAAACTATCGATTTAAGTCACAGTTGACAGGTAACCAATTAATTAAATTTCATTAATCATTTGTCAACCAATCGATATTAAATGGCGTTAACTGCATTGCTCATCTGTCAAAATAACCGAATGGTTAACCGGGTGCCTTCTTTTATTCAGCGATGGATCCATCTGCTGCCACCAATGAACTATAACCAAAAACTGGAATGCTAACACATAAGGATGAACGTGAAGCCTAGTGCGGCTGCTGCGGAGGGGATACCTGTTTTTGTCGCACTCATTATGTTAAATGGCGAAAATTGCTTCCAACACGTATTCCAATTAATGAAACCTGTGAAGGGAAATATGACAAAACTTTCGAAAACGTCATATGTCAGCGAGCAACAGAAAAAACAACATTCCCCGTTGTGGCATCTGTCTTTCATGGCTTCATTTTTTTGGCAGATATGGCACTGTGTGCGCATTCCAGTTTTTAGCTATAGTTCATTGGCTGCCACCATTATGAGACAGCCATTACGACTTTTTCTAAACTAGACAAAGATAGACTGGTCATCGATGGATCCATCGGTGAATAAAAGAAACCGCCCATCGCCTTGCCTTTAATTGACCCATGTCACTGTAGCACTGGGTACAGTGACTAAATAAACCTTTACAAACAGTGGCGACAATAGAGGCCCCGCTGCCATTTTGTGCCCTACCCTTTGCTAATTTCAAATATGAACATATGGGATTTAAATAGATATCTATCATAAAAAATTAAAAACAACGTATTTGATGACTATTAGGTACCATCGTCACCAGAAGTAACTGGGACAGCATCATATTAGCTCTTGTATTATTATATGAATTATATTGTCAAACTATGAATTAAATGCATTGAAATGAATGACGGTAGAATTAGTCCAGGAAATTAATATGCATTATTTTTGTCCCAGATACTTTTAGGGACGATGGTACATATTCATATATAAAATTAGCAAGAGGTAGGGCACAAAATGGCGGCGTTTTTCATATGAATATATAGGATTTTAAAGAACCAATCAAAAATAATAAGACAGCAATTCTCGCCACTGTGGTTCAATAGAGTTACTCCAAACTGGGTTATAGTGGCTAAATAATAAACCTTTTCATACAGTGGCGACAATAGAGGTCCCGCCGCCATTTTGTTTCCAATCTCTTGTTACTTTTAAATATTAATATATAGGATTTAAATGGACATCTATCATGAAAAATTGAAATCGACGTATTTGATGACTATTATTAGGTCCATCAAATACGTTGTTTTCCATGATTTATGATGGATGTTTACCTGAATTTCATATATTCATATTTAAAAGTAACAAGAGGTTGGGAACAAGATGGCGGCGCTTTCAATATAAATATATGGGATTTTAGAACCAATCAAATATATGACAGCATTTGACGCCACTGTGGTAATAGAGTCACTGTAGACTGGGTCGTTGACGCTGCCATCTACCGAGATGAAAACGAAAAATCAAGAACATAGATGCTGCCTCTAGTGAGAAAAAACCAAACAAATTATTCCATGAAAATCTCTTCAATTTTTAGATGCATAATGAATGGATCACTTTTTTATCAAATTTTGAGGACAAAGGTCGGTTCGTACATAAATCGCAAACCAGTCAGACTGAATTTCATTGGTAGAAACCGTTGAAACTAGTTTTCTGACTGTTTTCAACCAATGGAATTCGCTCTGACTGGTTTGTGATTTCTATGCGAACAGAGCTAATGTTCAAAGTCGCTTTTCAGTGATGCACTTTAAGCACTACTAGTCCTGAGCTGCTCTAGAGCGCCCCGGACTGTTTATAGGCGTTCCAGTGCATGCACTAGCTTCATTCTCAGTTACGCGAAATTCGCTCGTTTTTTGACGAGAATGAAGCTTAATGCACTGGAACGTCTATAAACAGCCCGGGGTGCTCTAGAGCAGCTCAGGACTAGTAGTGCTTAGAGTGCGTCACTGGAAAGCAAGCGACTTTGAACATTAGAGCGAATTTCGCGCAACTGAGAATGAAGATGCTTCATTCTCACTCAACACCACGACGCTAAAGTAGGGTGCGTTCCAGTGATACAGCAGTTGTTTGGAGCACCAGAGTGTAAAGCACCTTGAAATTCGTCACTGGAAAACGGCTCAAATTACAAACCGCTTGAAGATAAAGCCTAGTACTCATAACCGCGAATTGCGGATTTTTTTCTATAAGTGAATGTCATTGGTTGAAACTAGTTTTCTGACTGTTTTGTGATTTCTGCAGAAACAGACCTTATATTTAAATTTGACAGGTTTAAGTTTAAATATATTCGACCAATAGAAAAAAATTCGCAAAATAAAAATCCGCAATTTGCAGTTTTGAGTACTAGGCTTTGGTTATTTTCCTTGTTTTCGAACGTGCCCCATTTCGTACTGTCAATTGTCAACATCAATACAAAACAAGTTTTATCGATCTTTCCTGGTTGTTGCGTTGTTGCCCTTGTTGGTATCCATAGAACAATATCGCTGTTGGTGGTTGGGTTCTTGGATAATTTTCTGGTTGTTTGTGGCTGCTGTCATGAAATAAAATGTAAATACGAGCATCCTGCATCCCTGATGAAATAGATACTTTTGAACTAGTTATTTTTGGTGCATATTCGTGCAGTCCTATATTAAAAATCGGTTTCCGATGTGGAAGCAGTTTGAAATGGGGATAAGAGCATTCTTGCTTATTGCATCCAGAATATGGAGCTGTTTTTGTTTTACTTTGAAAAAACAGAGCAGAGCGGTAAGCATCTTGCATCTAGCATCTTTCCCTTTATTTCATTATTATTGAACTTGTATTTACTGTTTTGACCAAATACCGAAACTAATCTATTTTCGGGGCAAGTTTTTTTAAAACAAACCTCCTCATCTTAATGGAAATTCATCTGAAATTTGATTAATTTGCATATAACAAGATAATAATACAGTTCCACTTCATAATCGTAACATTTGGCAAATTCCATTTCTGGCAGTAGACCAATTTTTAACTTTCCTTTTTGTTTTTGCAGATAATACAGCATCAGGCTGTTAAGTATGATTTATTTCCCTTATCTCCCTTATCAAGACATAGATTGAGTAAGTATTGTGGATAACTATATTTTTTTAACTTCTTTATCAAATTCCCATTGTTAGTAGTAGGCACTTGCAGTGTTATTGTATTATTGGTTTATACGGCCCGATATTGAATCACCAGGCATAAGAATGTACATATTTGTCATCTACGCACAGTCACTAAAAATAACTTCTCATTGCAAGTGTTTTCTTGCTATGATTCAAAGTTGATTTTGCTCAAAAATCGATACGCTCATAATTCATTATGT
Organism: Ceutorhynchus assimilis; assembly: GCA_917834065.1. NCBI lineage: Eukaryota > Metazoa > Arthropoda > Insecta > Coleoptera > Curculionidae > Ceutorhynchus > Ceutorhynchus assimilis. The sequence continues at coordinate 106,722,578 of OU892277.1, forward strand.
ATATCAAAATAAATCTAAATATATAACAATAATTGTTCTATTTTAATCTAATTTTATTGGTTTTACAAAGACTCGATCGAGAAGCACCTATGTATATGGGAAACTGTATGAAACCTTTCTTCAATTTTTATTGTAATTTTTGAATCAACAATGCATAGTATTTGAAAGTGTAGTAATTTTAATTTTTTTTGAAAAAGATTTTGTACTGTTTTTTTGTTGCTTTTATAACATGAATTAAAAAAGAAACATTTTTAGCTTTTGTAAGCCTGATAATGGGATGTAAAACTATTTGATCCCGAAACTAGTTGCTTCAAAAGAGGATTGTGAGAATTGAGACTTTTTAGCCTCATTTTTGTCCTAAATCTAAATAATTTGGTTACCAAAAATTATCAAAATCAATATTTATCCAACAAATTCAAATTTTAAGTTGCTTTTAGAAAATCTTCCAAAATGTTATGTCGCTATTTTTGCCTTCCTTTTATAGCCTCTTCACCCTTTCATCTAGTTGAAGGGTATCCAACTATAATAATAATTATAGATGAATAATCCCTAAACCTTATTGGTGAATACTAGTATCCAGCTGTCATATTATAGTAATAATTCACTCTAATTGAGTGGGTAAAAATGCAAAGCTTTGGATACATACCTAGATAATTTTTGTTAAAATGGAAAATTGGTTATTTCTTCACTTGAAAGCACTTCCGGCATTATGGGTTGTTATGTTGTGATTCTGTTAGGTGAATTTGTTAATGTTAGGCATAGTAGCCGCCACAGATATATGAGATTCCTCCAAAAAGCAAAGCAAAAACTCTACAGATAAAGGTTGAGAATTGATTTAGTCTAAGAGCAACAATTAAATTCATTTTGCCTATAGTATTATTGTATTATTCTGGATTAAGTACTTATAGAATAAATAAAGTTATACCTATTTTTTTTTTTAAAAAAAAGAAAATTGAAAAATAATTTTAAACATTATATACAATACCTTAAAGCGAATAATTTCAAACCAATATAATCTTTTACTTAAGTGATTACCTGAACTGTGCCTCTTGACTAAATGCTGTCCAGATGATAAAGGAACATACTTTTTTGTACGAATCTGGAATATCTATGGTGGCTACTTTATTTTAAAGATATTCAAAAGTATTTAAAATATATAAAAAAATTATTAAGAGGATTCAACAGAGATTCAAAAACAATTTAAATTGTATTTAAAAGCAGAGTGTACACCATATTTAAATCTATGCGCAACCCTAGATTATTCTAGCACTTACCATTGAGGTGTGTATTCCGATTCCCTTTGCACGACAAAAATTTCCACATTTTTCACAGCTAATAGCTAAAAAAACTTCAAACAACCAAAAAAACACCTATCTACAACTAAAAAAACTTCAATCAACTAAAAATTTGTACTGGACCTATTCGAGTAAGTGACTAACTCAAGGAGGGTGGGAACTACAAATGGCGCGGTTCGCGAATTTCGTTCAGTTCTGGCGTAAAGAATTTTCCAATAAAAATAAATTTTATCGGTGTTTTGTCTCGAGTTTTGTTGAACACCTGCATGCTTTGTTAAGTTAGATTTTTTCAGGCCTTATGCATCATACCTTTTGTTTAATAGAAATATGGTTTATGTTTACTTGGATTTATAAGTCTCATCATACCCCCTCACCAAAAATCAGATCTGGATTCGCCCCTGTATAGTTTTATCGGTAGTTGCCAATAAAAGAGTTTCTTGTGTTACACATTCCTTTGGATAATATGCTCGATATTACCTATTCTTTCTTTATTCAAATACAAAGGCTCTAGATTATTGAACACTACAATGACATGCCTTTTCTGAAGCAGACATATTTAGGAATCCTTTAAATTTATCTCATAAACTGATATGATCAGAAATAGAGTTTTGATGTCTCCATCTCTCAATTTGTGTATTTTTTTACTATCTCAACTATCTCACAGTTTGTTGGTTATTTTTTATTGATACAATAACTTGTTTCTGATTCTCAAGCTCAAGGATTGGGGCGAGGGTTGGGGGGCATAACAAAACTGGTTGAGGTAGCAAGAGCAGGTTATTTATTTGTTTCCAGAATGTCTTTCGATAAAAAACATGGTTCTTATGCAGGTTAAGACTAGCTGGTAGACTTGTCCTGCCAGTAAAGATGTTGGTAAATTGTCAATTATTTGGCTTCCTAGGAAGTGGTTCTTCACCAGCACCTTTAATCTAGTAAAAAAGTTTTTTCCGGGCTATAATGCTGTGGTCCATTAGTATTTCTACCTAACGTTTCGTCTACTGCTGCGGTAAACATGACGAAGTGTTCTCTTCTGTGTTCCTCCGATGACTGGATTCGACATTGTTGGACCTTCATTTATATCCAAGTGTTGAGGTTCATGCCCTCTTCTTTTCTGTTGAAGTTGTTGTGGTGTTTCTGTATCTCTATGGCTTCTCTGTGGAGTCTGGTGTAAAAATGTTTGGTTCTCTCCAATGCTTGAGTCTGGTCGAAATTCTATAGACGCCAGCCGTTTCAAGAGGTGCCCTAGGATCCTGGGCCGATCTAAGACTTTGCTGAATTGTTCTTGTGAGCTTGTAGATAGGATTAACGTTGTGTCTTTCAAGCGTTCGTCCTATGCGATCTGTGACATTTTTGATATAGGGAAGAAAGGCTCTTTCTGCCATCTGTGCTGGTTCCTTGTTATTTTTGCGCTGTTGCTTCGGTCTTATGGCTCTATGCATCTCCTGCTTGGAGCACCCATTTCCTTCAAGTGCTGATTTTAGGTGTTGCATTCCATTCTGAAGGTATATGGGTTCACAAATCCGGATTGCCCTGTCAGATAAAGTTTTAATGACTCCTCTCTTTTGCCTAGGATGGTGATTGGATTTCTTGTTGAGGTATCTGTCCGTATGCTTTGGCTTCTTATATACTCTGTGTCCCAGTTTACTTGAGGGTTATCTTTCTAAGAGGACGTCGAGGATTGCAATTTTGTTGTTCTTCTCAACTTCCATCATAAACTGTATCCTGGGTTCTATTGAGTTGAGATGATTAGTCTCAATTTTCGAGCTTTGCCTCTCCATGGTTCCAAATAACAAATGTGTTATCTACATAGCGAAACCAACAAGTAGGTTTCTTTGTGGCTTTTCGCAGTGCCATTTGTTCGAAGTGTTCCATGTAGAATTTGGCAATAACCGGGCTGAGTGGACTCCCCATTGCGACTTCATCTGTCTGCTCAAAGAATTCATTTTGCCATTGAAATAACGTAGTCGTCAGACAGTGGTGAAGTAAGATGTTGATTTCCTCCGGAAAAACATCTGTCAGATACTCTAAGGCCTGATTCACTGGTACTTTAGTGAACTATGAGACGACATCAAAACTAACCAGAATATCATTTGGTAGTAGAGTGATGTCACTGATCTTTTTGATGAAATGAGTTGAATCTTTAACATCAGAGCTGGATTGGCCGATCAGTTGCTGTAGGAGGGTGGTGAGGTATTTGACGAGTTTCCTTATGTTTTCCGGGTCCAACGGTAGTGCTCGGAAGAGTTGATTGGTTTTTCGCAATATAGAAGCAGTGGGATTGCGCTTCAGCTTTCTGTAGGTGGAGGGGTCTAGCAGTTCAGAAATTTTTGATTCAAAGTCAGTCACATTCATGATTACCGTTGCGTTTCCTTTATCCGCAGGCAGGACTAGTATGTTCTTGTCTGTATTCAGGCTGCGAATAGCTTTCCTTTCCTCGTATGTCAGGTTGCACTTTGGAGGTTTCGCTAGTCGTAGAATCCTAGATGTTTCATTGCGTATTTCCTCTGCAGTGGTTTGAGGTAATGTGCGTATGCTAGCTTCCACATTTGCTATGATGTCTTCGAATGGCAAGTCTTTGGGTGTTATTGCAAATTGCCTCCTTTTCTTAGAACACTGCTTTCCGAATCGGTCAGAGCGCGTTGGGTCAGGTTGACAACTGTGCGATCATTGCCTGTGGGTTTCGCAATGTTCAATGGTTTCATGGACTCAAACTTGTTTACCAGTGAAAGCCTTCATTCTCTATTTAAGCAGCTTTATTGGTTTTTTTCCCAGAGGTATTGAAGTTCCCATCAGTTCTTTTCATCCATCCCAACCCTGTGCTGTTTCTTTGGACAGTATTATTACTATCAATATGTTATTAAAATGTTAGAAGAATGTAATATTGTGATAGAAAAATGTGATATAGACTTTTTTAGTTTCTCGGTATCGGTAAGTGAGATCAAACTTGCCTTTGAAGCCAACTTATTTTATTTATTTATTTATTTTTAACTTTATTTCAGATTACAGTAACATACATAAAAATATACACATAAACTATTAAATGAAATAGCGTCACAAAAAAGACCTTACACCTAATGATACTCAGAACAATTACATTATCTTATATCCATTTATATATAATTCAAATAATCTTGTATACTATATGGTTCCAACTCAATAAGTATTTTTTTCAGTTTACTTTTAAACATTTTTTCTTGTGTCATTATTTTTAATTCATTGTTTAGTTTATTGAAAAGTTTTATTCCCATGTAACATGGACTTTTTTCCAATAATGTTAACCCGTGCCTCGGAAAACAAATATTATTTGCTCTAGTGTTATAATTATGACCAGCATCAATAGCATTAAACAATTGCATATTCTTGAAAGTAAATAAAATTGTCTCATAGATATATAGAGCGTAAATTGTCATTATCCCTTTTTCCCTAAATATTCCCCTGCACGATTAGAGGGGGGACATTTTATACATTGTTCGTATTGTTCGCTTTTGAATAACAAATATATTTTGTGCCCTAGAGTTGGATGCCCAAAAAATTATACCGTATCTAGCAGTACCTTCAAAATTTGCAAAATACAGTGTTCTACGCGATGTCTCATTCATATACCTTGAAACAGTGCGAATGCAAAAACAAATGCTATTCAACTTATTTTCTAGGCGCCCAATATGGAAAGACCAGTCTAAATGTTCATCCACATGTACGCCCAAAAATTTGGTATTGTTTTTTAATGTAAGTTGATTTCCGTTGACTGAAATATATTCAGGTTTCTCTGTTCTGTTTAACTTGGTTCTGAATAGAATAGCATTTGTCTTCCCTGTGTTTAGGCATAATTTATTTTTCTTGAACCAATTTTCAGTTTCTGGGAATAGAAGAGAAGTTTTTTCAACAATTTTCTGCAAATTTGAGCCACTGACCAGAACATTTGTGGCATAATCAATATCTGAGCATTCTGTGTTGATGTCATTCATAAAAATTATAAATAAAATCGGTCCCAGTATGCTGCCTTGGGGAACCCCTACTGTATTTTGCATAATCTCTGATTTATATGAAATTCCGTTTTTATGAAGTATTACTCTTTGTGTTCTTTTATTTAAATATGAAGCAAGCCATTCAAGTGCACGTCCCCTTATACCATATATTTCCATTTTTTTTAGCAAAAGATCTCGATCTAAGATATCAAACGCTTTTGACAGATCCAAGAAAATACCCAGGGCCAAATTTCCCTCCTCCAAGTCTCTCAAAATTGCCCGAGTAAATTGAAATATTGCAGTTTGTGTTGACTTTCCTTCAATATATCCATGTTGGTTTTCTGATAGAATATCACAGTCTTTTAAAAAATTTACAATTCTTTTACACATCACAACTTCAAACAATTTTGAGAAACCCGGAAGGAGGCTGATCGGCCTGTAGTTATCCATCAGATTGCTGTCTCCTTTATTTTTATAACAGAGTTTTATTGCTGATAATTTTAAAGTTTCGGGAAAAGTACCCTCTCTAAGTGAGTTATTAATCATATAACACATTATATCTATGATGGCGGGAACCACCTGTCGAATTACACTTGTGGGTATTTCATCATCTCCACTGCTTTGTTTGTTTTTAATTTTTGGCTATCCACTGGATTAAGAAAAATTGATATACTATTTCTGGTAATGCTATGTGTCCATTCAACATATGGTATGTCCTTTAATATATTCGGTATTGTTTCTAATAAAAACTCATTATAATTGTTGGAAATCTCACTAGGATCTCCCTCCATCATAGTATTACCCACATCTACGTTGCTTGTTATCTCTCTATATATTGACCACATGCATTTATTTTTATTATCTGCATTGCTGATACGATTAGCATAGTTTTTGGTTCTGATGTTTGCAACTTTTTAAATTGTTTCCCCATAATCCCCATATTGTATGTTGATGTTATTGCTATTTTTATTTTCTTTTGTTTGTTCACTTTTTTTTTCATGTTAGCATAGATATTATGTATATAGGTTAGTATTGGCAGTAAGCACTCTTTTAATGTAACTACAAAAATTCTTGTGTTTCAAATGAGTATAAAAAAATAAATAAATTTATAGTTCAGAACAGATAAGTGGCATAGCCCATGAAACTGTCCTTTCATTTAACAATAGAAAATCTATACATGACACTGCATTTGTACATAATGTACTAGATGTTTTTTTCCTTTATCTATTTCTCTATCCAGTCTATGTGTTCACACTGCTAGCTGTCACTGTCTCTTCCTTCAAATTGTTCCAATCTATTAGTTGAAAAGTTCCTTCTTTGTAGTTTCTGGACCTTTTTTGAGTGCCCTGTTAGTACCTTCGACTTGCTGATTCTAAAAATATTGGTTTTGTAGTATGGACTGGTCTACTTGTATACTTCTACCAGATCTCCTCTTTGTCTTCTTTCTCTGAGTGTTGTGAGCTTCAGTTTCTCTAGTCTTTCCATTGGTTTAGCTTGTAGTGCCCTATGTATTTCTTCGAGTTTTCTCTGTACCTGCTTAAGCTTTTTTGATGTTATACAGATTCCAGACTGAGTGTGCAAATTCCGATTCCAGCCTAATATACCTTTTCTATAGTTTCACTTTCATTTTTGCTAATCAGTATCATTTGTTCTGATTGTATTTTGTCGATTTTGGCACTGCTTCATTCATCTTACAAACATTCAAAGAATCTTATTATCTACAACTGTCTTCAATGTTTCTTTCCTATTGGTTTTATTATAGTTTGTTAAGGCCACTCTATATTTTTTCCATTTGCCATTGTCGTTGGCTCAATTGAATAGTCTTTGAACTTCTCTCCTGGCGTGATTTAGATATTGATTATACCAGGGTGTATCCTGATATTATTTCAACTGCCAACTCTAGCCAATCATGATTGATAATAATTGCAATAGGCACACTGAGCAAGTTGGATGTTAGGAATTTATTAGTTCTGTTTTCAAAGATATTACAAAGCAGTCAGAGCGAATTTCATTGGTTGAAAATAGTCAGGAAACTGGTTGTTGGCGATTTGGACCAAATCAAAAACGCTCTAACTGGTTTGTGATTTCTGTGGAAACAGACCCTTAATAAATATCCCAGTTTGCCCTTGCGTCCGATACTGCAGTGTTTGTCTAAGCCCCCACTGTTGTACTGAGTTTGAGCCGTTGATGTCGATGATCCGATGACAATGTTTTTGTGAAGACAAACGATAATATTGCTCAGAAAGTTTGACCTGATTCTTAACTCAACCTAAGCTCTTGTTATGGGGTGGTCCGAAAAAAACCGGAATTTTGTTTTTGAGCTGTAACTTTTCCTGTTGTTGACCAATTTTCTTTTGTTTAGGCTTGTTTGGAAGAGAAATTGACAGGCTTACGAAGCAAAGTGAAACGTTTGACATTTGAGAAAAAATTAAAATGGCGAAGTTCTTCATAAATTACCTAGTTTTGGATATAGACCGTCAGATAGTGACATATTTAGGTGCCCCATTTTGGCATACAAGCCTCGAAGAGGGTTGAAAAGTAAATCGATTTTGAGTAGGATGAAGGTATTTTCACAGGTGGCTGCTGGGGATAACATAAGGAAAATTGGATTTTCCATAACAGAAATGAAAGACGTTCTGGTGCCCATATTTTCTCGCAAGCTGTGTTCACCAAAGGATCAAATAATAAATCCTGGCTTCGTGAAAACAAAGAAGGAGGTGTTGCAGGTGGCTAAAGGTTTGAAATAAGGGCCTAATGTTGTAACGAAAAATCGAGATTTTGGGCGATTTTTCCACACAAGCCCATTGGAAGGATGAAAATCTACAAAGTTGGTAGCAAGAAAACATATTGGCTTGAGTGTTGCGAATGGAAAAGTACATTTTAGGGTAACATAAGTAAAATCGAATTTTCCATATGTTATCCCCAGGAGCCACTCGTGAAAATACCTACATCCTACTCAAAATCGATGTACTTTTTAACCCTTTTCAAGGAAAATGGGGCACCTAAACATGTCAATATCTGACGGTCTAATACCGCTGGGACTTTTTTGTGACCCCCTGTATAACTTTTTTAATAAATTCTTCAACTTCATCATTTTGTGTACATTTAAAAGCCTCAACAGAGAAAATCGGTTGAAAACTAAGTGAAATATTGAAATTTTTGTAATACTGAATATCAACTTTTCAAATACAAACTCTCAAATTTCAAAAGTTTCACTTTGATTCGTTAGCATGTTTAATTCTCAGCTCAAAAACAAAATACCGTTTTTTTTTGGACCACCCTATACAGTGTGTCCACTTAAGTTCACAGCATATGGGAAACTTTCTTATTATCAATTTTACGAAAAAAAATTTATTCTTTAGAAAAGTTTCTGCTTCTTGAAAAAATAGTATTTACCTATTAAAACTTGAAATAGCATGTATAGGGTGGTCAGAAAATAGAAAAATATACATAATTTTTAGGTAAAAGTAGCACATCATTATTTTTTAAAACCTTTGATATTTTTTTCAGATTAAGCAAGTCATATTATAGTCGAAAGATACCTTTCCTTATCACAAACAGACCTGCCAAATTTGAAAAAAAAAAATTGGAAAAGGGATTTTTGAGCTAAAAAAACGATTTTTTCTAAAAATTTGACACCCTGTATCTCAGAAACTACGCATTTCCGGACACATGTTTATGGGAACTTTTTTTCTTAAAATATTGTAAGGAATCACATCTTGAAATTACGAACCGTACTTAGGAAATTTCCTGTATATTCTTCTATTTTTTGACCACCCTGTACATGCTATTTCAAGTTTAAGTAGTTTTTTATTATTTTTTCAAGAAGCAGAAACTTTTATAAAGAATAACTTTTTTTCGTAAAATTGATAATAAAAAAGTTTCCTATATGCTGCGAACTTAAGTGAACACACTGTATTATATTTTTAACCGATAAGCCTCTATCCTAGTTATACCTGTATTTTATAATACATAATTATGTATAAATATACTGATTATTATTGATACAGGCTTAATTAGCACAAACATTTTCTTCCAATCCGTCTTCTTCTCCGGCACTCATCAGAAGATTTTACCTAATATGGAGAAAAACCAAGCAACCGAAGAAGCATGTTGAGCGAGATATTAAGTTTCGTTAAAAACAAAATTCTCACTCATATTGTTGTTAACTTTCAACTTTTTCTTTTATAGGTATAGTTAAACGTAAAGTGTTGGTGCTCGACTTGGACGAAACTTTAATCCATTCACATCACGATGGTGTTGTAAGACAAACTGTAAGGCCTGGCGTGCCACCTGATTTTATCTTGAAAGTCACTATTGATAGACACCCAGTGCGATTTTTTGTGCATAAGAGGCCTCATGTCGATTTCTTCTTGGATATTGTGAGAACCAATAATTTAATATATTTTTCAAAATAACAAATGTTTTTCTGCAACAGGTATCTCAATGGTACGAGCTTGTTGTCTTCACAGCGAGCATGGAAATATATGGTGCAGCTGTAGCCGATAAGCTGGACGCTGGCAGAGGCATCTTGCGTAGACGATTTTACCGGCAACATTGCACCCCTGATTTTGGGTCCTACACTAAGGATCTGAGCGCTATTTGCAGTGATCTCTCTAGTGTGTTCATTTTGGACAACAGTCCAGGCGCTTATAAATCGTTTCCTGGTAAGTAACACGCGTACAAGTTTCCAAATTAGTGTTGTGAATCTGGTTTCACTGAGTTGATATTATACTGAAAAATTTTACTCAATCCATTATGATGTATCAACTTTTATCATAAATTTACTCATCTACATGGTATTCACACAGTAAAGGTTTTAAATTTATAGGATTGGTCAAGAGCTAAGTAGGTGTTTGTATTTGATTCATCATTACTGGTGAATAAATAATACATTTTTTTGAGAATACTGTAATATGAAAATTGCTTGTTAGATAGATAAGTAACATTTGTAGGTATACATTAATTTAAAACAAATACTCATACTTATGGTCAATATGCTTTATTGTTCCAAAAACATTGATATAGCGAATTATATACAGTGTCATTACTTAAGTGTGCAACATATGGGATTTTTTTTCAGTGATAGCACAATCAAAATACAAACAAGGCCAAAAGTTGGTGCATGTCTGATAATCATATTAGGTGCACTTAGAATGGTTGCAAGTCAAACAGCATACAGGGTAGCTCAAAAAATATCAAAATTGTAGAAATATTTACTTAAATGAAATAAAACTTTTGCACTTTAAGGAGAGTTTTTTTAATATGGCTATTATCATTAGTAATGTTTTAACTTGTGAAAAAAAAAATTGCAACATTTTAAAGTTGTGTTGAATATCATTGCAACAAACATAAATTTTGTGATTCCATAAAAAATTAAAAATCTAAGTTAATTTTACAAATATGCTTGAATTTGAACAAAGTTATGTAAAATTGATTTGATTTTAATTAATTTATGGAAGTATTAAGGGCGGAAATAAAAAATTAAAAAAATATAGAAATTATAAATTTTTTTCGAAAAAAAAAATTTTTTTTTAGGCCAGGTTTTGGTATTTAGGCATAACTTTTAATTCCAAAAAACTTTTCTCTATAACATTTTGCTGAATTTTCCAAAATAAGGGTACTTCACAGTATAATTTTGATATTGTTTGAGCTACCCTGTATGCTGTTTGACTTGCAACCATTCTAAGTGCACCTAATATGATTATCAGACATGCACCAACTTTTGGCCTTGTTTGTATTTGGGTTGTGCTATTACTAAAAAAATTTCCCATATGTTGCACACTTAAAAAATCACACTGTATATTGGCCGGACAGCCTGTATATGTATATATTGTGGGTGTATTTTTGTTTACTGTTTACATTTTTAAATTATTTATAATTCCCGCCCAAGAATCGTAAATTAGTAGCGAATTCCATTGGAAAGGTTAGTGCGCACTGAGTGTATTCGTGTCTGTTTCTACCAGCTTGTATAAGAGAGAGATAAAAATACATTTTTTCTGCACTGGTTCTACCAATTGAATTCGCTATAACATGATTGCTCGTCTTAATAAGGCGTACGTTCGCCAATTCTTGAGTTGTCAGCTGGTCTGCAAGTGACGTCACCCGCAGACCTCTATCTATTGCTTGCTAGTTAGTTCAGGCTGTGCTTGTGAGTTAATTTTTTCGTTGATTTGTGGAAGAAGTGATTTTAACGTTTTTTTTTTGACGTATACTGTTTTGAACTCGGATAATGCATTTTACGCTAAGAGTTGATGTCCGAGGCTGACATGGCAGACATTTTCAGCTCAATAAGCAGTCCCAATAATCGTAAACTAACAGAATTGCTCATCCTCGTAAGGCGTACGTTCGCCAATTCTCGAGTCGGCAGGGCCTACCGGTGACGTCACCACTATCAGCAGGGGTGCGTTCATAAAATACACACAAAAGCAGCTCTGTGTGATTATTCGCTGGAATATCGTTCATAAATCAATTGAGCCGTTCTTTCTGTCATCTTCATTCCGTTCATAAATGCTTTAAGAGCCGTTTTACACGGCAAAGTTTCTTTACGAAATTACTCACGAAATTATTGCCGAAATATTTCGTAAGTTTACTAATACTTGGTTTCGCTTTTTCCTGTTTTACACGACAAGAAACACTTACGAAATATTTCGCCAATAAACTTTCGAAAATGTTCTATAGTTTTTGTGGGCGCGGCCGAGAAAATGCGCGAGTTTCTGCGCACACAATTACAAAATAAACGGGGCATTCTTTTCCATCGAGCCTTATGAATCCGTCAATGAATTTCCTATGTAAAAGATAGAGATAGACTGCTTATCGGTGAGTCAACCGGTGAAAAAACTTTTGCGCCCAAAAACATAGGGTGGGAGGGAGAGTACCAGCTGGTCAAAGTCAAAGGTAAACAAAACTTTAATTATGGAAGGAACACAGAAATTCAACTTAATAAAACTGCGGCGAGTACAAAGATTCAACAAAAATTAGAAAATGAAAGTTTTTATTTGTTTTGTTTTGGTTTACCAAGATAAGATATGAGGTTATGATTTAATATTATTGATGGCAAAACGTAACTGCGCCTGCGTATGACTAATATTTTCACGAAACTTTTGCTAAATTTTATTGGCGGTGTCAAACAGGAAAAAGCGAAACCAAGTATTAGTAAACTTACGAAATATTTCGGCAATAATTTCGTGAATAATTTCGTGAAGAAACTTTGCCGTGTAAAACGGCTCTAAGTTAAAACCCGGAGTGCGCCCCGCTTGTTCGAATTTCGCCGCATTGGAATGTCCGGCGAAATGTTACTCCACATGTGCATTTGTCTAAAAAATGAAAATGTGAGGTTGTTTTTCGTTTTCGTTTTATTTGGAGCACAGGTTTGAAGTATCATCAAGCATACCTACTACCTATAGTCAAGTGTAATGTTCAAACTTCTAATTAGGTAAATTATAATTATTTACTGAAAAAGGACTTATTTGCCATATTTATGATTTACATATGTATTTGGGAAAAAGGCATTGCACATTAATTGATTAGCTTATTTGAAACATGTTTGATTATCCAATAAGATAAATTAATAATATGTATATGATTTTGAAGTTAACTAGATAGTCTACTATACATATTTCTATATAGGTATAGTTACTTTGGGTTTGCTTGCAATAAATGGCGAAATTGAAATATAACACAAATGCGTTCCTAAGAGTTCGCACTCTCGACACTCTGTGAGGAATAAAAGCACACACTGCTTAGAAACACGCTCACACCCACACCAACAACATTTTCTTTTATGAACGCACTCCAGCTTATAGTCGTGACGTCACCCGCAGGCCTCGATGAGATGCTTGCGATCAGGCTGTGCCAACTGCCGAGGGCTGTACTGATTGATTTTTTCGTTGATTTTAAATGTAGAAAAGGTAGAGGAAGTCCTCCTCGTTTCCGGCTTGCTTTCCTTCACTTGCCAATATATACCGGTTCACACATGAATGTCTAATTTGTTTTACTTTTATTAATAAATTAAGACATTCTTCCTTCCTTTTCTAAAGATTATCATATTCTGTGAACCCGAGTTTCTCTACAACATAAATCGACAAAAAAAAAGAAAGAAGAACAAGATTGTGAACAGTTTTACACCCGACTTGCGGGTAGGTACTCTAATTTCGCTGTTTTTTGTTTCATCCTCACTTTTGGCTTTTGTTTGCTTTTTCGACAAATAATTCCGCTTGTCTATCAGTGCCTTTGTTATTTTGGCGAGCTTTTTTCCGAAGCCTATGCAAGTAAGTATCTTTTCATACCAAAACAATGTAAGATGTTCTAATTTCTCATTTTTCGACTTCTGAATTAAACACAAGGAGCTTCTTTCCCAGTGTTTTTATGGTTTTTGCTGTTATTGTTTGTTTTTTTTGTTAAATTTTGAGACATCAATTATGTATTCTGGATTATTCACTTGAAATTATAATAAATTCTTGAATCTACATTCTGCCCTTAGTCCTGTCCTGTTCTGCATAGGTTAGGGAATTTGTTTCTGCGTCTGGCTCGAATCGTGAAGGTGAAATTTACGATGGGATTCGTAGATCCTCGTTTACTTTCAGCTGCGCGCGCACAACCTCCCGGAAATACGGTCACGCGTAGGAAAATCTTGGGAGTGGTTGTCTGTCGTCCGTCAAAATCGTGACTTGCGCTCTCGACGCTATCACGCATGGGCCAAGGCGCCCGGCGGTCGCCAAAGCTTATAGAATCCATTAGCGAATGCTATAGCTGAGTTCGAAAAATGGCTCCACCAACGTGTTCACCTTATATGTAAAATCAATTTGAAGTCACGTGTAAGAAAATCCCCCGGCGATGTCATTTCCGAACTCGCCATATGAACGGTCTACGCTACGATACAAGTAAGTTCGAATACGTTTCGCATTTTATTGCGTATCGAGTTGATCGGCTCGGAGGTCATTTTGAAGTTCATCTCACAGTCACAAGTATACAGTCCGCTTTCTCTCAGTAGTGTTCATTTGTTCGATACTTATTTATCAAGCAGCAAATCCAACAGTTTCATTTTAACCTCACTTTCGGCTTTTGTTTGCTTTTTTGAACAAATAATTCCGCTTGATTATCGGTGTTTTTGTTTTTTTCGCGGGTTTTTGTCCGAAGACTGCAAGTAAGTATTTTCTCTTTATAGCAAAACCAATGTAGGGTATTCTAATTATTCGACTGCTAAATTAAATACAAGGAGCTCCTTTCCCAGTTTTCTGAAATATTTTTATGTTTGTTGTGTTATTGTTTATTGCTTTTATTTTTGTGAATTTATGGTCTATCATTTTTACATCAAAATGGCACTTAGAATTTTGCACCTCTAATTTTGGAAGATAAACTGAATTTAGTTTTTTATGGTCGAGTTTATGGTATAGGTAGGTACTCTCAACAAAAATTCTTTTCAAAAGTCTGGTAATTTCTACAGAATTTTTCACAAGAATGTCTAAAATACAGTCAAAATAATATCCAAATATTTAATGTCGGTGAAGTTAGTCTCGGTTCTTAGCCTTGTATTTTAAACCCTTGCCATCCGCACCAAACAAACAAATTTCTATTGGGTTTTTGCGGGTTATTGTGATAGTTTTTGTGTTTTTGTAGGGTTTTTATGTTCACCTAATACACAAAATAATATATTTGTTTCAGCTTTCAACAGTTTTGCAACTGAGAAGCTTCAAAATTGAAATTATCGAACGTTGAAAGTTTTCTAAAAATTACGCTGAGACAGTTTTTGCCTCACATCAGCTTCGTTAATTTTCATCTGATTTCAATGTAATTAAACTCAAATTGAAGACTCAAATAAATCTACAAACCTGTAAATTAAGATTTTAATTTGGTTTCAACAGTTTTGCACCTGAGAAGCTTCAAAATTCAAATTATCGAACATTGAAAATTTTCTATAAATTACACTGATACAGTTTTTGCCTCACAGCTTTGTTAATTTTCATCTGATTTCAACGTAACTAAATTCAAATTGAAGCCAAATAAATTCTCTTTGACCTTTCAATTGAGATTTTGACTTCGGGTCTATTCTGTAACTCAAATCGAATCGACAATTGAAAACTTGAATTGATAACTGGAAATTTTTCCACATTTATCGATTCAAGTTTTCGATTGTCGATTCGATTTGGGTTACAGAATAGACCCGATTATCAAACATTGAAAATTTTCCAAAAATGACACTGAGACAGTTTTTGCCTCACAGCTCTGTTAATTTTTATTTGATTTCTATGTAATTAAGCTCTAATTAGAGCCAATTAAATCCACTACAAACCTATATATTATCTTGAGAAAAGTTGTTTGATTAATCTTGGATTACTATTTTTCCTCATAATTTTTATTTTGTTTAATACATAGATAAGAAAAATTTGAAAAATCGTAGATTTTTGATTCGTATTTGTTCTATGGCATCAATGAGTTTGCTTTTTTAATAAAAATTTCTCGGAATTTTTTTCCAAATTTTTGACACAAAAAGCCGAAGCCCACTGGGTTTTACTCAATATTGATGGTGAGTTTTTGCGTCAAAAATCCTCTGTGTTTTTGTGTATGCCAACCCTGAATGTGTTTTGAAGACAAAGGTTAAATCAAATCAAATAAGCTTTATTGTCAAAAAAACAAATAATGTCATAGACAAAGCAGGCCTTAAACCTAATAAAACAATTAAAATTATCTATTATCTATCTATCATAAAAAGGATAAAAATTTCAAAAAATGATCCACAACAATCGAAACCAACACAAAGAATTGTAAAAACTGAGGCAAAAACAAACAAAAAATAAAAATAAAACTTAGAAGTAGTCACGGACGTCAACTACCTATCACTCACATAATTATGTCACACAAATTAAATTAAAATGACGGTAAAAAATATATATATATACATTATACGTGCGCTACAGGAATAAAACAATAAGCACAAATTACAAAAGTCAAATCATGAAAATAAAAATAAAAATAATAATAATAATAATAATGATATTGGCAGAGCCAATCAATTGATACAGTCAAAATCTATCATTCCAAAACTCAGTACAGTTATAATAATTAATAGAAATAATGGTTGATAGAGTTTCCCTGAATATTTATTTTTTAATTTTTTATTTATTTATTTAGCATAGTAAATCACAATAGTAAATAACAATATTGTTCTTCAGTTGTACTTTTTTCCCTTCTTCAGAAAACATCTAAAGATTTTATTATATTTGAATCTATATTCTACCACTACACTAAAATGTTTCACCAGCACGATGGATGTTTTAAAATCTGTGTGTGCTGGCAATTCTCTTAAATAAATTTCAGATTATGTTTAAGCTTATATCATTAGGTACACATTAGAGCTTCTTATATTAATTTTTCTTTCTGTTTCAAACTACAATGTCACTTAGATTAGAAATTTAAGGAAAAATTACTCTCTATAATCCATTGATTGACCAGATGCTTTACTTTTTCATATGGTCCCCTTCTAATGAGAACAAGAAGGGCATTGTACTCTGTGGGACCCGTGTAGCTGATATGTCTCTGCGTTGCAGAAAGCCTGACAAAGGACAAGGCCAAGTTCTGATTTGCAGCACTACAAATATTGTGGTTAGTTGATAATTTATTTCTGTAGCAGCTATTGGTTAACATGAATTTTATCACAGCCCTAGTATACAATTGTTCTACAGATAACAATTTACTGTCCTGAAAAAGGAGTTCAGTTGAGAATCTTTTACCCTTAAACATCATGATTTTAATTATGTATATTTGGGCAATAATAAGACTGGACGCTGTGGTTTTGTTTGCGCCACCCCAAGTTACTATACCATAAGTCAATATGGACTCAACCAATGAGAAATATATTATTTTCAGCATTTTTGGAGGCAGAATATTTCTGAGTTCATAAAATTTATGTATAAGCTTCCTAACTTTTTTTGTGACATAATCTGTATGAGTTTTCCAATTTAATTTTTCATCAAGAAATATACCCAAATACTTCACAGACTCAACTCTTTCTATTCTATCATCACATTCACATCTACTTATTTTATTATTAGTGAGACAGTTAGTCTTGTGAATCCTGCGACTCTGGATGGTCGGTAGGCTTTTTGAGGTATGGCCAAATGTGAGGAATTTTGTCTTTTCAACGTTCAGCGATAGAAGACCGTGATCGAGCCAACATTTTATTTTTGAGATGGCAATTTCAGCTTTTTTATGGCAATATTCCATGATTCATCTTGCACTACTATCACTGTATCGTCTGCGAAGCAAAACACCGCCCCCTCCTCGTCAAGGACCGAAAGAACATCATCAATATAGATGCTAAACAATATTGGGCCAAGCACCGTCCCCTGTGGCACACCACAAACCAACGCAAGAGGCTCACTTATAATGTTTCCAATTTTGACTCTTTGAGTTCTGTCTTTTAAGTATGACTTTATAAGTTTATATACTACTACTTTGTGAAGCCTCTGCAGTAGTATGTGATGCGCCACAGTGTTGAATGCTTTCTTCAGGTCCAAGAAGATGCCCACAACTCTTTTTTCCTCATCCAGACCCCCAAAAATCATTTCAGTAACCCCTGCCAAAGCACTTTCGGTACTGGAGTTTCTTTTTTGAAAGCGTATTGATTTTGTGAAAGCAAGTTTTTTTTTTCGAAAAATGATTGTAGCCTGATTTTAATGCACTTTTCAACTAGTTTACCAATTGTGCTTATTAGAGCGATTGGTCTATAGTTGGAAGTTAATTCATGGTTCCCATTTTTGAAGACTGGCACAATCGTCGCTTTCTTCAGAATTGTTGGAAAAACTCCAGTATTCAAAATACAGTTTACAATATGCAGCAAAGGGTTAATAATATACTCATGGTGTCGTCGCTTCAAAATCTCAGAAGTAATTTGGTCTTCCCCGCTCTTTACATTGTTTTTTAATGAATTTAAAAGGTTTGTCAACTCATCAGCAGCGACAGGAGCGAAATAACAGGACTGTACGTTTGTCGCTGATTTTACTTTTAGATTTTTTCCCAGTGGTTTGATTTTTTTTTGCTAATCTGGGTCACACATTGCTAAAATATGTGTTGAACTCGACAGTTTATAGGCTTAGTTCCCTGATGGTCTTTTTTTTTCATTGAGAATACTTTTGATGTCATTTCTATTTAATTTCTCATTGGTAGGGATATAAAATGACAGTCATTTTTTTGTCATTTATTGTCATTTATGGTCATTTACCGTCAATGTAGAACATAACATAACTTAAATCAATAATCAGATATCTGATTGGTTGACTATAGTTCTTTTTCAATTTCACAGTCATCAGCATCAAAGTCATCTAATGAGTTAGAAAGTACACTCCCATCTCCTCTACAAAATTGACAGTAAATATCGAAAGTCAGCTGATATTTTTGTGACACTGTCATATATTTCAATGACGGTCATATATTTTAATGACGGTCAGTTATCATTTTGACAGTCAGAATATTTAATGCATAAAAAAATAAATGACAAGAGTGTCATAAAAATAAATGACTTGACTGTCATTTTCATGTTGACTGTGACATGACACTGTCAGAAAAATTGCCTTACATCCCTATAGTCCAAGAAACGGAGATCTGAAAAGAGGGGTTACCTCGACATAATTAGAAGTTGAAATTTTTTTGGGGGGATCGGTTCATTTTAATATGCTAAACAACATATTAAGTTTGCGACCTTGTACTTCCATAGGGTTTTCAGTTAGGGGTGGTTTTTAGGGGTAATTTGCGGTTTATGGAGAACGCGGCTCAAAGGGATGGTTCAATAGTAAAAAGTTTCAAATGAATGTTGTAGCTGAAGTTTTTTGCTATAAAAAACTTAGCGACAGCACCCCTCTATCTTCTATAGTTTTTTTTCTGCAGCGTCTTGAATAGCAGCATGTTTTTGTTCAAGGTCACTGAATCAACGTTTTGCCATTTTGCGCGCATTTGTTGCAGCAGCGGCCGAATGCATAATCCGATTTCAATTTTTCAAACACCACATTATTTCTAATGAAATGCACTCTCCAATGCTTTTTTGTTCGAATTTTTTGCTTGAAAATTAAGCGAGCACGGACTTGTCTAATGTGCGAGGAAGTTGTAAATTGCATCGAAAACTGCCCCTTTCTTGCATTCACTCTAATTTCTAAACGGGGCCAAATATTTGGTGACAGTTTTCGATAATCGGCAGCCCATTTATTCCTCTCATAATGCCCTAGCGGATTTTTTTTTTCGTTAATCACTTAATGACTTATTGGCCTGAAAACGTCGCGCGGGATTTTTCAAAAAGTAAAAAATAATTAAAATTGTCGCATAGCGCAGAAATTTGGTACGATGGCCTTATTTATTGTTCTTACGAATATACTGCAATTTTAATTGCTTCACATGATATAAAATTGCAGTATAATCATGAGAACAATAAATAAAGCCATCGTACCAAATTTCAGCGCTATGCGACAATTTTAATTTTTTTTTACTTTTTGAAAAATCGCGCGCGACGTTTTCAGGCCAATAAGTCATTAAGTGATTAACGAAAAAAAAAATCCGCTGGGGCATTATGAGAGGAATAAATTGGCTGCCGATTGTCGAAAAATGTCACCAAATATTTGGCCCCGTTTAGAAATTAGAGTGAATGCAAGAAAGGGGCAGTTTTCGATGCAATTTACAACTTCCTCGCACATTAGACAAGTCCGTGCTCGCTTAATTTTCAAGCAAAAAATTCGAACAAAAAAGCATTGGAGAGTGCATTTCATTAGAAATAATGTGGTGTTTGAAAAATTGAAATCGGATTATGCATTCGGCCGCTGCTGCAACAAATGCGCGCAAAATGGCAAAACGTTGATTCAGTGACCTTGAACAAAAACATGCTGCTATTCAAGACGCTGCAGAAAAAAAACTATAGAAGATAGAGGGGTGCTGTCGCTGAGTTTTTTATAGCAAAAAGCTTCAGCTACAATATTAATTTGAAACTTTTTGCTATTGGACCATCCTTTTGAGCAGCGTTCTCCATAAACTGCAAATTAACCCTAAAAACCACCCCTAACTGAAAACCCTATGGAAGTACAAGGTCGCAAACTTAATATGTTATTAAGCACATGAAAATGAACCGATCCCCCCCAAAAAATGTTAACTTCTAATTATGTTGAGGTAAACTTCCTTTATTGCTTGGACTACCTAGTCATTGGTGACTTCTTTTATAATATTCCAGGTTTTTTTTAGGTCACTTTTGTTACTGTTAAATTTTGTTTTGTAGTATTGATATTTTTTTTATTAATTTGAATAAAATATTGCGGTAGCGTTTGTAAATATTTTGAATTTCAGGATTACCTTCTTGTTGCGTACATTGCTTTTTTAGTTGGTCTCCTTTACGAATGGATTTAACAAGACCACCAGTAATCCAAGGCTTTAACCTAATTTTTCTGTTACAAATTGGTGCAAGTTTCTATCATATTAGTTAGGCAGTTGACAAATTTGTTAGCACAAGTTTCTGCATTGTTATCACCGAGTACATCATCCGATTCTGTTTTAGGTATAAGTTTTGAGAGCATAATATTATCTAGTTTAGTTTATTTTTTCTTGGTGTGTTAACCTCATTTGGAAGTTTTATGTTCAGCAAAATGGGGTAATGATCAGTAAGGTCTCTTTTTAAAATTACAGGGGCTATTTCACTGTAGCTTTCATTTTTACATTTGACAAAAAAATGGTCAATGCAATTTGCTGTGTTTTCAGTTTGCCTTGTTATGCCATTTATTAAACTAGTATAACCGAGACCACTCATGATGGTTAAATAGTCACCAACCTTGGTACAATTACTATCTAATAAGTTGAGATTGAAATCACCTGCAAATATTTATATTTTTTTAGGATCAGTAGATGTTGCTTGACTTAAGATATTACTCAAACTGGCTATAAAATCATCCTTGTCTGTTGACAGAGATCGATATAAAGCAAAGATATCAATCTCAACGTTACACTTACTTACAGATACTTTGAGGCATTTTACATTAGTGTGCTCAAAAATGACACACTTTTGATAAATTTCTTCCTGGGCAAAAACTATACATCCGTCGAAATTAGTGTGCATACTTTGGTTCCAAAACGCACAATACCCTGGGAGTGCGTTCAAAGACGGCAATGCTAATGCCAAAACCTACTATTCCCCTTCTACCGGCGATGCCAAATCTGCTGTGAATTTGCTGGAACGCCAAATACCGTTTCTCAATATGCAATCCAAACCACGTGACATTCAATATGGCGTGGCGACCATACATGGACCAAAAAACACAAAAAATATCTAGTTTCTGCCCGACTTAATAGTTAACGTACTTAGTTAACAAATATTTTATTGAAAAATCAAAATCGAAGCAGCAAACAAACAAAATAATTGAAATATGCATGAAAACCCATATTCAAAACTAACTTGCCTGGCCGCCACGCCATATTGAATTTGGTCTCATCCAATCAAAATTCGTATAACCATTTCTAGACTCAGTTGAAAGAGCCTCCAAAAGTTACTTTACCGCGGCCGATTTGGAACGTGTAAAGCCAACCGTTTTTGGCACGCTGGAGCCGAACTTGAACGCAATATGCCAATTTTGGCTCGGCTTTAGCCGTTTTTGAACGCAGCCCTGGTATGCTGAATTCAGAGATGTTACTAATTACATGCGTTTCTGATAAGACAATGAAATCCAGAGTCCTTCCAATTGACTCGAGAAAAATCAACAAACTATCAAAATTTTTGTACATACTACTTATGTTTATATGAATTATATTTAAATCACTTTGACTATCACTGAATGTAGTAATTTCACTAATATTATCACATTCTTGTGTTACACAAGACTTCTATTCATCGAGGATATCATTCAGAGGATTGAATGTTTATAGAAGTTTTTCTTGCTTTAACATAACTACCTTTTGGATTGTTTATTATAAGACTAGCAGGCTGTCCTCTAAGACTATTTTAATAGTGGTGTCCCCTTCAGTTTTTTTTTAAACATATTTTGCCATTCAACATGTAAATAGTTGTCTTTTCAATGTTGTCATATCATCATTCAGATAGATTTCTTGCTTCTTGCTTCTTCCAAAGATCTGCCAGCTTTACCAGAATCATACTATTCTCGTGCTTATTCGCTCGATAACTTTCCTATATGTATTTATTATCCGCAGGTATTCCCAGTGATGTGAATATTTTTTTTGTGACCTCATCTACAGTTTGATTTTGTTTTGGTACTCCAACAATTCAATGTTGTTGACACGTTCTTTCTGCTTCAACACATTGAATCCAGATTCAAGCATTAGAACTCTTCTCTTCAGATCATTGTTTTCCCTTTTCAGTATCTTTATTTCGTTTAGTGTGTCCTCATAGGATTTTTTCTGTTTTTCAAATGAATCAGACATAAACTGGATAGAGCCCTTGATATGATCCAAGTCTTGTCCCATATCCTTTTTCAAGGTACTGATCTGCTCACTTATGGTGCTCTTTATAATATCTTTTAATGTTTTTTCATCCATTTCAAGAAAATTGGAGCTCTTTTTAGCTGAACTAACCTCACTTTTTGCACTTTGTTCACAACAAGTAACTTTTTCGTCTTTGTTGGCGACTTTTGCCTGAAACGCACAGCTCCTGTGGTAACTAGAACCGCACTTTTCACAGTCTAGAGAGGTTTTCACAACCTTTTTGCAATGGTAAAAAAAAATTATTTCAGCTTGTTAAAAATTATTTCCTTGCATTTGTCTAGTTGTCCTACTCTACCTGTCAAAAGATGAATGTGGAACCCCATCAAAAATCTCGGGAATCGAAATGGATTTTTAAGGGTATTTTTTGTTAATTTCGATATTCAAACCAATACCGGTTCTGTTGCCATTTGAGGGTTAGGTAGTAGAGTAGGACCACTAGACAAATGCAAGGAAATAATTTTCAACAAGCTGCAATATTTTTTTTACAGATAGTTCAAATCAATCTTACTAACATACCAAAAGTCTCCCATTTCAGGAACCCTGAAAAATCTTGGCCGCCATCTTGGTTTTCTCAGTTATTTGTAAATACAAACTCGTTAACGGTGGGTTTTCATAGAGAATAAAAAAACACACATTTTGGTTTTTTAATTGTTTCAATAGGATAAATACCAAAAAAGTTATGGTGGTAGTACTTTGGTCGCCAATGCGTCACAAATACACTACTAACGGCTATTTGCACGGCTATAACTGAAGGAATATTTAATCTAAGTAGAGCTTTGAATATGCCTCTTGTAGAAACAAAAGTCACATTCGAAGCTCCACTTAGATTAAATGTCGCTTATATTCAGCTATAGCCGTGCAAAGAGCCATAACACTTGCAAACAAAATTTTAAGATGTTCCATTGGTTAAATTTGTTGTACCAAGACACAAATCAAAAGATGTCAATATACATTGGAGTTTTACAGTCCAACCTGACCTGACATTCTATCGTGAGTTTATCTAAAAATATTAGGATATCTATTAGCAATATATGTCTTCTAACCTACATTTACCTTCATATTCCAAATGACATTTCGGTACATTCTTGCATATCCTCCGTCTCTTCCATATCCTCTGTCTCTTCCATTTCTTCAATCAAACTATTTTTTAAAGAAAGTCCATAACAATTGCCACATTTAGATGAGCATCTTAAACCCAGCTTTTTACATGTGCACCTATCGTAAAGAGTTTTCCAATTGCAAAATATCTGCTTTAAAATGTAGTTGGGGGCCACATCACCTGTGGTTTTAACAGGGCACAACTTTCCAACCAAAATGTGTGTTTTTTAATTCTTTATAAAAAAATATATCTATCACACATTTCCCAAAAAAACCGTTAACAAGTTATTCACCGATAACTGAAAAAACCAAGATGGTGGCAGAGATTTTTCAGGGTTCCCGGAATAGGAGACTTTGGGACTTTTAGTATGTTAATAAGGATGGTTTCAAGTGCCTGTAGAAAAATGTGTAGCTTCTTAAAAATTATTTCCTTTCTGGATGAAAAATGTGTATGTAGTCAGCGAAACTATCAACCATTATTTCATATTTGCTTCCAAAACACATATTTTATGTGATAATGTTTGTACAAAATTTTGGTGCGGATGGCCCAGGTCTAAAACTCGAGGCTAAAAACCGACGCTAACTTCACGGACATGTGTGGCATATTAAATTTTATCGTTTCAAGGAATTGAAATTCCTTGAAATATTTGTTCATTTCTGCCTTGGGTTAGCAACTTCTTTTCGCAGGCAAAAATGTTCCCCTTTTTCAAACTACACATGTTGTCAGGCCACATGTTTACTTTAGAAAGGCCATACCAGGTACCAGCCGGATGTCATAAAATCAGGCTGACTTTGGTGAAACCTCGGGTCAAACCCGAGGTCAGACCGTTTTTTTTATCAAGTTTTTACTGGTTATACACATTTTGCTTAGCTTTCAGTCTAGTGAATAAATGAGTTTTTCCAAGGGTTTTTCAAATAAATTTACGAGGGCAGGCTGATTTTTTCAGAGCTGATTGGAGACTGTGTCATGACTTTTTTGGCTAGCTATCTAATTTGGGGTGAATTTATCAATTTTTCCCAAAGATTGTGGCTTCAAATCTCAGAATAATTTTGTGTATTGGGGGAATTTGGGGGGTCACAAATGATCATCAAAACACAAAATCTAAACATAAAAAAATTTGAAATTTCATCACTCTAGTCCCAAATCATCATTACTGATTTGGATTTTCGAAAACTTCATAACTTTTTTTTAATTAAAGATAGGAAGCTGAAATATCCAGCGATTCTTATCCTCGTGGAAGACTATAAATCCCAGTTCATTTGGACTTATAGTTCTAGAAAATAAAATTAGGTTAAGCAATTTTTATAGGCAGTGTAACCATTTTAGTGCTCCAGAATTTTGAAAAAATTAAATAGCAAACCTGCAGATTATTGTACGGGGTCGGTTCCTTATGA
This sequence comes from Ceutorhynchus assimilis, assembly GCA_917834065.1. Classification (NCBI taxonomy): domain Eukaryota; kingdom Metazoa; phylum Arthropoda; class Insecta; order Coleoptera; family Curculionidae; genus Ceutorhynchus; species Ceutorhynchus assimilis. The sequence continues at coordinate 106,747,785 of OU892277.1, forward strand.
TTGGTGCGGCTTCTACAACTTAAACAAAGAAAACAATAAAAAAATGTTAAATACAAAAGTTGTAGGGTTTTAACTCTATTATTTTTCACATATGTCAAAATGGGCAAATGACAGGTGCCCACTGTGAATGCATTTTCAAACTTAAATAACGTAGGAACAGCTGACCCAGATATCAACATATATTTGGAATCAGATGGAAACATTGAATCATTTTGGCCAAAATTATACAAGGTTTTCCATCAAAAAATTCAAGTGTTTGTCATTATGACAGTTGCCACCAGTCATTTGCCTGTTTTGGCATGTGCAAAAGATAATAGGAGGTAAAACCCTACAACTTCTGTATTTAACATTTTTTTAAATTTATTTTTTGTTCAAGTTTTAGAAGCCGCACTAAGTTTAAGGAACCGATTGTATGTACAGGGTGGCCCATTTTCGATGTTTTAATGGGCTATATCGAAAACCAGCAAACATATCAAAAATCTGGGAGCACATTCTCGAGCTCTTTTTTCGAGAAAATAACAATAACGAAGACAAATCACGGCTATCTTGATGCGTTTAGGTAATACAGGGCAATTTTCAAATTTTGTCCAATTTTAGAACACCTTCCAATTTCTTTATTAATCAAGATATCCAAAAACCAAAAAATACTTTCTATAGGCAGTTTTTCTAGTAGAAGTTTTGGTTTTTTAAATGGGACACCCGGTATATTATTTTTTCATTGCATAGCCCTTTTTGAGCTGATTTCAATGATATGAGGTTTTATGGATTTACCTTGAATAGTTTTTGAGAAAAAAAATAAATTCCGTTTCTCCACATAAGAAACAATGAGCTAGAAAGAGATAAGTCATTAAATAAATTATGTGTTGCTTATTTATCACCTCCAATTTATAGTTCAATTTAAAAAAAATAATAACCTAAACTGAAAAATTAAATTAAGAATTAATAAATTTGTAGCTGATTCATAGTTCAACTATCTCTTTCTAACTCATTGTTTTTTATGGAGAAAAGGAATTTATTTATTTTTCTCAAAAACTATTGAAGATAAGGCTATAAAACGTTATATCATTGAAATCAGCTCAAAAAGAGCGGTGCAATGAAAAAATAATATACGTGTCCCATTTAAAAAAACCCAACTTTGGATAATATTCCAAAATCGGCGGCATCTGGACAAAAATTGGTTATGTCACTGGAATCTACTTGAAAAACTGCCTATAGAAAGTATTTTTGGTTTTTGGATATCTTGATTAATAAAGAAATTGGAAGGTCTTTTAAAATTGGACAAAATTTGAAAACTGCCCTGTATTTCCTAAACGCATCAAGTTAGCCGTGATTTGTCTTCGCCATTGTTATTTTCTCAAAAAAAGAGCTTGAGAATGTGCTCCCAGATTTTTTATATCTCTTCTGGTTTTCGATATAGCCCATTAAAACATCGAAAATGGGCCACCCTATTATACATACAATAATCTGCAGGTTTGCTATTTAGTTTTTTCCGAATTCTGATCGCAGCTAGCAAAAAAGTCGTAAGGCAAAGATAATCAGAATGTAATTATCTACAACTTTTATTAAGGTGATTCTGTCGAAAAAAAAATATATAAGAAAAAGGCTACTAGGGCCGAACGCGCAAGACTTTCGACTGTGATTTTATTGCTCAATACTCAGCACACAGTCCCCAATCAGCTCTAAAAAAATCAGCTTGCTCTCGTAAAATTTTTTGCGGCCTAGGTATAAACTTGCTGAACTAAATTATTTCAACACTGCCTTTTGGAGTCTGGTTTATTGGTTTTTGTATAATCTGAATTTTAACAAGTAGGTATATACTTAGCAAATACAATTACATACACATACAGATACCTTTCTTGGTTTAGCAAGCTATTTCAGGCGTTTTATTCAAAAATTTTCTATAATTGCAAAGCCCTCATATGATTGCTTAACGAAAATCTGAAAATTTGAGTTTGAACCTAAACAACTTAATGCTTTTGAAACCCTATAATCAAAATTATTTTTCTAGTCTGCGGAAGCAGAACGATTGAAAATTCCATCCCATTTTTTATTTCAGTAAGAGAAGTATGTATCATTGTCATAAACTTGAAACTTATATCAGTGGTTTATTTTGTATGTAATGAAAACAAAGGTTTAAAACGATGGAAATTTCCATACCATTGTTTATTTCAGTAAGAGAAGTATTTATTTATCCTTGGTATGAACTTGAAATCTTATCGGTGGTTTATGTTGTAATAAAAACAATACAGTATGACTGATTTCCTCCGGTTTTCGATCTTTTTCAAATCGACTTATACCTCCCTTCCAAAATGTTCCTAATGCCTATTCAATTAAATACATATCTGCAACGTATACAGGGTGTTCATTTTGAAACTTACCACCCCTATTATCTCGGAGTTGAAAAATTTTCTTTTTTTATGTGAAGTTTTTATGCAAAATTCACCTCCCCTTTCAACCCCCAGAGCCACTCCCTAAAAAATCTTAAATGGGAAGGGGGTGGTAAGTTTCAAGATGAACATCCTGATACATCAGAGATTGACCATGGAGCATAGTTGGGAATTATAGGGTTTATGGTGAAGAAATGTTTATTTACAAGCAATATCTTCGGTTCTTAAATAGGATAGTCGCTTGGTTTTATACATCAATTCACATCTCCCGGCTTTTAGCAGAAGGTGCAGACAATTTGATGAAATTACTTTCATTTGAGGCCGACCCATTATTTGGGAAAAGGATTAGACAGTCATAGTCATTCCAAAATATAATATGTAAATCCAACCAATTTCATGTTAAATCCTGTGATTTGGTAGGGGCATAAACAACACTATAATGTTATTAGTCATTTTCGTCCTTAGTCGCAAGGTGATGACACTCTATACAGGGTTTCAATTTGAAAACTTTCAATGGCTATATCTAAGTAGCCAAAGAAATATATGAAACAATAATTTCTATAATAGGAACAGGGAACCAAAATGATGTAATAACCAACCTGTTTCCACTCACCTTCCACCCCCAGCCACCCCAACTAAATACTCTCAACTAGGAACCCTCTACTTGTCATACCTTATCTGAAAGCTTTAAAAAAATGCTTTTCAATGGTGCCCTACAAAACTTCACTCGATGTGATAGTTTTTGGTTGATTATATAAAGAATAATTTAATTAAATTAAAATTGTATTTTTTTAGACTTGTTAATTTTTTCAGGTAAGAATTCCGAAAAAACGGATAAACAGGCCTAAAATGTTTAAGCCTCAAGATATTAAATTAATAGTCAAAAATTCAATTCACATTTCGATGGTTTTATTTTTAAAAGCTGCTAATTATTAGGTACATCGAATTTTAGCCTGAGGGGTACAATTGAAAGGCATTTTTTAAGAGCTTTCAGATAAGGTATCACAAGTGGGGGGTTGCTATTTAAGAATATTTAGTTGGGATGGTTGGGGGTAAGTGAAAACAGGTTACATCATTTTCGTTCTATTAAAGAAATCGTTTTCAGAGATTTTCATATATATATATTTTTTTGTTAATCAGTTATAGCCATTGAACGTTTTTAATTGACACCCTGTATGAAGTTTTGTAGCGTGTGAAACGGTTGAGCTTCAGACGTTTACATGCGTCGCAGGTAGCAGGGCGGGGTCCCGAGCTGGCCGAAGCCAGCCGAACGACAGCAGGAGCTATACGAATAGAAGTCTGCGGGGAAACGAGAAGCAGTCGTCATCGAGCTCGAGCTTAGTCACTTATCCAGCGAGAGCAATGGCGCAGTGCTCTGCTTTTTAAGCAAATAATTTTTATGTATTTGAAGTTTCATTCAATAAGTTAATAAAGTTCATATAGGAAGTTTTCAGGTAAGGTTTTTATTTTATGTTTCTTCAGATATGTTATATACTTACTGTTTCACCTATGTACTTATAATCAAATGAGCCATGAGACAAAATTTATGAGTCACTTGTAGGTATTGGTTTCCCAACTTAAAAATTCAGGCCAGAAGGGTGTAGGTTTCATATTATACCTAAAGACGATTCTGATTTAGAGTTTTTGCATTTGAATCTTCAATTGTTTATGAATATTGTTGCTGTGGTAGATGCAAGATTTTCATGTCCGTTAATTTAACACCGCCATTTTGGAATTTTGATGCCCTCGCCATTTTGGATTTAACATGCACGCCAATAAAAAATGGCGGCATTATTGAAAGTACAATGTCTCGGTTACGTCATTTCAATTTATGTGGATGATGTAGCCCTGTCCTCACACAGCCTTAAAAGTATTTTTACTTGTTTAATTTTTCGCTGATATGTAAGTGTTTTTCTTGTTGTTTTTATTGGTTTATAGTCTATAGTAAGTTGGTAAACTAAAATAATAAATAAAGCTTACTACCGATTTGTTTAATTTATTATAAAATTTTCATAAGTTCTCACAAGTTTCCAATATTCCCGGTAAGCGCTCTCAAAGGCGCGCTATACACTATAACTAAATTAACTTTGTTTTTTTTTTAAAATAAAATGGTACCTTATTTACGAGGACTATTGGAGAAAATGGCGGGACCAAATCAACTCCAAAATAAATTAAAATTGTAAAAAAAATAGAAAGAAATAATCTATCGAATTTTCCTCTACAGCACAATGTAGCACAATAATAGCAGCATTTCATTTGCATTTAAATCCAGGGTTGGCAAAAATCCGGCCTATTATTCCATACTGGATTTTTGGTTTGATTTTTTTGTGTTTTTGATCTGTATTTTTATATAATAGGTCAGTTTCTGCAGAAATCACAAACCAGTCAGAGTCAATTTCATTGGTTGGAGCTAGTTTTTTGACTGTTTCTGACTGTTTTCAACCAATGAAATTCGCTCTGACTGGTTTGTGATTTCTGCAGAAACAGACCTATTATATTATAGATATCTAACATCAACTGGTTATGGGTTTCACAATTTCATTTCAATTTCCTCTCTGTAAAAGCAGTATTTTCAAAAAACGGTTTTTTATTTGCCCTTTTTTTAAACATTTCGTTGGAATTTGCACTAATCAATCGCATTCTTTCATTTTTCAAAGTCTTTATTGAAGCTATAGATTTCTGTTAAAGGCCTTTAATCATTCAAAACTTACTTTCCAAATGAAGCAAATGATCAATAAATTCTGCTACAAACTGTCCTAAGACGTTCTTCTTGAATAGCAGTTTTTTTTTCTCAGCTTGCTTAGTCCATGGAAGTTGGGAACTGCTTTGAAAAGCAGAAAACATTAATTTTCAGTCTTCAAAGTTTTAAGAGGCAGAAATCATCCAAATCTTTCCCCTTTGTCCTTGGAAGCTATACATTATTTTGGAACTCTTTCACGCCCGTGAATGTAATTTGTATAGTCAGTATGAAGCAATAGGTATTTCTTTGTTTTTTTTTCTAATAAAGCCACCCCAAATATTACGGATTTATTCGAATGCCCTTTGGTTTAAAAAATTTCATGTCTTTGCAACATTCCTTTGAGTAATGGATGAGGTGTTATTCAGGTCTCTACTGAAGTTCATAGATTTCCTTCTTATTTTTTATGGTTTTATTTGCGCTGAATTTTCCTGAAATCTCGAGAAAATTATTCGAGGTAGTTTCCAGGGTTCCAAATTTCATTTTTGGTCCAAATTTTAACTGTTATCGCCTCTTGAGGAGTTGGATATTGTTTTTAGAGGCCCTCAAGAGCCGGTAATAGCTCAAAATGGCTCTTGATTTGTTAGAAATATTTTCTAGTGTTTCAAACCATACTTTTGATCCAAATTTTAATTATTATCGGCTCTTGAGGCCATGGATATTTTTTCTAGAGGCCCTCAAGAGGCGGTAGAGTTCAAAATTTAATATTTACTGGCTCTTGATCTGTTAGAAATATTTTCTAGTGTTTCAAATTTCGATTTGGAACCAAATTTTAATTATTATCGTTTATATGGAAATATCCATCCAAAAACCAAAATGGAGAAAATTGTTTGCCAACCCAGTTAAAATTCGACAATGGCGGGGCCAAGTTTTTCATTTGCATCAAAATTTCAAAATGTTAAAGCTAATTTAATGGATATAAGATTTTTTCCTTGCAAATCTACTTCTTATCTTAACTCATGGTGTTATTGAATATTTGAAATCATATTTTGAGTCCTATAGTCGTCCCAAATATCTGATTGTGTTGTTTCATGTCCAAATTATTTCATAATTTTTTTGAAAGATTATAAAGACACGTTCAGTCAGCTAATAGTGTAAAATCAACAATTCTAAATTCACAATTATTCATAATAGCCAATGCTTAAAGCACAACAAAAACAAGTTTTATCTGCTTATGCATTGTTATTATATTATCAACATCGAAATATCAATTTCAATTCAAGATAAATACATATTGTTTTACTTATTTATCTACAAGAAGGCAAACAACAAAACCTGCGGGAAAATAAACTTCAAAGTTGGTCAATTTGTGAATTGTGAATTATACATTAAATTACGAATTAGGCACTAAGAGTTGGCTAAACGGCTATACATAAAACTAAAGTTTTAAAATTAAGCATTAGGATTATATGCACTATTAGCTGACTAAACTGGCCTTAATGTTTATCACATTGTTGTTGCTGTGGGTACCCCAAGAGCTAAAGGTCAAATTGAGATAATGAACCGTACTTTAACGTGAATGTTTGCTAAATTTTCATATATGAAAGGCAGGAAAATTAGGATAAACTTTTGCCAGATTTAGGCCGGGTTTATTCATCTTCAGATAAACTTGCTGGTTACTATCTGCAAGATTAATTTACCGTTGTATAATTTCATTGGTCCGCGGATAAGTGGCCGACCAATGGGATTACAGATTGCGTTTTTATCCGTCAGATTGCATACCTGATAGTTTATCATAAGTTGAATAAACCGGCTCTTAGATAGGGTAATAGTATATAGTCTAGGAAAATTGTCGATTTTCAAAAAAAAAAATCCTACCCAAAAGAACTTTTCAGGGATGATAGGGGGAGGGTGGGTGATCATAAAACCGAATATATCAAACATTCACCCCTCTGGCGTTTTGCGCTATAGGGGTTGAAAGTGCGCCATTGGCGATTACTTGGTACCTATTGATTTTACAAAAAAATGTTTCAAATGAAAGATGTGCAACATTATTTGATCTACAATGTTTATCCAAAGATTTTTTTGATTAAGTGCCGTTTGTGGTCATAAAGGCCGTTTGAAATTTTATAATGAGAATGAAAAAGTTTAACCAACATGAAAAAATTTTCTACAACTTTTTCACGTTGGTTAAAATTTTTCATTTTCATTATAAAATTTCAAACGGCCCTTATGACCACAGACGGCACTTAATCAAAAAAATCTTTGGATAAACATTGTAGACCAAATAATGTTGCACATCTTTTATTTGAAACATTTTTTCGTAAAATCAATAGGTACCAAGTAATCGCCAATGGCGCACTTTCAACCCCTATAGCGCAAAACGCCAGAGGGGTGAATGTTTGATATTTTCGGTTTTATGATCACCCACCCGCCCCCTATCATCCCTGAAAAGTTCATTTGGGTAGGAATTTTTTTTTTTGCAATACATGTATTTTTCGACTATTTTCCTAGACTAATATTATTCAACGAGTGGGTAATAGCCAGTGTTGGCATTTCTATTGGGTTTTTTGGTTTTTGCGGGTTATTGTGATAGTTTTTGTAGGGTTTTTTTGTTTACTTACCCAGACAAAATTGTATATTTGTTTCACCACTTTTGACCTGTCCTGTAAAGCTTCAAATCGCACATTGGAATTTTCCAAAAATGATACTGAGACAATTTTTGCCTCACAGTTCCTTTAATTTTTATCTGATTTCAACGCCAGTCAATCAAATTTTCCACAAATCTGTGAATTAAGATTTTAATTAAGTTCCAGTTTTGCAGCTAAGAAGCTTCACGACTGAAATTATCGAACATTGAAAATTTTCTAAAAATGACACTGAGATAGTTTTTGCCTCACAGCTCCTTTAATTTTCATCCGATTTCAACGTAATTAGGCTTTAATTAAAGCCAATTAAGTTCTCTACAAACCTATCAATTGAGATTTTGATTTGGTTTCAACAGTTTTGCACCTCAGAAGCTTCAAAATTGAAATAATCAAACATTGAAAATTTTCTAAAAATGACAGTGATACAGTTTTTGTCTGTCTCACAGCTCCGTTAATTTCCATTTGGTTTTAACGTAATTAGACTCAAATTAAAGTCAACTAAATTCTCTCTCTTCGAACCTGTTAATTGAGATTTTAATTTAGTTTTAATTATTTATTTACTTGTTTACTGGTATAAATTCTTTTTTTAGTTTCCCTACTAATAGCTATCTTGAGAAAAAATCTTTTTGATTTTTACTTTTTATCTAAGAATTGTTTGAATAATATTAGTTGACTATTTTTCTTTAGGATTTTTATTTTGTTTAATTGACCGGGAGTTAGACGGATATGAGTATGCAAAATGTGAGGACCAGCAAAAATGCTCAAAATCGTATTCCTGTGATCCTAAAGAATGGGAAAGTACATCTTGCCGCAGTTGGAGTGGTCTCTAACGCTCCTGCCATCCCCAAATGCAAAGTTATATTGAAAATATCACAATTTCAAGTCATTTCACAATAATTCCTATTGATTGTACCTAAGGCTTTCCTCTCAAGCACTCAAAATAAATTACCTACCACTTGTGGGATATCTTTGCAATTCTGCTCCAAAATTTACACAAGTAGAAGAAGACTGCCAAGATGTACAGGGTCTTCCAACGACTGCTGAACAGGGGCTTATTTTTGATCTTCCCTGTTCCTGTAGTTTTAAAAAAATTCAAAATAGCCAATTGGGATATTTTTTTCTGGAGAATTCAAAAATGGTACAAATATCATTTGAACCAAAAACCAAAGAGTTACGCACTGGGTGAACTAGGTTTTCAAATGAAACACCCTGTTTTTGTATGATTTTTGGAAAACTCGCATTTTTTACATCTATTCTGTTGAAAATATTTGATATTTCGCTGTTTTTTATTTTATTTTAATGTTTTATGCTTAACAATTTTAACTTTTCCTTTTCAATTCAATAGGTTCATAGGTGATAGAGGTATAATCACCTTTTGTTCAAAGTCTAAAGAAATTTGACATATTTTGTCGCCATCACAGATGTATTGAACAGGTGACGCCAAAACTATTAGGGATAAAACATCAAAATAAAATGAAAATAGCTATCGGAATATCAGATATTTTTAAAGGAATAGACGTTAAAAATGTGACTTTTCCAGAAATTAACTACTGTAAAACAGGGTGTTCCATTTGAAAAACAGTTCATCCGTGGCGTAACTCTTTGGTGTTTAGTTCAAATGATTTTTTGGTACCATTTTTGTATTCTCCAGAAAAAAAATATGCCAATTGGCTATTTTGAATTTTTTCAATACTACAGGAACAGGGAAGGTCAAAAATAAGCCTCTGTTCAGTCGTCGTTGGATGACCCTGTACATCTCGCAGTCTTCTTTTACTTGTGTATATTTTGGAGCAGAATTGCAAAGATATCCAACAAGTGGTAGGTAATTTATTCTGAGTGCTTGAAAAGGAAGCCTTAGGTACGATCAATAGGGATTATTGTGAAATGACTTGAAATTGTGATATTTTCAATATAACTTTGCATTGGGGGATGGCAGGAGAGTTAGGGACCACTCCAGCTGCCGGCAAGATATACTTTCCCATTCTTGAGGATCACAGGAATACGAATTTGAGCATTTTTGCCGGTCCTCACATTTTGCATACTTAACTACGTGTAGCGCCTGCTCTATAATATAGATACCAAAAATGTGAATATTCCTAGATTTCAATAGATATTATTTGTCGCTATGGCAGGAATGAATTTGTTTTTTTAATAAAAATTTCTTAATTTTTTTTTTTCCAAATTAAGGCAGTTAATAATTATTTCTATATGCGTGGGCTTTTGACACGAAAAACCCAGAGCTCACTGGGTTCTTGTCTATATTGATGGTGGGTTTTTGAAATAGGTTTTTGTATGTGATACCCGCGAGTAGAATACTATATTTTTTCCATGATCATTGAATTAAATAATAGATTCATGCAATATTTTATTTCATTTTCATTACAAAATTATTTGGACGGCTGGAGAAAAAAGTGAGGTTAGGTTAGCTCCGATCTTGTCTTCTTCTTCCTGTTTACCAATGCCCCATATGTCGTCAAACAACAGTCAGCAGTCAGCCAGAATCCTATCACTTGTGTTCTCTAGTGCATCGGGTTGGGGTTACCCCACTTGCCAAAAGTTAAAGTTTCATTTGGGGATGAGTAGGTAATTTTTTGCTGTGGCGTGTACAGCAAGGAACTTGGAAACGTCGGGGAAATAGGAGTGAATAGGATACCTAAAAAATGAATATATAAAAAACAATCACATTTTATAAGCATTAGCACTTGATAGCATTATAAATCATGCAGCACACCAAATAAACTCTGTCTAACGAATGTTGAACGTTGAAGGTCACCTACTCGAATAAATCATAGACGTTGCTTTTTTGCTGCACGCGCACTGTGTTTATCAAGGCTTGATAAACTTGATAAAAGCGCGTGCAATAAAAACAGCAGCAAAAAGCCACGCCTGTGATTTATTCGAGTAAGTGACCTTCAACGTTCAACATTCGTTAGACAGAGTTTAGCACCACTCTACAATGTAACTGTGACCATGAACTACTGCTTATTTTCATATTCTTATATCAAACTTCTTGATCCAATCCATAACCATCTCTGCTTCCCTGCTGGTTGAATTTGCAAGAATTTCTTCCATTTGTATCGGTCCTCCTACCATCTTATTCAGTCTTGAATACAACCAATCTGTCGGACCTCTGTTCAGCTCACAGTTCAAGAGCACATGATTGATATCACCCACTTCACCACATTCACAATTCTCGCTGTCCTGCATGCCAAGTTTGTTTTTGTGTTTAGGTATGAGGTAATTTGTAGTTCTGATTCTGCAAATTGCACTAGCCCCTCTCAATTTTGGCAAACCACGATGTTCTTTGAGGTTTCTTCGTTAATCTGTAGTATTGGCTTGAATGATTTCTACCTTTATTGTAAATTCCACAGCCCATTGCCTCCATGTCTCTTCCTTAGCTACTCTGAATAGATCATCATAGTGTATTATTCTGTTGATAGCATTATTTGCCTCTCGGTCTCTTCCAGCAAGTCTATCTGCCTTTTCATCTCCTGTTATGCCTGTATGACTAGGCCCCACAGTATTTTGATTTCCTTTCCTCCATCCTACATATCTAATATTTTCTTCCTCGTTGTCAAAGTGATTCTATCGGTCCCTCTGTTGATGCCATCTCTGACAATTTTCAAAATAGCACTTTTAGAATCTGATATTAAAACAGTTTTTCCTGTGTCAATGTCTAAGGTATTGAAGGCCGTATAGATGGCTAGCACCTCCTCTGAACAAATGTTGGTTAGATCTTGGCATTTCCCTATTATTGAGATTTTCCTTGTGTTGTTATATATTCCAATTCCGCAATGTGTTGATGTTGGCTCCAAAGATGCATTTGTATATATTTTTTCATGGTCCGACAACTTCTGTAATAAGAGCCCAGCTTCTTTCAACTTCTCTCTAAGAATTTCCAATGATACGTTATCATAAGCAGCCCGAATGTCTATGAAGGCACAAACTATCACTTCATTATTGGTAAATGCTGTGTTAATTGAATTAGCCAAAATGACCAGGTTGTCTATGGTCCCTTTTGCCTTTCTAAACCCATTTTGGAATATTTTTTTTTCTCCAAGAAAGGTTCTAAACGTGTCTCAACCATGCTTTCCATTAATTTACCAAGGCACAATGTCAAAGCTATTGGTCTGTATGCTTTAAACTCTTCGGGGTCTTTCTTGGGTTTTCCTAATGGCTTCCTTTCCTGTTTTTGATCTATCAGTTGTTTTCTAATGCAGCATACAGTCGGGAGATGGTCACTGAAACCACTCTGGGTCATTATTCTTGAACAGGGGAGCAGCGTTCCCAGAAGAACAAGTGTTCCGTCTTTCTCAATGATATGCAAATGATAATATAAGTAACAAAGACGGAACACTCATTCTCCTGGAAACGCTGCTCCCCTGTTTCAAGAATAAGGACCCTGGTCGGAAACATACCAGTTACAGCTTGTTCCCAGGTGCTGCGATACGATTGTTATGAAGATTGCAATACTTCCTTTTCTATCATCTCTATCCAATCTGTGTGTTACATAGTATTTTACCTTTAAAGCATTGTCTACCTTGAGCCATGTCTCATTAATCAATAAAACATCCGGGTTTTCGTTATTTATTAAGATAGTCAAATCGCTGAAGTTTCGTAAAACTTTCCTAATGTTCCATTGGATTATTTTCATGTTGGGTTTGTTCATAATTAAATTCATCTACGGATCTCCCAGATTCCTGGGTTGCATTCTGGATTTCTTCCATAATTATATCTTTCACCTCCCGAGTCAAAGTTGTCTTGCCAATAAGTTGTTTTACAACCTCCAATATTTTTATTGGTTGAAAATAATTGAGAAATGAACAAAACTCACTGTATAAGTAATTACTCACATTAATCAGTAGAAACTTTAATCAAAGAAAGTTGATTCGATGCTCATGGGAAAAATCTTATATTTCTTAAATAATCAACTTTTTTTAAAATTATTTCAAAAATTTTGTATGAAGTCTTAGAACTTGGAACTATTATATTTTCGTACCAGGCTTGAAACTCTCGCTATGAATAATACAGAATTTTGTTTGATGAAATTTGGGAATAATTGATTATACAGGTTATGAGTGAAATTAGATCATAATGTGACTTGTTTATGGTGATGCTTATATTTTTGATTAAGAATGATTATGACTACAAATATATGTTGATAAGTTATTGTATGATTTTTGCTTCCGTCGCTTTGTAGCCTATGTATTGAATCATGTTTACAACCATTACTTATACTGGGTGCCTGGAATAACTTGAAGTACCTACATGGGGATTTTGGATGACATTGCAGATACAGGGTGGACTAAATGGGGAAAAAACTGCGCAATAAAGTGCCTACAAACAAAAAACTTTTTGAACTCGGATTAGCAACCGATATAAAGGGCAAAAAAGAAAAATTGCGTTTTATAAAATCCTTTATATCTTGGTTATTATAAAAGATACAATCAAGAAGTTCAAATAAGTTGATGACTTATTATTTGTAGGCACTCTATTGCGTAACCTTTTCCTCATTTGGTCCCCCCTATATTTACAATGGTTTCCAAAATCCCCATTTACTTCAAGTTATTCCGGACAACCTGTATAATTCCGATTTCATTGCCCAATGATCTTCAACTGATCGGGTCGGTCAAGGCCAGGTCTGGTCGAAATATGGGTTCATTTTTATTACCTTCTACATATCAGATTATTTATGTTTCCTGCCTATAAATTTATTGTAACTTCGTATTTTATTACTGCCCTTATGGCTTTTCAGAATAAAACTCACTTTCTTGGTTGCTAGTTTACTGTACAAGTTTTATTGTATATCTGAGAGGCATTTCACACCTCTATATCAGCTTATTTAGGTATTCTAGAAACTAAATACAATGTTGCCAACTTAAGAATAATAAATTGTCTAAATTAAAATAGGGTAATAAATGGTAAATGAGTATATCTTAAGATCTGTACATTATGGTGAATGAGCACACCTTTACACTGCCAACCTACTAGATGGCACTTGCAGGTACTCTATATTTCCCCATTTTTTTTTTTCACTAGGGAGACATCAAACATTTTTTAAGCCAGAAAAGAAATATTTGCTCCCTTTTAATAAATAAACGTAAATAAATATCTATTTTATATTTCAGATAATGCTGTGCCAATCAAGTCCTGGTTCTCAGACCCCACCGATGTGGCTCTACTAAACCTACTTCCTATGTTGGACGCTCTACGTTTCACAGCCGACGTAAGATCAGTGCTGGGGCGGAACTTACATCTGCATAGAATCTGGTAGGACATCATGTAAAAAGGATTATCCTAATGGCTGGTCCTAGTAGTTAGAAATCAGTTTTGTTTGAGGTGAGTGCCGGTGTTGCCACATAATAATTAAAGAGGAATATGTATATTGGATTATCCTTGTGTGCAAGGTTTGGATGGATAATTATTATTGGGATTTAAACGCAGTTAGACTATAGACATTTGTTCTTGGAAATAAATTTCTAGGTCTGGCTAGCTTTAACACTCAATTAATTTTCCACTGCTGGTGGTTTGTGATACATTTTCAGCCATTCACAAGTTTTGTAATAGGTATACATTAATTTGTTTTTGAGCACTTGCATGTTTTAAGGACTGGTAATAAAATAAATTCTGTTTTTGATGTGTATGTTTGCGTTTTTATATGTAAATTAAATTGAGTTGGTAGTGTTTCTAATCATTCAAATTTTTTCAAATATTTCAAGAAATTACTTTTGACATTGGTCTTGCTTCGTTTAGTTTTTGACTTACAGTTTTTTTCAAAATTCCAGTTTTTTTTATCATATGATTTGGTCTATATTTTCTTGGTAGATTTTCGGTTTTCTTTATTTTTAAATTAAATTTCTTATTTTTTGCATAATAATTATTTAAAGAAAATGTTGTTAAGAATACTAATAAACAAATATGCGTGGAACTATTCTGGTGTTCCGAAATTAATACACCAAAATTTTTAAACCGCTTCGTTTCTGAGATACAGGGTGTTGAAATTCTAAGAAAAAGAAACTATTTTTCATCATAATTTTCAAACCACTCAAGCTCAGCAAAACACATTTTTTGATGTTAAATATTTAGAAAAAAAAAATTACCAGTGACGTTCATACCAGATTTGTATGGGATATTTTTCAAGAAAAAAAATGGTGTGCCGGTGCGCTACTGCTTTTTCCTAAAATAAAAATTATTTCCGAAATCTCCATTCAATTTGAAACAAATTTGATCTCTTCACTTTTTTCGGAACGATGCACCGCTTTCAAGTAAAAAAATAAAAAACCATTTTGATGCATAGCGAAATCGCCAAAATTATGATGAAGATGTGAAACATTAAACACCTAAAGTCTCAAATTATTATTTTTGCGAAGTCGTCACTGGTAATTTTTTTTTTTTTTTAAATATTTTAAATATCTTTTGCTGCTTGAAAGCAGTGTACAAAATTTCAATGAAATATTTGGTTTGAAAATTATGATAAAAAAATAGTTTTTTTCTTAGAATTTCAACACCCTGGAGGAAGCGTTTTCGGACATATAGTCTGGGAAAATTGTCGAAAAATACATGCATTGCAAAAAAAAATTCCTACCCAAATAAACTTTTCAGGGATGATAGGAGACGGGTGGGTGATCATAAAACCGAAGATATCACACATTCACCCCTCTGGCGTTTTGCACTATAGGGGTTGAAAGTGCGCCATTGGCGATTACTTGGTACCTATTGATTTTACAAAAAAATGTTTCAAATAAAAGATGTGCAACATTATTTGATCTACAATGTTTATCTGAAGAATTTTTCGATTAAGGGTCGTCTGTGGTCATAAGGGCCGTTTGAAATTTATAAGGAAAATACAAATTTTCAACCTAAGGGAAGTGTCCCCCCGCTGAATGGGGGTGAGTTACAAAAAAAGTTGATAAGGAAAAATTGTAGGAAATGTAATCTTATAAAACTTTTATTACGAAACATTTTTTGTAAATAAATGTTTTTTTTTTAACTACCCTTATTGAAAAACGGCAGGGGCTGAGTAACAACTTCGTAGAGCAAAAACGTTGTATGAGATGTAGAAAATTTTTTCACGTTGGATAAATTTTTTTATTTTCATTATAAATTTCAAACGGCCCTTATGACCACAGACAGTCCTTAATCAAAAAAGTCTTTAGATAAATATTGTAGATCAAATAATTTTACACATCTTTTATTTGAATAATTTTTTTGTAAAATCAATAGGTACCAAGTAATCGACACAAACTAGGGCTTATTTTCGACGTAGAATATGCCATAAAAATTTGGTGCATTAATTTCGGAACACCCTGTAGTATTCTAAATAATGATCTGTCGGTTAACTAACAGATAGTGCTAGAATAACATAGGGGAAACGGGAATTCTCAAATATATGTATTGATCATAAACAATAAATGTAGTTCATGGTATAAGCCTTCACAATAGGTGTTGGTATTGATAAAAGTTAAAATATTTTTCAATTTCAACCTCAACCAACTACTTTGATTATCCAATAAAATTCAGGTACACAATCGTGTAGAACCTTGTCGACTGGTGAAATACTACATAGCACACAGTGCCAAATTTCAATTATCTTTCAGATTCCTCATTGTAACGAAAATAATCGTCAAAATTAAAATATTTCAAATTTTCATGCAAAGTCTATTACACCTGCGGCAATACCGGCGCTCTCCCCAATGACACCCCGACTCTGTGCTCACTTACTTACGCTATTTCCAGTGGTCCTCTAGCCACCCTGGCACCAAAGCTGCGCATGCCCGAAGGAATTACCACAAAGGTAAATTTGGACCACCAGCAACATTTCCCGGACATCGCATCCATTGCAGTTAGCCAAGTTGAATCTACATCACAACACATATGCAATAAGAGAATTGAAAGCAGCTCTGGAGTCACCGCCAAAGACAAACGGTTTAAGTCCCGTATACCACAACCGCAGCGAATTTGACGCCATAGAAAGTAGGAGCTGGTAAAAAGGGGTGTTATGGGAAAGGGTTTAGGATAATGCCAGACAGGCTTTTAATTTCTATTTCCAATTGTCAATATTCTTGTTAGTAGATGTTTGTTGAAGTATATTTTTTCAAATACGTTGCATTATCAAATTTTAGACTCTCTGAGAAAAAAAAAATTACCAAGAGGCTTAACTACAAATTTATGATGTAACCCACTCGCTAGGAAATTACCAAGTCAAGTCAATACTGAAATACAAATAGAAATTGAAAAGTTTTTGCAGTTTGGCAAGAGTGTAATTTTTTCAAGATTAGGGATGGTTTTCGCTACTCATTGCTATTTGCAGAGCTATCACTTAAAGGATATTTAATCCAAGTCGAGCTTTGAATGTGACTTTTGTTTCCACAAGAGTCACATTTAAAGTTCCACTGGAATTAAATATCCCGTAAGTTGTAGCGTAGCGGTGCAAATAGCCGTCAATATCATATAATTTTATAATCAATTTAACCACTTACATATTCTTTGATGAACATTGTGTTTTGGCAAATGAACAACTAAAAACATTCTTTATGGGTGTGCTACAACAGAAACAACAACACGTCCTTCCCAAAAGCCTGAAAGCTTGGCAAATATTCCTCTCTATTTTGTAAAAACGTCATATTTACATAAAAATGGCAATGAGATTCAGAATCATTACAAAGAAGTGCCTGAAGTTGTTCTATTAAATTTTGACATATCAGATCGTTTGCAAATACTAAAATCGTACTGATGATATAATAGCCATGATTGAGAAGAAGTGAAACTAATTTCTACTTCTTCTTCTTGCTTCTTCAATCTACTAACGGAGATTGACTATCATCACAGCTATACAACCCTATTTGCGGCTGCTCTAAATAATTGATTTGATGTCATTGCAAATCATTCTCTATGGTTTTTTAACCAGGAGGTTCTTCTTCTATCCTGACTACGTTTTCCTTGAATTTTTCCCTCCTTATGGTATTTAGGACCGCTTACAACATGTGCAAAGTATTCCAGTTTCTTTTTCTTCAGTATCTTATATATTTCTTCTTCTTTGTTCATACGGCGTAGCACCACGACATTTGTGATTTTGTCAAAATAAGAAATTCGTAACATGCGACGATAGCACCATCTTTCGAATGCGACTGGTTTGTTAATTTCGGCTGCTTTAAGAGTCCACGAACCTGTCCACTGAACATCACTTACTCCAAGTATATTGATTTGCAGCCTTTCCATCTCTAAGACCAGGTTATTCAGTCTCCCTGGTGCAAATAGGCTTCTGACATTCCATGTGCCTTCTTTCATGGCTAACCCGGGGACTCTTAGCATTTTCTGTCTATCTAAGGCCTGTCGTGGACTGAGAGACATTTTTAAGGTTTGTTTGATTGATCTGCTAGGAATTTTAGTGAGGTGGTTTTCCGTTGCCTTCCTCACCGCAGTGTAAAAGCCGCTTAGGCAGTCCTTGCCGCACCTTTGGTTATGTGTCTTGGTGTTTTTCTTTCTATTTCTGGTGATACGCCTACCAAACACTTTTAATGCTGCTGCTATCCAACATTAGTTTGTCTTTATACTAGCCCTAAAGACAGGGTTGCCACATGCCGATTTCGATTTTCTGTGGTTTGGGATTTACCATTTGGGATTACTTGTAAATATAACATCCTGTACATCATTAAATTCCAAGACCGCCCATTTTGGCTGTACTTGTGTTGAAACTACTTTTCTAACAAAGGGTTTTGCCATTGACAACAGAAACGCCACATTTCTAAGTCTCACGCTAATGAAGGCAACAATAACAAATAGGCCTATCGGTCATACGGGGCTGAGGGCTGTCAAATCCAAGCTGGTATAAGTTTGTATTGCCAAGTAATGAATGAATGACATCATCACTTTGTGTGGATTAGATTAGCAATATTGGAAGAGTTTGCTTTCCGCCTGGTCGTCACTGCGACCCTGCGGATCTATTGTGACTCACTCCATGTTATAGAGCCTCGTCCAATTTTATCTCTCTGATTAGACTCCACAACCTCGACAAAGGCTCCCTAGTGTAGCTTGCTGCTTCTGGTTTGGTTGAGCCAAGACATCGGAAGCGCACTTTCGACACGCCTTCACACATATTGACTTGTTCATTTATGATGTGGTAATATTTGGTTACCGCTAAGATGCTATAGTAGATTGTAGCACATGATTATAACATTTCTGTACATAGAAATGGGCAAAATAATATTTTTAAATAATATAAGAATATTACAATGATATAATTCACCCTCTAAGCATATTTATTTATAAATAATATAAAAACATTATAATGACATGTCACCCTTCAAGCATCTTTATTTATAAATAATATAAGAATATCAGAATGATATAAATCACTCTCCAAGTATCTTTATTTATAAATAATATAAAAACATTATATTGACATAAGTCACCCTTTGAGCATCAGGGAGTTGCCACAGTCGGAAAAATCTATGCTCTCCATTGCACCAAAAAGTGAATAAGTAATTATCGTTGTCAATACTGGCATTCGTTTATGAATGCGTAAAGCGAATGAGAACGACTCCTTACTTCTTCCTGTAGGCTTGAGAATATAGCTAAAATACTATAATATATCGTCACAACGCATAGACCGAGTGGTTTATGTGTTGTGACTCATTCCATGTTATAGAGCCTCGTCCAGTATTATCTTTCTGATTGGACTCCACAAACTCCCTAGTGTAGCTGGCTGCTTCTGGTTTAGTTGAGCCAAGACATCGGAAGCGCACTCTCAACAGGCCTTCCCAATGGCACAAAACCGTGAGTTGCCGTTCCCTCCTCCTCTTGACAAAACCTACAATCTGTGTTTTCTTCCACTCCCATCAGACTTTAATGTCTATTTAGTCGGTAGTGCTCTGTCAGCAAACTTCTAGCATTGATGTTTGTGGTGCCTCACATTGTATGATATGCGTTAGCGTCGCGTCCTATTATAATTTGGAGCTTCTGTTCCTCGCAGTAAAATGTAACATCCTTTTGTATCTCCGGAGGACATATTCGTTCTCTCCAGGAAAATAGGCGGCATGCTATCCAGCTTTCTCCACCCTCCTCCGTGGATAGTGTTAGGATCGCTGTAACAATATCGCTGGAGCATAGCTCCAGAATCAATATACAATTTACCCTTTTATTATGTGTAATACATGCACGAGGTCTAATCGCCGACCTGTCGTACAATAACTTACCTTGGAAAGGCTTGAGGCCTACGATTTTCCCATTATTTATCCAAGGAGGCTCCTTACTTCTTGCTGTAGGTTTGAGAAACTTTGGGGCCTTATACACAATAATTGTAAACTAATCCAAACTTTGGTCGTCTTCGATCAGGGACTTGCCACAGTCGAAAAAATCTATGCTCTTTATTTCACCAAAAAATGAATATGTAATCATCCTGCTGTTTTCTGGAGCTGTCAATAACGGCATTCGTTTATGAATGCGTAAAGCGAAGGAGGTCGACTCCTCACTTCTTGCACAACAGGCAACTCGCCAAAAGTGAACATAGGCAATGACATTGACGTTCATTTATGATACGGTAATGTTTGGTTACTCGATGGCCAAGATGCTATAGTAGATTGTAGCACATGATTATAACATTTCTGTACATAGAAATGGGCAAAACAATATAATGACATAAGTCACCCTTTAAGCATCTTTATTTATAAATAATATAAAAACATTATTATGGCATATGTCACCCTTTAAGCATCTTTATTTATAAATAATATAAAAACATTATTATGGCATATGTCACCCTTTAAGCATCTTTATTTATAAATAATATAAAAACATTATACATATAAATATAATAGGCATTTGTCTTCTCCTATATCAACTATCATAAACTTATTATAAATTTGAAAAAAATCAAAACTCAAATATCACTCTTAAGAAACACCAAATACCAAAATTGTAATTCAATAAGATCAAGGGACACTTAGTCAATTATTATTGTTAATAAGCCGCAAGGTTGTTTTCAAAAGTGTCCCATAAAGAACAAACAAACACCTAATATACTGTAAAGCAAACTTAGGCCATCTTCAATGAGGGATTTGCCACAGTCGGACAAATCTATGCTCTTTATTGCACCAAAAAGTGAATAAGTCATCATCCTGCTCTTTTCTGGAGCTGTCAATAACGACATTCGTTTATGAATGCGTAAAGCGAAGGAGGTGGACTCCTTACTTCTTGCACAACAGGCAACTCGCCAAAAGTGAACATAGGCAATGAAATATTGACGTTCATTTATGTTGTGGTAATGTTTGATTATTCAATTGTGGCACATGATTATAACATTCCTGTACATAGAAATGGGTACCCTCCAAGTATCTTTATTTATAAATAATATAAGAACATTGCTGCAGTCGGAAAAATCTATGCTCTTCATTGTACCAAAAAGTGAATAAGTGATTAATTATCCTGCTGTTTCCTGGAGCTGTCAATAACGACATTCGTTTATGAATCCGTAAAGCGAAGGAGGTCGACTCCTTACTTCTTGCACGACAGGCAACTCGCCAAAAGTGAACATAGGCAATGACATATTGACGTTCATTTATGATGTGGTAATGTTTGATTATTCAATTGTGGCAATTGATTATAACATTTCTATACATAGAAATGGCCACCCTCTAAGCATCTTTATTTATAAATAATATAAGAATATCAGAATGATATAAATCACTCTCCAGGTATCTTTATTTATAAATAATATAAAAATATCAGAATGATATAAATCACTCTCCAAGTATCTTTATTTATAAATAATATAAAAATATCAGAATGATATAAATCACTCTCCGAGTATCTTTATTTATAAATAATATAAAAATATTAGAATGATATAAATCACCCTCCAAGTATCTTTATTTATAATAATAATAATAATAATAATAAATTTGTTTATTGACATTCAAACATTACAATTTCAAATAATACAAATAGCAATTCTTTTAAGGTTGCCTATATGAAAACATGTAAATGGCAATAAACAGACTCAAATTTGAAGTGTTACACACATAAATAAAAGAAAATTATTATAATGACATAAGTCACCCTTCAAGCATCTTTATTTATAAATAAAAGAAAAATATCAGAATGATATAAATCACTCTCCAGGTATCTTTATTTATAAATAATATAAAAATATCAGAATGATATAAATCACTCTCCAAGTATCTTTATTTATAAATAAAAGAAAATTATTATAATGACATAAGGCACCTTTTAAGCATCTTTATTTATAAATAATATAAGAACATTGCTGCATTCGGAAAAATCTATGCTCTTCATTGTACCAAAAAGTGAATAAGTAATTATCCTGCTGTTTTCTGGAGCTGTCAATAACGACATTCGTTTATGAATGCGTAAAGCGAAGGAGAACGACCCCCCACTTCTTGCTGTAGGCTTGAGAATATAGTTAAGATGCTATAGTGAATGGTCACAAAGCAAAGCATAGACTGAGTGGTTTATGTGTTGTGACTCACTCCATGTTATAGAGCCTCCTCCAGTTTTATCTCTCTGATTGGACTCCACAACCTCGATAATGGCTCCCTAGTGTAGTTGGCTGCTTCTGGTTTGGTTGAGCCAAAACATCGGAAGCGCACTGTCGACAGGCCTTCCCAATGGCACAAGCCGTGAGTTGCCATTCCCTCCTCCTCTTGACAAAACCGACAATCTGTGTGTTCTTCCACTCTCATTAGACTTAAATGTCTATTTAATCGGCAGTGGTCTGTCGGCAAACTTCTAGCGTTGATGTTCGTGGTGCCCCACCGGGATCAATATACAATTCACCCTTTTATTATGTATAATACACGCATGAGGTCTAATCGCCGACCTGTCGTACAGTAACTTATCTTGGAAGGGCTTGAGGCCTACGATATTCCCATTATTTATCCAAGGAGGCTCCTTACTTCTTGCTGTAGGCTTGAGAAACTTTAGTGGCTTATACAGAATTATTGTAAAGCAAACTTTGGCCGTTTTCGATCAGGAACTTGCCACAGTCGGAAAAATCTATGCTCTCCATTACACCAAAAAATGAATAAGAATATCAAGCTAATCAGGCTCATCAATATATAATAAAAATACTAATAATACACAGCCTTTATATGTATGTATTTAAACAAAATGTCCCATTCAATCTTCTCTGATGCGGAGCTGGATTCATCCTCGAAAGACTCATCCGTTGAAAAGGTCCATACCTGGCCCTTAAGCATCTTTATTTACTATTTACTATTTAACGGTATTTTAGTATGTAGTAGAAAAAGCAATATACAAGGGATAATAGCTATATCACAAAAATATAACAGCCAATAATGCAGTTGCATTGCAATAGTTGCTGTTTTATAGAGCTGTTACATCTTGCTGAAGGTTTGAGAAACTTTGGTCGTCTTCGATCAGGGAGTTGCCACAGTCGGAAAAATGTATGCTTTTTATTACACTGAAAAGTGAATAAGTAATCATCCTGCTGTTTTCTGGAGCTGTCAATGACGACATTCGTTTATGAATGCGTAGAGCGAGTGGTGGACTCCTTACTTCTTGCTGTAAGCTTGAGAAACTTTGGTACCTTATAACCTTATACACCATAATTATTATAAAGCAAACTTTCGTCGACTTCGATCAGGGACTTTCCACAGTCGAAAAAATCTATGCTCTTTATTGCACCAAAAAGTGAATAAGTGATAATTCTGCTGCAGGGTAGAACTGACACGGCAGTGTCACTGATACTGGTTTAGTTCGCGGGCGAGTGTCGACTGTGGAGTAGTATATAGGTAGAAAAAATACGACGACGACCTGGCTGGCTACTCTCTGTGTAGCGTGAGTTGCCGTTTCCTCCTCCTCTTGACAAAACCTACAATCTTTGTTTTCTTCCACACCCATCAGACTTAAATGTTTATTCAGTCGGCAATGGTCTGTCAGCAAACGGATGCACACATTTAACTTCCTCATTTTCATCGTCATCAAGGTTTATAATAATGGCAACATCCACTGTTGGGTCAATCTTTACAACAGTCTTTTTATGTTTGGTTGAACTTGAGGAAGATACATTTGTATCAATCGTGATCAATATACAATTCACCCTTTTATTATGTATAATACATGCACGAGGTCTAATCGCTGACCTGTCGTACAGTAACTTACCTTGGAAGGCCTTGAGGCCTACGATTTTCCCATTATTTATCCAAGGAGGCTCCTTACTTCTTGCCGTAGGTTTGAGAAACTTTGGGGCCTTATACACAATAATTATTGTAAGGCAAATTTTGGTCGTCTTCGATCAGTGACTTGCCACAGTCGGAAAAATCTATGCTCTCCATTGCACCAAAAAGTGAATAAGTATTTATCGCTGTCAATATCAGCATTCGTTTATGAATGCGTAAAGCGAATGAGAACGACTCCTTACTTCTTGCAGTAGGCTTCAATGGTATCATTTATTAGAAAACGAACAAATGGAAATATGGAATATCAAAAACGGAAATAAATATTCTAATTAGCTTTATCAACCCGTGAGAAAACCTTGTTATGTACAGTCTATTCAAGCCACCCGAATCAAAATTTTAGGAGCTGTCAATAACGACATTCGTTTATGAATGCGTAAAACGAGAGGTCGACTTCTTACTTCTTGCTGTAAGCTTGAGAAACTTTGGTACCTTATAACCTTATACACAATAATTATTGTAAAGCAAACTTTCGTCGTCTTCGATCAGGGACTTTCCACAGTCGAAAAAATCTATGCTCTTTATTGCACCAAAAGGTGAATAAGTGATAATTCTGCTGCAGGGTAGAACTTACACGGCAGTGTCACTGATACTGGTTTGGTTCGCGGGCGAGTGTCGACTGTGGAGTAGTATATAGGTAGAAAAAAATACGACGATGACCTGGCTGGCTACTCTCTGTGTAGCGTGAGTTGCCGTTTCCTCCTCCTCTTGACAAAACCTACAATCTTTGTTTTCTTCCACACCCATCAGACTTAAATGTTTATTCAGTCGGCAATGGTCTGTCAGCAAACTTTTTTCGCCAACAAAAGGATGCACACATTTAACTTCCTCATTTTCATTGTCATCAAGGTTTATAATAATGGCAACATCCACTGTTGGGTCAATCTTTACAACAGTCTTTTTATGTTTGGTTGAACTTGAGGAAGATACATTTGTATCAATCGGGATCAATATACAATTCACCCTTTTATTATGTATAATACATGCACGAGGTCTAATCGCTGACCTGTCGTACAGTAACTTACCTTGGAAGGCCTTGAGGCCTACGATTTTCCCATTATTTATCCAAGGAGGCTCCTTACTTCTTGCCGTAGGTTTGAGAAACTTTGGGGCCTTATACACAATAATTGTAAGGCAAACTTTGGTCGTCTTCGATCAGTGACTTGCCACAGTCGGAAAAATCTATGCTCTCCATTGCACCAAAAAGTGAATAAGTATTTATCGCTGTCAATAACGGCATTCGTTTATGAATGCGTAAAGCGAATGAGAACGACTCCTTACTTCTTGCAGTATGCTTCAATGGTATCATTTATTAGAAAACGAACAAATGGAAATATGGAATATTAAAAACGGAAATAAATATTCTAATTAGCTTTATCAACCCGTGAGAAAACCTTGTTATGTACAGTCTATTCAAGCCACCCGAATCAAAATTTTAGGAGCTGTCAATAACGACATTCGTTTATGAA
Source organism: Ceutorhynchus assimilis (assembly GCA_917834065.1). Classification (NCBI taxonomy): domain Eukaryota; kingdom Metazoa; phylum Arthropoda; class Insecta; order Coleoptera; family Curculionidae; genus Ceutorhynchus; species Ceutorhynchus assimilis. The sequence continues at coordinate 106,773,180 of OU892277.1, forward strand.
TGCGTAAAACGAGAGGTCGACTTCTTACTTCTTGCTGTAAGCTTGAGAAACTTTGGTACCTTAGACGCAATTGTGAAGCAAACTTTGGTCGTCTCCGATCAGGGACTTGCCACAGTCGGAAAAATCTTTGCTCTTTATTTCACCAAAAAGTGAATAAGTAATTATCCTGCTGTTTTCTGGAGCTGTCAATAACGACATTCGTTTATGAATGCGTAAAGCGAAGGAGGTCGACTCCTTACTTCTTGCACGACAGGCAACTCGCCAAAAGTGAACATAGGCAATGACATATTGACGTTCATTTATGCTGTGGTAATGTTTGATTATTCGATTGTGGCACATGAATATAACATTTCTATCCATAGAAATGGCCACCCTTTAAGCATCTTTATTTATAAACAATATAAAAATATCAGAATGATATAAATCACTCTCCAAGTATCTTTATTTATAAATAATATAAAAACATTATAATGACATTAATCACCCTTTAAGCATCTTTATTTATAAATAATCTAAAAACATCAGAATGATATAAATCACTCTCCAAGTATCTTTATTTATAAATAATATAAGAACATTGCCACAGTCGGAAAAATCTATGCTCTTCATTGCACGAAAAAGTGAATAAGTAATTATCCTGCTGTTTTCTGGAGCTGTCAATAACGACATTCGTTTATGAATGCGTAAAGCGAAGGAGGTCGACTCCTTACTTCTTGGACGACAGGCAACTCGCCAAAAGTGAACATAGGCAATGACATATTGACGTTCATTTATGATGTGGTAATGTTTGATTATTCAATTGTGGCAATTGATTATAACATTTCTATACATAGAAATGGCCACCCTCTAAGCATCTTTATTTATAAATAATATAAATACATTATAATGACATTAATCACCCTTTAAGCATCTTTATTTATAAATAAAAGAAAATTATTATAATGACATAAGTCATCCTTTAAGCATCTTTATTTATAAATAATATAAAAACATTATAATGACATAAGTCACCCTCCAAGCATCTTTATTTTTAAATAATATAAAAATATTATCATGGCATAATTCACCCTTTAAGCATCTTTATTTATAAATAATATAAGAACATTGCTGCAGTCGGAAAAATCTATGCTCTTCATTGTACCAAAAAGTGAATAAGTAATTATCCTGCTGTTTTCTGGAGCTGTCAATAACGACATTCGTTTATGAATGCGTAAAGCAAAGGAGGTCGACTCCTTACTTCTTGCACGACAGGCAACTCGCCAAAAGTGAACATAGGCAATGACATATTGACGTTCATTTATGTTGGGGTAATGTTTGATTATTCGATTGTGGCACATGATTATAACATTTCTATACATAGAAATGGCCACCCTCTAAGCATCTTTATTTATAAATAATATAAAAACATTATAATGACATTAATCATCCTTTAAGCATCTTTATTTATAAATAAAAGAAAATTATTATAATGACATAAGTCATCCTTTAAGCATCTTTATTTATAAATAATATAAAAACATTATAATGACATAAGTCACCCTCCAAGCATCTTTATTTTTAAATAATATAAAAATATTATAATGGCATAAGTCACCCTTTAAGTATCTTTATTTATAAGTAATATAAGAACATTGCTGCAGTTGGAAAAATCTATGCTCTTCATTCTATCAAAAAGTGAATAAGTAATTATCCTGCTGTTTTCTGGAGCTGTCTATAACGACATTCGTTTATGAATGCGTAAAGCGAAGAAGGTCGACTCCTTACTTCTTGCACGACAGGCAACTCGTCAAAAGTGAACATAGGCAATGACATATTGACGTTCATTTTTGATGTGCTACTGTTTGATTAATTAATAGCCAAGATGCTATAGTAGATTGTAACACATGATTATAACATTTCTGTACATAGAAATGGGCAAAACAATATTTTTAAATAATATAAGAATAATACAATGATATAAATCACCCTCCAAGTATCTTTATTTATAAATAATATAAAAACATTATAATGACATAAGTCACCCTCTAAGCATCTTTATTCATAAATAAAAGAAAATTATTATAATGACATAAGTCATCCTTTAAGCATCTCTATTTATAAATAAAAGAAAATTATTATAATGACATAAGTCACCCTTTAAGCATCTTTATTTATAAATAAAAGAAAATTATTATAATGACATGTCACCCTTTAAGCATCTTTATTTATAAATAAAAGAAAATTATTATAATGACATAAGTCACCCTTTAAGCATCTTTATTTATAAATAATATAAGAACAGTCTGCTGCTGCAGTCGGAAAAATCTATGCTCTCTATTACACCAGAAAGTGAATGAGTAATAATTCTGCTGTCGAACATTGGTTTTCAACCGCTTTCTATTGCTCTGGATAACAATAATAATAATAATGATACAAAATAATAATACATATCAATAATAATAAATATTGGTTGTTTTGGCTTCCAGAGATCAGGAAGTTGCCACAGTCGGACAAAACTATGCTCTTTATTGCCCCAAAAAGTGAATGAGTAATCATTCTGCTGTTTTCTGGAGCTGTCAATAACGGCATTCGTTTATGAATGCGTAAAACGAATGAGGTCGACTCCTCACTTCTTGCACAACAGGCTCCGTACTGTTACTGCGTGAGTGTCGACTGTCGCCTGTCGAGTTGTCGAGTAGTAGGTACGACGACGACCTGGCTGGCTACTCTCTGTGTAGCGTGAGTTGCCATTTCCTGCTCCTCTTGACAAAACCTAAAATCTGTGTTTTCTTCCACTCCCATCAGACTTGAATGTCTATTCAGTCGGCAGTGGTCTGTCAGCAAACTTCTAGCGTTGATGTTCGTGCTGCCCCACATTGCATGATGTGCGTTAGCATTGCATTCTATTATGAGTTGGAGCTTCTGTTCCTCGCAGTAAGATGTAACATCCTTTAGTATCTGTGGGGAACATATTCTCTCCTCTCCGGGGAAGTAGGCGGAGCATGCTAGTTCCTAGCTTTTTCCTCCCTCCTCCGTGTGTAGTGTTAGGATCGCTGTAACAACATCGCCGGAGCATAGCTCCGGGATCAATATACTATATATCCTTTTATTATGCTTTGGGCCTTCTTGCATGGTAAAATTTCGTTACCGCAATAGTGAAGATGCTATAGTAGATTGTAGCACATTATTATAACATTTCTGTACATAGAAATGGACATAAAAATAGTCATTATAATTACCATCAGGCCTTGGTGCCAAAATTTTTATGTACTGTTTCGGGGTCAGATATAAATGTTGAAAACATAAAAAACTTATAAATAATACATACACACTATAGATAGGTACGTAGTTTATAACCGTTAAACAGTAATTAATTACATTCGAGAATTGTGAAGGAACCATATAATATGTTCATATGTTATGACCGATACGATAAAAACTAAACTGCGGTGTTGCCAAATATTAGTACTCAGAAGTACTAACAATAAGTATACATTTATAAAGCCAGGTGCATATACAATATATGACACATTCAAGCCGTATTTCGTGCGTTTCAACAGATGACGCATAGAATTCACGAAAACTATTCGTATTTTCAAGATATTTTTGAAAATAAAAAGTGTTGATGACGAAGTTTTGATGTTTCATAATTTTGTGACATTTCTACAGTGAGTAAATAATCTCGAGTTTGCACGTGAATTGTTGATTTGTGGCTACCTAGGCGTAGAGGAATAGAAGCAAAGGTCGAAAATCGAAAATATTTCTTAGGCGAATTGTCTCATAGTTTGGAGAATGAGTTACCGTACTCCCATTTCCTCGATCAAGCATCAGAACAAGAACAGAGCGCTGAATATAAAAAGAGAGGCTATCACCCCGTCAACATTGGAGATGAATATCGTGCAAGGTACTATGTGATAAGAAAATTAGGCTTTGGTACTTATTCTACTGTTTTGCTTTGTTGGTATAAGAAAGACGAACATTTTGTGGCCCTAAAAATTCTGGAATCAAGTTCAACTTATTCTGGCATTGCTTTAGAAGAAATAAAATTTCTCAGAATCGTGGATGAAGCTAATCCTCAAGACCCGAGACGAAACAGATTAGTCCGACTTTTAAATGATTTCCAAATTAGTGGTGTTAATGGAAAACATATTTGCCTTGAATTTGAAATCACTGGCTATAACTTGTTAAAACTATTATTACAATACAATGGCAAAAGCATCCCATTAGCCAATGTCCGTACAATAATGAAGCAAGTCTTAGAAGGTATGGAATATCTCCACTCCAAATGCAAAATTATCCATGGGGATGTGAAACCAGAAAATATTCTCATGTGGCACCCTTGCTACAACAGTGACACAACTCAAAAAACCTACTTTTATACAAAACGCAAAAAACTGTCCTACAAACAACTCATTGTTTTACCTTAATTTTAGGCTGGAAACTAAAATTATTTGTTATAAGAAGACAGATTAGGTTCGTATTTTTGGTCAACCATCTTTATTAACACCTATCAACCAACATTTTGAGTTGTGACATTTTTGAGAGCCTTACTTGAGAATAAATAGCAAAATTATTTTGACTTATAACATTTTTGATTTTTCAATCAGGAAATATGACACTTTTGATTTTTTATATTTTTTTCATAATGTCAAGCTTTTTGAGAAATGACGTTTTTATTTATTTTTTGACTGGGAAAAATAAAAACCAACTGCTAATAAAAAAAATTTCATGTTAACTCAAATCAAATGCACACAACAAAAAATTTACTTCTGCAGAAAAAATCGTTAAAAAAATAAATTTAAACATTTTTATCAATGAATTATTAGATTTCTAAAACATTTTTAAAATACGTGTTATAGTGAAATTTAGGAATTATATTCTTTTCGGCAAGTTCTTTAAGATCTCTTTTTTTATTGTCACTTAGTGGAATTCTGTTAGCATAGGCTTTGACCAAACGCACTTTGCGTTCGGAGTTTTCTTTGCCTCTGGTATTTTTTCCTCTAGAAATGTTAACCATTTTAAATGTTGCATCCTCATAAGAGTTTTTGTAAAAAAAGCTTTTTGGGCTTTCCTTTTCCACTCTGAGCATTTTTATATCGAGCCATTTAACCTTTTCGTTTTCGGTATTTATTGAAAAGTTACTCCCGTATTCTTCTTGCAAAATTTTCAAATCGTAGAAGTCTTCATAAGTCATGTCGTGGACGCTATCGCGGGCCAACTTTTTTTGCTGTTCTAATTAGAGTTGCATATTGCTCGGGAACGTATATAGGATTAGATTTAAGATGCCTTTTCACTTGTTTTTCGATGACGCTATGAACATTGTCTCCTTCGTTCTGAGAATGACCATGAATCAAAAATTTATGAACGATACTGCGAATACGAAGTGTCGACACAGCGTTTAGATATGCAGCAACTAAATATTTATTTTTTTGCTGGCCGGAGCAGTTGTCTGAATATATAGTATCACATCCAAATTATCATTTTCGGCATTTTCGCTCAATTCTTTTAAATAATATAAAACGCAACTTCCAATTTCTGTGGCACCACGTTTGCCCTCCGTTTCATTCCAAAAGTAACAGTCTACATTTTTCAAATTTAAATCACTTATTGTGAAATTGTAACAATTTAGCTTACTTTTGTAATAAAAAGATGAGACCAATCCTCGAGGCACCGGCATTACTGCCTGAAGATCATACACAGCGACATGTGCACCATCTTGATTCAATTTATCAGCATCCTTCTCTTTCCTTGACAATACTTTTTCTTTGAGGTGAAGATCGTAGGACTCTTGAAGCTTCAGTTTGCCTTGCTCATCTGAATTTTTGTAAGATTCGCATAGATCGCATTGATCTTTTTTAGGCGAGTAAAATCCTATGTTAAATTCTCCATTAAAAATTCGATTGAACATCACAGAATTGGCATAACCCAGCTGTTGAGATTGCCTTTCTTCTTTATAGTCACGGTGAAGATCTGCTAGACTTTTGCCACTCTCAATATATTCCCGTTTAGTTTGAGCTCGCAAGTAATGTGACTCAACCCTTGGTATTTTATCTATGAAAGCTCTCACGCTTTCTTTGATGCTAGGGTCCACAGTTGGGTGTTTTCCGTGTTTTCCCCTTTTGTCGCTTTCTAAAAATCCATTCTCGGTTTTTTTTTTCAAAGCAGTGCGGATTGGCCTGTCATTTAAGTCCAGTGTGGCTTAAAAAAAAAATTTGCATACCCGTACACTGCTATCGTTAATGTCAAAATAAAAAGCGCAGTTCATGCTTCTATAATCTTGGGTAGTGGAATAGCGATATTTCGGCTTAATATAATCAGTATGCGCTACAATAAACTCTCTCTGTCTTTGAATGTCGCTGAGCTGCCAATAGCTCGAAAAAATATTCTTTCTTGCCTCTTCATTTATTTTCTTGTTGCACTGTAACCTACACTTATCTCCACAAGGAGAACGGACTTTTCTTTCACAAAACTTCTTTTTGTTCTTGGAAGCCGATGTATAGGCCTTTCCAGAGTTTCTTAAATATTTGGCTTTTTTAAAACTCCAAGCTTCGGGGTTGGCTTTTCTTTTCTTGCCTTTCTTCTTACTTTCTTCCTGATTTGAATCATCTTCTTCTATCATTCCTTCTCTGTCCGTATCGCTTTCTGAAGTAGAGTTATTGTAATTTGGATCAGCATCGGAATCATCCACATCACTTTCGCCACTATGTATTGGAGATATAATATACTTGTTCCCTTCTAGTCTCTGAAAACGTAGTACCATTGGACGGTCCGAGCTACAGGATGCTTTATAAGTGTAGGCTTCTTGGTCTTCCAACAAGCTAGATGGGGAAAGATTATGGTGCCCCAAACTAGAGGATGCTTCATTAGTATAAGCATGCTCATTTTCAACTAAGTTAGCTGGTAGAACATTAGGATGGTCAGAACTGCAGGATGCTTTATGAATGTAGGCTTCTTGGTCTTCCAATAAGTTAGCTGGGGAAAGATTGGGGTGCCCCAAACTAGAGGATGCTTCGTTAGTACAAGCATTCACATTTTCAACTAACTTAGCTGGTAGAACATTAGGAAAGTCCGAACTGCAGGATGCTTTATAGGTGTAGGCTTCTTGGTCTTCCAAAGGGTTACCTGAAGAAAGATTAGGACTACCCAAATTAGAGAATACTTTATTAGTACACGCATCCTCATCTTCGGCTAAGTTAACTGGTGAAATATTAGGACGGTCCGCACTACAGGATGTTTGATAGGTGTAGGCTTCTTGTTCTTCCAATAAGTTAGCTGGGGAAAGATTAGGGTGACCCAAACTAGTGGATGCTTTATTGTTACAAGCACTATCATCTTCAACTAAGTTAGCTTGTAGAAGATTAGGAGAATCCAAATTAGGGGATGCATTATTGGTACAAACTTCTTGATCTCCAACTAAATTAGACGGCGAAGGATTTGGACGACCCATACTAGAACATAATATTCTTCCTTCCTTATCTTCATCTAAATTAACTGGGGGCAGATTATCTGGTAGAATATTTTCTTTATTTTCCGTTTCTATAGTTTCCTGAATTGCATCATCGTTGCTATAATCTTGTGTCTCCTTAAATTTCAGGGCTGCCAGTTTTAGAAGCCTTTTCGTTCGACTTGATCTTGAATTCATGGTAGAGTTTCTGCAAGAAGTAAAAAATAATTCTTCAATAGGGTTATTGAAACACTTGGTAATTCTCCAAGGTGTCTTACCCATCATAACATTTTTGATTTCACAGATAAAAGCCTATTACTCATAACGCGAAATTCGTTCTTTTTTGACATTGCTCCGACAATTTGACGTTTGATTCACGAATAAAACGTCACATTGTCGAAGCAATGTCAAAAAAGAGCGAATTTCGCTGTTGTGAGTACTAGGCTAAAGTATGTTTTTTTTTTAAGATAATTCCCCAAGTCAAAAATTTAGTAACTATATTGGCAACACAAGCTTTTTCTACATAATTTGAAAGCATTGACAATTTTACATTGTATGGCCAACATAATGTCATTTCGACTTTTATCTTTAAAAAAAAATAGACTAAATAAAATCTGTTTTTTTTTTTAAAGATAAAAGTCAAAATGACATTATGTTGGCAATATAATGTAAAAGTGTCAATCCTTTCAAATTTTTTATGTAGAAAAGGCTTGTGTTACCAACATAGTTACTAAATTTTTGACTTGGGGAATTATCTTTAAAAAAAAACGAACTTTATTTGAAATTTGGTGTGCGACGACAGGTGTTATCTACCGCCTACATAAGGATGAAATGAACGCACTCTTAAGCAGAACAAATAAATTTCAGAAACAAATTAGATAATTTTTGAAGGTTTTTCGGTGTAAAATGTCTTGAAATCTGCTTTTTTATATTATATTTTATTCGCTTTATTTAATACCTAGTATATTTTTCCTTAAATACTAACAAAACCATAACATTCTCAGGCATTTTAATAAAAGGTTAAAAGAGACTTGACTGCCATTTTGAAAATTAAATTATTAAAAGTGGCATAAGTAAAAATAAGAAAAAAATATTTACTTACCCTTATTTTCTAAAACGACACTCTCAAATTAATCCCAGATGTGATTGCAACTTAACTCAACAAAAGTGTATGAACTCCAAATAACCACTGCAAATCTATGTTGACTGATCTTAAAAAATGACACAACTCAAAATAATTCACTTTTCGATACATCTCACCCCTACGAACTATAGAGTGCAACTAACAATGTGACGTTTTTGCAGAAGGTGTATATCTTAGAAGCAATCGTCAAAAGCGTAATATAGGCCATCTGGCGGATCATGGAGTAAGCTAAATTATAGCAGTTTTGATGATCGATGCGGTCTATGGGAAATATCCGGCTGATGGTATTAACTCGGAAATAGTAGTTTTTGAGTTGTGTCACTGTTGTAGCAAGGGTGCGATGTGTGTTACAGAAGATTATAATATAAAACTCGCATGTGAAGTTGCTGAAATGCACCGGTCCAAAATTAAATTACCCGCTTCCGTTGTTACCAATGCACCATTAGGCACAATTAAATCATTCAAGCAATGAGATGAGCGTGTTTGATTGGATTTGATTTGATTAGTCAATACATAGCAAACCCTGATAGTAGATACCTTCACCTACCAAGTGTTAAAATGGAATAATTGAGGAAATTAAATACATCGAGGATCAAAAATGAAATGGTATAATATACACATAAAAAACATGGGAACAGGGGACAGCATAGTGGACAATGTGTCCACAAACACAAGAAACTATCAATGTCCATTTATTGTTGGAAAGATATAAAAAATATAACTTTTTACTATAAAATAAATGCGGATCGGAGGCGTATATCATCTTTCAAAAGGCAAGTAAAAATTATTATGGATACCATCGAAGAGAAAAAAAAATCGCTGAATCTGAATCGGTTGGGAATACTTCTAACACTCCTTCCCCATCCTCGAGCAGTGGCAAAAAGTCGGAATTCAATCCAGTCTTTGAAGAAAGTGAATTTGAACTTAAAATTGCTGACCTCAGACTCGCTTCCAGGATTGGAGGACCGCTCTATCCAATCAAGACCATATAGATCTTTAGAGGTTCTTTTTGGCGCCAATTATAATGCTGCAGCAGATATTTGGAGCACCGCCTGCATGGCGATTGAACTAGCCACAGGATGCTACTTATTTAAACTAGATTCTGGAAATACTCACCCAGACGACAACCATTTAGCCCAAAATTATAGAGTTGTTGAAAAGCATTCCAAAAGAAATTGTCCAAAGTGGCTGGAAGCCCCAACTATTATTAAATAAGCAAAACAAGCTTCGTCATATCCATCAATTACACCCGTCAGGTTTGGAAGATATATTGCGGAAAAAATATGATTGGTCTTTAGGGGATGCCCAAGAGTTTGCTGCTTTCCTTTTACCAATGTTGCAGTTTGATGTGGACAAAAGAGCTACCGCATCAGAACGTTTGAAGCACCCATGGTTGAGCCTCAATAAGCCCCTGTAGATGACTGTTCGAAGAGATAATTCATTTTTCTTTTTTGTGTAATGAAATTTGCGAAATAAATATGTATGTATTTAATTAAACAAATGTCCTATTCAATCTTCTTTGATGCGGAACTGGATTCATCCTATTTTAAAGAAGGGAAGCATATCTTCCTTTTTTAGGATCTCGAATTGGAAAGATCTATACCTGGCTCTTGTCAGTTTGGAATTTCCCAAAGACCACAAGTCTGTGTTCAGTCCATGGTTTCCTACTTGAAGCCTTTTTAGGATCCTCTCTCTGGTAACTGCTTTCCCATCATCGTTGGGGATAAACATTGTGCAAGCATAGGGCTTCGGGATCTCATCTCCTTCCAGCGTCTTTAAGACTACTTCTTCCCATGGCGTTAGTGATAGAATTGCTTCCTCAAGCCATTGGACGCTCACAGCGTCTGCACAGGTGAAAACTAGGTATCCCGACCTGTGTGTGCATTTGTGGTCCTTCTGCTGCGACTTCCTCGTACTTTCCCATTAGAGATTTTTGGATGGCCTTCAGTTTTTCGGAGTTCAATATATATCAATATAAGCATCTTTATTTATAAATAATATAAAAACATTATAATGACATAAATCACTTTTTAAGCATACACAATAATTGTATACCAAAATTATCATTCTCGCTGCCAGAAATCAGAGGGTTGCTGCAGTCGGGAAAATCTGTGCTCTTTATTGCATCAAAAAGTGAATTAATATTCATCCTGCTGGTTTTGTAGAGCTGGAAATAATATTATAATACATAAATCACCCTTTGAGTATCTTCTGTATATCTTCTAATGTCTTGCCTCCAAAAAATTATTATAATGACATCAGTCACCCTTTAAGCATCTTTATTTATAAATAAAAGAAAATTATTATAATGACATAAGTCACCCTTCAAGCATCTTTATTTATAAATAAAAGAAAATTATTATAATGACATAAGTCATCCTTCAAGCATCTTTATTTATGAATAAAAAAAAATTATTATAATGACATAAGTCATCCTTCAAGCATCTTTATTTATGAATAAAAGAAAATTATTATAATGACATAAGTCATCCTTCAAGCATATTTATTTATGAATAAAAGAAAATTATTATAATGACATAAGTCATCCTTCAAGCATCTTTATTTATGAAGAAAAGAAAATTATTATAATGACATAAGTCACCCTTTAAGCATCTTTATTTATAAATAATCATTGCTGCAGTCGGAAAAAACTATGCTCTTCATTGTACCAAAAAGTGAATAAGTAATTATCCTGCTGTTTTCTGGAGCTGTCAATAACGACATTCGTTTATGAATGCGTAAAGCAAAGGAGGTCGACTCCTTACTTCTTGCACGACAGGCAACTCTTCAAAAGTGAACATAGGCATATTGACGTTCATTTATGATGTGGTAATGTTTGATTATTTAATTGTGGCAAATTATTATAACATTCTTTATTTATAAATAAAAAAAAATTATTATAATGACATGTCATCCTTTAAGCATCTTTATTTATAAATAAAAGAAAATTATTATATTCACATAACTAATCCTTTAAGTATCTTTATTTATAAATAAAAGAAAATTATTATGACATAAGTCACCCTATAAGTATCTTTATTTATAAAAGCAAACTTTGGTCCTTTTTGATCAGGGACTTGTCACAGTCGGAAAAATCTATGCTTTCCATTGCACCAAAAAGGGAATTACTAATTATCCTGCTGTTTTGTGGAGCTGTCAATAACGGCATTCGTATATGAATGCGTAAAGCGAAGGAGGTCGATTCCTTACTTCTTGCTGTAGGCTTGAGAATCTTTATTTATAAATAATATAAAAACATTATAATGACATAAGTCACCTTTTAAGCATCTTAATTTATAAATAATATAAGAACATTATAATGACATAAATTGCCTTTTAGACATCTAATTCTCCTCGAATGTCTTTCCTTTCGTTTTTAGTACCTATGTAAAAATAATAAACAATCGAGCAAATCAGGCTCAACTCGCCAAAAGTGAACGTGTGAATATATTTATTTATTCATTTGTGATGTGGTAAAATTTGTATTGCCAATTAAGTACCTGCCCAAAATAATGTTGAAGTGGTGCCAAACAAATTGATTATAAAATTATATGATATTAAAGCAAAATTTACAGTAAAACTTACCAAAAACTGTGACAAAAACCAGTCCTAATATGAAAAATTTACACTCTTGCAATTAAACCTCGGCTGTAGTCTCCACTGACTTTAAGCCAACATTTGCCGATTTCGATTTTTTTATGGTTTTGGGTATAAGTGCAATAAACTTTAGGAGTAAGATAATCCACTGCTGATTTCATTGGTGGCAAGTTCCAGAAGCCATCAAAATCTATTACTTCAAAGGCTTTATACTCTATTTTTTCACATTCTATAATTTATTTAACATCATCATCTTCTTCTATAGTTTGCTCAATATTTTAATTTTCGTTTTCCAACTTCTCCAGCCAAACTAACCCAAAGTGAACACAATAGTATTGAACTGTCGCCGTATTCCATATAAAAAACTTTTGCATATTCATACACATCATCCGCCCAAACATTATTGTTGCCGTTATTGTGGAATTTGGACAATTACTGTCAATTGAAAATTTAGCTTTTTGTGGAATCAAGTTTGCAAAATGTATTTCATAAGCTCGAGGGAATTTTCTTTCACTATTCTGGCATTTCAATAATCTGCTAATATACTATAAACACCTTTATTGATACGAAAAACTGATGCATGTTCCTCAAGTTCCAAAAGTCTGCACCGGAAATATACGTTTCTTGATCTCTGGTAAAATAATTATGCAAAATATGCCATTCACTAACTAATGTATTGCATATTGGCTATAATATCTTAATTAATTGAGCCAACTGAAACCATGGTTGGAAATAAGTAAAACTAATTTCTATTATATTTTCGCTAAATTTTATTAAAACAGTAACATGTTCGGTTTCATATTAGGTCACATAATAAAAAAGTATATGTATATGGTCGCTTGTACTGAAGCTCTTCCTAATTTCAGTTTATTCTCTTGTCTGATATTTGTTAGTATTTTTGTTAATAGTCTGAACGTTAGATTGAGTAGTGTTATTAATCTGTAATTCATAGGATCCTTCATGATTCTTTTTTTAAAAACTAACATCGTTGTTGCTTTGTTCCAGTTATTCAGTATCATTTTTATGTTAAGTGTTTTATTCATTAGGTCATCAGAATCTAAAGAGATCATTTTTGGGCCACCAACATTGATACGAAATCTGTGACTAGAGGGCACAGTGTTCCACAAAATGAAGTTTTGTCTATAGATCATGCTGGAATGACTCCAATGGAGAAAAAGCGCTCTAGCAAACTTCTTGTTCATAGTGAATCTATACCAGTACCAATACGCCAAGTATCAAAAGCCAGCGTTCATAGGGCTATTAACAATAGCGTCTGAAGACTAAACTATCAACAGTCTAAAAGAATCCAACATTATGCCTTTCCTGTGATTACTCGCAATCAGCATGTAATTATGGTAAATGACGCAAAATCTGGCAAAACAATGGCTTTCCTTCCAATCTTATTGTCATTTATAATGGAACAAAAAGATAGGTATAGCAAATTATTAAAACTAAGAGGGGGACCTTTCGTGGTTATATTATGCAGAACTTCCAAAAGATGTGAGGAAATTCAAGATTTAATAAACCCGATTCTTCACAAATACAATACAAAATGTACCTCAGTTACTAAACCTGGATACATCAACATGAGCAAACTTGAAATTCTTATAACAATGCCCACAGCATTGTTACATATGATCTCCGTTAAAGCAACAGACTATAAACGAGTTTGTCATTTCGTACTTGAAGATGCTGACATAATCCTCAAATCACATAACAAGCTGATTGAAAAATTTCTAAATTTGACTGATTAAGTTTTGAGACATAGAAATTGTCCAAAATCAATACAATTAATCATGCGCGCTCAGCATTGGACTGTCCAAATGAAAGATATACTATTAAAAGTGAATCAAGTTCCTACAGTGTGCATAGGAAATTATTTGGAGGCAGCCCTAGTGTCAACTTGATAATGAAAAGGGTATTTTGTGTGTGGAGAATACTTGGAATAATGTTGCAGCTGGCAAATATTCAGTTTTTGCCTGTACAGATGAAATTTACAATACAATAAACATAACAAACGCCCAATTTTTTGATGCAGTCCTCTTTTTCATACTCCTAGACGCGATTTATCAAAAGATTTAGTTGTCTTCTGGAAAATGTTCAAACACCCCTGAACAATAATCAGAGCAAACATTAATTAAGCACTTACATATTCGTTGATAAACATTGTGAGCCAAGAATGTCCACATTCAGAAATATTGTCAGAATCTCCGGAACAGAAAAGGAGTTGCTAGAACAAATAAAAACATTCTTAATGAGGGTGCCCAGTATCTTAAAAAAGCGAAAAACCGAAAGTGGACGAGATACAAACGGAAACTACGCAAAAAGTATTCAAAATGAATCAGGGCCCCACCGCAAAGGACCTCTAGGATAAACTAACAAGACCCAGAAAAGAAACTCGAAATGAACCTCTGATAGCCATAAATCATGTAGAAGGAATGACGTTATCCCTTTACAAAAATGAGCCAAGCAATCTTTCACAAGACGAAATCCAAAATACATATATACACAACAAGGATCAAACATCACGAGGAAAAACAAGCTACCCCGAAACAAAACGGAGCGAAAGACATATGCGATTATAATCGAAGAAGAAGGAAGAAACTCAAAGGGATTAATCAGAGACATAAAAAATGAGCTCAAGGAAACAGGCGGAAAGGAAAAAATCCTTGGCATAAGAAATACGAAGGAAGGAAAAGTTCTCATCACCCCAGAAATCTTGTCAGAATCTCTGGAATAGTAAAGGATATATGGATATCCCTATGGATGTTAACAATAGCGTCTCTAGACTCAATTATTAACAGTCAATCAGCATTTTGTTGTTTGTAACTCTTGACACTGAAACTCAAGTTTAGAGTTGAAATTATAGTTCAAGTCAGTCTGATAAAGCTAAAGTATACCGACACATGTTACTGTTTTTATGAAATATAGTAGAAATTAGTATTGTATAGTAGAAATTAGTAATTAGTCCTACTTCTTTCCAACCATATCTATAATATCACTGATTTTATCAGTACGATCTTCGTATTTGAGGTAAGAACTATCTTGGGTTGGCAGGTTTTAGCCGAGCTCGTATAATCTTGTATGCATCCCCAAAGACATCACATAGCGTAAGCCAGGCATTTTTTTTTTTGCTGCATAGCTCCTTGGCGGTTTGGATTCTGCTACTTTATTGTTTCTTTCCAGTTCGTTTTTTGTTGTTCTTTGGAAGAGTCTTCTTTCAGTTCTCACGTTAACAATCATGTCCTTGATTTCCTAAGACCACCAGTATGGAAGATTGTATTCCTCATCATATTTCATCCTCGGCGTACCAATTTAGACATTTCAAGGCGGTTTCCTGGTACTGTGTTTGTTGCGGTAAGTCTCGTCGTTCTAACGAAAGTAGGGTTTTTGCCTTCGTTAAGAATGTTCAAGGACTGTGCGCTCGCCCATTCATTTGTCCTCGCTATGTGCTATTTTTTTCCTCAAAATCCCCAATTACTATTACTTTGTGCGAATCTGATATCTTCTATATCGTCTAGACATAGACAAAAGACATGCTAGCGAATTTATATTCTTCACATTCAACTGCCACAAAGCAGTTATTTTGGTATACCTTTATCACAGATAAATTCTTGTTTAGTATCACAATGAGAGCATTTTTGTTTTTATTATAATACATGTTCCTTTTGTTGCTGCATCTTTTCTTATTTGGTTCGCATTTTTATTTTGCGGCTACTAGTTCTGCCATGTCATATACCGGGATGCATATAGGCAGAAAGTACAACAAATTATCAATGGGAGTTTTGTACGGATTTGTATTTGCCTATCGGATTTTGATTTGTTTGACTGGAGATAGCGCGGAGGCGTCCTCTACCATTGCAAATTTAACAGATTTATTGTGGTATCTCCTATCTGTCCTTAGAGTGCGGTCTCTAGACCCGTCCTTTTTATTAGACTCCAGAGCCATGGTATTGGCCACTTCATGTAGCTTGCCGGATTGGGCTTTTCCTCTCCAAGCCTCGCAAACCTAAGCCTGCATAGCGCTTCGCAATGGCACCATACATGTACGGCAATTGCTTCCGCCTCCTGGCAGAACCTGCACAGGCTATCCTCTGCCAGGCTATTTTTTTCCTGGTGCTAGTTAAGTTTACAATGCCCTGTTGATTGGCTTACCGTTATCCTAACAATCTTGCGGATGTGGCTTAGTAGGTCCGCTATGAACTTGAGCGAGCAGGATTTGATAAACTGTTTTGCTTGTCGTTGTCCTGGTGTTCGCTGTTACCAGCTTTGGAACTCTCTGTCTATCTAGTTCTTGATAGATGTTTTAAAACTGCCTACAGAAATTCCGCAGAATGGTTCTGGGCCTATCATCTCAGTGGCCGAGCCTCCTTTAACTAACTATTAAGTAGCCTTTTCATTTCCTGGGTGGCCCTCATGGCCTGGTAGCCAGGCTAGGTAAGTTTATTGGACAGACCCACCTCCTCTAGGGCACGTATACAGTCCCCAACCAAGTTAGAGCTGATGTTTCGGGAGCTGATTGCCTTTAAGGCCGCCTGGCTGTCCGAGTAAATAACGATGTTTTAACTCTTAACTTTCCTTTCATTTATCAGTATGGCACAGTGCATTATTGCAGCGATTTTCGCCTGCAACACCGTGGCGTACTGTCCGAGACTTGTGGATATTTCCACCCTGGGTTTGTCCCCGTAAATGCCGGCTCCGACCCCCTTGCTGGTCTTTGAGCCGTTGGTGTACTAGATGTGGTCTGCTTTAATTGGAGGACCTTTCTTCAAGTCTTTCCTCTCTGGTATAGCAACCCGAAAGTGCCTGTTGAAGATGAAAATAGGTGTTGTTTTGTCTGAGGGTATCTCAAACAATGAGTTGACCTCTGGATCCTCTTCTATTTTCCAGCTCATGGGCCTTTGGTGTTTTATAATTGGACCCTGGCCTTGCTTCAGTTTGTATCGTACCGGCCATCGGATGTCGGTTCTGTTGGTTTTATTTGTAATTTCTGTCAATTATTTTTTATTTCATATTCTCGTTCCCCAAGTAACCGGAATTTTCAGTATCCATCTGTTAACCGGTTACTTTGGTTAAAGTTTGGTTATATTCGGACCATAGCCAAAGTTAATTTTAGTGCATATAGTGCAAGCGCGCTTTGATTTTTAAATATAATTCTCATTTACATAAGGACTAAATAGCACTAGACGAACGGGTTATTTGGGTATTGGGTAAGTCTGCATTTTCTTGATTTTTATTGATTCAATTTGCTTATTATACTATTTTTATGCTATGCCCGATTCTAATTCCGGCATTTGACAAATGACGATTGCAGGTATAGGCAATTTGTTGTACATTCTGCTCAAATGGTGCGGGCATAAGGTACGTCGTACTAGCAAGCCAATCAGCAAGCAACGCCTATTGCTTAGCCGTTGTAAATTCTGCCTATATGCTACCGGGACGCTTCTATTCGTGTTTAGTAGAAGTATCAGTTTGAATGTTGATTATCTTGTCCCTGTCTTCTTTCAATTTTCCTCAGCGATGATAGAGACTTTTTGAACATGGTACATCTTCCCGTGCCTGCTCTGAGTCCCTGTACATTGCAGATTGGTCAGTTTTCCTCGTTTGTGCAGGTTTTTGCTTGATGTCCTTTCTTCCCGCATCTGTAGCATGTATTTGTTGCAGTTCCGTTTAGTCTACATATATGCAGATTCCTTCAGCTTGCCTACTTTGCTTCGAGCACCTCTTCCCTGGTTCTATCTATGTCTATTCCGCGGATGTGGATAGTTTCCTTCGCCTAGCGGGATGTTCCACTGAGGGTCGGTTTCTCAATAGCAAGTCACCTCCGGATTGGCTTTAACCCAGGGTAAACATTGAATGTTTTCCCTGGAGCTATGCTTAACCCGGGGGTTGTCTTTGATTAATTCCTTCGAGTCTCTTACTTCTTCTTCGATTATAATCGTATATGTCTTTCGCTCCGTTTTCTTTCGGTTTTGTTTTGAGGAGCTTGTTCTTCCTTGTGATGTTTGATCCTTGCTGTGTATATATGTATTTTGGATTTCGTCTTGTGAAAGATTGCTTGGCTCATTTTTGTGAAGCGGGATAACGTCATTATTTCTACATGATTTATGGCTATCAGAGGTTCATTTCGAGTTTCTTTTCTGGGTCTTGTTAGTTTATCCTAGAGGTCCTTTGCGGTGGGGCCCTGATTCATTTTGAATACTTTCTGCGTAATTTCCGTTTGTATCTCGTCCACTTTTTTTAAGATACTGGGCACCCTCATGAAGAATGTTTCTATTTGTTCTAACAACTCCTTTTCTATTCCGGAGATTTTGACAATATTTCTGAATTTGGACATTCTTGGCTCACAATGTTTATCAACGAATATGTAAGTGCTTAATTCATGTTTGCTCTGATTATTATTGTTCAGGGGTGTTTGAACATTTTCCAGAAGACAACTAAATCTTTTGATAAACCGCGTCCAGGAGTATGACAAAGAAGACTGCATCAAAAAATTGGGCGTTTGTTATGTTTATTGTATTGTAAATTTCATCTTTACAGGCAAAAACTGAATATTTGCCAGCTGCAACATTATTCCAAGTATTCTCTACATACAAAATACCCTTTTCATTATCAAGTTGACACTAAGACATATATTCTATTTCTTCCACAGTGAAAAATGTTTGGATATCTTCAACTTCATCCTCATTACAAATAAGAACTGATTTGGTGAATTTGTATTTGTTATCAAGCACTTTTTGTAAGCTGGATTCTTTATTGTTGGAATCCAAAAATTTCATGGAAAATTTATTTCTGCCATATAGGGCTGCCTCCAAATAATTTCCTATGCACACTGTAGGAACTTGATTCAGTTTTAATAGTATATCTTTCATTTGGACAGTCCAATGCTGAGCGCACATGATTAATTGTATTGATTTTGGACAATTTCTATGTCTCAAAACTTGATCAGCCAAATTTAGAAATTTTTTAATCAACTCGTTATGTGATTTGAGGATTATGTCAGCATCTTCAAGTACGAAATGAAAAACTCGTTTATAGTCTGTTGCTTTAACGGAGATCATATGTAACAATGCTGTGGGCATTGTTTAAGAATTTCAACTTTGCTCATGTTGATGTATCCAGGTTTAGTAACTGAGGTACATTTTGTATTGTATTTGTGAAGAATCGGGTTTATTAAATCTTGAATTTCCTCACATCTTTTGGAAGTTCTGCATAATATAACCACGAAAGGTCCCCCTCTTAGTTTTAATAATTTGCTATACCTATCTTTTTGTTCCATTATAAATGACAATAAGATTGGAAGGTAAGCCATTGTTTTGCCAGATTTTGCGTCATTTACCATAATTACATGCTGATTGCGAGTAATCACAGGAAATGCATAATGTTGGATTCTTTTAGACTGTTGATAGTTTAGTCTTCAGACGCTATTGTTAATAGCCCTATGAACGCTGGCTTTTGATACTTGGCGTATTGGTACTGGTATAGATTCACTATGAACAAGAAGTTTGCTAGAGCGCTTTTTCTCTATTGGAGTCATTCCAGCATGATCTATAGACAAAACTTCATTTTGTGGAACACTGTGCCCTCTAGTCACAGATTTCGTATCAATATTGGTGGCCTAAAAATGATCTCTTTAGATTCTGATGTCCTAATGAATAAAACACTTAACATAAAAATGATACTGAATAACTGGAACAAAGCAACAACGATGTTAGTTTTCAAAAAAGGAATCATAATGAATGAATTACAGATTAATAACACTACTCAATGTAACGTTCAGACCATTAACAAAAATACTAACACAGATTACCATCCAAATTAGACAAATATCAGGCAAGAGAATAAACTGAAAAACTTTTCAATATGTGATAATATGAGTGTTCCGTTAAACCATAAAGAACTCCGCAAAGTTGCTAATAAGTGTATAAGTGGAGTTTACAGATCTGCAAATACATTTCTATTTTTTTTTTTATTGACTTGCATTTTCTCCAGCAGTTGGGTTAAGTCACTGTAAAACATTTATTATTACTCAATTTTAAGATCTCTATATAACTTCTTCAATAGATAAGTGTTTGTGTTTCCAGTACCTTCTATTATTAATGTTTATAACTTTTGATAGATGTCTAAAGTAAATTTTAGAAAAACATGGTTGTTTAAATGGATAAAGTAGATTTTTAAGTGTTTATTTAATGTAGAGTGTGTCCATTAGGGGGCTGTGTATGTTCGCTTAATCTCTCATGCATTTTTCACTTTCATCTAAAAACCTTTCCTTTCTTCTTGTGATTTGTTGATGAACCATTGTTTTTGCCTCTTATATTTGATTTTTTTCTTCAGGTAGTAGGAAGCCAGACAATTTAAGTAGAAGAGTCTCTTTGAATTATTGATGTTTTTATTTTTATGTACAATGTACGTATACTTCGTTTTAAGTGTTGTTATATCATATACAAAGTGTTCAGTATAAGAATGTATTTTTCAGTCATGTCATAGACCCAGTTAATTTTATATAAATTGTAAATTTGACCTTCCTCAAACCTCCTGAGGTTAACAGAATCACTGCTAAGTGTACTCTTATGTTATAGTTGTTTGTTTATTTATTTTAAAAGTTTTAGAGTTAAGGTTGTAACTTTTTTTTAAAGAAACCTAAATCAAAAACTTGTAGGTTAGTCATGGCCAGTAGTTCCTCTTAGTTCAAATTAAATTTAGTTTTAACGTCTTGTTAAATAAATTTAAAATGCGTGATAACAAGTCAAGTTTCTGTATAGTTTTGTATTTATTTTATAGATGTACCTCTTTTTTAAGGCCAAAGACGCTAAAACCAATTTAATTTGTTAAAATCATTGAACTGATACTGAAGTATATGGAAATTTGATCAATTTTTGTCATAAAAATAGCAATAAACTTAAGTAGCTCAATTTTTTTAAAATGGTTCAAGTTCCAAGTAATTTTGTTTCTTAACATGCGACAGCAACCAATTTTACAACTGGTAAATTTACTGATTTATTCAGGTACATTGTTTTTTTTTAACACGAGGCAGAAAAAGAAACATCTCACGCTTAAAGTGTCGCTTGTAAATAATGTGTCATAATTTAAGTTAATTGTCGAATACCATATAATTTTAAAGCAGGCATGTATTATAATGCTAATTGAAGCTGAAGCTTGATAATTCTTCATTTATTAGGGATAATCCCACTTGTTTTATACCTGTCAACAATTGGCTATGCTGCCAACTTCAATACAAAATAGGATGTTGCATGAATGTATGAACATTAACATTGATGTATTTTCATAAAAACCAAGTTAGAGGGCACATTATTGTTCGCATTTAGGGCAGACAGCAGCTAACGTCTTCTGACGTACAAAAAATCGTCACAGTTACACGTCTACATAACCTATTCGATGACGTGCAAATGACAGCGTCATTCTGAAGTCAGAATAAGACGTAAGAAGAGGACGCCAATTGCGGTAATGGATGTTCTGATGCAATCAAAAACCTAATGGTCTATGATTTGTTGAACAATCTGACAATTTTGAGCGCTCCAGCAAGGGTTGCCTCACTCGTTACGCTGCAATATCCTCTACAACTTGGAATAGTTTTTGTGTAAATACCTCATAAATATTTTTTCAAGTTCTTAAGCTTATTCCTATTGTGTTCACTCTTCAACTTGGCAGCATAACCATTCCATGAATGTTCATTGTATCACCATAAAATAAGTACAGATAACGATCAAAAACTAGATTGAGATGGTCATCTCGCAATGAGCTTATGAACTTATTCACCGATTATAATTTTCACAATCAGATGTTATTCTGATTACATTTTTGTACAGATTTTTAAAATCAAAGGCTCTTGTAGTCTTTTATATCTGTTTTTTAACAATGGGACTGTTTTTTGTTTTATTTATTATTATCCACCTATTAAGTAGGTAGGTACCTAGGAATTCTAGAGAACGATGCTTCTCTTTTTGTCATTGTCTGGGTACTGTTGGGTGAATTGGAAGTGGTAAGCCGGTCTTTCGATTCCGCACTCTACCAAAAGTGCCAATACCAAAGGTACCTACCAACTTTTGGTGGTATTGTACCTATTTGATTAAATAATAATTTTGTGTTCTCTCTCTGTAAGATAGGATGTAGAGTTATTATAGTTGTGTATATAATAAATATCCCTAGTTAGATTTAGTCTAAGTATGTTGTGTTGTGAACCATTTTGTTGTTGGTAAATTCTCTTTGGGCCTTATGCATATGTACATACAAAAAAAATATATAATTCAATTTTTTATCATGTCCAGTTTATAAGGCCAAACTTAATTTTGTTTTTGAACAATAATTGTTTTATGTCTCAAGGTGTACAAATTAAATAAAGTTTTAGAACTTTGAGTTGAGTGTTTTATTTTTTTAACCAGAAGGACTTCACAATGAGAGTTAAGAGAGCTTAGGTAGGCCTCTTGGGAACCTTTTTTTTTTCAGGAAAGATCTTTTGATGGAAGTGTGAACCTGGGACAGAATCTAGTAGGTATTATTGGAATAACTTTTTTCTGAAAGGAATTAACTGTATTTCTATATAAAACTATGTCATTTAATGTATTGAACTATGAAGAGGCTTGATGTAATGGCTAATTTGTACCAACATTGATCCAATGGTTTTTCAAATAGAATTTGCGATGGGTTCTTTTGTTAACTGAGGGTGCATAAGGTATAATTGGATTGTTTGGTCAGCAACCATTAGTCTTGCAACTGAAAAGCTTCAAAATGCAAATTATCGAACATTGAAAATTTGCCGAAAATAACATTGAGACAGTTTTTGCCTCACAGCTCCGTTAATTTTCATCCGATTTCAGTATATTTAGGCTCTAATTGAAGCCAAATAAATTCTTCACAAATCCAATACTGAAGATTCTAGCTTAATTTCAACAGTTTTACACCCGAGAAGCTTCAAACTTGAATTTATCGAACATTGAAAATTTTCCAAAAATGACACTGGGACAGTTTTTGCCTTACAGCTCCGTTAATTCTGATCCGATTTCAGTGTAATTACGCTCTAATTAAAGCCAGTTAAATTATCTACAAACCTGTTAATTAAGATTTCAATTTAGTTTCAACAGTTTTGCACCTGAGAAGCTTGAAAATTGAATTTTTCAAACATTGAAAATTTTCCAAAAATGACACTGAGACAGTTTTTGCCTCATAGCTCCGTTAATTTAAATCCGATTCCAATGTAATTAAGCTCTAATCAAAGCCAATTAAATTCTCCACGAACCTATCAATTCAGATTTTAATTTAGTTTCAACAGTTTTGCATCTGAGAAGCTTTAAAATTGAATTTATGGAACATTGAAAATTTTCCAAAAATAACAGATAATTTTAATTTTTTACCAGAAGGACTTGCACAATGTTCAGAGTTATGAAAGCTCAAGCAGGCTTCTTGGGAACCTTTTTTTTTCAGTAAAGATGGAAGTGTGGACCTGGGACAGAGTCTAGTATCATTGGAATAACTTTTCTTAAATAAGGAATTAACTGCATCACCATATAAATCTATGTCATTTAGATCCAGATTATTCATCTTCAGATAAACTTTCTAGTAACTATCTGCAAGATAAATTTACCGTTGTATTTTTCTATTGGTCGGTGGATAACTGGCCGACCAATGGGAAAAAAGATTGCGTTTTTATTCGTCAGATTTCATATCTGACTACAGTTTATCAGAAGATGAATTAACCGGCCCTCAATGTATTGAGCTATGAAGAGGCCTGATATAATGGCTAATTTCTACCAAGTTTGATCCATTGGTTTTTCAAATAGAATCTGCGATGGGTTTTTGTGTTAACTGAGGGTACATAAAGCTTAATTGGATTGTTTGGTCGGCAAACACGCAATTAAGTGCTATTCTGCCAGGGTTGGCAAAAATCCGGATTTTCGAAAATTTCTATTGGGTTTTTGCGGGTTATTGTGACAGTTTTTGTGTTTTTGAAGGGGTTTTTGTGTTTACTTAGCCAGACAAAATTGTATATTTGTTTCAACAGTTTTGCACCTGAGAAACTTCAACTAAATTTATTGAACATTGAAAATTTTCCAAAAATGACATTGAGACAGTTTTTGCCTCACAGCGCGGTTAATTTTTATTCGATTTCAGTATAGTTAAGCTCTAATCAAAGCCAATTAAATTCTCTACAAACCTAGCAATTCAGATTTTGATTTAGTTTCAATAGTTTTGCATCTAGAAGCTTTAAAATTGAATTTATGAACATTGAAAAATTTTCCAGAAATGACACCGAGACAGTTTTAATTTTTTTACCAGAAGGACTTGCACAATGTTTAGAGTTAAGAGAGCTTAAGCAGGCCTCTTGGGAACCTTTTCTTTCCAGTAAAAATGGAAGTTTGAACCTGGGACAGAATCTAGTATCATTGGAATAACTTTTCTACAGGAATTAGGTGCATCACCATATAAATCTATGTCATTTAGGTCCAGTTTATTCATCTTCAGATAAACTTGCTGGTATCTATCTGCAAGTTAAATTTACCGTTGTATTATTCTATTGGTCGGTGGATAACTGGCCGACCAATGAGATGGAAGATTGGGTTTTATTCGTCAGATTCTATATACAGTTTATCAGAAGATGAATAAACCGACTCTCAATGTATTGAGCTATGAAGAGGCCTGATATAATGGCTAATTTCTACCAAGTTTGTTCCAATGGTTTTCCAAATAGAATTTGCGATGGGTTCTTGTGTAAACTGAGGGTACATAAGGTTTAATTGGATTGTTTGGTCGGCAAACACGCAATAAAGTGCTATTCTGCCAGGGTTCGCAAAAACCTGGATTTTCGAAAATTTCTATTGGGTTTTTGCGGGTTATTGTTTTTGTGTTTTTGAAGGGGTTTTTGTGTGCCAGACAAAATTGTATATTTGTTTCAACAGTTTTGCACCTGAGAAACTTCAAAACTGAATTTATCAAACATTGAAAATTTTACAAAAATTATACTGACAGTTTTTGCCTCACAGCTTCGTTAATTTTCATCCGATTTCAGTGTAATTAGGCTCTAATCGAAGCCAATTAAATTCTCTACAAACCTATTAATTAGGATTTTAATTTAATTTCAACAGTTTTGCACCTGAGAACCTTCAAAATTGAATTTATCGAACATTGAAAATTTTCCAAAAATAACACTGAGACAGTTTTCGCCTCACAGCTCCTTTAATTTCAATCCGACTTCAAGATAATTAAGCTCTAATTAAAGTTAATTGAATGCTCTACAAACCAATTAATTAAGATTTTAATTTAATTTCAACAGTTTTGTACCTGAGAACCTTCAAAATTGAATTTATCGAACATTGAAAATTTACCAAAAATGACATTGAGACAGTTTTTGCCTCACAGCGTGGTTAATTTCCATTCGATTTCAGTGTAACTAAGCTCTAATTGAAGCCAATTAAATTATCTACAAACTTATTTTTTAAGATTTTAATTTAGTTCCACCAGTTTTGCATCTCAGAAGCTTCAAAATTGAATTTATCGAACATTGAAAATTTATCAAAACTGATATTGGGACCGTTTTTGCGTCACAGCTCCGTTAACTTTCATCCGATTTCAGTGTAATTAAGCTCTGATTAAAGCCAATTAAATTCAATGCAAACCCATCAGTTAAGATATCAATTTCGTTTCAACAGTTTTGCATCTGAGAAGCTTCAAAATTGAGTTTATCAAACATTAAAAATTTTCTAAAAATGGCATTGAGACAGTTTTTGCCTCACAGTTCCGTTAATTTTTATTCGATTTCAGTGTAATTAGGCTCTAATGAAGCCAATCAAATTCTCTACAAACCGAATAATTAGGATTTCCATTTGGGGTCAACAGTTTTGCTTCTGAGAAGCTTCAAAATTGAATTTATCAAACATTCAAAATGTTCCAAAAATGACACTGGGACAGTTTTTGGCTCACAGCTCTTTTAATTTTCATACGATTTCAACACAATTAGGCTCTAATTGAAGCCAATTAGAGTCTCTACAAACCTATTAATTAAGTTTTCAATTTGATTTCAACAGCTACGATAATTCTAATCCGATTCCAGTGTAGTTAAGCTTCAATTAAAACAAAAAATTAATTCTCTAGTAGCAACCCATTAATTGAGATTTTGATTTGGTTTCAATAGTATTGCACCTGAGAAGCTTCAAAATTTCTTTTATCAAACATTGAAAATTTTCCAAAACGACACTGAGACCGTTTTTGGCTCACAGCTTCGTTAATTTTGATGCGATTCCAGTGAAATTAGGCTCCCATTAAAGCCAATTAAATTCTCTACAAACCTGTTAATTAAGATTGAGTTTGCTATTAGTAATGTTCAGAAAAGTTCACATACTGAGAAGTGACCCATACAGTCAGAGTTTACAAATGATAAATCTGGTTGAAGGATTTCAGTCGATAGACTGTAATGGTTTCGTAGTGAATCAAAAATTATACTCACTTTAGCAAGTTGGTGATTATACCTATCTAGTACTTACCTACATACCAGCAAAAAGGATTTTTGTTTGGAGTCCACTGTAATCCAATTCACATATATTTGCATGTGTAATTTTCTCAATACCTAATCATATTACCAATATACATTTCATATATACTCCTGGACAAAATTATCGCACCACTGCTTATGGTGTTTATGTGCAGTAGTGGTGCGATAATTTTGTCAAGGAGTATATAAATTATTATGTATATTGATAATTCAATTTTGAAGGCCTAGGTAGGTTATTAAAAGAAATCCAATTTGTAAGATAAAAATTATAATGAAACAACAAAAATATATAACATATTTTACAATAAAAAACGTTATAGTAGGTACACGTCATATTTACAAACTTAAATACCTTAAACACCTTATAAATGATTGATCTGGAAAAATGTATAACATCAATATTTGAAAATAATGAATTATCATAATATTGTCGGTATAGTAGTACCTACCACAAAAGAAAATAATTTGCTAGTAAAATTTTTGTCTGGTATGGAGGATTATTGCTTGCTCAAAATCACAAGTATCCAAAGGAATCAACAAAAGCTAGAATAAAACCAGGAACAGGAGGATAATTCTGCCTAGAAATTTTTTTCTTGCGTGGTATTCAGCATGACTATTTCACCAGAGCGAATTATGAAAATAAACCGAAAACAGATTTCTTTAAAAACACTTATTATTATTAGTAAACAATGTACCCATCTAAAAAAAAAAAATATTTATTCATATATACAAAAATTACAATTATATTATAGTAGTTACTAGTTTGTGCGCTAGTTTTTCTATTTAGAGCAGAATCAGTTGGGACCTGGACCCTTTCAAGGTGAGACAATTTCAGGTGGTACTTTAGTTGTGTAGGTATGGTTTTGAAGAGATGGCAATTGAATGATTGCCTCATTTGCCAGTGATGACTTTGGCAGAAGATTGATGCGATTAACTTTTTATTTCACATTTTTGTGTGTCCAAGTTGATAACATGTAATTTTGCCAGCTGAATACTGATTTTATTGCAGGTGTAAAACACTCCTGTGAAATAGTCACTCATAATTTAGAACACCACTTGTGCCTGAATTATCACTTATAATTTAGGCTCGAGTGGTTTTTGGTAACAAAACTTTACATTAAAATTTCAAAATCTTAAAAATAACAGTCATATTATGTGTATTTGCCATGTTGAAAAGATTTGCAGATTAGGGTACCCATCAAGGGTTGTCCAGGAAATGTTTCAAAAAAAGAGCCTTTGTTTGGCTACAAAATGTAGAATTAAACTATTCATAAGTATATCACAAGAGGTGAATATTTTTTCGAATATATTTTGGAATTTTTGTGCTAGATTATAGTTATATTATTTTTACAGAAATTTTGATGAAAAATGTCAAAATATATTCTAAAAAAAAAAATATTTAGCTCCAGTGGTATATATCAAGATTACTGAGATGGTTTCTATTATATTTTCTGGTAGAATTTTTCCTGAATACATATTTTCAATTGAAACATCGGTCCCCAAATAGTTTGGATTCGATTTTAAATATATGAAAATGCATGTCAACAGCGAAATTTTGAACTATTTCAAACAACTGCTTCAGTATAATCTTGTTGTGATTAGTCAAAAAATCGTATTTGATTGGACAGAAACGGCTCGCCGTATATGATCAATGATATCAATCAATTTATAATTAATTCACTCCAACATATTCATTTTTTTGAATAGACTGATGAGTTTAACTTAAATTTGGCTTCGAACTTATTGCAGTTTTATTGAATACTTTTTAGGTGAACCCCTACCATGAAATTTGAGAGTCAAATTGTAGCCTAGGACTTGGCTCTAAACAACCCGTTTGGAGAGAGCACCTTACATAAGTTAATCGTTGTAAAATGATTAACCTGGTAGACTGATTTTGGTTTTCCTTGTTGCACTGACCAAGTGCAAGAACACCGGAACGCGCCATGATTTGACTCTCAGTATTCTACTTTGTCCCGCTGACTCATAAGATAAATTAAAGTTTTTCTGTGTCAGTTTAGCATGTGTCAATTTGACGGGCGACATTTAAGCATAAGCAAGAGACTATAAGTACAACTATTTCAGTACCGTAGATTTGGGCAGAATGTTTGTATGCAGACCACTAACCTAAACTCACCCAAAAAAAAATCCACATAACCTTAGCTAGCCCTCCTAAAGCATGCAAATAGGTGGACTAGCTACTTTTGGCCTTTGAGATATGTTAATTTACTTTAGTGAGTTTTTTTTAAAAGATTTATGACTAGAACTACCTCACAAACATGTGGACTAGCTATCAAGATGTGCTGAGTTGTCAAATTGCTGATATGTTTTAACAAATACAAAATTAAAATGTACTATTGCTCCCAGTTGTCCCAGCATTGAAATATCGCGAGCTGAGACAGTTGGGTTGTACCGCACTGAGTTGTTTCAGCGATGACTTGTCCTACGCCGAAATGCCGCGTGCCAAATTGACAGACACTGAATTGACACAGAGCCTAATTAAATAAATAAGACTATTTTCATTTGGTGACTGTGATTTCATTTAATCAGTAAGATTTCCTTCGCGGCTACTTTTTTTACTATGGCAAGACTCCGTATCGCAATCCTTCGAAGAATATCTGAAATAAAAAACCATTTAGTGTTAAAAATTTGGTTTGGGTTTGGATATAATTACTAATTTATTTTTGCTTATGGCCTACACTATGTCCTCGTGGTTACTGGAAAAACAAACATAATTTGTGTAAATAAATTAACCAATTTTGGGTCCTGATTAGTGTTGTAAAATGCTTGAGAATTTATTTTTGGAGAACGTTCTCCGAGCACGAACGAGAATGAACGAGAATAATAAGCATGAAAGAAAAAAAGTAATGGGAAATAATAAAAAATTAAAAAATATCTGCTTATAGTTGGTAGATCTATAAATAAAGTGTTTCTAGATGACGAAGCCATACTTTTTTCTAGACATTTTTCGTCTGATTCCCTGAAACCAAACCCTGCTAGTCAGCTGTCGACTGTTGGTAATTTTTCTCGATTCCCGGACCCCAGTGTTGGAGAATAAATGTTATATTTTATGCTAATTTTTATTAGGGAACGTTCTCCTTCGTGCTGATTCGTGCTTTTAACAAGATACATTCCCATTAAGTCTTGAACGTTCGCGATCGTTCGCAAACGTTCGTTGAGAATAAATGGGAACGTTCCATAAATTACAACACTAGTCCTGATTTTGTCTCTCTACTTTAAGTTTAATTTAAAGCCAAAATGTATGTACTTTGAAATAGTGCAACTAGTCTAATTTCACATGTGTGTGCAATCTGAGTGGCCTATATAAAAATATTTTAATTTATGCTTACATTATTTCCAAACTGGATTCACTGGTTTTCATGAAATGCTCTGGTTCTGATGATCCAGACCCTGAACCAACTTCAAGAAGCTCCTCTTTGTGTTCCTCATTTTCGCCTTCGTTTTCCTGATGAACACTGGACAATTGCCATGCCGGAATTGAAGGAGGCACAATTGGATTTGTCACTGATGGAAATTGTTTTCTAAAAGAGCACACTTTGAAAAAAAATATATTGGTTTTACTATTTTCAACTTACCTTGTTAACAAGAGTCCTTTCACTGTTGCTATATCAGACTCTAATCCTTTCAACTCTGACGCCAGCTCATTTTCTGAAGTAAACTTTATTTTATCTACCTCAGCTTTAACTTCCCCTAGGCTACTTTTTATATCCTTCATTGCACCTTCAATGTTCTTTTCTAAACTCTCTATTTTGTCTTCTATGGATTTTGTCTTAGTGCCAAACAAAAATGGTGCTATGTATGTATCATAAATTTTCTTGATCAGATAAGCCACAATACTAAACATGGCAACCCTATGAATGATGTCTGTGATTCTATCAAATAAACTAAGTCGCATTTGTCCATATTGGTTATAAGATGCTAGCATATTTTGAGATAATGGAGGTGGCATCTCAGGGGGTATAATTTGCTGTTTATCATGGTCATAAGCGCCTGATCTTTCACATGCAATTCTTATTTCATCTTCTGTTAGGCCTCTTTTTTGCAAAAATGTTTGTTTTTGTGACAAGGGGCTGGCTATTACTTTCGGATTTTGGAGGAATTTTATTGCTGTATCAATCTAAAACAAATAGGAATGTGTTTAATAAGGATCCTTGAGCCACACTAATTATTGGGACTTTGAGTTATTATTCAGTACATTGCTTTATACTGTGTAGTGTTTCAATTTATAATTAAATCATTTTCAAATAAATTTTTTGAAAACATTTTTTGTATTATTCTACAGCCTCGTTTTTGCTGTTGGGGGCTGCAATAATTTATTATTTGAATTTGAATAGAAGACGTTTTGAAATAAGGAGACAAAGAAAAGGCAAGCTAGCTCTTTTTAATTATTATTATTATTATCAATATAGCAATAGGAAGCGGTTAGTGTCCGATGAGTCTATTGCTTTAATTGTCTGGGTTTTGGTCTTATGTATGGAGAAGTTACAAATAATGCACTGTGGCATTATTCAACACTTCTAGGTTTTTGTCTAGTCTATTTTCAAATACATTTTTGTTAGGTGCACTTATAGTTTCTTCACCTAAAGAATTCCACTGGTATATGGAAATGGTTGCTCAGGAAATTCCTTCTTCCGAGCAGTAGGGCCATTTCTCTTTTTAATTTTTGGTGGTGTCCTCTGAGATTGCGGTTTTGATTTAAATTTAAATTGTACATATCTGATATCATAATGTCTCGCGAGTAGTAACCGCTGAGAATTTTGTAGGTCTCTATTAGGTCACCTCTTTCTCTTCGTTGCTTCAGTGTTAAATTAAAAATTGAATTTCTGTAGCCTGGTCTCTTAAGGTAAGTGTCTAATCTCAAGTGGAATTTTAGTTATTCTACATTGCACTCGCTCCAAAAGTTCGATGTCTTTAATATAGTAAGTGTTCCACACTGTATGGCCATATTCTAGCTTGGGTCTGATGTAAGTAGTATAAAGCTTCTTTATCATGCTAATGGAGTGGTTTGCAAAGGCTAGTTTCATCAAGTAGGACATCTGATTGGCCGTTTTTACTATGTGTCCTATATGTGTTTCCCATTTTAGATCGTTAGTTACATATACACCTAGGTCCTTCTGTTCTTTTACATTTTTTAATTCTATGTTGTTGATTTTGTACTGAATCATTGAGTTTTTGCGACCTATATGGAGCACTGTGCATTTTGCCTTGTTGAGCTTGAGTTGCCAGGTGCTTGTCCATTGCTCTATTGTTTGCAGATCTTTTTTTGTCATCTGCAAAGGCTTCAATGTTTGTTCTAATGCTTTTTGCCAGGTCTGCTATGTAGATCAAAAAGAAAATGGAAGCTATGACCGATCCTTGTGGTACTCCACTTGTGACTCTGTAGAGGTCTGAGTATGTTCCATTTGTTCTTACTTGGAAATGTCTCTCGTTGATAAAGTTCTTGCTCCACCGTAGGTAGAGGCCTTGGATTCCACAGTGATCCAGTTTGTATAACAGCCTTTCATGAGGGACAGTATCAAATGCTTTTTGGAAATCCAAGTATAGTATATCCACTGGGTTTCCCTCATCAATTTCTTTAGTCCATGCAATTAAGTAGATTTGTGGTAGTAGATATTGTCAACTAGCTGCTTAGGAAAGGAGGACCCGGTATTCAACCTTATTAATTTAATTGCCGATTCGATCGAATGTTTATTGCAATTCAGCAATAAATTAATATAAATTGCGCTGCAAGCCGCAGCAAAGGCAGACTTAAACCAGTGCAAGTACCTCTCGTTGGAAAAGCCCCTCTGGAATTAAGTCTCCCCAGTGCAAGTACCTCTCGTTGGGAACGCCCCTCTGGGTATCTTCAGCCTTATCGTTGTCCAGTGCAATTACCTCTCGTTGGGAACGCCCCTCTGGACAAGGCATAAGGGTGACGATAAACTAATCTACAGTCCTCCAAGCAGCATTGACGTGTGGCTCCCTATAAGGACCCCAGTGTTCGAAGGGTCACGTATCTTATAGGATTAGCATACATGTAAGGTTATATTTGGGAAAATATATAGCATATATTTTTATATAACCTGAGCGAGTTTCTCTCCATCTACCCCCAAAGCTACAAACCCCCCATGTCACCCCCGTAAAGCGGGTAGTTGTGACAATATACTTGGTAGAAAGCTGTGCTGTGTGGATGGTATAATATGTGTGTCTAGGAGGAACATGGTAATTTCTTTGACAATAATTTTTTTCCAATAATTTACAGGCTAATTGGTCTATAGTTAGCCAGATTATACTTGTCGCCGCTTTTGTAAATTGGTATTACAATTGCTCGGGTCCATATTTCTGGTAGGATACCCTCTGCAAGGGAACTGTTAAATAGTGATTTTATAAGTAGTGTTATGGATGGTGCACAATTTTTCAGAAATACTGCAGGTATTTCATCTGGTCCTGGACTGGAGTGAGTTTTCAGGTCTTTTAAAGCTTCGGTGACCACTTCAGTGGGTATGATTATGTTTTTTAATTGGTCTTTGCTTCGTGTTTGTTGCGGCAACGAAGGAAAGTTGGATAAGGATTCATTTGTGAAGACTGATTTGCTGACTGACTTGCAAAGATATCTGCAGTGTTTTTTGGGTCCCTCGATATCTGTTGGATCCTTAATTACGAGATCATGAAGCTGGCTACTTAGATTTCTCTTTATGTAGGAGTAGAAATGTTTATCGTTCTTTTCCAGGATATCCTGTTCATATTTAAGACGTGCTTCAGTTATAAATGATTTTAGTTTGTTGTTGTGCGTCCTGTATATTTTATACTGTGCATCCGTTTTATTTCTTATGTATTTGGTCCACAATTCTCTTTTTTTATCAATTTCTCTTTCTGTACGTTTGTTCTGCATATTATTCCAATTGCTGTCGTGAGAATATCTTCGAAGACTTGGTAGTTACTTACTGTTGTTTTGATTCTGATTGTTTTATTTCTTATATGATCATTAACTGGTTCGTAGTTGTCTATGTAGAATTTTATTTTTTTTATTTATTTTTTGTAGGCTGTTTGTTGAGCTGCATTGTTGCAGCAATGAGGTTGTGGTCACTCTTGCCAAAAGGTGGTCTAGATTCTATGATAGACATCATCTCTTTGTCACTTGATAAGTAAGATCCAAAAGGGAGCTCTGATTGTTTCTAAATCTGGTGTCGAAGGAGATTAGTTGGTGGCATCTCCATTCCTTTTAACATGTCAGGAATTTGTTGGCTTTTTTGGCAAGGTTTATTCAGAATAAGAGTGGTCTTCTCTTATTCTGATCATATCTTCCCAATCTTGAGACTGTAATGCTCTCCAGATTTGAATCTGTCTCAATCATATTAATTATTCTTTTGGCTTCTTGAATTTCTTTCGCAATTCTCTCCTTGTAGGTTTCTGCTTCTGCTTCTTTCATCCCAAAAATCAGAATGTTTCTTGATCTTTTCTCACTTTCTTGTACCTCAGAGATTAAGATAAGATAAGATAATTTGGTTTTGATTGTTAGTTCCACGCCTGGGTTATTTTTCTCCTTTTGTTGTTCTTCCTTGGAAACATGCTCAAAATCATAATTTTTTTTCTTATGGCTGTAATATCAGCATATGATGGCGCCCTAGCAGCGTCTTGCTTCAGTTGTTTTAAGGCATTTTGGGTTTCTTTTATGGTGTTTTCTAGTTCTTCTGTTTTTTCAGGAATGTGCTTTAGGGTCTTAAGTGGTTCTAGTTGACTAACGAAGCTTTCGAGGCTTGCTACTTTGTCTTTAAGTAATTTCATTTCTGTACCCAATTGTTTTTTCATAGCAGGAATTTTCTTGAAAAGTTTGATACAATCTGGACAAACATAGAATATAACTCGTTCCTTCAGTTCAATAAAACGTATTTCTGTAGCTGACCATTTTTCGCACAGTTCGCATGATATTATTTTGCAGATATCACATGGTGATGCAAATGATAGGGTTTTCTCTAACGGATTCCCGATAATTAACCGTTGAAATGTGAAGCTCAATGTGAAGATAGATCCTAAAGCATATCAAACTTATTTGAGGCTAGTTTACGAGCACCTTACCATTGAAGGCTCAAAAAGATAATAACATGAGAAAATATTGTCAGTGCTGAATAGATATTTCAATAAAAACAATAATGACTGCTTATAGACTGAATGATACAGTGCATTTGCTTGCCACAAGTAAGGCAGAAACTGAACAAACAATAGACTTAAAATCCATAGGTAGCAATTGTAAATTGTAATTAAACAATTTTTTGTAACCTTGACAGGCCACTCTATTGGGTAGACAGTGTAATGTTTAACTCAAGGGATATAAACTAGATAAAAATACCTTTAAAATACGGTATCAAACGAACCCCTTTCAATTTAAAATTTTGGGGCTAATTATCGCCCCCATTAGAGGTTGACATTCAGGGAATTAAACTAAAAAAAAAATAAGTTTCCCTCTATAGTCAGAAATGAGGATTTCCGGCGTTGTTTCTCAGAGAACCTTGGGTGCTCAATACTGGCCTTGTTTTGTTTTCAAATAGCGACCCCTGTAAGGTTCTAAGTTTTTGAACAATGAATAGTAAATTGTTTTTAACTCAAGCATACATTGACTCCTAATTATTTTATGTGATGCTAACTGCCAATTAATTATTAAGCCGTAGAACTAAAATTGAAATTGTTGGAATTTTACGGTTAGCATTTTTTATGGAATAAAAACATTGGTAAATTACTTAGAGTCAAAGTGCAAAAATCAAATGAAAGGAACTTACCAAATCTTCTCTAATAGAGGGACTTTGGGAAACGTTTTCATGGGGTTCCTGATCATTATTTTGCTCCATTATCAGACAGAATTGACTCTCTTTTCATGGACCAGACCTGAGGGATATCATTTAGTTTGTATAATTATGAATTTATGGAGCTTCAAGATACTCACTCAGGAGAATATTTTTTAAAAAAATATCACAGAATTCACAAATTAGATTTACTGTACTTTAGACTAGACACCAGACACGCAGGCTTGCAATTTTTCCGAAATTTATTATTTTGAAATTTTGACTTTGACCTGACGTCAATTTCATATTGTCAGTTCACCACGGAAAGGCGCTTTCTTTTA
Organism: Ceutorhynchus assimilis; assembly: GCA_917834065.1. Lineage (NCBI taxonomy): Eukaryota > Metazoa > Arthropoda > Insecta > Coleoptera > Curculionidae > Ceutorhynchus > Ceutorhynchus assimilis. The sequence continues at coordinate 106,808,959 of OU892277.1, forward strand.
TTAGTTGTATTCCTTTCACACCTAGGAGGAGCTCCGGAGCAGCTCCGGGGCTCCACGCGCTTATTCCTTTCGAAAAGTGTTTGTTACACCACGCATCTGCTCCCTGTAAATCGGGGGCGACTAACCACCGAAGCGAGCAGATCGAGTGTTCCAAACTCTTGAAAGGAATACAACTATTGAGCAATGGATCTCAAGGATGAAGTGATTTTGGGTTGGATTCTATTGAAAGCAATTTTTGAACCAATCTGCTCGATTTATGCGTTCCGTGCGTTCGGTATTGTGATCTGAGTTCTCCGAGCTTGAATTTACCGTTCGTTTATTTAAAAAGTGTACTCGGTGCAGGCTCATTTGCGTTTGTTTATTAAAATTTCGGGCACTGGGATACAACGTTCAACTGCTCTGTTCGCTCGCTGGTCCCGTGATTACGGCTCCGCTCAGCACGCTCTGCTCTTCGAGCAAAATACCGAAAGCAAGGATTGTAGAGGTCCTTTCCAACCCGACAAAGAACTGTCCCAAGAACGGTTCCGGAACCACTTTGTATACGAATTTCGGAATCTAAGTATAAATTATAAATTTTGGGCAGAATCCTGACGGTGAAATGTATGGGTTCCGTGATGGATTGGAACGGAACAAATTTTTTAGAGCCCGTCTGGAACGTAAATCGTGTTCCTGTTTAATAAGCAGGCGCAAACTTCGAACTATTCTAGTATTGAACATCAAAAACGAATGCATATCACGGAACGAGCTATTCTTAAAGAATGCTTATCAGAACTGACAATTTACCGTGCTCTGTTAAACCTAAAGCTTCGTACAGATTTGTACACTAGGCCGAACAATAAACAGAACAATGAACCGAACGACGATCGAAACAATTAAATTGGCTGGGGCTACGAACCGGTTCGCAAATCCTGTCCATTTCGTTGCTCCGTCCAAATAAGTGTTTCGATTGTCGTTCGGCGTAATGTTCAAGTCTGTACGAATCTTCAGGGTCTGTTCGAACACATCGCATGTCAAAAACCTTCCCATGAACCAAAACCACTCTGTATACGACTTTCGGATTTTACGCGCAAAATTTAGGGTTTGCGCAGAATCGTGACTGTAAATTTTACGGTGTCCTGCTGTGTTTGAGCCTTTGAATATAAAACTACAGGAAGGAGAATAACTTCGAATCTGCGCGACCAAAATATGTGGAGGTTGCATATGGCCAACTAGTATTTCCGGTTTGGCGGTGGCGTATATTTATTTAAATATGATTGTCAATATTATGAATCACTCTTTTCTCACTAATTCCAGTACTTATCATCATTTAAAACCGCTAAAATCCATTAAACATCCACTTAAATGAGGACACAAGGAACCACCAAAACAAATGATGAGTCCAAACTTGGAGGCTCAATATGGCCGTTTCCGTCCCTTCGTTGTCTGTAGTGACAGATAGAAAACGCTCCTTCCTGTAGTTTTATATTCAAAGGTTTAAGCAAAGCTCCTGAATGATCGGGTTAGTTTTGCTCCAACACAGCAAAATACCAACATACACGAGTCTGCGAAAAACCTAAAATTTATCGCGTAGATCCGAAAACCAGAGCAGTTTTTGAAACCGTTCATGGGACGTTTGGTAACGAATTGGAGCAGAGCTATGGGCACTATAGTGGTATTTTTTTTCTCCGTTGGTAACACAAGTGCGCACTGAGTGCACTAATACATTCCATTGGTAAAACCAAATTTTTTTTTCCATTGGAAAATCAGGGCAACAATCTTTGTAACGAGTGCAGCTGTATCGACACGAGCTCTTGGCTCTTGGAGGTTGTGCGACTGGAGCAGCAGTGAAAATTAAAACCGAATTTTCGCGACGAATGTAGTTCATCCAAGGACGAACTATAGTTCATCTGTGACGTCATGAGTTTGATCGCTAGCTAGAAGCTGCGTCCATGCTTCCGTCGAACTACGTTCAAATTGACGTCATGAGTTTCTCGCCAAAGCGTTTGTGTTCATGAAATCATGTAAGTAGTTCGTCGCGAAAATTCGGTTTAAGACGAATGATTAATTCCTGAAAGAAATCAAAATCTAATTTTCAAATAGTTTCTGGTACATTCGCAAAGGCTTTTATGTCCTTTTAGGTTATTAACCAAAGTAAGCATAACAATAATAGATCTGTTTCTGCCGAAATCACAAACCAGTCAGAGTGAATTTCATTGGTTGAAACTAGTTTTCTGACTGTTTTTAACCAATGAAATTCGCTCTGACTGGTTTGTCATTTCTGCAGAAACAAACTTAATAATAAACTGACCTAACAGCCTAACATTCAAAATCAAAACTCACTGCAAAAAATTTGTATTCTTGGGATTGTTACACTAGAGCATCATTTTGACTGATCAGAGTCGCTTACCAGTGACCCACTTTAAGCCTAGTACTCATAACTGCAAATTTCGCATTTTTTTGACATTGCTTCGACAATTTGACGTTTGATTCACGCATAAAACGTCAATTTGTCGAAGCAATGCCAAAAAAGTGCGAATTTCGGAGTTATAAGTACTAGGCTTTAAGCACTCGGGAAGATTCTAAAGTTACGATTCGACACTCGACTCGACAACAATATGCAACTCGATACCGGCCCTGTAGTCTCGAAACGTATGTTTCTAGTGAGATTTCAACCTACGATCGGCGGAAAAATCGTCTCGTTGTCCAGTCGTGTGTCGAATCGTGATTTTAGAATCCCCGGCCTGAGCTGCTCTAGAGCGCCCCAGGCTGTTTATAAGCGTTCCAGTACTACAGAGTTTCGCGCAACTGAACTGTTCGTTTTTCCTCTCCCCTACCCTCTCAAAGACCTGTAATTTTATGGATGCATCAAAAACACGACGCCCAAAGTAGGGTGTGTCCCAGTTAGCACCAGAGTATGAAGCTATGGGTGTGGAGCACCTTAATGCCTCATTCTCACTTGCGCAAAATTCGTTCTTTTTACGCGAAAATCGCTCTTTTTTTGACATTGCTTCGACAATTTGACGTTTTATGCGTGTATCAAACGTCAAATTGTCGGAGCAATGTCAAAAAGGAGCGAATTTCGCTTTAAAATCGTCACTGGAAAGCGGCTCTGGTTAAGTGTAGTGAAGGGCGTATCGATACGATATAATAGGCCTATTCGGGTTTGGAAAAAGGACGGTTCTAGAACGGTTCAAAACAATCGTCCAGTTTATTGATCAACAAAATAACAACGACTCGACTATCACAAATTTCAATAATAAACTGTGCGATTCTTCTGGACCGTTCTAGAACCGTACTTTTTCCAAACCCGAATAGGCCTAAACGATATCGATAAGCTTTCGTTAATGTTACAATCGGTACGTTCACTGGAGGGCTGCGTTCAAAAACGGTTAAAGCCAAGCCAAAATTGGCATATTGCGTTCAAGTTCGGCTCCAGCGTGCGAAAAACGGTTGGCTTTAAACGTTCAAAATCGGCCGCGGTAAAGTAACTTTTGGAGGTGCTTTCAACTGAGTCTAGAAATGGTTATACGAATTTTGATTGGGTGAGTGGGGTCTGTCACTTTTGGCACAAATAACAACACATAAATAATACAATACAAAAAGCTTCTAGAAAGGAAGTGGAAGTGGTGAATAGATATACTAACGCTGACGATCTGAAAACGAAAAATTCAATATAGCGTGGCGGCCAGTAGGCTAGTTTTGAATATGTATGTTTTCATCCATATTTCAATTATTTTGCTTCGAGTCCTAAGGGCGGGTATTATAAAACTGCTTTGACAGTTAACTTGAAGTTAACTTTTTGAAATACATGTAATTCCAGAAGTTTACTTTAAGTTAACTCTCAAAGTAGTTTTATAATACCCGCCCTAAGTCGGGCAGAAACTAGATATTTTTGAGTGTTTTTTGGTCCATGTGTGGCTGCCACGCCATCTTGAATACCACAGGCCTCTTGCACGTATTTTAATTTTTATCTGAAAACTTCTTAAATACCTTCTTAAACACAATAAATAACCCTCCATAATATTTTTTTCCAAAAAAAACTTCTAATTACCCAATTTATTAATTAACAAACTTCGGCCGCACTTTTCTAATTTGACGTCATAGGAAAAAGCTACGCCATTAATTGTGACGTCACGAGGTATGAACCGAGACGGCTGGCCTTAGCCGCCATACGTTTTATTATTATATTATATATACTCCTGGACAAAATTATCGCACAACTGCTTATGGTGCTTATGTGCAGTGGTGGTGCGATAATTTTGTCCAGGAGTATATTTAAATTAAATTTTTAATCCAACACAACTTTACAAATCTCAATATGTACTTACATCAAAATGGTCTTCACATAGGTAAACATGACTTTGTAATGAGATATCTTTAGGCTGCCATCTCATGGCTTCTAGCCATATTTTTCATTGTTTTTCTTCCATAGGTAGCTTTATAAAAGTTTTTCCAGGAGTGGAAATTGTTGTACTTCTACATCCTGGCACAATACAATACCGATAAACCATTGCAACTCAAAAATAATTTAAAACTTCGTCAAAAAATGTAAGGTTCATAAGAATCATGAGAACGTTAAAACAAAATAATACCTCGTGACGTCACTGACAGCTGAAATATCAAGGCTACGTTTTTAGCGGGAAATTAGCCAGTTTGAATTTTAATTATTTATTACGACCTTAATATTCCACGTATTTTGAAAATATTTTGGAAGGATACTATTTGAGTCTAATTAATCATTTTCATACAATAAAAAAAATATCTGCAAGGACCCTATTGAGAAACGGTATTTGGCGTTCCAGCAAATTCACACCTGATTTGGCATCGCCGGTAGAAGGGGAAAACTAGGTTTTGGCATTCATTGCTGTCTTTAGCCGCTTTCCAGCTGACGCTTTTGAGCACGCAATCGAGCTTTTGCGCGCGCAAATGCTTCAAGCGCGTGTTCGTGTTCCAGCCGTACTGCACTTCGAGAGCTGCTAACTTTTGCGTTTTAAACACAGAACATTAGCTGCTTACGATTAAGCACTTTTCTTACCTAAGTTAAAGTTAGTTTCTTAGCTGAGCTAAGTTGTTTGATCGTACGCGCAATTCATATAGGCTGATCAGCTGCCTATCAAGTTACGACTCACGTCACGTATTTCTAGTTCGGGTTCTAGTTACGACGAGAGTTTCAGGTTCAGTTTGTTGTTTTTATTAATTTATTTTCAATTGAAATTGAAACTGAATTGTTTTTGTACTACAGCACGGTTTATTTCACATTAAAAATGAACAATTATCTACCTAGAAGTGTCATGACGAGTGCAATGGCAATAATGAATAATAAATTTCATTAAACTAAACACCTTTTCAAAGTTCCTGTTCCAACGACCAACTTTCAACAAAATAAAAATAAAGAAACAACCTCAATTTAGAAATTATTAAACGTCAAAATTAAAAAAATGCGTACTTCGCGCCCACTTAGGTCAGGTAAGTTATCTCAGTTAAAAATCCGGGTGTCTTAGCAGGGGAAAGGGGGGAAGGCAGATTCTAACTTAGTTGTGAGTGATAGATCGTACGCGCAACTAAGTTAGATTCTTTAAGTTAGGTAAGAAAAGTGCTTGATCGTAAGCAGCTATTGTGCTGCACAGTGCTTGAAGCACACAGCTGGAAAGCGGCTTTTGAACGCACTCCAGCACTCAATTGTTGCCAACAGTTGAGTAGTTGGGAAAACAATCGCGTTCAGCGGCGCTCAGGAAAAGCCGCTTTTTGTCAGCTGCTGCCGATTTCTCTAAGCGGTAAAAGTTTAGGTTTACAATTCAACTTATGCTTTAGACATGCGCAGAAGTGTCGGGCGTTCAGGAAATTTACATCCGCTGTATCTCAACTGTCCTCAACTGCTTTATGCTGCAAGTTAGCTGCTGAGTACTGGTGAATGTACCCTGCTGAGTTCTGCTTTGCACTCCATGGAGCGGAAAGGTATGAGCATGGATTTCGTGACGTCATACGCAGAGCGCGCTCTGAACAAGGTCATAAGCCGAACGCAGATCGAAAAAAAATTTGTAACCCTCGTCACAGAGGTTGTCACTAATCTCAAAAAAAAAGTTTTGTTGTGATTTTAATTTTATTTTGATAGTAAACAATAAACGAGTAGGTAAATTAGTAATGGACCTGAAATAAAAGTACAAGAGAAATCTGGGGAAAAAGCCGGAAACGCAAACCGAATTAATTTTTTTTGACAATATTTTAGGTTTTAATTTTCCAAAGGTGACAGTTGATAACTAATTTTTCTGGTTCTCCACCCATCTATAGCCTAGTACTCATAACTGCGAAATTCGCATTTTTTTGACATTGCGTTGACAATTTGACGTTTTATGCGTGTGTCAAACGTCAAATTGTCGAAGCAATGTCAAAAAAATGCGAATTTCGCAGTTATGAGTACTAGGCTTAAAGCTAGTACTCATAACTGCGAAATTCGCACTTTTTTGACATTGCTTCGACAATTTGACGTTTGATTCACGCATAAAACGTCAATTTGTCGAAGCAATGTGAAAAAAGTGTGAATTTCGCAGTTATGAGTACTAGGCTTTATCCCAGGGAGAAGGAAGCGATCTCAGGGTACGTGCCCGATTGTAACCCGAATAGAAAAGAGAACACTCTGAGAGCTAAAACGAACATAATTTATCGTTTCGAGCGCGCTCGGAGTTTACCGAAATCAACCTTTGTATACGAATATCGGATTCTACACTAAAATATTAGGTTTTGAGCAGAATTAGTGATGGGAAATTGTACGGTATCTTGCTGTGTTGGAACAAAGCTCTTGAAATGTCGAAATTACATTCTGTTGTTCAAGTTTTTGATTACAATAGGCAATTTTTCGCGAGGATAATCAAACATAATCTGATTATGCTCAGATTTTATGTGTCAATCGTGTGTGTACTCCCTTAAGTCCCTCTCCATCAAATTCTGGGCCTGCGAGTGACGTCACTATCAGCATCTTATAGTGATGACGTCACCCGCAGACCTTGATGGAATGTTTGTGATTCAGGCTGTGCTAGTGAGTTAATTTTTTCATTGATACCGAAGATACCGCGTCTCACCTTATGACGTCACGAGAGCTCAAGCGTCGCACGAGTCAGTGAAGTGCATTAAATTTACATTGTTTTTCCTGCGCTACCTGCAATAATCTAAACACAAACTACTAACGCGTGCCGGTAACAATCAAATGAACAATGCGGCGCGCGGCTTGCCGAAGCTCTCGTGACGTCACACATACTTTAAGACGGTATATCTCAGCGATAATTTAACGTAGAATAACGAGGTGTGACCAGTTATTCTTAGATTTTTTTACACTAAAAGTTCAATTTTTGGCGCATACCCACTTTAAGAGCTTTTAGTAGGGACCAGTGAATTCCGATCTACTATTGATATCTGCTTGAAGTAAGAAAAGCCGTACAAGCAGATGAACACCCTATACCAATCATTATCGATAATCAAAAATCAAACTATTGATAATAATCGATGATGTTCAGTGATAGTTCTAAAAGTGGCCGTGTTTGTTGTATTAGTTGTATTCCTTTCACACCTGGGAGGAGCTCTGGAACAGCTCTGGGGCGTTACGCGCTTATTCCTTTCGAAAATTGTTTGTTGCATCTGAGTGTCAAGCCCGACTCAAACCATTTAAATGCATGATAGCCAGCGCATCTGTTCCTTTCAAATCAGGGTCGAGTAACACCGTAGCGAGTAGCTGTGTTTCAAATTCTTGAAAGGAATACAACTATTCTGTCGCAAGTATCGATATATTCTCATATTGTTATTGATATGAACAAAAAGTATATGCTTTGCAAGAATAACGTATCGATACGTCTGTTCGAGTCGAGTGTAGCACTGGATTGGCCAATGGAAAACGCTAAGGTATTTGCGCTGCACCAAGAGGCGTGCCGCGTGGGCTATGGGCAGCCATTTTGAAATTATACCTCAGGTAGTTTCCGGTTTTTTTTTGCTGCCAAAAGTGAATTTTCTTTTCGGAAAAGTGGAAAGATCAGGAGAAAATAAGTGCAGCTAATTGATTGGAAATATGGCTCGATACGGACAGCGACCAGAAAATGCACTTAAACGTGCCAACGGTAAGTAAATTATTTATGACAGGCATATGGAAATTCTAAGTTTATCTTTAATTATCCAATCCTTCGATAAAACTTGAAAATTATTTTTATTGTAGAATTCATCGAGGTTGGTAAGCCGGCCAGAGCTCTAGATACTTTGCAAGAGGTTTTCAGAAATAAGAAATGGGCTTACAACTGGTCAGAATCGGTCCTAGAACCGATCATGTTCAAGTATTTAGATCTTTGTGTGGAGCTAAAGAAGTCCCACATCGCTAAAGAAGGTCTGTTTCAATACAGGAACATGTTCCAGTCTGTAAACGTTGGGTCGTTGGAAAATGTCATAAGAGGTTATTTGAGAATGGCTGAGGAGAGAACAGAAAATGCTAGAGAGCAATCAGCCCAAGCTGTAATAGATATTGATGATTTGGACAATCTGGCAACTCCAGAAAGTATCCTTTTAAGTGCAGTATCTGGTGAAGATGCCCAAGATCGTTCTGATCGTACTATTTTAACCCCATGGGTAAAATTCCTGTGGGAATCATACTGCCAGTGCTTAGAACTTTTAAGAACTAATGCACACGTAGAGCATCTGTATCATGATATTGCCAGGATGGCTTTCCAGTTTTGTCTCAAGTACAATAGGAAAACTGAATTTAGGAAGCTGTGCGACAAACTCAGGAAGCATTTAGAAGATATTTGCAAATTACCTGCTCAGGTAGCCAATGTTTCTATGTCAAAGCTTGAAACCCAACAGTTGAATCTTGAGACAAGACTTCATCAGCTCGATTATGCTATTCAGATGGAATTATGGCAAGAAGCGTACAAAGCAATCGAGGATATCAATAATTTGATGAACCTCTCCAAGAAAATGCCAGTTCCTAAAACCATGGCTAATTATTACCAAAAACTTGCCATGGTATTCTGGAAAGCTGGAAATAATTTATTTCACGCAGCTGCCTTGTTCAAATTGTTGCAGCTTAGCAAGGAAATGAAAAAGAATATCACTCCGGAAGAACTGCAGAAGATGGCTTGCAGGTAAATATCAATAATAGTTGAATTTATTTATTTTGTAATACACTTACAGAGTTTTTTCAAATCCTAAATGCTTGATATTTGAATTCTATTTTTTTTGTTTTAGTTGAAAATTATAGTTATCTACTTTAACTTATAGAAAATAGAAGAAAAAAATTAGAAAATGTATTTACCTTTCTCATATTGCAACTTACAACAACAAAAGGGGATAGTGAGTACCTACATAATAAGGTGTACTAAGGTTCAAAATCATGTGAAGTTGGTGGTAATTGACCTATGTACCTCTCAGTAAATCAATGACCAATTTCAATTTGTACTCTATTTTATTGAACAATTTCCAAAATATTTCCATTTCAAAAATTCGAAATGTGTATTATTATGTATTATTTCATATTTTCCTTTTATTATGTATGATAATTTGATTAGGTTCCATATCCTTGGCACCAGTGAAGTTAATACTGTAGGATTTATAATGTAATGATAGAAATGCATAAAGGTCGCTCCTAAAGTTACCTGGTCAGGGATAGGCATAGCAACTATATTATATATTTTTCCAGGGTTCTTCTTGCTACTCTGTCCATACCACTACCCTCGGCACATCCTGAATTTGATAGATTTATTGAGACAGACAAGTCTCCTTTGGAAAAGGCTCAAAGATTGGCTATTCTGCTTGGTTTGACACAGCCACCAACTAGAGCAAGTTTACTGAAGGACTTGGTAAGTGATTTTATGAATTAATAAATAATAGGGTTTTATTGTTTTTTTTTGCTAATACTAATGAAATTTATGTTTGTAAACTTCTTCTATGTAGGTACTAACCATTAATATTCTTCAGAAAAAAAGTGATTAGTTTTTATCAAATATCTGTAGAAGCAATGCCAATTGCCAAACTGATTGTGTGAAGTGTTTTGTAAACTATATTTTGATCTATCGTTTGTTTTCATTTTTTTCCAATTGTGTGATAATTATCATGACATATTCAAACAATTGTTATCGAGGGGTGGTCAAACTCCTTAAAATACACAGATTTTAAATATTTATTGTTTGGTAGGATTTTGAGGATTTTGAAAATCTTCACATGATTTTACAGGATTTCAGAAGATTTTAGATTTTGTAGATTTTAGGTGATTTTGGAGCATTTTAGGGGATTTTGAAGGGTTTCTAGAGACTCTAAAGGATTTTTTGAGATTTTAGCGGATTTTTGAGGATTTTCGGAAATTTTCTAAGATCTGCCGTTATAATATATTGAGCTGGATTCAAGGCTGAATTAGGTAGTTAGTTTGAGTTGATAGATCAAGCTTTTGTGATTTTATGATAAATAAACTCCAAAATAATATACTGTATATTACAGTTTACAGTAAAAGTATTCAGAAGCTGAAGATTCATAGTGTTTTTTCCTCAAGTGTTTCCTAATATAATTTGCGGGGTTTTGTTGAATTTTTTAGGATTCCAAAGGTTTTTAGGGATTTTAACTGAATCTTGAGAGATTTTTTCGCATTTTGATCAACTTGTTCATGGATTTTGACGAGTTAACCGCCCCTTGATTGTTATTGTTTCAGTTATTTTCAATAGATTTCTAACACAATTTTATTTATAGATCCGTGTGAACGTCATAAACCTTGCTACTACCCAGCTTCAAGATTTGTACAATTGCTTAGAAGTTGATTTTGATCCTCTAAATTTGTGCCCGCGAGTGAACACCGTTATTGATTACATCCAAACAGACGAGAATGGTACTGCATTGCAACAATACATTGTGGCATTGCAGGATGTCACCCTTGTTCGTTTGGTTAGGCAGGTGGCACAAGTCTATCAGACCATTGAATTTGCAAGATTCTTGGAATTAGGTAAATTTGCTACCCCTTTTCATCTTGAAAGACTTTTGGTCGATTGTGTAAGACATAATGATATGCAGATAAGAATAGATCATGGAAAGCAGTGCATTCATTTTGGCATTGATTTGAGTGAAAGTCAAAGGGAAGATAGGCCAGAAGGACCTACTTTACAGAGTATGCCTAGTGAGCAAGTGAGAAATCAACTTGTTAACATGTCATGCGTTTTGAATAGGGCTATTTATGTTATAAATCCAAACAAAAAACGGGTAAGATTAGTTAATAACACTGTAATATGTATTTGGTTATTTAATGTATTTGATTTAGGGTGAACGTGAAAGATTGAGAACCATTATGGTACAGAACTACCATGAGAATAAGGTGAAGGAGCATCACAAGATCCTCCAAAGACATAAAATCATTGAGGACAGAAAAGAGTACATTGAAAGGTTAAACACTGTTCGTGAAGAGGAAGAGCAAAAACGAGTGGAAGAAATTCAGCGGCAGCAGCAAATGCTTGAACAGAAACGGTTGGACGAAGAAAGACAAGAACGCGAGAAAAAGCGTCAACAGAATGAAATTGAACAAATCAAACATAGACATTTACAGGAAAAATTACAACAGATCAGTCAAACTGGACATGGGCAAAAGATTCTTAAGAAAATGGATGAAGATGATATCAAGAATTTGGATGCTGATCAAATTGCTGCCAAGGAAGCTGAAGAACTCCAAAAGGAGCGACGTGAACTGCAAGCCAAGTTAAAGTCACAAGAAAAGAAGGTGGATTACTTTGAACGTGCCAAACGTCTAGAAGAAATTCCTCTATTGCAAGAAAGTCTTGTAGATAGGCAGCTTCAAGACCAGACCTTCTGGGAGCAACAAGAAAAGGAACGAATTGCATTTGCTATTGAGGAACGCAAACTGGCAGTCTCCACAAGAGATAGGTTGATTAGGATAAAACCTGATAAGGTTAATATTTATTAGATTTTTTTTTTAACTATTTCCAAATGCGGAATTCTTTATGAAAAGACACAGGTGTAATTCATTTTTTGTTTTCTACAGGATCAATTCTTGGCCAAGCTTAAAAAACAAAGGAACACTTTGTATGAAGAAAAACTGCGTGAATTTGAAAAACTGCTCGCAGAAGAAAGAAAGAAGAAGTTGGCGGAAAGGAAAATATCACGTAAAAAAGAACGAAAACTTCAATGGGTCAAACAAAAACATGAAGAGGCGGCACTTAGGAGGGCGGAAACACTTCGGTAAGCCAAACTGATTTTTAAGAGATTAGACAGATACTCTACCTAAGGCTTTTGAGAAGCAAGCACCTTAATAATAATTATAGTGATTTTTGAATATCAAAAGTACTTTTAACTGCAAGCTTGTACTCATTGCTAGTGGCATAAATTAATTGTAGGCATCTTGGGTTTCGGTAACAAAATTCTTTTCCATTTTACAAAGTGAAGATGCCTTTGTCTCTAATATCAAAATCAAATATGTAATCATGTGAAAATGTTTTAGAAAAATTGTCAATAATTCAAATAAAAAAGGCTTGCTTAAGGGTATAGAAATAGGAAAATATTTGAAGACAAAACTACCAAAACTCAATTGAGACAGCATAAGAAACAAACCCTGTCGATATAGGTACATACAAAAAACTTATGGGTAGAACAAATTTTTAAGTAGCATGGACTTAGTTCACTTGTAAAATGGTGAAAATGAGGAATATCGTATTTTTTTATTTATTTCATTTCAAGCTAGAATTTTACAGTTGCAATTTAATAGCTTATAACATTGTCATCAGTACATTCTTTTAGACTATATAAGTACAATGTTTGAATACATACATGAACATAATTATTTTGTTTGCTTTCATTATAGGCGTGCACAATGGATTTTATACAATCTGTGTGTGCATCCCTTTCTTTCGTTAATATTTAACTAACTCGAGCTAATGCATTTTTTATTTGGTATATAGCTTAAGCAGATAACCTGACTTACACCAACTTGCATAGTAACATTAGAAGTTTTTATGCAAACCAGATGAGATGATATTTTCAATGATCCATGGGCTAATTTTCTTTTTTACTTTTTTATAAGAGGCTGATCTATACTGAAAGGTTAGGATATTAAACAACTTTGGACCTGTATATCTAAATGTTTCTGGATGGCTGCACCTCTGGCTGACAGTAGCAAAACATCATGTCGAGCTGCGGTTCTGGTATTAAATTGATGTTGAAGGTTATTTTTGTAATATGGAAATTTTAGCATGAATCTTATTACAGACTTGATGTATAACTGCTCGAAATTGAGCAATTCACTTTGCTCAATGAGTAGTTGTGTTGAGAACCTTTTATTTTTGAAAAACATTATCTTTATGATGTATTTCTGTGCGCTGACAGAGGTCTTGCCTGCATTTCCCCATGAGCAGTAAACCATTTTTAATCTCTTTACCTGTAATATATATATTTCTTTGCTCATATAATTTATAGATTAGTTTTCTAACTTTACATGTAAAATCTTCGATATGATTTTTCCATGTCAAATTTTCATCAATAACGACTCCCAGGTATTTCAAAAATGGTTTTCTCTCTATTTTTATATTGTATTTACATTGTTTGGTTTCCATTGTACAGTCATCCTCATCCACCTGTAAGTGTTTAAAATCGGGCATAGCACTCAGTGTCAAGCCTAATGTCATGAGCTTTGTCTTGTCAGCATCCAAGGAGAGTAAACTGAAATCTAACTATGCTTTAATTTTTGCGATAGCTAGTTCCGCCTCATTTCGCACCAAGTCACATGACTTATCCTGCATAATCACGGCAGTGTTATCCGCGAAGCAAAAAACCTTCCCCTCCTTACACGCTGACATGACACCGTCCATATATATATGTTAAACAGAACCGGCCCCAGAACTGTGCCCTGCGGCACATCCGACTCTACTTGGAGAATGGCAATTACTATATTTGCTATTTTGACCTTTTGACCTTGGCCACTAAAATAAGATTTCAATAAATCATTTGCTATTCCTCTTGTCTTCATAATGTGTAGTCTCTCCAGGCGGGTCGCATGCGCCCCAGAGTCAATCGCCTTGGTCAGATCCAAAAACACTCCAACAGCCTTCTCCTCTCTATCCAAGCTCCTTAATATTTTTTCTGTGTCCAAGAACAAGGCTCCCTCTGTGCTAGCATCTTTTTTAAAAGCATTTTTCGACCAATTTGCTTATAGTGCTTACAAGTGCAATGGGCCTGTAGTTGGTGTGTGTCCTTGCTTCATGTCGCCACACTGCAAAATATACAGGTTCTATTATATCTTGTCTGTTATTGTTTGTTTTATTAAAAATCCTCTTTTCAAAAATTATAAAGAAAAATACTTTTTATAGTATTGAAACTGAAGAACGTTTGGCTCGTGAAGAAAAAGAAAAGCAAGAACGTTTGGAGCAAGAGAGAATCGAAAGAGAGAAGAAAGATAGAGAGGAACGTGAGATTCAAGAAATGCTTGAAAGGGCTGCTGCTAAACAGAGGGCAATAGAAGAGCAAATTGGTAAAAATTCTTCAAACACGTTAACGTTTATGTTAAATTTTCAAATTGTATTTTTTTTCCAGAACGTAAACTTCGAGAAGAAAAAGAAAATAAAGACACAAGTTTCAAAGGTTCCAGCACTGAAAAGAGAGAATGGCGATCTGCAGGGACAGCGCACAAGGACGAACCCAAAAAAGGCGAACCTTGGACTCCAAGTATGCAAATAAACTTTTTGATAAACACTATTCATTTATATTAAATTTTGCTAGAACATCGCGCCAACGTTGATGCCCCAACCAGTTGGCGTCGAGACGCAAAAGATTCTGCTGGTGAAAAGGATCGTGATGATGATAAAATTAGAGATCGTCGTGACTTTGGTCGATCTGGACTTGATAGAAGAGATGATAGGAGAGATGACAAAGAAAGAGGAGGTAAGATTTTTTTACAAAATGACGACTCAATACATAGTAGGGATGGTTTTGACACGCCTCCTATACCTATAAGTCAAAAACAGGCCAGTTGAATGTAAAGGTTCCAAAAATCAATCACTTCATTGCCATAGGTATTCCACCTTCATCACAAAGCTAAAAAAGTTCTAACTTTAAAATATTATCATGGCTGAGGTACTAGGAAGCAAGGGTGAGCATACCTAGTACCTATTTACTCCTTGGTTTAGCAACAATAACAATTTTTTATTGAACAAATTGACTCTATAAAATTTACTGATCACTTATTGCATTTACCAAACTATACACAACACATGTATATTGTTTTATCTGACTGCTGATAATATGTTATTCATATTTGTTGCTCCACAAAACTTCACCATTAGCTTATTGTATGCATTGTTCAAAAGTTTGTATTAATTGATGGATAAAAGATAAAAGGGCATTACTTGCTGTATTCAAATATTGTGCATGTTTGGTGCAAATATACAGGAGGTAATTCTGACGGTTAAAATTAACAAACTATGATGCACATGGCTTTGTTTCTAGCATTTAAACATAATGGTTAGAAGTTTGTATACAGATGAAAATTGCTTTTTTTTCAATTTTGAAAAGATAATTCAAAGCATTAAATCAAAAGATAAGGGATTGACCAATTTAAACTGGTACATTTGAATTTTACTAAAAAACCACTTTATCTGGATTTGACCAAATGGCATCAAAAGTTCAAGTATTTTGTTACTCTTCTAGGTTTTGACCGTAACAGGGACATCAGTCGTAGAGATGATAGAGATAGTAACCGACCTTACGATTCAGGTCGTTCATTTGACCGAAGGTAACTATTGTAGAATATCCTAGAAAAAAAAAAATTTATATAATATTCTATTATTTCAGGGACGATCGAAAATCTGATGTATCATCGTGGCGTGGTGAAGATCGCCGCAGTGCTGCAACAGGCAGAGACGGTCCTCGACGCGAAATTGGCGCAGAATGGCGAAAAGACGGAGGCACGCCAATAAGGAGAGTAGAACGACCTGTAGACGAAAGACGCGGCGGGGAAGACAGAGATAGGCGTGTTGCAGATGAGAGACGTCATGATGATAAAAAACCAGTTGAAGAAAAACGTTCGGCGGCTCCGAAAGAAAAACGTAAGTAAAAATATTCAAGAATAAGTGCGAACGCGATGCTCACATGACAGGTCAATCGAGGTCTTGCTTAATAAAGAATGCCGAATCTTGTAGCATTCTTCATTCTAGATTTGCTTTGGATCAAATTTTGATATTTGAATATTTATTGAATCACACTATTCAACAGTACCACCAATTATTACGAACCAATACTCCATATCTCCTAATAATTTTTATATTCTTAGCTAAAGGGCAAACATAAAGAAATGATTCCAAAGAATTCATCATCACCTGGTCACAAGCACCATTTTTAGGCTAACTTAGCATTGCTCAAATATTTGTCTATTTAAATGTTCAAATTTGATTGCAACCTTATTCAATTTGATTAACTAACAAATTTTTCAAATTGTTTTAGCAGCTGAAGAGTCCCGTGCCGAAGACGATGGATGGACCACACAGACTCGTCGACGTTAATTATCACTTTGAGTTGTTTATATTATTTTATCAAACGTATGTATCTTTATTGTTTATTTTAATTGCCGTTTTGATCCTGCTTTATAAGTTTTAATAAAAAACAGTACCACTCTATGCTTATTGTGTTTTTATTTCAGAAACAATACACAATGAAAGCAATACACAGAAACACATAACCCAATAACAAAATATCACCATACGCGACGTTGCCGTCATTTCCAACTTCATGGCTTGTTAACTATAGAAGGCAGTGGTATAGGACATGTTCCATGAAAAACACTTAGAATTTTATCAGAAATCCGAAAATGTCAAAAAAATTAGGGGTGTCCATTTAAAAAAATTAAGTTACTACCTGTCTAGCTTTTCTGCGACCACCTGGTATAATAATTTTATTTTATGAAAAATGCCCGACAAAAAATAAAATTGACGTGTTCAAGGATTTTTAAAAAAAATGCTTGGTTGAATAATTATTGATATTATTCCTTACTTTACGGCCGCACTGTATAGGGTGACAATTTGAAAAGTATCAATCGGTATCTAAGATATCTCGACTAAAAATACTATCAGGAAGATCTCAAATGAAGCACTTTTTGAGTCACCCCGCTTCCGCCCTTAGGAGGTAGCTACCCTAACGTATTTTTTTCAAATAAGAACCTACCTTGTGTTGTACATCGTTGCATAGCTCGTTGCTTTCCCTTTACAATCTTATAGCAAAATCTTAAATTGTACGATTAGTTTTCGAGATATCGGTGTTTAAAAGTACCTAAGCACATTTTGAAAACTAGTAGTTTTGACCAGTGACGCTTTAACCCTTCTCTGGCCCGTAGGTCAATTATTTGGTATTGTCTTTCATGAGTGATTTTTCTTTTTTAAAGGGTTTAATAAAATCATTCAGACGATTTCAAACTACTAACCTGGCAGAATATGAAGACAAAAAATGTTGCCAAGTAGTATTCGGTAAAGTCAAAGAAAGGTACTATAAAATGATGGAACAAGAATGGTCACAAAACATGCCATATGGTCGGAACGTCCTAAAAGAAAATGATGGCATTTAGCTCCCATGCTCCCAGCCTACCAATCACCACATATGGATGCTGGGGACTAAGTGTACTGATGGGTGCTTGGGAAGAACAGCTGCATGACTTGGGATCAAATCCATTAGCGAGGAAAAAATGCATAAAGGGTTGCAACACTGAGGAAAATTCGTACCACGTTGCCTGTGCATGTCCTACAAGCTCAACAACAATAAGGCACGACTTCGTGGTGCACTGGACCCTTAAGACACTGCTCAAGTCCCTGGATGCTCCAGAAGAAGCTCGAAGAAATTACAATTTGGCAAAGCAGCGCAAACACTAAAGGTAGCATTCCGATCCAAGAGACCGCGACAAGCGACCGAGACCGAGCGATCGCGACGTGCGACCGCAACGGACTGCTTTGATAGATTTCTAGGCAGTACAGACCGATGCAAGCGACAGCGACACGCGACCGGTAGGCGGGCCCAGCTTGCGACAACGGTCGCGCGACCGGTCTGCTCTAGAAGCAGTGGTGCTGCGAGACTAGACAGACCTAGAACAGATAAAACTTCTTAAAATGGCAAAGTTTTCTGCCCAGGAGGACGAATTGTTAGTAGATTTAGTATCATTTACTGAACTCAGTACAAAATTGAACTGTTTATGACTTAGTCTACAATACTTCCTGAACTTTCCATCCGATAATTCATCTTTATACTTCAAATGTCTTTTTTTTTAAGATAAACAGTTGGATGCATCCCTCATATGATTTTGATGTGTAGGTTTGGATCAATTTTTTGTCTTTTTCCTGGCGACAACGTCAACAGAACTATATCCTCGTCTGCTTCGTCTTCCAATAAACGTTTTCTTAAATGTTTTCTCATTTTGGTGTTTGACGTGGTTTCTGCAAGTTCACACCAATGCAGAATGCAGCAGTATTTTGGGGCCCTGCTGGGTCGTTGGTCCGGTCTCGAGCCGGAGTCGTGTGTACTCGTAAGCTATTTGTCGCCTCGCGACATGAGACAGGTAGCCTTTCGATGGTTGCGGCTGATTGCGACCACGACTGATGCGGCTGCGACTTGCGTCCAGTGCGATCTGTCGCATCCATACCCCCCCCTTTCGACAGATGCGACTTTGTATACGACACGACTGACACGATTCCTTATGTCATCAGTTGTTTTCTAACTTTCGATGTATCCAGCACAATAAATTCTAATAAGTTGAAATATTGCAAGTTTACTAGAGGAGGAAGAAGATGATGACGATTCAATTTTACATCACGTAAAAGTGACAAAAAAAAAAGAAAAAAAATTATCTCTTTTAATATTGTCTCGATATGCAAAGAGGCTGCTGTCGTAAATTGATGGATTTTTAGCCCATATTCTATCAAGTTCTCATCATCCTCGCTCGAAATCGAAATTATTTTCAATAATAAATGTAAATTCTTGCTGCCCAATGCTTGCGGCCACTACGACAATGCGACCTGACTGCTCCTAGAGCGGTTGAGTCGTAACGGCCGCCTTGGTCGTCGCTGTCGCACTTGTCGCGGTCGCAATGGTCGCATCTTTTTAAAGGAAACCTATGTGAATACATAAAAGCGGTACACACACGACCGGCCGCATTGTCGCACCAATCGGAACGGTCGCACTGGCCGCGACCATCGAAAGGCTACCTTTAAGGTCGCGAAGTCGTTCGGTCTCGGTCGCTTGTCGCGGTCGCTCGGATTGGAATGACCCCTTTATAGTTTCCTGCTGTAGTCGTTTCCAGTTGCCACGTGCCCGTGTGCTGCGCTAATGACGCGAAGGCGATTCAGCGCAGCTCGGTGACTCTAGGGCGTGTTCGGGATTGATGCTTGATGGAGCGAGCGAAGCGATTCCAGAGCATCGTGATGTCAGGCAGTCCACTCTGGCCAAACCAAATGTGCTTGTGCAGTGTGAATTATAAGAATTAAAGAGTATTGAAATATATGCTAGTCCTGCTATTAAACAAGTCGATGTTTTTAGGATAGTGGGCTTTTATATTTTATATTGTAAATTAAAGGCCAGCAGTTGGCCTTCATTCTCTAGTGGCCCGTAGGACATGACCTAATTGTCCTAACGGATAAAGTGTCCCTGGTTTTGACTATCTTTGAGTAGTAGTAGTACTAGTAGTAGTAGTAGTAGTAGCAACAACGTAGCTATAGCTTTTTCATGGGGATGGTTTTAGAGCAGTGGCGGCTCATGGTCTGGGAAGGGTTTCAATTTTAGATCATACGATGTACCTGGCATATAGGGATGCCACCTTTGAAAATAAGTTGAACCGGAGAAAAAAAAAAAAAACGTTCATTGAAAGAAAAATGAGAAACAAAAATCCTACAAATCTGATAACAGATGCATTACACTTTACTATATATGTACACAAGTCCCTTCCGGCATCTCCGGATGTTGCTTGATGTTGGGTTAGTTTAGATTGGTTGAGTTAGTTGAGACGGTTGGAGAGGGAGATCCAAGGATACTACACACTACACAGGATAGCCTATCCTCATAAGGCCTGTGTAGATCAAATCTCAAGCCCCCACTACACCACGCCAAAGTACCATTTATGATGTAGGAATCGGGTCGATTCTCGTTTCGACGTAGGGTGTTTGCACCACAGGCTATCATTCCCTTGGCTTCTGCTTTATGCACACTTGTGTTAGTTCATTAATTAACATTCTGAAAGAACCCTTTTCAGATCTCGTCTGCATCTTCCTCGTTGCCTATTATGTTAATCAAAATTAAATAATATTTTTCATCATAAATTTATGTTCTAAACTACGACCGCTGGCGCAAGCAGTTAACGACACCGTTGATGATCTCACCAACGGTGCAACACCATATGACCTTGATTCCAAAAATCAAGGCCGATGAGCAATCCTGTAGTAATGTATATTATCCTTGAGGGAGACCGTCGTAGGTAACGACGACACGTGCGTTTCGGAGAATTTTTCCGGGAGAAACAGGATTTCGCTGCTGCTAACCCGGAGAAAACACCTAGTAATCCGTAGCCCGGAGACCATATGCGAAAACCCGTAAACTCCGGATGAAACCCGGAAAGGTGACAACCCTACAGTGGCATAGTCGCCGGAGGATATCGCCGAAGACGAAACATTTTTTCGGATTCTACGCCCAAAAACGGATTCTACGCCCAAAATAATTTATTCAGTTCAATAGGGGGGGGGGGGGGGGGGGTGGTTTGAACCCCCAAAAGCCCCCCTTATATACGTCCTTGAGTAGTAGTACTCTACTCTACTTTATTGAACTCTCTATCGTTTAGGGTTTTCAAGAAAATCGAGTTTGAAGTTTTGGACAGAATATCGACCAAACTTCAACTTTGAAGCTCAATATCCCGGAAACTTTACCAGTTTCAAAAACCAATTTTGCAGGGCTTATAGAAAATTTAATACTCTTTTTAAAGATGCATAATTGTAGGCAATTTTCTCAAAAATCATTGAAGGTATGACTGATAGGTATTATGAGCAATTATTCATGTCAAGATTCCAAAAAATGTTCAGACCCAAAAATATTAGATTTCCTTTTTAGATTTTTTTTCTCATCGAAGTTTTTAAATGTTACTGATGTGAGAGTTGTTTCTGATTCTGACTAATTTGGACTCGCTCTATCGATTTAAAAAGTCAGAATTGAGAAAAATCCAAAAATAAAAATGTTCAGTTTTTGGTATGTATGTACCTACATTTTCCTAAGGGTATACCCACTTTGAATTTTAATTTGCAAATCTTCAAACCTGAATATCTCGGTTACCAAAAGCGTTACCGGAACAAAATTAACTTTAATGGTAGCTCTCCTAATGGCACTAATGTGCTTCAAAATGGTACCTTACTTTTACTGAAATCTCTATCGTTTACTGTTTTTCAGAAAAGCGAGTTTGAAGTTTTGAACAAAATGTCGACTAAATTTCAACTTTTAAGTCTGATATCTCGGAAACTTCAGAAGTTACAAAAAACAATTTTGCAGAGCTTATAGAGAATTTATTACTCTTTTCAGTGATGTATAATTGTAATCAAGTTTTCTAAATTTCATTAAAGATATGACCAATTATTCATGAGCATGTCAAAATTTCAAAAAATTTCCAAAGCCAAAAATGGGATTTCTTGACTTCTCGACGAGTCCTTGGTAATAAAAGAGTTGCAGCGCCACAAATAATGGAAACTAGCAACAATGTTTCGCAATCCATAATTTTGGAAAGTTTTTTCTGGGCACACACAATATACCGTAAAACGGGGATACTTTGTGACAGATTTGGGGGTTTTTTGAAATTCTCAAACATTTTTTGGCCACATAAAATTCTAAAAAAAATACATTATGTATATCCGTTCTTCCGCTACAAAATGGCAGTTCTAGAAAATTGAAAAAAAAATAATAATTCAGTTTTTTTTTTTTAATTTGAAAGTGTCACAATTTTACCCCGTGATGCGGGGTAACTTTGTGACAGGGCGTTTTTACAATGAAAACATAATGTAACCCCGTTATTTTTAGTCTGAAACGATAGGAAATGTCAAGAAATATATGTTTGATAATTCTCTGATAATTAAAACACGGGTATATACTGATTTAGACATTTTAAACTTTTATTGTATATCATACGATATAGTATTTATCACCCTCATATTCATCCAGAAATTGGGATGTGAACTCCTCCCATAGGAAGTCGTCCACATTAGGAGACATGTCGATCCTTTTAGCGTTGTTTTAGGTTGAGCATAAGTTTCTCCCATACTAATTACATGTCACAAAGTTACCCCGGTAGGTTACTCTTTTTTGTTTATTGTTAAAAAAAAATGTGTCAAATTAATAAATCGTAATAGCGTATTCACGTAGATATCCCGACAAGTACCCAAGCAATTAGAAATTCTGACGAATTTTTCTGAGGAGTGTTCAAATTCTGATGTACAGTAGAAAGTTTGGGCGTTTCGAAAAAGTTGCAAAAACCAGGTGCTCCCTTCGAATCAGGCTGCAAGTTACCAAGGGAGCGTACCAGCTTGCCGAACGGTTTTTGTAGCGAGTGAGGTAGGTACCTATGTGCTTCCACCAGCCGGTAGAAAAATTTGGCTTCACGCGCGGAATTTAAAATGTTTGGCTAATTTGAATTGAATTTCACAATGTCACAAAGTTTCCCCCTTGTCACAAAGTTTCCCCCTTGTCACAAAGTATCCCCGTTTTACGGTAATTATTTTTTATTCAATTTTCAATTCATTTAACTAAACAACATTCAGATTCAACCGGTTAACCTAGGTACGTTAAAATTAAAATTGACAAATGTTTTTATTTTACAGGAAATTTATGAAAAAACTCGTCACCCAATCGAGAAAAATAGAACCACCGCTATTCTGAGGCGTTTTTACCCGCGGACGCACGCAACAGTGTGAATGTAAAAAGTCGTGGAGTTTTGACCCGCGACTCAAAACCCTGGTTCAAAACCCAAAGGTGAGAATCGGCCTAGGTTTTTGAGAAAATCGAGTTCAAAGTTTTGGGCAAAATGTCGACTAAATTTCAACTTCGAAGCTCAATATCTCAGAAACTTCACAAGTGACAGTAACTAATTTTGCACCTGCTTATAGATAATTTAATACTCTTTTCAATGATGCATAGTTGTAGGCAATTTTCTCAAATATCATGAAAAATATGAGCAATTATTCGTGAGCATGTTCCATTCCAAAAAATTTCCAGAACCAAAAATTAGATTTTTTGGATTTTTTTTTCTCATCGAAATTTTCAAATGTTACTGATGTTAGAGTTGTCTCTGACTAATTTGGACTCGCTCTATCGATTTAAGACGTCGAAAAAACCAACTTAAGACGGCAAAAAGGCCAACTTAAAACGTCGAAAAGACTTCCAAGATTGGAGAATAATTCAGGGTTTATACTTTAAATGAAATTACCAAAATATGTTGATATTAGGTAACTATATCGATAACAGATAACAACACTAAATTGTCAATATTTGAAATAAAATTCAAAAGATACTTAAGTCTACTTGTCTACTCAATTTTCCCTAAATTTCTGCTTTTCAATATTTAAATTTTTCCGTCTTAATGTTTGTCTATTCCCGGCTCTTGAATTGTTTTCTTCGGAATACCTCTAAACAGAGAAAATTCAAAAGCCTGAAATAGGAAATAATAGCATACTCATTGTCTACTCTATTAGAAGTGTTCCAGTCCCAGAAGGGAAAGGTTATGATAGTACGTTAAGGTCATTACAGCCTCTCTAGGTTTTTCCTCATTCACCAGCCTCGCGACCTGGTGCCTTCCTGGCTTTCAGGCCTCTGGATTCTCTAGGGCTTGACCTTATTCCTGATTCACGCAGTTTGTCGGCGGATTGATCAATCTCATTCTTATCTGGAAGTTCATTTAGGCAATCTTTCCGCTCTAAACTTGAAAATGGGAAATAGTCGAATCATGGTTTTCTTCTCACAGATACCTCTGCTTTTTAGAAATTTTCCTTAAATTTCTTCTCTAAATTTCTGATTTTTTTTGTCGCAATTTTTGTCTATTCCCGGCTCTTGAATTGTTCCTTCTAAATATCTCGACATAAAGAAAATTCAAGAGCTTGGAATAGAAACAACATACTTACGTCCACTTAATCTACTTATACCGGGTGTTTTTCAAAACCCGCTCACCCCTATAACTTTTTTATTTTTCCAAATAAACAAATGAAATTTGGTGTGTTTATTTATGACCCGGATGTGCATTAATTGACGTATTCAATTATTTATCATCACTTCCGGTTTCACCGGAAGTGACCTGAACTTTCTTATTTTAAATGAGATGCCAGGTATAATTTTCCTCATTTCAATAGAAAATTACATTACTAGTACAATGACCCCTCATTTGTCAGTTTTTGACATTTCATCTTCAAATTATTTGAATTTTTACTTTTTAATCTAGAGCGCCATGCATTAGTTAAAATGCTAAATTTTGCTCCAAGGAACCTGGGAAATTTTGTTTTGATCCTATTTTGTATTTTATATCCTCTGCAGACTCATTAAAAAATAGTACAAGTGCATTTTTGTAATTATCTCAACTTTTTCAAATGGAAAGGGTGTGGTTCGTTACAATATTCCAAAAGAGCGTTTTCTAACGAGCAATTTAGTACCACACAATCGCTAATTCATCACTCAAATGAAGAATTTTCCTAGCATTCTAAATATTTTTGGTAAATTTTAGTGCAATATTTGAATAAACTAGCGATTGTGTGGTACTAAATTGTTCCTTAGACAATGCTCTCTCGGAATATGCTAATGAGCCATACCCTTTCCATTTGAAAAAATTGATATAATTCCAAAAATGCGCTTTTACAGATTAAATGACTCTGTTGAGGATATAAAATACAAAATAAGATCAAAACAAATTTTCCCAGGTTCCTTGGAGCAAAATTAAGCATTTCAACTAATTCATGGCGCTCTAGATTAAAAAGTACAAATTTAAATAATTTGGAGTTGAAATGTCAAAAAGTGACAAATGAGGTGTCATCGTACTCGTAATGTAGTTTTCTATTGAAATAAGAGAAAATATACCTGGCGTCTCATTTCAAATAAGAAAGTTACGGTCACTTCCGGTCAAACCGGAAGTGATAGTAAATAATTGAATACGTCAAATAATGCACATCCGGGTCATAAATAAAGGTTTTAGGGGTGAGCGGGTTTTGAAAAACACCCGGTATATCTACTCGATTTTCCCTAAATTTCTGCTTTTCAATTCTCAAAGTTTTTTGTCTAAATTTTTGTCTATTGCCAGCTCTCGAATTGTTTTTTTCTAAATATCTCTACACAAAAAAAAATTCAAGAGCCTGGAATAGAAACAACATATAGTTACTTAAATCTACTTATCTACTCCATTTCCCCTCAATGTCTGCCTTTCAATTCTCAAATTTTTGTCTATTCCCGGCTCTACAAGAGCCTCTTATAATACATATAAGAGAGAAATAATCCAGATTCACTTTCTAATAAACTGTCAGGTAATGCAATCTGGCGGATAAAAACGCAATATGTAATCCCATTGGTCAACCAATTAACCAGTGACCAACAAGATTATAGATTTGTAAATATATCTTGCAGATAGTTACCGGCAAATTTATCTCAAGATGAATGAACCGGGCCTAAGATAGAGAACATTGGATTTAAGCGAATACAATTTTAATATAAAAACAGATCTGCGAAAAAGTCGTCTGATCCAAATCCATTCAAACATCTAAAATGCTGGAGGATGTTTTCCAGCAGGTTTTTTTTCCTATTCCAACAAACATCCCCCAAGCAGCAAAGGTTAGTCGTTATGACGTCGATTTTAAATTGATTTACGTCGATTAACCAAAATTCGACGTCGGAAAGAGGTTGCAAAATTTGACTTGGTTGGGTTGGGACGTTACGTAGTGGACTTTTATTTGACCATGACATGAACCAACAGGTTCAAAAGTTACTATGTAAAATCCAATATGACCCATTCAGAAAAAATAGGGATAAGTATTTTCGCGTACTTGGGAATTTTTTTACATGAATTGTTTTTGTTCTGATAGTATTTTTTTTGGTTTATTTTCAGCTTTCCCTACCATTTTTTCTATGTCAGTTATATATGACTGACATAGTGGCCCCCTAGGTTATTTTCATGGACTTGGACATGGAGGGGGCCATGTCAGTCAAATATGCCAGACGATTTTTCTATCATAGGCGCCGGAATTTCAAAATTACTATGGGGGCTCGGGCTCCAAAAATTACCAGAAGTAGAATTAATTATACAGACAAGACTACTACACACATAGGCTTAAATGGGACCAGTTGACAGATAACAATTTCACTGCAGGATTGTCACGCTGGCTCATTGATCGTCCCTGCATATTATTAAAACTCGTGCATTTTCGGCAGCTCGGTTATATTCGGCTTTGGCAGCACCATTGGAGTAGCCAGGATTTTGTCTTGAGGAGAGGGGGCAAATTTCTAGGGAAAAATCCTTGAAGCTCTGCTGCAGCCGCGAAACCTTGGTCTTTTTACGGTATTTTAGGAAATTCTAATGGTGTGGGCAAGCGGGGATACGGCCATTTTCACAAATTTTGATAAGAATTTATAGTAGAACGTTACTTTTATTATAAATATTATATATATCAAGGCAGAAACATATATTTTGAAAAAAAAAATCAAAAAAAACTGCTCATTTAGGAGTTATTTGGGATCCCCTTTAGACCGTCATGACAAAAAAAAATTCAAAACAGCCTTCTTTTTATTTTTTTTTTAATTTCAAGCATCTTAGCTGAAAAACGGAGAGCCTGGGAGAAAAACCTTAAATACAAAACTTTTAGATCTCATTGAGAACTACAAAAAAGCTCATTAGCATTACGCCTCCATGGGGCACCGTTTTTGAGAAAATCGGATTCAAAACTTTCAATACATTTCCAGAGAAATTTCAACTTTGACGGCGTATATATCGGAGACAGAAACAATCCGAATCTGGAATATCAATAAAAAACAGTTTTGTAGTTGATTTATATGTCTTTCGAAGGAAACCTAATTCCAGACAATCGGTTCGAAATTACCGAAATTATAAGCGAAAAAGTGACGCCGTGTGGGGTTTCCAAAATTTTCCAGGATCAAAAGCTTTATTTTTTCCGGCCTTACGAAGCGTCGGAGCGAAAAACACCAAGAGACATTTTCGACATATTTTTGGCTTCCCTATGCGTATTTTTCATTTTTCAAAATTCGGAAAAGTAAATGCAGGGCGTATGCCGTGCATGCACCATTACACGCCCTTTTCCAAAATTGGGGGATAGGGCTAAAACCCCTCCGGTAGGTCGGAGAGGGGTGAAACTTGGAATATCAACCCTGGACCCCTTTCACCTATATTCCAAATTTCAGCCGAATCGGCCGAAACAAATATTTAGGGGTCCCCAGGGGGCTTTGCTTTCTAGGGGTCCCCCACTAGATTCGTACCAAATTTCAGCTCGATAGGACCATCGGTTCGCCCTCAGTGAATTTTTGAAATTTTTTCCATGATAAACTAGGTAAAAAAGCCAGTGTATTGGTATATTATGATATATCCATGTGATGTAAACATACCTATTATGAGAACAAACGGAAAGGAAATAATCATCCAACGACTTATTGCAAATACAGGTTTGAATAGTACACAACAAAATATTCAAATTGTTTGTTAATGTATAGGCATAGCAAAAACATCGAAAACATAAAACACACAAATTTGATATTAAAATAAAGTGTTAGGAGCTCAATATTTTTCTACCTACCCACTACATACAATACCTAAATCACTATGAGGGCTCCGCCCCCATAGTGAATTTACCATGGGGGCTGAAGCTCCATTTAAAACCCTCAAAAAATAGTAAATAGCCAAATTTGCCCGAACCAAGTATACCGACAAGTTCCGCACAGGCCACTCCTTAAAATCCCATAAGGAAATATACGTATCGTCGGGCAGGTATGATTGACACGGCCTGGTACACTAAAGTGTGCGTCAAGCATATACAGGGAGACAATTTGACAAGTAGCAATCGGGAATATCTTTTAGACAAAAAATACTATCAGGAAGATCTGAAATACGCATCGGGGGATTGGAGGAAGAACCAAAATGAGGCACTTTTTGATTCACCCCGCCTCACCTGTTAGGGGGAAGCTACCCTAACTTATTTTTTTCAAATACGAACTTACCTTGTGCTGCCCATCGTTGGATAGCTCGTTGCTTTCCTTTTACAGTCTTAAAGTTAACTCTTAAATCGTACGATAAGTTTTTGACATATCGGTGTTTAAAAATAAGCATATTATTAAATCTACCTAGTGTTAGAAATCATCAAATTATCAAAATAATTTGAAAATCATCAAATTATTTTGATAATTTGATGATTTCTAACACTAGTAATTTTGACTACTCATATCTTAAACAAGAGCATTCTGTCATAAAAGTGTCAAATACACATCGGAGAAACCAAATGTGTTTATTGCCTAACCCCTACACCTCTCCTATCTTGGAAGCTCGCCCCCTAATGATTTTTCTAAAATGAGAAACTACCCCGTGTGATGCCTCAAAGGTTTTCTATTCTTCTTTGGAGGCGTGACCATTTCATTCCAGCTATTCTATTAAAGCCCCATTAGGCTGAATTCACTTGAAACCACGTTGTGCAACTGACATCCAACAGCAAATCATAATTCAACCATTTCTCGCCGGTATTCGGTAGTGCCCCACTGCTACACTTACCATATATAGTGTAATCGTGCAACAAATGGGATCCTAACCTATTATGGTGGACGGCCTCCCCAGGGGACACCAATTACCAAAAAGAAATAATCATAATTTGTTGCCCTGGATATCAGTAAAACGCAACTTCAATTGTTAAGAGGGAGTTATTGAAAACATCTACAGCCAAATGCTTGAAATCTAATACCAAACATGCTCAACTAGAAGTAGCTTACCAAAATTCTGATTTGAATAGCAGTTAGGATCATAGCTTAGGTAGGTATATAATTATTATTTTTTCAATAGCTTATTCCTCCACGATAGTCTACTGCCGAATGACGAATATAAAAATAGATAAGAAAAGAAAGGTACAATAGCTTGTTTACATTACCCGTCCCTTTGTTCTTACTTCAGTAGGTGATGATTCACAATTAGGTATAATAATATTGAGATAAACAAATTCTTCCATTTTTACTTGCTGAAATGCACAAAACACCAATTTCAGATTGTTTCGAAAATGTGATGGAAAACCTTTTGATCATTATTCGAATGGCAAAAATTGTCAAAACTACTTAGTGCAAAACAATTATCATTCTTTTAGGTACCCACTGTATAGTACTTATTATGCATCAGATAATATGTACTTACTATGCAGATATATAACTTTTCAATCGATTTACACTAAATAATATTTGTTGCTTTGGATTCATGATTTTATTTTATTTGATTTCGATTTTCGGTTCAAAGATTTATTAAACGACAATTATCGAGACAAAAAATCTTATGTCTTTTCATTACAAGGGGTAGGGGGCTCTAATTGTGATAGGTCTGTTTTTGCAGAAATTACAAACCAGTGAGAATGAATTTCATGGGTTGAAACTAGTTTTCTGACTGTTTTCAACCAATGAAATTCGCTCTGACTGGTTTGTGATTTCTGCAGAAACAGACCTGATATTTGCTTAGGGGCTCAGTGCATCCAAGCGCCGCCACTGTTAGGAACAGAAATGTCAATGGCACCAAAGTGTCCCCAAAACAATAGACACATTTCTATAGTTTTTACTGTTAAAAACAGATAATTTCTCACTTCAATGAAAATTAGAAGCTTTTGGATGAATCAATTTTATGTTTCTGAATCATAATCCAATAATAGCCCCATAGAGAAATTTGCTATTTATTTAAATATTAGAGTGTTTTTAGGCCAAGAGTAAAGACAGATTTGGCTCTCAATATACCCGATAGGATGGAACAAGGAAAATTTTATCTTCAGGCAAGTCCTAAGGTTTTTAATGACCAAGAGAAGTTGTTTTCTTGTTAAAATTTCAAGCCTTTGCCTCAAGACAAATATTCTCTTAATTAAAACATGATGCCTTTCAACTGAGCAATATAGTACGTACTTATGACTCAAAAGACAAATATCTTATTCCAAAGGGATATTTTGGCTTGGCTCTTCTATCAAAAACTCTTTTACATGTTGGGTTTCGACTTAAGACAGAAATACGTGGTAATTCTTTGAACTTGAACGAATAGAATCTCTTTTGAAGTAATTTTAGACAATTTGTGGAGAGTTAATGCTTTGGATTGAGAAACTCCGCAGTTTGGCTGTTGTCCATTGTTAGTATTTTTCGATGTGATGCAATGCCTCTTTTCTTATTATACGTATAGGTTTCAAATGTGTAATGCATTATTGTATCTACTGCAACATTTACTTGATAACTAGAACTAATGTTTCTCTATTGAAGTTATATCCCTTTACATGAGATAAGTAATATTTTAGAAAAGTAGATATAGGTACGGTACAAAATAAATTTCATAGATAATTATTGAAATTCCAGAATAAAATAAATTCATCTGAAATTGGCGCCCATCAAAATTTAAAATACGTAGGTCGTAAGTACGCCTCCCTCAAGAATGCCAACCAATCACCACAAAAAGCCGTCCTGTTTGTCACTCTAGCGTGCAGACCGAAAATTATTTATTTATAGCTGTAAGTAAAACAAAACACATATGCCCCTCACCGTTTCTAAGTTCCTAATACCAAATCCCACTTACGTTGCACGGTGTCACAATATAGATCGATGTTCGAGAAAATATAAACAAACAAAACAAAAACCCACAAAGGAGCCACTGGAATAAATGAGTGGATTGATTGATTGGAAGGATTAGGTATTTGAATTAAAAATTAGATTTTTGATACAAACTTAAAAAAAAACCCTATAGTTAATTATGTATCTTTAGAAATTTCAACGACTAATGACTAATTGTACATTGAAGTTTATCTTCTTCTCATTTTGTTAAATAAAACCTCTGGGTCTTGATTGAAGATCCAAAATAAAAAGCAAGATAGAAATTAGAAAGCCATCTTTAGTAAGAAGTAGAAATTTGGAAATTGAGTTACACCTACCTCTACCCACTTCATGCTTCAAGAACTACTGCGAATTATTCGCAGATGACATGCCACAAACAGACATGCTACCGAACCGAATCCCAGCTGATAGAGAGTCACCGAGTCCATCGTTTGTATCAGGAATTCATAACAATCAACATGTAATTGTCCAGTCCTTAGTCCAGTCAGTCAAATCTTAATCTTACTGGGTAACATACAATGACACACAACAACACACGACAACGCATTCAAAATCACCACACAGCCGGGAATATTTATTTTTAAGCTGGATAATTTTAGTATGAATCGTCAGGTACACTTCTGCGTTCCTGATACCAGCTCTTAGCAAAATTATTTGTGTTCAAAACCTAAGCAGATTTTTGAGTTTGTGTCGTGTGATTTTTGACATCATCATCTACCTACATGAATTTCTATGTTAGATGCGGACTTCTTTTTGCAATTAATGCCCAAAAATTGTGCCCGCTATGAATTCGCAGGGACAAAAATTTGAAGCGAGAAAAGTTTCGAAGAAAAAAATGGAAATTCAATGATAAAAAGGCACAGATTATGTCGAAACAACAAGGAAGGCTTCTTTGATTTGTCTAACTTCTTCTAACGATTATAAAGAAATGGGTTTCTTGGACATGCGTCTCAGCATTTGGATAAATTCAAGATTTTGGGGTTTTTAAAATAATGTAAATATAACTAGATCAACTAAATAGGACACATTGTTTTATAGGTGGTTCCCAACCCAGTGAGCATTTTGTGGTTGAGTTTTGGTAACGCTTCCGAAATTGTTACACTTTCTTGTGTCAAGTTGCACACAATGTTTCGAAACGTCGACTGACATGTGTAGGCCACGCGTAGAAAGTGGAGCACGATGCCACCACACATTTGTGAAACAATTCAGGCATATGGTCTATCAACTGTGTCATTCAATTTTCTTTCCAGGTACGCAATTCCGGAATTGTTACTCCTCACCAGGATATCAACTAAGAAAATGGTTGACAGAATGAGGAAGGCGTGTCTAGATTGTAATATGGTTTTTTTTGTTCAATACATGGAATCCGTGTATATGATCTCTTTTATTAAAAATTATGGATACCATGCAATGGCTTACAGTGTAACATGCATACTTATTTTATATATTATGATAATATAGGTAATAGCATAGATAATAGATTATTTTCGACTCAGGAAATCAAATTTCCATTGCGAAGCAAACTTTTTCCTGCAGTTTTTCATTTTACTATCAAAATTACCGATGCGCCCTTAAAAAAGCTTTTATCTATAAAAAAATTACCATAAAAGAAGCCCTTTTATTAACCTCAAAATATTTTTTTTCAATGTTGCGTTTTAAAACAATTCTGTTTGCAATAAATTTCCTTGATGTTGATAAAGCAATGATTTTTTTCGAATCAAAAGCAAGTTTTCATAGATTTTAAACTAAAATAACTTTCCCAACTTTTTTCAATATGTCTCCTGCACACAAGATTCCCTGTTTTTACCCATAGACGGTGTTTGTTACTATGCCGCAGTTGTGTTAACCCGGTAACTTATATGTTACACGCAATTCCTGCATGGTGTCCTACATGAAATAAATAATGGCATTTTCAACACGATTCCCACTATTTGTGCGGAGCTAAAAGGCGTGAGCATTTGTTGAACGCACTTCCGTAACACATCCTTCTTTGTGTCAGTGGACTCAATGCCGGCATTGTGAGAACTGCTTTCCCTAAAATTAGACTGATTAAAACTGCTTAATTCAGAATAATTTGGTGTATGGTTTATTTCTAAGTCTAACGATTTCAGGAAAATATCTTGAACTTCTGATGTTCCCTTTTTTTTTTGTCTTGATCTTCCTTATCGTCTGGTATCACAGAAGAAACCACATTTTTTATAAGTATCTTTCGTAGATCTACTTTATTGGCAGATTACAATTATTGCTTTTGGAAATGTTGATTTCAGTGGTTCATTAGCAATATCACTCTTTGGCACAACATTTTCCCTCTTGTTTAGGTTTTTTATTTTTCTAAAATAAGACGTTCTTGTCTTGAAATTTCTGATTTGTTTATTAGAAGACATGTTCGACCATTTTGTCTACTTCTATTGCAATTGCACATACCTTGTGTCAATGTAAGGTTGAAAATCCTACTTTGTTTCGCACAATACTAGTCTAAATAACCAAAAAAACTTAATATACATTATTCCCTAAATGCGTCACACCCTCACTAGCAGTTTAAATTTGGGAACTTTTTTACACTATATTCCTTCTGTTAGTCACGCAATATTTCCCACTATTCCCAATTTGCGTCCTACTTGCACACAGACACAAGTAGGGTATTTTTTCAACAAATTTCCTGCTTACAGTCATGTGACACAATTCCTACACTTGGCTTAGTATACACAATTCCTTTCTTGTGTCAAATTACACACCAAAATGTGTGTATTTTCACACAAATGAAGTAAATTGCGACGTAACACCAACGTCACAAAAGGCACAGTTCCCTTTAAGGAATAAAATGCTCACTGGGAAGGACAAGAGGCCCCACGACAACGTGTCTTGAGGGAGTCCTCAGTCCAGTCTAAAAGCATAGGTACCTACTAGCTCTATTCGATTGTTATACAATATAATCTAATGAAACTCCTGTGTATCAAACTTGTAGATGAATCTAAACAACGTATGTATTGAATCAGTTTGGATTTTTTTGATAGATTATTGTGGTTTTTAACTTAGACTTTTTAAAATGTCTAACAAATTGCACTGCGACTACGGAGTGCGGAAACACTTTCTGTTTCAATAGATGCGAATGATGCGATGCAAAAGCTGGAACATTTATTTATTTATAGTGCTTGGGGTTCCAGTTGAACTGAACTCCGATTTTAACTGCTACATTTATAAGGAACGCAGAAATAGGAGGGAGACAGTATAAACAGGGATGTTTCCAACAAATTGCGCGATGACTACGGAGATCGGGGACACTTTCTGTTTCAATAGATGTGACGCAAAAGCTTACATTTATTTATTTTTAGTGCTTCGGGTTCGAGTTGAACTAAACTTCGATTTTAACTGTCGCATTATAAGGAACGC
Source organism: Ceutorhynchus assimilis (assembly GCA_917834065.1). NCBI lineage: Eukaryota > Metazoa > Arthropoda > Insecta > Coleoptera > Curculionidae > Ceutorhynchus > Ceutorhynchus assimilis. Next base: position 106,843,141 of record OU892277.1, read on the forward strand.
AGAAATAGGAGAATAAGTCGCAGTAAACTGTAATGTAATTTAGGATTTTTGTCGTATTCATACCTACAACCTACAGCTGCGTTTTGGCTTTGCGATAATAGTAAACTTTAGTTCAATCATTTTACTAATGATTTTTTTTCTTGACTGATTTGATCTAATAATGAATATATTCATGATTTTTCACCAACAAAATAAGTCCAAACTAAGGTCCAAACCATCTCAGGTTTTCAAATTTAATTTAAATATAAGCTAAATCCTAAATACAATAAATCAGAGTCTACGATGATAAAATAAGGGGTAACAGCTATATTTACTGAGTGAAAATTCCCAATATTATGTTCACAAATTGAAATTACTTTTCCAAGACAAATAAAATAAGTAGGCACCTAGTAACCCATTCCAAATTTGTTAAATATACTATGTATACAGGGTGTCGACTTAGTGCGATATCGGACGATATCTCCTTACAGGGGGATGCAAGAAAAAAAAATTAAATTACAAAGTTGGTTGATACTCTAATATGCATTAGTTAAAAATATTTTTGAATATACAGGGTGCTTCGTTTATGAGGTATGTGAAAGAACTTTGTTATTTCAAATGAAACACCCTGTATGTGATTGCATATTTGGATTCTACGTAAAATTCTGAGCAGATTTCATGTAATATATACCCTATACCTAAGTTCAACTGTTTTGGAAATATTGACAGTTGAAAATTGACTTTTTGCAACTTTGACAGGCTGTAAAACCTGAACGGTTGATTTTAGACGAAAACCGATTTTACATTCCTATCTTAAATTTTCATAAACTATCATTTGACACCAACTTTGAATTTAACCGGAGATTAATTTTAACTGAAATTTTTAATCATGGATTAAATTCAAAGTTGGTGTCAAATGATAGTTCATAAAAATCTAAGATAGGAATGTAAAATCGGTTTTCGTCTAGAATTAATCGTTTAGGTTTTACAGCCTGTCAAAGTTGCAAAAAGTCAATTTTCAACTGTCAATATTTGCAAAACAGTTGAACTAAGGTATAGGATATATCACATAAAATCTGCTCAGAATTTTACATAGAATCCAAATATGCAATCACATACAGGGTGTTCCATTTAAAATAACAAAGTTCTGTCGCATACCCCATAAACGGAGTACCCTGTATATTCAAAAATATTTTTAACTTATGCATATTAGAGTATCAAACAACTTTGTAATTTAAAAAATTTGTCGGCGTCCCTGCAGAAGATGAAGTACATGAATAATCCGGACCAAATATGACCCTGAAATGGTGTATTAGATTTGGATTGGACGCAACGAGTCACGTGCAAATTGTACTTATCTATACAATCTAAGACTTATACCTTATTATGTTATATAACAACAAAATTTTAAATGTTTGTTACTAGTTACAAATTCTGTTTTATAAAACTTAATTATATTGTCGTTATATAACATAAATAAAATATTTTAACAAACTCTCAATGTAACGATTAAAGAATTGGAATACTCACATTTATGATATTTGTTACATAAATATTTTACATTACTTGTTACCGGTGGGTTTATATAACTATAATGTTAAAAGTTTGTTAATGTTACAAACTTTTGTTCTATAACTTTGTTTGATTGTCGTTATATATAATGTAAATTTAACTTACTGACAAGCTCATTGTTATTTACCTTTATAGAATAGTAATAATTGCAAATAAGTATAACAGTTATATAAATATGTTATATTATTACTTGTTACTTCTAGGTTACATAACGTCAATAATCAATGTTTGCTGGCAGTGGCGGATCCAGAGGTGCTTTTCGGGGGGGGGGGGGGCACCTAACCTGAGAAAGTGGTTATTGAATTTTAGGGTGCCACGCCCCTTTTTTGGGACCTTTAACGATATTTAATATCAATATTTGGTTGTACAGGGTCATTTTTCATATTTTCCCACTCCCATAACGTTTTTGTGCCACTGTCTATAAAAAAATTTGAATAGGAAAAGTGAATAGGTTGAAAAATAGTTCCCAGAAAACATAGTTTTGTTCATACAGGCTGTTGCAGAATGTTTAAAAAACAAAAAAAAATATATGTTTTTTATGGGACACCCTGTATATTAGGTATTGAATATTCGGATTCTACGTAAAACTCTGAGCAGATTTCATGTGATATACACTATACCTAAGTTGAAACTGTTTTGGAAATATTGACAGTTGAAATTTGACTTTTTTGCAACTTTGACAGGCTGTAAAACCTAAACAGTTAATTTTACAGCAAAACCGATTTCACATTCACGTCTTAGATTTTCATAAACTTTGAATTTAATCCATGATTGAAAATTTGAATGAAACTTAATCTCCGGTTAAAGTCAACGTTGGTGTCAAAAAATAGCTCATGAAACGCTAAAAATGTGAATGTTGAATCAGTTTTGCTGTAAAATTAACAGTCTGTCAAAATTGCAGCCTGTCAAAGTTGCAAAAAAGTCAAATTTCAACTGTCAACATTTCCAAAACAGTTGAACTTAGGTATAGTGTACATCACATGAAATCTGCTCAGAATTTTACGTAGAATCAGAACATTCAATAATATACAGATGGTGTCCCATTTAAAAAAAAAAAATATTGTTTTCTAAACTTTCTGCGACACTCTGTATGAACAAAACTGTTGTTTTCTGAGAACTATTTTTCAAGCTATACACCTTTCCTATTTACATTTTTTCTATACACAGTGGCACAAAAAAGTTAAGGGAGGTGGGAAAATATAAAAAATGACCCAGTGTCTAAGTATAAAATACCTGCTTATTGCGAAGGATTATAGTATCACAAACTTATTCTAAAAAAAGAAACTCAATACATAGGTAAACATAGATATCAAAATATCAAAATTCACAATTTACTGCATCATTCACCAAAATCAGGAGCCGCCATCAAATTACAACCGAAATAAGGCAATCAGAATCACCCAATCAGTTGAAATAATTTTAAAAGCCTGAGAGAAAATGTTACTATCCAAAAAAATATATTTTTTATGCGTGCGGAGGACACTTTCTAGAGATGTTGTCATGACATGAAAAATTCTCGGGGGGGGCACTTGCCCCCAGTGCCCCCCCCTGGATCCGCCACTGTTTGCTGGGTAGTTTTGATTTTCTGATAAAATTTCCTTGATTGGTTTTTAAAATTTCTAACAAATTGCGCGTAGACTACGGAGTGCGGAAACACTATCTGTTTCAATAGATGCGATGCAAAAGCTGGAACATTTATTTATTATAGTGCTGGGGGTTCCAGTTGAACTGAGCTCCGATTTTAACTGCTTACATTATAAGGAACGCAGAAATAGGAGAGAGTAATCAGTAATTTATAGTTTTTGTTGTATCCATACATTTCCAACAAATTGCGCGATGACTACGGAGAGCGGGGACACTTTCTGTTTCAATAGATGTGACGCAAAAGCTCGAACACTTTATTTATTTATTTATACTGCTTCGGCCGCTTCGGGTTCGAGTTGAACTGGACTCCGATTTTAACTGCCGCATTATAAGGAATGCAGAAATAGGAGAATAAAGTCGCAGTAAACTATAATTTAGGATTTTTGTCGTATCCATATCTACGCTGCGTTTTGGCTATGCGATAATAGTAAACTTTAGTTCAATCATGTCATATTAATGATTTTTTTTTCTCTTCGACTGCTTTGATCTAATTTAATAATGAATATTTTCAAAAATATATAACTATATTTCATGCTTTTTCAACAACACACCACACTGAGTCCAAACCATGTCAGGTTTTCAAATTTAATTTACATATGAGCAGAGCTGTTGTAAGTACCAAGAAAAAGTACTTAAGTATTAAGTACAAGTTTCTTTTTCAATACGAATCAAGTACCAGTACAAGTATAAGTACAGAAGGAAATATTTAAAATATCAAGTAAATGGACTTGAAATGTGCAAATTCAAGTACAAGTACCAAATTTCACGGAAGTCAGAGTCAAGTTTAGGTATTTACTTAAACTTGCGTACTTGAAATGACACTTACGCAGAAAAATGTATTTAATTATTTTTTATTTCAAGTATTGTTCGAATTAAACTAACAAATTAAATTATTGCTATCGATAATCTTAAAGGAGGTGTGAGGTGTGACCCAAAAATAAAAGTTTTAGAAAAAAAGCCAAGAACAAATTTTCAAACTGCACTAGGTACGACCAATCGTTGCAAAGATACCGTGGTATAAAGTTCCCACTCCTAGCACTGTGACGTCATATGCACAAACTGAATCCGACAGCCGGCGCTGGGCGCGCGTTTTCTGATTCTTGTTGCATATAGGTATTAGCTAAAGTGTGTTTTTTTTTTTAACATAAAAGTCAAAATGACATTATGTTGGCAATACAATGTAAAATTGTCAATGCTATCAAATTTTTTATGTAGAAAAGGCTTATGTTGCCAACATAGTTACTAAATTTTTGACTTGGGAATTATCTTTAAAAAAAAAAAAAAACAGACTTTATGTTCCAACCGACATGAGAACCGTTCCAGAACCAGTAAGTTGAACATTTATTCTACTTGAAAAATGAATTGATCGACTGGAAATTACCGTTCTAGAACGTTTTTCATCTCGGTTGGAACAGAGCTTTTATCGACATTATCGTATTGTTTTCGCTGTCTTACACCTATTGCTGAGTCAGTTTAAATTGGTTTTGCAATTTGTGTGTGTGTTTGTGATGTCACGCGATGAATAGACAAAACTAAAATAAACATTGTTCACCATAAACTCCAAATTTCCCAACTATCCTTGATGGTCATTCTTCAATGTATTTGCCGATATTTATTTAAGGTTTTTCCAGATAGCATGCCATAAGGAACATTTTTAGAAGGGATGTAGGTAGGTACAATAAGTAGGATTTGAGTAGTGAAGTGAGTAATAAGACCAGCTTCAGTCATGCACACATTTTTTAAGACTCTCTTCTCAAACAACTGAGTATCGTTTTGTAATAAAAGGTATTTTAAAAAGAAGTTATACGGTATTGTCTCATTACGGTCGGTATTGTGATCATTACATCGGTATTGTTATCACTACACTACGATGAAAGAATAAGGGGTAACTTATTGCTCAGACATTCTATAGATAATCTAATTTCTGTAAGTACCTATCTAATAATAATTATTTGGTCGTTAACGTATTCCAAATATTCAAATATGTATTTTCACTTAGGTAATAGTTTTGATATTTTTCACTAATATCCACTTGGACTTGGAGGCTATGTGTGGGTTCGATATTTGATAAAAAGAAAAAATGATGAGTTTGAAATTTAAAACAATCTGTATGTGTGAAAACCAATGAACTTAAAAACACCTATAGGCAGTTGTTAGACAGAGGAAAGGTTTTGGATAGAGGAGAAAACGACTTAAGTATAACGGGTAATGGAAAGATTGACCCCCATAGTCATTCTCTTGAATCCTGAATATCTATGCCTACAGATAAAGGATGAGTTCACGGGTTTAATAAAAGGTAGAGATTAGAGACATTTTCTCCTTCATTCACACATTTTGGAGTGTGTCTAGACCTCCACTTACTTCATATTATTTGCCAATAAATTCAATTGCTAAATCACATCATGTTTTTCTTATTTCGAGCCCTTTGAAGGCTTGACAATGAACAAAGTATTTTATTTTGAACAATATAGGTACCTATGTAATTTTCCCATTTCTTACTGGTTTGAAGGTTCGAAAATGTCATTTTACTTTTGTTTACTTTAAAGTAAGCCGAAAGTGACAGTTCTCCTATCACTTTCAGCCTGCTAAATTGTTCTTTCACACCTAAACACAAATCCAGGTGCAATATTTGTATTTGGAACTAGATGTCACATGTGTTTGTATTGTTGAAGTTTCATAAGATGTCAATGTCGGTGTCAGAGTGTCAGTCGAAATTCCATTTTTGTCATACTTTTACTTTTTTTTTCAATAATTAATGGTTCAAAATAAAATAGTATACATATTTCGGTGGAAAGTTTTCACATATATTGTCTCGAGAATTGGTTGACCGCGGCGCTTCGCACCTCGGTCAACCATGGTAGCTCTCGACAATAATGAAACACTTTCCACCTCCGAATGTAATATACTACTATTACTACCCTTCTTACCCATTCTTTTTCAAAAAAGCTGAAGTTTACTACAATCGGAAAGTCTAGAAATTACATCGATTTAAATGATTACACAGAGTTGTCTAAGCTTTCTAATGATGTTACCAAATATGTAGGTACGTTGGAAAAAAAACTTTCAGGGACTACTTAACAGAGAATCACAAATTATTAATGACATCTTCAACGAAATTTCACATAAACCAATACAACAAGAACAGAGCGGAGTCCCAGGTTAGACAAGGTTGAAAAGGCAATCAGACAACTACAGAACAATAATTCGGCCGGTACTGACGGCATTCCTGCTGAATTCTTTGAACAAGAGGGCCCCACACGAAGTCCCCCAACCCACATCCTAATAAGTCAAACATGGATTACTAAGACCATGCATACCTGCAGGACTTAGAGATGCTTCCATAGTAACCATTTTTAAAAAGGGAGACAAGGCTCAATAGTCAATGTGGAAACTACAGAGGAATATTTTTACATTGTGTTGCGGGAAACATACTTTGCCAGGATGTTAATAAATCGTTTAATCCCAACTCCTGAAGAGAACCTCTCAGAGACACAGTGTGGCTTTAGACCCAACCGAGGTACAGCAAATATAACTATAAATGACCATATTCTTTGCAGAACATAAAACACTACCCATACCTTGGGGGCCATCTGTCAGCGAATGCAACCTTGATGCTGAAATCCAACATAGCTTGGAGTGTGCTAGCGAGGCGTTCGAGCAACTTCTAGAGAGAGTCTTCAACAATCCCATCAGCCGTCATCGTGTCTACAATGCAGTTGTTATACCAACATTTACTGTTGCTGCGAAACATGGACCACCTACAAGAAGACACATAAAAAGTCTAGGAAAATACAACCAACGATGCCTAAGAAGGATCTTACGGATTAAATGGCAAGACCGACGAACAAACGTTACTGTTTTAATTTTAGAGGAGGCCAAAACAACTAGCATGGAAGCCCTCATCATTAATTAAGTACCAACTTCGCTGGACAGGTCACCTCCTCCGCATGCCCGAAACACGTATTTCACGACAGCATCTCTACAGTCAACTGAATAAGGGAAAACTAATTCAAGTAGATCAACAAAAACGCTGTACAAAGATGTTCTAAAGGAAAATATGGCAAAGTGCCGCATCGATACCAGCAACTGAGAAAGGAGAGACGACGGCAACTGATAGGCTCTCACAAACGTTTGAAGAACAGCGACGCAAACACGAGACCGAAAAGAGGGACCGCAGGAAGGAGCGAGAGAACATAGGAAGAGACAATGCTGCCAGAGACTGATTCCTCCAAGTTACTGTGGAAGAGAGTGCGGCTCTAGAATTGGTTTATGTAGCCATCAAAAAACGCACATTCAACGACAATAAGAATGGAATAGAAGATAATCATACTCGGTATCAAGTGATCGCCTATGAAGATGTGGGAATTTTCGGTGGAAAACTTGAATTTCAAATATACCCCTTGCGGCGAAATGTGGAACTGGTTTCCAGAATTTTCTTATGAACACTTCAATCAAGAATTTCTTTTTCCCCAAATTTCTTTCCCAGTATTTTCCGAAATATGGGCGTTCGTTGAAACCCGTTAATTTAAATTTATTTGAAACGAGATGTATTATTGTTTATCTAAGCAAAGAATAATTATTGTTATCTAACTATTAGAAAAGTTTTTATGGTCATTTAATTTATGATTATACACGTACATTCATATAATTACCACATTCTACGGATAAAGATATAGTTTCATTCCATATTAGGCCATTTACGGGTAAAAAGTAAAGCACGAAAAATGCACGTAGATGTAATTAACGTATGCCTCATAACTATATTGTATTATGGTAATTTAGGATTAGGTACCCAATATTCAAAGATTTATTTTTACTGCAACTATTTTATGACCTGATAACAAAATTCGTAAGTTGTCATGATTGCAATATTATATAATAGACCAGGAGTTAGACGGACTTGAGTATGCATAATATGAGGACCGCATTTTATCAATGGATTGTAGCTGAGAAAAGGTCAAAGATTAATAATCCGGATCTTGCCGGCTCAGTTTTTGGTCCATTTTTTTTCTATCCCCTCTCCTCTCACTTATAAAGGAATTCCATGGAGTGTATGCTATGTGTGTGTTTTTAACGACTATTATAAATAGTTCCAATTCAGTTTGCTCTTATGGTGAAAAAGACGACAGGGTTTTAAATAGAAAAGTTTGTTAAAATTTGCTGTTGCTAGTGGGATTTGAACTCACGACCCTGGGTTTCCGTCCATTGCTCAAGAGGTATGGTGACATAGCTACAGCGGTGCATTTAATATTATTATAATTATTATTTGAAAGTTTGTGACAAATCAAACTGTACTAGACCATTGGACCGGAATCCCAGGAGTCGTGGGTTCAAAATTACCAACAAAAAAACCACAAAATGATATTAAAGATTTATTTAAAAAAATTTACAAAAAGACTCAGCAAATACAAATAGAAATGATGAAAGCGAGATAAATAATTATTAATTTTTATTTAGGCAATCATTTTTTAAGCATTTACACAATGAGATACACTGTGATTTTGTCTTTTTACAATTGCACGACATTGTTCAACAATTGGACGTACATTTACAAGGCTGAATCAATGATTCTGGCAAAGGCAACATTGTCATTTGTCGTGGACGTAAGTTACCATTGCTCTCTTCATAGCCAAATGGAGAATAATCGATGGGTCTTAATTGAGTTTGATGTGCATTTTGCCAAATATATGTTTGTACTGTAGCCCTTGGCAAATGCAAATGCAAACCATCTGACGTACATATTATTTTTAACTTGGGGAATTATCTTTAAATTTGACATATTTTGTATTTTGTCGTCATCACAGATATATTGAACAGGTAAAGCTAAAATTGTTAAGGGTAAAACATCAAAATAAAATAAAAACAGCTATCGGAATATCAAATATTTTCAACAGAATAGACTTTAAAAATGCGACTTTTCCAGAAATTATATAAAAAACAGGGTGTTTCATTTGAAAAACAGTTAATCCATGGCGTAACTCTTTAGTTTTTAGTTCAAATTATTTTTTGGTACCATTTTTGAATTCTCCAGAAAAAAATATGCCAATTGGCTATTTTGATTTTTTTCAAAACTACAAGAACAGGGAAGGTCAAAAATAAGCCCCTGTTCAGTCGTCGTTCCATGACCCTGTACATTTCGCAGTCTTCCTTTACTTGTGTATATTTTGGAGCAGAATTGCCAAAATATCCAACAAGTGGTAGAATTATTTGGAGTGCTTGAAAAGAAAGCCTTAGATACAATCAATAGGAATTATTGTGAAATGAGTTGAAATTGTGATATTTCCCATATAACTTTGCATTGGGAAATGGCAGGAGAGTTAGGGACCACTCCAGCTGCCGGCAAGATGTACTTTCCCATTCTTCAAGATCACAGGAACACGAATTTGAGTAGTATTGCCGGTCCTCATATTTTACATACTCAACTACTTGGAGCGCCCGCTCTATAAGGTAAGTAAGTAAATTTCTTCAGGAATCAAAATTCCCTGCTTGGGCGGTTCCGAAGAAAGGACACACAATTATTCCCAGTAATTGTTCAAGAATATGTCAGCAGCATCAGAATAATTCAAATGTATCCTGTTTTATTACTACAGGGCGTAGGTATAAACGCGATTTTTTGTTGTTATCATGCTATCATAGATCTCTGTCCCAGAGCATTTTCAGTTATGCGTTTCAGCTAATGCAGATTCAAATGCCACTTCTCTGTAATTAATGAAATTTGTCTGTTGCAATAGGTTGTTCATTGTTTGGCGGTATTGCGGTTATTTTGACGCTGTATCTTTTTATGTTGAAGAACCGCTTCTCTCATTGCTTCAAGTTTTGCCATTTTCGGATGTTTGATTCCTCAAGACGTCAATAGTTACTGTTACTGAGTAGACAGACTTAGTTTCCGTTTTAAGATTTCGAGGACTTCATTCTTCTACTGTTCGTTCTTTTTGTCGATAATGTTCAATATTTCTCAATATGGTTTTTGTATGTTTCTTTTTCAGAAATTGTTTTCTTCTTCCTATACCTTGTTGAGGTTTGTCTATTTTGCTTTTCAGTCCTAAATACCTTCTTGATGCCGTTTCTGTCTCTCAAATTCGCCCTCTAATATCTATTTAGTGTGATGATTGATGTATATTTTATAGTCTGTTTCTTCTTTCAGGTATCCCGGTATCAAATTGTTAGCATTTTTATTGCATTGTCAGTGCACTCATGGTTTATTCTTAGACTTGGTCGTTGATCCTGTCGTTTCATCAATTTTGGTTGTTCTGTACCTGGATGAGTAGCTGTTTTAGTTTTTAGGTCGTTCTCAAATCACGTTTTTTTTTTGTTTAAGTTGGTATATTCAAAAAATAAAACTTCCTTGCCATATTCGGGATAGTTTATATAGGAGGTTAAACACGATCTGCGGGATAAAGATGAAAGTAAGTCATTCTTTAATTTTTGTTTTATGTCATAATTTCGGGTTTTTCTATCTTGGATGGCCGTCAGGTTAGTTTCCATTTATATGATTGGGTTCAATCAGCTTATATTTACTTTTGCTCTAAATACAGATTGGAAAAAGCCTATATTTTTGTGGGAGAGGGAATCACTTCTTCTATTTGTCCCCAAAATATGAAGGCGAAAAACGATCTGGATGACGATAAAAATTGGGAAGAAACTTCTGCTTTTCTATGTTTTTTCTCATTTGTAATTTTTAGGTTAAATTTCCTATGAGAAGATTTTTTTCGGGATTATGAAGTTTTTTCAACAATCTGTCGAATGACGACGTTTTGGTATAGGTAATTGGAATAATTGGATTCCGTTCTAAGATTTTTTTCGGGATTATGAAGTTTTTATCAACAATCTGTCCAATGACGAAGTTTCAGTGTAGGTAATTGGATTCCATTCTAAGAGATACCTATCAATTTTATGTAAATAAATAAGTCCGTAAATATATTCAATGTTACTGGACTAATAAATAGAAGCAATTAAGTCCAATCCACATACAGTATAAATTAGTACAGAGCATGATTTCATTATCACATTTTTCATTTTTTCGCCGACAAATTTGTTAGTGTTTCGTACTAATTATTTTACATTTTCCAAGAGCCTCTATAGCTATATAAGCTATGGCATTAAAAACAGTTTTAATAATTTTTGTATCTCTTGGGGCTTTGCTTGAATTTGCCCAAGCTATTTCTTGTCGTATAGATTACTGCGGTACATTATTTCATTGCCCCACAGAAGTAGAAATTTGCGAAGGTGAAAATCAGTTTATTGGATGGGGCAATTGGTGTGGTTGTTGCCAGGTTTGCTATACACTTTTGGGTAAGTACCTAAACAGTTTTTTTTTTTTCAGTTTTTTTCGAATATATATTATTCTGGTTATAGAAAAAAATGAGAATTGCAACTATACAGAATCACTATTATTTGGAGCTCCTCTACCTACCACGCTTTGCAAAGACGATTTGAAATGTATCGATGGCATATGCACAGATCTAAGCACAGGCACAGACAAAGGCACAGACATAGGCACAGCTGCCGCTACAGCCACAGGCAAGCATAAGCAGAGGCGCAGGAAGAGGCTGGGGCAGAGGCATCAGAGGCAGAGGCAAGCACAGGCACAGGCACAGGCACAGGCGCAGGGACAGGGACAGCCACGGCAACAGTAGGGACAGGGACAGTCAGACACGGGCGCAGTATCGAATACCGACTTCTTATATATCCAGTAAACACAGTGAAATACATTAATCGTAAATTTTATATAACTATTTGAGTCGCACAATATTTTCTGGTCACAATAAAGTGAAATTTTAATAGAAATATAATACATAATGCCTTACTTACACAACTACTTGTTAGAATCAACTATCTTTATTAAGAAAAAGAGAAAAAGGTGTAAAAATTAGACTTGGTGGAAATAGTTTTGAATAATATAATATTTCTCACTTTTTAACAGGATGTCTACCAAGCCTTACCTACTTATAACAATAATTCCTGCGTACTAATGACCCTTCCAAAAAAGCTCAAGCTTACTAAAATCGGATACCTTTTAGAAGTTACAGAATTTGAAATGATTAAACCTACTGCATTTTCAAAGCTTTTACCACTCTTATCAAAGTCCAATGATGCTTAGAGAAAAATGTTATTGTCCAAGCTTTCTAATTCTAGTGATGCTACTAAAGATACCTTTACGTGGGAATTTTCATTTGCCACTTCAATCAAGAATCATTATTTTTCCTTAATTTTTAAGTCCAGTAGTTACCGATATATGACCGTTCACCGTACACACCTTAATATGGAACCAGTTCTAGGGGAAATTTTTTGTTCTAAATAAATTTAGTAAGAATAATCTATTCATTAAGCTCATCTAGAGTAAAACAATCATTGAGGATGAAGTACAACCCGATATTTTAAATTTATTTAAAACAAGATGTAGTTATTGCTTATCTTTTTATCTAGAAGCACTGAATTGTTATCTTATTAGGAAGGAAAGTTTTTATGTTCATTTAATTTGTGTAAACATTTTTATTGTAACATAATAATTATACATACTAGGAATTGTCGGAAGCAGGCAGTTGAAATGAACGTAAATTGTAAAAGAAAATGTCAGCAACATCGGAATAATGTATGCTGTTTTATTATCTGTACCCGACGCACTTGGTACTTCGTGCTCAATATTCCTGCAACGAGAATTTTTGGTGCCCTTTCATGTCCCTAACCTGTTTATTTGGTGCCTGCCCAGGTTTGGCCAGTTTTCCTCCGCCCGTTAAAATCAATGACTTTTTGTATTTCTTTCGAAAAATAATCTCCTCAGGCTCTTTTTTTCTTGGTCTCCAATCTTCTTGCTGTTGTGACAGTGCTGCAAGCCGGTTCTTCTTATTTTCTTTTTCCTGTTTTTCTTCTTGTTTTAGGTTTTAGTCTTCTTGTTTTTTTTTCTGTTTTTTTGTCTTAGATAGATATCAGAAGGTCCAGGAATATGTTATCAACTTGCTCTATTTCGGCTGTTTGATGGCGTTTATTTACTTAGGTATAGAATAAAGTTGCCACCGCCTATAATTGAGATTCCTATAAAAACTTGATACTTTTTTGTGACTTGTTAATCAGCCAGTATTTAGTGCAAGCGCATATTGTTTCTGAACAGTTCGAATAAACAATTTAATAGATTCGTTAAATTCGTGTTCTTAGGCGATTCATTAAGTAGCTACCTATTTTAGAGGCTTGAGTAAGAGGACCTATATTAGTTTCGGACTCTATAAAATAATATATGTATCTAATTTGAAATCCTGTTGTTATAATTATGTACTTCATTTACAATATACTAATTAGATTTTTGGTGCCTTTTCAATAGTCCACATACAAGCTTACACTGCTCCATTTCGTAAAAATATATCTCATTTGAATGGGCTCTTTCACTAATTTTTGAAATTGGCATATTTGGATAAAGCAACTAAAAACAGAATTTTCAGTATTTTTACTTTTGAAAAATTCAAAGTCCTTCTTGAGAAAACAGAAAACAAAGAAATACCTCCAAATAAAAACCCAGAATTTATTTCTATGACGTCGCAGCTCGCAATTTGACCGTGTTGCCACTAATTGTCAACATTGAAAATTTGTAATAGATTTAATTCTGAAATGTTGGCAAAATCTCATGAAAAATAGTTAAATTAATTAGTTATAGATTCAAGATTTTATAACATTTTTTTTTTAAATTATGCTTAAATACAATTTAATGCAATTTTTTATGTTTAGTTTTATTTATTTATTTTACGCTGCACTACATTTAGTCACAACCGACAACAGCGCATTCGAACCTTTACGTATCTTTACAGAGCGCAAACACAGCCGAGCCCTTCCTCCTTGCAACGACATAAGCGAAATGAAGAATATTTATGTGACGTCGGCAAATCGGCGCGTTTTAAAATAGTTTGAATTTAGGCACTTTTGATTGCCTATGAAAAACTTATTGAACCTTGTAGAACATTTTTTTTTTGGTATATATGCCTAAAATAGTCCCTCCTTTGAGATTTTATACTTAAATTACGTATTTAAATTTTAGTGAAAGAGCCCATTTGTAATATTTTTTTCCGCATGTTCCCCAAAATGGGGAGCAAATATTTGAATTGAGACAGAACGTGACAGAACAAAAGCGTTGTCTTGACCTTTTTTAAATGCTAGATGATCCCTACATCAGTTATATGTTGTTTATGCCCAGCTCAAAATAACCTATCATCTACAATAATTGATCCCAAACCCAAATAGTTGTTTTTAGCAATTTCTTCCAATATTATTAGTTTTAATATTGTTTTTTTCTATATGTTCATTTTCTTGTTTGATAAATACCAACCATGAACTTAGTTTTGTCCACAAGTCGATATTGACTCTGAGCTTATTTCAGTACAACGATATCTCACAAGATCGCTGTTGATTTCCCTACAAAGTTCATTTACATTTTCTCCTGTATTAAAACCGAGGCAACATCATAATATCTGCAAATGTAGAACAGTGTGCTTTAGGATTTGCACATTTCAAGATAAGAACATATTAAGAGGAGTACCGGAGTACAGCAATGGCCCGAGGACAGATCGTTAGGAACGCCGAATTTATTTGTTCTTCCATTGCTACTTATGCTATTCACTTTGACATAAGTACCTATTGATTTTTACCCTGACCCTGAAGAAAGCTGCTCATTAAATCAAACTTCCTACCTGTAATTCCTATACCTAGATTCCAATGATAAGATTCGTTTCCTAACAATTTTCTCAATTTTGAAAAAATACCTATGACACAAATTGGTATGTAATGGCACATATTTTTTTTTGCTTCCTGATTTGAAAATTAGGCTTATTTCACTTGTTTTCAATTCCTCTTATTTTATTTCTGTTTCACTTTTATTATATTTAAGAAAATTGTTAAGACATTTCTATTGTTTCTTGATAGTGCCTGTTTTCTCTCATCCCTTTCTTAAATGTTTATTTTATAATGATATTATTTTGTTATTCATATTATTTTATATTTATACTCAATGACAGTGGAGTAACTAAGGGCCCGCAGTCGCGAGGGGGCCCCGTGGTTTTGGGGGCCCTAGACCTGGTGACAAGAAAGTGTTAAGCTACTAAACTAAAAGAAAATACTTCAACCTATGGACCTCATAATACATACCTAGTCTACCATTGGAAAAATATAGACGTATCCGAATTAGTTATGTCATTTGCCAACCACAAGGCCCGCAGAAAGGATTTTTAGGATTTGGTTTTCTCTTTACTTCTCTTTTATTTTACTTCACAGGGATTTTTCTTCTTTTTTTTTATATTTTCTTATTCAGTGCATGATGTATCTAAATGTTTATTTCCGTTTTTAAACGATTTTTGAATATATTAATGTTTTTTATGTACCTCGTTTTGTTATATTTACTATTTTTATTATACATATGCTTGGAATTTCCCCATGTTCTCTATTTTGTGTTTTATTTTCAAAATTTGATTTATGTATGTCTTTTGGTTTCTTATTTTTAAACGAGTTTTTGAAAAACTGGAAATAAGAGTCGTTTCATTTTACTTCACCTTATATGCAAATGCATATTATACAGGGTGTCACGAAAGGTTTGTTACAAACTTCTAGGGATGGTAGATCTCGTAAAAATAAAACTTTTTTCTTAATAAACATGTGTCCGGAAATGCTTCGTTTTCCAGATATACAGGGTGGTCCAAATTTGAGCCTCATCATTGGGATCTTGGTAATCGTAAGAGATACAGACGGTCCGGTCGGTTAAATTATGGCAAAGTTGCGCAATTTTATGACCAATAGAATACCGTTTTGAAACTAGAAAGATTCCGAATAATTTCGGAGATATTCGGAAAAAACCAAAATTTTGTAAAATCGTTTTTATTTTTTCCCGGGCTTATTTGAAAAGCAATTTTAAAATAAATGTCACTTCATCGGTGTCACTTTTTCTCCTTTAGAAAATGGTGCTACTAAATTTAAAATTCGACGTTTCGTCTTCAGGCGGTCATCCTCAACTTCCTTTTTTTAAATACGGACCTGGATTTTTTATTTGCGATTTTGTCATCTTTGCGCATCCTAAAACCGATACTGTTTATAATTTTTCAATAACACAGCAAAAAAAGCAGCTCCGTATTAGAAAAAAAAAAAATTAATGATGATTTCAGAGGAACGAAACATTGGATTTTAAATTTAATACCACCAACTTGTAGAGAAGAAATAGTGACAATGGCAAATGGCAAGGTGAAATTAGTTTTCCACAATCTCTTTAAATAAAATCAGGAAAAAATGAAAACTATACGAAAAAAAAATTAATTTCTCGTTTTTCTTAAATTTTTTCCTGATTTCATTTAAAAAGATTTTGAAAAACTAATTTCACATTCCCATTGTCACTTTCTCTTCTTTACAAGATGGCAGTATTAAATTTGAAATCCGACGTTTTTCAAATACGGACCTGCTTTTTTACCGTGTTATTGAAAAATTATAAACAATATCGGTTTTAGGATACCCAAAGATGACAAAATCGCAAATAAAAAAATCAAGGTTCGTATTTGAAAAAACGTAAGTTAAGGATGGCTGCCTGAAGACGAAACGTCGAATTTTAAATTTAGTACCACCATCTTCTAAAGGGGAAGAAGTGACAATGATCAAGTGACATTTATTTTAAAATTGCTTTTCAAATAAGCCCGGGAAAAAAAAAAACGATTTTTCAAAATTTTGGTTTTTTCCGAATATCTCCGGAAGTATTCGGAATCTTTCTAGTTTCAAAACGGTATTCTATTGGTCATAAAATTGCGCAACTTTGCCATAATTTAACCGACCCCGTATCTCTTACGGTTACCGAGATCCCAATGATAAAGCTCAAATTTGAGCCACCCTGTATATCTGGAAAACGAAGCATTTCCGGATACATGTTTACTAAGAAAAAAGTTTTATTTTTACGAGATCTGCCATCCCTAGAAGTTTGTAACAAACCTTTCGTGACACCCTGTATACATATAATGTACTTATACTGGGTGAATCCGAAAGTGAGGTTTTTTTTTTAACGGGATATATATCTCATCAAAATAAGTTGTTTGGCAAAAAATTGTTTATAAAAAAAATTTAAGATAACGGAGTTACAGGTATTTCAAGGTCTTAAGAAGACTCCAGGGTCCTTATTCTCCAAACATGGGAGCAGCATTCTTATGAGAACGAAGGTCCTATCTTCGCCGCCCTATTTGCCCATACTCATGTTTGCATAACACTGACAAAGACCAGATCAATCGTTCTCATGAGAACGCTGTTCCCCAGTTTCGAGAATAGGCATCCAATTATAAAACATTTTGCTTACATTTTCTCGGAAAAAAGCAGTTATTTATCCAGCATAATGGTTTTTTTCCATAATAGATAATCTACAGTTGCATTATTCCATCAGAAAAATCAATCAAAAACTCCTTTTTCCATTTTCAACTTAATTATTTTTATATCTTCAAATACCTGTACCTCCGTTATCTTAAATTTTTTAAGTAAAAAAAATTTTGCCAAACAACTTATTTTAGCGAGATATATACCCTGTTAAAAAAAAAGCCTCACTTTCAGATTCACCCTGTATATTATGTTATTGGAATACAATTTATTTGTTCATATACATATATACAGGGCGTCGCACGAGGTTAAACCCAGGTGATGACTTCGGAACGCGTTATCGAATGTTCCACTTTGTAATTTTCAATCATTTCCTTCAACAAAGCCTTGACAAATATGGCATTGCCGATTTTAGAATTTAATTTAATGAAAAATGCCATAATATACCATAGGTTACATTTGCGATTCCAAATAAAGAAACATGTATTACTAGCACACATTCACATAATATATGTTTTTTGCGATTGACAAGAAATGTCATCATTTTTGACCGGTTAACAGGTCGCAAAACTCGAAATTCTGGTATTTTCCGAGAAAGTGATTACTAAGGAATGAATGGATAACAGTACGGGAAAGACTTTTCTGGCCTAGGCCGGGAAAGTGTGCTGATTCAGCAACATCACAAAAGCATTCCTCATTTTTATTATTCCTGAGCGACAGCAAAAAAAAAATAGTATGTGTATTTCAGAAGAAAAGCATATTCTCGGCCTTCGGCGTTTGCCGGCCTCGGCTGCGCCTCGCGCGTCAACTTACACCGTCGGCCGAGAATGTGACACTTTTCTACCTAAATAGACAATAAACTATCTTCTATTTTGGTTTTATAATAACTCATGAACGCGTCTGACATTACATTATTTGGAGTGTTATAAAAGCAATGGCGGCTAGTGACATCCTAGTTTGGTTGTGAACTATTCAAAAAAAGGCGAAATTTTTTTGGAGGTGCCACGCCCTTTTTTACATTTATCACAATATGCCTTATCTGTCAGAGTGGGATCCTCGACAACGCGACAAGCCACTATGGTTTGGTTAAATGAACGTCAGCACAGAGTCAAAGAAACAGCACAGGCTAAACAGCAAAGATATTTTTGCTGAGGCCAATGCGGATGAGGTAAACGGAGAATTTTAGGTAGTGCTGGGGGAAAATTAGCAATACATTTTAGAATAAATGTAATGTATTGATAGTGCTATTGTATTTTCATATGTAGCATATTATGTCAACTAAATTATTTGTTCTTAATACATGAAAAAATAACTACACACATTTTAATTTTCCACTGCACAATTTACTTTTCCTACTGCACATTTTGTGTCCAACTGCACGTTAGAATAACCTCTGGGCATTAGGCGATTCATTACCTACATACCTATTTTAGAGGCTTGAGTAACAGGACCTATTAGTTTTGTACTCTATAAAATAATATACCTAATTTGAAACTCTGTTATTGCAATTATGTACTTCATTGACAATATACAAATTACAAGCTTACACTGCTCCATTTTGTAAAAATATATCTCATTTGAATGTTTAAGTCACGATATTATATTTGTGTAGTGAGCCTATCATATTTGTATATTACTTTTAGGATTCTATTTTGTAATATTTTTTTTTCCGCACGTTCCCCAAAATGGGCAGCAAATATTTGAGTTGAGACAGAACGTGACAGAACAAAAGCGTTGTATACCTACCTACCGGGTCTTAAAAAAAAATCTTACATTGCTCTGATTACGAAAACGTACGTCGCATTATTGTTTCTTTATTGGTCAGGATTTTTGACATTAAAGTTCATTGACAAAATTGAAGCAAGACATACAATTAAAAAACCATAGCAATCTTTGATTGTTTTTTTTTTGAAGACCCGTTACCATTGACCTTTTTTTAAATGTTAGATGATCCCTACACCTAAATATATACAGTGTCATTACTTAAGTGTGCAACATATGGGATTTTTTTTTAGTAATAGCACAATCAAAATACAAACAAGGCCAAAAGTTGGTGCATGTCTGATAATCATATAAGGTGCAGTTAGAATGGTTGCAAGTCAAACAGCATACAGGGTGGCTCAAAAAATATCAAAATTCTACTAATATTTACTTAAATAAAATAAAACTTTTGCACTTTAAGGAGAGTTTTTTTAATATGGCTATTATCATTAGTAATGTTTTAGCTTGTTAAAAAAAAAATTGCGACATTTTGAAGTTGTGTTTGAATATCATTGCAACAAACATGAATTTTGTGATTCCATAAAAAATTAAAAATCTAAGTTAATTTTACAAATATGCTTGAATTTGAACAAAGTTATGTAAAATTGATTTGATTTTAATTAATTTTTGAAAGTATTAAGGGCGGAAATAAAAAATAAAAAAAATATAGAAATTATAGATTTTTTTCGAAAGAAAATAAAAAAAATCTTATGAGGCTATGTTTTAGTATTTAGGCATAACTTTTAATTCCAAACAACTTTTCTCTATAACATTTTGCTGAATTTTCTAAAATAAGGGTACTTCACACTTCACAGTACAGCTTTGAAATTGTTTGAGCTACCCTGTATGCTGTTTGACTTGCAACCATTCTAACTGCACTTAATATGATTATCAGACATGCACCAACTTTTCGCCTTGTTTGTATTTGGGTTGTGCTATTAATAAAAAAAATTTCCATATGTTGCACACTTAAAAAATCACACAAAAAAATCCCATATGTTGCACACTTAAGTAATGACACTGTATAATGGCACATTTTTTTTTTTTTTTGCTTCCCGATTTGAAAATTGGGCCCATTTTACTTGTTTTCAATTCCTCTTATTTTATTTCTGTTTTACTTCTATTACCCCCAAAAAAATGGTTAAGACATTTCTATTGTTTTTTGATAGTGCCTGTTTTCTCCCATCCCTTTTTAAAATGTTTATTCTATAATGATATTATTTTGTTATTTATATTATTTTATATACCATAAATATTATTTTATATTTTACTCAATAGTGATTTTTTTTTTCTCCTTTCATATAAATTATCTCTTGTGAGGCAATTTATATCAATTTTTAACTTTGTTTTACTTTCCAATTTGTGATTCTGGTGAGGAATAAAATGCAAGTGACTTATGATTTTGTGATACTTCCCTTAAATAAATTTCAATTTTGCTCTCGATAACCGTCACATAGACCAAAACGCGTCGCTAGAAAAATCCTAGTGTTTACATTTTAATTTTTTTTGTGTGTGCTTTTGGTAAACTAAAACTATGTTCACCATGTTGGTATATCGATTTCGTTGTTCTGAACTTGGATGGATGGGAAGTTTCGCGTTTTTTTCTTTTTGACCTACCGCCTTCATGGAAAGTGTTTTTTTTAACTTCGCATTTAGAGCAGGCGCTACAAGTAGTCGAGTATGCAAAATGTGAGGACCGGCAAAAATGCTCAAATTCGTATTCCTGTGATCCTGAAGAATGGGAAAGTACATCTTGCCGGCAGCTGGAGTGGTCCCTAACTCTCCTGCCATCCCTCAATGCAAAGTTTTATGGAAAATATCACAATTTCAAGTCATTTCACAATAATTCCTATTGATTCACCTAAGGCTTTCTTTTCAAGCACTCAAAATAAATTACCTAGCACTTGTTGGATATGTTTGCAATTCTGCTCTAAAATATACAAGTAAAAGAAGACTGCGAGATGTATAGGGTCATCCAACGACGACTGAACAGGGGCTATTTATGACCTTCCCCGTTCCTGTAGTTTTGAAAAAATTCAAAATAGCCAATTGGCAAATTTTTTTTCTGGAGAATTCAAAAATGGTGCCAAAAAAACATTTTTACTAAAAACCAAAGAGATACGCCATTGATGAACTGTTTTTGAAATGGAACACCCTGTTTATTATATAATTTTTGGAAAAGTCGCATTTTTAACGTCTATTCCTTTGAAAATATTTAATATTCCGATACCTATTTTTATTTTATTTTAATGTTTTATCCTCAATAATTTTAGCTTCCCCTTTTCAATACATCTGTGATGGCGTCAAAATATTTATGTCAAATTTCTTTTGACTTTGAACGAAAGTTGATTATACCTCATCACCTATAAGCCTATTAAATTGAAAAGGAAAAACTAAAATTATTAAGTATAAAACATTAAAATAAAATAAAAACAGCGGAATATCGAAAATTTTCAACAGAATAGACGTAAAAAATACAACTTTCCCAAAAATCATACAAAAATAGGATGTTTCATTTGAAAAACAGTCCACCCATGGCGTAACTCTTTGGTTTTTGGTTCAAATGATTTTTTTGTACCATTTTTGAATTCTCCAGAAAAAAATATGCCAATTGGTCATTTGGAATTTTTTCAAAACTACAGGAACAGGGAAGATCAAAAATAAGCCCCTGCTCAGTCGCCGTTGGATGACCCTGTACATCTCGCAGTCTTCTTTTAATTGTGAATATTTTTGAGCAGAACTGCAAAGATATCCAACAAGTGGTGGGTAACGAGGTAGGTAATTTATTTTGAGTGCTTGAAATAAAAGCCCTAGGTACAATCAATAGAGATTATTGTGAAACGACTTGAAATTGTGATATTTTCCATATAACTTTGCATTGGAGGATGGCAGGATTGGCAGGAGAGTTAGGGACCACTCTAGCTGCTGGCAAGATGTACTTTCCTATTCTTTAGGATCACAGGAATACGATTTTGAGCATTTTTGCTGGTCCTCACTAATTCCATTAGTTTCTAATATAGTATTATAATTATTATGACCATTCCAAATATGATGGAAGTGAGACACGATCTAGGAGACGGAAAAACATATTTTTTCATATTCCTGATAGTTTTCTATTCTAGACGGCTGCTAAGTAAACTTACGGTTTTTGTCATTTCTAATTTTTTTTAAGTCAGTTTTCCTAAGAGAATTTTACTCTGCATTTAGAAGTTTTTTTTCAACAATCTGTCGAATCATGATTCTTCAGTGTAGGTAATAGGACTTTTTTTTATTAATAATTTAATATGAATAAATAGGTGAGTAAACCTAATAAAAATTGATTATATAATTCAATGTTATCTACTAGACTAATGAATACAGGCATAAGATAAGGCAAATACAGTCAAATCCGCACATGGTATAAATTAGCATAGAGCATGGCCTCATCATCACATTGGTAACTTTTTCGCCGACAAATTTGTTACTGTTTCCTACTTTCCAATAGCTTATTTAACTATGGCATTGAAAACAGTTTTAATAATTTTTGTATCTCTTGTGGCTTTGCTTGAATTTACCCAAGCTAAGTACTTGAATTTACCCAGGGGTAAGTACCTTAATAGTTTAATTTTCCAGTTTTATCGAATATATGATGTTTTTTCTGTTCATAGGTGTAAATGAAAATTGCAGCGATGTAGCATCAACATTAACTGGAGGTCTTGTACCTGCAGGTCTTGTACCTGTTACGCTTTGCAAAGACAGTTTGGAGTGTATCAATGGCACATGCATAGATATAAACATAGACTTAGACATAGACTTAGACATAGACATAGGAATAGACTCGGATGCAAACACAGCCACAGGCACACGCACACGCAATGGCAAAGGCACGGGTACCGGTCAAGTAGTGCATACCGATTATATTTACACACAGTAAATACAGTGACCTACTAAACTTGCTTATATAATTTTTAGGTACTTTTTAAGTCACGCAATATTAATTTGTGCTCAGGGTAAAATTTTAACTTGAATGGTAATAAAAAATCAAAATGCTTTACATAAGTGGATGTTAAATTTATACCACATTTCAAAGACAATATATTATGTAACAAAGTTTATGTACCTACTTTTTATAAATCATTTCACATAAACATTATTAGCTTTAACATTTTAAGATAGCGTAGTACCTATATGATCATGATATAAGAATATTTCTCAAATGTTAGATAATATTATGATAATAAATGATAAAATAGATATAAAATAATTCCAATAGTTATTTCTTGCTTCTCTTTTCACACTTAGAATCCTCAATTAAATTCTAAAAAGTATATTGAAAGAAAAAAAAACTATGAATTTTTTATTATACCTTCTTGAATTCACGCTTTAAAATCGATCTACGGTTGTTCTAGCAAGGACAAAGTGGATTTTTCTTATTAGGTTTTGTCTTCAGACAACCACAAGTAATACAGAGGGTGCGCGCAAGAACGACCGCCGATTACGTACCTATTTATTCGTTAGGGAACAATTTGTGCAATACTATGTGATGGAGAACTTGTCAAAAATGTGACTTTTTCGAGATTTTATAGCAATAGCACTTACAAACTGAAAGGGAAATTTTCTTAGGTTTCGAAATGACCCCTCAAGAAAAATTCTAACGGGCTTGAATCTGGAGAACGTGGGGGCCAGTCAATAGCTCATCTGCTTCGAATCCATTGTCCTGGAAACGTTTGGTTCAAATATTGACGAACCACTGCAGCATAGTGGGGTGGCGCACCACCTTGGTTGACTATCGGACAGTTGTCCATTCATATCCGTTATTATTCTCTAGTATCTCCACTAATACTGGATTTTTATTAAAAACGAGATGTATTAGTGCTTATCTGAGCAAAGAATAATTGTTATCTAACTATTAGTAGAAAAGTTTCTAGTTGATTGTGATTCGTTCCCTGTCAATTCCATCTGGAAGTTTCCTGGGTTTAGGGATAGGAAAGAAAACCAATTAGTCTTCCGGCAACGTTTCGTCTTTAATCAAGACTTGAAGGTTTATCCTTAAGATGTGTTTACCAACATTCCAGCAAACTAGGTTCATGTATATAATACCTAAACATCAACTTGTGAAACTGTAACTGCCGTTTTTCACAAGTTAATGTTTAGGTACATACATGAACCTAGTTTGCTGGAATGTTGGTGAACACATCTTAAGGACAAACTTTCAAGTCTAAGGCTTGATAAAGTCTTAATTGAAGATGAAACGTTGACGAAAGACTAACTGGTTTTCTTTCCTATCTCTAAACCCAATAAACTTTCAGATAAAAAAGTTTTTGTGTTCATTTAATTTGTGTATAGATGTACATACATTGTTACATAAGTACCACATTCTACGGATAAAGACATAATTTCATTTCATATTATGCCATTTACGGGTAAGAATTAAAACACGAAAAATTCACGTAAATATAATCAACGTGCTTATGCCCCATAACTATATTGAAATATGGTAATTTAGGAAGGATTAGGTACCCAATATTCAAAGATTTATTTTTACTGCAACTATTTTATGACCTGATAACAAAATTCGTAAGTTGTCATGATTGCAATATTATATCAGGTAAATAAGTAAATTTCTTCAGGAATCAAAATTCCCTGTTTGGGCGGTTCCGAAGAAAATACACAAAATTATTTCGAGTAACTGTGGAAGAAAATGTCAGCAGCATCAGAATAATTTAAATTTATCCTGTTTTATTTCTACAGGGCGAAGGTATAAGTATAAACGCGATTTTTTGTTGTTAGATCATAGATCTGCCCCACAGCATTTTCAGTTATGCGTTTCAGCTAATGCAGATTCAAATGCCAGTTCTCTGTAATTCGTGAAATTTGTCTGCGTGTTCATTGTTCGGCGGTATTGTGGTCATATTGACGCTGTTTCTTTTTATGCTAAAGAACCGCTTCTCTCCTTGCTTCAAATTTTGCCATTTTCGGATGTTTGATTCCTCAAGGCGTCAATATCGTTACTGAGTAGACAGACTTAGTTTTCGTTTTAAGATTTCAAGGACTTCCTCTACTGTGTAGGCTTTGCCTCCAGGATATCAATATATGTTTAGTTTATTTAGGACTATATACATATGTTTATTGGCACCTGCGTGAATGGCGTGGACCAGCAACACTGACAAGAATAGTTGACAGCAGTTGTCCGAGGAGACAGCTAAGGCCTTCTGGCATGGGCGCCCGAAGGGGGGGGGCAGGGGGGAGCATCTGCCCCCCCCTGGCTTTCAATAAAAATACTTAAAGGAAAAGTAATTTGTGCACCTATCAAAAGATACAGAGAATTAACTTTTTTTCCCGTCCGAAATAAAAGTATTTCCAAATTGTTTTATTTTTTAATGTTTATTATATTAATTACAATTAGCAAAATTTGGGTGTGGTTCATAAAAAATTTCCGCCTGCGGTGCGCTTTCCACGATTCCCCCGAGAGCAGTTTATTTGCCCCCCCCTGTGACAAATTCTGCGGGCGCCGATGCCTTCTGGCTCCTACAACTTCAGAAGTGGGGTAAAGAAGCCGATTTACTGCAGAATTGTGGTTCAGATCTTTAAGGTAAGTGCTTGAATTCACGACACAGTATGGACGACAACCACAGAAATGATGCCGTCCAATCATTTGAATGCCCAACATCCGAATCAGATCCGGGTACAGCCACAGCAGGATCAAGGACATTTAATTAATGTAGTTAACATGCTTGTTCAGCAGAATGCACAGATGCAACAGATGTTACAATTGCAACAACAGGCTCCAGCTCAGCAGTAGAATGTAGATAATAACAATAGTAATCCACGGAATGCAATATCCAACTTTAACATTATGCCTGACTTATCTGAAACTATTGATAAGTTCAATGGGGAACAGGATTCGAATCAAGCATAAATGTGGCTCCAACAAATCGAAGGTACTGCACTCCTTCATAACTGGCCAGATGCTTTTATTCTCCAAACTGCCACAAGCAATTTAGATGGTGCTGCGAAGTACTGGTTTATGGGCCGGAGTAAGGAGATTACTGACTCGGCAGAGCTTCAAAACTGCCTTCAGAAAAACATTTATTTTCACAAATAATAAGACAGATTTATGGAACAAAATGCAGGATCGTGTCCAAGCCAATAAAGAGAGTGTGCATTTATTTTCACTCAGAAGTAGCCTTATGCAAAAATTCAGAGATGTCTTTTGACGAAATCAAAGAACAAGTAGCTAATCGGATTGTGGTCAAGAGAACTCGGTAATTTTATTATTTCTAAAGAACATACTGATGAAGACTCTTTATTTCAAAACATTGTGAGCTATGAGAGAATTGTTAGTGCCCGTAAAACTCGTTTCTGATAAACGTGTTTATCCTTGTGATACTTGAATTGAAATGAACCTTATGTCCTCAAGATACCTTATGTTTTTATGATACCTTATGTCTTTATCATACCTTATGTACTTATGATACCTTATGTCCTTATCATATCTTATGTTCTTATGATACTTAATGTTCTTATCATACCTTATGTCCTTATGATACCTTATGTCCTTGTCATACCTTATGTTCTTATGATACCTTATATCCTCATCATACCGTATGCTCTTATGATACCTTATATTTTTAGGATACCTACCTTATGTTCCTATGATACCTTATATCCTCATCATACCGTATGCTCTTATGATATCTTATGTTTTTATGATACCTTATGTTCTTATGATACCTCATGTCCTTATCATACCTTATGTTCTTATGATACCTTATGTCCTCATTATGCAAGCATGTCTATCTTATGAATATTTCATGTGTAATCTTATGAAACTTACGAACTGACGGACGTACCTACTAATAATGAATAATTTATGTTAGGTTTTATTAGAGGCGAGGTCGACTATTTTTGTCAGAAAAGCTGAATTGTAGGCTTTGCCTTTGTTTAGGACTATATATTTATTGGCACCTACCTGCGTGAAATGCGTGGATCACCAACACTGACAAGAATAGTTGACAGCAGTTGTACGAGGACTAGGAGACAGATAATTTTAGAGTGCTAATTTTTTACAATTTTTTTACAATTACCTGGATGTTTTAGTTTTTAGGTTTTCAAATTTCACGGTTTTTTTTTGTTTAAGTTGGGAAATTTAAAAAATAAAACTTCCTTGCCATATTCGGGATAGTTTGTATAGGAGGTTGAACACAATCTGCGGGATAAAGATGAAAGATGAAAGTAAGTAGGTAATTCTTTTCTTTTTGTTTTATGTCATAATTTCGGGTTTTTTTTTTATGATTGGTTTTAATCAGCGTATATTCACTTTTGCTCTAAATACAGATTGGAAAAAGCCTATATTTTTGTGTCATATTTGGGTTGTTTTTTTGTTTAAATCCTAGTAAGACATTCGCTAACTTAATTCCATTTATCATAGGGAATCACTTCTTTTCCACTTGTCCCCAAAATATGAAGGCGAAAAAATGATCTGGACGACGATAAAAATTGGGAAGAAACTTCTGCTTTTTTATGTTTTTTCTCATTTGTAATTTTTAGGTCAAATTTCCTATGAGAAGATTTTTTTCGGGATTATGAAGTTTTTATCAACAATCTGTCGAATGAGGAAGTTTCAGTGTAGTGTAAGTAATAGGATTCCATTCTAAAAGATACCTATCAATTTAATATAAATAAATAAGTCGGTATATATATTCAATGTTACTGGACTAATAAATAGAAGCAATTAAGTCAAATCCACATGTAGTACATATACTAGTACAGAGCATGATTTCTTTATCACATTGTTAATTTTTTCGCCAACAAATTTGTTAGTGTTTCGTACTTCAGTTATTTTACACTCTTCAATAGGTTGTATATAGCTATGGCATTGAAAACAGTTTTAATAATTTTTGTATCTCTTGTGGCTTTGCTTGAATTCACCCAAACTAAGCACTTGAATTTACTCGAGGGTAAGTACACCTAAATAATTTATTATTTTAGTATCTTCGAATGAATGCGGTGAAGTTAACTTTACCGCATAGGGTGCGGTAAAGTAGACTGCAAAGTGTGCGGTAAAGTTACTTTACCGCATAGTGTGCGGTAAAGTAGACTTTAGTATTAGACAGTTCTCGTGCCGTCCAAATTTCAAATACCGTAACGCTATTTGACAAGTATGACAATTTTCACGGTATTAGCGTTAGCGGAGCCCGCTATCTAACGGAACTTAGCGGATGCCTGACCGTAACGCTATGCTATGTCAAAACTAGTTTACGCTCCATTCATGTCTGCAAAAACAGCAACTTCTAATAATTCCTCCATAAAAAACACCAAAGGAACATTAATCAAATTCAGGAATCAAATAAAAGTTGGAAAACAAGCAAAAAAAAGTTGGGTTAGATTACTCAAATCCTGTCGAAATGTAAGCAGAATAAGGGATTAGAGGATTTATGTGTCTTCGTGTCCGAGAACTCTAAAATACCATGTGAAATACCGTATTGTTAGCGGTACCGTATCAGCGTAGCGAGAACTTTTTCAGAAAATGGATTTTTGATCATTTCTAAATCTAATCTAATTTCAATAATTAATCTGATTCATTAATTAATTTTATTAACGCTTTTCTTCGGAGATGTAGATGCTCATAGGTAAAATGTTGTACCTAACACTTGCGGAAAGTGTCTTTACCGCCCTTAACGGCTTGACCAAACTCCGCTTCATGTCGTTCGCTTAACTGCCGTTGCGTGCGGTAAAATATCACTTTCCACATTTGTTAGGTAAATAACTTTTCTGGTTATAGGTGTCAACCAAAACTGCACCGATGTTGCATCAACATTAGATCTACCTACTACGCTTTGCAACCAGGGCTTTGTTTGTATCAATGGCACATGCACAGAAAAAACAAGCTCAGAGGAAAATTCAAGCTCAGAGGAAAGCAAAGGCAAAGGCAAAGGCAACGGCACAGACACGGGTACAGGCAAAAAAGATGGCAAAGACTATATTTATACACTGTAAACACAGTGAAATAGATTTATCCTAAATTTTACATGACCACTTACTACACTTGCTTATATATTTACTATTTAGGTAGGTACTGTTTAAGTCATGCAATATTTTGTGAAATAAACGAAAAATTTGTGAAACGTCTAATTTATTATTGAAAAAAATCGTACCGTTCTCAACTTGGAATTCACGAGGGGAAAGAGCACGGCAGAGAAACCCTCGATCTCAATTTCTCAAAAATCCAAACATACTGTGACATTTTAATATTAAATAATTTTAATTCAATAATAATTTAAATAAGGTACCGTCCTTGTGCTAAAATTTGTAATTCCACACACATTCAATACTGAAGAGTTATTGGTTAGTTAGCTAGTCTCACCAGCAGGTACTGAGGTTCCGTTCGGGAGGCTACTCAGGTATAGTTGTTATTTTTGAGCCAATATCTCTAGACTGATCATATTTAATTTGTTTGGCGCTAGGATATTCGCTCAGTCAGGGTAGAAAAATATTAGTAGATTCAACAAAGCCCTAATGCACGCTGAATACCAAAATTTAAAATCCCAACACAAAAACAGCACATAATTAGGTTTTAATTTCCTTTTTTTTTTCTGCGTTGTTCACAGCATGAAACAATTTTTATTAAATACATGAACAATTTATATGTTATAAAATATGGTATAAACAAACAAAAAAATAATACTTGTATAAATTGAACTCCCAAAAAAAAAGTAACATTGATTCAATTGACCTGTGAATGCTCCTAATGACACACAAACTAGTCACAAACTTGACTGAACAATCAGTTTAATACAAAATAAAAATGGAATAATGAACA
This sequence comes from Ceutorhynchus assimilis, assembly GCA_917834065.1. NCBI lineage: Eukaryota > Metazoa > Arthropoda > Insecta > Coleoptera > Curculionidae > Ceutorhynchus > Ceutorhynchus assimilis. The sequence continues at coordinate 106,873,211 of OU892277.1, forward strand.
ATGGCAGACAAGCCTCTTTCCTGGTCTCTCATTTTCTATCTACCCTTCGCTCTTTCCGTGGCGCGTCCTTGTTCACCTCTACTCAACAACGCATATACATGGTTACAACATTTACCATTTGCTTTTCTTTGGTAAACGTTTTAAAAATTTAAGATTTGAAGAAATATGTTCCAAATAGGTGGTTTTGCCCACAAAAACTTTAGAACATTTTCTAAAGTTTATTGGCGAAAGCTTTCCTTGTCGTGTAAAACAGGAAAAGTTGACTCACGAAATATTTCGGCAACAATTTCGTGAATAATTTCGTAAAGAAACTATGTCGCTGAAGTTAGCATCAGATTCAGAAATGAAAATCATGTTTTTACAGTCGACCAAATAAGTAGTGCCACAAATAAAATAAATCAAAAAATCTATTCTAAAAGATTCTGTAACATCATCAAACTTGGTGGAAATAATACTGAGGGTGATGTACGTCACATACTGAAAAATCATATGTCCAGGGAGGGGTTGAAGGGGGTAGATTCCGCCCCAAAAATGTAAATGAGATCAGATATCGAAAATTATGTAGCACCACCAAAGTTGGTGGAAATATTTCTTGAACAGATACGAGGGACATATCAAAAAAGCAAATGTTTATCTCGGGGTTGAAGGGGGGAAATTCGACCCCAAAGTTGACGGAAAAAAACAAACTTCCTTGAAAAATTTTGTAGCAGTTTCAAAGTTGGTCGAATTATTGCTTGGATAGATACGAGTAAAAAATCAAAAAAGCACATGTTTATCTCGGGGTTGAAGGGGGGAAATTCAACCCCAAATTTGACGAAAAAACCAAACTTCCTTGAAAAATTTTGTAGCAGATTCAAAGTTGGTCCAATTATTGCTTGGATAGATACGAGTAAAATATCAAAAAAGCACATGTTTATCTCGGGGTTGAAGGGGGGAAATTCAACCCCAAAGTTGACAAAATAACCAAACTTCTTTGAAAAATTTTGTAGCAGATTCAGAGTTGGTCCAATTATTGCTTGGATAGATACGAGTAAAATATCAAAAAAGCACATGTTTATCTCGGGGTTGAAGGGGGGAAATTCAACCCCAAATTTGACGAAAAAACCAAACTTCCTTGAAAAATTTTGTAGCAGATTCAAAGTTGGTCCAATTCTTGCTTGGATAGATACGAGTAAAATATCAAAAAAGCACATGTTTATCTCGGGGTTGAAGGGGGGAAATTCAACCCCAAAGTTGACAAAATAACCAAACTTCTTTGAAAAATTTTGTAGCAGATTCAGAGTTGGTCCAATTATTGCTTGGATAGATACGAGTAAAATATCAAAAAAGCACATGTTTATCTCGGGGTTGAAGGGGGGAAATTCAACCCCAAATTTGACGAAAAAACCAAACTTCCTTGAAAAATTTTGTAGCAGATTCAAAGTTGGTCCAATTATTGCTTGGATAGATACGAGTAAAATATCAAAAAAGCACATGTTTATCTCGTGGTTGAAGGGGGGAAATTCAACCCCAAAGTTGACAAAATAACCAAACTTCTTTGAAAAATTTTGTAGCAGATTCAGAGTTGCTCCAATTATTGCTTGGATAGATACGAGTAAAATATCAAAAAAGCACATGTTTATCTCGGGGTTGAAGGGGGGAAATTCAACCCCAAATTTGACGAAAAAACCAAACTTCCTTGAAAAATTTTGTAGCAGATTCAAAGTTGGTCCAATTATTGCTTGGATAGATACGAGTAAAATATCAAAAAAGCACATGTTTATCTCGTGGTTGAAGGGGGGAAATTCAACCCCAAAGTTGACAAAATAACCAAACTTCTTTGAAAAATTTTGTAGCAGATTCAGAGTTGCTCCAATTATTGCTTGGATAGATACGAGTAAAATATCAAAAAAGCACATGTTTATCTCGGGGTTGAAGGGGGGAAATTCAACCCCAAAGTTGACAAAATAACCAAACTTCTTTGAAAAATTTTGTAGCAGATTCAAAGTTGGTCCAATTATTGCTTGGATAGATACGAGTAAAATATCAAAAAAGCACATGTTTATCTCGGGGTTGAAGGGGGGAAATTCAACCCCAAAGTTGACAAAATAACCAAACTTCTTTGAAAAATTTTGTAGCAGATTCAGAGTTGCTCCAATTATTGCTTGGATAGATACGAGTAAAATATCAAAAAAGCACATGTTTATCTCGTGGTTGAAGGGGGGAAATTCAACCCCAAAGTTGACAAAATAACCAAACTTCTTTGAAAAATTTTGTAGCAGATTCAAAGTTGGTCCAATTATTGCTTGGATAGATACGAGTAAAATATCAAAAAAGCACATGTTTATCTCGGGGTTGAAGGGGGGAAATTCAACCCCAAAGTTGACAAAATAACCAAACTTCTTTGAAAAATTTTGTAGCAGATTCAGAGTTGCTCCAATTATTGCTTGGATAGATACGAGTAAAATATCAAAAAAGCACATGTTTATCTCGGGGTTGAAGGGGGGAAATTCAACCCCAAATTTGACGAAAAAACCAAACTTCCTTGAAAAATTTTGTAGCAGATTCAAAGTTGGTCCAATTATTGCTTGGATAGATACGAGTAAAATATCAAAAAAGCACATGTTTATCTCGTGGTTGAAGGGGGGAAATTCAACCCCAAAGTTGACAAAATAACCAAACTTCTTTGAAAAATTTTGTAGCAGATTCAGAGTTGCTCCAATTATTGCTTGGATAGATACGAGTAAAATATCAAAAAAGCACATGTTTATCTCGGGGTTGAAGGGGGGAAATTCAACCCCAAAGTTGACGAAAAAAATCAAACTTTTTTGAAAAATTTTGTAGCAGATTCAAAGTTGGTCCAATTATTGCTTGGATAGATACGAGTAAAATATCAAAAAAGCACATGTTTATCTCGGGGTTGAAGGGGGGAAATTCAACCCCAAATTTGACGAAAAAACCAAACTTTTTTGAAAAATTTTGTAGCAGATTCAAAGTTGGTCCAATTATTGCTTGGATAGATACGAGTAAAATATCAAAAAAGCACATGTTTATCTCGGGGTTGAAGGGGAGAAATTCAACCCCAAAGTTGACGAAAAAAATCAAACTTCCTTGAAAAATTTTGTAGCAGATTCATAGTTGGTCCAATTATTGCTTGGATAGATACGAGTAAAATATCAAAAAAGCACATGTTTATCTCGGGGTTGAAGGGGGGAAATTCAACCCCAAATTTGACGAAAAAACCAAACTTCCTTGAAAAATTTTGTAGCAGATTCAAAGTTGGTCCAATTATTGCTTGGATAGATACGAGTAAAAAATCAAAAAAGCACATGTTTATCTCGGGGTTGAAGGGGGGAAATTCAACCCCAAATTTGACGAAAAAACCAAACTTCCTTGAAAAATTTTGTAGCAGATTCAAAGTTGGTCCAATTATTGCTTGGATAGATACGAGTAAAATATCAAAAAAGCACATGTTTATCTCGTGGTTGAAGGGGGGAAATTCAACCCCAAAGTTGACAAAATAACCAAACTTCTTTGAAAAATTTTGTAGCAGATTCAGAGTTGCTCCAATTATTGCTTGGATAGATACGAGTAAAATATCAAAAAAGCACATGTTTATCTCGGGGTTGAAGGGGGGAAATTCAACCCCAAAGTTGACGAAAAAAATCAAACTTTTTTGAAAAATTTTGTAGCAGATTCAAAGTTGGTCCAATTATTGCTTGGATAGATACGAGTAAAATATCAAAAAAGCACATGTTTATCTCGGGGTTGAAGGGGGGAAATTCAACCCCAAATTTGACGAAAAAAACCAAACTTTTTTGAAAAATTTTGTAGCAGATTCAAAGTTGGTCCAATTATTGCTTGGATAGATACGAGTAAAATATCAAAAAAGCACATGTTTATCTCGGGGTTGAAGGGGAGAAATTCAACCCCAAAGTTGACGAAAAAAATCAAACTTCCTTGAAAAATTTTGTAGCAGATTCATAGTTGGTCCAATTATTGCTTGGATAGATACGAGTAAAATATCAAAAAAGCACATGTTTATCTCGGGGTTGAAGGGGGGAAATTCAACCCCAAATTTGACGAAAAAACCAAACTTCCTTGAAAAATTTTGTAGCAGATTCAAAGTTGGTCCAATTATTGCTTGGATAGATACGAGTAAAAAATCAAAAAAGCACATGTTTATCTCGGGGTTGAAGGGGGGAAATTCAACCCCAAATTTGACGAAAAAACCAAACTTCTTTGAAAAATTTTGTAGCAGATTCAGAGTTGGTCCAATTATTGCTTGGATAGATACGAGTAAAATATCAAAAAAGCACATGTTTATCTCGGGGTTGAAGGGGGGAAATTCAACCCCAAAGTTGACGAAAAAAATCAAACTTTTTTGAAAAATTTTGTAGCAGATTCAAAGTTGGTCCAATTATTGCTTGGATAGATACGAGTAAAATATCAAAAAAGCACATGTTTATCTCGGGGTTGAAGGGGAGAAATTCAACCCCAAAGTTGACGAAAAAAATCAAACTTCCTTGAAAAATTTTGTAGCAGATTCATAGTTGGTCCAATTATTGCTTGGATAGATACGAGTAAAATATCAAAAAAGCACATGTTTATCTCGGGGTTGAAGGGGGGAAATTCAACCCCAAATTTGACGAAAAAACCAAACTTCCTTGAAAAATTTTGTAGCAGATTCAAAGTTGGTCCAATTATTGCTTGGATAGATACGAGTAAAATATCAAAAAAGCACATGTTTATCTCGGGGTTGAAGGGGGGAAATTCAACCCCAAATTTGACGAAAAAACCAAACTTCCTTGAAAAATTTTGTAGCAGATTCAAAGTTGGTCCAATTATTGCTTGGATAGATACGAGTAAAATATCAAAAAAGCACATGTTTATCTCGAGGTTGAAGGGAGGAAATTCAACCCCAAAGTTGACGGAAAAAGACAAACTTCCTTGAAAAATTTTGTAGCAGTTTCAAATTTGGTCGAATTATTGCTTGGACAGATACGAGTGAAATATCAAAAAAGCACATGTTTATCTCGGGGTTGAAGGGGGAAAATTCAACCCCAAAGTTGACGAAAAAACCAAACTTCTTTGAAAAATTTTGTAGCAGATTCAAAGTTAGTCGAATTATTTTTTAGATAGATACGAGTAAAATATCAAAAAAGCACATGTTTATCTCAGGGTTGAAGGGGGGAAATTCAACCCCAAAGTTGACGGAAAAAAACAAACTTCCTTGAAAAATTTTGTAGCAGTTTCAAAGTTAGTCGAATTATTGCTTGGACAGATACGAGTAAAATATCAAAAAAGCACATGAAAATCTGGGGGTTGAAGGAGGGGAAATTCTACTCCAAAGCTGTCGAAGAAAACCCAACTTGCTTAAAAAAATTTGTTACACCCAATACCCAATCCTCTCCAATTGGAACAATATTCTAGAAATAGCGTCCAAAAATGGCCAAAAATATACACATGATTCCTACTTGTGGCGTCGTGTAACATGGCACACTCCAAAATTTTACCATTTCAGTTGACACTATGAAACGATGTTCAATCACGCCTACTAAACAAGATATGTTCCTATATACAGTTGCGATAAAAAAAAAGTAGTACCTACAAGAAAAATCTCCAAAATCTCCTGGTCTATATGCATTAATTTAATTCTTAACCAAGAATGACGCATTTTTGGCATTTTTCGACAAGTTTAACCCGTTAACCCCAGGAAGTTTCAGATGACATTACTTTGGCATTTTTGCACCCGTTTTCAACCTAGAATATATCATTGCCTGTCAAAATTTTGTATGTTACTCTGGGAGCTCGAATTGGGGGAATAATTTTTGTACTACTTTTTTTCTATCCCAACTGTACTGTTAACCATGATGAAGTACCGTACCTACCTGCCACTTTATCGACATCTATTATTATTAAGTATAATCATAAAATGGAAATGAGTTACCGACCTTTCTTCCCCTTTTCTCAAAGTGAGCTGAGCTTATATTATATACGTACCTGATCAACTGAATCATAGACGCACGTGTTGCGAAAACTAATTCTAAACGAGAAAAATTAATTTTTATTGTAAACTTTTCTGAACTGAAACGTGGGTTGGAAATCTCTTTTGGGAAAATGTGACTTCATTTTTCAAAGAAGTTTGTTTTTTTTTTGACAACTTTGGGGTTGAATTTCCCCCCTTCAACCCTGAGATAAACATGTGCTTTTTTGATATTTTACTCGTATCTATCCAAGCAATAATTGGACCAACTTTGAATCTGCTACAAAATTTTTCAAGGAAGTTTGGTTTTTTCGTCAAATTTGGGGTTGAATTTCCCCCCTTCATCCCCGAGATAAACATGTGCTTTTTTGATATTTTACTCGTATCTATCCAAGCAATAATTGGACCAACTCTGAATCTGCTACAAAATTTTTCAAAGAAGTTTGGTTATTTTGTCAACTTTGGGGTTGAATTTCGCCCCTTCAACCCCGAGATAAACATGTGCTTTTTTGATATTTTACTCGTATCTATCCAAGCAATAATTGGACCAACTTTGAATCTGCTACAAAATTTTTCAAGGAAGTTTGATTTTTTTCGTCAACTTTGGGGTTGAGTTTCCCCCCTTCAACCCCGAGATAAACATGTGCTTTTTTGATATTTTACTCGTATCTATCCAAGCAATAATTGGACCAACTTTGAATCTGCTACAAAATTTTTCAAGGAAGTTTGGTTTTTTCGTCAAATTTGGGGTTGAATTTCCCCCCTTCAACCCCGAGATAAACATGTGCTTTTTTGATTTTTTACTCGTATCTATCCAAGCAATAATTGGACCAACTTTGAATCTGCTACAAAATTTTTCAAAAAAGTTTGGTTTTTTCGTCAAATTTGGGGTTGAATTTCCCCCCTCCCACCCCGAGATAAACATGTGCTTTTTTGATATTTTACTCGTATCTATCCAAGCAATAATTGGAGCAACTCTGAATCTGCTACAAAATTTTTCAAAGAAGTTTGGTTATTTTGTCAACTTTGGGGTTGAATTTCCCCCCTTCAACCCCGAGATAAACATATGCTTTTTTGATATTTTACTCGTATCTATCCAAGCAATAATTGGACCAACTTTGAATCTGCTACAAAATTTTTCAAGGAAGTTTGGTTTTTTCGTCAAATTTGGGGTTGAATTTCCCCCCTTCAACCCCGAGATAAACATGTGCTTTTTTGATATTTTACTCGTATCTATCCAAGCAATAATTGGACCAACTTTGAATCTGCTACAAAATTTTTCAAGGAAGTTTGATTTTTTTCGTCAACTTTGGGGTTGAATTTTCCCCCTTCAACCCCGAGATAAACATGTGCTTTTTTGATATTTTACTCGTATCTATCCAAGCAATAATTGGACCAACTCTGAATCTGCTACAAAATTTTTCAAAGAAGTTTGGTTATTTTGTCAACTTTGGGGTTGAATTTCCCCCCTTCAACCACGAGATAAACATGTGCTTTTTTGATATTTTACTCGTATCTATCCAAGCAATAATTGGAGCAACTCTGAATCTGCTAAAAAATTTTTCAAAGAAGTTTGGTTATTTTGTCAACTTTGGGGTTGAATTTCCCCCCTTCAACCACGAGATAAACATGTGCTTTTTTGATATTTTACTCGTATCTATCCAAGCAATAATTGGACCAACTTTGAATCTGCTACAAAATTTTTCAAGGAAGTTTGGTTTTTTCGTCAAATTTGGGGTTGAATTTCCCCCCTTCAACCCCGAGATAAACATGTGCTTTTTTGATTTTTTACTCGTATCTATCCAAGCAATAATTGGACCAACTTTGAATCTGCTACAAAATTTTTCAAAAAAGTTTGGTTTTTTCGTCAAATTTGGGGTTGAATTTCCCCCCTCCCACCCCGAGATAAACATGTGCTTTTTTGATATTTTACTCGTATCTATCCAAGCAATAATTGGACCAACTTTGAATCTGCTACAAAATTTTTCAAGGAAGTTTGGTTTTTTCGTCAAATTTGGGGTTGAATTTCCCCCCTTCAACCCCGAGATAAACATGTGCTTTTTTGATATTTTACTCGTATCTATCCAAGCAATAATTGGACCAACTTTGAATCTGCTACAAAATTTTTCAAGGAAGTTTGATTTTTTTCGTCAACTTTGGGGTTGAATTTCCCCCCTTCAACCCCGAGATAAACATGTGCTTTTTTGATATTTTACTCGTATCTATCCAAGCAATAATTGGACCAACTCTGAATCTGCTACAAAATTTTTCAAAGAAGTTTGGTTATTTTGTCAACTTTGGGGTTGAATTTCCCCCCTTCAACCACGAGATAAACATGTGCTTTTTTGATATTTTACTCGTATCTATCCAAGCAATAATTGGACCAACTTTGAATCTGCTACAAAATTTTTCAAGGAAGTTTGGTTTTTTCGTCAAATTTGGGGTTGAATTTCCCCCCTTCAACCCCGAGATAAACATGTGCTTTTTTGATTTTTTACTCGTATCTATCCAAGCCATAATTCGACCAACTTTGAAACTGCTACAAAATTTTTCAAGGAAGTTTGTTTTTTTCCGTCAACTTTGGGGTCGAATTTCCCCCCTTCAACCCCGAGATAAACATTTGCTTTTTTGATATGTCCCTCGTATCTGTTCAAGAAATATTTCCACCAACTTTGGTGGTGCTACAAAATTTTCGATATCTGATCTCATTTACATTTTTGGGGCGGAATCTACCCCCTTCAACCCCTCCCTGGACATATGATTTTTCAGTATGTGACGTACATCACCCTCAGTATTATTTCCACCAAGTTTGATGATGTTACAGAATCTTTTAGAATAGATTTTTTGATTTATTTTATTTGTGGCACTACTTATTTGGTCGACTGTAAAAACATGATTTTCATTTCTGAATCTGTTGCTAACTTCAACGACGTAAAGAAACTTTGCCGTGTAAAACGGCTCTTATACTTAGTTGAGTTCACGCTTTAAAATCGATCTTCGGTTGTTCTAGCAGGAATAAAGTGGACTTCTTTTATTAAGTTTTATCTTGAAACAGATACAAGTAATCTAGAGGGTGTGTGCAGGGAACTACCGCCGATTACGTATTTATTGGTTAGGGAACTACTACTACTAGTTAGGTATGTGGTGAGGAACTTGTCAAAAATGTGAATTTTTCGAGTTTTTATAGCAATAGCACTAACAAACTAAAGGGAAAATTTCTCAGTTTTTTTCACCCAATTTGTCTTTTAAGTTTTTTCGAAATAACTCGAAAACAAAGTAGATTTTTTTTTTGAAAATACTTTTTCGAAGAAAATTCAATTTCCTATCGAAGTACAGTCGTGAGCATAAAAAGTGGGACACCCGACTGACAGGTCTTGTCATTTTTCGCTATTTTGGGTAAATCGGTCTTTTCTCTACAATGGATTTTTTGTCAAAAATGACAATCCCTGTCATTGCCGCTCATCAGCAATACCTACGGCAATTTGCCGTAGGTATAGCTGATGAGCGCGTTTCACAATAGGAAAAAACGGGTGTCCCACTTTTTATGCTCACGACTGTATATCTTATCAAATTTTTAGTTTGTACTTGGAATAACGGAAAAACAAAATTCAAAATTTAAGTTTTTTCACGTTTTTTTTTTTTAATTCCGATAAGACATTTAAGTCATTAGGCCAAGAAGTGCGTCTTTTTGTGCTCAGCTCAAGGTTACAATTGCCACTGCCGGGGGCGAGTTCAGGTATGACACACCCAGTGTGAGTGTGACACCGGTGCGACGCCCTAGCTGTTCAAAAATGATAGACGGTGCTATGGGCCCAATGGCCAATTTTCAATTCAGCCACACCCATAAAATGACACTCGCACCCTGTGCGTTATTTCTGAACTCGGCCCAGTATAAATTTACGAGGACGAGGTAAGTCAAATCTGTTTACTTCAAATGTCAAATCAATAGCTCATGGAGGCTCGTGTAAATATAAACGTGAATAAGGTATCCATATCATATTTATACTCGTTCTGTATTTATGCAATGATTTAATCCATAATTTTGAAGAACAAAAAATGTAAAGCGGACAAATTATGAATAAATTATGCTCTTGCAGATAATTTCCGAACTTGGTCGTTACACTGCCTCCTAGCAAGCCAAAAATGTAAAATCAACTGAAATAAATTTCAATGATTCACGCTGCTTAAGTCAAAGAAAAAATAAACAAAGTTTGTTCTTTTTTACAATATTATGGAATAAATTATTGATCAAATAATCAAATAGATACGAATAATCAATAATCATCAACTTGATGTGTCAGCTTCTTCACACGAGCGTTCATGTCCTGAGCAGTGAAATGCGTTCCGAGTGACCTAATATTGATATGACATTTGAAGCAAACAGATGACATAGGTATCTCGTAAATTATAGTAGGCCCTTACCGAAACGCTGTTCCGATTCGCCCGATCACCAGCTGCTGTAATTTCTCTTTTTTTCGTGTTTATTGGAGAAATATAGAAAACCAACAGCCTGTGATCGAGTTAAGGTCGGGACACACCTATGATGCATCCTTCCGATCATATACAATCGGATGGGACGAATCTGAGAAGGCAATGGTACTACACTTCAAACAACGTAGTTCACACCTTTCCGTCAAGTGCCTATTCCCACTTCCACCACCCGACTTTAAAAAGGCCGGGACACACTTGTCACTTCTCCGATCCGATGTTGCCCTTAGAATCGGATCGGTGCGGGATCGGAAAGGGGTGAGCATACGTCAAGGCCGGGACACACTTGTCATACACCTCTCCGATTCCACTCCGGTCCGATTTTTCCTCAAGAATCGGATCGGTGCGGGATCGGAACGGGGTGATCACACTGTCATACTCGTTTCCTAGTTCTTTCCGACTTCCGGTCCCAGCTCGTTACACTCGCCACTCGCCATTCTTGATTCAAACAATAATATCGCAGGTCTTGTGTGCGAAATGTTCAAAAATTTTAGCAACTGCGATTCAGTCCTGGTTGTTTGAAAAAAGTAAGTACTTAGATGAAAACATCGAACATCTTTTATGGAGAATAGCGGAAAACGCAGATTTTGGGTATACATGCTGCTAGGAAATGAAGATCTGCAAAAGGAGAGACACTTTTCCCTCATAGCAGTCTTTTTTTCCCATTTCAGCAAACCACAAAAAACTTGAACAAACACCAAGCGACACGTGGTCCCGCAGCTGGAAAACGAATAGATATTGCACGATCGGACCATGATCGGATGCAGGATCGGAGTCGGGTGGGAGTGGAAATGGGCACGTGCTGAAAAGGTGTGGACTACGTTGTTTGAAGTGTAGAACCATTCCCTTCTCAGACACTCGTCCGATTGTATGATCGGAAGAATGCATAATAGGTGTGACCCGGTCTTCATACTGGTTTCCGGTTTATTTCCGATTTCCGGCTGCACTCGCCAACGCCAATCTTGATTCAAATAATATCGCAAAAGGTCCTTCGTGTAAAATGTTCAAAAATCTTATTAGCAACTGCGATTTGGCTATGGTGGCACTTTGTTTAGAAGAAGATAGAGAAAATCGGAGCTTTTTCATGGAGAACAGCGAAAAACGCAGATTTTGAGTACGTGCTACTCGGAAAACAAAAATCTGCAACCCACAGCCATAAGGTTCGTTCCAACCCAGCCAAAAACCGTTCAATGTACGGTCACGGTCATGCGCCATAGGTTAAACGCGTTCCAACCGAGAGATGATCGTTTACCGTACAGTTTCGTTGGCGTTCCAACCAAACCTGGGATCGTTCGAGAACTGGTTTTAGCAGCGTCATTTCGATCCCGAGTGGAAAGCAAGAACCGCGTGGACTGATTCATGACTGACATGCGTAATTCAATTTTTGTCACCTGTTGTTGTTCATGTTGTTGTTAAACAACCAATTTCCAATCTAACTTATAAAACTGTAGCATTTTTATTTTTTTCAAGTGAAAAAAAGTACAAAATTTATTATCAGCTATTTGCTAATCCTTGATGTTATCAGCTTGCAAGGATTCAGTTTTAGATTCTTGATAATAATGAATCAGCGTTGGTGTTCGATTTTCCTTTTGTATATATTATTTTGTAATCCTAATCCTATATTCTTCTATTTTAATTTGCAAACAAACAAATTTAGGGTTAAAGTTATTTGAACTGTCGTCATTACGAAAACGATCATGAAACCGTTCCAACTACCCGTTGTTTCTGTACCAAGATAAAACCGTGCAAGGTCAACGCATGCGCCTGCAATCGATCCTAACAGTTCCGAAACCGTTTCATGACGATACGAAAACGGGGGGTTGGAACGAACCTATAATTTTCCAGTTTTAGCAAGACACCGCGAAAAACTTAAAACAAACACCAAGCAATTGTTTGAAGTGTAGTACCATTGCATTTCCCTCTCAGACACTTGTCTGATTGTATGATCGGAAGGATGCATCAAAGGTCCCCGGCCTTAAGATCATGCATCCGATCATGGTCCGATCGTGCAATCTATTCGTTTTCCAGCTCCGGGACCACCGTGTCGCATGGTGTGTGTTCAAGTTTTTCGGTGTCTTGCTAAAATTTAAAAAAACTACGGCTGTGAGGGAAAAATGTGGAAAATTGTTCTTCTTTTCCGAGGAGCATGTGCCCAAAATCTGCGTGTTCCGTTGTTCTCCATAAAAGTCAAAAGATTTCAGATTTTCTTTATGTGAACAAAGTGCCCCCATGGCTAACTCGCAGTTGCTAGAATGTTTGAACATTTTGCACACAGGACCTCCGCGATATGTATTCTTCGAATCAAAAATGGCGAGTGACGAGTGCAACGAGCCAGAAATTGGAAAGAAGCCGGTAACGAGTATAGCTTTGTTCCAACCCATCAGGAAACCGCCTTGAGGAAACCGTACATTTCACCGTCAGGATTCTGCGCAAGACGGATAATTTGTGCGTAGATCCGAAATTGGTATACAGAATGCTTAGACAGAGTGGTTCCGAAACCGTTCTTGGGACAGTTTTTTCGCGGGTTGGAACAGATCTAATGTGTGCTCACCCCTTTCTGATCCCGCGCCGATTCGATTCTTGGGGCAACATCGGACCGGAGTACGATCGGAGCGGTGTATGACAACTGTGTCTCGGCCTTTAATCGGATCAGCGTTTCCATTAAAAAGGCCTAGTGGCATCCCTTTTCCGAAAAAGGATGAAAAATGCAGTGATTAAGTTGTGAAAGGAAACATTGCATTCCCTTGAAGATAAAATAATGCATGCCATTCGGCCTATAAAAGACTTCTTCGCTTAATTGTAGGCTTCTGTCGGCTTCGGCTTTCAAACCTTGAGCTCAGCACAAAAAGACGCACTTCTTGATCTAATGACATATAAATAATAAATAACTTAATTAGGTAGAATAAATCAACAAAAATCTGCAAAGAAATTTTTTAAGAACATATTTCGACAGTAAATTCAATTTTCTACAATAAAAAGTGTTCGAATAAATAGGTGAATTTTTGTTCTGTTCGCACGAACCCACGCCAGATTTTTGGGTACTTTGTAACTATTTATCATTTTCAGGTTTCAAACTAGCATATTAACGCATAATATCCTTTTATTTTCGACATTATTTCGCAAAAAAATTAAAAAGTATGCTATATAACTAATCAGGTACTTATTAGTAACAAATAACAAATAAGTACTGCATTAGAAATTTTCCGTTTATGAAAATATTTAAACGGTTGTCATGCTAGATTGATATCAAGTAGGCATTTTCGGCAATTTTCTGGAAATTTTCAAAAGCTAAAAAATTAAAAATATGCTGGTATCTAATCAACAACAAAATACCCCACTAGAACTTTTTTGATGGGTTTGACGGTTTGTCATGCCAGGCTTGAATTTACAAACGGAGGCATGTGCGTTTGGTTGCCATAAAAGTGAGGGACAGGGTCCGAGCTTTCACACCTATTTTCACCCTTAGGTCATCATAACTGTCAAAACAAACTTTCCTTCCGCTTTCGCCATTTATTAAAATGTTTTAAATTTCTCCATGGTCTGTGTACTCTGGGATAGACCGATTGAAGTGTGGGAGGAATTGAAGAAAATAGGAAAAATAGGAAAAGCGGGGGAAATTAATCGAAACTTGCATGCGCTCTTGTATGCGCGCGCTCAGTTTATTAATTTAGTTGGATACGACTACGAGTGTTGTTATTCGCTGTTACGAGGTCTTGTTTGTGACGATCGCGTTTTGAATTGCATTGTATTATTTAATTCCGTGAATAGGGACAGTCCGGAGAGACGGGGAAACCTTATATTTTCCGGTGAAAAGCGAAATTCTATACGTTGTCATTAGAAAAACGAGATAGTTCGTTCTAAATCGAAGGGGCTTTTATTGACCTGTATATTATAGGTTCACCCTTTTTCCAGTTGATTGAGGAAATTCGGTAATTTAGGGAAAACTGAAGGAAAATGGTGTCGGGCGGGATGACCTGTGTCAAATATTTGCTGTTTTGCTTCAACCTGTTGTTCGCGGTAAGTTTTAAATTTATTAGGCAATATTTTATTTGAACTTTTTGTCAAAATTGTTTGAAACGCAAACATAAGAACCTGTATTCTATCAGGTGCAAACTTGGCAAAATGTTCTTTGAAGTAACTTATTATTACTACAAATATATTTTTCTGCTTATATCTGCAAATGTTAGCTGATTTTTTAGCTGTTGTTGAAAGCAAGGCAGATAAAAATGAAGTTTCTTGTATCTAACAAACCTGTCGGAGTTATAAACAATTAACTCTTCGCTAATTTTTTTGAATAAAAATTAGCTTAGAACAATATTCAAGTTCAAACAGCGGTTCTGGGTTCATCCATAAACTGAAGATTTTAACTTTGCCAGAGAACAATTGCAATATTATACCTATTAGCTTTGTCTTTGTTTCACTGAAAACCCCATAGACAGATAAAAAAAATCAAATTAGCTGTAAATGCGTAGTGTGACAGAGTTTTTCAATGACCAATGTTGTATTTTCAATATTTTCATTATTGTTTTCGCTGTGTCTAGAATCCCGGTACCGGTAACACTTTTTTTACCGGTAGTTTTGATGCCGTCACCTATATGACGAACTAGGTACCCGGGATTCAAGCAAATCCCGGTAAAAAATTTAGTCGTTGGCGGTTTTTGTTTTATCAAAGTCCAACTTAACCTAACTTTTCATGTTTTTAACTTGTTTTGTTGATGTGTTAACGTAGAGTGGAGTGTTTTCGTGAGTTTATCAACGTAAAATTACTTTTGAAATGGTTTTTAATGTAGGACAAACATTTAAAAGTTATAAAGAAGTTGAAGAGACTTTGACATGTGAAATGTGCCAGTTTGTGTTAAATACCCAAAATGTGGTACCTATTGTTCTGATTGTAAACTTATAAATAAAAAATGAGAGATACCTATTCATTTTAATTTACATCCTAAACAGTATAGTTACCTATATTGCTTGAAGAAAATTAATAAATATCTATTAAATCCGATTATAAACTGCTATATAAAGTGACATCATTTCAAATTCGTTTAAATTCGCAGGGGTTTTCGGGAATAACAACCCTAGTTTACTATCATCCGATTGCAGATTACTTCTAATCTGGGATGAGTTGTTCGACATTTCCGAATGCAAATCATTTATATAAGGTATTTCGAACCTAAACTAACTTTTATAGTTTGAATTGTTTCAAAAAAGTGACGAAAACATTAATAAATTAACCTAAAATACCAATCAGCTGATAAATAACGATAAAAACAAAATCAAAACACCGGGATTTACTTAAATCCCGGTACAAGTGCGTCATATCGATGACGCCATCAGAACTACTGGTAAAAAATGTGTTACCGGTACCGGGATTCTAGACACAGCGTATTGTTTTTCAGTCTTTTTTTGTTGTTTTTCTTTTTTTTCTTTATAGGCAATCAAGTTAATAACATCAGGGAGACTTCACCATTTCCAAGCACTTGCATTTGTTTTGGTGGGATTTTTTTTTTTTTTAATGTTCAGTTATTTTATGTTTTGGTTTAGTGCTCAGTGTTAAAATAACATAATGAACCATTTTATAACACAAGCTTTATCAATCAGAATATAATTATGTTCTCCAGACAAAGTATATTTAGAGAGAAGTACCTAATTAAGTGAGTAGAGTATTTAAAAGACATTAGGTATGTAGGAGGTACCTACCTAGTATAAGTATATCCACAGCTTGGTATTCTAGAAATGGTTGCCAATTCAAAAATTGGCAATGATTTCCACTATAATTTTCATTGAGAATTTTCTACTACCTACCTACCTCGACAAAAATAGTCAATTTGAGTGTTCCTAAATAAGTACTTATGTTATGCCTTTTATTGAAGGAGATAACTTGGCTTATTTTATAACTAAAAGACTAAAAGCTCATATAAATTGATATGTGTTCCCTCAATTGCCTCTCATTGAGACTTGTCAGGTTTGTTTTGGCAAAAGGTTAATTTTACTCGAGATTTTACTGCTTAAAGGAGGTGTGACCCAAAAAAAACAAATTAAGCTTCTTAAATCAAGAAAAAAAATCTAAGATCCCTCGTGAAAACGGCAGTCCTATATTCAAAATACTCATCAGAATAGTTTCCCAGAAAATCCCTTATGAAGATAAATTATGCAGGAACTTGCGACGTCAGACCGGCCTACCGCTGAAATAGCACCCTTCTGTTTGTTTAGTCGTCAGTGAACCGTGCCCCATACTTTAAGTAGTTGGAATTCGTTCTAAGTGAGATCGTTGACTTTTATTACACCTGGTAAAATTTGCCTCCGAAGCCGGTGTGACGTCACATCCTAGGCGTTTGTCACTTTAAGCCGCCCTAACTCAAAAACGGTTCATTGTAGCAAGATGCAGATTAAATACTTAGCCTTATGCCGGTTTTCCACTAAACGGACTATTGAGTTTGTGTTTTGTCTATGTTTTAAAACAAAAACAAAACTGAAATAAACACAAAATTCTTGTTTCCATCAAGCAGACTACGTTATGTTTTCTCGGGGAAACAAAACTCCAACTGTCTCGAAACACGCTAGTCTTGGAAATGTCTGAGAAAAGTTTGAGTTTGGGTTTTGTCTTTGTTTTGTCTCCAGTTTTGTCTGTTTGGTGGAAAACCGGCATTAGATTTTTTTGCCCTAAAACTTTCATTTTTGGGTCACACCCCCTTTAAAATTAATAAATCAAGTGGATTACCGGAAAGTAACTCTATTGATATTTTTCAAAAAAAAAATTTAAAAATGTAAATCACGAAGTTTATTTATATTCTTTTAGATTAATCGTAAGTACCTACCAACATCAATGAAAAGAGGAGTCGAGGCGTGCATTTTCAACAACTTTTGTAGAATAATATCCAACACTAGTACTCACGGATTTTATGTTATCTGTGAAATCTTGATACGCATCCAATCACATTTTGCTATTTTTCTTGAAAATAATGTGTTTGACGAAAAGAGTTCTAAATTGGATGGGCCTTCTAAATGAATCGAGAAATGAATAATATTTTTTTGAAAATTCAATTTATATTTTTGGTGTTTCTCAACGACATTACTAGACGCGTTAAAATCAGTCTTACTGCTGATTATACTAGTTTCACTTGGAGCAACCCAGATATTGCAGCTCTGCATAGAACCATGTCCAACGACTTATTTGCTATTAGATCATGGTGCGACTCTAACCTCTTCTGATTCAACTTTGCGCAAACTGAAGTTCTGTCATATAAAAGTATGTTGCAAGTTGCAACCCACTTTACTTAAAACACATCATTGATTCTATAAAATTTTTGGGCCTTATTATAAACAATTTCCTGGAATGGAGCTCGCACATCGATTCTTTATCCAAAAAATTGAGTTCCGCTTGTGATTCGATAAAATCAGTTTCCAAGGAATTTAACCTGTCATCAACAGTCTACTACTTTGCCCTTTTCGAATCACATCTTTGATACGCCTTTCTATTTTGGGGTACGTGCTGTGCGACTCAATTTGAGCATTTCTTTAAATGACAAAAAAGAGCTATTCAATTTTCTCTCAGATTAAAGCCTAGAGCCCATTGCCAAGATTTTTTCAAAAAATATAAAATATCAACACTCCCGATTTATATTAGAATAATTCTGCTTAATCCGCAAACACCTGCTCGGTATTTCAGAAAGGCCCTTCCATTACTATTCACTTAGAAACGCGGAGGATGATCTTTATTTGCCATCCCCATCCTCCAAGTTAATTAAGAGCTCGATTCTGTACAACACAAAAAAAAAATGCACAATCATTTGCCAGTAGTAATCAAGTCCATAGCATCTCTTCCTAAATTCCGCATAGCTCTAAAATCATATTTGTTAGAGAGAGCCTTATATAAAATAAATTACTTTTTTCTGAACACATAATTTTGAGGGCTCCACACACTTGATCATAATTTATTATTTATGGTTAATTTGTTTTAACTTTGTATACAAGTAGATGCAGGTATATAATTTTATATATTTTTAATCTCCAGGCTTCGTCTACAAACTTTGTATTAATGTATTTTGACAATAAAGTATTATTATCAAATAGGCAACCAAAGTTTTGAGGCTCCAAAGACAGGGGCCCACAAAAAAGTGTCCTAAGGAAGTCTTCCGCCTAATAACGTAGCACCATCTAGTTCTTCATATCATAAAACCCCTGTGTACCAAACTGATTTTCCTACAACAGGGTTCTGAAAAAAAAAAGATATACCTACTATTCTTAGGAGCAAATTTTAGGGGGCTGTAACTTTGAAAGGGTTGGGCCATTTACCAAAAATTAAAAATATGGGTCGCCTATTTTTTTTTAAAGAATTTTTGAACAGATTTTGTTTCATTTATTTCCAGATACCGTGTATAGGTGATCTAGACATGTTATAATTATGTACAGGGTGTTTTCTTATATTTTGACCCCTACCTACAGCTTCAGCTATACGAGGTGAAAAAAAACTTTAAATATGAAAGTTATAGGGTTTTATGTTTATTACCTTTTGTGAATATCAAAATAGGCAATTGACAGGTGCCAACTGTCACAATGACAAACACTTGCATTTTTCAAATAGAACACCCTGTATATTTTTGGCTAGAATGATAGATTTTTTTCTTCTGATTCCAAATATACCATATATGTTGATATTTGGTTCAGCTGTTTTTACGTTATTCAAGTTTAAAAATGCATTTACATTAATTCAATCTGTCCTGGTTTCTTCTATCAATGATGAGGCTTGCTCAATGCAATTTTAAAATTAAATGGCGCAAAAACAACTGAACCAAATACTCGACCAAATATCAACATATATGGTATATTTAAAATCAGAAAAAAAAAAGATATAATTCTAGCCAAAAATATACAGGGTGTTCCATTTGAAAAATGCAAGTGTTTGTCATTGTGACAGTTGGCACTTGTCATTTGCCCGTTTTGACATTCGCAAAAGATAATAGACATAAAACCCTACAACATTCATATTTACAGTTTTTCTCCACCTCGTATACCTGAAGCTGTAGGTAGTGGTCAAAATATAAGAAAACACCCTGTATCTTGAATATTATGTAATACAAAAATACCTGATAGGTACAATTCAATTCGAATTCAAAAGAAAACTTTATTATCAGAAATACAATATATATTTTTTGACAAAAGTTGTCCTAACTACATTATTCCATACATAACATATGTAATAAAAAAACAGAAAAAGTCCAACTACAAGCAAAAGTAACTAATAAGAGTTACTGGAGGAGCCAGTCATGAAAATAAATTCTGATTAAAAATTTAAGTAATAAGAACCTAAACAAAAATACTAATTTCTTGGCATACTGCTAAGAAATAGCCTATGTACTTCAGAGCAATATTTAGGCATAAAAAAAAATATATATTAAATTTCGCTTGTTTCTTGTTTAGTTACTTGTAAAAACCCATAGATTTCAATGAGAATCTAGAGGGCTTGTAGGTATTTTTTCATAATAATAATTTTAAATTAAACATCGCTTTTTCTTAAATTGCATTAATATTATTTCTATTTTTCACATAATAATTAGTAATTGCACCTAATTTTCCATGCCAATGTCCAGTTGAAATAAATACATATTTTGAACGGAATTATTTAATTAATTTACTACCTACCCAGCAGCACAATAATTATATTTTTCCTGCCGAACATTAAATGTAGGTAATAATGAAGTAGGTAATAACAAAAATCGAGAAATTGTTCTATAATTACAATAAAAACCAGCTGGAAAAAATATGTAATTTGAAAAAAAATTATCATCATCATTTTGTGTTGTACTTAACAATTGAAGAAAAAGCACAATAGCGATGTTTCATATTAATAATGGTTAGTGGGCAATCGGAAAACTTTTCCATTTTCTCTTTTCTTAGTCTAAGGTTATTATGAATTGGAATCATTAAAAGTAATAAGCCAAACTCCTGCGATAAAAAAAAAAAACTTGTTTTATAAGGTAGAATTCAGGATAAGCACCTAAAACCCCAAAAGTTGACCTTGTATGATTCTAATTACATACATCAAATATCAAATATATAAATGAACGAAAAAATATCCATCTGCTTTGATTTCACATCAATATTGGGAAAATTTGCTACACATAACCTGATTGGTTTAATAATGCTTTTGTTGAGATTTAAGGTAGACTGATAAAGAATATCATGAATTCCACTTCACGCCATGTTGTGAAATTTTAAAGCTTGATCTTCGCACAAATTTTTCTATTAGCTTAAAGAATAATTTTTTTTGTGTCTATAGATTTCAGGTTTGGCAATACTAGTAGTTGGAGTAATAGCCCACCTCCACATTTACTATCAGTACTCGAACTTCATTTATCCAAGCTATCAAGCGGCACCTATAATTTTGATGACTGTAGGGGTGGTCATATTTTTGATCTCATTCTTTGGATGCTGCGGAGCTGTAAAGGAAAACCACTGTATGATTGTGACGGTAAGATAATTATAACATTTGACCATGAATTTTTCAAAGGTTACATTTAATTTTCGTGTCTATAATTATGTTCCAGTTCATGACCAATCTAATTACTGCTAGGATATTTTAATTATACATTTTTTAATTAACTTGAAATGTATTTTTTTATTAGTTCTCAGTTCTCATGGGATTAATATTGATTACTGAAATTGCCGCCGGAGTGGTTGGATATATTAACCGTAATGAAGTCGAAGTTATGCTGGAAAATAAATTGAATTCTACAATGCCCAAATACTACACTAACAGCGATATAAGGAGGACTTGGGATATTGCTCAACACGAGGTAAGATTATTTTGATGAATGTGCTATTTTTTTTTTCAAAAACGTAACAGTAACCATGCAACAATATAGAAGTCAATTTATTTGCAATTATAAAATTATTGACGATCAAGTCATTTATTTCGTGGAGAATTAAATCTGTAGAGCTTTGTCGATATTTTTGCATATTATGGTCATATAATAGCCAGGAGGAGAGCTGTATTTGTGACAAATATTATACATATTTGGGAATAAATCATAATTTTTTGTATAGATTCAAATTATTTGCATTTATGAGTTTTATAGTTTATATATGGACTATGCTAATTATTATTATATTCACTTTTTTTTCTGAGAAAATTTTCACAAAAAATTAAACAGGAAACTGACATGTCCCTGCGAAGAATTTTAATTGGATAATCAACTCCATACAAGCCAGGGATTTCAGGCTATTAAATGAACTGTTGAAATGGGCTGCTACATTATTTCGTGCATAGTGGAATTTTGGTTGTCATATCAATATGGATTCATGACAAATCGAATAAAAATACATCAATGCATTTAAACAAAGGAAGCTTTTATGAGGTGTAATGTGGTAGTAATCATTATTTTCCTTGCCACAATTAAGATTACAAAACAACAGTATTGTTGTTATCTAAAAATATGCTTATGGTAACTTAAAACCAGTGCATGTTTATTTTATGGTAGCCATGAGAAAAAATATTTACTTATCCAATGTGTATTTTAAAACTAGGTACCTGTGATAATGAAAATAGGCCATTTAGGAATTTGTGTTTGTTAATTACACATATTTTCAGAACGAATTCCGTTGTCTTATACAGCCACTTCTGAGCTTAAATTTAATTAATTTTTTTCTATTCAACAAAATCATGATTTTTGAATAAATTTAAATGCATATGAAAATATATTATACCTATCTAATAGGTATCATCTTTCATTAAATA
The DNA here is from genome assembly GCA_917834065.1 of Ceutorhynchus assimilis. Classification (NCBI taxonomy): domain Eukaryota; kingdom Metazoa; phylum Arthropoda; class Insecta; order Coleoptera; family Curculionidae; genus Ceutorhynchus; species Ceutorhynchus assimilis. The sequence goes on from OU892277.1 coordinate 106,895,398, forward strand.
GTACACCGGGAACTGCCGAGAGCTGAATATAAAAATAATTTCATCACAAATCTTTCGAAATGTGGGATGTCTCATCATTCCAATAAAAAAACTAGTAGATTTAAAATAGTATAGAAATGTCGTTCTTTTTTAATCATACCTGCAGTTGGTCTGAAATAGAATTATATAAAAATAAACCAATATGTGTCTTTTTTTAATTTTAGGTAAACAATGCACCATTGATATCTTTCGGTGGGTATACTCAAATAATTGTTGTCTGTTTTGCTTTTGGAACAAACTAATTAAAAATTTGACTAATCGCGAGGCAATTTTTGCAACTAAACTTTTAACTATTCTACTTGCTGTGAGTTTGTTTGATTTTGATGCTGTGATGGTATATAACATAAGAAACATTTTCAGTTTTTAAATTTTTCAAGATAAATCTGAATAGTAAACATTTAAAATCAAGGCATCATCGTTTAACAGCCAATATAAGTGTCAACTGGCTTTGTTATAGCGGCTTAAAGCGTTTAATCTTTTTAAATTGTCCCATTCAGCAACCTAATTAGGGCTAATTTAAAGGTTAAAGGTGCGAGATCTTAGGAATAACATGCTATTTTTGGCATGGGGTATTGGGTAACAGTATGACAATAAAAGTTAATTTTGAAACTTGGAGGGTATTTCTGGATTTGTTGCATCATATAAACACCAAATAAATACCTATTCTTATTAACTTTTCTAGGAATTATTATTTTCGTGTGCAATACAAAATAAGTCCTGCTCAAGCCAGTACAAAATATACGATAGAGTTTTTGTTCAAAAAGAAAAACAAAGTTAAGAGTGTTAAGTGCTGTAGATGGGTCGAAGAAGATTCCCAATTCCAGCTAACTAAAAATACAATTCAATAATTCTATGCTGTCATTTTCCGAATTAAATTTAAATTATAAGTATCTACTCCAATTCAATTTTTTTAACTTTGTCATTTATGCGCTGATTCCAAAAAAATAGAGCTTAATTGTGGACTGTATAGTTGCAATTGATTGGATTTGCTTAATTTATCTTCAGGTCGCGAACCTCATCACCTTTTCTTGATGTGTCAGGTCAATATTATTGCTCCATAATAGGTTCTGACCTACGTAAAACGTAATGCCAGTTTATCGATTTTATTTATATTTAATAGAGCTTACAAATAAATTATGTATTTGCTGTAAAGTCGTTCAATTTGATATTGATTCGAATTTCGAATAAGCACAAGGGTGAAAATGGAAATGATTTGGTATTTGTGACATCTGTTGCTTTTCCGTAGGAAATTTTGTATTCAGCTCCCTATCTGACAACTTTTAAAGCTTCTCTAACATCTCTACTGAAATCCTTGTATTTCGAAATGTGATATAATCATGTCATCAAGTTTGATTTTCAACAATAAAATACAACTTTGTACCTACTCAACACTTGAAGAATCGATTTTTTTTATTATTATGATGTTTGAATGTATTAAAAATAAACACAGACCTGAATTATTCAGTTATTAAATTCCAGAAATACTGTCCGATTTAGTTTATTTTTATATCAACCTTTCTCAGCTTTCTACGCGCCATGATAATTAAGAGGTAACACATGCACAAAAGCCAGCATCTATCTATTCCAGTTCTCAACGGAGTTGTTTTCCGGGGAATATAAATTTATGAGATATTTTAAATAGATCTCCTTCGTAGTGTAAACAGCATTAAGAGGACGAATAAAATTAGGAAATCGATTTGTTGACGATGTTTTGGGTTGAAAAATTATCTAGGAATTTGTTATGACCTTCTTTCGGTTTGGCGCACCTATTCTCTAAAGTGTTTGTCTAATTTTATATCCAAATGTATTTTAGTGGCTCGTATTTTCTTTGTAGGTGGGACTTAAGCACAATGCAATATTTATTTATAGTGAAGTAAATGTCTCTTGAAAATTCAAACAACCTCAAAATGTTCATAATTTATTCAAGAGAATCAATATCCAGGTTTTAGGTCAACCATTTCAAATAAACTACTTATTGACGACTTAAATTATGTATTATTTATCGATCCTCACATTTAGTTGTGAATTATAAATTTTGGTCATGTTGCTTTAATACAATCATATTTTATGATTTACCACTTTGGACACTTTCGCATCCTAATTTTCCCAGACGACAAAACATTAACACTGAATTGTATGAATTTATACTCAGTTTAACTAATTAACGTCAGGTCAATGTTTTAGTCTGTATAATGGCATCTTTGTTCTCATCTCATGAATGATTATTAAAAAAGTTTGAACTCCCAGGAAGCATTATTGAATGCGTGTTTTATATGTTACAATTTATTGGTTCTGGTTCTTCCACTAGCAACACCTTGGACCTTGATCTCTCAGATGACTCAAGAGAAATTGTAACCCTGACAGACTGATGCTCTACTTTCAAAAGAAAACTATCGTTTATTATGCTTGCGAATGTGAAAAATGTTGTTAAATGTAATAATTTCACTCATCCTTGCTTATGGTTATTGGAAACAGAATAATATTATATAAGTACATTCAAATATTATCGCTAATAATAATGTTGTATAAAAATTGAATTCTCTCTCAAAAATCTGGAAAAAATAAATAATCCATTGATATTTTATTTTTAGTTGGAATGTTGCGGAATGAACGGCCCAGATGACTGGCATTTGGTCAATCACAACAACTCTCTGCCCCACACTTGCTGCCCAAATGCTCAAAACGACGGTAGCTGTACCATGGCCGCTGAACACTACCAGGCGTCTTGTATTGACAAATTGAAAACCCTGCTCATCAAATATGCTTCGGTCATTGGAGCAGCCGGACTGGGAATTTCTGCTTTTCAGGTAAGAATATTCTAAATTATTTTATTCAATCACAAGCAGTATGGACAATTAAGTTATAATTTTCCACATTCGACCGCTGGCATTTTGCCGATCTAGTCGAGTGCTTGTTTCTTTCCCCCTACAAAGCAACTTCTCAATAAATTAGTTCAATAAACTGTTCAGACAAATGATAAAATCAGAATTTTAATTTGTAATAGGGGAATTTGTTTTAAGCCTCGATTTGTAGTGATCTACCTAGTTCATATGCATCTGGTGTCCTTCAATCAACTTATAATACGTAAATGAGAAAAAACAAATTTTGTAATTTTTTTCTTTTAGGTATTTGGAATTTGCTTCGCTTGTGCATTGGCAAGAAACATTCGCAAAGAATACGAAACAGTGTAAACGACCTGAACAAACAAAATAATAAGCATATTTATCTGCACAACGGTATAATATTCATAAAGTCACGTTATTGTTTACCATACATTTTTTAGTTATAAGTTTTCCAATTAATCCGTCGAAGCTTGTGTTAATGTTAGTGGTGAGGAAAAAATGGATGCACAGAGCAAAGAAAATGATACTTTAAAAGGGACCCAGCATTTTCATAATTTTCTTTTCGTTGTTCTTTGTAGTCAATTTTTAAGGGTATTTTATTATGGTTGTGATTTTTGTTTTGTATTTTTTACTAATTTAATATTACAAAGTTATAATGCCAAAGAATAGATGAAAAATGGCATATTTTTCAATGGGTTTTGGCAAATGCACATTGATGCAATGCTTAATTAATGTTCTTATGTATGTATTTGTTTTTGAATATACATATTTCCTGACTAGATTTTTTAAATTTTCTTCATAAAAGAAAACCATAAAAACAAAAACAAAATTAGAATATAGGCCCAAAAGTATTTTTATATTTTTCTTATTTATTAAACAAAATTAATAAGTAAACTAATCCCTGCTAATGGCAGATGGAGCCATATGCTATATATGACTCTCATGTTTTCTATACCTACACACTTTTTCTCAAAAAAAATATTTGCATGTGTTCACTTTCACAGACTGATTTGTTACACTTTTTCACTTTCCGTAGTTTAGTTTGTTTTTTACTGTATTTTTATTGTTAAACCAAAGGAACAAGAATCGCAATTAACTTTCCGAGAGTGACGTCACAGGTATTAGGATGTAAAACAGAAATTGTTTGTAATAAGTAGGTAATAATATGTCAGTAATAAATGAATCTCAACTTGTGGTGTACACTTTCCAACAAAAAAAAAACTATTTTACGTTAATATATTGCAATAACCTGAAACTTTATTATCTCTGTATTATTACTATTATTACTTTATTGGACATATTTATAAATGTTTAGTAGGGTATAAGTAGGTAGGGTGCATTTAATGTTACATAGGGTTTTTGCCAAATTTTTTAATCGAAATGTTTTCATGTATAAAAAACAAGTTTTATTCCCTTCATTTGTGTTTTAGGGAAATTATATTTAGGTAATAATATTTTACCCTTTTTGAAGTAAATAATATATTCTTATATTTATTGTACACGGTATTTTAAAGGCAACTATGCATGTATCTATACCTATCTTATAACTTAATCATTTTTAAAGGCCCATGCTGTGGTGCTTGTAAATGTACTGGTATTATTATAGTTTGTCCTGATTATCAATGAGAAAACTGCGGCAAGGGTCTGCAATAATAATAATTAATATTAAAATATAATTACCCATATTGTAGTATACAGATCGACATCTACAAATAAAAACTATTGTGTGAACATTTAGTGATTTTATTTTAATCTATAACTCTGGGCAACCACTTGGCTTGTGAGTGATGATGAGTCAAAGACAGGCTGCAATTTATTCCAGTAGGATTTCGTGGGATTTTGGTGTACACATTTTTTAAGGTGGTTTAACCCTCGGACAGGACTATGTATAGGTCATTGAGCTAGTAAACGTATTGAGCAATTTACGCTGTATAAAGTGTGTGATACCTTCAAGTAGGCGAGTATATACTTTATCCTACTATGAAATTAATTTAAATAAAACGATATCTTATATCGTAGTACCATATTATTTTAAGTTTGGCATGTTTTTCAAATGATCATGCAGAAAAGGCCTTAGACCATAGTAGAATAAAGTATATACTCAGCTACTTGAAGGTATCACACACTTTATACAGCGTAAATTGCTCAATGCGTTCACTAGCTCAATGACCTATACATAGTCCTGTCCCAGGGTTAAACTGCCTTGAAAAATGTGTTCACCAGAATCCCACTTTTAACGGAATCCCTCGATATCCTACTGGAATTCTACTGTATCCTACTGGAATTCCACGAAATTCTACTGGAATCTGATGGAATTTCTCGAGGAATTCCAAGGAATTTTTTGTGAATTTTTAGAATTATTTTTAACGCTAGCAAGGCAAAGACTCTGGACAAAAAAGTCTTGTTTTCAGGCGCCACTTAAGGTACCTACACACTAAAAACATCGACTCATCAAGCAAACTAAAGAATCCCACTGGAATCTACGGTATCCTACTGGAATCCAATGGTCCAATTGCCAATTTATGTCACAATTCCCTTAACTTTGTCATGCTTAAGTTTTGTGCATTAAAGCCTCATAATTTTTATCGAAGGTTTATTACTACACAGGTGTCATATCAACCTCAACATTGATTTAATCAAATCAAGTCTCCTTCATGTAATTTTATTTATTTTACATAAAACCGCATATTAATTATCACATATTAATTATTTTTTGGTAAAGTTCTTCAAGCCCATGCGCGACAAAATTTGGTTTAATTTCTTGATTATCAGTAATTGCAATTTGTGTTTGAGGCAAAATGCCCGATAATATCAGAAGAGTCTTGAATCGGGAGGCAACGCCAAATGCTATGTCTGATAGGATACTGAAAACATCACAGATAAATACAAAATAAATTAGGTGTAAAAGAAATTATTGTCCATACCTGTCACCTACCATTAGTACACGGCTAGAATCAGTTATCTTAAATTTAGAAATTACCATATCTCTTATTTCCTTGTCTGGTTTAGACATTTTTATTGCCTGTCTTCCAGTAAAGCGCTCCAATGTATCGATAAAATATTTCGAACCAATTCCCATCAATTTTTCATCTATAGGAAGATCGTCATCTCTAGCTCCACTTGTTAAAATAACGTCTTTATTATTGTTTAAAATAATTTGGGCTGCTTGCAAAGTGCCATAGTTACGATTAAAGTCTGAGTCTACGTGAACTAATCCAACGTTTTGGCATACTTCTAGTGTTTTGTAGGACATTTCTTTTACTGCTACAAAAGTTTCTTGCAGGGGTGTTTTTTGGATATCCTAAAGAAAATATAAAGTGCAAAGTCTTTTACTGCAAAAATGTGCTCACTTGATAATCAATAACATTATAGCCTTCATCTCTTAAACATTCTTTTAAAACATTACAACAGACTCCAAAAATATCTTGCTTGAAATCAATTTTCTTCAAATAGGCCAGCAAAGTTTGAGTGGGGTTGACTATTTCTTCAGCCTTAGCCCCAAACGGTTCTAAAGCCTTTGTGAAATCTGTCAGGGATTTAAGTGTATTGTTAGTGACAAATCCAATAATTTTTCCGAGTTTCCTTAGTTTCATTACCGCATTGTCTGAACCAGAAATAACTTTTCGGTTGTGTAAAAGAACACCTAAAATTACATCCCATTTTAGTTGATAAAATAAATCAATTATCGCTGCTGCTTACCATCTACATCAAACAAAACTATATCAACAGATTCCACTATATTTTGCACTTCATCTTCGGAAAGTTCGTTAATCCACTGCAATCTTGACATACCTACTCACAATCAAAATGGTTATTAGAATAATTAATGCCAAGTAATAGGTAGGTACATTATTTTATATTTAAATTATTAAATTAAATATTTGCGAATTAATATTTATTTAGCACGCATTAATGCGTTGAATGCAATCCTATTTACTTTTATAACGAAAGTAGATTATGAAGTAGGTACCTTGTCTTGTAATTTAAGTACCTACTTATTTTATTTTAATTTTTATAGAATACATTTTTCCTAAATCTTTTATGGTTATTCAAGGAATAAGTTGTACTTGTACCTAATAAAGATACGCATGCAACTTGCCACTATTAAAATGTTGATTTTAGAGAAAAATGTTGCAAATGAAAAATTTCAATTATCTTTGCTGTTGGTCATTTACCCAACTCGCCTGTTCTAAGGTAATTTTTTTTCACCCCACCCATTTGGAAACACCTTGCTTGGAATGAAAATTGATACCTACCTACTGCATTCCATTCATGTCAATGTGTATAGAATGATATGGTGAGAAAAAAACCGTTAGTAATTATATCAAATTTGGGGGTGGATTTAAGTAGTTCTATGGACCCTTGATCTACCCTATGAATTTCATTTTGATAATCCCACCAATAAGGGTGATACGGACTTAGCTCCCAAAAATAAATGATAAATAATTATTGTGTCTGTTTTATTTTGTGACTTTTCGTTTATTTCAGTTGGGATTCTTATAGCAATATGTAGTTGCACAAATAATTATGTATCATCAGGGAAAAATTAGCTGAAATGTTAAAAAAGGGGGGTGGCTTTTTTCCTATGAGTAGGCTACCAGGATCATGAAATTGAAGGAATGTATGAGAAATTGGGGGAATCTATAGGTTTTAACAAATTGACTGCCGACCATATTTTTTGAGGCATTCTCGGACGCCATTAAGTTTTATTCGTTTTGTTTGGTATCCATGTTTAGCGACACAAAAAATAAAAAATGCGTAACCAACTAAAACACGTGCTGGACAAATGCATTTAGAAGGACGCCGGAACGACTGCGACATTCTCTCGCAAACGCCTACTGAATATTAGACTTACAAATTAAGCATACACAAACTCCGATCGGATTAGTTGGCGTCGCCAATAATTGGTGTCAGTAAACTCCGATCGGAGTGGTCGGCAGTCAACGTGTTAATAGGCATTTGCAAGGAATTTGTGAGCAGTTTGGAGGAATTTTTGGGAAGTTTGAGGAATTGCTTGCACAAATTCGGGAGGGCAGTTTATTCCTTGTATTTGAGCTAATTTGCCCCTGCTGAGGAGATTCTTTAATCTTGAAACATATAGGTCTCTTTAATTCTTTGAATTTTTTAAACTATTTCTAGATTTAGTCACTAAAAAAAGAATCCAATATGTACAGAATACATGTTGTAGGTTTGTTTTTAGTTTGAGGAAATATGATTCTGTGTCAGTTAATATTAAACGGATTGGTTGGCTGAAATGTGATAATATGTATAAATTATATTCATTGATTTTCTTTAAAAAATTATTAGATTGTAAGGAGCCTGTATATTTGTATAAAAAAATAGAGTGTAGGGCTGATGCACATAATGTTCATAGTTTAAACTTAAGAAATGGTACAACTTTCACAGACAGAACTTCACTATTTCAGAGAAGTTTCTCTTATTGTATGGTAAAACTGTTGAACTCAGTTAATTTGCCATTCAGAGAATACAGTGTATATAAACTGAGACTAGAATATAGGAAGCGATTGTTACAAAATAGCTAATGTTACCTATATAGATGATAGATGCTACAAGACCTGTTATTTTTGTTTTACCTTTAAAATGTTGGCCCAATGTGGGGCACAGATGGTTGAGTGGAAGAATGGCCATTGGCTAAACTTCGCCACCTGTGTTCTGTATGCGTGAATCATATATTATATTATATTATATATTATGAATGTATGAATATGCAAATAAAGACGTTTTATTATTATTATTATTATTTGAGAAGACTTTCGAGTTTTTCTTTTTGAATTAGGTTTAGAATGTTTCCTTATCTTTGTTCAGTGTAATTTCAAAATGTTGTCCATCTAATGAATTATCTTCTTTTCATTAATAGTAGTGAGGATTATAAAATGAAACGACTTCTTTGTTGAAAAATCAAATTTTATTTATTCTGATCTTACAACTTGATTATCATATTTTACACCTTAACACTGTATCTAGAAGTTCCTGAAAAAAAACCAAAAAAAATATTTCAATGGTTATAGTGAGAGCAAAGAGCAAGTAGAATTAGGAGTTGAAAAAGTTTACCTACAATTTGGAATAATTTAAATATGTAGCTTACTAATGGGCTCTTTCACTAATTTTTGAAATTGGCATATTTGGATAAAGCAACTAAAAACAGAATTTTCTGTATTTTTACTTTTGAAAAATTCATAGTCCTTCTTGAGAAAACAGAAAAAAAAGAAATACCTCCAAATAAAAACCCAGAATTTATTTCTATGACGTCGCAGCTCGCTATTTGACCGTGTTGCCACTAATTGTCAACATTGAAAATTTGTAATAGATTTAATTCTGAAATGTTCGCAAAATTTCATGAAAAGTAGTTAAATTAATTAGTTATGAATTCAAGATTTTATAACATTTTTATTGAAATTATGCTTAAACACAATTTAATATAATTTTCTATGTTTAGTTTTATTTATTTATTTTACGTTGCACTACATTTAGTCACCACCGACAACAGCGCATTCGAACCTTTACCTGCATTTACTACAGGATAAATACAGCAGAGGCGGACAGCTGTTTGCAACAAGCGAAATGAAAAATATTTATGCGACGTCAGCAAATCGGCGCGTTTTTAAATAATTCAAATTTTGGTAGTTTAAAATGCCTGTAAAAAACTTATTTAACCTTGTAGAAAATTTTTTTTTGGTATATGTGCCTGAAATAGTCCCTCCTTTGGGATTTTATACCTAAATTATGTATTTAAATTTTAGTGAAAGAGCCCATTATTGTGCTAATAAAACAGTTGGTGGTTTATCCTTAACTGTGAAACTGACTCTAACATAAAAAATATTGAAAAAAGAGATGCTAAAAAATTAAGCGAATATTATATACATATATAAATGAAATACCTATTCAATATAAATGGTAGGTATATTAATACCTATAAAATCCTTTGTGGCATTTTAATCTGAATATTAATTTCAACCTGCAATTTACTACTCTGCTTTCTCAATACTGATGTATTTGATTTTCTTACTCTAGTTATTCCTCATGTCTAAAATAACATCTTATATTCATATTAATTTCTCAAGTTTTTTTCAAGTAGTGCTCTATTTTACAAATTTCAATGAGAAGAAGCAGTTTGTCAGGACATGGCGATGGGAACTCTTTTGTGAATTTGAAGAGCTTCTGCAAATAAAATACATACAACAGCATTCTAAGGTTAAACCACCAATCAGGAGCCAGGAGCCTCAAATTAACTAGATTGAAGTGCACAACTCTATTGAAATGCCAACCAATAATTTAATACCATTTCGGATCAACTCACAATAATAAATAAAAACTCACTTGGCAACAAGACCATCTTTCTTTGCCAGCCTGACAATACAGTCGTCTGATTCACCCATTCTGCGGATAGCTCCACACAGGGCGTAGTTTCTAGATGTGTCTGTCATTCTGCCAGTAGCTGGGTCTACTTCGGCAAGACTGATTTGGATCGAAGCATGGTCTTTAGCATGAATAATTCTGTTTGATGCAGAGCTACAAAAAAAATGGTTGATATTTATTAAGTATAGCCCAAATACCTACTGAAATTTTACATTTTTAAAAAATATTTATTTATTTAAGGCTGGTTCATGCATAAATTCTTTTTCTGTTTCTTTAACTTTTTCCTTATGCATAAGCTTTTCTTTTTCCGTAAAATTTGAGGTATTTCATGCACCAAAAATTAAGAGTTTTTATCAGTCTTTAATAATGACATTGTTGACGTGTATGGGAAACTGCGAACGGTTTGTTGGGTTTTATCAGGGTGTTATAAATATTATTTCCCAAGTAATGTGCATGAACACCTGCATATAAATACATGCAACTTATACATTACTTACGGATATAGATAGCGACTAAGTTACGGAAACGGAAAATATTTTCATGCATGAACCAGCCTTTAGTGTGATAATAAAGTATTTATGGGGCCTAAAAAAAGTTACAGGTCTGGTTGTCTCTATAGCTATTCTGTTGTTGTTGGAGGTTAAGGTTATACCCACTAAATAATATTAGGTAAAATCGAGGGTAAAATGTTTAGCATAGCCCCAACATATTGCTTGTTCAAAACATGTGAATGGATTTTAGTCCACTGCAAGGTTGCCTGAAAAATGATTTTATAAAAAGGAAGTATTTGTGATAAAAGGCTGATAAGAATAGATGTTATGCATTAAACTATGTCAAAAGTTGAGAAGGGGATTGGCTCGAATTTTACAATTTCTTCAATTAGATAAGATTAACTGCATTTTAAAACCAATATGAAAATTGTTTCAACATTTTCCTAAAACATTTAGGCCAGATAATGTTAATCAAAGTAGGCACTGAATCAAATAAATCTCAGATAATTTGAATTTAAAAAAGTCCCAAAGATTAGATTTATGTTAGGGCTTCTACAGCTATAAACATTTTCTTATGGACTTGCTTGCGGAAAATAATTTTTAGCATAACCTCAAGGGTTCACCCAGGAATCTTTGGGTTTTATAATATAGCCAATGGGCAGAATGGTGATTATTTCACGCTGTAAACGAATTAATTTGAGAATTTTGCAACTGGAGTACGTAAAAATAAAGAGAAAAAACACGTGTTGTGAGGTTATAAATGCTTACCATTTTCTGGGGCAGTACAAGTCGACAAAATCTCCAGCTTCGTTTTCCATTTCGAGAACTCTGAAAAAAGGCAACGTTCAAATTAAGTTCTACAATCAAATAATATATTAATCAGCAAATAAACTCACTTTTATTCCAATTTTAAGGCAGAAGGAACCGATTTGCTTGGCGGAGCTGTCAAAAAGGATTTTATTATTTTTATGCCATGCCATGTGTCATTACAATCTTTAAGCCAAGGAACGCTTATCGATATTCATAGATATCGATACGATATTCTTCTAGAATCGTATGCTAGGATTGCTCATCCTAATAAGGCATACGTTCGCCAACTCTCAACTCGGAAAGGCCTACGAGTGACGTCACCATTATTAGCAGCTTATAGTGGTGACGTCACCCGCAGGCCTCGATGGGATGCTTGCGATTTCAGTCAGGTGTCAGGTTGTGCTTGTTTTTTCGTCGATTTTAAATGTAGAAAAAAAGATTTTAATAGGACTATTATAACATTTAAATTCGTTTTTTTGACCTATACCGTCTTAAGCTCGGCTAGCATTTTACGTTGAGGTCTGCGGTTGAAATGGCAGACACTTTCGGCTCAGCAGTCCTATCAGGTTTGGTCTTCTTGGATATTCTTTCGAAACCTCCTCTTGTTTAATCGACATTAATATGAGAAATCGATACTTTCGATACGATATTTCTTATTTTTTTATTTAGATGGCTTGGTACAAGGATATTACCCACTACTATAGGATTACTCATTACTCATAGGCCTCGGCTTTTGGTATCGCATATTGTGTTGCACCGTTGTCGACGTCACCAACGGTTTCGTTAACTAGGCAATTTTTCGCGGGATAGGGCCGATTTTTCAATATCAAGTAACCTCCGAGTTGACCGGCACGTTGGCGCTTTGATAAAGGACGACAGGACGCCCTACTCAAAGCCAAGCAACGCGTTGTCGGGTTGCAGATTGGATGGGTGACCGCAGTAGTACGGGACGGTAGCCCGCCCGCGCTGCCGCCAATCATCTGATCTGCAAGTATGAATGAGAAGTATGAATGAGAAGGAGTAGAGCCCATACGAATGACATACAAAAAGCCTATAAAGGCTGCAGTGTAGAGTATGGGCTCGAAAGGGTGAAACCAAAAAAAAAAAAAAAACCTCCGAGTTGGCTTTAACTCCAGGGTAAGCGTTGCCAGTTGCAATGTTTCCCCTGGGTTATGCTTAACCTAGAGGTGACTCGCTATTGAGAAACGGACCCACAATTAAGCATAATCTGATTATGCTGGGTTATGTGATGTGTCAATTGTGTCATACTCCCCGATCTCCCTCATCATCAAATTCTAGGCCTGCGAGTGACGTCACGATCAGCAGCTTATAGTGACACCAGGCTTGTTCCAAGAAAATTTTCAAGTGTGCATTCAACCAATGAAAAATTGTGCATATTCGTTCAAGATTGTGCACATGCTTAAAAATGACGCAAATGACGTAAAAATGACGCAATTAATAGCGTCATCTCTTGGGCTTCACAGAAAGCAGAAAAAGAGCTCTGTTCCAACAGACATGGGAACCGTTCCGGAAGCAGTATTCCAGTTGCCCACCTATTTTTCAATAAGTTGAACGTTTATCCTAATTGACAAATGAATTGATCGACTGGAAATTACCGTTCTAGGACGGTTCTCATGCCTGTTGGAGCAGAACTCTTTTCACCAACAGTGATGACAATGGAAGTGAACCGCCATTATATGGGTCATTTGGCTTTCTGTTCCCAGTTACAAGTCTAGAGCTTAGCTTTCAAAATAACAGATGTTAGTAACCACAACCAACGCGCAAGGCGAGGTTGCCAAAGGTTTTTCTGAGGGAAAATCAGAGGAAATTTTTTTTGTTTTGGCTGAATGTGAAAATTGTGCATATTTTATGGAGATTATGCATATGGTGCATATTTAGATCTCTATAAGTTGTATTCCTTTCACGCCTAGGAGGAGCTCCGGAACAGCTCCGGGGCTTTACGCGCTTATTCCTTTCGAAAAGTGTTTGTTGCACCCCGCATCTGTCCCCTGCAAATCGGGGGCGACTAAGCACCGGAGCGAGTAGCTCGAGTGTTTCAAACTCTTGAAAGGAATACAACTATTGTTGTATGCACAATAGGCTCCTTGCATCAAATTTTTTTATTGCTGATTTCGATAGTCCATGAAAAATAGGTCAACACGTATTTTTTCTTTTTCTTGTTAGTCAAAAATTGACAGAGATACAACGCTTTGAAATGTCCTTCCGACGTCATAACTTAGCTATAATACGTGGTGAGTTGTGACGTCGCACATGCTCAGTATATCTATATATATAAAACTCAATATTTGTTATAACTTCCGAAATAATTATATTTGAACAAAATAGAAAAACATGCATCGATTTTTTTTCGATTTCCTACAGTTTGCAATAAACAATATTCAATTTAATTTTTCATGCAAGTACCCTATTGTGCACCTTGGAACATTCCTGAGTGACACCCATAGACCTCGAAGAAATTCTTGCGATTCAGACTGTGCTATAGTGAGTTAATTTTTTCGTCGATTTTAAATGTAGGAAAGGTGACTATCGGACTGTTTTCACAGAAGAAATTAAGTGTTCTAGATCTTCGAGTATCCCAGAATTTGATGGTGCGGGGCGTGTTGCTAGTGGGTTTCGGCCTTAATGCATGCATAAAGCAAAAGGCCGCGGAATCATAACCTGTGGTGCAAACACCTTACGTCAAGGCGAGAAACGAGACGCTGTCTACGTTATCACTAGTTGTATTCCTTTCAAGAGTTTGAAACACTCGACTCGAGCTACTCGCTCCGGTGTAAGTCGACCCCGATTTGGAACAATGAACTTTGAAAGGAAGAGAAGCGTGGTGCAACAAACACTTTTCGAAAGGAATAAGCGCGTGAAGCCCAAGAGCTATTCCGGAGCACCTCCTAGGTGTGAAATGAAAACAATTACTGAGATTTGAACTAAAAGGCATTATGCGGATGGGCTATCCTGTAGTAATAGTGTATTATCCTTGCAATCCTACGTCAAGGCGAGAAACGACACGCTGTTACGTCATCACTGGTACTTTGGCGTGATGAGGTGCTCAAGAATTGACCCACACAGGCTTTATAAGGATAGGGATAGGCTATCTTGTGTAGTATGCAAGATCCTTGGGCATGATAGAGTTCGAGAATCTCCATAGTGGTCACCATCGATTATTAGTTGTATTCCTCTCACACCTAGGAGGAGCTCCGAAACAGCTCCGGGGCGTTACGCGCTTATTCCTTTTGAAAAGTGTTTGTGGCCTCACTCAGGGTCGTTTTCTCAATTACTGGGCTGCGTTCAGATTGGACGTCGTGTGTCGCCCGAGCGCGCTCTGACCGTTCAGATTGTTTTGGGTAAAATTTACCCAGCCGTTCAGATTGTCAGTAGATTTTTACCGGACGACGCCCGGACGAACACTTTTGCATCCCATAAAATAGCAAGATAAAATTTGCCCCGCATGCGCATTTGTGTTCTAACCTTAAATAATAAAGGCAAATATTGTAAATAATTATTTTGGCGAGTTATGGTGGGTTTATCCAAATTCTTCGTCATCCTCATCAACTCTATTTAAAAAAAGGTGGCCTCTTTCTTTTTTTTTGTTTAGTTTGTGAGGCTAAATTGATAGCAATCACTGACACTAGCACATCCTCGTCGTCCGAAGATGAAGCGTCCTCATCATTCAATAACTCTTTAAATATGAAGGAAGATGAAGATACTATGGCTTCTTCCATAGTTACTATTTATTTAAAAAATTATGAAGAAAACGGCAAAAATGTTAAAATCACAAACAGTGAAATTTGAAAGGGCAAGAAAATCAAAATTAAAGCCAAGGTTGAAGTGTGATTTATAAACTCCACCGTTCCCGTCACCGTTCGTTGTTCCCGTTCCCGTTCCAACTTCAAATATAGGAAATTAAGTAAGCATTTATATCCACCGTTGCCGTTCCCGTTCGTCGTTTTCCTCGCGAACGGCACCGTTCCACCTTGGTTAACTTTTAACTCGACCGTTCGTCGTTCGTGCAGTAGCCAATCAAATTAGACAATTTTGGTCATGTGATTCAAGATAAATATATTGGGTTAGGATGTGTTTTTGTTTGTGTTGTGTAACGGTTTAGAGTTTATAAATGCTTAGAAACGACACGAACGGTGACAACGAACGGGAACGGTGACAACGAACGGTGACTGAGAGTTTATAAATCAAGCTTTAATGTTGAATCAAAGCATCCCATAAGTGAGGTTATGAAGAGAGAATTGCGTCTTGGCTGTGGTCTTGGCCGTTCAGATTGGGCGAATTGCCGGGCACACTCGGAGTGCGCTCTCTATCGGGTGCGTTCTTCACTGGACGTCGTCCGGACTCTTCAATCTGAACGCGCCCCAGTATTCCTTTTACCCGTTGAGTTACTCGGAGTGGCTCAATGTCAAAAGTTTGAACGTTCCTTTTAAAAGTGCGTTAAGCACGCGAGTCGCTCATAGTGCATCCCCCTTACCCCTGATGCACCAAATTTGCGGTGGGTGCAAGAAGACCTTTTAGGTAATATTAGGTCTGTTTCTGCAGAAATCACAAACCAGTCAGAGCGAATTTCATTGGATGAAAACAATCAGAAACAGTCAGCAAACTAGTTTCAACCAATGGAATTCACTCTGACTGGTTTGTGATTTCTGCAGAAACAGACCTATATTATATAAAAGAATAATGATAATATCTGAATCGTGTGTTTAGGAGTGGCTCTGAGAAGTTCTAGAGCGACACATTCGGTGTAACTCGATGTATAAAAGGAATACAGTTATTATTAATAACGAGTCACCTCCCGGGATAGTTTTAACTCCAGGGTAAGCGTGTCCAGTTGCTATGTTTACCCTACTTTACCCCGGAGTTATGCTTAAAGCCTAGTACTCATAACTGCGAAATTCGCACTTTTTTGACTTGCTTCGACAACTTGACGTTTGATTCATGCATAAAACGTCAATTTGTCGAAGAAATGTGAAAAAAGTACGAATTTCGCAGTTATGAGTACTAGGCTTAACTTGGGGATGACTCGCTATTGAGAAACCGGCCCTCAAGCCCGAATCAAACCATTTAAATGCACGAAAAACGGCGCACCTTTTCCTTCCAAATCAGGGTCGAATAAAACCGGAGCGAGTAGCTCTAAGGCTCTGAACTCTTGACAGGAATACAACTATTAGGGCGCATTCTTTTATTCAGCAATGGATCCATCTGCTGCCAGCTGCCAGCATTATGAAACAGACATTCCAATTTTCTATGAGCTAGACAAAGAAAGGCTGATTACCGATGGATCCACCGCTGAATAACAGAAAGCGCCCTTATTGATAGTTTCATTTTTGATTGTCGATAGTTTTCGAAAAGATTTTTCCGCTCCGGAGCGATCTTTTGACAAAACAGTTCAACGGAAGATGGGCGATCCTTCTGGAAAAGATGAAATCCGCTATTTTCTTATGCCATTTTCAGCTTTACTGCTCCCAGAGCGTTACCTGTCTGGGCGGTGACGTCACAGTTCTCTCCATTATAATCCAAACGAGGTTACACCCTGGGGAAATCAATAGCCGATTTATTATTGTTTTGATCAAACTTTTTGATCCCTCGAATTTGACAGAGTTAGAAAGAGCGTTCCGTGTGAGATTTGAGAGCGTTCTATTGCTCAAGTTGAACACGTGAATTTTGCCGAGAGCAACGCTCTGCTATAACCCGAACATGCATCCGTTCCGGATCGCTTTTTGATCAATCGGGTGCAGTTTAGAGAAGTCGAAAGCGCTATATGACAAAAGAGTTCATCAAAAAATTGGTGATTTCTCCGGAAATGATTAAATCCGCTTCTTTCTTACTGCTCACTATCTCGTCGACTGCAATAATTTATCCATATTCATTCGCCAAATTCAGGGAAGAAGTCGAACTTTTCCAGGTGATTTCAGCTGCTTTCCAGTGCCTAAATTGTCAGAGTATCATGCTCCTGGAGTGTGACTCACTTGAACTGTTCCACACAAGCAGCACTGGAACGCTCCCGTGTTAACCCTCACCACTTCGGACTTCAGGAGCATGAAACAGCGAAATAAAGGTTGGTGCACGAGGGGGCAGGGGATAACAGAAATGAGTAGTTCAAGTGTACGACACTCTAAGCACTGGAACGCGCAAAGTAATTGTGGAGCACTCCTGAGCTGCTCAGGAGTAACTCAAATGGGTCACTGGAAAGCACCTTTCGGCAACACTAATTTGATTAGTCGGGGTAGGTCTACCGCCTACCGGTCCCGTGGTTTTTTTCCCGAAGAAAGAAGGATTTTAAATTCAAATTCAAGGAATACAAAGAAAATCCAAGCAAAGGCATAATTGGTAAAATTTTATTCAACCGACACTTTAACCCTTTTCACGTTGCTCCGGTTTAACAAACCGCAACTAACCGCTCAAATTCGAGTGGTAGGTATCCATCATGTCACTTTGTAACCGGGTTAGAAAACGGTATGTCATTTCTCTAATCGTTTTGTAACCACTGATCTCAAAAATAAATGGATAAACAAAGAACGCTTCTAATGCTGCTAATTTACGAGGTCATAGTAGTTGTATTCCTTTCAAGAGCTTGAAACACTCGAGCTACTCGCTTCGGTGCTTAGTCGCCCCCGATTTGCAGGGAACATATGCGTGGTGCAACAAACACTTTTCGAAAGGAATAAGCTCGTGAAGCCCCGGAGCTGTTCCGGAGCTCCTCCTAAGTGTGAAAGGAATACAACTAATGTAAACAAAAACAACTGACTGGGACAGCTGTAAGCGTGCGCAGTAGATACATGTACTGTGCGTGCACAAATCTGGCCAATGAAAACGAAGGAATTTCAAAATTTAGAACAGTTGTTCGAAAGATAAGACACTGCGCAGGCGTTAGGCTGTTCCGTTGCACAACTGTTCATAGAATATTGACCCCAAATTTTCGCACAAATTTAGCCAATCGAGCCATACGATTGTTTATCCATTTATTGTTTAGATCAGTGTTTGTAACCCGGTTAGTTAAACCGGAGCCACGTGAAAAGAACTTTTGAGTAAAAGGCGAATTCGGTTGTGTTGGTTAGCAAGATTTCGAAGTCAGCTGTCAGTAATTGGATCCGAATCGCTCCAAAACACCCCCACCACAAAAAAAAAATTCAATTCAAATGACAGATGAAATGAACGATAAATTTTGCTAATTATTTAATTTTGTTGTTACTAAAACAATAAAATATGGCGGAAAATAATAATAGCAAGATGGTAATTAGTGATACTGATATTCCGCAATCCTCTGGATATGATCTGAAAACAAAATCCTCGGATAAGACTGAAAATGGTAAGCTCCCATAACCTAAATTGTCTGTTTATATGAGCTGCTGCCTGTTGCTTTTTAATAGACCACTGAGCACTGATGATGAATATTCTGTAATTACTACCGTTGATTTCTGTTATTATTTGCGTTCTTTCAATATTTATCCCATAGATTGTTTATTTGATTGTTTGTAAATTTACTTTCATTTATTTCACGTAATTTATCGATGGGATTTGTCCCAGATGTTGGGCTGAAGGTTTCATTTACAAGTAACTTTTTGTCCTAATCTTCAATTTCTACATTACTTTCAAATGTTATTAAGGAATTCTACCTTGAATTCTACACATATGTATCAACCTCAATCAAAATTACCTTTAAATTCAGTATGGATTCTAAAAGCAATTCAATTTTGGGTTTGTTGTCGGAGGATCAACAGGTTGTTTATTTGCCGAGTGAATTTGAAAATAAGTATGGTTTAATGCTACTGATATAGAGAAGAACATAGACCCCGATAATAGTTTTTTTTTTCATTTAAAATCAAAATTTACAATATGCAATATTAAGCCCGTTTAACGTGTGTATTTTTCCTTGTATTTCTTCATGTAGTTCAGGGTACCGAAATTATTTTGTTTGTCATAACTCTGATTTATGTTGCGTTTGAAGTTTTTCGGTTGTAACCCTGAATTACATAAAGAAATTCACAGAGAAATACACAGATGTAATACAAGCTTTAAATTTGATTTTTGAATAATCCCCTGAACAGTTGAAACGGTAACAAACAAATGATACTTAAGATGAAGATTAGGATACCAAACAAATTCCTAATTTTAGTTGTATGATTGAAAACAATTCACCAGTACACAGCAAATTATAATTTCCTTGGGCCTGTTTTTTTTTTCTATGGCAGGGTCTACAAAAAAAAAATGTTCACTTCTATGACAAAAATGTCATTTGGTCTGGAAAATAATTATCTGCTTTTTATAAACTCTGGGGGGCACTTATTTTGCTTTGTCGTCAAACTTTTTGTTGTATCAAGATCTTATGTACTCAAATCCTCGATCTTTCCAAGCACTTCGAGATCACTTAGAAATTCTGCAAAAAAAACACATGAATTCTTTTCAAATTTCCCATTTTTTGTTTATCTATTTTGGGTTCTTTGTTGAATGTTAACAATTTTTCACTTACTGTTAATTAAAATTTGGCATTCAATACAATGAATAAAATCAACTGTCAGTTTCAAAACAAATATTTTGCCCTACTCAATTATTCTTGTTGCTCTTCATGATATCAGTTTCATCAGGGGTTTCACTCACTTATCTACAGTGAAACTCACTTATATAACTCACTCGCGTTTTGACCTAAGCCACAGTTACAACCCACCCAATAACCATCACGTTTCTTATTAAGAAGCATTCTGTATAAGTACATACTTGGTTATTACCAATGGGTAAACCGCTGATCCAGTTTTTGTACACCACAATGCCTAATAGGGGAATAACTTTGAATTTCCACCTGATTCCCGCAATTCCCCAGCAATGCCTAACAATTACCTAGCAAAACCTAATAATTCCCAACAATTCGTGACAATTCCCATAAATTCCTCCCAATTCCAATAATTTCTTAGTACCTAATTCCTAGTAATTCCCAGTGATACCAATCAAAATTGAAAATAGTCATATTTATACTCATAAATAATAGTTCCGATTGATCATTTAGGAGAGTCGTCATAGAGAGGTATGAATTGGAAACATAGAGCGTAGCTAAACGATATTACATGCTATAAAATTTGAATTTTGAAGGGTTAGGCTAAAAACACAAATGAAAGTACAAAATACAAATGACAAGCAGAGAAATGGGTCTCAATTCTCGAAAAATATCGCATACGAACTGACAGCAATGTAAATAAAATGGGAAGCGTTCGAAATCATATCAAATTTCTTATGCGTTATTTCTCAAGAATTGGGCCTCTGCTACTATCCTGTATTCTTATGAATCTCGTTTTCTGCCTTACTTAGAAATTAAATTTTATTGGAACTATAAGAGTAGGGCTGAGAAGGCAAAAATACTTGGAGAGTTTCTGTTCTGTTGTCCCAACTTTGTTTTATTCAGGGAAAGGAACTATCCATCCACCGGCACGTTGGCGCTTTGATAAAGGACGACAGGACGCCCTACTCAAAGCCAAGCAACGCGTTGTCGGGTTGCAGATTGGATGGGTGACCGCAGTAGTACGGGACGGTAGCCCGCCCGCGCTGCCGCCAATCATCCGATCTGCAAGTATGAATGAGAAGGAGTAGAGCCCATACGAATGACATACAAAAAGCCTATAAAGGCTGCAGTGTAGAGTATGGGCTCGAAAGGGTGAAACCAAAAATCTAAAGGAACTATCCTAAAAATTTAAAAACTAACTAATGCTTTTTCCAGCATATTCCAGTTTGCTAATATCATTTTTAATGAGAAACTAGTTCTTTTTGAAGCTGATGTTTTAAACATTAACATCCCAATAGAAAATTTCAATCTAAACATATTTTGCAGACTCCTAATGCCTTTTGGAACATAAAGACTTATTACTTTTAAATTTTTGTTTTCGTTTGATACTCACGCTAAAACCACTCAAATAGTCCTTTTCTTTCAATCATAACCTCAATGGTTTAAAACTTGCACGCTATTGGTCCGACGTAGTATATATGTCGCAGGCTTAATGTAAAATCAGTCTTATTATAATACGCCTAGGCTTTTTCAATACGACTAGGCATTTTGTAATACTACCCAAATACTCAAGAATTTCACAATAAGACTAGTAATTTCAGTCGCATTATAATACGCCTGATGCGTGTTAGTCTTATTATCAAAATGAACCTGCGTTAGAATCCGTCTAGATGAAATCCGTCGTATTATAATACGACTAATGGCGCACCAGGCGAATTGTATTGGATAAAACTTTCAATGCGCCTTTTGGCCGATATATTGTGCTGAACACTAACTTTCTTATTCTTTATGCTAAATAGACATTAAAATTACCAAGGTTTAAGTATTTTTTTCAAATTTCATCTCTGTAGCATAACTAATAGGAAAGCTAGCCTTCAGCGCAACATGTATCTGTGAACACCCAGTACTTTAACATAAATTTTGAAGAGCTTAAATTACCTATATAAAATACAATTTATAGATTTGAATTATTTATTAGAGCATGATCCGCTTTCATGGCATTTGCTACTACATTTCATATGAGCTTTAAAACATAAACATTTATTGTTATGACAATTACTTTGGCAGTCAGTGATTTCTTCTCTTAAAAACCATCGATTGAAAAAGCCGTGTATGGTACCAATTTCATAAACCTCATTCATAATACTTACTACTCACTACTCACTACAGTTCCTAATATATTTTTGGGGTCCAGTGGTCCACTCCTCTATCTACTTAATTTAGGAACTTCAATTGCAATATCAAGAGTTCTTAATTTTTCAACAATAATTATTATTATTATTCGACTGACACACTGTCAGTCGTATTATAATACAACGAATTTTATTTAGTCAGATTGGAAAATAATCGCTTGCAGGTTCATTTTAACAATAAGACTAGCGAGCGGCAGGCATATTATAATAAGCCTAAAATTATCAGTCAAATTGTGTGATTCCTAATTATTTGGGTAGTAGTGCAATACGCCTAGTCGTATTAAAAAAGCCTAGGCGTATTATAATAAGACTGATTTCACAATAAGCCTGCGACATATATATAATAATGCCCAACAATTTTCACAATTCCTAATAATTCCTCAATAATTCCCACAATTCCTTCGTATTTTCAATAATTTCTTGGCAATTCTCATTCTCACAATAATTTGAACAATTCCTACATATTTACCAATAATTCCTAGTAACCATAATTCCCAGCGGTTTACCCCTTTGTTATTACCATGCTTACTGCTGATAAAAAACTACATTTTCAAGACTGAATGTCTACAAGAAGGAAACTACATAAAGTACTTTGAATTATTTTGAGCACAGCCCAGCTTTTGGAACATTCAGATATTAAATTAAAAGTTTGGTCTTATTTGTACTTTTGTTTATATGTAATTCATTGGTTGATTTTAATCATTCAATGTCATGCTGAATTATGGTTTGACATAAGAACTTTTTTCTTGCTAGATACTGGGCATCTGATGCTGCAATATTTTTCGAATCCAAAGTGCCACTGATATAAGTGGTATTTTCTATCAAGAATCTGCAATGCAAAGTTTTGAATAACAAAAAAAGCAGTGTATATGAATCGAGACTGAGAATATAAAATTCGGCATTTTCTCACTGATATACTTTTATCCTTGCTTTTATCAAAATTCTCAAAATCACTCGCATAGCTGGAGCCTCTACAGAAATCCAGACAAATTTTGGGACAATTCCATTCCATTGCAATTCTAATATTTTTGAAAAATCATATTAGTATTTCTTTTTACTCCCCAATTCGAATTATCGTAATTTCAGTGAAATCGTGTTTTCGGATGGACCGGCAATCACAAGTATTTTGCAGGCATATTTAGGTTTAAATAAGCTTTATCGAGTAGGTTTTGGTTTATAAGCTTTTCTAATACAAGAAAATTTGTGCTCATAAAAGCCTCTCGCGAGAAAGTTTCTTTTCTGTTTCTCGAGGTGCTAACAAAATTTGCGTAGAACTCGAAAACTATCAATTTTTTGGAAAAAACATCTGTATCCAACATGAAAGTACATAAAATTTTCTATGAATTACATCTGTTAATTTTTTTCGTAGGATGGACCGTTTGGGCTCGAGCGTTAGTCAAAATTTGTCGTATTTTATTTGTCTCTCGTAAAACCCACCTTTTTCACTCTAAAAGTCTAATTTAGCATTAAGAGCTCATTTAGTAAATTCCTCCTGTTGAAAATGCCCTCGATCGTGTGTGGGAAAAAAGTTTGAATATGTTTATTGTGTCAAGTAAGAAGAGAAGAGATGTGCTATGAAAAAATTCTTTTCCATGAAGCCGTGCAAACCAGAAGTGTCTCACACCATCTATGATTCTCACCTATCAGATAAAACCCTATCAGACCATATATTATTCCTCCACATTGTGAGTGGATGGTTGTGACGCCACTTCCGCTCTATTTAATCAGTGGAAATTGAAATTTCTCAAAGTTCTGCACAAAAACATTGATCTGATGCCAGTAATTGAGGCCTTTAAAGACCCTCGAGATCACCAGGACGAGATTGCCCAAGCTGGCGACATGTTTCTATCGTTTATCATAGCTTTGTATGGGACACGCCAAGGAGTATTTTAAACGATTTGAGATTTGCCAGTCACTGTTTTGGCCTCAACAGAAAACAACCAACCAGCTAATGATAAGATTATAAAAATGTCTTTTCTGAAGAAATCTCTAGCAGCGGCAACCGGCAACATAAAATATTGAGAATGAACCAGGAAATATTCCTGTTGGACCAGAAAATTTTGAACCAGTTATTGAGTTGATTTTTTTTATATATCATCATCTTACAAAAGCAAACCCAACATTGCCGCACTACCTTCCACTGAAGCTGCTGCATGAGAAAATTCACAGAGAGTTTACTTTCATGTGTAGCAGTGGTTATCTGGACAAACTATATTCAATGAACAATAAAGAGACCTGAATGAGGGGGGGAAGAACAAAAAAAAAGGTTCTGTGCCTGTTCCAAACCAGCATCGGACTCCATACATCAGCGCATATCGTGTAAATGCAAGAAATGCTGCCACTGCAATTGTGGGTGCAGGGTAGGGTGACTTTATTGCTCTGCAATATGCACAACATGCAACGGGTTGTGTGAAACCGTCAAGTTTCCGGACGACATCGTTGAGATAGACAAAGAAGCAGCTCAAGAAAGAGACCAAAAACTCTCTAAAGAAGAACGCTCACACGATGTGGTAGGTATGTCTAATCGCAAAATCACAAGTGTTTTTCACAATTTCTCTTAATCTCCAATGTTTATGGAAGAACCCAATCCTCTGCCAGGACCTTCCGCCATCGAGGAGCCTCAGCTAGGACCTTCTAAGAGAAAACGGCTCAAACAATGTGATAATTTAATATATAAAGTGATGAAGATAATGTAATTTGATAATAAATTAGAGTTTTGCAGATGAAAAGTGTTTTCTTGTGGAAATAGATAACACGCCACTTTTCAACTATCGATTGAGCCCATACAGTTTGTCAGAGGAAAAAATATAAACATTGAAATTTAAGGGAAATTTTATGTAGCTACTGTCACGGCTCTGGGGTGTGTGACAAAAATCTTGGGTCCGTTTATTCCAAAATCAAAGTCCAATTAACACAACAATAATTTATTCCACGTTACTGTACACTCTGACACTAATTACTTCAATAACTAACTCAAACAACTAAACTCTTTACAACTCTCAACAATAATCACTATCTAGATCATATCACAGTCAAACTTAAACTTAAAAACTACTAACTAATACCGGCCTTTATATATCCCCAATCTTTCCGTGTAGAATCCAGGATAAACGCGAATCGTATTTGCCCGAAAAAGGCAGCCTTTCTAGAATTTTGGCATGTATTCTGGATACCGTGGCGAAGGCGCAGGTAAATTCTATCACACTTTTTTCATTTTGAGTAGAGTATTTTTTCCGAAAAATTGATAGCTTGCGAGTTATAAGCAAAAGATTGCCAAAACTAAATTTTTTTTTGTAATTTTTTTCGATGTAACGTTACGAAATGTTGTTAGCAAACCCTAGATTCGGATTCAGCAGCCCAAAAAACATACGGAATGGAAAAAATCAAAACTATTCCAAAAGTTTCCTACTAGAAATACTATTTTATTGCACTATTTCTGAGCTAAGAATTGTGAAGCTTGACATCGGCAAACTTTTCATTTAATGTCCCTCTAAACACATTATTCTATGGTACTTATTGTGCATTTTAAGGCCCAGACTATCTTTAACTTTTGTTTTGTCGGCCTTTGTGTTTACCTATATTAGTTGGATCAAAATATTTAGCAAATAACTGGAGCAAAGTCTGCAGTTGGGACAAGGTTTTCATCAAATTTTCATTTTATTTTATATACCAGTTAAATTGTTCATTTTTGACTGGATATACTGAAAGGCAGTGAAAGACTGAAAGTGATGCTTATATTTTTTGTTTTGGCTAGATAGTAGGTTTAAATTGTCCAGTTTACTTCTTTGTAGATTGAAAAGATATTTATTTGGTTAACTCTGTTTAAAAATTATATTAAACAGTTACTGAGAAGATCCTTTATTTTTAGTTCTGAGGACATATTTATTGGAAGAATACAAGCCTGACGCTTGTCCAGAAAGTCTTCAAAATTTATTGACATGTTTAGAAAATCATGCCCATGAAGTGCCAGGACTTGACACTCTGGCGGGACTAATTTTTCTAATTATGGCGGAGTCTGGCTTTGTACCAATTGATTATAATGGCCCTGACAAATCATATGATTTTCACTATAACAGAATGATGACAATAAGCAAAAATCCGCGCATACGTTGGTCATCAGATGGGATCGCCTGCACTTTGAAGTTCAAATTGTGCGATTTGGAACAATTCGAAATAAAATTGATTTTGATATCCCATTCTGATGATTTGATTGTAACCTGTTTTGTTAAAGGATTAAAATTGGGCAATTTGGCATATGAGTTAATTTTGGATCCACGCACTTACTTTGTGTCATGGAGAACTTCACTGATCCGAAACCTCATGCTTCAAAACTTAGATGTTCTATCCTTCAAAATTAAAGATGGTATTGCATTTCCAATTAAATGCGCTATCCTACAACAAAATGGTGTTCCATTACCTTGTCTAGCTAATTTGCCACTTGAAATTTTATGGCTTATTTCAAGAAAACTAAGTGGTCGAGACTTATCTAAGTTTTCAAAAGTTATTAATAATTGGTTTAAGTGAAGTGTCCTATTGTTTTTTTATTATAACTTTCGAATAAAGCTTTTGAAATAAATAAACAATATTTTTTCAATGAATACGTTAGTGAAAAACATTTATTTCAACATTAGCAGATTCTACCCTTATACCAGAAGCCACAAATACAGGAACTACTGGTGTGATCTTAGATGATAGCAAGACAAATGGCGACATTGGTAAGTGCAATTTTTCTAAAAAGGAATGGGAAACAATAGGTTTATATTATTAGGTCGTCGGAAAACGGAATGAGCATTTATTTTTATTTTCTGATTAGCCAAAGTCAAATAGGTGTACTATTCAAAAGTAGCGAATTTCTCATAAAACAAACAATGCTTTCATCTTTTCAGTCAGAAATGATGATGACTAGATAAGAGCCTCTTAAATTAAAACAGCGCGCCCTGTATTCTAGTGGAGAAAGGCGCATTCTAGTGGAATTTAATGAATCCAGACATCAGCATCATCAGTCTGTCTGGAGCACCTACCTACCCTCTGCTAGTTTGTCTTATTTCTTTCGGGATTTTTCAGTCCGCCCATCCCTGTTGATGCAGACAGTGTGCGCCAAGCGGGCAGCGTTTCTGTATTTTTGGATAAATCTCTGGAGGGTAAATATAACCTCACCTAAAAATATAAAATTTTCCAGACGGCGTCGGCGGCAAACAAATTAATCGGATTGCTTTAATTTCTCTTTTGTAAATGTCTTTGCCTGGTTAATTGATGCTTGAAAGTGAAACACTTTGCTTTGTTGTATCTATACATTTTACAGAAACACCTTTGTTTACTACCCATTTTCGGCTTTTGAGCTAATATTAAATGAATTGAAATATTTTTATATTCATTATTTAGTTTAATTAATAATTTGGGAAAATTTTAACTTGTGTTGTTGCCAAATTAGAAGCCTACAATTTACAATACCAACATAAAAAATTCTGTAATATAAATTAACTGAAATGAGGCCTTTGAGACCTATACCTGCCACTATTTGTAGCTGCTAAAAAAGTAAAAATAAAAATCAAATTTGAGAAACGCGCCAGCATCTAAAAAGTATGTATTTTGTTTACTGAAAAAATATTCACAAATACATGCTCTATTTTCGGGACACCAATTATAAAATTAATTAGAATTCAAATAAGATCGTGATTTTGAGGTGTGAATCTAAAGTCATATATACTGGATCGAAATACTTGGATGTTAACCCATAGTCATAGTGCAGGCGAATTTTCCAGTTACAAGCAAGGTAAGACTAATTTAAATCTTATAGGTAGATAAGCAATAAGTTTTTCAAAAAAAATTTAAACTGAAATAAAACCCAGTTGCTCTTTATTTGGTCCAGTGCAATAAAAGCAGTCCAAGCTTTGTTTCGGCTGTCCATATTAACTCTTGCATTAAATTGACAATAATAAGCGCAAAACTTCGATATTTTTAAATTGTTTTTTTTTTTGGCTTTCTATTTAGTTTTGAATTTTAAAAACTGGCCTAAGAAACTGAAAAATAAGTGGTGGTGAATTTCGTGAGTTAGAGGACAGGACAAAAAAAACTCAGATGTGTGCAGTTTTTGATGCCCCAA
Source organism: Ceutorhynchus assimilis (assembly GCA_917834065.1). Taxonomy (NCBI): domain Eukaryota; kingdom Metazoa; phylum Arthropoda; class Insecta; order Coleoptera; family Curculionidae; genus Ceutorhynchus; species Ceutorhynchus assimilis. Next base: position 106,923,762 of record OU892277.1, read on the forward strand.
ACAATATTGTTCCTATATTTTAATTTAATGTTTATTAACATAGCATACAGGGACGTAGCAAATCCAATACGGGCCCTGAGGCGGAATTCTGTAACGGATAGAGATCGTTATCGATATTGCTATGACACTTGCTGTCTTCTTCTCTCTTTTCGGAATCAATAGAGAAGGGACGTCAATAGAGATAGCGAAAATATCGCTATTTGTTACAGAATTCCAGCCCTGGTGCAAGTCTACAGCAGGCCCCCTTCACCATGGCCATTGGAAGGTTCAAATGTATTATAGACGGATGCTCCAAAGCCTTTGGTAAAGTGGATCACCTGATACTTGGACTCTGTAATTTTTCTGAGTCTGAGGTTTATATTCCGACGCGAGAAATTTTTTGAGGGTTAACAGACAATAGCTATTTTTGTAACAAGTAGGTAAAGTGTGACAACTGAATGAACCTGTGTGGAAGGAATGCGGGCAAAACCCTCCTGATTCGCGCCAGAATAATGTATACGCGAGTCGTCTATTGGGGACCCGTAACCGCAATTTTCTGATTGGGTAGTTTTCGTTTTCCCCTCTGCCACTTCATACGTTGCCAAAGTTTATTCGGTTGTCAGACTGTACCTAAAATGAATTTTTTCGGCAACGGTTCTGAAAGTACATACTCTCCGGACGCGTTTTACTTGAGAAAGTATCTCTTTTTCAGCCTAGGCCGGGACAAAATCCCACAGGGGATTCACTCATGACTAATGGACTGCCAGGATTGAGATTGACATTGATATGAGTACTGGGACTGGGACATACAAAAAACTGGGTTATTACAGTTTTCTGTGTCGGTTGAAAAAAAAATATTTTCTTTTATGTTGTGTTTTGTGTTCAAAAAGCGGCAGGACTCGCGGGGCCCCTCCGGGGCCCGGGCCCTTTTGCGTGGCACCACTTGCGCGCCCTGTTGCTACGTCCGTGATAGCATAGTTTGATTTTTGTCATTAGACAAGAGAAAGTTGTTGCATAAACAAGTAGTTGTCATAATATATTTTCAATCGTCACACGCATTTTCAATTATCTTCAGAAAGCTTAAAAAGTAATCCATCAAATTATCCATTCCGTTCAATCAAGATTCATCAAACCATTCACCAGGAGTTTGCGAAATGATTTTCATTCAAAATCCACGAACCCCTCAACAAGATGTGTGGCAACGTTTCGGTTTATATTAAACCTTTTGAAAAACTCTATCCCACGAAATTCACCACCATTTAAACAAAGGACATGAAATGGCTATTGTCTAAAAAATAACGCATGCCAAATATGAAGCCATCAATTTTTTATAAATTTTTAAAGTTTCGTCTTTTTGAAAGAGTCGATAAGGGCATCAAAGCGTGTGACGTCACTCCGCGTAGTTCCGGACGAAATACTTTCTCAATTTAATTCATGATTTATGACTACTCGAATGTCGCGGGCTCCTTAGGCCGGGTCCATACGAAACCAACAAAAAAAAAATACAATACATTTTTAAAATGAAAAAAATAAAAAAATTCCGGCAACTACTTTGTTTTTTTGGTATTTCCAGCAACTTTTTATTTTCCCGTCGCCTGTCGGTGTCGGTGAAGATCAAATTGTTGAAGTTTTTGTCTGGAAACTTTTGGTCCAGTGTCCTCGGAATTGGATAAAAGAAAATTCAATTTTTGGTTCAGTGCGTGTGTAGTTCTGATACACTGAAGGCATTTCGGAAATCTGTATTCGAGGGTCCAACGAAAGTTTCAAGATCCAGTACTGGTCATTCTTTGTTGCTTTGAAAGTTTTTAAAGCTGGATCGTTTTTCAATGGTATGCAATGTTTTTATTTTGTATTTTTCATGAGCAAGATGTTTTCACACGCTAGTTCTTGCAAAATTATTATTTTTTTTCTAATACGCCATTAATTGGTAAGTAAACCATAAGTATGTGAAAGTTCGCGTTCTTTTGTAGGAAATCACCTTAAAGGTTTCTTAAATCAATTTATGTATTTATTTATAGCATCTATATGATTTAGGTTTATGTTTTATTTCTTGACTGTGGAAGGTTAGTTTGTTCCCTAGTGCAATAATGTATACTTTGCCGGTAAAAATAATAGTTCGATAAAATTGTCACAATGAGATAAATTCTAAATTATTAAGTAAATATTTGTTCAGAAAAAAAAATAGTTTGATTTTGTATGGAAAGGTATATTATTTTTATCTAATCAGCATTTATGCTTTTATAATCTGGTTATGCTTGGTCTATAGAATGTTCGAAAACCATTTTAAAACAATAAAGTCAAGTAGTACATTTAACGATGTTGTTCTCAGCGTTATAAGCAATAATTTCCGATAAGATAAGGAATTATATCGCCAAGCAGGTAACTTCGAACTCGAGAAATAATTAAGGTGTGAGGATTGTTGCTATTAGATGCTGCGGTAGGCGGTAGTGTGAAAAACAGTGCGAAGGCAAAGGTGCCACCTAAAATGACAAACTTTGAAATGGATTAAATATTATTTTTGTTTTAAGTGCTATGAAGTGCAGTGTTAAATAAAAGTGGTTATTTGAGCTTATGTTTGGCATAATGGCTTCCTTCTTCAGAAGGATTTCAAGGAGCAGAAGGGACCTACGACGTTCTGATTCTACTGATACTATTCAAGAAGTAGACGAGGAATATTTGCAAAGTGTAGTTGGTATGTCGATTTGACACATTTTTGCTCAACTATTTAGGTGCTTTTATACAGGGTGTTCTTGGATAAACTGACACATTTTGCAGGTAAATGTATCTCTAAAACAAGAAAAGATAACGATATGTGGTTTATTCTGGGAGAATGAGAATTTTTTAAAGTTTTTTTTTTTCACACTATTGCCGAATCCTAAAATTTTATGAAATTTTATTTTACAGACCTGCAATTTTTTGAAATTAAATTTATTTCCTTATTTCCAATGGAACAACCTTTATATTTTGTCATCGTCACAAACCCTGATTTTTGTACTCGCGCCGGTTTGTTTTGTTCAATAAAAGGCCCCTTCTCAATAAATCCTGAAGGTTTGAAGTCCCTCTGATTGCTTTAAGTATTTTTCAGAAACTTCCAGAGGTGATTTAATGGAAATTTTACATGATATTTTTGCATCTAAGTGAGAAAAAATTCATTTTTCCATTTCCACTCTCGGTTTGTTTTGTTCGATAAAAAGACCTTACTCGATAAATCCTAAGAGTTTGAAGTTCCTTTGGTTGCTTGAAGTATTTTTCAGAAGTTTCCAAAGGTGATTCAATAGAAATTTTAAACTATTTTTCTGCATCTAAGTGAGAAAAAATTCATAATTCCATCTCTGAGCCTGATATCCACTTGCGGTTTGTTTTGTTTGATAAAAAGACCCTACTTAATGAACCCTAGAAGTTTGAAGTCCTTCTGATCACTTGAAGTATTTTTCAGAAGCATCCAAAGGTGATTTAATAGAAATTTTACTTGATATTTTTGCATATAAGTGAGAAAAAATTAATGATTCCATTTCTGTGCCTGAGATCGACTCGCTGTTTGTTTTGTTTGATAAAAAGGCCCTACTTAATGAATCCTGGAAGTTTGGAGTCCCTCTAATTGCTTGAAGTATTTTCCTTTTTTTTGCCAGTTTATGAGACCCTCTTTAACAAAGTAAAAATTTTTCAATGTGATTTCAGGATAATTGAAAAAAACTATAAATTTTTTTAAAGTAAAAAAATCAGGCTTTCTGACGATGACAAAATAAACAGAGGGTTTCATTGAAAATAATGCAGTAATTTTATTTCAGAAGAAAATCATGTGCAGCGCGGTACACGTGGTAGAAGTGGAACTTCTTAAAAAGTATTCCCCTCATACAACTTTTATACTTAGCGTATGAGTTGGGATAAAGACGAAAAGAGACGCGAATCTGTAGTGACGTCACAAGGTTATCGGCACTTGACAATAATAGTTTATAATCCTTGGTTCTTGTTAATCGTGTTCGGCTGTCATTGTCATTGGCTGTCTTTCTCCGTCCCTCTACGTCATATTTTTCTTCTTTCTCGTGTAACGAAATTTGCCAAAACGTGACGCGTCTTTCAAATCACTATCCATTCTCGTTCAAATATCAGACCGCCGCCTAAGAAGTTTCACTTCAAAAAGCACAGGACACAAAATGTATGAATTACGAAATAATCAAAAAACACAATGATAATAGTATAACAAGAGGGAGGCGGGCATCTGTAGTGACGTCACAAGGATACCGGCGCTTGACAATAATAGGCCATCCTCTTTGCGTTTATAATCCTTGATTTGTGGCAATCAAGGGCTGTGTTTAACGGGACATAGCGGGTGTTAGCGCTTTCCGCTAATTGACCGATAAACGACTAGTTAGCGCAAAAACACTTGTCAGCATACTTATCTTATTAAGGGCTTCGCGAGACCACAAGACTAGTCTTGGTCTTGTCTTGGTCTTGGTAGCAAGACCAAGACCAAAACCGAGACCAATACCTGATAAATCTTCTCAAGACCAAGACCAAGACTTGACGTGCAAGACCAAGACCAAGACTCTCTCTCAAGACTCTCGTCTTGGTCTTGGTCTTGAAAAGAAAAATCTCAATATTTATAAAAATATGCAAATTTCTATATCTTCTCTTAATGTCTTTTAATTAAAAAAATTCATCAAATTTATTATTTTTTGAAATTCACGAGAAGGTATTATAGGTCTTAAAAATACAAACATACAACATAGTGTAGGTAACATTCATTTACACAGAACACATCGATATTCTCCTATCCCTACATAATACAATGCCTAAGTATTGGAATTTCCAAAGATAATTCTTAACTAACTAACTAACTAACCCAAACTAACACAAACCCCACATCTCACCCAAACTAACCCAAATCTAATTATTGTGAATAGGCCAATAAAATTCAAATGAGGTAAGTATGTGACTATGTGAAGGTTCTCGAAAACCTTTCTGTGGCCTGAATGCTCAGGTAGGTAAGGTAGGTTTAATCAATCTATGGTTCAAAAAGAAATTAATTTTTTTCCTCGGTATAGAATGGCAATTTTATGATGTGTTTGTCAACTTTTCTGTTCCGTTAATAAAAATTATAATTTATGAATTGATGTTTGTTCCTCTGTGTTGTGGAATGCTTTATGCCGTATTTTTTGACGCATGAAACGCTCTTGGTTGTAAAAATAGCCTATGAAGAAGACCAAATGTATCGTAGAAACGTCGGCATAATTTTTTCCGAAAGGGAGGTTTATTTTCTATTTTTGAAGTCCTTAACCCATCATCTCTGCTCTGTCGTTGGATGTTATGTATATTTTGAAAATTTGGTATAAATTTTTTTCAAGATTATCAAGACCAAGACCAAGACTGAGCCAGTCTTGTCTTGTTCTTCAAACATCAAGACCAATACCAAGACCGCATTTATTTTTCGAGACCAAGATCAAGACTGGCCAGTCTTGGTCTTGGTCTTGGTCTTGGTCTTGCGAAGCCCTAATCTTATTTGAAAAGTGCTATTTTTAGTTAGCTGTTAGCACTAATATGAAATGGCATAAATGTCTAATAGCCTTTTGCACCGACGATTTTAAGGGAGATTCAAAGATATTCAACGCTTAAAGTGATATATTTTTTCTTTTGGTTGATGTTGGCGAGAACTGCTTTATTTTCGAATTCTCGACATGAATATTCAAAATTATAGAAATGCCGATATCATTAAACACAAAATTCTCTATAGGGCAGTTTGATGTTTGACGTTCAAGATGGCGTTGCGGCATAACAAACTTAACCTTGACGTCCATAAGAGGCTGTTTACACAGCTTAACCTCACCTCAACCTTGTTTATTTTCATTTTTCTGTGAATTTTTAAAGTGTTTTTAGCAGTTTGGGAAGGAGAACGTTTTTTGATAGAAATTTTTATTCTTAGCATTGTTGTGGTTCATGTAATTTATGTTTTTGACATTCATTTGCCTCTGGCACAATTTATATTTGTCAAGAATGCCAAGATTGGCAAGGCATGTTTCATATGCTCATTATCTTTTAATACAAGTGAACTACAAACTTTTACCTCTTCCCAACATCAGGAGATTCCAGCAATAACTTTTGTAGATTACCATTGTGCATTTTATCAAAAAATATTTATGAACTATATGTTTCAGACTGCTTACAGTTCTGGAGCACATGAACAACTGATCGGAGGTGCAGAAAATCACCTTGATGTAACTTATATTTAGGCCTTTCTACCTACTTGGGGCACAGCTTTTTGGGGTTCGTTTTGTATCTGATGTCCAGGTATTTTATTAATAGATAAATATTCCAAGTAACTACGAACATCAAAGAAAATTGAAATAAATTAAAATTCATCAAATTAAACTCTGAAACAGGTAGAAATAAGTGAAATAACACACATTTATATCTGTGTTTATATGGAGGCATGTCTAACCTCAATGGTTTGTTTACATTTGTGCCGCATCGCCATCTTGAATTATCAGCTGATTCGAACTGTCTGTCGTTCAACGGCTACAGCTAGCGCCTCCTGGTGCTTTCAGCGCTAGCGGGCGTACGCTAAATCCCGTTAAACACAGCCAATGGCTGTTTTTTTCCGTCTCTGATATAATTTTTGATAATATATAATGGCGGTTCACGGATACAATCAAAAAAAAAATTACAACACACAAAATGTATAAATTAATAGCGAAAATAATCACAAAACACAATGATAATAGTATAACAAAAAGGAGACGCGCATCTGTAGTGACGTCATAAGGGTATCAGCGCTTGTCAATAATATCTATAATAGACAATCCTCTTTGCGCTTATAATCCTTGATTTGTGTCAATTACTCTGTCGTCCAAATATTAGACCGCCACCTAAAGGCCGAGACACACCTATGAAGGAAGGCCGGGACACACTTGTCATACACGCCTCCGCCTCCGATCCGACTCCGGTCCGATTTTTCCTGAATAATCGGATCGGTGCGGGATCGGAACGGGGTGATCACACATGTCATTCACGTTTCCGGCTTCTTTCCGATTTACGGTTCCAACTCGTACACTCGCCATGCATTCTTGATTCCATTGAGCTTGAATCAAACAATTTCGCGGAAGGTTCTGTATGCAAATTGTTCGAACAAAAACCAAGCGACACGTCAGACACGTGGTCCCGCAGCTTGAAAACGAATAGATTGCACGATCGGTCCATGATCGGATGCAGGATCGGAGTCGGGTGGGAGCAGGGATGGGCACGTGCCGGAAAGGCGTGAACTACATTGTTTAAAATGTAGTACCATTCCCCTCTCAGACACTCGTCTGATTGTATGATCGGAGTCGGATCGGAAGGATGCATGATAGGTGTGTTTCGTCCTTCATGCATGCGATCCGACACCGATCATACAATCAGACGAGTGCCTGAGAAGGGAATGGGACGACACTTCAAAGAGCGTAGTTCACCCCTTTCCGGCACGTGCCTATTCCTGCTCCCAACCGACTCCGATCCTGCATCCGATCATGGTCCGATCGTGCAATCTATTCGTTTTCCAGCTGCTAGGACCACGTGTCGCTTGGTGTTTGTTCAAATTTTTTGTGGTGTCTTGCTAAAATGGGAAAAAAGACTGCTATAATGGAAAAGTGTAGAAAACTCTCCTTTTTCCAAGCAGCATGTACCTAAAATCTGCATTTTCCGCTATTCTCCATAAAAGATCTCCGATGTTCTTCATCTTAGTACTTCTAACAACCATGACTGAATTGCAAACTTTTTGAACATTTCGCACACACAAGACCTTCTGCGATATTGTTTGAGTCAAGAATGGCGAGTGTAACGAGCCGGGACCGGAAGTCCGAAAGAACTCGGAAACAAATATAAGGCCGGGACACACTTCATACACCCCTCCGATCCGACTCCGGTCCGATATTGCCCCAAGAATTGGATCGGTGTGGGATCGGAAAGGGGCGAGCACACATTTCATACTTGTTTCCGGCTTCTTTCCGATTTCCAGTTCTGGTTTTTTACACTAGCCACTCGCCATTCTTGATTCAAACGAAATCGCAGTGTCCTGTGTGCAAAATGTTCAAAAATTTTCAATTATTTATTTACTTATTTTATGAGTTAAAAAACTCACAAATCTGTGTTTTTATACACCATATAGAAATTAAGAGTCCTCTGAACAATATATTTCAGCAAGTTGACAACATTGCTTGTTACACTGCTGGCTGCTGTGGCGTCGGTGTCCGAATTTTGTTCAAAAACGAAAATTTCTGGAAGAAGTGCATTTGCATAGTATATTTTCTATATTAGTTAAAAAATGAATAGTTTTTCTATGCCAGAGGATTATCCATACCTATATAAGAATGAATGATAATTTAATAATACGCTGTAAAATTAAAACAAAAGGAGAAGTGGATGTAAGTATTATCTTTTTGTTTTAAGGTATATTATTTTGTAAATTCATAGACGCAACTAGGCTCCAAATTTGAGGAGCACCATTTTTTTTTGGTGGGGTTTGATGGAAAGGAAATGACGCGCGTAAAAAATAGTTATTTCTAGGTTAAACAACTCAAGAATGTCACACAGCACAAATAAAAAACAAACCAAAGAAACAACGGACAGTCAATATTTCTTTTTTTCAAAATGTCACTTTGTCACCGTTAGGGCCAAATTATGGACCAGCTGGTAAGTGTCTGGTTGTTACCTAGCACCATAGACTTAAATACTACGAATAGACGTCCAGTGGAAATAGCAGCACAAAAAATGCCTCAATAATTCATAAGATGGCGCCACTCGTATTAAAAATTCAAAGAAAACTGTGCTAGCACCCTTGTGTACGAGCAGCGTGTCATTGTTTCCAGGACAACCGCATTCCGCCTTTTTTCTGATGTTTCGGTGTTGTCAAATTTATACGGACAAAAAACTAGACAAGAATTCTCTTTGCTATTTGCGACTTTCGAACAAATAAATTATTGCTTGGATTTCAAAGAACTAATTTTCAAAATCCATTTAAAAAAAAAATCCATTTCAGCTTTCACTAGAAATAGAAAACTTAACAATTTACAAAATAAGTGAAATTTATTTATATTAAAAAAAAATCTTAACATTAACAATTTATTAATTTGCGTATAATATTTAGTATAAGATGCAGTAATAAAAAAAAATTGGTGTCTTAATGTATGGTTTGGCCTATTTCATGATTTTGGACTAGTTATTTTAGAACTATTGGCAACAGCGTAACGCGCGAATTTGAATTATGACAGAAATGCGCGCCATCTCGTATCTAGCATCTAAAATACCAAAGCCTGAATTGAATTTGGAGGCTCGCTTTCGATAGCGAGCCTCCAAATAGCGTCGCAGATTTTTACCATTTGACTGGACGTCTATTCGTAGTATTTAAGTCTATGCTAGCACGTACTTTCTATTCTCTAGTGCATAGAAAGTACACCAGACGTTTACCAGTCAGTCCATAATTTGGCCCTTAAAAGATACCATCACGTCATTGTATGATCATACCTAGTAAGTTGTGGTTACTTCGCGAAAAATCCCTAAGTTTTTTATGTCTGAAATTTCAACAAAAAGAGGTGCTTTTCAGTGACCCATTTGAGTTACTCCTGAGCAGCTCAGGAGTGCTCCACAATTGCTTTGCGCATTCCAGTGCTTAGAGTGTTGTACACTTGAACTACTCATTTCTGTTATCCTCTGCCCCCTCGTGCACCAACCTTTATTTCGGTGTTCCATGCTCCTGAAGTCCGAAATGGTGGGGGTTAAGACGAGAGCGTTCCAGTGCTCTTATGTCGAACAGTTCAAGAGCGTCACACTCCAGGAGCATGATACTCTAACTATTTAGGCACTGGAAAGCAACTCATAAGGCGATTTTCAGCCTGGAATGATTATTAATCGGTAAATACCGTGGTTATTCTTTTGGTTGACAACTTTGACAGCCAAGTGTGACGTCATAGCCCCCCACCATTCAAAAATCATAACCCAAGGAACTGACCGCTGAAATGATTTGGTTATAGCAGTGTAGGATTATGTTTATTATTCTTAATTGTTTTTTCGTTTCAACAATAGTTTTTTGTTTAGGTACAAAAAATGGAGCTGAATCTCTCGTTAGTCTCGTTTATCAAACAGATTTTTTTTTGGGGATGATCTAAGCCTCGATCTAAACATGGTGAATTGCAGTGAGTGAGTGAATGTATAGTTCTTCCATTGTGCCAGGCTACAACGCAACTGCATAATCACAAAACACCAATACAAATTCCAAAAATAATAACAATAACATCAAAAAGCTGTAACCAAAAGATTAACCCAAGTCCAAAGCTGGGTTATAATCGGTTATAAGTGGTAAATACCAAAAGCAAATCAGCTGATATGTGACGTTACAACTTCCCCTACTTTGGTTAAAACCGCGACGGCGGAAATGCATTGGTTATAACCAAATAATAATCATTCCAGGCTGAAAATCGCCTATATAGTTCGTTGTACGAAGGTTTGTACTTACGTCATAACTTGGAAAAAAGGGTTTGTCGTAGATTAATTCATAGAGCACGTTCGGAATTATTGTTTTGTAATAAAATATTTAACTTAGAATAGAGTTTGTTGCGTTAAAATGACCTAGTAAGTTTCGAGCATCGAAGGACCATAAAATTATTCATAATTGATTGCACAAGGAGTCTTCAAAACGTGTATATTTTCAGGTAAAAGAAGATCGCAAGGCGGTGGTAAAAGAGATACGAAAAGGCGCCTTGCGCTTCATTCGATCGGACAATGCGTCGAAAGAAATATTGTATTGGGAGCAAGAAAGTTTACAAAATAAGAAGAATTTGTTTTATAAAAATATTTTATGTTTTTTATTTGTTTAAGGTCTTCATTCGTATAGTATGTATTTGTATTTACGTCTCAAAAACTGTTTTTTTTTTTTTTTTCGAAAAATATCCACTCTTTTATTGCTTTTATCTGCTAAATTACGAACGCACAGTATAATTTATATTAATAAAACAATATTAATTATATTTTCCACTTATATAGGTACTCATGTTTTGATATTTCAATGCTTTAAAATAATTATTTACAAGATGGTAATAGGCTTAATAACGGGGGTCAGTAACACCCGATAAAGCGCACGTCCATGCAACCACGGGTGTTACATTTCTAAAACCGAACCCTTGTCGAACGGATTACCGAATGCTAAACAGGATGTTACTTACCTCCATGCGTCCCGGCCTTAAGAAGTTTCACTTCAAAAATCGCATGTCTGTAAAACCAAAAGGCAGTTTCTCGCGTCTCAAATGTTTCAAAACATTTTTCAAAACTGGTTTAAGTAATGTCACTATGACGTCATAATTTCTCGGCGCGAGAAAATGGTTTGAAAACGTGGATTGGATTGTATTTCGAAACAGTTTGAACCAATTTTGACGTGACGTCATGGGTTTATCGCGAGAATGTAATGTTTCAAAACAGTTTTGAACCAGTTTCAAAAAGTGGACGCGAGAAAACGCCTTTATTTCAGCAAGTTTCAGAATTTGGCAATGCTGAGAAAAAAAACTTAAAAATTCCTATTCTCCTAGAACAAACCCCAAGTAACAACAGCACGTGAAAATGACGTTAAATACTGGTCATCAAGTGACGAGAAATGACGAGCTAAATGACTTAATTATGACGTGAAAATGACTTCCTAATGTCTGGGACGAATGACGTCATAGTTGGTACGTCATTTTTACGTGTTATTTGACGTCAAGTTTATGAGTTATTTAACGTGATATTGGCGTATTGATAGCGTTCCATTCGCGTGATATCTATTTTATAAATGACGTCATATTTACCTGATATATTTTCTATAAATCCTTGTTTTTTCAAATTTATATGACCTGTAACGAAAATGAACCAACACTATATCACTTTTGAGAAAAATATATTTAAAAAAAGACAATATAAATATTCTGTAGGCGTATTAAACATATTACTTGTAGTACTTGCTAGGTGAGGTAACAACCAGACACTTACCTGTTGGTCCATAAGTTGGCCCTTAGGTGAACAAGCAATAATAATAATGTATATTATAATATAAAATAAGGTATATTAAAACAAAAGACATATACTTACGGTTGGTGATTGTTATTAGTCTCAACACAAACACGTGAATAAAACTCACATTCATATAGAGGCGTTTCACTTGGATGCAGCAGGATGATTCTGAAGAGAAATTAAAACCGAAAAATATATCAAGAATTAATAATTCCACGCGATACTTGCGTAAAAAAGAAATGAGGGAAACTTGGAGGGAAATGAGAAAGCAAAAAGCGAGGGAAAACCAAATGAAACACGACCACGCCATGCTACAACCACAACATAACCTCAACAAACTCCCTCACAACAATCAACGTCAACAGTCACACACACAGTAGCGAATTGGAAGGGTTAGTGCGCACTGAGTGTGTTCGTGTCTTTTCTACCGACTTCTATAAGAAAGAGATAAAAAAACATTTTTCTGCACTGGTTCTACCAATAGAATTCGCTGAATAGCATATTCGTTTCCCCACGCGGCGATGCAATATTTATTGTTGTCCCTTACTAATACTAAACTAATGCTAGAATTTCGAAACAAAAAAAATACAGGAGTGAGTGTATTTGTATTTACTCTTTTCCTTTTTCCCGTTGAGTTACTCGGAGCTGCTCAAAGTCAGAAGCTTGAACGTTTTTCGTTCGGTGTTTGTTCGGTGTCACTCGATGTATAAAAGGAATACAGTAATTTCCGCATTCACCAAACCGTTGACCAAACACAAAAACAAACCAAATACGTCCCCTTTCTGGCCTTTCCACAGTTTCTACCGTTTATTTCTATACTATTTGAAAGTCAGAGATGGAACTATGAGTATGAACTATGGGAGTTTTCCATTTAATTTTTATTCAAAGATGTGTTTTCAAACGCATCAAAGTTTTGCTGTAGTAAAAATTAAAAAACAGGATGTCGAAAAAATGCGAGGGTAGGGGTATTATTCGCATTCGATTCGATCAAAATTTTCGTGAGTAGTTACAAATGCGAAAAAAAATAATGATTTGTATCATCACTTTGTCTCCTATTCACTATAGAATACAGTATACACGGCACAACCCTAGGAATTCTAGGAATACATTCAAAACACATTGAAAAAAAAAAACTAATTCAAAAAACCAGGTTTACTGAACCACAAGCAAAATACGTGAATATTACATGATATATATTGACGTCAATGTGTATTACATTTATCACCAGAAAAACGCGTCAATATTACGTGATAAAAAGCACGTCATTTGAACGGCATTTATCACACGTCAATATGTCGTCAGTTTTTGGTCAGGTGACGAGTATTGACGAATTATCACCATATAAGGACGTCAATATGACGTACCCTTGCTGGCTGGGACCGCATTTCGTTCTTTTTTTGTTTTCGAGATATTCACCTGCAAAATGTGTCAATTAATCTAAGGACACCCTGTATTGAAAATTTTTTAAAAAAGTTCAAATGTTGTACTTAATATTCCCAGGAAAGATGTCCCAGTAAAAAATGTTGCTAAACTGCTTTTTTTAATAGTTTTAGTTTTATTTCCTAATGGAATTTCATTTTTGTCTATTAAAAAAAAAAATACGACTACTACAAGAAATGACGCAATAATAGAACTAAACTAACAACTAGATTTGATAACAATCTAAATATTTGTTTTCTGGGGAATTCGGTTAGTAAAGCAGAGGAGCAGGTTGATAATTAGCTTATGATAAATTCTTAAATGTAATTGTTCGCAAAGGCTACTATTTATTTTTCGAAATCAGTTCTCAGTTGAGGTACCTATTACATTTTTGTTTGTGAGATTCAGATTGTGTTGCGATCTGGGCATTTTCCACGGCTACATATCGAATCCTTACAAACAAATCACCACATCAGTTATTCTTCTCTTCCTCTTACCGCTCCAGTTTTTTTTGTTCCCTAAAAATGTCTTGGAAAAGCTATGGTCTGGTGGTATAGAGATATCACAGAGAAATGAGTAGCTACCTACATAATTTGAATACGCATTGACGAATTTGGCGCTTTAACTCCAACAAGCATTATTAAAAAACTGATTAATGGGCTGTCGTTTGAACCCTGGTTTGGCTAGTTGACTTGGTCGTATTTACGCCCATTGGCTGGTCTTTAATTTCACTAATATTCTAGACATTCTTCGGACAAATTTTTGCAGGAAAAAGAGCCTTATTTTGTATCCCTTTAGACAATGCTGGTGGGTAAATATTTACCTATCTATACGGCGTAGGTATCTATTGCTGTGCTCATTTACTTAAGATTAGTTAGCAATTTTTGGTAATTTCCACTCTGTTTAGACTTTACAATCCGCGAAAAATAGGTATAATTTATTTTAGGTTAAATATTTTTTTTTGTCATATAGTTATTTATTTGTTTCCAGGTACGTCCTCCTCGGACTCCAAAAATAATTCAGATGGTAAGTGGACCTTTTCCATTTCCAACGTTGAAATTTCCAATATGGTTTCTGCATGCTACTGCTTTTTGTATTTTGTTCTACTATTTACTGGCTTGATTTAATTTATTAAGTCTAGACATTCTGCACATAAAATATTTTCTGTATGGTTCGTTTGTTGCTTACGTATTTAATCTAAAAAAATATCACTACAATTAAGATAATGCCAACGTATTTGCTATCTACATAAGTCATGCCTTAGTAATCATACTCTAAATAGTCGTCCAGGGAAATTATCTCTCAGTACGATAACCTACTTCGATTTATTGAGTGATTTGATATTTTCATTTCATTAACAACAATGTCGCAAATTGTCACTAGTGCATAAAATATTTCCGGAAATTTTTCAAAATTTTATCTGAAGCCAATTTTTAACAAAATCATAAGTAGGCCAAGCAATGGAGGAAGTTTATCTCAACATAATTAGAAGTTAACATTTTTTTTGGGGGGATCGGTCCATTTTCATGTGCTAAATAACATATTAAGTTTGCGACCTTGTACTTCCATGGGATTTTCCGTTAGGAATGTTTTTTAGGGGTAATTTGCGGTTTGTGGAGAACGCTACTCAAAGGGATGGTCCAATAGCAAAAAGTTTCAAATTATTGTTGTGCTGAATTTTTTTGCTATAAAAACTCCGTGACAGCACCCTTATATCTTCTATAGTTTTTTTTCTGCAGCGTCTTAAATAGTAGCATGTTTTTGTTCACTAAATCAGCGTTTCGCCTGTTTGCGCGCATTTGGTGCAGCAGCGGCCGAATGCATAATCCGATTTTAATTATTCAAATACCACATTATTGCTATCGAAATGCCATCTCCAATGGCTTGAAAATTAAGCGAGCACGGACTCGCCTAATGTGCTAGAAAGTTGTAAATTGCATCGAAAACTACCCCTTTCTTGCATTCACTGTAATTTCTAAACGGGGCCAAATATTTGGTGACAGTTTTCGACAATCGGCAGTCCATTTATTCCTCTCATAATGCACAAGCGGATTTTTTTTCTCGTTAATCACTCAATGGGTACATTCAGGCGGTCCCAGCGGCTAAGCTCAGCTACTCGGCAGGGACTCTATTCTCGAAACCAAGGGACAGCGTTCTCATAAGAACGATTGCTCTGTCATTGTCAGTGTTATGCCGGACGACAAAGATAGAACCTTCGTTCCAATGAGAACGCTGCTCCCCTGTTTCGAGAATAAAGTTCCCGCTTAGTGGCTGAACTAAGCCGCTGGCACCGCCTGAATGTACCCAATGACTTTTTCGCCTGAACATGTCGCGCGGAATTTTTCAAAAAGTCAAAATAAAATTAAAATTTTCGCACAGCGCTGAAATTTGGTACGATGGCTTTATTTATTGTTCTCATGAATATAGGTAAGCCAGCAGTCATGTGAAGTAATTAAAATTGCAGATTGCAGTATATTCTTGAAAACAATTAATAAAGCCATCGTACCCAATTTCAGCGCTGTGCGACAATTTTTTTTTTTTTTACTTTTTGAAAAATTCTACGCGACTTGTTCAGGCGAATAAGTCATTGAGTAATTAACAACAACAAAATTCCGCTAGGGCATTATGAAAGGAATAAATGGGTTGCCGATTGTCGAAAACTGTCACCAAATATTTGGCTCCATTTAGAAATTACAGTGAATGCAAAAAAGGGGTAGCTTTCGATGCAATTTACAACTTTCTAGCACATTAGGCGAGTCTGTGCTGGTTTAATTTTCAAGCCAAAAATTCGAACAAAAAAGCATTGAAAAATGCATTTCATTAGCAATAATGTGGTGTTTGAACAATTAGAATCGGATTATACATTCGGCCACTGCTGCACCAAATGCGCGCAAACAGGCGAAACGTTGATTCAGTGACCTTGAACAGAAACATGCTACTATGTAAGACGCTGCAGAAAAAAAAAAACTATAGAAGATGAAGGGGTGCTGTCACGGAGTTTTTTATAGCAAAAAACTTCAGCTACAACAATGATTTGAAACTTTTTGTTATTGGACCATCCCTTTGAGTAGCGTTCTCCACAAACCGCAAATTACCCCTAAAAAACATTCCTAACTGAAAATCCCATGGAAGTACAAGGTCGCAAACTTAATATGTTATTTAGCATATTAAAATGGACCGACCCCTCCCAAAAAATGTTAACTTCTAATTATGTTGAGGTAAACCCTCTTTTCAGATCCCCGTTTCTTGGACTAGAGTGCATAGCGCCTGAAAAAATCCCGAACCCGAAGGATTTTTTCTATGCCGCTATGCACGAATGGTTTTGTTTAAAAATATTGGCTAAAGACGAAATTTTTCAAAATTTCCCTTAGGAAATATTTCATGCACGTGTTATCTTTTGATAGGAAATTTCCCGAGTTTGAAGTTTATTTACTACGCTGTGTCGATTTTTTTTTATTGATGGTGATTGTTATTAATCTTCCCCATTTAAATTGCGTTTGTCAAAAATATACACTTTGACAGATTTCTGACATCAATGCGTTTTAAATGGAAAAGCGAGCCTCAATGCCAAAAATGACAATTCTGGAAATTTTCCCCAGGATATTTCCAAAAATTTCCACCTAATAATTTTGACAATTTTTATGCAAAATTTCTAGTGTAATTTGCACAAGGGAAATTTCCTTTGTAATCCCTGCGTAGAAAGAATCAAGAAAACATGTTTTTAGAGTTTAGCTATCACATTAACAAAAAGTACTTTTGCTAGTCGGCCATTTTTGATCTAGAACTTGGAGAGAAATGAAAATACTCTACTCCCTATGGCAAATTGCCCAGAATCTCACGACTTAGGTACATATAGAGAAGCTTTAGAAAATGTAATTCCCTTTTGGGGCATATTGCCAATGATTGGCCGAATCGGGTTGGAATCCTTTTCGAGCATTTGTTACAATAATTTTTTGAGGGATTTAAGTGGATTTTCCTCAAATATCCTATCAATTCGTGCAAGTTTGAACCGGTTTCTATGTGTAGTTTTCTTATTTATGATCGTTTCTGAAAATATGTTATCTAGGTGACAAAGTGAGCTTAACTGAGAAGTACCTACCTGCATGCTCAAATATTTGCTATTATAGTGGTCGGATTTAAGGAGTATTTTGAAAATAGAATTATACAGTTTTCAGGGCGATAACAATGAGATCGAAAGCAAAATATCGAAAGTTGAAATCGAAAAGCGAACAATCGAAAGTTCTACGAGATGAGTAACAATAAATGAATCGAGTCAGGATTCCAAAATACGTTCCTAGATCCTAGTAGCAATTGATGCATACAATATTCTGATTATCACTAAAAGCATCATCCGTCGAGACCTATTTCCGAAACGGAATGTGATGACCAACCGAACTATTAATCATTAATCATTATAGGTACATATTTCTAAAGTAGGAAAAAAAAAATCCAACTGATTAGGAAAATGACGTGTCGTTTTGTTACCTACTAATTTAAGCTAGACGAAAATTGAATATTAATCCATTCTTGTCGAACACACTGTACAATAAATAATTAAAGTACGTATGTAATATTACTGAAATTTCATTTTTATATTTTCAAATAGCAATGGCAATGATAAGTTCAAATTATATTTTACACACAATATGGCATCGTCGCTTTCCTACTCGCCGGAGCGTGCAGAGAGTTGGATTCATATCTTTAGCTTCACTCAACATGAACTGAACGTTAGTTAAAGCGATACTTTTTTTACATGTAAATAATCACTCATGACCTAATGTCGATTAACCGTAGAACTTATAAAGGATGACACTCTAAAATAAATTATGTTTTACAGTATTTTTAATTTGATTTAACAAGAAATATTCATTGGATTTTTTGTTGTTATTATATAGCAATATGTAATAATTGTACGTTTAAATATTTGAAACATTTAATACGTTCTCCTAACATGATTAAATTACAGCTTTTGGCCCTCCAAAGAGAGAAATACTTAACACATTTAAAATGTTTGTTCTTAGAATCATAATGCAATAATTAGCTAATCTCTTTGTTCAAAAACAATTTTCCAACAATTTTCAGGGGAATAATTCAAATGTTCCTCCTACGCCCACTTGCGGACAAAGAGAGGATATCCGTCCGATCGGGTGGGCGCGACGAAGACGAACAATACTAAAATTCAAAGCACGTTTGTTCGCTCCCTCCAACAATAGACAGACGGTGCGTGTAACTATGGTGATGTGTTGTATTCCCGGCCATAAGTCCTTTTTTCCCGGAGGCGATGACAATAAACGGAAGCGGAATCCCCATCGCGGAGGAGGAGGATTTGGAATTTCGTTCGGTCAGCATGGTAGCATGGAAATACACCACAATCAGTTGGGCTTATGGTTTGTTTTCTATTTGTATAGGTTTCCCCTATGGCGACAGGGTCCAGCAGTCGGGATTTTATTGAACGTTCGAATAACTAATGACTACAGCTATTGAGAATTATTGGCGTACCCCTCGGCGTGTCCAGAAAAAAATCTTATATTTATCTTTTCTCACGTGTTTCTGACAGGTTGTTCTATTAGGGATGTCAGCTGAATTATGTTCCTATAAGGATTACTACCAATTATTGTCAGTTCATTTCAGGAGTTTTTTGTAAATGATTAGCGATCTAATTTTTTTTAATGAAAAACCTTACTTGAATCAATCATTCAATAAGTATAATAGTAAAGAAAATGTCCGATACGAATACTCCATAAAATATATTCATTCTTATAACTAAAATATAGTTTTTGAGAAGCAGTTGGCCCCTAGAGCATCATACTAATTGATACCTACATATTTTTCGTAGAGATTTGCAGCTCCACCCCTAAAGAGAATTTCAATCGATTTTATTTGATAGTCGACTCTCCACTCCCAATTCCAAAAATACGTCGGAAAATTTAATATAAATTT
Organism: Ceutorhynchus assimilis; assembly: GCA_917834065.1. Lineage (NCBI taxonomy): Eukaryota > Metazoa > Arthropoda > Insecta > Coleoptera > Curculionidae > Ceutorhynchus > Ceutorhynchus assimilis. The sequence continues at coordinate 106,943,103 of OU892277.1, forward strand.
GTGTTCGGGTCATAACTTACTTTATTAAATTGCAACTGTGTACGTCAAACAGACCAAACAGTCTCTGAGTGAAAAACAGCAGAGTTGGTAAGACGAACTCGATTCATAAAGAACTACTTAAATGTACAAGATATATGACACTGGTCCTTCAATAATATATGAAAAACGAGAATAAATTGATGGATAAAATAAAATTTTCAAAGCCAGAGAGAAAAAAAACAAGAGATGAGTAAGAGCAAAAATACCTACCAAAGAGGAATAAAGAAAAAGTCTATAGCAAGGTAAAGAAATAATAAAAGGCACAACTATAGAAGAAATGTGGGGTCATTTTGGAAAGGAAAGTGTAGTGGGCAAGGGAAGTTGGGAAATAATTATACCTTTTTTGGGAAGCAGTACGATCTCTTTATTTTGCCATGAATCGGGGATATTTCCATTTTGCAGTCATTTGTTCATTAGTGTCCTATGAGTATGGCGTCCCAAGAGCTATTCTCGTGTTTCATTTGATGTACCTATTCTTTGTTTTTCCTTATGTCAACGTTTTTAATATTTTCATATTCTTATTATTTTCAATTGTTTCGGTGTTATGTCTTGTCTCACTTCCTCTATTAGGTTCTCTATATTCTTGCGAGTTTGTGTTCAGTCTTTTTGTTTTCTTAGTCTTTGCTTTAGTCTCTCGCTCCAATTTGTTTATCTTGGTTCGAGATTTTGAACATATTTTCCTAGGGGCGGTTTGTGTGTTTTTGCTTATTTTTAATTCATTTCTTCAAATTGTTCAATTTTATCTAGTTTTGTTTGGAACTCTTTTTTTATTTCCGTTGTAATAATTGGCTTTGTGTTAATCTATACTCTCGCCCTGATCAGTCTGTGGTCACTTCCAAGAATAAATATGTTAGTAACCGACACACGTCTTTTATAATAATTGCTTTGTTTTTGGCGAGTAATGTAATCTATTTAATTTTTTGTTCTTTCGTCTGGGCTCGGCTTATCCATATTTATCGTCGGTTTTTGGGTTTCATGAAGAAAGTGTTCGTACAGTATAGTTGTTCATGTTGTAGGTAGTCCAACAATATTGACTGGCCCAGACCAAATTTCCCTCTGCAGGGAGTAGTGATATTTCTCGGTAATTGCTTTTTCGCCTTTCCTGAATATAATAGTGACGATAGAGGTGTCTCGCAAGTCTGTATAGTCTAGCAGCTTTATTATTCTTTAGTTGGTTGATAGCTTTTTGTGATAGGATATAACATAACTCATGGTTCCGGAAAGTGCTCCTTCCATCGGGAGTTAATAGAAGTAGGAATTTTGAATAGCTTGGTCCTATCTGTGGATCTAAGGGGATTTGGACCTTTTATAGAGGTATCAAAGGTTGCTCTTGTGGCACTGAAGAAAACTTCCAAATGCTCCAATTCAATTGACTCCGTTGTTCACCAATGGTTTTTTAGTATTCTTGACTTTTTCTGTACTTCAGCCTTTGCTTGAAGATTTATTTGCTTCTTGCGACTGATGTGTGGTCGTTTCACCGTCCTGATGCCTAATTGTGATGAAGCCCGTTGATTCTTGGCAGGCGATTCGAGGAATATTTAGCAGACAATTTCTGATTCAGTAGTTTTGTTGTCTTCATTTTTCAGTCCCTCGATATTGTTAAGAAATTGCATCCAAAGCCCGGCCAAATTCCAAGAATTCATCAGTGTTTTACATCTATTTTGGGAGTTCTTTTATATTGGATAAATACATTTTTCTAGATAGATCCAGACTACGATGTCGACTATAAATAGCTTGTAATAGTCATTTGGATTATTTGGAAGCCAGTTTAAATACGAAATTTGTTATGTACGTTTCGATAAGTGATGATTGAATTTTTATAAAGTCAGTTTGTTCAATGAAAGTTGTTACTGTTTGTAAAGTGAATTCTAATGGACACGGAATCCGTGACAATATTTATCCATTGCTTCCATCGTTTTGGGGTTTTGGTGGTACTTTTAGAGTCATAACAGATCGGAGAATTGAAAAAAAAAGAAGTGCGCTATTGCTGTATCAAATGAAACTTTGTCTATACTCTGTTTCCTTTTCGTTAGGACCACAGGGAAAGATAAAAAAGGCCATAAAGCGATCATAAACCATAGGCGGCCATAAGAACCAGGTAACTATAGGTTGCGTTATTATCTGATGGCAATTCAGTATGAATTTTGCACTTGTAAGTTGTGTATGCATATAGGGTGTTTCACGAACATCGAAACAGAGGCGTTTTAGGGTATTTTGAGGTCGATTAAAAAAAAAAAAAACGCTCGGACGCGTCATTTTTGTATTCAAAACGGACTTTTGACCCCATCGGTATTTCGCTAGGGTGCACCTCCTGGATGGGGTGACTTTCATCCCTTTTTTTAGATAGGGGAGATGGGTGGAGTGATACCTTGTTCTGAAGGTATTTTGATTCTTGTCACAACTGTGTACTTTTTTTGAAAATCGCATGATTGGTTCTCAAGATATTCACTTTCGAAAGTTGCCATGGGCCATCTGGAACGAAATAATGTGTTTCCCACGGAACAAAAAGGTTGTAGGAAAAACTGCTATGGAAGCAAAGAGCAACTCTTAATAAACAAAATGGTAACCGAAGATGCAAGAAGAAAAAAGAAAAATCTTAGTATGGGCAAATAAAAAATATGTTAAAAGCAGCAATGGAAAAATGGAAAACACTTCTCACACTTACTTTTCAAGGGAAAAATATAGAAGCAGGAACTATAAACATAAAAAGTAGAATTTTTCAGGGAGATTTATTGTCGCCCCTTTTGTTCTGTATATGGCTCTGTTTCCGTTGTCAAATGAACTCAATGGAACCAAGAAAAGGCATAAAATAAAAAAAGGAAAACCGCCCATAAACCATTTATTCTATGTTGATGATTTAAAACTGTACTCACAAGATGACAGAGAGCTATTCAAAACTTTAAAGATTTTCAGCAAGGACATTGGAATGAATATTGGCTTAGACAAGTGCGCGAAAGTCACTATGCATGAAAAAAACTCAAAACATGAAAATAGACGAAGAAACTGAAATAAGAGACTTAGAGGGAAAACAGTTTTATAAATATTTAGGTATACACGAAAACTCGGAAATTGAACATCAAAGCATGAAACAAAAAGTGACAGGGAAGTATTACTCTATAGTGCGGAAGATTCTTAGAAGTCAACTAACTGGTAAAAATAAATTCCTTAGCATAGCAGCACTTGCGCTGCCCGTAATGACTTACAGTTCTGGAATCTTAAATTGGAAGGAAAAAGAACTGAGGAAAGCCGATACAAAAACACGGAAACTTCTAACAATGTACAACCTATACTCCATCCAAAAGCAGCAATGTCCCAAGAGCCAACGGAGGAAGGGGGTTAGATAGTAAATATTGAGAAGACGTTCAAATTAACCAGCCAAGCCAATGGCAAGTTACGTAAATGGGAAAGTAGAAGACAGATTCATCAATATGTCAAAACAATACGAAAAAGACAAAACAAGAAAGTCACTTTTAAAACAAGGAGAGAAATCCAAGATAATTGCATAAACAGAAAAATAACAGGAAACGCGAAAAGGCTAAAGCAACTATGTAAAGAAAATATAAATAAAGATACGGAAGTAAAATGGACAGAAAAGCAGATGCATGGCCAGTACAAGAGAGAAACTAACATAGAACAGGTAGATAGAGAAAAGACATTCAGATGGCTTCGTAATGGAACTCTAAAAGGGGAAACAGAATCAATCATTGTAGCAGCACAAGACCAAGCAATATCAACAAACTATATCAAGCATGAAATTCAAATTGGGGACCCGAAAAATGAGGCCGTGGGTCTAGCAACAGGGACAAGCATGTGGCCCATTTGCTGACGTTACTTAGGTTAGGTCTCATCAATTTGAGGCTTGTCGAAAAAATCGAGTCCACGAAAAAATGGGGCCCCCGAAATGAGGCCCAGGCCCACCTGGATTAGGCCCCTTCAATTTGGGGCTTCTCTGATGACTGGCGCGGGCTCCAGAACAAGAATGGGGCCCACTTCCGGTCTGGAACCGGCCTAGTATATCTACTTACACTGACAAAAAATAGACCCTAAGTGCAGATTACACAAAGAATATGATGAGACTATCAAACACATAACAACAGGATGCCCAGTACTTACTTGCGAAATATCGATATATAGAAAGACATAACAAAGTATGTTCAACGCTTCATCATAAATCTGCAAATACTATAACATAGAAGTTGAAGACAAATAGTTCAAACACAAATCCAAAACCCTAGAACTAACAAAAAACGTAACAGTGATTTGGAACACTCAGGTACAAACGGATAGAACAATAGCTGCCAAAAAGCTCGACATAATTATAAAGAACAAGGAAAACAAAAGGTGCTTAATAATAGATGTAGCAATCCCCTCGGAAGAACTATCAAGGAAAAGGAAGCTGAAAAGATACTAAAGTATAGAGATTTGCAGATAGAAACCCAAAGAATGTGGGGTCAACAACAATAATTCCAGTCGTGATAAATAAAAACCTTAAAGAATGGCTATAGCAAGAATACCAGGGAACAACACACAAGCTTTGATGGACTCTATACAAAAAACTACATTGCTTGAGACAGCTCACATAATAAGAAGGACAATAGGCTAAAATTAAAAACGCATTTAACCTAAGAAACATGGTTTGTTTTTTTTTTTTTTTGTTCCAATAATTTTCGTCCTCTCTGTTCTGACTACTAGGTCTGATCAGGACGGGCCCCACAGTTTACCGTGGGGCTCCCTTGCCCTGGGAGCAATTCCGAAACACGGTCATCAGTTACTACACAGGATTTTAGGTGTGTACCCTTTTAGGGCACTACCTGTTGTTAGGTACTCTTGATGTAACCTTCCGACTGGGGAGTGTGTCCTGTATTAGGTGCTGTTGAAGCCATTAAACTCAGGTAAACTAATAATATGACATTCGTAGTAGGTTAATAAGGAAATAATAAAAGGATAGTGAGAAAAGCAATTATAACCAGCATCAACAAATACATAGATGGGAGATAGGGCGGCAGGATGGGAAGGGGGAGTTTTGTTATGTTCAATAAGATATGATATATGAGGGCCGGAGTATACCGTATTACTTATTACTTCATTAAGGCCGGGATACACCTATCATGGATCCTTCCCATCCGACTCCGATCATACCATCGGACGAGTGCCGGAACACACTTTTCATACACCCCTCCGATCCGACTCCGGTCCGATTTTTCCTCAGGAATCGGATCGGTGCGGGATGGAAATGGGGTGATCACACATGTCATACTCGTTTCCGGCTTCTTTCCGATTTCCGGTTCCGTCTCGTACACTCGCCATGCATTCTTGATTCCATTGAGCTTGATTCAAGCAATATCGCGAAAGGATTTTTATGCAAAATGTTCAAAAATTGCCATGGTGGCGCTTTGTTTAGAAGAAGAAGATGAAGAAAATCGGAGATCTTTTATAGAGAACAGCGGAAAACACAGATTTTGGCTACATGCTGCTAGGAAAAGAAGATCTGCAGAAAGAGAGTTTTCCACACTTTTTCCTTATAGCAATCATTTTTCCAATTTTAGCAAGACACCGCAAAAAACTTGAACAAAAACCATGCGACACGTCAGACACATGGTCCCGCAGCTGGAAAACGAATAGATTGCACGATCGGACCATGATCGGATGCAGGATCGGAGTCGGGTGGGAGCAGGGGTGGACACGTGCCGGAAAAGTGGAACTACGTTGTTTGAAATGTAGCATCATTCCCCTCTCAGACACTCGTCCGATTGTATGATCGGAGTCGGATCGGAAGGATGCATGATAGTTGTGTCCCGGCCTTGAGAAAGAATGGAAATACACTTCAAACAACGTAGTTCACACCTTTCCGGCACGTGCCCATTTCCACTCCCACCCGACTCCGATCCTGCATCCGATCATGGTCCGATCGTGCAATCTATTCGTTTTCCAGCTGCGGAACCACGTGTCGCTTGGTGTTTGTTCCAGTTTTTTGTGGTGTCTTGCTTAAATGGGGAAAAAAAACTCTCATAGCAGAAAAGTGTAGAAAACTCTGCTTCTTCAGATCTTCATTTCCAAGCAGCATGTACCCAAACTCTGCGTTTTCCTCTGTTCTCCATAAAAGATCTGCGATGCTTTATCTTCCTCTTCTAAACAAAGTGCCACCATGACTAAATCGCAATTGCTGAAAGTTTTAAATATTTTGGACACGCGGATTATCTGAATCAAGAATGGCGAGTGGCTAATGTAGCGAGCCGGAGCCGGAAATCGGAAAGAAGCCGGAAACAAGTATGACATGTGTGCTCACCTCTTCCCGATCCCGCACCGATCCGATTCTTGGAGCAACATCGAACCGGAGTCGGAACGGAGGTGTGTATGACAATTGTGTCCCGTCCTTTATACGTTAAGATTGTACTGTTATAATGGATTTTTTTTTATTGAGAATTCAGTAATTTTAGTTTTAAGTGACGTTTGAAAGTTGTAAGTGAGGACGAGAAGTCAACAACATTACATTTATTAATACAAGAAGCTATGTTGTAGGAGAAAGAGCGTTTAAACATCTCTTGAGATGGTATAGTCAAAATATTTTTCCTTCTTACATTAGTGTAATTCAATCAGCATTAGACAAAACTGCGCCGCTAAGGAAACATATGTCAAGAAAGCATCCATGGATCACAACAGCAGTTAACCAAGCGCAGAAAGAGAGAGACAATGCATATAGAAAATTTTGCCTCACCAGAAGAACCGAAGACTGGAACGACTATAAAATTTTCCGCAATAGATCAACGTCAGTAATACGGACGGAAAAAATCAAATACTATGACCAGAATATAGATAGATGTAAAGGGGATAGCAAAAAAATGTGGAGAACATTAAAAGACCTCGTGGGAAACAAAAAACAATTCATAGATTTTGAAGAGATCGACTTTGGGCAATATGATGGAAGAATAGAGGAAAAATTCAATAATTTCTATGCAGATAGTATTGAAGAAATCTCAAAAAGCATAGAGAAAAAACAGTGGGACTCTCATGTCACTCAAAGCAACACTCTTCGATTGCTGCAATTTGAGCCCATTAACCTCTCCCAGTTGAAAAAAACAGTTTTTGAGTTAAAAAACAAAAGCACCAGTGATGAATCACTAAATGTAAAGCTAGTAAAAAATCTGTTTTGTGTAATTGGCTATGCTATGCTTTATATAATAAACACCTCTCTCTCCTCCGGAAAAGTGCCTGGAGAGTTGAAGACTAGCGTAATAATTCCTATACCCAAAGTTTCTAAGCCAACCGTACCAGCCGAATTTAGGCCAATTAATCTGCTTCCAGTTCTGGATAAAATAATTGAAACTATAGTGTGTCAACGAATAAGAAAATACTTTGAATTTAATGGCTTACTATACCTCGGACAATCTGGGTTTAGAAGTGACCATTCCTGCGAATCAGCCCTGCAATATGTATGTGCAATGTGGAGGAAAGACATGAATGAGGACAACGTGGTGCTTAGTGTGTTTGTGGACCTGCAACGTGCCTTTGAAACCATTGATCGAGATATCCTCATTAAAAAACTAAGGTCCTATGGTCTCGGCGGCATAGCATTAGAATGGATTAAGGACTATTTGGACAATAGATTTCAGCAAACTAGGATAGGGTCTAATATTTCCAATAAAAGAAAAAGTTTATTTGGAGTCCCGCAGGGAAGTGTTCTTGGTCCCCTCCTCTTTATCATTTATGTAAATGACATTCATAAGGTATTGAGCAAGTCTTTTGTAAATCTTTTTGCAGACGACACTTTAATTTCTGTATCAGGAAAAAACCTCAGGGAGATTACTTTGCAAAAATAGGTTAAAATTAAATGCTGAAAAAACAAAGTGTATGATTATAGGTTCTAGGGCAAACTGTAAAAAATATGCAGAATTAGGCCTGAATGTCAAAATTTGTGACTCAGTTATCTCCTTGGTTCCAGAGATTAAATACTTGGGTGTTTATCTAGACCCGCAATTATCGTTTTCCAACCAAATAGATTATTTGTGTAAAAAAATAGGCAAAAAGATCGGATTTTTTTATCGCATCTCAATGTGTTTATCTCAATGGACTAAACTGTTAATTTTTAATACCATTATATTGCCGCATTTTGACTATTGTTGCTCACTTCTTGTATCTTGTAACCAGGAAGACATACAAAGACTACAGATACAACAAAATAAGGCAATGCGGATAATACTTAACTGTGATAAATATACACCTATTAAAAGTATGCTGCAGTCATTAAACTGGTTACCAATTGTACAGAGCATTAAAAAGGCAAATATCACTTTAATTTATAAAATAGAACACAATAAGATGCCTACTTACTTAAAAAACTTTCTAGACAAGAGGTCTAATTTCCATGACCATAATATCCGTTCAAGGCAAAACTTCCACATTCAACCAGTTAAAACGACAGCATTACAAAAATCATTATTTTTCGAAGGTGTGCGCCTTTTTAATGCCCTACCTGAGAGCATCAGAAACGCTCAAAGCATCAGTTTATTTAACCATAATGTTTCAAAATATTTAATGGATATGTATATGCAACCAATGACGTAATTGTATGCAACTAACTTGACATGTAGACATTTATTTGTATGATGTAGTTACTAGCCAAGTGCTAAATAAATAAAGTTATTATTATTATTATTATTAAGGTTATGGACATCGCTCCCATAGGCAACTCGTCTTGAGAGATAAGGTGGACATTTATATTTAAGTATTTTGTAGAAAATATGATAATATGCTATAATAATAGAAAATATAGTATAATTTCTTATTGGTTGAAGAGATTTTATTTCAATTTTTTTCATTACGGAAATGTTGCCGGACGGAGACCGTAGACCATAGAGTTGGGCCAGTAATCCAGTAGAAAAGTTGAATAATTGTACGGTAGATTTTTTGCTAATTAATTTTTAAGGGAATTAGTTCTATATCTTTGAGAAAAACACAAACATCGTAATATTTCAAAAACTATTGAGTTTTGCATGAAGCTTGTTAAGGTTAAATTCACTCCTTACCTCATCCACTATCACATCTCCGAAGGAATGTATTAAATTACCAATAACTCTGTATAGTGTGTGTTTATATTGTAAAAATGTCATCAGGCTTGAATCCAGTAAAATGTGAGGGCGTTCTTGATTCCAAATTCAGAACTATAGTATTGAATGCACTGCCATAGCGAAAGGGATAACGATCTCCATCCGTTACAGAGTCGCAGCCCAGATGCCTTTAAGTACTCTCCGAATTATAGTGCAAATATGACAGGGATCAGCGAAAAACATTTTGGAAAATATTACACGAATTAAACTTTTGTTGGGAGAAGACAATATCTAAGAGATGCGATGTTAGAAAGTATAGAAGATAACAAAGAAACATTCATTACTTGGACGAAACGTATGGGTTAACCAAGGACACACAGTAAATAAATTCTAATAAGGTAAAAGTGTCCACAATTCTCGCCAGGAATTTATGGTAAGGGCCTCGGGTTGATAATAACTCACCTGGATAGTGATAGAGGAGGCTTTTCAAATGGAGATTTGCTTGAATTCGAATCAAAATTAACCAACGATTACCATGAAAAATGACAGCCGATGTTTTTGAAGACTACTTTTCTGAAATGAAATCATCAATTCCTAAAGGTTCCGTCATTATCATGGACAACGACAGCTATCATTCCAGACTAGCAGAAAAATTACCTTCATGAGCCTGGCGGAAAGACATTCTAAATGATGAAAGAATACGCTATAAAAATTAATTTAAAAAAAATTTACCTAAAGCAAAAAATCACAGTTCAAAAGACATATTGTTGATGAAATGGCTTAGGAACTTCGTTTGCCACCCTACCATTGCGAATTGAGCCCGATTGAACTAATAGGGGCTCAGGTGGAAGGATTTATAGCAAGAAAACACCACCTTCAAATTACACGATGTATTATACGAGAACTGTTAAGAACGTCGTTAAATCAAGTAACTGCAGAAAACTGGGGCAATGCAGTAAACCATGTAATAAAGGAAGAACAAAACATGTGGAATCTTGACAGTCTCGTGGAAAAGAATGTAGAACCATTTATTTGTGACCTGTGACTCAGATGAGAGTGTCGCTCAGAGAATTGAACATTTTTCTTAGTCACTTAACACTTTTCCCACTGAAATGTATTTATTCTGCCTTAGTTCTATAATATGTTCTAAATATTATCCTGTTTCTATTGCAAAAGGTAAACTTCTTGACGATTTGTTATGTTCCAAAATATCGGACTAAACTCATGTTCAGGGTTGTTCTTGGGGAATTTTCGTGTGTGCCTACAGCAACACTCAAATAGTGCCACTTAATAAAAATTGATGGCAGAGGATTTTTTGACTCTTTACCCATTTCTTTTTATTACATGATTAAAAGAAGAAAGATATAATCCTGGTATTCTTTCGATCTGAATAAAGTGATTGTGATCACATGAGGTTTTTTGATGAGGCGTCAAAAAAACAGTTGGGGCCAATGAAATTGTTGAAAAACCGAATGAAAATTGTTTGAATATCAATAGCGAGTCACCTCCGGGTTGGTTTTAACTCCAGGGTAACCGTGTCCAGTTGCTATGTTTACCGCGGAGTTATGTTTAACCCGGGGGTGACTCGCTATTGAGAAACCGTCTCTATATTTCATATATTTACTGCTCGTACTTTTGCTCTCATTTGACAGCCGTTAAAAATAATCAGGGTTAGAAGTGCTCTAACCAGGTCTATAAACCTAGCAGTCCCAAGGTGAAAAAAAACTTTGGGAACTATATAATAATAAGGTGCTTTTTAGGTGCTAATTAGGGCCTCTAATTAAAAATTGGGTGCTCCTTTAGTTTTTGAGAAAATCAAAAAAAACTAAGGAATTGCTAGGTTTATAAAAGCTAGCAGTCCCCTATAATAGTAGGAAATATTTTTTTAAATTTTTTCTTTGTATCAGAATTAGGTGCTTTTTAGGTGCTCCTAAATAGTCCAAGAAAAACTAGAATTGATTATTTATTAACTGAGTTAACAGATTTTTTTTAAAATTATTAGGGGACAGGCTTTACGTTTACTTGTTGGTGTGTCAGAATGACACAAAAACTTCGGGATCTATATAATAATTAGGTGCTTTTGAGGTGCTAATTAGGGCCTCTTATTAAAAATTAGGTGCTCCTCTAGTTTTTGAGAAAATCAAAAAAAACTAAGGGATTGCTAGGTTTATGAAAGCTAGTAGGTAGTCCCCTATAGTGAAAAATATTATTTCAAAAATTTCTTTTGTATCAGGATTAGGTGCTTTTTAGGTGCTCCTAAATAGTCGAAGAAAAAATAGAATTGAATAATTATTGACTGAGTTACAGATTTTTTTTTAATTATTAGGGGACTCTAGCTTTACGTTTACTTGTTGGTGTGTCAGAATGGCAAAAAAACTCCGGGATCTATATAATAATTAGGTGCTAATTAGGGCCTCTAATTAAAAATTAGGTGCTCCTCTAGTTTTTGCGAAAATCAAAAAAATCTAAGGGATTGCTAGGCTTACGAAAGCTAGTAGTCCCCTATAGTGAAAAATAATTTTTCTAAAAATTTCTTTTGTATCAGAATTAGGTGCTTTTTAGGTGCTCCTGAATAGTCGAAGAAAAAATAGAATTGGTCAATTATTAACTGAGTTACGGATTTTTTTTTAATTATTAGGGGACTCTGGCTTCACGTTTACTTCGGGATTTATATAATAATTAGGTGCTTTTTAGGTGCTAATTAGGGCCTCTAATTAGAAATTAGGTGCTCCCCTAGTTTTTGAGAAAATCAAAAAAAAATAAGGAATTGCTAGATTTATGAAAGCTAGTAGTCCCCTGTAGTAAAAAATATTTTTCCAAAATTTTCTTTTGTATCAGATTCAGGTGCTTTTCAGGTGCTCCTAAATAGTCGAAGAAAAAATAGAATTGATCAATTATTAACTGGGCTACAGATTTTCTTTAATTATTAGGCTGCTGGCTTTACGTTTACTTGTTGGTGTGTCAGAATGGCAAAAAAACTTCGGGATCTATATAACAGTTAGGTTCTTTTTAGGTGCTAATTTAGGCCTCTAATTGAAAATTAGGTGCTCCTTTAGTTTTTGAGAGAATCAAGAAAAACCAAGGGCCTGCTAGGTTTATGAATGCTAGGCTAGCAGTCCCCTATAGTGAAAAAACTTTTTTTTTTTTTCTGTATCAGAATTATGCCCGTATTACATCTGTGTATTTCTCCGTGTATTTATTCATGTACCTAGTTCAGGGTGCCAACATTATTTTGTTTTTCATAATGCTGGTTTATGTTGCGTTTGAAGTTTTTCGGTTGTCACCCTGAACTACATGAATAAATACACGGAAAAATACACAGATGTAATACAGGCATTAGGTGCTATTTAAGTGCTCCTAAATAGTCGAAGAAAAACTTGAATCAGTTAATTATTAACTGAATTACAGATTTTTTTCATTATTAGGAAATTGTTGGTTTCACTTTTACTTGGTGATGCGTCAGAATAGAAAAAAAAATTCGGGGTCTATATAATAATATTAATTAAGTGCTTTTTAGGTGCTAATTAGGGCTACTAATTAAAAATTAGGTGCTCTTTTAGTTTTTGAGATAATCAAAAAACAAAGGGACTGCTAGGTTAATGGAAACTAGCAGTCCCCTAAAGTAAAAACTATTTTTATTTTTTCAAATTTTTCGTTTGTATCAGAATTAGGTGCTTTTTAGGTGCTCCTAAATAGTCGAAGAAAAAATTGAAGCGATTGATTATTAACTGAGTTACAGATTTTTTTTTCATTATTAGGGGACTGCTGGCTTCACGTTTACTAGTGGTGTGTCAGAATGGAAAAAAACATCGAAATCTTTATAATAATTAGGTGCTTTTTAGGTGCTTATCAGGGCCTCTAATCAAAAATTAGGCGCTCCTTTAGTTTTTGGGGAAATCAAAAAAAACTAAGGGACTGCTAGGTTTATGAAAGCTAGATCCACCACAATGCTCACAGTCACAGGTAGGGACTGAAGTTACTAGCACTAAAATAAAATGAATAAAAAATACAATGGAATAGAAATAACCAAAAAATTTTGCTCCAGCTTTAGTTTTACTCATCTTAAAAATTCAAAAAAGGATAATACCTAATAAATGTGAAATCGTGCCAAATTTCTCGAAGTGGTGCCACCGTGCATTTTGCGGGCGAAAAGTGCCACTTTTGGCACAATTGTGCCGTTTGAACAACACTGCTCATGTTAAAGTTTTGTGACACTATCATATTCAAGCCGGTACCGAGTGTGTCCGTGAAATATAAAACTACCTGGTTTATGCTTCTGTTACATTAATGTATTATACAATGATCATCCTTTTTTTTTGTGCGTTTAAATTTATAATGAGGTATTGTGTTTCTACCGAAAAGGAAAAAAACTACCTGTATAAGATTATTTTTTTTTTACAAAAATGATCAGTTATATCAGCGTGAATTACCAGCGTTTGAAAAGAAATCAAACCATGCACTTCTAGGGAAAACCCGTGAAAATGACAGGCAACGCCGCCTACAACCTACAATATTCCTCTCCGAATATTTGGGTAAGCGCGCGTACAGCGTACAGACCTCTCGACTGTCGAGAGACAAAACGAACTCGTAGACTCGCGCTCGCCGTTAACACACTCGACTTTCGTTTTTCTTGATTAAAGCTCCAAGCTCCGTCATCCGAGATGCTGGCGAGCTCGGTAAATTACGGTCGCAAATCGTATCGGAAGCCTTAAATACGTCCAAAAAACTTTATTCGATTTAAGTGGGAATGATGATGAGTGATTCCTTAGCATCTTCGTCCGACTCTAAAGCAACTCCAGTGCTTTTGTTTTCGTCTGTTCACCTGGCGCGGACAGTGTATTATTAGTCCCGCAGGTGTTTTTGATGCTCATGTTGTTTTCGAAATAAAAGATGGCCCTAAGAACCTACCTGCAGGACTTTTCTACCTGAACTTTTTAAGATTACGCCCTTTATTAGGCTATCCGGTGTATAATGTCCGTTCGATTCAGTGGTCTTTTCGTGGTACCCGGCGAAAAATCTTCAACACCAAATATGCACGAAAAAAGTCCCAACAATCCACCACAAAGAGTGAAGAATGTCGCTATAGTAGCTCCAACTAGAAGCAATAGCTTAGACTATCTTAACTTTGAGGAAAGGAGGCAATTAATAGCCTCTAGTTTGAGCCTATCAGATTTTTTGAGCGCTGGGAAGGAGGCCAAAGAGATCAAGGAGATCAAAGACACCGGTGTGGCCACTGTTATTGTGGGTGAGTTTGATCATCACATACTTGTTTATGCAATTTAGATGTGACACTTGTTAGAGTTTCTGCTTACAAATTCTTCTCAAAATACCGTTGCAATGAAGAGAAAAATACCTATATCGGATTTCGAAATATCCTCTCAGTAAGCTGTCATTTTTTTTTTCTAGGTAGCCGCCAAGCTTCAAATTTAAACCCCTTTTTTCATCGCTTTTTTGGCAATACATATATAAAATTACCACTTTCTTTGTCTATGGATGTTAGAGCGTTTTTAGGGAATTTAGGCATTATGTTGAGTTTTGCTCCAAATTCAGCTTGTACAACATTTTAGGTAAACATGTACCGAATTTATTAAAAATCACTTGATTTATAGAAGACATATCATATGAATTTCCGGACACCCTGTATATTTATTGATAATTTCCTTTTAACTATTGCACATATAGCTCCAATGTTTATAATTAGTATGTTTGTTTATTAACAGATACTGTTAAATATTTACTTTGATGGCCAATTAGTGTTATGTAAACAAAAATGACAACTTTTTTTATCACATAATTAGCTATTATTGTTGTCTTTGTGGCGGGTTCCTGATATTTGTTTATAATAGATCTTGTTTATAGCTTTATGCTAAGATTTGAAATTAAATAATATGTATAAATATAATAGTATTTTTGTAGCCTCACCTGTCTTGCCATCTAGGAGGAGCTTATAATAGTCAACTATTAAGCAAGTTGGTCACTGACCATTCACAACATTTAATAATAGATGTTGTTATGAATTTAAAATTTAAATAGATTAAATATCCAAATTCATAAAGTAATTAATGATTTTTTGGCTCAGATTTTTTTTTTAATAACTCTGGACCCTGTCCAGAAATATGATGTTGAATGAATAAGTCATCTGTTTTGATATTTCTGGAACGTTTGTACCGTTTTACTGTAACTCAAAATTCGCCCACGCCTGGAATTCTGTAAAAATTATTCAAAGAGAATATTATTGCATCTCCAAATCGTATCATTTCACTTTCTTTTTTTTTTTCACACTTTAAATAACATAATTATTGTATTTTCCCTGGGTAAATATCGCAATCACAAGCAATAAAGCGGGGAACAACAGTAAAACGAACAGACCGTCAGACGGGTAATTAAACGTAGGAAGTACCTATTCTACTTTAAAATTTAAAATTCTAAGGAAAAGTTATGATGAGAAAGCGTTCAGGTGAAAACATATTAGTTTTACTTTTCGTTGCACTTTGTTAGGGATGGGCAACTGAGATCCTCTTAAAGGGAAATCAATTAATAATAATTTATATTTTATATGTTTATTTAGATCCAAATATCACGCACTATTGTATCGGGGTCTTCAAAAAAAAATACAAATCAAAGATTGCTATGGTTTTTCAAACGTATGTCTTAGCAATATTTTTCTTTGATTTTGTCAATGAACTTTAACGTCAAAATGTCATGTCAAAAATCCTGACGAATAAAGAAACAATAATACGACGTACGTTTTCGTAAGCAAAGTAATCTTTGATTGTTTTTTTTTTGAAGATCCGATATTTTTAATACCTATTTGGAAGTACCAGTCGTTCTAGTGACTTAACGTATGTCGCTTCTTAGGAATTTCCTATTTGTACATGAAATTGACGTATTAGCAATCAACGTTCGTTTTTGTTTCTTGTTTCATCGGATTCGTGATTGATAAATGAGGATGGAGTGATTCTAAATGGGTATTAAAAACACCATACTACGTTCTATTTAATGTATAAATGACCCTAGATAACAAAACAAGAAGCGGAAGTTAAATTTAGTCGCACCCCCTTTCTCTATCAAAAATAAGGGTGCCCACGCCGTTTTATCCACCACATTCCTTGTATACCTATCATTTTTATAGAAAAATAATACCTCTGTATCAGTATTTTTTTTTTTTAACTTTTTTAAATTCCTTTACAGAAGGAAATGGCGCTAACCGAAAATGTAAGGGAAAACAAAGATTTTATAAAAAAGGTAAACAACAATGATTCTATGTTTTGTGCTAACAAACAACTAAAAATGGAACGGTGTGACGTATTTTACTAAAAAGAAATCTTTGTAATTCTGTCTCCTTATTGTCTTTTTCTTGAGAAATTAATTATTGTCTATTGCTAACAAATCTGAATCTCAAGTCTCTATATTTATTTCTATGGCATGCAATTAAAAAAAGGCCTCTACCAAAATCCTAGATTTTTTAAATTATTATGATTGTTATGATAACTGGTTGCTCGGAGTTTGCCTCTGCATAGCAATTAGGAAAAAAGTAATTACTTAGAATTGAAGAGGTAATTAGACCATGGCTAACTAGTCCTAATTGTTGTTTTCGGTGCAGGAATGCGAATAGAAGTCATGTTGTTTTTCTTTTGAGATGCATCCTAATAACGACCCAAGAAAAAGCGCTAATTACCTAGTTGGAATTGTATTAACTATAGACTATACGTTTTCTCTTGGAATTCAAATGATAATGTTTTTCAGAAGCTACTTAAACAATATATAGCCCCCCCACTGGTACTTATTTATTTTTAAATCTGACTGGCAGAATAATAGCCATATTATCCCAATGCCTGTCCACCCACGTCTGTGCATTATGACTTTTATGTTCCTTGCATAAATTTTAAAATGAAAAGTAATAAAATTTAACGACAGTATAATCGGTGCGTAAAAGTTATGCACGAACGGACGTACATATTGGATCTATTGTTGAAAACTCTCTGATTTTCAAAAATGATAATCCAAGCGACAAATTTCATAATTTTTTGGGGCACAATGAACAGTTCATTTCCCATAGCAAACAAAACGTTCAGGTTCTATCGTGATGCAAATTCACATAATTATGCTATGGTAAAAGTACTGGGTAATTTATTGCGAACTAAAAAACTAATATTCAATGTTTTTAACAAAAGGTCGTTTTACGTAATGAAAATTAGTGGGAAATATTTTGATGTTAGCCGTACGATTAGCGTTTTTGAAACAACAACAAAAAAAAAAGAAGAATAGAGGGCCAATTATTACCTTCAAAAATTTATATGTTGCTAACTCCATAATTTGCTGACATTTGATCAACCTTGTATTTTACACAAATGGTTTCCACGTTGCCAATTTGTTATATCCTCTATGCTTTCAATTTCAAATAACATAATTGACCCTCCCTAATTATGATGTCACTTTAGGTATATTGAGGATTGACTTTTTTTTTTAAAGATTTTCGTTTGCAAATTTTGTTTTACCCACTTTGAATCCGATATAATTATGTAGATACTTTTAAACATGCAAAATCGAGTTGTCCTCAAAAAATGATTTGTGCCAGAGGATGTAGTTTTTGGGTGGTTTTATGAAAATTGTCAAAAAATATTTTTTATAAACTTTGTCAGATATCGCGGATTACCTCGAAAATATATCCAATTTCAATATGGTAATTTGTGAGGTGTTACATCCTTGCGTTTCGTCCTGAAGATGCGAGATAGAGTCAGATTACCTCTATATTCAGGCATATCTGTTCTTTTTCGGATCCTCCCAGGGATTAGAACTAAAGCAAGGGAGAAACTCCCGACAAATTTTCACATCCACTCGAGGGAACGCAGGAAATCTTATGGAATCCAAAAGGAAGTTTGGAGAAATCCGATAAAATACGGAAAATTGTTGAGGAATTCTGAAGAAAATGTAGTTCAAAAGAATTTAGAGCATGAGGAATATGTATTTATCAAAAAATTAATGATGTTCCTATGGAAAATTTTGGAAGATTTTCTTTTTGGGAAGTTCTTACCTTCACTCGAAGAAGTGCAAAAAAGTATATAAGGGAAGCTTTAAGAAAGTCTGTAGAAATCCGGAAAAGTATTCAAAGAAGTTCAACTGGGTAATAGGATGTTTGCTTATTAATTATCATCAAAATCTTCTTTAATTCATGAATTTGATTCGTATTCCATGACGTTTACTATAAATTTCGAACTCTTATTGTCTAAGTCTTCAACTGATCATAATGTTGTTGATCTTAATGTAAACTTTGAGGGTAAAAATGATAGGGCTACCTTAAAGTTAAATAATTTGCTTACCTCATAATATAACCCGTGTAACAAATACATCATCAAATACTCCGTATTATGTAACTTTAGATATCAATGAAAATGTTTATGTCTGATCATACCTTCAATCTAGCGCTTGAAAAATAATTGTACTAGTAGAAGATTGGGAAGAATTTTTGATTGGAAACTGTTTTTTTTTAATTTACATTAATAGTCTTATCACGCTAGATAATAGGGGCCAATTCAGTTTGGTGTAAGAAATGATCTTAGGAACAAATTAAACATATGTATCTGAGACTTTCGGAAATAAATTTTAAAAAATTAAAGAATTCTTGCAGACTTGACAAAAACTCGGGTAAGTTTTGATTTAGTTCCAACATTTTTGCTGCTGGGAAGCTTCAAAATGGAAATTATCGAACATTGGAAATTTCCCAAAAATGACACTGAGACAGTTTTTGCCTTACAGCTCCTTCAGTTTCCATCCGATATCAACGTAATTAGCCTCTAACTGAAGCCAATTAAATTATCTAAAAATCTATCGATTTAGATTCTAATTTGCTTCCAACAATTTTGCACCTGGAAAGCTTCAAATTAAAATCATCGAACATTGAAAATTTTACAAAAATGACACTGAGACAGTTTTTGCCTCACAGCTCCTTCAATGGTCATCCGATTTCAACGCAGTAAGGCTCTTATTGCGCCAATTAAATTCTCTACAAATCTTTTAATCAAGGCTTGAATTCAGTTTCAACAGTTTTGCAGCTGAGAAGCTTCAAAATTTAATTTATCGCACATTGAAAATTTTCCAAAAATGGCACTGGAACAGTCTTCGCCTCACAGTTTCATTAATTTTCATCCGATTTCACTATAATTAGGATCTAATTAAAGCCAATTGAATTCTCTACAAACCTGTTGATCAAGATTTTAATTAGGCTTCAACAGTTTTGCAGCTAAGAAGCTTCAAAATTGAATTTATTGAAAAAATGACACTGAGACAGTTTTTGCCTCACAGGTGCGTTAATTTTCATCTGATTTCAACGTAATTGAATTTAAAGTCAATTAAATTCCCTACGAACCTAATAATTGAGATTTTAATTTAGTTTCAACAGTTTTGCAGCTGAGAAGATTCAAAATTGAATTTATCGAACATTGAAAATTTTCCAAAAATGACACTGAGACAGTTTTTGCCTCACAGCTCCGTTAATTTTCATCCGATTTCAGTGTAATTAAGCTCTAGTTGAAGCCAATTAAATTCTCTAAAAACCTATCAACTAATATTTAAATTTGGTTTCAACAGTTTCGCACCTGCGAAGCTTCAAAATTGAATTTATCGATCACTGAAAATTTTCCAAAAATGACACTGAAACAGATTTTGCCTCACAGCTCCGTTAATTTTCATCCTATTTTAGTGTAATTAAGCTCTAATTAGAGCTAAGTAAATTCTCTACAAACATGTTAATTGAGGTTTCAATTATTTATTCACTAGTTTATTAGTACAAACTCTTTTATTCAGTTAGTTGTTATCTTGAGAAAAGTTCCTTCTGATTTTTACTTTTATATCTAAGAATTGTTGAATTAATACCTACTAGTTGACTATTTTTCCTTGGGATTTTTATTTTGTTAATTATAGATAAGAAAAATGTGTATAATCTTAAATTTTGGTGTGGTCAATTAATTCTGAGCACATCTGTAAGCAAATCCATAACTAAATGTAAGCCTATAGACACTGCAAAACGCGGAAATATTTACGTTTCTGAAAGATTTTCTGTAAGCTACAGGAAGTGCAGAATTGCAAATTGTCTAAAGGCAGCTAGGCTTATAGACATTTGAAGATTTGCTTTCAGATGTGCACAGAATTAACCCGTAAGGTAAAAATGAGTTCTGCTTAAGTGGGGTTTTGACACAAAAAGCCCAAAGCCCACTGGGTTTTGTCAATATTGATAGTGGATTTTGTGTTAAAAACCCACCCAAATCGGTTTTTGTGTATGCCAACCCTGAATTCTTGACAGTGTGTTAAATCATCATCCATCAAAAAAGGTTGTTGAAAAATATGGAAAAATACAAGTGTTTGATCAAAACTCCAATACACTGCTAGTTACTCATACCATGAGTTAATATCGCTTTGTCAGATTTACGCAATATGTGCGGTTTTACTTTATAAGACTGTGTGCAATACAAACTCATCGTATGGGTAATTAGCAGTGCGTTGGAGTTTTGGTTGTATTTTTCTATATTTTCCAACAACATATGTAATTTTATAATATTCTGGTGAAATTTCACTTTCGAAATAACTATGCAATGTGAATTCCTAATTCCTAACCATAAAAGTGGTTAGATTGTGCCGTTAATTCCTTTTCAAAAAAGCACATCATACATATTTATTAAATATGTGTGAACAATGCTCAATGAATAAACAATACATAATTCAGTTGAGGTTTTTTTTTTCAAAGCGTAGCTAAGGTTTAACAACATTATGCATCTTCCTGCATTGCTCAAGTCAAGAATAACATCAAGGTTTTAGTTTGGAATATCATTAATACCGAGGTACGGATTTTTATTATTGACTAATGTTCCTATTTGGTAAAAATTTTATTTACCGATTTTGCAGCTTAAACTAGAACAAAAATCGAAAAACAACAATCTCTACCAATACTAACCACATAGTGGCTGCGTACAAATTGCACTTATCAAGTCGTTTTTGCGGAAATGGCAAAATGGTTTTAGCAAAAACCATTTAGAAATTATCTTTAATGGTTCATTTGTTTAATAATACCTACTATTTTTAAGATCAAAACTGGACCGACACGCGTAATAATGTATGAATGGCACCGATGTTTGTCGAAGCATGAATGTTTCTTTCGCTTTTGCAAATGTTTGTTATCTTCTACATGGATTATCACTTTACCAATGTACTTTTGCTAATTTGAATTTGTATCTTGAAATCTCCACTAATGAGGCAACATTTTTCAATTCTCCACTGCATCAAGAAATATATCGTATATACATTCTTAAATTTTCAATGTTTGAGAATAAAGTTTATGCTATACATATTTATTACAGCATAAGAATTTTTCAATGGCAAGAACGAAGTAAGCCAATACACAGCTTTTATTAACCGTTAGAAGGACTTTTACTTTTTAAAAGGACACATTATACATGCGGGAATAGCAATCGCGTTCTTTTAATTTGAGTTAGAAATGAGTAATGAAGTCTTATTTTAACAAACACATTTTACGAACCTACGAACGAATCAATATTTCGCAAATAAGAATTGCCTTCTTGTTTCCCATGCCAAATTTGACTTGATTGTGTCATTTATTATTTGATTAATTACTGGTTCCCATATCATTATCATTATGAAGTAATTGCCATTGCGGAAATAATATAAACTGCTTTAAAATTAGAATGGTACGATAGATAGAGTATTTCAAACGCCCAAGCAAAGACCACCAAAAAAGAAATAACCAACAGCTAACGAGTTGTAGGCACGC
The DNA here is from genome assembly GCA_917834065.1 of Ceutorhynchus assimilis. Taxonomy (NCBI): domain Eukaryota; kingdom Metazoa; phylum Arthropoda; class Insecta; order Coleoptera; family Curculionidae; genus Ceutorhynchus; species Ceutorhynchus assimilis. The sequence continues at coordinate 106,964,967 of OU892277.1, forward strand.
GGAGGTCAACTCAGTCCAATCTAGAGAGAGAAAAAGAAAAGGAACCTGCTCGAGGATGCGCCCATGAAAGGAATTTGTGACGTTGTTGTTTGAGTAAAACGTGATCGGCGTGACCAACGAGTAGAGTCTGTAGTAAAGCTGTAGGATTCTTGTTTTTCGTCTTTTCCTTCTTGCTGAAGAAGGTTCTTTATCTTTGATGGCGCTTCAGTCGTTGGTACCAAGGTCGCGAAAAAAATTTACTTCGTCTTGTGCGGTCTATCATTAGAATGACATGATCGATTATTATTGGCTCGAGTATTAGGCTACGAACTTGAATCATAACTTGTTGATGAAGTATACAGAGTAAAAAAACGAATATAATCAAATATCTCTCACAAATATCTGATAATGATATAAAAAATCCAATTTGAAACAGGAAGGAAATTAGTTTGGGTGAATTTTCGTGAATATTTGGATGGCATTCTGCACAAACTTCATGATACACAGAATAATTTTTCTTCAGTCCAGGTTCCTGATCTTCAATGAGCTTCATCTCGAGAGGTCAATCATTAGAATGGCATAAATTGTTTATTACTCCGAGTCAATTTTTAACTAAATATGATAAAAAATCAAGCGGCTCTAAAAACTTTAGGAGTCATCAAGTGCAAATCGCAGCTAGTTTCGGAGGGTAAAAGTATCCTTAAGCAACTGGCTGGAAGGAACAAAGTAATTCTGATGTGGGTGCCAGGAAACCAGGTCATAGAGAGCAAAGAGGAGGCAAACCACCTCTTAAAGCAAGGGGCTGTAACACCTTTTCAAGGCCCAGAGCCTTTTTGTGGACTAACGAAAAGCCACGTCTCTGAAGAAATGAACAGATGAGGAGAAGAACGAATGCTAGCTCATTAGAAATCCACTCCGGGTCTGAGACAGGCAAAAAGGCTCACATCCTTATCAGCAGAGAGATCTGAACAACTTCTTGAAATGAACAGAAGAGACATTAAAACAGTCGTCAGTCCGCTCACTGGGCATTACCTGTTGAAATGTCACCTAAAAACAATAGGCAAATCAGACAACGACCACTCCAGATCTTGCGAACAAGCAACAGAAACTACAGAACATTTAATCAGTGAATGCCCTGCTCACTTCAGAAATGCCTTGGAGGGGTACTGCCAACACCCCAAGTGGTGGATACTTTACCACCCAGGAATCTGGCCTACTTTGGGAGAAGCCTACAAATCTTGGACACCAACTAGAAGCACAGTACGCACAACATATCTAGAAAGGTAGTAGTGCTTGAGCAGCTGGAACAAGCTGTAATGACTCGAAATGCACTCTACAATCTATCCAAATATAATGGGTAGACGTTGTGCCCAATGGAAAGGAGTTTGCCAGAAGTTCAAGGAGACAGCCGAAAGAAATTTCGGATGGCACGCTTTTAAAAAGACAGATGGAATTGAACAAATACTTATTTGCAGCCACCCACATCTGAATATCGCATCTAAGCGAAAATTTGACAAGACCAAAGGAAACAGACTTCCCAATGTCAGTGCCCAATTACCGAGCGGACAGCCTCACTGCGAAGCCACCCTTCGGATAGTCCTGAGATATGGGGCTCAATCTTTGAACCAAGAAATGGAGAATCTGGCCAACTCAGAAATCAAATGTGATCATCATTGTCTTGTTCAGCTTCAAGTTTAGTAGATTGGCATCTCACCGCATCTTACCCTACCTCAAATCTAACGCAATCCTAGCATGTGAGTGTGTATCTGCCTTCAATTTTCAGGCTGCTGCAACCTTATTCTCATTCAGTCTAGATTGTATCATTTTCTCAATTGACCTATGCTTTTTTATTGGGTAAACTAGTACAGGTGTGAGGTGTTCATTTTGCACTCTATGGGTATCTCCTTGTCCTTGTTCATTGGTCGTGGAACGACAAGGATAAAATTAGGGTTGATATTCAACTTGACGTAGCTTGACAAGCGATCGATTTTCAAGACCGCATCATGGCTATATCATTTATGATACTTCAATTTTCCTTATGACCATTTCCACCAAGCAAAAGTTAAGTGTACCTAACGTTAAGTGATCTTTAAGTTGGATTTTGCTTTCATCCGCGCCTATTTTGTTTTATTAAGAATCACTTAACTAAACCGTCAAAATTCTCAGCTTAATGGCCACTTATCGTTAAGTGAAGATGTGCGTATGCGCTAACAACGTTCAAATTTTTCCATAACATAAATTAGGAGCCAAAGAATTAAATTTTGAGTCAAGTTTGTCCCAAACCCAATTTTTTTCGGCCACAGATACACCGTCTGTTTTTTTGTTTTCGAGTATGTGCTTATTTCTTGATGTTAGTGATGTGTATGTCTGTATGTGTGTGTTGGAGGTGTCAGTTGCACTGCGACCAAGGTCGATCTATTGTACCCCTCCTTCTGCTGCTAAGTTCGGGTTTCCCGCTTAAAGCAGCCCTCCCAGTCCTAGGTCCCTTAGGAATTTCAGGATGTCTAGCGGTTCCATGGTTGGTATGTCTCCCAACTGTATAAGGGCACTTCCCAAGTTCTTCATTCTTGAGCGACTAACGGCATCGCAGTTCAGTAGAAGATGGTGAGGTGTTTCTTCTCCGTCTGCACAGAATCTGCAGGTGCCATCTTCTTCTAACCCCAACTTCTGTAGGTGTTTCTTAAGTCTGCAATGTCCCGATAGAAACCCGCTTAAAGTCTTGAGACTTTTCTTGCTAAGGTTGACGAGCAGTTCTGATCTTTTTTGGTTGAAGTTATCCAATGGATCTTTGGCCTGTCGTACTCCTGGCTGTTCTAGCCATTGTTTCTTCCTTAGCCGGTTCTCTTCTTTTTTGCGGATTTTTGGAGGTGCGCATTTCCGACGCCGCAAAATGGTTCTGGTCCAGTGAAGGGAGTAGACGCTCCCGTTCTTGCGAGTCTGTCTGCGCATTCGTTGCCCTCGACACCTATGTGTCCGGGCGCTCAGAGGAGGGTTACTTTGTTTTGTTTTCCCAGCTCATTTAGTTTCTGTAGACATTCCCAGGCCGTCAGAATTGATGACCGGGGATCTCAATGCTTTGATAGCTGCTTGGCTGTCAGACATTATTACAATCTCTCGTTTCCGATAAGTTCTGTTCAGGTTGAACTGCATACGCATCTTCTGATCGCATGGAGTTCCGCTTGAAATATGCTTGGTGATTTACCCACTGGCTCCGAGTATTTGGTCCGTGGCCCGAATACTCCGGCTCCATTTCCCTCAGCAGTTTTGGAACCGTCTGTGTACCATTTGATGGTGTTTGCTTTGAGGGATTGGATAGATTCCATGTTCCATCTGTTTTTTGTACTTAGTTCGATGGAAAAGTTTTTCTCGAAACTGAATTTATCAACAATCACGTCTTTTGGTAGATCGATGAGGTGTGCACAATTTGGGAGAGGAAAAGTTCTGCCAAGGTGCGTTTTCCTTTGTAGACCTATCTTCTTCAGTCTGAGACATGATCCACTGGCAGCCCGCTTCACTATTATGTGAAGTGGTGTGAGGTCTAGAATGACTTTTAGTGCCGCGGTTGGGCATGATCTCATTGCTGCTGTTATATAGAGATACGCAAATCTTTGCACTTTTCGTAGGGTTTTCCTAGCTGTTACTAACAGGGTTCGGCTATATCAGGTTACCGCTCCGTACGCGATGATAGGTCTCACTATCATGGTATATATCCATCATAGGATTGATGGGTTACAATCCCATGTTTTACCCGCAATGTTTTTGCAGACCATGAGTGCCAAGATTGCTTTGTTTTTTGTGTTCTCTACATGTCGGTGTTAGAGAAGTTTAGAATCTAGGGTTATTCCTAGGAATTTAACTTCTTTTTTCCAATCAAGTCTGCTTCCATCGAGGCGAATGTTTCTCAGGTTTGGGAATTTCGTTCTTTTTGTAAACGTTACCAGTGTGGTTCTTGCTGAGTTTAGATTCAGCCCCACTGTCTTGACACCATTCCTTCGTGGTTCGAAGTGCTTTTTCTATAAGGTCGCAAAGCATTCCTTCATATTGGCCTGATGTTAGTGATATTAGCAGCTCTTTTTCCTTTATTGTGTAGTTTGGTGTCCGGCTTTATTTGGTTAAACTCTCCATGTTTGTTTCTATTTTCCGATTTCACGCTGCTCTAGGCACCTTCGTGTTCGTTCACACACAATGCAGAATGCAGGATAAAACTACGAATATCTAAACCTCTCCTCTATGAAATAAACCGAACCCGGGCAACAGTAACAACTGTTATTATTATTTATTATAATCCTATAAAAATTAGCGGGAATCGTCGAATGACAGATAACATTGACACGACTATAGTGTAAAAACGAAAAGCACCCAAATCTTCCACTTATAATGCAATTTTGCCAAAGCTTTACGACACTTAGCTAAGCTTGCACTCGAAAACTATGGTGGAACGAAATTATATTTGAGTGTTAGTAGTAGAGTATTAGTTATGGTTTGGTGGAAATGGCCATCATTGGACCGGGAAATATAGATGGAACGTGGGACACTGTGTACATCACTCATCAGGAGGTGGCTTTCATACACTCTTGTGTGTGTGTATGGAAAGAAAAGACTAAAACTCGTGTGAAATCCCTTACTTTCACACTTGCAATGTAATATATCATTGTAAACTTTTCCTGCTTCTTTATTTATGAAGCTAAATGTCAAAATTATCACGTGAGAACAATTTCATTCAATTATGTATGATCGCATACCTATAGGTATATGCTTGGCAATCAATGCATCGTAAATAGGTAATATTCCGATTGGACGTCAATTATTCATAAAAATAATTACCTCCATATTTAGCCAAGCCTGTTGTACTATTGTTTCTTATAAAATATTTTGCTTTGTAAGAGTACAGCCATATACCAATATTTATTTTAATTAAGTGTTTATTTATGTAAGTTCAAATATTTTAAATTACAAACTACTTCGAGAATGTGGTTCGGATAACAACTAACAGTGTTTACATTTTTCCACATTGTATTTATTCAAATGTAGTCTAGGAAAATTGTCGATTTTCAAAAAAAAAATCCTACCCAAAAGAACTTTTCAGGGATGATAGGGGGAGAGTGGGTGATCATAAAACCGAAAATATCAAACATTCACCCCTCTGGCGTTTTGTGCTATAGGGGTTGAAAGTGCGCCATTGACGAATACTTGGTACCTCTTGATTTTATAAAAAAATGTTTCAAATAAAAGATGTGCAACATTATTTGATCTACAATGTTTATCTAAAGACTTTTTTGATTAAGGGCCGTCTGTGGTCAAAAGGATCGTTTGAAATTTTATAATGAAAATGAAAAATTTTAACCAACGTGAAAAAAATTTCTACAACACATACAACATTTTTGCTTCATGAAGTTTTTACTCAACCCCTGCAGTTTTTCAACAGGGGTAGTTTAAATTTTTTTTATTATTTTACAAAAAAATTTTCCCAATAAAAGTTTTATAAGATGACATTTCCTACAATTTTTCCTAATCAACTTTTTTTGTAACTCACCCCCATTCAGCGGGGGGACACTTCCCTCGGGGAAATTTTAGTTTTTAGGGGTATATATTTTCTTTTTTTTTTTTCTTTTCTCGCCTTTGATGCATATAAAAAGTTGCAATTAACATTGTAATAAAAGGATTTTTTTTCCACCACCTTTTTGTTTTTAGGGGTAGTTCGCCTATTTTCAACTTTACAAAAAAAAATTCTTGAGAAAACTTGTTCATTTTATTATTTTGAACTTTGAACAACTTTTCTCTATAATTTTTTTTTGTAAAGTTGAAAATAGGCGAACTACCCCTAAAAACAAAAAAAATGGTGGAAAAAAAATCCTTTCAACACAATGTTAATTGCACCTTTTTATATGCACTAAAGGCGAGAAAAGAAAAAAAAAATTATTATATAGGTACCCCTAAAAACTAAAATTTCTCTAAGGGAAGTGTCCCCCCGCTGAATGGGGGTGAGTTACAAAAAAAGTTGATTGGGAAAAATTGTAGGAAATGTAATCTTATAAAACTTTTATCAGGAAAATTTTTTTGTAAAAAAATAAATAAACTTTAAACTACCCCTATTGAAAAACGGCAGGGGGTGAGTAAAAATTTCATAAAGCAGAAATGTTGTATGTGTTGTAGAAAATTTTCTCACGTTGGTTAAAATTTTTCATTTTCATTATAAAATTTCAAACGGCCCTTATGACCACAGATGTCCCTTAATAAAAAAATTCTTCAGATAAATATTGTAGATCAAATAATGTTGCACATCTTTTATTTGAAACATTTTTTTGTAAAATCAATAGGTACCAAGTAATCGCCAATGGCGCACTTTCAACCCCTATAGCGCAAAACGCCAGAGGGGTGAATGTATGATATCTTCGGTTTTATGATCACCCACCCGCCCCCTATCATCCCTGAAAAGTTCATTTGGGTAGGAATTTTTTTTTTGCAATGCATGTATTTTTCGACTATTTTCCTAGACTAATGGTATTCAACTTTAATAGTATTTAAATCGTTTTTTTTAAATGAGTTCTGGTTAAGTAATGCCATCAATTATTATTTTCTTTTTGAAACTGCCAGATTTTCATTTCACTCACAAGTCTCCGACATATTGATTTGAAATTCCTACATCAAAATAATGGTTGCCTAACTATTAATTCCGTGACGTTTCCATTTAACAAAAATCAATTAACAACAGTTAACTGCGTTGCTAAATGGAACTGGAAATGCTCTCCTGCATCATCATTAAACTGGCTAGAGAACCAATTATTATATTATTTGATAAAAATAAAAATCTGAAAATTGTACTGCAATGCAGCATAATCTTTAATGAACAAATAGGAATATCCTAGAGCGCTAATTAACCCTATAAATGAACAGTTATATTACAAAAGGTAAATTGTTCCTGTGGCAGTGAATTGAAGAATTTCTTTATTAAATACCGCAAAATGCTGATTTTGAGTTTATAATTATCTCAGCTCTTTGTTTGAGCTATTATTTATTTTTATCCAAGCATGACCGAGACTGAACCTTGGGACTGCACAGAACTTCGACAAGTACATACAGGGTTCTACTCTCTGATCCTTCGCTCAAATCCTAGTATTGAGACCAGAAAGTTTTCCGGTGATTTAAAAAAAAAAAAAATATCGAAATAGGCTACGATCAATTCCCTTTATAAATAAATATGTTACAGACAAAGACCAATTGAGCCAATCAATGATTATTGGTTAATCGCGTGCAATGTGCTTTGAGCGTACCAGATCAGCTATTTTTAACAAATATCAGCTAATTGGGTGCTCTGCTCATTCTCGATAATGCTGGCAATAAAAATAAATTAGAACTCCTTGCTTGGGTGAAATACCTACATACCAATTTGGTGTTAAACGAAAATCCGTCTTCAATTATTATTGTAGGTTTTCTATCGAAAATCGATTCCTAAATGTACGAATTTGTATTCAGATCCTCAAAACAGCCTTGAAACGAGATGACCTTAGCACAAGCCTGTTATTTTTTCTAGAAAAAATAATAAAAATTATTAGCGTTACCGCAAAACATACACGAGATGACCACATTTTCCAAATTGCGCGATTGTTTTCCGATATGACTTTGAAACGCAACTGCAATGCAAATTATTTGTTTAATTCATTCGTCAGGCAGGCACCTGTAATATCTTTATCGAAATGTTAATTAAATCGAAATGAAAATTTAATTTATAATAATTAAATTTCTATTTTCATAATAACATTGCAATTATTGGAAAACATGAAAATCACTTTATTGTGTTGGTATATAGCTTTCTATATTATTTAATTGCAATGTGAAAAGTTGGAGTAGCACCTGTTGAAATTATTAGTTATTGTACAGGATGATTCTCTGGTTGGGAATTTTTTTTGCACAATATCTCATTTTCTTATATCGGTCACCTCAAATTGCTTGCTGGTATTATTGTTGTGGAGCCTCTGGCCACTTCGTTGATTGGCACACTTTCCGCTTGAACTCAAAACAAATTTCTAACTTTTTGCCTCAAAATAAACGAAGAAGATAAACTTGAGACGTTTTATTTGATGCCCAAAGGTATAACTAGAACTAACAACTTCAGAAATCGAGAAAACGTTTCAAAATTGGGGCATAATTTTCGTTAGTACTTCAGTATTTACCATCTCCATTATGGTCAAAGTTAGTGCTTGAAACTAAGGAAAATAAAGGCATGGACAGTTCTTTCGCAATCAACTCCTTCACCGAATTCCGCTCCTCCTCGTTCGATTATGACAAAGAGAATAATTTTTCGCGATCTTCAGGAAATACATTAACTTTTTTCTGAAAACTTTCTCCGAAATTGAAAAACAAGCCTTTTTTTTGAAATTTACATTAGTGTAACTTTTCACGAAACAATCATTTATCTAGAAATAATAATAAAGGGTTATTCTATTGAATAACTTTGGTGTGACGCACTATTTATTTTGTAAATTTAATTACAGATATGGAAAATTTACACAAACTTATTTACCTATAAAGGAATTAATATTTGTTTATTCTATTATTTTAGGAGTAGGTGTGAATTTTAACACAAACATAAATAATTTAATTTCATATATTATTTTCATGATAATACTTATTCAACATTGCATTTGCTTATTGTTGCGTGTATTATTCATTAGATTAGTGTCTCATTGTTTTGTTGAAATGTTAAGTCCCTCAATGTAAACATCAAGAGGCATTGCTTCTAGAAATCGATTTCCAGATAGTGTCGCTTTGTTTGAGGGGCGTTGGATTAACACTGTGCATATACAATTCATGCTTGAACCATCCTAATTAGTGAGTAGTATTTGACTTGACGATTAGATGAGATACGAGAAATTAAGAGAGATAAATCGGTTAAAGCAGAAAATTATCAAATCATAGTAGTCATAGTAATTTATTAACTCGTCATTAACAATTATACAGTCCATATAAAAACTATCAATGGGCATTAAAGGGCCTGGAAATGCATATCTCCTTGTTCATTGTTGGTTAGGACGGTTGCATTCATGCAGCAGGCTGAGTATCTGTACGGAGTACCTCCTTGTTTAAAGAATTCTTCAGGAATATTGTCAGTACCAGCTGACTTATTCTTTAGTTGTCTGATTTTCCCAACCTCCTCTAACCTGGGAACCTCGCTCAGTTTTTGCTGTATTGGTTGCTGTGGAATTTCGTTGAAAATGTCATTATTAATTTGTGATTCTCCGGTAAGTAGTTCCTGAAGGTGTTCCTTCCAACGAGAATTAATGGAAGAACGTCTTTCAGCAGTCTTGTGCCATCTTTGGATCATAAGGTCCATGAGTTGGTTGTCCGTGTAGCATCTAACCAAATAATATTGTTATTACGGATAATTGAGAATAAAGATATGGCAACGTGGTAGCGTATCAACGGGACGTCAAGAAGTTGACAGTCGACTCCACTTGATACACAACCACGGAGCGGTGATGAATTATTAACGAGTGTATTTCTTTGTATCCCGAGTGTGATAAATAATAAATATAATTAGTGATAACAAGGGAATAACAAAACATTACAGTCCGTATACCATTTTAGTAGCCTGAAAGAAGAGCCTGGTGCTGTTGGATTCAGCTAGTTGCCATCATAGGTGCTAGATGGAAGCGATAAAAAAAAGTAGAGAATAAGTGACAAGAATGGAGAAAGAATAAATAGTTTCCAAACTCTTCCCAATACATAATTCATGTATATGCTTTTACAAGTGACTCAATAAACTAATAGGCCGGAAAAACGACATTTAACTAATAAACAGAATTTAATTAATAGTAAACCATAATCAACATAATAATGAAAACGATGTGTTTATCCTTTGTGAATCATCGCTAGTTTATGTAACTATTCCTTTGTTACCAGAAATCAGGTGATTTCTTTTACAGTCGGCCATGCTACTTCATTTTCCGTCCCGGAAAAAATATCTTCACTCGCCCTGGAAATTGATACAAAAAGAAAACATTCAACATTATGCAAAAGATACTAAAGAGTGGGTTAGATATTGTCGCTGATGGCCAGTCTTCGACAATATCCGTTGCACTCAACAATTTTACACATACAACTAATCAACTGTAAAATATAACTTATACTACTAGGCAGCCCAAATGAGACGTTTCTCAGATAGCTGTAGACCGAGTTTCGGAAATCTTTTCAGACTCAGATTCACTAGGTACTACTATAAAAGCAGCTAAAAACGGTTTCATGCGGTCAGCTGAGCTAATCCCTATATAAATTTTCTGTCCACGTTTTGAGCTCGGAAAACCCTCTACTATATACCGATCATGATCCAAAACCCTAGTAACCTGGTAAGGACCACCAAAATTTTGCTCTCCTAACAACTTGGTCCCCTACACTATATTTCTGACACTTCTTTCGTTTAGCGTCAGAGTATGCCTTTTGCTTACTTTGAGCACTCTCAATTTGCAAAGAAGCCTCTTGCCTTGACGTTTCAAGGTCATTCTCTACTGCATCATCTACTACGGCTATGCTCAATAATGAATCATTCCTGGCCCTTGGTTTATACCCAACCACTAGTTTATAGGGACTCTTCCCAGTAGAGGTTTTACGACCGAGTTAGTTCCAAACACAATAGAACTCAGTGACGCATCCCATTTTCTCTCATCATCGTGAGAAGTAGTGATGGCATTCAATAGAGTTCTATTACCTTTCCACCTGCCCGTTAGCTCTTGAAGTCGCTGTGGCATTTAAAACCAGTTTAATACCCAGGTCCTTTACAAAATTTTGAAATAAACCACTTGTAAAGCAGGAACCTCTATCACAGATTATTCGTAGGTTATCACCGGTTTCGTCTTCGTGGTTGGTACTGCTTTAACTTGTACAAACTTTGTAAAAGCATCTATTGCTACAATTAGGTAAGAGTTACGTTTCGTGCTCTAAACAAATGGCCCCAGGTGGTCAATGTGAAGAGAGTCCATTGGGATTGCCACTTTTACGATACTGTGCAGAAATCCTTCTTGCTTTCCTGCTGGCACCTTATTGTATGTACATGGCAAACAAGCAAATATATACCGGCTCACATATTTCCGTATTCTGGGAATCCCATATTTGCTAGAGATATTCGGCAGGGTTTTTCCAGTAGCGAAGTGATCCATATTATCATGATGATACAAAGTAACCATTCGTCGTCCTGTTTTTGGTACATACCATTTTGGACCATTGTGGGTTTGCCTATATAATTTGTTGTCCTTCAGCAAATAATCTTTATGAACTTGCTTTTCTTCGATGGTCTCTGGAGTTTAAGACAGACTTTCCATTATTTTCTTGCATTGATTATCTTTAATTTGCACCGAAACCCAATCATCCTGGGGGATATCACCTTCCAAAACGCCTGATTCCTGGTTTTCTTGGCGACACCAACTTTGATCAATAAGATTCCTACTGAGAGCATCGACATGTGCCATCTTCGAACCCTGACGGTACTCTACCGTAAAATTGAATTCTTGGGTTATCAGCCACCATCTAGGAATAAGGTCACGTTTCTGCATTGCCGTTTTTAAAGCACTACAGACGGTTATCACTTTAATGACAACCTTAGTAAATACACTCCAAACCGTTCCAACGAGCTGACTACTGCTAGCGTCTCTAGCTCATAGGAATGATATTTTTCTTCATCCTTTGTTGTCCGGCGGCTAAAATACAATACTGGCTGTAAGTTGGAATTGGTCTGACGTTGGAAGAGAATTCCACCTAGTCCAACTTTGGGTGCGTCTCTGTGAACTTCGGTTGGTAACTTGGGACCATAGATAGCAAGTATAGGTCTTTTGATCAAAACTTCTCTAAATTTTTCAAAAGCACTACTCTCCGCTACATCCCAACTTGGTGAGAGACTTCAAAGGTCGAGCAATTTGCGCGAAATTTTTGACGTATTTCCGAAAATAACTAAATAAACCCGCCACAAACTGACGTACTTGATGAACGTTCTTGGATACAGGGAATTTCTCCACAGCAACAATTTTGGAACGAAAGAACGTATGCCAGCAAGACTAATCTCGTGTCCTAAGTAATCAATTTGGTTTTGGAAGAAATTACATTGGGATAAACGCAAAGTAATACCCGAACTTCGGAATGTTTCAAAAAAACCTTTCCCAGAGCTATTAATTCAGATGCCACGATAGAAGAAGGCACCAAAATATCGTCCATGTATACGCCAACGCTATAGAGAACCTCATAGAGCCCAATACGTGGTTGCACGTTCTTTGGAAAACAGCAGGTGCGTTGACCAACCCAAATGGCATCCTAAGGTACTCTTACTGGCCATCTGGAGTCACAAAAGCGGTTTTCTCTCTGGATTCCCTTTCCATTGATATCCGGTGATAGCCGCTTGCCATATCCAACGTAGTGAAGAAAAGCCTTTCAAAACTTCCAAATGCGATCGTCGACTCGCGGGAGCGGATAGCAATCTTTTAAAGTTTTCGAGTTCAGGGCGCGATAGTCGACGCACATTCGGAGTTTCGCCAGTTTTCTTTTTGACTAGAATAATAGGACTCGAATACGGGGAATTTGATTCCTGAACTGAGCTGACGCTGACGTCAATTCGTTAACTAATTTTCGAACATTTTCCCTTTCAAATGCAGAGAGTCTAGAAGGTCTATAAGTTACCAGTTTATCGTCCGCTAAACGAATTTTCATTTCTGCATGTTTAATTTCACCTAACTCATCCATATTTACCGCAAAAACATCTCGATATTTATTTAAAAGTAATGATACATTTTTAAGAACTGTTTGAGACATATATTCTGGATCGCGATATTTTATATCATCTAAAGAATATTTTGACAGGTTTGCAATATCAATTTTGTGACTTACATTTTCTGCTTCAGGGACACATAGCCTCTTGCTACCACTGGGTCCCTTTCAAAACTAATTGTCCCTCTGGACAGGTTTAGTACACAGAAAAAAGAAAAAGTTTAAGTTAACTAAATTTTGCGTTAATGTAACTAAATATATTCTTGATATAGGAGGAACTCATATGTGTTTAATTCAAAGTTATAATATAATTGAATTTTTTTAGAAAAACTTATTTAATGTAAACACATATTAGTTAACGGGAAATATAAATTAAATAATTTTTCTTTGGATTAGCGGTTATTCCAAATCATTATTTAATTGTATCACGCTTTTTATGTATTTAAATACAAAGATCAGGTATTTGGCTTAATTTCTGTGTTTTATAGAAAACCAAATATCTATTTTATCCAAATTAATATGAGTTGAAATAAATATACCATTTATTCGTTTCAAATATTTGAGTTGTTCAAATAATTAGATGCTTATTTAATATTTTTCACCATATTTTAAGGGTCCAGGGAAAAAGGACGATGCTCATATGAAAAAAACAAATTTATTTCAAAAAATATTTACAAACAAAACAACATGTATCGAAGAAATAATTGAAAAAAAAAAATATTCGTATAAAATAGAAAAAGTAGGTACTTAGTCCAAAATGCCAAAACGCCGTTTATCGTGTTCAAGGTTTTGTCAATTTTTTTTTGTTAAAGAACCAAACAGCTACTTAGATCTATGTAAATGGAAACAAATACTGCATAAAACGAAACTAAACGCAATTCTCAAAAACTGAAATAAACACAAACTATTCACAATGTTCTATCACAGATCACCTAATACAGATGCGTAAGTACGTATACTTGCTGTCGACGATATTCTGTGACGAAGCCGGGCCGCCAGCGGCCCCACGCATAGATAAAGATCGCCCGCGTCAGGACAATTAACGTGGCCGAGTGCGTGAGCATGTTCCAATCTGTGTGTTTACATATTTTTGCGGGTAGAAAAAAATATTTTTTTTTGCTGTTTGTGAACCAATTAAAGAAATAATATTATATTATTGAGCTTCCGCATTTATATAATAAATATGTTCAAAATACATTGATGTGGCATTGGTGCGGCCAGCCTATGTCTATCAAATTAATCTTGAACCACGAATTCGCCGCTCTTTCGCATCTGTATGTAAGTAATCTGTGGTTCTATCACAAGAATGTTCAATGTTTGGTTTGCTGCCGGTATCACGACGATTACGCGTGGCGCAACATAGCACTTCCAGGACCAGACTGAACAACAGAAAAATTCTGTAACTGGAAACGTAAACGAACGCAACTATAGCCAGAGACGAGCCCGCCAAAAGTGAATGATCGAATCAAATTCACATAAGATTAAATAAATTAAAGCGTTGCCCTCCAAATAAACAAAAAATTACTTCAAATAGGTATATAAATTGAAAAAGTAATAATTAACCCTCAATTTTCGTTTTGTTACACAAATAAATATTTATTTAATGGCTAATTTACATTATTTCAAGCAACTACATGTTTCTAAATATTATTTATATTTCTCGACGTGATGTAATATTCTGTTCATTTGGTCCAAACTTTAACTAATTAACTTAAATATATTTTTATTTTGTGTGATAAATGTTATTGAATCATTTGTATCAAATTTATACGTTATTGGTCTAATCTATTGGTGCTCAAATAAATGGGCGATTTAAGGCAAATAGATAAATTTGTTTGAAAGAAGCGGATTTTGATAGTTTTAAATATATACAATATTGACTTAATTCAATATGGGCCAAATAGATGATTTATTTAACTCTCGATGATGAATTTTTTTCTGTGTACTGCTATCTTGTAGGCTGACGAAGAAATAACACACCTAGGCAGAATATAATCCTCATCAGGCTGCAAGCATCTACGCATTTCTATAAAAACTTCAAATTCGAGGTCATAGATATGCAGCTTACTAGGCCAATGTGACCTGGGGTGCGTTTACAGTTATCGCCGTGCGATCGCCCGACGACGCCCGGCTTCGTCAAGACTGTTCATAGTTCTAGCCGGGTGAAATTTGTCCGCGTTCACAGTTCAAGTGAAAATTCGTACGGCGAACAACTTTTTCACCCACTAAATAGTTAGTGAAGATTTGTCGCGGCTGCGCAATGTGTGTAAACTTTCAAAAGGTTCAAATGTCCAACAACAAAACAACATAAACAAATAACTTTTATTGACTTGGTCTAAACAGTTCAAACTGTTTTGTAAACTAAATATTCCAAAAAATGGAAAATATCTCAACCCACTCCCAATACTTTGTCGTGGATGCGGATAACCAGTCCCATTTTATCTGACAATGGAAAAATTAATTGTATTGCCATTACTCAACGATTCATTAATTGTCATTCAAAAAAAAAAGCAATAGGTACCCGGATCCATTTTTTTTTTACATAAAAACAATTTTAAATTATTAACTTATTATAGAGAACGAGGAACTATTTCCAGAAAGATAGGTTTAGAAGAGGTTAAAGACAAACATGAAGGCGGGGCTTGCTTTTAATGGGTTGACAACTGTGAACGACGATCAATTAGCGTGCGTCGCCCATTAAACTAACCGAGGTGAAACGTAAAATTTTAGGTTGATAACTGTGAACGCACCCCTGCAGGTATGTTGGTGAATGCCTCTGCTCTCAGAACGATTTTTTTCGATGGGAGTTTATCGATATTTGGTAGCCCTGCCATGTCATTGGGAAACACTAAGATTTCCTTCCTGAATAAGAGTAACTGCCTTGTTCTTATAGTACTGAGCGACCAATTAGAACTGGCTGGTTTGCATGTTGTCTGCTACTATGAAAATATCGACTTCAGCATCAAACAAATCTACTTTTAGAATTGTTTTGGACCTAATCCTCTGAAAACATGGTCATTTATCTCACATGAAATGAAACATAATATCCTTCACTTGATCACTGAGTGGGTCTCGCAAACCAATGTCTTGTGAGATGAAGCGGCTTTGTTTTAACGGCAAAATGTGGCGGAGTGTCCTAGCTGCTTGCAAACAGCACTTTGGTTCTGCGGTTTTGGGCAATCTTTGAACATATGTCCATATTCTTTGCAATTAAAGCATCTTGTATGCTTAGACTTTTGATTATTGTTTCGTTTTTTATCATATGATCTTTCTTGTGTTCTATGGAAGTTATGGGACTCGATTGGATCTTTATTAGAAACAGGCACTGATGACAATGCTGATAGATATTCCTTAAATAGATCCTCTGGAGTGGCATATCGACCTACTTTTGCTCCTGATTGCACTGTCAAATCGGAAATACCATCTATGATCATGGCTACTGCATTTTTACCAGAAATATCACATTGTCGAAGCAGCTGCATCTTGCTAAAATAGTACTCGGTCCAAGACTGCTCAGGCATCTTTCTACGTTTAATAAGATTTCTGATGGCTGTGGGAAATTCCTGATGATCTGGAAATGCCTAGATCAATAAAGGTTTCCACTTGCTCCATGTATGTCGGTAGTTGTCAAGCTCATCGTACCACATTTTAGCCATGCCCTCTAGCCTGGCTTGCATGTGAAAAATGTTTAGGTTGTCATCCCATCCATTTGTTCGCGCTAGCGGGTCAATTTTATCCAGCCAGTTTGCATAATTTAGTGACGTTACACTTGGGTTAAATTCTGGAATACACTTAGGATTAATCGTTGTTTTTTCAAGTCCTTGCGTTCCACTGTTATCCAATGAGTTTGATACGTCTCTGCGAATCGCTTTCTGTCAAATTTGAACTACTGCTTTGTGGAGTATATACATCCGCAGCCTGATAAATTTCATTTGACATTTTGGTGGTCATATCGAGAGGTCCTGATGGCATCCTCACTTGTACATACTCTGGTAGCATTTGAGCTACTTGTGCGGTGTACTTGTACAAGGGAATGTGTTTGCGACCTTCGAAGACTTATTCTTTTTGTACCCACGGCTCTTCTCACTTTTTTATTTTTTGCTCTCCGTTTATAACGGCCGGTACAGTCACTACTCGATGAGGAACTTGATGACTCACTCGAATGGCTAGAGCTGCTTCTATGCCTTTTGTTTTTGCCCATTTTATTGATTCACTCAACAAACACTGACGGCCATTTGCACCGCTATAACTTAAGGGATATTTAATCCAAGTGGATCTTTGAATGTGACTCTCGTAAAAACAAAAGTCACATTCAAAAGCTCCACTTAAATTAAATATCCCTTTATATCCGTTAAGTGATAGCGGTGCAAATGGCCATCAATAATGTAGTAACTATACTACAATAGCAAAACTAGGAAATACGATAACTATTCGAAAACGTAAAATTCACAATCTCTCCGCTGCAATTAAAACGACATTTAACTAATAAATGTTTATCCTTTGTGACTCAACCCTTAGTTTATGTAACTTTTCCTTTGTTACCAGAAATCAGGTGATTTCTTTTACACCAGTAATTTTCTAGATTATCACTCTTTTTTGCTCATGTTTTGCACAGTACAAAGAGCTCTGATTCGTGTAAGGAGCCTTGTAGAATCTTTCCACAATACGTATTTTCGTCTTATCTTTGAACTTGAAAATAGCTTTATCCCATTTTGAAGTTTCCTCCACATTACCTTCATACTTTTCCTTATCTCGATTGTTTTTAATGTTTTATGGTTTTTATATTTTGTTCTGTTTCTCTTAATGGCCTACAGAATGTCTATATTAATTTTTTTAACGTGTTTTTGTCACGTTTTTCCTTTGCTTCTGCTTTCGTATCTATATACTATTAGGTCTGTCATTAAACTTATTATTAATGTTGTTCGTTGTTGGTTTATTTTTGGAGGTTTTTAGTGGTGTTATCTGAAAATTTATTTTCGTCTTTTGCATTTCCTTTACTTTGTGTCTGTATTTTGATAGTTTCTCTCAACATTCGATGGTCGCTGGCTGTTGCGAATTTTTTCAGTAATTTGACACCCTTATCCGTGATGAACTAGTCTATTTAATTTTTTTGTTCCAGTAAACATCAACTTAACAAAAGTATAAACGAGTTCTTATCACTGAAGAGTCGATTACATACAATTACTCGAGAACTGATTGCCTTGCTCTATGTTAAATTTTATAGTAGTAGATAAGAAAATCAATTAATTTTCCAGATTTTTATGTTAACATAAAAATAATATCGAGCGTCAATATAACGAAATTAGCAGTTAGTTAATTTAAAGGCAAATTACTGCGAATGAGTCAGAAATACAAGCAGCAATTAAAAAAGGCAATTAAAATGTCTGTAAAATTTACTGAGGCCTCATTATAAGTGCAAAATGTCACGTCGCGAATTAGGAATATTTACACGAGCCTTAAGGATTTGTCACACATTGAGGCGTGGGATGATCCAATGGATTTTGGTGCGTCAAGAACATGGTTTAGTTCAATTACCATAGATAAAGTGAAATTTCACGCACGTACGAATTTATATCACTTTATGCATTGGGTAGGTATATAAATTCTCCTGCGACAGTAGATATAAATTTTACGAGCGTTGGCGAAAGGGGTTTTGGAACTTTGGACATATTCACGACAATATGTTTTATTTAAGTACCTTATGAATAAAGGTAATGTTTTGTCAAATTTCTGCTGTTCCTAAAACACAAAACAATATTTGTGCTTGAAGGTTGATATTTCTAGAATATTTCCTAAAGCCATATGCTAACTGGAGCCACGAAATATGGTTACTTGGTAAATGTAAATTTCTGTATTTTCTATTTCTTATTTGTTTTTATAACTTCCCTAAAAAAGACAAGACTTTTCATTATTTAAAAAGGTTCTATATTCACAAAATTTATGGTTTCCTTGCATGTTCAACTTTTCTAAAAAGTCCAAAATTTTATTTTATCAACAAAGCATGTTTTTCTTTGTCAACGTTATCATCTAGGTATCCCACATCGTTAATTAACTTTTGCCAAACTCACAGGTGTGGTTTAGAATCCCCAACTATGAATGCATTTTGCTTTGCCTAGATTCCCAAAAGACTTCAAGTAAATAGATGAATATTCCATTTTCTAGATTAAACTAACAAAACCTACAAACAGGTCAGTTTTATTTTGTCTCTATGCAGTAGTATTCCAAATAACCAGCCCAGTCCAGACAGACGGGACAGGCATTCGGGGCCACTGCACTCTCTTAAATGAACCTAATTATATCGATACGTGAGGTTTACATGTGTTACAGTTCTATACTATCCAGAATTTATTACCATAACAAGTCTAGACATTTGAAATGGACATATTTAGAGTTTTTAGACTGTTGAATTGTATGCAAGGTATCGGGTGTTCAAACTTAAGGTTACACATGAATCATAAGTATTGTGTCCTGTTTTCTGTCGAGGTAGCTGTGTGTGTTGAAAATGATATTCTTCGAGTGTGTGGGGACGTATACTTGTATTAATTTGATATTGATTGGTGAGGCATGTATTTGAGATATTATTATTCGGTTCAATCGACACCTTTGTTTCTTACTTTAAAGCTAGAATATAGTTGGATCTAAGTTCTTTTGTAACTTCGAAAAAATGAGTCGAAAAGCTGAAAAATAAAGTTGACAGTCCAGATAATTCTGTGAAATGACATAAATATGGAATGGAATTAGAGGAAGATCGAAAAACATATATTTACGGGTACCGATACATACTTTTTTTATCGCGAAAAATTGAGATTTCATGTCCTTATAGCTTTTTCCAGTACATTTTTTTAATGCTTTCTTTCTAACTTCTCTGGAAAAACATCACCGAGAAAAAAAGGGAATCGACAAGGGAGAGATTTAAGTGCAATATCTTGTAGAAAGTTTTCAGAAAGTAATTCGACCAATAAACAGCACTATTCGATTCCAGATTGTTGTAATTTTACTAGAAAATGTATTTCTGTAAGAGTAAATTAAGGACAATCTGTTGGTTCAGATTGAATCTTAGAAAAATATGGACTTGAAAAGATTTTCAATAAATATAATCTTGCATAATAAATAGCATGTGTGCTCAAAAATGACAAAATACATTTTTATGAAATCTTGTTTATTTTACGAGTGGAATTTGGACAACAACTTTAAATGAACACGATCTTTTCAATTTCGAGGCAGTAACGGTACTGAAGGCCGATTTACATTATGTTAAAGGCCGGTTTACACTTTGATTCGTAACAAGTGCAGGTTTGTAGTGCTAGTGTTTAGTTGTCGAATTGTAAACGGCTCTGTCAAGTGATAAGTGCAAGTAAATCAAATCGTGTTCTATTTTTCTGTTTAATAACACTCAACATGTCAAATTTACATTTGACACTAAACACTTGCAGTTAAAAAAATGTAAACCGGCCTTTAGGGAGAATATTTCACCTCACAAAAAGTAGAAATCGCCATTAAATCCCTAAGGGTCTACTCTATTCCTGGACTTGATAAGATCCCTCCTATATTTCTTAAAAATTGTTTGCACACTCTAAAGTGGCCTCTAGCAGCACTTATGAATGACATAATATCCACAGGAGATTTTCCACAACCTTGGAAAAAAGCAATTGTTATACCTATATTTAAAAAGGGTAGCAAAAAGCTAGTAGAAAACTACATACCAGTCAGCCTGACCAGCGCCGTATGTGAATGTATGGAAAAAATTATTTCTAAGGAACTCACAAGCTTTTCCCTCGAAGCTCATATTGTACCACATTGTAACAACATGATTTTCTCCCCAAAAAATCTACTTTTACGAACCTCTTATAACTAGACTCAATATTTGGACAAAGGCGGATGATGAAAATGATCCAATTGTCATTGGAGTCAGAGTCGATTTACTGTGACTCTTGAAGAATTCTTTACTGGACGTATCATTCAGGTTAGGACAGGAATATCACTCTCAGTTGAATGCTCAGTCTTGGGACTCTTACTTTTCTTGGCGTATTTGTGTGACCAAAAACTGAAGACCAAATATGAATCGTTTGCAGATGACACAAGCCTATCCTGCAATCCACTACTAGAGTTTGCAGACCTCCAGGAAGACCTGTACCCCATCAAAGAGTGGACAATGTCGTAAAAAATGCAAATGCACAGTTCTACATATCGGCCGGAATAATCCTGAACATGATTACCTCCTCCAACAAACGTCAATTAGAAAAGTTTTGTGCCACAAAGACCTGGGAATAGCAATCACATCAGAGTTGAAATGGGAACTACACATCACTGAAATGACAAAAAAAGCCAACTCACTAATCTTCATCATTCATAAATCTTTCAAAAATCTATCTAAAGAAATGGTTCCAAAGCTCTACAAAGCCTATGTGAGACCAAAGCTCGAATACGCCCATTCCATCTGGAACCTATATTACATCAAAGACATTGAACTGAGTGAGAGAGTACGGCACCGTATCACAAGAATACCTAATGAGTTACCCTACGAGAGCCGCCTCAACCAACTAAACTTAACTACATTAAAAGACAGAAGAACGAAGGGAAACCTTATTGAAACTTACAAAATACTGAATGGTCAATATGCATGTGACATTAACTTCTTTCTCGCCACTAACGCCACGATACCAGAGGACAACCAGAAACTTGAGAAGGAAAGATGTAACAAGTTACTACTAAGA
Source organism: Ceutorhynchus assimilis (assembly GCA_917834065.1). Lineage (NCBI taxonomy): Eukaryota > Metazoa > Arthropoda > Insecta > Coleoptera > Curculionidae > Ceutorhynchus > Ceutorhynchus assimilis. The sequence continues at coordinate 106,986,404 of OU892277.1, forward strand.
ATAAATTTGTTGACAGACAGGTGGTTTATCAGTGGAATAGACTAGGTCTTGGAACAATTAGTGCAACATCAATAAATCAATTTAAAAACCGTTTGGATCCAGAAACGAGGGGCTGGCTACGTTTGCGCCTTATAGTGTTTAATTTGTGAACAAACTGTGAAAAACTAAAACACTCAATGGTCTCATCGGTTACCCATTCGCCTACCACTGATATCTATGATAATAATAATAATAATAATAATATCGTTTGTGAAATTCAATAAAAACCCCATCATTTGTATACATTGAAATAAAAATGCATGCAACAAACATGGGTTCGAAGGTAGAATAAACTTATAGTGAAACTGTAGTAAAGCTTTTTTTGTCGACTCTTTGATGTAGCTTTTTCAAAAGAACAGTTATCTAAAGAAAATATTACTCTTCCTTAAGTTCCATATAAAATTGACTGTAAAACTAATCAAACTCAGATTGATTGCTCAATTTTCTTCTCTCGCCGACACGCCATCAATCAGAATCAAAGCAATCAGCCCGAAATTTATTCCGAAGCAAACGCCAGGCATTATGTAACATATCATATGCAAAGCCTATTATGTAAAAACGAGTCGGATTAAAAAATAATTTTACTAAAAGCCGACCCTCGAGTTAGTGGAACACTATCACGGCAAGGTTATGGTTAAACGTAATAAACATTTTGCCCGGAAACAAGACAAACGTTATGCGAAATTGAACTTTTAGTTTGTGCCTTTGTGCTCTTAGAAAATGCAAGGCAGACATGTGCTGCATTTAGGAGGCTTTTGTTGTGTTAATCATCTTATTTCTTGAAACTCATGTGTTTTGACTTGACTTCTTCGAAAAATCATTAGTAAACGAAGCATTAAAGGCGGGAAAAGGGGCCCACCTTAGTTATAGTCCATGAAATTGAACCCGTATTTTGTTTGAACGACGTCAACGGCTCAGTTCCTTTGATATTTTTGAAAAAAGCCTTACATGTGACTTGATAAAGAACATTTAATAACCTTTATTTTGCCGCAAATCGCGTGGGTACCGATATCTTTCGTTTTTGCCGACTATTATCAGCAACCATTTTATTATTATTTCTTATAGAAAAGACATTTCATGCCAAAATAATTTGTTTTCAGTTATAAAGCCAAAAAAAAGTTCTACGGGAAGTTCAATGTAGAGATACAAGAAATCTGACCTTATTGGATATTGGTAAGATTGTCGGAACACTTCTCGTTTGTCTGTCTGCTTCTAACTCATTTGAAAAATGATGCTTGGGACAGTTGAAAAGAGTACCTACCATCCCAGGCAAACTATAACACGCAAATCGATTACCAGCATACCTATGATCTGACGTTTCTTTGGAACTTCAAACTTTAAGGAGTCCGAGGTTGCCAGAAGACGTTTGTAAGTCTAAGGGATATATCTGAGTTAAACATTTTAAACCAAAAATAATTCCATTCTAGGAGCCTAAGGGAAGGGGGTAATACTCTGATTATTTTTGCTTTGATCGACACTGGAATTATAAGTCTTAACGGCGAGGAAATTTGACTTTGACTAAATTGATGATATATTGCGTTTTGATGAATTTTGAAAATCTAAATTCAAAGAAATAAGGGTTCCAAATAATTCCTAATATTCTGATTGTTTCATCATTAGGATCTGACATTGACATAAGAAAAATCTCTTGATCTTTGTTAACTTGACTATTGAAAATCCGTTGTGTTCATTATTAAAGAACAGAGTGATGTATGATGGACTCCAAAAAGTTCTCCACTTAAGGGGAATAATGTAAAAAAGATTATCACAAAGACATCCATTCTCCCAGATTTGTAAAAATCCACTCTTATGTTATTGATTTCTATTTATCCGATAAATTGACCATATGTTATGATTTCTTAAGACAATTCACTGATTTATGTTTTCCAGTAAACACATGATACGGTAATTTATATGACCATATGTTCCAAGTCCAATAAAGCCTATTATCATCTAATTCATCGCCACATGAAAAGGCATTATTGCACGAACTATGGCGCACCACATTTTCATCCGAAGCATTTTATTTATGCAGTAAATGCTTATATTATTATCTGCATCGGTTGAGTTCATTGAACGGGTCTTTGAATATTTTATTATTACGCAAGAACTCAAGACATTCAGAAATATTTTTACGCAATTATATTTGTTTTATGGCGAACGTGAAACAATTTATATTCGAATCGAAGCATTTTTATATTCAACTTTTCCAGTTATGCGGAAACAATAATCTAATTGGATACATTCCCTTTTTTCACACTTCAAGGTTTACCGTGCCATCTGTGCGAGCAACTAGAATTTTATGATTGGATCAATTAATTATCCACCCTACAGAGCGAATGATATCGCCTTTAGTCTCCAAGGATCTAGCTTAAGTCTCTCTTGGGTTTTCATGTGTTTAGAATTGATCCAACATAACAATAATTAAATTATTGATATTCCTCCTAAATTATATGTGAAGTCTTTACTTTGAAAACTTAACGAGCAAAAAAAATGTTTCGGTGACACTGTGACAGATGCTTAAGTTTTTTAAACATGCACCTCATTGGGATCTAATTTTAAATGCCGAACTCGTTCTCCACAAACATTGACCCACTCCGAAAATAACGTCACACAATGAGCTTTATAATATGCATGATTAATTAAAGCGTTGAAAAGTATGGGTGTGAGTGCTTTATTTCAATAACCTTCAGTGACAATAATTAAGTTTACTTTGATTGTTCTGGACTTTTACCATAATGCTTGGGGTTTTTTAAAATTTTATCGATTGTCTATTTATAGTCGATTCGCTACCGAAATAATTGATCTCCCATATAAGAAAACCGCTACTTTTAAGCATAAATTGTACTCATCCTAGAAAAAAGGTCTCAGACTCATTTGCATTGGGTCGATCTTAATTATTGGCGTTGCATAATGTAGGCATTTGGCACAAGAGAATAAGAGTTTATTAGGGTGTATTGACTTTTTTAGACAATACAAAAAAAAAATTACCACACTCGACTCAAGAATTATTCCAATTGGTAATTAACTTTCGTCTTCTGTTGATATTGATATCCCATAGAGCTATTTTCTAACTCAACTGTTAGAATGATGGGTTGTATTTGTTCTTAAACATGTTTAATTGTCACATCTTTTTTTTTTTCTTTCATTATACGTTCTCCATGCATTTTTCCAATTCTAAATTTTGAATCGCTTTTTGGAAAATTTGGGTAAAATCACTAACTTTATGTATGTGACATTTCGAGTGGCTATAAGTATTAATCCTGCTTTTTTTCCTGTTTCAGGAAGAGACTTTTCAATGTCTTTGTCGGCAATAATCCGTTGATACTGCTTCTCTTGAATGCATTATCAAGCACTATAATAATTGAGCTATTTATTTCTCGTTCAGATAGAGGTTTTATTCCTGTAGCCTTCTAAATAGGCTTGCAGTCAACTTACAATAATTTTAATCTGGTTTAATTTTCTTCAAATGTATGGGACATATTTATCTCGGTTCCATCTTAATGATCTTGGAACATTTTCAATTATTTGGGGTGTTATAAAGATTTTATAGGTTTCTGTCAGACATCATTGTTGCGAGTGTTTGAGTATTGTTTATGCACTTTTCTGTATTAGGTACGATTCTTACTTCTCTGGATGGAAACAGTCAACAATCTTTCCGATTTTCAAATCTGAAATATCTTTGAGAACTATAAAGGAATCTCGCTGGTATCAATCATATTCAAACCAGTGAAGTCTATTTTCATCCCAGACATGCAAAGAAATCAGGAGGGGAGCAGCATGAGGTTATTAAGGGAAGCTCAACTGTACCGAATCCTGGTGAATGTCAACAGTTTCTCACTGAGTGTCGCTCAGTAAGAAATGCTGACATTCACCAAGAGTGAAGATGTCTTATAGATGTTGTTGTTGTTGTTGTTGTGATGTCTTATTCTTGTCGTTGAACTGTTGATGAGCTGTTGTTGTTGTTGTTGTTGAGATGGAGGACACCAAGCAGGCTACCAGGTTGATACAATTTACATAGATTCGTCCAAAACATTCGATAGTGTAACACACAACCTCTTATTAATCAAATTGTAGAAGACTGGAATCGATGGAAGACTTTTTGAGTGGATTAATTAAAATGGACTCGAGTTGGAAGATTTTATGGGTAATTCAGGTGGACCTCTGGACAAGTGCTGTTTCTTATGTTTATTGACGATGTTGTGGAATAATTAAGATCATCCAAATGTCTCCTCTATGCAAATGGTCCCAATCTTTGGGGAGGTTTCAAAGATGAGGTAACAAATGTTACCAAATCTCTCAACATGAAGACTTAATTTGTTGATAGCGTAATTCAAGCTAACTGTATGTTAGGATTTGTACCTCGTACTTTTACTTCATATTCTTAATGTCGAAAAATTGAAAACTATTTACAACTGCCTGGTGTATTGGAGTACCACTACATTGTCTGGAATCTCTGCTACAAATCGCTTAGTCGTGCATTGGAACAATTTCAGCACACCTTCTTCAAATTCATCCTGCACAAGTAAGGGTTTCTGACAGAAAACTTTGGAGGAACGAGGACCCTTAGCCAAAGCTATTTTCCTTCATAAACATCAGGTCAATTATCTCAAAGGTCTAAACTTCCATAGATCATCTGGATGCACAAGACCAAAACATATTTTTGGGAAGAAACGTCAGCGAACAAATTATGACTCCTCAAACTTTTCTGAATGTTCGTCAACTTAGGGAGGCAATTTGGAACAATCGATCTGCCACTATATCAAAAAATGGGCGTTTGATTAATAGTCATGTCAGACTACAAATTTTGCACTGAATATTTTTCTTAAAATAAGCTTAACGAGCAAGATTTATGATTTTTTTTTTCTCACTTACATTTCTGGAAACAAAGCCCGAAAATATTGGCTGTCGACGTTTACATGAGCTCTAGAAGGGGATGCCAAAGTGGCCCCGTTGCATGTCTGGTCGTCAAGGCAACCCCCGCATCCAATTATTCCAATGCTGGGATCCCCCTTTCTGATGGTTGTTCGGATTAAGTTTTGCTACTCTAAAGTTATTCTGGCTGGTTTAAAATCTAATCCCAAACTGATATTTCCGGCATATAGAGCTGGAGGTAAATCCGATAGATATTTTCCAAAACAAACCCAAACCGCGTTTGATAAAATATTAATGATCTTATATATTTTTGATAGAAAATATTTTGATAGTCTACCTCCATTTCCATACAATCAATTTTTAATGAATATTTAAAAGGCATTGTAGTATGTTCCAAAATATTTATATTGCTACTGACAGTTCCATCAGCTGCTACTGCATAAAGCACCTATTTCTGACTTAGTAACAAAATAAATTCCTTTGAGAAATGTTTAAAATAAACTTAGCAGTTGATTGGGAAAAGTTGGCAGTTATTAGTGTGTGTTTTGATATTGTTTTGAATATTTTCGGTTTCAAGATCGATATTAATTTCTATTTGACAAAGGGAATTTTTGGTAAGATTCTTATTATCATTAATACTAATTATCATATTATATAAGTATATATTTCTATATAACCAGTACGGTTTAGAATATTGTCACTTTAATCTCGTATGTAAACTTCATAAATATCAATCAAAATATAATGCAACTAATTGCAAGTCAACACCCACTACTATCAGCCAATCCCCAACTCTCATGAAAAATTTCGGTGAGCGGTACACTTTTCCAATTTGATCTGTTAGGTTGTAGCATTTTCAAATAATTCTTCATATCTCTCTTTGTTTTACCATAAATTTCAAAATAATACAAACAATAAAATTTTGTATTGGGTTTTCAGCTAAAAAACAAAATGGTTCCGCGTTCAGGACGAACAGCCTCGGTAGTGGAGCCAGAACACCACCCACCGAAAGGAAAGGGAAATTTTCGTTAGGCAAATTACTGAGGCCGTGGAAATGGAAGCGGAAAAGAAAATCGGATAAACTAGAGGCTGTGTCTAGAAGTAAGTACTTGAATCCTTATTTAAACATGACAAAATATTATTGAAAATAATTTGCGTTGGCTCAATGATGGCTTAATTAAATACCTCGTGTTTTATGTTTGACATGATTAGCAGATGGAACTTATACTAACTTCCTGTGCAAGTGTTCAAACATCTCGTAAAATGTTTTAGGAGGATGAAGTGTGCCCTGACCTTTTAATGTTTAAAATAGAACCAGTTCATAAAAACTGACTATTATTAGTACAGCAGGCCGAAAGTAGGTACAATAATTATTGTCAGTTTTTTGTGAACATTGAGCTCAATGAGGGGATAAATTTTAATGAATGTATAAAATGCATATGGGAGAGTGAATAATATGAATGTTTGTTTTATAGGATGCTTTTAGCAATCCTTTCAATTTGTGAATAATTTAGATAATTTGAAATTGGGATTCCTTAGTAGACTAAAATAATATTCCAGGAAAATAGTAATGGATATTTTTATAAAATTATGCCAAGGCTGGGGATATTTTTGTAAATAAATTGCAGCTGAGAAAAATATAGGTATTTCTTTGCACAACAACATCATTTTTGAAGAGCATATTGAGAAATTACCATAAACTGAATAAGAGTTTGAACTAGAAAACTTCTTCGAAAAACAAAGGGACACTTTTTCATTTAATTTTTTGAGATGATCTCATTCAGTATGAGTCAATAAATATCGTTTAAAAAAAGCTCCATTATTGCCTGTAGTTCTGCCTGAGTTGGTTATACATTATGGCAATATTTATTCAAGAATATCCCTTATGAGTATAAAGCTTGAAGTTTTCCATTGCGATGAAAATAATTGGTGATCGGAAATTTTCCGCCAAGTTTCTACTTTTTTTATTGTACCACAGTATACTTATCAAAGGAAAACACCCATGACAGGGCAATTAACAGCGAAAATCCAATGGCAATGTCTACAGGTTTGGCAAGTGAACATCTTATGGGCCAATTTTAATGCAATTGATTGATTTTTAAGGGGAGCCTTTACAGGCAGCACATGGACGCGCATGTAGTCCCCTCTTGGTGCAGCCCTGTCTTACCTTAGGAGCCCGCAACTGTTAAGAAAGATGCAGACCCGCTCAGGCCGGACATGCTTTATTTCATCAGGTTCCAGAAAACTGTACCCGAGGTATCGTAGTCTGCGACTGACGAGGGCGTCATATTCGCAGACTATATGCTGTATCCGGTCAGGACGCCTGTGATAACTCCTATTTAGTTTTAGGAGGCTTTTTGCCTCTTTGCAGTTTGAAGGACCTTGTATAAAGGTCCTTGACTGTCTGAGGCCTTTCTGTTCCAGCCATTCGTCTTGGAACCGGTTGTTGGACCGGTTCCTGATCTTGGATTTGACCAGGCAGGAAGCAACCCCAAGAGCACGCTCGGGCCCAATAAAGGCAGTTTTGCTACCTTCACGAGCCAGCTGGTCTGCCTCCTCGTTGCCTTTCATGCCCCTGTGACCCGGGATCCAAACAAGGGTGACCTTGTTGAGCCCACTGAGTAGCTTGAAGGTTGTTATACAGTCAAACATGATTCTCGAGTTTACCTTGTCTGAGACAAGGGTTCGGAGTGCTGCCTGGCTGTCGCTGCATATATAAATATGCTGGCCCGAGTAACCTCTCGGGAGATTCTCCTGAGCACATGCCTGTATGGCGTAGATCTCAGTCTGGTATACCATTTGATATTGACCCAGTGCAAGACTTATTCTCGCCACAGGTCTCTCCCCATATACACCAGCCCCTGCAACCTCCCCCGTCAGAGACCCGTCTGTGTACCAGATGAGCCGCTTCGGCTTAAGATAGCCTGGGTCGGGCTCTAGCCAGTCGTCCCTTGCAGGGATGACAACCTTGTATTGTCTAGGAGGGGCTGAGGTTTTTGGCATTGCATCCTTTCTGGTAAGAAGGGGGTCCTGCCTGATGGTGTCAGTCCAGGCCCTTGCAGGTCCCATACTCAACCCTCTGTGAATCCATTGTCCCCAATAGTTGAGTCTGACAGAAGCCTCCCAAGCCCAAGCCTCCCAGGCATTATGCCCAGTATGGCCTCCATCGCTAACGTTGAGATGGTTCTAAAGGCTCCAATTGTAGCCATGCAAGCAAGTCGTTGGAGCTTGTTCAGCTTTGCCCTGTAGGTGGATTTGCTAAGCGCGTTCCACCAAACTAAGCTGCCGTACGTGATCATTGGTCTTATCACTGCTGTGTAAAACCAGTGGACTATGTGGTAAGCCCCGGGTGCGTCTGATGGATCTTCTACACGCCCAAAGGCTAGCAGTGGCTCTCTGGACGATCCTGTTGATGTGATCTTTCCATGTCAGCCTGGAGTCATTGATGACTCCTAGATATTTGACCATACCGGATGGAACAAGTCTCGATCCAAAAAGAGCGTGAGCCCTTCCAGGTCTACGTTTCTTCGCTTTGTAAATGGTACTACCTCGGTCTTGTCCGGATTTACCGAAAGCCTGTGATTTTTACACCATCTTTCTAACATGTTAAGAGCTCTTTGCATGATCCCTTTTATAGTGCTGGGCACCCTATCAGTCACAACGATGACGCGATCGTCTGCATAGCCTTGAGTGTACATACCTTCCTCGTTCAGAGTGCGGAGCAGCCCATCCAGTACCAGGCACCACAGCAGAGGCGACAGTACACCTCCCTGCGGGCAGCCCTAGCTACGGCTGAGCTGATCTTCGCACTACCAATCGAGCTTGTAATGATTTTGCTTTCCAGCATGACACAAATCCATTTGACAATGGTGTTCTCTATGCCAAAGCTTTCTGCAGCATTTTTTATAGAGTCGAATGAGGTGTCATTAAATGCCTCTTCGATGTCTAGAAATACACCCAGAGCCATCTCTTTATGGGACATCCCTCGCTCCAGCTTTACCACAAGACTGTGGAGAGTTGTCTGTAGGGTGCATGGGCATTGTTTTCAATGCCCCTTTCCTGATGAATGTGTCCACCAGTTTCTCTAGCGTTTTTAGAAGAAATGAAGAGAGACTGATAGGTCTGTTATCATTAGCCGATTCGTAGTTATAACGTCTTGGCTTGGGGATAAATACCACTTGGACCTTACGCTAGGAATGTGGTACTTGACCATATGCAAGGCAGGCCCTGAAGAGGTGTATTAGGTGCGGAGTCAGTAATTCCATCCCCATTTGTGAAAGAGCCGGAAAGATTCCATCTGGTCCCGCACTCTTAAAATCTCTAAATGAGTGGATGGCCCATCTTCCGGAGTTTTCTGATACCACCCTCGCAGCTAGCTTCCAGTCAACTGGCCTTGCGCCAGCTTGTGGAGCGTGCATTGGTGGTTCACCAGTTTGCAGGATTTCAGAGCCCGGAAAGCGTGTTTCTGAGAGCCAACCAAGTGCCTCCTCTGCGGTAGCGCTATAACTACCGGAGGGAAACCTTAGTGACCTCAGCTCTCGTCCTGGGTCTTTCGAGAAAATCTTTTGGAGCTTGGCGGCAGCCGGAAGCTCGTCTACGTTTCCGCAGAACGTCCTCCACGATTCTCTAGATCTTTTTATAAGATTTTTGTATCTGCGGTGGTGGTACGCTTGTGGTTGTTTCAGTCATCTAATGATTTAGACCGTATGGCTCTGTTAAAGAGCCTGCTGGTTTCTTTACGAGCCTTGTCGAGGTCGGAGCTCCACCAAGGGGCTTTTTTCTTTCCTCGATAGGTCCGAAGCTGACAGATTCGTTCATACGCATTGGTGATTGCGTTGCGTTGCGTATGAATTCGGCTGTTTCATCCATTTGCCTTGCGCTGCAGCATGGCGTGGGAAACTAGTTTAGCCCTTAGGATCTCAACGTATTGGTCACAGTTCGTGTTCCGGGGGTTCCTGAACTTACTGGGCCCAGCCTTCTGATCAAGGTCCAAGCTGAATAGAATGTGTCTGTGATCCGATAGGGACGGTTCGTCAGACACTATCACCTCTTGTCTACGCGAAGTGACAAATGTCGGTGCGTTGCCACGGTTCAGGATTTCTAAATCCCTGCTGTGAAGGTATTCCAGAAGACTGAGCCCTCTCCGGTTTGTGTTGGTGCTGCCCCACACCATGTGGTGTGCGTTGGCATCGCATCCGACAATCAACGGAAGGCCCACTGAGTTACAATACTCCACCAAATCGATGAATTTCCGTGTTGTGGGATCATTCATCTGTTGAGTCATAGGGCAAATAGGCCGAGCAAACTACTATCGATCTGCTCTGTCTCAGTCTGTCCTTGAGGCATAACTTTACCGCTACTAGGTCTCTAGAGCAGAAGTTAGCAATTAGAGTTGACTCGATCCGTCTGTCGGCATAGATGCAAGTCCTTGGGTCCAGTTGGAAGTTCCTCTTATAGAAAAAAGATCTTTCCACTCTGCCTAATCTTCTTACGCGACCCTTGTATGCCCAAGGTTCTTGTAGGAGGTATATGCATGCAATAGAATAAATAAATATCTAGAAAAAGTCTAAGATTGAATAGAGAACGAAAACGATTTCCCCTGTCCCACCTCCAGCATTCCTCTCTCTCTCAAGACAGCGTTTTCTTGGGTCCTCGGGCCAGTGAAAGGAGAATCTGTTAGAGAACGCTTTTTCTCTGTCCTTATTCCACTGAAGCCTTTGCCTATCAAATAGCCATATCTTTTTATGGCACTGGAAATCTCCACATGTAAGACGTTGCGTTGCCAACCGTGTATAAGGAAACTGGAAATTTATCTGAAAGTAATGTAGAACAAATACAGAAAAAAATATGCAAGACCTTTGTTTTACGAGGTGAAAAATCATGTGGGATTTCTTTGAAAATATGCAATTCCAATAAGCAAAAAAAAGCTTGAGACACTATAAACGCAGGGATCTTTTTTTCTATATAGAAGCTTCTTCCATCATTTGATAAATATTTCCCGCAATTCCTCAAACTTCCTTCAAATTTCCCTCAATTTTCCCATAGTCGAGGAAAACTGTCTTACCACAATTGCCAATTTGAGATTGACAAAACTTTAAAATAACATAACATACATGTTCCATAGCTGTTGAAGATAAAAAGAATGAAATAATTACACAAAAACGGGTAAACTTTCATACTCAACACAATGTAATGTTGACAACCAGACACCATCTACTATCAAATTCCTCTCTACTTTACCTTCCCAAGAACTTGACCATAAACATAAACTACCTGTAACAAAGAATATAATCCGACATAGACTTTGATCCGACCTATGTTCAAAAATCCAAATTCAGTTTGTTTGTTCTGGTTTGTACTAAACCGCCCAGTATAATAAATTAAACAAAGGTATTATGACACGATGTAAATTATTACTCATTTGGATCGTTTTGCCAATGTTCTTATCAGTCAAAACCACATAAGTTAGTCACATTTTCCTTACAATCTATAAATATACAATTATTGCTAATAAATATTATTAATGGCATGTATATATCGATACCATGATAACTAAAATATTTTTGTATCATGACTAATTAATACAAAAAATCTGATTGATTTTTTTTAAATTTTTGCAGCTTTAGAAAGAAAAATATCAGTCCGAGCCAATAGAGATGAGTTAGTGTCGAAGGGGATTCTATTGCCAGAAAGTCCATTGTCCCCTCCTAAATCCGAGCCAGGTTAGTAACAAAGATCATTTTCAAATAAGACAGGTTTCTGCTTTAGTATTGATTACTGTAATGTGGCGCAATCTAGACGTGAGAGTCAAAAGTTACTGAGGGTGTAAGAAAATCAATAGATAGGATTTTGTCAATGTCAATAATGAGATTTCCAAAATTTGAGGCAGGTTTGCTATTCAAAATTAATCTGAAGAACTATATTTGTTTGTTTTTATTTAGCCAAAACGTATTGGAATATTTAGGATTCTAAAGGTTGCTCACTTGAGAGCATTTTTGTTTATTGAATATCCAAACATTATTAACTTAAAAGGAGTAGTAGGTACATATATGGAGTAAATGAAGTTATTATTTTCAACAGAATCTTTCATAGTTTATAATACCACAACCGTAATTTTCTGAAAAGATTAATGCAAAAGTATCTAATACCGTTTCAAGCAGGCATGGTTACCGCCTTGTTATTAGAGTAACCTAATTTTTTAGCAATAATTGCTATTCAGGCTTATTATGGGCATAACGTGTGTTTGCGTATATATCGTTACAAGTATCCACAACTGAATAGTAAATAGGTAACTATTTTTACTATGCACACCTTCATTATATTATTATGAATTACAGTTCAATTTCTTATTATTAAGTTCTACTTAATCAAAATGAAGACTTAGTTAAGTCCTTGGGTCAAATCAATCATCGTCATAAGAAGATATTATGTAAATCCTCAGAGACATATAATTTTATTTTTATATTAAGTTAAAAGTTCTCAAAGTTGGACAGCATTCTTGTCAATACTACTTGCTATTGACTTCAAAAATTTTAGAAGATGCTACATCAAATTCTTCATGAACTAGCTTGGAGTAGAGGACTACCTATTTGTTTTCAAAGTTATTATTTTACTTTAAAACTTTTCAATAAAGTCGTGCCAAAACATCTAGTTATGAAGTTAGAGCATTTCTGATCAGTATTGATCAAGTTTGTCATGAGATACTTAATAAATTAGGTTGGTTGTGTTTAACAGATAGTATAGGTACCGATCTTACAGTCATCGTCATGTAAATCACTTGACCCGAGAAGGTGACATCCCAATAAAAATCAGTTTATAGAAAGTTTTCTGGTTTTATTTTCGATTGAAATATGTTATGCTGTTCTGAAATATCACAATTGAAGGGAATAAAAGCGTAAAAATATCATGTCAGTTTAGCACGTTGTTTTTCCCTATCAGACTATTGAAAATCTCACTGCTCTATATTTCAGGTTTCGAAATTTGATTGGCATATTTTTCCCATTTCAGTTTCTTGATTATACTAATATTTATTGACGTTCAATCTATGGAAAAATTTCCAAGGTATAATATTCAATATCAAATATTTTTATTTGCATCACGTATTTGAAAATAGTCTTTGTTTCCGATCTCGATTTTTATAACCTACTCTTGCCAAATGAATCGTTTCCGTTTATAAATCTTGGAAACCGATCTAAACTGGAATAATTAACCCTTAAATCACGTTATCATTATTAAATAAATGAATAGATAATGCAAAAAAAAAAATTATTAACTAGATAAAAATTAATGTAATAGGTAATTTATCAATTTAATATCAATAATTTTATTATTATTTAATCTATATAGCATAAATATTAATTGGCTTTAAAACTACGACGGTATAATTATGCATTAATTAATAATTGTTAGATTTTGAAATAGTAAGATTTCTTTCCAAAATGGGTGAGTTATCCTTTTGTTCATTTTTGAATATTGCATTTCCGTTCATTATCGCTTCAATAGATACCTACTATTGTTATACTTACATTTGATTGAGACCCGTGTCTAGCTTCAATTGCTGTTAAGATTTTGAAAGACAAAAGTCGATTTGTACTATTATCAACAAAATTATACTAGACGCTTTTTCATTTCCTCTAACAGATTACTGAATTGGATAAAGGACCAATACAATTTTAAAAGCGACTGAGTTTGACATTCAATAAAGAAACGGCAATCGATTTCCGTTTCCGGGACTAACTATCCATTCAGAAATTGGGATTGGTCTACAGGGCCTAATCTTGTTTTCAACTAAAAATCGTACCTGGCAATTTATATTTAGAGGCGCAAAATATACCTGATTTTACAAACTCTATACACTAAATAAAATAATTTGAGTGTTGATAGAGTAGTTTTCGGGAAGTATAAAACACCAGAATAATGTACCTACTGAATTTGGAAAATTTATCTGCTTTAGTTTTCCATAAATTCTAATAAAACGTTCTTTCCAAAACGATTTATGGATTCGTTGGTGTACATTAGGTTTTTATGAAATTTTTTTTTCCAAACTAAAACTTAAAACTTTTTTTTTATAAATTACTATAATGTGTCCGTCAAAATAGCACTTAAAGCCAAACTGTCAAGAAAAAATTAAAGCTACTCATTCGTCTTCAACCAAAAAGTGTCTGTAAAGTATCAAAATTGATTTAAGTATAAGAATTTTCAAGAGTGTGTTAAGTGGAGCATATCAAGTCCTTCGCACCATCTTTTATCGAAAAGAGCAGACTTTTCTCATAAGAAAATTTATTGAGTGGTTTTGAATTACTTTTTGAGTTCAATGATGTATTGATAGGAATCGCTATTAACTTACATAGTAGGCATGAATGGGTTATTTATTATGCTACAATATACAATGACACTTGCTATTGATATCAACCATTAGGAACTGTTAGCATGACATTATGGCATGTTGAATATTTTGACGTAACATGATATCTTTGCACCAAAAAACGTGCGGTGCATGCCATAATATCTTATGCTAAGAGTTATGAGTACGCACCCTGACATCATATCATTTTAGGTGACTCAATTCCATCCCCATATTTTCCTTCACTGTCCTCATCCGCCCACGGTGGGAGCGACCACAACAGCCAGCCTAATAGCCTGACGACGCCCAATTTTGCCTCAGCTCAACAGCCAGCGCCCCAGCACCCGGCGCACCCGCCGCCCTATCCGAATCCGCCCCCCGGTACGTCGCCCTTACCAGCTTTAAGCCACCACCACCTGTTGCAGCAACAACTATTGCAGAATCCACATTTTGCCGCCGCTGCCAGGGATAGTACAGCCAATAGTTCGCCAACCGGTAAGCATTCGAATTTTTGTTTTCTATTCTATTTCTTCTTTTCCTTGTACTTATTCGAAGAAACAGTTCTTAGCATTTTGTCCTGGTGTCTTTAGAAAGAAGAGCCTTTCTAATATCTTAATAATTTGATAAAAGAAGCTAGAATTACCTATTTTCAGCTTATAGTTTCCTATTTATTAGCAAATGTGCTTTCACTTCCTTAGCAGATGTTCACTCGCGCAATTATTTCTAGTTATATAATTAGCGTAAATCTTCAGCAGGACATATTCAAGAGAACATTAAAGGAAGTCCTATTTACCCTTATAAAATTATTTTTAGAAATAAGCTGGCATATTTATTTGAATGTTTGGCTATGGTTTCTAAGAACACAATATGTTAATTCTTTTGAACTTTAAGTCATATTCTTCTTGTTTTTCTTTCTGTCATCGGGCTTCTTTTTTTTGTCTTTCTTTCCTGTCTTCGGACTGCCTATTCTTGTCTTTTTTCTTTCCTAGGCAATGAACTATATACTGCACGTGACTGGAACGGACCTAACAGCTGCTTTCAATGTCCATTTTTGAGGCAAATTTTATGGTAGTGAGAACGACAATAAAACGCGTACATGTTTACAAGCAATGGTGGAGTATAATATCGGGTCTTCAAAAAAAAAAAAACAATCAAAGATTACTATGGTTTTTTAAACGTATGTCAATATTTTTTTTCCAATTTTGTCAATGAATTGTAATGTCAAAATGTCATATCAAAAATCCTGATCAATTAAGAAACAATAATGCGACGTACGTTTTCGTAATCAAAGCAATCTTTGATTCGTTTTTTTTTGAAGACCCGTCATATCCACCTAGTCCGCCTACAGCAATGCGTAAGACAAAGACGACCGCCTCTTTTACTCCATTAAAAATTTGCCTCAGGCGTGATAAATGCTGGTGCCATTCCATTTACGTAGTATACATTTCATTGTTCTTAGGTTCCTTTTCTTGTTTCTTGTCTTCAATATTTTCCATGAAGTCTAGCAACATTTTGAATAACTCGCTGCATTTCGGTTGTTTGCTGTCGTATAGGTACCATAGAATAATTTGTATCTTTTTTGAAACTTGATTGTAAACATAAAGTCTGGTGGCGGAATCGAAATTCTTATTCCTTGTCTAATTTTCAATTAGAACACGATGATGGGTTCTAGAAGTATCACTCTGAGGACTTTTTTACCGATGTCTGAACCAGTAATAAAGTCACTACTCTTGTTTAACTCATGGTTTCCTCACTGAAAAAAATGTTAGTAAATTTACAATGGTGTTTAGTAATTTTACATAAAAAAAAGCAAGCAAAATCATGAACATTTCACCAAAATAACTGTAAACTACCAAACTTTTTGCAAAAAGACAGAAAAAAGAGCGATATTACAATTTTTTCTTAAAGCACACGCATAATTTCACAAGGATTTTGTATAAATATTGTAATTTTAGCAATGAAGTTTCTTTTTTACAAATCACATTGTAAAATTAAAATATGAACTTACAAGTCTGTGATTTTAAAAAATAACGATGCATTGAAGCAAAACTTTCTATTATTTAGCATAATTATTTGTAAAATTCTGAAATTATTTGGAAAATTATCAGTGGATAATATTGATTTTTACAACAGTCTTGCTATGAGGCATGCAGGTAATTCAACAGACAACACCAAAGTGGTTGGTGGTGAGTAAATGTGATGTGTTAAGAGTTAAAGATTTAATTTTGATTGATTTAAATTAAGGGTAAGTACCCGTTAATTATTTAAACTTTTTAACCACGTATGAATGCAATTTTTGTGGGTTTAGGTAACAAATGATTAAACTTTACAATTAAAACTATTTTCGGATAGCGTCACCAAACCTTCCCTCCTCTCCTCTTTTTGCTTTATGAGCCCAAGCAAAAGGAGGTGGCAGTTGTGATTTGCATCATCTACCAGTCATGAGTAAACCATTAAACCAGTGAAAATAACGATTATATTAAAAATATGAATTGACAATATTAAAACATATTATAATAAATTTTTCGAGTTGAATATTTATTGTAAAGTTTTGACATTATAGTATTAGGTTAACTTTGTTATGTTATTTATTTAAGTATAGATTTTTATACTTGACCATAGGATGCGCCTCTCTTATTTTTCTTTTGTGATAATGGAGTTTAGACTGTTTTATTTTCGCTTTTGTGTTTCCAGTGTTTATCATAATAAAAGTGTTTTCCATATTATTTGAAAACTATAATTTTCAGGTTTATGGCGTAATAGCTGGGAGATAACAAGAAATTGGAACATCCAGAGACATCATCTATTTGTAAATTTATCCGCACATTGTAAATTTACATGCTTGTAATTTTACAATACATTTTGACAGAAATATTTCAAACTTACAACATTTATGTAGAAATAGTAAATAAAACCACGAATTTTTTGTAAATTTGAAATATAAATTCACAAGTTTTTTTTTTGTAAAAATATTATTTAAAATTACAATCCTTTTGTAAATTTACAGAATTGAAATTACAGAGTTTATGTAATTTTACAATAGCGTTGTAATTTTACTTACAAAATCATTGGTTATTTTTTGCCAGTGATTTTGTAAGTAAATTTACAAAATAATTTTTTCAGTGTATAATAGAACACTGTAGAATTTTCTGGAACTTTTATTTTAAGAAAACCCGTTTGTGAACTTCTTTTCGGTGTCAAATCCTATAATGAATTCACTATTCCAGTTCAAAAAAAAATCACTCTTGTTCCGACTAATTAGTGTAAAATAGGCACAACAAAGAATAATAATATATTGAATAATTAGAAGCTAATTGGATATTATTTTACATTCGGCCCATCCTGACAGATGTTGCGTGCTCGCAACTCAACTTTCAGATGAATCTGAAAGCGGTAGGTCGCCATCTCCATCAGAATCACTCAAAGTGACATCCGAAACACCTCCAGGAGGTATCCAGGGCTTAAGGCGATCAACTGCAATGACATTATCGTACTTTCTGGGAGCACTACGTCCCGAATTCGGCATATCCTTCACTCTATATCTATGGTTTGGAAGGATTTTTGTTATAACCATCGGACCAATATATTTTGGGGATAGTTTTTTATTTTGACCTTCAGTATTTCTGTTCCTTAAGATGAGAACAAGATCGCCTATTTTATAGCTTCTAGCAGGTTTCCTTTTCTTGTCAGATCTTGCCTTCTGTTTGACTTGGTCAATTTGAATTTTTTGAGAAGCTTCGTTCCTGAGGGCTTCAATATCTCTAACCAATGGAGAAAAATCTAGCAGTGAGCATGCTACCATTTTTACTCCTTGGTGTATAACCGGTAATATGTCCCTGTCATAGTCAGTTTCTGGAGGTTTACTTAAAATGTCATGGATCAATCGTATTTTTTCATCCGAAAGCTGAGCCGATAAAACCCAATCTGCTTCTTCGATTCTTAAGACGAAGTTTTCTTCAGGCGGTTCTCCAGATTGGCATGGATTTCTGTTGAGCGCATCAACGTGCTGCATTCGGTTTCCAGGGCGGTATTCGGACGGTGAAAGTGAATTCTTGTAGTTGGAGCCACCAACGAGCGACCCTAGGTATCAGATCTCTCTTGGAACTTGCCATTTTCAAGGCATTGCAGTCGGTCGATATACTCTAAACTTCAGTAAGGTTTCCACGACTGCTAAAGTCTAATTCATACGAAAGATATTTTCGTTCTGCCTTATTCGTATGTCTGCTGTAATAAGCCACTGGGCTAAGACGAGATTCGTGTTGTTGCAATAATATTCCGGCGATACCATCTTGGTTGGCATCTGTGTGAACCTCAGTTGGCAAATTTTGGTCATAAATTGCAAGAATAGGACGTTCAATTAGCTTTTACTTCAGGTCCTCAAATGCTCTATTTTCAGAATCTCCCCAGTTCCAAGTGATATTTTTTCTCCTGAGCGATGTTAAAGGTCTGACAAGTGTGGAATAGTTTTTCACAAATTTTATGAAATAGCCGGTTAATCCCAAAAACTGACGAACTTGCTTGACTCTCTTTGGTGTTGGAAACTGTCGGGTGGCTTTAATTTTGGCAGAATCAGGTCGTACGCCTTCTTTGTCTATCTCAAAGCCTAAATAATTAATTGAGGAGGAGAGAAAGACGCATTTCTTCATATTCAAAGTAAGGTTCTTATTTCTCAAAACATCAAATATTTGTTGGAGACTTTCTAGGTTGTCTTCCGAATTTTTGCTCGGCAATATAACATCATCTAGGTAGACCGCAGCAATATCGCGATAAGGAGCTAATATCCTATACATCTTGCGTTGGAAAACTGCTGGAGCATTGCAAAGTCCAAATGGCATTCTGTTATACTCATATTGTCCCTCTGGTGTTACAAATGATGTTAAGTATTTACTTCCTTCAACTATCGGTATTTGGTGATATCCCGATCGGAGATCCAAACTGGAAAATATGGGACATCCCTTCAATTTGTCAATTTAGTCATCAATTCTGGGCAAGGGAAATCGTTCTTTTATAGTTTTGAGATTAAGTTTTCTGTAGTCAATACACATACGATTCTTTCCATCTTTCTTCTTCACCAAAAGCACTGGGAAGCGTATGAAGAACTTTACTCGCGTATTATTCCAGCTCCTAGCAGTTCGGATACAATGGATCTTGCTTTTTCTTTTTCTGTTTCGGCCATTCTATAAGGTCTGTATGTAAAGGGTTTATCTTCCAGAAGTTTGATTTCCATTCGAGCTGAAGCCGCGTCACCAAGTTTTTCAGTTACAGTTCCGAAATGGCCTCTATATTCCTGAAGAAGGGACGCTAATTTTTTCCTTTTAGAGATGGGTCAGTAGTTCCAATGTTTATATCCTCCTCGTTAATCAATGGCAGATTGTCCAGATCCACACGAAAAACTTGTTCAGACGAATTACTACTGTCTAGTTCACAAGCAATAGCTCTTACTAGTGGATATTTATCACTTAATCTGAGATCTCTTCCAGACAAATTGATTATTGGGATAACGGCTGTTTCTTTTCCGGATAAATGGATAAGTATTCTAGGGATTGCATATTCCTCTCCTGGTTTACATCTGAAACTGGCTTCAATGTATAAATCCCCTTGAAATGGCGTTTTACTAGTGACAGTCAGATTCCCAACATGGTTTAAAGGAATTAAAGTTGGTTCTGGTAGCCATAGCGCTATTTTATTGGGAGTCTTAAGTTGTTGAGACTCGGTGAATTTCAAACTATTACTGTCCTTCAGTACCATTAATCCAGGCTGTTCGATATTATTTTACATTAGCTTAAATCAATGCACTAATTAGCCAGCGAATTATCTTCCTAATTAGCTCAAATTATTCCACTAGTTATCTTGCACGAATTATTTTAACACGAAATTGTCAAGGATTCCGCGGGTCCAATAAAATATTCCTAACAAACCATACTAACCATACTATTTGACTTCCCAAAATTCACTTATCGCTTTTATATTCCTTCGTACAACAATTCTCTTATTCAAAACTCATTATAACTTACAAACTACGCGCTTTATCTACGAAACTAATCAATCGACAAATCTAACTCAATTTATACTACAATGTAATCTAATTCTGCAATATACCGGTCATACACAGTGACGTCCCAGTAGAAATGGAAAATTTCTAATAAGGCCCAAAGAAAAAAAAATATTACCAATGTTAGTTCTTTTTAAAAATCGATTAGGTACTTTAGCCATTACTACAACTGGCACCTGCTACGTGAGAATTTCAGTTGTGACCGATTTCAAAGCATAAAATTACTTTGAATAACTTGATACGCCGGGAATATTTACTCTCGAGTCAACATAGGAGGGCTCTAGAATGGGTGGTCCCATCCCACTTGAAATGTTCGAATATCCGCTTGGTCAATAAATGGTCAAAGAGGGAACGAATTGCTCAAACGTGCCGTTTCGTCAAACAATAATTAAAATTTTGTATATCATTAAAGAAGGTACCTATTCGTTCGCTATCAGGTAAAAATTATATTCTTGTTTCTAATAATTCTAGTATTTCATTTTTATTGTTTGTACTGTACAAATTGACCCAATTTATTAAGACAAAAAAAATATATATATATTTCTTCATAAACTCAATAAGTCGCAATTTTCTGAGATCCATTATCGGATAGATTTCAATTTAGACTTGACTGTCCTTTATTATATCATATCGTCCTTTGGTTGCTAAGGACAACTTATAGAAGGGCCTCTGGGACCTGATTTCGATTTTTCTTTCTTGCTGCAATATGTTGTCGCGATAAAAAGTAATGTTTTCAAGTGAAAAACTCTTAACTTGGGTAATATTTGAAATTGCTTATGAAGGATCAAAAAAGTTTTGTAATATTCTTGTACACTTTAGCTCCATAAAGGACATAAACTTGTACATCTAATTTTAAAAAATGTTTCAAAAGTCACTGGTACAATATGTTGATTTTTTTAACTTAAAAGTATATCGTGAAGTGTGAAGTATGGGCACTATTTTTCCTAACGAAAAATAATCACCCTGGTTAAGCTTTTGGAAGTTTAATTTTTAACATCTCTTTTCAGCCAAGAAAAATAATTATTATTTTCAAAAGCTTTCTTATTAAGACTATGTCATGTTTTCCTTTAACAACACCCAGCAGCGGCGGTAGCATTAACAAAAGAAAAGCCTTTTTGTTCCAGGCAGAAACATATCGATTTATGCTTTTCTGTACAGGAGCCGGTTTAAATTACAACAAAAACGGTTTCCATGGTTGCCGTTGCCAACTTTTGAAAGCACGGTGTGCGTTGAGGAGATCGAAAAAGTTCTACATAAGTAGAATAAGAAAATTTTAGTCTAATTGGAGCTGAAAAGTAATGAATGTCATTAATTAACAACATCAAAGGACAATAATTATTATTCGTCTCATTATTTTTATATGGAGTCTTAAGTTTTATAAACAAATGAATTGCAAGAAAAAAAACAGGGAGAATAAATTAAATAAAACAAAATAACACTCAACTGAGAAGAAAAATAAAATGAACAATGAACTCAAATTACAACTACAAACGAAATAATGAATTGTATTGTTTCTGGTAAGGGTTTGAAATACAATTATTGTACAAATATGAGTGTTGTAATATAAACCTTATACATCGGCATACTGGTTTCCAGACCTTTACACACCCAACAATACGCCTATCAGACTGGCAAATCCACAGAACTGGCCTTGCACCACCTGGTCAGGAAGGTGGTGTGACTCTTAAGTACTCCAGGGTGGTTAAGTATCTAGGCGTGATCGTGATGCTGGATTCTAAACTGTCCTGGTATGAACACGCAGAGAACAGGATGAAAAAGGCTACCTGTGCCCTTTGGGCATGTAGACGGGCCTTTGGTTGCACCTGGGGTCTCTCACCGAAGATCCTTTACTGGATTCATAACTTTATAGTTAAACCTCTTCTCACGTACGGGGCTATCGTTTGGTGGCCTTGCACGGAGAAAGCCAAAATACGGGCGCAACTGGACAGAGTCCAGCGCCTTTCCTGCCTCAGCGTACGGCCCCAACAAGGGCCCTGGAGACCCTCCTAGGTCTCCCGCCCCTGGACCTCGTGATTCAGTTCGAGGCCATGAGGACAGCCTATAGATTGCACGTCCTTGACGATATGCGCACCGGCGAAACCGGACACGCGAGAATTTGGTCTCAGGCCGCAGAGAAATGTCCTGTCCTTGTGATGGGCAGCGATATCATGCGACCGGAGCTTGTTCATAGCAAAGGCTTGGAGGCCCATATCACTGAAAGAAGTGAATGGCTGGGCGGCTCCAAGCCAACTGTACTGAATAGTGGAGCTATCTGGTACACGGATTGCTCCAGAATGGATAACAGGTCGGGGGCAGGTTTTGTGGAGGGTCCCCTAAAATTAGTAAATCCTTCTCTTTAGGGGAACACGCTACTGTCTTCCAGGCTGAAATTTTCGTTGTAATCGAGTGTAGTCGGGAAATTTTAAACCGACGCCACAGGAATGCAGTCGTTTCAATCTGCTCCGACAGCAGAGCCGCCATCAAAGCCATTATGGCTGACACAGTGCGCTCTAAGCTTGTAATGGAGTGCAAAAAAGTCCTGGGAAGACTGGTGAGTGCCGGCTGCCGGGTCTGCCTCGTCTGGGTGCCCAGTCAGTCGGGCGTCGCGGGCAACGTCGAGGCTGATTTACTTGCCAGACAGGGATCGTCGATGCCACCTGTAGGCCCTGAGCCCACGCTGGGCATAGCCAAATGTGAGGCTGTCACGTGCCTCAAGGGTCTCCTCGCGGAGCGATTCCTTCGGAGATGGAGGGAGGCACCTGGCATGAGCCGGGCTAAGGCTCATATTGATGGGCCCTCAGCTTGTCTCACCAAACAACTACTGCGCCTGAACAGACGCGAGATACGGCTAGTGACTGGTCTCCTAACCGGACACTGGCACCTAAGACGCCATCTCCACAGCATGGGCATTACGGACGACCCGGAATGCCGCTGGTGCATGGAGGAGGAGGAAACGGCAGACCACGTCATTGGTGAGTGCCCAGCACTCACGCGCGCGAGGTTCAAGCACCTGGGCAAGTTGTATTGCTTGCCCGATGACATCAAAAGGATGAAGCCAGGGTGCCTGATTGGCTTTTCTAAGGACATAGGCCTCTGGTAGAACTCAGTGGGGCACGACGGGTCCACCACAGGAGACCTATGTGCACTACGGTCGCGGCCGCCCACTATTTCATTCATTCATTCATACATCGGTTTTACAGCGTTCTCCGTCTTCCAATTTGCAATGTCCACCTGTTATGAGCTGTCCATAATTTTTCATCCAGGTCTCTGTTACGAATTTTCTAGGTTTTTTTCTTCCATTTGAGTTTCACTGTAGGTTTCGTTTTCGAACTCTATCGCTTCTCATTCGTTGTATATGCCCGTATATACCATACCAGTTCGTTTGTTCTAATAGAAACATTTTAGACCAGTGAAAATCATCTTTAATAACGATTTTCGTGGCTATTCTGATTCTGAACATGCGCACTACTTAGAAAGAGGATGCATATGATGATGTTATTTTAACTGGTAAAAAATGTCGTCCACTTTTATCCGTTCTCCGTCATTATTTGCCATATTTTCTGGTTCGTGACTCTTTCCATTCGGGATTTTCATGGTGCTGTATATGAGCTGTTCAGTGTTTTCTGTCTGGAATTTTGCCTGGTCCAGAAGCTTTTCCGTACTTTAGATTCATACACTTTTTCCAAAACTCGGCAAGTATCAGAGGATTCAATAGTCTTTTTCTTGAAATTCTGCTGGTTCTTCTATAACTATAGTTTTTTGATCAATGCTCTGATACCTTTTCAACTTTCCTTTCCGTGTTTCTCGCACCTCTTATATATTATGAGTTCTAGCATATTCTACTCCATTATTCATTTTTCTTTGCCCTGTCATTCTCACTTTTGTTTGTGCGTGCGCAATAAAAAATTCCTATGAGAACAGTTGTCCCGTAAAACAGAAGGCAGTCCACAGAGATGTGCCCTGGACCCTGGTAGAACGGGCTGCTGAGACGTCTGAAACAAAATGCCAGAAAGCTGTTCAACAAGGCAAAACTAACGGTAACTGGGCAGATTACAGAACAGCCAAAGACAATTACAACCGTGCATTGAGAAAATCGAAGAGGAAATCATGGAGACAATTCTGCTAGAATTAGATCTAGCTCAACGTCTCCAAGAAGTCCTTCCAAAAAACCATTCAAACGGAATTGGTCTGCTAAAAAAGCCAAACGGAGAACTCTGTTCCGGCCATATAGAAAGTCTAGAGGTACTGCTACAAACTCACTTTCCAGGGTCGGTAAGCGTAGAAGCCCCGAACCAGGTCACTCTGCCTATCGAAGGGTCTCAAAGCCCTAACGGGAGAAGCAAAAGACTGGCAGGGAAAATCTTCACAATAAACAGAATAAAATGGGCGAATGATAGCTTCAGACCTTACAAGCCTCCAGGCAAAGACGGGATCTTTTCCGCACAACTGCAAAAAGGCTACGAGTACCTAAAAGTACACTTACAAATACTTTTCAAAGCAAGCCTGGTCCTAGGACACATACCGCTATCTTGGAGGGAAGCCAATGTTATATTCATACCAAAAACTAGTCGTCGACCTGAAAACGAAGCAAAATCATACCGTCCCATTAGCCTAACCTCCTTTCGCCTCAAAACAATGGAGAAAGCAATTGACCAGTACATCAGAAACAAAATTCTATTGAGAATACCGCTCTACTCAAAGCAATTTGCCTATCAGCCAAGCAAATCCACAACAAGTGCTTCACACTGCCTGGTTAAAGACATTGAAAGGACAATCAAGTGCAAAAAGATCGCTCTCGTAACATTCATTGACATAGAGGGTGCATTCGACAACACCTCACATCAATCAATCACTAGAGCCTTACAAGAATGGAATGTTGAAGTTCCAATTGTAAAATGGATAGAGTCGATGCTAAAACACCGTTCCGGCTGAAATAAACGGAGCATCAGCTACCGCTACCACGGTCAGAGGGTATTCGGTCTCCACTACTATGGATACTAGTGGTAGACAAAATTCTTACCAGACTAAGTGGTGCTGGATACCAGGTCATAGGCTATGCAGATGACCTGTCCATTATAATCAAGGGCAAACATGAAGGCGTAATAACGAGCCGAATGCAAAGTACTCTAAACATCGTTAAAAATTGGAGCAAATGCGTGGGATTATCCCTAAATCCAAGCAAAACAATTCTTGTCCCGTTCACAAGAAGAAGGTAGCTAAATTTAAAAGCCCCCACCCTTAACGGTACAACACTCGCACATTTTCCAACGAAGTGAAATACTTGGGGGTCATCCGGGAACAAACAGTTAGAGAAAACATGCTCTAGAGCTATATCAGCCATCTGCTCATGCCGCAAACTGGTTGGTGAAACATGGGGGCTAAAGCCAAAGATGGTATTCTGGATTTATCAAACTATAATAAAGCCCATGGTCAGATAGGCCTCATTGGTATGGTGGCCCAAAACTCAGCAAGTCACCGCACAGATCAAGCTAAACAAAGTACAAAGGCTGATATGCTTAGGAATA
Organism: Ceutorhynchus assimilis; assembly: GCA_917834065.1. Classification (NCBI taxonomy): domain Eukaryota; kingdom Metazoa; phylum Arthropoda; class Insecta; order Coleoptera; family Curculionidae; genus Ceutorhynchus; species Ceutorhynchus assimilis. Next base: position 107,012,238 of record OU892277.1, read on the forward strand.
ACGAAAGCAATGTCGATCTGCCCCCCCCCCCCCCCCCCGCAGCCCTAGAGACGCTGCTTAACATGCCTCCACTTCACCTATGTGTGAAAAAGGAGGCGATAATCAGCGTTCACAGGCTATTGATCTGAGGGGACATTTGCACATCTTTGAAATAATAAAACTGGAGAATGCCAGCAAATCAAGCGACCACATGATGGTCAGATTGGACCTAGAGATCCCATTGGCAGTGGTAATAAACGAGCGCCAATCATGGGAGAATAAAGAACTACCACAAGCAGACAATGCATCTCTGTGGGACACAGCATCTCTGTGGGACACAGATGGATCCAAATTAATGGAAGGAGCTGGACTGGGCTTCCAAATGCACCTCAAAACTAGTCTGGGAGTGTAAACAGACCCTAAAAACACTAGCGACACTGGTCATCGAGGCATAGAAGGGAACGAAGAAGCGGATGGCGTCGCAAAAGAAGGGGCTTCAACACCATTCCATGGACCAGAGCCCTACTGTGGCTTAATGAAGAGCCCTATCATGGAAGAACTCAACAAATGGGAAAAAGACCAACTGTCATCATATTGGAGGCACACTCCGGGACTCAGACAGTCAAAAAGGTTTATCACCCTTTCAGCAAAAAGAGCTGAACAGCTTCTAAACATGAGCAGACCAGACATCAGATTGGTGGTAGGACTGCTCACAGGACACTGCCTGGTAAAATACCATTTAAGGTTAATGGGCAGAGCAGAAGACTATCTCTGCAGATCCTGCTCAGACGCAATAGAGACCGCAGAGCACCTGCTCTGCGAATGTCCAGCCCAATTCTGCAAGAGGCTCATAATCCTCGAGGGGGCAACAGTGAAACGACTCCCCCACAATGTACATATTGTACGTGCGTTCTTGTAATATACTTTTCAGTTCTGATTATCCTCAAAACAATGTTTTTCGTAATTTCAGCCAATAAATTCAAGGATCCTTTCAGCTCTTGCATATACTTGCATAGACTCCCCCACAATCTACATCTTGTACGTGCGTTCTTGTAATACACTTTTCAGTTCTGATTATCCTCAAAACAATGTTTTTCGTAATTTCAGCCAATAAATTCAAGGATCCTTTCAGCTCTTGCATATACTTTAGCGGCTTCGAAAAAAGTTTCCTCCCAAGGCTTGGAATAAATTTGATTTGTTATTCATTATTCGTGGTGGAATTTTGCATAAGGAGTTACAGACTTGTTTTGTTGGGCCTGAAATACAAAATAACGCAAACAAAATATTTTTTTACTTATTTGCCGGGTTGTATCAAGTTAAAGGAGCAGCTAGTTCATATAACTAAATATTCGCTGCATTAATTATTGCAAATTATACGCTTTTTGACATAGGTATATATGTAGTAAAAAATTAGGAAATTGAAATTCCAGGTCTAGGAGTCTAGTCTGATGTGCAAATTATGCCCTAGCACAAAATAAAACAATTCGTAGAGTAAGGGCGCCACTGACTTCTTGGGGACGGAAAAGTCAGATTCTCTAGGCCCTGTGTGGTTCTCAGAAACCTTGTAATTACAAATCAATAGCAGAAAAATGAAAATATAAATCCTTACTAATAAAAAAAATCAATTTGTGTAAAACCAAATAGAAGTCTATTCAATTCCAAAGCTGAAATGGTTTAATAAAATTTAAGAATTTATTAGTAATTCACGATTGTTAGTGGTTTCGATGAATCATTATGTCTGATAAAATTTTATTTAATTGAAAGAGGCAAATCAAAACGAAGGGAATTAATTATATTGTGAAATCAAATAAAGTAAAACCTACTTACAAATTATTATTAGCTATAACAAAGTCAAGTAAAAATAAGAGCAAAAGAGTGAAATAACAAGTACCTATATGACTGTTTGCACCAACCGTTTAAGGAAAGCCTTAAGGGTAAGTATTCCTTAAAATGATATTTTAACATGGGGAAATGTCACTTTAAGGAATATTTATCGTTAAGGCTTCCTTAAAGTATTTAGTACAAACGGCCATTACTGTGTTTGAAGAGTTTAAATCTACTTATAGCTTTGGAAATTATTTTATTAATTTAAATTGTTCTTCAGAAATAAATTGGATTAAATTCCCTAGAATTTAGCAAAAATTAGGAAGAAAAACGCGATTTTTGAGCTTGCAGAAACAGGAGTAGTAAGATAATGTCTCACCTGTTCAATGGCCGTTTCCACCAACTAAATATTTTGGGGGAGCCTTAACGATAAGTATTCCTAAACTGACATTTCTCCATGAAAGTCCGTCATTTTAAGAAATACTTATCATTAAGGCTTGTCTAAAATAGTTGGTGGAAACGGCCATAAAGTGTTTATATTGCTGCAAATCACGATGGTAGAGTTGGGTGAACCAATGTAAAGACTCCAAGGCAAGCTTCATGTTGAGGTTTAAAAAAGGGAAAAACCCTTAAGATCAAACACATGAAAGATCAAAGAGACAATCACTTACCGAAAATTGTATGCAGAAGTCCGATCAAATCGACGGAATCGTGGTGAGATAAGCACCATAGCCACAGTTCAAAAATTATGAGAATATCAGATAAGGTAAAAATTATAGGTATTTGCTTTAAAGTCGTCCTTTATTCCGCAGCATCCAAAATGAAAAATGTTAAATACAGGGAAGTCCTATCATCGCAAATTGTAGTATTCCTGAATAGATGAAAGATAAAATTACTGGCGTAATGAGTAAAGTTCTGTCAAATGAACAATCCAATCAAGAAATATTACATCAGTCCTCCATATTATAGCTAATCACACGGTATTTTTCCAATTGTCATGTGAAAATAGGGTTTAGTAACATGGATCCCGGCAACATCGCCCCAAAAATCCCAAATAAATCTGGAAATCGGGAGTGAAAAGGGCGCGCGTCTCCGGCGTCGCACAGCCAGTGCATATTATACCCTGCCAGCCCCCAACCCCCTCATTTCTTCTCGCGCCTCTAACATTAGTGCCCGATCCTGTCGCTAGAGAGCGCTATTAGATCCTGCCCGGCACAACACGAACACCGTTATTCTCCTGCGGCGGCGGCGGCGCTCGTCCTGCATACATACAACTAGTGACATAGTTTTTCTACTGTCGGTTGGTTGTGTTTTATAGCTTAGGTATCATTTTATAACAAATTACAATTCAATACCGGTGACACAATCGTGAGTCAAGGCTGTCGTTAATTCGAATTTAGTGCGACAAAAACAGTAATTCCCGCGTCGGTCAGTGTTTATGTGTATAGACCAAACTGTTAGCCCCTCGGGGGGGCGAATGGAGGCAACAGTTTTAAATTGGGGGCTCCAAGGGGGCTCTTTCGACAGCAAGACGGAGGCGGCAAGACGGGGCATCCCGTCTAGTATCAATGATGGGCTATATAATGGGTTGTACTTGCTTTAAGGGTAAGGGTAGGTCTTTAATTTATATTGTCATCAAAAAACAATCAAGAGGTAGCCAATCAAATGTCAATTATAGAAGTTGATTGGTACATGGTATCAGTTGGAGTAGATTCGTGCTTAAAATCCATAAAACTTCAATGTTTATGCTGCTTTGATGCATTTTTCCTTTCGTTTATAAAATATCAAATATCCAGACATATACCTAGATACCAGGATTTATTGACTTAAAATATTTTTCATCTATATCCATGTGGTGTTTATTCAATGATCATTTAGATAATTGGCAAAGTGTGATCATTTATTATGGGAATTGGCAAACTGTGGTAGGTAGTAAAAAATGTAATTTTTCAAAATTCTGATTTACCTGTTGCTTCATATAAATCAGATTTTGGATTTTTTCACTAACATAGTATAAAATTGCTGCTAATGGAAAACAAATACATGTTTATGAACTATTTCTCGCTGTATAGGTACCCATTATTAATAATTTGGTCATATACTCAAGAGCTATCCTTGTGCATCCAGACACAAGGACATTTAATAGCTTCCAATGCCCAAATGGTGTAGGTATTTTTGATGAGACCGCAAAACTTTTCTGGGTAACACTAGAAAATCAAAACATCATTAAAGTTGACATTTTCAGGATTTAGTATCCAATTATATTAATTACATTGAATCGCTTTTATACTTGTTTGTCGAGCTCTAATCCAATGTGTAATATTCATCGTATCGAAAGCTTTAATTCATTAATTTATATCAATCCTGTCTGTTAAGTGCGGCGATTACATTAGTAATCTGAACATTGTCGAGGTTCTGTTCCGCTTTAGATTAACTACTATTACACATATTTAGATTAAAAGGGATCATGCCCAAAGCTATACCAAGGGTTAGTGCAACCAGAGAATGTACAGACTGATTTTTTTATCCCACATACACCCACAACAATTTTAAGGTCAAAAATGTCAATGTTCGGCGTCATTTGTCTATGATTAACGATCGTTTGCAGTGGTTTATTTGGAAAAACCAATAAAATTAAATTAAAGCAGAGCTCTTTGGTGACAACCGTTACTAATCCAGCTTTGAGTGTTTAATTAACTTTTGTTTTATGTTTGACGCAATACAAAGAAACTAATTAACTTTTGCTTTATGTTTCACGGATAATAAACTTTTCAAAAATTAAACTATTCTATGATTAAACTGAAAAATTCCCCAACACAAAGGAAAATCTGAAATGATTTGTATTTAGTTAGGTTGTATGGATATCAGTTTTCAGATTTACTTACCTATTTTTCATTAAATTCCCGATATGATTTAGTAATTATTTTAGTATTCAGTAAGTATTAACAATTGCCTTTATCGACTATCTTTTTCCTGTTCGACAATAAATAATCTAATCTTTGACATAATTGAATGAAATTTCGCTTGATGAGCAACAAGCTAAATCTCAAATTTGAAATGACTTACACCTATCTAGAAAGTGAGATAGCTTTTTATAGGTCGCATATTTTCATTAGCCTTATCTGTCTTTTTAGGTTTTTGATATTGGGCACATATTGGTGTGTTCTAAAGAAATTGAAATTCGATATTTTCTAGTTTGTTTTGGGGGGCCGGGGTTTTATTTGAAAATCAAATATTGTCACGGATTTCGCAAGTCCACTAAAGCACTTTTATTGAACTAATTAACTTTAGAATTCATCAATCACTTATCGCTTTTACTTAAGTGGACGCAACAAATCTCTCATTTAAACCGAATGACGCGTTTTATATACAAAGCCAGTTAATCGAGTCATTTCTAGAATCACATAGGTAAATGCTTGTTTATTTTAACATAGAACGAATTCCATACAGTCACTTGTGGAAATATCGGAAGTTCTTTCTATCACTAACACATCATGCAGGTGGACATGGCATACTTTCCACGTAAGTCCCCGTAATACGAGTTCCATCAACCTCTCAAAAGTAGCGGGGGCGTTATAGAGTCCGAAAGTCATCACCTTGAATTGATAAAGGCCACTTCCAGTGGCGAACGCTGTTATCTCTTTGTCTTTTTGGCCAATGCCCATGTGCCAGACTCCACTTTTCAAATCCAAAGTAGAAATCCAATTAGAGTTTGCCAATGTCGTAAAGGTATCGTCAACTCTAGGTGATGGGTAGCTTTCTTTCCGAGTGACATCTTTAAGCTTTCTGTAATCGACGCAAAGTCTGATACATCTTTCTTTGTTACTAGTACAATTGGCGATGACCACGTACTTGAAGACTCTTCAGCAACTACCTCTACAAGTATAATGTGTAATAAAGTTCCCAGTGAATGATAGTTTTTGGTTTATATCACAAAATAGGATGCTTGCATACTCACGCTTGGTCGTAAGCGTAAACCTCGCACCGTCTTCAGGTTTCTTCTCCTTGCCTTTCTTTCTGTCTTCGGTCTTCTTCTTCTTGTTTTTCTTTCTGTCTCCGATTTTTTTGTTGTTGTAAAGGTGCAGCAAGCCGGTCCTGTTCTTATAAACTTTTTCTATGTAGAAAAACATTTCGGTCAAGAATTCTCGAGAATCCCGTAAATGCTTGTTTACTTGAACCATGCAATGGAATTCCTGAATAGGTACTCGCGCCCGAATCGCAAAAAGTGGCGCCTACTTCTCCAACGATACCTATTATAATTAGTTCAATGTCTTCTTCTTTCTCGATCAATAACTTTTTGTTTTTCTCCGTATTTTATGACAATTATAGCTTTGTTCTAACGGACAATGATTAATTCATTTGTGAATCAGGATAAACGTTCAACTTATTGAAAAATAGGTGGGCAACTGGAAATTACTGGTTCTGGAACGATTCTCATGTCTGTTGGAACAGAGCTAATATGTTTTCTGCATTGATTTTATTGGTTTGTGTACCCTTGATTTTAAATTCATTTTTCCTTAACTGCACGTGTCATGTCAAGGACTAATTGATTGCCATAAAACCGGTAGTTTTACCCCCAGTTTTTTTTTTTTCTTTTTTCTTGTACGCCATTATTACATAAAAATTCCGACTGTTTACAATCAACAATATTTGATGTATGGGCTGCTATTCCAACCTACATAACATTATTGATGAGGGTGGTTGTTCAGATTACGTACAGGGTATATTATAAAATAAGTGAACGAAGTTATAACGAAAGTTTTATCCGCTCTTGATTGCTACTTTACAGTGTACTTTTCCATGGTATTGTGGGTCCATAAAATGCCTCTTAAAACCTTTATTATTACCGTCTTTATGTTGAGATAAACTGGATAGCGCTACATTAAAGTAAAATACGACACTGCAAATTGGGCCAATACTTCCACATCAGGCCTTATATCTATTCTGATTTTGTTTGAAAATATTACACTAATTATTCCATTGACATAATAGCACTCTACACATTTGGATAAAAATAAAACAGAATAAAAGTATTATCACTTAAACTTGAAGTTAGTAGTGATTGTTCGACTTCAGACAAGGTACAAGAACTATTTTAATCAATGTTCCAAATTTCCTTAATCAATATAAGATTATATTGAGAAAGTTGTCTCTTGGGTATTGCAATATCGCCTATTATCATTTGAAGTTATTGGAAATGTTTTGGAGAACTTGATTTTGTTGAGATTTGACATTTTTGATTGAAAAATCAATTCAAGATTTTTTGTTTATATTAATTATATTTTTTTTTTGTTCCAGGTAAGTCCACATAAATGCCACTCATTATATCGAGGGTCTGGTAAGTAAGACTGATATGTAATATAAATATATTTATCACTATTTTATGCCCAAGAAAATGGTACACTTATAATTTGAAAATATAACTTCAGTACCGTGTTCAGTACAATAACCAAGTCGCACGTTTTACCATGTCGATAAAATAATAAGTACCTGCCAACAAGACACAAAATCGTAAATGTTCATGCATGATGTGCTTGTTTATCGATTATTTATGGACTATTAAATAAGTTGTATACTTGCTGGTATAGTGCTAATGAGAAAGTGCAATATTCAACCATTCATTTATTGACACGTGTGATTTATGAATTCTGTAGAATTATATTATGTTTAAATTCAAAAGCTATATGAGCATGCCTATAACAGATTAAAGTTAATTTTTTGTCCATGTTTTCACAAAAACATAGAACGCCCACTTCGTCCTCAACACAAAAACCCCATATCAAATAATCTAGGAAATGCTCACCTGTATACTGTTAGTTATACACGCTACTAGTTGCCCATCAAAGGGCACAGTTAAAATATAATTTTATGCCGGGCATGCACGGAATAACTATCGATAACCGATATACATTATTAAGGTGATGGAGGATGTTCATTCTAATAAAGTTGCACACAGAAATTGTGTCTCTAGGTTAAGTATCTAAGGAAGTTGATAATGTAGCATGGTTTAGTTTCCATGGTGATGTTCATGTCTTGATTCTTGTGACGATTAAATGGATCAGAGCTCTCTGCATCGTGTCAGTAAGAAGAACTTTGTCACTACAAAAACAACAGCAATAAGGCAGTTCTCGTAAAGCTCAGTTTCCACTTGAGCAACTTTTATGTTTTTTTGCTGTTTCCGTAATTCTTTATAGATATGTACTTTAAAGACAATCCATTCAGGAGGATAATGTCTGAATAAGCATAAATCTTCAAATAGTGATCTCAAATTTTGTCAACTTATGAGCATTTTATCTTAGCCTCTAGTACCAACGGTGTGATTGTGAAAATGTTTTCCTACATTATTTGATACAGAGTGAATCTGTAGAAGTGTAGTTTAGAATTTAGATTTGACGCCTAAAAACAACAGCTCACGAAACAAGTATAGATTGATTTCGAGGATCATAAATCCATCGTAGACTAAACAATCTCGCCAATCCATGACCCCATAGGAAACCAAAATATTTATCCTTCAATTATCTCATATCTTATCCTCGGGCAAGCGAGCTTCATTTATTCCCTATCAATTGTTGAATAAACGTAATATTTGGAGCAGTCAAACTAAACTTTGAAATTAATTTCCATAATTAAGTTTCCCTATACATATTTCAGGCATGTGTACAGCACTGCAGGCTCACACGTTTTAATTACGAATTAAATTGCTAATGTCCATTTTGCACATCGACTAATCCTCGTTAACGGAAGTTGCAATGTTGCTAAGTTTTTGGGATGAAGAGTAATAATTATTAGAATGAAGAGAGGATAAACCATAAACCCCAGCTCATTTAGACTTGGCGTGTATTTTTAATGATATCTTGAACCACTTTTATTTCGAATATGATACCTAATTGAGTGTCCTTGCACTGAGCTGAAATATGGGGCATTTTCTCATTCAATATTTATTTCTCTTTGTCCTTTATAAGAACGCGCCTCGTCTTTATCAATATTACTTGGCAATATAAACAACCTCTAGGAATAATATAGCCTTCGCTTAATCTAATTTTCTGAACTCGATTAGGGTATATAAAGAAAAATAACTTAATATTCCTTTGTTTTATAAGAAAATATATAGAGGAACTTTCTTTATTTCCAATAGAAAATTTTGTCACCAAAATTCAGCCATCCACCATTCCCGATCCAATCGATTCCTTTCAATGCATGATTCCGTAAGTTCAAAATTTGCTTGTACGAAGCTGATGGGGGTTGGCAGCCTGGCAGAAACTGGGCCACATAAATAAAATTTTAGGGAGGCGAACAGTCATAATTTTCGAATATTTTTCGAGTGTTCAATAATTTTGAGAGATTTAGGAATGTCTGAATATTGCACTTTCCGGTGTTGTATTAAATCATATTTTGGGAATTCGTGGCAAGGACTTCTATTTTAAAAATATGTTTTTTATTGATAATTGAGCTTTCAGCATACCTATATATCAATTTAATTTTGGTATAAACTTTATAGTGAGTGCACAGTTTTTCACAACGGCTCTAAAATAAATCATCCAGATATAGCTGGACTCAGGGTCAGCGCACATTTATGGGCATGTTATCGAAATAGAATTATCCTTTTCCCCCTTTTCTCGTCTTCTCAGCCGTTGGGCAATTATTATTTGTCGCTCTCTCATCAATTGTCTTTATGTTGAAAGATTTGCTATAGTACAGCCATGCTTGTGAAAAATCTCGTTCAAATCTGAAACAAAATTAGAATTTCAATCTCCGTTTGGAAATTTTCGTTTCCTTTAGCTTTAACTGGCCGCGCGGGTGCATTTTATGGCCGCTGATTTCTAAAAAAAAATATCTGCGTAGTTTTGTTTCATTTAGCTGGCAGTGGTATAGCCTATCCTGTTAGTGAGCATTGGGAATTTTGTTAGAAGGACTCAGTGATTTTGCGGCTCCTAGAAATTCAATTTAGGATCTCATTTGAAATTCACTGCTCAATCTGAGTACATCTGATCATCTGTAGGTACCTTCTAATTTGCCTCGTGACCATTTGCCCTCGTTGAATCAACATTTTTCTTTTTTCTGTTTCACTTTATGTGATATTATTTATTCAATTAAATATTCAGCGAATTTAAAACTCAAATAAATATATTTTGTTTTCACTTCCTCTTTGACCCAAGTCGTTCACAAATCACCAAAGACAGCCTCATATTCGGTTCGGGAATGAAACCCAAACAGATTGAATTTTATTTAGTATTTTCTTTGTGAGAGTCCATGTTTCGCTTCCATAGGCAACTATTGGCAGAGTACGTTCGTTGCAGACTTTAGTTTTCAGCTTAAAAGGTAACCATACGCAGCCGATCCCAGTCGTATTCTCTTATTAATTTCAAGCGTTATTTCCTGTCCTAGATACTTGTAGGAGTTTACTTTTTTCACCTGTTGGTTTCCTATGATTATTGTGTCCCTATCTGTTTGCTCATGTCATAAATTCTGTTTTTGATATATTCATTTCTAATCCGATCTTCTTGGCTTCTTGGAATCATTCTTTCAGCATGATTTCTAAGTCTGTTTCGTTCGGGGCAAATATTACGATGTCATCAGAGAATCTTAAATTATTGAGGTTTTTTCCAGACATCTTGATCCCTCTATTTTTCCAATGTAATTCCTTGAACACATCTTCGAGGACTAGGGTGAACAGCTTAGGTGATATTATATTGCCTTGTCTTAGGCCTCTTTTGATCTTCATTTCGTTTGTATCTTCATGCATTCTTAATTTTATTTTTGTTGCTTCTTGAATATTTTTGATTATGTTTATATATCGCTGATCTATTCGTGCATTTCTCATAGCTCCTTCTATCCTCCAGAATTCGACAGTGTCGAATGCTTTCCTAAAATCGATGAATGCTACCCATGTTGTAATGTTATATTCGGTCGTCTTTTGATTAAGCATTCTTATTGTGTGAAGATGTTCTACAGTGCTGTAGTTCTTTCTATAATCTGCTTCTTCTTTAGGTTGGTAATGATAGAATTTCCTTTCTAGGCGGTTGTTGATTATTCTCATAAACAGTTTGTATATCTGAGACACGAGGCTTATGGGTCTATGGTTTTCAAGATTTGATAGGTCTCCTTTTTGGTATATCAGAACGACACTGGCAGTTTTCCATTCATGTGGTATTTTCCCTTCTGTTAGACATTTATGGAAAAGTGTTTACAGTTGTTTTTACAAGGTATTCTCCTGCCTCCTTCAGCATTTTTGGTAGTATATCTTCCATTCCTGAGGCTTTTCCGTTGTTTAATTGTCTTAGCGCTTTTGCAATTTCTCCCTCTTTTATTTCAGGGATCTTTCCTGACCCATTTTTTGCCACACCCAATATTCCATCTCTGTCTTCTATTATGTTTCCTTGTTTGTCCATAAGCTTTGTAATTTATCTTCTGTGTGCGTTCTCCTTTTTGAAAACGTTCAAGCCTTTTTGTTGTTCTATCAGTTTTTCGACTTGTGCTTCTTGGTAGTTTTTAATATATTTTCTTCTTTGTTTTATTAGTTTCATGATATTTTTGCTGTTTCTTCTATTGTTTTCGTTATTCTTTTATTAATTTGATTTATGTCTTCGTGGGGTGCTATCAGTGCCGGATTTAGGGGGGTTCTGGGGGTTCCAAAAGACCCGGCGGTGAAATTTTGAGCGGCGGTAGAAGGCGACGAAGCCGCCTTTTCTCTTCCATAATATTTACAAAAAAAAAATCCCACAATCATGTTATAAGGTCTGTTCCAACTCGCCCAAAAACCGTCCAAGAACAGGTTCGGATTTTCGGAACCACTGTGTATATCAATTTCGGATTCTTCGCACAAATTTTACGTTTTGCGCAGAATCTTGATGGTGAAATTTACGGTTCCCTGCGGGGTTGGAACAAAGCTATTAATTTTAACTAAATTATTAAACAGATTTTGGCAGTCCAGTCGCCGCAAAAAGATAAATGTAATTTCCTGATAGGAAAGTGCGGTTTTGTTCCAAATTGAACAGTTACATGAAATTCTTTTTTTTTTTTTTTACGGATATGCGCACTCGCAAGGAAATGTCCTATCACGCTCGAGAAGCGGCAAGTGCGCGGAAATGTCGGTGTATGTTGGTCTTGAAACGGTTCAGGTTGTAACCTGCAGGGAAAACCGTCGCAGGGAGTTTATTCCACAGCGATGCTGTTCTCCAGAGATATGAATTCTGATATAATGAGGTTCTTGGTGCCTCTAGTTTGACAGTAAATTCATGGTTACCGTCTGTTTGACGGGTTCGCCTGGTAGGTGCTACTCTCGGTGGAATCATACGTGCCAACTCTTCAGAGCATTTTCCGTGATAGTACCTGTAGAAGAGAGATAAATCGCCCACAGATCTGCGATGTTCGAGACCATCCAAGTTACGAGTAAGTGCGGGGTCATTGATCAGCTTGATAGCTCGTTTTTGCACGGTATTCAAAAGCATTAAGGTATGTTTGGGTGCTGCACTCCATATATGTGAGCAGTACTCCATAGTTGGTCGAATCTGGGCTTTGTAGAGTGTCAGCAATTGGCTTGGTGTGTACAGATGTCTTGTACGAAATAGCACCCCCAGCTTTTGGGAGGCCTTTTTAGCAATATATGCCACGTGACTGTGCCAAGACATGTTGGTCTCTGCAGTAACCCCCAAGATGTTCAACTGACTCTGTAATGTGACAGCACTTCCAGATAGCATGATGTTTGGCTCACCGGCGCTGGTCTTTTTTGAAAACAGAGCTGCTTGGGTTTTCTGCGCGTTGAACTGTACAAGGTTTTTGTTACCCCAGTCCTCTATTATCTCCAGGTCGTTATTTATCTGCGATATTTGAGTTAGTCTAAGATGATGGAATTCACGTGCGGAAAGACCTGTGGGTGGTATGAGTGAGGAGACTACATTGCCATCGTCTGCAAAGCAATAAAGTGGATTTACTGTTTTATCTATGAGGTCATTTATGTAAATCAGGAAAAGAGTTGGCGAAAGGATTGCTCCCTGTGACACAACAGCATTTATTTGGTAAGAGTTGGAGTTCTGGCCATCCAGTGCAACATAAATGGATCTGTCCTTTAGGTAACTTTCAATCCAAGTGCAAAGTTTCGGCGATAATCCCATTGCTTTGAGCTTGTTGAGCAGATTTTCATGCCAAACTTTGTCGAATGCTTTAGATATATCTAAGGCAATTGTTCTTGTTTCACCCCGCAACTCAATCGCTTTTTGCCATAAGTGAGTGACGTATGTAAGTAAATCGCCAGTTGACCTATATTTTCGAAATCCGTATTGCTTATCGTTGATAATTTTGTACTTTTCCAAGTACTTGGTTAGGTGATTGTTCACAACTCTTTCCATTACTTTTGATATCACCGGAAGTAGAGCAAGTGGTCTATAGTTTAACGGATCTGACTTTTTTCCTTTCTTTGGAATGGGTTGTACTGCGGCAGACTTCCATGATGATGGATATACTCCTTGCCTGTAAGACAAATTGAAAAATTCTTTTGCCAAGTTAAAGGCAAGAAAAATAGTAATTGTATAATAAATGGTAAATTTGATAAGATTTGTTCAACAAAATAGTACCGACAGGTTGTATACAGGGTGTCCCACTAAGGTCGGCCAGGTACGATATTATGGAAACCATAGACCTTACGGCTTCGGGATTTTTTTTTTTGACTAAATCGGCCAAGAGAAATTGATGTAAATTATTTTCAAGTTTCTAGGATGACCGCTAGGGGGCGCAATTACGATGATATAGCTAAAAATTCAACTTTTCTCAAAAATCGCTTTATTAAGATACTGTTTTAATAACAGAAATCAAAATTTCATTAATTTTTGCGCCAGTTTGGTTATTAGGCTTTTTTTCGTATCTCCACTAATAAGGGTGGGGGACGCTGCTGAAAAAATAGTTTTAGAAATTGCTGTATCTTCCATACGCCTCATCCAAACTCATTCAATTTGGGCTTATTTAGAAGAGAATTTCATTTTTATTAAGAACACCACTTCGTTCGAGGTCTATAGTTCCCACCGCGTCTTCTAGAGGGCGCTGTTTATCCAAGATCCAGTTTTTTCAAGTTACGTAAGGTCTATGGTCTCCATAATATCGTACCTGGCCGACCTTAGTGGGACACCCTGTATTGTGGATTCAGGTAGAAAAGTGACAAATTCTCGGCCGATGGCGTAAACTGTACGTGTCACCCGGGGGACACGCTCCGACCGTGCGAAAAGTACTTTTTGCACGCTAAAATAAAAATGACTCTTCCACTGAATTTTTGTTCTGCAAGCAACTCTGAGTGCATTCAGCGTACCTACATACGCCTGCCGCTCATGCCACCAAACTTCCCCACGCGTGTGAAAAGCGCTATTTTCAACACTTGATTGTTGCACAATATACTATTTTACACTCGCTCGACTCGCAACAAACTGTCTCGGGCGTGCGAAAAAAGTAGTTTTCAAAACTTAGCGTTTAAATAACTATTTCACCTCTGTAAAAAAAAATATATATTTTTTTCTGTAATGGGGTAGACGAGGCGGCGATCCGATAAATCTGTACCCGGCGGCAAAACGCCTAAATCCGGCACTGGGTGCTATGGGGTCTTTCTCCAATTTTGTGTTGATTTTGTTGCGAATTCTGTTTCTGCAGATGTGGCAACTGCCTTAGCCTTCTACCTATCATATCCCAGACATGTTCAATAGGCGATAAGTCTGATGACCTGGAGGGCAATGGAAGAAGGTTTATAAGCTTGTTCGAGAGAGTTTCTAGTAACTGGAGCGGTATGTGGTATTGTCTTATTGAAAAATTGGATCTCGCAGTTGCTAAAGGTAGGGCAACGTAGAAGAGTCCGTCGCAGATGTGGAAAAAGGCACCAACTTCAATTTTGCATGGAGCGTGAGACTGCGCTCACTAGGAGCGTTATAGTTTGGGGTGCCATAGCAGTTGAAAGCAGGTCACCTCTAGTTTTTTTGGATAGAAACATGAACGCTCAATCCCACATTTATAACGTATTACAACTTGTCGCGTTGCCCTAGCTTTAGCAACTGCAAGATCCAATTTTGCAGTTACTAGGAACTTCCTCCAATAAGCTAATGTAACCCTTCTTCCATGGCCCGCAAGGTCACCAGACTTGTCTCCTATTGAACATTTCTGGGATGTGATAGGTAGAAGGCTGATGCAGTTGCCACATCTCTACTGGATGTACAACGTCTACGTCATGAGCTAAGATTAGTCTGGGAGAACCTACCACAGGCAGATATCGATAATCTGATTCGCAGCATGCCACGAAGCATGACAGAATCTCAAAATTTAAGTGGAGGCGCAACTTACTCTTGAATTGTTAAGAACTTTGTTTGAAAATGTCAACGATTGTTATTCATATTTATCCCAATTATATTAGTAAAATATTGTCAACTACTTAAATAAATACCACTCTGTACATCAATTTTACTGAAGTGTGTCGACGAGTCAGCATTTAGTTGGTATAAATACAGCGCCGAAATTACCGACAGGTTAAAGCTAGTGCAAAGTACCTCAAATGGGAAAAGCCCCTCTAGCTAAGTCTCCTCCCAGTGCAAACTACCTTTAATGGGAAACGCCCTTCTGGGAGTATTAAACACAGCAGACTAGGTCCAGTGCAAACTACCTTTAAGGCCGGTTTTCAACCAAACGGACTGTTGAGTTTGTGTTTTGAAACATGTTTTAAAACAAAAACAGAACTGAACAGACTCGAGTCTGTGTTTGAGTTTCATATTCACCGCTTCCGAACGGGACCCGAAAAACAAAACTCCAACTGTCGCAAAACACGCTAGTCTTGAAAATGTTTGGGAAAAGTAAGAGTTTTGTCTGAGTTTAAGTTTTGTTTTTGTTTTGTTGATTTGGTGGAAAACCGGCATAATGGGAAACGCCCTTCTGGACCTGTCTCAAACCCAGCTTCAGTCTCCAGTCACGCCAAGTGTACAGAGGGTACATAATACGTGATAATACAGAGTGGCCTATAAGTAGTACGTCCCTCCGTAGAAGAGACGTCATTATACTATTTCTAGGGTAATATTATTATTATTCAATACATTATCTTATTATACCTATACCAAGCGAGTTTCTCTCTACCTGAACCCCACCTACGCCCCCAAGTCACGCTCCTGTTGTGACGTCCCAGGACGAAACGTATAGGGGTTGTGACAATATATTTAGATTTACTGGGTGTTGCAATTTCTATGTTACATAGTATATAATCCTCCATTTTGTTTTTCTTCTGTAGAGAAAAGGGGTCACTATTACCGTATAGATTTCTTCTTTTTGGCTTAAAAAATACCCAATACAGGGATCAAAATTGCTGAAAAAATAAATGCGTCTTCGAATTTGCTGTCCTTATTCCCACGAAAATCAAATTATAATGCCAGAACGATCGAAAGTTATTGATTGTTTTATAATATGTATATAAGTTCATTTTTTTCTTGAATTTCGCTGAATCTCAGACCAAAATAAGGCATTCATTTTATGTAATAAGTTCTATGCTATTTAGTTTCCTCTTTGCAAAAAAGTGGAGTGGCACGGGGAAATGTATTTTGATAGAAACGCTTTATAGTTTGTGCATTCACAAATAAAGTTTGTGGTAATTTAAATCCTGGTTTGTAAAAGCTCAGGCAAAATTTCTGATTATAGTTTTGAATGGCGGGTTGTTGGTACACGTGCCACTTTGTTTTTTATTTCATTTTCCTTGACATTGAAAATATGAATCTAAGCTGCGTAGCTAGAGGAGGGGGTAACCTAAACAAAACTAGTTAATCTACTTATTGAAAGTAATTAATATAATTTCAACTTTGAGACTAAATAATATTTTCAATCAAACCATTATTTTTTGGAATATTGACTTTTTACATGAATAAATTTTGCGAACATATCGTTAGAGAAAGGGGGAGCTATTGTCTGGCTGGAAACTTTAGTCGTGATGTATGGAAACCATATATTATGCGGAATTTTATACCCCTTAGTAATGGATCTAAATGACTGTATTACCGCAATAATATAGTCGGGCTTCATGCTATTTTCTTCCAGTAATTTTACTCTGTTAATAAATTGTTTTCTAGCATAAAATACTACATTTGAAAGGAAAAAGTCTTACAATAGGATTTTTCAAATTCGTTGCTTTATTGTCTCCTAAAATTATGCCTAAAATAAAATTGGTTTCCCTGAACTTCTTTATATGAATATCTTCTAATTTGCTTAATTAGAAACTAAAATCTTGATACAGAAGGATACGCCATTGTGCAAAGCTGTCTCTTAAATACATTTCAGACAGATAATACTTTTTTTTTACTGGCTGGAACTCATAAGTAAAAAGGGCCAATATGAACAACGTACCTATAGCAAAATCGTGACTTCTGTCACATTGATAATAATTTGCCTGCTGAATAATCCATTTCAGACTTCATGAACTCGAGTACCAGACATGAAGCCAACTACTAAGATTGTAATATTTCCTTGGAAAGTGTCAAAATAGATATAACTTCACTGCAATAAAATACCAAGTAGTATCAAGACCCCTCCCCTGAAAACTTTCAAGCATTAACTTAGGAAAATTTTGCACTTTTTATATCATACCTTGAATTTTAAATTGTGACGGTGCCTCGTTAAAACATTAGATAATTATATTTTAATCTGAAATAACTAAAATTTTCAATGAGCCTATTTTAAACTTAGAATTGCCGTTTTTATTTAAAAATTATACGGACGGACCTGTGTAAATTCTAGTATCCTCGCAATAACAAACAAACAAACTTTGATTTTAAATTTTTATTGATATCATCATTTTTTTCACCAATTCCCTCTCATTATCTTGATCGTGTCAGTTTCTGTCTGCAGGACATTTTATTGTATATTATTACATATACCCCAAATATATAAAAATGGAAGATTCATGAAATAAATATGTCTTTTTTTTTCACTCAGCCAAATGCTTTCAGTTTTATAACCCGAATAACTTCTTTTTTTCTTCTTGCTCCCTGAAGATCTCAAACTTTTAGAACAAGCATAAATCAGTCCTGGTATAGTCGCAGGTGACTTTATCTCTTTCGAGCGTCAAAGTTTAAAAATGTCGTCCCAGAGAGTGCACACAGGGCAATATTTCGTCAGTGTTGCTGCCTGACAGAAATTTCCTTCAGATCCCAGGCCCGTGAACCGAAAATACCTTTTAGGTGAACAGGTCGCCCCTGTGGCGCTTTCCTTCATCATGTTGCTTTTTCTATCTAATCAATAATTTTGCAAGAGAGCGCGTGTTGTTTAATAACGAGCCAAAACAGAGATGTTCAGGGGCACGTAGCAAGTAAATGCGTAGCAGGATTTGAGTGGATATCAACAAAAATATTTTTATTGAAAAAATAATTTTCTAAACAGTTTTTCGAGAAGTAGTAAATAAACTTGAAGTGTAGGTGGAAATCTATAAATCTGTGTAAATTCGTTCTTAAGATCCTTCAATCGAAATTATTAGCCTTTGAACAGCAGAACCTATATTTAGGCTTTGCAAATTGGTATTCAGATATTTGACTTTCAAATGAAATATTCCAGGAAATAATTTAAATCCAAGTATTTATACACGTTTGCCATATCTCTGAAAGGGAATCCCAAATACACTTATCATACTGTCACGGCTTTGAAGTGCGTGACAGAAATCTTAGGTTCGTTTATTCCAAAATCAAAGTCCAATTAACACAATAATTTATTCCACGTTACTACACACTCTGACACTAATAACTCCACTAATTAACTCAAACAACTTAATTCTTTACAACTTTTACAATAATCACTATCTAAAACGTATCACAGCTAATCTTAAACTAAAAACTACTAACTAATACCGCAGCAGTTTATATTCGTAATCTATTCCTGTAAAATCCAGAATAAACGCGATAGCCCGATTCCCGAATAGCAATGTAAAATCTAGAAGCAGCTGTCTAATTCTGTACACCCTGGCGCTTCCGTCAGATTTTCGCAACACTGCCCTCCTCGCGTCCATGATATTTCGTCAATCTGTGCAAATGTACAACTTTCATTTTACTCCCGTAGTAGTGCTGTTCTTCTCAAAGCCGGACCAGTGTTATTCTCATGCATGTCGATTCTTTGACAATGCTTGCAGTCTTCTTTGCATGGCCGTCTACACAGAGCGTCAGCATTTTTATGCAGGTCGATGTTCAATTTGAAAATCGTATTGCTGCAACTTCTCATTCCATCTAGCAAGCTGTTCTTCGGAAGTTTTCATTTCTAAAAGCCATTTTAGAGCTGCTTGATCCGTTCGAATTAGAAATTTACATCCGTAGAGATACTGATGGAAATGTTCGACGGCTTTTACAATGGCGAGCAACTCTCTTCTGGTGACACAATAATTTCGTTCTGACTTTGATAAGGTTTTACTGTGGTACTCTACGACATGCTCTTGTGAATTTGTGAAAGTACCGCTCCAATACTGGTGTGCTTGCATCTGTGTCCAAAATCAACATGCCCTTCTGATCGGGATAGGACAACACTGGGCTTGCACATAATGCTCCTTCCAATTTTCTAAAAGCGGAATCGCATTCTTACGTCCAATTGAATATTGATTTTTCTTCCGTTAATCGATGAAGCGGAGCAACCATATTAGCGACTCCTTCTACAAATCTTCGATAATAAGAACAGAATCCTAGAAAACTCCTCAGTTCATGTTTGTCGCGTGGTTTTGGCCAATCTCTGACAGCATATATCTTTCTTTCCATAACTTCAGATACCACGTCACCTAAGAATTTCACTTTCTTTTGAAATAGAAAACACTTATTTGGATTGAGTTTTAGGTTGGCATTCCGGAAACAGTCAAAAACTTCTTTAAGGTTATTGAGATGTTCTTGGAACGAATTTCTCATGATCATGACATCATCTAAATATACCAGGCAAGTTCTCGATATAAGGCCCCGCAAAACGTGATGCATCAGTCGCTCAAACGTAACGAGAGCATTACACAATCCGAAAGGCATTACGTTAAACTGGTATAACCTGCTTCCGGTACTCAATACTACTGAAGGCAGTTTTCTCTTTGTCATCTTTATGCATTGCCATTTGCTAGTATCCACTTTTAAGATCCAAGGTGGAAAACAATTTGGAGCCCGATAGAATTATTATTGTATCGTCTATCCTCGGAAGAGCGAAACTGTCCTTCTTGGTGACGTCATTGAGTTTACTGTAATCCACACAAAATCAAAAACTTTCATTTTTCTTTGTAACCAATACTACTGGCGCAGACCATGGACTATTTGACTCTTCAATAATTCCCTTTTAAAGCATTTTATCAACTTGGTTTTCCACTTCCTGTTGTTTAGCTACGGCCATACGTCGAGGTGGTTATCTAATTGGGTGTGCCAATGCAGTATTAATTTTGTGTTGAATTAAACTGGTCCGTTCGGTTTGATTATCCATCGCAAATACGTCTGCTTCTGTCAAGATGAAATCTGTGGCTTCTTGAAGTTTATCTGGATCGAGGTGTTTCCATGATTTCTTCAAAGTCTGCATAAATGTGTCTGTATCCAAATTCGGTTTCACAAAATCTCGCTTATCTGATAGGTCACAATTCGATATTTGCTTAACTGATTCCTAATATCTCCTTCCTTTATTTTAACTGTTTCAGAAGAAACATTGGCAATTCTTATCATAATGTCTCCATTTGTTCTTACTAGAGTCTTCCCAACGAGAAATTTTTCTGGTTTATCTCCAATAAAATGATGTGTTAGTCCAACGCAGCACCCAGGGTTTGTTTCCAATTTTCAGCAAATGATCTTTTCAGTACTTCCAGGAATCCTCACCGGGTTTGTGGCCAGGATCTCAACGAGTTGAGATTCTTCTTGTGTGGTAAGGAGAAACTCTTCATTACCAAATTTAAGGATGTTCATAGAAGAATCGAAATAGAAACCATGTTGGCCGATCAAATCCATTCCAAAAATAAAATCATCCTCTATATCGGAGACTAATGCTCTCTGCCTAAAGGTGGTAGATCCAAAAGCTGAATCATAGCTTCTCCTTGAACTGGTACCGATTCCCCCGTGACTGTTCGTAGTGACAGGTTTCTAGTGAGCGGTTGGATTGCCCGAGACTAGACCAATGTTCTTCTAATTATAGAAACTTCAGCACCCGTATTAAAAGTGATGGTTTTAAATTCTCCATTAATTTGTCCTTCAAATTTTAATCCTCTATAATGACTGCCCAATGATTTTATGTGAACAACCCTGGGGGCTTCGTCATTACTAACCAACATTCGCCCCTCCATACTGGTCAGTTCTCGTTTCCCTCTCTGTTATTAGGGCTGGCGTCTCTTGATCTCGAAAAGTGTTGGAAACGATCTCTAGATGGAGAGGACCTTACTCTACAATCTCGTTGAATTATGCCCAAGCTTATGTCACCGGTAACATTCTACTCGGTTTCTCAGTGTTGGTGTTTGTCTGGGTCGTTTCCAATTTGTCAGACAGTTTGTGGTAATACATATTTTAGCAAAATTTAGCTTAGGTTAGTCTTTGTTCTTGGGCATAATTCAGTCCCAAAATAATTTGAAGAAATTGCACTGACTTTGCATAATATCCGCACTTTATTTAGCGAGACTTTTCGCTGCATTTTTCACCTCTCCCCTCTTAAATCGTCGCATACTTGCCGTCACGGAGCTTTTTTATAGTTTGTTTGGTTTCATTTTGCCATGGGTAAAATAATTCAGCCAAGCCGAGCTTCTTCATTCAAGCCAATGCGTAATTAAAAATGTTAGCACTTAATTATTAAAGCGGGATTTTAGTAGAGAATATAATTTCAGCTACTATTTGTAATAAGCCAAACATTCCGCTTACATTTCATTTAAAACGCCAACGGATATCATTAGCACTTTATCAGCAAGCGAAAGAACCACATCATCCTCTTAAACTACCGTTATTAATACTGAAAATAAATTGCACCGCATTTCAGTTAATCCAGCAGCTGCGTTTTAAATAGAAGCCGCGCTGCCTCGTCTGCTGCAGCTGCTAAATGCTGCTTGCCTCGTGGATGACCGAATAACCGGGCAATGCTTCAGTCATTTTATGAATTGCTTTATTTACCTCTGTGTTTGTTTAAGCGAAGCTGCGAGGATGAGTAATTGGTTTTCTGTCACAGACAGCTCTATCCAATATTTGGTTTTTGAAATGTGAACATTCTGAGTGGAGAAAAACTTTGTTTATTTAATAATTCAAACATCAAGAGGCACAGCCCAGTTTCCTATGTTACAAAAAAAATATTTCTATGAATTTAGAAAAAAGAAAAAAACCCTGGGTACAAGAATATGCCTCACTTCTAGAACAAAACGAAATTGAATTGATTTTTGAATTGAATTCAATTTAGCGGATGATGAATTATCTCAATGCACAGTCTTGAGTGCTGGTCTGTCGAATCAAAATACAACCAAAATCAGAGTTTTGAGAGATAAAACACAGGAACCTTGGATAACTTGCGCTCCTTGCATAAGCTTAGGAAGCACTTTCTGGGCTGTCATGTCCTTGTGAATTGTGGATCACTATCAGAAGCATAGGAAAATTTAGGAGATGGCCTAAAGGTTGTATTACTCTGCGCGTGTGGAAAAGTCCGACAGAAATTAAAAATAGTGAACGCTTTCTATAGCTCTGTAGCCGCGAAGCTTTCGAATGGTATTCTCACTGATGTCGATGCCTTGGACTTTTTGGGAAACGGTGAAGTTGATGATTCGTTCTTCAAAGTGAGAAGCAGAAATTTGATAGATACGACTGTATCTCTGTGAAGATGCTAGAAGCCATTACGGTATCTTGTATGGACTCGCTGGCTTGAGCCGTTAATTCTTCATTTGCCGCGGACATATTTCGTTCATGCGTAAAAATGGCTAGAGATGTTCCACTGGCATAAGGGGGGTTATTCAAGGGTCCCATCAAATTTCATAACGATTCCTTTGTTTTCCAACCTTTCAAAATAATCGAAAAAATAATAAAAAACCGCATAATCAGTTTGATTCAGCTGATCTCGTTTGAAGACTGCTTCCGGGATTCCGCAGTGTGCTTTGTTGAGTCGAGTAAGCTTTTTTTTTTAATGATAATAATGCCGTTTCGATTGCAGCCACTGTTAAAAATCATGCCAAGAATTTTTTTTAAGCTAAAAGTCACCAATGGCGGCGCTATGCATAAGCGGATATAAGCGATGCTGAAGGGCCCGACCAAGAAGGGGGCAAAGGGCCCCCTTTAAGCACAAATATTTTTTTTTACAAAAATGCTTGAAAATAAAATTGAGAAATATAATGATCGATATCGGTCGATATACTTAACTGGTACGTTCCTTCCAGTTGCCACCGCTGGAAGGTCATTTAATAAATTTAAAATATTGAAAAACTAATGTTATATGTTAGTGACCAATTTGATATATTTTGAGTCAAGGATTGTGGGTTTATTCATGGTCGACCAATAAACCCACAATCCTTAACTCAAAATTGAAAAATTACTTGAGAAATTCCATAAGTCAGCATATACCGCATGATCTTTCTATTTTGTCTATCAGACATAGCCTTAGACTATATATCTACAATACTGTAGAGACAGGACATGTCATTCATAAATCACCAAATAGTTTTACCTAACATCAACAAGCGCTTAGATTTTTTGTGGTGGGAGAACGCTGCAGCCGGCAGGGTTGTGTTCTTTGACGTCAAGCGGTAGCCGTGTGGTTGCCTATGCTTGTCTTGTACAAGAAGTTGGATAAGGACATTGCATAAATACGCTGAATCTATTTTACTACGCGGAGCAATGTGGTGTATAAAATGTGCATCACTGTTGGAGCAAAACAAACAGGCACCTTGTCCTGTCTCTACAGTATTGTAGGTATACAGGGTCTCATCAGAGATATGTGAGAGAAATAGAATGCGCTTAGACGACTGCGCATCCGATTTTCTGGTAACGCATAGGGTGCCGCCATTTTTATCACTTTTCACTTATGCCGTTTCCGTTAAAGAAAATCTATTGCAGATTTCTTTATTTCCGTCTTTTTCTTCTACAGGTTGATGAAAAATGATGAGAATATACTCAGTGCGCATTAAATCTATCAATCGGAAACGTCATTAGTCTTTACGTTGACAACTTCAATCTGACAAATTTTTCACAACATAACCTTACTTTTGGTCGGTTACAGATTGTTGTTTTTGTTGATTTTTTCTGCTTTTTCTAAGATATTTTTATCAGAACGGTGTTTTAAAAGATTTCTTTTTGTTATTTCTGCCTATTTTTGGAGTTATGAGTTGTTCATGACCTATTTTCCAACACTTGATTTGACAAGTGATAAAAATGGCGGTTCTTCAAATTCTGCCAGTTGCGCAGGATGGACCCTTATTCTATTCTAACCAACAACTCTCCCATATCTCTGGGTCTCATTAGGAAAATACAGAGTGTTGAAATTTTTGGAAAATTTTGACTTTTTGCCTTTAGATTCAAAATGCCTCGAGCGATTTTTCAAATTTTCAGAGTGTTTGCGATGTTCTCGAGCAGCTTTTTGAAACATTCGTTTGAGTTCCACTTCTCCAGGACCGACAATTACAACACTCTGCATTTTCCCAACGAAACGTTTGCGGACATATGTACCTATGCAAAAAGTGATTGTTCTACTGTAATCTATCTATCATAACAAAATGCGCACTTATTTCGGACTCACCCTGTATAGTCTATGGCACAGCATCCAATATGGATATTCGGTATTTAGTTGCTCCAAAAAAATTATCCAATTGATAAAGGAGTCACAGATAATCAAAATTTGAACTATTATTGGTTTTTGATTCTTTGGAAAACCTTCTTAGAGCCAATCAAAAGCCGGTAATAGTCAAAATTTAAACTTCTATCAACTCTGGATTCGCTAGAGAACTTTCTTAAGGGCATTCAAAGCTCAAGACCCGATTATAATCAAAATTTCGAATGATCATTAGCAGCTCTTAAGTTGATATTAATCAAAATTTCTTCTACCGCAGCTTCTAATTGGCTCTTTTAGTTGAACAATTCAATTTGCCATTAATAAAACCCAGAAGAAGAGACTTTTGCTAAAGGTAATTTACAGGATTAAAGGGCGACATCTTGGGTAATGTTACGATTCAAGGTAAAGAGCTATCTTTTAGATTTTTGTTTTAATGTGTTTCTACCAAATAAATGATATTTGTTGCTTCTTTTGCTTTGGATTCATTATTTTATTTTATTTGATTTCGGTTCAAAGGTTTATCAAACGGCAAATTATCAAGTACAAAAAAATCTTATGTTTTTTCATTACAAGGGTGGGGCCTAATTGTGATATTTGCTTGCCACTGAAAGTCACCTCGTAACTTTTGCACCACAATTCTTCCAAAGCCTCTGACAGAAAATCAGCACAGGATTTGATCCATTTTACCTTTCAGCCAAAAACCCAGTTTGGTGTGAAAATCCAATTTTAAAACTTCCACTTCGTAATATTATTTTCTTCTAAATGTGAGTCACGCACTTACAAATTGTGTAATTTGTATTCGAAACGTGTGAGGTATGCTAAAGCGGGATTCGGTAATAATTTCAAATTATAAACTTGTCTACCTTGTTTACAACTTTTTCCATCAATAGTGCAATCTAAATAGACCTGGTAAATTGGAAGATTTTTTTTAAGAGTTTTTCTCTATACCTGTTTAATTTGTGATCCTTTTGCTTATATATGGGGCAAATATTTACAAATAAAACAACAAAAATCTAATGTTTAGTAAATATAAAACGCTCATAATGTATGCCGAAAAACTTCCAATATTCTCGGATTTTATATACAGGCCTCCAGGTAAGGTTCGTTTTCACAGGCTGGCTTCTAATCTGAATATCAAATCCTGGAACATCATCCCCACCTGATTTACCGCCAGAAGAGGAGCGAGAAAACGAACTGGCTTTCTGCAAGAAGATTTTGTTCCTGTGACGTCACGCGGGATGCTGCAGAGGGACGTAGTAACGATCGTGTTTCGGCGACGCCCTCCGAACCCGAAACCTCCTGCTTGCGAGTGGGTTCGTGTAAAATTGAAAATTTGTACAAAGTTTTAGTACAATTGTTTCATGTTTTATGAAGTAGGTTAACATATTAGAACCGAACGCAATCCGTATTACTGTTGGTTTTGTAATGAATAAGCTTGCATTGTCTGTTTTGCTAACTCTGAGAAGGGGTTTAGAAAAAATGTACAATTATCTTACGATTTCGTACAATTTCATTAGTTCCAGTACACTACCCACCACGTTTGTGCTGTTTTATATAACCGAAAACAACCCTGTCATCAAGTTAGTGAGAAGAGTCTCTCGGTTAAGACCTGTTGGTGTTTTGAGTGTTCATTTTGAAACTTAAACGTTTGCAGCTTATGAAAAGCTGCTTTTTGAAGTTTCCACATGCATTCTTTCACACAATCATTTAAAAAGAAAACATTTCGAGGCGCGACTTCAACATTCTCTTTTTTTATCTCGAAGGACATCTTTTTGTGTCAATAATTGTCAGCAATCGTAAAAAAAATCATGGCAGTGCTGCAAATAGTCACTAGGAAGCGCAGCCATCCCCCTTCCACTTTCGTAACCATATTTTTGGTTTTCGCGCTCATCCTTTACATAGGATGCGTTTTTCTTATGATGGGGTTTTTTGTTTATCAAAATTATTTTGCGGACAGGCAGATGGAGCTCTATGGCCCGAAAAGGGCTTAAATAATTAATGATGGTTGGTAAGGGAAAATATCTAGAGCGAATATTATATCAAGTAGGCATAGAATAATATTTTCTTAGAAGAGAGTGGGTAGAGGGCGTAACCTTTTGAAACCTTTTTCATTTTCTCTTTGTATGTAAATATACTTATTATGCTTGCTTAGTTTTATTTTCGTTTTTCTTTTATAATATAATATATCATAATTTTTTTTTCCTGTCACCTCCGCATTAATAAATTTAAATGATTTTCAATCTGACCCAAAATTAACAACCTGAAGAAATATTTTGATATAAAAATAGAATGAAAACAATCAGTGGCATTCCAATAAAAGTTGTTTTTAAAATATTTTGGGGGCCTACCTACCTACTTAGTCGAACAACGTAGGAGCAGATTTTCCAGTCTTTATGCGGATTTCCAATGATAAACAAGCAAACTCGGGATACATTTTCAATTTCGATCTTTTTTTTAATCGTGAACTCGTGGTTTTTTCGTTCCGGGAAAATTGAGTACGAAAACATTTGAAAGTGCTGTGTGCAATTTCGATTTATGATTGGAATATTTTCATGTGTTTATTTTCTGTTCGAATTTTTGTTCCATATATATTTTCCATGGGCTTAAAATTTACTTTGCTTACGATTTTAGATATTTAATAGCGCTTTTTGATTGGTTCTTTTAATTTACTTTGCTAGGAAAGTGAAGTAAGGCTTATTAGAACTGATTTTTATGAGCCCTTTTTTACATCAGGTTTTCTCATAGGTCCTCCAAATGATTTGAATACATTCGAATTGAAACCTTTGCAAGGGAAATATGCGGATTGCAATTCTTCCTCCATTTTTTTTCTTTTTAATGCTTGCAATATTTTAGCAAAGCCTGACATAGAGTTGATAAGAAAAATCTTAGCTTTTTAACCCCCGATTTGCATTCAATTATTACTTGAACAATAATGCATATGCATATTGGTAATTCAAAATCAATATTTCCACAGGTCTTAACTACCAAGACATGCCATGGAACTTACATTAAAAAATTAGTCAATTTTTGTAAACATCGTCCTCAAAGAGCCTGAAAAACATACATATCCTTATATTTTACGCGCGAAAATGAACGCCGGAGTCGGTTTTTTCGTGAAAACGTTCACGCCTGGCGGTCGTCGAAGACGACGTTGCGAAAAACAGCAACCTAAACTCGAACTACCGGATCCCAACCAGAGCCATCCTGATGTGGTTCCATATTGGGACACCGCTGTTCCTATTACTCCTCCCGCTATGTTTTTACCTCCCGGATATAAGAGAGGTACTTCATTTCGGAAAAAAAAGGGTAAGAATATCTCAGTGCATGAAGTTTGGACAAATAGGCCAAAACAACCCCGGGAAAAAAGGGGTTAAGACCCAATATATTTTTTTATTATGCTAAAATGCATATTGGCATTGATCCAGATGAAAACTTCAGAAGATATAAAAATGGCTTTTAAAATAGGTCTCCTACATCTTTTAGATTGCTTTCCGTTTTTCTTGGAAGCTCAATGTATAATGAATATTTTCCCATATTTCAAGCTTCTGCTGATCCCTTGCTTATCCCCGAAATGACAAGATATATTTTTCAAAATATTACCATTGGGAATGGCCAGTTCTTATTAAAAATCTTTTCAACAAATCATTAAGTGCATGAGTATTTGTCTCCCAAATATGATACAAATCGAGTTACTAGTTTGGTATATGCGCTTGAAATAATGATGCGAATTTTGTCGATTTGGTGAATATACTTTTCAACTTCATCAACTGTATTCCGTAAGCATATAAGAAATACAATTGATCACTTTGACTTTTAAGTTTTATAAAGTTATTGTGAAAACTTCCAAAAATTAGCAATTACTCTCTTCCATTATCACTCTGTAGGATGCTGGGAGTAGTTGGCCTCGAGTCGAAATTTCTCAAAAAACGAGTTCATGACACCTAGTTCGATTTCAACGAATCTAATATACTCACCCTGTACAAGAAAATGTGACGAAACCAACTTTTAAAGATAAAAAATCTATTTTTAGTTAATTTTTTGTTTTTACGGTACCTCAAGCATGAGGGTAGGAATCATTATTTATTTATATCAATGAATGGAATGAAATCCATTATTAAACGCTGAAAAGTAAAAACACAGAACGTCACACGAATAATATAACGTAATGGAGTGTAAGTGGTTTATTTATAGTTGGCTGTATTTACAATTTCATTCATTTATTCGGTTTGATTGAAGCATTGACTCACACGAATGGAACAATCTGGTGTTGTAATTAAAGCGAAGATTTGTTTAAGTTTTTTCAATACAATTATCTAAAATTATAAGGTATCACTTTTACAAAGACAAATCATAAATTCCCAAATTGCTTGGACCAACTTTACAACTCAAGAGTTAAAATAATGGAATTCTAGTGGCAAAGTTAATTGCGCAATTCTCAACTTCCTTCATTTAAATATACATTTTACATGGCCGTGTCGCCGTTATAATTAAGCATCCCAATTTAAAGTTGGGAACTTTCTATGTTACTCAGGGAACTCTCAAGCGATTCAATATAAGAAGGAGAGGCCGCTTATGTCGAAAGTTTTACTTATTTTAATAGAGACCTAATTTTTCAGAGCCCAAAAAAGATAAGACTGATGGAAGCAACGCTCAGAACGGTGCCATGTCCCCCAACGGCGAGGGATTCCTACACCTTTCGCAACCAAGCAACCAATTGGGGGACGATTGTCGCAAGCCGGAAAGACCCAGTTCGCTGGGACATGGGAAGCTCACGCGTAGACTTTTATGTTACCATAGCGAACATTGTAAGTACCCACATGTTATTTTTTTAAAAAAAAATTATAAGACTACAAACCATATTTTATCAAGCAAAAGGCAACTGACATCAGTCTGATTACAAATTTGAATAAAAATTTTAGTTGTGTGATCTGAGGTCTCGAACTCAGGATTTATTCAACTCGTTGGGTTGACTTCTCTACTATGTAGGTACAACAAGGAGCAGTAATCACAGATGGGTTCAAGCTTTAGAGTTCACTTTAGCACATGCATGGTTATAGAAAGTTATCTACAATGTAACTAGTGCTATTTATGACTCAAAAGTAGCTCGGTTCTCTTTGACCATCCAGGCTATCATTAAATTTGTTATATGCGAAACTGCACTCCTAACTTTGAAGAAATTATGGGACACAGTAGCGCTTTCTACTGACCAATCGTGATCTGAAATCTGGCTAGTTTTTATCAGACTGCCATGTAAGAGAACAGTAGAAATTTATCGAAAATACTCTGTCATTTAGATTA
This sequence comes from Ceutorhynchus assimilis, assembly GCA_917834065.1. Taxonomy (NCBI): domain Eukaryota; kingdom Metazoa; phylum Arthropoda; class Insecta; order Coleoptera; family Curculionidae; genus Ceutorhynchus; species Ceutorhynchus assimilis. The sequence goes on from OU892277.1 coordinate 107,042,049, forward strand.
ATAGACAAGTGGGATAGATAAGTACCTATGGTTGGTTCGTTATAGGGGGCATCTAGGCGCTGTGGCCTTCCATGCACTGCAGTCTTTTGGCTTATCGTACATCCCAATTTCCTTCCTGCCCTATAAGAGTCCTGTTTCCTGTATCGGGCCTAATAGCCCTTGGACAAGATTTTCATGCGGTAGTCCATCCCCGGTCTGTATTGCTCTGGAGTCTGTATGTTTTGTGTGATATGGCCACACAGTCATATATGATGTGGGGAGCTGTTTCGTCGTCCTCTCCATTCAGTAGTTCTATTGAATATCCTCATCCTGTGCTGATGTTTCCTCAAGCGACATTGTCTTCTCAATAGCCCTATCACTTGTCTCATCTTTGTGCGCGTAAGTCGTAGCACGCCGTTATTTGTTAATTTCGTTGAAGGGTTTCCTGTACAGCCCTTCCGTGATTTTGTCCAGGTGTTTTATTTTAACAGGCCAAATGTTGTCTTTTGGACCATTTATCCAGTGTTGATTTTACCACTCCGATCGATATTCCAAAACTGGGGTGCGATTTTCGAAACCATTCGAGTACATTTCGTACACGAAAGTTAACTGACAGCAATGTAAATTAAATGGAGAGCAGTCAAATTTCGTGTACGAAATGTACTCGAATGGTTTCGAAAATCGCACCCCTGGGCCGGCAGCCTATAAATGAATTTGCAACTCCAGCTTTCGCCAGCTCATCTGCTTTTTCGTTGCTCTCTCTAAGAGTATCCCTGAGTGCAAGCTGCTTCAGGTCAGTGAGGCACTGGATCGTCATTCGGGGAGTGATGCGAGTCGAATCCGCCGCTTTTAGTGCTGCTTGGCTATCCCTGGGAATAGCTACATTTTGGTTCGCGAAGCCGCTCCGCAAAATAAGTACCTGTCGCGTTAAGAGGCAGCGTCGCGGCGATCCATGTTCAGTCGGTTTTTGGTCGTGCTCAAAGAAGCCTCGAAGCGCGGTATTTCCCAAGTTTCTACGTGTTTGCTGGTTGTGCCTCCTCGCGATTAGCTTCTACTACCACTTCAAGGGAAGCGCGAGGCCGCTTACACTGCGACAGTCTGTACTCGGCTTTGGGGTCGCACTCGATCCCATACGGTCTTTCAAAGTTGTAGTTCGGCGTGTGTACCTATACCTAAGAAAGAATACTCCAAAAGTCAAAGTGTTGTAGGATTATAACGTTTCATCAAATAACTATATTACACACGACATTGATGTGCAAAATATTGTTTTGCCTGGCCGACTTTTTTTTGACATGCGTCGTCATTCTTTGGGTAAGGGTATCTAACAGTACCTATGTATTAAATGTTTTAAGAAACAATAAACTTTCATGTTTGTACTTATATAAACTTTCCAATGTTTAATAATAATTATCTGGCAGTTAAATTTGGCTTTTTGAATTTTAAAATATGTTTAATGAAAAGCTTTGAACTTCGCATGATTAACTACTGACTCATATAATACCTAATTAGACATTGACAAATATATTTTAGGGACAAGATTATAAAATGCATATTCGAACACCATACCGGGTGACAATGAAACTACTACCCACGGTGGCATTTCTTAACGGCTCGAGATAGAAATATGCAACTCGGTTTGTTGATAGGGTTGAAAATTGTGAACAATTTTAATATGAAAACAATTGAATGTCTTTTCCGGTTTCACCGAAAATGGCATTGACTTTGTTATTTTAAATGGGACACCCTATATATTTTTGTTTTTTTGGACTCTCTGAACAATTTTAAATAACTTTTGTCTAACATACTTTATGTCAAAAATTGATAGTTTTTGAAATAGAGTGGCTCAAAAATATGTCGTAATTCCTATTTGTTTGTATTTTACGTAAAAACTATCATTTCCGGTGAAACCGAAAAAGATATTCAATTGTTTTTATATCAAAATTGTTCACAATTTTCAATCCTATCAACAAACCGAGTTGCATATTTCTATCTCGAGCCGTTAAGAAATGCCGCCATGGGTAGTAGTTTCATTGTTACCCGGTATATAAATAATTCAACTCATTTGCTCAATGATTGCTTTAATGTAACATGGTATTATTTTATGCCTTCTCAAATTTCGTTTTTCTTTATTTTCCAGTTGTACTACTTCGTCGAAGAATGTATTGAACTTTACTTTTTGTAATTGTTTCTGTCTATTCTATTCCAGTTACCGAAGGACCACATATGGGTCCGCCAGGCTCAACGCCACCGGCTCAGGAGAAACACGGACCGCACCCTGTTCAACCACCGCTACCGCCACCAGGTCATCCGCAGTTCGTGCTATCCGAGCTACCGGAGCCGCCGATCCCGGTGTCGGAGATAGGTCCCATTCCGCCTCCTCCTATGTTCAGTTCACCGAGTCCTCAGACTAGACGGAATCCTAGTCCACCTCCTGGGGATTATGATTATGATGGTAAGTCATTCTACATTAATACTATATCTACTTAAATCTGTCTTAATCTGAAAAAGTGAATAGGTTATTCACCAACATGTAACAAATTTCGTTACAGCATTTGCAAATTAAAAATGTACTATCATCATTTTTTGTTTCTGTTTCCAGACAATGAAGATGACGAGGACTACGATGTGGAAGAAGAAGAAAACTCCTATATGTATCGTATGCCTCAGCCAGATCCGAGTATCGATACAAGCAGGATTGACGAGATACCGGCCAAAGAGCCGCGCTTCAACGCGATGCCTTTGAAATCGGCTCTAAAAAAGAAAAACAGCGGCGGATCAACACCTCAAAGTACACCGACTCAAGAGAATCGACCCTTGGGCGTTAGACAACAGGAGCACAATTCTAGCTTCAAGTAAGTGACATCGATATTTTCAAAGTTGAATTATATTTATTAAATTTTTCGAATTGATTACACTATTGGCGCACTTAGTATGATGTGATTCAGCCTTTAAATTTGTGTAAATTGGAAACTTTCTAACTGGACTCAGTTTCCCATGTCCCAAATGCGCTGATTTGTTCTAACACAGAAGTCCAAATATTTTTTTTTACATGCTTCAACACGCTACTTTGTCTGATATTCCCGGATTTTGTACCCATTATAGGAATCACTTGAATGGAGCCAGCACAAATTGGACCAGGGATAGAGTTTGTTGTTAGGAAATGGATATAAAGGCAACTGCGAAAATCAACAGGGAATCTATAAATGTTAATGGGCTTTTAATTTATTTAATTAAAATGCCCTACAGCCTTCTCATCGTATTTCCATTGAACAGTAATTGTAACATTGGAAAAACTCAAAATTGCAAATGAAAAGGTTTTACGCTGCACAATGTATTTATTATACAAGGTGTTCATTTTAAAGCTTACCACCCCTATTATCTCGGAGTTGAGAAATTTTCGAAAAAATTCCTGAAACACGTCAACCATAATTTGAGGAGGGATGAGTTTTTATGCAAAATTCACCTCCCCCCTTTCAAAACCCCAGCCCCCGGAGCCACCCCCTGGAAAATCTTAAATGGAAAGGGGGGTCAAGTGATACATCATTTTGGAGGGTTTTTAATTCCAATTTTAATGCCTAAATTCAACTGTTTTGGAAATATTGACAGTGGAAAATTGACTTTTTTGCTACTTTTACAGGCTGTAAAACCTAAACGGGTAATTTTAGAGCAAAACCGATCTTGCATTCATGAACCATGATTTAACACCAACTTTGAATTTAACCGGTGATTGAATTTTTAACCGGAATTTTTGATCATGGATCAAATTCAAAATTGCTGTCAAATGATAGTTCATAAAAATCTAAGACAAGAATGTAAGATTGGTTTTCGTCTAAAATTAACCGTTTAGGTTTTACAGCCTGTCAAAGTTGAAAAAAGTCAATTTTCAACTGTCAATATTTCCGAAACAGTTGAACTTAGGGAGCAAAAATTAGTACCATAATGTATGGAATTAAAAACCCTCTCAAATGATGTATCACTTGATCCCCCCTTTCCATTTAAGATTTTCTAGGTGGTGGCTTTAGGGGCTGGGGCGTTGAAAGGGGACGGGTGAATTTTGCATAAAAACTCATCACCCTTCAAATTATAATTGACGTGTTTCAGGAATTTTTTCGAAAATTTTCAACTCCTAAGATGATAGGGGTGGTAAGTTTTAAAATGAGCACCCTGTATTTCACAGTAAATTATTTGCTTCTATAACATAATGGTATTAAAACAAAAATAGCCTGCATTCTACCATTCAAATATTGATGTTGATTTTAAACAAACAAAACGTTTATACCTAATCTATTAGTTTTTGTTTTAATATTTATACATTTCTATTATATAGCCAAATTACAATAATAATATTTTTTCTCTCTTTTTTTATTGATGCAGAAGGCCATTGACGAGGCCTAGGATTAGAATATGGTAATTATTTTAATTAATAATTAAATCGATCATGTTTCATTGTTTGACGTCCATTTCAAGCTGACAATGTTCTATGACATCACTTTAGTTTAACTGGTCATATTATGTGTGCAATTTCACCATGAAGTCCATAAAGCCCTTGAAATTACCCAAGTTTCACTATATTATTCATAAAAGCCGCAAGTTTACACAGCATAATATTGATTTAAAAATTCAGCTCTGGCGTTGATTGAGGCGACGATAAAAAGCCCTATAATAGAGAGGCAAACGTGGGTAAACCGTGGCATCGAAGCTCATTATCGTCTCTTTTGCTTTTTACTATCGGCCTGACATTATCTTAAATGGCTTGGAAAGTGTAATCTGTGTAGGGCTAATAGGCCTTGAACTGTTAACTTACTTAATAAGTACATTGTAAATTTTTTCTATTGTGCATGCCAAAATCGTCTATGAATGAATATACAAAAAAATAAGACATTTTAAAACACAGCTAAAATTTGTTATGACTGAAGAGCCTATTTCAATGGGTTATGCCTAATGAGTGTCCTTAAAAAACTTGTGGAATAGTGATAAATTTCCCAAAATTTGGGCATGTTTTTATCGGAGGCCCCTGTCCAACCTGCCCGCCCCTAGACAGAATCCAGGCTACTACCATAAGGCAGGCTGGACAATTTGAACGGAAATTTCCCATTGTTTTCTCATTTGCATTCATCCGTGAAATTAGATTTGTTACGACGAACGAAAACAAATTAACTAAGCTCATAAATCATAATTAATTATACACAGTATTTAAAATAGTGGTAAAATTCTCTTAAGCTTGGCCATGTTCTTTTCCTCCCTGCCCCTCGACAGAATCCTGGCTACTCCCATAGGGCAATCTGGACAATTTAAACGGAAATTTCCCATTGCTTTTCTCGTTTGCATTCATCCGTGAAAAATTAGATTCGTTATGACAAACTAAAACAGATTAACTGTGCTCATAATTCATTATGCACGGTAATAAAAATAAATAGAAAAATTTTCCTTGCTTGAAAAACGGTACATAAAAATCAAGCAGTTTTTATTACCGTGTTAGCTATAGTCAAACTCCAATGCGTATGTATGTTTATTTTTAAACTATTAAAATTTACCTAGAAGTGGTTGAAAGGAAATGAAAATGTCGCAGTATTGGTTTAAATTGATTTGGAAGCTAATAAGCTAAGCAATCATAGAAAAAAAAGCTTCTTTTTTATCAGTTTATTTTTCCTAACAACCCTAACCAAAACTCAGCCTATCTTTTTCTAAAAACTCCTCCAAACATAACAAGTTTCGTTCAAAAGCTGATTTCTTCATTGTATGATAGTTGAACCAAAATTCGCATATAAATCGATTAATTTTCTTTGTCGTTTGTTTTTAGTACATCAAAACCAAAATTCGTATTAGGCCTCCCAGCGACCATGGAGAACAAAGAAAACACGAGACCTTCGTACACCATAATCAGAGAAGATGACACCGACTCCGATTCGAACGATGGACCAATACAATATCGAGACGATGGTGATGACGGCAATCCATCAAATGATAGGTTAGCTATAAAGATAGCCCGAAAAGAAAGTTTGTCGCTTAAGCTAGCTTTGAGACCTGACAGACAAGAATTAATCAACAGGTAAGATTTCCACTGTTTTCCATGTAATGCAAGTGAATGGCTGTTGACAAACAAAAACTGTATTATGTGGTGGATAGTACATTGGACATCTCTGGAGAAGCAAAAATTGAGTCACATTGAGAGTTATATTAGCATGGAATAAAATCTACCAAAAAACAAATACCTTTTTTTTAAAAAAAAAAAAATTATTTAATTACTAAATTTTTTATAGAAACATTCTACAAGTTCAATCAGAAAACGAAAGGATGAGTGAAAAAGAAGCAATAGGAGCGAGGTTGATTAGAAGGCTCAGTATGAGACCTACCCAAGAAGAATTGGAAGATAGAAATATTTTAAAAAGTAAGCACTAGTTTGGCGTAAATTATCAGTTTCTTATTCTCTCTCTTTTGCCTTTAGAACAAAGTCCTGCAGAAGAAAAGAAGCAAAAAGAAGAGAAAAAACGGTTTCTACTGAGAAAACTTAGTTTCAGGCCAACTGTCGAAGAACTTAAAGAAAAAAAAATTATCCGATTCAACGATTATATTGAGGTTACACAGGCGCATGACTACGACAGAAGGGCGGATAAACCTTGGACCAGGTAATTACTTTTTAGTATACTCATACTTCAAATTTTTGAGAAAAGTGAGCACAATTCAATTTAATTCTATTTATTTTATAGATTAACGCCAAAAGATAAGGCAGCTATTCGGAAGGAGTTGAATGAATTCAAGAGTGCGGAAATGGATGTACACGAAGAGAGTCGCCATTTAACAAGGTATTGATTTTTGAGTTAAAACTCATTACATATTTAACGAAATCATATGAAAAGCGCTAAATAAATTCAATTTTTCTTTTTTTTTCATAATGCCAAGTTGTAACAAAATAGATGTTTCTACTTCCATTATTTTGAAACTTAACAGACCCATGGTATTTGGTTAAAATTTTCTTTAAATTATCAACTAAAAGGAATCTGAGCTGGTGAAATTTTACCAAACCTGGCGTCCACGGCATAAAAACGTACGTCGAATCAGTAGTTTCATTCTCAATAATAGGTCAACAGGACACCAATAGGCTAGGTTTTATGATGAATCTCGAAAGTTTTTTGAATAAACTATACTTTTTCTAATTGTCCAGGATGAACAGGGTTACATTTATTTATTTTCCAAATTAAAATTATGTAATGCAACTGCTTCCGAGTGGAGCAGCTATTATGAATAATTGATTATTTGAGAGATTGTGTTTTTTACAATATCCTCATGCATAAACATACATGGACCCTTCTTTAAGGTGTTATAGGACAGGAAGTTATTTTTTTATTTATGTACTAGTACTACTTTGATAAAATTTCTAAAGATTTTTTTTGTGTTGTGATGTTGGCTATTATTTTCAGATTTTACAAAATAAACACTAAAATTGTCCATAGGCCGGGAGTTGTGATTAGGGCTAGGGCCCCGGTTAAACCGAACTTTAAGCAAAATATGTTTTACGTGGTCGGATAACATTATTTTTTCAATTTTAGGTATTTTTATGTAAGTAATTTATAATGAAATTAATTTATTTTGTGGCAGTCCCCTAAATCTGACGCTTAATCTTGTTGAGTTATATTTATTATTTTGATTGAGTACTTTAAAAACTATCTGTCTTCAAGTTGTTTATTATTATTTTTTTTTGGCACAACACCCTGCACGATAGTGGCAGATATTTTTTTAGGTTCTCTAATATCAATTTTCACCGCACGCTTAGAGAGGTAACAGGCCCTAAATACCACCCTCTATAATTTAATTTTAAAAAAAATCAAATCACTAGGTTCACTTATTTGTTGCAACTAAAAACAAATCATGTTGTATTTTAGTCTTTCTAACTTCTTTTTTTTTTTGGTACGTACACGGCAGCTTATAGACAATTTTAGTACCAACAACATTTCATTTTTTACACTTTGCATTTGAAAACCCTATATTATTTTCATGCAAATATTCTTTCATTCAAAATAGAAAAAACTGAAGTACATTAATAATTTAAATGTTATGCTAATGTTGCCAAAGTGTTAGCTCATTAGTCTGCAAATATTGGTGTTGGGGGAATAACCTGGATAATCAAATAACTATAATAAACACAACAAATTGTTGATAAATAAATTGTTTTATTCCAACCATGGATGGAAAATAAAAACAGAAAATTATAAATAATAATGTTTGAATTTTCAAATGTTTTAGAAAAACTTCTTACTTTAGAAAGTTAAACATAATTCAATTGAAAAAAAAATAAATACTTTTTTGAAATTTTAAGAAAATTAAATTAGGTATGTAAAAATTGAAACTTTATTTACAGAACTTACATTTTTTGTATCTGACAAAATAATGAGCAGGCGAATCCAAATAATTGTTTCAAATCATCTATCTGTAGTTTTGTTGAAAGTTCATCTTTGTATCATTAGCTTTTTATTATAAGATACCTATCTACTTTCAGGTATAATATGAACAAATTACTAAACATGTTAAATTATTTTCAGATTCCATAGGCCTTGACAATTGCAAGGCTTAACCTTAGAAGAAAACCAAATTTCTGTGATGGGCGTAGCCGTAGTAGGTTTTATTAATTTTGCCGTGAGCGCTTAGCGTCTTGCTGGGATATACGACGTTTTTATTAAATAAGTTAGATTCAGCGAAAAATTACACAAACTGTGTAAATATATTGTAATGATAATATTAAAGAATATTAATAATAATTGTTTTTTGTACATAGTTGATTTTTATGACTCAAAAAAAATAGACGTTTTTATTCGTTAGAGCATAGAATTTTGAATGTTGGGCCAGTGTTTGAAGCTGGAAAATTTTGATTAACAAGTACCTGGACCTTGATATCCAAATTTAATTTACACTTATTTTCATTTATTTTCTTTTGTTTGGTAAATTCCGCTGGTCCATGAATGAAAAAAAAATACAATTAACTTATAGTACACTGTAAATAAGCTATATGTAGACAAAAAAAAAAACAGAAATTACTCTTGAAATTACATCACTAATACTAATTGTGCAATAATGGCACTGTTGTGTGTTGATTCCAAAAAATTAGTTAGAAAAAATATAAACTTCAATTCTTACATGATGGACTGTGTCAAATAATGTCAAGCTATAGCAGGGACAGGAGGAAAAATCCTATTTGGTACAACTATTTTTTTTTAAATTTATTATTAATCCTATGCTGGATTTTTCTCAAAGCAAGAAAGCTACAACTATTGATTTCAATATTTATAATTCCTGTTAACTATAAAATAAATAAACAAAAGTTGGTGTCAATATTATATCCCAATAGTTTGATATTTTAACCACTCTATTTGTGATGACAATATTTAACCATTCTTATTAAAAGTAAATTTAATGTTCAGAAATATCAATAAACTTCATTTTCCTTCTCTCAGTTAATATCATAAACAAAATTCTTTATCACATACAAAATAGACAATTGAAAACTGGTTAGGTATATCGTCTAATTTAAAAGTTTGTATTTTTGTACTTCAAAAAAATCTAAAATTATCACTGTTTCATAAATTTAAATAAAATTGATGGTTATGATTATTATTATGATATTTTTTTTATACTTATTTATTATTCTGTGTTAATGTTAAAACTCATTTGAGTTTTTTTGTAATATGTATTATTTTATTTTTAACTTGTAATAAATATAATAGTTTGTAATGTAAATTGACATTTTATGCAATTTTATGTTTACATCAAATTACAAAGTGATCAAACTTGTTACTACTTGTATTGTATTGTAACCCATTTTAAAGATATTTTTACAATATCTTTCTAAAATAATTTTCAAAGATCTTAAAGATTAAACCCATCAATTTTGCTGTCAAATTATTTTGCATATAATCAATAAAAAAATTCTTTCAGGTCTTTGACAAGAACGAATTTGTTTTTATTTAATAATAAGTAAAAATTTGTAACTGATTAATTATTTTCTCAAAAATATGAGCTTGTAATATAGAAGTCCCAAATAAAAATAAATGCTTATCAAAAACGAAATACTATGTTCTCTATATGGTGTAAAAGAGCTAAACTTTTACTGCTATTGTATCCATACTCAATCAATTTATATTAATAATAATTAAAAAATGTCTTCCAAATAAATAAGACATTAAAATAGATACTACTGTTGTTTGTGTAGAAGTAGAAGAGAGGAAGACAATTTAACTTGAGAGTGTAATAGCTCGATTTTGATGCAAAGGAGGCCAAATCAAATGTCATTCGATTGAGAAAAATGTGTTAATCATTTCATCCTCATGGCACAATCTAGTCAGATTTTTTCGTGTGCTATATAAGATGGTTTAGAGTAGTTTGGAGTAGTTCCTTTAAAACCATAGTTGGGTAGGTACTCGTTTGGTTTGTTGAAAAAAAAATTAATTGATATACATAATAAATTTTGGCCAAATTGCAAGAAACTAAGTCTCCGATGACAATCCTAAAATGTGTCTTTTCTTGTTTCAGTGCCTTTGTTATGTTCTCCGTAAATGTTAAACGTTGTCGGTGCACAAGGTCGGTGCATATTTGAGGACTATTATTTGTAAATTGGATCTTTTGTTGAGTCGTATCCCAAGGTAAATAATTCTTCCGGAAACATACTTTGAGGCCGTTGATGAGGCATAAGGATGAGTTTCGTCAAGACGTGTCATTTCCCATTTGATGGGAGCTCCTTCTTCAAGACGTTCTGGAGTTCTCATTGTTCTGTTGTTCGAAATCCAATCTTTGCCTCCCCCAGAATCCACGAGACAACCTGATTTTTTTTTAGTGCGAGATTCTGAGGCAACTACTCACCTGGCGGGTATTATCGTGTTCAAATTCGACATACAGCTTTCCACTATGAAAAGTTCTGACTATCTTTGCCTATCGTATCATCGATTGCGAATCAAGTGTTGCATTTCCTCAACTTTTATTGAACAGTTGTATCGCTGTGATTTGGCCGTCAGAGCCTTGTTGGTTTTCCAGTAGGGTGCATTGGATAGAGAGATCGCTATCACACGAACAGATGGGGTTGACATTTGGCCAGGCACTTTCTCTTTAATTACAGAGCACAAACAAAATATTGGATTTTACACAGTAGTTTTCTCTAGGTACTGAAAAAGGCGTCCTTAGGTCTGTTTTCACAGAAATCACAAACCAGTCAGAGCGAAAACTGGTTGTTGACGATTTGCACTAACCAAAAACGCTCCGACTGGTTTGTGATTTCTGTGAGATCATACCTCTAATATTGTCGTGGCGTGAACTTTTTCCAAAAATAAAATAAAAGAAGACTACATGTTTTACTTTTATGTAACTGAAAGTCACTATGGTGACCAACTAACTTTGTCTTTTTTTTTGTGAGACCCTTATTTTTTTGGCAAAATCGAAAAGTGCATTTTTTTATCTTCACAGTACGATATCATTTTGATATGGTTAAATGAAGAGTTTCGAGTAAAAACTACATTTAAAGTCTCTCACTTCTCAATTGTTCCGTAATTAGCTAGATTATCCTATCATGGAATTATCTTGGTTTGGCCTAAAATTTCTCAAGCGAGGTGTCAAGGTAAAGAACACAAACACCATTTAGTAAAAAAGTTTTTCCAGGTTTTAATGCCATGGTCCAGTGATATTTCTACCTAATGTTTCTTCTACTCCTGCGGTAGACATTTTCAGAGGCGGTGTGGTAGAGGACAAAGTGTTCTCTTCCATATTCCTCTGATGACTGGATTCGACGTTGTTGGACCTGCGTTATTTTATCCAGGGTTGTGGGGTTGGCTTGTATTATGCTATTTTCCTTGTCTTGTTCTCGGAAAGGAAGGGTCTTCGTTTTTCGGAGAACTGGCAACTAGCTCTTGTTAAGGTTCATGCCCTCTTCTTTTCTGTTGAAGTTGTTGTAGTGTTTCTGTATCTCTTAAGGCTCGCTTTCCTCGGATGCGGGACGGAGACGGAACGCAAGCGTGAAGGAGTCATAGCGCTTCCCGGCGTATCGCGCTAGGGAGGTAGTGCTTTCCTCGAAGGCGACGCGACGTGGGCGGTTCGGCAATTCGTGTATGGAAATGGATTCCCAAGATTCGCTATTTTTTATTTTAATAAACATATGAATAGATAAATTATACAACACGGGATACTGCCTCACTAAATCAGTCAATAACTCACTTTGCTCTTCTGTAAAATTCTACATTTTTCAATATAATATTATTCCTTCCGTGTTGCGCTCCGTCGAAGTTGCCTGTCGACCGACCGGTGGCGTGATTCCGCTAGCGTCAAAAAAACTGCGCTCCGCCGCCGTCGCGCCACCGCTGCTTAGGAAAGCACATCTTCATATTTTAATGACGGCAACGTCTGCGGCACCCGTTCCGTCTCCGTCCCGCATCCGAGGAAAGCGAGCCTTATGGCTTCTCTGTGGAGTCTGGTGTAAAAATGTTTGGTTTGTTTGTGTTTGGCGATTGCTGATCTATCTATTTGTCCCTGCTGACAGTTTCATTTGTGCTCTTTGACCCTGATGTTGATAGAGCGTTTGGTTGTTCCTACATAGACAGATCCACAAGAGCAGGGAATTCTATAGACGCCAGCCGTTTCAAGAGGTGCCCTAGGCTCCTTGGCCAATCTTAGACTTTGCTAAATTGTTCTTGTGGGCTTGTAGATAGGCTTAACGTTGTGCCTTTGTTGTTGTTTCTTGAATATAATTTCTTGTTAACATTGCCTGGTAAAGATAGGCATAACAAGGATATTATAAAAAAAACAACATTAAATACGACAAAATCTTAGAATTTAATTTTATTTTGCATGCAATTTTTTACATTATAAGGTGTAGAGGTCCTAAAAATGAGTGAAAAAATTTCAAAACAAGAATAAAGCATCTGAGGTAGCTTAGGAGCACCCAATCAGCTACAAGACAAATTTACATAAAAAAAAAAGATATAAAATAGATACTTAAAAAAAGTCACGTTATGAATACAATTATTTTGATCCTAATAAAAACTTTGTACATATGTACATGATTCATACTTACCTAATCAACAAATAGGTAGAGAGAACTCAAAAAGGTTGGGGTAAATTCGTTACAAAATCGGGTAATTATTTTTCAAGCAAATGCTCGCACACTCTAAACTAATTTTCACATATTATGTCCAAAAAAGATACCTATTACATGACCTCCAATTTTTTTTTTTAAAAATTGCGCCCTCATTTCCTTATTCATTTTTGGATTCTACTTAATCTGATCATACCTTATTTCTACATAAGGTAGATACTTAGCTTAAACAGTCCCTACACATCAAGGAATAATTATGATGCATTCTAAACAAGTAGTTGAAATTAGTAGAAATTTTACCTGACAACTTTTCATCGGCCTTTATAAATATAAAGATATTTTCATAAGGTGCAGTTCGATCAGATTTTTAGGGAGAATCCAAAAATAAAATAAAAATATTGAATTTATCCAAACCGTTTTGAGTCTGAGCTCACTTGTATATAACCACATATTACGCATATAATATAAAGTTCAAAGTCTGCTCAAGAAAATAAAGTACAGAATGAAAAGCTAGGAAATTGCTGAAAGCCCATTTTACCAACAGGGAACTGTGTAGGAAAACACTGAGGAAAATACCATGAGGAACTAACAGAAACAAAAATGTTATTTTCACTGAGCAGACTTTGTATACAACATCAATTATATGACAATGGGCAAATGTTTCACTTAAATTCCGCAAAAAGAAACCTCAACTTATCTGAAATATCAAATTCAAATGTTCTCGAGCTTTCTTTCAAGGAGTTCAAAACCACAATTCCTCGGCGGTAACGAATATTTTTTATTTCATCCAACACTGCTTTTTCGTCCACCAAACATATAATAACACCAATAAATTCCAATACTGTATTGAATACGTCCACAACTTCGTTTTTACTGCCATGTAAAATGTATAATATTTTGCACAGGGCTCCAAAACAGCACCTAAAAAAATTATTGTCCAAGTCTTGCACTAAGGTAACATCACGGGTGGTAACAATTGTTTGGAAAGCGTCGATGTATTCACTAAAATCTTGAGTCACAGGAAATAGATTTTTTTCTTCAGAAAAATGTTTCAGAATTCTACATACTGTTATGGCAAGGCGGCCACTCTGGTTTATCGATGTAGGAATAGCATCATCATGATGAAATCTTTGGGCATAAGCACACATATTGCTAATTAGGTTTAGGAATATTTTGACTATCTTGCTTGTTTCTGCTGTGTCAATTTCCACTTCAAAATTGTTAGTCTGAACAGAGAAAATAGTATCAAATCCATCTATTACTGCTTTAAAAAGTGAGGCATTTACTTCGTTTTCATCTAATTTGAACCCTTCTGTTAACCTAACCAAGGCCTGCATTGTATAAGTAATGAGTTCGAAATTTTCTGAATATTTCAATATAAACTGGAATCTTCCTTCGATGATTTCTTCACCTAATAAACAGACTTTTTCGGGCAACGCAATTGCCATAGCTTCAATAAATCTCATGATTTGTATTAAAACCAGTGGATCGTGTGTAATAAGAGCATCCAATATTAACTTTATTTCAGTATCTGTCATACTTTTTTCACAATCAGATAGGAGTATATTAGCTAAAATTCCTACTAATATTTCAACACATCTCGGTTCTGTGCAATTAGCAATTGCTTCAGAAGCCAAGGAGGGATATTGCAGCTCGAAAAGATATTTGCAAACATCCTTGTCTGTAGTCATGTCCCATAAAAAGCACAAATCTTGTTCCAGTTCTTTGGTACAATTTATCTCATGACTCAGACACATCAACGTCTTTATTACAAAGGACTGGCTATAAAGGGTATCACCAATTCTATCACCTTTAAGTTTTTCTTTGGTTTCTTCATCCAGCTCACTAGCACTTATATTGCTGCTTTGTAGTTCATCCATGTTATTTCGGCAGTTCTATACTGAAATATTGTCAGCTATAAAGAATAAAATGGAACATCTCAAATAAAAAATGGTTTTCTGTTGTTATGCAAATTTAAAATGCTTTTTATTTAAATTAAATGTTTGTTTTTTTTTTGATGATAAAAATGACATGACAGAAAGCCTAACCTCATTTATTCTTCTTCTTTTTTTTGCCGAAAGCGTCCACAGACACGCGTTCCTTTAAGAGTCACACTATTCGTTCGGAGTAACTCCTAAACAGAACGCAATTTTAAAATGCAAGTGCTCAATGTTTGGCATTCGAATAGGCCCCAACTAGTGATGGCTTCATGCAAACCTAAACCAGGGACCGGGACCGGAACGATATTGAACCGGAAACCGGAACGGAAACAGATCTTTTTTGCGGACCGGACCGAAACCCATATTTCATAGAAATGTTGTAAGGCAGGCTGGACCGGAACCGATATAAATTAATTGGTTCTAACCGGTATTTTTCGGTAAGCCGCTTTCCAGATGTGTGCTTCAAGCACGGTGCAGCACAGTGTTCTGTGTTTGAAACGCAAAAGTTAGCAGCTCTCGAAGCGCAGTACGGCTGGAACACGAACACGCGCTTGAAGCATATGCGCGCGCAAAAGCTCGATTGCGTGCTCAAAAGCGTCAGCTGGAAAGCGGCTATTATAAATTTAACACTCCAAAACCAGTGATGTGCCTGTAGACAATGTCAACGTAAACAATTAATTGTCTACGCGTAGACAATTCGAATTGTTTACGTGAGCATTTGTCTACACATTGTCTACATGCGGCGTAAACAATAACTTATGTTAAAAAATTCGAAAAAAAATATCAAAAGTTACTATACTATCACTATCACTTCGATATCAGCATTCACTTATTATAAAATATCAGGAAAACCAATAATAAAATAAAAATAATTCAAAAAAAGGAAAGTGTGAGGTTAGAATTAAACGTCATTTATATTATTTTACATTGTTGACACGTTGTCTACAGTGTCTACATTGTCTACATTATCTACACGTAAAGTAGACAATGAAAGTTTACATGTAGACGCACATCCCTGTCCAAAACAAAAAACAGAGTGTTGGAAAGTGCGGATTTCTGAACTCAGACATCACCAAGGATATTACACACTACTACAGGATTGCTCATCGGCCTCGATTTTTGGAATCAAGTTGGTGCTTGGTGTTGCACCGTTGCCGACGTCATCAACGCTGTCGTTAGCGGTTTGCGCCAGCGGTCGTAGTTAAGAATATACATTTATGATGAAAAATATTTAATTTTGATTAACATAAATAGGCAAAGAGGAAGTTGCAAACGAGATTTTAACAAGGCATTTTTTATGGCGTTATTCTGGGGGTGCATCCAGACCGGAGACCGGTGCAACAAACAGCGCATAACGTTCGCGAACGTTGCAGAACATTTCAGTTTGGACGGTTGCGCGCTCAGACCTGTTTTGCGCGACGCAAAATGTTTTCTATGCGGTGTCGGTACATAAACAAAAAAATTGTTGCAGCAGTTTGTACGTTATCCGCGCTGCGCGAAATGTTTGTTGCAAGACGTTCGCGAACGTTTTGCGCTGTTTGTTGCACCGGTCTGGATGCACCTTTACAAATGTCAGTTTAAGCGTTGATTATCGTTAAACCTCCCTTAAAATGGACGGTGCAAACGGCCATTAGAATGTTAAATAATGTAATACAACCAAATATGCGTGAAGCAAAAATCAGCGCAATCCTAATCTGTGATGCAAACACCCTACGTCAAGGCAAGAACTCGCTGTCTACGTCATCACTGGTACTTTGGCGTGGTGGGAGGCTTGAGATTTTCATTTATTTTTATAATAATATAATAATATTTAATAATCATTCAAAAGTCTATTCAAATACCAGTAAATCTCATAAAGCCTAGTACTCATCAGCGAAATTCACTCAACACAACTCTTTTTTGACATTGCTTCGACAATTTGACGTTTTATGCGTGAATCAAACGTCAAATTGTCGGAGCAATTTCAAAAAAGAGCGAATTTCGCGGTTATGAGTACTAGGCTTAGGGCGGGTATTATAAAACTACTTTGAGAGTTAACTTATAGTTAACTTCTGAAATTACATGTAATTCAAAAAGTTAACTTCAAGTTAACTGTCAAAGCAGTTTTATAATATCCGCCCTTAAAGGGGGTGTGAGCCAAAAATAAAAGTTTCAGAAAAAAAAATCTTAGAACAAATTTTCAAACCGCACTAGGCTACGACCAACCGTTGCGAAGAGACCGTGGTATAAAGTTTCCACTCCTAGCACTGTGACGTCACATGCACAAACTGAGTCCGCCTTCCGGCGCTGCGCGTTTGCTCATGCTTGCTGCATATTTTTTAGCTTTGTTTTGGTTTGAAAAAAGGACGGGTCTAGAACGGTTCAAAACAATTGCAGTTTATCAATCAACAAAATGACAACGGCTGGGCTATCAAAAATTCCAATAATAAACTGTGCGATTGTTTTGAACAGTTCTAGAACCGTCCTTATTTCGAACCAAAATAAACTAATTATCAACATTATCGAATTATTTTTGCGTTCAAACCCCTACCTACCGCTGCGTCGGTTTAAATTTTTGCGTGTATTCATGACGTCACGCGATGAATAGACAAAGATTTATTTAGGCGTATCTGCCTTATTATTTTGAGTAGCGATGCGAGATTTTGACAAGAGTTCTAAGGGCGGGTATTATATAACTATTTTGACAGATAGCAAAAAGGTTAAGCTTAGTACTCATAACTGCGAAATTCGCATTTTTTTGACATTGCTTCGATAATTTGACGTTTGATACACGCATAAAACGTCAAATTGTCAACGCAATGTCAAAAAAATGCGAATTTCACAGTTATGAGTACTAGGCTTAACTTGTGAAATTACTATGAGAAGTAACGTCATTTCAGAAGTTAACTTTTAAGTTAACTGTCAAAACCTTACCTTACCTTGCGTTCGATATTTTGCTCAAAGAGCAGAGCGTGCTGAGCGGAGCCGTAATCACGTGACCAGCGAGCGAACAGAGCAGTTGAACGCTGTATCCGAGTGCCCGAAATTTTAATAAAAGAACGCGAATGAACTTGCATCGAGTACACTTTTTAAATAAACGAACGGTAAGTTCAAGCTCAGAGAACTCAGATCAAAATACCGAACGCACGGTTTGAATGTTTTTGTTTAGCTGTTTACGGTAACACTGATCTCGGATCAGTATCAGCTGTTCAAGGATTAGTAAACTCAGGATAGGGATTCTAATTACTCGAAGTCGAAGGATGCGACTTGGAAATAACATTGATGTTGCATATACGAGACGCTCGACTCGTATCGACTAGTGAAATTGTAATCCCGCTGCAGGTGGAGCTTATTAGTTCCCGAACGGATGGATCCGCTGATCAATCCTGCCAAATCCATGCCAAATCACACCTCCAACAATCCTAACCTCAACAAACATTATTTTGATTTTCCGATTTTAATTTAAATCTCAAGTTCTCAAATTTCCTTTTTTTTGGCTTCTTGCTGTTGACGATGTTTGCCACATTTATTTTAAGGGCAAAACAATCAACAAACAACTAAAAAGTTGAGTTAAGAAAAACAGCTGACGGCTGGCAATTCTATTTACCCCGCATTTTATCAGGGTAGATGGAATTCAATTCAAACATATTTATTCTGAACCGAACAACCCGATCACTTTCCGTACCAAGAGTGAACTGATCCTAAGGTGGTTACACACGGACGTGGATGGCTTGATACATATACGTGCATACATCAACGTGCAAACAACAACGTGCATGTCACTTTTGTACAGACGCTCGCACAAAACTGTCACTCTTGCTACTCTTGCTACAGTATTCTGAGTGTGCATACAAAATTTCTAGCGGTTCCAGAATTCATTTGAGTGTCATTCTACAGTTTGCACATTCAAAAACGCGACGGTATTTTGCATACACATTAGTTCTTTTCACGTGGCTCCGGTTTAAACTAACCGGGTTACAAAACGGTTAGAGAAACGACATACCGTTTTCTACCCCGGATACAAAGTTACGTGATGGATACCTACCACTCGAATTTGAGCGGTATGTTGCGGTTTGTTAAACCGGAGCCACGTGAAAAGGGTTATTGATGTTTTTGTTTGCGCGTTCATGTATTAGAGAGTTCTCGTGCTGTCCAAATTTGAAATACCGTAACGCTATTTGACAAGTATGACAGTTTTTACGGTATTAGCGTTAGCGGAGCCCGTTACCTAACGGCACTTAGCGGATGCCTTACCGTAACGCTATTCTATGTCAAAATTAGTTTACGCTCAATTTACGTCTGCAAAAACAGTAATTTCTAATAATTCCTCGATAAAAAAACACCAAGGGAAAATTAATCAAGCTCAGGACTCTTTAGGATAAGTAAAAGTTAGAAATCAAGCAAAAAAAGTTGGGTTAGGTTACTCAACTCAGCTGTCAAAATTTAAACAGAATAAGGGATTAGAGGATTTTTACGTTTTCGTGTCCGAGAACTATAAAATACCATATAAAATACCGTATTGTTAGCGGTACCGTATTAGCGTAGCGTCTGAGACACGAGAACTTTCTATTTTGTACATGTTTTCAGACATTCACGTCCGTGTGTAACCGCCTCTAGATCCCTTTCCGTACGTCGAGATTGGTGATTTTTATAGTCGGGTTAACCCGATCATAGTTTCCGTAAGCAGCTTTTATTTTCTGAATATAAGTCGCATTTCAAGGTTACACCCCCTATAAGAATATGCATGCGGTCTCATTGGATGACGCACGGGCAAAGTTAGAAAATACAAACTGTACTTAAATGATCGAGAATAAGGGTGGGTATTATAAAACTGCTTTGACAGTTAACTTGAAGTTAACTTTTTGAATTACATGTTATTCCAGAAGTTAACTTCAAGTGAACTGTCAAAGCAGTTTTATAATACCCGCCCTTAAGCAGAGAAATCCAATAAAAAATAAACTACAAATTACAGAAACATAAATTAATTGTTCTGTTAGATATTTGTGAAAAACTATACGAGTATGAACCGTTGTTAAAAGAAAGTTCTCGTGCCTCAGACGCTACGCTAATACGGTACCGCTAACAATGCGGTATTTTAAATGGTATTTTATAGTTCTCGGACACGAAGACACAAAAATCCTCAAATCCCTAATTTTGTTTACATTTTGACAGTCGAATTGAATGATCTAACCAAACTTTTTTGCTTGTTTGCCCACTTTTATTTATCCTGAAGATTCCTGAGTTTCATTAATTTTCCCTTCGTGTTTTTCATGGAGGAATTATTAGAAGTTGCTGTTTTTGCAGACGTAAATGGAGCGTAAACTAATTTTGACAGCATAGCGTTACGGTAAGGCATCCAACTCCTGTTAAGTAGCGGGCTCCGCTAACGCTAATACTGTAAAGCCAGGCGCAAACCAGAGTGGTGGCGGCAGCGGTGGCGGTGACGAAGCGAACTGATATCCGCGATAAATATTAGTACTTTCAGTATATTCATTTTCGCTTCTGGATCAAGATTGGTTGCAGAGTTTGGTCTATTAGCATATTTTGATGCTCTCTGTTCTTTTTTCATTTTTATTAATCTTTGTTTTACCAGGTGCTACTTGACTGTCATTTTTATCTTTAATTTTGACTGCAAAAGTACGCAATGTACCCAAGACATGGAAGAAAAAGCCTTGTTTTCTTTTTTTTTTCTCGCACATTTTCGTTAAGTTTTTCAGTATCACACGACATGTTTGCATTTCGCTGTACTGGTGCAGATCGCGCGAACTAGGCGGAAAAATGATGCAGGCAGCGTTTTCCAGTTCGCCGCAGTATGTACGCGTTGATTTATTTACATGTGCAGTATTCGTTCGCCACCGTCATCGCCACCGCGCCCGCCACCGCTCTGGTTTGCGCCTGGCTTAAGAACTGTCATACTTGTCAAATAACGTTACGGTATTTGAAGTTTGGACAGCACGAGAACTCTCTAATACCGAAATTATTAGTCCGAACCGAATCGAAATATTTTTCTTGACAAATGAATTGATCAACTCGAAAATACTGTTCTAGAACGGTTCTCATGTCGGCTGAGAGCTAAAAAGTACGCGCCGCTCAAAAAGTGCGAGTCGCTCGGAGTCACTCGAAGATTATTGAACGCGTCTCAGAGCACCCCTGCTATCATTTAAATATTTTTGTGTTGGTGGGAAGCCGCAAATTTGTCAAGGAAAGCTTAGGACGAAAATAATTTATTCAAGCTGGGTTCGGCTATTCAGCGCGGAGTTGGAGTGGAGTGAATAGAGCTAATGGAGTCACCCCTAATACGGTAAAAAACAATACCCGAACCTTAACCTGAACGGCTGGAGTGCGAATGGAGTCACTCGGAGTGCGCGGAGTGAGCAAGCCGAACCCACCTTCATTCAAGTTTTAATTATCTATAATTAGAATGAAAGCAACTGAGATTGAAGTAAAAATGTTTCTATCATTTTGATCTTAACTCCAAAAGTTGTCATTAATAATGCAAATCGGTCACGCTAGCGCAAGTTACTCCAGAAGTATATCCCGATATTCGATCCCGTGTAAACTGGGCTTTAAGTTGTTCCATTTTGAGTTTGAGGTTAGGTATCTTTGTTTGGTTAAAAAAATTGAACTGAAAAATGAAAATGTTTTGATGTGTCTCAAAAATTAACTAATAATTGTTTTAAAATGTTATTTCCGATTAAAGTTCGGTATATTACCAAAGGTCTCAATAGTAGCAT
Source organism: Ceutorhynchus assimilis (assembly GCA_917834065.1). Classification (NCBI taxonomy): domain Eukaryota; kingdom Metazoa; phylum Arthropoda; class Insecta; order Coleoptera; family Curculionidae; genus Ceutorhynchus; species Ceutorhynchus assimilis. Next base: position 107,063,747 of record OU892277.1, read on the forward strand.
TCAAAAAAATATTTCATATTTCTCGAAAGACAAGCAGTATAATGTAATAGTTATAGGTGGGGGCCACGCTGGTAGTGAAGCTTGTGCGGCCGCAGCACGAATGGGAGCGCAAACTTTATTAGTTACGCATAAAAAAGAAACTGTAGGTGAGCTGAATTTTGAAAAATTTGATGCTCAATGTTTTTCTAGTCACTGCTTCATCTTATTTTTGAGGATTCAAATACAAAAACAAATATTTTTAAGGTGAAATGTCATGCAACCCATCCTTTGGAGGCATAGGAAAAGGTCATTTGATGCGAGAAATTGATGCACTTGATGGGGTCTGTGGTAGGATCTGTGATCTTTCTGGTTTGCAATATAAAGTGAGTCCGTTATATTTATTTATTGCAACTTTATGAACAATCGGCATTTAATTTTCATAATCCGGAAATTACCACCATGATTTTCATTTGCATTTAAATAAATACTGATACATTGAAGGTAAAAACATGCCACTAGCCTTGTCGTTCTCCTATGTTTTTAACCTAAGAAATTATCTTGTTCATCCGGAATGTATATTTCGAGGTATATTTTTAGATATTGAATAGGAGAAAAGGCCCTGCTGTGTGGGGCTACAGAGCACAAATAGATAGAGAATTGTACAAAAAACATATGCAGAAAGAATTGTTTGACAATACTGAAAATTTGGATGTTCTTTTTGCTCCTGTTGAAGACTTGATTATTAAAAATGAATGTACAGCTTCTGATAACCATACCATTGTTGATTGTAAAGGAATTATATTGAGTAAGAATTATCGCGATTGTATAAGTACCTATGAACATGTTTTAATAATTATTTTTGTAGGCGATGGTTCCAGAATACAATCTAATTGTGTTGTAATTACGACTGGTACGTTTTTAAATGGCAGAATTAATATTGGTCTTAAAACTTTTCCTGCTGGACGTATTGGAGATCAACCTGCTATAGGTCTTGCTAACACATTAAAAATGCTTAATCTCAGAATGGGAAGACTCAAAACTGGAACCCCTCCAAGATTGAAAGCTGACACCATTGACTATGGCAATTGTGGTCAACAAGAAGGCGACAAGCCACCACTTCCATTTTCGTTTATGAATGACTCAGTTTGGATTGATGTATGTACGTAAGTTTAACAGTTTATGATTGTTATTTTATGTTGTTTTTTTTTTCCAGCCAAAAGATCAATTAGTGTGCTATTTAACTAAAACCAATCATAAGATTGAAACTATAGTTAAAAAAAATATACATTTAAATCGGCACGTTTTTGAAGAAGTAACTGGCCCTAGATATTGTCCCAGTATTGAGGCAAAAGTTTTGAGATTTGGAGGCAGGGAGCATCAACTATGGTTGGAACCTGAAGGACTTAATAGCAACGTTATTTATCCAAATGGCTTATCGTGTACCTTACCAGAAGATTTACAAGAGCAGTTGGTGCATTCAATTCCAGCCTTAGAGAAAGCCGAAATACTTAGACCAGGCTATGGGGTGGAATATGATTTTGTTGATCCTAGAGAATTGGATCGGTCATTGGAAGTGAAAAGGGTTAATGGATTATTTTTGGCTGGCCAAATTAATGGTACTACGGGGTACGAAGAAGCTGCTGCCCAAGGAATACTAGCTGGAATAAATGCTGCAGCAAAGGTCGGGATAATAGTTATTTTTTAAAATATTTGTTTTCAATAATAATTTATTAACTTTAATAGGTTCATAGCAAACCACCATTAACATTGAACAGAACTGATGCCTATATTGGAGTTATGGTTGATGATCTTACTACACTAGGCACCACAGAGCCATATAGAATGTTTACTAGCCGAGCTGAATTTCGGTTTTTATAATCCAAAACTCTTTATTAAAATTTTTCAAAAAATATTATTTACAGAGTAACTTTGAGGCCTGATAATGCAGATCAGAGACTAACAGCAAAGGGTTATGAAACAGGATGTGTAACGAAGGAGAGATATCACAAAATGTTGGATGTTGAAAAAAAGGTGAAATATGGCGTTGGACTTTTAAAAAGTATTAGTTATCCAGTGACGCAATGGAGAAGATTGATTGGGGCAGCGCCTTCTAGAAGTAGTGAAAAGAAAAGGTAAACATATATCTAGTTATATATTTGGTTTCAACCTTTTCATGTTTGATTTTATGATAATTTTTTTTTCCATTGAATGATAGTAAGGTAACGAATTGGGTAACTATACTGCTAGTCACTTGAACTTACACATACAGATTTTTAGGCATAATTCAATTTTATCGCCCAGAATAGCATAACCCTATGGTCCTATGGGAAATTTACGGCAAGGTTTATCCTGAAAAAACAGGCTATTAGAATTAGAATCCACAAACTGCGATAAAAAAAAAATTATTCGTTTCGAAAATATGAAACTTTGAATTTTATCTAAAAATCTGTATATGTGAAAGTTCGAGTGTCCAGCAGTTTATTTGCTACTTTGTTTTTTGGGAAATCTCCCTACTTATTCTGGATATTACAGGATAATCAATATCTATTCCGCCAAAAATCTCCTGATAACTATAGGTTTACTACTAATATTACAGAAGAAAAACTGAATTTTTCTTCTAGTATGCATGAATACTAAAAAAACGTACATTTTCAGCTTCTGAGAAAAATCATTCTCCATATGCACTGCTTCTGATATATTGGGGAATCTAATTCCCATTGATTGCACACCAATAATGTGTTAGTCTTCTAAGCGACTATGTGGTTATTAGGCAAAAAAATTTTTTTTGCACCATTCCTATTTGTCGCATTTCCAATCAAAATTGAACTTGCCCATCAAATAAAGCTGGAAGTGTATCACTTGGTAGTTGGGTTAGAACAAATTGCTCATCTATTAGGTTTTTTTATGGATCAAAAATGTTTCAATAAATTAACAAACAAATGTGTAAATTTTGAAAACTAAAAAAAACCAAAGCTGCAAGCTCATTATTATTTTTTTCTAGTGCCTGGGAAATGTTGGACATTAACAATGAAAAAATCGACATTAGGTCATTAGCTAAAGCCGCCCCTGATCTATTACAGTTGACTTATGATCAGTCCATAGTGAATAGGCTTCATATTGAAGCTTTGTACGAGCATGCTGCTGCCGAACAGTTTGAGGAGGTCAATGAAGTCAGAGAGAATGAATCTCTGCTATTACCAAAAAATCTAGATTATAATTCAGAATCTTTGAGTCTAAGTATGGAGGAACGGGAAAAGTTGGCGAGAATTCAACCACAAACAGTAAGTTTTTTTGGGAATTTATTGTCTTTCAATTTAGGAATATTTTTGTAGATTGCAGCAGCAAGTAGAATTCCAGGAGTTACACCATCCTCAGTGTTCAGATTATTAAGATATGTAAAACAGAGGAAAGAATTGTTTGCTGATCTAAATTAAATATACTTCTATTTGAACATTCCAGTTTTTTTATTATTTATTTGGTGTTTGATGTTTAACTATTACAACATTCAAGTATTGGGTAATAAGCATTTTAACATACCTAACTCTAATGGTTTTAACTCAAATTTGAAATAAATATACTTAAATAAATTGCTTGTTAATATTTACAGTGTTATCAAAATTACAAAAAGTAACTTAAGTAATTTAGGGAGGAAAATCTATTAGTTTTTGGCCGAATGAGCTCATAATTGAAAGAATTTAATACTTGCCAGACACAAAATATTGGGTACACATAAATCAGATTTATAGCCTGATTTCTACACAATAATCTTTGATGTCTGAGCTACTTCAAACTTGATTCAATTATTATTTTAAAACTAATATGTAACATACATTGGTAAACCTCGGTTTTTATTCTATTTACAAAATCAAGATTGGGCCTCATCCGGCCTAGGTTTGTATATACATAATATACCTAAACGGGTATCTGCAGACTTTCGAAAAAAAAAAAAATTTAAAAATTATTTAATATAACATAATTGCACCGTTGGTTTTCTCTTCTAATACTGGTATAACGGTTTCTGTTTCTTTTTCGCTTGTTGCTATTGAAATTATGATAATATTTATCAGGCCTGCACAAGCGGCTCCAACGACAAACCTAAAAAGGAGAAATTATTCAGATTTAGATCTACAAAGATTTTCTAAACATTTCAACAATGTGAACAGATTATATTGAAAATAAGTTATTACTCGATCCCAATTCCCATTTAAAATTTTCATGTACGAGTGAGTAAGTAGCTACCAAGACCAAGAATTTATCATATTATAGATTCTCAGATCTCAGTCAAAAAATTGGTTTTTGCAATGTTTTCAAATACCTAAACAACAGGTAAGTATTCTTACCAAAAAGAGTAGCCCAACTGAGCCATATCCTCCGAAGTCCATTCATTACTCCTGTCTTCTCGGGTCAAAACATTATATTGAATTTTTGTATAAAACTGTGCTAACCAAAATCCAATACTACATAGTGAAAGTAGAGCTAAAAAATATTAAAATGTTATTCAATAATAAAGTAATGTACAAAATACCTACAAATTAAAAAATTCCAAAATATTAACCCTGATAACTTTATCAGGCATCTATAAGAAGTTGTCGCTGTATTGACTACTGCTAAGACAGCACTAATGATGGCCACTAAAAGTCCGAGACATAGGGTTGCGACTGTGCTCAACCAAAACCAGTAATTTAGGAATTCGGGTTCATATTTAATAGTTTGTAGCACTGAAAAAAAAAATCAAAATTCCTTATATAGACTGGTTTGTATGCTGTTGACAAAAAATTAGCACCTACCAACAAACCAATTAAAATTTTGAAATTGTTTGCTCATGTCAAGAAGATACCTATTTTATATGACTAGAAATTTGCACCACAAGGATAAATTTTGATTTTCAAAAAAATATATAACAAAATACGTTAGATGTAAGATGGTTCAACTTTTTGATTTCGTAATGACTAATAGTATAGATAATGCAGAAAACACTAATACAATAATTTAATTAATACTGCATATTTAATAAAAAGACGTTATTCGTACTTGTCCTGCTTTTGCCGTACATATAACTCGTTTTGTTAACTGTAAATATATTTTTTTTAATTTGTAAGCGCAATGCTAAAGATATGCGGTAAAGTAAAAAATCGTTAATGAAATGACCAGCATGAAATATGAGAAGATTGTAGGTCGTTAATTTCAAATGGGCTGGATAATAACAAAGAAACGGGATCGGCGAAAAGACTTTGCAAATAAAATCATGTTTAATTACGATTAGAATGACCTATCTTAACGGTTATGTAGTGAGCATAATTTATGCAGTTTGTTAGGGTTAATGCCCAGATTTGCTTTAGCAAAAATATCGGTGCATTTGAGTTGGAGTTTGATTGAATAAATGATAATGTGCCTGAAATGGAGATGTTTATACAAATTTCTTTTTCATAGAGTACGATTTTCGACCTTCTGCTATGTGTTACGCAAGGCATAGAAATGCCAAAATAGAATTAGTTCCATCAGGAATTATTAACGACTTTAAACTAAACACACTCAACTAACGCAACAAACAACAACGTAACAATATACAATTGTTTTACCTATTTCTTATGTGATTTTTAAATTAATTTATTTTAAATGTTCTTTCGCATTTTAGTGTACTTATGTTTTTTTGTTTTTGATGATCTATTAAATCCAATAATTAAAATACATATTTATGTAATCAGCTCTAGGGTTGGTCTATCAGATGTAGATATGTAATTTAAAAAAAAAAAAACATACCTATTTAAATGTTTCTGTTTTGAAGGCCGGTAAATTTTTAATTCGAGACATTACTTACCTACTACACTTAGGTACGATTTTTCCCAAGAATTGAAAAGTAACATAACAAATTTAATTTTGTCTAAAATAGCTAAGACGGTCATTCAGTGGCGCAGCCAGAAATTTTGTCTGGAGGGAGCCATGCAGAAAAAATTATAGGAGTTTACACAGACCACCTATCCTTTAGAGGGGGTGTAATATAAACCAAAAATCAAAATTTCTGTATAACAAATTTTAAGAATAATATTTTAAGCCGCATCATTTTATGCCTGACGGTTTTTGAGATATTTGCAAAATAATTGTGGAAGCGTGACGTCACAACCGCACGGATACCCTAGACTCAGACTATAAAAATCATACGACTCTCACTTAAATACGGGTTGACTCAAATAGCTGAAACGAAATATGGCTCCTGGTTCTGAACCAAAATGGCTCCTGGTTCTGAACCAAAGTAGGTATCTACATACACAAAAGCAGAATCGGTTGGGGATCCACACGCGAATGTGATGTCACGTCTACGTTTTGTTGCAAACACTAAAGACATATCCGACAGAAAGGCGAGGTTTTCGATGTTGTTCTTGGAGTTTGTTTACATACTTATTATAAACCAAATACGTATTTTTAGTTTACACCCCATAAGCTTTTTATGATATGAGCACTTTACAGCTTTTGTCTACTTCATCTTCATTATTTTTCTATTTTTCTCTGAAGCCTTGGGGGGGGGGCCTTGTCCGCCACCCTGGCTGCGCCACTGCATTCATTTAAACTTTCAACAAAGATTCTAATTCAAACCTTTGCGCAACAGGAGAAATCTAAAAAAATTTAGAGGAGCCACTATGTTTTTTTAGAATGAGTGTCCCAGTCTAAGGCAACTCTTTTCAGAATAGGTACCTAACCCAATTTTTTCCGCTTTATGTAAGATTATCATTTGAAAAAGATACGAAAAAAATATTTTGTACTGAAAGTGAACACGATCGAGGTGAGGTCATCTAATACAACTGTTATGTTTTACATTCATCTACTTGTACTTTTTGACAGTTTTAAATGGTTTTAGGTTCGATTGCGGCATTCCCCCGTAGTAGAAATCGAATATACTCTGAAACTAGGGATTTTTATACGCGCTTGTATGGGGAATTTCAACTACATCGCTCTACCAACGTACAACACTCGCGAACGCGTCTGCAGTCTGCGGTGCAGTGCACAAGAGCTTGGTGGTAGCCCCGAAACAATTTATATGCGACGTTGCAATTTTTGGCATTTTCATGTTTGGACTGGAATCAGCGCCACGCCACGCCACCACAGGGCCGAGTTCAGAAATAACGCACAGGGTGCGAGTGCGATTTTATGAGTGTGCCTGAATTGACAATTGGCCATTGGGCCCATAGCACTGTCTACCATTTTTGAACAGCTAGGGCGTCGCACCGGTGTCACACTCACACTGGGTGTGTCATTCCTGAACTCGCCCCAGTTGTTTATTATTATTATCCCGGCCTTTTGAGTGGACACAGAATATAATAATCTTTCATAATTTGATTATACTGCTTATGATTGAATAAATTGAAAATTGAATAAAATTGAAACTACAAATTTTGTATTTTGAAGCACTGCCTTTTGGTTGGAGTGGAACTGGAAACTCGTTTGTTCTCCTACAGGGCGGAAAATTTTTTCATATCAAATTCGGAAAAAAATAGTTATTTTTCTAACAAGTGCGGGAAATACCATTTCTCGCAAGTGTTAAGTCTAGTACTCATAACAGCGAAATTCGCTCTTTTTTGACATTCCTTCGACAATTTGACGTTCTATGCGTGAATCAAACGTCAAATTGTCGAAGCAATGTCGAAAAAGAGCGAATTTCGCTGTAATGAGTACTAGGCTTAAGGAACACAATTTTTCTCAAAAGTGTGCGGAAAGATTACTCTTCGCGCATGCCAACAGTTTTTTTTTCGCACATTTGTAGGAAAAAAAAGGATCATCTTAGTTTCAGGTATCCAGAAAATGGCAGAGATTATCCTGTTTTCAATCCCTAGTAAAACTGCTTATTGAGCTGAAAGTGTTTGCCAACGGCTATGTTAGCTGCATGGGTACTTCAACTCTTGGAGTAAAATGCATTATTCGAGTTTAAAGCACACAAAAAAATGAATTCTTAAACGTTAAAATCTTGTTAAAATCACCTTTTCTACATTTAAAATCGACGAAAAAATCAAATAACGAGCACAGCCTGAATCGCAAGCCTTCCATCAAGGTCTGCTGGTGACGTCATCACTATTAGCAGCTGTGGAGACGTCACCCACAGACCCTGCCTGCTCAAGAATTGGTGAACGTACGGCGCCTTATTAGGACGAGCAATCCTGTTTACGATTGTTGTATAAAAATGTCGAAAATCCCAACAAAATCCTAATCCTTGATTGCATTACCTAAATATTTTAAAAACTGCTGTTTTCGTCACTCGTTGAACAATAAACATTGTCCGCACCTGTTAGGAAAATCTAACCCAAACAAAATAATAGGGCAATCCAAACAAAATGGCGGTCAATGCATGGTCAATGCCAAAAAATTGGCGCCATAAATTTAATTCAAACAACCGTGACATTTTTCATCAAAAAACTGTTTTTTTGTGTATTTTGTGGTGTTTTTAGATAATTTTCTAGTGTTTCGAAGGATAATTTTCGTATCTTAAGATGGAAAGTTGTTAGTTTAAGAAATTATTAGTGGAAAACCCGGATGTTTGCAAAAGTTATGATTTCTTTGTGACAAACCTTTACCTACTTAACAATTAGGTAGGTACTATCCAGGATTTGCTTCCTGTTTAGTTTTTTCTTAACCAAATCCTGAATCCTGATTCCTGATGTTTATTTTATTTGTCTGCTATTCAAGTTATCGACACAAGCTGATGTGGAGGATAGTAAATGGCTTGGATGTATATACCATTTATGTAGGAGAGACTTTTTGGTTTTTTAATATGGATTTCGTATGATTTTTTCTCTTTTGCTACAATCATGATGCCCTCACAAAGTACAGACAAATTATTTTTCTCCGTTAAAAGCTATGTTTTGTCTCTGCAAGAACGACATGAAACTAGACTTTATCGCGATTAAAACGGCTCCCACAACTAAGTACAATATATAACGTATGCATTTTCCAAAAAATCAACACTTTACTGACTTTATACAAATCAAAAATCGCAATAAAACGGATTTTTTTTTAAATAAAAAGGCATTGGCATCCATTTTGAATTGTCGTTGGATTGCCCTATATACTTTAACGTCAATTTGGCAACGCAGCACTCCTTGCCTTAACCTTTTAGAATTGTTTTGGCGCTACCACCACCAAGCTCTTGGCTCTTGTGTGCAGTGCAGATGCAGATAGAGAGAAGAGAGGAGGAGAAGACAAAATACACAAAGCTCTCTTCTCTTCTACAAAATGTTTTTATTTTCAAGAAATTGCGACCTTCCTCGAGTAGTTGCATCCTTGCTTGATGCTGACTAGGGAGCAACTATTCAAGAAAGCAAAAATCTCTGATCCAATTCGCAGGTCATCAGAACATCGAACAAGTAGACGTGCATCTGTAGGCCGTAGCGTCATCTATGAGATCAGTATGATACTAGCAAGGTTATATTTTATTGTTTCTACGAACCGTTTTACACGGCAAAGTTTCTTCACGAAATTGTTGCCGAAATATGTCGTAAATCAACTTTTCCTGTTTTACACAACAAGAAAAACTTACGAAATATTTCGACAATAAACTTTAGAAAATGTTCTACAGTTTTTGTGGGCGTGGCCGAGAAAATGCATGAGTTTCGGCGCATTCTTTTCCTTTGAACCTTATGAATCCATCATTGGATTTCCTGTGGCAAAACGTGCCTTCGCCTGCGTATGGCCAATATATTTATGAAAATTTTGCTAAATTTTATTTGCTGTGTCAAACAGGTGAAAAGCAAAACCAAGAATAGTAAGTAAACTTTCAGCAAATATTCAGGCAATAATTTCATGAATAATTTCGCTAAAAAACTTTGTCGTGTGAAACGGCTCTACACTGTGGGCCAAATTTATTTGGAACCCAATTTGGCTGTAAATATATTTTTTTTAATCCTATTTTGACGTTTTGAAATATCATTATTAAACGCATAACAATAAAGGTAAGTAGACGTTTATCACCGCAGTAATTTAAAAACATTTTAACTCACTCTCGGCATTTTAAGTCACTCTGCCCAACTAAAAATATCCGAAACCTCAGTGATTTAAAATATTTTTAACTCACTCTTGGCATTTTTCCTTGTACTTTATTTTTTAAATTTCCACAAAATGGGATACAATTTTGTATGCATCACGTGAGTTAAAATGTTTATTCATTCGAAGAAAATTAACCCACTCGCTAGGGCTTGTGGGTTAAACTTTCTTCTCATGAATAAACATTCGTTTAACTCACTATTAATTCAGCGGATTTTTGTGACATTTTGTGTGAATATTAGGGGGGCCTTTCCTTAATTGTAGAAAAAATATCTAATCAAAATGTACAGGGGGAGCCAAATAAGAAGCAGCATTTTCAATAATTGCCTTTGGGGCTGTTTCAAAATTCAATTTTTCACTTTAAAACCACTTAAATTATTTGAAATATTAAGAAATTATCAGAAAAGAGGCTATGAAAAAATGCTTCGAAAAACTTATGGTTTTGTGTTTTGTATTTAAAACGTATTTTTTTCGAAAACTTTGTTAAATAATGTCATCCTTTTCCCCCATATTTTCAAGTAACTTTATAGTTTTCCAGTGAAAAATTTAATTTCGCAACAGCCCCAGAGGAATGATACTGCTTGTTACTCGGCTCCCCCCGTACATTTTGATTAGATGTTTTTTCTACAATTAAGGAAAGACCCTCTTATATTCACATAAGATTTCATAAAAATCCGCCAAATTAAGAATAAATATTCAGAGCCAAATGGGGTTCCAAATAAATTTGGCTCACAGTGTATACTATAGTTTTGAGTATTTATACGAAGTTTCTTGAAAAAAGACTGAAATTGAATTGTACGATAGAGAAGAAGAAACACAATCTAGATTTCTAGTATCACACAAAAATTTTGACGCAATAATTACCGCCGGATTGCAACCAAAACTACTGGAAAACTATACCTACTAAAATTGACACAGTATAATTTCGAAAAAAAAACAACGGTAGAAATGTAAAACGACCAAAAGGCAAAGTCTCAAAACATGCAAAAAACAACGCTTTAAGCAGGATTAGAAAACTTGTATTCAAAAATAAAATATGGAATTCCTAATTTTAGAATTTAACAAATCTCGATGTCAAGCTTTCTACATCGAATGCATGCATGACTAATTGAAAAAACCCACCAACCTGTTCGGGCGCTAAATACAACGGATAATTTAATTCATGTACCGTTTTACATCTTGTTATGCTCACATACCTACGTGGTTGTGACAAGTGTACGTCCTTAGAATATTAACCTTTATAATGACATAATCATGGTCAATTTCTTTTTAGTATGCAGATATTGCGAAGTCATTTACTGGTTGTTGCTTTATTTAACCATGTTCTTGAAATTAATATGAAACAGGCCAACAATTAAAGCAGCAAGATCTCAAAGCAAAAATCCTATTTTTATAATATGAAAGTTCTTACCATCTATATCATAATTCCTCCATCCATAAGCAACATTTAACTCCTTTCTACCCTCAAACAATCCAAAATAAATTCTCCCGTCGCTCTCTAATGGATTTTTGGAACGTTTAGCTGTTGCTTCTGTCCAATGTTTTGTGCCCAAGGCAGCTAACAGTAAAGCTGCAGCTGCGCAAGAGATAAAAAAAGTACAGAATACCAAACCTTTTTTGAAAAAGTTGCTCATTTTGTTCGTTATGGTGTTTTTCTCGAGTAGTTTAATTGGATCATCTTAATTGGAGCAGTCGACCATATTCAAACCTGAAATTTTTACAAACAAAATTTATTTATATAATTCAGAATTCAGTGTGTCAATAATTATGCGATTAAATTACATCATTTTTAGAAACGTATGAAAAATCTTCAATTATGTAAAAATAAACAGGTTTTCGACTAAGTTTATATCTTCTTCAAGAAAAGTAAAAGTTGACAATATTTGACACATTTGGATTATGATGTAAATCCTAAAACTGTTCTTAAATTTGTTTTGCAGATAATTATCGTGAAAGTTAAAAATAATGTAGCCACTGTCTATGTTAATACTTGCAAGAGTATAAGTTATAATTATGTAGGTACCTACTCTATACTATTTCAGTAAAAATAGTTAATAATTTTTAAAGTTTACCAAACAATAGAAGAAGTTACTAAGTAAAATTTGATTTTCATTCGTAGATATCTAAGTGTGCTTTTGATTATTAAAAAATAATTATCACCACACTTTTCCCTTTTCTTCTTTCAATTCGGGACGCTAATTCGTTTTCAAATTAAGATAAGTTCCGCTATTTGAAAGAAAAATAAAGCTTTCACCAAAGTTATGATTCACAAATTGTTATGGTTTTCATCTAGAAAAAATAAAACTGTCCGCCTACAGAAGATTCCTTTTACAAAAATAAGGAAGAAATAAATAATGTACCTAAGTTACAAATCAAATACCTAATAAAAAAATTTAAGAAAAAAGAAAACAAAATTTTCGATACTTAATTATTTTTCATGTCCAAACTTACTTTGCACAACACATTATTTATAATTTTGTTCATTCAGGTATTTTATTTCAATTATAGAATTCTTAAATCTTGTGGGTGTTTCCGAGTTTCAATTAACGTGTATTTATCAATCATTAAAAACAATGTTTGCAAGTTGCAGTGAAATTTATGTCGCATTTTCGAATTCAATGGCACTCAAAGAATAAAGGCTTTCAGATCAGTAAGTAGTTAACATTTTCCGTGCTTGTGGGGCTTAGTTTGTAAGTATGTGGCAGGCACTGGCCAAGGCGATTGATGACTGACTGAATGAGACATGAGGGCGAAAAATATTGGTTTCTTGCTTCATGAACTACTCTGCTACTTTTCGCCCAAATCAATTATCTAGGATTTTCCTATTTTTATTTATTTTAGGTACCTTTTTTGCTAGGCAAATTATAATGGGTACCACAGAAGGGTTCAACTTGGGGTTTAACTAAAGTCATAAAGCTTCAGATCAGCCACTTGTTTCGCTTGCTCGTACACAAAAACTGCCACACTTTATTTATTAAGCCTTGACTTTACGAAACTTGGTTCGTAAAAGTAATACTCTCATTTATTAGCTAGTACCTACAATAATTGCAGTAATTAATAGTACGATTACATTCCCACAAAAAAATACAGAAATTCCAAAAGTACCTCATTTTCAGCAAGTTTTATTTTAGAACCCAGACAAGGCCACAGTATACACCAGGTCTAAAAGGGCTATAAATAGCCCTGGGGCACAATAGTTTCCCTTGCCACAATTAATGAGCTTTCACGATTTTGATTTGAAATAAATTGAACTGAAAACTAGCTAATTCGCAGAACTTAAGCCCAAAGCGAGAAACAATTGGCAATCGAAATTTTTCTACCCTATCAACGTTTCTATACGACATCCATTTGCGAACACAAAATTAGTTTTACAGCGGAATATTGTGAACTTGTGGATATATAATACATAATATGGAGGTTTGAGCAATGCTCAATAATTGAATCTACATTTCATTACTTTGGCACTGCAACGTACTACATTTTTTTTCAAGTATTTCTAGCAAATGAAAACATTAGAAGATATTTTCTCTACTTGCGAATAGAAAAAGAATATTTAAGTATTTCTTTAGGCCAGGACAAATTCAATACTATTTTGTCCAGTGATTTATTCAATATGTGTGATAGTATCAGTCACTTTTCCACAGCCACAGGAAAAGTCAAAAAGTAGTAAGTTTTATAAGGGTCTTACATCCGTGCAGGCTCAAGTTTACTATGTATTTGATTTCTGTACATAAACTAAATAATATGCATTAATCAAAGACAGGTTTAGTGAAATTTTCAAATTTCCTTTTCTAATAAATGTAGCTACAGAATTTCTACCGGATATTTAAGGCCATATAGGGAAAATCATAAACATATTTATAGGTATTTATATCTTCTATTTTTTTTCTTTAATTTACTAGGTACTTATATTTAAAAAAATTGAAATTATTTCTCACTGCAGGGCTTGTCAAATAATCTTTTATTAACTCTATTTTATTTTACAGCGTTTCTCAACCCTTTGGTATTTGCGACACAACTTTATTAGTAACCCTTCTAATCGCCCCCGCCTACCAAGGGTTTTTTGATGCCCACAATGTTTTTTTTTTTTCTAAATATGTTTCACATTTTCAGACTCTCAATTTTGTGCACGCCCAACTTCAGAACCACTAGGTAACTGAAACGCGTCTTTTGTGTCAATTGATTTTTTTTTATACCTAATCAAAAACCACTATTCGAGCCATTATCTTTCTAGAAAACGCATGGACCTTTTTGTCATCAACTAAAAGTGCTCAAAAACTATGTATCATGCAGGTTTATGCCCAAAAGAAATTTTCAAATGAACTTTTTTTCCAGAATACATGGTTTTCAATACAGGGTGAGTCCGAAATAAGTGCGCATTTGGTTATGATGTATAGAATACAGTAGGGCAATCACTTTTTGCATGGATACATGTGTTCGCAAACGTTTCATTAAAAGAATACAGAGTGTTGAAATTTTTGGAGTATTTTGACTTTATGCCTTTAGATTTAAAATGCCTTAAGCGATTTTGTTCAAATTTTCAGTGTTTGCGATGTTCTTAAGCATTTTTCTGAAAAATCCGTTTAAGTCCACTTTTCCAGGATCGAACCTGGAGCGACTCTTATTTTTTAACAGAGTGGAGTGTATCGAACAACGAGATTTTCCAAACAATACCTACTTACATTGATTTTTATTTTGTTTCTCGAAAACGTCGCATCGTACAGAAAAAACTCGGCATACCCTGGAAAAGTGGAACTCAGGCATACCCTGGAAAAGTGGAACTCAAACGGATTTTTTAGAAAGATGCTTGGGAATATCGAAAACACTCTCTGAAAATTTGAACAAAATCGCTCAAGGCATTTTGAATCTAAAGGTAAAAGGCAAAATTTTCTGAAAATTTCAACACTCTGTATTTTCTTAACGAGACGTTTGCGGACACATGTACCTATGCAAAAAGTGATTGTCCTATGTATTCTATCTATCATAACAAAATGCGTACTTATTTGGGACTCACCCTGTATGTGCAAGGTGTTTAAAGTACATTGGATCAATTAAAAATAATTTCAACATTTTCCTTATTAAGTTTCACAACATTTTGGTAAATTTTTGGAAAGTTTCAAGCAGTTTTAATTTTGTTGAAAATAATCCAGGACATGCAACAAAGCAAGATAGAAAAAAATTCAAGAGCAAAAATGGGTTCCATTTTAGTCAATTCTTTCACTTATATCCAACAAGCATTCTTCTTATTAAAGCGTGCTTTACCAAAAATTCAACTGGTTTTGAGTAGGCATGATAAGTTGAAGTTGGCACGTCGTCGAACATTGATAAAAAATTATTTTTCCTTCAATTATCAAATAAATCTGCTCTCTGTCATCTTAAAAATAATGGTTTTTAAAAGCTCAATAATTCTCGAAACTCGAATTATCCAAGAAATTTCGATCAATTATAGTCATGAAACAGTCACAATTTTAATTTTTTTACAAACTTCAAACTGAAATAACTTAAAATTAGTTGGTATAAGTACAAAAATGTTAAAATGTAATAAGAAATCCGAAAATCGACAAAAAATTGTTGTTTCTATTTCAAAAAAACAATGTTAATGGGTGCAAGAACGGCATTTTGATACACCCTGTATAGTATAATACATAAATCATGAAATTTCGTTCTAACAAACTTTGGTTCTGACAAAAAACAAAATCGAGATGTTCGAACAGCGATTTTTCATAAGCTGGACAGTTTCTTGAGTAGGTACATATAAAGTAATTATCACAGACTTTATGAAAGGTGTACTAGCAAAGAATTTACTATATAGAGGTAACGATATACTTTAATAATATCGGTATAACTTACCTTTCTTTGTTTGCTTGAATTATTCACATTATCCTTCATAAGTATATCAAATTGAAATTTTAAAGAAACCAAGAATATTTAAAAACTACACACTTCCTGCACGATACAAACACAAACCTTGGATTTTTATCCCATTAAACAACGTTCCGCTTGAAATTTGAAACGGTCAAGCACAAAATCACTGAACCAGAAATCCTTGGATGGGTCCTTTTGGTTTCTTGTCTATGCAACTATCGAATTCGATTTGATAAACGGTTGATAATTTTTTGATTTTTTTCTGGCCTACATTTTAATTCAAGAGCGTTTTGTAAAAAAGTTTCAAGGTTCTCACCTCGCACTTAACACTTGCCCAAAAAAAAAAAATTATTAGCACTTCGCAAACACGAACTTTTTTGACCAGAAAAAAAATACGAAAAATAAGTACCTAAACTTTAAAACGTGTCTATAAATAATTGCGCCCGGAATTTGGGTTAAGATCAGCAAGAGATGAAAGGCAGTACCCACGTTGGTACTCAAAGGAAGGTAGGTACCCGTAAGTTAAGCTCGAATGCAACGCAGCAGGTAAAAAATCGAGTACCTACTGGTCAGATAAGGTCGTGCGATTCCGTGTATTTTCGTGACTCCATGGGAAAGTGCATTTCGCGGTTATGCATTTTACCACCTATACACTCTATTACTTATTATTTATACAGGATGTTCATGGTGTAACTTTTTCGTGTCGTTTTGACGGAACTAGAATATTTCCTTGTTTTTGTGCTGAATGTAATTTTCGCTTTAGATTAAGGTAGACAAAAAAAAAATTTTTAAATAATTTTTCCAAGTTAGATGGTACTATTCAAAATACTGGGTAGGTACTGCATTTACTTGCTTTAGACACAAAATAACAAATAATTGTCCATCAATATTTGATTGCCCCATTTCGACGGTTTCCTGTAGTAGTGTATATTCCATGCATATTTTTTGAAACCTATTGATACTCAATGTTCAAGAAAAATCACTCTAGAGTTGTTTTTTCGATGTCGAAACTAGTGATAAACTCACTATTCTTTCGGTTTCCAAACCAAATATTCTCGAACTTTCTAGAAAATTTATTCATAAACTTGTTTTGCGGTCGCTTCTAGTTTTAGTCAACTTTATGCAACATATCAATACTCTAATATCAAAACATCTTAGGTACTTCCAAGGAAAATTAATCTTGCTTGGCCCGTGAAGCTATATGCAAGAAGGATTCATAATTTCCCTGCAGTCAATAAATAATTTTGAAATCTCAATAAATCAGATCGAATTGGTTTTGTGGTTTCTCGATCCTTTCATCTGTAAAATTATTTTCAATTTCACAATAGCAGCAGGAAATTATTATCTGTGACGTTAATGGTTAAAAAGTGAAGTATAACAATGGCTGTTTATAAATATTGTATAAGTTGGAGAATAATTAGGTATTTACCTAAAGATTTACCTTGAATAATAAGTGGGTCTATAAAAAAAATAATAATATTGATACATTGTATAGTTTTTATTCTAATACAAGTAGAGATTTGGGTCTGTCATCTCAGTATCCAATGCAACCCTTTTTTGCCTTGGATCGCGCTCATTTAAATATTCTCTGTAATAAAGAATTCCCATGCTTCCTATGTAGAAGGCCATTGATATGAAACTAATCCTAGAATAAAAAATATATATATTCTTGGAACTATGGTAGACGAATGATGATTGGTAGAAGTAAATTCCCCATTTTCAAAAATGTTCACTTACCAATATGAGTATCCCAGAAAAGCAGTTTTATCAGAATTGAAATTCCCAACGAGTGTATCAAATATGCTAAGATTATGAAAAATCTTTTGGATATACATAGAGCCCCATAAGGTTACGTACATGACTGTGGAACAAAATGCTACTGAATTGTAGATATAGAGACTTTTCACCCTAAAATGTCATTATTTATTGTTTGATGAAATAAGAATTGCATATAAGTAAAACTATAAGCAAATATCTCACCCTAAAAAGAAATTTATTGGATTGGCAACTGTATTGTAGAGAGCTAAATTGGCTGCCAAAAGTCCTACAATAGTAGCCAGAAGAAGAAATATGAGGGTACTGAGCCAAACTCCGGCATTTATGAATGCACTTGGCGAAACTGAAAAAAAAATATTCCATGAAAATTAATTTAAAAAAAAAGTAAAAGCAAATAATAACTTACCGTAAGTACCTTGCCTCACATAAACAGCAGGGTCTTCGAATGATCTATGGTAATAACTAGTTCTGGTGATGATTGGACAATTGTCCATCGAATAATTGGGATTGTAGCTGTTATTATACAAGCTTGATAACAAATTTCCTCTTTCCTCTTTGTCCAGACCACATAGTAAGGCGCAAATGTTGTTTGCGAAGTCGCAAGTCACTAAAAAATTGAGATAATTTGAAATCTACAGCTGATCTTGATTTTTTGGTTCGAGAGGTGTATTTGAAATCAATAGAATAGAAAACAATTAGAATCTTTGAAATTAATAGAATCAGTAAGAAAATACTCTCAGTACATCCATAGAAATACTGGTAAATTTTTTTGTTCGTCTAATTTGTGTTGTTGTAACATTCCTCAATACACTGTGATGATTCTAACTTACAAAATAAACCAGTAGGTAGCTTATAGTAAAGTACTATTCCTTTATTCAATAGGTATCAATTCTGATACTTGTTTTAGAATTAGAATTCGACTACCCTATTTTTCGGCGCATATTCATTTGGATGTCTACTCTCTACAGAGTGAGTAGGTTAGTGATTCATTTAGAAAAATATAATCACTGACTGATGCTTATTATTCATATGATCACATACTCACTTAGAGGTTTATTAACGTAGGGACTGGAACATGAATATAAAAATGTCGCCCCCTCGTCTGTAATTTTACTTTTAAAGTAAATGCTAACTATTTATAACTCACTTGTAATTTCATACGTATAAGGAAACGCGACATTTCTTTTATAGATCCCTTGAAACAAGCCATAAGTGACTTCGCTAGTATCGCTGGTACTGTTAATCCATAAGGCTGTACCAGTAATCCAATATTCGGTACCTAAGGAGACGATATTAAATATTGCCGCTACCGAAGAGAAAACAAACGCCACCAAAATGTACAATCTATTTGTTGTGGCCATTTTAACATTATTTATCACTACTAAATCATATCTAATACTGAGTAATAATCCCGGAATAATATTTTTATCTCTGGAAGAATGCCTATCTATGCATTGTTTAGTTAGATGACAAGAAATCCTTATCAATCCGATAGATTATAAATGTTCATTATCGCTACCCTACTTACTTATCATGGAAGATAATGAATCATAATCTAATAAAATAAGTACCTCGTAAGAGAAATTTTAGAGTTGGGCTAATTAATTACGGACCTGTCAAAATAGCTTTGTTATGAGATTTATTACTCGTCAGATTTTTCTTGAAATAAATAGGTAGTCACCTAAATCTTAAGTGTGAGTAAAATCAGCTCTTTTTTATATAATGTAGCATAGCTCATAATGAAAATCCAGCTTGCTTTTTTTTGTGGCTCTGCGTCAGAATGGCTCATTCATCCATGATTTAAATATTACATACAGTATAATGGAACATATTATGACATGATAGCTAATTTATTATTTTGTTTAACATACTTCATACACTAATACCCCAAACAATGTCAGCAGTTTATAGTATATTTCAAACTTTTCGGTGACAAAAACTGAGTTTTCGGTATTTTTACACGGAAAGAAATGCTTTGATAAAATGAATCAAATCGACTTATTGAAATAAGAAATACCATAATCTATGCCAAATAAATTAGTTTAATCTAAAATGGAATAAAACAAGAAAAAAACTGACAAATATTAGCGTTTTAAGATTAATCTGCTAATTTCGCTTACGATTAATAACATCAAATTGAAATTAATATCAATAGATACAATTTTCTTGTTTTTATGCTTAAACTGCTAAATCTCATCAATTTTTTTCTTGGGACATCAAAATTTCGATTGATTACAGAAAACGCTTTTCTTAAATCAATCAAACATTAAAAATCGAATTGATGTACCTCCTATGATTAATTTTCGCAAGAAATTTGCTCAAATTAACTCTTAGATTATATTATTTTAGCTGTATTTGATAATAGTTTAACTAAAGGATAATATCTGATTTATCAACAAGATCAATTTGAGAAATTGAGATTCCTAGTGTCTGGTAGAATAGGTTCCATCAAAGTTATCTCAACAAGCATCATAGTGAAATTTTTTACATATTTCACAGATCTATACATTTCCAAATCAAATCAATTAGGAATGAATTACTAGGTACATTGATTTAAAATATTTTAGGTTTCAACACAGAATAATATGGGCATTAATTTACTTTTGATCTATATGGTTTTGATGGGATCAATAAAATAAATGCTTAATATCTATGATATTTTAAATTAATGTATTTCTGTCTGGATTAAGTTATTCATAGAATTTACTGACATTTAGAAAACAGAAAAAAACAGTGAACTGAAAACAATCAAATCTATAACTATTTCTATCCAATTTTTGCTACGATTATCAAATATTTGACCAAATTAATAAAACTCTTCTAGAATCGAGCCATTATTTGGCTTAATCTATAATATAAGGAGTAAATCAAGCAAATACCTATAAGTTTTTCTAACGGTTTTGGCTACTTGAGTTATGTTTCATTTGAAAATATTTTAGTGTGTGGTGTTTTGTTGGAGGAAGAACGTCTCTCCTGTTTATGTGGAGTGCACGCCGCACCCGGTCCACAGGAAAAACTTGTCTAAGTTTTCTTTGTGTATTTTTTCGTACTCTCGCACCCATACTCGTAGTGCCACGCAGTGCTAACTGGCAATAATAAATTATTGAGTTTTGTGAGTGATATTTGTGATATTTGTTTCTTTATGGGAGAGAAATTGAAATTTCCAGTAGAAACGAAAATTTCATCTGTTTTTTTTTGAAAAAAAACCTACTAATAACATAGGGTGTTACGGAGTTTTGGAATTGTGTTTTTTTTTTATACAAGGAAATTTATATTTTTAATTTGGTTCCTGTAAGCCGATCAATTTGCTTTTACACTAAAGACTTATAGCCGTATGCAACATCATCTTTTAATTTTAAAAGCACTTTTAGCCTATTCTGTCACTTTTTAAAAAAATTATTCTTAAGCAATTGACTTTCAAAGTCGCTTTTAAAGTTAAAAGAGGATGTTGCATACGGCTGTTATTATTTTCTTATTATCTATAAACTATAAGGTATAAATTGTATTCCTTTTGAGAAGGTTATTCAGGTTAAATTAGTAGGAGATAATAATAATTTAGTATTCAATATTGTAAACGAATGCAGAATAAATAATAATTAAACCGAAACCTCATTTTATTGTTACTATTTTCCCACCACCATCTCTAATTAGGAAAATCAATTGGCCAGCAATCAAATATTGAATGCACATAATCAAAAGATTTGATAAGTTGCACTCAATTATTAGATATATAACATCAAAATATTGCAAGTAGTAATCAAATTATTTGATAAATTTTATCCTAATTATTTGTCAATTTGCTATCTTTCGTCATATCTTTTTCTAAAATCAATCATATATTTAGCAAATATTATCTACAATCAACTTGAACTGATCCAAAAATTGCTTGATACTATTCAACACTTAGCTAAATTCAAGAATATATAAATTATATTCAGGAATATCATGGGCAAATTTAATTTTATTTTTGCTAATAATAATCAAATTTTGGTTGTTATTTATTGGAACTCATTTGCTGCTACTTATCATGGTTTGATATATTTTAGCAGATTTTAGCTTTACAAGTAAATCAATCGAATCATTTATTGATATTAATCTAAATTTAGATTGACGCTATATTGATCAAAAATTTGATTGTAATACTACCCTACTGGATTAATAGTATCCAAAATTTCTTTCCGTGTAAGTAAATGCTCGAATAACCCTGGTTGCATTTTTCCATACGTCTTCGCAGATTGCCGGTAACCGCCCGCTAGATTACCTACTCTAGTACTCTTCCTCTGACTCGTAGAATTGTTATCTCTAAATTAAATTTTAGCTCAACAAACAGTTTTTTGGAAATGCCTATAAAAAATTATCCAACGGGTACAACTCGAGGCTCTTGGCAGGACATTGGCATCACTTCTTGCTTCGCATTCTACTGGCTGTGATAAGTTTTAAATTGCCCCTTCATTAGTGGTCGTCGACTTGTTCCTGTTTCAACCACAACCCGAGGATTGATGTTTTGATTCAAAACGTCGGAATTTCTAAACTTCAAAATATTGGTGGTAATAGCAAACTGAAATTATGAGAAAAAAAGACAAAAAATCCAAGAATTTTCAAAAAAAAAATGTAGATTCATGTTTGCCTCTTCAGGGCTTTTTTTGCTCACCTTCAGTTTAGAAGATACACGAGTCACGAATAATCTCAAAATTTAGACCCAAAGCATATCGCCCCATTAGCCTCTCATTTTTTCTATCAAACATTGGATGAACATGAACATGAAACCGAAAATAACGTCGTAGATAACGTTTTCGACTATATTTAACTTTTTTATCGAACAGACAAGTTTTTGAAAAAAGAAGAAATTCAAAAAAGTTGTAGATAACATTTTTGACTATATTTGACTTTTTCTATCAAACATTGGAGTCGCAGTTTGAAAAAAAAAAGATGAGAATACAGGAAAAGTCGTAAATAACATTCTCAACTATATAAATATTTCACTTGTTTTATCCAACGGTAGAGTCATAGCCACAGATTTCATAGCTTTTGAAAAAACATTAAATCCAAAAAAGTCGTGGATAACATTTTCGACTTATTTTACTTTTTCCATCAAACATCGGAGTCACAGTTTGAAAAAAAAAGCATAAAAACCGAAAAATTTGCAGATAACATCTTCGACTATACCGTAAAACGGGGATACTTTGTGACAGATTTGGGGGTTTTTTGAAATTCTCAAACATTTCTTTGCCATATAAAATTCTAAAAAAAATACACTATGTATATCCGTTCTTCCGCAACAAAATGGCAGTTCTAGGAAATTGAAAAAAATAATAATTCAGCTTTTTTTTTAATTTGAAAGTGTCACAATTTTATCCCGTGATGCGGGGTAACTTTGTGACAGTGCGTTTTTTCAATGAAAACATAATGTAACCCCGTCATTTTTAGTCTGAAACGATAGGAAATGTCAAGAAATATATGCTCGATAATTTTCTGACATTAAAAACACGGGTTTATACTGATTTAGACATTTTAAACTATTATTGTATATCATACGATATAGTATTTATCACCCTCATATTCATCCAGAAATTGGGATGTGAACTCCTCCCATAGGAAGTCGTCTACATTAGGAGACATGTCGATCCTTTTAGCATTGTTTTAAGTTGAGCATAAGTTTCTCCCATAAGAATTGCATGTCACAAAGTTACCCCGGTAGGTTACTCTTTTTTGTTTATTGTTAAAAAAAATTTGTCAAATTAATAAATCGTAAGCGTATTCACGTAGATATCCCAACAAGTACCCAAGCAATTAGAAATTCTGACAAATTTTTCTGGGGAGTGTTCAAATTCTGATGTACAGGGGCGAGTTCAGGAATGACACACCCAGTGTGAGTGTGACACCGGTGCGACGCCCTAGCTGTTCAAAAATGCTAGACAGTGCTATGGGCCCAATGGCCAATTGTCAATTCAGGCACACTCATAAAATCGCACTCGCACCCTGTGCGTTATTTCTGAACTCGGCCCAGTAGAAAGTTTGGGCGTTTCGAAAAAGTTGCAAAAACGAGATTCTCGATGCTCCCTTCGAATGAGGCTGCAAGTTACCAAGAGAGCGTACCAGCTTGCCGAACGGTTTTTGTAGCGAGTGAGGTATGTGCTTCCACCAGCTCGTAGAAAAATTTGGCTCTGCGCGCGGAATTTACTTTGGCTAATTTGAATCGAATTTTACAATGTCACAAAGTTTCCCCCTTGTCACAAAGTATCCCCGTTTTACGGTAGTCAAATGAACTCTACAAGTAGTTTCGAAAAAAAAACATAAAAACCAAAAAAGCTGTAGATAATATTTTCAACGCCAGGATAATTTCTTGAAAGTTCCTGCAAATATAGGCTCTGCATAATGATATGCTTGGCCGCCACGCCATTTTGAAAATATCATTTTGGTCACGTGGTTGGATTTGGATTGTCGAATTTTTATGTTGTTTACGGTTACCAAGGTTACTGCGTGCTTCATTTGTTTTGTTTACGAATGTTTACTTTCAATTGTTTTTTGGTTGTGTTTTCTCACAATCACAATTATTCGTTTATTCGTGCATTTTGTCCAAAAACTAGCTCGAGGATTGTTAAAAAGTTTTCTGGGATTTCATGTAAGTTGACTGAAATTCAATTTATACTATATTTTGTATGTATATGACAATATTACTATATTTTGGAGTAATCTTCCGCTCTAGGAATGTTATTTTCCCTTTTGTTCCATTCTTTTAGCCCTAGGGGCCTTTTTTGGCCAATGTTAAAACTATTTATGTTTTGAAATTTGGTAAGAAGGTGTGTTAATCTGAGGGGCCAGATATTTCGATGACACTGTATTAGTTTATTTGGGTAACCTATACAACCTTTGATTGAAACTAATTACTGACCTGAAGAAATAATATTTCCATTGGCTCTACTTTAATAAATTAAAAATGAATTTGGACAACGGCTTGTTGCCAATGCTTTTTTCTTATCACACTCCATACCTAATGCCAGTACGGAGAACATGCAGCTGAGTTAACTTTAACTCTGTCCAGGTTTTAAAGTACTAAACATTTTATAGACTTTATGCACAAATAATTTGATAATTTGATTTTCTTAGCTTCATCAGAATAACTTTTTATATACGGTATACAAAATTATAAACTCGAGGCCCAGTGTTTAAGGCTCTGCATGATTAGTTTCATTGTAAATAGGTAGGTTACTTTGAAGTAATAGAATATATAAATTTGAAAACAAAATTGCAAAAGAACTTTTGCTGCAACTGTTTCCATGCCATGCAAGATTCTAAAACGATTACTGTGCATTGTTTAAAAATATCCTTGTTTTTATAAAACCTATTCCAAAAACACAAATCTGAGGGGCAGCCACTATACTTACAAATGTACAATTATTTCCATATTAGGCAATCACTGATCAATGAATCTCATGCTCGATCTCATGTATCCCCGTCCGAAGAATTGCGGCTGATTGCCAATGATTTTCAGATATTTTTGTATGATTACCAGATGATTTCCATTTTTTCACAGGATTCCTATATCATTCTCAATTGATTACCTGATTTCCAACAATCATCCAATTTCGAGCTGATTTTACTACGAAAACGATGTCTAATATTGTTAAGCTTCGCATTGATATGACCAAAATAAACAGTTATTTCTCTTATAAAAACACGTTTCCACTGAAAAAGTGGCAACTTCTGTATTTGTAACTCTTCCAAAAGTTAGCAACTTTTATTTTCATGGTTGTCCACACCACATCGATTTTGTTGTAGGTATAAATAGTTGTTGAGCAGTAGATACCATTACGTGTCTACACCGCATAATATGGATCTAAAATAATGGATATTTCTTTGATTTCACTAGGATGTTCACTCGGATGTTCATCTGAATCAGAGATATCTTCAGTTAGGGTTTCACTCGACAAACTTATTTCTGATTCTGATGTGCTATCGTCTCTGCTTCTCGCCCTGCCTGGTATTAGTATTTATTCTACTTTCACTTTTCAAGTTCTTATTGCCTTGGATTCCCGACTTTTTTTTTTGTATCTTTCTCAGGGACATTCCCATAGCTCTTAATACTCGAAAGACAAACGTCCCTGCTTCTCTGAAAAGAACCAACTTAAAGTTGAGCCTTGAATAATCTCTTAATTGTAGCAAATCGCAATTGGTAAACCCTGATGTGTGAAGAAATTCTGTGTCTGCTTTTGGCAAGTTAGATTCGAGAGAGGTTTCAAGATTCATGTTTTCATGTTTATGATCTACAACATTGTCATACTTTAGGTCTGTTCTCACAGAAATCACAAACCAGTCAGAGCGAATTGCATTGGTTGAAAATAATCAGAAAACTGGTTGTTGGCGATTTGCACCAATCAAAAACGCTCTGACTGGTTTGTGATTTCTGTAAAAACAGGTCTAATCTTCATCTTGTTCTTCTTCTTCTTTAAGTTATTAACTCTTCGGTCTCTTCGTAATCTCGCCGGGTTCAATTATTGGCTCATTTCTCATTTATTAAGAAACTGGTTAGGATATCAAATCAATTTCAAATTGTCTAGGACTCAATGTTGCCTAAAACTTAGTCTGCAAAAGCACAACTGACAGGTACGCTGTAGGTATCATATGAAATGTATGATATGCGATTTCTGGATTAGAATGAGATGATATTCCCAGCGATTACCACATGATTCTCAGCGATTGCCAATGGTTCCTAAGTGATTCCCATGGAGTCCTAGGACATTCCTAGCGATTCCCAGGTTATTCCCAGGGACTCCCAAGTGATTTCCATGTATTCCTGATTGAATACTATATGATTCCCAGAAAAATATACAATGATTATATTTCCATTAGTGGTTTACCCCTCGCACAAATCCCTAAGGGACCAGAACATTATCGCCCTATCAATATGCTTCCGACAGTAGAAAAATTAATTGAACAGTGATTAGATTATTTTACAGAACATAAAATAATAAATAAATATCAATCAGGTTTAAAAAAAAATCATGTATGTGAGTCTATTGTACAGTTTTGTAGGGTACGAAACCTAATCGGTATCTGTGTTTGTATTTATAGGTATAAGTATTTTTTTCCGTTTGTAATTATGTAAATATTATATTTCTTCATTTCTCCAAATAATTCTCTTCCGACTGTCCCTATTTATTTTTACATAGACTGTACCGTCACGGTTGAATAGGCGAGGCGCGCTGGATCTCAGGGTAGCAACAGGGCGACGAAAAGGGAATATCTCTATATAGGTTGATAGAAGAGGATAAAAGATACGAGCGGGAGCGACTCGCGACGGTAACAGGGTGGCACCGAATGGCACGGCGCCAGTGGGGAAGTAGCCACGAACGAATAATATTAAAAAGAGGGGTCAATCGTTAATTGAACGCTGAAGGCGGAAGACGGCCGCCAGATTTTTCCTAGACGGGGTAAATTTAAGACGCGACGTTCAATTAATTATCAAGACGTATATTTCTAAACCCGTAAAACGACCAAGACGTGGTCGTGAAGACGTACCTATACTTAGTTGTGAAGTTGTTATTGTGATTTTCCGTGCCAATTGTATATTTATCAATGACGTATTTATCTACCATCTAATCTATCTATTCTTCGTAAATATTATTAAAATTCCTTATATTTTCAATGGACCGTTACGTTTGATTTTCTGCTTGCCCCAAAATACCCCTAGACAACGATAAAAATCCTACAGTTTTTATTACAACATGGAGGCATATGAAGGATAATGATCAGTCTGTTGGGATTAACATGTCAATCGTGAACTAAAGTTGTTACGTGCTTGGTAGATTAATGATTAATGATAAATTATTAAAGCTTAACCTGACTAAGTAAAAGTGATCATAAGGTCCACGAGAAGTTTATAAAATTAAAATCTTAGGCCCGATTTATTCATCTCCAGATAAACTTGCTGGTAACTATCTGCAGGATAAATTTATCGTTCTATTATCCTATTGGTCGGGAATAACTGTCCGACCAATAAGATTACAGAGTACGTTTTTATCCGTCAGATTGCATACCTGACAATTTATCAGAAGGTGAATAAACCGGCCCTTAATCAAATTAGGTAATAGTAAACAAAATTAATTTTGTAGCACCTAAAAGATATGAACATCTCTGTCTGTGTTCTAGGTATTTGAAAAAGTTGTTTTTTTTTTCTCTTGTTAAGGTAGGCACAGAATGTCATTTAAAACAAAGAAGTTAATTTTTAATTGTATCATAAAACCACATTTTGATTACTGTGGATCGTTGCTTTATTTTGGACGTGAGAATGATTAGTACAGGAAAATACGACATTGACCCGGACATTTAAAATAACAAGGTAAATATTGGTGAAAATGTTGAGTATAGTGTTCTGATTGATATCCCAAAATTCCCAAAAAATCCATCTTGAGGAAAATCGGCCATTTTGAAAGAACACTGCAATCTTGGATTTGTCGAGTTTTAAGCACAGCAACTGAACCGATCATCAGGTTATATCCGTTTTTGCACCAAATTACTTTAATTAGGCTGCTAAAATACTAAAATTTATAAATATAGAACAAATTTGGTGCTCGAGAAAGAATAATATTTATTTAAATGCTATAAACGAAAACACAATGCGTGAAATACAGACATAAGGCATATGTTGGGAAAGATACCAGACAAAATGCTCAACAAAAGACAACAACTTCAGCTGGAGAGAACAAGCAATATAAATCAAAGACGGTACGGCTTCAGAGAAGTGACGGTAACGGTTGAAGCGCTTCACCAGTTGAACAGGACTATAGACAGAAATAGGAAGGGGGGCTCACAGCAGCTGCTTGTGGGCCTAGATCTCAAAAATGCTTTCAACTCGGCATTGGGGCGAAATGTGAGCGAGGAACTGGAAATTGCAAGCACACCAGGCAACCTCGGACGCATCTGCGAGAACTTCATGAAGACATACATATTATGAAAGCAGGAACAATAACCAGGACAATGACAATACAGAGCTAACCGCAGGGGTCCTAGTCTAGAACCAACGCTATGGACAGTAGTCATGCAAGGCTGATTTAAGAACAAAGGCGCCGCAAACGAGGAGTGGCAAAGAACCAGCAACGAGATAGTAGTTGACCCGCAAGCATATACACAGCCGACCAATTGCTAGTCATAGCAGGCTCTTGGCGATATTGAACGCAACAACCTATGACAAACAAATAAGTGACAAAAATAAACAAATGGGCTAACATAGCAGTCACAGACACAACCACAGACGATTAGCAAAGACACACAAAGTGCTAGGGAAGAAAATTAAACAGAGAATATACAATAGATAAATAGACACATGAGCAAGCAACGATCAAAAACAAAAAGAAATCAGACAGAAATAGACAGAAAAAGGTTCATTTACCTGTAAATCTGACCAAAACAAATGAAATCGGACGCTCGGTTCATCACTCGCTATGCTTGAAATTCAAATACTCCAATACGGGGCTAGTTTTTCTCAGATAGCGGATTTTCCCCAAGATAGATTTTTTGGGAATTCAATAAAGACTTTATCAGTAACATTTCTACCAATTTTCAGATTGGTATTTCAAATGTCCGGGTTCGTCCAAATTTTTGTCTGATTTGCCTACACTATGATATAAATGAATTATAAGTGCTTCAAAATAGAGCAATGATAGCTATCCTAATTTGCAGGCAGTATGAACCAATTGAAAATATCCTAACATCTTTAAATTGGCTTGGCGTTAACTGTGTAGTTTCAAATATCAGCTTTTACTTTTCATTTATAAAATAGACCATAAACTTCTCCTGTAAATATGGATTTTTTGAAGAGAAATAATGAAATCCACAGTTATTATACCAGTAATCAGTACAATTTTCATCCATGTATGGTAAGAAATAATTCAATGGCTTGTTCAATAAGGGTTTGTCATTGTATAACTTATTACCTAAGAAAATAGAAACGGGTTGTTTAAATAAAACAAAAAAATTATCAAGAAATTATTTATTAGAGGAATCAAGTTAAGGTTCTCTTCTGTTTTTGTTAATAATAGGTATAGCCTTACTAGAAGTAAGCAATAAGTTGATTTAAGTCTTTTTGTATGCCAAATTTGTTGTAGTATTGTCTTTTTCCAAATAAACGATTATTTTTATTATAATTTATATATCAAAAATAGAATATCTAGTATCTTCATGAATTTAAAGCTTTGCTTTGTAATTCATCAAAAACTATAACTACTAATAAATTATTATGAATTATCTACAGGACATAATTTTTCTGTTCCTGTAGTATTTCAATTATTCATGATGTTTTTGTTCTAATGAAACTGATGAGACTTGTTGCTAAAATACAATAATTGTATCATTTAAACAGCTTTGAAGGAATAAAAATGATTTTAAGTGAACAAAAAATGGAATAGCTGATACAATTCAATCAAAAAACTTGGGTAGTTCTGCCTAGTAGAAAGCATACCTAATACGCCCCAAAACAAATCGTTCCACTACGTTAAAAACCTGTGTTTTGTCTTTGCAGGAACGAAATAAAACGAGACTATCACGATAAGAAGGGTTTCCACAACCAACTGCAATTCATATCGCAGGCATTTTCTAAAAAATACATACTTTACACCATTCAAAAACCGCAATTTAGAGCAAAAAAAATCAATAAAACGTAGTTTACAAACACATCACAGATGACAGAGACTTGACCCCTTGACCGCTGCCGCCATATTGAATTTGCATTGAGGTTAAGTTGTCTTCTGATTAGTTTCTTTTATCAGTGCCCGGGCTGGTCAATTCTAGGTGGGTTCGGCTTGCTCACTCCGTGCACTCCGAGTGACTCCATTCGCACTACAGGCGTTCGGGTTAAGGTTCGGGTATTGCGAACCCCCGATTCGATCGTCCATAATTACAATAGACGATACTACAGTGCCTATACTATCGAATCGTGGGTTCGTGATCCGGGCCCTGTCTTCGTCTCTCTTATCAAAATCAATAGAGAGGAGAAACGAATATTGATCAGAGTCGAGGTCAGAGCAACACTGCACTGCCCTGCATGTGTTTTCTTCCATGTCGCTTGTCAAAGTTGTCATGATGTTTTTCGTATGTCATACTGAAAATAATGTCGGTGGCAGATAAATTTAATTTTTTCTATATATTTTATGCATATAAAATAATTAAAAAATATCAACTGCAAATATTTCAATATCCTATTACTAACGTTTGTTACCAGGGCAAGGGTTAGAGACCCCAAACCGCCACAGAAATGAACATGATGCCGACTTACATGATGGGGCAGGGAAATGGTCCTTATCTACCTGTTCAAAGACAGGGACCTGGTGGTTTCATGCAAGGGAATTTTCCACCTATGCAAGGACAAAATAGTTACCATGCAATACCGGGCCCGCCTAACTACCCGCCTCCCGCAGGACAGGGAAATTTTGGCCATTATATGCAAGGACATGGACCAGGTACTTTCATGCCACCGCAGGGACCAGGGCATTTTCTACCGGGACAGGGGCCTATCGATCAGTCAAGGCTGACTGAGGAAGTCATTTCTGACATAAAATCTCAAGGCCTGTATGACCAGTTTCGGAGAGAATGCGTATCAGATGCTGACATGAAACCAGCTTATCGAAATTTGAAACTCCGAGTCGAAAGCAATGTAATGAGTTTCCTGGATGATATTACATTTTCAGCAGATTTGAATAAGATCCAGTTAAGAGAACTGCTTCGGAAACATATTACTGAGTAAGTACCTTTGTATTTTGAACAGCACAAATCATGTATATTTGTTCGAGTGTTAATAAAGCCTGATTTATACTGTATCCTGTTCCCCATTCCATTCCTGTGACCATTCAAAAACAATATAAACTCTACCAGTGCCATTCCCATCAACAAATTTTAGATACATTTTTAGGTTAGATTTTTAGAGTTTTCTGTCTGTCTGCTTCTAAACATGTCTGAAAAACCGTGCCATCAACGGTTTTGTATATAAATTTAAAATTCTACATACAAATTTTCGATTTTGCGCAGAATCGTGACAATAGAATGTAGGGTTTCTTGCTCTGTTAACAGAAAGCTAGGTACCTTTATTAATTTCAGGCTGAAAAAATTTGGGGAAAAAACTGCTAACCTGTACGGCTTCCTATCCTGACTTTTTAGATTTTTTCAAGGATGATGTGCACCTAAGTGTATAAAAAACCTGTATGTGCAGTTTTCAAAAAACCAATTGTATTTTGATTTCTTTTAAGTGAACTTTCAATTGAAAATTCTTAAAATATCTCTGAGAACTTTCAAGAATATTTCCTAGAACGTTCTAGGAGAATTTTAAACACATGCGAAATTATTGAAAATACAAGGTCTCAATTACGTCATTTCAATTTATGTGGACGATGTTGCCTGTCCTCACACAGCCATAAAAGTATTTTTACTAGTTTTATTTTTAGCTGTTATTTAAGTGTTTTTCTCTATGTTTTTATTAATTAGTCTATAGTCAGTACACTACAATAATAAATAAAGCTTACTACTGATTTGTTTGATTTACTCTGCTATATAAAACAAAAACATTATTTCCATAAGTTTCCAATATTCCTCGTAAGTTTCTGAGAATGTTTGCGGCTTTTGAATGTTCTTGGAATTTGACGTCACTACATAAGTATTTTTAATGTTTTTGCCGAGGTTTTTGCGTTTGAAACTTTCAAGAAAATAGCATCAGTGCCAACTTGAAATCAAGCTAGCCTGACAGCCGATAAAGTATTTTTCAAAGCAAAAAATTTCTCCTGGACTGAATAATTATATTTTTGAATCAGAAACAAAAATAATTTAATGAAACACAGAAATGAGAAAAGTAAATGTCTGGATCAAATTGTGACCTTGAGGTAAAATGGTTCCAATTGCATAGTTTGATGTATATGTTGTCAGCAAAAATGGTTATTTAATGATACTTTGTTACAAGCTTCAAAACTACCACTAAATTCCGTATTGTGTATAATTTTTTGTCTTTTTACCAAACAAGATGTTGGTCTCGATGTTGGTTTTGTCAATTTTGCAAAATGCCTCATGAATTTGTGGTAATGAGAATTCTTTGGAAAGGTGCTGGTTTTGCAATGAGGTAATTTGTTCAATATTTAATATTTCAAAGTTATTGTTCACCAGGTATACAATCTTTGCCAAGTTATTCTTAGATTACTAGAGTATAATATGCTGATTCATTAAGTTGTGTGCTTGTAAAGGTACCATTTCATTTATGATGGATGACTGTTGTTATTGTCGAGGGAATATAATAATAATATATATATATATATATAAATCCTTTATTTAGTCAAGACTAATTTACAATATGTTCCACTGTTTATTGAAGGAGTTAGAATTTCAACACTGTCAGCTATGTTTGTATTATAATAACACACCTGGATTGAGTTGCTTGGAATTTCGAAGTTCTGATTCTCTAAAACCTGGTTTATACTGAAATGGAATTGTTGTTTCATTATGAGAAAAATTTATATTAAAAAATGGCCCTTCGACAGATACGAAAGGCGGTTTTTCCCCAACTTAGAGGAAACTCGGATTCAGGAACATCACAATGTCATGGACCATCTAGTCATACTTATTAGAAACATCAGTACATTTGAAGACCAATCATTGTTTTTGATATGTAAAGAGTATGATTTTAGTGGAATTTTTGTGTTTCACTAATATTACTATTCCCTTGATTTTTTCAGATCAGGTAAGCCAGTTGTCTAATTCTCAATCATGATTTTATCTTTTGGTGTTGACTCTTTACGTCCTAGCAACAATTGAAACAATCTCGACAGGTTGCTTTTTGACTTAATTGACTTTGAGCAATAAAATTTCATCGATTGAGTACTTTCTAGCTATAGAACTTCAGCTTTTTATATTGACCAATCACCAGATTGATTACATTTTGGAAGTTTCACACTTGGAATTATTATCACCAAATAGACGTCTTTCCAATTGCATACTTGCAAAATTCCTCTTTATTTTGCATTAGGACTGCTGTGAACGTTTATTATTTCATATTTACCTACATTCTTCATTGTTATTCCATTTCTGGAAATGGAATAGCAAGCCAATGTGCACATATTGTATCTATAATTTTTAGTGCAAAACTTATGTTTTTTTCAGCTCTAAGATATTGGACAGCGG
This sequence comes from Ceutorhynchus assimilis, assembly GCA_917834065.1. Lineage (NCBI taxonomy): Eukaryota > Metazoa > Arthropoda > Insecta > Coleoptera > Curculionidae > Ceutorhynchus > Ceutorhynchus assimilis. The sequence continues at coordinate 107,097,545 of OU892277.1, forward strand.
TGTAGAAAGAATAGTGGAACAACTAGTTGTTTCCAAAATTAACACAGTACTTGGTGCCAAAGTGGAGGAAGTAGTTTATAAGCACTTGGGAATAGAAAACCCAACACCTGCAAAACCTGAGGCAAAACCTCAAAAAGAACAAGATAAGTCTAAAGATAAAAATTTATTGCCAAAAGATTTGAAAGCTGTATCATCAGATTCATCAAATGGTAATAAACACACCATATTTTCATAAACCTAGTTCATAAACAAGTTTTGTTTTTCAGGTCATCCATCACGTAATAGATCTGAGATAAATAAAAAATCTACAGAGATAGAGAAAAGTCCGGAACTTGCATCAACACGTAAAGCTGGGAGTCCTCATGATGCTGATGCTACTGAAAATACTATGTCAACTAAAGTAGACGGTATAGGCTCAGATGTATCTGGACTCGACAGCCAGGATGATTCCAATAGTTCCTCTACAAAACGTTATTTTGTTGCATCTGAGCGAAATACAAAAATGGAAATTTCTGAAGTTAAAAATATGTCAGGGACAGATGACGCTAATATCAATGCTGAGAAAGGAGGTAAAGAGAAAAATGACAACAATAGCGCGAAAAGGAAGTCCGACTCCAAAACATCCAATGATAAACACAAAGGTCATTTAGAAAGAAAGGATGATAAGGGTGAGCTTTTTTTTTTAATTCTGGATTGTAAATTTTCTGTATTTTATCGTTTAAGACAAATGCAAAAGCCATCGTCATCGCCAATCTGGAAAGTCAGAGAATAAAAATAAGTCAGTTGAGAAACATGTTAGGAAACATTCTGAAAATAGGGAGTCTTCCAAAACGGATGGCAAGGAACGGGACAAGAACATAGACAAGGCTGACCAAAAACCAAAAGAAAATAGAGACAAATCAGATAGCAAAAGTGAAAAAATTGATAAACCGAAAGAAAAACCAGATAAAGAGAGACCACACAAAGAAAAAGAACATTTGATCAAAGATAAAAAATTACCAGATAAAGATAAAGAATCATCTGTTAAAGGAAAAGAGAGACCAGACAAAATTAAGTCAAGTAAAGAAAAATCTGAAAAACAGAGAGAAAAGTCAACCAAAGATACTTTAAAATTTGAAAAACATGGAGAAAAGTCGACAAAAGATAAGAAAAAATGTGATAAAGAAAAGTCTGATAAAGAAAAATTGTCACAGAAAGAGATGCATCCTAAATCAAAATCAATAGACAAAGATGCACAAGATAGAGCAGGAAGCAGCTCAATTAAGCATAAAAGCCTGTCAAGTTCTGGTAAAAAAGATACCAATGACAACAAAAATAGTGCAAAAGAAAAATCATCTTCTGGAAAAAACAAAGAGTCTTCCCACAAAAATAAACATTCTTCTACATGTCCCCACAAACAGCATTACTTGGATAAATCGAAGGATAGAAGTAGATCAAGCTCCACTTCTAAAAATAAGGAGAAAAAAAGTGGTGGAGACTTGAAATCTTCTGGCAAAGTAAAGGAAACTGATAACAGTAAATCAGATAAAAAAGAAGGAAAGAAGGTCACAGATGATCATTACTCCTTAAAGGACAAAATGTATGATAGACGATCCACAGACCGAGACTCAAATGATGACTCAAGCAAAAATAATAACTTTAGAGAAGATTTTTTGAAGTCACAAAAAGTTAACAAAGAAAGAGAGGTTATCAATAGCGGGTGTACTGATTCTACTTCTGAAAAAGTGAAACAGGGAAAAAACAGTGAAACAGAAGACACAAGCACAGATCTGTCTTATATTGTGGAGAAAGTAGAACAGGAACCAATCAACTTAAATATTAAAGAAACAGAGGTAAGCACAGAGGTAAAACAGAGGTAAAACAGAGGTTACCTGTAAAAATCTTTCTAACAAGAGGTAAGATTATTGGGTTATCTTACTTTTTGATCGTCATTCTAAACTAGTCAAGATTATGTGAATAATGATAACTCATTTCTAGATTATGACCATCACAGATAATGGAACGGATTCTAGCAATTTGTCTGCTCCAGAACAAGAGGTAAGCTGTATAGTTTTTGAAAAGATATGTCAAACTAAGTTCACTTTTGTCAACAGCAATATCATGTCGAAGCGGAAATCACCAACGTACGAGAAGATTCAACCAATACCATCACAGACAATGAAACAGATACAAGCAATTTGTCTGCTCCAGAACAAGAGGTAAGCTGTATAGTTTTTGAAGAGATATGTCAAACTAAGTTCACTTTCGTCAGCAGCAATATCGTGTCGAACTAGAAATCACCACACAAGAAGATTCAACCACCACCATCACAGACACTGGAACGGATACAAGCAATTTGTGTGCTCTAGAACAAGAGGTAAGCTGTAAAGTTTTTGAAAAGATATCTCAAATAAAGTCCACTTTGGTCAGCAGCAATATCGCGCCCAACTGGAAATCGCCAACGTACCAGAAGATTCAAACATCACCATCACGGACACTGGAACAGATACAAGCAATTTGTCTGCTCCAGAACAAGAGGTAAGTTGTATAGTTTTTGAAACCGACGAAAGATGAATGGATTCTCTCACTTTTGATCCTTGTTTCTAAAGTACCTACTTCAGATTTTGTGAATAGTATACCACATTCCATCAAATTTACAATTTATAGATCATTTGGCGAATGCGCCGGTACAACGCGCTATAAAATCGGTCGTAAAAATTCCTAAATCATCGGAAAAACTATCGCAGTTTTTGAAAATTTTCTTAGTGTAAACGGTGTAACAAGCCATAAGCTACAACATGAGATAATTATTTTTGGGAAAAAGTGGTTTTTATCGTTCAGAAAAAGGGTTTCAAGTACCGGTAAATTTCAATACGAGAGTACGGAATGAAGAAGAATCACTATTGGATCTAACAAGAAAACAATTTATGATCTGAAATGTGATCCACCTCTTGGTTTAAGCGACCATTTAGTGATATGCGCAAAAACTCAATTACACTCCTCAATCAGACCAACCAAAGTTGGTGTAATCAAAGCCACTCTTTCTTCACTGGAAAAACCAATCACTTCTGCAGTTAATAATCTTTCGGAAATAGACAATACTAGCGTTATCATGCCCAACTCAGCGGCATCTGCTGTTTATGATATGAAGCTAAGGGAACTGGAACAAAGTAACAAAGATTTACAGAAAAAGTTACTCAAACTTGAGAATGAGTTCCAGCTGCTTACTGCAACCCTGAATTCTATGAAAACTGCATCAAGCTGCTCAGGTTCTTCGCAAACCCCATCTCAGTTCCCTCCTAATCTGCGGGCGGTACCCATCAGGAATGAATCAAGAAGCTTTCAGTCATCTAATAGCCTGCAACTAGCTGGACAGCAAAAGTCCCAGCGACCGATCCGCAGCATAGAGCGCCAATCAGTGCCTAATCCTGTGAGAGTATCGGACCGCTCAAGTAATAATCCTGTATTAATTGGCACAGGTGCTGATGGAGGTCTTTTTTCTGCAGGTGAGAGACGCCAGTGGCTATATCTGGGTCGATGTGATCCGAGTACCACTGAGGAACAGATCTCTAACTATTTGAAGAATCAGCTCTCCATTCCTGATGTCAAATGCTTGGTGTTGGACAAAAATGAAGATGTGGTTTCATTTAAAATTGGGGTTAAAGAATCACTTTTGAAGGGCCTGCTGGATCCTAACCTCTGGCCAGTAGGCATTGCTGTCAAGGAGTTTCATCCTCGTCGTATGGGGGCAAAACCGTCCAATGCAAATTTTCAGAGAGGAGACAGAGAGGACCAGTCTCGTTAGATTGTGCTTCCTTTCTCTACCAAAATGTAAGAGGCTTAAAAACCAAACTCAAAGATGCTTTCTGTGCGGCTCGCGCCGAGTCTTTCTCAGTTATTGCACTTACGGAAACCTGGCTAGACTGTAGTATCTGTGATGCCGAATTTCTTGACTCGCGTTACACGGTTTATCGCTCTGATAGAAGCAGTCTGAACAGTACTAAAAGCCGTGGAGGTGGGGTCCTTTTGGCAGTAAATAATTGCCTAAAATCTCATCGCCTGTCAATTGGTGAAGCATCGGTCGAGGAAACGTGGGTGTCTGTTACGCTGGGTGACATGGTCTTCTGTATTGGCTGTGTCTACATTCCACCTACCATGGATGTGCTCCATTATGAAAACCATTTGAAATCAGTTGCTAGTGCCTGTGAAATGTTTGATAATGTGCTTGTTCTTGGAGATTATAATCTTTCCCAAATAACGTGGTCCACTAGTGAGGATCTCTCGGGTTTATTACCTGGAAATTTAAGGACAACTAAGGAAATATTGTTATGCGATAGTACTGCTTCTCTTAATCTGTCTCAATACAATGGGGTGGCTAACGATCATGGTTCAATCCTGGATCTATGTTTTGCCAACTTTGGGCCTATTTCACTTGTAACATCTGACGGTCTGGTGGGATGTGATCGTTATCACCCAGCTGTAGAGTTTTCCATACCTGTTGTTAAAGCTAAATTTCTGAAGCCTCTTAATTATTTTTCTTATGACTTTAAAAATGCCAATTTTGATTTGGTTAATGAATATTTTCTTTCCTTTGATTGGCGATCCATTATGATGGACGATCTAAACGAAACTGTTAAGAGCTTTTACTTGGTACTGTTCGACTGCTTTAATATGTTTGTTCCAATAAAGGCACATTCTTACAGCGAGAAATTTCCTATCTGGTTCTCTAACGAATTGAAAAATCTGATTTTTCAAAAGAAAATTGCTCACAGACGATTCAAGCGGTCGAATAGAGGTTTGGATTACTTTGCATTTAGTACACTTCGGCGAGATTGTAAAAACCTCACCAAAGAGTGCTATAAATTATACATAAGTGATACTGAAAGAGCCATAGGCACCAATATGAAAATTTTTTGGAACTTTATTCACTCCCAATCTAATCAGGGTACTATTCCTAACGAAATGTTTCTTGCCTCAGAAAAGGCGTCCAACGGTGTTGACATAGCTAATCTTTTTGCTGTCTATTTCTCCTCCGTCTATAACCCTCAGAGAAATTCCGACGCTGGAACCTTTGCTGATCGATTTGAGAATGTTTCAAGCATTGTCATAGATCCAACAGATATTGAGAGGGCTTTAACGCAATTGGACATCAACAAGTCTGCAGGACCTGATGGTATTCCCAACAAAGTACTAAAATCTTGTTCTAACACTTTGTATCTTCCTCTGTTTAATATTTTCAACAAATCATTATCTTCTGGAATTTTTCCAGAAATGTGGAAGCTCTCCTACGTTTGTCCTATTTACAAGTCAGGCAGCAAAAATGATGTAATAAATTACAGACCCATCAGCATTCTGTCTGCGATTCCAAAATTATTTGAGCAGTGCGTGGAAGGAATTCTTTCAAAAATATTTCATCAGATTGTGATCAGTCAACAGCACGGTTTTACAGCCGGTAGATCCGTTGAGACGAACCTGTTTCTCTTTACAACATTCATAAATTCATCATTTGCTAATAATGCAGAAACTCATGCAATATATACTGACTTCAGTAAAGCCTTTGATAAGGTAAATCACAACATCCTTCTTTCAAAGCTTTCAAGTTTCGGCGTTTCTGGACATTTATTTTCATGGATGAAATCATACCTTACTAACAGAATGCAACAAGTCAAGATCGATGGCTATCTTTCTTCTCTTTTCCATGCATCCTCTGGGGTACCCCAAGGTTCTCACTTGGGCCCCCTTCTATTCAGCTTATTTATCAACGATTTAGGATCGTTGCTCTCGTCAAATTTTTTACTTTTTGCTGATGACTTGAAGTTGTATCGTCAGGTGACGTCAACTCAAGACATACTTATTTTGCAAAATGATCTTAACATCGTTCACGATTGGTGTCAGCTTAATTACATGTCCCTCAACATCGATAAGTGCTGTTGTATAAGATTCAGTAGACGCACCCATAGTGTTCCCTTGCAGTATTACTTAAACAATGTTCGCTTGTCTGAAGTTTCTATCATTAAAGATCTTGGTGTCTATCTAGATACTAGGCTAATGTTCACTGAGCATTTTGAAGTGGTAATTGGCAGGGCTAATAAAATGTTGGGGTTTATTAAGAGAGCTACTAGGGACTTTACAAGTATACGCCCTATCAAAATTCTTTACACATCACTGGTCAGGTCCGTTCTTGAATTTTCATGCATAGTTTGGTCACCTTACTATCAGATCCACATCAATAGGCTTGAGAGTGTTCAACACAAATTTATTAAGTTTGCAAGGTACAAACTTTCTTTGAGTGGTGTAATTCTCAGTGATGACCTGACTATGACTTATTTAGACTTATCTACTCTTGTTCGCAGAAGGGAATATTTTGATGTCTGTTTTGCATTTAAAATTCTTAACTACTACATAAAAAGCCACGAATGTCTTGAATGTTTTAATCTACACATTCAAAGTTATCAGACACGAAGTAAATCTTTACTGCACATTCCTTACTGTCGAACCTGGTACCTACTATTCAGTCCTGTGAATAGAATATCTGCCAATGTAAATAAGTTCTGTGAGGGCCTTGAGTTCTTTGGTTTATCTCTGGATACATTTAAGACGAAGGCCAGGAGAATTGTTTTAGGTTAGATTTTTTTTTTTTTTTTTTAGATGTAAACTCTGTTCAACTTCAAATGTATTTTTCTTATACGTAAATAAATAAATAAATAAATAAATAAATAAATTCAAAAAAGATACTTCTGGTCAGCCGACTATGATAAAATTAAAACTTTCTTCCAAGAGCAAAACTTCCAGTCTGAACCAGATCAACTATATCAGAGATATGACAATATCATTAATAATACAGTGATAAGCAGCCTGGTGCCACTAAAAACAGTTAAGACCAACCCTTTATCTGTCATCTAAATTAATGTTTGTAGATGAAGCGACCGGGGATAAAATAACATCCAACCAACATATTGCCTAAATTTTTGCTGATAAATATGCTAGTGTCTACACTCAGGAGCTAGATGATGAAAGTCTGCCACAGTTGGATGAAACCACCAGAATTCATGAATCCATAAGTGCAATTCCAATCTCAATCCTGGAAGTAAAAGAGCTCAACAACGCCTAAAACCTGACAAGCTCAGGACCTGATAACCTTCCACCAATTTTTCTATGGCAAATATTTTTAACTACTGCAGAAAATCAGGGACTCTACCACCTGCTTGGAAAAAAGCTATTGTAATTCTCATCTATAAGAGTGGAAATAAATGCAGTGCCAACAACTACAGACCGATAAGCCTAACAAGTCACCAGTGCAAATGTCTGGAACGAGTTATTGTGAAACACGTAATCACCTTTCTAACCGAACATAATATAATTCCATCCACCCAATAAGTATGGTTTCCTCAGTAGGTCCGTTACAGTAAACCTTCTTTTATGCTTAGATGATTGGACTAGGAATTTTGACGAGGGAAATTCTATTGATATTATGTATCTAGACTACGAAAAAGCATTCGACAAGGTTCCCCACAGAATACTTTTGGCTTAACTGGAGCACTATGGTGTTGGGGGCAATTTACTGAGACTCATTAGGTGTTTTCTAATCAACAGAGGCTACTGGGTCAGAGTAAATGGAATCCTGTCCCAGGAACACAGGGTAGTGAGTGAAGTGCCCCACGGATTGGTATTGTGACCACTTTTATTTCTGGTGTATATAAGTGACCTCCAAAATATAATAACTTCCTCAATATCATTTTTTGCTGACGATACAAAGCTATACCCAAACCCATTGTCAAACGTCAACAACCTACGGAAAGACCTTGAGGAGATTTAAAACTGGACAGATACCTAGAAGATGAAACTAAATGTGAAAAAGTGCTTATTATAACGAGTGACCCTAAATGGGAACTCCACACAAATAAAACTGTCAAGAAGGCAAGCTCCATAATATATATAGAAAAGCATTTAAAAACCTTTCTGTTGAAATGATTAAAAAACTATACATAACCTACATAAGGCCTAAACTTGAATTTGCACACTCAGTATGGAATCCTTACTTTGTTGGTGACATAGAATTGCTAGAAAGGGTGCAGCATAGAGTAACCAAAATACCACCGGAATTAGGAAATCTGCCCTATCCTTAAAGGTTAAAAATATTTGGTCGACCAACACTAAGAGAAAGACGATCCAGAGGAGTTATAATTGAAACCTACCTAAATTCTAAACAATAGCTACACCTGTGAAATGGATCTGTTTCGGAGAAGCCAATCTAACCAACTCCGAGCAAAAAACTGTGTAAAGAAAAACCAACAGGCTGCCAAGCAAAAACTTTATTTCAGACATGGAATGCCCTGAGTGAGACAACTGTTAGTAAACGAAATATAAACTTGTTCAAAGTGTCATTGGACATGAAAATAGAAGCCTCTATTGGTGCACTTCAATAACTAGCAAAGGCTTATCTGAAATCTGTGAGAACCTCTAAATTGGTGATCTTAACATTGTTGCCTGTGATAAATTGATAGAATTGAACTATGATAGACACTGCAAAATAAATAAGTTTAAAAGCTAGTCTGAAACTATATGTAACAATAGTTACATTGGTTAATCCGCCTACTATTGGAATAATAAAACAATAATTACAATCACAGACAACACAGATTTGAGTAATTTGTCTGCTCCAGAGACGGAGGGAGGATTTATGGTTTCATTATTATCAATTCCTTGTTTTCCAAAGGAATTTTTGACTTATTCCACGGATCAAAGTTTATAAGCAATGAAATATACTTATTCTGTCAAATTTACAATTTACAGATCATGCCAATCCCAGACAACGGAAGTGATTCGAGCGATTTGTCTGCTCTCGTGATGGAGGTAAGATTAAGGGGTTTTATTATTACTTAGCCCATGTTTCCAAAGGAGTTTTTAACTTATTCCACGCATTGAAGTTTATAAGCAATGAAATCTAACTCATTCCATCAAATTAACAATTTATAGATCATGTCAATCACGCACAACGGAACCGATTGGAGCTGTTTGTCTGCTATAGAGACAGAGGTAAGATTTAGGTTCAATTATTCCTTATCCCTTGTTTCCAAAGTTTTTAACTTATTTCACGCATGAAAGTTATTAAGCAATTAAATCTAAGTCATGCCATCAAATTAACAATTTATAGATGATGGCAATCACAGACAACACAACGGATTTGAGCAATTTGTCTGCTCCAGAGTCAGGGGTAAGATTTAGGGTTTTATTATTACTTATCTCTTATTTCCAAACGAGTTTTTAACTTATTTCACGCATGAAAGTTGACAAGCAATTAAATCTAAATCATTCCATCAAATTAACAATTTATAGATGATGGCAATCACAGACAACACAACGGATTTGAGTAATTTGTCTGCTCCAGAGTCCGGGGTAAGATTTAGGGTTTTATTGTTACTTATCTCTTGTTTCCAAACGAGTTTTTAACTTATTTCATGCATGAAAGTTAATAAGCAATTAAATCTAACTCATTCCATCAAATTAACAATTTATAGATGATGGCATTCACAGACAACACAACAGCTTTGAGCAATTTGTCTGCTCCAGAGACTGGGGTAAGATTTAGGGTTTTACTATTACTTATCTCTTGTTCCCAAAGTTTGTAACTTATTCCACGCATCAAAGTTATTAAGCAATGAAATGTAACTCATTCCATCAAATTAACAATTTTTAGGTCATGCCAATCACAGACAATACAGCGGATTTGAGCAACTTGTCTGCTCCATTGATGGAGGTAAGATTTAAGGTTTTTTAATTACCTACCTCTTGTTTCCATCCACGCATCCAAGCTTGTTAGCAATGAAATCTAACTCATTCCATCAAATTAACAATTTATAGATGATGGCAATCACAGACAACACAACGCATTTGAGCAATTTGTCTGCTCCAGAGACCGGGATAAGATTTAGGGTTTTATTATTACTTATCCCTTGTTCCCAAAGTTTTTAACTTATTCCACGTATCAAAGTTTTTAAGCAATGAAATGTAACTCATTCTATCAAATTAACAATTTTTAGGTCATGCCAATCACAGACAATACAGCGGATTTGAGCAACTTGTCTGCTCCAGAGATGGAGGTAAGATTTAAGGTTTTATAATTACCTACCCCTTGTTTCCATCCACGCATCCAAGCTTGTTAGCAATGAAATCTAACCCATTCCATCCAATTAACAATTTATAGGTCATGCCAATCATGGACAACGGAACTGATTCGAGCAATTTGTCAGCTCCAGAGATGGAGGTAAGATTAAAGGTTTTATAATTACCTACTCCTTGTTTCCATCCACGCATCCAAATTTATTAGCAATGAAATCTAACCCATTCCATCCTATTAACAATTTTTAGGTCATGCCAATCACAGACAATACAACGGATTTGAGCAACTTGTCTGCTCCAGAGATAGAGGTAAGATTTAAGGTTTTTTTTATTACTTACCCCTTGTTTCCATCCACGCATCCAAGTTGATTAGCAATGAAATCTAACCCATAACCCATTTCATCCAATTAACAATTTTTAGGTCATGCCAATCACAGACAATACAGCGGATTTGAGCAACTTGTCTGCTCCAGAGATGGAGGTAAGATTTAAGGTTTTATTATTACTTACCCCTTGTTTCCATCCATGTATCCAAGTATATTAGCAATGAAATCTAACCCATCCCATCCAATTAACAATTTATAGGTCATGCCAATCACGGACAACGAAACTGATTCGAGCAATTTGTCGGCTCCAGAGACGGAGGTAAGATTTGGTTTTATTATTATTTATCCCTTGTTTCCAAAGGAGTTTAACTTCACGCATCAAGGTTTATAAGCAATGAAATATAAATCATTCCAACAAATTAACAATTTATTGTGCAATGTGGTATATGCAATTTCAAATCGATTGAATTTGCAGATTTGAAGAACGCAGTAAAAAATTTACAAGCCAAAAAGAAGAGTATATATGGGATAAACACAAAGATTTTAAAACTATCATTCGAAGCCATTGGACATCAATTTCTAGAAGTAATTATTAGAAGTATATAGTAATCGGAAAATTTCCTGCTACATGGAAAACAGCAACTGTTACTCCAATTCAAAAAATAGAATCTCCAATCTTTGCCAAGATTTTCGACCCATAAATATGGTACCGATATATGAAAAGTTACTAGAAATCAGTGTAAAAAACCAATTAATTCAATACATAGAAGAAAATAGACTACTGACAACCTACCAGGCAGTATGTAGAAATAATAACAGCTGTGAGACTGCTTTTCAAAATGTTTTGGCCAATTGGAAATCTGCATTGCAAGAGAATCTATTCATTGGGGGCGTTTTCCTTGACTTTCGTAGAGCGTTTGAAACCATAAGTAGGCCATTATTTAAAAAAAAAATTAGAGCGATTAGGACTATGTGAAGGATGGATTCAAACTTACAGAACAGGACACAGAAAACAAGATATAGCAACACTGAATCATCGAGTAGGGAAATCACACTGGGAGTGCCGCAAGGGACTGTAATGGATCCAGATTTGTTCATTATATACATCAATGACATTGTGAAATGGATGAAAAATTGTAACATAGAACTATTTGCAGATGATATATTATTGTACTTCATTGGAAATAATGTACAACACATAGTCAAAACCATTTACGAAGAACTGAAATCCATTTGAAGGTGGTTACAATACAATAATCTGAAATTAAATATTGAAGACTGATGGTGTAAAATAGGAACACGGCGCGAGATGATCAGTTACATCACGGTGTAGAATTAGACGGCATTCAAATAGAGAAAGTGACGGAATTCAAATATCTGGGAGTTATTATCGACCAACATCTAACTTTTAACAACGATGCGACCTATGTGACAAGAAAAATAACAAAGAAAGTGTATGCATTGGGTCGTATGCGTAATACTCTTACTGCATGGCCAAAAACTTTAATTTATAAATTTGTTATACAACCACATTTGTTCTATTGTCCAACAGTATTGTTTACCTTAACTAATTCTGAAATAGCACAAATAAAAAAAAGGAAAAAACATGGCGCTACGTGTTAGTCCACAGCCTCCTACATTTAACAAGCCATGAAGTTAAAAAGGCAACAACACCGCAATCTTACCGCCAAGTGGTGCTGGTGGTGTTTGTTTGTATAAATATATATTTTTTATTTTATTATTATGAATCACAAAAAATGCATAATTTATTGTACTAAAGGGCCAAAAACAGTAATTCAATGAATAATTTAACCATTTGTGTAAATAAGAACAGTAAATAATTGATTTAAATGAATATATTTCTAGAGTCCAAAGTGTTATGTTTCAGTATGTCTTTTGAAAATCTAACTTTTTCTTTCTTCGGGATTTTTTCGGAAGGCAAGTCCATCAAATACTTGAGCTGATTTTCGAAAATAAGAGGTACCTACTTTTAAGAGTTGGACGTTTTAGTTTGAACTCTCGAACTACACCTTTATCCTTGTTTGTTTCAAATCTAATTATTTCGGTTTCTTCAAAATGTTTACAACACACCACAGAATTTTTCGTTATTGTATAATCTCGGGTATAATTATCTTGGTGTATTGCTTTCATCCACATTTTTTGCACTTCAGAATTTTTTTGGAAATAAAAATGTTTGCATTTCTTCAGTTTTTAAGGAACTCCTAATAGTTCGATTTGCACCCAGGAACACAGTAGTTTCATGGCATCTGGAACAAGTTTAAATATCTTAGGTAATATATCGAGAACTATGCTCTTGCAGACAAATATTAATATTGTTTTTATTGTTTTACCTTACCTTACCTTCATTTTTGCTCCTGTACCCATTTGCTAAAAATTTGCAATCAAAGCACAAAGGAACAGGTATCAACTAAATATGGGCAATATATTGGTGTGTTTCTATCCACTTTTTCGTCAATAATGCCCATAAAAATACTAAATTGCAACAATACACAATGAAAGCAATACACAGAAACACATAACCCAATAACAAAATAGCACCATACGCGACGTTGCCGTCATTTCCAACTTCGTGGCTTGTTAACTATAGGAGGCTGTGGTTAGTCTCAACTGTAATCGACGTACGAGTATAGAGACAATGTTACGAGCCATGCCATGGGTGTGAAACAATGTATTATATTCAAATTATAATATATAATTCGAAGAGCGAATCTTGATCTTAACGCCATCTAGGACACGATAATCAACACTACACGCAATTTTGCTGTGCAAAATGGTGAACGTTCCAAAGGCAGACCAAAATTCAGTTCGTTTGGGTTTCACCCAAAAGTACCACTGTTTGAGAAAAGTTTTTGGATTAATTTTCTCCGCTTTTCCATCCATAGACGCGTTTCGACCTATATCAGGTCTCATCAGTATGGCTAGGAAAAGCGAAGAAAACCAATCCAATTTTTCGCCTAAAGGCAAATGCAAGAAATTCGAAGAGCGAATCTTGATCTTCACGCCATCTAGGACACGATAATCAACACTACACGCAATTTTGCTTTGCAAAATGGTGAACGTTCCAAAGGCAGACCAAAATTCAGTTCGTTTGGGTTTCACCCAAAAGTACCACTGTTTTAGAAAAGTTTTTGGATTAATTTTCTCCGCTTTTCCATCCATAGACGCGTTTCGACCTATATCAGGTCTCATCAGTATGGCTAGGAAAAGCGAAGAAAACCAATCCAATTTTTCGCCTAAAGGCAAATGCAAGAAATTCGAAGAGCGAATCTTGATCTTAACGCCATCTAGGACACGATAATCAACACTACACGCAATTTTGCTGTGCAATTTTGCTGTGCATTTTGCACAGCACAAGCTTTTCCTAGCCATACTGATGAGACCTGATATAGGTCGAAACGCGTCTATGGATGGAAAAGCGGAGAAAATTAATCCAAAAACTTTTCTCAAACAGTGGTACTTTTGGGTGAAACCCAAACGAACTGAATTTTGGTCTGCCTTTGGAACGTTCACCATTTTGCACAGCAAAATTGCGTGTAGTGTTGATTATCGTGTCCTAGATGGCGTTAAGATCAAGATTCGCTCTTCGAATTTCTTGCATTTGCCTTTAGGCGAAAAATTGGATTGGTTTTCTTCGCTTTTCCTAGCCATACTGATGAGACCTGATATAGGTCGAAACGCGTCTATGGATGGAAAAGCGGAGAAAATTAATCCAAAAACTTTTCTCAAACAATTCTATATAATATATATTATATTCAAAATCGTGCAGGGATCCTTACCAGAGAATCTAGAAGGCTTCTGTATACCTGTTCGCTTGTACCGACCGAAACACTAGAAATGCAGACAATTTTTATATTCCCACTGTTCGAAGAAACTTTGATCAAACAAATATTTTTCATGAAGGATTAAAAACTTACAATGAGTTACCTAATGATGTTAAACATTCTCCTAATTTCAAGGAATTTAGGAGAAGATGTCGTTTGTTTATAGCAGATACAATACCTGTGTAATTGTTACATTATAAAATAATTGTTAAATTATATACTTTTATTTATAGATCATGCCAATCACAGACACCGGAACTGATTCGAGCTATTTCTCTGCTTCAGAGGCAGAGGTAAGATTGATGGTTTTATTATCTACATATTTATCCCTTGTTTTTAAAGGAGTTCTCAACTCATCCAAATTTATAAGACATGAAATTAGGAATAAGACAATTAAGGTGGTTTAAATTAGAAAAAACTAGTGCTGGCCTATTTGAAAAGATGTTTGAAATTAGGTTTACTTTATTCGGCAGTACCATGGGATAGAGGCGAAAAAGTTTCCATAATAAAGTGAACTGTATGCGAAGGAAAAAATGATTTTGCAAAATTTCGTTTCTTCCCAGATATCTGCTAAGCAAATACAATTTGAAATTTCTAGGCAGCTTCATTAAGCACCTAATTGGCCACTTTTTCTAATTTGAGTCACCTTGTATCTTTTACCGTTTCCAAAATTCGTATGTAATTTATTTTAGTTGGGATACCCTTTATAAAAATAGATTTTTATAATTTGTCTGAACAACAAATGTAATTTAATTTTATAATTGAATCCAAAAAAGCTGGACCAAACCTTACTTTTATACCCTAAAACGCCGCGGACTTGTCCTTTGACGACTGCTTCTTCCAGCAAATTATTAATTCAATTTTGAATTTGTAGACCTCTCACTCCAAAGATCCTTTCGAGGAAGACATCACGGCAGAACCTGATTTCCAAGGATTTAGCAAAGCAGAGATTGACAGATCGGATGAAATGGCTAAACGGAAAATGTCGAAATTAACATTAGATGCAGATGACGATGACGTCGTCTACTATTTTGAGAAACCGATCGAATCTGAGGCGAAATTGCGGAAGCTGAATGAAAATATAATGAGAGAGGAGAAGTTTATTGAGGAGTCTAAATGGAGACTAAAAGCACAATTTGATTCAGGAGTAAGTTTCAACCTTTTCTTTAGTAAATTTCATTGTATTATTATTACTAAAACAATTTGTTTTACAATGGCTTATTCATGTTCAACTGTTACAATGTGTTATAGCGGTGTTTTACAAATAAGGTACGTTTTTTTTTCCCCTTAAAAATGTATGATTGTTGCCCATCCTATGCTACAAAAATTGAGCAGCACTATCAGTGGCAGCTTTAAGTAGCAAGTAAACCGTATTCTTGTTGGAGCCTCACCCACCAAATGCACAAAGTATTTTCATAAACTTGAGTACTTCTGGTATGTATGCTGTTGTGAAGTTATCTTCTCGAAGTTGCCAAGGTGGGCTGAAGGGATGCGAACTCACTCCTTTGTTCCAAATTTGAACCATACCATTCGACCCACCAGATACCAACCATTTTTTATCTAACGAGTAGTTTTGTTGATTTGTATTCAAACAGAGAGTGTTACATAAATCAAATATTATCCTTTTTTGTACCAACATGTTTCTCTCCTCTTCTTCTTTTAGCCTGTAATCGACACCTGGATGAAGGCTTCTACAAACCAACCAATCATGCATCAAATTTGGTCCTGCAATATTTTGTATGTCATCCTGCCATTGTCTCTGAGATGCCAAAGGTCCAGTTGGAAAGATAAGATGGTACAATTAAATTTCGAAATCTGAGGTTTTGTTTTCCGGCGCGCATCATCGACTTATTTCCTCGAATCTTCCCATTCAGCTGTAAATTTTACATCCTGTTTTTCATTACCACTTTAGATGAAGACTGCTAAAGCCAATAAGGCACTTTCCAAGAAATGCTATACATTTTCTTATTCAAAAAACTATTATTACGTTAACCAAATCTAATACAAGATGACATTATGAATTTCATCCACGTCGAGTCTTTCTAAAATCGTAATGACCTTTTTTATTATAGATGAAAGGGAAAACTGTCAAACAAGCAGGACCGAGCGGCTCCAACTCCAAATATGTACAGGTAAAATTCATTAATTTTTGTTCCACTTTCTCAAGAGACTTGGGATTTGTGAATAATTTAACTAATCCCATGCTAATTCCAATAGATGACGAAAACAATGGAACATCAAGCAGCTACAAAGATAGAGGTGAGATTTATGGTTGCATTAATTTTTGTTCCTTGTTTTCAATAGAGTCGGAGAGTTAATAATTAAATGCATGCATAATTCCCAATATAATGATGCTCTTATCTTATGGCACTTGCACTTTATAAATATACATTTTTTGAATCAGAATTGGTTGGGCAATAAGTATTTCCATTTTAGGGTTGCTAATAGTTGGGTCTGTTGACAAAGTCCCTACTCAATAATTGATGAATTTACCAACCGTTAATTATATTTATTTAGTATTGAGTTTTTTATTCAATTTTAGATTGGCAAAAAAAGGAAGATTTCAGAAACTGATAACAACAATGGCTTCAATCGTAAGGACAAACGGGGTAAGTGCATTGATTTTAAATTTACTATACTAAATCTAAATTCTAAAGTTGCTAAAGGTAAATAAATTCAGGTGATAACTGGTGGAGGCTAAGGACCGGTCTTTTGAACAAATGTGTGCTCAACCAAAGATTTAAATAATTGTATTCAAAGTTAATCAATATTATAAATGGATAGATCAAGTAGAAATCGCTTAAAATCTCTTTTAAAATAAGCAACTTATTGCCTACTTCTTATTTTATTAGGTGAATGATTAGAAATTGAAAATTGTTAAGGTTATAATCATTAGTAAATTGATATGAGCTCTGTTCCAACTGACATGAGAACCGTTCGGTTGGAGTGGAGCTAAGTAGACCATAATTTGTAGAGTGGAATTTTAATAATTGTTTTCACTGGTATTCAGATGTAGTATAATTTGATTTTTTTTTGCTTACATCTAGCAACATGAAATTATTTTAATCTTTTTGATATTGCAGAATGCAAACGGGTAAGGTTTAGTGGAGACGAAAACCAAGACGACACTAATATATGTGGTGAGTGTAAAGAAGTAGTTAACATTATGCCTGCATTTTTTGTATGTGTTTCGAAACAGTATTTATTTTTATATTGCCAGCTTTAAATTCCTAATATATTTAAAAGTAAATGTCTTGTTATTGTTGTAGATGTAACACCCTGTAATGGTGGCAATAAGAATGAAAAAAGTACTGAACCAACAATCCTGCAGAAAAGTATTGGTAAGTAGATGGCCTGATTATTCTTTGTTTTCAAATACCCGCTTGTAGTTTCCTTTTTTGTTCCCTCATTCTGCTAGATTTGAATTCTTGAATATGTTGTAAATAAATTGTGTGGTTGTAGATTTGGCATCCATAATTGGTAAACGACAATTGGTTGTCAAAATCAGAAGAGAGGTGATAGGTGAGTAGACAACCCTATTGTTTCAAAATTACTGTCAGTGAACTGTATGCATATCTGTCCCTTTTTCTCTAATGTTAGAAACAGGTCAACTTATTATCAGTTGCCACTGGCATGTAGGGCTCTTTCTATCTTATCGATTGTAGCGACATATGAAACAATATGTGCCATGACATTCTTAGTTGCCCGTGACATATTTTAGTCACGGATTCTGTATTAGGGGACGAGGCATTCCATGTACATAAAATATCAAGTTAATTCGGGACGAGTCACTGACAGAAATTTTCATCATAGAGTGTTCTCACTTTCTATTCATATATTTCTTCTTTTCTTCCTATCATCCCATTTACTACTTGGTTAGCTTGTGTAAATGGGAAATTAGTTGTTGTGGATGGATCCCGGGGTGGTGCATCGAAAAAGCATGACCATATCTTCTCTCAAAAACAGGAACCTGCTAAAAGTGAGTAGATAGCCTTATGGCCGTTTGCGCCAACTATTTTAAGGAAGCCTTAACGATAAGTATTCCTTGAAGTGACATTTTATCATGAATTTCATTTCAAGGAATACTTATCTTTAAGGCTTCTGTAAGACGGTTGGTGAAAACGGCCATTAGTATTCTTTTATTTTTGTGTTACTGTTTCTATTATTTCACTAGATCTTTAGATCAGAATAGAGGAATGTTCCTATTTTACATATTCAACAATAGTTTGCTCACAAAATCAAAATCTTTGACTTAATTGCCATAAAAAACAAATAATCTTGTTGACAAAGCTCTCACAAACACAGATCAAAAATATAACTACCAAATACTCAATAAGACTATACCTATTCAAAATATTTAAAAATAAACAATATGAATGACAATATTGAGAAATATGTGAACAAACTGAAATAAATTACAGAAAAAAGTACATCCTATAAGAAAAATAACTGAATAAAACCATCACGTATCAAAACAGAGTTCAAAATAGCAGAAATCAAAACATTTCAGCATTGTCCTTACTAACACCATATCTCCTCAAATTGAATGCTTGAATTCCTTTACGTGGTGGTGGCGAGATTTTCTATGGTAGACCTTACTCTATATGCAATTTTGAGCTTTTTGGACTTTAAAAGATAATTATTCTCGAGTCAAAGTACCTACCAATAAATACTGCGAACAATTAAAGTCCAAAATGCACCTGCTCTCTCTCTTTCTGGCCCAGTATATTTTGTAAATATTTTATTTTGTTTATAGAAGCACCTGCTAATGATCGATTGACGTTGGATCCTAATAAGAAGGCCGGAACTAATGGTTTCAAAAAACCTAACGGAATCCCAGTACGATCACGAAATGCTAAACGAAAGGTTATTAGAAGTAAGTCGATAGCTTTTGCTCACAACCTCCAAATTATTTTTGTTCTTATGTATAATTTGTTTTTGGCTAGATCTAATATAAATCCTGTCCTGATATAGGCCCTTGAGGATCTGTTAGGATTTTTTGACAATGTGTTCAACAGGTATTTTCTACCTCTACTTTTATAGGGATCCTTTTAACAAAAATAAATTTATGAATGCATATGTGTATATGTGTAGATTCTATTATCCCTATCTTGATTGTCAAGGACAAAACATACCTATATATTATTTTCAGGTGCTAACCAAAGATACGCCAAGGAAGATCTTTTCAAACCAAGACTGGATCTCGGCAGCAGCACCTCTTCTAGAAGGCGAAATAGTGGTCCGTCTTAGCTTTATTAATTTTTGTTTTTGTTTATTTTGTTCTTTTCTCCAATACTGTTTATCTTGTTTGAGCACCGGTTTATTCATCTTCCGATGAACTTCCTGGTAATTGTCTACAAGGCAAAAATGCGAATCTAGTACCTGATAATTTATCAGGAGGTGAATAAACCGGGCATTAGGTTATGTTTTTGAGTTTATTAATATGTATTCGTTTATCTCGTTCAATTATGTTGAGATTTTGTATTTTGAATTACATTTCGATTCGAAATGATGTTGATTTGTTTTATTTAGGTTTTATTATTTCCTTAGGGTTGCCCCCTAGCTGTTCAGAATACATACAAGGTTGTAGAGGCGAAGGTTGTGGATTCTTTTTTTATTAAATGCTGTTATATTTGAGCGTCACGCCTAAATGAGGCCCAGAAGAAAAGACATTAGACTTTAAACGGGCCGGTTTCATAATAGCGAATCGCCCCAGGGTTAAGCGTAACTCCAGGGTGAACATAGCAACTCGACACGCTTACCCTTGAGCTAAAACCAATCTGGAGGTGACTCGCTATTGAGAAACCAGCCCACAAAACATCTATTTATTTCGAATAGAAATGGATGGTGCTACGCTTTTAGGCGAAGGACCCCCTTGGGTACAATGTGCGGCTTGTGTTGGAACAGTAGAGCTAATGGGTCTGTTTCCACAGAAATCACAAACCAGTCGGAGCTTTTTAATTGGTCAAAATCGCCAACAACCAGTTACCTGACTATTTACAACCAATGAAATTCGCTCTGACTAGTTTGTGATTTCTGTGGAAGCAGACCTTTTATCATCACTGATACTTTGTTTGGCTTGAGGGTCAGTTAGTTTCTCAATAGCTAGTTACCTCCGAATTGGTTTTAACTCAAGGGTAAACGTGTCCAGTTGCAATGTTTACCCTGAGGTTATGCTTAACCCGGGGGTGACTTTGTATTGAGAAACCGGCCCTAAGTCAGCTAGTCAGAAATGATTTTCTTTGAATAGATGAGAAAATACCAGACAACAAAAGATATCGGAAACCAGCAACAGTAAAAAGAAAAAAAAATCGGATTTAATTTGCAGAATTCTGGGGTCTGATTTGATTGAGGCAGATAATGAATCATTTGCACTGAAGGCAAGGTTATAGGGCAAGCTCAGAGGACCAATTACTTTCCCTTCTTTGAATTTCTGCCTGCTATACTGGTTCAAAGCAGTAAAACGGCGTTCTATCAGTAATTAGGCAAACGATGCCACCCTAAACTTCAAAACAAGACTTACTGTGATGCCTCAACCAAACAAAGAAAACTCCAAACTAGCATTAACATTTTTGTTTATTTACAGACATTAATATTTTGTGACTAAACACAATACAAGTAACATAATTCTAAAGATAAATGTAACAAATCATACATCAAACAATAATTGGCAAATTAAATGTAAAGTGGAAAGGTAGAAGCACCTATTCAATTCCTTACTTCCTCAGCAGAGGATTTTTCACAATTTTCTCGCGACCATGATATTCCATACAATCTATTATATAGTTCCGATGCACTCTACATTCCTTGCCACACTTTTCGCTTCCACATTTGGGGCATTCGAAAAAGCATCCTGCGCATTTTATATCCAAACAATCGCACATGTTAATGTTAGTTGACATATGTGTACCACTAAAAATTAAAAAAAATGTTTAGAAATGAAATAATGCACCTGCTACAAGTACAAGTAAAATCTTGTACAGATTCTTATTGCAATAAATAATAAAATGTTCTTACTATTCATCGTAAACAGCTCCTAGAGGTTTACGAGTAGTGGTGACAACTGGGGGCTGAAACTTTTTAATAATCTTCCTCTTCTCCCTTTGGCTCAGATCTGGATTGAACGTTTCCATTGTCTTTTCGAAAGAAGAGGTCGAAGTTGAGGTGGATGAAGCCGATGCCGAAATGGCCTTGGATGCTCTCTTAGCTGCTTGCCTAAATAAAACATAGGATTAGGGCTTAACTTTTGATAAATCTAATCACAATTACCTTCTACTTGAGGAACTACTAGACCTGGATTGTGACTGCGAACCAGTGGTGGATTTTCTTGCCGTTCTCAAATTACCTTGTCTATTGGAAGGATTATATTCATCTTCGGAACTGGTACTATCAGTATTCATTGTGCTGTTTGATCTGCTGGAATTGTGGCTGGAATCGCAGAAACAGAGGCGACGCGTTTGACTACCTCCTAACACCACAAAAAGATCAAACCAAAATGGCGAAACCAGAAACCAAGCAACGCAAACAAAAACAAATGCAAGCAAGCAGCAGTGTTGCCAGATGTCAAATTTAAAATTATCAGGATTTGAGAACAAAATTATTTCAAAACCACCAACCACCTTAAATTTTTTAAATTAATTATCAATTTTTAACTAAAAATTCGAAAAATTTGTATTAGGATTGTAGTTTCAATAAATTATGGTAGATTAGTTTGTCATTATCGATTATTGAATCGTAGTCAAAATTATGGTAGATTTCGATAATTATCGGGTCATTGGCAACACTGGCAAGCGGTAAAGCGTGGTTGGTAAATGTTTGTAAGTGTTGCCGGATGTCAAATTTAAAATTACCAGGATATGAGAACAAAAATTGATTCCAAGAAAAATTATCAACTTTTTTGAGTTTATATCTCTATTTTTATTTTTCTGAGAAAGAAAAACAAAAATAAAATTGACCAAAAAGTTTATTCTATTAATAAGCAGCTAGGTTTTTGAAAAGTGCTGCCAGCACCTTGCTGAAGCGTGCTGACTGCTCAAGCTCAACTGTAGTTCTAGCTCTAGCTGGGACTAGAAGTGGTGTTCGCACCAGTACCTACGTCAAAACCACCAACCACCTTCAATTCTTAATTAATTTTTAATTTTTTACTAAAAATTTGAAAAATTTGTATCGAAATTGTAGTTTCAATAGTTTCAATAAATTATGGTAGAAATAGCTTGTTATTATGGATGATTGAATCGTAGCCAAAATTATGGTAGATTTCAATAATTATTGGGTCATTGGCAACATTGATGACTGATGTATGTTTGAGAAACTGCCACTGCCTGGCGGGACCATTGGGCGGGACGGCGGCCACGCCGGGACAAACCCATGATAACCTCATTACTTCGAACTTTGAAATAACGGTTAGAATTTCTATACATAAAGTCTAAAGCGGGGTCTACACGCAACGACGTATCATACGATTTGCATGCGCAAGTAAAGCTTACAGATTTGAGTTTACTAACTGAGTGCGCCCTCATTATAACGACTTATTGGGGAGTACTTTGATGTTTTGTTTGGCTATTAAAAGAAAACGAGAAATTAGGAAATGTTTAAAAAGAATTAAGACTTTCTAAGGTGGTCTAGCGCATGGTTTATTAAAACGAGGTTTATTATCTTATGACTGGTGCGTTTTTACGCTCATGCAATTTGCGCAAATTGATTTGTGCATGCACGATTTGCATAAATTGCATGAGCGTGAAAACCAAAATCGTTTGCTTGCGCAAGCCAAAAAGTTAGACTTGAGTAAATCTGGAGCGGACAGATAATTTGCATGGCGCAAATGCATGAACGTGTAAATGACACTCCAACTTTATAAAGCGAGCGCCCCATAGTCCGCATGCGTGAAGCAGCCAATTCCTCGTCTCAACTTACAATAATTTAGAATTGGCTTTTATATTTTCGGTGATTCTGTGTTATTTTGTTTCTCTGTTATTTTGTCTGTATTTATATTTGGTAAAAATGTCAAAAAAGGAAAAGGAATTTATGGTAGAGTTCATTGGACTATATGTATAAATTCATTTCCTTGTCTTTGGAAAGTGAAATCCAAAGAGTATAGCGATAGAAACACAAAATCCTAAGCCTATGAAATTTTTATTGAAAAAATGCAGACCGTGGATAAAAGTGCAAGCAGTTCTAATTCTATGAGAACCACCTATAGAAAAGAATTGAAAAAAATTCTTATTTCCAAGAGATATGGTGCCGGGGAAGATGAAATATACAGGGTGTAATTTTTAAATGGAATAAAATTAGTTTCAGAAAGCCTGTTTATTTTCTGGAAAAATTTAAAAAAAACGGGTCTCTTTATTTTTAGTTTGGCAAATTTTTTCGGCCTTTTCATGGAATTTACCCCTCTCTTAGGGCCGGTTTCTCAATAACAGGTCACCTCCGGGTTAAGCTAACTCCAGGGTAAACATTGCAATTTTACACGTTAACCCTGGAGTTATGCTCAATCCGGGGGTGACTCGCTATTGAGAAACCGGCCCTTAGGGGTAGAAACCGCCCCCAACTTTTTTTTTTCAAATGTAAAGATAAGTGTATTGTGATAGCTCGTTGGAATGGGCATAAACACATAAACAAAGGAATACGACCCATTATTTACTTTTGCATTTCGGTGATCTAGTTATGTAATTATTTTTGACATTAACGCACTATTTTAGGGTTTAGAATCCGAGTATCAGGCATCAAATAGTGCGTTGACGTCAGAAGTAATTAGATAACGTTACAAATGGGGCATGTTTCGCATTAGGGTTCTACCAAGAAGAAATGCTGAAGATATTCAACAATTTAACTGTAAAAAAATTGTGTGGAAAAATATGTTTTCATTTTTTTCTCGCTTTCTAGATCACCGAAATGCAAAAGTAAATAATGGGTCATTTTCCTTTTTTTATGCTCATTCCAACGAGCTATCACAATACATATCTTTACATTTGGAAAAAAAAGTTGGGGGTGATTTCTACCCTTAAGAGAGGGGTAAATTCCACGAAAAGGCCGAAAAAGTGTGCCAAACTAAAAATAAAGGGACCCGTTTTTTTTCATTTTTCCAGAAAATTAACAGGCTTTATGATACTGACTTTATTCCATTTAGGAATTCCACCCTGTATATCCGTACGTGTAGATCTAGAGTCCACCAAACTTAAGAATGGTACAGGCACGTGTTTCGTTGTAAAGTTGCCCATTGGTATGTTCATCACGGTTGCCATTTGCCATAGCAACAGTGAGTAGTTGGGACATTGAGTGGTGTACCTAAATCAGATCTATTTCCAAATTAAATGAAAATTATCGAAATAATAGTTTGCCCGCTAGCTTCGAAGTCAGAGCTCCGCGCAGACCAAGCCTGTACCATTCTTAAGTTTGGTGGACTCTACTGTCTAGTGGTGGTGGCAAAATTTGTGCAGTTTACGCCGAGCCTGAAAACGACGTCACCAACGTAGTTTTATTTGTGTAAATTTACATGCACAAATCAATTTGCGCAAATTGCATGAGCGTGAAAACGCACCTCACGGTTACTTGAAAAATTGCGAGGTGAGCCTGAAGACTGGCGAAATTATTTAAGAATGGGTACCGAAATATACAATTATTTATTGGAATTATTGAATCCTCATATTGGAAAGCAAAATATCTACCTGTTGAGAAAAGTCCTTTGGCAACTGGCAGGAGTTATAAAGACTAGAGTTCTCAACAGCTATAATACCTACTATCTATAAGAAAGCGCTAGCGTGTATTTATTCCTGAAACTTTCAATAAATTACTGACTGCCGTACTTAGATGTGTTGGTAGCTATTATACAGTTTATTAAGAATTGTGCAAATCTTTGACAAGCGCACACACTTTACGACTTGCATGCGCAAATCTCCCAAATCTATGCTTATCGCTTATCGGCTCTGACTTTCGTCTCTGAACTCCGACTTTGCACTTCTAAAATTAAAATTTGCTCAAATCTGCCATCCACACGTAGCGATTCGTCTGTAACGATTTCACTTGCGCA
Source organism: Ceutorhynchus assimilis (assembly GCA_917834065.1). NCBI lineage: Eukaryota > Metazoa > Arthropoda > Insecta > Coleoptera > Curculionidae > Ceutorhynchus > Ceutorhynchus assimilis. The sequence continues at coordinate 107,122,837 of OU892277.1, forward strand.
TGCAAATCGCACAATATGTCATGTCGTTGCGTGTAACCTTTTTGTGCTGTTCAAAATTTTTCATAAAGTTCAAAAATTTATCGTATGAATAAAATGTAGCAAATGCTTTTACTCTAGCTCCGTCACTTTTTGCTGTATTAAAGCTGAATATGTTTATCTCAAAAAACTATTGATTTCTGTCTATTCCAAAGGCTCTCAACTTCTTGGATATCTTTTAAACGAATACATACGCAAAATTCATTTTGAAAGAAAAATATAAGAAGAACCAGGAGTAAAAATGCAAAAACAAATCAAGAGCCTGAAATTCTAAATTATGGGAATAATGAGAATTCAAGTACTTGGAATAAAAAATTCAAGAGCCAAAAGAAAGTTAAGAATTTAGAATAAAGAAATAAGGAAAAATATCGAAAGCCTGGAATAGGAAAAATTATAAAAATGCTTATGGACGTCTTCTATATCTATAGACGTCTTTTTTGGTCTTCAGACGTTCAGACTCAATGCAAATCTAAAAAAGACGTCTTTAAGACCTTGTGTGCTGTCTGGGTGAAACATCCAAATAAACTGCTGGAACTTCGATACACTTAAAGAAATCTTTTGTTTTGCCTATTTTTGAAGTCAAATATCTCAGAATGTATAAGAGATATTTGATTGCGCTGAGATATTTGATTGCGCTGAGATATTTGATTGCGGTTTGAAAAATATTGAGGCGCATTGTTTGGTGTTCAAGGTATATGGTATCGTGCTGATGAACAGAAACGTTTTCTATAACATACCAGGATGGAAAATAAAACAGAGCAAAGTTTAACAAATTTCAGGGCTCGCCATTTTTTTTTCAAATAAACTTTTTTGGTTTTAAGAAGAAATCAGTAGTTCAATGGTAAAAAACAACTTGAAGGGTTTTTGAATAACTCTCGTAGTTTTGTAGAAATCGCAGTTTAACTGAAAAACGACTTTCATTACCCTGATTCTTTGTCTCAGTTAGGTACTCGAAACAATTTTCTTTATTATTGTTGGTTCAACGTTTTCGTCTTTTTTCGTGTTTTAAGAAAATTTTATACAGGGTGAAAAAAAGTAGGTTTTTAATACTAATTATTGGGTGGTCCGTAGATAATTTCTCCTCAGAGTAACTAACTAGAGATAGTACGCGTCGTAACACGTTTACATGTACTGCGATTTATAGGGAGCACAGTCCTCTTTGTCAATAGATATGATGGCACCAACCTTTCTCTGCTTTATTGTATAATCATTCTAAGAGCAAAATATCATTACCTATATTATGTTTCCTAGGTGGAAAAACTATTCTGTTCTCGAGACGCCGAGATATTTGGTGAATTGTTAGCACGTACCATCAAAAGGGGGACTATTTATACAGGGGTGGTAAAAAGTACCGGAACGGTTGAATCTTAAACAATTATCTCTTTCTTCTCTAGTAAATCTATGCATCTCAAATTAAAATATTAATTTGAAGTCCTGAAATTATTAACTTGACATCTATTGTCAGCGCAATCTAAATTGTCATAGCAATCCAAATTATCATAGCAATGTCAATTTTGTATGAATTTTTAGGATATCACCCTTGAATTAAAAATGCATTAATTTTAGATAGTGTTCGACGAAATTTTTAAGATATTTAAGTAAGGTTTTAAGGTCAATTTAATTTATTTGAGCTATCTTATATTTTTGTATGTTGTAGTTCTATTAAAAATAGCTTTTATCTCATTCCTGTCTTACATGTAGGGCAATGCTGCGCCGATATCATTGAATCATTCAACCTCCAGATAACGAAATTTGAGGATGCAGCTTAAGCGGGTTTGAAAGAGATTCAACCGTTCCGGTACTTTTTACCACCTCTGTATGAATGGCCCCCTTATGACATGGTACGTGCTAATAATTCACCAAATATCTTGGCGTCTCGAGAACAGAATAGCTTCTCCACCTAGGAAACATAATATAATCATAATTTGCTCTCAGAATGGTTATACAATAAACCAGAGAAAGGTTGGTGCCATATCAATTGACAAAGAGGACTGTGCCCCCAGAAATCGCAGTACATGTTGCGTGTACGACGCGCGTACTATTTTTAGTTAGTTACTCTGAGGAGCAATTATCTTTATGGACCCACCCAATAATAAGTTTTAAAAACTTACTTTTTTTTTACCCTGTATAAAATCTTTTTAAAACACGAAAAAAGACGAAAACGTTGAACCAATAACGATAATGAAGAAAATTGTTCCGAGAAACTGAGACAAAGAATCAGGGTGATGAAAGTCGTTTTTCAGTTAAACTGTAATTTCTGCAAAACTACGAGAGTTATTCAAAAACCCTTCAAGTTGTTTTTCACCATTGAACTATACTGATTCCTTCAAAACCCAGAAAAAAAGTAGGAGTATGTTTGAAAAGAAAGTTTGAAAAGAAATGGCGACGCCCTGAAATTTGGTAAACTTTGCAATGTTTCATTGTCCACCCTGTATGTTGTAGAAAACGTTTCTGTTCGTCAGCACGATACCATATACCTTGAACACCAAACAATGTGCCCCAAAATGCTTCAAACCGCAATCAAGTATCTCTTATACTTTCTGAAATATTTGACTTCAAAAATAGGCAAAAAAATTCTTTATGCGTATCCAAGTTCCAGCAGTTTAGTCGACAATGTGTACATGAGTTCATTAGATTAAAAAATCAAGGAAATAATAGAAAGAAAGCCGGCAGAGACAGGATGACAGGTAAAAAAGATGGATGTTGAAAAATAAGTTTTTTAATAAATGAAATAGAAATAAAAATAATGATTTATTATCTGTAAATAGACAGAAGATCGCGCAGAATGTAGGTAGGTATTGTAAATAATTTAAATTAGAGATGAAACGGATATCGGGCCTCAATTTATATCCGGCTGGATGCCGGACATCAGTCTAATATCCGGCCGGATACCGGATATTTAAAAACTACAACACAATGCCCTAAAATCAACTTTAATACATAAAACTTTATGTGGCCAATAAAATAAAACAAAATGGCTCAAAACTATGACTGCACGCTTTGCAGGCAACAGGCGATTATTCTTTGGTTTCATACACCAAAAAGTTGGACCAGATATCCGGCCTCCGAGCTCGCCGGACCTGCGGTATCCGGTCAAACAATACTACTATCCGTTTTATTTCTAATTTGAATTTTATTTTTTCTTGTATTGCTGAAAAAATAGCTATAGGTACATTGTACATTGGATGAGGAAATGGGAATGATTCGGCGGATTCAAAATTAAATAGAAAAAGTCCAATATTTTAATAATGCTAATTTTCTTATTAATTTCAACTAGCTACTGGGCGATGGGTAAAAAACCACTTTGAAAAATGTGTACATAGACTAGAATCTCACGATATCCTACTGGAATCCCACAGAATCCTACTGGAATCCCACGGAATCCTACTGAAATCCCACGCAATCCTACTGGAATCCCACGGTTTCCTTCTGAAATCCAATGGAATTTCTCGAGGAATTCCATGGAATTTATGCTAAAGACTCTGGACAAATCACGGAATTCCACTGGAATCCCACGCTTATTGGATTGTTACACATAAGAAAATAACCCATCGACCGTCGAGTCGATATCTAATAAAATCGTCTGGTTGGAAATCCTGCGACCACTGTTGTCGAGTGTAGCGTTGAATTTCGTGTCTTCTTATTGACGATCCAACTTCATAAAGTCTTTTTGAATCAGTCATATTTTTTAAAAGAACAATTCTCTTTGATTATGACTTTTTAAAACAGGTAGGTAATAAAGAATTGTTATGTAGGATAGGGAACTAGGTATAGGTATCTACCTGTAAGGTGAAAAAGGTCCTAAGGTCAGAGCAATGTAAATTATTTTTTAAAGTATATATAATAAAACGGCAAAAACGCGGTAGTATTTGCAAATGAGATAGGTACAAAATTACAAAACTAGATCAGAACAAACTATTTATACACAAATCTCATAGTAGAGAATTAATATAGGATTGAATTGACCTTAGAAAAAAACACGAATTTATTTTAAAATTATAATGGACATACTAATGTCTAACTTATTAATGACGCCTTGAACTAAAAAGACAGAGGGTCTTTTATGTTTAAAAATGTGTTAAAGTTTTTATGAGAGCGTTACCCCGGTGAAGTGGCCCTGAAATGACACGTTCAGACTGCTGATGTAGCGTCTAGAATTTGCGTCGGTCTTTTTACGACTGTAATCTGAGACGCGTCTGGAGGTCGAAAGAACCATATTTCCAAGTAACAGTTGAAGTAATTAAATTTTAGGGTTCCAAGAAGTAGATACCTAAATATTTCAATACACCAATGTTAAAAAATCAAGTGACAAAGTATGTAAAACAAATTTCTCTTTCAAAAAATCGGCGATATTTTGAAACAGAGGAGTTTGTTTAACTTTGTCCCTTTCTTGCAAACCCTCTATGGTATTAATATTATAAGTATACAGAGGGACTTAGTTTTATACCACCTATGGTTGCGCAAACTTTCAAAGCCTCTAAACCTATTAACCCAAAAGCTCAACAGAGCTCTGGGAGAACATTTAAATATAAAGAAAACGAAAAAACAATAAATAACATGAATTTATTATTTGCTATCCTGAAACTAGCATACATGAAATAAAGAACACAATGCTAAAATAAAAAATAAATAAAGTTGTACAATATTAATGTATAAACAAACATACTATATTGTCGAACACAGAATATAAAATACGATTATCTGTGTTATTGGCAGAACATAAAATTTGTTGGAATATTTTGTTTGTTTTGTGCTAAAAGCTGAGAAAATAAAATACTGGATATGTTTGGACTTCATTCTTTTCACACCGTCATCTAACAATTCATAGTGTTTTTCTGGCAATTTGCATATAAATTCAACTAGATTTGGCAATACGTTAGATACAATAAAAAGAGCCAGGATTTCCACAAAATTCCCAACAAATATCACCTAACATATTGAAAAAGTCACAGTTATATCACAGCGATAATTTTAAGAAAATAATAGGTAAAAATAAAAAATAACTGGCATTTGTAAAACTCCATATTCCATTAAAAATAAATATTTGATTATTAAGTTTCCAATACATATATGAATTCGGCTAATAACCCAGATATTTGTAAAACAAAGATGTTGTAGTCCTAAGCCACAACAGAACAGGATAATATCATAAACTTCTTTTAGAAGAAACTATCTATATACTTTTTCTTATGAAAAACATTGCTTTTTAATAAACTTTTATCACTTAGAGCTATTATTTAGGTTGTGATTTTTAGAAGCAAACTTAACTCTAAATCTTTCAAATAATGCGGCAGCCATCGAGTTCTTTTCCTGACTACTTTGAATCATTTTGCGGGCGTTATATTCCCTAAGACTTTCCAGATTGAAAAAAAAACAACAAACCTACAAGGTTGCAAGTTCCAGACCCTCTGTTTTTTGTCTCTAGCAATAATGCCTTTTTCGTTATGTATTTATTATATCACATTAACGATTATTAATTTTTTATGTACTGTAACCCTTAAGAATTGCTCATTGCAAACAAAAATCAAAGCTGAAAAATCTCAGGCTTTTCCTATAGAAACTGGCTCCTAGTCAAAGTTAATAAAATTTCAATATGACGTTACTATGCCTAAAATTGTCCCTAGTCTATGACGATTTAGTTGCTTCAACCAACACAAGAGAAATCCTATAGAAACCTATCTGATATTTTTACTTCCAAAGCAAAAAGATCCTTCTTGTCCAAAACTTTATTATAAAGGGGCTAGTTTCTATCAGAGAGGTGTAGAATCCCCTCAAAATCTTATGGAAATTGACCATAAAACTTGCTGGTACATTAGTGCCTGAAGTAAATTTCAATAATCAGTTACCAGGAAAAAAACATAAAAGGCAGACCAATTTATTAAAAGATAAAAATAAGGTCAGTTACTTAAGCTAGAACCTCATAGGATGGTCTGACACATCTCTGTCATGTGAGGTAAAATGCCCTTATTACCTTGCAATTATTACACTCACTTTTTTTTTTATCACAAAGCTAAGAAGATCCTAAATCACAACCTGATAAGATATCTGCTTCAAATAACGTTCAAAACATCAAAAATTTGGATTAGATTAATGGAATGGCCTAGAAGGTGATTAAATAATTATTCTTCTAAAAGCTCCTTAACTGATGAACATGTTTTGCTGAGAAGCGTCATTTTCAAAATCGCTCCACGCATTGTTCAACTCCATGAAGATGAGTTTTGCCAGGTTTTCATTGTCCGTCGCTGCATGCTTTAACACAAGAAAATTATGCCTAAATACATAAATGCAACAGTAAGACAATTCAAGTATTTAGAAATGTTAAAAATATTCCTATTTGTTGATGATCCAAGTAAGTTTATTCAATTTTAAAATTTGTGGCGGTTTTTCACAATCCTTGTAATTTTTCTAGTTAATTGTGTGGTACTATTAATTATTTTGCATTTGCATTTTGTGCAAAAGTACAATTACTTGAAAGACACCATACTGCATAATATAAATATTTTGAAAATTCTCACCTTATCCGGGTGCACAGCCAAGCAAGCTTTCCTATATGCTTTCTTAACATCAGAGGCAGTAACCAACTGATGCATATCACACTTGTTCCACTTTGAACCTTCCCACAAAATCGTATGCAGTGAACACAACAGGGCTCTAATATTATTTTTCTTTCCCTCTTGCTAAAATGAAAAACAAAAAAAATTCCTAATCCAACTCATAACTGTAATAAGGCCTTACCCATTCCATAACTTTTAATTTTTCAGGGTCCATGTAGACCGCCATTTCTTCTTTACGCATTTCATTTATTGATCTAGGAGTATTATCCTTTTTGGCTGTAAAAGCATACCCTTGAGATCCCAGCAAATCTCCAAAGATATCCCCACTTTTTGGTTTAGCTTTGAGATCTTCTTTTGGTGTGTTAGATTTGTTCATTGGCTCAAAGTGGGACCTAAATAAATATTTTAGATAAATAAATTTCATCTAAATGCAAGAAACATCAGGATTTACCTACCTGCTGTAATCAGGACCAGAAGGAGACTTTGCCATGTGCTGTGGAGTGTTAGTAGCTGACTGATTGTAGGGAGTTGTTGGGGCATCGTTAGGCGTTCTACTACCACTTGTAGGAGTGACAGATGGTTGTCCCATTTTTGATTGGGAAGAACCCAAGTTCAGACCACCTAAAATCCCTGAAGATTATTTTATGAATAGATAAGAGGTAGCAAATGTAAATGCCTTTATATTTTAAATTGGTCTAGATATGGTGTCTGTTATCAGAAGTGAGCTGAAATTAACTGTTCATCATCTACAAGTTTATCACGAGAATCCTTCACACCTGTGAAAAAAATGAATCCAAAAAATCTTACCAAAATCAGCAAAGAAATCTTTTTTTTGTTCACTGGGTAGCTGAGGTTCTGGTTTATCATCAACTTTAGAAGGTGCACTACTAAAGTTACTCCAGCCATCTAAAAGGTTGCCATTATCTCCTCCGCCAGTTATGATAGCACCAAATGGATCAAATATACCAGGATTTCTCAATTTAGAGGCGCTGCTGTTATTCGCCTGTGGCGCAGACGTGAAAGCTGAGAAGGTGTCAGTGCTTCCATCAGTATTACCTATAGAATAAAATTGTATATTTTAATCGCAAAAAATCTATATTATCACTGACCTAGACCACTAAGGAGATCAAAATTTGAGCTTGGCGATGGCTTCACAGTATTCTGAGCCATCGAAGAGGCATTATTCAAATTAAGTAGATCAACTTCTTCTATAAGTTTCATTTCAGGTTCATTTTCTTCCTCAGAAACGGTTGCTGTGTGGTCCATAACTACAGTAGGAATAGGACTACTAGGAGGTGCAGGTCTTGAAGGTCTTGTAGGTCTTGGAGGCCGCTGTACAGGTTTTTTACTTGGCTTACTTCTAAAATTATCTATTGTCTCGTCTTTTTCTATTTGTGACGTGAATAATGTGTCTGCGACTCTTTCAGTCTGATCTGTTTGCCATGGAGCTGGCTGCGCTAGTTTTCTTTCTGTATCTCCAACAAAAACGTTCAAAGTTATGGTAAAACTTTGCTGAAAGTGTTCTTGACCATCACTCAATTCATCAAGTTCAGATTTTGGATAACGTATGGAAGTTTCTTCTTCCGGTATATATCCAGTATGCAGTTGAATTTGGCAAATTTTAATTCCGGTAGCTTTTCCTTGAGTCATTACACCTCCTAAAATATTTCTTGCGTGGTATATAATAATACAAACGTCTCCGCAAACAGTAGCATTTATTGGCAATAAACACTTGCCATCAGATATATTGAAAAGCCTCATTCGTTCGTAGTCTTGTAAAGTGCTAAGAATACAGCGATTTTCACTGTAGACTTCTATGTATGGTCTACAGCCGTCCCGGACTTTTGTGAAGAGCGGTACAGGAGTCATTTGTAATGATACCAAAGTTACTGGGTTGTAGTGTGGGAATAATGGTGGATTTCTGACGATTTCGGTTAAATAATATAAATATCTGGAAAAGAGTAACATTCTGCATTTATTTTTAAAGTTTTGTAATTTATCAATACCAACCTCAATTCAGATGCTCTCATATTGGGTGGGCATCTTTTCACAGCAAACATTTGCAAAGCATCTTCAGGCACTTCATATAAACCAGCATAAATCATTAAAGCCGACACTAAAGTAGATGATGTGGCCTTGCCATCTGTACAATGTATTATAACTACATTCCTACTATCACCTAAAAGAAATGTTTTGCACAATAATTGTGATTATAAAGATAAAAATATGAAAGCAACTCACCAGCTAAATATTGATAAATATCCTCACACAATTGATACATAGAATTAAGTAATGGGGCCTTGAAATGATCAGGATATGCAAAGGAACAGTCTACTATCCTAGCCTGACCAAATTTTGCTTGGTATGGTTTATTTGTTAAATTGTAAACAGAATATCTATGTAAAAAGACATTTAAAAACTTGCAAAAACGATAAAAACAATTTGCTTTTACCTGTAATTTGGATGTCTAGAATCTAAAAACAGTCTTACATCATCAATATGATTTGTTTTATAAGCCGATTCGAGTCCTTCGGAAGGATATGGCATCACTACAATCCTAGAGGATACATAATGGATATCCAAGTCTGTTCTTCCCATAGTTCTGGAAACAAAAAAGACTAATAAATAATTATCAAAAAAAAAACAACATCCACTTACTGTTGTACAGTAGCCATAACTTTTGAACTCGTATCTTTGAGATTTTTTAGGAAACTACCGGCGCCACCTTTTAAAGAAGAAAACAAACCAGCTTGTTTTGGATGTTCAGTTGGACGAGGAGGTATTTGTGCATGGTGTGGTTGATGACGGTGTTCAGGAGGAGCTGGTCTTTGAGGTGGTGGAGCGGGCCTTGGAGGAGTCTGTAAAAAAATTATATGAAATCTTCTTTATAGAAGCAATGCTCAAAGTTCAATTTACTGGTTGTAATGGCCTTTCTGGTTTAGTACCATTAGGATGATGGGCAGGACTCGGTTGTTCAGGTCTTGGAGGAGGAACTTTATGTGTTGGTGTGTTGTTGGCTAAGCAATCTCCATTTCCCTATAAGAAAAATATATCAATAATGTTGAAATATATATTGAAAATTCACACTTACTTGATATTCTTGGATCAAATCAATTTTAAATGGCAAGGGGGCCTTAAGATTATAGCCACGAGTCTCGGCAATAGCAGCAAGTCTTTCTAATATCCCTGTTATTGTAAGACGATGTTCTGGGTTAGTTTGAAAACATCCTCCTAAAATATACTAATTTAACAATTGTAAGCTCATCAATTGGCATTAGTTACGAATTATATCATGAAAACATGAAAATTTCGGATCAGGAGGTATTGTATAATTTCCATTGATGATTCTAAGCTTTGCACTATCATCGTAAGGGTGCTTCATGAAACATAATGTATACAAAATACATCCTAGGGCCCATATGTCTACTGGAGGACCGATGAAGTGATTGCTCCATGTATCTACCATTTCTGGGGCTCTGTACATTGGAGTTGTAAATTGGGCAAGCTAGGAAAAGGAAAGAATCTGATAAGTTCACTATCTGATATTGGATTACTTGGTTGAATGTGAAGTTTTTTGACATAGCAGAAAAAGAGACAAATTACTTGAAAATAACCTGTTAAATGTGTCATGTATTTACTGGATATGATTTTTGAGAATTATAAGAATATAGTTATTGACATGTTATTTGCTCAATGAATTTGTTTGTTAGTTGTGATATTATAAAATCTATTGTAATTTGTGTTGTTCACTGATTTTTTCTCTTTAGACATTATAAACAAACTACATAATTAAGTATATTGTTAAATTCATTATTGTTTTTAGTAAAAATTTCTGTTCAAACGTTTGATTGAAAGACCCTCAATTTTCCCTTTTGAGCCCAACTTTTGACCCAAAAAGCCTCATAATGAACTTGAGCAGTTAGTTTTTTCAAAAGTTTGAGAGTCAAATTTTGACACAATTTGCCTTTAGCTCTTGCAAATTGTGAATGTGAAATAATGGAACTTTCCGTACCACCAATCAGAAACTTCTCGAGTGAAAAATAATCATTTATTGACACAAGCTGAATCAAATATTGAATTTGCAAAAATTTGTCCCTGTGACATTTTTACAGGTTTTGGTTTATTGAAATTTGCAGTTTCTCTGTTCTTGATTTCCCTTCGCTTATAGATATTTAGCCAAGAAAATTATTTTACCGATCAATAAAAGCAGACAAAATTATTATCAGCAGTCCACTTACTTTTAATTTAATGACCCTAAAAAATGTTCACTCAATAATTATTTAATGTATGAATTGACAATGATAATTTGATAATTGGATACTAAGAAAACATAATAATATTTCATCCACACATTCTGTTGATTTAAATATTAAACATAATTTAGCAGTTATTTGTTCAACTAATTACCTTTAAGCTATCAAGGCTCCCTTAATAGATTACCCATTTTATCTTAATTAATTAACAATTGTTCTTAAATCATAATAAAATGGATATTGTATTCGACTCAATATTATAGCTAAATATTTCATTATGATAAATCAAGGATTTTGAATGTCCACTAGAAACTTTCAAACAAGTTTCTGAAGGCCCATAATAAGACCAAATTTTGCATCTAAGTAGGACTGAATTACATATTCTGAATTTTACTATCCTTAAAAATTGATCCTTTTCTTCAAACTTTGGTTCAAATAGTGGAAAATGTGTAATTTATTAATGCAAGAAACTTGTTTCTTAGATGGCTATATTTTTAATTGTAATATTATAATAGTTAAGAGCCTCAATAAGAACCCTTTGGAACATATTGATAAACTATTACTATTACTATGAAGTCAGTACGGGCTGAGGCAAAACCTATAAACCAATTTTTGAAAACTTACACTGTCTTCTAAACTCGAATGTTGATTAGCAGACCATGTCAAATCGGGCCGAAAAATTTCACTGGTTGCAGATCCAAAATCGCACAATTTAATAGTTCCTTCTGCGCTAATTAGAAAGTTCTCTATCTTCAAGTCTCTATGTTGTATTGGAGGTGTTTGCGAGTGCATGTGAGCTACCGCTCTGCATGCTTGGTAAAATATTAGAGTGATTAGATCTGGGTTGAAAGGTGATGTTCTTGACTGTAGAACATCAACCAAAGAGCCACCTATCAAATGAATATTGTAATGTAAGAAAAAAAATTGAATTGTAGTTTGTGAATAATTTATGGCAATTAAACAATAATACAAAAATTATATTATATAGTGACCATTAATTGGATTGGGAAAGTAGTCCATGAGTTAAAATGGTGAATCAATTGGATTTCCTATCTGTACATTTTCCAGTTATAAATACTCAGCCTGACAACCTTGAGGATACATGTAAAAATAAAATATGGGCACTTTTTCAATTTCCAGTAATAAGTGTCTGACACATCACATTATAGATTTTAGCTAAAATATCTTGCCCATTGTTTTATTACTAAGAACTGCATATTTTATCATTAATCAAAGTACTATGATGCACACAATGAACTTTAACTTCGAGGATTGTCAATGCAGTTTGTAATACATAGCTTTGGAAATGCCCATCATGATGTTATTCATTATGAATAGAGTAGCAGAATTTACAGTTTCTTCAAGAATAGGCAGACTGTTGAGGACAGCAAAGATCTAGGCATAGATGCTAAATTTTGGGTATAAAATATAAGTTTACACAATTAGGGGCAAATTTTTAAAGCTACAAAATATAGGTATGCACTCACCAGGACACAATTCTGTGATAAGTAAAAATTCCGACTGGCCATGTTGAGTTTGTGATTTATCAATAAACGAAGCGGTAAAATATTGTATTATATTAGGATGTCCAGATATCTTTTTAAGTATATTAATCTCTTGAGTAATGTTCTTTTTAGCTTCCTCGTCAGCTGCTAAAAGTCTCTGAAAACGCAGGATATCAAAAACTGATATTTTATTTGCATAAGCTGACACAAATACCTTTAGAGCATAGTCTTTTCCAGTAGCCACATCTTGTGCAACGAAAACTACAGCAAATCCGCCTACAAATTATAAATATTTTAACCAGATAACAAGGGGATCAATACGATTTTCACCTTCTGCTATAACTTTTTTGATTTTCAACTTGACATTGGAGATTTCTACTACTTGTCCTACAAAACTGTTTTCGTTTTGGCTGTTTGTCGGCCCGCTAAAGTATTCAAACGCCGATTTAAATAAATCACTCATTTTGATTCAGTCATGTAAAAATAAAAAATATAAATGTTGTTCAAAGATAAGAGTTCTTTTGTAAAACAATAGAAGAGTGGGCGAAATGCGAAATGTCAACAACACAATGACAACTGAAAACATTGACCTTTGAACGTCAAAGTGAAGTTCGAATGGAAAGTGACATCCAATGAACTATAGCCAAAAACTGGAATGCGCACACATTGCCATATCTGCCAAAAAAATGTAGCCATGAAAGACAGATGCCATAAGGGGGAATGTTGTTTTTTTCTGTTGCTCGCTGACATATGACGTTTTCGAAAGATTTGTCATATTTTCCTTCACAGGTTTCATCAATTGGAATACGTGTTGGAAGCAATTTCCGCCATTTAACATAATGAGTGCGACAGAAACAGGTTTCCCCTCCGCAGCAGCGGCACTAGGCTTCACGTTCGTCAATATGTGTACACATTCCAGTTTTTGGTTATAGTTCATTGGTGACATCACTAGGGGCGATTTCTTTTATTCCAGCAATGGATCCATCTGCTGCCAGCATTATGAGACAGCCATTCCGATTTTACATGAACTAGACAAAAATAGACTGGTCACCGATGGATCCACCGCTGAATAAAAAAAGCACCCTACCTGATTCCTTTCAAGAGTTTAAAACACGAGCTACTCTCTCCCGTGCTAGTCGCTCCGATTTGAAGGAACAGATGAGCTGGCTTTCGTGCATTTAAAGGTAGTTCGTGCTTGAGTACTCATGGTGCAACAAATACTTTTCGAAAGGAATAAGCGCGTATCGTCCTGGAGCTGTTCTGGAGCTTCTCCTAGGTGTGAAAGGAATACAACTAAAGAGGTTTTTTTATTTGTATCAGCAGGGGCGAGTTCAGGAATGACACACCCAGTGTGAGTGTGACACCGGTGCGACGCCGTAGCTGTTCAAAAACGCTAGACGGTGCTATGGGCCCAATGGCCAATTGTCAATTTAGGCACACCCATAAAATCGCACTCGCACCAGTCGCACCCTGTGCGTTATTTCTGAACTCGGCCCTGGATCTGCTCGTAACAGAACGAATGGGTGCCCTAGTAGATACAAATGAACCCTTCCAAATATCCCTCAATCCGCCAACAGGTAGCTAAAGAAATGTAGCAACGCATATAATAATTATAAGCGTTTTAGGTAAAACTAAACGGAGGCATATTTTTCGACATGCTCATGGAATAAAGTTTGTTCGGACTTAGAGAATCAGTTCTGAATTGAGCTACACTTGCGCATTTATTTATTCGTCCTCATAGTACTTTTATTTATTAGGTCTGTTTCTGCAGAAATCACAAACCAGACAGAGTGAATTTTATTGGTTGAAACTAGTTTTCTGACTGTTTTCAACCAATGAAATTCGCTCTGACTGGTTTGTGATTTCTGCAGAAACAAACCTATCAGTGACTTTCGCCTCAAAATTGCACCCGATTGATCAAAAAGCTATCCGAAACGGATTCACATGTTCGGCCTAAAACGGAGCATTGCTCTGGACGGGATTCACATGTTCGAATTTAAGCAATTTTCCCAAAATAATAAAGTACGTTCGGCTATTGATTTCAAATGGAGTGCCCTGGTTTGGATTATAATCGGAGCAATCCCGCAAAGATCTGTGACGTCACAGTAGTGAAAGTATTTGGCCGAATTTGTCGAGGTCCGAGGACAATTTTTGTCACGACGAACAGTCCAGATGTTTATTTACTAGTTTATTCTATTCGTAATACCGGAAGTGGTTAAGGATTAGGTTTTGGAAAGAGGAAAATTATTATTGATTTCGGAGTACCTAGAAGTCCGTAAACTGAAGGATCTACCTGACGCGCCCAGAGTACATTTTTATGTAGCATTGTAGCTGTAGCAGCAGCATATTTGTTTATTTGCACCAATGAGGGTCGATTTCTCAGAATGAACTGCACAAACTGATTGCAATCATCACTAGATTTGTTTATGCGACGTCAAAAAAAAACCAGTTAGGGCCAATTAAATCATAAGCTCTGTTCCAATCGACATAAGAACCATTCTAGAATGGTGATTTCCAGTAGATCAATTCATTCGTCAATCAGGATAAACGTTCGACTTGCAAAATAGGTGGACAACTGGAAATTACCGTTCTAGAACGGTTCTCATGTCGGTTTGAACAGAGCTTCTATAAAACCCCAAGATATGGCCGTGTTCACCAGATACAGACGTTGGTAAACGCTTTGCCAATTGTTCTGCTGAACGCTACGTTAAATTTATGTTGAAAGCAAACATGTTTTGCAAATGGTTGCCATTTTTGCAAGCATAATTTAAGAGTGTTTATAAATTTCAACACTTGTGTGGTGACATGACATTCAGAGGGTGACATTAGCCGCTTTCCAGCTGACGCTTTTGAGTACGCAATCGAGCTTTTGCACGCGCAAATGCTTCAAGCGCGTGTTCGAGTTCGTGTTCCAGCCGTACTGCGCTTCGAGAGCTGCTAACTTTTGCGTTTCAAACACTCAACACTGTGCTACACCGTGCTTGAAGCACACAGCTGGAAAGCGGCTATTACATTCAGAGGGTGACATTCTATCATTGAAAAGTTGAATCGTTCAGCAGAACCAAGAGTTTACCCAACGTATTCTGTTGGTATTTGTAAACTGTTTACAACCCGTTTTGGTTCTGGTGAACGTAGCCAATTGTTTCGTACAAACCTCAAGTGACTCCGATCAGTTTGTTCAGATCGAAAAAATTCCTCCATTGCACCCAAGGATAGTACAACTACAGGATAGCCTAGCCTATCCTCATAAGGCCTGTGTAAAACAAATCTGAAGCCCGTCACGACGCCAAATCACCAGCTGTGACGTGCAGCATGTTGGCTCTTGCCTTGACGTAGGCTGTTTCCACAGGTTATGATCCATTTTTCCATTTTCAATGTACTGTCAATTCCCACTCTTTCGCTCAAGATTTTTGTGGCTTGCTTTGGAGGGCGCTCACAAAATCTTCAAGTTGCTGGCGTCATGTCTTGTCCGCGAAAATGACAGTTCTAATAGTTGCTGTGTGTCTTTATGCGCAAAATTGGCATTGACAAATGACGCTTAATTAATGGTTCATCTGTCAAGATGACTGATCGGTCCACTTAAGGGTGGGTATTATAAAACTGCTCTGACAAATAACTTAAAGTTAACTTTTTGAATTACATGTAATTCCAGAAGTTAACCTTAAGTCAACTCTCAAAGTAGTTTTATAATACCCGCCCTAAGCCGCTTTTTATTAGCTGTATTCCTTTCAAGAGTTTGAAACACTTGAGCTACTCGCTTCGGTGTTTAGTCACCCCCGATTTGCAGGGAACAGATGCGTGGTGCAACAAACACTTTTCGAAAGGAATAAGCGCATGAAGCCCCGGAGCTGTTCCGGAGCTTCTGCTAGGTGTGAAAGGAATACAACTATTGCACCATCCCTATGTATAATAGCCGCTTTCCAGCTGACGCT
Organism: Ceutorhynchus assimilis; assembly: GCA_917834065.1. NCBI lineage: Eukaryota > Metazoa > Arthropoda > Insecta > Coleoptera > Curculionidae > Ceutorhynchus > Ceutorhynchus assimilis. Next base: position 107,139,117 of record OU892277.1, read on the forward strand.
TTTGAGCACGCAATCGAGCTTTTGCACGCGCAAATTTTTCAAGCGCGTGTTCGTGTTCCAGCCGTACTGCGCTCAGTGATGTGCCTGTAGACAATCAACGTAAACAATTGATTGTCTACGCGTAGACAATTCGAATTGTTTACGTGGGCATTTGCACAGCCTTCTATAGTTAAATGTAGGGGGCTGTGGCATTTGTCTACACATTAACCCTTTTCACGTGGCTCCGGTTTAACTAACCGCAACATACCGCCCAAATTCGAGTGGTAGGTATCCACCACGTCACTGTGTAACCGGGTTAGAAAATGGTATGTCATTTCTCTAACCGTTTTGTAACCCGGTTAGTTAAACCGGAGCCACGTGAAAAGAACTATTGTCTACATGTGGCGTAAACAATAAACCCATTTTAGAAAATTCAAAAAAAGATCCAAAACTACTACTACCCAAGTAGCTAATACCTATCACTTTGATATCAGCATTCACTGATTATAAATATGAGGAAAATCGATAATAAAATAAAAATAATTTTCGGAAAGGAAAGTGTGAGGTTAGAATTAGACGTCATTTATATTATTTCACATTGTTGACACGTTGTCTACATTGTCTACCATTGTCTACACGTAAAGTAGACAATTAAAGTCTACGTGTAGACGCACATCCCTGACTGCGCTTCGAGAGCTTCTAACTTTTGCGTTTCAAACACAGAACACTGTGCTTGAAGCGCACAGCTGGAAAACGGCTTATGACATTTGACATTGACACATCGTTAATGACGTCGAACCCTTGCGTCGAACCTTGTAGACAAATAAATATGGCTGATTAGCCAAATCAACTATTTTTTACTTTCTAGAAGAAAAAAAAACCTGCTAATAGTTCATTGCTAGGGTGGGTGCTGGCTAATAAAGTTAATTACGACGTATTGAAGAACATTTAATTCAGAAAAATGGAGAGTTTATTCAGCATGTGGAAAGTACGAGAAATAGCAGACAAGGTGTAAGTAGAAGTGACTGGTTTTTCAACAGATGTTTTTGCAAATTATCCTCTGTGTCCTAGAACGAATGTTGTTATGAACTATACGGAAATCGAGGCCAAAGTAAGGGAAGCTACTAACGATGAAGCTTGGGGTCCTACTGGGGCTTTGATGCAAGAACTTGCACATGCCACATTCACTTATGAACATTTTCCGGAAGTTATGTCTATGCTTTGGAAACGGATGTTACAGGACAGTAAACAACATTGGAGGCGAACTTATAAGGTAGATTATTTGTGATCAATAGAGTTTTATTCACTATTTTTACAAACATCAATTCTTTTCCAGGCTCTCCTGGTTTTGAACTATCTCATTAAAAATGGCTCTGAGCGTGTTGTCACATCATCTAGAGAACATATATATGATTTAAGGTCATTAGAAAACTTTACAGCCATAGATGAGAATGGAAAAGATCAAGGTGTAAACATTAGGCATAAAGTAAAGGAGCTAATAGACTTTATACAAGATGATGATAGATTACGGGAGGAGAGGAAAAAGGCTAAAAAGAATAAAGATAAATATGTCGGAATGAGCTCTGACATGGCTGGAATGAAATTTGGTGAGCATCTTGTACATTTATACATATACAGGGTGGGGACTTTAACTGGAACTAATTCGCTAGAGCCTTCGGATAAAATATGTGGACAAAACGCAAAAACACGTCGATCAAGATTTTTTTTTTGAAATTTTTCCATATTAATTTTTTTATACAGGGTGTTCCAAGAACAGCTGTACGGTTATCAACTTTATTTTTCCAAATGGCAGCCCCTGTATATTATGACATTTCTGGATTCTGCTAAAAATTCTAGACATATTTCATGTACAATGTTATATACCTATCTTCAACTGTTTCGGAAATATAGACAGTTGAAAATTGACTTTTTTGCAACTTTGACAGGCTGTAAAACCTAAACGGTTAATTTTAGAGAAAAACCAGTTTTACATTCCTGTCTTAGATTTTCATAATCTATCATTTGACACTAACTTTGAATTTAACTGGAGATTGAATTTAACTGGAATTTTCAATCATGGATTAAATTCAAAATTGGTGTCAAATGATAGCTTATGAAAATCTAAGATAGGAATGTGAAATCGGTTTTCCTCTAAAATTAACCGTTAAGGTTTTACAGCCTGTCAAAGTTGCAAAAAAGTCCATTTTCAACTGTCAATATTTCCGAAAGAGTTGAAGGTAGGTATATGACATTGTGAATTAAATATGTCTAGAATTTTCTGCAGAATCCAGAAATGTCATAATATACAGGGGCTACCATTTGGAAAAATAAAGTTGACAACCGTACAGCTGTGGAACACCCTGTATAAAAAAATTAATGTGAAAAAAACTCAAGCAAAAAATCTTGATCGATGTGTTTTTGCATTTTGTCCACATATTTTATTCGAAGGCTCTAGCGAATTAGTTCCAGTTAAAGTCCCCACCCTGTATATTTTTCATAGTAGGTACAACAAGAGGTACAAATGGCTATTTTTTTTTTGAAAACAATATATATAAACATAAACATGCCTACAGATAGATATTTACATGAGGATCTTCCAAGCATTAAGCAGTGCTTGAAGTACTGGTATTGAAGATATAAATAAATACTACATACAAGTGTTTTTTTTTCTCAAAAATTAACAATATGCAATAGTTTCTTATAATAAATCAAATCTACTTTCCACTAACTAACCTATTCTAATGTGTTTTCGAGTGGGTTTGTGAACAATTTTTTATAGAATTGGAGTGAAACACACGGTCTATCGTCACTCTTTATTTTATGAAATATATCAGTTAGAAGGGGGGGTTGAACATTTATTTATTTATTTATTTATTTATCGTTCACATTACAAACACCGATGAGGTAATTATAGGTAATGGTTAAAAACAACTTAACAAGAGAAAAAAAAAAAATACATGTTTCGGATCGATCATAGATCCATCATCCGCTTCTCGAGCGTGATAGGACATTTCCTTGCGAGTGCGCATATCCGTAAAAAAAAATAAAAAAATCAGCATAAGTTCTATGAGACAAAAATTATGGGAGTTAGGGAGGATTAGCAAGGATGTATCTAACAACCAAGAGGTTACATAAAAGTCACAATGGGTATATAAAAAATGTTCATGACCATATCCAACATAAAAATTACAAAACTGAAAGAAACGAAGCTTGTGAGTTTGAATTCAACAAATGTGGCAAACTTACCAGAGGTGAAGATTGAAAAAGGAAAATATTTAAGTATTTAAACATTTAAATTCTTAGCTTTAATCTGACAAACCACACAGACGGAATTGTGGACACTTTTGATACACTATTCATATGGCTGATTACAGGGTGGTAACTTTTTTTGTTGTGTGTATAAGAGAAATTGAAAGATATTCTTCAGTTCCTATAAATATTATCCAAAGTAGATCCAGCTTTTCTGATCACATTCTTAAAGGAAAACACACCTTTGACCCTAAAAGAGATTTTCTAATGTTACATACCTAACTGTGACAAGGGACCTATTATGAACTTATTTGAAATCCTTGAAATTAACAAAGCCTTGTGCTACCCACAAAACACTTCAACAAAAATTCAAAAGATAATACCTATTACAGTTTTGTTGTTAAAAATCTTGCACAATTTTTGCCTATTTTCAAAGATTTAAGCCCTCATATTGAAAATTACTCAACTAAACAGCAATTACTTGAAACATTTCTGTACAACAATCAGATATTCTAAACTTAAGACGAAAAAAAAATATACAAATACCTAAATATACTTAATTATTTTACAAAACAGGAATGTGTTTTAGATCAATAATAATAATTGTTATAAATACTTTGTCTAGGATATTCAATTTCTTTTTTAGAAAAATATACAAAGCTGTCCTAGACTAGAATGGCACAATATTTTAAATAATAATGTACATTAATAGAGTATTATTCCAGGAGCACAAGGTCATAAATTATTTGAAAAAAAAAAGAAATCAGTCTTTTTACACTATAAAGGATAATTTTCTTATCAGCTTTTTCAAACATTTATGACACTTCTGGCAACATCAACATAGATAAATTCTTGTGTACGGGCTCTTTTTTGTATCAATTAAGACACAACAAGGCAATGAAGGGGGGGATATAATAATAATAATAATAATAATAATTTGATGTAATGTAATGTCTGGCCGAAAGCAGTACTGCAGCCAGCAGTATTCACTTCGATATGGGTAACGAGGTGAGTCCCGTACTCAGCAAACCACCGGAAGGGCCAGCACCCCTTCTGGTGTGAAAGAGGTGCTCGTTACACAAGAAATGCAGACTCGGATGCCCCGGACAGTGCGACTGCGTCCAGGAGTGGGACAGCACAGACGCTAGCAGATGAGGGCGGAGCTAGTGGCGCCTCACTGCGAAACGGAACCACAAGGTCGCAGGGTATACCTAAGTATACCTGGGTGTTGCGACCCCACAAACCCAAGCACTTCACAGTGGGCCAGGAAGTACAAAACCCCTTACCTCAGCACTCTACCATGAAACTAGTAGTGGTACGGCAGGGGTCTGCTGAGATGGACCTTTTACCCTGTAGGCTGGCAGTAGCTATAAAATGCACACCCATTCATAATGGTGAGAAGCATAAAAATTAAAGCCTCGGACGAGCGTCTGTACGATCGGGTATGGCGCGGAAATCTACAGCCTGGTCAAAAAGACAACAACCCTGCTACATCTCTGGATAATCCTAAGACCTACACTCTATCTGATATTGTTGGAGATGGAAGCTGCCTATTTAGAGCTGTGAGCATGTACTTATACGGTCACCAAAAATGTCACGAACAGCTAAAAAAAATCGCACTGGGATATATAAAAGAAAACTGGTCCGTTCTCCAAGACCATGCTCTGATTGAAAATGATAGGATGAGAGATATCGAAATTTACTATGAGAACATGAAGAAAACAAGTGTCTATGGCACTAGCCTTGAAATACTTGCTCTCTCGGAAACTCTAAGCATCAACTTCCATATAAACACCAGACCAGAACCAGAACCAGAATAATTACAGTCAAAAGCGAACCAACAACAATAAGTAAAATAAAGCATGATAAGAACATATACTTACTTCTGACAGGCAACACAGCATCGGGACACTTTGAGTTCCTCACTCCAATATCATGTGGGAATCCAAACCCGACTAAGGATGTTTTGCAGGAACTACCTGCAACCACCAAGGCCGGCAAACAAAAACAGCGCTTACAATGGACAAATGAAATGAATAAAACAGTAATGCGTTGTTACTACACTGCTTCAAAACTACTCGAAACAATAAAATCGGGCTATAGGCATGAACTACACAGACTTTTTCTAGCTGAATTTCCATATCTTCAACAACTTGTCACGGAACAGAGAGTAATAGACCAAAAAAGAACCATCACCATTAATAATCGCCTCATGTCAACTGAACTACAAAATATCAAGGATTCAGTAGTCACCGTACTGAACACAGACCAGTATCACATAGGATTAATTAACGTATATCCTGAACACATCGAGCATATTGAACAATGTCAACAGAAAGATGAAGCACCAATTCAACCACTTTCCAATGAGAACCTGAACTCAGAGACTCTCAACCCCCCTACACAAGAAGGAAAAACCCAGCAACAAAACAGCACAGAGTCTCCAGTCAACCAATTTACAAGCCTAACCACTCCCACACAACATATTCCCGAATCACCTCTTCTACAAAAACTTAAAACAGAAATGGAGATACGCCTAAGTCAATGGTCAGGCTCTGACCCTACAATGAGAAAACCAATTCCTCGGATAGTCTTCAAGCAGAACACACAGCAAATTCTTGATACAATCAACAAAGATGTAATCCCACAGTACATAACAAACGCAAATACAATTGAAGATATCCATACCATACAATAATCTACTCAGCAGCTATCACCTCAATCGCACAGAATAATCAAAGATTGCCACAACAACAACTAAATCCCAACAAAACAAAACCTATTTTTGAATGGCAAATAGGACTGGAAAATAGAATCAGTAAAATCAGGCAAGATCTAGGGCGACTCACCCAATTCACAGACAGGAATACCTCAAAACATGTTACACAGAGAGTAATGAAAATAAAGTCAAAATACCCCTCCCAAACAATGCCAGAAATCCTTGATACGCATAAGCAAAAATTATCTGTATATGTGCCAAGACTCCGGAGATACAAAGAGTCAAACGAAAGGAAAGACACTAACAACCTCTTCCTAAAAAATGAGAAGCAATTCTACCAAAGAACCATGTCCAGCCAAGAAGCAAGAATAATAGAACCACCAGACAAACAAGAACTAACCAATTACTGGCAGTGTATGTGGACAAAATCAAAACAGCACAACAACAACAACAACAACACCTGGATTAAAACCGAAGAAGAAAGACACAAACATATACCAGAACAACCAGATTTCATACTTACAACAGAAGAAATCCCAAATACAAACAAATACACACACAACTGGAAATGCCCTGGCATAGACAACATTCAAAACTTCTGGTATGAACGGTTTACAGCTACACATGAAGCTATCACACACCAATTTAACAAAATCATTCAAGAACCACAGAGGTTTCCCAGATTTCTAACCCAAGGCATAACATACATCAGACCCAAAAACTTGGACACTGAAACCCCCTCAAACTATAGACCTATCACCTGTCTTCCAACGCTATACAAGATCATCACAGCTACAGCCTGCAAGAAAATCGAACATCACCTCACAATTAACAACATACCAACAGAAGGGATGTAGGAAAAACAACCAGGGCTGTAAGGAGCAGCTGATCATAGATAGTGTCATCATGGGACAAACTAGAAAAGATAATAGAAATTTCCACATCGGGTACATAGATTATAAAAAGGCCTTTGACTCCCTACCCCATAGCTGGCTGATGAAAGTTGAAATCTACAAAATCAACAAGAATCTCAGAGAGTTTCTTGCACAAATCATGAAATCCTGGAAAACCAAAATCCGACTTAATACAGAAACCGAATACATCCAAACTGAAGAACTCCATGTCAGATGTGGTATTTTCCAAGGTAATTCACTTAGCGGTCTATGGTTCTGCCTCTGTCTTAATCCACTCTCTAATAGACTTAACAATACGAAGCACGGTTTTCAACTCAGACATAAGAAAGAAAACCAACACCAAATAAACCACTTACTGTATATAGATGACATCAAACTCTACGCGGCCACGGAAACACAGTTGAAAAGCCTCCTCAAAATTACAGAAACATTAACCTCAGACGTATGTATGGAGTTTGGGATAAGTAAATGTAGAGTACTCCACATAAACAAAGGCCAGTGGAAAAAACATCATGATGTCCAAACCGTCACTAGACAACATGCTCAGGAATGAAACATATAAATACCTAGGATTCCATCAAAGTACCAAACTCAATCACACTCACATCAAAATAGAACTCAAAATTAATTCAAAAATAGACTCATGAGGCTATTAAAAAGTAAATTAAATTCGAGAAATCTCACTAAAGCCATAAACACATACGCCATTCCTACGCTTACATACTCATTTGGTATCATCAAATGGCCCGAAACTGACCTGAAAAACATTAACATCCTCATGCGCTCTGAACTTACCAAACACAGAAAGTCACACCCCACTTCATGCAAGGAAAGGCTAACAATCAAAAGGAATGAAGGAGGAAGAGGAATTGTAGACGTAACATCACTACACGCAAGGCAAATACAAACACTTAGGAAATTATTCCATGCTAGACAGACTGGGCTCCACACAGCGATAAGCATAGTAGATAAAAACTATATACCCATCAACTTATCCCAAACAACACATTCAATAGATATATACAACAACACGTAATTGCAACAGGGGAAAATGAACACTTGGTCAGAAAAGATTTTGCATGGGAAGTACAGATATCACATGAAACAAGATTATATTGATCAAAAATCATCATACACCTGGTTAGAGGATGGTCAGCTCTTTCCCGAAACGGAAGGATTCCTGCTCGCGATCCAAGATAAGGTCATAGCAACCAGAAATTATCAGAAATATTTTATCAAAGACCCAGCTACAGCAGCTGATACATGCAGGAAATGCCACCTCCAAAAGGAAACAATTTAGCATATTACAAGTGGTTGCAAGTCCCTAGCTGGCTCAGAATACACAGCAAGACATAACGCAGCAGCAAAAGTAATCCACCAAGTACTGGCCATAGCATTTAAACTAATAGAAAACACAGAGCCATACTACAAATACACACCATCATCTATACTCGAAAGCAAGGATTTCAAACTATACTGGGATATCAATATTCAGACAGATAAAACAATATCCGCCAATAGACCAGATATCACCTTTCAGTTAAAAAGAGAAAAAATCACATACCTAATTGACATAGCTATTCCCAGTGATAAAAACATCCAGACAAAGTACAATTAAAAAATCTGTAAATACACAGATCTAGCAATCGAAATGAAGAGACTCTGGAAGCAGGAAAAAGTTACTATTATCCCCCTGATTATGTCAGTAACAGGCCTCACACCCAAAACATTCAAATCACACCTAAAACAGCTAGGACTCAACACTAATATACACAAAAACTTTCAGAAAGCAGTCATCTTAAAAACATGCCATATTTTCAGATCATTCTTCAATTCAATTTGATAATAATAGTATTTGCAGTGACTTGGCATAGCCCGTCACAGCAACATTAAACCACAATACTGTAAGAAAATTTCAATTTCAATAATCATAATAATAATAAAAACTTCGTTTATTTAGCTACAAAATTAAAAACAATAGATCATTATTCTATAAATTTAAATTAGTAAATTATCATAATTTCCCATCACACAGTTTAACACTTAAACTAGTTTGGAAATTGCTACTAGTAGGACGAGTAATGGTAGAAAAGCTTTGGCAACATTGGAATCACATTGAATGTCATCATCACGTGGATAGAAATTCGAAAGAGGAGCTTCCTCGTCTGTTTCACAATGTTCCCCTCGACTTTCGAATTCTTTAGAGCATATTTCTTCACAAGATGGACACACAATTCCGCCTTCATGCAGAAACCCGTTGCTAGTAATTCTTATTGATAGTTCTTGGTTTTTATGGTAACATTCATAGGAATAATTCCCCACCAAAATATTCAATCTCCCATTCTGACAACGATAACCATAACACCCGGATCCCCAATGCATCCATTGACGTAATGGACCACAAGATTTTTCCTCCCACACATGATTCGTGTGTTCAAAACATAGAGAATTTTCTCCGTATTTCTCCAAAGCAAAGTTTTTATCGGGCTTTGGATTGTTTTTCGTGTACTGACAATGACATCCTCTGTCAACGACATTGTTCGATCTCCAAGTGAATTCTTGAATGTAGGGACAATAATCGGCCAAGGATACCGAACCACCATAATAACTTTCATGCCCTACGTTTTGGAGAGAATCGAAATTCTGATATATTCTTGGTAGTTGTTGTTCATATTGGACAAGATTACAGAGTGCCACTGAGGTCCTGTCATCTGTACATTCGGTTTGAAGCGGATTCCGTTTGACTTTATTGCAAAATGGGTGAATCGAAAATCCTTTTGATGATCTCATATCCATCCAGTCTTTGCAACTTTTCATCACAAAATGGCAACCCAAATTCTTACCCCACGACATTTCTCCTGCCATAGAGTAATTGGCAATATACCATCCAGTATCTTCCATTAGAGCTAGTGTGATTCTAGATATTATTGGGTTTTGAGTGTGCGAACCTGTCATAGCTTCATTCTCAAAAACTCTTTTTTCCCAATGAGTAAGGGCTGTTTCCTCTCCACCTTGATCCTCTAGCTCAGCGCCTTCTAGTTCAGTACAATTGAAATGATGCCTAGCTTCACGAACTACATTAGGAGTGATCATCATATGGACTTGTCGCTTGGCGTATCCATCTTTGACGACCCAAGTTCGCCAATACGATTTTATCACATTTTCGCTCCACTGGTAAGCTTGTAATGTTTCATTCAAATATGGTTGTCCAGTGTCCCGGCGGCGTTCAGTTCGAGGCGTTCCATCTTTCTCTCGATAAAAGGCATAAAGACTTACAGAAAAACCCAGAGCGTGTGAAATTTCGTGTTTGACCGTTGACAGTAGAACTTCTAATTCTTGCCGATTGGTACTGATACTGTCGGGACATAGGTTGATATGTCCAGCTATTGGCCTGTCAAGTCCAGATTCCTGTTGGCAATGACGGGCATAAGCAACAGTCAGAGACTTATTGCACCGTTCCGTTTGCATTGCGGACACGTAAAAAACAAAATCGAAATCTGGAATACCGTCGCCGGCTGGCATTCCTGGAAACACTCCACAGTATTGTCCACTAGCGTCGCACACTCTACAAGCGTCCAAATGGTCTTGGGGCACTTCTACTTCGCCGCACATGGTGCGTTCCCTACATGCTATACAAAAATACTGGGTTGCTGCTCTACATCTTGTCAATCGTATAACATTATCAGCCCTCCTCACAAATAGGGCTTTTTCCCAAAAGTTTACAGCTTCCGGAAGAATAGTATTATTGATAAGCATGAATCGTTCCTCGTCCAAGTTGTAGACACTTTGATCGTAGTACAAAAAAATTCTTAGAGGTTGATCTGCATTTCGTTTACGTATCACGTGATGGGGCTCTACATATGTATGTGACACCTCATGATGTTTAGGATAATCGTGTTGGCAATTCTTGTGTCCAAAAACCTCAGCAAAGCCCCAAAAACAAACAAAAATAACAGACACAAATAACATAGCAACTTTCGATTCAATTTTTTTCACCATAGTGACCAGCTAACTGTTTTGTAAAAATCAATTTTTACACGTACACTTTTACACGCAAACATTAAACATTACAGTGTAAGGTTATGTTACGGAAGTCATATAGCGATTACATATCGTTATATGGGGCGCTTTCTTTTATTAAGCAATGGGTCCATCGGTGACCAGTCTATCTTAGTCTACTCCAATTCCAACCGCACTTTCTAGATTCAAGACTCCTTCTCCCAATAGTGTCAGTCCTGGGCGCCGCCATCTATACCTGTTACAGCAGGACTGCACTAGTTTTAAAGGGTCTGTTCGGGTTTGAAAAAACAGATGGTTCTAGAACAGTTCAAAACATTCGTACAGCTTGTTATTTAAATTTGTGATAGCCGAGCCGTTGTCATTTTGTTGATAGATAAACTGTGCGATTGTTTTGAACCGTTCTAGAAGGATGGTTTTTCAAACCCGGTTTACTAGTCGTCGAGTTCAACAAAACAACTTGCACCTTAGTCTGGTCATGTCAGGTGACGCTGCCTACCAAAATTTAATTTTTCTGTATTTTTAAATATTTAAATTTTAATTATCTTTTTATGGTGAATTTGATTTCAATTTAATTGTTTTCCAACATAATTTAAATTATTTTAGGTGTGTAATTTTTATGTTCAACTCTGCAATTGCGGTCATGGAAGTCATTAAAGAAAGATAAAAAACAAACAGCGGGTGATCGGGTTAATCGGATCAGCGTTTCTGAAAACGCTTCCGGTGTTTTCTGTCACTCTATCAAACTCAATTGTTTTGAAAATAAGTAATTTAAACCAAAAGTTGATAAAATAGGCAAATTTCATATTATTGCTATAAATCATGCCTTTTAACAAAATTATTTTGTAAAATAAAGAGTGGAGATAGAATGTGTGTTACTCCAGTTCTTTGACTATTGTCTTCAGACTTGGACTACTATTTCAAAAAAAAATTAAAGTTGGTAACATTTTTCACATCTGAAGTTAGTTTATTGTAATTAGAGGCTTGGAATAATGGGTTTACCAACCTTTGTTTTTTCTTACATTATTTACAAAAATGTTTTGCACTGACCTTGTAGTGTATTGGTAAACATCCTTACAAAATAGAATGCTTACATTGGATTTTTGTGTGCATACTTTTATATTGCTCTAGGTCTAGTAATTTATGATAATAACAATAATAATCATAATAATAATAATAATATTCTTTATTGTCAACAAAAATTGTAAAAAAACAATACGAGCAACATCAAAAGGCTTATCCAAGCAGCTATTATCGATACAATCAATATGTTTTAGGGTTTAACTAAAAATACACAACAATTAGTTGGCACACAGTGCTAAAATAAAATAAAATGCATAAGTATATAGGATTTTTGATACACAATATAAAAAACAGTACTAAAATGTAAATTTGAAACAATAAAAACATCTGAGGGGCAACCACTGGTGGACTGATTGCTTGAATCTATCCACATTATCAATTGCTTTTATGTTGTCTGGCAACATTCTATAAGCCTTAATGCCCATAAAGTAAGGGCTCCTCTCAAAGAATTTTGAGCAATGAAGAGGAATACTTGAGTCACCCCTGTTTCTGGTCGTCATAAGCATATCAACTGCATAATATGCCTGATTGGAAGGAAACATGTGAATATTCCGCTTCACGGACATCACCAAGGATAAAAAGTATAGTGATGAAACAGTCAACACCCCCAATTCAGTAAAAAATGGTCTACAAGAGGCTCTAGGATGTAGGTCCAGGATACATTTCAGGATCCGCTTCTGAAGTGTGAAAACGAGAGGTGCCCTATTTGATGCGCCCCAAAAGCATATTCCATAACTACTAATCGATTGGATTTGACCAAAGTAGAATAGCCCAACATACTTGGGTGAAATGACCAGTCTCAGGAGACCACACAACCTACTCAACCTCAACTGAAGTGAATCAATATGAACTCGCCAATTCAGATTAGGGTCAATATGGAGTCCCAGAAACTGTATGTGATCAGTAAGAGGTACAGTCCTTCCATCCATTCGAACAAGAAGAGACTCCAAGTTATTTTAAGTCTTAGAAAAAACTAATAAACCTGTTTTGTTGTTGTTCAAACTCAGGTTCTTCCCAATACACCACATTTTCATCCTCATTGCGGCATCCGAACAGCTCTGGGAGAGGTCACCGCTATTAGTTCGAGCTACCACAACAGAGGTGTCATCGGCGAACTGACAGATGACCTCAGACGGAAACCCCTCAGTTGATTTATTGACATACAACAAGAACAACATGGGACCTAGGATGGAACCCTGCGGGACACCCTGCCTTAAACTGGCCATTTCAGAGAGAGACTGAACACCATCCCTGACAACACAAACAGCCTGCCTCCTACCCAACAAATAGGACTTCAGCAGATCCGCTGCAGCACCTCTAACACCATAATGGTTCAGTATAGACAGTATCAGTGAATGGTCAACTGTATCGAATGCCTTAGACAAATCAAAGTAGAGGCCTGCAGCCTTGGAGTTTTTATCTAGTTGAGCAGTTATATATTTTATTGCATGAAAAATTGCCATATCAGTGGACATTTTAGGAATAAATCCAAATTGTTGCTTGCTCAATATGCTATGTCTAACCAGATGATTCATCACTCTTGAATAAATAACCCTCTCGAATACTTTCCAATGTCCTGACTATTTCTTTTTTTTTAACACTGGAACCACTTTAGCCCTTTTAAGAACATCAGGAAATACTTGAGTAGAAAGACACTCATTAACATCAGACAAAGGCTCAGACAAACAAAGAGCTACAAATTTTAACACATAGACAGGAACTTCATCAAGACCCGAAGAATACTTATCAGAGCAACATCAAAATTCTGGAAATGTCCTGTGGGTGCAATAATTGCACATTACCAGTGAGTGACCTGTGAATTTCTTTTATTGACCTACTCCTAACTCTCTATGTACTGTACATCTTTAGTGTGAGCTAGCCGATCATGGTTAAACTAAATTTTATCCTGTAATACCTGTACCTCTTCAAAGTGGTCCGACACATACCTAATATGTATTAGAAAGAAAGTAGTTCGGAATCATTCTGTCTGCACATGCGGATGTTATAAAAAAGGTTTTCGTTTTTTTCATAATCGTAATTGCACTGTGTTGACTGCGTTCTGGTTTATTAAGAACTAATAAACGAATAATTTTGGGATTGTTAGTTCTAGAACGGGTCTCTCAGTTCTTGCTTGCAATTGTTTTGGAATTTTGTGATTTGCGGCTTTTTTGGTTCCAAATCGCGTAAGAATTAGTATTAGAACAGTCCTCCATTTTTTTTTGTGCGCAAGTAGTTCTGCGCTATCCCGGAACCATTCCAAATTTATTTTGTTAATGTTTGGTTACATGCAATTATGGTTTGCCATTCAAATTCAACTACATTTTCCCTTAGGAATGACTGCAATAATACACATAGTGCTATAAATTTACCTCAAAATTTAGACATTAATTGAAAAAGTTGAAATAAATTATAAACAGTTTATTTTCGAGTAGGTTGTTGTACCTATAATAAATGTATTTTGTGGTAGAAAATGAGCTCCATATGGAGTTAGATGAGAAAAGCAAAAGGTTATTTATATCACATACTGTTCTTAGTTTTCTCCATTTTCATACAAAACAGCACCCAAACTAAACTTTTGGTTATTTAGATTAAAGAACTTCAAATCCAGATTAGACTCTGCTATTAGGAATTAGGATCCTACTTTTTTTTACTAAAAAAAATTATATTTATTCAATTTTTGGCTTGTCTACGTCTTGATCTAAGTGACAAATCTTTTTTCTAGGTTCCACTTCAGAAAGATGGGATGATAGACAATACAGTAAAAACGATTTTGCTGACAATAGCTGGGACGACAATTCCAACAACAAGTATCGTGATAAATCTATTGAGGAAGACGTAGAAAACGTTGATAGTGATGATGATAGTCCTCCAAGAGGTAAAATAAAATTTACTTTAAGTTATCAATTTATCATGTTTTATTTTGATGCACTTATTATTGATATTTTTTTTAGGAAGAAGTAATAGTGCCAATAGATATAAAGATGAAGGAAGGCCAGGAAGTCCCCCAGTCCCCGCAACTACATATCCTGATAAAAAAGTTAATTTGAACTTCAATGCTAATATCACTGCTTCACCAAAGAAAATTCAGAAGCCATTAATAAAGGTGAGGAAAATAAACTCGCTTAGTGTCAAAATTGTTTTATCAAATCCGTTTCTTAGGTTGATTTAGGAGCCGCAGCTAATTTTGGCAGAGATTCAACACAAAGTCCTCTTCCGAGACCTCCTAGCCGTGGAAGTTCCGCTGATCTATTTGATGATTTTAATCCTAGGGCTGGTGAAAAATCGGAAAGCATTCGTAACGAGTTTGGAAGTTTTGAAGCAGCATTTAATAGTCCAGCAGAGCCAAGTAGCAAAGTTGCTGATGACTTTGCCGATTTCAGTTCAGCATTTTCAGGAACGAAGTAAGATGTTTTTTTCATTTATTTTTTAGTAAAATATTTAATTTTAAATTTGTTCTTAGACTTCCTCAATCAAATTTGCTCATTTCCTCAAGCACGTCCACTGTTTTACCAAACATTATTGCTCCAATTCCTAATCAAACTAATTTACTGGTGGCCTCTCCAAATCTCCTTGAAGGCCCACCAATGCCATCCAGTGGAAATTTGATGGGAGAATTTGCACAAGCACCTACAGCTACAAGTCAGTTGCCATTTATCTCTGCGACCCAACCTGCTATATTTTCTAATCAACTTCAGTCAAGTCCGCCCAAAAAGAGTGAAAATGATCTATTGGGAGATCTCACAGATTTTGGTAGTTTAAGTTTACAACCTGCCAAGCCCGCAGAAAATGGCAATGGGAATATTAATAATAATTTGAATGATGGGCTGACAGGGGGAGTTTTAGGACTTTTGGACAATTTTAATGGTGAGTAAAAATTGATTGTTCCGACAAATCAATTTTTCAACAATATCTATTTCTTGTTGTAATATTTTTTTTTTTTTTTGAATTAAATAACAAATTACAATTCTTCAGTTTTAACTAAGCTAAGCCACAAACTAAATTATTTATGCACTCTGTTATTCACTCCTAAACGGCTAAACGCTGGTAACGGAGCAAAATACAAATTGATGCAGACTACATTTAGACTTGACACACATTTTAAAACTTTCTTATGCCAGAATTGAAAAATACTTACAAACAAAACACATGCAACAATTACATTTATTTTGGCACCAAACTAATCCAATTTCAATTTTTTTAAACTTTACTTTTTCAGTCTTAATTTGCATTTAGATTAGAATTATTCTTGAGATTGCAGCATTAAATTTTATGAATGTGTTCGCATTGTTCTAGCTCTAACACATATCTTATTGGCTGTAGTTAGAGATGCGAGTACAGTAACTCTGAGGAAGTGCGATAAGGCATTTGAAACAGCACCTCAATCCCTCTGTTTTGTAGTACCTGCACTCAGTTAAAAGAATACATCCCATGTACCCCAAACATTTATAAGATGTTATCTCAAGTTTGATGTAAATTGAGTAGCGATTCGTGGTGTTCAAATATTTTGTACACCTTATACAATGCTCCCAACATAGGGATGATTTTTTTCAACCAAACTATTGATATGACTAAAATGTATGTTTTAAAATATGGCATTTCCTGAAACTATTGAGAAAGTATTTGGTTTTTTAAACAACTCTATTATTTTCAAGTACTTTAGTTAATATTAGGGGACTGCTCTGAAGCTGTCAGTACAACAATAAAGCTTTAGAGTAAAGATAATCGGTTTAGGACACAACATAAAACTACCTTTTTTCAAAAAATTATACATGGAAAAAAACTCAGACACCATCTTTCCATGTTCTAGTGGGAAATATGGATCAATTAATAATTTAAATTTAAAAAAAGCATAAATAATGATTGAGATGTTGAAATAATGATTAGAAAGAAAAAAAATTACTAAGACCAATTAAGTATAGATGAATTAAATCAAATAGGTACATATATTTTTGTAAACATGTCAACTATCATGAAAAATTGTCGAAAAAATTAAATGTAAAAAGATAAGAAGCACAGAAACATCAAAAAAATTATGTCTAGATTATATTTCCTATAAAAGTCACATACATAACAGTCAACAATATAAGTACAATAAAATAATACAAATACAGTTTAACATCATGACAATACACCTGTCTAAAATCATGACAATACACCTGTAAAATCATGACATTTACAATACAATTTAAGCCAAATAGAGGGTGTTCAATAATTGTTACTCCCATGTCGCCTATGGATGCTAATTGTCACAAAAAACGTATGTCTCAGCTAACATTGCAAAAATTATTACATGACAGTTCTGCCATATTCGAAAATCCACAGATTCCACTGAGATAACGCTTATTGAGTAAATTCTTGTTCGCCTGTACACAATTATCGCGTTTTGCAATGTTTTTTTGTCTATCTCTCATCAATTTTATTAAAAACTCATCAATTGAAGAAATAAGATGACATTTACAGTCAGTTGCCAGCAAACCATAAGAACCTATCAACGGACCTTATGGATTGGTTAACATTTAAAAATTGGGTCTCTTGCAGATACACTGACAACCAAGGAAGGCAATAGCAAAATCACAGTGCAAAAATCGTTAGAAGAATCGACAGTGGCCACAATAGATAAGATAACGAAAATTGGAAAAATATCGTCCCAAGAAGATATAGAAAAAATTTTACAGTATTTGGATGACGTTTTGAAAAATTATCCTCAAAAATTGAATATTCAAAAACTACAAGGATCAGAAGACATTTCCTATAAATATCTGGCAGAGCATTCATTTTCCTCCCTAATTGAAGTTATAGTTAATTTATTTGATGATAATTTTCCATTCCAAGATGGAAAAATCTATGAAAGTGTTAAAAACATTTTCAGCATTGAAGATCCAAATTTTTTTGAAGCAATTTTGGAAGTGCTTCTCAAGAACATTAAGAATAAAAAAAATACCCAAAGCACAAATGTTGCTGGATGTCTTCAAATTCTATTTGAATCAGATGCTTTATTTGCTGATATAATTGCAAATTGCTACTTAACAAATATAACTGCATTTGATGATATTATTTCTGCAGATAATTGGTCCCATATGGTCAATACTATAATATCTTTACCCACTAGAATTGCTAAGAGATTAGAAAGAAACGCTCCAATTTTGCTATGCAATAAACAGTTTTCCAATTTGTTGCTCTATAATATGCTAGAAGCTATAGAGTTTTTAGCTTCTGAGGTTTATGCCAATTCTAAAGCACAAAATATTATCCATTTTGAAAGATTGGCGAAATTTTTGAGCAATATTATTATACATTTTAATGAAACGACTAATTGCGATGGAATTATTGATTTTGTCAATATTTTGGCACTGATAACAAACAAACCTTCTCAAAAATTGGATCTGTATCAAGGTATATTACATAGAGTTTTTGAAGTTCTTGATGGAATTGCAGTAGAGATTCTAGTGAAAATTTGCTTAACAAGACTCGATCCAAAGAAATATTTAATTACAAACATATTGAGCAAAAAACTATTGAACAATCCAAACTGGCACTATATTTTATGTACTAAACTTCCGTTCACTGAATACATAGAAACAAACCATGAAAATCTTGTAACAAATTTAACACTGTATTTAGCTAAAGCCTCACATACTGAACTAGTGAAATTTTTATTGAAATTGGTATCAGTATGGGCTAATAAGTCATCAAAAAAACGCACAAGTGTCGAACATCAACTGCTAATATGTAAATTCATAGTTTGTGTAGTGAACTGTTTAAAAGAACTAGGATTACCTGACTATGAAAAATTAAAAATCAAAAAAATCGTTTATGGTGGTTTACAAATGCATTTAGAAATGTCCATGGAAGCTATAAGATATTCAGGCATGAGAATTAGGGAGATTCTCACAAAATTATTACAAGATGACACTGAAAATCAATTGGTATTTGATTATGATAAAACAAGTACCGAAACTAAAGCAATCATTACACAATTGGATTATTTTCTAAATTTAGATTTAGTGGAGCTATATAAACAAAAATCTGATTTTAATGATATTGATATTGGAACGTTTATTTCAAAATTACGTAATAAATCTGAAGATGTACAATATATTCCCCCGGAACGTAAATTTCGCTTAAAACTGCAACAAGAGCTACACAATGAAATTGTTATTGCAGAATATGTGAAACCAAAACATGAAATTATTATAATTGATAAAACCTTGGAATTAGATTCTGACGATGAATTTGAACCCTTTGAGACTGATAATGAAAAAGTATTATCCATCAGACAACCTCCAGCTTATCTAAGAGATCTTGTTACTATTTTAGTAGAAGAAAACAGTGATGTAGATTCATTCACTTTATGTTTGGAAAATTGCGAAAAACTAGTAATCCAACAATTACCAAACGATGATGCCAGCATTGGATTAGAAATACTTAAAATACTAATAGCTTTAGATATGAAATTTTATGTGGAAAATTTTGATAACCTCGTTTTTAAAAGTTGTGTGGCAATAACTTGTGTTTATCCAGCTGTTTATGCTAATTATTTGTGTCAAGAAATTCATGCTGAAGCAGGAAACTATTCTCTACGTCAAAAAATATTGATGCTTGATATTTTAGGACAGGCCAGCAGAAGTTTATCTAATTTAACTAAGCCAGTTGATGAAGATGGTGATGAAATAAAAAGAAATAATAAAGGAAAAGTAAATTCGCATCAAGAAATTATCAAAAAACGTTTAGAAAATAACACGAGGTATTTTCACAAAGCAGTAAAATACGAACTAAGAAATAAATTCGCCGATGTGGCAGGTCATTTCTTTTTTCCATTAACGCGTGGCCGTAATGAGCAGGAAATTTTATCTGGAGTTGACTTGAATTTCTTATTACACTTTATAGACACCTTGACAGGTATAGTGTTTTGTGCCGAAAATTGTCCCATAGCCCCAAAAATGGCAGAAGAAGCATTTTATCTCACAATATTTTTGCGTAATCATGAAGATGTCCGAGTTAGGATAGCAATATTACATTTTATCGCCACAGTGGTTTCAACAGTACCGGAAAGTATTTTACTCAATAATTCGCCTAATGAGTTATTTGAACTACGACTATGGCTACCTGATCTAGCCAAAGGGGAACCCAATACTGAATGTAGAAAATTGGCTTCGAGTTTATTAGATTTTGTTGATAGAATATTGAAAATTGGTTTGGAATAAATAAATATATACATGTTTTGCTCACAGGGCAAGCCATTTACCAAAAAAAAATATAATAAAGAATTGATTTTATGAAAACTGTAACAAGAATGAAAATGCAGTACCCATTGTAAAGCAAACATTAGTTTATACTCATATACTCACTAAGTGAAAATATGTACTTATATTTGAAATGTAATGATTAGTATTGTTTCAACAGTTCATTAATAAACCCATATATTCCTATTATTGTTTTTTCAATTTATGCACGATTATGCAGTCACTAACCATTATCATTATTCCTTCGCATTCCAACAAGCACACTGATGAAAGGGTCACTTATTCATGGGTGCAGAAAAATCATTTTTTGGTTTGATTGAAAACGTTCAAAACCCGGTAAAATTTGAAAAGAGATTTAGAACTACATTTGGGATAGGGGTATTTTATTTCAATATTAGTCATAGTCATAGTCAATCATACTTTATTATCCAAGAAAAAATTCTATTGACACATTAACTTAAAAGAAGAACAAACAAAAAATCACCAGTAGCACAATAATGTAAACAGAAACAAGTAATAAATAATTTGACAAACAGAACGACTATCCAAGCAATATTGCATGTACTTAGATCTACACTAAAATGATAAAATGTAAATAAAACACAAAAGTACTCGAAAATAAAAAAGGTTTTATAGTCATACAGTAGTCCTCCAAGCTGTAGTATGCCCTTTGCAATAAAATATCCTTAACACTTCTACAAAATAGTTTGTAGGTACTTTCAGGTGTTTTATGTCTTTTCACTATGACAACAGGACGGTTATTTTGTGATAGTTTTGCACGTTTGTAACAGAAATCAATTTTCCAAATAAGTTGATGAAGTTTTATTTTTAATTATCGCTTTAAACTGGAACCTATATTCCCACACGACTGAGGCTTACTGAAGATATAATGTAACTAACCAGTACCATTTGGATGTTTTAATCGACAACATAAATTGCTGCAGACAGGAAATGCTAGACTGACTAATTATTTTTGTTCTACAGGATCTATGCTCACTCCGTCTCCAATCGCTCCTCTCCAGCCAACTTCCAATACAAATAACGCAGCAGCCAACGCTCTGGCGATGTCAGCAAATAAAAATCAACCTCTAGGGTCTACCTGGGCGAATTCTGGTAATGTCAATATTGATTTGGACAACTTATTGATTACCAAACCGAAAGCCGGTCCGGCTCCAACTATGAACCAAATGGCCAGTAACCCTACATCTCCTGTCAACCAACCAAAGCCGTCGAACACAGGCGGTTCTGCTGCTAATTTTGCATTTTCAAATAATCAACAGAGCAGTTTTAACCAGCAACAACAATTTTTCGCTGGATTTAAGTGATATGAGCAGCAACAGTCTTAAGTAATTTAGGTGATATATGAATTTATTGAAGGAAGCATAGCGTCAGAGTATTTAATGAGTCCAATAATTAGCCTATCACTGGATAGTTCTACAAGAATTGGGGACTGATGATAATATCTTTGTATGTGGCTTAGTGATCTTTTTTTTTCTTTGTGCAATTAAATCAGCTTCGTAATTTACTAAGATATAAATCTTCAAAAATTAAATTTTGGCAAAACCTTGAATGTGTAAAACGCGCTTTTGCCGAAAAGTTCAGTTAGTATGAAGGCCTAGTCATTTTCGAATATCCCGCAGAGCAACTAAAGTACTATAAGTATTCACTAATAACTTATTGCAAAAACAAATGTTTCTAAATCATGAATACACTCAAACCTGAATACAAAATCGCTGAATTTCACTTGTAGCTGTTTTCAGATACGCTTGTGCGCTTTGAAAATTCTTTATGGCCTCGTCCATTTTGCTGTCAATGCAATAAGCCATTCCTAACTGATACAGAGTGTTTGCCACTGTCCTACTCTCCTTGGCTAATAGGTCGTGTTCATGCAGGTCAAAAATATCGGGATAATTAGTACTTAAGATTTTAAAACCATACAAGTTTTTAAAAAACTGCTACTTTGGTGGATACTTGCCGTTGTAGAATCGCTAGGGGACTTATCTTCAGGTACTGTTACAGCATCAAACGTATCGGCACTTGTAGACGGCCTGGGGGCTCATCTTCAGGTAACTCACTGCAAACCTTTAATTGTAGCATCAAATGTATCGGCATTTGTAGATGGTCTGGGGGTTCATGTTCAGGAAAAGTTACGTAAGACCTATAGAAACCTTCCATTGTAGAGTCGTCTTTCCTTGAAGATGAACCCCTCAGACCATTTACAAGGACGAAATTGCAATCACAAGTCAAAACTTTTGGAGTTTGACAGGGATCCCTGCGGGGACTGGCCGCAAGATACTCAAACAGAACCAGCAAGGTAAGGTAGGTACTAAAAACTTTTGTATTTGTATGGTCTTTACAGTCGCAATAATCGAAGGACTTAATTATTTGCCAATATATTAGTTGCTCTGCTTAGTCTATTTATTGGACATTCCTGCCCATAGATACCTTGGCCAATACAATCATAGTTTCGGCCAGTTGCTTTTCGTCGCCCAGCTTTCCAAAGATCTTTCAGGCGTACTCCAACATCTCCCAGGCTTCCTCCAAATCGTCCTCATCTTCATAAACTTCTGGTTCGCCTCTAGTGATATACTTTGCCAAGCCAATGAATTGAGCAAATCGTAAATTGACAGTTAATGCGGTTATCTCGTATAATAAATAAATAATTATTGGCGATTAATGAGTACATTTTTTTTGATTTTTGTTAGTATTGGTGGAATTTGAGTATTTTGGGAGAGAAAATGTTTACCCTTTATCTATTGCATTTAAGGAACAAGTTGCTCCTAAGCAGCCAGTTTTTGTAGGGTTATTAATAGTTTTAGATATTAGACTACTTGGCCAAAATAACATTAAAAATAATCAGTTGATTTAATATTAGCTAAATATAGGTAGCTAAAAACTTCCCAAGTATCCTCATAAATATAACCAAATAATTGTGATACTTCTAAGTATTGTTATTATCAATTGTTGAAATATGTGTGTTTGTAAATTTGTGATAGAATTATATGGTATGAGCCAAAAATTCCACCTTTTCAGCTAAATATTTTTCGGCTTAATATTTCATATCTCAAACCTGGGACACATTGTATTATGTACTAATTCAGTTTAGTTTTGCATTTCCTTGATAGCTTTTGATACTTTTTCTTATAAATGAAAGCTATCACTCAGGGATATCACACATATACAGAGTGTTTCATAGTTGGAAAATTGTTTAAAATACTCCAGAGGTTTAAAACTTATAGAATTAGCCCTCTATATTTCAAAAAAGGTAAATTAATCCATTTGTATTTGGCTAAAATTCAGCACATATCAAAATCAAAATCCTTTTTGATTATTTTGAAAATACCCCATTCATTGTAGCTTCCAAAGATGTTTTTTTTTTCTAATGTTTTTACTTTTTACATAATTATTATTAGGTAGTAAGAGATGTTTTTATTATGAAAATTATTTTTCTTTTTTAAGATGTTGCACATAATTTTTGTAAATATTTTATAAAAATGCTCATATATAGTATTGGGTGCTGGGTATATAAATAGTTTAGGTATTTATTCATATTTAAGGTAAATTTCAGTGGACTTACGGGTCAATTCTGTGCACATCTGTAAGCAAATCTATACATTTCTATAAGCCTAAATCTGCCTTTAGACAATTTGCAATTCTGTAGCTTACATAAAATCTTACAAAATCGTAAATATTTCCCATCGGGTGTTTGGCAATCGATGGGAAATATTATCATAGAAAGTTATAGATTTGCTTACAGATGTGCACAGAATTGACATATTAATTTTCGTAACGGAAGTTTTATGTGGCTTCCTGTAAAGAGAAAAATTATTAAGTCCTTATTAGAGCAATATATTTTTTTTTTCACTATCTCAGCAACAGGAGATACTTTTTTATAAAAAAAATAATAATCTTTTTTTTTCTATTATCTTACCTACAAAAAGAGTAATAAGCGAGAAAATAATTTCAAGATAAAACACGCAAATACTAACCAAATGTGCCTTGTTTAGGAAAAAAATGACTACATAAAAAAATATAGGTAAACATTGTATTAACATTAGATTCTTAGGGTCAGTCTATGACGTTTGGAAAAACATTCCCAAGCTCAGTTGTTGTATAGTTGTCTTAATAAATGATTAAATTCTAAGTACCTACTTACTTTGAAAGTGTTTTATTTCTTTATTATTTAAGGATATAATCCATTTCAAAGACAACAATGTCTTCATTGGTAGCTGATTTAAGGATGATTTTTAAATGTTCGATCTATGATATTATTATGTTGTTTCCATATTAATTGATTTTCTTCATATAGCATTTTTGTTTTACTGTGTAGGATTTTTTTTTTTTGTATCTTTTTAAAGGTCTAATATACATGGATGAAGGGTTCAAAATATCAAGAAACTAAATAAAAATAAGGTTTTTGTTGTTTTCCTCGACATTTTGGATGGGGTGGGTACCACTTCGTTTTGGTAGGAACTCAACGAAGTGTTCTAGAATACCGTAAGGTGGGGGTACTTGCAACAGTGGCACAACTTGCAACTATTCATCGGGTGGAATTTTTGCTTTCCCCCTCCTCTCGCTTGAGTCGCGCGTCAACCGCTAACGTGTTACCCTTTAGTACGGATCAGTAGGTTGAAATGTGAGTAGATTCAGCGTTGAAAAATTTTAAACACGAAAAATTTTACACACGAAAAATTTGGCGCCATTTTCTGACAGCTCTGGTAAGTGCTCTAAATTGTTGCAATATAACTTGTCCTGTGCAGAGCTTATTTACGCTAGGATTTGTATCAAATTTGGATATGATGTGCTTGAATGCTTAGTCTAAAACATTGAATATCTAGTTTTGAGTTAAGTTTGAAGGTTTTCGTAAATATATATTTTTTTAAATTGCATGTACAAAAGTGGGTAACTTGCAACATGCCTCGCAAATACAAAAAACAGTTAGGGAGTAGGACCTACCGTAATTATTCCAACGAAACTTTGGAAAATGCATTAAGGGCCATCGAAAACGGATCAGGGATTCGGGAAGCATCGCGAGAAATCGGGATTGACCCATCAACGCTTTCTCGGAAAAGAAGAAACTTGTTTCCCCTTGATACTAGTAGGCAGCTTGTATTTCCAAAGGAAGTGGAGGAAAAATTGACCAAGATTGGCCAAAATTAGCCAAATTTATTTTTTTTAAATATTTTGTGTTGCAAGTAAGTTAACACGCGTTCCTAAATACAATTACTACTGAAAAAAGCCACTTGTTGCAAGTATCCCCTTGCAGGTGTTCAACTTGCAACACCCAGTTTTTTTTTAAAATTTATATCAAATAATAATGTTGTTCAAAGTTTTTTGTTAGAATCGGATACTAGACCACAAGACTAAAATTTTGGCACCAATTAGGTCAAATTCGACAAAAAAATAAAGAAGGTATCGGCAAAAGAATTTTGAAAATGTTGCAACTAACCCCACCTTACGGTACTCCCTCAAATTGGTTTTGATATGGAGGGTCGAAATATCCAAAAACTCAATAAAAATAATGTTTTCACTATTTTTCTCAAGATGTTCAATGGTGCACCACAATCATTTTTTGGCAGGGGCTTAAGTGTTCTAGATTACTCCCTCAAATTGGTTTTGATATCAGTAGGGACTGAGGTCTGAAAATATCCAAACCGCACTATTTCCAATATTGAATTTTGCTGGAGGAGGTCGATATTCGACACAATCTAACTCTGTCTTTGAGTTGGTTGAGACAGATAATAGCAATTCGTTCAATAGTGTCCTAGGCTCGATCCTAGGGCAGGATAAGCAAATGCGAGATGAAGTCAAAACATTTACTTATTTTCCAGAAAAACGCCAATAAGAACTGCTAATTGAATGTCACTATGATGTTATAATGCTTTCGGAGTCATGGTTAACGGAACATATGATGCAGAGCTCTGTCCAGAGCAGTTTGATTTGTTTCGTACTGATCGTTCATCAACTGGAGATCCCAGAACTTGGGATGGAGGAGTTCTGATTGCTGCCAAAGACTAAATATTGATGTTACAACTGTTGAACAGGTTTATGTATATTTCAAAAGTAAATCATCTGAATTTGTTTTGGGCTACATCTACCTACCACCTAAGTCTGATGTAGGTAAGCTTGTTTGTTGATGTATGTCAATTAATGGAATCAATTTTTAATTTGTATGCTGAATGTAATTTATTGCTGGTTGGCGATTTCAATTTGCCACAAGTTAAAAGAGTTAATAATGAGTTTGGTCTGACCAGAGAGTGTGCGGGGAATTTTCCGGCAAATGATTCAATGGAGTGTCTAAATTATTACGGTTTTCGTCAGTTAAACACTATCATGATTTACAGGAATGCTTTGCTTGACTTGGTGTTTTCAAACTTGGGCACTGTTGATATTGACAGAGCCACCGATATGATTTTGAGTAATAGTGTTCACGACACAGCTATATCTTTGAGATTCAACCATAATGTAGAATGCAAACGTTCTAAATATGAGGAGTGCTTTTTTTGATTCTAAAAATGGCAATTACATTTCATTGAATGATTATTTGGCAAGTGTTAATTTGGTGTTTAATGAATGATTTGACCCTTGAGCAGGCTGCCCTATGGTTTCATGAAACATTGTGGGAGGGGATAACTTTATAGGTTCCAGTAAAGAAATTCCGAACTTATAACTTTCCTATGTGGTTCAACGCTGAGCTGCGCAGAGAGAAACAGTAGACGAATCGGACTATTTGTTGTTCTCTGAAGTGAGGGATAGGTGCGAGGATTTGAGGGACTCCTCATATAGAATTTACCTGCTCAAAACTGAAAATAACATTAATAGGAATCCTAGATCTTTTTGGTCACACTTTAACAGTCTTAGAAATTACTTTGTTCTTCCCTGTAACATGAGTTATAATGGCTCCACTGTGAACTTATTTGCAGACTTCTTTTCTAGTGTTTACTTGAACCGTACCACTGATCAGGCTCCAGAATACTCATTTTTCAATGTCAACTGATGTTTCTGGATAATCTGTTTTTTGTGCTGATATTATTGAATAAGTAAAAAAATTCACCTGATAAGTTGTAATGTGGGCCAAATGGAATCGCCTTGCTTTTTATAAAGAAATGCCTATACACCCTTGCGACGCCCCTGGCAAATCTTCTCAATCATTCATTGTCGACAGGTTCTTACCCAGTTTTGTAGAAGTTCAGCTTTATGAAACTAATATTTAAAAGTGGGTCAAGAGAAGAGGTCACAAATTACAGGACTGTTTGCACACAGTCTGAGATTCCTAAGTTGCTGGTTTGTCTCATTAGCAGGAGACTTAGCTGAGACTGTAGGTGCCTTTTAAATCGGGAACAGCATGGATTTACGGTGGGTAGGTCGACATCAACAAAGGTTTCATATCAGAATTTTATTTTGAACACTATGAAAAGGGGGTTTCAGGTGGATTCTGTATACTCGGATTTCTCTAAAGCGTTTGACATGGTTAACCATCGCCTGCTCATTAGGAAGCTTGGTTGTTTCGGGGTGAGAAGTTCAATTCTGAGTTGGTTCGCTGACTTTTTTGTTGGGAGAACTCAGGCAGTTAGGTATGGCGGTGTTGTGTCTCGTGTGGAGCGTAAACTTTTTTTTCTATTGAATTTTATTAGGTACCATAAGCATTTTCACTTATCGTAATGAGCCATTCTGTGGAAGATTGCGGCAAAAATAGAAACCAGAGTGAAAGAAGTCCAAAACTCTTTTGCCATGCCTATTCTTGAAGTAATAAAAAAAATAAAATACTTGTAAGCGATTTAAAGAAGTTTTATTAATTTTTTTTTAAAATCATTTTCGATCAGGGAAGGACCAAGTTAAGTGACAAATACAACAAAGTCAGGAATGAAACTTAAAAAATTAACCAAAAATGGTTCACTAGAACCAGTAACGAATAAATAATGTTGCATATAGCGTATTTTATTCTTCATCAACCTGAGATTGGCGAAGTTATAGACATTTGTGAAACCTCAAGTTTAAAAATCTTATACACTAAAACAACCACAAATTCTTCCCAAATCTGACAATTTCTTTTCAATTTTTTTCATACTATAAAACAGGGGCGGATGGGCAACTTTGAATCGGCCCGGGACGGTTTCTGCTCAAGCGGCCCCGCGGGCTCTCATGAGGTAGGTAATTAACGCTGGATAGGGTATTAAATAATCTACTTAAAAAAAAAAAAAAATACCTCCTTATATTACTCATAAATACGAAAGCGTAGAGCCAAGCTGATATTGTAAAATATTTTCATGTTCAAGTTTACACTTTTTCTGTTTGAGCAGACATTACCAACTTCAAGTACCGCAATTTGGGTTAGTTCGCAATTTTATTCAGACATTACAGGTCCGAAAGCCAACCATTTGGAACGTATTGAATTTGAATAACTTGTCACTTGTCCAAACTAACCCAATTATTATTGGTAAGTTTGGTAATGTCTGATTGAAATAGCAAACTATCCCCCAAACTAACCAGGTTATAACATCGGTAAGTTTTAAAATGTCTGATTAAAATTGAAAACTAACCCAAACTAACCAGGTTATTAGAGACTTTTTGCACCTCTTATTTTGCCATTCCGCTGTGGTTATCGTTATACTGAGTATGCGCAGTAGCAAAAAAATGTTCGTTGTACTAATCAACCACAACGAGCGGCGTTATTTAAGGAGGAATAACCTTGTGCTTATAGCTATACCTAATACCTATGGTTATGGTAAAACTGTGTAGATGCAACATTGAAGAAAATTGAATAGATGTCATCCCGTTTTAATAAATAAATAATTAAAATCATCTAAAATTCTGAAAAAATAAGTGTGGATTATCATTTTGATGTTATGAAATTAGTTAATCCGAAGGCGCAGGCGAAGTTCATGGTCCAGAGGCAAAATGAAATAACGGAAATATGTAAACGTTTGGCGTTGCAAAATCTCTGATTTTGAAGGTCGTGGTAATCGTTATCGTAGATAAAGGTAACCATAACTGATCCAAAAACTGCTGTTACTTTAAGGGTTGCAAAAAGTCTCTATTCTGGGTAGGTTTTAGTTTGGTAATGTTCAATTACAATAAATTTCAAACTAACACAAATTTTGAAAACAAAATGGTTATGTTCGATTGAAATTGCAAACTTACCCAAACTAACCGGGTTAATTATCGGTAAGTTTGGTAATTTCTGATTGAAAGTTCAAGCTAACCCGGGTTATTATCAGTAAGTTTTAATGTTTGATTACAATTGCAATCTAACGGGGCTAGTATTGGTAAGTTTGAAAATATCTTATTAAAAGTGCGAACTAACCGGGTTATTATTGGTAACTTTCATTATATCTAATTAAAATTTTGAACTTAGCGGGTTATTATCGGTAAGTTTGGTAGTGTCCTCGGTAATGTCTGATTGAACAGAAACAGTGTAAGTTTACAGAGAAAGTATAAATTTACAGAAAAAGGGTAAATTTACAGAAAAAGTCTAAATTTTAATAAAAATATCTCCCAATATTAGATGGCAGCTCTACGTCTTGTGAAAAAAGGCAAAAAACAAAGACTGCTTTCTGTTGGATTGGCAGAGTGTTACGCATTAAGTATTTTTTTTTTTAAATCAAATTGCGGCGCATTGTTTGTTACCTATCGTATTTTATTTTTTTTTCCTAAACCGGCCCACTTGGCTCTCCGGCCCACCGGGAATCGTCCCGGTGTCCCGCCTGAGCCCATCCGCCCCTGCTATAAAACAATATATTGCATTTTCAATGAATATCTAGCTATACTGTCAAATGCTTTTCTCAAGCCAATTAGGCTGTCAACTTAAATCTATCAAAATTCAACATTAAAGCTGGATATAGCCAGCTTTTACTGCATAATGGATACCTAACTCTTGGTGCTGCATAATTTTAAAATTTAAGTTTTAATTTCTGTCAAATTAAGTTTGATTTGGAATTAAATTTGAAAATTGCTGTCAAACCAGTATGTGTAAATCATAATGTAGTGCAAAATGCACAATTCACACTTAATGTAAAGAGGACTGGAGAAAAAAAAAACACTAAAGCTACCTATCCATTATGCACTAAGCATGGACTAGTGAACCCACAGAAAAAATCCATCATCCTTTTTTTTCTCATACATAAAAAATAATATGTAATTATATATGTAATATCGTCCAAAAAACTACCCCTACTGGATAGTTAATATAATATTTAGTTTTGTTGACAGTGAATTCAAAGATATCCAATGAAATTATTTTAGATTAGGGAAAGAAATACAAAAGTGACACAAAATAAATTCTTGAACATCCACAATTCCCAAAAATCTAACTGATTTTCCTATTCTAAATAATATTCTTGAAATTCTACATTATAAAACAAATGTAGGCACAAGATACAAAAAAAATAACAATACTTAAAAATGAAGACTGAACTTTTTTCTGTTTTTTTTACAATAAATTTGCAAAACTTACCAATAGTCCATTAAATAAAACACTAAACTAATTACATATAAAAAAATTATTCTGATACCTTCTTCTTCTTTTTCTTTTTGGAAGTTTCAAGACTCACATCATTAACTGCACCTGAAAATAATTCAAAGTTAAAATAAAAATTTACTTTATCATTGTATTACATAGTATCATGAAAAAAAAAATCTGTTGACAAAGGACCTCAACAATATTTAAATGAAGGAGACAACAAGTGCCTTCTTTTTATTAGTACCTGTTCAATATCACATGTAAAAACCCAGAGCCCAATAAAGAATAAATAAATAAAATTATGTGAACCAGATATACAAATGCCCCACTATTTTGAAAAAATATATATCCATTTAATAAATGTTGAAGACAGTTAGTTCTATTCATGGAGTTCTATTTACAAAGTTTAAAACATTTAAAATCAACTTACTTGTATTGGAACTTTCGTGCATAGTACTATCAGCGGCTCTCAACTCGCTCTTCTTCTTCTTTTTCTTTTTTGGTGTGCCTTCCACTGCCTCTACTGAAAAAAAAATTGTAATTGTTTTATTTTTTAATTAAATTTATAATTCCAACAATATTATGTACGATATAAACTTGGAATAAAAAACAGAACTTTCCATAATCATGCAGATTATTATTTACAGTGAAACTTCCCTAACTTGAATCTTCAAGGGACAGGAATTCGAGTTACGGAAAATTCGATTTACGGAAAAATACACAAAATTGAGGATATTTGGATTAATATTATGTATGTATTTCAAAAAAGTAGTTATATATACATTATATAAACCAAGACAAGTCTATCTGTCGCCGCTGGCTACTGAGAATCAGTAATTTCCCCAAGCGCACTAAATGCAGTAGATGCTTCCCCGAAATATTCGAACGAATTACGCTGCTGCCACAGTTTGATGCTAACTTTTAGTTCGAGTTTTAGAAATATTCGAGTTATAGAGATTAGAAATTCGACTTACGGGGAAAAAATACATGGTGAGGTTGTGAAAACTTATTTGTTTGTGAAGAGAATTCGAGAGAATATTTCGAGTTTGGGAAGTTCGAGTTAGAGAAGTTTCACTGTATTTATTTTTTAAAAAGAAGCTTTCATAAACACCCCCAAATAGGTTATTACAGGTAAATGAAATAAAATTGATGGGAGTGTTAATACCGTGACAAAGTGTCATATAAATGTACAATTCACATCTGTGACTTAGGTAATATCAGGGGTAATATCAACTAAGTCCAGAGAAATATTTAATCAAGTATTTAATACAATCAAATATGTAAATTTCAGAGCATTTGAAATTGTGGACTATTAATGACAAAACAGAGGTATATAAACCACCCCAATATGAAAACATTATTTCATCAGCGATATCCAGAATTTTCTTGAAACAATAAGCAACCGTGGAAATTATGGAACAGACCATGGATCAACAATGTAAAATATCTTGTCAAAAGATAAAATTAATAATAGAAATAACAAGACTTGCATAAAACTCACCAAGTGTTAAGAGTGCGCTTCTCGATGCTGAAAATCGCTTTTGCGACTATGCTATT
This sequence comes from Ceutorhynchus assimilis, assembly GCA_917834065.1. Taxonomy (NCBI): domain Eukaryota; kingdom Metazoa; phylum Arthropoda; class Insecta; order Coleoptera; family Curculionidae; genus Ceutorhynchus; species Ceutorhynchus assimilis. Next base: position 107,171,337 of record OU892277.1, read on the forward strand.
TTAATAAAAACAGTTGCATCTAGGAAATTTTATCTGATAACTTTTATCAAGGATATGTTTATGTGCATGTTTGACCAGTAATTTTTTTTTAATTTTTCTCATTTTATAATTTTTTTTTCTTCAAAAAATGGGAAAAATAAAAAAAAAATCACTGGTCAAGCAAGCACAAAAGTACATTCTTAAAAACAGTTTTTATTAGAATTCCCTAGATGCAACAGTTTCTATTAAAACAGCATAGTCGCGAACGCGAAATATCTATTTTTCAGCATCGAGAAGCGCATTCTTAATTGGATATAAATACTTTTAAAGTATGTATATCTCAAGAATCATGGTTGTTAGTATAAATGACAATAATCAGGTTGGTATTAAAATATATATTAGTATAGAAGATATTTCTATTCATGAAGTTCTTGAAAACATTTTAAATCCACTTACTTGTATTGGAACTTTCGTCCATAGTACTATCAGCCTCAGCAGATGTTGACTCGCTCTTCTTTTTCTTTTTCTTTTTTGGCGATTCTTGAACTGCCTCAACTAAAAAAAAATTCTTTTTCTTAACACATTTCAAACAAGAAATTAAGACTTACTATTTTCTAGACAGACATCTGAACTGTTATTTGATTCACTTGACTTTTTTTGTTTTTTCTTCTTGCTTGACCCATTTTCTGCAACGCCATTCTCTTCAGTGCCATTCTCTCCAAATGCCACAGATGCAGAGCGCTGAGAATAAATTTGATGAAGAAATTTTAAAAAATCGTAATAATATAGGTAGCTACCTTCTTCTTTTTTTTCTTTTGCTTTTCTGCGGCAGCCAATTGACTGACTTCTTGGATAGCCTCTTGCATAACTTCAATGTTTTTCTTAGGGGCATCTCCAGTTTCATAAAATTTCAATCTATCTTCAACCTGAAAGTAATTAATAATAGTAAAAATAGTTTATTGTTTCAGGTATAATTTTTTACCTGCTGTCTTAATTTTTCCCCAAATACATTATTAGGAGTTTCAGTAAAACAGTCAATCCTTGAAGCTATGGAGCATTTGTTTGCTAAATATCTTGATATTCTTCCTTTATTTTTACTGCCAGCCCTTCCAATGAATGTTGAATGGAAAAGTAATCCGTATTTAGGGGTATTACCTTTGGTTTTTAATGCTCTGAATAAAGCTTTTTCTGCACCCAAAATTTGAACAGTAGAAGCTGGATATTTAGCTAAATTAGTGAGAGAACCAGCATGTGCTATAAGCCTGGCACCAACTTGGTCACCAATCAGAGTTGCTAAATTTGGTGCTACATCAGACATTTTAGATCTGAGGTATATTGCTAGCTAAAGAGAAAAAAAACATAATAAAATCTTCAAATGCTGAAAAAAAAAAATACTAACTTGTTTTCTGTAATCTGCCAAAGATATAACTCTAGCAGCAAACATTTGAATGTTTAACAAATCGATATCACTGATATCCATACCCATACTGGACCTAGATGCAATTAAAATAGCTTGAGCTTTTCCAGCATCCATGGTAATTGCTTCAAGACCCTCTAAAGAATCTTCAGACAGGTCTTTACGGTTTTTAATAAACTGTGCCAGCCTTGCAAAAGTGTAATTTTCAGGAACAATCTTTATAAGTTCTGGAAAATAATACGAGTACCATTCTCTAAGAAAAAAAATTAAAATAAGAACCAAGTAATTTTATACTAACATACAAATAATTACCTTATCCGCATGGAAAATAAGTTGACATCCTTATCCAACTGGTCAAGTAAAGCAATAGATTGAATAATCATATTATCTACTCTATGTACATTGAACTTTATTTTAGCTCTAGAATACGAATGTCCTAGACCTAATTGGGCAATACCGGAGCTATTAGCCGTGAAGCCTTTTACCAAATTGTGAAAATGAGCGCGAATGCCTCTGATAATTTCTGGAACTACTCCAATATGACTGCATTGTATACCCAAAGCCTCAGTAATAGCAGCTGCTAACTTAGGATCAGAAACGCCCAGAGTTACTTTTTTGCCCTTAGGGACTGCTACATCCAAAAACTTGTGTAAATCTTCAGGCAAGACACCCTCGGAGACTGCATTGATGTTCTCTAAAGCAGCCACAGCTGTTTTGAACGGTGAAAAACTAACAAGCTTCACAATACTATTAAATCTAGGGAGGTCATTTATGGAAGCCTCTAACTGAGGCAGAATCATCCCAATTTCCTCGAATTCCTGAACTTTAAACACCCCATAGCCGGCTGCGTGCTCGTAGAGTACGTGCAATTTCTTCTGGAAAGGGGGCACATGGTTAAGTTAGGTTATGTTATGTTATGTTGGGTAAATTTAAATGAAAAAGTCTCGATGATTAGGAAATCATTAATTCGGTAGTTGACTTGGAAATGTTTATAACTTACCATTTTTAGTTATGATCAACACAGTATCATCAAATTATTTAACTAAAACAAATTTCCACGTGCAACAAACACTCATTTACAAGCTCCTTGAGCTTGTGGCTTATCCGTGGAGTCGGAGTGGGGCTGTGATGTGACTGATTTTTCTGTCACTTGTCAGTTGTCGTGCACATGAGGCGTTTTCTCGCGTCTCAAATGTTTCGAAACTGGCTCAAGTAATGTCACCATGACGTCATAATTTCTCGGCGCGAGAAAATGTTTTGAAAACGTGGATTGGATTGTATTCCGAAACGGTTTGAAGCAATTTTGACGTGACGTCATGGGTTTATCCGAGAATGTACTGTTTCAAAACCGTTTTGAACCAGTTTCAAAAAAGTGGACGCGAGAAAACACCTATATTTCTGAGGAGCTACGTTCCCATGATTTTAAAATGGAGCGAGAGTGATCGTCACGTGAACTCGAAATTTTATCGAACGAATCGGAGTGGTAGAAAAATATCCTTAGGTCTGGTCCAACACGTCAAAAACCTTTCCATGAAAGGTTTCAAAACCACTCGGTATACGAATTACGGATTCTACGAACAAATTTTTAGTTTTGCGCAGTGTACGGTTTTCTGCTGTGTTGGAACAAAAAGTTAATCTCTAACTTTTAACGATTGAACTTATAATAAAATATAAATATAGAAGCGGTTCTAAATTTATATTTAATTTCTATTTCTATTCCTATTTTACGAGTAAAGCCTACTCATAACTGCGAAATTCGCATTTTGTTGACATTGCTTCGACAATTTGATGTTTCATGTGTGAATCAAACGTCAAATTGTCGAAGCAATGTCAAAAAAATGCGAATTTCGCAGTTATGACTACTATGCTTAATTTGTAGACCTTAAAGCCTAGTACTCATAACTGCGAAATTCGCATTTTTTTGACATTGCTTCGACAATTTGACGTTTGATTCACGCATAAAACGTCAAATGGTCGAAGTAATGTCAAAAAAGTGCGAATTTCGCAGTTATGAGTAAAAGACTTAATGCCTGAAAAAAACCTGAGAGTTTACGTTCTAAAATTCAGAGGAAAAAATATGACCGGGATGATCCGGAAAGTATAGCTTTGCTTGTTCATTTGCACCCATAAGTTGTATTCCTTTCAAGAGTTTCGAACACTCGAGCTACTCGCTCTGGTGTTAAGCCTAGTACTCATAACTGCGAAATTCGCTGTTTTTTGACATTGCTTCGACAAATTGACGTTTTATGCGTGAATCAAACGTCAAATTGTCGAAGCATATCAAAATAGAGCGAATTTCGTAGTTATGAGTACTAAGCTTTTAGTCGACCCTGATTTGAAAGGAAGAGTTGCGTAGTGCTACAGTGGACTCTATTACCTACAGTGTTGACAATTGCTGTCTTATTTTTGATTGGTTCTAAAATCCCATATATTTATATTGAAAACGCCGCCATCTTGTTCCCACCTATTGCTTATTTCAAATATAAATATATGGGATTTAGGTGAACATCCATCATAAAACATGGAAAACAACGTATTTGATGGACCTAATAATAGTCATCAAATACGTGGATTTCAATTTTTTATGAAGGATGTCCATTTAAATTCTATAAATTCATATTTAAAAGCAACAAGAGGTTGGGAACAAAATGGCGGCGGGACCTCTATTGTCGCCACTGTATGTAAAGGTTTATTTAGCCACTGTACGTAGTGCAACAAACACTTTTCGAAAGGAATAAGCGCCTAACGCCCTGGAGCTGTTCCGGAGCTCCTTCAACTATAGTTGTATTCCTTTCACACCTATGAGGAGCTCCGGGGCCTTACACGCGTATTCCTTTCGAAAAGTGTTTGTTATGGCCGTTTCCACTAACTATTTTAGGGAAGCCTTAACGAAAAGTATTCCCTAAGCTGACATTTCTCCATGGAAAACTGTCAGTTTAGGGAATACTTATCGTTAAGGCTTCCCTAAAATAGTTGGTGGAACCGGCCATTACACCTGAGTACTCAAGCCCGAACTAAACCACTTTTAAAAATACTCGAAAGCCACCGCATTTGTTTTTTTCAAATCGGGGCGACTAATGGCGGGTATATAAAACTATTTTGACAGAATAACTAAAAGTTAACCTCTGGAATGACGTTAATTCTCATGTGATTCCAGAAGTTAACTTTTAGTTAACTGCCAAAGTAGTTTTATAATACCCGCCCTAACACCGGAGCGAGTAGCTCTAGTGTTTTAAACTCTTGAAAGGAATACAGCTATTGAATCATTTGATGTATCGATTGAATAAATTATTGATATTTTGAACCTATCGGTATAGATTTTATTTCTAATGAACAAATAACTTAGGAAAATTCTTTTTCCTTTGGAGCGGGAGAGAAACAATCCGATATTTTTTGGAAACATCGATTAGAATTGATATCGATAATTTGGAGCTAGGTATCGATTATCGATGTTTAATAAAACGTCATATCGGTGCCATCCCGCCCATGCCTATTTCCAAAAACAAAACATTGAAAATTGTGCTGGAGTGTTGAATTTTGAAAATAATTTAATAAATTAACATCTTGCTGAGAAATAATTAATAATGAACGCGCCACCGACCTTCGAATCATTCCTTTTGTACGACGGTGAAAAAAAGTAAGCCCTACTTCAATACCTTAAATAAGCACTATGTCATACTCTATACCTCCCTCTATACATACCCTAAATAAACAGTAGCAGGGTTCAAAATGTTACAATATTTTTTAGAATCGTCAAAGAAGTTGATGCCAAAGTACCAAACGCAGTAATATTCACAATCAATAAAGAGGATCACACTTTGGGAAATATGATCAGAAAGTAAGTACCTACCTATATTTATACTTTACCAAAAACCATTCATGAAAAATTATTGGTTCTACCTCAATGGTCTATGGTAAGACGACAATACTTTTTTTAAATGGTTTTCGGGAAGGTTGGAACATGCACAATTTCTCTACAAAATATTGAATATATAGGCAAAAACGCTAAAACTAATCCCCGTTTCAGTCAGTTGCTGAAAGATCCCAATGTTACATTTGCTGGCTACAAAGTACCCCATCCCTTGGAGCATAAGTTTGTCCTACGCATACAAACCACTTCTGACTACTCGCCACAAGATGCCCTCATGCATGCGATTACTGATTTGATTTCTGAATTGTCTCTATTCGAGGAACGTTTCAAGGTGAGAAACAGAGTACCTACTGATAATCTCTAGAACATTGAACCAAAGTGAATAGGGTCACTCATCAGTCCAAAAGGAGTTTAAGTCAGACAAACCCTCAATAAGTGGCATTGTTTGATTCGTCATTTTCAATTTATCTGTGATTAATACCTATTGATCAGATGATCAATAATCTATTTCATTTATATTCATCAATCAAACCCTTGTGTTTTTTTATTTATTAGGCCTGTCGCACACGGAGCTACCCATAAAAGACGAAACTGAGTAGAGACGCCAGTTACAGATTAGTTGGATACTCAATTCTTGTACACTAGGGGACGGGACAATGATTGAAAATAAACGTGTTTGTTCAGAGTACTGTATGCAAGCTTGGTCATTCATTTCGTTTTTCCTCATTTTACCACACAAATTTCGACAGTTCGAGTCTTTTGGCAATTTATCACTAACCAGTATCGTACGGGTCGGCGATCAGTAGCGGCGTGTAGGACATTTGATTTGAATACACATGCCGTGGACTTGCAAAAGACTGTCAAGTGATTACAGTTTAATTTCAGTTTCTTACCAGTAGCTCCGTGTGCGACGGGCCTTAATTGGAACTAATCATAGCTGATTTTGAAGTAGGGAATCAATAAAATAGAAATATGTCTGCTTTAGTATTGAAGCCTCTTCAATTTTAAAAAGATTTGTTTGTTTAGGACCTCAATTTTTATCTTTTTTTTTGCAGGAAGCGGTCAAAGAGAGAAAAGAAGGATTGGAATAATTATTAAATTGTGTATTTTGTAAGAGATTTTTAAATAAAAGAAAAATAATATTTTTTTTTACATTACATAGATTAAAATTAATTTAGGAGGATGGTTCCTTGAACTAATTTTAGCTAAGAATTACATTAGAAATAGTTTTGGAGGAAATCAAGTAATGTGGTTATTGTAAATTAACAAGAACTTACATGTGATAGGTCCACCTAGTTCTTACTTTGCTAAACTCGAGACAGGGTTATTTAGTTTTTTTTCTCTATTATTATATAAAGTTACCTAGGTATGCCATGAGAATGTTTCCATAAAATCAAGTTTGATTCAAAATAAAGTGCTTTTTTGAATAGGGTTTTTGTTGTTCGAAGTACCTATGTATTTAAATTTTGAAAAAGATACCTCAAGTACTCAAATAAATATAAGTTACTCATGGAGCCCAAAAATGTCAGAAGAATCTTCAACTTAACTGCAACTATTGGTTATATTATTAATTTTGCTATATAACATATTGATTATCATTTTTTAACTTTTTACATTTGAAATATAATATTTAATATCAAAATAAAATACATAAAACAATTTTCAAAATGCTTACTAAAGTTCTCTTCCAACAGAGATGAGAATCGTTCTAGAACGGTAATTTCCAGTCGAATAATTCATTTGTCAATTAGGATAAACGTTCAACCCTTTGAAAAATAGGTGGGCGACTGGAAATTACTGGTTCTGGAACGGTTTCCATGTCTTTTGGAACAGAGCTTAAACAAACTCTATGATTGAAGAAACATATCTATGACTCTTATTAAGATAAGCTGCTTGCTTGAATCCAAAAGCCAACAATCCAAGGGATAAAAAGAATCTCATAATTGATTCAAAATAGGAACATTAGGAAAACAAATTACAATTTCAACACTGACACATATAATTTTATTTTGCACAAATCATAAAAAATATAAAAATACGCCTTTCAGGCTATAGGGTTTCCTCCTTATAAATTACCATAAAATTTAACGAAACATACAAATCAATTCCTAATCTTCAACATATTGCACTGTGACTTCTTGATATGTTGGTCACTGCTTACCTAATGCTAAACAAATCTTCTCACTTAAATGCTATTTAGTTTTTTTTAATTTGAGAAATATTTGAGAGAGTTTGTTACTTAGCATTAAAAATTAGTCTGAAATATACCACAACTGTATAAAATAGGAATTAGGATAAATTTCTTGGAAATAAGCAACAGATACATAGTTTTCATACAGATGATCATCAAGTACCTCTATCAAAAAGACTAGAAATCATATAAATTAAAAATAACTTGTACAGGGTACCAAAAATCTCTTTTATGCAAACAGTTTTGAAATATTCCCGTTCGTGATTTCTTGTACTGTGTACTTGTATTTCAATCAATTAAATATCAGTACAGGATTGAACATCGCACCCAAAACAAATTTAAACGCATCATAAGATTTATATAGTAAGTTTGGTCCAAAAACGCCATTCTCTGATGCTCTAACAGAAGTTAATTCATGGTCTGAACAACTTATACAACCAATTTCGGTAACTTTTACGTGTGTCCTCAATGATCCTAAAATTCCATTAGCTCCCGCGGTTTGATTGTTATAAAGCGACCCTTTGAACCACAGTTTATTATATGGCTGAACCCGGAGAGCAAAATGTTTGAATTCGTTTGATAAAAGCAAATGGACTTCTGGGTAAAACTTCCAAAAAGATGAAGTCATTTGTACAATAATTACAAACTTGTATAAATTATATTCTTTTAAAGTGCATTTGTTTTGTGGATATTCTTGTAAAATTGTACAGTCACTCTGAGAAGAATCATCTTGATGACAAGAAACTGACTCTCTTTTGCCATAAAGACAATATAAATGATCAGAAATGAGCTTGGGAAACATATCAAAAATGAATTTATAATTATTAGATATTGATACCAAATTAACAGACACAACAAGTCCTTCCCAAAATATTTGTGTATGTTCAAGTTCGGCGCATCTAGTTTGAGCACTAGCAGTATTTTCAGTACCCTCCCAATATTTTTGATAACACAATCTTTCAAATGATTGCCATTCTAACGTAGGTTCTACATCTATTGAAATATTAGTGGATCGGTCAAAAGTTTTAATTAAAGAAAAACAGGCTACCAGCATTAATATAACTTGAACTATAGCTGTATACTGAGCATATTTGGTTTTGGCACAAACAAAGCTAACTGCATAACATATTGAAAGCAAAACTATAAATATGGTTATAGTGTAAATTACATTAGATGTTACTATCCATTGAGTAATAGCAACCACAGGTATAATCACCGACATTAAACCCATTAAAGGCAAAAATAATACTGAACCGACTAAAGCTAATGTAGCTCGATAAAGTCCGTACATTGTAGTGTTATGAGAGCAGAAGGCAAAGTATTGCAACCAACTCAAAGTAACTAAATGAGGTAAAACAGTCTTATAGGATCCGCGCCATTTTTGGGTTTTAGCCATCATAAATAATATAATTGGAATTAGCCCATATAATATAACACGGAAACTAATACAAAACTCTATGCAATTAGAAACAACATAACTAGCAAATGAGGCGAAATTCAATTCCAAATATCTCCAACCTTTAGAAACTATTGGATCAGTATCATAAGGATATCTGGCTAAAACATTAATGCCAAAACTAAGAAGTACTAACGGATCAAAAACGGTCTTCGATTTGCGTTTTGGCATAAAACCAAATAAAGTCATAAACATTAGACAACAAGCTATAACAGCAAATTCACATTCTAATTTATTTGGTGTTATAGAATATACCAGATAATGTATAAAAAGCCCCACAAAAAACCAAGCATATTGTTTGGTATGATTAATAATAAATTGGGTCTCAAAGCTTTGCTCATTCAAATCCCCATTCGAGTAACATATAAACAAACCTCTCCATAAACGAAAATCATGAAGTTCCCTTTGGGTTTGCAATAACTGAAAAGTGGTGGTTGTCATAATAACAAACGAGGCATGAAAAATAAGAGTAGGAAAGAAATCAGCAATATTTTCAAAGCTAGCCAAAGAATAAATTAAGAATGCTAAAAGTTGCACATCAGTCCTGGCTAAAGGCAAAGGTATAGGTTTACTGCCTGAATACTTTATTAGTTTGAAATAAATAATTTGTAAAGATAATATAGGATGCAGAATGGACCAATATACAAAAGGAAGATGGTCTAAAGCTTGCAAATTAGGCTCTATAAGACAAAGGGCATTGTTAACCACTGGCAAATGGCCTTGTGAAATTGTTATAGCTGATGAAACAATGTGATCTTCTGTGAGCTTTTGATTGTTTATTTCAGATCTTTGTGACCAATCTTGATGTTCGTCATCTGAATCCGTACTGTCTTCATAGTTATTAGCTATTTCCTCATTAATGCCTCTATCGTCATTATCGGAATCTCTGTTCTCAGTTGAATGTGACGAGCCACTTTGACCACGATCTATTGCTAGAATTTTCCTCTGCAGCTGGTTGGATGTTATATACTCTTCACCATTTGACAAGCTGAATAAGTATTAAAACTCAATTATTTTGATTTATTAATTGTTGGTGATTTTACCTGGCAAAAACTTCTCTAGCAGCCTTCCTGACAATTTTTTCTTCTTGGCTCATAGAAATGCACGCTTTGACATCCATGTAGTTGTGCTCGCTTATGCCTTTTCCAGTTTTTAGACATGATTTCAGTAGTTCCGTTGCTTCTAGATTTCCTTGGTCGGAAGATTTCAATAGCCAGTAGACTCCTAGTCTGGCATTTTCTTTTTGTTCTGATTTAAATTCTAGAAGAAAAAAAAAACATGTAGTTGTAGACTTAAGTGTACTTTAAAAAAAAACTATGTGAATGGGTGATGGGCGTCTGAAAATGCCAGTGAGACTTTTTCCACTCCATATTGCATTGTCCATGTTTGGAGTGTTGCTAACTTGCCAAGCTTTCTCTCCTAAGGTTTGAATAAACGCCATAATAACATCTTGGATAAGATTTTTCAGTGAAATTAAAAATCAGGCTTCAATTTTAAAGCAAAATATTTTACCACAGTTAAAAAATAAAATGATATTTTCATTATAGACCCAGACAAGTTTTTTTTAAGCACCCACATTATTCTAAACACTGGCGAAAATATTTCATTAACCAACAGAATATAAAATAACGAAGCCCTTGGACTATTACGATAGTTGGCCCTGTACAAACAAAGATCGACGATTGGCGCCAGAGAGTGACAGCTCGGCATCCGATTAGCTGATTAATTTTTGCGAAATTACAAGAATCCAGAAAGTTTTAGAATACTAAAAATCAATCAAGTATACCTGGGGGTAAGTCCCCAACACAAAATTTAAATCCTTGCTTGCAGTGTATAGCCTTTTTTATCCTGTTTCCTGCACATAGGGGGCCATCGGGGGCCCCCGCCTAGTAATATGGAAGCAAAAAGACAAATAGCCATAATTTTACCTACACTTTCAGATATTCGAAACCCTACATGGTCATAGTCGAAAGCAAGAATGAGGATCATATTGGAAACTTGCACCCCATAGACTATTGAAAAACAGTAAAGTCGGTGGAGTTGAGAAAACCTCTAGAAAAGGAAAAAACAGCGTGGGAATTGAATTTACCGATTATATAAGTGCAAATGAATTTCTAAATAATAAAATATTAACTAATGAGAATCTAAACGCCTATATTCCAGTGAGTCTAGTTACCTGTAAAGGTATAGCCAGAGGGATCTACAGAAGTATAACTGAAGAGGAAATAGTTGAGAATACAAAATCTGTAGCAAAGGTTGTTGAAGCCAGAAGACTAAAGAAGAAATAATTGAAAACGATGAAATCAAATATGTAAATACTGAATCAGTGGTGTTTACGTTCCAAGGGAAAGTGATTCCAAGGGCAGTTAACCTAGATTTCTGCGATGTATTAATTTCAGTATACATAAGTCCAGTATTGATGTGCTTCAAGTGCTTAAGGTACGGTTTCACGGCCAAACAGTGCCAAGGTAAACAAAGATGCCCAATATGTGCAGAGGAACATGAAGAAAGAGAGTGTACACAAAACACACCAAACTATTGTAACATGAAGCACACAGCTATAGACAGACAATGTAAGGAATACCTGAGACAGAAAGCAATCAAAATCACCATGATCATAGAAAATATATCCGAAAGGAGATGAAATTATAGGATAGCGACTTGGACAAAGAATAAGTAATTTAGACCATAGAGATTTCCCAGCCCTAAATCATGCAAGAAGAGCTTCGGAAGCCAATACACCAATTGAAGTAAACTAGAGACATCTATACATATCGAGACCCAACACACCAAGGAGCCCTTCATATGCCTCGGCGGCATGCAATCTTAAAAGGAAAATGCTCAGTTCACCAGGGTACGACAGAGAAGCGCACAAAAAATGTCTGATTCCTGCATCAGCTAGAACTCCAACCCAAATAAGCACAAGGGAAGGTTCGGTGGCAGGAAGTGCATATTCCATACAGCCAACATCAATATTAGATGTAATACAAGAAGTCATTGGAAAGACAACCTTGTCTCAGGAGGTGAAGGACATTATTATGGAGGAAATCCACAATGCAACCCAGATATTTGGGGGATCCGATCAGGACACAGACAGCCAATACCTACAGGAAGATGTACACGCTATTAGAGATTTACAGTTTGAAGAAACGCAATATGAAAATAGTACAATGGAACATTAGAAGCATTCTAAAAATTATAGTGACCCTATTGTTTTGATAAATAGCGAAGACCCAGATACTTATCAATGAAACATGGCTCAAGGCAGATTATGTCTTGAAAGTCAAATATTATGTCACGCATAGATTGGATAGAGATGATGGAAGAGGAGGCATTGCTATACTGATCAAGGAAGGCGTGCCGCATATAAAATGTAATATGAACAATAATTTCAATCAAAGGTTTCAAGCAATGGGAATTAAAATGAAACACATCACTATTGTCACAGGTTATAGCCCACCAGACGTCTCACTTTCTATAAACAACATCCATAATAGTCAACCATCCAAGGACCTTTTTTTTCAGTTATACATGTAAACCCCATACTTTGTGAGTGGCTTGCTTACATCAAGTCCTACAACTTTTCCTCTACGACTTTTCTCGGAAATGGCACGTATGCGCGAAGGCGACTCGCAAACATTTTAGGGGTATAGGACTCCCCCAATTTGCCATTATTTTGTCGGCCAAGTTGATTTCCGTGATTTAGAAATAAAAATCAAACATTATTCGTGAAATTAGATTTTCATGTATCAAGAAACATAACCACGTCAGATCGACATTTTGGGGGTATCGGACTCCCCCAATTTGCCATTATTTTTGTCGGCCAAGTTGATTTCCGTGATTTAGACATAAAAATCAAACAGTATTCGTAAAATTAGATTTACCTACATGTATCAGGAAACATAGCTACGTCAGATCGACATGTTTGCGAGTCGCCTGCGCCCATACGTGCCATTTCCGAGAAAAGTCGTAGAGGAAAAGTTGTAGGACTTGATGTAAGCAAGCCACTCACAAAGTATGGGGTTTACATGTATAACTGAAAAAAAAGGTCCTTGGATGGTTGACTATAACGCTTTTAGAGGGATACAAGCTCCATTTATTATTATGGGAGACATAAATGCCCAACACAGCCTATGGGGTTCACAGATTAACAACTACAATGGTAGACACTTAATGGAATACATTGAGGATAGGAATCTAATAATATTAAATGACGGCAAGAGCACAAAAATAACACCACCAAAGCAAAATAGAAGTTGCCCAGACATAACAATGGTAACCCAGGATCTTGGAACATTCTGCAACTGGTCGGTCTCCAACCAGAGCGGACTTAGTGATCATTTGTCTACCATGTCCATATGTGAAATCAGAAAACAGCTGCTAGATCGAAAGCACAGAAGGAAACCACTATGGAAATGGAGAAATGATAAAACTGACTGGGAAAAATATGAAACGGCGTTTTACAAGGGTGGGGAAGAAATTGAGAATTATCAAGCATTCATAGACAAAATAGATAACTCTGCTGGGGAAGCTATCCCAAGAGTTTTAGGATAAAGAAAAAATAAACATACTCCAAAGCCAAACTGGTGGGATGAAGACTGCAACAAATTAACAGGAGAAAGACAAGAGGCTATGGGAAATTACCTAAGGAGCATGACTTTGGACAATTTTCTGAAATATAAGCAATTTGCTGCCAGGACAAGGCGTATCCTAAAGATAAAAAAGAAAGATGGTTTTAGGAGGTTCACGGAAACATTAAGTAGAGAATCATCAATTGGATATGTCTGGAGGGTTATTAAAAAAATTTCAAACAATATAGTAAATGAAGACAAACACACAGACAAGATAGACTGGGTTAGTGATCTATTAGACACACTGGCTCCTCCGTTTGTCGGTAATCACCCTGAATTGGCGGCGAATAGGCGGAAGGAAGGAGATTGCTTTGAAATAGAAGAAGAAGAGTTAGAGATTCAAACAAAAAAGGACACCACTCCAGGATGCGATGGAATTACCTACCCGATGTTGTCAAGAATATCACCTTTTATGAGAGAATTACTTTTGCAATTCCTTAACAAGATCTTGAAACAGGAAGCAGATATTCCGCAGGGTTGGAGAAATCAAATTGTGATTCCGATCAAAAAACCCAAGAAAGACCCTGAAGACTACAAATCCTAAAGACCGATTGTGATGACTTCCTGTTTGGGCAAAGTAATGGAAAACATTCTCAAGACGCGATTAGAGTATTTCTTGGAAAGAAAAAACTACTTCAATGCATTCCAGAATGGGTTTAGAAAAGGCAAAGGAACCATTGACAATCTGGTCATTCTGACCAATGCCATATATACAGCGTTTACCAAAAACGAAGTGGTAGTATGTTCCTTTATAGATATCCTTGCAGCCTATGACATTGTATCAATGGAAAGTCTGAGAGACAAGTTGAAAGAGGCATGAATAGACTTGTGATTACATTTACATTCTCTACTCAGATAGGAATATATTAATAAGGAAGCCGAATAATGGTAACTTAATAGGGTCTCAAAAAGCTAATATGGGGTTACCACAGGGGTCGCCCTTGAGCCCTTTGCTTTTCAACATATACACCAATCAGATTCAGGAAGTAGTCTCAGGGGGGGGGGGGGGGGGTAAGTACACTTCAGTATGCGGACGAAATTGCTCTGTTTGCGACTGGGAAAAAGGTGGAAGAAGGAATTAGGAAGGTGCAAGCTGCAATGGATAGATTGACTGGGTGGCTTAAGAGAAACAACATGGACATATCGACGGAAAAAACTGAAGCGCTGCTGTTCCCCAAAGGGAACAGAAATAATCCAAGAACAAATATAAGGGTGTCAGATAGAGAAATTGAATGGGTGGAGAAATAAAAGTATTTGGTACTAATATTGGACAGAAAGCTGAAATGGAATGATCACGTGGAGTATGTTAGGGATAAGGCGCAGTAAGGTATCAATATTATGAGAGAAATCACAAGAACATGGTGGGGCGCAGACCGGAATATTTTACTGAATATAATATATATAAAGGATTAGTTAGATCCCACTTTGATTATGGCTGTCAAGCCATGTATCACATGAGTAAGATGAATATGAACAGATTGGATCGCATTCAGTACCAAGCCCTGAGAGGGGTGACTGGCTGTATGAAGAGTACACCCATAATGGCGCTGTTATCCGAAGTGGCTGAAATACCACTGGCTAAAGCAGCGTTTTCCTAGCAACGCACATTTTACGCGGCGTAGAACGTAATACGGCCGACGCAACGCAACATCCAATGCGCTGCGTAAAAGTGTTTTCCTAGGATTGTCAGTTGCGTCCCGATCGTCGCGATGAGTATATCAATAAAGAAATTAGCTTTGGCTTTATTATTAGGTCTGCTTCTGCAGAAATCACAAACCAGTCAGAGCGAATTTCATTGGTTGAAAACAGTCAGAAAACTAGTTTCAACCAATGAAATTCACTCTGACTGGTTTGTGATTTCTGCAGAAACAGCCCTATTATTACAAGATGAAAATTTGCAAGAAGAGTTGATATAATAGTTACGATTCATGATAGGTATAGAAATTCTGCTAGTCAATTATTTCAAAAAAAAAAGAAGCGAAGGAGCATTTAGAATAGGTACTTATCCATAAACATCTGCTCGAGGACGAAGTAAAATTTGAAAAGCATATTTTAGAGTTACAAGGCAGCAATTCTCATTTCTCCTCGATCTTGTGAGAAAAGATTCAAGTAAGGAATCATGTTACCGCGTGCGACATCCCATTTCGCCATCTGGAAAGCTTGGCCTAACATTGAGGCATATAAATATAATACAACAGGAGCATTTTCTTTGCCAACACGCAGCGTACAACTGAATAGACTGCTCTCCGTGCAGTCGCTCAGTTGCGTCGACCGTATTACGCTAGCGCAAGTCGTTTTTACGCAGTGTAGGAAAACGCTTCCATTTGATTTTCATTAGACATGTCCTCAGCGTTTTACGCCGACCGAATTACGTTCTACGCCGCGTAAAATGTGCGTTGCTAGGAAAACGCTGCTTAAACGAAGAAATCTTCTTAGCACAAGATTGATGCTCAGGAAAATGGCTTTAAAAGGGGATGAGGTTAACAAGAGGATAATCAACTTCTATGCGTTATACAACCAGGACCCTCCTTATTGGCAGGCCAAGGGCACTCCGGCGATCATGGAGGGAGCGGATTTTGTGCTTGCCCATATAGAAATATTAGAAAAATCGGATTATCTGCCATGTTACGAAGACGCTATGAAAGCTCAAATGCGAATGGGTTGATTCGAACATACAAAAGGATAGCCTAGATGCTCAAGTAAAACTGCATGAAATATTGGAGGAATATATAGATTATCAACATATCTACACAGATTCATCTTTGGACCCTATAACAGCACAGTGCGGAATTGGAGTTTTTAATAACAAAAATAAATTTTCAATAATAGGAAAATGTCAGGATTCAACTGATATTTGCTCAGCAGAAGTGCTGGCCATCTATGCAGCCTTGAATACCTTGGACAATGATAAAAAAAAAGGCTGTCCTGATATCGGATTCCAAGAGTGCCATCGAGAAAATAGTCAGAGCTGGTATTCATAGAGCTTCAGATAGAAGCACGTTAAGAACTAGGAAACAAATTCTAGAAATGCAGGATGGGGGTGTGGAAATTAAAATGATATGGTTGCCTAGTCACTCAGGCATAACAGGAAATGATAAGGCAGATGACCTTGCAGGAAGGGGCCGAAGGGCTAACATCTTTGTAAATAAAATATTACACTATGAGGATCTGGCCAGAATAACTAAGGAAGAAACATGGAGGGAATGGGCTGTGGAATATTCCAATAAGGGCAGAAATCATTGGAACCAGTATCACAAATTAGTGAAGGAACCTCTACGAATGCCATGGTTCAGTAAAATAGAGAAAATAGATAGACAGAAAGCTAGTGTTTTTTGCAGAATGAGAACGGCACATTGCCTCATACTAAAACACCTTTATAAACTTATTATGCAGGACAGTGAGAATTGTGAATGTGGAGAAGTGGGTGATCTGAATCACGTACTATTGAACTGTGAGCTTAATAGAGATCTGACAGACAGGCTGTATGCAAGTTTGATTGGAATGAAGGAGGGTCCGATTCAGATGGAAGAAATTTTGGCGAATCCATCTAGTAGGGAGGCTGCTGTGGTGATGGATTTTATTAAGAAGCATCATATAAGTATTTAAACAGATGCAGTGGATGTTTAACGCTTTCGGTGTTGTGCAGGTTTTTAGGCTTTGTTAATTTTTGTGAATTGAGCTTTGAATTTCATGATAGGTGTCATGTGTAATTGAAATTGAAAACTAATACAAAAAGGTTTTCTACTAGGTACTCAACGAATGCCCTATTTTCCTGGCGCTCCAATTTTCCAGCTGAAGACGCCAAAGCTAAAATTACCCATCTGATCCTATTTTGAAAACTAAAGTATCCACCAAGAGAGTGGAATCCCGCTGTCTTGAGGATACAATTGTTGGAATTCTGGCTGACTGTTGCGAAACGACAAGGGGCCATAAGAAAGTGAGAAGAAGAAAAAGAAAACGAACTGTAACGAAACTAACCAAAAATATGCAAACTAACCAGTCCATGTAATGCGTACTTGTCCTTGAATGATAATAATGAATTTAGAAAAACTTCTTTGTGCACTTTGCTTTTATAAGTCTGTATAGTAAACAAATACGCCTGGGGTAATTGTTTAATATGCAGTCAATCATCAAAAAGTACTTTACTTAGGACATTTGAACTAGTAAAAATGTTATTTCTGTCGCTATAATTTGTCTTGAATAATCGATATAAACAATATCTGATAATCATTTTCAATAAAAAATTCGAAAATACCATAAATCCGTTTAGTAAATAATTACCTAACAAATATACAAGACAAGTACTGCCCAGCTCCAGAGTGATGTTTAAACAGGTTAACAAACAAAATCCACTCAACAGTCTATAAGTTCGATACACCTTGCTTAGTGCTAATAACAGTTTCAAAATTGCATAATTTCCTTAATGAACTGTGTATATTATGGCAAATATATATATATATATTGCAAAGTGTCGGTATATTAGAAATTTGGAATTCAATGAAATAGGGTAATAGCTCTCTCTTTAGGAAATTATAAAGATCTATTAGCAATAAGAACCTGGTGCGATTTGAACAGCCTGTAATACAGTATGCTAACTGCCTTTGAATGGATGTTGGACAAAATTAACTCAATTTTACTACAGAATAAGTTTTCCTTACCACTTTCATGGTCCAGTAGCTGCTTGGCTAGAATAACTTGAGATTCTGGACAACCATCGGAAGCTAGCTGGCTTCTAAGCCGCTTCAATGAAGATCTTTGGGCCTCTAAAGAAAAATCTTTTTTTATCTAAACCTAAACAATAAATTGTATTCAAATGATTTATAAACTTTGTTTCTCACCATTAATGCTCCACTGCTTTCTACGGGGAGCAGATTTTTTTGGAATAACTCCAGCCATTTCGTTAAAAATGTATTAATTGTTCATTGTTTTGCTAGTGGAATCAGTTCATTTTGGATCTCCCAGACTCCGGGAGAAAGGTGCGAGTCTAGGGGAGGGTTTATCGAAACGATAAATCGATATCTACATCGATACTCCCTCGATGAAGGTGCATATCGATACTAAACCTGCTAGGGGATTCCATTTGCTATCGAGATCACGAAATCGAATCGCTTTCGCACTCGATACCAAATACGATATCGAGCAATCCGGAATTCCCATTCGAAATCGTATTCACCAACGGATAGGTCGGTATCGAAATCCGTAGCAACCGTAGCATTCAAGCGCATTTAGATAGAGAAATGCCGCCAAACTTTAAAAAATAATAAAAATCGTCACTTGTAGCAGTTTGTTAAAAGTTGGTTGTTCTTTTGTTAATTTTCTTGAGTTTTTTGATTTGACTTCAACAGATAGATTTGCACTGTCGTATTTATTACTTTTTTTTCTCACCATTGTGGCGGCCACTGATAAGGCTAGGTAATTAGAATTTTTAGTTGGTACAGGTACCAATGAGTAGGTTAAGTAGGTACCACTTTATTTGTTTACTCTCAAATTGTTTATTGAAATTTACTTTATGTAGGTACCTTCTAATAGATTAGTGTCTTTAAAGGTCAAACTGAAAAATGCTTCCAATATCATTCACAATGGTCTACAATGGGAATTGCTCGATGAGAAAGCAATAGATGATTGATTGGATTGCTAGAAATATTTAAGTAATTTTCTGGCTGAAGGGATGTACCATAATTCAGTCCCTAATTTTATTAAAATCTCTGAGGTTCTGTGCCACAGAGCCACCAGTGAGATTTGGGACTTTCCCTTTCCATAGAAAAATAATTCAGTGAAGAATAGAAAAAAACCAACAAAACATGTGTCAATGTTGTCGATTTCATGTCGAAAAGTCGCGAAAGCGAGCAATCCACCAGCTCAGAGCTGGCGAGTAATCCGATATCGTTCTATTCGAAGCGATACCGTTTCATTTCTCGAATGGGAATCGTAAATTTCACCGAAAGCGCCTAATCCGATATCGTATTGTGAATTGGAATCCGGGCCCTGAAAAGAACGAGCATTTTTTCTTCACTGGTGACTGGGCTAAAAAAAAAAAGAAAAAAAGAATAAATCGTGAGTATCGATATTTTCCCTAATATCGATATTAAAAAGAACTAGATGTTTTGAAAGAATTTCGTATCGATAGCTATGAATATCGATAACCCCTCCTCTACAGGAGGAGTCAACAAATCACTTCCTTATTATTTTTTTTTTGTTTTTTTAAAAATATTATATGGTGTATTTTATATTTAGCTCATTTATTGGAATTGGCAGCAAAAACTGAGTAATGCACTCAAGTTATTTATATAATTTACAAAAGTGTCCGCGCTCCTGTTACTACCTATTAAATTATGGAAATACTTTGAAGTAAAACATTAATTAAGAAGTTAAGTGAGTTTTGCTGCATAACATCTTTATCATGGATATGGAAAGTAAGATTTTATACGCTTTTAGAGGCTGGATAGGTTTCGTAGCCTTTATGGATTTGGGAATAACAGCCAAAAGCTTTATCGAGAAACGATCCTTCCTAACCAAGAATTTGATAGATTACAATGATGAAGAGTATACAACATCCAGAATTTTGGGCATGTTTGCTCTATTAAAAGCTTTAGTTTTGATATACAGCACGCTATATATTCATTACAAACCAGTAGTTGACCTGGGACGATGGTCTTTAGCCGTTACAATCCTATTATACTTTAGCGAAACAGTTTACTTTCATGCCTCATCATTGAATCCAACCGTTATCTTTCCATGTGTTTTGAATATAGTTACGTTAATTGGATTGTTCTACTTGCCAAATAAATTGGATATATGGGGCTTACGAAATGGAAACGAAGAAGAAAATGCTCAATTATTGAAACAAGCTGGAGCTCTGAGAAGAGGCAGAAAACATGCAAGAAAGTATGACTGAAGCTTGAAACGAATACTTTTTATATTGAATCGAGATTTTATAGTAGAGTTATTGTAACATTTGAAAAAGTTATAAGCTAACATTGCCTTTAATGCTGCACTGACTAATTAATTAGCTTCACAAATTCAATAAAACTCATGCCTACACAGCTGTTCAGATAATTGCTTGACACCTATTATATTTAGATAAAAATATTTTATTATAAAAGCATATGAATTGGAGATGATAAATAAAGATTTGTTTTAGTTGCATACATTTTTTTCATGGCAGCAGAAAACCCTTTGAAACCTATTATAAAATATAAATTTTGGTGCATATATAGCAGATGGAAGCACTATTTTTCCTAAATTTGTTGAGTAAAAGACCCCAGGGGCTCAATGGTAAATATTTGGATGGCAACTGGCAACAGAAACCCCTACAAAGTGATCAGCAAATTATACATGACCCCCAAAAACCTAGCTATCCTAGTTACATTTTTCTAGTTTAAAATTAATTATAAACAAGAAAAATGTAATTTGTTTTGGCATTTTCAGATTTCCCGCCATTTACATGTCTTGCACTGAAAAGCTTTTGTTTTGGTTCGAAATTTGCAACGGTTCTTGGATTGCGCACAAAAAATATTGGAGAACTGTTCTAATCTGTTCTAGAACAATCCTCAATCATAGAATTGTTCTTATATAGTTCTGAATTAGAGCGAATTTCGCGTAAAAAGAGCGAATTTCACGCAAGTGAGAATAGCTGCTTACGATCAAGGACTTTTCTTACCTAACTTAAAGAATCTAACTTAGTTGCGCGTACGATCTATCACAACTAAGTTAGAATCTGCCTTCCCCCCTTTCTCCTGCTAATCTTGCGTTCGGTATATTGCTCAAAGAGCAGAGCGTGCTGAGCGGAGCCGTAATCACGTGACCAGCGAGCGAACAGAGCAGTTGAACGCTGTATAAAAGTGTCAGAAATTTTAATAAACGAACGCGAATGAGGCTGCACCGAGTACACTTTTCAAATAAACGAACGGTAAAGTCAAGCTCGGAGAACTCAGACCAAAATAACGAACGCACGTCATGACACCCGGATTTTTAACTGAGATAACTTAGCTGACCTAAGTTGGATTGTTTTGGATTTATCGATATTTAATTTGTCTCTATAATTTTATCAATGTTATGGGAAATCATTCCATTGTTGTAGAAAAAATATTGTGTTTCCCTTTTGTTCCCTCTCAATCGACAGACGACAATTGGCTTATTTTGCGCTCAATACACAAATAACTATTGAGTATTTGGTGCCTATATATAATTTTGTCTGAAGAAGAAGAGGATCTTGACTTCATCATCAAGATTGAACTGTCTAGTCAAATATAATCGATTGTCGCAAACAAAAAAATAGAAAAATAAGATAGATGACACCAAATTACGAGAACAAACACACTGCGCATGCCCGCTCTGGCGCTTGCTTTGAAGAGGTGGTACTTTCACTTTCAGAGTCAGCTTTTTTAACTTTCACACGTCATTCCCGAACAAGGATAATACACACTACTAGGAATTGCTTATCGGCCTCGTTTTTGGTAATCGCCGCCATATTGGTGTGTCACCGTTTCCGACGTCATAACTAAGTTGTCAGCTGTTCAAATATCCTAGGTCAAGGCGAGAAATAACATGCTGCTACGTCACAACTGGTGATTTGGAAAGGGGGGATTTGTTCCACACTGGCCTTATGAGGATAGGCTGTAGTGGTATTGTTGTGTATCATCGTTGGTCAGCTATTTGCAATAGCGGTCTAAAGCCTAGTACTCATAACTGCGAAATTCACTCTTTTTTGACATTACGTCAAATTGTCGAAGCAATGTCAAAAAAATGCGAAATTCGCGGTTATGAGTACTAGGGTGTAGTTTAGAATTTTAATTCATGATGAAAAATTTTATTTAATTTTGATTAACATAATAGGCAAAGAGGATGAAAACGAGATCTAAAAAAAAGTTGGTTTAGAATGTTAGTTAAGTAGTAAATGCAAGTATGCATAAATGCAAAGGCTCGCGGAATCATAACCTGTAGTGCGAACAGTCTACGTCAAGGTGATAAACGACATGCTGGCTACGTCACAACTGGTGATTTGGCGTGGTGGGGGGCTTCAGATTCGTTCCACACAGGCCTTATGAGGTTAGGCTATCCTGTAGTAGTAGTGTTGCTTCCCGAACGCATGTGGAGTTGCTCTTTCAGCTCAAAATGTCAATCCCGCAGCCTTATTCTGTAATTTGCGACCGTAGAGACTTGCGCAATTGTCGCTGTCAAGTCGCTGTCAAACGCGAGTCTTCTATTCAAAAAGAGCAACTTGCGACCGGTTGCTGGTTGCTATGTAATTGCTGTTCGTAGAGAATAGGCATGTCGAACACATCTGGAGTGTTTAGTGGACTTGGAGTTTATAGAACACTCATTCCGTATGCACCTACAGTTCGATTACGATTCTGTAAAAACGAACACCCGTTTCATGACATGCGCATGTGCAGAATGATTCCAAACTATGTCTGAGTAATTTAAAATTTTTAATAATTTTTATCTAAAACCAAAACAAGTATACTGGAGTGCGTTCAAAGACGGCAATGCTAATGCCAAAACCTACTATTCCCCTTCTACCGGCGATGCCAAATCTGTGTGAATTCGCTGGAACGTCAAATACCATTTCTCATAAGCAATCCAAACCAATTGACATTCAATATGGCGTGGCGACCATACATGGACCAAAAAACACAAAAAATATCTAGTTTCTGCCCGACTTAATAGTTTAGGTAATTAGTTAACAAATATTTTATTGAATAATCAAAATCGAAGCTGCAAACAAACAAAATAATTGAAATATGCATGAAAACACATAATCAAAACTAACTTGCTGGTCGCCACGCCATATTGAATTTGGTCTCATCCAATCAAAATTCGTATAACCATTTCTAGACTCAGTTGAAAGAGCCTCCAAAACTTACTTTACCGCGGCCGATTTGGAACGTGTAAAGCCAAACGTTTTTGGCACGCTGGAGCCGAACTTGAACGCAATATGCCAATTTTCGCTCGGCTTTAGCCGTTTTTGAACGCAGCCCTGATGCAGCTTGGTGTAACTATAGCAAGCTGTATTCCTTTCAAGAGTTTAAAACACTAGAGCTACTCGCTCCGGTGTTAGTCGCCCCGATTTGAAAGAAACAGATGCGCTGACTTTCGTGCATAAATGGTTTAGTTCGGATTTAGTTAGCAGTACTCAGGTGCAACGTCAAGTCAAACATCTTTCGAAAGGAATAAGCGCGTAACGCCCCGAAGCTGTTCCAGAGCTCCTCATAGGTGTGAAAGGAATACAACTAATATATCGATATATACAGGGTGTTCCTGAATATATCATGTACAAACGGAAGGGGGTGATTCTTTGGTTTATTTTATGACTAAACTTTCTTATAAACATAGGTCCGCAAACGCCAAGGAGAATACACACTCAAGGAGTGCTTATCGGCCTCGTTTTTGGTATTCGCCGCCATATTGGTGTGCCACCATTGCCGACGTCATCACTAAGTCGTCAGCTGTTTAAACAGCCTGCGTCAATGCGAGAAATAATATGCTGCCTATGTCACAACTGGTATTTTGGCTTGGTGGTTGGGCGAAGGGGGGATTTGTTACACACAGGCCTTATGACGATAGGCCATCCTGTAGTTGTAGTGTGTATCATCTTGCGCGAACGCTTCGTTACAGGGGTTGAAATTTTACTGTATTCATAAGGCCTGCGTGGAACAAATTGAAAGTCCCCCCATCACGCCAAATCACCAGTTGTGACGTGGCAGCATGCAATGATAATACACACTACTACTACCGGATAGCCTATCCTCATAAGGCCTGTGTGGAACAAATCTGAACCCAGCTTTGGACTTTGGTTAATCTTTTGGTTACAGCTTTTTGATGTTATTGTTATTATTTTTGAAATTTGTATTGGTGTTTTGTGATTTTGCAGTTGCGTTGTAGCCTGGCACAATGAAAGAAGTATACATTCACTCACTCACTGCAATTCACCATGTTTAGATCGAGGTTTAGATCATCCCCAAAGAAAATCTGTTCGATAAACGAGACTAACGAGAGATTCAGCTCCATTTTTTGTACCTGAACAAAAAACTATTGTTGAAACGAAAAAACAAATAAGAATAATAAACATAATCCTACACTGCTATAACCAATGAACTATAGCTAAAAACTGGAATGTGCACACATTAGTTGTATTCCTTTCAAGAGCTTGAAACACTCGAGCTACTCGCTTCGGTGCTTAGTCGCCCCCGATTTGCAGGGAACATATGCGTAGTGCAACAAACACTTTTCGAAAGGAATAAGCGCGTGAAGCCCCGAAGCTGTTCCGGAGCTCCTCGTAGGTATGAAAGGAATACAACTATTGCCATATCTGCCAAAAAAATGAAGCCATGAAAGACAGATGCCACAAGGGGGAATGTTGTTTTTTTCTGTTGCTCGCTGACATATGACGTTTTCGAAAGTTTTGTCATATTTCCCTTCACAGGTTTCATCAATTGGAATACGTGTTGGAAGCAATTTTCGCCATTTAACATAATGAGTGCGACAAAAACAGGTATCCCCTCCGCAGCAGCCGCACTAGGCCTCACGTTCGTCCTTATGTGTTCGCATTCCAGTTTTTGGTTATAGTTCATTGGCTATAACCAAATCATTTCAGCGGTCAGGTACTGGGTTATGATTCTTGAATGGTGGGGGTCTATGACGTCACACTTGACTGTCAAAGTTGTCAACCAAAAGAATAACCACGGTATTTACCGATAAATAACCATTCCAGGCTGAAAATCGCCTTAGGTAGAATATAACCCGGGTTGTCGAATCGTGAATGCGCCCCTTGGTTAATCAGTCCACTGTCAAAATCAGTGACATCTGTCAGATTTCAATTATTTTGAATATTCACAAAATTTGAAATAGTAATGTGACAGTGCTCAGACATCGATGTTGAACATCGGTTGTGACATCTCTCGATACTATCGATGTCAATAAAACATCGATTGAAAAATATCGATGATTTGAAACATCGATGTTCAATGTTGAGATTACGTTTCTCTGGTTAGTTTTTGGTGTCCTTGTAAAAATACTGATTGAAAACTCATTAATATTTATAAAATAAAGATACAAGACAAGAAAAAACATTCATCTGAACGAAAAGCAAAAACACGAATAAAATAATTACAGGATGAATAGGAATCAAATCATATAAACACCAAAACTCCTAGAGTTTCCAGAAAATACGACCTACAACAAACTGTGCAAATAACAAGGCTAATAATTTTTTCCTTGCCCTTTCAATATATTTCTTTTCTGAGTGTAGGTTTGGCCAGTTTGGCGTACTTTTCGCAATATCCAATATCGATAGTTCAAACATCGATATGTCGGTGTTTTGTAACTTCTGACATCGATGCTAAAACATCGAATATCGAAAGCAATAACATCGATGTTCACGATACATCGATGTTCAAGTCCCATCACTAATTTGAAATCAAGGGAGCCGGAAAATTGGACCATTGGACCTGTTTCTTGGTGTTTCATGTCGCACATAATTTATTTTAAGAAATAAAGAGGCACATTAACGTGATTTTATTTACAAATTATTTTTTATTGTATGGTGACAAGCATTTTCCATACCTACTATGGCACTCCACACAATTATTATTATACAATAAAAAAGTTACAAAAGTATCGCATAATGGAAATTGTTCTGGTTGTTCTAAACATATTTTAAATTGTGTTTAAAACTAATTAGAGGATTATAAAAAGAAAACATCATTTCAATGTTGTACAAATACAATAATATATAATTTCTTCAAAATATAACTGTTCACAATAGTTTTCAACACTCAACGAACACTACAGTCCAGGTTCAAAGAATAATACTGACTAAATGAAATACCCGGTATCGACCCATTGAATAATATGCTAACTTCTTGATGTAGATAATTTGTATACCTGAACATCAAAATGCCAAAAAATAGTTTTTCCTGTGTGCACTTCATTGTAGGCTAGGAATCCCCTAATACTAACCATAAAATTGGTAGGTATCATAGAGGTAGGTATATGTTTTGAACGGGTTTTATTTCTTGAAAACACTGTTTAAAACATATCTACCAGGATGAAATTGAAACTGTGTTTTTCTTCAACCTTGCTCATAATTAATACTTCATCACATCATAATTGGTTAGCATAAATTTTTTTACATCCTATACATCATTATAAATCTAGTCAACAAAAATATAGGTATCATATCTGAGTTGAAATAATAACAATCACATAAACTTTCAGAAAGCAAAATCAATAAAAACGACTTGGTGGTTAAAAATGTGATGGTCGTACCAGGCGTTTCTTGAACGTAGCCCAGGTATAACTTATTTGTTTTCAAAGATAGGCAAATTCACTTGTGAATAGTGCGATATTTCTTATGGGATTTTTCACCTCTCCACTATATCGATATATGGCCTACCAATGAACCCAATTTCTCTGGTGAAAATCTACTTCATAACTCAGAAAGTGGAAATGAGCTTTTAACTCACTTGACTGGCCATGATCCTTAATCTTAGTGCTGGGCCGTAAAATTTAATTTCATGAGCAGCCATAGATGCTATGGCAAGCTCAATAATGATTCAAAGAAAATGTCTTCCTCTGCGATTTGTTTTGTGCTTTATAGAGGAGCTCAAAAGAAGGCATTCCCACCCAAAGAGATGCAAGAATACACTGGACCAAGGTTTTGCAATGTTCCGGGAACCTCATATCTTCAATATTAAATTTAACTAGCAATAATAAACAAAACAAATAAAAAACGAACTCCTGAAGTTTTACCAAACAAAAAAAACGTTTCTATAGACGATAATAAAAAATAAAATAAAATTCTAAAATCCCTTATTTTTGCCAGTTTTATCGCCTCTTTTAATAATTTTGCTGATCAAAAATCAAAAAGCCATGACTACACTGATATTGGCGGGGTCCTAGGGAGAGTTCGGTAGGGAACCTCTTCCAAATTCAAAAAGGCAAGATTCAAATTTTTTAAAAATTACTAAAGCAAAGGTGTTGGATGATAAGAAAGAAAGAATAAAAAGGAAAGTTCTAGAGTGAAATGCAAAAAAAAAGTTTCAGGAATGCAAATTGGCTAGAGCAAGGGCTACCATAATATTTGTTTTTGTTTTTTTTTACATTTCATTCAGGATTTTTCCTTTATATTATTAAAATAAACTTTTAAAATAATAAAGCCAAATTTGCTGGCCTGGGTCACAATACCCAGTACCTACTAAACTTCAGGATTAAATGTAAATAATTTGCCATGGGCGACGTCATTTGGCTTGTCACGATTGTTTGCACATGCACATATTCCTAACAGCCATACAGGAGATTGGTCGTTTCTTTCGACCTCTGTTCTTTGTGCTGCTACTAGTGCTACTCTGGTTCGATTTTTGAGCGTTACCATTCGAATGCCCGGCGCTTCGTTTATGATTCTCTATTGCAGCTGAAAAAAAAAATCTTAGATTATCACAAATGATAATGTATTAGGTACTTTATAAAAACTTGGTAAGATTAAGCCCATGAGGGCAAATTTTCTGAATTGGCGGCGTTAGTGAAAAATGTAAAGTGAAAAATGTCAAGGCTTTTATATTTTTCTAACAATATCACTTATTATAGATTTTCAAGACTACTTTGGAAAGTTGAAGCTGCAGAACTTTTGGCTGTTACTGCCTGAAGCCAATTCCAGCTTTATAGCAACCAGAAGCTAAGAAAAATCTAATTTTCAATTTCCTCTATAACAAAAACTTTCAATGTTAGCAATAAGCAATGCAAAAACTACAATCACACCCTACACTTACATCTAGCGCCACCAACTACTTGCAACCCTAATAATCTGGCAACATTCAATTACCGTTCAGCTCCCGTTCTGTAATGTATTCAGCATCATCCAACATTCCACACTCGTCATAGCTGGCCTCGCTGTTGCTATCATTTTCGTAGTAGTGATCGCACAGGTACGGTAATATTGTCATGTTGTGCCAAATGTCATTTTTAATGGGCGGTATCAGAACCCTGTAATCGCTTGCTGGTGGGTTTGCATTTACCCAACTGGAAATTTAACAGAACTAGATGAAGCAAAATTGAAAATGTGTGGAAGAATATTGAGAGCAATAACAAAGCATCTCTGAAAGTCCCTAACTATTCTAAATCGAGAAGCCAGCACCTTAATAAAGACTTCAATTACAATTTAAAAACTGTAAGAACTGATACTTCTCAAAAATATAAATCATTTTTAATTATATATTTACTCTCGATTCATATACTTCTTCCCTAACAAAAATTGATGTCCCTCCCTAAATATAATTACAATTTTCCAAAATATCTACTTACGGATGTTGTTTGACTTGCTGTAGAGTAAATCGCTCTTCAGGATCCTTTCTGAGCATTCCTAAAATTAAATCTCTAAGAGGATCTTCAATTTCTTTTGGTATTGTGAATATTCCTTTCCCAATACTCTCAAATAATCTAAAGATGTTGTTGCCTTCAAAGGGGTATAAACCAGTGACAAAGTTATACCTAAACAAAAAAATGAAAATTGGAAAAAATCTATCTAGAGCAGATCTGTACAAGTACCTACAATGTTACTCCGGAGCTCCAAATATCAACTTTAAAACCAGCAAAACTCTCACTACCGTTCGCTATTTCTGGTGGTTGAAAAGCGGGAGATCCTTGTCCTATGTAGCAAGTGTCGTCTTTGGCGAAAAAGTCAAATGTCTGCAATAAAAAATCAACAGAGTTAGGCAAGGTTTAAAATATGGCATCGATTTAGAGTAAAGTGCGACAACTGAGTGAACCTTGGTAACGTATGAAGTAGCAGAGGGGAAGACGAAAATCTATACTATACGACGCGACGGGTCCCCGACGTGGTGCATTGCGAAAATTGCGGTTACCCTGACGCGACGACCCGCGTATATGTATATTTAATCTCGCGCCAATCAGGAGCGTTTTGCCCGCATTCCTTCCACACAGGTTCACTCACTTGTCGCACTTTATTGTTACAAAGTTACATAAATGTTCAGGAATTTGTTTCCATTGTATGACAACTGTGACAAGAATTAAAAAATCATATTGTGATAAGTAAATTTTGTTTTTTAAAAAACTAATCCTTTAGGTCATTTTTCACTACAGGTTATAAGGTGGTCTTTGTTCCATTTTGGGGTTAAGGGATGAAGTAATAAGAAAAAAAGCCCTTGGTTGTCGGAAGGTAGGACATAAAAAAGAAGGGAACAGCGAACACGGCGTCACTGACGTAGACGGGTGATTTTCAGCCAGACATACTTCAAGATAAACTTGCATTAAACAAATTAATGATAGAGAATAAGCTTCTTTAATTGGGTCAAACGATTTTGATTACGTTTGGATGTTTTCTCTAAAAATAGCCAGCAGCACCTTTAAAAATAAAATTCTAGCATGATGACTTTCAGAAAAACGCTTAAAATAAACATGGTTATCGCAAAGACATATTAATGTTAGATATCATTATTATGTTATAAATTGTCCATGCCCTGAACATGCACAAATTGTATGCTCGATGGCTAATACTAGCATTGAATATTTTCAATAATAATATTTATGGGCAAAAAAAAACACTGCATGTCATGATTTTCCATCAGCAATACATTATTATAAGATAACATTTTTAGGTGCCTGTACTTTATTTACATGGTGGATTTTGTACATAGAACACAAATTTTCCCACTGAGAATCGTTTTAAAGGATCAAAAAGTATTAATGAACTCTGTAAAGTCAAAACATGTTGTAACTATGGTTGTAGTGAATGAAAAAAAAAAGAGTAGGAAATAATGATTTTGCAAGATTACAAGGTTACTGGTTGACCATAAAAAATTCAAAGAGCCTTATGCAGTCAATTTTGGAACTTCAACGTGCCCGACAAGAAAAATCACAGTTTTTTGTCTATGGTAACTCCAAACTAGAATTCGCAGAGGGTCATTTTAGTATAGAATGGCAAGAATTAAGTTTTTTCCATGTTCATGCTTTAGAAAAAGACAAGATTTCACTGTCGATTAACAACACTCAATCCAAAATAGTCTTGTTAATCAATCTGTCGGTATATGTATCTTATTGAAACTTCAAAAGCAAAATACCCAATCAATAAATACTCTATATATTTTCAAAGAAAGTATTATTAGTAAAGCCCCTGTAAAATTGTAACTAATTTATTCACACTATATATGTCTAACCTCTAAGATCTATAAAATCAACACAATTTCAAAAACATGCCAAGATAAGAATTCCACTTATTTTTAAATTGAACTCTGACAGCCAGAAAAAGAGACGTGTTCAGGTCACACAGTTGTAAAATTCCTACAATCGGGCATTACCATATAAATAAAAATAATTAAAGGATCAATAGAAAATTCCAAAAGAAAACTACGCCGTGCGGTGACCTCTGGGTAAAAGATAGTACCAGTAAGTCAGTGGTGGAAATAATCGCGGAAACAAATGATCGGATCGGTTGTTCCTGTATCAACCATTGGCGGTTTTATTTTAATCGTACTTTGGTCGAAAAGGTAAAATTGTTTATCTTTATTGCTATAGTTTTTTGTGTGCATTTCTTCATGCCTAGGATAATACAATAAGTGGTAATAAAAACCAATTTCTTTCATATTTTAGTACATCATTTGAGGAATTTTAAATCAGTTCACCCTTTACTTGTGTATGTGTTTTAATCAAAAATCGTTGCGTTTTTTAGTGTAATTTGTGTATGTGCAAAAAGTCTTTCAAAAGCAAAAGGGCTAGCCATATTCTGCACAATGTAATAATTAATTTCTTAATCTACAGTATAGGCATTTTTTTCAAATACATTATTTCTGCTAGGTATAAAATGGTGTAGGTATGGGAATAACTTTTGATTTTTGTTGAACACTGTTTGGCAAAGATAGTAAATTGTATCATGTTTTTGTTATCACAATATATGCAAAAAAAATTACATCAACTAATCCGATCAAAAAGATATATGTAAATTCATAGTAGACCTTCACGAATTCCGAAACTAGAGTTGATTGGATTTAAAAATCTAAGTGAAACAATTCACATTCAATAATTGATCTTTTGAACACGTGGTTTCATGTGAATTAGTAAAATAATCTACTTCTAGTATTTCAACCTCTTTAACTTATTTACATTTTTATTTTGAGTGGACTGGTAAGTTAAATAACCCTTATTTATAATTGAAAGTAAGTCGGGGGTTTTCCATAAGGATATATAGAAAATTAGTTAAAATAATGATTTTGCTATATTTTGTGTAAAATTAACATTAGTTTCTTTTAAAATCCTCCATTCATGTAATTTCTATATGGAGTTTTGCATAGGACACTGGGTGGGTTTTTTATGTTGTCCACGTCCACCCTTCAACAAAGAGTTTAATTTAGGGCTTTCATCAATAAACAATTGATATTCTAGTAATCAAACATCCAGAACATTTCATTCATAATGTCCTATCTCAGTTTTTGAAATAATAACACTTATGCAACACTGACATTGAAAAAGTTCAACTTTTGTTAGTATGTAGTGTAGTTGCTTTAATAATATTATATTTTTGTTTTCTCACACAATTAACACAAAATAGAGAGTTTTTAGCCCCTCAATTTTACCCTCGATTTTACCCCTTACTTCACAGCTATTTTTATTTGTATAAGAATGTGCAGTATTGAAATGAAACCCCTTACCACATCACCAAAATATCGAAATTGCTGGCTGAAAACTCTCCATTCATAAAAATATTTTATTTCGATGACTTACCTCTGCAACTCCGAAATCTGAAATTTTTAGTTGCTCTTCCAAAGTCAACAGTAAATTTCCAGGTTTAATATCTTTATGTACAACCCTTTGGCCATGGAGATATTCTAGACCGTCTATCAGTTGATTGAAGTACTCTTGTGCCTGCCTTGGTGGTAATTTCTTGCCAGGAGCAGAATCTAACATTGCTATAAGAGAACAAATAGATTACAAACATGATTTTTTTTTAATGGGAAATTATAAGTAACTACCTTGCAAGGAACCTACACAGAACTCCATAACTATGTAAAGTTTCTTTTTTTCTTCTATCCTGAACACATCTATTAGACGAATCACATTTTTATGGCAAAGTTTTTTTAGCATGTTTATTTCTCTGTAACAAAAAAAGATATTGTCAATCTAAAAATTTATTCAATTTCCATAACCCTAATGCCTAGATGCAACTTGAGATAGATATTTCCGATTAGAAATATTTAGTTTCTGAAAATTTGCAAATAGAAGAGTTTTCAAAGAGTTAACTTTGGGGTAACTCCATTTTTGTAGCATTAAGCTATAAAACACTTTTATTTTGTTTCTTATCACATTTAATTATGTTAATTCAGCAGTTAAATCCAAATATTATATAACTGAATACGCTTAAGATTCTTTATGATACTTATTTCTTATTAAATGTCCAGGTCAAACCTCTTTAGATAAATTATACAAAATAATTATCACTTCTTATAATGCAATTAAATCCATGAAGCGTCGCCAGTTTTAACTTATCCGTACAATAAATAAAATAATTTTTATCATATATTTGCTATCTTTATAATCCAATATTGTGATGCTACTAGAATAAAAATAGAAATTGCATTAACTATAATTTAGTTCAATCTACATTTAGCTCTTTGGATGTTTAGGTTGTTATCATGCTTATTTTAATTACATGTGTTTGTTTATTTTTGGTGTTTGCTCAATTCTTGTTGTTGTATTTGTACATGGAAATAAGATGGTGGATGTAAGTCAGAATACGCATTTAATTTGTCTCAAATAATTTATTTCCCTTCAATTTGGACTTAACTGTTTGAAAAATTTTAATAGTTAAATCCCATACCTATTAGCTATGGAATTTTCATAGTAAAATTTTGATACTGAATAAGTACGTACCTTCCTACAATTCCGTGTACAATTCATAAAAATTCAAATTATATTTGGTTCTAAGATTTATACAGAGAGACTCAAGAAAAAAATCATGAAAAATTATTAGTGGTTCTGTTTCAGGTTTCGAACAAAAATGTCGTCACTCATGTCCTGGCTGATGGGTTCTGCTGTAAGTATTTAACAATTTTCTTTACATTATATGATGTTTTTTACAACCACCCAGAAAATAGTGAAAATAGTCAAACCCGCTTGTGAGATCCTAAATTAACTAGAAAATGATTTATTAACAGTACTTATTCCCCATGGACTGGAACTATAATTTCCTAATTATTACCTTACCAGTTCGCCAGCTGATATCTCTTGTCTTTTACTCGATATCAAAGAAAATTATATGCATCAATGACAATGACCAGCTAGTTCATTGGGTTAGTAGGATAATTTTCCATATCAGTAGTTGCTTTTTTGCTTCGATTTTTTTTATGTGCAATGAATTTGGTGTATGTGTGTGTAAGCTCTTTTATTTTATGGGATGGAAATTGATGATGTCTAAGTATCTACGATAAAAAATTCTAAATGAAAAACCAATTACTACTTGCATTAGACCTATTGGTATAAACCTCTATCGCTTACAATAATACCTAATAATAATACAGGGCCCACTCTTGGTATTCATCTCTCATTATCATAGCCACACGCTGTGATAGAAAGACAATGATCATAATAGTAATGTCTATGTCTGAGGAATATTTTGACTAGGATCTGTCATATTGATTCATAATGCTCTTTATCCTTTAAACAAAGCAGTTGCAAATGCCAACATCTGCAGGGCAATAAGAAGACATTGAAAAGTGACCCTCTGAAAAAAGAATAACAATTGAAAATGTTGTATTGAAAGAAAATTACTCTTGGCCATAGCTATAGTACCTAAGCACAGAAAGTGCGATTGATGAAAAAATTTAGCAACATAACAAATACAAAAAAAAAAAAAACAGAGAGAAAAACAAACAATAAAGTTAAAAGGTCTTTTCATTGAGATAAACATATATATAATTTGATGCCCAAGCCTCGAGAGAAATGTTTGATATATGTAATAGCTTTGTTTGGGTTCGAAAAAGGACGGTTCCAAACAATCACACAGTTTATTATTGAAATTTCTGATAGCCGAGCCGTTGTCATTTTGTTGGTTGATGAACTGTGCGATTGTTTTGAATCGTTCTAGAACTGTCCTTTTGTCGAACCAAAACAAAGCTCATATTGGAAATAATAATTTAGGCTTTATATCAAAATCTTTTGCGAGTTCTGCACCAATGCATTCAAAAAGCATTGATTTGAGTAAAAAATATACGTCATATCAACATACTTAATCACACTCTGTTCTCCATTAGGTATCCGCTTAAGCTTCTTATCCTTGAATATCTTAACAGCCCGTCTACATAATGTCTCAGAGTCCATCATTTCCTTAACTTTCCCATAAGCTCCTTCCCCCAACAGATCTCCCATAACATACTTGCCGATTACCTTCAAACGCTTTTTTTTCATATTGTATATAATTTGATCACTGTCTACTCTATGGAAAAAATTGGCAATATTCACAGTTTCTAAGTCATCATCTACTCCACTCAAGCCGGTTTCTTCAAATTTCTTCAACCAAATTTCAGCATTTTCAGCAGCGTTTATAGGTTTCAGTTCTTCAGCGCTGTCCACACTAAAAATTCGATTTCTGGTGTCTCCATTTTCACTTGCCGGTTCCATGATATCGCCGCTTCCATTTCTGTCGGTCAAATTTTCGTTTTCACTCATGTTAGAGCCCCCTTCAGTTATCAAAATTTCAACAAACGATTCAATCTATTTATTTATATGTAGTTTCACATGTTCAAGCCCCTTTATTTTTGATTTTTCTTTGCATTTGGCTGTCGACAACAGATAAGATGTCGAACAGCTGATTTTTGGTTGGGTTAGGTTAGTTGTTGGGTTGTTGCTTGGTTGTGGGCATCGTTGGCAGCACCTGCACCAAATAAACTAATTGAGAAAAATCATATTTTTCTGTCGCTTTTATAATAATTATTTTTTTTGTTTATGACAAAATTACTTTTTAGTAATCTGGGGTAATTATTGTCATATTTTTCTTCTCCAAAAGGATAAAAGCGTATAATGAAGTACCAACCTAAACATTTGAAATTTATGGGGTGTGAACAGTGTTGCCACAGGCTCTGAAAATTTCGTGCCAGATTATATTTTTAAAAGGGGCCAGATTTCAGAATTTCG
Organism: Ceutorhynchus assimilis; assembly: GCA_917834065.1. Taxonomy (NCBI): domain Eukaryota; kingdom Metazoa; phylum Arthropoda; class Insecta; order Coleoptera; family Curculionidae; genus Ceutorhynchus; species Ceutorhynchus assimilis. The sequence goes on from OU892277.1 coordinate 107,207,019, forward strand.
GGCAAACCTTATCAAATTAAAAGTAAGAGGGAAAGCCCGCCGCAGGCTGCAGAAATTTTTTTCAGGTGCCACGGCCTAAAAAGTTTATTTGCATCAAAAAATAATGATTTGGCTTGTTATGGAGAAACGGGCCATATTCAAAAAAGAGTGGCCAACGGGCCACTCTGTCTCAGTGATGTGCCTGTGGACAATGTCAACGTAAACAATTGATTGTCTACGTGTAGACAATTCGAATTGTTTACGTGGGCATTTGTCTACACATTGTCTACATGTGACGTAAACAATAAACTTATTTTAGAAAAAAGTTCCAAAATTACTACTACCTAAGTAGCTTATACCTATCACTTTGATATCAGCATTCACTGATTATAAATATGAGGAAAACCGATAATAAAATAAAAATAATTTTTGAAAAGGAAAGTGTGAGGTTAGAATTAAACGTCATTTATATTATTTTACATTGTTGACACGTTGTCTACATTGTCTACATAGTCTACATTGTCTACACGTAAAGAAGACAATGAAAGTCTACGTGTAGACGCACATCTCTGCTCTGTCTTAGAAAGGGCCATATGGGGCCACCTGTGGCAACACTGGGTGTGAATGAATGGTGTGATTAACGTTTATGAAGTTAGCGTCGAAGTCGCCCGCAAATTAGGAGCACGCCAGCCGCACCAAAACAATTTATACATTTTTAAAATAATCTTTACTGCCACTCCCTGGTTTATGAAAAAATGTTGTATGGAGACTTAATGAAGTGTTCTAGAATGCTCATGCTCCCTCAAATTGAATCTCGAATTGATAGGGGATGAGGGTTTCAAAAAATAAACAACCTCAATAAAAGGAGGGTTTCATCTTTTTTCTCAAGATTTTGGAAGGGTACCACTACCATCTCTTGTCGGGGACTTGATGATGGTTTTCAAATCGAGGAGATGAAGGTTTCAAAAAATCAAGAAACTCAAAAAAAATTAGGTTTCAATTTATTCTTCTCGATATTTTGGATTGCCTACCCTACCCCCATAATCTTGAGTGTGTTGAATACTTTTTCAAATCGGTAGCGATGAAGGGTTGAAAAAATCAAAAAACTCAATAGCTGTATTCCTTTCACACCTAGGAGGAGCTCCGGTACAGCTCCGGGGCTTCACGCGCTTATTCCTTTCGAAAAGTGTTTGTTGCACCACGCATCTGTTCCCTGCAAATCGGGGGCGTCTGAACACCGGAGTGAGTAGCTTGAGTGTTTCAAACTCTTGAAAGGAATACAACTAATAAAAACAATAACTTTATTGTCCAAGAGTACAAAAAAATTTATTGACAAAGCTGACTTGAATCTAAAGCCGCGTCCACATTAGTAAAAATTTACGTTGTGCGTGGTATTCGGCACAAATTTGTGCGTGCGATACAAATTTATGCGAGTGTGGACCTGTTCGCCGCATATAGACGCACGCAAAAACTTTCGCGACATTCAACGCACGCGATCCGCCGCTTGTCGGTTTTTTTCAAGACATCAAAGGGATTTGCGGCCCAACATCGTTCTAGTGTGGACTCATTTTTTCGCGAACGAAACAAATAACTAAAAACAAGCAACACAACACACGCTTTGAGCAAGAACGCACGGCGCACAACACAAATATTTTATGTCGGTCAAGATGCCAAATTTGCGCCGCAAAAATTTGTGGCGAATCCCGAATTCAACGCAACGTATTTATTTACTAATCTGGACGCGGCTTAACATCTAAAATCACAGCAGCTTTGTGCTGGTTCGAAATTTGGAACGGTTCTGGGATTGCGCTGAATTGCTTGCGCACAAAAAGGATAATGGAGGATTGTTTTAATAGCTTTGTTTTAGTTTCACTCAGAACTAGTTCGGAACCATTCTGCACATACGTGTTTTCGTTTTTTCGGAATCGTAATCAAACTGTGTTGGCAGTGTTTTGGTTTATCTTAAGGCCTGCTGGTTTCCTCGAACATCAGTCACGGAGAGTCACAGTTCGTCGATCACCGAGGATAGCGATTTCTGCCTGATGCCCGAAGTGGTTTGCTAGAAATCGAAAATAGTTTCCTTGTGCGCGGTGTATGTATTTTGATATTAAAAATGTCTCTGAGCGCTGTAGTTTAGCTGGGCGACTTCACTGTAATCAAACTCAATAGATAAAAACCGATAAGTCGGCACAGGTCTGCGGAGCGGAGCGGACCCGCTCAGGAAAGCGGATTCGAGGTAACCAGACTCAGACTATTTGAAATGCTCTGGTTGGATACAATCGTCAAATCGCGACGGTCGACGGATTGTCCGCTCTCCGCGACCGAATGTTCGAGGAAACCAGGCCTTTAGAACTATTTCAGAAGAATTCTGGGATTGTTCTAGAATGGTTCTCTCAGTTCTTGCTCTGAAGGAGGAAGTGTATTATGTGATTTGCGGTGTGTTTTGGTTTTTTTGGTTCCGAATCGGTTCAGAACAATGGTTCAGAACTAGTGGCGTGTTTCCACTGAAAAGTTGACAACTTTTATGTTGGCAACTCTTCGAAAAGACACCAACTTTGGTTTTCATGGTTGTCCATACCGATTGATGTTGGGAACACGCGTATCCCCTTGATGTTTACCGCCAAAAAACGGAAACACGGTTCTTGACTTTTATTTACAATTTTGGTTAACAACATGGGAAAATTTCAGAAACTTTTGTCACCAACACGTGTTGACAACACAAAAGTTGCCAATTTTCTTTTGGTGGAGAGGAGATGCGCCTTTAGAACAGTCCTCTATTATTTTTTGTGCGCGAGCAGTTCTGCACGATCCCAGAACCGTTCCAAATTTCGAACCAAAACAAAGATTCTACTAGCATTGTTTTGGTTTCATTCAGAAGTAGTTTGGAATCATTCTGCACATGCGCATGTTATAAAACGCGTTTTCGTTTTTTCAGAAATGTAATCGAACTGTGATGACAGCGTTTTGGTTTATTTAGAACTATACAGGGTGTCCGTTTTTCAAGGGCAACCACTGGGATATAGGAAACGGTAAAAGATCTGGGTCGGTTAAATTGGGGCAAAGTTTCGAATGTTGATGCTTAATAAAATGATACTTTGACATTTTGACATAAGAAGAATTCTGGGGATTGTTCTAGAACGGTTCTCTCAGTTCTTGCTCTGAAGGAAGATTCGTTTTGGAATTTTGTGATTTGCAGCTTTTTTGGTTTTTTTGGTTCCGAATCGGTTTAGAACTAGTATTAGAAAAGTTCTCAATTATTTTCTGTGCGCAAACAGTTTTGCGCAATCCCAGAACCGTTCCAAATTTCGAACTAAAACACTGACTTAAATCTAACATCTAAAATCACAGCAGCTTTGTGTTGGTTCGAAATTTGGAACTGTTCTGGGATTTCGCTGAATTGCTTGCGCACAAAAAATAATGGAGGATTGTTTTAATAACACAACAGGAAGGAGTGAAACGTTCTAGAACATTTCCGGAATTGTTCTTGCATAGGTTGTTCTAAATAAACCAAAACGCCATCAAAGCAGTTCGATAACGATTCTAAAAAAACGTCAACGCGTTTTATGCGCATGTGAAGAATGATTCCGAACTAGTTCCTAGTGAAACCAAAACAAAGCTCAATAGGCGATTACACATGGGCGTGGATGGCTTAATACATACTGTATTCCTTTTATACATTGAGTTACACCGAACGAGCTCCTCGGAGTCACTCCAAAACACACAATTCAGATTTTATCATTATTTTTTAATATTAACATTACCGTCATTACCTAAAAGGGCTTCTTGCACCCCCTGCAAATTTGGTGCATCAGGGGAAAGGGGGATGCACTATGAGCGACTCGGCTGCATAACGCACTTTTAAAAGGAACGTTCAAGCTTTTGACATTGAGCAGCTCCGAGTTTCTCAACGGGTAAAAGGAATTGTTGTATTCCTTTCACATCGATGAGAATCTCCGGAACAGCTCCGGAGCTTCACGCGCTTATTCCTTTCGAAAAGTGTTTGTGGCACAACGCATCTGTTCCCTGCAAATCGGGGGCGACTAAACACCAAAGCGAGTAGCTCGAGTGTTTCAAACTCTTGAAAGGAATACAACTTATACGTGCATACATCAACGTGCAAACAACAACGTGCATGTCGTGTTTGTACAGACGCTCGAACAAAACTGCAGTCTTGCTATTCTTGCTACAGTAATCCGAGTGTGCATACAAAATTTCTAGCGATTCCACATTCAAAAACGCCACGGTATTTTGCATACACATTGATGTTTTTGTTTGCGCGTTCATGTATGTACGTACATGTTTTCAGACATCCACGTCCGTGTGTAACCGCCTAATAGCAAACCCAGCATGCATGCAATACGAATAGGCGGTTACACACGGACGTGGATGTCTGAAAACATGTACGCACATACATGAACGTGCAAACAAAAACATCAATGTGTATGCAAAAAGGCGGTTACACACGGACGTGGATGTCTGAAAACATGTACGCACATACATGAACGCGCAAACAAAAACATCAAAGTGTATGCAAAATATCGTCGCGTTTTTGAATGTGCAATTTTGTATGCATACTCGGAATACTGTAGCAAGAATAGCAAGACTGCAGTTTTGTGCGAGCGTCTGTACAAAAGCGCCATGCACGTTGTTGTCTGCACGTTGATGTATGCACGTATATGTATGCACGTATATGTATTAAGACATCCACGTCCGTGTGTAACCGCCTAAATACCGTCGCGTTTTTAAATGTGCAATTTTGTATGCACACTCGGAATACTGTAGCAAGAATAGCAAGACTGCAGTTTTGTGCGAGCGTCTGTACAAAAGCGCCATGCACGTTGTTGTTTGCACGTTGATGTATGCACGTATATGTATTAAGACATCCACGTCCGTGTGTAACAGCCCATTCATTCAATTTGAATGAATCTGAAAAAAAAAAAACAACCTTATAAAATAAAACATTCAACAAAAGTAAAGTGTAATAGTCATCAAAAATAATAATAAGTAAGTATGTATAGTTTGCCTACTGAGAGAAAATCGTTGAAGGTGAAGGGGGAGGAAAAAACGATATAGAAATACACAGTTGCGATGGAATAGAGCGTGATAGAAATATTAGTTCGCATGTTTGCCGCCGTTCAACTCTCACTCGTCAGACTATACATACCTATTCGTTGGTCCCATTGCCTCTTGAAGCTAAAATAAAATTTTATGAAATAAGTTTCAGGGTCTAGAAGTCAAAATAAAAAAAAAACACAATCTTTTGCCAAGGACTTCAATGAGGTACGTATTCTAGAATACTCAAATTGGTATTCAAATCGGTAGACAATGAAGGGTTGAAAAAATCAAAAAAACTCTTTAAAAATTAGGTTTTTATTTGTTTTTCTCGATATTTTAGATGGAGGTATAACTACCATCTTCTACCAAGGACTTAGGTAATGAAGTTTTCTAGAATACTTACTTCCTTGAATTGGTTTTCAAATCGGTAGGGAGTGAAGGGTTGAAAAAATAAAAAAATTCAATAAAAGTGATGTTTTTATATATTTTCGATTTTCTCAAAGCTTTCATCCCCTACCGATTTGTAAACCAATCTGAGAGAGTACCTATTCAAGAGCACCTTCGAGAAAAAAATTAAAAACGCCCTACGAATCTTCTTATAACATGTTTCAAATTTAGATTTTGCACAATTTTGTTCTATTCGTCATTATTTATAATACAAGTAAAAATTATTCCAAAAATGTATTGGTGCGGATAGCATGCTTTCCCAGTCTACAGTACAATTTAAGGCTAGCTTCACACAGGTTAGTGATTACTGTGTTGTCACGTCTTCCACGGTTTGAGCCTAAATCTAAAATCTTGAAGCTGCTGGGGATCAATTTAAACACTTCTGCATGCCTTTCTTATTTTTGATACTATCATTCAAATAAAATAAACAAATAACATAAAATAAATAAGTATAGAAAATTATTGTAATTTTACCTTTTACTTTGAACGAGGCTGTTCGATACCACGCTGTTTCGCTTTCCTGCAAATGCCTAGTAATAAAGAAAGATAGAAATAGGGTGATGCAATAATTCAAGAAAACGAACAGGGTAAAGACAGCAATTACATGTTTATCATTTATTGTTAAAATGAAAAATTCAAAGTCACCTTGAAGAGTAGAAATTACATTACTTTAATAATTTTTCAAATATGTGTGGTTCCATAAAAAATAAATAACAATAAATAAATATTTATATTAAGTACCGGTAAGTTTTAGTTTTTCTGGTTCAATATAAAACTGTTGATATAAAATTATTTTTATTATCAGAAAAATTGCTCACAAATAAGTACTTATAAATGTGTTTAAATATTATGAGCTTGTTTAGTTTATTCATAATCTAAAGCTAAAGTTTGGATTTTGATTTTAAACAACATGACCTCTTAGACTTTGCCTTCGCGTTATTAAACATGCTGTATTTATTTACAAATGTTGCCTTGTATTTCTTTTTTACTATTATATGGTATTACACTTTTGTCTTTATTTCATTGACCAAAAAGGTCATTTTATTATGTGTTCGTTTTCTTTTGATTATTTCTAAGTTCGTAGAGCATGTAAGTCAGTTTAATATTTCATGTATGCTTTGCTGAGCAGTAAAAAGTGTATTGTTTCAGGTTACTGGTGCAAGAGCTGAAGAGAAGCCATCTCAAGATAGTCAAGTTGCAACTACTAGCAAAGACAAAAAGCAAGAGAAAAACAAGACAAGACAACGTACCAGAAAAGTTAATGAGGAGCCGACTTTTAGTACAAAACTAGCAACTATTGAAGACATAATTGAAGAAACTTTAAACGAAGAAAAAAGTGACACCCAAAGTAACTCAGGAAAAATTACTACAAAATCAAAAAGGAAAAGAAAATCCCAAAAAAAAGATTTACTTCAGTTGAAGTCGGATGAAGAAGAAGATATTACCGATTTTGTGTTTGTGAAAGGATCAAATAAAAATCAAAAGTCGCAGTCTTCCACACACACAGCAATAAAAACTGAAACTGAAACCGTTGAGAACAATTTTGATGACTCATTGTTCCAAGTAAAAGAAAAGAGCAAAAAAAATAAAAATAAAAATTCTGAAGAAGCTTTGAACGCAGTTATAGCCCAAGGAATTTTCAGGAAAAAAGAAAAATATAGACCATCTATTATAGAACATTATAAGAATTATCAATCTTTTGAAACACAAATACAAACAAAACAAGAACTTAAAGAAAGCAAAAAAGTATCGTCAACAATTTCCTATGCTAGCATAGTTACAAACACTGTACCTGAAGATCCTACATTTGAAGAAACTTCTATTAGTAGTGAATTAGATGCTTCTTCAGAGCAGAAATTAGAAAAAGAAGTTTCCAGTTCAGTTGAAGTTTCAAGTGGATGTTCTGCTCACTCTGAAGAACCTGGTAAGTGAAATACCTACTCAGACAATTTTATTTTAGCCAAAAAGGTGTGTGGTAAAACTAATTAGGTAGGTAAATGGCTGAGTGTATTTCAAAGCTGTTACAAGTACACTTTTCACTCGACTTGTCATAAGCAGGTCATATTGACTAGTCGCAGTTTTGGAAGGGCAAGGGCTTCAGCAAATTGGTACTGAAGTATCTATTTCTGTTTATTTACGAATAACCCGAACCTTTAAATCAATTTCTCTAGTAAAAGTTTCAGTTCAGCTATACCTATTACTAAGTAGCAAATATTTTCATTTATTAATTATTAACTATAAGAGCTGAAAAAGAGCCCTAACTTTGACATAAAGGTAAATCTGTACTCTGTACAGCATTATTGTAGCTAGAACCTATATATTTTTTAAATCCATTGGCATAGTTCATAGTTTATTCATATTTGTTTTATGAGGATAGGTATTTTTTTTACAATAAATATCATGCTGGTCACAAAAAATTAAATTTTTCTTGGAAATTATAGTTCCTTGCCAGGAAGTCTTTATTATCCTAACATCTTTCCTGCTGCTGACTTTTTTATGTTTAGTAGTGGCAATTGAAAAAATCTCGACTCTCCTTCACAGAAAAAATACAATTTTTCTCTTTGCAATCAATTATTTTTGAGAAACTAGATGTTACATTTTCCGGAAAATGTTGATAGATTTTTTTACTTAGTTAGCTTCACAAAATCTGTCATCTTTTAAACTGTGAAACTCCATTTCTATGAATAACAAAAATTTCAAAATATGTAATTTGGCAGAAAGGCTGTGCCTACCTACCTAATTTTTTTTAATACATAACACCAACACCACATACAATACAAGAGCCACAGATATATATACAGGGTGGCCCATCGAAAACAGTCCAGCAAGGTTTACGACTTGGTACGTAAAAATTTAAAAAAAAAACCTCGGAACCGTAAGCTTTTGTTTTCAGGACACCTTTCACTATCAATTTCATCCCTGTAACCTCAACCCCCTACCCATATTTTTTCAAATGGGAAGGGGTTGTGATAGATCTTTTTGATATCTTACAAGCTTAAATCCCTTGATGAATACAGAAAATAGAGTGCATTCAAAACACTTACCTACCTAAGGTACTTACTCAATAAAATTTCATTTTTTAAAACGCAAGTTCTCCATGGCGCGTACCTCAAATTTAAAAAAACAAATCGGCATTTTAAAGAGAATTTAATGCCCTTTAAAAAGATGTATCACAACATACCCCTTCCCATTTGAAAAAATAAGGGCACTAGCCGCCCCCGCTAGGGGGTTGAGGTTACAGCTCGGGTTACAGGGATGACATTAATAGTGAAACATGTCTCCCTGAAAACAAAAGTTTATGGGTCTGAGGGTTTTTTTGAATTTTTCCTTTTAAAGCTGTAAACCTTGCTGGACTGTTTTCGATGAGCTACCTTGTATATTATCCTATGCATAGATTAACTTTAAGTTAAAAAAATCCATCTTACAACTGTATTCTATTCTGTCAAGTAAGAGTATCTATAAGGTGGCCTGTATAAATACTTGAAGTTAAAGAAAAGAAAATTTACCGAAATACCTACTCAATAACAATTAATTTCATCAACTTTCATATTTTGTGAAAATATTAATGTAAAACAGTCAAAATTATTTTTTTCTAGAAAAATTGTGTCAAGAGGTACATGAAGAGGCAACAAGCAGCTCTAGCTTGGAAGAAACTGTTGTGAACAGTGTCATCGAAAAACAATCAATAATTCCAGAACATAATTTCAACGATAGAGAAGGATTTACTGATCAATTGAATAATGAAGCTTTAAATGAGAAAGACGAATCTGTCAGAGAAGATACTGAAGCTGTATTTGAAATTAGAGGAATAACAGTTAAGGATTTTATTGAAAAGGCAACTGGACATAAAGGAATAGAGAAGTTTGAAGAAAATATTATTAAATCAGAATCTAATTTGAAAACTGAAGAATTGAATAAAATAATTAGTGAAGAATATACCACTAGAGAGATTCAGCTAAATGCTCTTGAATCAAATTTTGTACAGCAGAATAATTGTGTCTCTATCACAAATCATATAGAAACTGAAGAATTTATTTCTACTGAAATTCAACAAGAATTATCTAGTCATCCTGAAACTAAAATAGTTGCTTCAGTGAATCAAACAAGTCAGAAAAAAATTTCTTTAGAAATTATTGAAGATATTATTGCCAGGCAAACTCAAGAAGAAGAAGCTGACGAGCTTTCAAGTCAAATAGTTGAGGAAATTTTGCCTATACGAGAGGCAAATCACATTGATTACGATAATTCAATTGAATTTGTTGAACATTTTATTACAAGTGAAACTCAACAAAAACCATATCAAGATTCTCTAAATTTGGATACTAAAAAATCCATTTCCGTTGATAGAATAAGTCCAACTGAGAATATTGAATCTTTCCAATTAGACAAACAAGAAGGCGAAGATATGACTCAAATAAGGGTTCTGACACTCAACAATAAAGAGCACAACGAATCTACAATTTACAGAATTGAAAAAAAATTTATACTCCAGTTCAGATTGGGTCCATCTTTGCTTGGTAGAAAGATAAAATTGTATTGCAACTATCCTAAAGACAACTCGGAATTTGAAAGAGGTTGCTATCAGTTGCTTAATTGGTGCCAAGATGATGGATGTAAAAATGCTGATGACACTGCTTTGTCTGTTCAGATAGTTGCTAATATTGCTGGCAGTTTCCATTATTATTTTATTTATGAAGATGACAGCAATGAAGACAGACAAGGCTCTGGCTACTTTATTGTTGATCCCTTATTAAAATATGGATCAAATGAGGTTTTGCCACTAGACTCTATCCAATGTCAAACAGTTTTAGCCAAGCATTTGGGACAGTTTTCAAGCTGGGAAAATAAATTACGTGTTGCCAAAGAATCTGGATATAATGTGGTTCACTTTACACCAATTCAGGAATTGGGAGCTTCAAAATCATGTTACAGCTTAAGTGAACAACTTAAACTGAATCCTATGTTTAACGAAGCGAATGGAAAGAAACCAACATTTGATGAAGTTGAGAAACTGACTACAAAAATGAGGAAAGAATGGAAGGTACTTTCAGTCTGTGATATTGTTCTGAACCACACAGCAAATGAAAGTGAATGGATAAGAGAACACCCAGAAGCTACATATAATTGTTTGAATTGCCCCTATATGCGTCCAGCTTACCTTTTAGATGCTGCATTGCATCAGTTTTCTATGGATGTCAAAAAAGGACTTTACGAAGATAGGGGTATCCCACCCGAAGTATCTACAGAAGACCACCTTAACGCAATTCGCTACCATTTTAGAATAAGCGTCCTAGACCCACTAAAACTCCAAGAACTTATAATTGTAGATGTCAATAAAAACATAGAAGAATTTTTAACTCTTGCCAGAAAAACTCAACCAATCAACGACAATGAAAGAGAGTCTTTGCCTGATATCGAAATCATTCAAGATCCAGAATATAGACGGCTTAAAAGTACTATCGATTGGACTTTGGCTTTGAAAAAATACAACTTATATAGGCTGGACTGTTTTGATGAGGAAGCAAGAGTAAGAAGGTGTGCTGAAGATTTCAAAAATAAGCTTGATTCTCTAAATGAAATATTAATTCGAGAACTTGGAAGAGATTTGGATGCGGCCATGGACAATGTTATTGCTGGAATTAAATATTTTAGAGTACAAGGTGATGGACCGAAAGTTAGAGAAATAACTATTAGTAATCCTTTGGTTTATAGGTAAGATATAATTGATTTTGTCTATTTGTTGTTTCTTGTTTTATTGATTATTTTATTAATTTCATACTTGTGAAACACAGCTATAATGTTAGGTATTCGTGTTTATAAAGATTCTCAATTCTCCACCAATTCTGGCTCTCATCTCTACTAGGAGTATCTCTTATTTGAGCCATCGCAGTTTATTTTTACTAAATTTTTCTGTTTGAAAAATAATTTCAATATGCTTGATAACTTGGACAGTTTTCAAACAAAATTTATAGGGTATAAATTACTGTTCTTTTCATTTGTCTGTTTCAATAAAAGCGTGATTTTTAGCTCTGCGGCTAAAGTTAGGTAACTCAAGTCTTCCTGCAATAATTAAATATTTCTTAATTTTTCCAGATATTTCACTGATTTTGGTACTCCAAAGTTGCTAATTGAACATGAAGAAATCATGTATAGTGAAAATGGCAGATTTCTTATGGCACATAATGGTTGGGTAATGAATTCTGATCCTTTAAAGAATTTTGCTGATGCTGGTACAAAGATCTATATTCGCAGAGAACTAATAGGTAAGAAAAAATTACATACTTATTCATTCTAAAGCAGATGGTTTTAATTGAGACCTGAGTTGCTAATAAAAAAAACCCTCAATTTTTTTTCAGCCTGGGGTGATAGTGTCAAATTACGTTTTGGCAACGTACCCGAAGATTCCCCATTCCTTTGGGATCATATGAGAAAGTATGTTGAGCAAACTGTAAAAATTTTTGATGGTGTTCGTCTGGACAATTGCCATTCAACCCCGATTCCTGTTGCCGAATATCTTCTGGATTGTGCTAGAAGAGTTAGACCTGATTTATATGTGGTTGCCGAGTTGTTTACAAACTCTGATTTAACAGATAATATATTTGTTAACAGGTAGAGACATTTTTTTAGTAGCATTGTTCTGTTAGGTATTCTTATACTATTTTCAGTTTATGCAGAAGTTAATGTAGCAAACCTGTAAAAGCAATATTGCAGGGGAGTGACTGGACATTGAAACTGTTTTATATTTTAAGGTTGGGTATAACTTCACTTATCCGTGAAGCCATGTCAGCCTGGGACTCTCACGAAGAAGGTCGCTTAGTTTACCGTTACGGAGGCGTTCCAGTGGGATCTTTTTACCAACCCAATGTGAGGCCTTTGGTTCCTATGGTTGCCCACGCTTTATTCCTTGATTTGACTCATGACAACCCAAGTCCAATTGAAAAAAGATCTGGTAATAATTATCTTGTAAATTTCTCTACAATCCAATAACTCAATTTTATTTCCAGTTTTTGACTTACTACCAAGTACAGCCCTTGTCAACATGGCCTGTTGTGCTAGTGGATCTAACCGCGGCTATGACGAATTAGTCCCTCATCACATCCATGTTGTAGATGAAACCAGACAGTATACAGAATGGACCGAAAATGAATCATCACTTTCTGGAAATGCACAATACATTAACAATAAAACAGGAATTATAGCTGCAAAAAGAGCTTTGAACGATTTGCACTTTAAATTAGGCAAAGAGGGATACAATCAAGTGTATGTGGACCAAATGGACCCTGATATTGTTGCTGTAACACGTCACAACCCTGAAACTCATGTAAGCTATGTTTTGGTAGCTTTTACAGCTTTTGGGCATCCTGATATCAATGCAGGGAACTACCAGAGGGCTATCAAGCCGCTTAGAGTTGAAGGAGTATTAGATGAAATTGTTTTGGAAGCGTCTTTAAGCTACATTGATGAAAAGTAAGTGACTATTAATGTTAGATCCGTTCTTACTACCATTTTAAAGGTCATTATCATCATAGGAATTATCTTGCCAAGTAATATTATCTCTGGACAGCATCATTATCTTTTTTTTTTTAATGGGTCAATAAACATTCTCTGCAATTTCTTCCACATTTATTGCACTCCTAGCCAGCGTAAGCCACTTGTTATTATGGACAAGCTCTTATCAGATTATAAAGTTTTTTTCAGAATTTTGTTCCCTATGGTTGCTAACGCTTTATTCTTTAATTTGGCCTTGATTTGATTTGAAACTCTTCTTTTACTAATCCCAGAACAATTATCATTGAGATGATCGACAAGCTGACCTTTTTGAGCAAAGCCTAAGTACCTTGCTTTTGTTTCACATAGTGCAGTGATATTGATGTTGAATCTGTTTAGCTCACATGCTACATTTGCCGTTTTCCATTGTGGTCTGTCACTGTTTTTGGTGCTATGTTTAATTTTTGTTGGCTCATTGTATTGCGATCGCATGTGGCGTACCTTCCGGACGCGGTAATCCAAAAATCTCTTTTATATTGAGACTGCTAGGAGCTGAAGAAACTAGAAAACAGAATCTTCCGTTTGTCATGAAGGTAGAGTTTGTAAGGTGGGGCAAGTTGATAGAAACAAGTAGATGACATGACCCATTTGGTCGCTATAATCAATCTGTTAATGAGACGGTTAATTTTTGGCCAGACATCCATTTAAAAACTATCATGGTAATAAACTACCAATTCTTGAGCGGTGACTTATATCAAGTGATTTTAAATAAATTTCTTGTCTTTTAGATCCCGATTTGCCAAATTTGAAAAGTTCACTCAAGATTCTAAATGGATCAACGGTCTGACAAACTATAAGGTTTCTATCAAAGAAAATATTCAAGTAAATCAATCCGATATATTCGAGGAAGCAAATTCTGGAAGTTCCAACATCATCCAGCTCAACTTCAAAAATTTCAAACCTGGAATGATTGCAGTAGTGAAGTACGTTTTAACCTAAAAACTATAAGTTAAATAATATTTTTTATGTTTATATATATTTCAGGGTTTCATTGCCAGAAGATATGAAAATATCTATAACAAAGATTAGAGGCTTGATTAACAGCCTTTCGATTAAGAAAAGTACAGAATTGAAACAAATTGTTGATAAAATGACGTTGGCAGACTTGAATAGGGCTTTGTATAGGTGTGATCAAGAGGAGAGAGATGAAGGTAAGTTATCTTATTTACTCAAACTATCAAATCTAACAACATATTCTGTATTTCTTAGGTAACGGATTCGAAGCCTATAATATTCCAAACTTTGGACCAATGGTTTATTGCGGTCTACAAGGATTAATGTCTTTTCTGGCAAATATCAGACCTAGCAATGACTTGGGTCATCCTTTCTGTACTAACTTAAGAGATGGCAATTGGATGATTGAATATATTTGGAAAAGATTGAAAGTTGACCCTGGAACCAAAGAATTCGGACAATGGATTGAAGAGAACACAAAATGTTTGCACAACATCCCAAGATATTTGATACCATGCTATTTTGATGTTATCGTTACTGGGATCTATATTGCTTTATTAGAACAGAGCTACAGCCTAATGTCTAAGTAAGTTGATATAATTTCCAAAATAAAAATGTTCATAATTTTCTATCTAATTTTTAGCTTTGTTAAGAATGGATCTACATTTGTCAAAGGCCTATCTTTGGGTTCATTGCAATTCGGAGCCTACATTAGATCAGCTAATCTACCAGTTTTGTCTCCAAATTTGGCACCACCTAAACCACCAACAAGAAAAAATGAAAATGGAGAAATTGTACAGGCTTGTGTTACCCTATCAGCAGGTAAATGAATATTTGAATGCTTTTGTATCTTTCATTATCATGTTTATTTCATTGCAATCTGGTCTCTAAGTGCCGCTATTATAAAGTCTGGTTGACCGAAGGTTGAACTGGAATGTCCTTTTGAAATCATACGGCAATGTTGGTTCGACCGCTGGTTGAAACTCAACCTTCGGTCAACCAGGGTTTATAGTACCAGCCCTAAGAGAAATTGATAAAAATCCTCACCTGGAGGTTAGACTTGTTCAGAATAATTACTCTAGTTTCTTCTTTTGCTCAGTTCGGCATCTAAGGTAATGCCCAGATACTTTACTCCATTGGCATGTGGGATTGTCGCATTTCTTATTGATGAAAGTGATGTGAGCCGACTTCGCATCTTTTTCTGCTAATTGTAATTTGTCGCTGAAAATCATTTGCTACTTCATTACTTTGCATAATGTTGACTTAAAACAGGTTCAAAGACACTACGCTGGAATACGCCAGCAGAAATCTGAAGGTTAAAATATTTTTCACAGTGCTTGATTTTTACTTTAGGGTAAATTATTATCTGCGAAGATTCTTAGTTATTTGTTGCAGAAAGACTTTTCCAATTTATATTTCATGCTCTGGTACCCATTCGTTTGTATTCACATTTCTTAGTATATTTTTTTTTCAGGTTTGCCTCACTTTTCTGTTTGTTACATGAGAAATTGGGGCCGCGACACATTTATCGCACTAAGAGGCCTGTTCATTTTAACTGGTAGATTTGAGGAAGCCAGACAACATATTTTAGGATATGCTGCTTGTTTAAGACATGGTTTGATTCCTAACCTGTTAGATGGTGGCAGAAATTCAAGGCAAGTTTATTTATAAATTGAGGAGAGTTGGATATTGGTCCTTTGAAGATTAAATTATTTATTTATTGCCAAATATCTAATTCGTAATGATTTAGGTTCAACTGCCGTGACGCTGTCTGGTGGTGGCTATATTGTATTAAATCTTATTGCCAAGAAGCTCCTAATGGAATTGCCATTCTATCTGACTTGGTATCACGAATTTTCCCTACAGATGATGCTAGTCCCCAAGCTCCAGGGGCAGTCGATCAACCACTATGTGATGTGATACAAGTAACTTATAAACTAACTCTGTGAATTGTTCATCTGAACTACTATATCTATTAATTTCTACAGGAAGCTCTAAAGATTCACTTCCAAGGACTAAAATTCCGTGAACGCAATGCAGGTAGGCAAATTGACGAGCAGATGACTGATGCTGGTTTCAATAATCAAATTGGTATTCATCCAGAAACGGGATTTGTTTTTGGTAAGTCCTGAATTTATTCATGAAATTTTAGGATAAATTGTGAACATTGCAGGCGGAAATCAATGGAACTGTGGTACTTGGATGGATAAAATGGGATCATCAGATAAAGCAGGCAATAAAGGAAAACCGGCAACGCCACGTGATGGGTCTGCTGTAGAACTTGTTGGCCTCACCAAAGCAGCTGTAACTTGGTTATGGAAATTGAATAAAGAGGGTAAGTAGGTAGAAATTTGTATGAATAAATAACTGAAATTTATGGAAAACATAATTTCTGCATTTACCTAATAATAAATCATTTTTAATTAAGGTAAATATCCCTACGAGGGCGTAGAACGAACGCACAAAAGTGGCGCTGTAACAAAGTGGACCTTCAAAGAATGGGCTGAGAAAATTCAGGCTAACTTTGAGAAGAAATTCTTTGTCGGACTAAAACCTTCAGCCGACGAAGTCAGGCCCGATCTAGTCAATAAAAAGAATATGTACAAAGATTGCTTTGGTGCGTCACAATCTTGGACTGATTACCAGCTCAGATGCAATTTCCCCATTGCTATGGTAGCGGTAAGTTTTTTTTTTTGTAAAACCAATTTTACATTTTATTTATTGATAATTTTTTACAGGCTCCAGAAATGTTTGATCCTCAACACGCCTGGGCAGCCCTAGAACAAGCTGAGAAATATCTTTTGGGTCCATTGGGAATGAAAACTCTGGATCCGGAGGACTGGAATTACAGGGGCGATTACGATAATTCAAACGACTCTGACAATTTTAACTTGTCAAATGGATTCAATTACCACCAAGGACCTGTAAGTGACTTTAATTTTGTAAACTGCATGCTAATATGTTTTATCAAGTTAGGATAAATTTCTTGGAAACAATTGCTTGGCAAAAAGGTACCCTCTTAGGCTATTTCCTATTGGAATTTCTGTGTTGATAACATATTCCAGTTTACACTTATTTCTGAAGGAGGTAGTTTCTAATAAAATATAAAATTTAATTTTTTAACCTTGGTTTTTTTACATATTAATGGGATTTCATCCAAGTTCAGGTGTGGCTGGTAATGATAATTGCCCATATTTAGGATCATTAGGGTCTATTCAAATGTGCTTTATAAATTCCCTGTTAGCCTATTTACTATGTCTTGTGCTTCAGAAAAAATCTTGAATAAAAAGTTTTCTTTGGGACCTTCTACTCGTTATAAGTGCATTCCTCCACGCATGCTTCTTGCTGCCATAATAATGCGATAACTTAACAGTTGATGGGTAATTTTTAAACGTAAATAGCACTTATCATTTTTTTTGTCAGCTTGTAGTAATATTTACCTAAAATTTTTCTGTTTTTCTAGGAATGGGTCTGGCCGATAGGTTTTTTCCTTAGAGCCAAACTTATATTTGCAGCACAAAACGGTATGTTAAGGGAGACCCTGGCCAGCACAAAAGTGATTCTTTCCAAGCACTTTACTGAGTTACAAACATCTCCTTGGCGCGGTTTACCTGAATTAACTAACAGTAATGGAGCATACTGTAAGGATAGCTCTCGAACGCAGGCTTGGAGTATGTCTTGTGTGTTAGAGGTGAGGAGTTTCTTTCTATTTCTGTGGACTTTTCTTAAAATATTTTCTTTCAGGTTCTCTATGACCTACAACAGATTGAATCGAAACAAATCATAGTGAACTGACTTAGCGGAAATTTAGTTTTTAAGCAAAATGAGGTAAAAAAATCGCACATTTTTGATACTAGTAACAAATCGATCTCTCCGCTCTTATCAAAAATCCTTCGACGCCAGAAAATTTACGCCGAAAATAATTTCTCTCTTAAATCCATGGATACCAAAGACTGCCAAATAAACTCGACATCCTCACTGGTTATCAAAGATGTGTTTTTTAGTTATAGTGATTTGTATATTAAAGATAATTGCAAAATGTTGCATAGCTGTGAGACTAGTTTAGATTCATTCAATCAAACTGATACATGCTTATTAATTCAAAAAAATGATAACTTTATGAATAATTTTATGCCTTTTTATAAAATATTTTCAACAATGCCCTCTGAAGGAGTGTTACTAGATTTATCAAAAAATCCCAACAACTTTCTAAAGTCACAAATAGCTAGTGCTGCGAATTACTCTCCTATATCCAAATCTGTTAATTATCATTTTATTTATCCATACCATAAAAAACGTTACATGTCATATTATTCTAGAAATAGTTGTTTTGAAATTAGAAAACATAGAGCTGCTTTAGATTTAGATGAAATCGTTCCAGTTGTGGAAGAAAATTTACCACAAAATTTGCCGATTTCAAGAGCTAGATACGCTAGCGACGAAGATATTTTGATCTTGGATCCTTTATTATTAGAAATTATGCCCAGAAAAAGAGCTAAGCCATTATTGACCGAATCGGAGCATAACAAGATCGCTAGAATTACCATAACGTATATTTTGGCTTTTTTTGCACTGGTTTTAACTACATATTTTATTATATATTTAGCATAAATTTTGTTTGTTTGTGTATTTATTTTTTGTATCAATTGTTTATAAAAATATGTATGTGTGTTAAAATATTACTTCCGAATATAAGGATGTGTGAAGTGCATATATTTTTTTGAGATTATTTTAAATCAAATTTGTTGATATTTATTGAATGCAGAAATCATTAAAATTAATCATGAAACATGTTTTGTTTTTTTTTTGGACAAGTAGTTCTTCTACCGGACACACAAAAAGTCAGACATAGGGGCCCTTTTCTCTAACGCCAATCTACCCAGTATTATCAGCAAACTTCAAATCAAATATACCTAGTTTATTGTCTGAAATTGAATTCACTTGCTGACAAAGCTAACAACATGATACCAATCTAACAAAATAACTAAAATAACAATGGATCAATTATTATAGAAACGCCCAACAAAGATTATATGTACTTAAAACAAAACTAAGAAGCATGTAGAATAAGTGCAAAAACGTATATATAAAAAAGTATTTAATTTTTTTTATCAAAGTATCTACTATTCTGTAGTAGTTCAAGATTATGCAAAAGAAAACAATAATTATTTGGAACAACAATAGGCAGTTTTATTTAGTCTAGTTTTATACAAATTTAAGTTGCAGATTTGCTCCCTCTGAGGGAGCAAATTTGCAACTTATAAATGAAGAATAACAGTAAAATTACCAAACTATTCGACAATAAAAACATAAATTGAAATAAGTTCAAGTAACATTTTCATTTAATTTGCATCTCGCCAGTTCCATTCCATTCGAACAAATTCAGGCAGTTTCATTTACATCTATTTCATAATCGGTTAGAGGGTCAATTAAATGAATCAATTATCTGAACTTTATTCGTAAAACAAAAATACATATCAAAAATAAAAACATAAATCACAATAATTATTTCAAGAAACATTTTCAACACAATCAACTCATCTTCCTACTAATTCCATTTTATTCACGGGGATTGAACAAAAATCCCTCGGTTAAAGGGTTATTAGTTTCAACGAAGGTTTCAACTATGATTGAAATTTTTTCGTTGATATAGAAAATTATTTCTAATTACAAAAACATTTTAAAATAAACAATAGCGACGTAAATTACGATAATTTCAAGAACATTTTCATACAATAATCCTGGTCCTTATCTCTTCATTGGCCTCGGCAAAAAGACGTGGTTGAATTCTTTCCAGGGCTCTCCATCCTTCTGTATTTGTAACATCTTGGGCAAAGGTAACAATAAAATCTATTGCGTGGTGCTTTAAAATATCACACCGGTGTAAATCTGCTAAATATAACACTTCTGCCGAGTGTTCTATGGTCATATTTCTTGACATTTCGGCTTCACATATGGATTTTAAGTGCATCAGATCGTATTTGTCCGCAGGCATCAAGAGCTCTTTAGCCATGTCTGACTTTGGAGGTTCATCTGTGTATATGAAACGTAGCATAGCTTTGAAGACGTCATATTCAATATCAACTATTAACACTGTGCTGGTAAATTTTTCCAGCATGTCGCATTCGAACATGGCTCGAAACACTTCGCTTCTGAGAGCCAAAATGGCTTTATGAGCTTTAACCGCTCTGTCTCCAATCAAAAAGGTAGTATCGGTAAGTTTCTGGTTTTCGAATAAGTTAGTATAATACTTGGCCATCTCCGACTCAAGTAATGGCTCGGCTTGATCTGGAATATTGGGCTCAGGATCCAAGTAAATTATAATCTGACCTGCTATGGTAAGTTCGCCGTTTGGTAGGAGCTCCTGGGATCTATTGAACAAATCGAAGCGCCTGAAGAACCTCACGAAGCCCCTTTTTTGTCCCTTGACAAAGGTTTTAGGCCGTCGAAATTTCATTGTTCTTTCGGTTTTATTGTCAACATTCATCAGACGGAATTCAAAGTCGGCTGTTACTTTTGTTTTTTTGCTGTTATTTAGCAAGCCGAGATACAAGGAAACGTAATCCTCACTTGTCTCATCTACTCCTTTTGGATACAATACGAGCAACCATTTCGTACAACCATGCTTCACTACAAAATTTTCCCATACTTGTAAAAGGCGAGGCCTCGCAAAATCGGGCACAGTCCACGTAAAGGGCACTCTTTCCACTGGATTCAACAATAACTGGGATTGACCGGAATTATCAGGCACTCTTTCCACTGGATTCAACAAAAACTGGGGTTCATCGGAATTATCATCCATTTTTTGATATCAAATAATTTATTTAAAAACAGAAACGGTTTTCTGACAGAACAGTGTTTCCTAACTTAAACGCCATATTGTGGATATTTGAATAATGTGAAAGGGATTGTGATAATTAATTTTGTCAGAATATCTTCTGTCTAATAACTTGTTAATGTTAGAGAGAGACAACAAGTGATCTGCCTAATCGGAGAAGATCTGACATCATCCAGTAGGCTACGCGTATATGCGCAATGTACGTAGTAATCTGATTATGTGTTGTCCTTCACTAGTTTGCATGTAATAAAGAGAGAACAATATTCTAGTGAACAGAACGAATAGAATTGAAGGTATTTTTTTTCGGATTTTATTGCCATTGGAAGGGTAAGTCCGCACTGAGTGTATCGTGTCTTTTTCTACCAGATTTGTAAGTTGTTGTTGTTGTTTGAAAGTTGAGAAAAATTCAACAAAATTTCGCTAAAAATCAGTGTTGCTATTTGTATGGACTGTAAGGTGCCGCAAGTGCGGAAAAGATATTTTTCCGCACGATTTTCACTTTTCCGCACGATTTTTACTTATACGCACGATTTCCACTTTAAGACACACTATTGTAATTCAAGATAGAGTTACTATTTTTTACTTCAAATCAAATTAATATCTATAGGTATTATTTTTCATTCAGAAAACCTAGATCTTACACAGAGCTTTTGATCAATTTTTGATAGATAATATGGACAAAAACAGTCGTAGGAAAAACATTGTACCTAACTCTTACGGAAAAGTACCACTTTCCGCCAACTCTGAGTGCATTCAGCGGACGTACCAAAATTGTTCGTTAATTACCTTAAATAATGATTTTTTAACAAAAAAAATTATTAAAACAGTCTCGTTTTGTTCTCGTCAGAATGTGGTCGTTTGGTTTAAAGGGGGTGTGACCCAAAAATGAAAGTTGTACTGCAAAAAAATCTAAGAATAAATATTTGAACCACATCTTGCTACGATGGTCCGTTTTCGAGTTAGGGCGGTTTAAAGTTACAACTACGTGTTTGTGACGTCACATCGAATTATCAGGCACAGTATTGACAGGTGTAAAATTTTCCAAAACAAAAGACAATTATCTCACTAAAGCGAATTGCAACCACTCAAAGTATAGGGAACGGTTCACTGACGAATGAAAGAACAGAAGACTGCGATTTCAGCGGTTGTGACATCACAAGCTCCTGCATAGTTTATCTTCACAAGGAATTTTCGCGGAAAGTATTTTGAATATAGAACTGCGGTTTTCACGAGAGATCTTAGATTTTTTTTCTAGATTTAAGTAGCTTATTAAGTCGTTTTTTAGGGTCACACCTAAGCCTGCCATTCGTCCAGGGCCGTAGCGATATGACCATCCCTAGGGGGGGAGACTGAGATCCGGCGCCCCCTAAGCGCCGCGAAGGTAATTCAAAAGCGAAAAAAGAAATGACGTTTTTGCAACTTTGACAGACTATAAAACCTAAACGGTCAATTTTTTAGACTTTAGAACAAAACCGATCTGACATTCGAAAATTCCTTACAGCCTGGCAAAGTTGCAAAAAAGTCAAGTTTCAAATAACAATATTACCAAAACAGTTGAACTTAGATACAGGAATGGGTATAGGGCAAGAATCGTAAACTCTACAGGATTGCTCAATCCCATAAGACAAACGTTCATAAAAACATCGAAGATGGCGGTATGCGAATGACGTCACGCAGTCCTTGATCGGTTTGTGTTTTTTATGACAGTGCACTATCCTTGCATTTTCAAACGTGAAAAATTGTTATTTTGAGGTTATTTCCTTTGAAAACTGTATTTTGTAATTAATTTATTGATTTTAAAATTAGCAGACTTCAAAAGCTTGTGTCCTTGAGGCTTGAGTGGTTGGCTAATTGCTAATTAGAAAGACGAGTTTGTTTGCTTTTGTTTATCAATTAGCCAAACATATTGCCAAAAAGTCAAAAAAACGAAGGGCTGGAGTCAAGCTGGCCCCCGGATTCGTTTCAATGTTTTTTTTGTGTATGAAAATGAGCACAATTCGCATAAATACTGGCACAATTGAGCACAAAACGGGCACAATTGACTACAGAGTTGAGAAACAGTAGAAAACCAAATGTGGGATGCCGAGCCGGTTTAATTTTTGCATTTCAATATCAAAATATAAGCGAAACGGGGTTGCAATAGTGTGCTTTATTTTTTACTGACCCTACCTAGGTACTTCTCAATTATTATTCATTAATTTAATAGGTACTAGAACGATTTAATCTGGACATTCAAAGTGAGCTTATTTCACAAAGCCAAATAGTGATACCTAATTTAGATTCTCATAATCATATTCCAGAAAAACATTGCAAGTTTCCCATATTTTCCATGCGTTTTCATAGTAAACGCGCCAGTAAAGGAATTTATTTACATATTTATTTATTCACTCTTCACAAACCCTAATTTTTATTAGTAATTACATGCAAGGAAACTTACAACTAAGTAGATATTTGATTTATAAAAAAAAAGCAAAACAAATGCTTGACTAGGAAATACTAACTAGCAATACACACAAATAAAAGAGCGATGTCCTGATACAACAAATCCAGTATTATAAAACCAGAAAATGCTTGGGGTTTTCGCGAGTATTTTCAGCCACGAGTCTTTTATGCTTACACACATTAAATGAAACTTTAAATTTACACTTATAACACTAGATAAATCCGAATTTACGATAAAATAGTTGTCAGCACAAACTAAACATCATTCGTATCAGCGGCCATCTTGAAAATCCGGCATGCGCGTGACGTCACAGCAATTGTGAACAAATTTAGCCGATTGAGCAATCCTGTAGAGTTTACGATTCTTGGGTATAGGGTATATCACATGAGATCTGCTCAGAATTTTACCACATCATATATGCACAAAATATGTCCCACGTCCCCAAATTTGTTGTCGGGACGCGTTAATGTCCCGTATTCTCTGATATTTCAAAAAAAGCGTAAAATAATTAGATTTTTGCGTCTCATTCCAAGTCCCCCGCGGTGGCATAAATAAATCGATTTTTCCGCCTCATCTCTAGTCTCAGGGGCGAGTTCACACACCCCAGTGTGAGTGTGACACCGGTGCGACGCCCTAGCTGTTCAAAAATGCTACACGGTGCTATGGGCCCAATGGCCAATTGTCAATTCAGGCACACCCATAAAATCGCACTCGCACCCTGTGCGTTATTTCTGAACTCGGCCCTGCAAATCGCAACGTGGTGGTTATTCGACAGCATTTGACAGTTTAGAAGGCGAGTTCGGCCCAAGGATAATACACACCACTAAGGATTGTTCATCGGCCTCGTTTTTGGTAATCGACGCCATATTGGTGTATCACCATTGTCATCAACTAAGTCGTCAGCGACGTAAACTGTTTGCACCAGCAGTCGTAGTTTAGAATTTAAATTTATGATAAAAAATATTATTTAATTTTGATAAACATAATAGGCAAATAGGAAGATGCAAACGAGATCTAAAAAATAGTTGTTTTAAAATGTTAATTAATGTATGGAAAACTAAGTATGCATGAAGCAAAAGCCCGTGGAATCATAACCTGTTGTGTAAACAGCCTACGCCAAGGCGAGAAACGACATGCTGCTACGTCGCAAATGGTGATTTGATGGGGTAAGAGGCTTCGTATTTGTTCTACACAGACTACACAGGCCTTATCAGGATAGGATAGGATAGGCTATCCTGTAGTAGTAGTGTGTATTATCCGTGGGTTCGGCCTACGGGCAGTGGCGTAACTACAGGGGGGCCTGGGGGGGGGGGGCCGGGCCCCCCCCAGACGTACCTAGGCCCCCCCCAGAAAAAACTTTAATAATTTGGTATTTTATGAGAGCTACGTTACCTATTATAATTTTATATTATTACCTAATAAATTTGAACGGTAATGCGCGGCGATCCCGATCGACCCTTTTCGATCCTCCGATCCACCAAGGAACGGGCTGTGTGCAATTGTGCCACCCAAAGGTCAGTGCAAATTGCAATGTGCAGAAGTTATTCAGTATACCAAAGCCATTAAATTAGCATTAGCAATATAACAGATTATTTGGGAGTTTGACTAAATATTTTTCCTGTGAATCCGTGAATCGGTGCTAGGTAAGTGATTTAAGCCCGGTTTAAGCCTAGTACTCATAACTGCGAAATTCGCACTTTTTTGACATTGCTTCGAAAATTTGACGTTTGATTCACGCATAAAACGTCAATTTGTCAAAGCAATGTCAAAAAAGTGCGAATTTCGCAGTTATGAGTACTAGGCTTAAGTCAGCTAATCGCCTATAATTGCACTGTTCTACTTTTTTAAAGTTTCCAATAAGTCGCAATAACAGGCCCTAGGCCACTGGCCCCAACTACAAGAGGGCATTGGAGCAGGTGTTCCCATGAGCAACCTTTCATGGGTGTTCGGAGCTCTCGTAGAGAATACGAAAGTACAAACGTATTTAATGGTCATTCCGTTCTGTGTGGTAGTATCAGTATCATGTATGTAATCTAAATTTACACAACTTTGTATAAGAATTATACAAGTGGTATTAGTCTTAGATTAGGGAGGTATTAGTATTCTGTTCTTCCGTTATTTGTGGTCAATTCGATGCTCTATTACTTTATATTGCTAACGTTGCTATTCTCCATCTCTATTCTTTGATAATAATCGGGACATAAGGCATTTTAGGGCATAAAAGTACCAGGCATAATTATTTTGATAATGATGTGATATTTTCATGGCCTAAAATGCGTGCAGAAAAAAGCACTTTTCGCACGCTCGTAGAAAAAAATAGAAAAATATATACAGGGTGTCCCAAATTCCAGGGGGACCATTGAGATATCGGAAACTATAAGAGATACGAGGTCGGTTAAATTATGGCAAAGTTTGGCGCAATTTTTATGACCAATAAAATGCCGTTTTGAAATTTGAAAAATTTCTGAATACTTCCGAAGATATTCGGAAAAAACCGAATTTTTGCAAAATCATTTTTATTTTTTCCTGAGTCTATTTGAAGAGAGCAATGTCAAAATAAATGGCACTTCATCATTGTCATTTTTTCCTCTTTACAATACGTTGCTACCAAATTTCAGATTCGACGTTTCGTCTTTGGACGGCCATCATCAACTTTATTTTTTCGAATACGATCCTGGATTTTTTATTTGAGATTTTAGAGGCTTTTGATGTCCCAAAACCTATGACGTATCGCATTTATTCGAAAAACTATTTTTTCTTTTTTTTTAGTAGTTTCCTACCAAAATTGTCTTCTCTGTCTCCCTCTAACACATTTAGTTCTTATGGAAAGTGCCATTAATATAAATTTTTCGAAAAAATGCGATACGTCATGGGATTTGGAATATCAGAAGCTCTTAAAATCTGAAATAAAAAATCCAGGTCCGTATTTGAAAAAAAAAGTTGATGATGGCCGCCCAAAGACAAAACGTCAAATCTGAAATTTGGTAACAGCATCTTGTGAAGGGCAAAAAGTGACAATGATGAAGTGACGTTTATTTTAAAATTACTCTTCAAATAGACTCGGGAAAAAATAAAAATGATTTTGCAAAATTTCGGTTTTTTTCGAATATCTTCGAAAGTATTCGGAATTTTTCAAATTTCAAAACGGCATTTCATTGGTTATAAAATTGCGCAACTTTGCCATAATTTAACCGACCTCGTATCTCTTATAGTTTCTGATATCTCAATGGTCACCCTCGAATTTGGGACACCCTGTACACTATAAAATAGACCTTTTTAGGCGTGGCATCCGGAAAAAAATGTTCGCCTCCGCTGGCGCCTACGGCGAGTTTCCCCCTCCCCCTATAAACAAATTTATAAAAATATTATCCTGCACCTATGAGGACTTTCAAAAATCAGTGCCTACGGGCGTAGTTCCGAGAAAAAAAATCCCCTATTTTTTCCATAAGTACATGAAACGTCTACTTCATAAAAATATCCCGTTTTTTTATCAGAATAATATGGTAGCCTTAGTCACACCCCCTTTAAGGAGCTCCAAGAGTTTCACCGGGCGGTGCACTAGAGGCGTGTATAGACCAAAGTTTGGCTCACCTCCACGATTAAAAACCGAGACTCATCGCCATCCGTGGATTTGTTGCGTCTTTTTGACTAAGCCGGCTTAGGCTTAGATTCCTAGATAAACGGAAAGTTCACGCGTGGAAACGTTGGCAAAATGGCGGCCACAGTCTGACAGCCGTATTCATAGTCAATCGCCAGCGAGTCGCCAGGGAGTCGCCGTGTGCTAGGCCAAATACGGCGACTCGCTGGCGATTGACTATGAATACGGCTGTGAGACTCGTGAAAACGCCGTTTGTTTTGACAGAAACAGGTTATATCCGACGAATAGCGGAATTTGATTGATATGGCTTAGAGCCAGACAACTGCTGGCAAATTGCCAAATAGCAGTGCCATTAACAGACAAGAAGAAGAAATTATTAAAAATCTCATGTGAAGGTAGTTATTCCGCACTCGTAGAACAAGTATAGTATGCAACGCTCGTGAAATAATATATTGTGCAACAAGTGTTGAAAATAGCAGTTTTCACACGCGTTACACACTACCTATACTTTTTCTACGTCTACGACTGAAATAACTATATTCACATTGAACTTTATTTATAATTTTTTTGTTGAAAAATTATTATTTAAAGTTATAATTAACGAACAATTTTGATACGTACGCTGAATGCACTCGGAGTACTTTTCGCACGCTCGGGAGCGCGTGAGAAGTACTTTTCGCACGGTCGGAGCGTGTGAAAAGTATTTTTCGCACGCTGTGCGAAATAATTGATTTTCTAGGTAAGCTAGTAGTGCGCTTTTAATAGCTTTTTAGAGCAGTCGTAGAAAAAGTACTTTTCTCACACGTGTGATTTGAGCCACTCGCCTGCGGCTCGTGCTACCAAACTTTCCCACGCGTGTGAAAAGTACTATTTTCAACACTTGTTGTACAATGTAATATTTCCGCATACTCGTAGGAAAAAACGGATCATCTTAGTTTCAGCTGTCAAGAAAATGGCAGAGATTATCCTGTTTTTAATCAAGGAACACTCAACCTTAACAGGACGGCTTATTGAGCTGAAAGTGTCTGCCAACTGCCATGTCAGCCGCAGACCTCAACTCTTGGAGTGAAATGCATTATCCGAGTTGGAAAGCGTTCCAAAATCAAAATTCAGTGTACTGGATTATTGAAAAATGACTTATGACATCACCAATGCCCCACTAATGGCGATTTCCCTTTGTCAATCAGTGCACACTGAGTTTATCCCCATCTTTTTCTCAAAGCATGTAACATGTAAGGATAGGGATACATTTTTTTTTCACTGCTATAATTTAGTACTGTGTTTGCTACATATGGGAAGCTACTGTAATCCAGTGAAAATGGTAGGGTGTTGGTTTTTTTCGTTCTGAATGAACTATGTAGGTATTTCCATTGGTTATTGCTGGAAATATGATTCATGCACTCGAGGCGTCTTCGGTAGAATCAGACGATGACCGGAAAATGAAAATGAAAAACAAATAGGAAAGCCAAATAAGGCAATCCAAAAAATAGATTCAATATGGCGACATGGGTCTTCTGTCATCCGTGATGTCTGTTTGTTTAAAAACTACGTTTTATTGATTTTTTCCCTCTAAATTACGGTTTTTGATTGGTGTGAAGCATTTTTTTTTAAATGTCTGCGTGATTGGGCTTACTGTTGCTTTAATGATACAAATTTTATTTTAGCATTTAATTTATTTGCATGGATAAATATCACCTTAAAACACAGAAAACAGTTTTCTGATAATAAAACGTCACGTCACGGTTAAGGTGGTTAAGTTCTCTAAAGGCTAAAGCCTCATTCTCACTTGCGCGAAATTCGCTCTTCTTTGACATTGCTTCGACAATTTGACGTTGATCCATGCATAAAACGTCAAACTGTCGAGGCAATGTCAAAAAAAGAGTGAATTTCGCGCAAGTGAGAATGAGGCATAATGAATAGGATAAACGTTCAACTTATTGAAAATAGGTAGGCAACTGGAAATTACCGTTCCAGAACGGTTCTCATATCGGTTCCAGATAGAGTTCCTAACTCCACTCCATAGGCGTAGAAGGATGGAGGATGGGGGGGTTTACAAGTAATAAAAGCATTTAAATGTGGCATGAAAACCAGGCTATTATTTCTAAATAAATTTTATAAAATATGTTATTGTCATGAAACGTTTGGTAGAGTGTACCTAGAATACTAACATATAGTACCTACAGGACAGGGTGAACGATTTAAAACGAAACAGGCTTAATATCTGACACTATCTGATGCCACGTTTATTTTTAAAAAAACGCTCGTACATTTAATTTGATTTTCAAAGGGGGAAGTTTTCTGCAACCATTTTTAGCACTTCAAGTTTAACCCTCTAGGCGGGGTGGCACCAACTCCTAGTATGTGTTCCAAATGGAACAAGGGTTCGAGTGATACATCTTTAAAACAAGCGTTCAATTATCTTTCATTTGAAAGAAAATTGAACGCTCTTTTATAACAGGTATCACTCGACCCCCTGTTCCATTTGGAATAGATAAGACGACCGTGCAAAATGACTATTAGAAGATGTTTATCGATATGATTTACTTCGTTTGTGTTTTATTAACTGTGCTTTTTTCCATAATAAAACCTGTATTTTGGTAAAAAATTTTTTTATTTAAATTAATAAATGATATAAATTAATATGTCTATTCACTTAAAAATTACCCCTCCCAAAAATATATCACAATAAAAAAAAAATTATTCCAATTTTTATACAGTGATTATAAGAGTATTTTTCTATCTTTCATAGAAAGCTCATAACAAGAGATATTCTTTGGCTAACATAATAAAATTGAAAATGAAAACAGATTCATCTTTTCAATTTCATAGCCCAAACACTTATAATACCCAAGCCTAGAATCCACAAAAGTAACACCCCGAACCCTTGAAATACTTGGAAATCCCATAAAGGCCAACCTTTCTTTATTACGTTCCTTAAAGATTCTATGGCTAAGGTAAATGGAAGGCATTTAGCGAATATCCTGAGACCTATTGGCATAGCTTCCAGTGGCCAAATCAAACCTAAAAAATAGATTTATTGGTTGGTTACATCGAGAAAATCGTCTTTGAAAAATGTAGTTTTTGATTGTTTTTTTTTTTTTTGTAGAGATACTGTATTGTATAACCAATACCATTACACCTCGAAAAACAATGATTTTTGTTGCTAACCCGTATTGGTACACTTTAATATATTTTGAAAATACAGAAATCTTACCACATAATAACATCATAGGTAAAAATCCCCCTGTTACTGAAATATTAGCTTGTGAATGGTCTTCGCATATTGTAGATACCCAAAAGCCTAAAATTCGAAATCAAACGAAATTATTTGTTAGCTTTCCACAAGAAAATGTTATTCTCACCATAAGCCATTCCACAAATCCCGGCGAAATAAGTGAGTAGAAACATTACTGCAGTACTTCCTATATAAGTATACTGGTAAGCTACAAAAATCGTAAACAGCACTTCAATCGCTTGTACCACCATTATGGAAGCTTGCAAAATGAAGTGCGTCAAAATAATTTCAAGCGATGTAACCCCAGCTACAATAGATCGATCCCATACTCCATCTTTCCGGTCTGTGATTATTATTTGTGAAGTCATCATTGATCCCAAGAAGAAGCACATACTAAAAATACAAAAAAAAATTCTAAAAAAAAACACACTAGGAATTTTTTTAAATTTATTTGTGGCGGATATCCTTCTATAAAAAACTGGCAATTTTAAATTTTTGTTTGTTGAAAATTGAAAAAAATCACACTTTCCTCCTATTATCATATGTTAGCGTTAAAACCTGGTATTGAACCCAAAAGTCTCTATAATTTTAGGATCTGGATCGCCTCGAGATAATGTTTCGTATGAAAGATGTTACTTACGTCACAAGAGTTCCAGGTATCATAAAAATAGTAAAAACTTCTTCCTCATCACCATACATATACTCTCTTCTCATAGGCAAATTTCCCAACCTCGCAGGCCAATTACATTCTCTGAAAACTTCCTCTTGGAAATCGTAGAAGAGTTTGTAGAGTTTGAATTTTAACGTCATGCCAATTTGCCTATTTGACATATCCAGATATGCTTTAATTTCTCCAAATTCCGATATCCAGGATTCGGCATCTTTGCCATCTTCAATCTTTATTGAAACGTATTAAATTGAAACTGTATTCTAACATAAATGTAACTACTTACTCTGCTCTGATAAGACTGCGTGAAGTTTTCAGCCATATATAACGCTCCAGTTATTTGTCCATGGGTTATTGCGGTAATTGCTTCATCCAAAGTATTAAATTTGACCTAGAGACGACTTAATTACTTTCTTTATCTTCTTCAAAAATACTAATATTTTACCTTAGCTATCATGGGATGCTCCAAATACTCCAAAAACCGACAACTCATATTATAAAAATTACAATCAAAGTCGTGGATTTCGGTGGTTCCATTAAAGACAAAATTTGAGCACCGAGTGGTCATGGTTTCGTCATTGACGATGCCCAGCTTCAGGTCTTTCACCTCGCCACCTACCCCATGTAAAAAGCACAGGGTTTGTAATAGAGGAAAACTGATAAGGAAAACGATACCCCTGAAAAATAATGATGAGTTTTATTGAAATACAGATTTAAAATTTGCTACTTACGTGACGTTTCTGTAAAATTGTTTCCAATTTTTGTCCAATAAAGCCTTCATTCTATAACTCTCCATGCTGGTATTGTCCTTTTTAATTTTTGTAGTCTTTTTTTCTTTGGTGAGTTCCTGAAAATCAGTTTTTTCCATTTTTACCGATAAGTAATTTATAGTCTGGAGTTTTTGCTCTTACGTCCTTTGATCCATAAGCCATATCGAATGTAGCGACAGAAGTAGTCGACGAAGCAGATTCTATTACTCCATTACCATTTTGCCTATTGCATGCTTCCATAACACTATTTATTATTCCATCTTCCTGGTTTCTACTCAAAATAAGGAAAGCTTCTTCTAAAGTTTCTGTATGGAAAAGTTGTAGAAGTCTTGCTGGGGATTCTTCCGCTAATAATTTACCATTACGCATCAGACCAATCTGAAATAATAATAATGTACAAAACAAGTGCAGAGTTTAGGCTTTCAACAAACAAATTAAATGTTTCCTATTGAATAATACAATCAGTAATGCAAATGAAAGTTTTCATTTGTTGTATCAATAGAAATGGTAACATATTTGGTGTTCTTGGAGCATATTTGCAATGTTTATTTTAATATTATTTTTTACAGGAATCCTATTGCTTTTAATTAGTTTTGTTATGTTAGAAAACGACAATTACCTTATTAGCTCGTCTAGCTTCTTCAATATAATGTGTGGTTATAATCACAGCTATTTTTTCAGAATGGACAATTTCGACTAAGTAATTCCATATCCTGAAAAATACAAATAAAATTAATTTCGTTTTTATTTTATTATAAAAAACTTTACTTGTCTCTCAATAAGGGGTCAACTCCAGCTGTTGGCTCATCTAAAATAAGCAACTCTGGCATGTGCACCATTGCAGCAGCAAACGATACTCGTCTTTGTTGTCCTCCGCTGCAGTTTTTCAAAAACCTATCATCTGGAGGTAAATCCAATAACATCGATAGTTTTTCGAATCTCTCACTGATCAGCGTTTCAGGCATATTTAAAATACGACCAAAATAGAAGACCGCATCTCTTACTGTAAACTCTCCTACTAGAGCGATTTCCTGGGGCATGTATCCAACCCTTGGTCCTGGCACCCCGCTGCCTTTTTCTCCTGGAGTTCCACCCAGAACCCATATTTCTCCAGAATTGATGCTTTTTCTTCCTACCATACAGCTTAATAATGTTGTTTTGCCGCATCCAGAAGCACCCAACAATCCATAACTAAAGCAAATGAATGTTATTTTAGTATAAACAGAGAATGTTCATTAAAATTAATTTATTTTTTCGAATTCAACTTACGAAACACATTATTACAAATTGAAGAGCGAATTGTCATGTAAAGAATATGTTATAGGTAGGTGTCCTCTGGAGTCTGGTGTAACGCTTTCTGGTATGTAAGGTTAAAATGAAAGTGTTGAACTTATCTAATCAATTTGTCGAATGATGTCTATTTTTCAATAGAGGATTCCAGGATCGGCATCGAGAGCTACGTTAAAATTTTGGAAGCAAACCTGATCTCGAGATTTCATTTCCGAGAGAGAGAGTAAGGACCAACAATTATTGTCTTTTTTTATTCATTTAGGTACCTTACAGAATTTTTAGCAACGTTAATTGTTCAATTATTTTAATTACATTTTTTCATTTTGAAATCTTTATCAGCTTATGTATCTCTAAAGTTAAGACATTTAGAGGTTCATAGGAAGTTTTCTTCTTAAAATAGACCCAAAAATCGCCCCTTAAATATTGACATTCACACCCTGTACACCAACTTACAATAGATACACGTTTTGAACACCCGATGAGCTAGTGAAAACCAAAGTGGAATATTTATTAGGGCATTTGGTTGGTCATCATTCACCACAAAGCAACGAAAAAAAAAATCTTCTAAAAGGAAACATAAACGCTATGCGGATTTCCACATACTGTAAATGAAAATCGACACCACACATTATCGTCCGCCAAGACAGAGAATAGAAATAGTGTTATATAAATACTCCAAGTCTTGTTTCGATTTTTTACTCACATTGTCCCTCTATCCACGTTCATACATAGTCCGTCCAAAATTGTCTTGTCCCCATATTTTTTGACTACATCTCGGACACACACAGCCGCACTAATCGACTGAAACAAAAAAAATTGGTTTAATAAAAGTTACAATAAGTATGGTTTTTAATTCCATGTAAAACCACATAGAACATTGAAATGTTAAATAAACATTTGTCAGGCATTTTCAAATACGATTTTTTAAAAGCATTATGTTCCTCTGACCACTATCGATCAATTTGATGATTTTCAACAAAGGCAGGTCATAAAACAATCAGAAACTCAATAGACCTGATCGCCTTGAAGGTTAATTTATGATGCGTAATGAATGAAAGAAATTATAGAATGACCAGGAAGATCTTGATTGATGAGAATTTTCTGTCTTGAACTAAACTAAAATGGGAAATACATATTTGGGTTGGTTATAACAGGTACTCGTACTAAGTGTACTAAGTAGCATAGCTAACAAAAGACCCTACGAAATCTCAAACTCAAATAATAAATTTTTCAACCCCAAAGTTCAAAAAAGCCAAATTACAAACGAAATAGGATAATTCAATTCATTCAAACAAAAGCCATTTCAGAATCAAACACAAACTCATGAATAATTTAGTCCAATAAGCCATAGTTTCCCAGAGCAAATCCCAAAAACCCAATTAGGAAAATCCAAAAATCTAATAACAATACCTGAACACCCTCACTTAACAAGATCATAAAAATCATGGAAAAACCCAAAATTGACCAAACTGCAACAACAATGGCCATATTACTTGAAAATGTTGAAAATAATTCTTGTAAATATGCAAATGTGAACTGGAGTAATTGAATATGCAAATTAAGACAAGACTAATGAAAATCTTTAAAGAAAATTTATTCCACTTAGACAAAGACTCTGTTTGACCCTAAAAATACTCTTTGTAGGTATTAATTATTGAAAATTTACTGATTATTTGTACTATATAAAATTACTTTAAAAACTAAATGTATATAAATAACTGACTGGCAGCGATCATAGAATGGTAAGATGTAAAATAGCCATAAATGGCAGACTAGAATGAGCAAAGAAATTCAACCGTCCCCAAAACAAATTAAGCACACATACCAGTAAAACAAAAAAAAAAAAAACAGAATTCCCAATAAAATTAACACAAAAACTGAAGAAAGACCCCATAAGCATGTATGCCAAATTTCATTAAAATATCTAAAGTGGTGTTACAGATATTAATAAATGAATAATTATTTTTGAAAACTTTATCACCCTGTTTCTCAAAAGTTAAGACGTTCAGGACATGGGTTCATATGAAGTTTTTTTCCTAAAATGTACCAAAAATCACCTCCCTAAATATTGACATTCAATTAGAAAACCTTTACCTATATCAAATAACTATGAATTATTGAATCATTTCAAGTAGGTAATTTAACAAAAATCAGAAATGCAAACAATGGTTAAATAAGAAACGACGTGTGTTATTCAAAGAATCAGGTTCTAATGTTTACTAAAACCTACATCAATTATTATTGTCAATAAAAATAATTTGTTCAAAGGAAAAATGCAATTAAATTCTCATGAAATATTTGTTACTTCCTCATTTAATTTCAATTTAAATTTTTGATTGCGTGTTCTTGAAAGTAACTTATTTTTAAAATGTTTACCGATTCATACATTTCCATACCATTATTTTATAATTTTTTAATTTTGCGTTTAGTAAGTGATCGCGGTATTTCTCTATACATTATATGCCAAAGTTACATGCAACCCTACCACTATTAGGTACCTATTATTGATTAGATTACGCTCTCATATCCTTAAACAAGCTACATTTCTTTTTTCAAATTGAAATTGCGATAAATCCATTATTAACCTTTTATATAATGTAGGTATTTCTGATAGGCGTTTAAGCTTTCTAGTGCGTATGCGTGTCCAATTTAATTCTGTATTTCAGATATCCAAATGAGTTTTTTCATTCGGAAATTACTTACTTTAACAAAAGATTTCTAAAATAAATACTGTAAATTTGGTCTGCTTACCAACGCCCAAAAAATTAAAAATCAAAAAAAATTCAATTAATGCACTTGAATAATTTTTAATTTCATAAGCTGTCTGGCTATAATGGGTATAGATAAATGATTAGCATAATATTGGCTAACGCTTCATTATTATTTCATAACTGCTTTCACCGATAGTTTGTGACTTAATCACGTGAAAAACATTTTAACTGCTTATCAATTCACTTTCAAATAAAAGTAGTGGGTATTGTTAAAAACAAATATTCGTTAATGCTAAAAGAGAATTTATTGACAATAAGGTAATTTCTATGTAAATAATTAAAACAATATTTTTGCACAGATTGTTTATTTTGAGAAATAAACAAAAATAGTTTGTAGAATAAATTTCATAATATATGTAGGTACCTAATAATGGTTTTTGAACAGTGCGTCTCAAAAAAGAGATCATTGATGATTTCTGAATATTTGATTCGTCTGATATTGTCAATAAGTTCCCCAATGATTTAGGCATTGCCTATATAAATTTTTTTTGAAAACGTACTACTTAATATGTCTGAGTAGCACAAAAGCTAATCTAATGGGAGTGAGGTACGTGAATTAAAAAATGCTAAAGCTCCTGGTATGGCGGACAAAATAAAATCAGAAACTATTGAACATGTTTGTCACGGAATTGTTGTGCCATTACCGCATTTAATTAGGTAATCATGTATTTAAGGAAGGAAAATGTCCCAGTCTATTTAAAGTTTCGGTAATAAAACCTCTTTTGAAAAGTGGTAATTGGTAATGAAAATCAATTAACAAATTACAGGCCCATTTGCGAAATAAGCTTATTACTTTTTTTTAAAAAATATAAACTTATTGTCTGAGAAGCAGTTTAGGTTTATAAGGAAAAATAAAAACACGCAAAATTCAAATTAACAGAAAAAATATAATGACAGTTTAGACAGAAGTAAGCCATTATTGTGTATACTTCTTGATCGCGCCATAAGGCTTTCGACACTGTAAGTCATCAAGATTTGTTAGAAACCTTGCAAGATTCTGGAATACGAGGCACATCATACAATCTAATGAAAAAATATTTTTTTAAGCGAACGCAACACGTACCTACTTATGGAAAATCAGCTAAGCGACTCTGAAACTCTCAAATGTGGCATATCGCAGGGAATTGTTTTTGGTTCTGTTCTATTTAGACTTTACATAGGATGTCTTAACAAGCACTTGAATTCAAAATCGCGCGTCATTTCTGTCTGTCAAGCGTCAAGTCGGCCATTTTGGGCATGTGCAGCATGTTAATGAAATGTTGGCGGACCAGTGGCGTAGCGTGGGGGGGCGGACCGCCCCGGGCGCCACTTTCAAAAGGGCGGCAAAATTGCCGCTTCTTGTACCCTTCTAGACTTGCCTGTAACTAACATCATTATTGAAGTGAATTGCTTCTAATAGGATGTCTGGTAGTAATGGCAAACAGATGACGCCATCAGGTGGTGCATTATGTTTAGGCATACATATCACGTCATAAAAGTTATCAGGGACGGGATTGTCAACTTCTAGTCGCAACCTATCGTCCCGACTATCCGCGTCACCTTTCTACAAGTGGTCGGGACGTTACGTATCGACAGATTGAGAATCCCCCCACCAGGCAACCTACCTCTTTTATGGCCGAATTTATAATCGTTTCTTGAATCTTCCTTGGAATCGCGCAAGTTAGTCATGTCAATTCTAAATGCTCAGGGCTTTCTTAAGGACAAGGATAAATTCGGCCCTTAAACAACCTTGATCCAAACCGCAAATGCCAGGATTCAATATAGCGGCAATTGTCGAGCATCTGTGATGTTTGTTTATTTAACCTACGTTTTCTGATTTTTGAAGTTTTCTTATCTGTCGTGTGAAGCGCACACCGCCGTGGCTTGGGTTCGGTAATTGCATCTGCGAGCAAAACTTAACAGAATGTCACTGATTTGACATGTGAAAAAAGATAAGTGATCACGTGACACCCATTAAAATTTGCTCGCAGATGCAATTACCGAACCCGGTCCGTATTTTTTTTTATGACGTCAAAAGGGCGGCAAATTATGATTCCGCCCCGGGCGACAATAGCCTATGCTACGCCACTGTGGCGGACTTATGGTGTTGCACCGTTGCCGTCATCAATGGAGTCGTTAGCAGTTTGCGTCAGCGGTCGAAGTTTAAAATATTTATTTATGATGAAAAATATTATTTAATTTCGATAAACATAATAGGCGGAGAGGAAGATGCATACGAGATCTTGAAGAAGGTTGTTTTAGAATGGTACCTAATTGATGTACTAAAACCAAGTATTCATAAAGCGAAAGCCAGCGGAATCATAGCCTGTGTTGCAAACACCCTACGTCAGGGCGTGAAACGACACGCTGGCTACCTACGTCTACAGTGGCTAAATAAACCTTTACATACAGTGGCGACAATAGAGGTCCCGCCGCCATCTTGTTCCCAACCTCTTGTTACTTTTAAATATTAATATATAGGATTTAAATGAACATCTATCATAAAAAATTGAAATTGGACGTATTTGATGACCATTATCAGGTCCATCAAAAACGTGTTTTCCATGATTTATGATAGATGTTCCCCTAAATCCCATATATTCACACTTAAAAGTAACAAGAGGTTGGGAACAAGATGGCGGCGTTTTCAATATAAATATATGGGATTTTAGAACCAATCAAAAATGAGACAGCAATTGTCGCCACTGTGGGTAATAGAGTCACTGTACCTACGTCATCACTAGTACTTTGGCTTGGTGGAGGGTTTGAGATTTGATCTACACAGGTCCTATGAGGATAGGCTATCCTGTGTAGTGCGTAATATCGCTCGACTTATCATGAAGAATTTGGAAAACAAAAAAAAAAAGAAGAAGAAGCCCGAAGACAGGCAGAAAAACAAGAAGAAGAAGACCGAAGGCAAAAAGAACAGGGACCGGCTTGCAGCACTTTTACAAAAATAAGAAGAACAAAGACAGAAAGAACAGGACCGGCTTGCAACAGTTTTGAACAACAAGAAGATCGAAGACGAAAAGAACAGGACCGGCTTGCAGTTTTTTTACAACGACAAGAAGAGCGGAGCCAAGAAGAACAGGACCGTCTTCAAGAAAGTTTTAAATACAAACAAGAATAGATCCAAACTGTAATCTCTGAGGAACAAACCTGAGTCTGGAAGCACAAGATAATAAGTTCACGAGTACAAAGGAAGAAGTAGCGAAGTTCGCGAAGAAGTTGGTAGTGCTCATCAGGAAGTTGGGAATGTTCGTCAGGAAGTTGGAACCATTCTCCAAGAAATGGATAGTTTTGACAAGAAGATTGAAAAATTTGAATGTGACTTGAGGTCAGGAAATATCTCAGCCTCGCATGCACCTGATATGATAGACAGGCATCGTGGGCCTTGTACAGACGCCAATTCGAGACTGTTGCAATGGCTAATGGTTACAGGGTTATTACGTGGTCTTAACAGGTACAATTGAGAACAAGGCAACGAGAGGCTGCAAAAAGCCTACAAGAATTTGAAACCGACATCCACCGTCTGGTTACTTTGGCCTACCCGAAAGCAGCAGCAGAAATGCGAGAACAACTAGTGACCGAAAATTTTATTAATGGAATAAGAGATATGGATGTGCAGAGAATGCTGCTCATAACCAAACCATCGAATAACAGCGAAGCTCTAATCAAGGCCCTAGAAATCGAGGCGGCCTATAAGATTTCCCAAACAAATATCAGAGCTGTGTCGATTCGTGAAGAGAAAGAGCTAATTGGATAAATTAACGGCAGCATAATGAAAGAATTTCTGGAAGAATTACGGAAGGCTGTTATCAGAATCAAACTAGGGAACTTAAAAGGGAGCATTAAATGTTACCGCTGCGGAAGAAGGGGATATTTCAAGTGCGATTGTAGAGTACGGTTGAGATCCCGCTTCCCTTTTATTGACTCTCAGGATTCAATGGGTACCTAACTCCGCATGTTACCTGCTGTGAAAAGGACTGTAGAGTACAACTGAGATCTAGTTCTCCGTCTCATGACTGTCAACTTCCGATTGAGAACTTGCAACGCCGAGCATGCCAAGATCAAGACAATAACTGCCTCAGAATTGATCAGTTAGAAAGAGTTCCTATCAAAATCTTTCGATTGAATACAGATCAAGGACAGAGTCCCCAACAGCTGGGAAGTGAGCAGCTGGAAGAGAGTGACCTCGACCTCGAATCATTTTTCGAGATTAGGGAAGCCGAGGATAAATCAACGGAATGTAGAAAAGAAAAATCCGGCAATTTACTCAAAAGCTTTACATGGAATCATTTTTGCGGAATGATAACTTTTAAGCTTACTTTTCATGCATCCGTTTTTCCGTCAACCCGTTGATCCGGAAGTATTCTTTGGCGCCAAAATATTGGACCAATAGGAATACTTCCGGATCAACGGATTGACGAAAAAAC
The DNA here is from genome assembly GCA_917834065.1 of Ceutorhynchus assimilis. Lineage (NCBI taxonomy): Eukaryota > Metazoa > Arthropoda > Insecta > Coleoptera > Curculionidae > Ceutorhynchus > Ceutorhynchus assimilis. The sequence goes on from OU892277.1 coordinate 107,247,029, forward strand.
GGATGCATGAAAAGTAAGCTTTAAGCCATAAGGTTTGTGCGGGGTCCTTTGATATAGCAAATATTGTTGAGCGTTTGTAAATGTAATTACTTGGAAAAACAAAAGGCAACCGCGGAGGAGAAGAAAGTAATTTGAATAACCATGGCCACACGTTATCAAAAGCCTGGCTAACGCCAAGGACAACAGTTCATCAATATGGTTGGTGACACATTAGGAGGTACGAGGTACTATACCTAATAAGGAAATGCATACTCAGCTTAAGCATCGGTATAATTATAACACGAGTTGAACAATTGCTTCGGCTGTTAGCTGAGGCTCGAGTATCTCGAGCAAATGCTCAGTGTGAATTGAACTTTTACCAAAACACCTTACGATGATGGCCCTAAAATGTATTATTAGCCAATGGAAAAGACCAAATCCTAGTAAACCGAAATCACGAAAAAGAACATTTCGAAGCAGTTGCAACATGTGTGCAATCGACTGCTTCATTTGCACAGAGAAAATTATATGATTCTTGCCACGCTGCCTTTTCGCTTTAAATTCTTCGCCAGTATGCGACAAGGAAATTAATCCACCTATTACGTTTTTGCATCTGCTATCGTATTACTTGATGTCAGTGACGGTTGACCGGGTTTAAAAATCAGTATTAAAATGTACTTTTGTAGTGGAGTCAGGAGTGCCCCAAGGAACCCTAATTCAACATTTCTCCTTTCAAACTCATTCTATCAATTTAAAGCTTGGTTTGTACGCATTTATTTGCCAGTTTAGTATAAGCGGTACCTACACTTAGATATTGAGAAAAAGTTACTTTTATTGCAGAAAGCGTGCCATCTCGCATATAGATTCTATAGGTCCATAGAATCGATCTGACCCGAAGCACACTGACCTTTGACTTTGTGGATTCAAATGGCTGCTTTTTTTTTAAAAAAAAGTAACAATGAAAAAAATTAACTAAAATCTATTTGTTGTACCGAGCTTGATGTTTTCGATTTAAAGAAGCACAAAAAACCATTTTGGTGCCGAATAAGTACTATTATTACCATATTACCAATAATTGTCAATCCTGGTGAAATAAAGTATATTTTAAAATGTAGCACTATTGTCGTAATTTCACACTATTGTATCATGGAAATGCGCATTGTTGAAGCGTTTAGAGCGGACCTTAGGACTTTGAAGAATGAAAAGTGTGACACATCTGATGTCGATTTCTTTATTGTCATGAGATCCGCAAGTTGATTCTCAGATGGAAATTTTTCAAGTTTTATTCGGCCATAAAACCAGCTCACAGACAAAGAAGTGTCTGATGTGAATGTGTTTGGTTCGTCGATGGAACTTGGTATTCTGAGTCAATTTAATTGCAGCTTCGTTGTCAACTTTCAACACTGGAATTGACTTTAGATCCAGAATTCCATCAAACAAGCGTTTTATCCACCCAATTTCCTTAGCAGCTTTGCTAGCCGCCACTATATCAGCTTCAGTCGTTTGATATCTGTCCTTGGCTTAGCCACGTGATTGCCCCATCAGCAAACATACCTACGTAAAACTCCTGAAGTTGAGCGTCCTGCGTGGTTTCATCGCTACCATGATCTGCGTCACTGAATGCTTTAATTTATTTTGGTACTCCTGTTTATATATCAAACCAATCTCAATGGTACCTTTTAAGTAACGTGACATTCTTTTAACTCTTCCAACATCCCTACTCTTTGCATGGGCGTCGTTACGAGGTTTCACAGGGGGGGGCACTATTATAATAAGACCATTTCCATTAGCGCCGCAGGCAACCGCCGTAGGCTAATTTTTTTCGGTGCCACGCCCCTTTTTGAGCATTTTAACGTACTTATTCGATATCGATATTTGTTAAAAATGATGGTATTTTTTTCCGCAACAAATTCACTGTCCGTATCATTTGTTAAGGTAATTTTCCAATGGCCGGTATTATAAAGCACTGAATCGATGATTGAGTTTCAACCTTCGGTTGACTCCATGCAAATTGATAGGATGCAACCGAAGGTTGGAACTTGAAACTCTACCATCGGTTCAGTGTTGAATATAATGAAAATGTCAGCCAATTTTTTAAAGTACAGTAGACTCGCGCTAGTGTGAACACAAAAAAACCGGACGTGTTCATATTATCGAGACGTTCACACACACTATCGCAGGTCTACCTAAAAATGCAAAATATTGTCAGCAATGGTCTCGAAACTTAAAATTCAAGAAAAATTAATACCATATAGGTACTTGCAAAATCCATTAAGTAAATTTTCCCAGTTTATTGATTAAAGTGAGATGTAATTTTTGTCTAAATGGTTCTACCTGAGCATTGGATGGCTACCTACTTTGTCTTAAAGTTTCTTAGGCTTTCTGTGTCATTAGCGCGAATATATGCTATTGCCTTGCTGGCAATCTTCTACAATTTTTGACTTCTCATAAGGTCTGTTCTCACAAAAGTCCCTGACAATTTGCAAACTGTCAGTAACAATCGCTCAGCTAAGATACTGAGTTACCTTGGAATGACGGCATTGAAAACATGCATGGGCGATGCATTCTGACAGTTTGCAAACTGTCAGAGACTCTTGTGAGAAGAGACCCATAGAGAGTTGGAAAAATTGTGTTTTTCGCCATTTTTACAAGACTGATTAACCACAACAAACAACGAACTGAAGATTTATAGAATTTTGAACGTGCTCTTGACGCGCTACCACTTGCGTATTCCACATTAGAGTGAATGCAGTAACTCAATATATCTGTGCGTTCCTTGTCTCAAAACCAACTTCATAATTGGATAGAAACAATCGATGAAAACAACAAGTAAACAGAAAACGGTTAAATTCGTAGTCAAATACATTGTTCATACTACCAATATTCTCAAAAGTTCACACTACAGAATATGTATAATGTATTCATTCTGGCTGTTCATACTGGGAGGTTCACAGAAGCGTGTGTTCACACTAGCACGAGTCTACTGTACCTAAAAAATTTTGAAAAAATGGAGAAAAGCAATACGAATACGAACTCTCTTTTACTGTTTTCTTGTTCAAAAGACTATTTCTAGGGGGGGGCAAATGCCCCCCCTTGCCCCCCCCCAAACGACGCCCATGACTCTTTGTATGTTTCCGGGAAACAACACTAACTGCATAGGCATTAGGCAATGTCTGGTTGAGTGCTTGTCATCAAAAACATTAAGGCCCCAACAGCCTCTCTATATTAAAATGTAGTTGTCGTGTTTAATTCTTCCTCCCTAATTGTACACCTTCTTTCACCGTTAGCGTCAATACAGTTTCACAGTTTTGCATTCTTCTAAAGCTGTCAAGACTTTTTCTTGTATAAGCTGTTCGGCTCACTTCTACTGCACCATTTTCAGTTCTTCTAATTTCTAAACCCGAAAAATAGGAAGCTGGTTTAATGGTATATTTTAATTCTCTTCGTAAACTTTCTGAGAAGGAATCCTTTTTTGTTGTTGGTTGGCGCCAAGAGTCCATCATCTATAATACTAGTAGAAGTGTGTATTCTTCAGTTTTCTTTATAAAGAATCAAGGTTCGGTATCTGATCTTCTAAAACCAAGAATTTCTATGTAATCGGTAAGTCTTTTATTCCAACATCTAGGTACTTGTTCTAGTCCATAAAGAGTGCGCTGAAGTTTACAGACCATGTTACTTTCATCTTCATACCCCTCTGGTTGCTTCATATAGACTTATTTATTTAGTTTTTCATAGAGAAATGCAGTACATTCATCGAACTGCGTGAGTGTCATATTTTTGCTAGCAGCAACACTGAGAAGTGACCCAATTGTTCCTCCCTTGGCTACAGGACTGTAATTCTGGTCGTAATCTTCACCTTTTCTTTGCGATCAACCTTTGATAACTAGAGATTTGTACTTGTCAATGGACCCATCTGGATTGGTTCTCACTTTATACACCCATTAACATGGTACTGCCTTCTTTCCTGGTGGTAACCTCTGAACCTCTCAAGTACAATTTTCTTGTAGTGACTGTATTTCTTTATCCATTGCCAAAATCCAATTGTCTTTATCATTGCAAGTGATAGCATCTTTGTAGCTTAGTGGCTTCTATGGTTCGCTCATTTCTCCAGCAACTGTCATAACCAACAGGTTTTTTTAGCTCTGTTCTCTCTCTCAGTTGTTTTCTTGTTTCAGGTTGATCTTCTTGCATTGTTCCATGAGTATGCTCATTTTCTGTCGGATCTTTCATTTCCAAACTTGTATCTGTTCGGTCTGGTATCTCCAAAAATGTGAATTAGTATGATTTTGATCTGGTATTCTCCAGAGAACTGTTCTTGTTCTATTTGATCTTTAGGTTCATTATTTGATGAATTCTGTTACTCTTCTTCACTTAGAAAAGTTTCATTGGTTTATGAGCAATGAAACAAATTTCACATGGTTGACGGCAAAGGGGTTTTATTAGGATCAAAATTACCCTCTTTTATACCTGGTAGGGCTGAAACTAGTAATCTCGCGACATTTTTACTTCAAGGTTGATCTCAGTGACCTCTTTTTGTATGAAAACGACACCAAACTCGGCCCAATTAAAATGGTTTATTTTAATTTTTTATTTATTTCTTTAAAGGCCGCCATTTTGAACTCAGATGGTCGGGAGTCATTGTGCTTCGGGTCAAATCAATTCTTTGAAGCTCTGCACTAGACCTGCAGAGCACCATGCTTTCTGCAAGAAAAGTTACTTTTTTTGCTTATAGTCGAGTCAGTTGAAACAAAAAATTAAAGTTAGCGAGTTGCTAACAAAAAAACTCATTTGTGAACAAAAACGATGTCGAAGTCAAAATTTGCGTACCTATTTAAATAGGTATCTTAAAGAGAAGTGGGTTTGCATTTCAATAGATCAAGATCCGCTATGTGGCAATTTATAAACAAATATTGCAGCCGCAACCGTGATTATCAGAAGTCTATCTCTTTGAATTGGAAATGTGGCCTTCCAAATTTAATGCGCATAATAATATTATGCATGGTCGATTGCAAGCAAATCGATGGAGAAATGACGCAAATTCGAAAATTTTTCCATATTGGGTAGGTAGGTACCTACACAGTTTGGAGTTATTGCCTTATGCGTTCATGGTCTTGAGAAATGACTCTCATGTTCGGTTTATTCATCTTCTGATAAACTTGCTAGTATCTACCTGCAAGATAAATTTACCGTTCTATAATTCTATTCGTCGGCGGATAACTGGCCGACCAATGGGATTACAGATTGCGTACCTGAAAGATTATCGGAAGGTGAATAAACCGGCCCTCAGACTAATATTTTAAATTACCTAGGTACTATAAAAATTTACTTCGTCTTAAATAAATGAGATTGAGATATTTTAATGAGTATGCCCTTTTAGGCTTCCTACTTTTATTTAATAAATAATTCAAACTACGTTGCATTCAAATCGCTCAATACGTATCTAATTTGTCCATTCATTGAAATTAATTATCCCCATTTTTCTTACATTCACTGTATTAGCAAGTCATTAAAAAAATCTAGGTATCTTATTAAATCAGGTGCATAATATTATAGGCAGAAAAAAAATTATATTTTATTCAAGGTTTTGCTGCTCTCTCACTATCAATAATTATGTAAAAAAGTGAATTGTTGAAAACGAAACATATTATTAAATCAATTACCTATATGATCAAGTTTCCTTTGTGTTAGCGTGTTACATTAGCAGCGCTAATATAAAACAATTAATAATTTTTTTAAAAAAACTATTTTTTTGTAAATTTTCAGTTTCTTTTTCTTTTATCCAAATAAAGTTCTCGTCCACAATTATTACTGAACGAATTTTAGGTAAAATATTTAAGTATATTGGAGCTAACAGCGATATTACTTGATATTACTCTATGAACACACAGCTTAAATTTTCAAAATATTTTTTTCCAAAAAAAAGGGTACCTAGATATTTTGAAACGATATTCGAATTCTGCTTATTTAAGTTTTTAAGCTCAAATATTTCGCAAAAATTTCAAAGCAGGCGTTTCAAAAGAACCAATAATTAATATGCAAACTTGCAAAACAAGAGTTATTGAAATGAATTTTCAAACAAGTTCCATCATTGATATTTAGAAATTCGACAAGCAAACAATCAAACAGATTTGCCCCGATGCTGAAATCTTTAAATCAAACCTTCATTGCGCTTTCCGAAATTTCTTATGTCTTCTCGTTTTGTTGTTAACCACTATAATATTGATGTTTAATTAAAAACAACATACAATTATAATAATAATAACACTTATTATAACTTACCATGATTACAATCGCTACACCACTTCTTTAACAGAATACAAAAGAAACACCAGATATCGTTTTCTACCTCACAGTTCCGTCAAGAGTCACCTACTTTAAACACTGAAGTAACTCGGTACTACTTTGCGCGATGCAGCGCGCAGCTTCTAAGAAAGTAAACGGACTTAAGTGCATTTGTTTTAATGCATTTTAATTTTCTTTCACTGGTTCCCTTCACCTTGCAACTTGAACTTGCATCTAATAATTACAGTTTTAAATATCGAAAACAATAATAATATTTTACCGAATTATTGAAAAATGTGGTACCTGCTGACCTGACTTGCTGTTGCAAGACTTAAAAACGACTGCGAGTGTGTATGTATGTGTTTACCTTTCACTAGTAATAAGAAGTGAGACCCAGGGTATATTTTCTTGATTATGTGACGGCAATTTCAATTTCTTTCTGGTTTCTGCAATAGAATTCTTGACCTTTCTCAGGTTCTCAGGTGATTTAAATATAATGTTACATAAGCGATTGCCAAATTCGGATTTTGTTTAATAATAATTGTCGGTATCGTTACGTTACATGACCGCATGATAATGCAATTCATTTAATTCATTCATTAATCCAACATATTATACTCAATATATTATAACACAAGATTTAGGTTACTCAAGTCAATAAGTGTATGACCCAATGATAAGTGAACAGTAAAATCAATAAAAAAGTCTACGAAAGATTTGGTTTGAGTGGTGTGAATGTGTTGTCCGACAGATAATTGTCCCGACCCTAGAAATTCCGAGACGAGCAAAGTCAAATTCCGTGCATGGTCCGAAATGTAATTCTCCCGACGATAGGTATTTAGCCCGACCGTGGAAATCCCGACTAATTTGTTTTGTCCCGCCCTAAAACTGGTACAGCCTACAGGCAAATTCGGTTTAGTTCGGTACTTATCTACATTGTGACTGGGTATATAAAACAGGAAAAATGAGTGAGAACACAGAATCCACAAAGGAAATTCATGAAATTAAATTTAATTTTTATGACTCTAGGTTGGCAAAAATAAGGAAATAGATAGTGCACAACTATTAAAAAAAAACGCATTAAAAGGTGTTCCAATAACTCTGAAAAATAAAGTTGACCAATAAAATGTGGTCGGTTTTGAATAGTTGGAATTTCCAATAACTTTTTATTAAAATATTTGAAAATGTCGTGGAAAATTACCAATATTATTCATAATTATAGCTCATTTTTCGTATTTTATAATACCTACCCAGTCGGAATGTAGGTAGATACTGACCTACACATAGTTTGACTTTGGTGACGCCGTTATATCGGGATTTCTACGGTCAGGAAAATACGGACTTCGACTTTAGTGACGCTGTATGGCGATTTTTATGGCCTGGAAAAATACTGTCGGGCTAATTACGCACTACCTTCGTCACAAGAAACTCTTGAATTGAGTCGACTTGAAACTTGGTGCGCATTCCGAGGAGAGTCTCGTTTTGAAACGCGTGCAAATTCCCCTTTGGTGTCTTGGCTTAGCAAAAAGTTGTTGAATCATAAAGCAAAGATGGTCTAAGAACTTGCTCATAAACCAACAGTTTGTTCTTGAGTAGGAGTTCACTCTTCCCAGTCTGACAGGAGGAATTCGGGAGACAAGTTAATGAATAGGTGGCAATGATATGATGAATGATGAATATTCTAAAATTTTATCCGCGCACGAAGCTTTTATTGTGAATTCTCCTAGTCAAAAACTTTTTACTGTTTTTTTACCTGTTTCGAAAAGATTGGAATCGGACTGCATATGAAGGAAGAGAAAGACAATCGAAATAAATTAATTTCATTCCAAAAGAGAACACAAAGTCTTTCTATACAAAATACTATAATCAAGCGCCCTACATTTTCCAAGGCTAGAAAATCTCATCATCAGGGGCAACTTTGCTCACATATTACAAAATAGTTTGGGTCGCTAGACTTCGCATTTGGAAGAGGAAAAGAAACAGAAAGTTAAAAAATTAAAAGTTAAAATACTAAGGGTGAAGACACAATGACAAATACAAGGTACAAGAGACAGATACAAAATACCAAAAACAGGGCCGCAACTAGAACCTAGAACCCTCGGCGAGCAAGGCAAGTCCAAATTTTGACGCCCCTCCACCGCCTTCTCAAAAGTAACAATAGATATATTTTTTGATGCTTTGGTTTTTGCTTGAAATTTTTTCAATACATTTTCGAAATATATAATTATGACACATTAAATCAAAAATATTTATGTACTAGGTAGTAGGTAAAGTCTGTTTTTCTTTAAAGATAATTCCCCAAGTCAAAAATTTAGTAACTTTGTTGGCAACACAAGCCTTTTCTTCATAAAAAAATTTGAAAGCATTGACAATTTTACATTGTATTGCCAACATAATGTCATTTTGACTTTTATCTTTAAAAAAAAAACAGATTTTACTGAGTGCATACTTAATTGCATTGGATTTCAAATGGAAAATAAAAACTGATAATGTGCAAATGGAAAACGCCATTATTTTATCGCGAACAGTTTTGAAACGAGTGCTCCAGACTGTCTAATAAGTAAACGAACGTTATGTGTCAATCCTGAAGTTCTTGCTAAAATCCTAGAACCGCTAGACCTGGTTCAGAAGCGGTTCCGAACCGATTCTGGTTGATCCGCGAATCCAGAACCGTAACTAAAAGTTCGGAATTTTGTGATCCGCGAACGCCATTACTTGAACTGCGCATGCGAAATAGTTTCGAACCAGTTCAGAATCCTTACCGTGAACGAAGCTATTGTAAAAGTAAAAGCTGTTTACGGAAACTATGATCGGGTTAACCCGATCGCCAGCAGACGTATTTTGTCTTTTTTCAATCGTATTCATTAAGGAAAGATAGAAAACATTCAGCTGCTGATCGGGTTAACCCGATTATAGTTGCCGTGAACGGCTAAATAGAAAAGAGTCAAAAGAGATAATGCATGCAGCATGCAGAGGGCGCCAATGTCGCCTACAGTGCTCTTGCTCAGTTTGGTCGGATCAAAGCTCGACTCGCAGCTAATCTCTGGCTAACGAATGTTGGGCGCTACACGTCATCAATACTTGAATTTATCACAGACATTGCAATTTGCTGCTGCCTTTTGCATGCGCACCGTGTTTGACATAATTTATATGATTACTATCGATATTCGTATTGTTGATGGCTGACAAAGAGAGATGTAACACAAGCAAAATAAGTTTCCGTGCTACGACAAATGACGCGTAAAACCGTTGCATTTTTTTGGATTGTAAAATATGGATGGATTAAATTAGGCGCCTTCGGCGCCCCGATACTTTGGCGCCTTAGGCGGGCGCCTAGTTCGCCACCCCCTAGTTGCGGCCCTGACCAAAAAATCGAAATTTTGTATCGTGGAATGGCAAGTAAATTGTATCCTGTATCCACTTATTCTGGGTTATAGCATTGATACACGTGTTATTATATTTTTATCTCTTGTCACTTATACCATGTATTTGTCATTGTGTCTTCAGTCTAACGCCCAGTTTCACAATGTCTGGTGACCTTCTTGGTCACTTAACTAATCCGTTTACAGTAACCAATGGTTAAGGCATATAGCGTTTCACAGCAAAAAAAATGTGCTGGTGAATTAACCAATATTTTGTTTTAATTTTTCTTAGGTTGTCAGGAGAGACTGTTCAATCAAATATAAACAAACTATATATTTTTGGAATCGGGGCATTGTGCTCTTCAAGAAAATAGAAAAAAAATATAGGGTATCCCATTTGAAAAAAGTTGGAAGCATGCAAAATTTCACATTTCTGACATTTAAATTTTGTTTCTAACCATGGTTTCTAAAAATTCAACCAAAACTTCACAACTTTTGTATTTACACCTTTCTTCTACCTGTAAAGGTAAAGGCTGTAGGTGGGGTGTTAATATATAAAAAAACACCCTGTACAAATAAGTGGATTATTGCGGAACTTATGGGTGGACCTCTGCGGGACGAGCGCACCGAGTTCCGCAGCCATCTACTCACCAATATACTGTTGAACTGTTCACGTAAGACATTCATCTAAATGTAGTTTTTGAACTAATGAGAAAAACTCACAACTGAGAAAATCAAGTTAGTATGTACCTACTTGAACAACATATTGGTGAATAGATGGTCTACCCATAAGTTCCGCAACAATTCACTAGTTTGTACTTGAATAACTTTGTCACATTATGTTACTGGTTTGGTAGAGTAACAATACTAATTCCTGATGAAATGCAAATTGACAAAAAGTGAATAATCTTATAAATTCTGACTTTATATAATAAGTTATTGTTCAAGTACAAATAAGTGGATTATTGCGGAACTTATGGGTGGACCTCTGCGGGACGAGCGCAGCAAGTTCAGCAGCCATCTACTCACCAATATACTGTTGAGCTGTTCAAATAAGACACTCACCTGAAACGTGTGGTTTTTAAACTAATGAGAATAACTCACATTTGAGTGAGTCAGGTTAGTATCGTACTTAAACAACATATTGATGAATAGATGGCTGCAGAACTCGCTGCGCTCGTCTCGCAGAGGTCCACCCATAAGTTCCGCAACAATCCACTCGTTTGTACTTGAATAACTTGTCACATTATGTTACTAGTTTGGTAAAGTGACATTATTAATTCCTGATGAAACGTAAATTGACGAAAAGTGAATAATCTTACAAGTTTTGACTTCATATAATAAGTTATTGTTCAAGTACAAATAAGTGGATTATTGCGGAACTTATGGGTGGACCTCTGCGCGACGAGTGCAGCGAGTTCCGCAGCCATCTATTTACCAATATACTGTTGAACTATTCAAATAAGACACTAACCTGAAACGTGTAGTTTTTGAACTAATGAGAATAACTGACATTTGAGTGAGTCAAGTTAGTATCGTATTTGAATAACATATTGGTGAATAGATGGCTGCGGAACTCGCTAAGCTCGTCCCGCAGAGGTCCACTCATAAGTTCCGCAACAATCCACTCGTTTGTACTTAAATAACTTGTCACATTATGTTACTAGTTTGGTAAAGTAACAATACTAATTCCTGATGAAAGGCAAATTGGCAAATAGTGAATAATCTTATAAATTCTGACTTTATATAATAAATTATTGTTCAAGTACAAATAAGTGGATTATTGCGGAACTTATGGGTGGACCTCTGCGGGACGAGCGCAGCAAGTTCCGCAGCCATCTATTTACCAATATACTGTTGAACTATTCAAATAATACACTCACCTGAAACGTGTACTTTTGAACTAATGAGAATAACTGACATTTGAGTGATTCAGGTTAGTATCGTACTTGAATAACATATTGGTGAATAGATGGCTGAGGTCCACCCATAAGTTCCGCAACAATCCACTCGTGTGTACTTGAATAACTTGTTACATTATGTTACTAGTTTGGTAAAGTAGGTAACATTACTAATTAAAAGGCAAATTGACAAAAAGTGGATAATCTTACAAATTCTGACTTTACATAGGTAATAAGTTATTGTTCAAGTACAGGGTGTTTTCTTATATATTTAGACCCCATTTACAGCCTTCATCTTTACAGGTAGATGAAAGGTGTAAATACAAAAGTTGTACAGTATTGGCTAAATTTTTAAAATCCATGGTCAGAAACAAAAATTGAATGTCAGAAATGTGAAATGTTACACGCTTTTAGCTTTTTTCAAATGACATGCCCTATATTTGGTTTTATATTCTTGAAGAGCACAATTTCCCGATTCCAAAACTATATAGTTTGTCTATATTTGGTTGAGCCGTCTTTAACATGTTCTAAAAATTTTGAAAATACTATCAGAGAAACCAAGTACCTACATCAAATTTTACTTGCAGCTTTCACCTGTACAGATAGAATGGTTCACAAAATCAGTAGTAGGAGAGTATTTCTATAATTTTTGGAGTCGAATATATGAGAGAATGTTCAATCAAATATAAACAAACTATATATTTTTGAAATCGGGGCATTGTGCTCTTCAAGAATATAGAATGAGATATAGGGCATCCCATTTGGAAAAAAGTTGGAAGTATTTAAAATTTCACATTTCTGACATTCAAATCTTGTTTCTGACCTTGGCTCCTAAAAATTTAGCCAAAACTGTACAACTTTTGTATATCACCTTTCTTCTACCTGTAAAGGTAAAGGCTGTAGGTGGGGTGTCAATATATAAAAAAACACCCTGTACCTATGCCTGTCGCACACACGTTCAGTCCTTTCCAAACAGGATGACGAACCAGACGAATACTCGAACGCAGTTCAAACGTATTTTTCTTCTACAGTGAAAATGGCTTCTCACAATACAGCTTTGTCTTGTATTCTACTTGCTTGTGCAATAAATAAGAATACTTCATAGGCAGCCGATTTCTTGTTCCTATCACTTATAGTCCTTACTTTTTATTTTCCATAAGCATTGAAAGGTTTTGTATATTTCTATAAAGTCACATAGGAATTGTTTGCTTGTGTTCGACATTTTGTTTATTTGGAATGCTATCATTAGACTACTGACTAAATTAACTGAATAAATGGACTGAACATACACACACACGCTTAGGCCTGTTAGTTTGCGCAGGCCGAATTTCAAGCAGATCTTCAATTTGCTCAGGCCAGGCCAACGGCCTGCACAGTCGGTCGGAAGTATCCACAACCGTGCCAATATGCCTGCACAAACCAGGTTTGCACAGTCGGCCTGTGCAAAATAACTGAGCGTCTGTGGGGACCTTTAAATCCATATTCAGTTTGAACACAAACAAAAAACTATACGATACAGAAAAACAACCCATCAACAAGACAAGACTTGACAAGACGTTAACCAAAATTGTGGTTAGGTCCTTTCTGGTTTAATTTTAACCACATAATTTTCTTATGGTCAACTAAACTTTAAGTTAACTGAAAGATGGTGCTTGACCAGATGATGTGAAACACTTTTTGTTCATTAACCTTAGGTCTTCGTTTAACCATTATTTGGTGACTATACATTGTGAAACTGGGGGTAAAAAAGGTTTAAAAAATACCATGGTTAACCATAACTAACCATTGTGGCTTCGCGATACAAGATTAGGAATTTTATTGTTTTTTTAAGGCTGGCCGTCCATTGGATCCGTAGTCATACGACTTTGCGGTCGTGAATAGTCGGACGACTTTGATCGTACGAATGTGAACGACTGCACCTCGTCCATTAGACACGATTTCTGGTTGATCCTTAACGAGCCAAATTTCTTATTTTGTTCTGGTGCTTAAATTGATTAACTGGTTAATTATTGCAATTAATCGATTAATTGAAAGTATTTTATTTGATTTTTTTCATTTTGTTGAAATTCCTTCGCGTTATACATCATTCTTAGCAAGAAACTGCAAGTGTTTTAATTATTCTCGGTTTGTGTTTTAGACAAAATAAAACATAAAAGGCATTAATTATTGTAATTTGGCCAGTAGAACGAAAACATTTTTATCAGAAAAGCCATAGAAGTTGTAAATTGAACCTCAAGAGCAGAGCAAAAAAAAAAAAAAAAAAACTTGTTTATTTGAACATAAACATTCCAAGCTTGAAATTCTTTCTTTTTTTTTGCCTTGCCCAAATGCAAATTCAGGAAAAGAACGGATTTTGCTAGATAGTAGGTACTACTTATTCGATTTAATTTAATTTAAATTTGATTTCAATTTTTTTTTTTTTTGGCAATATGTCAGAAGATTTAACAATTCTCACTGCCCAACGCAAAATTCTTATCAAACGAATTTCTGAAGTCTACGATATTGCTAATAAAGCGATCGCAGATGAGACAACGCAAGAATATTTTAAGACACGCTATGAGGCTATTCCCTCTTATTATCAAGATTTCGAAAAAATTCACATGACAATAGTTTTTCATAAGGATATGTCTGAGGACAAATGGGATGGCGAAGAAGAAATTCGAAGCGAAATAGATGAAAAGTATTATACTACGAAGAGTATCTTCAATCAATTCATTAAAAATGAAGCAATCGCTAATGCGAGTGTCAATATGACAATGTCGCAACCGTTAGCTTCACCCACTGCCGCTTTGCATAACTTTGCCCCGACTATAAATGTTAATTTGCCCAAGTTGACGCTATCTGTATTTGAGGGTGACCTTAGGCAATGGCCAACGTTTTTTGATTTGTTTCAAAACCTAATTCATAATAAAGCTGGCTTATCAGATATAGAAAAGTTCCAGTATCTCCTCTCTTTTATTAAGGGGGAACCGCTAAATTTAATCAAAGCTATTCCAATAACGGAAGCAAATTACAAAATTGCCTATACAACCCTGGTGAGTCGCTACCAAAATAAAAGATTACTGGCAACCACCTATTTAACTGATATATTGAATTTCCCTAAAGTTTCGAATGGGTTTAATTTACGCAATATTTTTGATTCCTTTATGGAAAATTTAGACGCCCTTTCTCTCTTAGGATTTCCAGTTGTACATTGGGATTTTATTCTTCTGAATTTATTACTTAAAAAACTGGACGTTGACACAGTACAACGTTTTGAATTAGCCCATGCACAATTTGATATTCCAACCTTTAATCAGTTGAAGTTATTTCTTACAAATCAATGTAAAGCTTTAGAGACTATGGCTCATTCGAATAATCAAATTTCGCAAACAAAAGGAGCAAATAATAGTCGAGGCGTAAAAGGTGATCCTGGAAAAGTTTATCCTCATGCATTGTTGGCAAATGCAAGTAACGGCAACAGTCAAACTCAAAAGATAGTACCTTCACAAAGATGCAGTGTGTGTAATTTGTCACATTTGGTTTATAATTGCCCTAATTTTCGCAATAACACTCCCAAAGAGAGATTTTCGATTTGCAAGCAAAACAGAATGTGCATCAATTGTCTGAGTTCGGCTCATAACTTACAGAAGTGCAAATCTACCTCGGTTTGTCGCATCTGTCGTTTGCGCCATCATACTTTACTGCATTTTGATTCAGCCAAGAGTCCAAACTCCGCAGATTCACAAACTAATTCATCTAGTTCAGTTCAATCACCCCCTGATAACCAAATACCCTCATTGTTTAGCCCAAATTCAAGTTCTTCGCCGACTATGAATTCGTGTGTTGGAGCTGTAAATCCAAATTCAGTGGTTCTATTGGCAACCGCGCTAGTTAATGTCTTGGATTCCCAAGGCAACCCGCATTCCGTTAGAGTTTTGCTGGATAGTGCCAGTCAGGCAAATTTTATCTCAAAAAGGTGTTTCAACCGCTTAGGTTTGACTTCCTCAAAACTCAATATACCTATTAAAGGTATTGGCGAAATGTCTTCTCTTGTATCACAAGGTGTGACGCTATTCTCGATCGGTCCTCCTATCAACAATAAGTTGTTAGTCAATTTAGAAGCTATTATCCTACCCAAAGTATGTTCTGACATGCCAACCGCATTCTTTAAAACCGATTCTTGGGATCACATCAACAATTTGAAGTTAGCTGATCCATCGTTTAACGCTCCAGGTAGTATCGACATGTTACTGGGAGCTTCAGTTTTTCCTCATATTTGGTTGCCTGGAAAAATCGATGGAGGTGGAAGATCTCCAGTTGCCCTCAACACAATTTTTGGCTGGGTGCTGATGGGAAAAATCAATTTTCAAACTCCAACTCCACTTTATACTTTCTCAGCGCTTGTTGAAAATGATGATCTTACAACAAAGTTGCAACAATTCTGGGAAATTGAAGAAGTTCCTCAAGCTAGCACTCTCTCCTCTGATGACCTCTTGGCCGAAAGTTCGTTTGTGAATACGCACCGTCGCACGTCCCATGGACAGTTTATTGTTTCCCTGCCATTCAAAAATGGTGAACCGCTTCTTTCTGATTCACGTTCCATTGCTTTACGTCGATTCTATAGCCTAGAACGGAGATTACAAAGTAATCCCCAAACTTACAAGGCCTATTGCGATTTTATGCATGAGTATTTGTCCCTGGGACACATGAAAATCGCAACTGTCCTACCCGCTCAAGATCGTCCCGAAAAAATGTATTATATTCCTCATCACAGCGTAATAAATCCTAATTCTTCTACCACCAAGCTTCGTGTGGTCTTTGA
This sequence comes from Ceutorhynchus assimilis, assembly GCA_917834065.1. Lineage (NCBI taxonomy): Eukaryota > Metazoa > Arthropoda > Insecta > Coleoptera > Curculionidae > Ceutorhynchus > Ceutorhynchus assimilis. The sequence continues at coordinate 107,263,357 of OU892277.1, forward strand.
CGCATCCGCAAAAAATACAGAAGGCGAGTCCCTAAACGCAACGCTTTTACCCGGTCCTAAGCTCCAGAAGGACATCACTGCTATTCTTTTAAATTTTCGACGCTACTCGGTTGTCTTCACTGCTGACATCAAGATGATGTACCGCCAAATTTGGGTTGATTCATGTCATTGGGATTATCAACGCATTATTTGGCGATTTAGCCCTTCAGATCCCATTCAGGATTTTGTTCTGAAGACGGTAACTTATGGAGTATCTAGTGCGCCATTTCTTGCATTACGATGTCTTCTTGAGTTGGCGCAAAATTATTCCGAGGATTTTCCTAGGGCATCAAAAGTTCTTCTTAATCAAACTTTCGTGGATGATGTCGTTGATGGAGCGAATTCATTAAGTGAAGCCATCCTTATCAAGAACGAACTAATCCAGCTCTTAAAGTTGGGAGGCTTCGATTTGAGAAAATGGTCTAGTAACGACTTGGAATTTTTATCAACTATACCTTCTGATATTCACCAAACATTGACATCTATTTCCTATCCTTTCCTTGTTTATGCAAAAAGCAAAGTTGCTCCGTTAAAACGTATTTCACTTCCTAGACTCGAACTTTGTGCGTCTTTGCTGGCCGCAAAATTACTTAAATTTGTCTTGGCCACTTACTCAGATGTTAACTTTACGCGGATTTACGCTTGGTCGGATTCTATGGTCTCACTCGCTTGGATTCGCTCGCCGGCATTTCGATGGAAAACTTTCGTAGCCAATCGAGTCAGCCAAATCCAGGATATCGTGCCTCCTGAAAACTGGAACCACGTTGCCTCGGAATTTAACCCCGCCGACTGCGCTACTCGGGGCATGTTACCCTCTGAATTGTCTGACGCTTCTTTGTGGTGGCACGGTCCCGCATGGTTACTGTTGCCGCAGGAAGTGTGGCCTGCATCAAAGTTTGAACCCGATTCAAAGCCGCAACCGGAAGTTCTCGCCGAAGAAGGAAAATTAGTATGTGCTATCACTACGGAAATTGATGGTGTTTCCAGGCTTTTAGGTGAACGTTCTTCGCTCCCAACCATTTTAAGGATATTCTCGTACTGCCTTCGGGTGATCCAAAAAATGCGTCATGAACCCACTATTTCGACTAATACTTTCACAGATGTTGAATTGCATAATTCCCTAATGACGCTAGTGAAATATATTCAAGGGATGGTGTTTAGTGAGGATATTGACAATCTGTCAAAGGGTCGTCGCTGTTCAAATCAGCTTAAAAAACTTTCCCCTTTTCTAGATCAACTTGGTATTCTCAGGGTGGGCGGTCGTTTAGTTCATTCCAAACTTGCATTTGAACAAAAACACCCTGCCTTATTACCAGCTCAACACAGATTGACTGATCTTATAATTCAGGACTTTCATGAAAAATTTCTCCATTGTGGAAAACAAACGTTGAACTACTTAATTTTACAACATTTTTGGATTCTATCTGCGAAACGAGCAATCACTCGAGTAACTTCTGATTGCTTAAAATGTTTCCGAGTAAACCCTCCAATCATGCAACCCAAAATGGGTGATTTACCCTCCTTTAGGGTCACTCAGATAAAACCCTTTCAATGTTCCGCTGTCGACTTTGGCGGTCCCTTTTTTATTACCCTCACTCGAGCTCGAGGTGCCAAATCTCAAAAGGCCTATTTATGTCTGTTCGTATGCTGCGCGACAAAGGCACTTCATCTCGAACTTGCCTCAGATCTGACCACCTCTGCTTTTCTTGCTGCCTTGAGACGATTTCTAAGTCGACGTGGTAGAGTTTCGGTGATTCATAGTGACTGTGGCACCAACTTTGTTGGCGCCGCTAAATACCTCCATGAAGTGTTTGCCGAAGCTGCCCATGAAGAAAAAATTGATTGGCGATTTAACCCCCCTGCTGGACCTCACTTTGGAGGATTATGGGAAGCTGGTATCAAAAGTGTCAAATTTCATCTGGTCCGTCTTATCGGTGACCAAATCCTCTCGTACGAGGAACTGTACACAGTGCTCACCCAAGTCGAAGCGGTCTTGAATTCCCGTCCGCTTTCTGCGTTAAGTACGGATCCCAATGACCTCTCGAGTTTGACCCCGGGTCATTTTTTAACTCTGGCTCCATTATCTACTATCCCTGATCCCGATTTGTCCGCCATAAGCTTAAATCGTTTGAGTAGATGGCAACTACTTCAACATTTTCACCAACAATTCTGGAAACGTTGGCACCGCGAGTACTTACATACTCTGCAACAGCGCAACAAATGGTTTCATACTAATCCAAGCCCAATTAAGGTTGGAACTTTAGTAGTCCTAAGAGATGAACTCACTCCACCCCTCAAATGGCGACTTGGACGCATAACTGAAACTCATCCTGGTCCTGACGGTATTATCCGGGTTGTAACCCTTAAGACAACCCATGGAGTTCTTAAACGGCCGGTTAATAAAGTGTCTATGTTGCCATCCCAATAGGTAACTTAGATGATATTGTATATAGCTAAATACCTCTAGTTAATTTTATTTTAATTTTAATTTAACAAAAGAATTTTTTATTTTTTTTTTTGTTTTTGTTCTTGGGACTCTATAGTGCCAAATTGGCTTGAAAAAAGAAACAAGAAAAAAAAAAACACTTGCATGTTTTTGGTGGGCGGTAATGTTTCGTCTTTATTCTAAATAAATTTTATACAATTTGGCAAAGGTGCAAAATTCCTGTTTGCTCGCATTTTTTTGTTTTGTTTCGCGCAAAAAAAAGTCGTACCTCTAGATTTTGATAGTGGACGTACCAGAAGCGAGTAATTGGACAGAATTGCTAAGAAACTCGATGAGACGACACGGGCGCGTCGTCGTACGGCTTAACCCGGTCGCAATATTTTCTAATCTCAAAACTTCATTGTGAAGTCCTCTCGTATCAACCTTCTACAAAGTTACATAACCCGTAATTGGGAACACCATAATCCGCAGCGCGTGTGTAAAGCAGGGTCCCTGCAGGAGTGCACTTATGGAATCATTGGGTAAGTCCCTTTTATCATTATTTAGAGGTTGCGCCGCAAAGTAAATACAGTCCACTACCAGCTAAGACATTACGTATTAGCTACCCGCAAAACATTTTGGTGTCGTCGTACGGCTTAACCCGGTCGCAATATTTCTAATCTCAAAACTTCATTGTGAAGTCCTCTCGTATCAACCTTCTACAAAGTTACATAACCCGTAATTGGGAACACCATAATCCGCAGCGCGTGTGTAAAGCAGGGTCCCTGCAGGAGTGCACTGATGGAATTATTGGGTAAGTCCCTTTTATCATTATTTAGAGGTTGCGCCGCAAAGTAAATACAGTCCACTACCAGCTAAGACATTACGTATTAGCTACCCGCAAAACATTTTGGTCAGACAAAATGTTTTGCGGGTAGCTAATACGTAATGTCTTAGCTGGTAGTGGACTGTATTTACTTTGCGGCGCAACCTCTAAATAATGATAAAAGGGACTTACCCAATAATTCCATAAGTGCACTCCTGCAGGGACCCTGCTTTACACACGCGCTGCGGATTATGGTGTTCCCAATTACGGGTTATGTAACTTTGTAGAAGGTTGATACGAGAGGACTTCACAATGAAGTTTTGAGATTAGAAATATTGCGACCGGGTTAAGCCGTACGACGACGCGCCCGTGTCGTCTCATCGAGTTTCTTAGCAAATCTGTCCAATTACTCGCTTCTGGTACGTCCACTATCAAAATCTAGAGGTACGACTTTTTTTGCGCGAAACAAAACAAAAAAATGCGAGCAAACAGGAATTTTGCACCTTTGCCAAATTGTATAAAATTTATTTAGAATAAAGACGAAACATTACCGCCCACCAAAAACATGCAAGTGTTTTTTTTCTTGTTTCTTTTTTCAAGCCAATTTGGCACTATAGAGTCCCAAGAACAAAAACAAAAAAAAAATAAAAAATTCTTTTGTTAAATTAAAATTAAAATAAAATTAACTAGAGGTATTTAGCTATACACAATATCAGCTAAGTTACCTATTGGGATGGCAACATAGACACTTTATTAACCGGCCGTTTAAGAACTCCATGGGTTGTCTTAAGGGTTACAACCCGGATAATACCGTCAGGACCAGGATGAGTTTCAGTTATGCGTCCAAGTCGCCATTTGAGGGGTGGAGTGAGTTCATCTCTTAGGACTACTAAAGTTCCAACCTTAATTGGGCTTGGATTAGTATGAAACCATTTGTTGCGCTGTTGCAGAGTATGTAAGTACTCGCGGTGCCAACGTTTCCAGAATTGTTGGTGAAAATGTTGAAGTAGTTGCCATCTACTCAAACGATTTAAGCTTATGGCGGACAAATCGGGATCAGGGATAGTAGATAATGGAGCCAGAGTTAAAAAATGACCCGGGGTCAAACTCGAGAGGTCATTGGGATCCGTACTTAACGCAGAAAGCGGACGGGAATTCAAGACCGCTTCGACTTGGGTGAGCACTGTGTACAGTTCCTCGTACGAAAGGATTTGGTCACCGATAAGACGGACCAGATGAAATTTGACACTTTTGATACCAGCTTCCCATAATCCTCCAAAGTGAGGTCCAGCAGGGGGGTTAAATCGCCAATCAATTTTTTCTTCATGGGCAGCTTCGGCAAACACTTCATGGAGGTATTTAGCGGCGCCAACAAAGTTGGTGCCACAGTCACTATGAATCACCGAAACTCTACCACGTCGACTTAGAAATCGTCTCAAGGCAGCAAGAAAAGCAGAGGTGGTCAGATCTGAGGCAAGTTCGAGATGAAGTGCCTTTGTCGCGCAGCATACGAACAGACATAAATAGGCCTTTTGAGATTTGGCACCTCGAGCTCGAGTGAGGGTAATAGAAAAGGGACCGCCAAAGTCGACAGCGGAACATTGAAAGGGTTTTATCTGAGTGACCCTAAAGGAGGGTAAATCACCCATTTTGGGTTGCATGATTGGAGGGTTTACTCGGAAACATTTTAAGCAATCAGAAGTTACTCGAGTGATTGCTCGTTTCGCAGATAGAATCCAAAAATGTTGTAAAATTAAGTAGTTCAACGTTTGTTTTCCACAATGGAGAAATTTTTCATGAAAGTCCTGAATTATAAGATCGGTCAATCTGTGTTGAGCTGGTAATAAGGCAGGGTGTTTTTGTTCAAATGCAAGTTTGGAATGAACTAAACGACCGCCCACCCTGAGAATACCAAGTTGATCTAGAAAAGGGGAAAGTTTTTTAAGCTGATTTGAACAGCGACGACCCTTTGACAGATTGTCAATATCCTCACTAAACACCATCCCTTGAATATATTTCACTAGCGTCATTAGGGAATTATGCAATTCAACATCTGTGAAAGTATTAGTCGAAATAGTGGGTTCATGACGCATTTTTTGGATCACCCGAAGGCAGTACGAGAATATCCTTAAAATGGTTGGGAGCGAAGAACGTTCACCTAAAAGCCTGGAAACACCATCAATTTCCGTAGTGATAGCACATACTAATTTTCCTTCTTCGGCGAGAACTTCCGGTTGCGGCTTTGAATCGGGTTCAAACTTTGATGCAGGCCACACTTCCTGCGGCAACAGTAACCATGCGGGACCGTGCCACCACAAAGAAGCGTCACACAATTCAGAGGGAAACATGCCCCGAGTAGCGCAGTCGGCGGGGTTAAATTCCGAGGCAACGTGGTTCCAGTTTTCAGGAGGCACGATATCCTGGATTTGGCTGACTCGATTGGCTACGAAAGTTTTCCATCGAAATGCCGGCGAGCGAATCCAAGCGAGTGAGACCATAGAATCCGACCAAGCGTAAATCCGCGTAAAGTTAACGTCTGAGTAAGTGGCCAAGACAAATTTAAGTAATTTTGCGGCCAACAAAGACGCACAAAGTTCGAGTCTAGGAAGTGAAATACGTTTTAACGGAGCAACTTTGCTTTTTGCATAAACAAGGAAAGTAGAAATTTTTTGGTTAGAGCAAACCAAACGTGAATAGATACACGCTGAATATCCTAGGCTGGAGGCATCTCCAAAACCGTGGAGCTCAATCGAGACATATGAGGAAAGAAAACAATGTCTAGGGATGCGTAAATTTGACAAACAGGGAAGATCGGCCTTATATTTTTTCCATGTTTTCGCGATATCAGAGGGAGCCACATCATCCCAGGTGAGTCCTTGGACCCAGAGATTTTGCATCAATAATTTAAGGGCGAATGTAACAGGGGCAAGGAAACCTAGAGGGTCAAAAATGCGAGCAATTTCCGAAAGTATGGACCGTTTAGAGCATTCTGATTTTAAAACTTTTATTTCGTAAGAAAATTTATCGAGGTGGGGATACCAACGAAGTCCTAAAACCTTGAAATAGGAATCCGTGTCATCCATTGAAATAGATGTCAATGTTTGGTGAATATCAGAAGGTATAGTTGATAAAAATTCCAAGTCGTTACTAGACCATTTTCTCAAATCGAAGCCTCCCAACTTTAAGAGCTGGATTAGTTCGTTCTTGATAAGGATGGCTTCACTTAATGAATTCGCTCCATCAACGACATCATCCACGAAAGTTTGATTAAGAAGAACTTTTGATGCCCTAGGAAAATCCTCGGAATAATTTTGCGCCAACTCAAGAAGACATCGTAATGCAAGAAATGGCGCACTAGATACTCCATAAGTTACCGTCTTCAGAACAAAATCCTGAATGGGATCTGAAGGGCTAAATCGCCAAATAATGCGTTGATAATCCCAATGACATGAATCAACCCAAATTTGGCGGTACATCATCTTGATGTCAGCAGTGAAGACAACCGAGTAGCGTCGAAAATTTAAAAGAATAGCAGTGATGTCCTTCTGGAGCTTAGGGCCGGGTAAAAGCGTTGCGTTTAGGGACTCGCCTTCTGTATTTTTTGCGGATGCGTCAAAGACCACACGAAGCTTGGTGGTAGAAGAATTAGGATTTATTACGCTGTGATGAGGAATATAATACATTTTTTCGGGACGATCTTGAGCGGGTAGGACAGTTGCGATTTTCATGTGTCCCAGGGACAAATACTCATGCATAAAATCGCAATAGGCCTTGTAAGTTTGGGGATTACTTTGTAATCTCCGTTCCAGGCTATAGAATCGACGTAAAGCAATGGAACGTGAATCAGAAAGAAGCGGTTCACCATTTTTGAATGGCAGGGAAACAATAAACTGTCCATGGGACGTGCGACGGTGCGTATTCACAAACGAACTTTCGGCCAAGAGGTCATCAGAGGAAAGAGTGCTAGCTTGAGGAACTTCTTCAATTTCCCAGAATTGTTGCAACTTTGTTGTAAGATCATCATTTTCAACAAGCGCTGAGAAAGTATAAAGTGGAGTTGGAGTTTGAAAATTGATTTTTCCCATCAGCACCCAGCCAAAAATTGTGTTGAGGGCAACTGGAGATCTTCCACCTCCATCGATTTTTCCAGGCAACCAAATATGAGGAAAAACTGAAGCTCCCAGTAACATGTCGATACTACCTGGAGCGTTAAACGATGGATCAGCTAACTTCAAATTGTTGATGTGATCCCAAGAATCGGTTTTAAAGAATGCGGTTGGCATGTCAGAACATACTTTGGGTAGGATAATAGCTTCTAAATTGACTAACAACTTATTGTTGATAGGAGGACCGATCGAGAATAGCGTCACACCTTGTGATACAAGAGAAGACATTTCGCCAATACCTTTAATAGGTATATTGAGTTTTGAGGAAGTCAAACCTAAGCGGTTGAAACACCTTTTTGAGATAAAATTTGCCTGACTGGCACTATCCAGCAAAACTCTAACGGAATGCGGGTTGCCTTGGGAATCCAAGACATTAACTAGCGCGGTTGCCAATAGAACCACTGAATTTGGATTTACAGCTCCAACACACGAATTCATAGTCGGCGAAGAACTTGAATTTGGGCTAAACAATGAGGGTATTTGGTTATCAGGGGGCGATTGAACTGAACTAGATGAATTGGTTTGTGAATCTGCGGAGTTTGGACTCTTGGCTGAATCAAAATGCAGTAAAGTATGATGGCGCAAACGACAGATGCGACAAACCGAGGTAGATTTGCACTTCTGTAAGTTATGAGCCGAACTCAGACAATTGATGCACATTCTGTTTTGCTTGCAAATCGAAAATCTCTCTTTGGGAGTGTTATTGCGAAAATTAGGGCAATTATAAACCAAATGTGACAAATTACACACACTGCATCTTTGTGAAGGTACTATCTTTTGAGTTTGACTGTTGCCGTTACTTGCATTTGCCAACAATGCATGAGGATAAACTTTTCCAGGATCACCTTTTACGCCTCGACTATTATTTGCTCCTTTTGTTTGCGAAATTTGATTATTCGAATGAGCCATAGTCTCTAAAGCTTTACATTGATTTGTAAGAAATAACTTCAACTGATTAAAGGTTGGAATATCAAATTGTGCATGGGCTAATTCAAAACGTTGTACTGTGTCAACGTCCAGTTTTTTAAGTAATAAATTCAGAAGAATAAAATCCCAATGTACAACTGGAAATCCTAAGAGAGAAAGGGCGTCTAAATTTTCCATAAAGGAATCAAAAATATTGCGTAAATTAAACCCATTCGAAACTTTAGGGAAATTCAATATTTCAGTTAAATAGGTGGTTGCCAGTAATCTTTTATTTTGGTAGCGACTCACCAGGGTTGTATAGGCAATTTTGTAATTTGCTTCCGTTATTGGAATAGCTTTGATTAAATTTAGCGGTTCCCCCTTAATAAAAGAGAGGAGATACTGGAACTTTTCTATATCTGATAAGCCAGCTTTATTATGAATTAGGTTTTGAAACAAATCAAAAAACGTTGGCCATTGCCTAAGGTCACCCTCAAATACAGGTAGGGTCAACTTGGGCAAATTAACATTTATAGTCGGGGCAAAGTTATGCAAAGCGGCAGTGGGTGAAGCTAACGGTTGCGACATTGTCATATTGACACTCGCATTAGCGATTGCTTCATTTTTAATGAATTGATTGAAGATACTCTTCGTAGTATAATACTTTTCATCTATTTCGCTTCGAATTTCTTCTTCGCCATCCCATTTGTCCTCAGACATATCCTTATGAAAAACTATTGTCATGTGAATTTTTTCGAAATCTTGATAATAAGAGGGAATAGCCTCATAGCGTGTCTTAAAATATTCTTGCGTTGTCTCATCTGCGATCGCTTTATTAGCAATATCGTAGACTTCAGAAATTCGTTTGATAAGAATTTTGCGTTGGGCAGTGAGAATTGTTAAATCTTCTGACATATTGCCAAAAAAAAATTGAAATCAAATTTAAATTAAATTAAATCGAATAGTACCTACTATCTAGCAAAATCCGTTCTTTTCCTGAATTTGCATTTGGGCAAGGCAAAAAAAAGAAAGAATTTCAAGCTTGGAATGTTTATGTTCAAATAAACAAGTTTTTTCTTTTTTTTTTGCTCTGCTCTTGAGGTTCAATTTACAACTTCTATGGATTTTCTGATAAAAATGTTTTCGTTCTACTGGCCAAATTACAATAATTAATGCCTTTTATGTTTTATTTTTTCTAAAACACAAACCGAGAATAATTAAAACACTTGCAGTTTCTTGCTAAGAATGATGTATAACGCGAATGAATTTCAACAAAATGAAAAAAATCAAATAAAATACTTTCAATTAATCGATTAATTGCAATAATTAACCAGTTAATCAATTTAAGCACCAGAACAAAATAAGAAATTTGGCTCGTTAAGGATCAAAATGTTTTGCGGGTAGCTAATACGTAATGTCTTAGCTGGTAGTGGACTGTATTTACTTTGCGGCGCAACCTCTAAATAATGATAAAAGGGACTTACCCAATAATTCCATAAGTGCACTCCTGCAGGGACCCTGCTTTACACACGCGCTGCGGATTATGGTGTTCCCAATTACGGGTTATGTAACTTTGTAGAAGGTTGATACGAGAGGACTTCACAATGAAGTTTTGAGATTAGAAATATTGCGACCGGGTTAAGCCGTACGACGACGCGCCCGTGTCGTCTCATCGAGTTTCTTAGCAAATCTGTCCAATTACTCGCTTCTGGTACGTCCACTATCAAAATTTAGAGGTACGACTTTTTTTGCGCGAAACAAAACAAAAAAATGCGAGCAAACAGGAATTTTGCACCTTTGCCAAATTGTATAAAATTTATTTAGAATAAAGACGAAACAAATGGAATAGACATAGTTCATTTCTTTATTTTGTAGCGTATGTTCAAGTGTGGCCTTTGTGTTAGTAGTATTTAGATAAGAGCGATTAAAATGGAGTTTGAAGATTATAGGTATATCTTTTGGAAAACTCGTTCTGCTTGAAAAATTTGCGTTGGACGTCTCTAGCATGATAACTGCGGTTTCTCACATCCCATAATGTTTTTCTTTTTCTCACCTCGCAAATTAGCTTCTCACAATCCATAATTATCCACAATATGTGAATCAATAAAAACCTGCATTGGCTAAATTGCAAATACTGACGGAAAGTCGTTTGAAAACGTCCGACAAATCCCATTCAAATGGGACCAATCGTTGTTCGCATGAAATCTGATCAAGTCGTGCGACCTAAATCGTGTGAAGTGGATGAGCGTTCTATTTATTTTTATGTAAGGGGATTAGTCGGACGTATACGGACGAATTCGCACGGACGCGAATTCGTACGACTACGCATCCAATGGACGGCCAGCCTAATGGTTTAACTTTTAATTTTTCAACTTTCTGTTCCTTGTCCTCTGCCAAATGCGAAGTCTAGCAACCTACTACTTTGTGATATGTGAGCAAACTTGCCCTGATGATGACGAGGTTTTTGAGCCTTGAAATATTGTCACGGCTTTGGGGTGCGTGACAGAAATCTTGGGTCCGTTTATTCCAAAATAAAAGTTCAAATAACACAATTATAATTAATGTATTCCACGTTACTATACACTCTGACACTAATTACTTCACTAATTAACTCAAACAACTTAATTCTTCACAACTCTTACAAAATTCACTACCTATCTAAATCGTATCACAGTCAATCTTGAAACACTTCTTAATTGTAGGGATCATACTTATTACTGGATGTGTTATATAATTTGAATAGAAATGTAATAAATTGATTGATATCTACTCAGTGATGGATTTTTTTTTTTAATTCTTGAGGTCAAATACCCTACAAGTAAAAGCCGCATTATGCGCTTGTATTTCAACGGTTTGGCCACCAATCAAAAAAGTTTTGTTCGTACCGATACCTGCGCCTAGACTTTGATGAATAACGTTTTTTGTAAAAAATTTTGGGAGGATAATTTGGATTTTTCTTCCAGGAATGTCATTATTCCGTCCGTTGATTATTTGATGTATTTATTTTGGTAGAGTCTTCAACTACAGAAATCTTGTTTTTCCAATGCCTTACAAAGGTTATTAAGTCGGTCAGTGTCTGACTGGCATAATCAACTTGTGCGTTTTTGCACTATGAAGGTATCAAACAATTAAATTTGCATATACCGTATACGCCAAGCCAAACTCCTGGTTATTGTGAAACTTGACCATCTATAACCTCTTCGTGATCAAAAACAAGTTCACAGTGGAAAAAATGTTTAAACAAATAAGTAACTAACAATCTTGGGGTTCCAGCAATAAATTATTGTTTTATGGCGACCAGCTGTTTGGAAACCTACGCTTCTTTATCGATAAAATGCAAATGCAAAATTCCTTTTCAAAAATAAATTTATTTTTAGTACCTACCCACCTGGCACTGACCTGTCAAAAGTGTTGAAAACAAAACACTTTTCCATGAATTTTACTTTATTCAAATTATTTGGTATTATCACTTAAGGTATATAGATTACTGAAACTTCTTTTCCAAACTTGAATAAATTTTATCTAAAAATCAGGACAAAGCTAGCACTTTTACAACACAGAAAGCTAAACCGTTTCAAGTTTCACTACCTACATTACTAATCGCTTTACTGTCCTATTCAAAAACTCCTCCCAACCTCAACGGCTAGTTGATGCGATTTGCTCATATATCGATTCAAGCCTTACGTAATTGTCTCGATTATAATTGGCGAAATGTATTGAAATATATTTTTTAAAGATATCTACTAAATTATATGAGTTAACTTTTGCTCCAATTTATATTTTTTTAATGATTTTTTGACGATTCCATAATTGTATAATGTGGAAATTAGAATAAATGCAGTTCTAATTGGAACTTTAACCTTTAATAAGCGGGACTTGGAACTTTGTCTTAATTTTAAGACACATTGGGTAGTAAAAATTACTGTAAAGTAGTTTTCATGAGTTCCGAGACAGTTAACTTTACCTTAAATATAACTACTATATTATAGTTCCATAACTTTGAAGAAATTTCAGAACTAGCAATGACTTCGTAGTTACTTTCAGCGCTCTAAAGTAATAAAAACTTTGAAGTGATATACGAGTAACAAGACAAAGTTACACAGAGAATTAATTTTAGACCATTATAAGAATCTTAATAACCTTAATACAAATATCGTATAAAATCGGGGACAGATAAGCGCTGTAGTTACCATTATAAAAGTCACTTTATAAACTACTACTTTGCTACCATTGATAGACCAATTTACTGAAATCGCCTAAAGACCATTAAAAATTTATAAACGAGTCACAATAAAATAGTTTTGAATGGCGAAAAAACGGTTTTTTAACTGTCAATAAATATGTGATGATGGTTATTAAACTGTATAATAACCCTTAATATATCCTATAAGGGATAATAAAAACATTTTAATAATAACAGATGAATATCTTTATACCATTAATATATTTTTTTTGACCACCAAAAATTCCTTTTGTAATCATAACAAGATAACCTTATAAGGCCCAGTTATACAATCTTGGTTAAAAACAGAGTTCAGCTGAACTCGACTGGCACTTGAACTTCTCCATTTAAAATACATTGCTGTCAGCAAATTAATCAAATTCTAGCTATTTTTGACAGCAATGCATTTCAAATGGGGAAGTTCAAAGGCGATTTTCAGCCTGGAATGATTATTATTTGGTTATAACCAATGCATTTCTGCCGTCGCGGTTTTAACCAAAGTAGGGGAAGTTATGACGTCACATATCAGATGATTTGCTTTTGGTATTTACCACTTATAACCGATTATAACCCAGCTGTGGACTTGGGTTAATCTTTTGGTTACAGCTTTTTTATGTTATTGTTATTATTTTTGGAATTTGTATTGGTGTTTTGTGATTTTGCAGTTTCGTTGTAGCCTGGCACAATGAAAAAAGTATAAATTCACTCACTCACTGCAATTCACCATGTTTAGATCGAGGTTTAGATCATCCCCAAAGAAAATCTGTTCGATAAACGAGACTAACGAGAGATTCAGCTCCATTTTTTGTACCTAAACAAAAAACTATTGTTGAAACGAAAAAACAAATAAGAATAATAAACATAATCCTACACTGCTATAACCAAATCATTTCAGCGGTCAGTTCCTTGGGTTATGATTCTTGAATGGTGGGGGGCTATGACGTCACACTTGGCTGTCAAAGTTGTCAACCAAAAGAATAACCACGGTATTTACCGATAAATAATCATTCCAGGCTGAAAATCTCAAGTACCAGTCGAGTTCAGCTGAACTCTGTTTTGAACCAAGATTTTACAACTGGGCCTAAGGGTTATTAAAAATGTTATGGTACTATTATATTGCATTTGGGAAGAGGTAAAAATAAAAGACAATGGGTATTTTTTAAATCAAACTTTTATTAATTGTTGATACCTACATATTATTATGGTGATATTAAAAAAATAAAAGCTGCATCTACAGTAATCACATAAACTAACAAAATTTCGAATCGTATATGTATACCTACATAACTACTTAAATATATAATATAAAAAATACCACTTGGAAAAAGCAAAAGCAGGTAATAAGAGAGTTTTCATTTTTAATTTATATTTTCTCAAAAAGGACTCTTGTTTTTCAAAAAAAAAAGAATGAAGAAAATCCTAGCTTCAGTTGCTTTGTGCAATAATTTATTCCAAATCTGGAAATTAATGAAAGCATTGAGGGCAGTGGCGCAGCCAGGGGGGGGGGGGGGGGCAGGGGGCCCGGCCCCCCCCCCAAGGCTTTAGAGAAAAATAGAAAAATAACAAAGTAGACGAAAGCTGTAAACTGCTCATATCAGAAAAAGTTTAAAGGAAAGCGAATCTGTGTTTTTTCCTATATTTTTTTCTGCATGCCCCCCCCCCAGACAAATTTTCTGGCTGCGCCACTGATTGAGGGGGTTATATTTATACCTACTCATAGCTCACCTTCGATAAATGACTTTAAGCCCCACTCTAAAAGAGCAACTTTACACGCCATTGTCAGACCAGTGTCAGTGTAAATCCAAAATCCAAGGTTATAAATGATAAATAATTCAAAATGATTTAAATAATTCACCAACGGCACCAACGCAACGCACTAACTAACTAATCAACGCTTACAGCAAAAAATGGCGCGACACGAGACAAACACCTGATCACAAATGAGCGGGCTCATGCTACATGCTTGCACGGAAGCAATAATTGGAATGCCCAGAAAAATTACAAAATAAACCATTATGGCCGCTTCGGGTTGTTTCGCGAATAGCCGAAGCCAATAACGGCCCGCTTAACTTTATTATGGCTATAACGCACATTTTAAAGACTGAAAATCAACTAATAGTTGTTGAAAAACGTATATCGATGGTTATGAAGATCAATTTTAAAGATCGTGTGTAGTAACCATATTAAAGTATCTAGCTACTGTAGTAAATTCGTATTAAGAAATTTGAATACAATACATCAGTAAATTAAATTTTTAACAATAGTATTTTATAGGAGCTCATAGATAACTATAGGTGATAATGAGGATAATTCAACAAATAATTTTTAGCAACCATAAAAATACGTTATTCAGTAATAGATAGATAATTTATGGCAGTTATTAGAGATATTTTGTCTGCAATTCCAGTAAGACAATTTCCAGAATTCAATTTCCTCAGTGTACTGAGACTATCAAATATTGCTTTAAATTCTTTGCGACTCTTACTTACGTTATTTTACATAGTAACATTCCCGTTCCAGAAACTTCAAAAGCTACATATAAAAATTAGAAAAACTAGAAAATCGTTTTTTTAGTGTTAATTACCTAACAACGACTTATTCACAGTTCCGATCTGTGGGTATTTGGGTATTGCCTAATAATGATGTCCAATCAAGCATTAGAAATGAAACTACATGCAATATATCATTTTATCTTTTTATTTTTATAGCCCAAACACTACCGATTCCAAATAATAATATCCAGCCAAAAAGTATACCGAAACCGTTAATTACTTGAGGATGCCAAAGTGACCATCCTTTGGACATTATATTTCTGAAAGATATAATAGGGATGGTACAGGGTGTTGCCATTGATATCCATCTTAGTACTGTTGGTATAGCCTCTATTGGCCATACATTACCTAAAAAGAGTTATTAGTAATCACTGATTTCGTCCACAGGATGCTGCTCAAAATAATAGTGAAATTTCAGCTTTTCAACCAAATTTATTATCAATTAAATGCCAACATTTCGGTCTGTCTGTACCATCTTCAGGGCCAGACTTATCAGGTTTTTTCAATTGATCATCAATAATGAAATGAAACTAGGAAAATCAAAAAATACCCGCTTGTTTACTTGGTTTGTGTGCTAAAAACCTCATAAATTTGCCACTGAAGATGGTGCAGAAAGCACCGGAAAGTTTGTTCAAATATCTGAAATTTTGACAAAATTTATGAGAATTATTCAGGTAATTTTCATTAAAAAAAATACTTGCCACATATCAATGTCAGCGGCAAATATCCTCCCGTGCATGCTAAATTAGCTTGCGTAGAATCCTCACATACAGTTGACACCAAAAACCCTAGACATAAATAATAATTTGCTCAAATACAAGAACTATTTGATCGATATTGTTCACTGATCTAAAAAATAAATGGATAAACAATCATACGGCTTGATTGGCAAAATTTGTGCGAAAATTTGGGGTCAATATTCTATGAACAGTTGTGCAACGGAACAGCCTAACACCTGCGCAGTGTCTTATCTTTCGAACAACTGTTCTAAATTTTGAAATTCCTTCATTTTCATTGGCCAGATTTTGTGCACACACAGTACATGTATCTACTGCGCACGCTTACAGCTGTCCCAGTCAGTTGTTTTTGTTTAGATTATGACCTCGTAAATTAGCAGCATTAGAAGCGTTCTTTGTTTATCCATTTATTTTTGAGATCAGTGATATTGTTACACAATTAAATTGGTGCGCCACTGTATATTCCGAGCACGGATATACAGTGGCGTTTCCATTGTGTGATTTCTTATTGTTTCATGAAAATTTTCGATAGTTATTCTGATTAATTGATTGGTTCATACTATTATACACATTTACTAAAAGATGAAAATTCAATTTTTGCTGGTAAAAATAAAAGTTGATTGGGATTTTTACATCAAGGTAGTTCTAGTTTACTTATGCGCGAGGTGTGTGAATAATAATAGACCGCATTATCGGACGAATTTTTTATTTTCACATCACGGCAAACGTTTCGACACTAATAAGTCTGTGTCATCAGAGTTAGACTAATTTGGCATGTAAACTAAATCGAAATCCTTTCGCATCATGACCTATGACAGGAGCCATTATCATAAAACGGAGGCCAATTTATATATTATTTTAAAAGGCGTTTCGGGTTTCAAAATACTTAAGTGCTTAGTCAAGCGATTCTTTTGGAATCAGTCGTGAGAATTGATAATACAAATCATTCTCGCAGATTACCTACATAGGTACTTCACAGCAAGGAAATCTTCTTTATGCTTTATTTGAAATACTTCTAATGGTAGCTGAATAAAAAATCATCTTTTACTTATGCTATAGGTCTTTAATAATATCAGTTTAAGGGAATTTTTATGGCGGCCATGAAGGTTGAATGAGTTCGTTATACCAATATTGGTAAATTTTACGATCGACAATTTGCAAACGTGTTTTCTCCAATGACTTTTCTCGAGAAAATAGCAATGAACAGAAAAAATATAGGTGCAATTTTTCATGTATGTATTGTGGATGTTTCCCAATAAATAATGCTCCAGTTCTAAATAGTTTCCATACAAGAAAGAGCACCCTCAAAAATACCCTATAGCTAGCATTTTTTGACATTAGCTTTTAACCATCAGTTACTAGATTATATGAAGAAAATCGAAATTTTGGTTTTCATGTGAAAAAGCAGCAAGTCATTATGGCGTAAGAAGTAAGAATATTGCTCCTTACAAATGACAAATTCGGAAAAGCAAATTAATTTGCATTCCACTTACGCATTGAATAATTAGTAATGATTAATATTTTTTCAAAATTTTGGCCTGCTGCAATATAATCACTATACGTAAGTGTCCAATTATTATTGCGAATTGTATAGGAATTTCCTTTCAATCCTTTTAATGAACGTTCATTTGCATTTCCCGGGGAACTGGGAGCAAAAAACAATAAACTGTACCTTTATGCAATGGATTTGGGTTTCATGAAAACCTATATAGCTATGCATTGAAAAAAACATCTACTTCTTTCTCGAGATTTCCACAGATGGCTTTATGAAGTTTATTAATGATATACCTATCTATATATCAGTATTTTATTGTCCCAGAATATGTGGACAATCTCTGAGATTCAAATCAAAAACAGACAATTCTGATATTTTTTTTACAAACTCACCATAGGCCATTCCAGCAACCCCTTGTAAATATATTAATGCAAAAATAATCCATCTATTCCCAACGAATTCCACTTCTGTTATAAAATAAAGCATAACCTGGACTTCTAGGCATTCTACCAGCATTACGCAACATTGAAGAATTAAATGCGATAAAGTTATTTCCAGCGCAGATACTCCAGCTATTATGGATCTATCCCAAACTCCTTCTATTCTTTCACGAGTGATGATTTGGCAGGTCATCGTGGTGCCCAGAAGATAAATTAACCTGAAATGGCATAAAAAATAGCACCATTATCGAAAAAAGGAGACCAGGGAGGGCATCTACTTACATTATTACCATTCCTGGTGTTACAAAGATAGTCAAAGGCTTTTGATTATCGACATATAGAAAATTATTTTTGATCGGGATTCGGGCTAATTTTTCGTCCAAATTACAATCAAGAAATAATTCTTTTTGGAAATCCAAAAATAAAAACAAAAGTTTAGCTGCTAAAGCACCTCCTGTTAGTCTGTTTGACATATCCATGTGAGCTTTAATTTCACCAAAATCTACGGTCCATTCGTGAGAGTCTGTGCCTAAATGTATCTAGAAATTTTGATAAACCACTATGTTTTTTGAGCTAACATAAAGAATCCTTACTCTTTCTTCATAGGCGTCTGTAAAATTTGATGGCATGTAAAGAACTCCCAAAGTATCTCCATGTTTGACTGATTCAAGGGCTTCAGGAAATGAATCGTACAATACCTGAGAGGAATAAATTTTTATAAAACCGGGATTGGTCATTTTTAGGGTAACATGAGAGATCCTGAATGTGCGGTGGTATGGACGTGCAAAAATTCTAAATTAGATATTTATCGGGACTGAATTGACTTATAAAGCGAGCTACTTGCCTTGTTGATCATAGGATTTTCCAAATAAGTTAAAAACCGACAAGTCAAATTCCTAAAATGACATTCATGGTTTGAACCGAGTGTTACAGTTTGGTTCCAGTTCAAATCATCGCAAGAAATTGTCTGACTTTCGTCATTAACTATGGCTAAATTTAATTCAAGTGGATCTTTACCTATTGAGTTTTGAAAGCACCATAATTGAAAGATGGGAAACAATAAAAGGAAAACGATTCCTCTAAAATAGAAGAGTCAATCAACATGATTCTTATGGGGAGTTTTTGTACCTACCCAAAATTTCTATAAAATTGCTTCCAGTTCTTATTAAGAAGAGCTTTCATCCGTCTTTTGTCCAAGCTCATAGCTGACATATATGTTATTTTTTCACTTTTAGCATTATCTTTTGAGTTGGTTAAAGCCTGAAAAAAATTTTTAGAACTATATTTTTTTCAGATACATTGCATTCACTAACATCTCTTGATCCATACCCTGCAACAAAACTTTCCATTGATGAAGAAGTGGAAGATGCAGCGCTACCTAAAGTACTTATACCGTTTGCTGCCGAACTAAGCTTACTCTCGTCTTGTCTCTGGCTTAGCAGCAAAAAGACTTCTTCTAAGCTTTCTTTGTTGTAGAAGGAAAGCAGTTCATTCGGTGAGCCTTGGACAAGAAGTTTGCCTTTTCTCAAAAGACCAATCTTGGAATTTAAAAATAAATATTCAAATTCTCAACTTAAAAATTAACTTGAATTTCACTGAAAAACTTAGGTAGGTAGGTACCTACTCACCTTATCTGCTTCTCTAGTTTCTTCTATGTAATGAGTTGTAATGATTACTGTTATATTTTTTGTTGCAACTAAAGATTTCAGATGAGCCCATATTCTAGGAAAGAAAAAAAATACAATTGTTTCTTGACCATGAGCTGTGCGCCAGAAAAAAAAAGAACAAACAACTAGAACCCAGAACCATTTTCAATTTGTTGTAACTTTTTTCAAAATTATTTTTTCTAATGCGCTTTCCGGTATTCGAAAGCCCATATCGTCTTGCTATCAACTCGCGCTCCACACTTCCAATGCACCACTAACGGCACTAACTGATCTTTGACGCACTGGTCCAATTTATCACTGACTTTTTACCTCGGTGGTAGACTTTTCATTGCTTCTGAAATTTTCTAGATAATTCCCTACCGGTTGTTTGAATTCGCTAGACTATTGAGCGAATGATGAATTTTATAGTCATCAGGTAGTGTTGTAAGATTGTGCGAAATTTCCCCAACTTGGGAGATTTGAAACTATGCCAATTATGTGGATATAAGCTTTGTTTTCTTTGGAATAATATTTTGCCACGAGGTTTAGTTAACATGGGCTTCCAGATACCGAAAACAGCCAAATTTTTCTTATTATTTCAACAAATTTGAAATACATAGTGGTAAAAGCTGCTTTTTTTTGGCGAGCAGTTTAGATTGAAAATAAAGTGTACATACTTTTCCCTCAGTATAGGATCAACGCCCACAGTCGGTTCGTCCAAAATAAGAATTTCCGGACTATGAACAATAGCGGCGGCAAAAGATACTCGTCTTTTTTGTCCACCACTGCAATGCTTCAGTAATCTATAAATATGTTTTTCTATTATATTCAGAACAAGTTCTTGCTGTTATTTCAACGTACTTGTTTCCATCGGGAAGTTCTAATAATTTTGAGAGATAATGAAATTGCTGTTCAATATCTTTCTCTTTCATTTTAAAGATAGTGCCAAAATAGTACATGGTATCTTTGATGGTGAATTCGTCGATTAATGCCAATTCCTACGAACAAAGTTGAAATAGGTAGGAAATAACAAAGAAAATTTAATAATACCTGAGGCATGTACCCAATCTTGCGTCCAGGAATACCACTTCCTTTTTCTCCAGGCCTCACACCAAGTACCCATATTTCACCAGTATCGACGTTTTTTCTACCAATGATACAGCTCAATAATGTGGTTTTACCACAACCACTGGAACCAAGTAACCCATATCTGCAAATAAATATCATTTGTATTTCATTCACATTTCAGTGTATACTGAGCTTACATGGTTCCACGTTCAACATTCATAGAAAATCCATCTAGAATAACTTTTGATCCATAAGATTTGATTATATTTTGAACACTGATGGCTGAATTTGAAGAAGTCATTTTCTGCAATCAAGAAGCAAGAACTATTTTCATGATAATATGGTGTGATTTTATGCGAAAAAAGTGATTCCTGAGTTAACCTTCGAATTTCGCAAACATGAACTTTCATCCTTTGGAATTGAAAAAATGTATTTCGTTCTTTATACCTACTTAAAGGAAGTTTTTATTCCTGATTCTCATTCAAATTATATAGGAAACGAATCATTATAAATAATATAGATGTAAACAAAGACTTTTTTCTTTACAGTAATTTTTAATGAAAACACCTTATCAATAAACCTGGGCAGCGAAAGCCTCACAAACTTTATCGATAATTTTTAATTTGATAATCGGTTCCATAGGTCCTTTCACATGTGCCTTCCATTAAGCCAACTACAAGAAAAAGGTTTAGGAACAATGAATTGTCAAAAAACTCACGAGCAAATTTCTTTCAACCTGTGCCTGCCTAGAAGAGCATTATTGAACTTACATTTCTATTTATTCTAGAGAGTTTCCACTTGAAAAATATTGTGCATTTAAGATAAAATTTACACGCGTCATCGTCAGACAAACAAACAAATTAATTTAAAACCCGAATTTACTCTGAATTGTTTTTGCACGGAGAACACTGGTCATACTGGTCAATTGTTTATTGAAAAATCATTATATTAAGTATTTTGGTATATTTCCTTCTAAATATTCCAGCATTATATTTTATTAATTGCGTTCGAAATACACGATGGTTGGTATTAAGAAGATAATAACACGAAGAGCTAGTAACTTAAGAAACAAGTAACTTTTAGTATCAATGATCAATGTCAATTAACTATTCCATACATCAAAATAATACTCACTTTAGTGACATGTCTCCTCACAATGTGAAATTCAAGAAGTATAATAAACTCCCCTACTAATATTACGTTCACTGCCCATGAGTCACATAATATATGCTTCATGATATATGGTGTCCATGAGACATAATGTGGTTCATTTGCATAGAGCTAACATAGGTAAGGTTGTTATTTTGGATGTTGTGGTGTAGACAATTTTCTCTAGAGTTAGATAGTCCAGCAGGCAAGTATTTTCTGCTGGACAGTATTCCGAAATATATGATATTTTGGTGTATGTCATTTGTGGGTAGTTTGTGGAGTAAAATCTGAGTTTTCGACCTCGAGGACCCTGTGCTAGCTTGGCGGGAGTCAAAAACCACGAAATTTTCGTACTTTTTAGTTTTTTGCTTATATTTTTAAACCATGCGGAATACACCTAGTTATAAAGTTAAAAATATTAAATTTCCTTCAAATTTCACTAGTCAAACGTAGGTATTATTTAACATAATAGTAACCGAGATACACTAGCTCAAAGATACAGAAAGAAAATCAACTCGTCAAAAATTTCTTCCGGCCGACCACAATAGGCCCCTTGCATCAATTTTTTTTATTGCTGATTTCGTTTGTTAATGAAAAATAAGTCAACACGTGTTTTTTTTTTTTTTTTTCTTGTTAGACAAAAATTGACGGAGATACAACGCTTTGAAATGTGCCTATTTTTCATATCCTATGACGTCACACCATGCTCAGTATAGACAGTATATCTATATATACAAAACTTAATCTTTGTATAACTTTCGGAATAATCATATTTGGACAAAATAAAAAAATACCTACTTATAGATTTTTTTTCGATTTCCTACAGTTATCAATTTAATTTTTCATGCAAGGACCCTATTCAAACTAAGCATAGGATAAACATATTTTATCCTCATCTCTTTCACGTGCACCCAGAGACGATATATGTCTACTGTGCACCTGAATTATTTTCCGCGTTAACCGCAACTGAAACCTCGAAATTATCGGACTTTTCCAGTTTTTTGCTTATAACTTCTCAAAAAAGTTGAAGAACTTCAAATTTCACTGGCCAAAAGTATTCGATCCAAAATAGTTACTGAGATGTATGTGGTTCAAAAATTCAAGTAATTTCTCAGATTATCAAAAATAGCATAGAAATGCAGGTTTTTGCCCTATAACTTTGGAAAACACAAACTTTGACTGTGAGTACAGCAAAGATCGTCGATATCGTTCTACTGCTTTGGTTCTTTGGTAACTTATGCCAACAGGATACCCATCAAAAACCACTATAGCATTGCTCCCGGAGCGTTTTTGAACATAATCCATGTAATTCTGCCACGATTCAAATATATCTCTTGATTTGCTCCACACAACCTTATGTAGCAGGTACCGACCATCAATAACTGCGCATTTGCTGCTGCCGAAGTTTACTGGTTCTTGTTCAGGAGTGAATGCCGCATACAACATAGACTTTGTGCCCTTGTGCATACTTCCCTCTGTGAAGAGAGACATCGGGCGGGAAGGGGGCTAGCTTGAATTTCAACAAGTTTCTAAAGTCATCATCTGATTGTTTTATCATGCGAATCCGTTGAAAGAGAGTGAGAGGGTCTATTGTAAACTTTTTGTCTTTAATTTTCACACAACAGGAAACAGTCGCTAGAGAAACAACCGCTTGAACTTCATGGAAATTCCCTTTTTCCAAACAGGTCTTCATACAGGTGATACCAATAGTTCGAGCTAAGTGGCAGTTCACAACTTCAGGAGAAACAGCTCCTGTGCCTATTGAGAATAGCTCTTTTGTATCCGGGAAAGGTGGATGGTCAGTAGATAGGCGAGTTCAGCACGGATGAAGTAAAAATTAAAAAAGGTTTATTTTCCAAAAATAATTATTAAAATAGGATATAATAAAAAATAATTCAAGGGCACAGTAGACTGTGAGTGCACGTGAAAGAGATGAGAATAAAAGATGTTTATCTCATGCTGAGTTTGAATTAGGTTCGGACGGGAAGAAATTTTTGACAAGTTGAGATTTTTTTAAATATCTTTGAACCACGGTATTTCGATTACTATTGCGTTAAAGAATACTTTGACCAGTTTAATTTGAAGAAAATTTAATTTTCTTCAACTTTATAAATAGGTGTATTCCGCTAAAAACGCATGGTTTAGAAGTTATGAGCAAAAAACTGAGAAAGTTCGAATTTTATAGGTCTTTCGACTTCCCTCAAGTTAGCACAATTTAGATTTTACTCCACAGACTATCCATAAACAACATGCCAAAATATCAATAACCTCCGAATACTTTCCAGCTACCCCCTTTATTTATTACTTGCCTGCTGGCCTAAGAGTCTAACATGACGATATTATTTTTTCTATCGGATTAAGATCTGTGAATTATAGAGCAAATAATATGTTACTTGAAGGTAATGAAAACAGATCTGGTGGATGATTGAAAAAAAAAAATCAATTTGACTCATTGGGGATAGTCAACATGTCAAACTCTATAACCTGGAGGAGCTTCTAGTACCTACCTACCTAAATAAGATGTTTGATGTGCAAACAGAGTTGAAAGTGATATTTTCTATTTTCTTACCCAGTAAATTTTTCTTGATTAGTTTTTACCACCAACAAAGCAGGATAGCACAGGAGGGCTCCAAAACAATAATTCTAATCTTCAGTAACAAGATATCCTACTGGCGTTAAAACTCACGTAAAGACATGATTCGAAATGTGACCGAAATATAAAAGTTTTTCGATGCAAATCATTACCATTAAAGCAAATAGATCGCAATTAAATTTAATATACCTACGCGTGTATCAAGTTTTTTAGTATGGAAATTTGTAATAGTTTCAATCATAAATTATTTATAAGGTAAAATTGACCTTTGTGATGGTTTGCAATAATTATTTAATAAATTTAATATATTGACAATATAAAGGTTGCCCATAGTAGGTATATGTAGTTTTTATAACATAAATCTAGTTTAAATAAGAAATGACAATGACATTATTCGGAAATACTTACAAATCAATAAGAGAAGGTACTATATATCTCCTTAAAATCTTTTTTATCCCAATGTAACTGATAACACAATAATTTGATGACAAGCATCGGAGCGCTGTGAAATCATAAACGAATTGGCGGTGCTTAAATGATAACATCGATAACTCAAATTCTTTTTTAGGTAGGTACCATGTTGAGTGTTGACAACGTTCTTTTGAAGAGTCTCAAAACTCAAAATAGGTACTAGGTACTTGGTACTTGGTTTCTACAATGTATTAGTACTTGGAATGTTGTTGGATTCCCTGTGCGTCTGCGTTGCAACCGATTTGAGCCTTGAGGGCATATACACGTAAACTTGTGACAGACTCGCTCCTAAAAGCACCACTTTCATTTAACTCACGTAGCATTTTGACACAATGCTGCTACAGAGTAAGAGAGTGGAGTTAAAAGTGTGGAGAAAAAGGCGTAGAAACGTTCTCTCTATAATCTTTCTTTAAGCTGATACAGGTTTCACTGAAGCGCACAAAGCATGATATAATTTCTTACTTATCTCTATTTTATGATTTCTGTGATTTTATAATTTTCACTCAGTAGTGTGCATGTAAGGAAAATAAAATAAAAGAATGAAGTCTGTAATTCAGGATCCCCTTACTCAATGTATTTCTTCGCAATTTACGAGTTTCCTACATTACAAAATGATAATTATGATTTTTTTCACATATCAGTAGGAATTTGAATTCATTGGCTAATTATAAATTCAATAACATTTTAATTACCCGTTAGGTACCTATCCTTTAAGTGGTTTGCTCATTAAAATCAAAAAAATATTGTAGTAATGATTATTAATGTTAATAATTGCAGAAAGGACTATGTAAACTTTTGTGGTTTCATGATAAAATTTTATCAGAATTTGGAATTAGGCAAAATAATGCAATTTCTAGACTTTTTTTTTATTGGTGATGATAACGATCGATATAGAGAATTCCTTTGTTTGCAATTTGTGTCACAACTTTTTTCGGATATTTCTGCTAATTTCTTTGTTAAGTTCTTCACATCCATTCATATCTCTCCTTGGTTTTACCCAGTTTTATCCAGTCTCGATCATTGCAATGCTGTTCAAGATGTTTTCATAAAGATACTCTTTGCCAACTAGGGAAAAGACTTCCGAAATTGTTCCAAAAATAATATGGTGAATTACTTCTACTAGTTCAACCCTAGAATACTAACCCACGTAAATTTTACGTGTGCTTTTTGTTTCATATACTGCCATTTCTCAAATATGTCCGCTTAAATTTCAAGAGTGCTTCCCCCAATACCAGTAGGACCAGGATCGCCTTTGTTACATAAATGCCAGTCGGAGAGAATATGAGCGTAAATTTGTTCTGAGTAGTGTTTATTCAAATAAATTAAGATTATTTCTCAAAATTTCCAAAATATAAGCGGCTGGAATTATTATTTTGTATTCTGTGTAAATGAAAGTTTTGAGGAGATTTTTTTTCAATTCTACTTATACTTACATGATGTATACAACTAAAAACATACTCACACAATATATACAGACACACCTAGTAAAACTTATATTTCAGAAACACCTAAAAACATGGAACACGTAAATTTTACGTAGGTTTGTATCTACGTGTGTTTTTAAGGGGTATTTTAGGGTTAATACTGCATTCTTCAAGGTTCAAGAATTGAATAACGTCCAGTTCGAAAATAGCATGGAACCAGTAGCCACCCACGTGATGAAAAAGTCGTTCCTGTTTTTCTGAAAATTGAACTTTAAAATGTCAAATTTTATCTAATCAATGATATAATTAGACATATAAAAGTCTTTTTTTTTGGAATATTCAGAATAATCCAAGTTACGATTCTCCTACGCGATGGAATCTATTGAGTTAGCAGCATCGGCAGTACCGACTAAAACCAGGCCAGTCGGTAACCGCCAACAAATGCGGACTAAGCAGAAAAATACTAATTGTAATAACTGTATATAGGGTTTTTATATTGATTAGTTTAATATAAATAGCTGTAATTATTTCAATATAGTCAGTATCTAACAAACCATTGTTGTACTCACTACAAACTCAATTACCCCTTGCGGTATCACTTCATGTCTGACGCGCAATACAGCTTCAAACTCAGCTCACTGGCTGGAGGATTCGTCCTTAGAAAATGGTCAACAAATAGCATGGAAGTTTTGCAGTCGATCCCAGAAAAAATGAGAAATCAGAGTATGATAGAGATAACTGAGGATCAGACGAAAAAGTCACTTGGCATTCATTGGGCACCTCGTGACGATACATTTCATTTTATGGTAGATATATCAGCAATCACAAAGATAACAAAGAGAAGGATTCTATCCGAAGTATCGAGGCTATTCGATCCACTTGGCTGGATTGCCCTGGTAACCATAAAGGCGAAGCCTCTAATACAAGATCTATGGCTACAAAAGTTAGGTTGGGATGATGAACTACCGGAAAATATACAGTTGAAGGGGAAGACATTCCAAGAAGATTTGAAAAGCTTAGACAAAATCGTGATACTACGATGGACTAACCAAACTCCTGGAAGCCACTTTGAGCTACATGGATTCTGTGATGCATCTGGAGAAAGCATATGGCGCAGTGGTATATATGAAAATACTGGCAACTGATACAGAAGGTAAATTACGTGGTAACTGCTGGTAAAATTACGTATTAACTGCCAAATCAAAAGTAGCCCCGGCGAAGATGCGAGCCACTCTTCCAAGACTAGAGCTATGTTTAGCACTGCTACTAGCAAAACTATTGAGAAGAGCAGTCGAGATTCTATCCTCTGATTAAACGAATATTCATGCATGGACAGACTTCATGATTAGCTAGACTGCTGGAGGCATGTCAGATCTGAACAGAACTCAGCAGATATCGTCTCAAGAGCGATGGAACCGTCTAAACTAATAAGTCAAATGATGTGGTGGGAAGGTCCACCATGGCTAAAGTCAAATATGACCGAGCAGGCAGAAAGCGAAACAACAATCGATCCAATACGTGAAGAAATCAACACATGTCACATAGTTTCCAACAGATGACGAAATAATTAGAAGATTCTCCACACTGAATAAACTAATAAGGGTAATTTCGTTCTGCAAGTGTTTCATCCAAAACTGCAAAACGAAGGTGAAGAAAACCGAACGTCCATCGGTATAGGAATTGCCAGATGCACTAGAAGCTTTTGTCAAAATCGAACAGCAAATTTATTTCCCTAATAAAATCCAAGCTCTACAAGAAAAGTTAGCTTTAAGTAAAAACAGCAAAATCTTAAACTTGAATCCATTCCTAGATGGTAAAGAAATTTCGCGTGTCGGGGGAAGACTTGAGAAATCGCAGTTGCCATATGAGACGAAACATCCCATAATTTTAATTTATAACTGACCGCTTGCATTCTAAATGCTCATCACAACATTCTCAGCGGAGGAAATCAGTTAGCTAACACGCGGAAACAGTTTTGGATCATCAATGGGAAGCGAGTAGTAAAAACTATGATTAGTAGATGTGTAAAATGCATCCGTTTTAGAGCTCAAACAGCGGAACAACTAATGGGAAATCTTCCAGCAGCCAGAGTCTCTCCATCATACCCATTTCTACATATAGGGGTAAACTACGCCGGTCCAATGCAAATTAAGACAACCAAGGAAAGAGGCCACAAATCATACATTGTGTGCCTTGCCACTAAAGCTATACATATTGAAGTTGTGAGCGATATGTTAGCAGACACATTAATAGCCGCGTTCAGACGTTTCACCGCAAGAAGAGGCGCGCACATATTATAGCGATAATAGTACAAACTTTGTCGGAATGAGCAAAACATTACAAAAAAAAGTTATGCAGATAGTCAAAATATCCAATTTTTATTTATATTATATTTATATTTATAGTCTCTATCGGAACCCAGTGGTATTTCATCCCACCAGCAGCTCCCCATTTTGGAGGACTTTGGGAAAGAGGGGTGAAATCAATTAAATACCACCTGAGGAGAGTGATTGGAGAAACTTGTCTCACTTATGGAGAGTTATCCACACTCATGCACCAGATAGAAGCTTGCCTTAATTCACGACCCCTGTGTCCACTAAACGATGATCCCACTGACATAACACCTCTGACGCCAGGACACTTTTTGGTGGGAAGGGCACTTGTGGAACCACTAGTCGTCAGATTACTTGCACCAATTTCAACAACGATACAATAATGGAAAAACATTAGAAAATCGCTTGAAATCGGACAGCTATTCTTGATAAAAAATAAGGATATCAACCCTAGGAAATGGCCTCTGGCAAAAATAATCAAACCACACCCATCAGAAGATAACACAGTAAGAGTAGTAACCAATAAGTCTGATGGAAGTTCAATGAAGCAATCAGTTCATAAACTCATTCCAATATACACAGAACAAGAGAAAGTGCGAGGCAATTTAAATTGTAGGAGTGTAAAACTATGGAAGGTACCCTTCGTGGCTATATTATTTCTCGTAACATTGAAAAGCTCTACAGCGGAGAAATAGCTATAGTTTATACTATCCACCTGCAGGAATATATACTCAGCATATAGGATTTAGGACATGCCAAAATAGACAGGGGAATATTAAGACTCGAACTGAAATTTGATAAAAATAAATTAGCCAATGATACGCGACCTATAGGTGATTCTATTAAACAGGTTGAAGTTCTTTGTGATAAGGCAAGGGAATTAGCGTCAAACACAAGGTGTTTATCGCCACTTAAAGGAATTGCAGAGACAAATGGAATCAATGGACCAAGGAATGAAAATCAATAAAATCATAAGTGCAAATAGACGTAAGCGAGGATTAGTGGGAAAAATACTAACATCTTTATTTGGGGTTAATGATGAAGTTCACCATGACATTGAACAATTGGAAACAAATCAGGAGAAACTTATTCAGGCATCAAATCACCAGATCAAGCTCATGTTACATGCGTTACCGGAATTCAATGAAACAGAAACTCGTATCAATGGAAACCTCAGAAGATTACAAGAAAGAATGCCACTGAAAAAACTTCGCTGTAGATATGACTGCAATTTCTCTATTATGAGGTAGTTAGAACTTCGTATATGAGGTAAGTTATGAGTCTTTACTATGAAGACGTGTTACGGTTGAAATTCTCAAAGTGGCTTGAGCTTATTTCAATTCCATTGAGAGCTTAAGATAACTTCATCCTGCATTAATAGTCAAGTCATCCTGACTTTCTTAAAAATATACCTGCATTTTCTATTGATACAAAAATCCATTTTCTGAAAAAGAAAGGATTTTTAATCATAAATACCAAAGTCTACTTTACCGCATACTATGCGGTGAAGATAACTTTACTGCACACTTTGCAGTCCACTTTACCGTATACTATGCGGTAGAGTACTACTTTCCATTTGCAAATAAGTGCGGTAAAGTGCACTTTACCGCACGCTCGTAGGTAAAAATAATAACCACCCTCAAAGACCTCAACATAGGAATTCCATTGATAATGGCATTCCATTACAACCTCTGCATCTGTACCATGATCCGTCAATAAGAACAGCACAGGAAGACAATTAGAACGCCCGGGCAGAATGTCTAATCAATAATATAATTAGACATAGAAGTCCTTTTTTTTGGGGAATTTTCAATACTTATAATCCAAGTTACGATTTTCCTACGCAATGGAATGTGTTGAATAAGCAGCATCGGCAGTACAAAACCAGGCCAGTCGTTAACCACCGGACTAAGCAGAAAAATAATAATTGCAATAAATGTATATAGAGTTTTTGTATTGATTAGTAATTATTTCAATAAAATCAGTACCTAACAAATCATTTTTGTACTCACTACAAACTTAATTACCCCTTGCGGTATCACTTCATGTCTGAATAGAGTCATCAGCGCTCAACAGACAAATTTTCTTGATTGGAAAAGGTTTACCAGTTAAACGCAGTTTTAACAAGACTAGCATTTATTATTAACCTTAATATTTTTACAAGATAAAAACTAAAAACATTGTAGAGGTAAAGCAATGCCTTAAAGTGAAATAATTGCAATTCAAAACGTGCCCTTCGTAATATTCATGTGAACAGAAAGTTGTCGCCTGACGATGAGAAAGAAAAGCTGTAAAATGTTCTTAAAATATAATTTCACATCTACAAAAATACACTGATCCATTTTTTCTAATTTTACATTTAATTTAATACCCACTTAGTACAAAATAGTGCACCTTAATCCATACTATATCCTATTTATTATAATAATAACTATAGCCTTATCACACCCACTTTATTAGAAGGCAGAAGTCTCGAACATTCAAATATAATTTTTCAATATTTCTAAAATTACTGTTTAAATTTGGATACAGTTTTTAATGTATTTCTCCCCTCCTTAAACTTATTAAGCCTGATAAAAATAATTGTAGGTAAAACAATTTGCGCGAAATATATAATTTGTATCCATAAGCCTAGATTGGTACCTATCCGAATTACAATTAAATATTTTATTTTATGCAAAATAGCTGCATAACATATTATTTACACACTAAATATAAAAAAAAGTCAATGAATGAAGTACATGAAAGCAAGGAAATACAAAGCAAATCAAGGAATGCAAAAAACCAATACATTTTAAACCTTTTGACAGCAGAAATCATGCATAAGAATATTTCGCATAACATTTGTGAAATTTCCAGGGAATCTCTTCTTCTCTCACATGCATTTTTTTTGTGTCAAAGAACCAGGGGTCGTATTCTCGAATATTCTCGCATACGAAATTTTAAACGATTTCGAATGCTCCCCGTTTAATTTACATTGCTGTGAATCAAATTTTCGTGTACGAAATGTACTCGAATGAATTCGAAAATACAACCCCCGAGGAGCCACATAATAATTGCCGAATTAAAATCCAGGCTTGCAACCTCTCTGGCTAAAAACTGCTATGCGAGGTGTTCTAATGCTCAATTTCTACTACGGCATAAAATTGCATTACCCATAGCGATTGAAAATCAAAAGTAGTTAAATTGCATACGAATTACATTAGGTCTGTTTCTGCAGAAATCACAAACCAGTCAGTGTGAATTTCATTGGTTGAAACTAATTTTCTGTTTCTGACTATTTTCACCCAATGAAATTCGCTTTGACTGGTTTGTGATTTCTGCAGAAACTGACCTAATATTGCAAGTTATTCTGAGGCTTGAAAAATGATAATCATTGGTTGGCTTATTGTGCATCCCAACTTCCTTCCTGCCCTAGAAGAATCCTGTCCCCTGTATCAGGCTGATACCCCTTGAATAAGATTTTCAGGAGGTAATCATTGGTCAGTAGGAATACATTTTTGCATTTTGCACAATAAAAAAATATATTGCCTAAAATTATAACTATTCTATGGATTTATAAAATGTAGCAAAATTAGTTTCCATGGTATTGATTTAAAAAAACATTTACTTGTACTGACAAGAGGAATAAGTTATTTTATGTTTACCCTGGAAATCGGTTATTTATTCCCCAGTTAATTTTAAAATTTATGGATGGATTACACTTTTGAGCAATAACCTATTTACATGTTCAAAAATTTAATACATCAAACATTTCAGAATGTGATAATATCTATCTAAAACTTTTGTGAAGTTTTGATAACCATTATCACAATCCAAAACAACACTCTACACACAATATTGGTAAGTTTTGCTTAAAATAGGTGTCCCTAACACTTAATACATGCCATTTAATAAAAAAATAAAAAGGAAAACCTTCAGTCTGAAATTCTTCAGGGAAACAATATTTTGGTAAATGTAAAACAAATGAAATATTTACTTGTGATGGTATAAAATACAGGGTGCAGATTTTGCATTAAATTTGCTGTTAAATAAAATGAGTCTATGGTCCCTGATATTGATTACCTATTGATTGCTTGAGAGTGATTGAAACTATCATTCAGAACTTATTACAGTAAAAACCTTGCACACCCTGTAGAATATTTTTTATATCAATATATAGGGTGGTCCAAAAAAAACCGGAATTTTGTTTTTGAGCTGTAACTTTTTTATTTGTTTACCAATTTTCTTTTGTTTTGGCTTGTTTGAAAGAGAAATTTACAGACTAACGAATCAGGGTAAAACTTTTGACATTTGAAAAAATCCAAAATGGCAGACTTTTTCAAAAATTGCCTAGTTTTGGATAGCGCTGGAACTTTTTTGGGACACCCTATATAAGTTTTTTTAATAAATTCTTAAAGTTCAAAATTTTGCGAACATTTTAATACCTCGACAGAAAAAAACGGTTGAAAACTAAGTGAAATATTGATTTTTTTGTAATATCGAATTTCAATTTTTATATTGACAGGAAAATCTGAATATGCTATTTCAGCTAGATTTTTTTCTTTCTACTCGACATATTTCTTCTATTTCGGGCTTGTTCGAAAGATAAATGGATAGGATAAGGACTCGAAATGAATATTTTGACTGTTGAGAAAAAATTAAAGATTTCCCAGTTCCTTCAACATAGTCAAAAATTTTCACCTTATCCGGAGTACAGAATTCGCTAAACAACCAACTACAAATTTTTCTCCAAGTTCGAAAAGCAGATAAAGGAAGAGAAAAATTCAGCAGTTATTTAATGGTACCTATCTGCAGCAATTTCTCGAAGCCACAAAGCACAACTAATTGTTATCGATCAAGGAGTTCGCTTGGATTCACGCAAGTATTGTCAGCTTGTGTTCGTCATATGCTATCCGAAATCAAGGTTGTTTGAGAGAGGTAGGTTGCCTGATAACTTTTATGACGTCATCTGTATGCTTGAACATAATGCAAATCTCCATAAGG
Organism: Ceutorhynchus assimilis; assembly: GCA_917834065.1. Classification (NCBI taxonomy): domain Eukaryota; kingdom Metazoa; phylum Arthropoda; class Insecta; order Coleoptera; family Curculionidae; genus Ceutorhynchus; species Ceutorhynchus assimilis. The sequence continues at coordinate 107,296,835 of OU892277.1, forward strand.
CACTCTAGATGCGTCATCAAGTTACCCATTACCAGACAACCTGTTAACTTTAGGAATCTTGATCCGAAATTGAACAGCTCACACCTCAAGACTACACTTTTATGCAGGTAATTTTAAAAAAGTATCTAAGAGAGCAAGTTGCGGATTTTATACAGCTCGTTGACTGGCCGCCTAATAGCCCAGATTTGAATTCCTGCGATTACTTTGCATGGAGGGGATTTGGAAGAAAAAGGCCACGGAAATAGGGCTACGTTCAATAATTTAGGAGAGCTGCACAACCGAATCGTTGAGTTTTGGGGAGAACTGCTGGAACAACGTAACATTGCCAATTCTATCGATTCTTGGCGTAGACGTTTAGCATGGGTTGTTGAGGCCCACGGAAATAATATCGCCTCTTGCCCCTTAAATGTGTTTACTTTATTTTCTAAAATTTATAAATAAAAATATTAGTCGTATTGTTAGAAAACTTATCGTAAAATTTTTCAAGATTGGCTATGTTGAAGGAACTGGGAAATCTGTTTTTCTCAACAGTCAAAATCTTCATTTCGGATCCTTATCCTATCTATTTATCTTTCGAAGCCCGAAATAGGAGAAATATGTCGAGTAGAAAAAAAAAATTCTAGCTGAAATAGCATATTCAGATTTTGCTGTCAATATAAAAAATTGAAATTCGATATTACAAAAAAATATTATATATTTGACTTAGTTTTCAACCGATTTTTTCTGTCGAGGTCTTAAAATGTTCGCAAAATGATGAACTTCAAGAATTTATCAAAAAAACTTATACAGGGTGTCCCAAAAAAGTTCCAGCGCTATTCAAAACTAGGCAATTTTTGAAAGAGTCCGCCATTTTGGATTTTTTTCAAATGTCAAAAGTTTTACCCTGATTCGTTAGTCTGTTCATTTCTCTTTCAAACAAGCCAAAACAAAAGAAAATTGGTCAACAAATAAAAAAGTTACAGCTCAAAAACAAAATTCCGGTTTTTTTTGGACCACCCTATATTTACATTTTATTTTTCCTGGCGGCACAATAATTCCATAAGGAGTATTTTTCGTATATATATAGAAAAATACACATTAAATAATGGATTATTGCATTAATCTTATAATTATTTTGGAATGAAGTGACCAAACGTCCACCAGCAGATTTGTACACCTGAATTTTGAAAAAGACCCCACCCTTAGTACTAAAATGATGAAACTTTTTTCTATGTTGAGATTTTGCTGAAAACAAGAATGGTGTACTTACTATGAGAAAGATGCAAAATCGAAAAGAACAAGGTATTCTAGCCCTACAAGAAAAAGTGAGTGGCGGACCTCTTATTCTCTTTTCAGTTAGCACTGAGGATGGTCGGGTAGCCGAAAGCGCTCTGCTAAGATTGTCCTTGCGTTCGGTATTTTGCTCGAAGAGCAGAGCGTGCTGAGCGGAGCCGTAATCACGTGACCAGCGAGGGAACAGAGCAGTTGAACGCTAAATAAAAGTGCCAGAAATTTTAATAAACGAACGCGAATGAGGCTGCACCGAGTACACTTTTTGAATAAACGAACGGTAAAGTCATGCTCGGAGAACTCAGACCAAAATAACGAACGCACGGTATATTGAATATATTTGCTCGAAGTACTCTAGTTTGATTTCCTTGATACTACAAGAAAAAAGCACACATATGGAGCTTCTAATATTCAGTTTTTTGATTTTCATGAAAAGCAACTGGAAAAATATTTTAAATATTAATATGTGATGTTTTATGGCTTGCTCATAAAATATTATTATTTCAAGATTTCGCTGGACAGTGGAATTTTTAGTTCAGAGGCATAATTCCGCCGGAGGGAGTTTGTTTAACCAAAACAAAAACATTTTTGCAACACCAAATACTAAAGGCTGAGTTCGGCATAAACATAATCATTTATTCATCATGAAAATAGAATTGATAATGTTCAGATACATATATCCATTCATCCTGTTTTTCTGTCATATCCTTTGGTACTATACGTTAAAGGCATACAACAGGTATTTCCGGAATGTTCTTTCAGACTTTGACAGTTAGTTAGTGTGCCATGAAGTGTGGTTTTATTTCTTATAATAAATAAGAAAAGATATGAGAGATTGATTTAGTCGATACTTGATGGAAATCCATTACAAATTTTGGAAGGAAACAAAAAAAGTTTCAAGATTTCCAGAAATTTTATTTTCATGAAACTGTAACACGCACACAGTGCTTTCTTCCTATCTTCTAGATATAATAATCAATAGGGTCAGTTTTATGATAATTTTTTTCTTAAAGGGGTAGTTTCGGTTCAATTCGTTTCCGCCTTTATATTTCATGGACCCAGTAAAATTCATTTTTCTTTCCGCTATAATTGCAGAAAAACAACAAAACTTCCATTCCATTCATTCAAATTATCATAGAGAATCTGTCCGATTCATTAAGTTCAATGCCGAACTAAGCCAACAATGTCAGTTTTCTTGGTTCTTTTCTTATGAGCAACTTGTCAAAATATCAATCAATCAAAAAAAAAAATTAAAATTAAAATTAAAATAAAGTACCTACCTACTATTCAATAAGTCAACAACTAAAAAAAAAACAACAAAAGATAAAATAATATAAACCACTGTAACAAATAAAATAATTACCTAAAAATATTATTAACAACAAAATTTGAACACATAATGAGCCAGTGTAACAAATTATAATTAAAATAAATTAAAAACTAAATAATAAATAGTTAAAATCTTGTAAAAAGAACCTTGTATATTGTAAAATCAGGATACTTTTTGGACCCTGTGTCTGTCTGTATCCCAAAAGCAATAATAAATAATTAATTTTAAAAAACCGATCCACACAATGAGCTTCATTATCAACAACAATAAAAATAAATAAAAATTTAATAATACTGGCTCATAAATGAACACTAAAACTAGTATGGCCGGATATCACTACAGCCGTATATTCCTCAACAGGCTAGCTGATTTTTTGTCGTTTCGATAAATGGTCTGTAGGACTCAAACGGCCTAGTTTATCTGGGTGCAAACTGGATCCGTCAGAAAGCGGCACGTTGCTCCCATAGACGCTTAGATTATTTTGCATGACATCTTCTTTAATGCCTTCTAATATTACAGCAATAGGAACTACACCAGTAGCTTCAGCAACTTGATGCTCAATCAAGTAAAACATATACTCGTCATATAGCAAACGTATTAGATGGAAAGATCCAAAGCTTGCTGCTGAACGAAGAGTGAGATCCCTGATCACCATAGAGCTGAAAAAAATTTGCATAAAAAATTATAAATAACACTGAATAATAAATTAGCAACACGAAATTTTGGAAAATTTTGAATAAAGAAGATCCTTACACACACCCAAATTAAAGGCATCTCGAAATTATTTAGTATTACTTACCTATAAAAGCTCCATTTCAACAGAAACTGTCTGGCAGCTTTAGAAAAACTAGGCAATCCTTCGTAAGGTTTCAAAGCACTTTTCACCACATTTTTCAGCCATGATGCCCACTGCTCCAGCGAGTTTTGCTGCTGTAACGTCAACTTAAAATCATTCTCGAAACGAGAAACAATTTCATTGTCACATTGACAAACCTGAAACAAAATCATGCAAAATAGAGGCCCAGGATTTTTCAAAAACTTCCAAATTCTTACCCAAGACGCTTGTTCTCTAACACTATGAAAATCGACTCTGTTCAAATCGGCCAACATTTGTCCAATTTGGTTTCCATTGTGCAAAACGGCTCTGGCAGCTTGTGCAAGGTGATTGAGCGAAGTGTAACGACGCAAACTGGAACTAAAAGCCGATACTGCGGTCAGTTTGATTTGCAACATTGCTGGTGGGGCACCTGCCATTGCACTTGTTAGCCAATTGTCCAGATCTAAAAAATAAGTATTGGTTGAAGATTTATTAATATAATGTCTTTGTTGATCGTCTGGAAATAACTACTCCGAGGGCAAATATGAAATAGCCCTTCGAGGACTGGCTAGGTAACGGACTCCCTGCTACTTTAAGGGTTAGAATTTTTTATAAAAAAACTCTGCTTGTCTTACTAACATGTGTTGCTTATCTTCTCTGTAAAATTATTAATTTGTGCTAGTTACACCCAAGAAAAAATTGGGAAAGTTCGCAATGATAGGACTTCTTGCTCAGGAATTGCTACTTATCAAATTGGAGTAAAAAACACTGAATTTACTCGACACCCCAAAAAAAAAAACTATCTATAGGCTGTGTCACCTGCAATAACGGTCAATTTTTAGCAATCTTTACCTCGTTTCAACTATTGCTGTCAGCGTCGTCACTATAAGTGGAAAGAAAATGTTAAAAATGCAATAATTGCTGTAATTTTTAAGCAAGCCAAAAAGGCAAACAAAGTATTTGGTTACCCATGTGATAAAACAAATTATTTGTCAGAAATGCTGTGGTTTATGCCTCACTGAGGTACGCGCAGTGCAACTGCAGAAGCTTATAGTTCCTTTTTTTTGCCTGGATTGTCTCAACAGCATAAAGCAAATATTAAACCCCACTAACAGAGTTGACCAAATGGCCACGAAAGTAGAGGACCTGAAGCAGGATGTCTCCGGTTTGACAGAAGTAGTTCATGACCTTCAAAACCTCAATGATTATGGCAAATTTTTAATCCTCTGCCTGTTAACTTAAGGCAGATAGGTGGTTTTAAAAAGTTTAGACTAGAGCTCAAAACATTTTTACATGGAAAAGCCTACTATCATATTAATGAATTTTTAAATGAAAAATTTTAATTTTGTTTGTTTCATTGTTTTGTTTTGTTCTGACCGCAACCTTTATGTTTTTTCTGTATTGGCTGTACCTTCTATATGACTCTATAGTTTGATGTAGTAAAAATTGTACATGTGTTGCTTAGGATTATGCTTTGACATTTATGTTTATGTTTATTTTTTATTTTATTGATTGTACCTCTTTTTTTTTATAACCCGATAATTTTTAATTACTTGCACATTATTTAAGATCATGCTTTGTCAATGAAATTTATTTTCCGCCAATAAAGTATATTTTGATTGATTGATTGATTGAAGACCGCCAGAACAGATCCAACAATATTATGCTGTTTAACGCACCTGAAAAAAACAGTGATGAAAACGATATTGCGACTATCCTTGATACACTGAGAAGTAACCCACCAGGTGGCCGATCCTCGGGCCAGGGAGTAGAGCTCCCCGATAGAACGCATGTTTTGTCCTTGTCAACGTAATCGAAAAGTAAACAAGAATGATAAAGACGAAAATTTTGTTCTCTCGGGAAGTTCCACTCCCTGGCTCGAGGATCGGCCCTCAGGGCCCGTATTCTCGTAACCGGAGAACAGCGTTCTCTCAAGAGATTGATTGCTATGCCTTTGCCAGTATTATGGAAATAACAATATGGGTGACTAAGACAGAGCAATCGTTCTTTTGAGAGAATGCTGTTCCGCGGTAACGAGAATACGGGCCCAGCTGTTGTGCAGTTTGCCAGAGTGGGAGCAAAAATTCTAAGGGGGCGCGTGCCCTTAAAATTTCATTAAATTCTCGTCAAGATGCACTTGATTTGATGCGCTGTCGCCAAAAACTAAAAGGAAAGAATATCTACCTAAATCTCGATCTCACGCGTAAACAGCAAGAAACTGACAAACGGATCTGGAGCGAATTTAAAGACCGAACATCGAAAGGCGAGAATGGCATTCGAATAAGGTACACTGGGGGTGTTCCGCGCATTGTAGACATTCAGGGAAACTAAACACGGACGGCCAGCCGATTATCTTAACTCAACATTTATTACCAGAATGTGCGTGGTTTGCAAACAAAGCTCACTACTCTCACATGTAACACGGCTTTGCAAAACTACCAGGCTATAATGTTAACGGAAACCAACTTGTCTGATGACATCTCGGACGCGGAGCTGGGCTTGGGGAACTATTTCATCTTTAGGAAGGATTGCTCGGGTGAAACAAGCAACAAGAAGTGTTTGGGTGAAGTTTTGTTCGTTGGCCAACATAGATCAGTCCGCTGCAGTTCCCTCCCAACTAATCTACCTCTTGAGCAAGTTTATTGGCTACCCAAAAGTAAGGTGCATTCTTGGTTGTGTGTACCCACCTCCAGATTCTAAATTTGAAGACCACTCAATGGTTGGCGACACAGTTGACATGATCTCTGAGGAGTATCCAGAAGCTGAACTGTGTATGGCTGGTGACTTCAACCTGCCTAAGGCCAGATGGACTAACGAGGACATATTATGTGCAGTAGGTATTCCTTGTGATGATGATTACGTCTCACCTCAAGTAATTCAAAAAATTGCTACAATCTTTGTGCTTTTCATAACCTATTTCAGAATAATTTTATTCATAATGCAAATGGAGTTTTTCTCGATTTAGTTCTGTCCCACAAAACGCTTAGCGTTAATTATCGCGTTCCTCTGGTTCCTGTTGATAATCATCATCCACCTCTTTTGGATCATCCATGTTACACATCTGTTGGTACTAGAGCCGATTGCTATGACCATGATTTTAAATCTGCAAAATAATTACCTGGGTGCTTTCTGCTAGGATAATCTGTTATCCAATCTGTATGTAAATTCCATGTTAAACACATTTTATGATATTGCCTATAGTTGCTTTGATCTATTTGTTTCAGCCAAAAAGGTACCCAGTGGAAAGTTTCCTAGGTGGTTCAGTCGGGATCTTATAAGTCTAACAATACAAAAGAAGATTGCCCATAGAAATTACAAATACAGCAAATCCGCTCATGACTATGAAGTTTTTGCCAACCTAAGATCATAGTGTGCAGTCCTTGAGATACCTGATCTACTCACTCTTGATAATAAAAGTGCTTTCATGGGTCCTGATGCTGCCAACCTATTTGCAGGTTATTTTACTCTGCTTGTAACCCACAATGCAATCAAAAGTTGTATTAAAATGGTCACAATTACTCCATTTCCATGTGACATATACACTGAGCTTGTTAGCTTGAATCCTCACAAGGATCCGGATCCTGATAATATTCATCCTCTCTTTCTTAAAAACTGCCCCTTTATTCTCGCTAGGCCCCTACACATTATATTTAATAAATCTTTGGAAAGTGAATGTTTTCTGAAAAACAAGATTTGGCCTTGGAGAGTCGAGCGGAGGTCCATTCCGTCTACACAGACTTCTCCAAGGCTTTTGATAAGGTTCCACATAATGTACTGATAGACAAACTTAAAACGATGGGTATAAATGAACCCTTACACTGCTGGCTGAACAGCTACCTTTCGAATGATTCAAATTGTAAAAATTAACAATTTGTTCTCTAACGAAATTCCTGTGTCGTCTGGGGTCCCACAGCGGACCACTTCTTTTCAATATCTTCATCAGTGATGTTGCACCCTGCTTTCAGTCTTTGGAGTTCCTTCTGTTTGCAGACGATCTTAATTACTGCATTGCTTTGTAGGAGGATATCCACAGATTTGTGGCTTGGTTTCGTGATAATGGTATGCATGTTAATATCTTTAAGTGCAATCTCATGATATTTCCTTGTTGTACAGTTAAAACTAATTTCCATCATCTTATTAATGGAGCAACATTACCATCAGTTGTAAACATAAAGGATCTTGGAATAATTTTTGATGATAAGCTATCATTTTCCACTCACATAACATCAATCATTGGTAAATCACGGAGAATGTTGGGATTTATTAAACGTAATACTTCTGACTTTGTTACTGTACGTTCCATTTAAATGCTATATTGCAGTCTTGTTAGAAGTCTCTTAGATTATGCCACCTCTATATGCGACCCTCATTATGCTTTCCATATCCACAGAATTGAGCGAGTGCAGAAGAAATGTATGCAGAGACACTGAATATAACTACGAAGTTGTGTCAAAGGCTAAATATGTCATTACTTCAAGAAAAAAGAAGTATTCATGACCTACTTCTTCTTTTTAAAATTCTCAACTGCCTTGTTAACTTCCAAGCATTGGTTTATATGTACCACCTTTTAATACGAGAAACATCCCACTTCAACCCTTCAAACCTTTAGAGAGCCCCTGTCACAGTTGAACCTTGCTAGATTGTAACTTATCTGTTAACAGAGTAGCCTAGCTTAATTCTTAATTTACAAAACTTTTTACAAGAATAGTTTACTTACATATAATCATGTACTTTGGAATATTATTGTTATCTTGTCTTTTTATTTCTTGCATGCACATGTTATATTAAGCTCATTGTTAAAAAATGGCACTGCTGTCAATAAATTAATAAATAAATTAAGAAAAATAAGACTTTCACGTCAACTCCTTTCATTCAGAAATTGGAAACTTTGAGGGCTGGAGACTATTGTTAGGGTAACGTCAAACAAGCCAATAAAGTTATTTTTTGATTTATTGAGGCATGATTAGAGCCTTGTAAAGATATAAACATAGTTGAGTTTAGTTGTTTTACTTACTTTTAGCGAAGTTCCGTATAGATTGAGTAAGAGTGGCTGGAATTGGCTTCAAAACATCAGGCACTAATACCTGGATGAGACTTTGGTAAAACACCAAATCTACTTGTTTCATAAATATCTGAACTGGCTCCATTGAGCAAAGGGAAAACAGCTTGGACCTGGTGTGATAAGACATTTTTAATAAAAAATCCAAATACTATTAATTACAAAATTCCTACTTTGATAAATATTTTTCTTCTTCGCATTCATCTCCATTATTATTGTATTGAGATCGCCAAAATTCTCTCCATAAGGACTCAACAGTGTTGAATTCCAAGCTTAGTATAGCATCTAAAAATGCTTCCAGATGTTCCCTGTATATTGATCTAAAAAATATTGAATACAATTTGAATACTCGCTAATAAAGATTTTTTTACGTACTTCAGTGTATCCACATCCTCATAACCGCAATCCTCAGGAAGTGCTTCTTGAAAATGTATTTCGGGAAACGCAGGGATTGCACTGCTGCCATCTCCTAAATATGCTGCGTGTTGCAATAATGTCCCATTGGAACTCTGACTGTCAGAATCAGAATTACGTTTGAACGGACGGACAGTGCCTTGAGCTTTCCCTGAAGAACTTGAGTTTAGAGTAACTTTGCTCGAAGGATCCTCGATGTTCATTAAAGGCGACCCTGGTTTAACTCGGATGCCATAGTAGTGATATTTGGAGTTACCCCTGAATAATTGATTTCATAACTTACTATTGTCCTAGATTTGTCAGTAGATTTGATTTACGTGGGAATGAGGAGAGTAGGAAATTCTTAATGTTAATTTTATCTTGTAACAAGTCACTTTTAACATATAGATTTCTTCATTTTAGCTTGGAAGAGCCGAACAAATTCCAATTTTGTTGTCCTTATTCCCACGAAAATCAAATCTAGTCATACGTCTGTATGAGGTTATTGGTTATACTAATTATTGTGACATTTGAATAGACTTTACCTTGTTCCAAGCCGTCTGGTTCTCAGTCCTATAAACACAGAACGTATCAGTTTTCCAAATGACGCAGCATTAACGGGCTCTAACTTATTATCGACACAATGTTTCAAATAATGAGCATAAAGCGTCGATCTGGGCAGGGAAACACCATCGGCCGTTTCGTAATGTTCCATTAACCATTGGACCTGAGAAATTATGAAATAATAAGTTTGGATTTGAATATTTCCGTGCAAAATACTAGATCAAAACTGCTAAAGAAAAAATAGAATACAAAAAAAAAACAACAAAAGCAAAATGAGTGATAAGTGGATGTGTTGTGGAATGTGGACCTACCTAAAGTGAGCAAACGAAAGAGTATAATAAAATAATAAATCAACCATAAAAATAGGGAAGAGTGAGGAATAAGTGACCCAAATAATTAAAGTTTCTTAGACAATTGGGCAAAATTTGTCATAAGAATTTCCATGCTATGGAATCGTCATTTCACGTGATATCACAACTGCTATCAGTAAAAGTTAAAAGGCCGGGTTAATTTTGGTTTAGTTTAGGAGAGCGGTTATAATGTATGCTGTATTGTTCATACTGTTATTTGTTTTAGAAGTGCAGTTTGCATTAAAAGCTTTGTGACTTTTTTCTCCTGTATAACAGGGTAATAATAATCAGCAAAAGTCATGATTTCACAACTGTTGAATAGCAAATATAGTGAATTCAAATTACAATTTGAGACTGTTCCAGTTATTTACGGTAAACATGGAACGCGAAAGCAATTGTGCTGTTTACGGATGGTCTAGGAACTATTCTAGTCTTACACTTGGACACTTGGAATAAATACCCGAATATAAACCTAGTGCCTTGGAATAAAATTTCGAGGTATAGATTTGTTAAAATTTCATGAATTAGCATTCAAAGAACACAAGTGAAAATAATTCCCATTTTAGCAATTTATAATCCTACATCAAAAAAAATATCATGAATATCAGGTTGTGGTCCATAACTCCAAATAATGTATTCTATTATTATAAGCTGAAGAAATAAAATCCAAAAAAACAAACTTGTCGCTTCTTTCTCTATAACTAAACCCAATTTTGCAGCTCTTTAAAAATAGGTAGCAGGTGTGGTAGCACATGGAATGAACAATCCGTATCGAGGTGTAGAAGGTTCAGGGTGCAGATGAGGACTTACAGTAGCAGGGGATACTCTAGTAGCATGGCCTAACGAAGATCCGACTTCTTCACCATTGCTGCTCACTGTAACCACTTGACCAGTAGCTTGTGCAGTGTTAGCAGCATAATCCTGCGCACGCAAGTAAGTAATTAAGACTCGCAGATATAGGTACCGATTGAAAATTAGACACATAGACGGAAAATTAGTAAAAATATGACATTAGTGTAAAAATGATCTGTTTCAGAAATGTTCAAGCCATTGTTCCAAAAAAATGTTATACTTACAGCAGAACTTTGTTGAGGTGTCATCCTGTTGAGCAACGAATCAGCATCTACTGTCTGCTGAAGGACATACTGTCCTGTAGATGCGGAATACCCTACCGTACCAGTTGTGGTGTTTCCTGCGTTGGTTGAAGCTCCGTAATACTGGCTTGGCCCTTGACCATTGGCTATGGGATAGAGCGCGGTCGATTCGCCAACTGTGTATACAGGATATGCCCTGGATTGATAGAATTTTAGAAATTATGCATCATTCATTTCATATTTATATTATTGAAATATTTGTAAGTAAAAATTAAAACTTTTCTCCAAACATGACACCATGCACTCTTATTTGGAATACACACCATCGTTTTTCGTTAGTTCACTAAGCCAGAGGATATGTATTTTGAAAATATTTTGATGTTTAAGTACTTACATTTGAGGCTGTCCGCCATTGGCCTGCGAAGCGTAGATCTCCTGTTCAACATATTGAATGTGATAGCTTTGGTGTGAAGCCACTGCGTCTCCCTCAGCAACTGAAATATATTGAATTTACAATTATATTTGCATCTCTTAGATTTGATATTATTAGTGTAAAAAATTAGAATTATTCTTGCCTTTTCAAGCAAATCAAACGAATATATTACCACAGGCAAAAACTAAACTTGATATTCTAAACCTGGCCTCCCGTTAAAATTAGTTTACAAGGAAAGGCTGTCGCAGGCTATTCTTGCTATTTAAGAAGCCAAAAAGTAGGTATCTCATAGCAATTTCTAGCACTGCAGCAACTTTTTCTTTTTAATTTCCTTGTCCTTTCACTTTTAGGGTCAGGCGTCTCCCTGAGCAATCGTTATAATAAAGTAGCCAAAAATAATTTTGAACGATTTCAAGAAACCTTTCAAGTCTAACATCCAATTTAAACCATTCCAAGCATCTAATAAACATAATCCTCTAGCGATTCCTACCCGTCCGCCCTTTGAAATCGACCCTCTCAATTATCAAGAATTAACCAGCTACCTGCTCATAATAAAGCTAGAGCCGCGTTTCGTAATTATGACAAAACTCATGTTGCGAAAAGAACCCTTAATTTGACTTGATTGCAACTCAGACATCACCCCTGCTCTTCCTTTCCCTTTCTGCAAGCGCAATTTCTAGACCCTAAGTTCGGCGTTTGGCCGACAATGGCTGAGCTTATGTTCGGTTGATTTGGCACGTGTTTGACGCATGTTCTTTCACCTGAGAGTATCAGATTATCTGTGTATCATACATACTTGTCTTGTTTGATCATGGGCTTGTGTGCATTGCAGTGAAAATGGAAGTCTGGATGTGATTGAATTTGATAAATACGCATGAATTCGATCTTATTTACAAATATAAAAACAGGCACAAAAATGTATTTTTATTTTTCTATTTTATGGTATTTGCCAGGCTATCAAATGTTGCAAACGAGAGATTTTGAAGCGCAATGTTAAAGTAAACAAGTAAATGCAACTTTTTAGAAAAAAAACTCCGTTGCTATTTTTTAATTTTTAAAACATCTATCCTGAGGCCCTCGACAATCGACAAAAAGGTTCGAAATCTATATTTTAACGTTTCATGTCGTTTTACATCGAGTTTCACATCAAAGCGGAACTAATTCCCAATTGGTGGAAATACGAAATCGAGTATAGAATTTTTCACAAAATATATCTGATATTATATCAGTGAAAATATGATCAGACGAAAACCAGTTTAAACAAATTATGGTTCAGGTGCACAATTCTGCTCACAGAACATGTTCAGAAAGTGTAAAGAATGGAAACTTTCCATAGGAAATACCTTTTTCCAGAAAAATAGGTAATAAAAATGAAGACTGCTCTTGAAAACCTCCACCTCACAAATTTAGCTTCTCGGATTTCCTTCATGATTCCCTATACTTTCTCGAATTTCTCCAAACTTTCGAGGATATCACGAACGGAAAATCTGATTCATGAACTAGAAAATTTGTTCAATTCAATATTGCCTGTTTTTACGGCCCAATTGACTCCAATTGATTGAAAAGTTGTGTTGTATCCTATATGTGGTACTTAACTAATTCTCGAGCGTTACTTACCAGTTACCGTTATAAAATGTGGTGATGCGGTAGCGATAGGATCTTCTTGAGGTTCGTTTTCCTGGTCTCCGCCCCCAGTGCTCTCGTTGCTAGAATCCCCAGCCTGTTCCAAAGCAATTACTGGTACCCCGTTCACAATTGTACCGCTCGCTGTGCCCTGGAGAAAAGAAAACTTTATTTTATTTTGAACAAGTTAACTAAAAACCCATTCAAAACTATTGAAAATAAACTCAATATAAATATAATAGATTTAGGAATAATAGAAAACACATTGTGGTTTGAACACGGTATAGAAAAATATAGATGATTGTAGCATTGTGCCTGTTCAATTATGTGTGTGGGCCTTATTACACTGTTCTCCAATCAAGTAGAAAACTCATTGTTGGTGAACATTGTTCAGACCGAAGTTATAATTTGATGCAAAATAGTATTGATTGTTCGATAAATTATTGAACGGTTTTAATACACATTAGAGCACCCTTTGCCAACTGAAAAAATAGGTAAGGAAAATACCATTAGATAATTAACGGGTTTAGAAACATTTTCCGAAATAGGTAGGTAGGTGCGTAATTTATTAGCCTTAAGCTGGATTCAGAGCTTCCGTAACGTAAGACTTAAAACTTAAGCGTAAGACTTAAGAAAAATAAACACCATGTAAATCAATGGGACAATTCATAGTGCCACCGTAAGACTTAAGCCGTAAGCCGTAAGAATTAAGAAATGGTTGAATTCCATTTCTTACGTTACGGCTTAAGTTTTCGTTAAGGATCGCGAGGTTTCGTAAAGCGGCCGATCATGAAACTGACATTTGGCCACAGTTTTTGATTGTTTTTGTTTTGGTTTTTGTTTGTTTTGGTTTTTGTTTTGTTTCTGGTGGTTAATTTCTTTATAATTAAATGAAAATATAATTTTATAATACATGCATACTAGAAAAAAACTGGTTCAATTTGGTAGATAGACCACAAAATCGGCGGATGCGGCAGCACAGAATTACTAGATAAATATGGAGACCGAACCCTAGAATATAATATATAAAAATAATTTCTAACTTCTTAAGTTTTAAGTTAGCTCTGAATTGGTTGCTTTTTTTTTCTTAAGTTTTACAGCTTAAGTCTTACGGCTTAAGTCTTACGTTACGGAAGCTCTGAGCGGACCTTTAGCCTTCGACCTGCAAATAAATCTCAAATCCAAACAAGATCTTTTTCCAGTTTATATTATTAAAAGATTTTTCTTAATATAAAAAATTTCCAACCAATAATTGCTTGAGAAAAAGCGTGAACCTGACTACCTGATCTGATAGTTATACCAACACCTACAATAAAACTGATGCGAACTTGGCAGCTAAAAGTCAGCAGCAAAACTGCCGAACGTTGCTGATTGATCAGTGGCGTCAGTTTTTTTTTAAATTTATTTTATTTTTGAACTTTCCATAAAGTTTTTAATACCTATGATGGTCCTTTTTCTCACAAGACAATTATAATAATGATAATAAATTGGGGGGCAAAACTAATAAATTATCGCGAATAATAAACATGTTTTGGCAAAATTCGGGCCACCATTGTTCTGCTATAAATGGTAGTTAAAGCTATGATAAGTAAACATATAGTTACACCGTTATGCGTAGTATACCTGTCTTGCAAATTGCTCCCAGGGTACTTAAAGGGAGTAAAACTAATAATCGCAATTAATTAAAAATAAATTATTGTGAAAATATTGGCATTTCCACCCTAGTCTCGGGTACAAATGGTACTGGAAGTTATAGGCAGTACCAATATACACTGTTCAGGGAACCTCATTTGACTTGCAAATTACTTTAAGGTTGATTTAAGGGGTTAAAACTAATATGTAATTGCGATTCATCAAAAAAGGGTTATTGTGAAAATATGGACATTTCCACCCTAGTCTCGGATACGAATGGTACTGGAAGTTATAGGCAGTACCAATATAAACCGTTCAGGGTACCTGAAAAGACTTGCAAATAACTTTGAGGGTGGTTTAAGGGGGTAAAACTAAAAAATGCGATTCCTCAAAAAAAGGGGTTTTGTGAAAATATGGATATTTCCACCCTAGTCTCGGGCACAACTGGTACTAGAAGTTATAGGCAGTACCAATATAAACCGTTTAGGGTACCTAAGAAGACTTGCAAATAACTTTGAGGGTGGTTTGAGTACTCCTCGCCGCGTTGCCATGCGCTCTGTCGCGCTGCGCTCCAGTGAGCGACGCCCTTCCTTTATGATCCCAATATTGAGTTGAGGGAATTTTAGAAGATAGCAAACACACAAGCATACCACGAAAGGGTTTAATGGGGGTGTGACCCAAAAATGAAAGTTTTATGGCCGCTTGCACCGACCATTTTAAGGGAGGTTTAACGATAATGAACGCTTAAAGTGACATTTCTACATGTAAAAATTTCACTTTAAGCGTTGATTTTCGTTAAAACTCCCTTAAAATGGTCGGTGCAAACGGCCATTAGTGCAAAAAAATCTAAAAACAAATATTCAAACCGCATCTTGCTAAGATGAACCGTTTTCGCGTTAGGGCGGCTTAAAGTGACGTACGCCAAGAGTGTGACGTCACACCGGCTTCGGAGGCACAGTATTACAACGTGTTCGAATTTTCCAAAACAAAAGTCAACGATCTCACTAGAGCGAATTGTAACCACTGAAACGATTCACTAACGACTGAACGAACAGAGAGCTGTGATTTCGGCGGTTAGATAGTGTGACGTCACAACTTTCCGCATAAATTATCTTCATAAGGGATTTTGCCGGATACTGTTTTGAATATAGGACTGCGGCTTTCACGAGAGATCTTAGGATTTTTTTCTTGATTCAAGTACACTATCAATTGTAATTTTTTCGAATTTATTATTTTACATTATCGTTATCGATAGTCCAAGCATGAAATAATAGGCTTATGATAACTAAAATAAATAAAATTGATGAATCGCAATAATTAGTTTCACCCCGTCAACCACCCTCGAAGTTATTAACAAGTCTTTTTAGGTACCCTTAACGGTTTATATTGGTACTGCCTATAACTTCCAGTATCATTTGTATCCGGGACTAGGGTGGAAATGTCCATATTTTCATAAGAACCCTTTTTTCGACGAATCGCAATTATTGGTTTTACCCTCTAATCCACCTTCAGAGTCAAAGTAAAGTCTTTTTAGGTACTGTAAATGGTTTATATTGGTACTGCCAGTATCATTTGTGCTCGAGACAAAATCAATCGAAAAAGCCCTGGTTAAACAATTATCTATTCAATGAAATTGACAAAAAAACGAGACTACATTTACAAAAATTCTCCAAGTGAACAGAACTACTCCGTGTATATATAGAACTCAAAACAACCAATTCAAAGCAAAATCCGGGCATCACGGAGAGACTTTGAAAAAAGGATTGCATCATCAAGAGACAACAAACAATTTTTCAAATACGTAAAACGCACTCTTAATACAACAGTCTCTAAAATTACTTTGAAAGATCCGGACACAGGAACTCCATTCAACTCCAATTAAGGATGATTACGCGACAGCAGAAGAATTTGCACAACAATTCACCAAAGTTTTCTCAAGAGACGACAATCCAGAGCTCCCAGAACTTCCTGAATCCAACAACAGATTAACTTACGATCGTTTTCACCAATGACAAGGTTTCTGAGGCCATTAATTGCCGGCCCCGGTGTATTTCTCTTAAATTGCAACGAAGCAATAACCAAACCTCTAGCGGACGCCATGAATGAGATAATGGAGAGTAAAAGACTACCAGACATATGGTCCATTTATTTGGACACATGCTATTGTAACCCCACTTTACAAAAAGGGCGATAAACAATTACCTTCTAACTATAGAGCAATGAATTTAACAAAATTAGCAAATGTTTCGAGAAGGTAATTACAAAAGGATTACCACCATTCCTCCTTGAAAATGGGGCCATAACAGATCATCGACATGGATTACTTGCAAAAAAATCGACCATTGCCAACCTTACAACTTGTTTGAACACCTGGACACAAAGGTTTGATAGGAACAAACCGACATCGTCTATTTAGATTTTGAGAAAGCATTCGACAAAGTTTCATTCAATAGAATGTTGTGAAAATTATTCAGACTCAGACTCTTGAATTTTCTTTATTTCGACAATTTCAAGAGCCAGAAATAGACGATAATTGAGAAATAGAGAGAAGAAATTCGAGAGGCAAGTATAGACGCAAAGTATTTTGTTTCTATTCCAAGCTATTGAATTTTCTCTATTTGGAGAAAGTTACAAGAAAACGAAACTCAAGAGCCAGGAATAGACAAAAAATGAGACGGAAAATTTGAGGAATAATCCAATAAATTCCAATTCAAATTCAATTACAAATGCATTTATTTGGAAAAAAAGGCATATTTTGTGTGACTGACCCAGCATTTGAAATAAATAAGGAAATTAGCATTTATTATATTGAATATGATGAAGAATAAATAAATAATAAAAATGATAAATGAACACTTTCAAATAAAAATTACAAATATATTGATTTTTGTACAATTGACGTGACTGCGTAAAATTGTACCATACGAACATTTGACAACACCGCCATTACGTATGTAATGACGTCATAACGTGATAGCCGTTTACGCGCGTGTTTGCATTTTTCAGATTTAATTTGTGAATGTATCAAAAACTAAATCGTTTCGGAAAAAAATTGGAAAGCTGCTATAATTTATTTACCCACAGGATTCGGAAAAAAATATAATTCAAAAATGTACAATTACCCTATTGTATCGTTGAGCTCGGCACAAAAAGACCCACTTCTTGGTCTAATGACATAAACAACTATTTGTCTCTCGTTTAGAAATTTATTTATTTATTACGGGCAAGACCCATCAAAAGTACCTTACAACTAAGTAAACATAGGCCAGTAATATTTGACTTAGTGACAGGAAAACAGTACATATACATTTATTATTTTATAACATTAATTTAAAAGTTATAGGTATAGAAAAAAAAATGAGGACAGACATAAATAAAGACTGATCAGATCAAGATGACTTGACATTCTTAGCTATTTAACTTAGTATCACAAACAAATGAGGAGAATTACTATCACATTAGAGAGTTACGCTCTCTTTTAAAGCTATTTATGGGTCCAAAAAAATCCAGGCTACCATGGGTGTTACATAATCGAGAAGTTCTGGCGATGGATGTATTGAAACCATAATTTGTACGGTGATTTCTTTCTGAGAAGGTTATGGAAGAGCGGGTGTCCCTTGCCGGGACGTGAAGCCCTATTCTGGATAGTAGGTATGCGGAATCACTAATGGAGTTCAGTACCTTGTAAAAAGTATACAAATCTCTTTAATTTCGTCTAGCTGCTAAGGGTTGTAGATTGAAGCGTCTGTATAGGTCATTATAGTCATATACGTATAGTTCTCAGGCGAAGGAATACCTGTCTTGAAGGCTAAAAAACGTATGAATTTGGGCTGTACTAGCTCTAGGGCTCTGATATGATTAGAGTACATCGGTGACCAGACAGAGGAGCAGTACTCCATCAGGGGCCTCACCATTTAGCAATAAAGGTATCTGATTGAATCTATGCTTGTAAAGTCTCTCGAACACCTCTTAATGAAGCCTACGAGTTTTAACGACCTTGTCGTGATGTCTGAAATATGGGCGATAAAATTGAGACTGCTGTCAAAGATGACACCAAGATCTCGTTGTTGTGAGACTGGAGACTGTTTCGAGCGGTACGTTGTTTATATGGTATGCGAATTGTGGAGGGCCACGACCCTTGGAGAAAACAATGGCTTTGCATTTGGAAGTATTGAGCTCCATGCCGCTCAAAACACACCACTCAGAGAGTCTGTCAAGGTCAGATTGTCTGGCATAGTCTTCAGTGGAAGAGACCTGAGTGAACACCTTTAAATCATCCGCAAAGCACAGAAACTCACTGCTAATGAAACAAGATTTGATATCGTTAATAAAAACGTTGAAAAGCAGGGGTCCCACCTGAGAACCCTGTGGAACGCCCGATAGGACGTCAATGGCGTGTGAGAAGAAGTTGTTGACTTTGATTATTTGAGTTCTCTACTTAAGATAGTCGCTAATCCACTTTCCAGCACTTTCAAGCTTAACAAGCAAAACGGCATGGTTAACACGGTCAAAGGCCTTTGCGAAATCGCTATATATGGAATGGACCGATCCGCCATGCTCAAGAATCCTTAAAACTTTGTCCTGGTAGGACAGGAGATTGGTTTCGGTTGAGCATTTTGGACGGAAACCGGCCTGCTGCTTTATTAGCCAGGGATTGATATTTGGAGTTAGAAACTTTGTCACTATTTTCTCAAATACCTTTGGGAAGGTGTTTTGGATGCTAATGGGCCTGTATTTTGAAATATCCATTTTATCACCCGATTTATGAATGGGTATAATGAAGCTCTGCTTCCAGAGCTTAGGAAATTCACCCAAACTAAGTGATTTATTGAACAGGATGAAAAGTGGACGGGATAATATAAAGCTATAATTCTTGATCATTAGAGGTGGGACACCGTCTGGGCCTGGACTCTTAAAAGACTGCAGGCTACATAGTTTTTCATATATAACTGATATCGAAATATTGAATTCATGAATATGTGCATCGCTCCGAGAGATGACCTGACTAGCCACACAGTTTTTGTTGGAATAAACAGAATGAAAGTATTCAGCAAAGAGATTAGCTATCTCTGAACTATTTTTCGCATTGTTGCTATTATAAAACATGTGAGACGGCAAACCATTTGCTTTTCGCTTAGAATTGATAAAATTTCAGAAGTGTTTGAGATTGTGATCATTCAGCAGTGACATTTCAGAGCGCTGCACATAATTCAGATACGAGTCCTTTGAAAGAGTCTTACACCGAGTGCGAAGATTCGAAAAGTTTTCATAGTCACTATAGGAGAACCAGTCCGCTTCCAGGTTCTGTGTGCTTATTTCTTTTTGATTATTAGTTCCTTTAGGTCAAAGGGGAACCATTTAGGAAATTTATAGATGGAAAGCTTTTTCTTTGGGACAAAGCAGTCAATAGCAGTGTAAAGAATGTCGTAAAAAATACTGACCATTTCTGTCACATTTGGGCCTTGAAGCAAAGCATCCCAGTTGATCATAATAAGATGATCATTAAGAAGTGCGTAATCAGCAGATTTAAAATCATAGTAGTACTCATCAGGAATCGGTAATTGTTCAAAATCATCCAATTTTTAGCTTCCTAGATAGGAAGCTATGGTGATAGCCCGATTTTGACCATGTCAAAATTTCATTAAATCTTGACGTTTTGGATCATTTTAAGCCTTTTTGGCAAGGTGGCACATTTCCGTCTGTGTGTGTGTATATATGTGTTTTGGCATTTTTTTGAGAAAACGGCTCGATGGAATTTGATGAAATTTTGGAAATAGGTATGAGAAGACGTGTAGGGAAAATAAAAGAGATATGGGGAAAAAAAAATTCCTCTCAAAGATATGACGTCATTAATCTTTTTATCTCAATAGGTTTCATTGGGACATTTTTGAAAAAAAAAATGAAAACACGCAATCGTGAAAAATTATCCGTAATTTTGAAGCTCTCGTGGTATTATGTGGTATTATCCTCGAAAATGATATTAAAACCTTAAAAAATGTCAAGATTTATTAAAATGAATTCATGGTTTGAAATGACAATTAATGACAACGACAATCATTAGTAGTAGTTATTCATTTAGGAAGCGTTATGTCAAAAATTTGACATCTGGTTTTATTTGACTTGATTGTGGGTGGGTATGAATATGATTTTAAATCTTATATTTTATAGATATTCCATATTAATGTTAATAAATGAAAAAATAAATGAGCAAAAAAAAAATCGACTCATTGAAATGTTGTCGCAACAATTAGTTGAAGCTTATATGCATTAGTGTCGGAAAGGCTGAGGATGTGCAAGCGAGTAATCGTGCATAAATGAAACTGTCATCGTTGATGAATACATAGTATGATTCACTAGTAGGTATTGTCGATTGCTTGAACTTCTGACAGTCTGGAAAAGCCAAAACTGAAATATATTCATCAAATAGGTTTGAAGCCTTCCTAAACAGTTGATAACATAATGTTACGGGAATGTATCGACAAGGATTTTAGGAATCGAGTTGTTTACGTCTAGCGCGACTATTTGGGGAAAGTCATTTTAAAGAGTCTTGTTGTAGTGAGTTTAAATACAAGATTTGTATGTGAACCAATACATCGACAACCCGACCAGTATTCTAGGAATCGAGTTGTTTACGTTGTGCGCAACTATTTGGGGAAATCTATACTAGTTTAAGTAAAGCTTTGTAGCAGTCAGTTTAAATACGATATTTGTTTGTGTACCACGCGGTTAGTGGCTGTGATGTGATACGATACAACATCAGCATTTTATAATATCGGGAGAAAAACATTCCGTGAGAATGGGCTCTTTCACTAATTTTTGAAATTGGCATATTTGGATAAAGCAACTAAAAACAGAATTTTCTGTATTTTTACTTTTGAAAAATTCAAAGTCCTTCTTGAGAAAACAGAAAACAAAGAAATACCTCCAAATAAAAACCCAGAATTTATTTCTATGACGTCGCAGCTCGCAATTTGACCGTGTTGCCACTAATTGTCAACATTGAAAATTTGTAATAGATTTAATTCTGAAATGTTGGCAAAATCTCATGAAAAGTAGTTTAATTAATTAGTTATAGATTCAAGATTTTATAACATTTTTTTTTTAAATTATGCTTAAACACAATTTAATACAATTTTTTATGTTTAGTTTTACAAAGCCGAGCCGGTCCTCCTTGCAACAACATAAGCGAAATGAAGAATATTTATGTGACGTCGGCAAATCGGCGCGTTTAAAACTAATTTGAATTTGGCCACTTTTGATTGCCTGTGAACAACTTATTGAACCTTGTAGAACATTTTTTTTTTGGTATATATGCCCAAAATAGTCCCTCCTTTGAGATTTTATACTTAAATTACGTATTTAAATTTTAGTCAAAGAGCCCATTAGAGAAAATCGTAGAGACATCTTTAATGCGCGATGCCACGAGATCATTTAATCGATAGTGGTTTACGTTTTCATCTGACGTTGCAGTCCACGTGATGAGCGATTACCGCGACTGAAAAAACTTAAAAACTATTTACAGCGCCTTCATCAAGTATATTTACAGGCTCAAAAGTAGCGCGACAATAAATTAAAATCAACAGAATTAGGATAGACAGTAGCTGATAACATCATTCAATCTATTCACACATTATTTCCATTGGTTCCAGACACCATTTTCAGTAACAACTGCACTAAAGAATGCAATGCGAATTGCAGTTGCATAGACAATTAGACCTTTCATGTTCCACTTTATGCGGTTATTGTCATGGCCAATCATGAATTAATATCCAATTTGATGAGTCTTTCATTTAAACCGATAATAAAATAGGCATTTTAGAGGATATCACTGAGTCTGACGTAATCAATATTAATAATTACATAAATAATGTCAAATATGTCTAGTGGAGACACGATGCCTTGAAATTTACCTTCATAGTGGTGTGGCTTTTATCACGTGGAGGTTGCCATATAATCGACACAATTTTTCTCGTAAACTACCTTATACGAAAAAAAACTGATGGAACATAATTAAGCAATTTTATTACCTAAAAATTACAAATTCGCTAATAACCGATTTCTATCTCCTTTTTACCTTTATAAAAAGAAGAAGCGCCTCAGATTCCGGCCATTATTTATGGAATCAAGCGTTTTCCACCAAAAACACTTATTGCTATTACACCAAAATATGCCTTGTTCGTCTAATTTAACTAGGCTAAAAGCATCGAATGTCGATGTGTCAAGTGAATCTGCTGTGCATTTTGGGTTTTTGCTATGGAATGTTACATTATTTTATGCACACTGGAAAACAGCACACAGTTCCTCGGAATGGGAAACATTCACTCAAGTCCGCTAAACAACAATCTACGGTCTCAATCAAACGACCATCTCAGTTCCAGTTTGGTGTTTACATTTTAATGAAGAATTCAGGAACAAAAATTTTTGCAACAGATATCAGTTTTCTGCTTTCCAGCAATAAACGGCCCCTTCGTTTTTGGCTAAGCCGCACTTTGCAAGGAAGAGAAAACTACAGTTAGGTATAACAAACGTTTATAAAGAGATTTGAAATATAATGACAGTAGATAAAACATGATCTACAGTATGCAATAATGGAATAAAACGAATGCAATGGGGAATCTTGGAACCGCAATTTATCTAGACAAGGGCCGGTATTTCAGTGTTACCTTAAAATCAAGATTCACTTAACTAAGGTAAACTTAACGTTAAGGTAAACTTGAAATCAGTTCATTCAGGTGGCTTAAGATCTAGCTTGAATTAAGGTGATATTGATATATGATGAAACTTGTATTAAGGACAACTTAACGTTATTCTGTACCTTAAGGTGACATTGAAATACCGGCTCTAAGTAAAGTAACTTTGATAAAAACAAAAACAAATTAGAAATCTTGAAATTTGTTTGCAATGGACTTGTTTATTTAGATTCCGTTGCTGTGAGTTTAAGTTTTGCTGATATAGAATAATTGTCGAAACAACTTACTCGTCTATCCAGTGTGTACACTAACGTGACTGCTAATAAATTTTTTTGCGCACTAGACTTTCAGATGCCAAAATCTAAGATGAAAGTTGGTGACGATCCAAAACACTTTCACTATAATAAATTGGAAATTACCTGATGCAAACTGGCTGGCAAAACGATGAGCTGAGTCGGTTGAGGCTGGACATCGGGAGGCGTCGTCGCAGGCGACGGGGTGGGCGGACTAGCGCCGTTTCCAGCTGCAAATCGAGCTGCGGTTGCCATGGCTACGTCCCCAGGGCTACTCCTGTTGCTCTCTGAAATATCCAACCAGAGGATGAGAAACGGGATGCTGCGTGTGTATGGGCATAATAATCGGGATGAAGGAATAACTTTGCTGGTGAAAATACTTTCTTGATAAAGCGAAACGTTAATGAATGGCTCTTATTAAATGGAGAATTTTCATCAAATATTTGAGAGAAAGGTATGTCACTTGCTGCTGGAACATTATTCATATAAAGCGAAGAAATGAAATTTGAGATCAAAAAACCAGTAATGCTACCGGCATAACCTGGATTTTTGCTTGAAAAGAACCAAATACCTATAGACCAATACTAAGCTGAGTAGACATTTTCTAGAGATATTAAATTATTATAGTGAAGTTTGTCGCCACACTGGTTTCTTAGTAGTTATCGTACCAATATTTTATTCTTATACAGTCGCAGATTTGTCCATCGATCAAATTTAAAAATTAACTATTTTAATGATAATCATGTTCGACCTCCAATACCTGAATTTTTTAAACTAATACATAGTAGATACAGTAACAACAAATATTATTTATCAAAAAACAATTGTGAGCAGTGTGCGACATGTCAAAACCAGTGGTATAAACAAATCTCTTTTATCTCATGATGACCGTAAATGGAAAAACATTCAGATCCAACGAAAAACAGTTCTCCTGAGTAGTTCTCAATGTAGATTAGGGTGGAAAAATAACGCTATTTAAAAGCTTCGTAGTTTCAGGTCGCAATTCATTTTCCTGTTAATATGATCAGGATGTTTCGTTACGATATTTTAAGAAAAAAAGTTCCAATAAATATGTGTCCGGAAATGCGTAATTTCTGATTCCTATTTATTTACCAAAAATAATATAACTCAGTACGCCACTGCTTTTTGAAGCATTTGGTATTTTTTATGAAATTAGTCAATGAAAAATACATCTGTCAATTTTTTTTTGTATTCAGTCTGGTTTTCGAGAAAGAAAAAATCCATTTTCTTGCACGTCACTGGGACACCCATGTATCTCAGAAATTACGCATTTCCGGACACATGTTTATGGGACATGGGATACCAAGTTTAGTTGTCTCTAATAAACTTCAATATGGTTTCACGATGTGAAAATAATGATAAGTATTTTCTTATCCTTGCATTTTCAAATCTGTCGCTTTCTCTGAGCTACTTTACGACTCAGCTTGGTTTTAAGTATATCTAGTATTTCAGATTTCAAACTTGTGCCCACAGGCGATAACGGACTAAGATTTTCTTGAAAATGACACAAAATCAGAATCCGAAACGAGAACAAAAAACCCTTCAATCTTGTCTCAAGCCAGGGTTATCAAATTTAGATTTTCTGATAATTGTTTTCGGCCAGATTGATTACAAATTATTATGATGTCGTCCACATTTGCAAGACTTCATTGGAGTAATTGGGTAAAAACGTACTATGGTTTTCCAGTTTCTCCAATGATTGAGTCCAACTTTTGAAGCTTGCTGTCCCTAATGACTTTCGAAGCAACCCATGTCAATTTTCCAAGAAATGGATTACAATAATTAAAATGACACACATCTGACAGATTTTTGGACTTTATTTTAAACAATCCTAATCTATAATGTATTTTTTCCAAGATAGACACGCCCTATACAACATTGAAAACAAACAATGCCTCTTAGCGTTTATTGGTCGCAAAATGCTCTGCAGCTGAGGTATCCTTTTATTAAGAAGACCCGGCAGACCTAGACGAAGCTGGAAAAAAGAAGTATACGATAAGATTATAGCCATAATCAATTTTACACTGTATGTTGTGAAAATATAATATCAAAAATAATAATCACTAAACGTTTGATTAAATAATATAGGTATAAATCAAGAAATAAGTAGTTTGATTTTCAATATTTTTGTCCAAATTTAATTGGACGAACCCAAGATATTTGTCACTGAAACTTGTTACAATATTTCTACAACATCCAGCATAAAATTGATTACAACCTTGTAAAACGATACCCTTCGTCGACTGCAAATACACGGCATTTTGCGACCAATAAGCAGTATTGTTTATGTTTTCAATATTGTCAATGTCGTGTCCATCTTGAGAAAAAAATACAACAACATTTTGAAACCATTCTTAGGGCTTTGAAAGTTGACATGAGTTTCTTATTTCCTTGAAGACATATTAAGGTTACAATACGAACAGGATCCATTAGCAAGTCTCAAAAACTGGCCTTGATGATGGGAGAAACTGGCAGATTTAGAAAATCATAGAACGTTGCTGCATGAAGTGTATATAGCCAATATTAGGATAATCCCTTTACCTTGAATTGATATTCGTTTACTGTTTACATTGAATAAAAAAATAAATAAAATTCATTACCCGCGGAGAGGAGAGCATTCACTCCGGCAAGGTGGGCAACGGATGACTACTGAAATAAATAACTATTATGAAATTGTGCTTGTGCATTATTAAATAGATAAATGAAATAAAAGTTGTTAAATGTTTAATAAACGAAAGTATGCCATGTGTCATGTGTAGAATTAAATGAAAGTCTAGTCGTAAAGACGTCTTTAGGCAGACGTCTGAAAGACGTTGGGTTTTGTAACATACGACGTCTTCAAGATGTCTTTGGGATGCCTTAAAGACGAAAGCAAGACGTCTTGAATGTCGTTTGTGGACATCAGATGTCTACAAAAATTTCCCACAGAATTCGTTTCTCATTCAATTGAGAAGTTACAGGAAACCATTTAGAATGCTACAGAACACTTTAGAACTTTAATAAGCCTTTTGGAATGTTCAAAACACTTAAAATTCAATTCAGAATTTCCAAAAGCATTCTGTAGCGCTAACACTCAAACACTCTAGAATCTCCAGAAACATTTTGAAATGCGCCAGAATCTTAGATTAAAAAGAATTCAATTTAGAACTGGAAATCTTTTAGAACTCTTTTGAACCGATTTAGAACACTTTGAAGCTTCAATAGGGCTCTAAAATACTTGAAGATCCATCAGAACAATTTAGAAATTAGTCAAAAACTTCTAGAATGCTGCAGAACTCTTTAAGCCAAGTTAGAACACTTTAGAACTTCAATAAGCCATTTAGAACGTTCTAAAACACTTGCCAGCAGCATTTTGAAAGGCTTCAGAACAATTCAAAAACCTCAGAATTATTTAAGAGAGCCTAGCGCCTAGAATAGACAAAAATTGGAAGTTATAACATGAGTAATAACATAATAATAAGAAAATATAAGCAAGAAAATGTTTCTCTTTCAATTCAAATTCTTGAATTTTCATAAGTTTTCCTATTCCAGGCTCTTGGTTTTTCCTAATTTTTTTATTCTAAATTCTTAATTTTCTTTTGGCTCGTGAATTCTCATCATTCTCGTATTTTAGAATTTCAGGCTCTCCTGAAGACGCCATCGGGCAGATGCAGACGTCTGAAAGACGTTTGGTTTTGTGAGATACGACGTCTTTGAAACGCCTTGAAGACGTAAGCAGACGTTTGAAAGATGTCTCGAATACCGTTTGTGAACATCTTAGGGACGTCTTTAAGATGCGTCTGTGCAGTCTGGGAAACAGTGAGTTGTGATTTAGATTCAGTCAGTTGTGATTTAGTTTTGTGACTAGTTTATGATTCTTGATTGTAGTTAAACGAAGTGTGGTTATATGATTAAGGCCCGGTTTATTCATCCTCAAATAAACTTGCTGGTAACCATCTGCAACATAAATTTACTGTTCTATAATTCTATTGGTCGACGGATAACTGGCCTACCAATGAGATTACAGATTGTGTTTCTATCTGTCAGATTGTGTACCTGACAGTTTATCAGAAGGTAAATAAACCGACCCTAATTGGCTATGGTCCGAATATAACCAGGGTTATGGTTTTGCGGTCCGAAATTATTCAAACTACTCTGGTTCCTGGAAAAGGGGTTACTTTTAGACCTGGGTTTCCTGAAATCTGGTGAACCAAATGTCAAAATAGTTACCAGCCATCGGATGCCGGTTCGATTGGTTTTATGTGTCGTTTCTGTCCATAATTTTTTATTTCAGACAGAAAAAAATATATAGAATATAAAAAGACGACTAATCACTACCTATAAATGTCAGTCGGACGTCGCGATGTTACTATAAAACAACGGTCGTGTAAATAGCAGATGTTACCACTATCTTAACAAAGTGCAGTTCATTAGACGCTGAAATTAACGCCTGGAAAACGGAATTTTGACGTCGTACAATAATTGTATGAAGAGATTTAGTCGCCATATAACCAGAAGCCGACTTACGTTGCGATTGGCACAGAACTTGCTTGCTACGAACGTCAAAATTCCAATTTCATGAAAAATAGTGCATGATTATACAAAAGATCTTTTGTAAGCTATTGTTGCATGTCAAAAACACACTTATTTTCACATATCTACCTTCTATAGCTGCATAAATAAAGAATTTCTAGTATTGCATTTTTCTGAAAAACGATGGAAACAAGACTTCAATGTATGTATTGAGTGTTAACTGCTGAAATTATTTTTGCGATACCACAAATCTTATTCCGAACAATAAATAAATATGTGTTTCAAAAGTTAAAAGACCTAAACAATAATTAATATAATACTAACCTTCTCTCATTAGAAACTATTTATTTATAAAAAATAAATTAATACACTTTACACTATTTTATAGCAATGCCAAAAAATACACTTCTAGAAAACTAAAATACCACAATTAAAGGTTTAGCGCGAATATAGACAAAACGTACTGTACCTGAAACTGCACCCCCATGACTATTGTTGGAGGGGTTGGAAACAAACAAAATGCCCCTTGGTAAGGTGGCACGTGCTCATAGAAATAAATAAAAAAATGGTTACTTCTAGTAAACCAGGTGCGGAGGAATTATTGACCCGTATAGATAGACATGGTGTATGCATATAAAATGGTTTATTATTGGAGCCTTCAATAATATTAAGAGCAGTATAACATCACCAAAAAATTTCATTAATAATTAAAGCGGGTTGTTCAAATATATATATATATTTTTTTTTGCTGGTATTTTGGAAAAGTTTTATTTTCTGATGTTCAATTTTTTTATTTCGGCTACAGATAATTAAATTGTGTAGGTCATTACATCAAACGTCTATTTTGATAGCTCTGCTCAACGGATTTGATAAAAAGAATAAAAAAAGGCTCTAAATCCTCATTGTTTTTCTGTGGGATTATAGTATCTATAAACTATATAGCAAAAAAAATTCAGGACCGGGAAGATAAGAGCAGAAGTTTCCTATTTTTTTGAAATTTTGAAGATGCCGCAGACCCATTTGTTGTTTTTTTTATCTTTGGACCCTATCGGAAAATTTTTGCCAGACTCAAAAATTATTGATAAGTTTCACTAATAGAACAAACTATTTCATATGCAACGACTGGGAAAATAAGTAGGTAGGTACCAAAAAAGTCCACTGCCCCATGAACTTGATAACTCTGGCGCCTGCTGCTGTGATAATTTTTGAGTCAGTTGAATATCCAATGCACGTAAAACACGGAGTCCCCTTCAATACTTTCAACTCCTAAGTAAGGCTTTTTTATGCAGCATTGATACTTTGTTAACTCGAACATCTTCTATGATATTTGTGGTTTTCCCGCCTCGTGTTTTCAGAATTTTCACCCAAATCATGATTATTATTTAAACCAATCCATTTCTGTTACAATCCAAATCCTACCCTGCGCCCATGTCTTACCCACCTGTTCTGTAGATTGAAAAATTCAGCCCCCACCGGTAACGGAATTAAAAGGGGTGCACGTCGCATTATAATTGGCCCCAAGATCAGAACGAAAGGTATAATGTAATATGGAGTATCCATCCACCTGGTGAGGATAATTATTGTCAGATTGTGAGTCACTCGTAAGCTGCGGGCCATGGGAAATTTTCGGGGTGGAAAAACGTAATCCTTACACTGGGTGACACCGGTAAAATTTTTCGAAAGCAATTTTGTATAGGGAAGTTTTATGATTTAGGTGATGAAATAGGTAATGTTCTGTAAAAAAATGACCCATGTTGAAATGTAAATTTCTGTATTATGGAAATTTTGATAAATTATCCTCATTTTTTATTTTTAGTGCAGTTCATAGTTTAGTTCTTACGCTTTTTGATGTTTTATAGCTAATAATATTTAGCCAGGCATTCATAATTAATTTCAACAGAGCGATGCATTCGGTAATAAACTAACCCAATAAAGTTCCAAAACACTTATACAGGGTGACAATTTGAAAAGTAGCAATCGGGAAATATCTCTTAGACAAAAAATACTATCAGGAAGATCTCGAATACGTATCGGGGGATTGGAGGGGTTACCAAAATGGAGAACTTTTTGAAACATCCCGCCTCCCCTCTTAAGCGGTAGCTACCCTAACGTATTTTTTTCAAATGAGAATCTACCTTGTGTCGTTGCATAGCTCGTTGCTTTCCCTTTACAGTCTAGTAGTACTCTTCTTTACTGAACTCTCTATCGTTTAGGGTTTTCAAGAAAATCAAGTTTGAAGTTTTGGATAAAATAACAACCAAACTTCAACTTTGAAGCTCAATATCCCAGAAACTTCACGAGTTACAAAAACCAATTTTGCAGGGCTTATAGAGAATTTATTAGGTACTCTTTTTAATGATGCATAATTGTAGGCAATTTTCTCAAATATCATTGGAAGATATAAGCAATTATTATCAAGATTCCAGAAAATGTTCACAGCCAAAAATTAGATTTCCTTTTTGGATTTTTTTTCTCATCGAAATTTTTCAATGTTACTGATGTAAGAGTTGTTTCTGACTAATTTGGACTGACTAAAAGTCAGAATTGAGAAAAATTCAAAAATAAAAATTCTTCAGTTGTCGTTACTTTTTCCTAAGGGTACCCCTTTTGAATTTTAATTTGCAAATCTTCAAATCTTAATATCTCGGTAACCAAAAGCGGTACCAGGAGAAAATTATCTTTAATTGTAGCCGTCAATAAAAGCTTCAAAATGGTGGTTCGCTGAAATCGCTAGATTTACGGTTTTTGAGAAAACCGAGTTTAAAGTTTGGGGCAAAATATCAACTAGTCGGCTAAATTTCAACTTTGAAGCTCAATATCTCAGAAACTTCATAAGTGACAGTACAGTAACTAATTTTGCACGGCTTATAGAGAATTTGATACTCTTTTTAATGATGTAGGCAATTTTCTAGAATATCATGAAAGATATGAGCAATTATTCATGAGCATGTCAAGATTCCAAAAAATGTCCAGAGCCAAATATTAGATTTTCTTTTTGGATTTTTTTTCTCATCGAAATTTTCAAATGTAACTGATGTTAGAGTGGTTTCTAACTAAATAATAATAACTCGCTCTATCGATTTAAGACGTCGAAAAAACACTTTTAAGACGGCAAAAATGCCAGCTTTAAACGTCGAAAAGACTTTCAAGATTGGAGAATAATTCAGGGTTTATACTTTAAATGAAATTACCAAAATATGTTGATATTAGGTACCTACCGACATATGTATATCTACATAGTAATTCCAGTACATATTATCTGACGCATAATTATACAGTGGGTAACTATACATAAAAAAATGATAACTGTTTTGCACTAAGTAGTTTTGGCAATTTTAACCACTCGAGTAATGATCATTCTCAAAAGGTTTTTCATCTCATTTTCGAAATAATCAATTGGTGTTTTGTGCATTTCAGTAAAGATGGGAGGATTTGTTTATCCCAATATTATTATAGGTACCTAATTAATTGTGAATCATCACTGAAGTAAAAAAAAAGGGCCGGGTAATGTAAACAAGCTATTGTACCTTTCCTTTCTTATCTGTTTTGATATTCATCATTCGGCAGTAGACTATTGTGGAGTAATAAGCTATGAAAAAAATAATAATTGGAGCCTAAGCTAGGATCCTAACTGCCCTTCAAATCAGAATTTTGGTAAGCAGTTGAGCATGTTTGGTATTAGATCTCAAGCATTTGGCTGTAGATGTTTCCAATAACTTCCTCTTAACAATTGAAGTTGCGTTTCACTGACATCCAGGACAACAATTCGTGGTTTGATTATTTCTTTTTGGTAATTGGTGTCCCCTGGGGAAGCCGTCCACCATAATAGGTTAGGATCCCATTTGTTGCACGATTATACTATTTAAGGTAAGTGTAGCAGTGGGGCACTACCGAATACCAGCGAGAAATGGTTGAATTATGATTTGCTGTTGGGTGTCAGCTGCACAACGTGGTTTCAAGTGAATTCAGAATGGGGCTTTAATAGAATAGCTGAATACTCTTCAACTTTGCCAGGCAAAATTGTTTTTATGTTTTCCGGATGGAAAGTCAAGTGATTATGTTCTATATTGTAGCTGAAATGAAATGGTCACACCTCTAAAGAGGAATAAAAACCTTTCAAAGGAGGTATCACACAAGGTAGTTTCTCATTTTGGGAAAATCATTAGGACGGCAAGCCTCCAAGACAGGAGGAGGTAGGAGTTCGGCAATAAACACATTTGGTTTCTCCGATGTGTCAAATACACACTTTTATGACAGAATTCTTTTGCCTGAGAGATAGGTAGTCAAAATTACTAGATAGTTTTAAAAATATACTTATTTTCAAACACCGATATGTCAAAAAGTAATCGAAAGATTTGAGATTGTTCTATAAGACTGTAAGAGGAAAGCAACGAGCTATCCACGATGTGCAACACAAGGTGAGGCGGGGTGAATCAAAAAGGGCCTCATTTTGGTTCCCCCTTCAATCCCCTGATACGTATTTGAGATCTTCCTGATAGTATTTTTTGTCTAAGAGATATTCCCGATTGCTACTTTTCAAAATGTCACTCTGTATACAATAACAAGTATAAATGATCACTCAATCTGCATTTTGAATCTACCTCACAATTCTGGTTTAATGCCCAAGTTAAGCAGATGTAAGGGATTTGCTTATAAGATAAAAGTTATTTTGACAGCGTTGCTGGATTTTTAAAATAGTTTTGGTAGGAGTACTCTTCTAGGGAATTGAGCAAAGCTAACTTGAATGCTTTGTTGAAAATAGGGTAACAAGTGTCTGCCAGTTAAGTACTGATACATATTATCCATTCATAAATGAACTGATATTTAGCTTGTAGAAACTCAAATCGTATCCACATGATTAAAACATGTTTAACTCTGGAAATTAACATGAAATCTGCTGTGCATTCATTGGTAATCATAGTTATCAATATTTCCATACGATCCGAATCCGAAAAACCAAAAATTTTCCTGACAAATTTTATCTCTTCCTATAAATATTTAGAAACCAATAATCCTATTACGCGAACAACCAACAATAAAACTATAGTGAATGGCGAAATGGCCCTCGACGGTGATTGAGCCCCGGAACTTGGAAATAGCTCGTTGACAACGGTATATAGGTATGGAATTTCTTAATTGTAATAACCCAAGCTCTACCTACGAATCCATGTAATCTCTTTTGTTGGCTCCAAGAGAAATCAGCCGACAAGGTGTATTGCTATAACAACACTCCATAGCAACGCCGGGGAGTTTCACTTTCAACGTGGGACTCAACAAGATCAATGTGTTGACCTGCTGCTGGAAAAATGTCGGGGTACGATTTCACGCCGTAAAAATGTTTAAAACGTAATAAACGATAACTGCCACTTTATTGTATACTAGTTTTATAAGATAGCATTCAAAAGGTTATTCTGGAAAACTTACCTTTTATCAGTATGGTTTACGTAATTAAACTGAACAAAGTTGAATGGGTTACGTTTTCCAAAAAGATAATTGAGTGTAACTTGGAAAGTTTTTGTACTTTTTTGTGAAGTTTTGTCGTAACGCGCTCCTGATCAGAAAATAGCATTTGAAGAAGACCTTAAGAAACGTCGCGTTAGTATAATTTTCCAAAAAAGATTACCTCTGTAGTTCTAATAAGTATACCCATAAGTTTGAAAATGCATATTTTCTTTATTACAATTTGTGCAGAATCTCTATAAATATATGCTAGAATCTTTTTGATAATTCTCTTACTGGGACTAGACACTCCATAAAAGGAAATATCCCAACAATGGAATAAAAAAGGTTATAGAAAAGATACATAAAGGATAATATACATAGCTATTAAAAAAAAATGTTGGAAATTAAAATACATATGATATCAGAGACTTGCTAAATCGCTTGACCTAACAACAATTTTGAAATTAATTGGCAATCAAAGGAATGCATCCAACATTCAAGTCAATAATCAGGAGGACGCAATAAAGGCTCAGTTAGGAACCACGGCTAAATTTATGCAAACAGCATACCGCTGTTAGAATTTATATTCCCACTGAATCCACAATATTTCACCAAAGTTTGGTTTTACTCAGTGAAATATCAAAATGTAGATTGAAGAATCTCGAATTTACGAAGAACTGTGAATCCTTGGCTGAACCGCTGGCGTCAACATTTTCAAGGTTTTTTTCCCGCCATTTGGAAATACCTACTCTGGTCATCACAAATACTTTCGTCCAAAGAATAAGCTGAAAACAACGTAGCAACACACAAGATCAGAGCACTGGCAGAGCTAGAATCCATCGACCAAATGGAATCAAAGAGGATGGAGACACCAATATAGACTTCCAGATCCTATTGAATGAGAAATTATCTGCTAAATATACGCCACAAAAGCATCCTATATTCTCTCACTACAGCGCATTCAAATCTCCATAAGATCTAGAGAAAAAACTTAGCTTCTCAAAGATGCAGCTTTCATAAGCGATGGAAGGAGCATTTTCAGGAACTCCAAAACGAAGAGTCACACGTGGATGATGACGTCTTGAACAATAATTTTGAAATGTGTGAGCTCTTTTGTAAAGTCACCAGTATAACTTTGACTTCAACCTTCATGCAGAAATTCAACACCAACTAAAGTGCACCATCGCAGCGTTTGGACATCTCTTCAAGTAATTTGACAGCCACCACATACAAGTCAGAGCTGGGCAAAGCACTCGAAAAAAGTGCTTGGAGCACCAAGCACCAAGCCCTTAGGAAAAGGAATTGCCAGCATCAAGCACCAATCACTTTGGACATTCTGAGTGCTTGCAATTACCAATTACCAAGGAAAGTAATTGCACAATTCAATTACCAAGTACCAATTACAATTGCAAGCACTTTTTTCTCAAACAAATTACCAATTAACAAGCACTTCTTTGCCAATTGCTTCCAATTTATTTTTAAAATAAAGATGTTGCTGAAATGGGATCTGGGGAGAGAGCAATTTGAAACGTGATAAGTTTTAACGTTTTTGGTTGATGATGATATGATGATAGTTATAATGAAATGATCAAACCAAAGTTTTTTGTTTTTAATTTATTACTAGTCTTCGTCTCTTCACTATAAATACACTACACTACACTACACTGTATCATCAAATATAAACATTATTATAACTAAAGATAAAGACTTTAATAAACTGTGGTAGTATAGTGTATAGTGTCGGTGCATAGTGATGCATGTTGCCTTTGCCAGCGAGGTGCGAGAATAACTCAGCTATAAAGCTGGCTTCCCACGGCTTGTGATATCGCAAGCCGCGTCGCGCCGCCCTTCCCATGGAGCGTTGACGCGTGTGGCATTACACGGCGCGTGGAACGGCGCGTCTGGCGCGTGAGCTGGCACTCCACACGCCGTGTGAAGGGTCTGGCGCGGCAAATTTCGCGCCGCGCGTCTGTTCCCGTCGATGAAAGGTAAATTTGACACACTTCAAAGGAAACGCGCCGCGCGTGTTGGAGCGACTCGGGGAGTACAGTCTAAAGGCGCGTGGAGCGAACGGGAGCGGGAAGTTCACCAATAAAAAATATTTTTTTGTAATTCTTGATATTACTAGTATAAAGATGTTGTGGGAGAAGGCCTCAACACGCATTGCCCGAACTTTCATCGAGGGTCGCAAACTTGTCAATTCACAGGCCGTCTGACTGCGACCATACTCCACGCGCTTGGCTTGCCAGTTCACACATCACGCGCCAGGCGCGCCGCTCCACACGCCGTGTAATGCCCCCTTAAGCGCGGCCCGGCTTGCGATATCACGGGCCGTAGGAAGCCAGCTTTATAGTTGAGTTATTCTCGCACCTCGTTGGCAAGGGCAATATGCAATACGCAACACCTCTTTTGATTGCTTGCAAGCACTTTTAGTGGCTTGAAATGCGAAAGTCAATTACCAATTACCAAGCACTTTTTATAGAGTGCTTCGATTACCAATTACCAAGCACTATATTTTGAAAGTGCTGTCAAGCACTGTGATCGAAGCACTATTGGGCTTGAAGCACTTTTTCAAGTACTTTCAAAGCAATTACTGCCCAGCTCTGATATAAGTGCCTGTGAAACCTGGACCACGTTCAGGCGCCACCTTTAAGAAGTACCACCAGCGCTGCTCAAAAAAAATAAATGAAATAAACTGGCAGGATCACCGAATGAACCAATTCCACTACGATTAGGGCAAAGCTAATGCGTTTGCAAGCAAGATTCACACGTTCTCGTAAGAAAATGGTGTATTCCCAACTGAAGAATGGCCAACGCAACCCAGAGAAGGGAAGAACAATACAAGCATATCCTCTGGGCAAACATGGTAAATATGTCACAAAACTCACAAACTTGTTAAAATGGAACTGTTCACCTTTCTTTTGCAGGCTATGTATAGGTACCTCCTTATAAAATACATATAGCTAATGATGAATATTTCCATATAAACATTTTTTAAAAGCATAATGGAAATCAATAATCTAATTAACTTCCACGAAGCCCATGCAGTCAAACTAACTGAAATGAATTTAACAGGAATTTAATACAATAATATTTATTAAAACGTGCCCAGTTAGCAATATGTGTCAATTATTGTGGCGTGTACCTATTCAACTAACTAATGAGAACATTTCACCAGTTTTCAACTTTTATATGGATACTTAATTATAATTCTGTAATTCGAATTAAATATCAATGTTCTGAATATTGCTGGTTTACTAATTTCATTTTAATTTATTCGCTTTCCAAGTCAACAATTATTCAAGGCAAATATGTCTTGATCCTCAACAGCCCTTCAACAGTCTTTTCCAGATCTGTCTATGTTGGTCTAGTTGGTGCCATTATCTTCCTGCTACCTCCTTTATCTCATCCAGGCAACGTTCTAGTGGTCTATTTCTTCTACGCTTGGACAGGCGCGGTCTTCAATTTATATTTCTTTTGGTCTAAGAGCGGTTTGTATGTTGTTCCTTATTCTTTCGTCTAATTCGTTCAAGTCAATTTTCTCAAAAATTTGGTTGGAGTTCTTTTTGGTAGAGAATTTTATTGTTTTTTAGTTCCGTCGTAGTTGGAAATTTAGCTTGTTTTATCAGTTTGTTCCTTTCTTTTTTTGTGTCAGTCTCTACTCTCGCCTTGATCAGACTGTGGTCGCTTCCCAGATTAAATCTGTTAATAACCGATATGACCTTTATAATTGCTTTCTTGTTGGTGATTTTACTCAATTTTTTGCTCCTCTGGCTCAGACCAAAATGGTTTTCTCAGACTTTGAAATATCTTCGTACAACTCGCTTCTATTTCTACGTCTTCAGACATGCATCTGGGAGCATAACTATATTTGAATTATTTGTGGAGTGCATCTTTTGAGAATGCAAGGACTATGTAGATACTCTTTCAGAAATTGCCACTGTTTTTGGTTTTTGTCAGTAGATGTTCTATTCTCCTGGTAATTATGATTCCTACGCAAATATTTATGTACCTATTGGTAAATATTTGAAACAATGATTACCGGAACTATAATTTCATTTTCGTATTGTCAAAGATTCCGAGTCCAAAAATAACAACTTTTATTGAACAAATTGTCTTTCTCGTATTAAAACTGACTACTACGTGCTATTACACGCTATTTCTAGACGACATCGTACATCGGATTTATCTAGAAGAATCTGTTGTTTCGAAAATATGTAATAGAATTGTCAAAATAGACGCGCTCTAGACGTAAACAATCGAATTCCTAGAATCCTAAAACCCTCAGAGTTTGCCTTAAGATCATATCTCGTTTTCAATCAGTCACTTGGGAACAATGGGAACTCTGTTTTCTTATTATTTCCGACCTTTTTCTGCATATCGTCAGTATAGTCGTCCATGACGGTGACATCTCGTGAGCCAAACACCAAGTCACAGGCTAAACGAAGCTCTCCTCAAAACTCCTATTGTATATTGTAAAGGTGACCACTATACTGTGACTATACCCTATACCATGAGTCACTATACTATAACTTTGTGAAGTTTCCGTTTCAGCAACTATTAGGTTATTATCAGATATACGCAATACTGTTTATTGCATTGTTTTCTAAATTTTCCTGATAAATGTTCACGTCACAGAACGTTTTATCCTCGGTTTTATCATATCGAGCTTCTCGTTTTTAAAATAGGTAGATTAATTAAATAGATTTGCAAAAACTTTCATTTAGTCGTTGCTAAGTCTCTTGAATATGTTCATATTCAAGTATGTACTTAGTAGTACAAAGATTAGCAGTGGAATATCCCAGATTACTGGGTAATTGAGTAATTGATCAAAGAATTAATAAATGATGAAACATGAACTATCCGTTTCTCACAAGAAAATATTAACACTAAACCTCAACCTTTCAACATATTGTCGCGGTGCGCATCCGCCATGGACCATAGTGTACAGAATCTAACTTGAAATCTAGAAAATACTGCTTTATTTGGGCAAAGAGATTATCGCGTTTATTCTGGATTTTACAAGAATGGATTACAGATATATAAATGCCGGTATTAGTTAGTAGTTTCAAGTTTTTAAGATTGACTGCGATTCGATTTAAATCGTGAATTTTGTAAGAGTTGTAAAAAGTTAAGCTGTTTGAGTTAATTAGTGTCAGTGTATAGTAACATGGAATAAATTATTGTTGTGTTAATTAAACTTTGATTTTTGGAATAAACGGACCCAAGATTTCTGTCACGCACCCCAGAGCCGTGACATTGGTGTCGGAAGTGAGATTTATTTCGAGTACTGCAAAGTGAAATCCGATTGCAGAGTAGTGGGGACACTCGTGTACTGTGGACACTAAGTGAACACTGGGACAGTTAGTCAGTGCAAGCAGTGACAATCACAAAAAGAGACTTAACCGATCGTGTTGATTACCTCGGAAGCGACTGTATACCCGATTTTGACTGATAGTATTTTCAAGTAAGTTCTATCAAATCAAATCAAATCAAATCAAATCAAATATGCTTTATTGTCCAAAATACAGGGTATTCATTGACAAAGCCTTATAACTACTTATAAGTATGTATAAATGTCACTAGTACTTCTAAAAAATATAAAAAACAAATACTTAAATCTAGTTTTTCCGTTCTTGATTACATTCCACGTCAATTTGAAAATTAAAACAATACAGATTAAAATTAAAATACAAAAATAACTTAAAAGAAAAACATTACAAATTTTGAGAAAACAAATTAGATAAAACAATCACAACTATACAGATGTGGCTCCA
Source organism: Ceutorhynchus assimilis (assembly GCA_917834065.1). Lineage (NCBI taxonomy): Eukaryota > Metazoa > Arthropoda > Insecta > Coleoptera > Curculionidae > Ceutorhynchus > Ceutorhynchus assimilis. Next base: position 107,336,134 of record OU892277.1, read on the forward strand.
ACAATAGGTACATCACAGCAGGAAAACCAATACAAACTGCAAAACTTTGAGCACAAGACAAAAATTGTACTTAAATTTAAAAGCTGCACAATTCAAGCTCGAGAGCTGTCTTGATAAAATTCTTCTAGGCTATAGTATGCCTTACCAGCAAGGAGGTCCACCACGGTCTTTCGAAATGATTTATATGGCAAAGATCTACAGGTCACATTAACTTCGTATCAATATAAAGACCAAGAAACTTGGTATCCGTTCTGCTTTCTATAGGTTGATCATCCATGGTAAGATCGTTAAGAGCAAAACCAAACTTCAAAATATTAGTTTTGCTTATATTGAAACACAAAAAATTTGAGTCACACCAAGTCTTCATTTTTTTTAATTCACTATCAACAGCATTTCTCAAATGTTCCTGATCTTTCGAGTGCCATAAAAGGGTGGTATCGTCCGCAAAAAGGGTAAATTTGCCCTCAATATCCAAACTTGTAACATCATTCATGTAGAGCAAAAACAATAACGGGCCTAGAACCGAAGCCTGAGGCACTCCAAAGTCCACACCAGATAAAGCAGAACAGCCTACGTCAGTCTTCACAAACTGCGACCTTTCTGAAAGATATGACTCAAACCAACGATGTTCTGCATTGCGGATGCCATAGTGATGAAGCTTTTGCAGCAGGATTCGATGATTAACACAGTCAAAAGCTTTAGAGAAATCGCAAAACAGCGCGGCAAGAGCCTCGCCCTCATTCAGACTAAGATATATATTCTCGAGCAGTGAGAATATAGCATCGCTGGTGTTTTTGGATCCTTGAAAACCAAACTGGCTGGGTGTTATAAGGTTATTAGTCGTGAGGAAGTGCAGTAATCTTGATTTTACAAGCTTCTCGATAACCTTGGAGAGGGTGGTTAGGAGAGAAATAGGCCGATAGTTGGAGGGATCATCAGAATCACCCCCCTTATGTAAAGGAATCACAAGTGCTTTTTTCAGGCACAGAGGAAATACTCCTGTTCGGAAAGAATTGTTGATGGCATCAACAAGAGCAGAAAGTGCCTCCCAAGGCAAGCATTCCAATATCCTGACGGACACACCACCAAACCCAGCTGAATGCTTGTTCTTTTTTTGGCCAAGGATACTGTGCAGCTCATCAATGTCAATACAAGTCAGACAGAAATCCTCGTGAACCCACACATCGCGGAGATAATCAAGAGGATCCACCCGATTAGATAGGTCAGATGTTAACTTATATGCTATAGAGCAGAAAAATTGGTTCAACGTATCCGGCTCAATAGGTACCGTGAAATGCAGGGAGTTATTTTTCCCTCTCAAGTTATTAATTACGGACCACTGCTCCTTGGATTTGTTGCCCGCTCTCTCTATTCGTTGATTATAGTATTCTCTCTTAGCATGCTTAATTAATTATCTATATGTACGTCTGTATCGGTTGAAGTAATTAACAAAAAATATATTATTCAGATGAAATTTTCGTATAGTGTGCAGGGATCTTAAATTTGTAGCAGAGATTTTTATACCTTTGCTAATCCAAGGTTTTGTTGTTTTTAACTTCAATTTTTTTAAAAGGAAAACACTTATTAAAAACATGGCTCAATTTCACATGAAACGCTGTCAAGGGATCCCTAGATTGATGAGTGTCTTTCCAAGAGACTAACGGACACTGTTCACGAAAACCTGTGAAATTTCTCGAACTAAATATTCTACCCATTCTCGACCCCTCACCACGCTGATGACCCAGACAGGGAAAACGAGCCACTATCGCCTCATGATCAGAGAGTTCAGAAGGCAGCGTGACACAGTCCAGTTCTAGAAAATTCTATTTGGAAACTAAAGGAGATATCGAATTTGTGACTTCACCGACGTGTTTGCTATATCAATCGACATCCAGAAAAGACATTTCAAGAAAAATCTAGAACATTCTATTCAAGAATAAAGCAAGGTATCCAATTTGTGACTTCACTGACGTGTTTGGAACTTCAACCAAAGACCACGAAAGATATTTGAAGACAATTTGAGGGGAATTCTAAAACATTCTGTATATGCCTATCACAAGACAACAAGCAAAAATGGACGAACAAAAAGTTGAATAACTCCTGCGCAAAATGTTGGAAATTCAAGAGACCAAACGACAACAAGAAAAACAAGACGAAGATGCCAAGCGACAAAAAAAAAACAAGACGAAGAAGCCAGGCGGGAAAAAAAACAAGAAGAAGAAGCTAGACGACGACAAGAAGAGACTAAACGACACAAAAAAAAAACAAGAAGAAGAAGCTAGACCACAATAAGAAGAGGCTAGGCGACAGCAAGAAAGGCAAGAAGACATTGGACAACTGCAGAAAATATTTCAAAACATACAAGGATCTGTCGCTAACCTGGAACAAAAGATTAAGGAAGTAAAAGCCGAAGGTCAAGAAGGTGTTCAAGAAGTTGAAGACGATGTTCAAGAAGTTAAAGACAATGTTCAAGAAATTAAAGACAAGGTTCAAGAAGTTAAAGACAATGTTCAGCAATTAAGACAAGAAGTTGAGGACCAAGTTCAAGCACTTGAAGATAAGGTGAATAAATTAGAACTATTAGATACAGTCCATCATTCCAGGTAGTGTTGAAGCCTTCTCTAGTATGAAGATAAAACCACTGACTTTGATGGTTCTACGTCCTGGACCATGTATATCCGACAATTTGAAGCTGCTGCAAATACTAACGGATGAAACGATCAAGAAGCTACAGCACTGATAGTGACGCTACGAGGACCTGCCTTAGACCTTCTTCAGTCCATTCTTTCAATCTACCAACAGAACTACCAGCATCTAAGTCAGATGTTAGAATTGCGCTTCGGAGACCATTACAGACAAGAAGTATTTAGAACTCAAGTTAAATCGAGAATTCAAAAACCTGGCAAAGTTTACAAGAATTCGATTCGGAAGTTAAAAGGCTGGTGAGTTTGACCTTTCCTGCAGCTTGGGAAGACATGCAGTAATAGTAGGCAGTATCTGCATTTATTGATGGTCTCAGAGATTCCAATATCCAGGAAACCTGAGAATGTCTAAGTTCAGGAAAAATAGCGAAGCCCTTGTCCGAGCATTGGAACTGGAAGTCATCTTTGGTGCCTCACGACCCAGAATACGAGCAGTGTCCATTGAAGACCCAAAGGATAAACAATCGTAGAAAGAGGATGGTAGCTTCCAAAATGTTATGAGCAATTTCATGGAGAAAATGGAGAAACTACTACTAGAATGGGAAACGACTCCAGACAAACACCAACACTGAGAAACCGGGTAGAATGTTACCGGTGCCATAAGCTTGGACATAGAGTAAGGATGTCCTCTCCATCTAGGGATTGTTAACAACGCTTTTCGAGATCTAGAGACGCCAGCCCTAATAACAGAAAGGGAAACGAGAACTAACCAATAATATATGGAGGAGCAAATACTCTGGTTAGTAATGACGATGCCCCCAGGGTTGTTTACATAAAATCATTGGGCAGTTATTATAGAGTAGGATTGAAATTGGAGGGACAAATTAATGGAGAATTTAAAACCATCACTTTTGATAGGGGTGCTAATGTTTCTATAATTAGAAAAACATTAGTCAAATCTCGGGCAATCCACCGGCTCAGTAGAAACCTGTCACTACGAAGTTACGGGCGAATCGGCACCAGTTCAAGAAGAAGCTATGGTTGAGCTTACTTTTAGATCAACCACCTTTAGGCACAGAAGATTAGTCGCCGATAGAGGATGATTTTATTTTGGGAATGGATTTGATCGGCCAACATGTTTTCTCTTTCGATCCCTCTATGAACATCCTTAAATTTGGTAATGAAGGATTTGTCCTAACTACACAAGAAGAATCTCAAGCCGTTAAGATCCTGGCGACAAACCCGGTGAAGATTCCTAGAAGTACTGAGAAGATCATTTGCGGAAAATTGGAAACAAACCCTGAGTGCTGCGTTGGACTAACACGTAATTTTATTGGAGATAAACCAGGAAAATTTCTCGTTGGAAATACTCTAGTAAGAACAAATGGAGATATTATGATAAGAATTGTCAATGTTTGTTCTGAAACAGTAAAAATAAAACAAGGAGATATTATTGGAACTCTCAAAACAGTTAAGCAAATATCGAACTGTGACCTATCAGATAAACAACATTTTGTAAAATCCAGAATAAACGCGATAATCCCTCTTCTTGAACAAGGCAGTGTGACGGTGCGCTTTCGCCAGGGTATACAGAATCCATGCGTAAAATTCCAGAAAACACTGCCTTGTTCAAGAAAGGGGATTATTGCGTTTATTTTGGATTTCACAAGAATGGATTACGGATATATAAAGGCCGGTATTAGTTAGTAGTAGTTTTTAAGTTTAAGATTGGCTGTGATACGTTTTAGATAGTGATTATTGTTGTAAGAGTTAATTAGTGAAGTAATTAGCGTAAGAGTGTATAGAAACGTGGAATAAATTATTGTTGTGTTAATTGAACTTTGATTTTCGAATAAACGAACCCAAGATTTCTGTCACGCACCACAGAGCCGTGAGAATATTTTATAAAGATCCGCCAGTTGCGCCCCTTCAACATATTTTATAGTAATTCGCGAGTCGCGGACCTTTAACATATTTTATAACGATCCGCCAGTTGTGGACCCTCAGTTGTAGTTTATTTTCAAAGGTCTGTTAGTTGACAGCTTTCGACAAATCAAGATTTGTTACTCAACTATTTTCCTTTTTTTTTTTTTGGTCAAAATATTGGTCGATATCCAATAATTAGGAATGGGATTATGAGATAGCTCTGCCCTACCAGAAAAATAGAAAATTTTTGAGAAAAAATAAAATTCAGGGTCTAGAGTTTATGTTCATTTTTCGAAAACATAAATTTTGAATGTTTTCAATTCGAAATTTTTTATTATGAATAACTTCTTTCTTTTAGACATAGACTTGCCCAAACTGACCCGTCCATCTAGTGCGATCTAGTCCTAGTGAGTTACCATTATGGTAGAAATTTCTTGGGTTTAAGGACGGGGAGGTAAGCCAAAAGAAAGTACTTAGCTTTCGGCGACGTTTCGGAACTACATTTTTCCTTTTTCAAACCCTAGAACGGGAAAAAAGGCACATGAGACGACATAGTAAGTAACATTAAAATGATAGTTATACAATCAACGATTTTGTCAAAAAAATAAAATAAAAAAGCTTTTGCATTTCTCTTAACTGCAGGGGCTCTGGAGACATCGGTTTGAGTAAGTACTCCTGAGCACTGACTTATTTTATTTTATTTTTTTGACAAAATCGTTGATTGCATAACTATCATTTTGATGTTACTTACTATGTCCTCGTGTGCCTTATTTCTTCCATTCCAGGGCTTGAAAAAGGAAAAATATGGTTCCGAAACGTCGCTGAAAGCTAAGTAGTTTCTTTTGCTTTACCTCTCCGTTCTTAAACCCAAGAAATTTCTACCATAATCAATAACTAATTAATAGGGACACGAAATAAATATAAGTAAGTTACTATATTATTAAAAAAAAAACAAAATTAATTTAGAGTTTAGAGTCCCTAAAATGCAAACCTACAAGGGCTGAGATAGCAGCACTAGTAAGCCATTTTCTAGAAGGCCTCTAAATTAGGCATTCCAACGACCTGTCAAAACTATTCCAAAATGGCCACCGTGGCGGAAGTTCCTTATTCCGTATATGAGAGTATAGAATTTAAAGCTTTTTTAAGTGCATTGTGTGGTTGTTTTGTGACTGAACTCTATTAATTTTTTTATTTTATTGACTTTATAAGGCATTTTTCTAATTAAAAATGCCACAAAGATGTCTTGTAGTTGATTTTAGAAGGCGTTTCAACAAGGATGATGCCAAATTTTTCCAATTAAAACGTAAAAATTATTCAGTACCACTGTTCCTGCATCTAAAATAAAGCCATACTCGAAATACTTGTAAGAATTTAAGCTTTTGTAGGCCTTCATTTGCTCATTACTGTAAAAACTAGGTCAAAATGTAAACAAATGTCAACTAGACATTTTTTCAAACTTATCGTTCGTCCACATCTCGATTTTCCTGCATTAAAGTCTTTGAATATTCACTCTGCATCTCAAAAAGTATATTATAACAAAATACACTGTAATTAGCTCGAAATTATTCCAAATAATCTCAAGATAAACAAACAAACGTCAAATTTTCCTTATTCGCCATATTGAAAAATCCCGTGGTTGGAGAGCCTAATTCAACATAAACAGGTTATGTTATCAATTCACTAATGTAGTGGAGATATTCCGTTTAAAACCTTTAAAAAATAATTTGAAGTACCACGACTCGGGGAACTTTATAAAATAATAAAATACGTTAAAGTTCCTCGACTCGCGGACCATACCTATTGCACCAAATAATCAGGTAAAAAGATGCTGGTTGCCATCCTGCAAATCGGCACGTACGCCAACGTCGCCAACTTGGGCCAACCAAGAAAAACGCGAGTAGCGCGGTGGTCAAGGCTAAAGGCAAACAGCTAGTAAAGTTTTTGCGCAGTTGTTAGTGAGCAGTAGCTTTGCGAGTTCTCCGTCGCGCATGTGCAAGGTCACTAGGCCTTTCCCGTAAATCTAAAACCCACGCTCACACATTTTTTTGCACACGGTTCTACAATATACCCATTTACAACAAAAGTTATCACACAGCCCGAAAGTAGTGATTGAAATTAAAAATTAAGAAATGTATTTTTAATGTGTTTTGTTTTGTGTGTTATTGGTGTCTTTGTTGACTAAGGCGACTTTATTATACCTATTGTGCAAGGCAAATTTGTGTATTATTTTAAACCAGCGCATCCACTAAATCGAAGGGCGTGCCGGATTAAAATAAAAAGGAATCTGGTGAGTTTTTTATTTATTTTCTCAAAAAGGACTTTCAAAAGTAAGACTGCAGAAAATTCTATTTTTAGTTGCTTTATCCAATGGGCATGTTTCCGATTATTTTTTTGCCTATTGAATAATAGCCAATAGAACTTTGCTTGCTTATTCTTAATGTGCATTTCTTTTTTATTTGCGTTCCCTATTTTTTTAATTTCAATTATTGAAAAAGGAACTACATTCCTGACGTCAGAAAGGTTTCTGCATATGCGTATAACTGTTTTAGGATGATGACAGTTTGTGCTTTTTGAATTTATATAAGTAAAATACTCGGTAAAATATAATTATCATTTAAAAAACATTGAGTAAGCGTGCAATTAATTATTTATGTGAAACAATAATACCTAAAAATAGATGCAATAATCACATAATTAATGGTTTTTTAAAATATAACTTTAATAAAGATAAGTAACATGGCAATTGGCAACAATGACTGGCGGTGTTGCTAGTGTTATTTTTATCATCTGGGTTGCCATATTTAAGCTGTAATAATAACTCATGTAAAACACTAAATAAATTGTTTGTGGTTGTGCCCTATAACGAGGATTTAGGGAAAAAACGGTTCCAATCAGGCGTTTTGTACATTGGATTGGATAGTTCAAAATCTGTTATATCTTGTTCATTTATTTACTTCTTATTTACAATATGTTTTCTTTCTAAAATTATTGGTTTTGGAAGTTTAAATATTTGTAAAATCAGTGCTTTAATATATATTTCCATTATTATCAATAATAATTAACAAATCAAGTCTGATAAATCGATAAATTCCATCAATACAACAGATGACATTTGAATGGCGAATGTTAGATTAGAAAGCTGGCAACACCGCATTAAACAACATTTTGTTGATTGTTGCTGATTGGACAATTTGAGATGGCGGTAGAAGCGTGAGGATTTAAAAATAATGCCCCTTTCAACAGCCTGAACAAAGGTAGCACATCTACATATATGAACTATGCTTCAACAAAGCTGCAAACACACTGCTAATAATTCATACGAGGAGTTTGTATAGTTCTGACAAAGTTTGTTCTGATCACAGTCAGATTACAGACCTTCGGAGATTAACTTCAACTTCTTTGTCTAAATTCCTCCACACTGTCAAAAGAACTTTGTGATTTTGATTTTTTTTCAAAATTCTAATATTATTTATGGAGTTATTTATGTATCCTACTACTTTAAAATCGTCTGTCATACAGATGAGGATCTTGAGGGATGTACGTTTTTTGATCATATAGGTCTATTTGTTGTTCTGATTGACTGTGTAGGTGTGTTAGATTTGAGGGTGTTAAGTTTTAAAAGTACCTAATCATATTTTGGGTCTGTAGTAAACTGTTCACTGACTGAATATTGTAATAGTGTAGCTAGAAGATTTACACCCTACTCTCTGTGTATATATAGGTATGTAATGCAATTTTCACTGCAAATCATTGTTGAAAATCAAATAACGATATCGTATTCCAGGCATTATTGTAGTTTATTTTGTTGGTTTTTATGGAACAAATTCTTAGATTTCAATTTATACATAGTAAAATTGTTAATTTCTTTCACTAACCATTTATTTTTTTTGATATAGTGGTGCCCTATGTAGGTACCTATTTAAAAATAAATTTGAGTTTCAATTTGAAAAAGCTACAACACTGAAACGGAAGTTCTTTCATTAAAAAAAATTTATATCTGAACCATACTGCCAAAGGCATTCAATTTAGAATAAATTTGATTTTCTGCATTAATTTGTAATAATAGACACATTCCTAATTACATTTACACTTTCCTGTGTATACCCAGGTACCTACATAATGTGTTTGCCTATGCAAAGATTATTTTCCATATAGAAAATAAACTAGAAACAAAAAAATAATGTCCCAATTTCATTCTTCTTCAAATAACCCCAATATTTAATTTGATGCAGCGCAATTACTAAATTGGCCTCTTTTGAATTTGATACTCATTATTATCAGCTAATTTTCCGATTTTCTTAGAGGGAATTTCTACTTTGGCAAGAAATAAAGTAGGTAATCAGTAGAATTAGCTACCCATACAAGACTGATTGCTAAAGAATATAGTAATCAGGAATCGGAAAATTAATCTTTCCTTTAGGCCATCAGTGCAATTGTGACAAATGGTTTTGAAGAACATGGATCTAATAAACATATTCTAGAAAAATACTTATAAAACAAGTTGAGTGATGGTAAAAATCAAGGAATTTGGCATTTACCTAAAATTGCTATGTTGTTGTACCCGTTGCTAGGCAGTCACCAAGGATACGGAATGGAATTTCCACTTTTGACAGGTGCCCAATTGCTGCACAAAATTAAAGCCTTTCTACAATTATTGAAACACTTTTGCACTTTGCGGCACTAATATTTATTAAGATTATCCATTTTTATATACCCGTAATAGAACTTAATGCGGCTTTAAAGGCAGTGGAACTTATTATTGATTATTTTGTTTTATGTCGCAGACAGCTGTGAGAATGTGCCATAGTCCGGTGGGTAAAGAAGGAAGCTGCTATTCGGAAATTGCGCGCCGTAAAATATTAATTAAAAGCTATAAATTATGAATTCGACTGTATTTTGCCTTATTATTTGTATCAATTCTATTTTGAAGCTAAACAAAATAGAAAACATTCCATTGCCATAGGAGGGAATAAATACCTACCATGAAACAGAAGTTTCATTCATTTATGAGATTTTATACAAAAAAAAATACCGTTGCCTCCGGAGAATGAAAAATGTTGATGCAAGTAGAATCCCAGAAAAGGAGCGTTAAACACAATATTAATTTCTGGGAAAAGTAGACAAACATTTAGAAGAATACAAGATAAAAGTAATAAAAATAATATATACACATCATACATTTATTGTTAAGCTGTTCTATTGCGTTCAGTCACCTAGTTGCGATAATAACATTTTTATTGGACTCTTCTTACGAGATTTAAGGCATTTCATGCCAATAGACAATCATTCCTCTTTGCAAATGGAAGGTGACTGACATCTATATTTAATTAATTTTTTCTTCCAGTGCCATAATATCGCGTTTCATAGAATCGCTCCTCGAAAAGAAATTTGTTGGAATAACATATCTTCTCTGATTTTAACTTGCAGATTATCAGTTTCGTATAATGCATTTTAGAAGGTTTATATATCTCGAGTTTGTTCTAATACCTCTAGCTTGAAATATCACCCATAGTTTTCTGATCAATTCCCACCTTATATGTGCATTTTCTGTATTTCTTAGCATGCAATTTGAATAGGTGTGATAATAGTCTTATTGGGCAGCAATTTTTTGATATCCAGTATTTTGTATAAAAGAAATACTAGAATGAGTCGTCAGTTAGTGTGGGATCTTAATATTTTGTAGACATTTGTTTGTACTGCATTATATTGTTGCTGCTCCTACGGGTTGAATCATTTCCACAGTTTTTTTCCATCCTCCTCGCTTAGGGCACGTCATCTATCCATTTGGGATTGAGTGTGTTTGACCTCAATTGTAATAGATACAAAGATAGGCATGAACATTCTGTTATTCATTCTTCGATTTATTTAGGTTTTAGATTAGGTTTTTGTATTTGCACAAGTACCTACGTGGGTATATCCTTCCTGCTTTGCCAATGGGTTTCTTCTTTTTTTGATTTTTGGCCTCCTCATGAACCCACGCTTTTGCTATTAGGCATAGCATTATGTCGGGGTGGATGACTAGTGAATCTTGTTCCTTCACAGCATCTGTTTTATCATATCTGGTCATCGTCATTCCCTCATCATGTTTTTAGTCAGATTATCAATCATTCCCTTTCTTTCATACGTTACAAGTTCTGCTATGTATGTAACTATGGGTAAAGTTTGTAAAAAACTGAGATAGCTTATAATTAAAGTTAAATCTTAATCTTGCCTTTCACTGTATGATTGAAATACAATAGTGTAGGTAGGCACATCTTTCTAAATAGGGACGCTTATCATTATTATTACTATATACAGTGTGTCCAGGTTCGCAGCATATGGGAAACTTTTTATTATTAATTTTACGAAAAAAAGTTATTCTTTATAAAAGTGTCTGCTTCTCGAAAAAATAATATTAAACTACTAAAACTTGGAATAGCATGTACAGGGTGGTCAAAAAATAGAAAAATATACAGAGCTTTTTGATAAGAAACGGTAAAAGTAGAAAAAAAATGGCACGTCACTATTTTTTAAAACCGTTGATATTTTTTTCAGATTCAGCAAGTCATATTAAAGTCAAAAGATACCTTTCGTTATCACAAACAGACCTGTCAAATTTGAAAAAAAAAATTGGAAAAAGGATTTTTGAGCTAAAAAAAAGATTTTTTCTAAAACTTTGACACCCTCCGTATCTCAGAAACTACGCATTTCCGGACACATGTTTATGGGAACATTTTTCCTTAAAATATTGTAAGTAAGAATCACATCCTGAAGGTACGAACCGTACTTATGAAACACTCTGTTTATTTTTCTATTTTTTGACCACCCTGTACATGCTATTTCAAGTTTCAGTATTTTGATATTATTTTTTCAAGAAGCAGAAACTTTTATAAAGAATAACTTTTTTTCGTAAAATTGATAATAAAAAAGTTTCCCATATGCTGCGAACTTAAGTAGACACACTGTACAAGGTGTCCCAGATTCGAGGGTGACCATTGAGATATCGGAAATTATAAGAGATACGAGGTCGGTTAAATTATGGCAAAGTTGCACAATTTTATGACCAATAAAATGCCGTTTTGAAATTTGAAAAATTCCGAATACTTCCAAAGATATTCGGAAAAAACCAAAATTTTGGAAAATCATTTTTATTTTTTCCTGAGTCTATTTGAAAAGCAATTTTAAAATAAATGTCACTTCATTGTTGTCACTTTTTCCCATTTACAAGATGTTGCTACCAATTTTCAGATTCGACGTTTCGTCTTTGGGCGGCCATCATCAACTTTATTTTTTTAAATACGGATCATTATTTTTTATTTTAGATTTTATGAGCCTCTGATGTCCCAAAACCTATGACGTATCGAAAATTTATATTATTGGCACTTTCCATAAGAACTCAATGTGTTAGAATGAGACAGAGAAGAAAATTTTGGTAGGAAATTACTAAAAATAAAAAAAAATAAAAATTCGAGTAAATGCGATACGTCATAGATTTTGGGACATCAAAAGCTCATAAAATCGAAAATAAAAAATGGACCTTTATTTTTTATTATCGTATTTAAAAAAATTAAGTTGATGATGGCCGCCCAAAGACGAAACGTCGAATCTGAAATTTGGTAGCAACATCTTTCTAAAGGGGAGAAAGTGACAATGATGAAGTGACATTTATTTTAAAATTGCTCTTCAAATAGGCTCAGGAAAAAATAAAAATGATTTTGCAAAATTTCGGTTTTTCCCGGATATCTTCGGAAGTATACGGAATTTTTCAAATTTCAAAACGGCATTTTATTGGTCATAAAATTGCGCAACTTTGCCATAATTTAATCGACCTCGTATATCTTATAGTTTCCGATATCTCAATGGTCACCCTCGAATTTGGGACACCCTGTATATAAACTTAAGTGCATAGAAATCGGCCCACTTCCAACTTTTGACTTCACCTATTTTTTTTTAGAAACTATTTACAGGATTACTATTATTTTACATAATTTCAACTCTTATCAGATGATATCAAATTGTTTTTCAAATGGCATAATTCTTTTTTCAATCTCATAAATAGTTTCTAAAAAAAAATTTGTTGAAGTCAAAAGTTAGTAGTGTGCCGATTTCTATGCACTTAAGTGTATATTGTATAACAGGTACAAAGTAGTTGGGAAAGTTTCAATCAGATTAGGTGTTGGATTAGGTACCTACTATAAAAATAAAACCAATTTCAGGAATCCATACCTTTAATTTATTGTCCAAATAATGCAGAAATATACAAAACGCTTTACTGTTCTAAGAATAATAGTTATTTAGCTCAAGGCCAAGACATAAATCTCTTTCTGCTGAGCTCAAAAAAACTTTCTAGGCCGAATGGCATATAACATTTTATCTTCAAGGAACTGCAATGTTTCCTTTCATAACTAAATCACTGCTTTTGTCATCCCTTTCCGGAAAAATAGAAGGCTGCCACTAAAATGTATGTCAAATCGATATTAGGTCACTGGGAACACATTTCACTGCTCAAAATATGAACGCTCGTGTTATCAAGGTGAAACATCAACTTGATTATCCATATATGTTGAGAATAAAACGCAAAACTAATCACAAGAGCATGAAGCTGCGAGAAAAAAAAAAATGAAAAAATAACTGCATACATACAAATCTTTATAGTCCTTGGTACCTAATGAATTAGACCTTTTTTTCTTTCCAGCAATAGCTCCTTCAGGTTCCTCATCTTTCTTTGATCTAGAAAAATTATATGGTAATTTGATATTAATATTATTTGTTATAATTTACCTTTTCAACACTTCCAGATTAATATAATTTCCAATTCCACTAGTTTTGTATGCTACCAGTGATGTTTTCTTAGCCATTTTCTTCCTTTCATCATCTGCTTTTTGTCTAGCGTATTTTTTAAAAGGTAAAGCTCTGGGAATCATGTTAGCAACTTCTGTGGAAAGAAATCAGTGTTTAGCTCAAAATTAAAACCGTATGATTGTGTTCAGAATATTACATTTTTACACAAAAAAAAGGCACCCAAAAAATAGCAGTCAAGGGTAGGTAAATTTGTCAAGAGAGAAAAAATTACCTTGAAGTTGTGAAAAGAAAAGGTCTATCTGTGTGTTTTTAATATAATTTATTTAAAGGTCAACTCTCAGGTTAACCCGTTGGTTATTCCTTAATAAGAGTCAGTGATTTAAAAAAAAAATAATAACAGAGGAAGAGTTTTAGAATATTATTTCCCGGTCAAATCTAATTTCGAATGACACAAAAACATAAAACCAAGATTGTCAAAAAGAAATTTGTAGTCTAGGAAAGACATCAAAAAATCTCCACTTCAACTTGATTTAGCATAGTTTACTTTCTTGAGAATGTTGGATTGTATGTTTACCTCTAAACTCAAGTTAGAGAAAGGGTTTACTTACAATTTCATCAGGTTCATCATATGGATAAGCAACAACTTGTGCTCTTATAAGAATAATATCCTCAATGGATCCATCTTTATAGTCAACTTGAATATGTTCCATTATATTTCAAGTACTTAGCTGCCCCACCCACAACTTTTCCAAAAATTTTTACAAGACCTGTAAGATTGGTTATTATTATGAATCTACTTTTTTTCGAAAATATAAGTAAAAATATACCTACAATTGCGATCCGTTTGTATTTTTTCCAGAATTAGCCATCGAAAGGACACAACATCCAGTATGAGTTCAGTTTGGTCTGAATTCATCCTCAAATTTTTCACCCCAAATGGATTTACCTTTGCTAGCTGTGATTGTAGGATCACCACCTTGAATCCAAACATTTTCCGTCGCATTTTCCTTCTTTCTTCCACCAATTTCCTCTGAAAAAAATGTCTTTCTCAATTTCAAGAATAAACAAAAATGTATCATGTACTAGAGTGTCACATAGGGTTTGACATGGGAATGTTTTATTAATGGTAAAAACATACGGCCACAGATAAAACTTTATGAAGGTATAGGTTGAAGTCTCAAGATTGTGCTACTGTGTAGATTTTAAAACAAAAAAAAAACTTTAGGAAACAACTCAAATAGATTCTATTGGGGATTCTATCAAATAAAAAAATCAATTTTCAAAGTTTCTTCTATCCACATCCACATCCACATGATTCAATGAGACTTTGAAATTTCTCCTGCTCTACTGCTTTGTAACAACAGCCTCAAAATATTATGATATAGGTTATTTCAAGAAGCACTTGCTTTTAGGTTTGACTTGAGACCCAAACCACAGATATCTGATATCTTAAGTCAGTGCTTATCTCATAGATAAGTACAAACACAAAATCTTGCACAAAATAAAGCAGTAAGTGAAAGTAATATTTTTGTTATTAAGACAAAATTAAATGGGAAACTGAGCAAACTGAAGAACAAGAAGGGCTATTTAAATCCACAGTTGAATTAAGTCAGAGCCGATCGCCATAGCTCAAATACCAGAAACAAATAAATGTTGAGGCTTTGCACGATTCAGAAATGCAAAAGACTAAGATTTTTTAAAGAATACAGAGCCACAATGATGGTATTCCATAGACTGTGCTTGATGGTTGACCAAAGAGAATGTGCAATGGGTAACCTGAAAAAGCACTTGAAAAATATAGAATAAAATGTCTTACTTACTTTCCTTATTTTTAAACTATTTTATGACATAATAAAATAGGTATACTTCCTCTACAACTGTCATTGTTTTATATATTTTTATCAAGATGTTTATAGTAAGGCTTTGGTGTCAGTAAGAATTTGAACAGAATTGAAGTCTGGAATAAAAAAATTCAAGGTAAATGTACTTAGGTATATTTTTTTGAATAAAATTCACTTCAATTAAGTTCCCAAATTCAAAAAATTCTAATTTCCAATTATGCCATTGAAGTTACCATGTAAAGGCCCTGTGGCTTGTTAAAAAAATACACTATCTTTTCTGTTGAATGGACATTGTTAATTGCTCACCAATAATTATAACAAAATTAAAATTTCAATTCACTCACCTTCAGTTTAAAGCTGTAAATACTTTTCAACATGATGAAATGTCGATACATCAAACTTGGACAAATTATTCGGATCTTGCAATACAATAATATCCTTTCTCTCAAATGGCTTATCATTTATCCAAGTATCGAAATCCAGTGGTTTATCAGTAACAAGATTATTTTGTAGTTGTTTGGGAAAGTAATCAACGGGTCCTTATTCCAAACCAAAAATATTTCTATCTAGATCACGAAAAGGAGTTTCGTAGGGCAGTAAAGACAACGATAGTTATCGAAGGGAGTTTTCTTTAGTTTTGTTCTCCTTTTGATTGAGTACAGTCCAAATGTCGCTGTCGCTATTTGAAAATTAAATCAATTCAAAAAAGTTCCAATATTTTCGTAATTTTTGATGTTTAATTAGGTTCAAATTCGAAATAACAAAGGTAAACAAAAATCTGTTGAAGTTTCAAGTTGTCAATGTCAAACACAGATCAGGGCATCGGATGCTGTTTGTCATGTTTCACCAGTGACCAGAGTGGGTAGAATCTCGAGCCGCTTTCCAGTGCCTAAATTGTTAGAGTATCATACTCCTGGAGTGTGACGCACTTGAACCGTTCCACACAAGCAGCACTGGAACGCTCCCGTCTTAACCCCCACCATTTCGCACTTCAGGAGCATGAAACACCGAAATAAAGGTTGGTGCACGATGGGGCAGGGGATAACAGAAATGAGTAGTTCAAGTGTACGACACTCTAAGCACTGGAACGCGCAAAGTAATTGTGGAGCACTCCTGAGCTGCTCAGGAGTAACTCAAATGGGTCACTGGAAAGCACCTTCGGTTGTTGATGAAACCTAAGCCATTTTCTCGCTTCCACTTTTTTTGACATTGGTTCAAAACCAGTTTGAAACCAGTGTTTGAAACGGGTAATGACACAATGATGTGTTCATTGACTGTTTTGAACCAATGTCAAAAAAGTTTAACGATAATCAACGTTTGAAGTGACATTAGTTGTATTCCTTTCACACCTAGGAGGAGCTCCGGAACAGCTCTGGGGCGTTACGCGCTAATTGGGTACGTTCAGGCGGTCTCAGCGGCTTAGTTCAGCCACAGCTTGTTCAGCTACTCAGCAAGAACTTTATTCTCGAAACAGGGGAGCAGGTGGGGGATTCTCATCCTCTAGTCGCAACCTATCGTCCCGACTCACTCGTAGAAAGACAATGGGATAGTCGGGACCAGGGATGTGCGTCTACACGTAGACATTCATTGTCTACTTTACGTGTAGACAATGTAGACAACGTGTCAACAATGTAAAATAATATTAATGACGTTTAATTCTAACCTCACACTTTCTTTTACAAAAATTATTTTTATTTTATTATCGGTTTTCCTCATAGTTATAATCAGTGAATGCTGATATCAAAGTGATAGGTATAAGCTACTTAGGTAGTAGTAATTTTGGAACTTTTTTTAAAATTTTTTAAGATAAGTTTATTGTTTACGTCACATGTAGACAATGTGTAGACAAATGCCCACGTAAACAATTCGAATTGTCTACACGTAGACAATCAATTGTTTACGTTGACATTGTCTACAGGCACATCACTGGTCGGGACGATAGGTTGCCACTAGAGGATGACATTTCTACATGTAAAAATATCATCTTAGGGAATATTTATCGTTAAGGGTCCCCTAAAATAGTTGGTGCAAACGGCCATTAAACTCTTGAAAGGAATACAACTAATAGGCAAAGAGGAATATGTAAACGAGATCTAAAAAAGCTTTGTTTTAGATTTTAATGGCCGTTTGCACTGACAATTTCGAGAAAGCCTTAACGTTAAGTATTCCTTTAAAGTGACGCTTCTCCCGGCCATCAGAATGTAAATAATGTACTAAACCAGGCATGCATAAAGCAAAAGCTCGCGGCAACATAAAACACCCCAAGGATAATACACACTACTACTACAGGATAACCTATCCCCATAAGGCGCCAAATCACCAGTTGTGACGTAGACAGCATGTCGTTTCTCGCCTTGACGTAGGCTGTTGCACTACAGTTTATCCCGCGCGCTTTTGCTTTATGCATACTTGGTTTTATTTTACTTTACTGCGACCGCTAGTGCAAACGGCTGACAACCTCCTTATGACGTCGGAAATGGTGACACACCAAAGCTGCTTTCCAGCTGCGTGCTTCAAGCACGGTGCAGCACAGTGTTCTGTGTTTGAAATGCAAAAGTTAGCAGCTCTCGAAGCGCAGTACGGCTGAAACACCAACACGCGCTTGAAGCATTTGCGTGCGCAAAAGCTGGATTGCGTGCTCAAAAGCGTCAGCTGGAAAGCGGCTCAATATGGCGGCGATTACCAAAAACGAGGCTGATAAGCAATCCTCTAGTAGTGTGTATTATCCTTGCAAGCACCCTACGTCAAGGCGAGAAGCGGCACGTTGTCTACGTCATCACTGGTTCTTTGGCGTGGTGGGGGGCTTGAGATTTGATCTACAAAGGCCTTATGAGAATAAACTATCCTGTACTAGTAGTGTGTATTATCCTTGGTTTGCACAGATCATTTTGCGGGAGTAAAGTGAAATGTTCACATGTGAAAATGTCACCTTTAAATGTTGATTATTGTTAAACCAAGGTTGTTTGAGAGGGGTGGGGTAGGGTGCCTGATAACTTTATGGCTTCATCTGGGGTACATCAACGTAATGCAAATCTCCATAAGGCACGCCAGATGCGTCATCAAATTACCCATTACAAGCAACCTCCCATAAAATGGTCGGTGCAAACCATCGTTGGGTGCAAACGGCCATCAGGGATGTTTCCAATCACATGAAGATCAGAGGTGTTTTCTCGCGTCTAAAATGTGTGTTTTAAAACATTTTTCAACAAAACTGGTTTGAAACAGTGTCACAATGACGTCAGTCCTTGACTCCCGGATTCTGATAGTTATTCAATACAATAATTATTATTAATTACATTAACTTGCAACAATTTTAAATAGTGGATTCGATTGTATTTCAGAACGGTTTTCAATCAATTTTGATGTGATGGCATAAGTTCATCGCGAAAATATACTTTTTCAAACCTGTTTTAAACCAATTCAGAAAAGTGAACGCTAGAATTGCTAGAAATCACCTCAGATACGAGTTTCGACTCGACGAATCCACATAGCCATATAATAGGCTCATTAATAGCAGCTCCTAGCAGATCTTCCTGATTTTTCGAGCAGGTAGCAAGTACAAATGAACTGCCTATGTAGGTACGAAGTACAAAGTTTCTGCTTCCTCGTACAATACTTTAAATTCGTCGCATTCATGTTTTGGAATGATTTTGATTTACTTATGACTATGAGAAATTTGGCATCCTCGCATTACGAGTCTTACGTCAGAGTCCCAGCTTGCGTTTTCGCAGCAGTTAAAAAACTCGATTTCAAATTATTTAATTTTCAAAAATAGGCGTGTTTTTGAATAAAAGTATACAGACGTTATTAGAATATCTAACTCAATAATTTAAAGATGTTTTTGAAAAATGTGGCCTATTTGTTTTCAACAATAAATGTTACTGTTTGTAGACACACAAATATATAATACTACTCGATAACCACAAATTATTACACTGGGCCGTATTCATGAAAAAAAGGTTATGCTTATACTTGCAGAATATGAAGGAAATCCTTCGCTCGCATTCATAATATTCCGAGTAAAACCTTTAGTATGAGCGTATGAGCATATCCTTCACAAAAAGTATTTGGTTATTCATAAACGTTACCTTTTACTTTTAAATAAGGATATCCTTCAATAATTTCGAGTGTGGTCAATAGCAGACTGAGTCGTAGTGATCAGTTGTAGCGATGGCAGATGTTGTGGAACTGAGAGAAATTAAACATTACAAGCAGCGTTTATCAACACCTGTTTGTGATTACAAAGAACTATACCGGTTTGAAGAAGAAAATGAGTGTCATCATCCGTCCTAGAAATGGCGATGTGTTTACGCTCATCTCAGTGTCCCTGAGTATCAGAAAGGCATAGGTCAAGAAAAAAAAGGTATATAGTCAAGAAAGTAAAGTTTCCGTCTACCAACCAACACAGACTTATGGATGCGAAACCGTTATGGCAAAGCAATAAGTATATGTGACCGACAGCAATTGGAGTAGTTGACTGTAGCTACCCACGTAGGAATGAAACCAAAATACCTACCATGTCAACCGTAAAGATCATCCTATACTGAATCTGCAAGCCACTTGTGCTGCAAGGGAAATATTCACTAGTATGGACGTTAGGTGGCCTGGATCGGTCTACGATTCAAGAATATGGAGAAATTCGCAAATAAGGGTTCATTCACAAAATAATCGCAATGTCGTGCTACTTGCTGATGATGGATATGTTATAGAGCCGTGGCTCATGACTCCATTCAGATATCTTGCTTCAGGTGCTGAACTAAATAATAATAAACTTTTGAAAAAAGGGAGAGTGATAATTGAACGTTGTTTTGATCGACTGAATTGTCGATTTCCCATTTTGCAATATGTTTGCTGAGCAACATGCCAACAACCTTTTACCTATTCTTGGAGGATATCCTTGCAAGTATAAGGTAATCATTATGAATACGAGAAAAAAGAAATGCTTATACCTACTTGTACCTTTTTCTTCAACACAAAACCTTATACTTCTACCTTATACTTACAAGGACATCCTTCAGTTTTATGAATACGGCCCACTGTAGGAAAACCTGCAAAAAAAAAACTAAGGAGATAGGAAGCGACTGTATCATCCATGCCTGATAAGTTCTCAAGTTCTCACTGAACGAACGAGTTCAACACTACTCCGGTCGTTGAACTGCTCGATTCGCTCGACGGCCGATTCGACAACCGACTCGCCAACCGGGCCATCGATGTTCCATCGTCCCAGAACCCACCCGAACTTGCCCGCTAGACAGAAAGTGAAATTGAAATAAGACAGAAGATAATACACAGTACACAGTCCCACAGTCCCAGTCCCATAGCCACGAGAGGCCGATAGGGGTTTGTATTTTGTGTTTGCCATGATCAGCCATATTTTCTAAAAAGGGAGTGTAAATTTCTTTACAAGTTTTCAAGTGAAAAAACCACTAGGTAAGCGAATTATGGGTCCAACCCAATCTTTAAACATTATGGGGCACCGTAGTTTACATAAAAAGCTATTTGTGGTCTGTAGGTAGGTACGCAAAAAAAAAAAACTTGTCCTTCTGGCTAAAATTCCTTGCTAAACCTTAGGATGTTGATTTTAATGTAATCGCTATGCCATGGGTCGTATCAACACAGAAAATATGGGTTTTTAATACAATGGAGTTCAACAATTCATGCATATTTTTTATGTTCACAAAGTCATATAAGTCTGAAATCAAAATGGCTGACTGTGACGGGAATCAATTATTTTGAGTTTGAGGAGAAGGGTGGCCACTGGTCATGGTTTCTTTCTACCTGCTATGGGTTTTTTGAAAGTGATAAACAATTTTAATTTAAACCATTATAGTGCTTAATTATGCATTCCTCCTTGGAAGGATAACCTGACGGAATCTTAGAATCAAAAACGTTTGACCTTAACAAAGAACTTGGGAATTGGCGAGAGTTGTCTCCAGAAAAAGTAAACATTTTTTTCGATTTCTGCTACTTGGACAGTGGGCTGCATCCCGTTTAAGCATAAAATATAGTGCCCATTTTTTTCCATTATCATTGCAAATTAATAATCCAGGCATTTACTTTATTTTAATGGGTTTTCTGTTTATCAATCGATCCATTGTTTTAACTCAACAACAAGTTTAGATAACCTTCTTGAAATATTGGGTCAAATCTTATTTTATCTTTTAGGTATTTATGTGTTGATAAGGGTTGCCTTGAATAGCAACTTTTTTTACCACCAAATACTTACCTGTTGTGTCCAGTTGTGTTTAGCTGTAAGTTTTTGTATATTTATTTGGAATTATTCTAATGATGAATTGCTATTTTTTGGAACAATTGAACTTATTTTTAAGCCTAACTAATTTTCACATTTTGCACTTAGAATTACGTTTTGTTTTTACGCTTTGCATAATTTATTAACCAGTACAAAATTCTCGACAAACTTTCACCCTTTCCAACTTATCCTTTTCCTACATTGCAACTGCTCCTCGTATTTTAACCTAAGGCTAAAAAATAAATGCGCGATGGTACCGTATGTAAAACCAATGAAAAAGTCGAAGGGAAGATAGAAGGTTGTTGAGACTCAAGACAAAACCAGAACCATATATAGACGAACAGAATCTGTTCACGCGCGCGTGCCGGCGTACTACCAGTACTATCTATTTCACCCGTCACCCCTTATGTGCATCCCCAAAAGGGAAGTCGAGATTTCTCGTTTCCATTTACCTTTTTTCTTGCAATTATTAATTACATTTTCGCATATTGCTACTTTACATTATACCAGACCGAACTGGGTAATTTCACGTGGTGTGAGTCAGCTCAGAGTAACTTGCACCTACCAGTTAAACTTATGAAACTATAGTCTATAGCAACACCCAAACACTTACCTATTTTGTATTTCACCATTATGCTAACATCGTAATGAGGATTTAACTATAGGGAGTCTTTATCATTTCATCATATCATTTCTAATTAATATACAATCGCTAAGGAACAAACTTGATGATTTATATCTGCTGTTGGAAGATAACAATTTTCCAGCTACCTTACTTATAACTGAGCATTGGCTAGCAGAAAATGAACCATTTTGTATTGAAAATTATACTCTGGTGTCTCTCTATTGTAGAAATAGTAAAACTCATGGTGGAACTGCTATTCTTGTCAATAAGACATTTTTACAATCTTTTGATGTTACCCCCATAACAAAGTTTAATACCCTTTTAATTGAAAATGTTTTTGAATTCTCCTTGTTATATAACAAAACAAATAATTTATATATTTTGTGTATATACAGGCCCCCCTATTATTCAAACTTAAAGCAATACTTTGAAAATCTTGAAATTCTTTTATCAAAACTGCCACCCAAGGCAGGTTTGATACTAGGGGGAGACCTTAATATAAATTTTGATGATGACAGATCAGAGGCACAGCAAATTCTAACTTGTTTTTATCATTTGACCTAGAGATGTATGTTAACGAACCTACTAGAATAACTGTTCATTCTCAAACCAAAATCGATTATCTGTGTTCAAATTTTGTCTTAAAGCAAATGTTTGTTAGCTGTAGTGTAATTCCTGTAGGCATTTCGGATCACGAGGCAGTTTTAGCAAAATTTCAACTTGAGATAAATAAACCACCAAAATATAAAGTTGGTAGACTACTTAGCAGCAACAATTATAAAAAATTTAAAGATATTTGCAAGGAATTAAATTGGCCAGCAGTTTTGAATTGTCAATCACCACTAAACGAATACCAAAAATTAGTAACTGATGCATTTTTAAAATCTTTTCCATTACAAAAAATTAAGCAAAAGAAAAGTAAACTTTGGATTACTCCCGCTATTAAAGTTTCATCAAAAAACATGCGTTTGTTACAAAATATTCGCAAATTTACTGATTGTAAATTCTTTATTTACGGACATGCCATTTTTACAAAGGTAGACTTAAAGTGTAGGTACACGCAATAATAAATATTTGGAATAACAAGTAGGCAACAGACAAGTTAGTATAAAAAACAATATTACATAAGCCTAAACAAATATTTTGTAGTAGGTATCAAAACATAAACAACATAATACACTTAAAATTGAATACAAATAGAAAAAACGATCATTTTAGGATCGACTTTAAAATTCTTTTGAATCTATCCAAACTTATGTTAAAAACATCCAAATCAGTCTTCAAAATAATATCATTCAGAGAACGACAGCTTCTAAGTAAAGGTGAATGGTAACCATAATTGGTTCTACGAAAATCAAGGTTAAACAATGTGTTTCCTCTTAAATTGCTAGATGGTACATGTAAGCCAATTCTAGCAAGTAAGTCTGGAGAATCAATAGAATTATTAACAATCTTAAACAAAGTACACATATCAAAAAACTGTCGCCTCTGGTTCAGATTTTCAAGATTTAGGACAGACATTAACTCATTATAATTTATAGATTCACTTGGGATGCCCAATCGATATGCAATGGATCTTAAAAACTTTTTTTGGATTCGTTCCAAGTGGGAGATGTGCACAGCATAATAAGGGGACCAGACAGGGCAAGCATATTCTACAACTGATCTAACAATTGCACAATAAATGTTTCTTAGGGTGTAGATATTAGTAAATTCTTTTAGTGACCTGAACATAAAGCCTAGTAATTTCATTGCTTTATTAGCAGTTATTTCAATGTGCTCTGTGAAGCTTACATTAGTGTTGAAATAGACTCCCAAGTCTCTAATAGTTTCAACCCTGTTAATCTCCAAATCATTAAGAACGTAATTATGTAAGTAAGGTGTTTTTTTCCGAGAAAAAGTAATAACCTTACACTTCTCAACATTTAAGGGGAGTTTATTTCTTTGACACCAAGTCCGAAACATATCCAAGTCCACTTGCAATAATTGAGCATCCCTGACATCCCGAACAACCATAAAACACTTCAAGTCATCAGCCAAGAGCAAAAAATCGGAATTTCTGAAGACACCTGACAGATCATTAATAAATATACTAAACAGCAAAGGAGATTGTGATGTGATTGTCCTCAGTTCATAAATTATTTCTGCAGATATAGAAAAATTTACAAAAGTGTTTTAAAAGCAGCTAAGGAAAAGTTTTATCAGAATAGAATAAACTCCTCCAAAAATGCCAGCAAAGAAAACTGGAAAATAATTAATCAGTTAACCGGTAAAAACTCAGTTCTTCAAACAGATGTTAAATTAGATCCCAATATTCTCAACAACTTCTACTGTAGTGTTGCTGATACTTTACAACAAAACTTGAAAAGTAATGTGGATCCTGGCTCTTATTTATTGGATGTTAAAATAAATGACACATTTGTACTGGAAACTACAAACGTATTAGAACTTAATGAAATCTTTAGAGGAATAAAAAACAATAAATCCAGTGGGCACGATAATGTTTCAATAAATTTGCTTAGAAACTTGCCTGATAATGCATTATATGTCTTGTCTGAATGTATTAATATTTCATTTTTAACAGGAGTATTTCCAGACTGCCTGAAAAAAGCTATTGTGTTGCCTCTTTATAAGGGTGGCGAATTGGACAACCCATGTAATTATCGACCAATATCACTTCTCTCGACGTTGTCAAAAATAGTTGAAAAGTTAGTTAAAGAAAGAATGTTAAAATATTTTTCAAAACACAACATAATAAGTGACACTCAATTTGGATTCCAACCATTAAAGGGCACCCATGATGCAATGTTTAATCTTTTGGAACAGGTATTCGTCAGTCTTAATGAAAGTGAGCTTGTCGCCGTTGTGTTTTGTGATTTCTCTAAAGCCTTTGATTGCGTAAATCATAAAATAATGCTTAAAAAACTAGAAATTTATGGCTTCGGAGGAATCTCATACTCATGGTTTGAATCTTATTTCTCGGGAAGAGAACAATTTGTTAAGATTGGTGATACTCAGTCATCAAACTTGGCTGTGACCAATGGTGTTCCACAAGGATCTGTGTTGGGACCAATATTGTTTTTACTTTATTTAAATGATATTAATCACCTCCCCATTAGAGCTAAAATAACATCATTCGCTGATGACATTACTCTGTCCTGGAACGGAAAAAATATTGAAGAGTTGAAAAAGATTATTTCTGAAGACCTAAATCTTGTAAAGAGCTGGTGTGACTCTAACTTGCTTTGTTTTAACTCTAAGAAAACCAACATATTGACATTTAAATTTTTTTTTGATGATTTATTATTAGACACACACACAATTGAAAATAAAACTAGCTGTAAATTTCTTGGTATTCATGTTGATACTCAACTTAAGTTTAATGAGCACGTTACAAATCTAAACAAACGATTGGCAAGTGGCTGCTATGCTGTAAGAATAGCGTCAAATGAACTTGGTTTGAATACTGCTAAGTTGGTTTATTTCTCGTTGGTTGAATCTCATATCAGGTATGGCAATTATTCAGATCTATAATTTGCAATTTTATACTCCATTAAATCCTTTAATCAGTGGTAATCACTGGTAACAAGGGAAAAAATCTAAAAGTAAGCAACAGTTAGTTATATACTCACATAAATTCGAACATAAATCCTAATAATATATATTAAGTGTACAATTCATAGCTAACTCTCTTTGATTGTCAGTAAGTAAAGATTATACAGGGTGTCCCAGGGAAAACAGTCCCCCCGATTTATTGGATTTGGAATGAAAATCTGGGAAAACGCTTGAACACTTCAATTTTTCATTTGAGGGGGAATTTTTTTTCAATTTTTTTCATTTCTGTAGCTTCATCCCATGGATCTTTCTACTGAAGAAACGGGTTTCTTAGTAGGCTAGTAAAACAAGTCTCAGAAAAATTTCAGCAACCACTCTTAATAAATATTTTCAATGATTTGCAGAATCGTGATGAAGCTTTTTTGCGCCGCTATAGTAAACATACACATCATAAAATTTATTAAATAATATAATTTGTATATTCGGTACTTTATTTTGGCGAATACCTTAATACTTTCAATGCCTTATTTTATAGGAGGTATTTAAACTTTTTGGAATTTGGTTGCACACCAAAAGAGTAAAATAGGCATTTTAAATATTTAGTCCCTTTTTGTGGGATAAGTAGCCTCTACATCTGTAAACAGTTCCCACCATTGGTATTATTTTATTATGACCATGTGAAATGTTCTTTTCCAGCTGACATTTTCCGAGACATTTTCATCTATAATTAGCACTAAGTATTTTATGTAACTAACTCTTTCAAATGGCACATTATTTTGCATGATGATAGACAGTTCAATTATCTTATTTTCTTGTTCCAATAATGCATAGTCAGGTTTTGAAGCATTTATTCTGAGTTTACTATTTAACAACCAGTTGGACTTCCTTAGTAAGTCAGAAATTTTTTTTTTGTTCCAAAACCTTCTCACAGTCTCTACTTTATAATATCCTGCAGCCTTCAGGCTAGGGACACGCAGGGAATATAACAGAGGTCCAAGTACTGATCCTTCTGTCACCCCAAGCAAGAGAGTCTCAAAAGCCTCTCTGTTGATTAGTATATATGTACTTTAAACCTTGCTATAAATGAACTTTTTCAGAAAGGTTTGAGGAGAGTCTGGTGCCCTGTAGCCTACCCATGGATTTTCGCATTGTTTTTTTTTTAGCCGAAAGGACAAGTTACTTAAGTAGCTTAGGTATATTTATGCATATTATGTGCTTTCATATACTTACTATGTACCTATTTAAAAATTTTGAGATTCTGCATATCTCGGAATGTCTGTTTTTCTGTGAGCATCAATAAAAAATGTTGGGTGCCTTCACTTTTCTCAAAAAATCAATTTTCTTGTGGTGCCAGCTTAGGTCAAGCTAGCACCTCCACCATCAAAAAGAAAAGAAACAAAAATTCAACTACGTCAGAATTTTGGTCTTTTTTGGAATTGACCTGTCTCGCATAAATAGAAAAAGAGAGCTTAATCGTAACAAATACAAGTTAGAAAGTATCAAAAGATGACATGCGCGCGCAACTCGTAGGTGCGGTGTAGCCAGATTGTATTATTGCAGAACAAATGTAGACAATACAAATCGAACATTATAACATTAAAGAAGTGATATAGTGTCAAGTGTTTCACAACGCCTTAAATCAGAAAAAGAAGAGCTTAAAAAGTGTATGTTAACATCGTTTGCACTTTTATTTTGATAAATGTTTCATCCTGCAGCATCGCACAATGAAATTGCGAAGGAATATTTCAATTATAATCTAACATAACCTTAAACGACACTGCGGTGAGTTCAAGTAATATGTAAAATATTAGTTTGCTCTTTTTCGAATTACACGTTACAAAGAAAGAAGGAACGATTGATTCTGAACTGGCCCCAGAATAAGAATATGACGCCAGCCTGTAACAAACTTGCTTCTCATTGGAAGCTTGTACCTGCAGCCTACAAGCAACGCGCGCAGTCCCTGAAAGGAGGTCGGTCTATTCTCAAAAGCACCTCCAAGTCCTGTAATCAACCCCATTTAATTTTTTTTCTCAAATCATTGCACACCTTAGTTCTGAGTTATTTATAGGCTTCTGAAACTCAATCTCCAGGAGACAACTAAGTCTCGAAATCACCCTTCAGGACTTCATTTGTCTATCAAAAATTCAATTGGAATAAAACCCTCAATATAAATAGCCACCCACAAGTATACCAATCATACAATTTGACTGCTAAATAATAATATTTTTTTAACACTTTCTAATATCAATAGAGTCACTGATTTTTGGGCTTTTTCCACATTAAATTTCTTGCTCTTACCCTTTATACCAAGAGCCACTCACTCAATATGTGATGTTTTGTATTTATAAAGAGCCTGAAAACCAGAAACTTTCTTGACATTGAAAGTTTTTGAAAAATATTATTGTTTTGAAGTCCTCTTTTTAGTCTTTGATATGAATGATTGGAGCCAAAATTGAAAATGGGTATTTTCAGAGCCCAAAAATCAGAAACTCTATTGATTGATTATGTAGTTGAACCGTTTTGCAATTGAGAAAGTCAATGAAATGATTTTCTCTTCTATAGTTTCCAGGAAGCTACTGAGGTATTAAAAAATATTGGGATTTTACAAAGAAGAAAAGGCTGCAAATTCAGAATGCTGATTATTTCTGACCTCGGAATAGTATTTGAGGTGTTGCATTCACAGAAAATGGGAAATATGCAACCAAATAGATACCTAAGCTTTCTCGAAGCAAAGCTGCTTGCACCACCAACCTTGTTATTAACAAATTATTGAAAGAAATTGCTATGTGGATCCAACTTTATTTATTTATTTGTAGATGGCGTATCAATAGTTTTAATAAGTATACATGGGTAGTTACAAAAATGAACCAAATACAATACCTAATCCAGGGTAATTGCCGTTTGAAAAAAAATAAATAAATTAGGGGCAAGCTGATTTTTTCAGGTTTGTTCAAGGAGGGCGTAAAAACAAATCAAAACAAATCAGTTTCTGATTCCGGTGTTTTTACACCCCCTCCTTGAACAAACTTTAAAAAATCAGCTTGCGCCTTATTTTTATTTAATTTTTTCACACCTTCCGAGAATACAATTATCTTGGACTAAAATGCAAACATTAAAATGGTCTAAGGAACAAGAAAATACCTATACCCTATACCTCTACTTATATTTATCAGAAATTTTTTGCTGATTTTATTTATTAAATATTTAAACTGAATGAAATGGTAAATTTGATAAGATTTCTTCAATAAATAATACCCAGGTTATCTTTAAAAAAGTCACTTTGTCTTAAAATTAAAAGACATATTATTATATTTCTTGTTCCCTAGACTATTCTGATGAGTGTATTTAAACTATATTAAATTACAAATAATGTTGTTCTAAACGTAAACAAGTTTATCAAGAAGCAAAAAAATCTAAAATATTTGGCCTTGATCCTTGTGCTAAGGTTTGTGGTTGGGGTATTTCTCTTTATCTACACTCCAGCTAATTAATGGCTCATATAATTAATGGCTCATAAAAATAAAATGGAACCAAATGCTTTAAGTTTTTTGAAATAAACATATTCAGTGTTAATGCACCGAAAAGAGACGGAGGTAGGGTAGAAGCATTTGCTAGACTTTATTTATACTGAATGTTTCTTCCAATTGCTTACTGTTGTTATCTACTTTTTTGCTTTTTCCATTAAGAAAATGACAAGTGAAGACCTTTCCATGTTGCTAGGATGATGCACCATCAACTGAATCGTGGTTCTGGGTGCCAAAACTTCAAGCAAAATTAACTACAAACTTAGAAGCAGGGTTTTTATTCAAGAATTTCTACTTTGAATTTCATGTGATCATACAGACACAACTTTGATAAATAATAATCTCTAAAAATTCTTTAGAGTCAGTAGAGTCTCTAAGACCTCATAATAGATTTTGCTGGATAATATTTTTTTTTCAGGATTTTTTAATGATAGTAGAGTCTGATTTTTGGGCTTTGCAAAAATACCCACTTGCTACATTTTTCTTGACATTTTGATCAAAACCTATTGTAGAGCTTATTGTTTATTGCATAACATTTACACATATAGTAGTGTTAATTTCATAGGCATAATATGTACTAAGTTTCTGAACCTTTCAGACCTCTTGTTTCTTTGTGAGGCTAACTCCACACACCTATTTTTACACAATAACATCCACAAAGTTGATAAACAAACCATTTTTCAGAAAAAGAGAAAACATGTCTCACTCACAAAGCTTTAATCAAATAAAAAATTAAGAACGAACACTTGGAATTTATCATGCAGTGGCTTTTCCTTGAGATAACAATTCCTTTTTGTATTTTCAGATTATGTCAGCAGCTGGTTCTAGCGGATCAGGAAGAGGCAGAGGTGGACAAGCTACAGTTGGAGATCAGAAAGAAACGAAAGAAACCAAACCGAACCCAAAAATGTCGAAAGCTCTTGGAACATCGGCCAAACGCATTCAAAAAGAATTGGCAGAAATCACCCTAGATCCTCCCCCGAATTGCAGTGCTGGTCCCAAAGGTGAAAATTTCTACGAATGGGTATCTACTATCCTAGGCCCACCTGGTTCAGTCTATGAAGGTTAGTACAACCTGAAATAATTTTAAAATGGTATTATCAACAAATTAATACAGTAATATCCGCTTATTACAAACTAGCTGAAATTATCGTTTGAGTTATCCACCTAATTTTTGATTTATGAACATTTCTCAATAACTGGAAAGAGGTCTTATTACACTCATATAAAAAAAGCTTAAACAAAAACGAATTGAATTTCGTAATTGTAATATGTTATAACTAGTCTTTTTTAGAGAAACAACCAACTCACTGAGGTATGTCATTAGCAAATCTAAACAATTATGTCATTTGCTCTTTGGAACCATAGTTAGTAGGATGAAAATGAAAAATGTGGAAAGATATTGAACAGTTTAGGGCAATCAATGAGTCCTTCTGTAATACATTTGATAGTGTGCATTGTTGCCTTTTATTTTATTGGTTAAACAAAACTAGAATGTGAAGTGGCATATGACAAAATGCTTTTGGCCCAAGAAACATTAACAACTCAGTCCAACCTATAAATCAATAAAACAGAATCGGAACTAGATTAGATTTGATTGGAAAAGAAGAGATTAAATTGTGAAATTTGTTGCCTGTGAATGAATAGAGACACTGGAAATTTTAGATGAAAATCTTCAAGATAATAAAAAAAAGTATTACATTATACAGATTCCAAATAAAAGTTAAACCATGCATATCAAATAAAATCAAATCATATCATTACATCTAGGAAAATACTCTCCAAGAACTTCAGCCTTGAAAAATACTAGATGGTCCAGGTCCAAAGCTTGGAAACACATTACAGACTGCTTGAGTCCCGCCATGAACAAATCATATCACTGTTACTCCAATGCAATGCAACTGCTCATAAGAAAAAATGCAAAACCTTCAGCTACATTCTTGATTAGGATAATATTTCATGTTTGCCAGCTTTTTCTTTTTTTTATGCTTCAAGCTTATATTATCTGAATTAGGATGTAACAGGCTTGCTCTTAGTTTCAGGTTTCAAATATATAATATACCTATAACAGAAGAAAACCACAGTAAAGTTCGACAAGGGGTATTTGCCATCCAACTAGCAGTACTAGCAGTAAATTTTTTTCCGTTCTTAATTTTTGTTTTCTAATACTACCAAATATAATGAATATTTTCTTTTATTTATATAAAATATGTTTCAGGTGGTGTCTTTTTCTTGGATATTCACTTTTCACCAGAATATCCCTTCAAACCACCCAAGGTAACCTTCCGCACAAGAATCTACCATTGCAATATAAACAGCCAAGGTGTTATTTGCCTTGATATCCTGAAAGACAACTGGTCACCTGCACTTACTATCTCCAAGGTCCTACTGTCAATATGTTCCTTATTGACTGACTGTAATCCAGGTAAGCCTTTTTTGCTCACATTAATAGAGGAATAAAATAAAAATTAGTAGGTAAATGATTAGCACTTTCTCTATCTGTTCTTACACCAAGTCTGCATTCTACATAAACATTTATCTGGCACAAATTTTTCATGGTGACCTGAAAGATGCTCAGCAACAAATAAAACAAAAGTAATTTTTCTTATTGGTTTCTTTTCAAATTTCAGCCGATCCTTTAGTTGGTAGTATAGCCACACAATACCTGCAAAACCGCGAGGAACATGATCGTATAGCCCGGCTCTGGACAAAACGTTATGCCACGTGATTTATTTGCCCCTCTGGCTCTTTCGTTAACGTATTCCGTTCTGCCAGTAATGGCAGCAAAACCGTATTTTCATATTGTTGTGTATAATTTAAATTTATAATATCTAAGTAGCTCTTGTAATTCTGTAACAGCCTTTTTTTGTTCCAATGATAGGGTAGGTTAGTTTTTTTTTTAAATGGTGCTTTTTTGATTTAAATGTTTTATGTGAAGGGTAGAAACTTACATTAGGATCTCAAAGCGCTTGCAGGTCGACACCTCAAAAAAAGTTTTTGTTCTTCCACCAGTAGCCAATAGTTTCTAGCCAAAATTTAATTATTATAATCTTACAGAGACCGGGTGTTTTCTTTTCCATGTTCTTTCCATCTCGATTTTTAGGTACACTATAATATGGCGGATTAACCAACTGACTTGTTTATTCATACTACACTAATAGAGAATCCCATAACCCAGCATGTGGTTACAGGGATTTTCATTCCTATCTTTCTGAGACACTCGTGTCTTCCACCATCTTCTTCTAACAGATTTATGTATTTTTCTTTTGAAATAAATCCTTTTTAATTTGCCCCAGGTTTGACCATTAAAATCGGAATTTGTTAGTATACTTAGGGCAATTTGCCCAGCCTCCTCAATTTCCTTCTCCATGGGTTCCAAAGCTGGTTTGGTGTTTGAAAAATAAAAGATACCTGGCTTTAATAAGACTTTGCCATCAAAACAGGATACCTTCTTCTCTTCCAGCAACCTTGTTGATGTTCCCGAATCAATGGTATATTATACTGTCACGGCTTTGGATTGCCTGACAGAAATCTTGGGTTCGTTGTTCGTTTCGTTTATTCCAAAAATCAAAGTTCAATTAACACAACAATATTTTTTTTCACATAACAATACACTCCACAATTACTTTAATAACTAACTCAAAAATTAAACTCTCTACAATCACTATTTAAATCGTATCACAGTCGAACTGAAAACTGAAACTACAAAGCAATAGCCACCTTTATATATCCCTAAATCTATTCCTGCAAAATCTAGAATACACACGATAATCTTATTTTCCCGAATTAAGTAGAATAATTCGCTAGATTCTAGAATACTCAATAGGGAATACCGAGAGATTCTTGACAGCCTGGCGAATCGTCACATTGCCCTCCTCTTAAGGTTGATCGTCTCGATCAACTTCACGCCCGTGATATTTCGTTAACCTGTCCAGATGTACAACTTTTATCTTACTCCTGGTGTTGCGTTGAACTCTATAAACCAAATCATCGATCCTCTTCATTATTTTGTAGGGTCCTTTCCATGCTGAAGATAACTTCGGCGACACTCCTTTCTTTCTTGCTGGATTATACAACCATACTAAATCACCTTCTTGAAATCCGGCTGAATTGGCTTTCAGGTCGTATCTGGTCTTCATCTGGTCACTGGCCAGCTGATGAATCCTTGTCCAGTTCTTTTCCGACTGTAGACGCGCCATCCTGTTTCATTCCATTTTGAGTTTGACATTCAGGTAGCTTGGATGAAGGTCCAGCAGCTCCTTCTGCTACATACTTTTCCTCTTCTTCCTCATCGCTGCTACCAAGTTTTACTACGCTTTCAGCTTCAGTTTGGGGTTCACATTTAGGAGGTTTAAAAACAGGTTTTTTGGCTTCCCCTTCTTTACCATCCCTGGTCTCCAGTTCTTCATCGCTGCTAAAATGTTCTTGTATTTTCTTTCAATCAAAAACTCTCAAAAAAATATTTCCGAGAACTTTCGAGAATATTCCCAAGAACTTTCCAGAAGAATTTTATAAAAATGTGAGATTATTGCGAATACAAGGGCTCAGTGACGTCATTTCAATTAGGTAATCCAATGACCTGTCCAAATAGCGTCTGGTTGGCAAACAATAAACAAAAAACATATGTTTTTTTTTGGCGGGATTATCAATACACGGGGCGAGTTCTCAAATCTGACACTTTTCTGACATCGTTGACATGTAATAACCCGTATTGTAACCTCATAAAAATTTCAAAATGCCGGCTGGTTGGCAAAAGTCACGTGGCTTGGATTCCCTAATTTATGTGGATGACATAGCTCAGTCCAACTGTCTTTACGGAAACGCTGATCCGATTTACCCGATCACCAGCTGATGTACCTACAGGTTGTCTTTTTTTAAAATAATCTTCATTGAAGAAAAATAAAAAATAAAGAGCTGAGGGATTAGGTCAATCGGATCAGCTTTTCCTTTAAATCCTTATTCAACCATCCATAAAAGTGTTTTTACTACATAGTTTAATTTTTAGCTGATCTTACAGAAAAAAATAGGTGTCTTTCTTGGTTTAAAGTCTATAGTCAGTACACTACACTACAATAATAGGTAAATAAAGCTTACAACGATTTGTCTGATTTAGCTATACATTAAAAAAAAACAATATTTCCATAAGTTCCTGAAAGTTTCCAATATTCCCGGAAAGTTTCCGAGAACGTTCGCGGCTTTTGAATGTTTCGGAAATTTTACATCACTAATCTTATCCATGAAGATTATAAACTTCTCAACATACAATACAATACAATACACAACCGTCACAACCTCACTTAAAATTAAATCTCAATGATTGGCGCCAATGGCCTCCTTCCTCCATTGTTGTTTGGTAGTCCATTTGTCATCGACGATCAGGCCCGTTCTTCTTACAACTGGACTAGTGTTTTTCTCATGTATATCGATTCTTTGACAATGCGTAGTATAACTTGGTAGCAGCGATGAGGAAGAGGAGAAAAAGTATGTAGCAGAAGGAGCTGCTGGACCTTCATCCAAGCTACTTGAATGTCAAACTGAAAATGGAATGAAACGGGATGGCGCGTCTACAGTCGGAAAAGAACTGGACAAGGATTCATCAGCTAGCCAGTGACCGGATGAAGACCAGATACGACCTGAAAGCCAATTCAGCCGGATTTCAAGAAGGTGATTTAGTGTGGTTGTATAATCCAGCAAGAAAGAAAGGAGTGTCGACGAAGTTATCTTCAGCATGGGAAGGAAGGACCCTACAAAAGGATCAATGATTTGGTTTATCGAGTTCAACGCAACACAGAATATTTCGTATTGTGCACAGTGTAAACTTTTTGTTTGTGAAGGTTTCATGAGTGGAAATCAAATCATTTCCTGGTAAATTCGGAAAACAGTTGAAAAACTCTATACCATCAAAATAAAATAACGAAAATAACAATAGACTTTTATCTCCAGGTACCTATTTTTTGCTACTGGGCTTATCTCTTTACAACCTGCACTTAACATAAACAAAACTACTAAACTTGAAACGCACTGTAGTCCGAGTGCACATGAATTTTTTGTTAATTTTTAAAGATTCAACCCTAAAATGTCGTCATTTAAATGTTGCAAAAATAAAGAATCAACTGTATTGTTTTGTGTCGTATGTAAAAAAGGATTTCATAGAAGCTGTTGGACAAGGTTAAACAAACAATATACCATTGTAAGGGACAGTTTAGCAGTATGTTCCCGAAACTGTATGGATGCAGCAGCTGAGGATGAGCCAGACACTTTTGACATATTGAAATCTGTTATTGAAGACTTGAAAACTGAAATAATAGACAAGGATAACTATATAGCACCACTAAAACGAAGTTCAGTGTCATTAATGGAGGACGCTTCAAGAAGCGAAGAGAGTTTTTTGAAAGAGATTACAGAGAAAGATAAAAAAATTGATGAACTTAAAAATGGAATTGAAGAACTAAAAATAAAAATAAAAGCACAAAAACAACAAACGGACGAAGAGATTAACCTAAAACCACTTATTAAGGAATTAAAAGAAAAAAACAAAAATCCTATTAATCAGATAAATGACAATGAGAGATTTATTATAAAACTGAAAGGAGACTTATCAGATCTTGTAATTCTCAAGAATCAGATGAAGGACGCATTAGTAATACTTGAGGCAGATAATAGAATTTATGCAAAAAATGAAGCAAAGTTGAAGAATGAATTGGGAGAGAAGAAAGAAGATCTACACAAGGACAGCAAGAATGAGAAAATGGGGAAGCAGAAGCAGCTAGAAAATAATGAGGATTTGAGTACAGAAAGAAGTGGAAAAATGAAGAATAGGGGAAGGTTACTTATTTTATGTGACGAATATGGTCGCCATCTGGACAGATCCTTTGGGGTAAAATACAATAAATTGGTATGTCAAACAATAATTAAACCAGGCGCATCTTTTGAAATGGTTACAAAAGACATTGTTGAATTAGTAAAAGATTTTACCTTGGATGACTATGTTTTGATAATGGCTGGTTCTAATGATGTTGATATATTGCAATTTCCATCTTTTAGAGATATAAATAAAAAACTTAAATACTGCACTCACACTAACATTGTTTTAACTTCAATTCCTTACATGAATTATAGAAAAAATGGCCTTGATGAAAGGGTGCAAATGATTAATAAAAAGCTTTATGAATATGCAGATTGATTGAACTTTTATAGTGAGGAAAAAATAATGTTTTGTGATCTCAATGATTGGAATGGTTTTAGAAATAGGTCAAGTTCCAGATATGTGGAAAGTTTCCACTATAATCCCGATCCCCAAAGTAATTAAATTGAAATCTGCCAATGAATTGCGTCCAATAAATTTACTTTGCACTATTGACAAAATTTTGGAAAAAGTGGTGTATATGCAACTTGTTGAGTATATAGATCGGAATAAAATACTAAGTGATTTTCAATCAGGATTTCGAGTAAAATTTAGTTGCGAAACTGCTGTGCAGGGTATCTTGGAAGACTGGAGGCAAAATATTGACAAAAACTTAGCAACTGGTGCCATTTTTCTTGACTTACGAAGGGCATTTGAAACTGTAAACAGGATAAGGTTAATATTAAAGCAAAAAAGCATTGGTATTAGGGGAGTAGTTTTAAAATGGTTTGTGAGCTACTTGAGTGACCGTAAACAAAGACTAAAAGTCAGTGACATATTATCAGAACATATATCTAATGATTTTGGCGTCCCTCAGGGGAGCGTGCTGGGACCTTTGCTATTTATTATATATATTAATGACATAATTAAAAACGTAAAAAATTGTACCACATATCTTTTTGCTGACGATGCCTTATTCTATTATTCCACAAAAGATCTGGGCCAACTTGAAACATCACTTAATCAAATATTGGATGATGTGTATCAGTGGTGTAATATTAATGATTTGAAGGTCAATATTTCTAAAACAAATTATATGATTATTGCAAGGGAATCCATTTACAAACAGCTATTGGCTATGGACTGCAAATTATTGTTGGGCAGCGACACTATTGAAATGGTAACAAAAATTAAATACTTAGGAATATGGATTGACCATAAACTGGATTTTAAAAGTCATGCATTAGAAATAATTAAAGTAAATTATTTATCTCGCTGCTCTCCATACTTGTCTACTTGGACTAAAAAAATTATATTCAATGTATTAATACTTCCACATTTCCATTATTGTTCTAGTATTTTGTTTCTCTTTAAACAAAATGAACTCTCAAGATTGCAGAAATTGCAAAACAGAAGTATGAGGGTGATACTCAAAAAACCAAGGTTAACACCAATAAAGGATATGTTAAAAGAACTTCAATGGCTGCCAGTATGGGAGCTTCTTCTGTTTAACACCCTAACATTCATTCATAAAATAAAAATTGGTCAAGCTCCGCAATATTTAGTAGGCAAAATTATGTATGCTTCTGAAGTGCATCAATATCATACGCGCCACAGAGAAAATTTTTATATCCCAAGGGTAGATCAGGAAAGGTCGCAAAACTCATTATATTTTAAGGGCTTGAGTAGGTATAATAATCTGCCAAATAATGTTAAGTCTATGACAACAGTAAATTCTTTTAAAAAAGTTCTCAAAGATTATATGTTAAGTGATGTTAACTTATAAGTAGTATGTGTAACTTGTATTGTATCAGTGTACGTTTTTTTAATAATTTTTTATCATTGTGTTATTGACTATAGATTTTAAATTATTATATTTATTATTTATTTATTTATTCATCATATAAACGGGTTGTACCCAATCGTACATAATATGTACTTAATAAAACAAAGTAAAGTAAAACAAAACATAAAAATAATAATAATAATAATAAAAACAGTAGAATGGACCTAAACAATTTAAACACACTAAATACTAATTTAACACAGACAAAAGACTAGGACATTTTCCAAATTAATAAAGCTATCAGAAGGGCGGAGTTTGTTTGTTTTTAAGTTTGGACTTTAAGGCATTGAGACTTATGTTAAATAGATCGCCATCAAATGAATTTGCTGTTCTCATTATCCTGGTCAGAGGAGAGTTCTGGCCATGGGAAGTTCTGTGAAATTTCAATTCAAACGTTTCACCTTCCCTCAAAGTTCGTGAAGGCACATGAAATTGGATTAATTCAAGTAATTCTGAACAGTCAATGTAATTAGATATAATTTTAAAACATATCTGTATCTCCCTTCTCCTTTCTATACTGTGCAAATCTATAGTCTTTTCCAATAGTGTATAGTTTAAATTGTCAGATGATAACCCCTTCTTGAAAGTAATATATTTTAAAAACTTCCTCTGTACACTTTCTAACTTTTCAACATAGGTTTGAAAGAATGGATTCCAAATGACAGAACAGTTTTCTAGCTGAGATCTAACTAGAGATGTGTATAATAATTTTATTATGTTTATGTCTTTAAAATCTTTAGTATTTCTTTTGACAAAGCCTAACATACGCATGGCCCTGTTATAACAGTTCTCTACATGGGCAGAAAATGTAAGTTTATAATCTATTAATACCCCAAGATCTCTAATTATGTTCAACTTCTCCAAATATTTGTTATTTATTTTATAGCCATCTTGCTGTCGCAAACCAGATGATCTACTAAACTTAATCCACTTACACTTATCCACATTAAGGATCATTTTATTTTGATTACACCATTCAGAAAACCTATCCAAATGAAAATTGTTTTTCAATTAAATTATAAATTAGCTTGTGCTATGTGTCAAACAATTTAATCTCGTATGTTAGTTTTTACTGCTTTGCTCTCCTCACTGCTTACTACATTGCTCGTCGCTCCACTATGTGCTTACCCTTAGAATCTGCGGGGGACATATTCATTCTCTCCAGGGAAGTAGGCTTAGCATGCTATCCAGCTTTTTCCTACCTCCTCTGTGAATAGTGTTAGGATCGCTGTAACAATATCGCCGGAGCATAGCTCCGGGATCAATATACAATACATATACCCCTTTATTATGTATATTACATGCACAAGGTCTAATCTCCGATCTGTCGTACATTAACTTACCTTTGGAGGGCTTGAGGCCTACGATTTTCCCATTATTTATCCAAGGAGGCTCCTTACTTCTTGCTGTAGGTTTGAGAAACTTTGGTGCCTTATACAAAATAATTGTAAAGCCAACTTTGGTCGTTTTCCATCAGGGACTTGCCACAGTCGGAAAAATCTATGCTCTCCATTGCACCAAAAAGTGAATAAGTAACTATCCTGCTGTTTTCTGGAGCTTTCAATAACGGCATTCGTTTATGAATGTGTAAAGTGAATGAGGTCGACTCCATACTCCTTCCCAAAGTATGCTGCAGGTCGCAGTGGAACGGACGAAATCGGACCACTCACAAGAAACCATACTTCTTGCTGTTGGCTTGAGAAACTTTGGTCCGTTATACGCAATAATAATTGTGAAGCAAAATTTGATCGTCTTGGCTTCCAGAAATCAGGGACTTGCCACACGGAAAAATATATGATCTCCATTGTACCAAAAAATGAATGAGGGCTGCTGTTTTGTAGAGCTGTTAATAACGTGGTTTCTTGATAAATGCGAAAAGCGAATGAGGGCGACTCTATACTTCTTGCAGTAGGCTTCAATGGTCAAAACGAACAAATGGAAATATGGAATATCAAAAACGAAAATAAATATTCTAATTAGCTTTATCAACTCGTGAGAAAACTTTGTTATATTGTTATTATTGAAGCCACCCGAATCAAAATTTCAGGAGTTGTCAGGAACGGCATTCGTGTATGAATGTGTAAAGCGAATGAGGTCACTTCCTTACTTCTTGCTGTAGATTTGAGAATATTAAGCAAACCAAACCTAACACTCCAAAAGTGAACATAGGAAATGACATGTCGATTTGTTCATTAGTGATCTGCGTAAAGGGAATGAGGTCGACTCCTCACTTCTTGTTGTAGGCTTGAGAAACTTCGGTGTCTTAGACGCAATTGTAAAGCAAACTTTGGTCTTCGTCGATCAGAGACTTGCCACAGTCGGAAAAATCTATGCTCTCCATTGTACCAAAAAGTGAATGAGTAATCATCCTGCTGTTTTGTAGAGCTGTTAATAACGTGGTTTCTGATGAATGCGAAAAGCGAACGAGGGCGACTCTATACTTCTTGCAGTAGGCTTCAATGGTATCAAATATTACAAAACGAACAAATGGAAACATGGAATATCAAAAACGAAAATAAAGATTCTAATTAGTTTTATCAACCCGTGAGAAAACCTTGTTATTTACAGTCTATTCAAGCCACCTGAATCAAAATTTCAGGAGCTGTCAATAACGGCATTCGTTTATGAATGCGTAAAACGAATGAGGTCGACTCCTTACTTCTTGCTGTAGGCTTGAGAATATAGCTAAAATACTATAATATATCGTCACAACGCATAGACCGAGTAAAATTTAACATCCTTTAGTATTTGCGGGGGATATATTCATTCTCTCCAGGGAAGTAGGCTGAGCATAGTATCCAGCTTTCTCCTCCCTGCTTTGTGGATAGTGTTAGGATCGCTGTAACAATATCGCCGGAACATAGCTCCGGTATCAATATACAATATACCCCTTTATTATTTATATTACATACACAAGGTCTGATCTCCGATCTGTCGTACATTGACTTTCCTTGGGTCTTGGGAGGGCTTGAGGCCTACGATTTTCCCATTATTTATCCAAGGAGGCTCCTTACTTCTTGCTGTAGGCTTGAGAAACTTTGGTGCCTTATACACAATAATTGTAAGGCAAACTTTGACCCTCTTCGATCAGGGACTTGCCACAGTCGGAAAAATCTATGCTCTCCATTGCACCAAAAAGTGAATAAGTCATCCTGCTGTTTTCTGGAGCTGTCAATAACGACATTCGTTTATGAATGCGTAAAGCGAATGAGAACGACTCTATACTTCTTGCAGTAGGCTTCAATGGTATCATTTATTACAAAACGAACAAATGGAAATATGGAATATCAAAAACGAAAATAAATATTCTAATTAGCTTTATCAACCCGTGAGAAAACTTTGTTATATACAGTTTATTCAAGCCACCCGAATCAAAATTTTAAGGGCTGTCAAGAACTGCATTCTTTGCAAAATTTGTGATCGTCTTGGCTTCCAGAAATCAGGGACTTGCCACAGTCGGAAAAATCTATGCTCTCCATTGTACCAAAAAGTGAATGAGTAATCATCCTGCTGTTTTGTAGAGCTGTTAATAACGTGGTTTCTTGATGAATGTGAAAAGCGAATGAGGGCGACTCTATACTTCTTGCAGTAGGCTTCAATGGTATCATTTATCACAATGATAGCCAAGTACGCTCATTGTGAAATTTTCCACGGATTGCTTCTTTTTGGGGGAAGAGTTTTGCAGTCACCCTATTCGGCACAAAGTAAGTCTTGTGGAAATGCGAAAAATATCTTCCAAATACATCATTATCCTGTGGTATGTTGGTGTCTATGCACACCGTAAGATTTTCTTGGGCAACATATCGATGCGAATAATCCTCGCCTGTAACGTTATAAAATGGTTGCTTGGTGCCGTATCTTAAATCTGAAACTTGATTCTTAAATATCCATGTTGGTGAAGCTACGCATTCTTTATCCCAATTAAAGATCACACATCTATAAGAGAACTTTTTGTGCTTCATAACCATACCCACGGCAAATTGTATGTACTGTGGACGTTTAACAGGTTCTAATAATGTATGGTATATTTCTGTCAGGCAATGTGTCACAAGTCTATCACCTCCACGTTGCAATTCCACAGCAGAAATATTAAGCCGCAAATAGAGAGCTGCGAGATTAATTCGGATTGTGTGATCATTTGATTCTATAACTTGTTGAAACTCCAAAGTTGATCTTAATGTAACATAGTCAACAACAAATTGGCGAAAGTGGGAAACTAAGAAGATGATAATGTTAGTAGCAGGAGTAGGTGAATGGTTTGCTTCTCGTGTGTTATGGATTTGAATATGACATTTGGCGTTCCTGTAGATTTTGCCTTCAGCGGACAAATCGATGTAGTAATAGACTACTGGTTCATCAACAGTATTCCTAGATATGTAATTTTTTCGGACAGATCAGATTTATTTTTATTTATTTATTTCAGATCAATGAACATTCTTCCATACTACATGTACTATATGCCAACTTATCATTTTTATCGAATACATACATTGTAAAAAAAGCAACTAGACTGTGATGTCTGTATGTGCAAAGTAGTCTATACATAAGTAGGTACTAGTAAAACTAGCAAAACCATGTGATCTATGAACAATATTAGGTTGGTCTGACCAAACGAAACAAATTATAGGTAAAGCAATAAGTACTATAAATATAAAAAAGTGGGCTTAGACTTAAAAACTTCATGATTCAAAAGGGTTGAAGATGTTGCAATTATTGTTACACGAATCCTCATTTATTATTATTACAGTAACAGTTCCTAGTTAGCCATTTACTCAAAGAAAAAAGCACCTGGGTGCATAGCTTCCATATGTGCTTCAGTTACGCATATTATTTGTTTGCTTTGTCTTGTGAATGTCTTTTTCACATTGTGTTGAAATTACGCTAAGACTATCACAATGCTCTGTTTTAATTAGACAGCTGTGTCAGTTCTGAGCTGACCGTTGAAAAGCGGCTGAAGCGAAAAAAAATTATATTGCTTCGCGACCTTCCCGTTGTGACTAACCCGTTAACCGTGCACAAAGACGCTATGTAAAATAATCCAGAATGTCACGCATAATAATTATTTATTTTTATTTTTTTTTGAATTTTAAATAAGAAAACTACAATTATGCCACTCAATTGTCGGCTATTCGATTGTGGGTTTGAGAAACTTTGGTTCCTTACACGCAATTGTGAAGCAAGCTGCGAAAGCGGTTTCGCGGGACCGATCTCGGATCCAGCCAATTTAAACTCTTCAAACAAACTATCTTCTCACATCTTTACATATGAGAAAATCTATAATAACAAGCATATTGCTCTGGATAATAATAATAATCATATTAATAATAATAAAAAAGGTTGTTTTAGCTTCCAGAGATCAACAGTCGAAAAAAACTATGCTCTCCATTGCCACCAAAAAGTGAATAAGTAATTATCCTGCTCTTTTGTAGAGTTTTGACATCTAGATGAAGGCCTTTGATCTAGAAGTTGCCACAGTCGGAAAAATCTATGCTCTTCATTGCCTCGAAAAGTGAATGAGTGATTATTCTGCTGTTTTGTAAAGCTGTTACTTCCTGCTGAGGGCCTGAGAAACTTTGGTCGTCTTCGATCACGGAGTTGCCACAGTCGGAAAAATCTATGCTCTCCATTACACCAGAAAGTGAATGAGTAATCATCCTGCTGTTTTCTGGAGCTGTCAATAACTGCATTCGTCGAACATTGGTTTTCATCTGCTTCTATTGCTCTGGATAATAATAATAATAATAATAACAATCCTAATAATACTGTCATATCAATAATAATGACAATTTGGTTGTTTTGGCGTCCAAAGATCAGGGACTTGCCATGGTTGGAAAAATGTATGCTCTTCATTGCACCAAAAAGTGAATAAGTAAACATATTGCCGTTTTGTTGAGCTGTAAATAACGTCGTTTCTTGATGAATGCGTAAAACGAATGAGCTGTAGGCTTGAAAAGCTTGGGTACCTTATACGCAATAATTGTACAGCAAACTTTGGTCGTCTTCGATCAGGGACTGGCCACGGTCGGAAAAATCTATGCTCTTTATTGCACCAAAAAGTGCATATTTGCAATTATGGCTCTTTTGTGAGCTCTCGTGTGACTGTTGTACCCAGGTTCGTTGGAGAAAATGCTGCCACATTCCGGACTCAAGAGTTCACTCTTTTTATTGTATACATCCCTTTTACGCAATAATTGTAAAGCAAAATTTAGTCATATTTGTTGTGAGAGATCAGGGGTCGTATTTTAGAATTCAGTAAAGTAAATTAAATGGGGAGCATTCGAAATCGTATCAAATTTCGTATGCGAAAATATTCAAAAATTGCACCCCAGGGAGTTGCCACAGTCGGAAAAATCTGTGCTGATGAAGTGTTTTCATTCGGGCTTAATGGCCGTCGTAAGTTGGAATTTTTTCCTGGCGTTTCGCTAGCTCGCGTGGCTTACATCTTTAGAGGTGCTTCAGTGTTCGATTCTGGTAGCAATAATTTCTTTTTAACATAAAACGAATTGCTGCTAGTATGTAGAGTTGGTTTGAAATCAGTGGTTTGCATTCACGGAATAACAGTTCAGAAGAATACTTCTATTTTTGAAATAAATTATTTTAATCTCATATTTTTGTCCTACAT
Source organism: Ceutorhynchus assimilis (assembly GCA_917834065.1). Classification (NCBI taxonomy): domain Eukaryota; kingdom Metazoa; phylum Arthropoda; class Insecta; order Coleoptera; family Curculionidae; genus Ceutorhynchus; species Ceutorhynchus assimilis. The sequence goes on from OU892277.1 coordinate 107,380,590, forward strand.
CCAAATATGATATAATAATTTTTCGGGCATTTCGCCAGACAAAAATGCAATAACTATTACAGATCATCAGTATAGACTGTAAGAAGATTTTCTCTAAATGCATGAAAAGTCTCTTGGTTTTTCCTGTTTTGTCGCTATTTAAATAGTTATCAGCCAGTGTGGGGAAGTGTCTCGCCTTGCTATAATACCGTTATAAAACCGTTACCAGCTATTAGACTATTTAGAGTACCTATAATAACACTCTGATTTTTTCAAATCCAGTTTTCCGATTTTGTCTATTTTACATTAACTGCACAGAAAACACAAAACCAAAAAATCGGACCCTGACCGTGTTGTAGAGTATGGCTAGAGACTATATCAACTGTTGGAAGTAATTTACACTATTTTTGATACACGTTTCTGCTGGCAAAATCATATCCTTGTGCCCTGATTCAGGGTTGTGACAGTTGAAATTTTCAAATGAAGATTTCAACTCTGAATGTTTCAAAATTGAAATTTAGCGGGAAAAGTAAGTTTTGCGACGATATCGCATACATTTCAACTATTGGGGCCACTGGTTCACATTCATATATGTATAAAACATTAAAATCAAAAATAGCCCATTGTTGCCGTTTTGAGAGGTGAAGCATTGTTCTTTTACCCAGTTACTAGAATAATCGCGTTTGTAAAGTTCTGTATTTTAAGTTTGGCCAGTTTTGTGCTGCGCTAAAATAAACTCAATTTCCTAACCTTTAGCATTTATTTAAAAATATTAAAGGAAGGCAAGGGTATTTTGAACATTGTTACCTCAAATTAGCAAAAAATTGAAATGAACGTACTAAACTTGAAATACTGGATCACCTTCCGTTTTGTTTTCATGCTTTTTTACTCACTACTTAACAGTTGCCAAAAACTTCTATGAATTTTCGATTATTGTGGGTATAAGATTATTACTGTATACCGTAGATATAACTATGTTCCTCGTGAGAATTGATTTTTTGTATCTAGCTTCTAGAATCTAATAATTACAATAAATGGTGGTGTCCTTATTTCATTCATATCATTATAATATGATTTTTTATTCAGAAAATGCCAGATATAAAATTGCAAAACGTATTGTTCTGGATAGGATTGCCCATCAATAAATAAATAAATCTTTTAATGTTCGGTATTTTTTATTTGTGATATTTTCTGTTAATTATTAATGCTATGATTAGACTCATTATCTAATTTACTTTTTACAAAATTATGTAGCGGAGAACTATACGTTTTCAAAAATAAATGAAAAAAGGCAAAATATTACTTTTAATTATTATTAATAACGCAGATAGTCCTGCAATTTGTGCAATTTAATCCTCGTAGATTGCTTGTGCAGAACTAATTTTTGCTCTGTTTATTGTGATAAACTTTCATCAAGGATGTATTGCAAGACAAATTTAGGGTCCAGATGTATGTTTCAAGATCAAGTTGCCTTTACTCATACTGATGATCAAAACTATTATTTGAGGTGTTTTCTCGCGAGGTAGAATCGCGTTTATTAATCATCATCTCTCAAGACAAAGAGAACACGATCTGGGCAATACTGAACTTGGATCTACCAGTATTTAACGCAGATCGCTCGCCAGAAAACACCTTTGATCTTGGAATATGCAAAGGGACCATCTCCTCTCTCTCTCAATGAGCTTTGTGGTGTAAATTTGTGTTTTAATTAAATTTTAAGAGAATATGGACTATTCTTTATTTTTGATTTATAAATTATGTAATAATAAATTTTAGTATGTAATGTAATTGATTGTTTTATTTATTGATTCTCTAAGGTAGAAGTCCCAAAAAAGTTAGCAGAACTCCTGCGAAATTGTGTAGCAGGATGCCTATAAGGTTCAACTCGTTCAGTATTTAAACTTCAATGTCTAGATACCTATTACAACTTGTTAGTTGCAGGACAATGACATAAAACGTCCAGGGTTGTTGGAAAGGCAACGTACAAAAGTTCAAAGTTAAAACTAAATCAAGAAAATATGCTGTTTCCTAAATTTTTTAGTGAAATTAATTAATCTGCTTCAGCTGTACAAAAAATGCAGTTGTTATTTAACATTTGTTTCAAACCATACACTTTAATAGGCCTGTTCCTGCAGAAATCACAAACCACTCAGAGTGAATTTCATTGGTTGAAAACAGTCAGAAAACTAGTTTCAACCAATGAAGTTTACTGTGACTGGTTTGTGATTTCTGCAGAAACAAACCTAATATTTAATTAATTTGAATAATTTTCAAACAATTTAAATACAATTTTGCTTTTGATACACATTATTTAAGCTAATAAATTAGTCTAGTACAGGTTTGGCATACCTACACAAAAACCCATTTCAAAACCCCACCATCGATACTGATAAAAACCCAGTGGGCTTTGGGCTTTCTTATCCAGAAATGGCTTAATTTTCGAAAAAAAATTCGAGAGATTTTCATCAAGAAAACAAAATGATTCCTACAATAATGCCAAATATCAATCCAATAATATGTACTTGTAAATAAATAATTGAAGGTAAATTGAAATCTTTATGAACAGGTTTGTAGAGAATTTAATTGTCTTTAATTAAATACTAATTGCGTTGAAATTAGTTAAAAATTACCTGCGCTGTGAGGGAAAAAATGGTGCAATCTCATTTTTGGAAAATTTTCAGTGTGCGAAAAATTCAATTTTGAAGCTTCTCGGCTGCAAAACTGTTGAAACTGAATTAAAATCTTGATCAACAAGTTTGTAGAGAATTTAATTGGCTCTAATTGCGTTGAAATCGGATGAAAATTAACGGAGCTGTGAGGCAAAAGCTGTCTCTCATTTTTGGAAAATTTTCAATGTTTGATAAATTCAACTTTTAAGCCTTTCAGGTGCAAAACTGTTGACACAAATATACAATTCTGTCTAGTTGAGTAAACACAAAAACTATCAGAATAACCGCAAAAACCCGAAAACACAATATAAAATTTCAAAATCCCGGGTTTGCCAAATTTCAAATTTTCTTTATTCATGTTAAAATCACAAAAGAGCAATGCACATACGTCAAGATAAATAAAATAAAATAAAATGCATATCAATAATAAATAACGATAAAATACAAAATGTTCAATTAACACTATTGAATATGACAAAAATACCTACAATATTCTTCATTTGAATAAAACACATTTAAAATTTATTTGATAGTTCTTTAACTTCCAATGACAGCACATTAAAATATTTTATTGCTCAGTAGCCAGGGCCATTCTGACACCTCTTCAGTCGCCTGTAACCTGGCATTGAGTTACTTCTGTTTCTGGTGAGGCAAAATAGGCAGTTCTTAGTACCATGGGGGGCACATTTTCTGCAAGACGGCGTAGCAGATACAAATTTCTGTTAAGCTTTAGGCTACAGACTCAATGTGTATACCGCACTGTGCTTTTAGGTCAATAATGGCCGTTTCGACCGACTATTTTAGGGGAGCTCTAACGATATTCCTCAAAATGACAGTATTCCATGGAAAAGTGTCAGTAAGGTATACCTATCGTTAGGGCTTCCTTAAAGTAGTTGGTGAAAATGGCCATAAGAACCTCAAGGAACCTAGCTTGACGAACTTAGTCCCTCACTGTCCCAATAGCTCATATGAACAAAACAGCAAATGCTTTTGCTCAATTTTTTTGAGATAAACATATTCAGCTTTAATGCAGCAAAAAGAGACAAAGGTAGAGTAAAAGCATTTGCTACACTTTATTCATACGAGTGCTAAGAGCAAGCACCATTTTCTTTGTCTTGCTCCTGTTCAACACTAGCCTATTCGTATTGAACCGTTTCTCAGCCATCCTCTGTGCCTCCAGAGAACCTATCAGCGAAGCCTCAAGAGAGTCCGCCATCACAGAGATCGTTGTGTCGTCGGCAAAGAGAGTATAATTAGACTTTTTATCCATTAAGGGCGAATGGTTAACATATATGAGGAAAAGTATTGGACCCAGAATGGACCTTTGAGACACCCCTATTTTGATTTTCTACCCCGTCGACGTCACACCACCGTACTGCATAGTCTGGCACCTTCCCGTAAAATATGACTTTAAAAGTTGACGGCTGCCATTACTGAATGTATATGCTTCTAGCGTACGCAGAAGGATTCCGTGGTCGACACAGTCAAAAGCTTTGCTGAGATCGCAAAACAGAACCGCGTTATAGCAGTGTCCATCAAAAGCATCCATAATATCAGACATGAGATTCAGGATTCCTAAAATGGTGTTACTTTTTGTTCTAAACTCAAATTAATTTTCATTGAAATGACCATTTACTTCAAAAAAACTTACTATTTGCCTAGACATGCATTTCTCAAAGACTTTGGACAGTATGGGTAGTAGCGATATCGGTCTATAGTTCTCTACCTCATCTGGAGGAACCTTCCCCAATACAAAAGTTTATAAGTTTTGTGAGAGGTACCAGAATCAGAGTTTTTACCGATTTTATAATTTTTACATCATTCAAACCATACATATCCCGACTGTTCTTGTTTTTAAGTTGATTTATTATACCTCATGTGTCCCCCATGGTACTAAGAACTGCTTATTTCGCTGCTTATTTCGCAACTTTTCAGGCACAACTTTTCTATGCTGTACTTGTATGGGGTCATGCCTCAGGTGCTCAGCGTCTGTTTGGATTGCAGAGAAAGGCAGTCAGGGTGGTGAGTAGTTTGGGTTACAGGGATGATTGTAGGGCAACTTTTCAACAGCTAGGAATACTTACCCTGCCCTCTCTGTATATTCTGGAGAATTTGCTTTATATAAAGAGCAATATCCATATGTTCTCAACTCATGAAGACATACATGCCTATCCCACCAGAAACAAAAGTAATTTAATACCAGGTTACAGACGACTGAAGAGGTGTCAGAATGGCCCTGGCTACTGGGCAATAAAGTATTTCAATGTGTTGCCATTGGAAATCAAAGAAATACCAAATAATAGATTTAAGGAGAAAGTGAAACAAATTTTAATTTTAAATGTTTTTTATTCAAATGAAGAATATTTTAAGTATTTTTGTCATGATCAATAGTATTAATAATTGTAGTTTTTGCATTTTATTTTATAACTTGATTGTATGTATAAAGCCCAGTGCCTTAATGATTTTTTGTTTTTAAATTGTTTGTAAAGTGAATGTTTAATGTGCGAATGAATTGTCATTTTGTATTTTATTGACCTATTTTATTTACTTTGACGTATGTACATTGCTTTTTTGTGATCTTAACATGAATTAAGAATTTGAATTTGAATTTAAATTTGAATACCTCCAACTTCATTGAAACTTGCCTCAGAGAAGGAGAATGCTTCCTGAAGATAAACATTTTTGAGATTTTCCAAAGGATCAGATCTGACTCTGGTATACCCCCTGCACAAGTTCATTAGCAATATTTGAGAAATATTTATTGAAGTTATCTGAAGTAAGGTTTTTTGATTCAATATTTTGATTTGTGTTTCCTCTGTTCTTATTAATAATTTCCCACATGCTCCTTCCTACTGGGGTTACTAAAAGAAATTATCCATTTATCATTGGAAGCTATTTTGGCTTTGCGGATCTCTTTTTGTTATCGTCGCTTATATTGTCCGCCCAAGTTAAGAACACCGGTTAAAAAAAAGTGAAGAATTGAAGTTCATAGAATACATAGTTGTCACATACACTAACTACAAAAAAATGAGGCGTTCAATAATTGTTATTCGTTAACAAAATAATTGTTATTCGTTAACAATTATCAAACGCCTCATTTTTTGTAGTGAGTGTACATGACAGCTATGTTTTCTATGAACTTAAATTCTTCAAATTCTTTCAACCGGTGTTCTTATCTTGGGCGGACAGTACTGCATATAGTACTCTCTGTTTCCGTCGCTACCATACTGCCTACCTATTTTACCCAAAAACCTCAACTCTTTTCTCATAGCTCGTAGTTCCTGGCTAAACCAATCAATGTTATTTTCTGAACGCATCACATACTGTTTTTCAGGAAAACATTCAATATTTAATATATAGCTTTTCAGAGCATTCACAAATCTTTCACATATCAGCATTCATATCCCCATAATCAACAAAATCCAATGTTTTTCCAGAGAGACTATTATAAAACATGAATCCTCTTCGGGTAATTAGTCTAAATTTCTTTTTTGTTTACACAGAGAACATCAATGTTTTTATCAACAAAAAACGCCTCAAATTGCAACAACTTATTTTTTAAGGATGATAAGAATGATGTTCATTATCTTGAGTTGCTTTGTTGGATTAGTTGTATTCTTGGATTGAATGGCTTGATTTGAACTTCAGTTATTATTGTCCCCCGAGTCGCTGACTTGTCATACGACTTCAGCGTTGGAGATTCATAAAACGGTTAATAGAAGTGCCCCTAGACCATAAATTGGGTGACATTATTTCTTCTTTAAGATTAGTAGGCACAGCTAATTTGAAAGAACTTTGAAGTTTATCTCTTTTAGTTCTCATTTTTTCACAAACATAATCTCCGCTGTGATGTTTTTTTTTTTTCAAATAATTGACAATGTCTTTGCCCTCGAGTTCTGGAGCAAGACCCGAGAGAAAAATCCATGATAATTTTGTGGCTGCAGTGCCAACCCTGTCAACGAACTATTCTTGGTTTTGAAAATACATGCAAACCAAATCTTGATAACAATGTACTTTTGGAAGAGCAAATATGAGATTTTTGTATATTGGTTTTTTGATAGGCATCTAATGACGCCATGTTTGAGAAAATAATAGTACGTTTTATTTGAGGCAAAAACTACTTTTTTCTATTACAGACTTATCTCGCGGAAGTATGACTTTTACTTCAAATGAAACAATATACTATTGAGTTGACATACAAAAAAACATCTAAACACTGTAAAAAATAGATTAACTTTATGCAGATAATAAAAAAAGTTTATTCCAATACATATTTTTATTAAATTACTTTACAAACAATACATAGAATACTAAACAATACCAACTAAAAAATATTCTGAAACAGCCAAAAACATCACAAATTAGTCATAGAAAACATTTTGAATGAATCTAATTGACTATGATCGCAGTGTGGCTTTATTTTTCTACCAAAGGAAAACAATGATATTGCAACACAAAAAACTACAAACTAAAAACCAAAAACTAAATTATCTACTCAGTAGAAAAGTTATAAGTCAGAGTCGATTGGATGATTGGAAAATATTTTAAAGATTTCATCAAAAAAATCTTATCGATTAGATTTATACAAAAAAAAAACTTCTAATGATTAATAATTCGTAGGGTGGCTTTATTTTTCAGCCAAAAGAAAAAAATATTAATGCAATACAAAAACCTACAAACTAAAAATTAAGTTTTGTCAGAGATGATTATTCTTATCGACTCTGATTCAAAGTGTGGCTCTATTTTTTGCCCTTGTTGGGATTAACCCACTCCATAATCCATGGGTGCTTCATCACCTCTTTCAAAGACATTCTTTTTTCACCCTTAAGGACGACCAACTGAAAAAAAATATATTTTAGAAGCAGCAAAGTTTAATGAGGAAGTGCATAGTAGGTAAAAATTTGAAAACCAAATGAGGAAGGACATGAATAAGTCGGACATTTTCAACAATTATTGCTGAGGAACATCCTTGAAAAATACCTAAACCAAAATATAACAAATCTATGGAAGTGTGAATGCAATGGCAAAAAACAATAAACTAAACTCAACTAGCATGTCTCAAACTAAATTTAACATGTCAGCCAAAATAATAGGCTTAAAAAATGTATGTTGATAATGTGGATCTGGTATATAAAACAATACTTAAATAAAATACTCACCCTGTTAATGAAGTTCTTAGCGTTGTCACTAATGTGTTTATCAAAATGTAGGTCTCTCATTTTAATTCGTCTACAAGTGTCCGCTACAGCTTTGGTTGCGAATGGAGCTCTACCATGCAAGAATTCATAACATAAAATTCCTAAAAAAAAAAAATTGATATTGAATTTTAGGTAAGCTTCATAAAAAAAAAACTAACCCAAACACCAATTATCGACATGATGTCTATAATCTTTGCCGTCAATCATTTCAGGTGGTAAGTAATCCAAAGTGCCGCACCTAGTGTTTCTTTTCATTGAAGGCGAGTGGACAGACCAACCAAAATCGGCTACCTTAACATCATCAGTAATAGTAAGAAGCAAGTTTTCAGGTTTGATATCCCTATGAATAACATGATTCTGATGACAATACTCCAAAGCATCGGCAACCTGATATACGTATTTGGCTGCGTGGTGATTGTCAAATCTACCAAAACGTTTTAAACGTGTGTATAACTGTCCTTTATTAGCATATTCCAAGACTAAGTAAATTCTATGAGAATCGTGGAACCAGGCCAGAAGTTGTAGTATGTTTGGATGTTTCAAATGGCTCTGTATTTCGATTTCCCTTACTACTTGTTTTTCGGCGCCTTTCTCGACAATTTTCTTTTTCAGTAGGGTCTTAATGGCCACTACAAATCTGCTGCGCCTGTCACGCGCCAAAAAAACTTTACCAAATGCACCTTCTCCGAGTTTCTTTCCCCATTCGAAGTCGTTTGCGCTCCATTCATAACTGTATAATTATACTTAAATTAGAAAATTACACAAAAATATGGAAAAACTTGAAACTTTAGAATAAAAAAGCAACTAGGCTAAGAGAAAGATAGCGATAACTAACCCACAACTGTCAGTTAGGGTCACCTTAGTCAAAAATAGTGTACCTACTTAGATATACTATATTTTGGACTAGCTATAAAAGGTTCGAGATAATTGTTTGACTTTTTAAAATAGGAACTAGTAAAATCGCATCGCAGCAAAAAAGGTGTGATAAAAAAAAGTTTTCTCAGGTACCTAGTTGTTCATAGTAACGAAAATAATAATCAAAATTTGTCACAATAATTTGTCAGTTTCATCTTCGTAGTCCTTTGAAAATATAAATTTTGTTAGAAAAAGTCGAGGAAAAAGCATAGCTTTCATATTTCCCTGGCATCAAGGTGGTCCTTCGATGCCTTCGTCTCGAAAAGAACGGATAGCAAGAAGTGAAATCCACGAATCGTAACAATTATTGTTAAAGAGGTAGGTATTATAGTAACACTCACTTTTTTTTTCTTTTCAAGTTTATGTTTTGTACTTTTTTATATGATTTATTCATGTAGTAAATCTTTTAAGTACTGTAGGATGAATAAATAAATAACAGCTCAGGTTAAAGTTCGAGTTTAAAATTAAAAGTAGAAGCATATGGAAGATTCATACAATAGACAACAGACACTTTGAGGGAAAAAAAGTCCAATGGTATCAATGCAGCTTCTATGGTATTCAGGCTGCAAAGCTTCAAAGTGTTTCGACTTTTTGATCAAGGTGAGCGAGCAGGACATTTGTTTTTTTTGCTCAAATTTAAAATGTTTTTTAAATCAACTTGCAAAATTTCAGTCCAATGATTCAAATATTTTCCTTAAAGAAAAAAACGTCCTTTTATGTACCTAGTTTTTTGGAAATGTGATTTTAGTATTCTGACTCCTATTTTCATCAAGGTTATGAGCGGCAGAAAATTTTTGTTATCCTTCCTAAATATCAATATTTTCCCTATCCACTTGTTTGATTTTAATCATCGATTAAAAATAAATGAATCTTTTGATTAAAATCTTGCAAACCCTGAATGTAAACCGTTGGCAAAACTTTGTACCTATGAGGCTCCCTCAAGGGCTTCCTTGATGGATTTTGACCACCATTCTTGATACCTTGGTAATTCGAATCTTCACTATTCTCTGAAGAATACACCAAACATCTATTAATATTGCCAGTCTTATGAGGCTCTTCATTCCTCGAGAAACTCTATTGACTAGCAGATTGGAATCGAGAATGATAATCAAAAGAACCAAATGTGACATCACTTTAGAAGTAAATTGGGTGGCTCGACTCAGACTAAACTGAACCCACTTAATTTTATTAATTATGGCAGAAAGACAAAAAATAATTTACTTTGGATTGTTGTACGCTGGATGGTCAATCATCTTGGCCACCAGTGTCTTGGTGCTTTCTGCATGGCCTGGAATTGGAGGAATGGTGATTGTCTCCATGTACTTCTCCACGATCTCCTTCGTTTTTTTGTTCTCGGACATTTTTTCTTTTCCTTTTTCAAAATAATCAAAATATAAATTAAATTAAGTAGGTGTTGTACTACACTAGAACGTAACCTAAACGTTTGAAAAAATTAAAAAACGTGGCCGTTGTTGGTCGTTGCTGGTTGCTTGAGTGTACTCTGATTGGTTAGTCTGCTACTCCTACTCCTACTCCTGATGTTGACGTTGAATGATGAACATATGAATAGGCATGTGTTGGAAGGGCGCATTCGGGAACCAACATGTTATCGAACGTAGCTCTATCGGGTAGGTTCAGGGCTTTCTTTTATTTGTTGACGAAACCAGTTGATAATCGATCCATATATCATTTTTCCTGCATTTACGGAGCAGCCAACACGGGCTTGATACGGTTGAAAAATATGTATGTTCTACCAATTTTCCTTTTCTTGCCTTTGTTTTTTTCTTTCAAAGGGTATTCTACTATACTGTCCTATGGCGCACTCTGCGATCTGGGTGGCAAGTGCAGAACAATATTTTTGGAGTTGATTCAGATCAAGAGCAAACTAATAATAAACCTTTACATACAGTGCCGACAATTGGAGGTCCCGCCGCCATATTCTTCCTAATTTTGAATCTGAATATGTGGGATTTAAATGGATATCTATCATAAAAAATTGGAAACAATGTATTTGATGATTATTATTAGGTACCTGCATCAAATTATGTTGTTTTAATTTTTTTTATGAAAGGTGTCCATTTACAGCTTAATACATTTATATTTAAGATTAGCAGGAATATGGCGGCGGGACCTCTATTCTCCCCAAGGATCATACACACTACTAAGGATTGCTTATCGGCCTCGTTTTTGGTAATCGCGGCCATATTGGTGTATCACCATTGCCGACGTCATTAACTAAGTCGTCAGCTGTTTGCGCCAGCGGTCCTAGTTTAGGAGTTAAACCAAGTATGCATAAAGCAAAAGCCTGCGGAATCATAACCTGTGGTGCAAACAGCCTACATCAAGGCGAGAAACGACATGCTACTGCGTGATTTGGCGTGGTGGGGAGCTTCAGATTAGTTCTACACATGCCCTATGAGTATAGGCTATCCTGTAGTAGTAGTGTGTATTATCCTTGATTGTCGCCATGTATAAAGGTTATTCAAGTAGTCACTGTAACTTCCAAAAACGTTGAATTAATAATAAATTCTTAAATCGAAAAAAATATTTAAAAAAATCTTCATGAAACATATACATATAATATCGAAACAAAAAATAAAAAGTACTCATGGACAGGGACCCGGACCGAAATAAAATATCGGTTCCGTTCCGGTTCCGGTCCACAGCGTCATGACGAATATCGGTTCCGTTACGGTTTCGGTTCTGAGAGAAATATTTCGATTCGGTTCGGACCAATAATTTCGGTTTCAACGGTTCATACCGGTATAGTTTTTCACAAATATCTAATGGCCATTTGCACTGACCATTTCAAGAAGCATCCCTTAAAACGGTCATTACAGAAAAATTTATGTTTCTATAATTTGTGGTTTATCTTTTTGGATTTCTCTGCCTATCTGCAACAACTTTAATAATCATAATAATTACTATTAATAAAAATAATAAAATAAATTTTTGTGTTTTCGATCAGTGATGACGTGACAGCGTGTCGTTTCTCGCCTTGCACCAGTTGCACCATGGATTAGGAGGTGTTTTCTCGCGTCTCAAAGGTTTGAAACATTTTCCAAAACTGGTTTAAATCAGTTTCACAATGACGTCATAATTTCTCGGCACGAGGAAATGGTTTTAAAACGTGGATTGGATTGTATTTCGAAACGGTTTAGGACCATAGTACATTATTTTATATTTCAAAACAACCCTTGTTTAGATCTCATTTGCATCTTCCTCTTGTCTATTGACTATTGTGTTAATCAAATTTAAATTATATTTTTCATCATACATGTATATTCTTAACTACGAACGCAAACCGCTAACGAGACCGTTGATGACGTCGGCAATGGTTCAACAACATATGAACTTGATTCCAAAAATCGAAGCCGATGAGCAATCCTGTAGTAGTATGTAAAATCCTTGGTGTGTAGCCTAGCCGAGTTCAGAAATGCGCGCTGTCCAATGTCCAACGATCTGATTTTCAAAGTGTTAATTTTATTATGATACAACCAAACATCAAACAGCTTAATTTATAAAATCTTGGAACCGAAAAATACCGGTAAGAACCGATTAATTCATATCGGTTCCGGTTCTGCCTGCCTTACAACATTTCTATGAAATATGGGTTTCGTTCCGGTTCCGGTCCGCAAAAAAAAAACGGTTTCGTTCCGGTTTTCGGTCCAATATCGTTCCGGTCCGGGTCCCTGCTCATGGAGATCAAAAAATGGTTAAGATCGATTCAAGAAAAAAGAATCGATTATAAAAAATATCGATAGTGAAAAAATCGATTCAAAAAATCGATTAATCGTATCGAAAAAATCGATCTTCAAAAGTATTAAAAATCGACATCCCTGCTTCTTGTTGTTTAGCGCGCCTTGGAAGTGAAAATTACAGTGACTCTATTACCTACAGTGACGACAATTGCTGTCTTATTTTTGATTGGTTCTAAAATCCCATATATTTATATTAAAAACGCCGCCATCTTGTTTCCACCTATTGCTTATTTCAAATATGAATATATAGAATTTAGGTGAACATCCATCATAAAACATGGAAAACAACGTATTTGATGGACCTAATAATAGTCATCAAATACGTCGATTTCAATTTTTTATCAAAGATGTCTATTTGAATCCTATAAATTCATATTTAAACGTAACAAGAAGTTGGGAACAAAATGGCGGCGGGACCTCTATTGTCGCCACTGTATGTAAAGGTTTATTTAGCCACTGTAGTGAAAATGACATAGAAGGACGCGTTTTTTTCTCATCCCATCCACGAATATGAGACAGCTATTTCAAATTTCTATGAGCTGGACATCGCCACTCATCGGTGAATTCACCGGTGAAAAAAAAAAAAAAAAACAAAAGAAACGCGTCCAAACAACCAACACTTTATGGATATGCAACATATTGGTAAGTATTTGTATAATTTTTCCTAATAATATATCGGGTCATTAATGATATAAAACCATTTCATTCATTTTAAATAACGAACCTTTGTATATTTGTCAAATATCTTGTTTTCTGTCATAATAATGATTTTCAGGATCGGACTAGAATTTAAAGACAACTAGCAGTACTTTAGGTATATTTCAATTATCACATATCCTTGATAAGCTCATAAAGTTCTCCCATATTGAAAGCAATGTAATCAGGTTTGGACTCTTCCGAACTTTTCCAGTCTTCAACTTGTTCTTTGGTCCATACGCCAGACAGCGTCAGCAACGTTTTGAATCCCCCTCGGGCGCCAAATACTATATCTATTTCTGCACTAAACAAATTAAAAATTCACTTAAATAAATGTACTCCCAAAGTTTAAACTTACTTGTCTCCTACCATCAAAGTACGACTAGGATCAGTTATCTCAAATTTGGAAATTGCCAAATCAACTGCAGCCTGGCTCGGTTTTCCCATCCTAATTGGGGTTTTGTTGGTACAGTCTAGCAAGGCATCCACTAAATATTGATTTCCTAAAAAAATTAAGTCAAAAATCGGTAATGGAATTTCAGTTTCAACCTTACCAATACCATACATTTTATTCTCTATAGGAAACCGATTATCAGCAGGACCAATAACAAAATTCACATCATCTAAATAATTCAGAAGTATTTTGGCTACCTGTAAGCTACCATATTGGCAATTGGCATCAAAGTCCAAGTAAACTATCCCAACATTTTTGCAAATATCCAAAGCGTCAAATGAAAGTTTACTAATAGCTGAAGCGGTTTCTCCCAGTGAGGATGGATTTATGTCCTAAAAAAATTATAATTACCAAATAAATTCAATAAATAATGTCTTTTTCACCTGATAATCGATCACATTGTAACCTGCCTCCCTTAGAAGCTTTTTTGGATAGTTGCAAGCGATCATATAAATGTCCTTTTTGAAATCTATCTTTTTTAGGTATCCTAGAAAAGTGAAATTTGGAGTAAGGATTTCTTCCTCCAAAGCTTCAAACGGTTTCAAATTTTTTAATATCACCTCCATTGGATAGAAAGAATTGTTGGTAACAAATCCAATTTTCTTTCCTAGTGATCGCAATTTTGCCACTGCTTTGTCCGATCCAGGAAGAACGGTTTTATCTCGCAACAGTACGCCTTGAATAAAAGGAGATATTTTTTATTTTTATATTCATACAAAAAAAAACGGAAACAGCGATTGAACAAACAATCCAGTTTCCAAATTAGAAAGAATGAAGACTGTTAATCGACTCTACCCTAAATATAAACTTTTCGGGATTAATTTTTATTTTATTTTTTCAGTTTCCGGCAGGTGATCAAAACCGTCCAATCTCTGGTGCATTATCGTATTGCACTCCTTACTCCCACTTAATATAAATACCTCTAGGCTCTTTTTTGTAGAACAGAGACGAAGGTAAATAGGTATTGGCTAGACAAGAAAACACCCAAAAGACTATTCCGTACATCGTTCCAAACCAACGTCAAGTGCCTCTAAAAAAAAGAGACATCGCCTGACCCCCGAAAGCTCTACGATAATGGTACTTTTTGTGTCGATTTTCTCTTATCTGATAATGTCCATATGACATCGAGAAAAATTTCTTGGTTGGCGAAATTATAATAGAAATTTTTTTGACATAACAAAAATAGGAATAAGGTACCATGATAATACAATTTTCAAAATACATATTCCAAAAAAAAAAATATCAGGCACTATTTCTAGTAGATATTAGATATGTGATAAGAATTGATACTCTGTTACAATAATGTTTATTTTACTTTCTCCTGGATAATTTAGCATTTGAAAGCCCAAGGCCAAGGTGATTCTGAGGATTGTATTTTTTTTCGAACATCATGCAGCCTAGTTAAAATATTTGGAAACCTTCAGAAAAAACAATTTTCACCTATAAACACGTTACTACACACTCAAATTTAGCCAAGTAAAACAAGCAAGTTACGGGAGCGTACAATTGTGATGAGAGCGATGACGCACACTTACCATCAATATCTAATAAAAATATTTCAACAGTTGAAATTAGACTTTGAACGTCTTCTTTCTCAAGATTCTTAATCCAGTGCAATTTATTCATTTTCAATTATTAATACTGATGTATAATATGTTGGTAGCAACTATTTAAATGAGTGTAATATTCACCGACTGCTAGGCAAATATTTAATTAAATCCAAATCCAAAATAAGCTTTATTATCTCGAAGTCTCATTGACAAAGCAAACTAAACTAACAATAAAGCGGATACAATAAAACAAATTAAACATGAGACAATGGGTGAATGAAGCAAATAGAACAAAAGGGGAAAAGCAGTGCTAACAGAGTCCAGGAAAAGTTGATTGAACAGTAACAATAAAAACTAAATATAACACATTATAAGATACCACTGTAAGATTTGTCTTGAGGTTGTGGTATTTGTTGGTTATATTCATAGCTAGCTTATACTTTTCCAAATAGTGCACCTTTGTGTTTACTCATAACTTTCTATAATGATTATAACAAGCAATAGTATCTATGAATAACTGCAAAACCTGGCAAACTAAATAAAGAACTGATTTTTTTAGATTTATCAATAATTGTAAGTATGGCTTTAACTTCTATTAAAACAATATACTATTCGGCTGTCGTACCAAGAAACAGCTACAAACTGTGAAAAATAAATTAATTATGGAGATAATAAACAAAGTTTATAGAAATATATAATTTTATTAAATTACTTTATCACTGTATTTTGTAAAAAAATAAATCAAATTCTCAAATATGTGGAGTACATAGTCGTAACAGTAACAAAATACATACACAATAATAAAAAATACTATCTTAAAAATATTCTATAACAACCAAAAAAATCAAAAACTAATCATAGAAAATTAGGGCCTCGAAAAATTATTTGAACGAATCTAATTGACTATGATCATTTGTAGTGTGGCTTTATTTTTCTACCAAAGGAAAACAATATTAATGCAATACAAAAAACTACAAACCAAAGAGGAAAAATTAAATTATCTACTCAGCAGAAAAGTAGTGTCAGAGCCGATTGATTAGAAAAAACTCTAATCAACTTTGATTCAAAGTATGGCTTTATTTCTTGCACTTGTCGAGATTAACCCAATTCTCCATAATCCATGGATGCTTCATAGCGTCTTTCAAGGACATTCTTTTGTCACCTTTAATGACAACCAACTGAAGAAGAAAAAAAAATTTAAAGCATATCTGGAAAACATGTCAAGTC
Organism: Ceutorhynchus assimilis; assembly: GCA_917834065.1. Lineage (NCBI taxonomy): Eukaryota > Metazoa > Arthropoda > Insecta > Coleoptera > Curculionidae > Ceutorhynchus > Ceutorhynchus assimilis. The sequence continues at coordinate 107,397,039 of OU892277.1, forward strand.
TGAAAGTCCCAACAGTTATTGGTGATGAACATCCTTCAAAAAGACCTAAACTATACAAGTCTTAGTATGTTTGATGAAAAATAAGTGCACTCCGGTTTGAGTACAATTAATGGGTGGAGATTATATTTATAGTAGGAACTGCAATGGCAAAAAGTTTTAAAAAAATCAAAGCCATGGTTGAACAGAAAAAGTATTAATAATGAAAATGTTCTTAGATAATTGCGTACAGTTTGTAGGCAGACAAGTGATGAGGTCATCAGTGCTAGGTACAAAGTCCTTCTCAAAGAACATCAACAGTTGATTTATGTGAGTAATCGAAGAAGTGAGTAAGATTCTCTGCTCAATCAGAGTAAATTTAGAAATAATTCAAAAACTCCGACTTCTTTAACTGACTTATTACAAAAGTAATAATGCTTTGTCTTGTCAATGACATAATCTACTTGGATATTTGGTTTGTGTATTCCCAACAGTCAAACATGGGACCCTATTGCACTTTGTACTTCCATATTCTGTTCTTCATTCACGCTGTCATTAAATATGCAGCTGTTATTAGTTGTAGTAAACTAAACTCAACTAGCATGTCACAAACTAAATTTAGAAAATTAAAAATATTAGGCTCAAAAATACTGGTTATTAATGTGAATCTGTGAATAAATAAATAAAATACCTTAGAAATAAAGTCCTCAGCCAAAGCACTAATGTGTTCACCAAAATGCAAATCTCTCATTCTAATTCGTCTATAAGTGTCCTCTGACTCTTTGCTTTCAAATGGAGGGTAACCATGCAAAAATTCATAGCATAAAATTCCTAAATGAAAATTAATATCAAATTTAAGGTAAGCTTCATTAGAAAAAAAACCAACCTAAACACTAATTATCGACATGATGTCTATAATCTTTGCCGCCAATCATTTCAGGTGGTAAGTAGTCCAAAGTGCCGCACATAGTGTTTCTTTTCAATGAAGGAGAGTGAACAGACCAACCAAAATCGGCCAACTTAACATCACCAGTAATAGTGAGGAGCAAGTTTTCAGGTTTGATGTCTCTGTGAATAACATGGTTCTGATGGCAATAATCCAAAGCATCAGTAACTTGATAAGCATATTTCGCAGATCTCTGATTACCAAATCTGCCATTATCAGCATTTTTTAAATGTTTGTATAACTCTCCTTTACCAGCATATTCCAAGATTAAGTAAATTCTGTGAGAATCGTGGAACCAGGCCAGAAGCTGTAGTATGTTGGGATGTTTTAAGTGGCTCTGAATTTCAATTTCCCTCATCGTTTGTTTTTCAACGTGGCCCTCGACAATTTCCTTTTTCAATAGTGTCTTCAGGGCAACTATATATCCACTGCGCTTCTCACGCGCCAAAAATACTCTGCCAAATTTACTTCTTCCCAGAAACTTTCCAAATTCATAGTCATCTAGGCTCCATCTATAACTGTAATAAAAAAAAAAGACACTTTAAGGGAATAAACTGCTGTTTAGATAATGTATTTATAAATTTTAGTAATGTGACTGTTCCATGAATGTCTTTAACCCAAACCTGGTGCAATTGAAAGCGAATTGAATGTTGAGGACTTCATCACAAATTCTAACCTGGATGAAAGCCATTCCTTCTGTAGACTCCTTACAAATAAAGGCATTCAAGAGATGTGCGTTTTGATACAAAATGAAAATTGGCCTTTTCTGGAATCGGGTAATGCTGAGACAGTTTTTTTCAAAAATATTCTATCCTACACAGATGCTGCATTCCCAATGCATCAACAAACAGAAAGGGCCTATTAGGAGGTTGGACTTGAGTGGTTTAATGGGGAACTCCAAGCCCTACGGCATGAGCTAAATACCCTTAACAAGATGTGCAGAGAGACTGTTTGTTGCCCACTCAGAAACAGGTACAGGACTGAAATAAACAGGCAAAGAAGCAATTTCACACTACATTCAAAGCTCAAATGATATTACTGAGGCATCCTGGACCTTAATAAAAAAACATACTGTGAATAACAACCCAAATTCGAATGTCAACCTGGACTCAAATGAATGTAGCAATTACTTTTCCAGTATTGCGAAAATCCTCGCAAATGCCTTACTTTATATTTGCAAAATAGCCACACAAAAAATAGCGACATAAATTTTGGCTTCTGCCAGGTAACTCCAGAAGAAGTCTATCAAGCTTCAAATTACCTAAAGAAGAAACATAGCAGGGAATTTTATTATTTGAATATAGCACTAATACAAAGACTTGGTAAATGGATCATTCATCCTCTTTCAATACTATTCAACAGGGAGTATACCCAGAACAGCTTAAAATCAGCAAAACTGAGCCAATCCATAAGAAAGGTGATAAACTATCACCAGAAAATTACAGACCCATGTCTTTAATGCCAGTTTTTGAGTCTCTCCTTCAAAAACAGCTCTATACATACCTTGAGGATAACAAGCTGTTGATAGATGAACAATTCTGGTTCAGAAAAGACAAATCTACCACTGGAGCAGTGCTAAGCCTTTGTGATTTCATCGTCGAAGGCTTTGAGGAGGGACGAATAGTAGCCTCTACTTTCTCTGACCACTCCAAGGCCTTCGACTGTGAATCACATGACATTCTAATAGAAAAACTCAAAAATCATGAACTGGATGATCTTAGCATAAAACCGATGAGGGAATATCACTTAGATAGGAGACAGGTCACTGAGATAGAAGGCGAGCACTCAGAGCAGAGGGTGATACAGCACGGGGTTGATCATGGGTCAATTTTCGGACCACTCATGTTTTTGATTTATATCAATGACTTCTCAGCTGCTTTACCAGCTTGCAAGGTCATACTTCTTACAGATGATAATGGCTTCTCCATAAAATGTGACACTTTCGACTAGGTAAACGCCGAAATATCACGACATGCTAAAACTGCTAGTGAATGGTTTCGGTCAAACCTTTCAAATATAAATTGGGATAGACTGGAAACATGACCTTTACTCTTCAAAAAGCTACAGTCACACACAGCTCTGAAAAAAGTCACCTTTGAACAACATATTAAAGAAACCTCAAAAAAATTATGTTCTGCCACATATGCCCTGAGAAATATATCAAAGATAGTAGATAGCAAGACCCTTAAAATGGCCTACTATGGACTTTTCCATTCTGTCTGTATATAGGTACGCACTCCTGGCTTGGGGGCACTCGCCGCATGCCTCGAGTACCTTCGGTCTACAGTGGAAGGCAGTCAGAATCGTGGCAGGTATCCGTATCCAATACCAAGAAGATGTTAGACCTTTTTTCAAAACTCTGAAAATACTGACTGTTGCAGCCTAATACACTCTAGAGTCCCTTTTGTATTTTCACAAAAGCTCCACAAACTATAACTATGGGCATGAAACTCATAACTATAATACTCGCCATAGGCAATAGGAAATCCAGATTGAATTTTTTCGTTTACAAACTTCCCAGAATGCAGCACGTCATTATGCACCCATATTCTTCAATAAATTACAAATAAGCTAAAAAAAATTCTTATTAATAAGTGTCTGTATTCAATAGATGAATTTATACAGTGTGGGGTCTCAGATTTGGATTTTTAACCAGTCCTCTTCTGGGTGCGGTAAACTTGTTAGGTATGTGCATCTGCATGTAAAATGATCTTGTCGACTAAAATGTTTAGTATTTTTTATTGTATAATTTCAGTATTAACCAAATACCTGTTTTGTTATTTTAATTATTATTTATGACTATGTTAAGAAACTTTGTAAGTTTTTGCAGTAATATATTTGAACTTAAAAAAAGTTTAATAGTTTTCAATGCAGCTTTGATAGTTTTGCGGCTGCGAAGATTCAAAGTCTTTTGACTTTGGTTTTTATCAAGGTTGCAAAGCAAAAGGAAATTTTCTCTCTCTACTACTCAATGGTTTCAATGCAGCTTCAAAATATACTCCTGGACAAAATTATCGCACCACTGCTTATGGTGATGCTTATGTGCAGTGGTGCAATAATTTTGTCCAGGAGTATATATATTTTGACTTTGATTTTTATCAATGCGAGTGAGCAGAAGGACATTTCAATGTGAGTAAATCCTCTTCAAATCACTCCTAATAAAAAATATACAGGAAATTTACAACAAACAAAGAAACAACGACCTAACAACATCTTGTTCACATAGTTATATGAACTACCATGGTTTGAGTGAAAAATAAAATACTTAACTCATAAAATAACAAATAATTATTGCACATTATACGCCAGGTAACAGTTTTTACTGGCACTTGAAGGTGACAAGCTTGTCTGTCAGCTGGCTAGTAATTTTCTTAAATCTCCAGTAAAAACGGTTTTGTTTGGCTAATAATGTAAAATAGTATCACACAAGATATAACAAAACAAGTAAGTATATGTTTATAGTGACTGTTCTTAAGTTATCTTTCAGCTGGAAAATTTTATTATGTACCTATACCTATCCATGACATCAAAAGACAATGAACAGTAACATCACAACATATAATAAAATTGTTTTTATCATCATATTTTCTATATACAGAGCTAAAATAATCTTAGCTTTATAATTTCCACAGGTGTTGTTATCTTTTAACTGTCATATAGCTGGGCAAACATTTGGAATTTTTTTTAGATCTTATCGGGGATCGAGCAAGGGGTGTTTCACGATCCGCATTAACTAACCCTAAACTTAGAAAATGGAATAGTGCGTTTTTTAAACAACAGAAAAAATAACTTACTTTGGATTGTTGAAGGCCGGATGATCAATCATTCTCGTTACCAGTTGCTTGGTGCTTTCTGCCAGGCCTGGTACTGGAGGGATGGTGATGGTCTTCATATGCTTCTCCACTAGCTCCTGCGTTTTTTTCTGTTTCTTGGACATTTTGCGACGATTTTTTCTTCTCATATAATTTTTTACTAGAATAATTTATTTCAGTAAAACGAAAGCAAAGCAAAATAAATTTAAAAAAATTTACGGTTGGTTGATAACCATAACCAAACTCTTTTAGCCGTTGACTATTTGACATAGACATATGTCATATATGTCGATGGAAAAGGCTAGTTCAAAACGCAGCCCTACAGTTCACCCGAATATGTGGAGAAATTGGAGGCGACACTTTTCTTACCAGTGGAATATTTCACTAAAGAGGAACAGGATGTTTATTGGAACTTCCAGCCCCGTCGCCACGGGAGTGGAGAGGAGAGCCGATCAGGAACCGTCTTGCTTTTTCGTATAATAGGTCGGTTCTCACAGAATTCACAAACCAGTCAGAGCGTTTTTGATTGGTGCAAATCGCCGACAATCAGTTGTTTGATCAGTTTCAACCAATGAAATTCGCTCTGCCTGGTTTGTGATTTCTGTTAAAACAGACCCATTAGGTCTGTTTCTACAGAAATCAAACCAGTCAGAACGAATTTTATTGGTTGATCCATTCGTGATCCATTGGCAGAGTCGCGCTGCACTTTTGTATTTCATTGGGAGAGCAATGCACCGACTTTTGCACCGAGTGCTGCTAGTGCGCCACCGGCTAAAAAGCTCGTGTCGTACTCAGTGCAGTTGTTTATTGTTATTTTTGAAATTGAGGTTATTGGTGGTTGATGATTTTTCATAAAAAAACAGTCCTAAAAAGTATTTTTTTATTGTGTTTTTTATATTTGTCTGCGAATCTACTACCAAAAATGTCAAAAATCGCTTGTTGAAGGCAATTGCCTTGATGGAAAGTGGCAGCAGCAGTGAAACCAGTGAATGAAGAATATTTAGGGCTTCTAGCAGAGAGGCAAGAACTTTTTTTTAAATTGAATTATAATAATTATTTATAATAAGCACAAGTATAATTTTTTTAATGAAATTCTATATTCGAGGTTTGACGGATATGGGATGGTGCAGTACGATGATGTTTCAATAGTTGTATTCCTTTCACATCTAGGATGAGCTCCGGAACAGCTCCTGGGCGTTACGCGCTTATTCCTTTCAAAAAGTGTTTGTTGCACCTGAGTGCTGAAACCCGAATCAAACCATTTAAATGCATGAAAACCAGCGCGTCTGTTCCTTTCAAATCGGGGTCGACTAGCACCGGAATGAGTAGCCCTAGTGTTTTAAACTCTTGAAAGGAATACAACTATTGGTGCAGTCCCAAGAGCAGTTTTTTTAAAGTGTCGGTGCAAAAATAGTGTTGCACTTGATACTTGCTCTACCAATGAAATACGCTATTAGTGAGTCATTCCTGAACTCGCCCCTGCAGAAACAGACCTATTACCAAAAGTGTACCAACCAACCTAAATAGAAATCATTCCCCTTTGCGTTCCAACCAATTTTGTCGTAGTTCTAGAACAAATTCGGGACAGTCATTTCGGTTCGCGTTGAGGAGCAGGACTTTTTGAACGTTAATCAATCATTTCCTTTATTCTAAATTTCATTTTAATTGTACGTTCGTTTTTTTACCGGCTAAAAATGAATAATGGTCGGTCCTCTCATTCAACATACAACATTTATCAACCGTTGGCCATTCTAGTGCAGGTTTTTGGATCGGATTGGAAAATTGGTGGTCGGTTTTCGGTCATATTCATAACGAAATGATTTCATCAATGCAAATTTCCTTATCCTCTTCTAGTAGCAGTGCCAAGAAACCAAGAAAAAAGAAAAAAAACCTCAAGGTCAAATTGGGACTCCGTTGGGATTGCACCAGTGCATCTTTCAAATGGACCCTGAGTGTGGGTTCTGGAGGATTAGGATCACTACATCTCTTGATCTCTTCCCTTTCTACTCGACTTTAGTTTAAAAACGGGTTGAATGTGATCTTAGCTTTGTTACAACATAGCAGAAAACCATACCATATATCGTCTCGATTTTACGCAAAACCAAAAATTTGTGGATAGAATCCGAAACTAGAGTTGTTTCGAAGCCGTTCATAGGACGGTTTTTGACGTGATAGAACAGACAATTACTGTTCGCGGTTAGGATTCAGGGCTGGAAATTCACTCTGTCTAGTTTGTGATTTCCTACAGAAACAGACCTATTTACCAAAAGTCTACCAACCAACCTAAATAGAAATCATTCCCCTTTGCGTTCCAACCAATTTTGTCGTAGTTTTAGAACAAATTCTGGACAGTAATTTCCGTTCCAAACCAAAAATTTGTGGTTAGAATCCGAAACTAGAGTGGTTTCGAAATCGTTCTAGGACGGTTTTTGACGTGATAGAACAGACAATTACTGTTCGCGGTTAGTTTGGGTTAGTTCGCAAGCGCAGTTCAGATCATGTAGTTCGCGGATTAATAAATTCCGAATTTTTAGTTGCAGTCCTTTGTTCTGGGTTTAACTAAAATCAGTTCCAAGTCGATTCTGAACGAGTTCTACCGGCTCTAGATGCTACCAAAATCCACTCCAACGCTCGAGTTCAATCTCGAATCCCAGAATCCACGTGCATTCCATTCGAGTGGAGTGTCGCAAAATTGTTAGGTTAGTTTAATTCTAATTATTGGTTTTGATGTGATTGTGCAAAAAAAAATAATTAGCCGATTATAATAGATAATACGCAAAGTTGTTTATTAGGTTTGTTCACACAGAAATCACAAAACTGGGAGTCTTGAGCGCCACCGAATATCATTGGACGAAACTGTCAGAAAATTGGTTGTGTTGTGGATGATTTGCAACAGTCAAAAAAGCTCAGACTTGTTTGCGATTTCTGTGCGAACAGACCCTATTATTGTGGGCTCAAGGTTGAAATACAGCGAATCTCTGCTGGGTTTCGTTTCGTTCAGTTTCAGTTCCAGTCCCATTGCGGCCGCTTGCACGCGTGACGAACGGTAGACATGGCTAATAATTCCACAATGGATAATTTTTGTGGATCCGAATTTTGGGTAAGAGAGTTTTATATTTTAGTGACAATAATTATTTATTAATTTTCCTTTAAATTTTAGAATAGATCTCTCACATGGGACACAGATGATCCAGACTTCACAAAATGCTTCGAGAAAACTGTACTGGTATGGGGCCCCTGTTTCTTTCTGTGGCTGTTTGTGGGACTTGAAGTGTATTACATAAAAAACAGCAAAAAGAAAGATATTCCTTGGAACTGGATTAATTGTTCCAAACTTTTTGTCACCTCAGCTCTTAGTTTATTGATGATAAGTGATTTAGTTACAAGTTTACAAAACTTTAGTACAGACTTTGTGCCAAGTGTAGATATATACACCCCTTTGCTGAAATTAGCAACATTTGTAAGTACCCATCATTTTTTTGATAATTTTGTTATTATTTGTTTTTTTATTAAATAGAATTTTAGTACCTAAGACTACGACCTTGCTCCTACATTATAAAAACCCTATACATTGAAATCTAAATCTACAGTTTTATTCTTTGAAATTCTTCTCAGTCACACGGAACATCAATACAAAATAATATTGAATTTTTCAATTTTCGAATCACCAAATAATGTGTAATTTTTGCTTTTTATGTTTTGTATTTGGCTTTTACTAACTACTAAAGGCAAAATAGTATGAATACATTTCTTAATTCCTAGTTTTTTTCTCATTTTTTTCTGCAATTTTGCTATAGTCTATTTCATTGAAGTTGATAGCTCAAATCGAGCCATAGGGTTCACAATGACTTTATGGTCCCAAACCTCGATTTGAGCTAGGTATCAACTGCAATGAAATAGACTATAGCATGTGTATTTTATTTCCGGTATTGTTTATCTAGCCAAAAAACGTATCAGCTCAACTTTGAGAAACATATTTCTTTTGCAACTACATTGAACGCAGCAGATTATACATGACTTTTGTACTGTCTGAAACTTTTTGTTCAGAACTGGACACCCTAAAACGAACATACAAGACTAACAGACTAACCGTCCAAAAAAAAAAATCTGCAACAAATGAAAAATTAATGGTTAACTGAAGACAAATGTGAGTTCATCTTTAGGACAAAAATGAGGCAAAAATTCTTGATTCTCACAATGCTCTTTAATTTTTTAACTACCAGGATCAAACAGTTTCACCTACATCCCATCATCAGGCTTACAAGAGCTAAAAATGTTTCTTTTTCAATTCATGTATAAAAGCGATAAATAATCAGTACAAAGTCTTTAATGACTTAAAATTTCTATAAAAATTATTAGCAATGAACAAGTGTGGAAATTCAATTTGGCCTACAGTGTAGATTAATGAGTTAGGATTATTTACTTATTAAGGGTTTCCTTTCTCATCATAATGCAATAACCAGGGATCGACCCATACGTTTTTTTTTTTAAAAAAAACGATATTGCCGATACCGATACGATATGGATTTATAGAAGGCCGATACCGATATAAGGCCGATATATATTTATCTGTTTTCTCCAACCTTTTCCTTTGGTTTGAATGTTTTATTTGTTTTCTCGCACCTTTTCCTTTAGTTTGAATGTTTTATTTATTTGTTTTCTCCTAGTTTTAATATTGTTTGTTCGAATTCAGATAAGCAGAAAGTTTAGTTTTTTTTTTTTTAAATAAATAATTTTGAATTTGAGTTTAGATAGGCAGAATGTAAAGTTTTTTTTTTTAAATAAAAACCCAATTAATTAAAAATAAATTTATGAGAAACAATTTCTAATATTGACTTTTTTCTTAGTCACTCCCATATGTACCAACCACAATTATTAGCTCTTTTAAGCTTCAAAAAAGCCTTAGTGATGATTACTGATCTTCAAAATATGATTTGTATCGGTCTAAAGTTATCAGCCAATGAAGGGCCGATATGCCGATACACCGATATACCTGAAAATGGCCGATATACCGATATGCCATATCGGTATCGGTCGATCCCTGGCAATAACCCAAGTCAAGTCTGCAAGTAAAAGTAATGTATTCGAAATTTACTAGCCTCGAAAACAGAAAACTTTAAATATATTTTTTATAATTATGTATCTACAGCTGATAGATCAACCATAAATTAATGTCTATATGTACAGGGTGTTTGGTAGGTCGATGCAAATATTTTGAGTGGTGATAGAGTAAGTCATTTAGAACCTATTCAGTCAAACTTACCTCAGTACCAAGTCTTATGGTTTTCAAAATATGGCCGATTTAATTTTTTCTTAAAAAAATCTCACAAATCCTTTGATGGGCGCTTTAATGCGATATTCAGAAATACCATCTCAATTATTTTTGATTTGTATCCGAGTTTGTATCTCAACATAATGTGTAATTTTTGTGCTAAATGCATTAACAATAAAATAAATAAAAAATGAACAATACAAGTGCCCTTTTAAAGTCACAAAAAGTATTAACTCCATTGCAAAATGAGTTTTCTCGGAAAATAGGATACAATAAACGCAACTAAGGTTTTCAAATTAATTTTTAAACTTTTGTCAAGTGCCTTTTCCAATTGCACATACTTACCACAAAAAAAAAATGTTTTTTTTAGTGCTGCACAAAAATCATGTTAGACTACAGATTTCCAAAAATGAGTATTCAGGGAAAAAACTGACAAGCCTTTTTTTTCTTATTTTTACAAACAAAATGTTAACTTTTAGACTGAAATGAGTAAACAGTTTGGTAATGGCTAATTTTCGTGATAATTTGTGATATTATTTCTGAATAACGCATTCGACAAAGGATTTGTTAAGTTTGTTTAAGTAAAAAATAAATCGGCCATTGTTTGAAAATCATAAGACTTGGTACTAAGGTAAGTTTGACTGACTAGGTTCTAAATGACTTACTCTATCACCTCTCAAAATATATGCATCAACCTACCAAACACCCTGTATAAGAGTTAAATAATTATTTTAAACAGGTTTTTGATTTTATAGATCAATGAATTTTTGTTTAGGGACATTACTTTATTGGCTGACTGTAGGTACATATTACTTAATCTTATGAAACTATTTTGACACAATAACTAAAAGTTAACTTCTGGAATGACATAATTTTTCATAGGAATCCCAGAAGTTAACTTTTAGTTATCTGTCAAAATAGTTTTTTAATACCCGCCCTAAATCTGGTACAACTGAATACACAATCAAAAATTATCTCTATTCTGAAAAATACCGGGTCGAGTTATTGATTTAAAAATCTGGTACCTAACTGATTTAAGTAAATTTGAATGGAATTAATGAGGGAATTAAGTATTTAAATAAGTAGGTATTAAAATAAAATTGAGATTTACCTACAGTAGGTTCTTACTTGCAACAAATATGTAAATACAAAATGTTGCTTATGGAAGGTGTGGGTCCCAACTTATTTAAAATACAATATTATTGGGAGACAAAAATATATAGGTAACATATATTTTATCCGATTTTATCATTACTAAGTTCTTTGCTAATACCTATGTATGTATCCGAGTATGTATCATTCCACCTATTCTATATTTACGAGTATATTTAGTTCTGTTCCACCATCACTCTTGTCTTGGAAACAAAACCATTTTTTTTTTGAACTTGCACAACAGTATAAATGATAGCAATTCAAAGCAGCTTTTGTTTGAAATTTTTTGAACAATCCTTGCATTCAGTATCAAACCATGATTCATATGATGAGACATATTATTTCCAGCTGTTTAAGATGCCATTTCTGTAAAGGCAAACGTGTGTTATCAATGGTATGATACTTGATACCCATTTGAAGTAAAACTCAGGGTTGATATGCTTCAGGAAATAATTTTTCTTCTTCATAGGTCTGAAGAAACCAATAGGAACTATCACTTAGATCATGACCTTATATCAAGCTTCTAGGTGGCCTGATTATACTTTAAACACTTTGTCCCAAAATAAAACATAATTAGAAACATTATTTTCATTGATTCGTTTACCAATAAGTAAATTTATAATAAAATTGATTTGGCAGGTGAAATAATGCAGTTTGGTTCGCCTGAAATGATTTTAAATGTGTACCTACCCAAGTTTCCATGGCCTCCTAGGGTATCATCAAATTTCATTGTAGTCACAAGGCCAACAGATTTTGAATTTTTCTATAGGTACAGCTTGGAATAATGTAAGCACTAGCATTACCCATAAATGTATGTTTAATGTTTACTCAGGGTTTTTTCTTTTTTGCATGAGATGTAGAAATGAAAATTGTAATATTATTGATTTTCTTGTTGAAATGTAAAAATTGCTAATTTTTTACGTAATTCTTAATGTATGTTGAATTTACGTCTGGTTGGTATTAACCCGTACAATTGGCAATCAAGGGCTAATAAATTCTTAAAAATAATATCCGCAATATAGGTATTATTTGGCAAACTATAAAACATTTCAATCAAATAGGTTTTTGTTTGACAATTTTAACAAAAATAAAAGCGGGCATTAGTGAAAAAGAAACTCTTTGCTGTTTCCTGAACTTCCTAATCGACTTAATTAGGTACCAAAAACTAGTCAGCAAAAATGTGACAATACTACCCATTGTCTATAGAAACCCACAAAAGGAGCATTATATCATAGCAATAAACAGTCCAAGGTTATGACAAGGAACGTACCAGTTTCGCATATTAATGTAGACATTTTTGACCATTCTGCGCCATGGAATAGCTTTATTTTCCTGAAACACTGACTACCACAAAAACTTTGCACAAACAGAATCTTACAGTTCTTGGAACCTTTAATAGTCTTTACTAGACAGGAATGGCCAAATTCCAGGTTTTTGAAAATTTCTATTAGGTTTTTGTGGGTTATTGTGATAGCTTTAATGTTTTTGTGTTTACTCACATAACTAGACAAAATTTTATATTTGTTTCAATAGTTTCGCATCTGAGAAGCTTCATTTATCGAACATTGAAAATTTTCCAAGAATGACACTGAGACAGTTTTTGCCTTACAGCTCCTTTAATTCTCATCCGAATAAAACGCAATTAGGCTCTAATTAAAGCCAATTACATTCTCTACAAACCTATTGATAAGGATTTTAATTTTGGTCCTACAGTTTTGCACTTGAGAAGCTTCAAAATTGAATTTATCGAACATTGAAACTTTTCCAAAAATGACACTGAGACAGTTTTTGTCTCACAGCTTCGTTAATTTTCATCCGATTTGATCGCAATCATGCTCTAATTAGAGCCAATTAAATTTTCTACAAACCTTCCAATCAAGAGTTCAATTCAGTACCAACAATTTTGCAGCTGAGAAGCTTCAAAAAAGAAATTATCGAACATTGAAAATTTTCCAAAAATAACACTGACATTTCTTGCCTAACAGCCAGTGGCGTAACTAAGGGCCCGCAGTTGCGGTGGGGCCCCGTGACTTAGGGGCCCCGCAGGGCCCCAGACCAGGCGACAAGAAAGTTGTAAACTGGGCGACAAGAATATTACTAAACTAAAAGAAAATACTAAAAAAAAAAAACCTAACCTTTGAACCTCATACATAATACATAAAAACCATTGAAAAAGTATATCTAACCAATGTAAGAGATCTCAGAGAGAAATGTTTAGACACATAGGCGTCGGAACCATGGGGGCAATGGGGCTTGAGCCCCCGGTGTGAATTTGCTATGGGGGCGGAGCCCCCATAGTGATTTTGGCATTGTATGTAGTGGGTGTAGTGAGTAGGTACAAAAATATTGAGTTCCTGATCCTAACATTTCTAACTATTCATTTTTATATCAAACTTGTGTGTTTTATGTTTTTGTTGTTTTTGACAAACAGTTTGACAGATACCCGTTACCCAACATAACGGATCCCTTAAAGAAGCTGGGACGCTGGCAGTATTTCACTGCCTTAGATTTAGCTAGCGGCTTCCACCAGATCTAGACAACGACATCGAAAAAACCGCATTCAGCACAGAAAACGGGCATTATAAGTTCTTGCGTATGCCCTTTGGTTTGAAGAACGCGCCGGCTACATTCCAAAGAGTTATGGATGATATTCTATATTCCAATATATTGAGCAACTTTAATACCAAAAGATGGAACATCCCATCAATAATAGTTATTCAATATACAAGGGAAAAAAGTATTAGATTTTAGAGCGAGATGTGGTTGTCTTCCGTCACGCAGCACAGCGGAGGGAGACAACAACAAGGTGGCTAAAAAGCACTGGGAATGCTGGAGATGGAACAGGGGAAATCGTTATCTTTCGTTCTCTATTCAACCTTAGAGTTTTTCTAGACATTTCATTCTATTGCATTAAAATTGGCCTGTTGTTGACCTGTCAAACCTGTATATAGGTAGTTCATTTTTTGGCCATGCCATTAGCTTATTTATGTTTGTTTCGAGCCGTGTGAAGATAACAATGGGTAGTATGAATAAAAACGAAGTACGTGCTACTACTAGAAGTATTAGTATATGCTTCGCAGTATTTATTTCAGAAAGAAGCATTTACTAATTTCCGGTAGTTTCGAAATATAGTATAGCAAGTACTTCGTTTTTATTCACACCACCCAATGACACCATTTTGTAGAGAAGAAAGAATCTTGAATCTTTTGTATGAACACTTTTTTCTAAAGTTAATAGATTTTGAAATATTCATTAAATAAGATTAAATTTTTTTTACATTTTCCCTTATATCTCGGAAACGAATAAAAACTTGGCAACCCTGCGTACTTACCTTCAATGGATACTAAAATCTGCCACTTTTATCTAATTTAACCTACTTTGTCCCTCTTACCGGTTCGTAGATAGCAATAGTGGTATCACTTAAAACGGGCACCCTGTATAAAGCAAAATTAGAAAGAAAAAAAAAATACATAAAAGATGGGCCCCTGGGAAAATCCTTGCGGGGGGGCCCCGGATTTGAAGTTACGCCACTGCTCGCAGCTGCTTCAATTTTCATCCAAATTGAACGCATTACGGCTCTGATTAAAGCCAATTATAGCTCTACAAACCCTTTCATTTAGATTTTATTTTAGTTTTAACAGTTTTGCAGCTGAGAAGCTTCAAAAGTCATTTCAATTTCACATCAAAATGAAGACTGGAAATCTTACAAACAACAAAGAAACAAGGTAGTGCAGATAATTAGGTCACAGAAGCAAAGATATTACCATGATCAAATTGATGAAGTTAAACACGATGAAAAAGAGATGTGGAGAACGTTAAAAAATCTTATAAGTGGACCCAAAACTGCTAAAAATAGAGGAGTTATATTCGAGGATCGTATGGAAACGGAGAATACAGAAATTGCAGAAAAATTCAACAACTATTTCTTAGATAGTATTCGAGTCCTGTCCACAGATACAGAGCAAAGAGTAACAAGTTTGATATTAGATAACATTGTAACACCTGTAAATAAATTTGAGCAGTTCAATTTGCTGGAAATGAGGGAATTGAAAAATATAGTGAATAACTTGAAAAATAAAAAAAGTAGTGTGGATGGTATCAACGTCAAGATACTGAAGGCAGCATTTGAGTCAATTGGCAATCGGTTTCTCCAGCTTATCAACTCCAGTTTGGCAACAGGTAGTTTTCCCAAAGATTGGAAACTGTCAACTATAGTTCCCATCGAAAAAATAAGAAACACAAACAAATGCGAGGAATATCGACCTATCAACATGGTGCCAACATATGAGAAGCTTTTGGAAACAGTTGTAAATAAACAAATGAGGAAGTATATTGAGGACAACAAATTGCTTACCGAATTTCAAGCTGGTTTCAGAAAAAAACATTCTTGTGAAAGTGCTCTACAGACTGTCATCTCCAGATGGAAGAACGCGCTGAGTGTGAAGAATATGGTTGGGGTTGTCTTTTTAGATTTTCGAAGAGCGTTTGAGACTATAAATCGTAGTCTTCTTAAACAAAAGTTGGAAAAAAATGGTTTTCAAGGAACGGTCCTTAAGTGGTTCACAGAATATCTGGACTCTAGAACGCAGCAGATAAAATATCACAATGCCATCTCATCAGTGAAAGTAAACAGGTATGGTGTACCACAGGGAAAAGTTATGGGTCCGGACCTTTTTGTATTGTACATAAACGATATTGTCAGAGTAGTTAAACATTGTGAATTGCAACTTTTCACAGATGATACCGTCTTATTCTTCCAAAGTGACAATATGGACAACTTAATAAAATTAATTAATGAAGATTTAGGTAGGCTATATAAATGGCTGTGTGATAATAGTTTAAGTGTTAATATCAAAAAAACTAAGTTCATGTTATTAAAAAACAAGAATTATAGTACAGATATCAACTCTCATAGTAATGTATTTATAAATGGTGTAGAGGTAGACAAGGTTAAAGAATTCAAGTATTTAGGAGTAGTTATTGATGAGTTTCTAACATTCTCTAGTCATGCGAGGTATCTGATTAAGAAAATATCAAAAAAAATATATTTTCTGTGTAGAATAGGTCGAGACCTAAGTGGTTGGACTAAATTAATTATTTATAAAACAATAATACTACCACATTTCAACTACTGTGCTTCCATTACGTACATGTTTGCCAAATCTGACTTAGACATACTGCAGATAAAACAAAACATAGCTTTAAGATGTATTTTAGGCTCTAATAGGTACACAAGAATAAAAGACATGCTGAAGTCGACAAATTTATTAAGTGTAAGACAGAATATTTATTTTTGTACCATGATAGTAGCTTATAAGATAAAAAATGGTTTGTATCCAGAACATATATTACATAGGTTGGTGCAATTTGTCTCTGATATTCATAATTATAATACTAGAAGTAAATTTGATTTTTATGTTCCGACTGTCCAGTCTTCCTTCGCACAGAATAGCTTGTTTCATAAAGGATTAGTAGAGTTTAACAATCTTCCTAGTGATATTAAGAATGAAAGTTTCGCTACATTTAAGGTTAGGTTAAGAGAATTTATTGTTGAAAACTAAAATAGTGTTTAAATACTGAATATTTTGTTAATGTAATGATGTATTTTTGTTGTTGTTTGTTAGCTGATGCTATTAATAAATGCTATTATTATTATTTATTGAACATTAAAAATTTTCCAACTATGGAACTGAGACAGTTTTTGCCTCACAGCTCCGTTAATTTTCATTGGATTTCAACGTAATTAAGCTCTAATTAAAGCCAATTAAATTCTCTGCGAACCTGTTGATTAAGATTTTAATTTTGTTCCTACAGTTTTGCACCTGAAAGCTTCAAAATTGAATTTATCAAACATTGAAAATTTTCCAAAAATGACATTGAGACAGTTTTTATATCACAGCTCCGTTAATTTTCATCCTATTTCAACGTAGTTAGGCTCTAATTAGAGCCAATTAAATTTTTTACAAACCTGTTAATTAAGATTTTAATTTGATCTCAGCAGTTTTGCACCTGAGAAGCTTCAAAATTGATATTATCGAACATTGAACATTTTCCAAAAATGATACTGAGACAGTTTTTGTCTCATGGCTCCGTTAATTTTTTCATCCGATTTTAACGCAATCAGGCTCTTATTAGAGCCAATCAAATTCTCTACAAACCTTTTAATTAAGATTTGAATTTAGTTTCAACAATTTTGCAGCTGAGAAGCTTCAAAATTGAAATTATTGAACATTGAAAATTTTCCAACAATGGAACTGAGACAGTTTTTGCCTCACAGCTCCGTTAATTTACATTCGAGTTCAACGTAATCAAGCTCTAATTAAAGCCAATTAAATTCTCTGCAAACCTGTTGATTAAGATTTTAATTTTGTTCCTACAGTTTTGCACCTGAGAAGCTTCAAAATTTAATTTATCGAACATTGAAAATTTTCCAAAAATGACATTGAGACAGTTTTTGTATCACAGCTCCGTTAATTTTCATCCGATTTCAACGTAATTGGGCTCTAATTAAAGCTTAATAAATTCTCTACAAACCTGTTGATTTAGTTTCAATTATTTATTCACTAGTTCATCAGTACAAATTCTTTTAATTTCGTTACTACTAATAGCTATCTTGAGAAAAGTTCCTGTTGATTTTTATTTTTGTATCTAAGAATTATTTGATTAATATTAGTTGACTATTTTTTCTTTGGATTTTTATTCTGTTTAATGTAGATGAGAAAAATGTGATTAGGTATTCACACTAGAATTTCGATATGAGTGGATTTTCGACACAAAAAGCCCAAAGCTCACTGGGTTTTAATCAATATTGATGATGGGGTTTTGTGTCAAAAACCAACTGGGTTTTTGGTTTTTGTGTATTCAAACTCTGTTACTAGATTTTCATAAAGAGAACTTCCATGTTTTTCCATACTGCCACGAGTCATCATTATCAATAAGATTGTAGTCTCTCTCTAGGCTTTTTCGTAATCGCTCTTCATTTTCCTCACTTGCCTCATCACCATCATTGGTATCAATATTACTTGAAATCATTGGAGAAATCCTGGGTCCTTAATGAAGAGATGAAAATATTTTGTTTTTAAACTATCTTGTGAGAATAACAAACACCCTATAGGTAAAGTAGTAAAACTCGTAGTAAAAACAACTACTTTATAGAACCTGGGAAGTTTTAGTACTTAGGTAGGTACTATGCGAGCTAATATGTTTGCATATTAGCTTTGACAAAAACCTGAGCAATCCCACAAAAACCTGAGCAATCCCCCAAAATTCAATTCTATTTCAAATTTTAAAAAATCAATAGAAAAATAATAGGTATAAGTACACACTATTTGTAAATGGTTTACGTATGCACATATTACCTCAAATATTACCCAAAATTGCACAATTAATTGTGAAAAGTTGCATAAAACCTATTTATTCTCTACTTAAATGATTTACATCAAAATACTCTCATTTTTCAAGCATCAAAGGTCATGCTGATAACATAAATCTAATATCATTTGAAAAAATTTGGAAAATCAACTACAATGTAGTAAATAGCGTAAAACACATCAAGAGGCTTGATGTGTTTTATGCTATTTAGTTTTGATTCAAGACCAAATACCTATTCATATAACAATAATAATTCATTTTTCCCATTTCTTTAACTTTTTCCTTTTCCGTATAAATTGAACTTGTTCCAACGATATTGCAGTGACACAGTTCATATTTATATTATAACTGACAGGAAATTTGTTTCAATCATTTTAAGTAATTTTCCAATGTCCATAGAAGTTGATGTCTTATAGGTATTGATCTGGAATATCAACTTCGCTTTTTTTTATACGTAATTACATCTTATTCTTGAGAGGGTGTTTTAAAATAATCACAATTGCGCAATGCATATATTTCTTTCATTATTTGCGTTATCAGAAGTACTAAGTTAATTAATTTCAATTAACTCATCAGATGCTCCAACAAGTATGCTTAAAAAAATACAAATCGATGAGGATTAATATTTAATTTCCCGTTTCGAATCAAGGACAAATTTATTTAAAAATAAATTGTCAGGCATAAATAAACTTTTGGTTTTTGTGAATGAAGGTTGAACAAATATATCAACAGAATTAAATTAAATAATTATTACATATTATACAAACAAGTATCTTCTTTGGCTTCAAGACCCATTACTTCTATTTTATTTGCTAGGAGTCATTTTGTTGTTATTAGCAGCACAAAAAAAAATCCAACAAAACTAAACCTGTTCTATTTATTTCAAACTAAACATAGTCTAAGCATATTTTTTTTCCAGGCCCTAACCGCAGTTCTAATCCACTACAACAAAAAATATGGTATCCGGACTTCAGGACTTCTATTCCTATTTTGGTTCCTGCTATCTCTATTTGGTGCGGCACAGTTTCGGACAGAAATTCGCGCAGTACAAAGAGATGGAGTCCCAGATTCATATTACCAATACGTCAGTTACCTGATCTACTACCCTTTGGTGTTGCTGATGTTTTTGTTGAATTGTTTTGCTGATCAGCCGCCACAAGTGACTAGGTATCCAAAAACACGGGTAAGAATAATAATTATTGATATGCCTATAATTAATTTCGATCATCAAATTTAGGATTTTTCATGTCAAGTAGGTTTATTCATATTGAATGGTTATATTAATTTTTCAGTTAACCCGTAAATACTTAAGTTGGTATTAGAATAAAATTTTGTAATTCATCATGTTACGCAAGAAGACTCATTATAATCATCATTATCCCGATTTGCTTATTTAACAACAAGGTTGTATTTATCTTGAGGCTAAATAAACACCTATTACGTCATACAATTTTTTGAAAAAACGGAAATAATTAAATTGCTGTCTCACTGTAACTCTCTTCCAAATTTGGCATAAACATTTTCTCTATTATTCCTTGTTGTTTTTTTTTCTTCTGTACCACCTCGGACTTTCTTTGAAATTGAATTCCCCATACATCCATAGATGTTCCCAAACTTCCCAGGAAATCCTGAAAGTTGAATCAGATTGTTTTTACAGTATGTTTATGTTTATTTTTTATTTTATTGATTGTACCTCTTTTTTTTTATAACCCAATAATTTTTAATTACTTGCACATTATTTAAGATCATGCTTTGTCAATGAAATTTATTTTCCGACAATAAAGTATATTTTGATTGATTTGATTGATTGATTGATTCATGAATTTTTAAAATCTTTGACGTTTAATTTCAATTCTTTTCAAATGTGAGTACACATTTAAAATATATCATGGAATTCAAGTAATTCGGAAAACAAATTGGCACTGCCAGAAAAAATCCTGTCCGGCGATTTTGTTAAACTATCTCAAGGCTTTGAGCGCCATCCTAAGACACTTTCCAGGTATAATTTTGATTTTATTTTGCTCAATTGCCAAACATCCACTTGTTATCATACAAAAACATTTTATTTTCACACAATTTAGTTCGTTCTTCCTTTATTGAAGGTGTCTGACTGATTGTTCTCATTATATTGAATCCAGCTTTTTGTCTGGCATTTTACATAAATTTGTGAAATTTTGCTTTAACTGGTAAAATTATACATACATATGTAAAATAAACTCATTATCACCTAGTTTTTTCAAAGGTTTCCCAGTTACTTGTTCCTGGATAAAATATTTCTTCTAGAAATTGTCCTATTGCTTGATATCGAGGGAGAACACTTTATCTCTCCCTGTTCGTAAGTATAAAGTAAACCAAAATTTCCTGAAAATAATGCAGCAATTCGGTAGTAAAGCAAACAATTAATATACATAATATGACTATGATAATAAGTATTAACATATTAAAATTCTGTGTGTTCAGGATTTTAAAAGGTAGATACTTGATTTTGTTGAGAGTTTTGCAATTTAAATTGAACAGCATTTGAAGCAAAGCTTATATAATTATATAAAAAAATTTAATTTCCCTTAGTTCAACAAAGCTAACATTTTGTTTCCTGGATCATCAATCACATAAAGTTATGAAAAATACATCATAATTTTAGTTTTGCATTCTCCAACCCAATTCGGTTAGTTTCTCGAACTTGGGGTCTCTCTTTTATTACTTTTTTATTGACCGAAATTATGTGTAAGGTGTTGCATAACGAATAATGAATCATTATTCAATTAGCCTTATCCGCATTATCGAAGCAATAATTTTTAGCATATTTGTTTTTAATGACACGCATAATTGTTGCGTTATATTTTCAAATTTAATGTTAAATCCAAATTAAGCGCATCCCACTAGATTGGCTTTTGAGAGCAGTATCAGCAATGACGCTTCAAAATTTGTGATCATCCGTTGCCTTGCAATTGAAAAATAAAAATTTTAACATATAATTTATCTGATAAACGTCCTTTGAATTATTGTTTTTTTACTGCGTGAAAGTAATCATCGAAATCCTGATACTTTTCAAACTGTTTTAACCTCATGCGCATTTTTTTCCATCAAAGCAAATATTAAATATGCTTGTATTCGAGCGAATTTTTATTTTAATATTCTAAAGCGCTCTTCGTTCCGTTGGTAAACAGGTATGATTATGCAAAACCACTGTTAGAATTGTCTTTGGTTTGTGAATACTTGTCTTCTGGCGTTTATAATACTTTCAGTGGGGAACTACTGAAATACCAGTTTACGTCACGTTGCCAATATAATTTTTTTTCTATGTTTGACTCATCCACGAACATATAGCTAATAGTTTAGTAATTTATAATAATTATTGTTGGAGGGAGCCCTATAATATTGAATAGAAGAAATCAATCTCATAATCACAATTAGCAAGAAATAGGAAATTAATTGCAGAGTTCCTTTTCATTAAGGATGTAACACTTAATCATCAAGATAAAACTGAACGGTACTTTATGATGTCACCAGAGAGACCAAAAATCAATTGGTTTTTCAAGGCTTAACCACAACCAAGTCAGGGGGCCAGGGGTTAGGCAGGTAGAATATTTAACTAAAATAAATATTCATTGTTGAAGAAGATGTTTTTGGTTACCACTTGTTGTTCAAGCAGTATTTATAATATTATTTAATGCCAAATAAAAAATTGCATTTCAATAGATCAATTTATTATAGCTTTTAGTAGAGGCAATCTTCCATTTGATTCAAATGGTATTTAGGTAAATATTCTTATCGTTTTTTATTTTAATAGTGTTATTTTGGTACATTTCAAGGATATCTACTTGGGAAATCTTAATTTTAAATCAGGAACCTCATCAGGTTTTTATAATCGATCTATCTTTTGGATTTTGGTTTAAATTATAGTACTTAGGTCTGTCCTAACATTTCAACAGCAAGTACATTTTTGTCTAGTCATATTGATGACGCTATAAACGGAGATACATGGGAAAGTACTTACTGATAATTGCGTTAGATAATATTTATCAATTTTTCTGTAACTTGGTTCCTAGTGATTCAGATAAACAGAAAGTTCATCAAATTAAACATGTGCTAGAAATAATAATTGCCAATGATAATAGTCTCAGAACAAAGAAAAAACTACATACTAAGCAAATAAGAAAGCATCTCTCAAGGCGACTGTTTTTAATTTTGCACCTGATTAAAATCTTTATCAAACAGTCCTGCGCTGTTGTTTTGTTACCCCGGAATTTAAGTTTGAAGAGGAGAAATATTGTAATGAAAACGAAAAAGACATAATCCTTATATCCATATTAATTATAAGGGGTGTAAGTGTAAAGCACACGGCTACAAAGAACGATTATTAATTACTCATAGTCATTATTGCAACAAAAAATGCAAAGAAATATAGCTGGCCTGGCATATTTTCAAATAATCTTTTTTGTTGGGATGATGGTTTAAAGAAATTTCTTATATTCCTATTAATACCAAATGATTCTTGCAACAAATTATTAATTGTAAGCGTTTAAAATCAATGGGTCTTTAAAACCAGTTTTCCCAATCAATATAATGCATTATTTGTATTCTATTATATTCAAGTTGCCCTGAATTAGGTCAACACCATGTGGTATTTTAATCAGTAAATGGATCTGTGAGTTAAAATAAATGATGTTTGTTTTATTAACTTCCTGAAAGATGATATTCGCTAAGTGCTAATTAATTGACATAATTGGGATGGTTGAGTTTTTCCACTTAGTGTTTCAAGTATATTGAACAAATAATTTCATGTTTTTATTAGATTGAATATCACTTGAAATCTATTGGAAAAATGAGCTCAGTGAGAGACTTTGTCCCTCACTTGATTTCAATTTTTTTTTTATTAATAGATATGTATGTATTGATAAGGATGATCTCGTTTTCTAGTGAGGGTGTGAAATCTATATGATGATATGAAGAAAATAAAAAATGCCATATCACGCAACAACCAGTTCGGTTATGCATTTAAAAAATATAGTGGCTCGATTTAATAAATCAGGTTCAATATTTTTTTCTAGAACCCATGCCCAGAAGATGGAGCCAGCTTTCTATCCCGAATATTATTTGCATGGTTCGATCGCATGTCATGGAAGGGCTTCAGAAACCCTCTGGAAACAAAAGATTTGTGGGATTTGAATCCCGCCGACTCTTCAGCCGAAGTAGTGCCTATTTTTGAGAAACATTGGCAAAATACATTGAAAAAATGCATAGGGTAATAGTTTGCACCTGAATTTATTATTCATGTTACATACTCATTATTTAATAGGGTGCCAACACATGCGAGAGCCCAAATCAAGGGCGATTCTGGTCAAATAGAGTTCATACAAAGCAAGAAGAAAGAAGCATCAGTCTTGCCAGCGTTACTTAAGTCTTTTGGGGCAATGTTTCTATTTGGTTCTTCTTTGAAGTTTGTTCAGGATGTTATGATGTTTGTCAGCCCTCAAATATTAGGGTAAGTAATTGAAATTAATTAAAAACCAAACATCTTGATCAATCAATATATTCGTTATATTCAGCTATTCAATTTCCCCCAATTTAAGCCTATTAGGTATTTATAAGTTCTAAATAGTTTGATTAAACTGTTTGAAACAGTATACTGACCCGAAATTAGTCTAATTCAAATGAGAATAATAATTTGGTACGTTTTTTCCGAGATTCAAACTATAAATTCTTCTTCTGATCCTAAAAATTTCAAAATTTTCCTTTTACTAGTTTTCCGGAAAAAAATTAGAATGTAAGAAATTGCATTTTTTAAAATTCAAACTATGAAAGTTGATTTTAAGGAAATTCTTGTTATGATTGTCAATTGGGGAAATCTGGAATTTTAGTATGATGAGCTCCTATCTATCTTCTTTTAATTCTAAATATTTCAAAATTTTCCCTTTACTAGTTTCTCAGAAAAAAAAATTAAAATGTAAGAGATTGCATTTTTTAAAATTCAAACTATGAAAGTTGATTTTTGGGAATTTCTCACGTTATGATTTTCTATTGGGGAAATCTGAAATTTTAGTATAATGAGCTCCTATTTATCTTCTTTTAATCCTAAAAATTTCAAAATTTTTCTTTCACAAGTTTTTCAGAAAAAAATTAAAATGTAAGAAGATGCATTTTTTTAAATTCAAACTATCAAAGTTGATTTTTAGGAACTTCCGATGTTATGATTTTCCATTGGGGAAATCTGAATTTTTAGTATGATGAGCTCCTATTTATGTTCTTTTGATCCTAAAAATTTCAAATTTTTTCCTCTACTAGTTTTTCAGAAAAAATTTAAAATCTAAGAGGATGCATTTTTTTTTAAAAATTCAAACCGAGGTTTTTTCTTTTATAAATTTCAATAATCATTGCTGCTGTGAATCCATTATATGTTTTTTTTGTCTTTTTTCTGCTTTCATTCAGGGTTCTACTAAGTCTGATTTATGCATATAAATAGGTAAAGATAAGTGATTGAAATTAGCTTACCTCAATAAGTTGGGGAAACCTTCATAAGGTTGAAGATTCCACAAACGAGTAAGCGGCACAATAAAAATTAAATACAATTTTCAAATCATTTCAGAATTTTTATTTTGCCGCTTACTAGGTTAAGTCACTAACAAATATTTTGCACTTGTGGTATAGACTTCTAGAGAGTCCATAAGAACAATAGTTAGTCACATTATTTGTAAAAATTTATCACTCTCTTTCAGATGGATCATTACTTTTGTCAAACATCCAGAGCACTATTGGAAAGGTCCATTCTATGCAATACTTATGTTTTTAACTGCCACCATACAGACTCTAATTTTGGCGCAGTACTTCAACAGAATGTTTATAGTTGGCATGAGAATTAGAACAGCTCTAGTGTCGACTATTTACAGGAAATCTTTGAAAATCTCGAATAAAGCTCGAAAAGAAAGAACAGCAGGTAAATAAACTTTTTTGATACTAGAATTGTCATATTTTTCGCCAATTGAATACTTATTATTTAATTTGACATTTGCGCAGAGATGACTCATTTTTACAAGACAAAATTGTTCTGTGGTTATGAAAGGACCCTGCACCAGATGCATGGGATTTTGGATTTCAGTGAAAATCTGTGAAATTTCCAAATTTTCTATAACTTAACATGCTGATTAAAAGTCCAAATGGGAAAAATTTCGTAACCCCCATATTATGCCTTTTATAGGTTCTCTTATACATAACGTTTATTGATTGATATGTGATTTGTTTATTATTTTGGTGTTTGTATTTGTTTTTTGAAGTTCTTGTTTAATGGCTGATGCGGTACAGTGTAATAATTGCTAGAAAGGGCGATAAGATAACAGAATGAAGTGGGAAGCCGATTTATCGTAAAAATTGCAATACCTGCGCATCCGCCAAATCGATAGCAATACCCAAAAATTTGCTCAGCTGCATCTAAATAACATATTGGACCTACCTGACCCTAACACACACTTAAAAAAACAAGCTGTAAAAAACAAAAGCAAATAGGTACACCAAAATAATAAATAAATCAATCAGTAAACGTTCTGTATAGATTACAAAGGGCCTGGAATAGGAGAGCCTATAAACGGCATACTATGAGGGTTACCCAATTTTTGTCATTTGGACTTTTAATCAGCACGTTAATTTATACAAAATTTGAAAATTTCACAGATTTTCACCGAAACCCAAAATCCCATGCATCCAGTGCGGAGTCCTTTGCTTTGCACATGGAATTTATCTTTATTTTCAGTATGATTGTATAGTAGTTGCCATAATTTAATACTCGAAATGTAATCTTTTTGGGAAAATGCAACAAAAACATATTTTTGAAAAGCTATGGATTTTGTACTATCGATTTTGTTTTTGCTTTAAAACATTGTTGATTTCAATAGACTTGTGTCTAGAAAAATCTATTACAAATCAGAGATCAAATTATGGTAGGTACTGAACGCTTTCATTCATTTTTGCCTACATCCTGAATACAGCTTTGCACAAGCAGAGCTGGGCAATAATTGAGTAAATTCATTATTAAGAATGTCATCGGACTCATTTATCCCTAAGGAACCCGATACTTTTCTTATAAAAAAGCACTTCAAATTTTGACTTATATTTTAATTAACACATTGCATGCTGCGTCGGGCATAACTGCCCGACAGTGATGTTTCCGTTCAGGCCACGTCAGACATACAGGGTGACAATTTGAAAAGTAGGAATTGGGAATATTTCTTAGACAAAAAATACTATCAGGAAGATCTCAAATACCTATTGGTGGATTGGAGGGGGAACCAAAATGGAGCACAAAATACCTTTGCAGATATTTTGTGCATGACTCTACATCTTAATTTGTCTCCAGGAAGCGTAGACTTCTGCCGAAGGAAGCTATTTTCCTGGGTGTCAGTTGGCCCACTTCTTCTGGTGACAGTGTTGCCCCCTCGAGGAATTTGAGCCTCTTGCAGAATTGGGCTGGACATTCGCAGAGCAGGTGCTCTGCGGTTTCTATTGCGTCTGAGCAGAATCTGCAGAGATCGTCTTCCGCTCTGCCCATTAACCTTAAATAGTATTTTACTGGGCAGTGTCCTGTGAGCAGTCCCACCACCAATCTGATGTCTGGTCTGCTCATGTTTAGGAGCTGTTCAGCTCTTTTTGCTGAAAGGGTAATAAACCTTTTTGACTGTCTGAGTCCCTGAGTGTGCCTCCAATATGATGACAGTTGGTCTTTCTCCCATTTATTGAGTTCTTCCATTAACCCACAGTAGGGCTCTGGTCCATGGTATGGTGTTGAGGCTCCTTCCTTTGCGAGGCCATCTGCTTCTTCGTTTCCTTCTATGCCTCGATGACCAGGCAGCCACATCAGAGTTACCTGGCTATGTGTCGCTAGTGTTTTTAGGGTGTGTTTACACTCCCAGACTAGTTTTGACATGCATTTGAAAGCCCTTAAGGCATTTAAGGCAGCTTGGCTGTCCGATAGTATGAAGATGTGTTTTCTTTTGAGGCTTTGGTTAAGACACTCTTGTGCACATATATCTATGGCAAGCAGTTCGGCTTGAAATATTGTAAGATGTTTACCCAATGCCTTGGAGAGCTTGAAGTTAGGGCCGGAAATGCCCAGTCCAGCTCCTTCCATTAGCTTGAATCCATCTGTGTACCACAGCGATGCATTGTCTGCTTGTGGCAATTCTTTATTCTCCCATGATTGGCGGTCGTTTATTACCACTGCGAAGGGGATCTCTAAGTCCAATCTGACCATCATGTGGTCACTTGGTTTGCTGGCATTCTCCAGTTTTATTAGATCAAGGATTCTCAGATGTCCCCTCAGATCGCCAGGCTTGAACTTGTCTATTTGGAATAGCCTGTGAGCGCTGGTCATTGCCTTCTTTTTCACACATAGGTGAAGTGGGGGCATGTTGAGTAGCGTCTCTAGGGCTGCGGTGGGGCAAGTTGACATTGCTCCCGTTATTCCTAGACATATCAGCCTTTGCACCTTTCTTAGCTTGATCTGAGCGGTGACTTGTTGGGCTTTGGGCCACCACACCAATGAGGCGTATGTGACCATGGGCTTTATTATAGTTTGGTAGATCCAGAATACCATCTTTGGCTTTAGCCCCCATGTTTTGCCAACAAGTTTTCGGCATGACCAAATGGCTGATGTAGCTCGAGAGCATGTTTTCTCTAACTGTTTGTTCCAAGTGAAGGTTCGGTCCAGGGTGACCCCTAAGTACTTCACAGTAGTAGCAGTAGTAGTACTCTACTTTACTGAACTCTCTATCGTTTAGGGTTTTTAATGTTGACCAAATTTCAACTTTGAAGCTCAATATCCTGGAAACTTCACAAGTTACTAAAACCAATTTTGCAGGGCTTATAGAGAATTTAATACTTTTTTTAATGATGCATGATTGTAGGCAATTTTCTCAAATATCATTGAAGGTATGAGCAATTATTCATGTCAAGCATGTCAAGATTCCAAAAAATGTTCAGACCCAAAAATTAGATTTCCTTTTTGGATTTTTTTTCTCTTCGAAATTTTTAAATGTTACTGATGTAAGAATTGTTTCTGACTAATTTGGACTCGCTCTATCGATTTAAAAAGTCAGAATTGACAAAAATCCAAAAATAAAAATTTTCAATTTTTGGTACTTTTTCCTAAGGGTTTTTTCTTTGAATTTTATTTTGCAAATCTTCAAACCTGGATATCTTGGTAACCAAAAGCGGTACTGGGACAAAATTATCTTCAATTGTAGCTGTCAATAAAAACTTCAGGATGGTGGTTCGCTGAAATCGCTAGCATTCACGGTTTTTGAGAAAATCGAGTTTACACTTTTGGGCAAAATGTCAACTAAATTTCAACTTTGAAGCTCAGTATCTCAGAAGCTCCACAAGTGACAGTAACTAATTTTGCACTGCTCATAGAGAATTTAATACTCTTTTCAATGATGTATAATTGTAGGCAATTTTCTCAAATATCATGAAAGATATGCCACTCAAATAATGATCATTCTTAAAAGGTTTTTCATCACATTTTCGAAACAATCTGAAATTGGCGTTTTGTGCATTTCAGCAATTAAAGATGGAAGGATTTGTTTATCTCAATATTATTATACCTAATTGATGAATCATCATCAACTAATCGTGCGATTCAAGATTTTGCTATAAGACTGTAAAAGGAAAGCAACGAGCTATCCAACGATGTGCAACACAAGGTAGGTTCGTATTTGAAAAAAATAAGTTAGGGTAGCTTCCTCCCAACAGGAGAGGCGGGGTGAATCAAAAAGTGCCTCATTTTGGTTCCCCTCCAATCCCCCGGTAAGTATTTGAGATCTTCCTGATAGTAGTTTTTGTCTAAGAGATATTCTTGATTGCTACTTTTCAAATTGTCACCCTGTATATGCTTGACGAACACATAGAAAAAATCGTGGGGAAAGCTGAAAACAAACAATAAAATAATATAATCAATATAATCTATCATTTCAGCCACTTTTTGATAAAAATTAAGAGAAAAACACGCGTGGCCTCTTGCGATATTTTCTCAACATAGCCGTGGCATGCAATATGTTAAATGGATTCGCAACATCTCAATAGTGTAGTTTGAAGCTACCTATAAAGTTTATAAGGGATATCACATTTGGATTGGGAACTTACTTGAAAAAACTACATTATAATTACTTATCAAAGAACTTATTTCGATCCGTGTACTTTTTTGTGATTGTCAATGGTTAAATTGATTCATCAGAACTTCTGCAATCAGTCAACGAGCTGATTAATTTAGTTTTCATTAGTGGGTATAGTTTGAGGTCATTCGACGAACTTTTCTTTTATTAATAATTATTGCAAATTTTATCCTTAAACGGGTGAGTACTAGATGTCGTGATACATGTATTTCTGTTTTCTCCAACCCTCAGGTGAAATAGTTAATCTCATGTCAGTAGACGCCCAAAAATTCATGGATCTTACTGCGTACTTAAACATGATCTGGTCCGCACCACTACAAATCTGCCTGTCCATGTACTTCTTGTGGCAAGAATTAGGGCCCTCAGTCCTAGCAGGTTTGGCCGTTATGATATTCCTGATTCCTATCAACGGATTCATAGCCAACAAATCCAAGACGTTGCAAATCAAACAAATGAAAAATAAGGACGAGCGTGTCAAATTGATGAACGAAGTTTTGAGCGGAATTAAAGTTTTGAAATTGTACGCTTGGGAGCCTAGTTTTGAAGCTCATGTACTTAAAATAAGAGACAAAGAAATTAAAGTTTTGAAGGAGGCGGCTTATTTGAATGCTGGTACTTCGTTTATATGGTCTTGTGCACCGTTTTTGGTAAGTGATTTTGGATATCTTTTTGAAATAATTTCAAGTATTTCTCGTAAGAAATAATTTTTCAGTGAATGATTCGATTAATGAACCTAGATGCAATTTATTAGTTTGAAATCTTATAATTTTATATCCACAGGCTGTACAAGAAATACTGTAGTAACAAAACTCACCAAATTAAAAAAAGTTCCTAGGAACATAGTCTAAATTGCATATCAACAGCTTTTTAAAGAATGGATCAAAAATAATGTGACTGAGTTTTTGCAGTTTCTTCACCATTTTGGGAACAATGGTGGGCTGGCAACTCAGAACGAGATATGCGTTAAAAACTAATCCAAAACAATAATGACTTACATAATATTATATAAATAAGCTGCTCTCACGATACCTATCCGTAGAAACAAACGGACTTTCATACAGCCACTTCTTTCATATTTTGGCAACTTATACTGTCGCCTTTGAGACAATATTGTTCATAGGTATCTACATGAAGACTTTTTGGCAAAACATTTTTTTTGTCGAATTGTTCTGTACTGGAGGTGCAACATTATACAACGTCTTGCATTATTATATAGAAGATTTTAATATTACATACAATAATGATGTTTAAACTACTTAGGTCGTCCTCGCCACATTTGTATCCTTCATATTTAGCGACAAGGCGCACGTCCTCACTCCTCAGATAACCTTCAAATCTTTAAGCCTTTTCAGTATTATGAGTATGCCAATGGGACTGCTGCCGATCCTGTTGATTTACGTCGTGGAGGTAAATCTGGTCTCTTGAGTTAGGAAGAACCATGCTCATACTAATGCATATTTCCCCTCTTAACGCAAATCATATTATTTTCAGATATGGAGGTGGCTGTACCGATTTTTCTTTTTAATAAAATCTTTATTGGTTCATGGTACACTATAGAAAAATGTTTCACAAATTTATGATGCAAATTTATTACAAAAGTGAAACATTTGATTTAATAAATCAGTAACAACATTTTCAAGCACAAACATAAAAAGTAATACATTAGTTTTAGTTTTCGTCTTTTTCTATTGCATGTCCTAGGTGTCGCTGGTCAGTTTCGCTACTTATGTATTAGTGGATGAAAAAAATGTACTAGACGCAAGCAAAGCATACGTTTCTATCTCGCTTTTCAATATTTTAAGGTTCCCGCTCAGTATGTTGCCCATGATGATTTCCAATATGGTTCAAGTAAGCACCTTTTTAACCTATCATTATTTCCGGAATAATATTTTGTCTTTCTGTTGCTTGAGATGTTTGAAATGTTGAATAAGACAAAATGTTTTTCCTAGAGTACTTGGTTTTTTTAACTTTTGGCAAAGAACAACTTTCGAAAACTTTAGAATGGTTGACTCTTAGCTATTTCATGCTTTAAGTTCATTCTTCTTCTATTTTTTCTTACTTTTTCATGCATGTAAATTGATTTTATTTTCAAGTTACTATGGCAAATAATACCTGCATCAAAATGTATTGACAAATATTTAAAAACGCTGAAACCCATTTTGCTGCAAATTATTTGTCATCCATTAAACTTTGAGGCTCTAACGCATTTTAATTCTAGACATACGTATCAGTCAAGAGAATAAACACCTTTATGAATGCAGACGAATTGGATCCTAATAATGTCAGCCATGATGCTACTGAAGGTAAGATTTTACATAAGAGTTTTAGAATGTTTTTAAAACACCAACGTACAGCAGATTTTTAACGAGTAGCTGTAGAAAATCCTAATTTTAATAAACATATCAGCTTTTTTATTCCATTTATTCATCATTGATGGTTTGCAAAATTCCTCCAAAGGGAATTCCTTTCTGGAATTAATATTATTGATTTTTCAGTTGATCCCTTGGTAATCGAAAACGGCAACTTCTCTTGGGGCGAAGACCCGATTTTGAGAAATATTAACATACGAATTGCTTCCAAGACTTTAACGGCTGTAGTTGGGTCCGTCGGTTCCGGCAAGAGTAGTTTAGTGTCTGCGTTTTTGGGAGAAATGGAAAAAGTGTCAGGATGGGTCAACACTTATGGTTCTGTAGCGTACGTTTCCCAACAGGCCTGGATTCAAAACGCGACGCTCAAAGACAACATTACTTTTGGAAAAGCCTTTGATAGGGCCTTATATGAAAAAGTAATTGAAGCTTGCGCACTCAAGCCTGACTTCGATATGCTTCCTGGTGGCGATCAAACGGAAATTGGTGAAAAAGGTTTGTATAGGAAAATAAATTCTTCAAAATTTTTAAACGCCTATTTTAATTTAGGTATTAATTTATCTGGTGGTCAAAAACAACGTGTCAGCTTAGCTAGAGCTGTGTATGCCGACGCAGAAATTTATTATTTGGATGATCCCCTTAGCGCTGTAGATTCTCATGTTGGGAAGCATATTTTTGAACAAGTTTTGGGGCCAAAAGGATTGCTGAAGAATAAAACCAGAGTACTCGTTACACACGGAATCACTTATTTGCCACAAACAGATAAAATATTTGTGCTTAAAAATGGAGAGATTTCAGAGAGCGGTTCCTATCAACAATTGCTGGATAAAAAGGGATCTTTTGCTGAATTTTTGATACAACATATCCAGGAACAAGATGAAAGTGAAGAAGGTATTTTTCTAAAATATTTAGATGTATAATTCTATAAATTCCTTGAGAACAAATTAACAATCTATTTTCCCCTTTTATAGCTCGTCGAATAAATCGCAAAAACTCTACCACCCCTGGTATGTAATTGTAAAGGGTTGATTTGAAGAGGTTATAATATTTTTTATTGATGTTTTTGTTTTTTTGGCGTGTAATTTTATGTTTTTTTTTTTATGTAACAATATTCGTAATGTGGAACATTATAAAGTCAATAACATACATCCTTTAGGTTTAATGCTTAGCTTGCCATTTTTTAAAGTGTCATTATAATACACACATGAATTTAAATATAATCCATTTAAACAACAAATCGAGATCCTACTCATGGAAAACTTAATACTAATAAGCATGGGTAAACAAAATCTTCATTTTCATTTATTTTTTGTTGAATGAATTTTGCTAAAAATGTAGTCAGAATTAAATGGCATGATTATAGAGGCAATCTTGATCAAGTATAAATCCATAATAAATGGAAAACTGACCTCAAGTCGGAAACACTTCCCATAGTCTCCATGTTTATCATCATTAACTTTTTAGTGCTTGAATATTGCAGAGAATTTTAAA
The DNA here is from genome assembly GCA_917834065.1 of Ceutorhynchus assimilis. Taxonomy (NCBI): domain Eukaryota; kingdom Metazoa; phylum Arthropoda; class Insecta; order Coleoptera; family Curculionidae; genus Ceutorhynchus; species Ceutorhynchus assimilis. The sequence goes on from OU892277.1 coordinate 107,430,584, forward strand.
CTTATTCTGTAAATTTTTAAACAGAAATAATGAATTTTGTATTTCCTTTACAGAATTGGACGAACTTAAAACACAACTGGCGTCTCAAATCGGCGAAGATTTGTCTAAGCAATTAGTGAGGAAGCGATCTCGTGTATCAGAATCAAAGTCTGATACTGGTTCTTGTACAGTACTAAATGGATCTTTACAAAGGCAAAAATCGGTGGATAGCGCAAAAAGTATTCGAAGAGACTCTAAAGACAAGAACGGTCCAATAGTAGGCGAGAAACTTATTGAAGTTGAAAAATCAGAGACCGGTAGTGTTAGTTGGCAAGTTTACAAACATTATCTGATGTCTATTGGAATTCTCATTGTGGTTATGACTGTAATATTAAATATGGCATTCCAAGCTTTCAGTATAGGCTCCAATGTTTGGTTAGGTAAGTTGGTACAAAGAGAATTTTTTAAATATTATTATTCTCTGTTTTAAGGTCTTTGGTCCGATGATGCTGATATGGTAGACAAGAACGGTACAGTAAATAAAGCAAAAAGAGATTTATATCTAGGGGTCTATGGAGCTTTGGGTATAGGGCAAGGTAAGTTTATATTCTAATTCCCTTTTTTGTAATGGATGGTTATGTTTTGAAAAGTATTATATAGCGAATACTTTAGTTAAACATGGAGTTGTTCAATAATGATAATGGATATTATGATATCAACTCAATTACAGTTATTAGAAAGCTTTGATTTCGTTCCAAAGAAACGCAAGAACATTTAGAACATTCTTTTTTTACTCTCAGAGCTGTGCTAAAGTTCTTGTTTTGTTATCATGTACGGAAGTACAGGATTGTCACTAAAATGGGAACATAATTAATTTTGTTACTGCAAGTTTTTTTTTTTTTTTGCATGCCCAATTTTTTCGCACCCGCTAGACATTATTCTCATTTTGGTATAATTTTTGATAATTTCCTGAAAGGAGAGCCCATTTCATTGGATTCCAAATTTCTAATATACCTGCACTTGGCGATATATATTTGTCAAATACACAAGTTATTAAGGAGATTATGCAATTTTGAAACCGGCTATATCAAACTGATAGACTGTTGAATGGGTTTTGTTTGTTAATCTGTTTACACATCACCCTTGAGCGGGGCAGTACTTTTATACGGACGGAATACCGCATTTTGTGGTATAGTATTGTCACGGCTCTGGGTTGCCTTACAGAAATAAAAATAAAGTAGAATTTGCTAGATTATAGGAATCTGTAATTTCTCGGATTTTCGACAGGCTGGCGGATGCGTAACAGTATAAATAATCCAAGTATAATGACTAGCAATAAAATTGATCTGAATTAAAAATAACTAGTGAATTCAGCTCAATTTACAGTGCGTCATCGTAAAGTAGCTGCAAGACTGCCCAGCTCTGCAAAATAATTTCCAAAAAAAAAAGGCTCTAGGTAGTTCGACAAATATGTTGTTGCAAAATTTATTTTCTATTCTAAAGTCACTTAATTAAAATGCATAGTTGAGTTAATTTTCGTGTTGATTTGGCAGATGTAACAACTTTGTAAAAAGGCCTGGTTGTATAGTCATATCTAACGTAGAGTAAAAGATCGCTTCATACCTGAGATATCAAATATGAATTGCATGATTTTTCATCGCTGCGCTTTTATGAATTTTTTGATTAAAAAAACTTTTTGATGGAGGCTTAGCTTTCTCCTGAGAAATGAGCAAAGAAAAAGGTTAGCTTCAATAATTGTTATCTTGGTAAATAAAATGTTGACTATGTACTTTCACGGTAGTATTTTTCGGATTATTCTTAGATTATTGTTTGGTGAAGCACCTTCAAAATTTTCCTGATAACGGGCCAAAAAAAGGGTAGTTAACCTGTGCCTTGTATGCTCAAGTGAAATTGAACCAAGTTTGCTAGCTGATATAATATTTTCACCAGTGTTTAGAATATGTGTGGCGCTTTAAAGGGACTTGTCTGGCCCCACATTAATAATTATGAAAAAAATATAGTTGGTGCCTGACTTTTGAATTTCACTAAAAAAATCTTATCCAAGATCTGACCAAAATGTTATTGTTGGTCTCTATATCCTGCATCTTCAAAAAATGAATCTCCCAGCATCGCTTGTTTTGCAATTTCTTACCAATATTTATATGATAATCTCATTTTGTATCCCACATAATATTATAAGGTGAGATATTTGAGGTCACACACTTGATTTATGCAATATCCGAATCCCGACTGCGATTCTGTACCTTAGATATGAATATGCGGCCTGGTTCAATGGAAATACAATTTGTTGATAAATTGCCTTACAATTTTTTTTTTCAACTGGGCTTAAGTTTATCAGTTCATTATGTTGAGGTGATAATTATTACATTCATGGAGAATTAATAATGTTTTGGTGGTAGGGGTTTTATTTATATAGTTATTCTTACTATTGGGTTTGGATTACACATAAGTTGAGCCAATCAAAACGATTCACTAGGAGAGCCTCAAATTTCTTATCGGACTTTCGATTTGGTTGTTGTCATGTATGGGAAGGGCTCCAATTTACTATGAGTGATGGATCATTTTAAATGGTGGTTGATTTGAATATTAGTCCCAGTTGAAATGGCTTTTTAATAATATATTTTTCACACCTAACATTATCAAAATTTCGCGCAAATAAAACATTACAGGATATTATAAAATTATTATTCTGTATGCAGTCTAATTGAAACATAACTTCCTTAAGACCTCAAGAATGTATTAAGTTGCTAGGAACTTATTTGCCCTAATATGTTTTTGCGATTTTTCTTTTAATCCTCACATACTTTCTGCAACTCTACTTCTGCTGTTATTTAATATTTTAAAAATTTAGCTGTAGAAAAAATCATTCACAATCATTTTATTTTATCACTTGCTTTTTGGGCTTGGGCTTTTTGTTTTGCTTTTTTTTTTCGCTATACAGTGGAACTCCCCTGATTTGAACTTCTTTAACTCGGAATATTTCATAAATCGAATACTTTTTGCAAGCCAATAGGCTTAAACACGTTGTCGGGTGCAGTTGCATTCATAGTTTCTTGGCACGTTTAGTGACAATAAAAGTCAAAATGTCAAAACAATATTTATAGTTTTTAACACTGAATATTTGAGTTAGAGAAGTTCCACTGTATTTGTTTTTTTTTTATCATAATAATTTGAAAACAATGGTACAGTTGAGGCTATTTTATTGGTATATTATTTTATAATTGGCGTGGTTAGATTTAATTTATTGTTAGACAATAAAATGATGCTTGATAAATTGAACTAGATAATTCATGGACGAAAATACTGACACTTAAACTAACTAAACTTTCCAGTTATTGTGATATTCTTCGCGTCACTCACCTTATATGTAGGAACACTGAACGCCGCTCAGAAGTTACATTTAGCGTTAATTTCGAACATGATGCGGGCTCCGAGTACGACGTTTTTCGATGTCACCCCAGTAGGGAGAATTCTTAATCGATTCTCGAAGGACGTTGACACTTTGGACAGTGTTCTGCCTATGACTTTGCGAGGATGGATAACTTGTTTATTTTCGGTTAGTGCGAACTCTTATTACCATCAATAATAATTATTTTCTCTACGATCATTGGTGAGCAAGCATTAGGACTTTTGTTTTTTACCCCTTATTCTGCCATTTGCTTACTCAAAAGAAGTTCCTTAATTTCCTTGTATGGAGTTTAGTGTATACCAGAAGGTTTTTTTACTATTGGCTTGTTCGGTTTAGTAATTGTGGTTGGCTACCCAAAGTACTAAGTAAATGCAATCTCCTAAACAGCAGTATAATTTTATGTAGAACCTATTACTTCCTTTGGACTCCCTTCAGTGAAACAAGTACATACTTGTACTCAACAGATGAGAGATTCTTCACACGTACTCTTTAACAGCTTCTAATCCCCACAGTTGATCTTTCATTCAATTTTTCGAGCATTATTATGTAAACTTTATTCGAATTTTCTATAATTTGTAATGCCTGTAGACCCTATAAAAAACTATCGTGCCATCGAAAGAAAAGTCGGATAGATTTGGAAACTGTTTTCCAATATTTTTCCTTAGTGTTGGTTGAATTTTCAACCCTGGATCCTAAAATGTGTAACGTGTTCCTACAAAAGTCGCAAGATAATGAATGAATGCAATATTTGGGCTATGAACAAAAGGTCAAGTATTGCGCTGCTTGGTTTGTGAGATTTTTATTAGCACACCTATGATCGTAGATAAAATGGTGTTCAAACTATATTACACTACTAGTGATTTTAATTGATATAATCACAGTTTTAATTTATTTCAAAATGAGGCAGTTATATTTGTTTTTGCTATGTACCTACTGTTAATAAAAAATGGGTAATTAACTTACGTCGCATATTTATAATTAATATTGTGCTATAATACGATATATAATTACGCATAATTACGATATACCTTATTCTCAGGCGATTATTTTGTTTTATCATTTAAATAGATATTTCAATGAGTAGTAACAACACCACCCTACAGAAAACGTTTGAGACTTGGTCTTGAAATTAGATTTTCGTTTTAAGGCTTGAATATTAAATAATATAAATTAGTTATTAAAGTTTTGTTTGCTAATTTTTTTATTTATTTTTCATATTCATACTTTAGCGAATGAAGCATGAAAATTAGTTTACTTAGGTTAAAAGAAGGAAAATTCAATTTATATTTTCTAACTTTATATAAACAACAACTCCACAGAAAGTCGCTTATCCTATTATAATATTTGTATTCGCCCCGTTAACTACCATATAGAGATAGTTTATTATGTAGGTATTTTTGTTTTAATAGTCTATTCTCAAGTTTGTGCTTGCTTTACTAAGAAAGAGTTACACTAATCTAATGTTTATAGCGATATCAGTTTGTTCTTCGGAGGTGATTTTAACAATAGCGTGTCTAAAAGCTGCCCTTGCAATTCACAGAGGTCTGCTCTGCAACGTGCTACGTCAGCCTGCGTATTTTTTCGATACGAGGCCAGTGGGCCGAATTGTAAGTCGATTTTCCAAGGATATAACTGATATCGATATCGATTTGCCGTTCAATTTTTACGAAGTCATCGAGAGTGGGTTGATTGTAAGTCTGGTATTTGGTGTGTAGTCAGTTAGTTGGTTTTGGCATGTGTATGTTTTTGCCTTATTAGTCCATAATGAATAGATACTGTTCCATAAAACAAAAGTGAATGTACTGAAGAAGAACCGAATTTAATTTTTTTGGAAAACTGAAAAATTAACTGAGACCTGCGTTTTTTATTAATCCTAGTGATTTTTTTTAAAGTCATTGATGATCCAGAGAATTTTAGTCCAAAAATATAAATTAAGTTTGACTTTTCTCATCATCAAAAAATGTGTCAAAGCAGCCACAAGGTGGCCTATAAACATGCATATTGAAATTTTCAATAAAACCACTATACATCTCAATACATTTTTCCACGTTAGACCAAAAGCCTAAAATTCAAAATCTTTATTCACAAAAACGGCCGTTTCCATCATACCTAAACTGTGTTTTCAGAAAGGTTTTGTATTCCTGAAGATTCTCTTCTGTTAGCAAGTGTTCATAATTAATAAATTAATTAATTGAGATTTTTTACTTTGTAATCAAACTCTTGATACGATGATAAATATTTTTTATGAAATTATCTATATTGCCATTGATAAATTTGTACCTTTGAAAAAGTTCTCTGCTAGAAAGTTCCCGATATGGTTTTCAGTCGACTTAAAAAACTATGTAATTCTCATAGCAAATACAAGTCATCTCGCTCTGATGTGGATTATCGTGAATTTTCTAGGTTGAGACAACTGTGCAAGAGCTTGACACAGGAATGCTATCAAAATTATATTCACGGGACCGAAATGGCTATTAACTCCAACATAAAAAAATTGTGGTCTTTTGTGAATAATTTTTCCAATCGAACTTAAATATAGTCACAGGTCAAGTTGTTTGGGTGGGGAGATTGCTGACATGTTTGCAGATTATTTTTCCTCAGTCTATTCGAATAACCACCATAATATCCTTACATATGATTTGTCTTCATCTATAGTCCATATACCGAATCATCATATACTAATATCCGACATATACTTTAAATTATCCATGCTAGATGTTAACAATGACCCTGGTCCAGATGGGGTACCACCCATATTTCTAAAAAAACTCAGTTTTAATCTATACAGGCCCCTTTACCACATTTTCAACTTGTCATTATGTAGAGTTTTGGAGGGAGAGTTTCCTCAAGCCCATCTTAAAATCTGGAGATAAATCTTTGGTAACCAATTATCGACCCATTAGTATCATCAGCACAATCCCTAAAGTATTTGAGAGCCAAGTATGTGACTTTTTGACCCCCCTCATAGAGCTTATTTCTATCAGGGAACAATTTGGCTTCAGACCGGGCAAACCTGGGAATTAAATCTTTTGACACAAACTGACTGTCCGTTGAATGCCTTGGAGAAGGGATTTCAAGTTGATACGATTTACACTGACTCTTCCAAGGCATTTGACAGTCTCCCATACCATGTTATTGCATAAGCTTTGGTTAATTGGAATCGATGAACCCTTGATCTCATGGTTTCACAGTTACTTGTCCGTTAAAATTGGTAATTTCCTCTCCAAAATTATTCAGGTTACCTCCGGTGTGCCACAGAGGTCCCATCTTGGGTCACTACTTTTTAATGTTTTTATAAATGATATTCACGAATGCTTTACCACATGTCTTTTCTTGTTGTTTGCCGATGACCTCAAAATGAGCTGCATAATTAAATCTCATGAAGACTGTGACAAACTACAGTACGATCTCAACAACCTCCAAGACTGGTGCAATAGAAATTTCGTGGATCTCAATCCTTCTAAATGTAAAGCCATTACTTTTTCGCGTGGTAGAACCCCTATTAAATTTAATTATAAAATTGGTCAACATACCCTTGAGGAAATTTCCATTATCAAAGACCTTGGTATTTCACTGGACACAAATCTCCATTTTTCCAATCACTTAGATAATGCAGTTAATAAAGCTTTCCAAATGTTGGGTCTTATCAGAAGGATAACCCAAGATTTCACCAATATTACTGCTTGCGTCCTGGTCCGTCCTCATCTAGAGTATGCCTCTTGCGTCTGGTCTCCTTTTTATGGTGTACACAAGGACTCTCTTCAACTGGTTGAACTCAAATTTTTGGAACAAATAGCCTATAAACTAAACATATTGGATAATTATAACGACACCCTGCTACTACTTTCTTTGTTAAATATGGCCCCAATCACTATGCGTCACAAGAGGAGAGATCTTACAACCTTCTATAATATTCTACATGGAAAAGCTTCGACTCCTGAAATTATCCATAAAATCAGCATTCATGTCTCTCCTAGAACTACCAGATCAACTGTCAGTTTTCATGTCCTGATTCATCGTACTAACTATAGACTTAATACCTTTATCTCCCGAACAGTTAGACTCACAATCGAATACCACAAGATTGACCTTTTTGCTCCTTTCAACATTTTCCTTAGTCAAGTTTGTCAAACTTTTAAGTAATTATTTCCAAATTTGGATTTTCAATCGTATAACTACATCATTCATCATTGGATATTATTTTTACCTATTTTCACTATTCCTATGTATCCTACCAAAACTTCACTCATGTTTTCACATGTAACTGTATTTGTTATTTGATTCTCAAGTGGTAAATCTTTATTTTATTATTGTTACCTTTGTTTATTTTAATTTGGTTATTTCTAACTGTTTTCAACTTGATATGAATTGAGAATTTAACATTTTGTAAGTGGGCTCGCGCGTTGATAAATAAATAAATAAATAATATATAACCTCATATTTCACCCCTTGTCAATCAGATATGCCTTCAGTAAGTGTGCCTTATCACGAAAATATCTAATATTAATATCTAAAACTTGCGCTTGCTTTTTACGGCTTGAACACTCATCAGAAATTACTATTCCACCATTTGATATCGTTGCAAAGTGAGACTTGTTGGCCATACATCTGAAGGCCAAATATACTCATCTCTTTTGAAGTGTGCCACATAAGTTATGTGCTCGCAGTTGCATCCTTTCTCGAGATGTTTTGTAAAGTTTTCATGAGAATGGCTAAGGAAAAAGATAGATCGAACACATCCAATTGACAATCCACTTTTTGATATTTTACAGGACATAATTGTCGACAAATTTCTCCAAAAAAATTTTTAACAGTGCTATGACTTAATCATTTGAATTTTTGCATATACAAACTTCCATGCATGAGGTAGGTAAACTGTGAGAAACCTCGCTCAAATCTGGTACGAGCTGTAAAGAAGGAAACGAGACTAAGATTTCAATCTTCGTTTGTATATGTTTGTTCCGGTTAACTTGAGTGGTAGCTGAACCATTTGAAAATATGATAGCTAATTTTTTTTTTTTTTTAAACTAATATTTGCTTAATTTCGCCTTTGGGGTAGTTTGAGGTTGTCCGAATTTATGTGGTTGTAGTGCAAGTATTTACTAGCTCAAAAAAAAAACAATACGTAGAAATAAATACCATTCAGTAATTTTCTTGTAGTGGACTAAAGGCAATATTGAGAAACTCAAAATATTACTGAATCCTGTATAACGGCGTATTGTCCAAAATGTTAGTTAACTTCATTATAACTTCATAGGCTTGATAATGGCTAGTTGGCTTTGACTTTTTTGCTTTTCATTCTAACACATGCCTTTTCACACTTTTTATTTCTTTTTGGCACATCACTAACCCATGTAAATACATACATATTACATTTGTTTTGAAACCATCCTTTCTCCTAGAAAAATAGAGTAGGATATATAAAAAAATACGTGCCAAATTATTTTATGCAAATAATATATTTATCGATAATTGCTGCCCCAGTAAAGTAAAGTTACTAACACAGGCTGTTTGTTCATTGATGGCCTCAATGCAGAGGTGTCAAGGCATATTTTAATACTATGATGTATATTGTAATTTGCTTTGTTTTTGGCATACATAGTCTCATCGATGATCTCAGTCAGCAGATGAAACGCCATATTGAAAAACATTGGAACAATGTGGCGCAAAAAAAAATTGAGAAACACCATAGAATCCTTTTTTTTTTAATGAAACTTGGCTACACTTTTATACTACGTTTACATTCAATTCTAATTTGAATTGGAAGTGAAATTTACAAGCTTATCATACGGAAAACTGTACTGTCGTCTATTTTGCAAAATATTCTCAAGGTCACGATCACTTGCAATTCAAATTGGTCCAAGCAGCTTGACATGGTCGAGAAAAAATTCGAAATTACAAATTTGAAGCACCTAAGGCTCCCACTACAAAAACTAGAAATGAAACAGCCTCTAATAATAGGAATAATGTGAATTTTTTTTTTTCTTTTCACTTTAATCATAGCCTGAAACCAATTCTCGCAGAAAATTTCAATGTAACCAGTCTGTCGTTCAATTGTCAAGTAATTCCAATTGCAATTTGAATTGAAATTGAATATAAACGTAGCTTTAGTCTCAAAAACAACAAGTTATGACATACATTTAGGATGGACTTTTTGTGAAACTGTGATTGATTTCTCGATGTTGGAATCATCTGCAATCAAATTCTAATTCAATTTAAAACAAAAGGTTATTTGAACTTAAAAACAATACATATTCCTAATATAAATTACCGTTAATAAAAATTTATTTTATCATTCACAGGTATGTGCTCATTATTCTTTGGGTGTCATCCTAAAAATCTCCTTTCTTTTCCTTTTTTCAGCTAGTTTCTCAGTTTTCCTACAAGTAGTTCCCGAATTGGGTTGTGTTATTGCCGCAGCTGTATTGCATAAGCATTTATTGCATAACGTTTTGCGCTTACCGTTAAGATTTTTTGATACCACGCCAGCGGGAAGAATCTTGTCTCGGTTCGCCAAAGACGTAGAAGTAGTTGACGATTCGTTGCCTTGGTATATTAATGATGGCATGTATTGCATTTTCGAGGTATTTTATAGTTTTTATTTTAATTTTTTTAGTAGATTTTTTTATAGAACGATTGTAGCTGACCAAATGCTTCTCAGATATTTTGATTTAATGGGTACCTTTTTACTTAGAATATATATTAGATCCAGAGGGGAAAGATCATTTCTTGTATTGTGCTCTTAAAACATACATTTTTGGTTGTGAAAAAAAGCCAAATTAATTTAAGTACATATCTTAATACCCGTTTTTCAAACATATAAAATTTTGATTAGTGATTAGAATGAAAGACAAAGTAGTCGACTCATTTTTTGCACTATTCTAATGTCATCCAAAAATATTAGGATGCTCACTTTCATAAATATGTATAAAAACTTGTTCGATCTCTGTGGGACAATCTTTTATTTTTTTATGTACCTCAAGGTGTTGAGTTGTCATTGCTCAAAAAACATTCAATTAAATCCAGTTCTCTATTTTTTATGAACATGTAGGTACCTTGCATGTAAGTTTTACCATTTTTTGTAAAGCTTTATATATTAGATATAAATAAACAAAATGTAATTGCCTTATTTACCTAGTATTGAATAGTGTACATATTTCAAGCAAAATTTTACCCAAAAATTTATACAATGTTAATATTTTTCAGGTTATTGGTACCCTAGTAGTAACAAGCGTCACAACACCACCATTTATAATTGTCATAATCCCCATAGGCCTTCTATACTATTTTATACAAAGATTCTATGTAGCTACTTCACGTCAATTGAAACGTCTCGAATCCGTATCGAGATCCCCAATTTATTCGCACTTTGGTGAAACTGTTACTGGAGTCCAAGCCATCAGAGCTTATGGCCAAGAGGAGAGGTTCACTAGAGAATCAGAACAGAGAGTCGATAATAATCAAATTTGTTATTATCCAAGTATTATATCGAATAGATGGCTGGCTGTGAGATTGGAAATGATTGGAAATTGTATTATTTTGTTTGCCGCGCTTTTTGCTGTACTGGGGACCAATCAGAATGCTGCATTGGTGGGATTGTCGATAACCTACTGTCTACAGGTAAGATTTGGTCTTTTGTCGATGAAGTTTCACTTATCACAAGATTCCAAAACCAGTGGCTGATCATTTTTCTCTTGACAAAATAAGATCTTGTCGCTGCTAAAATTGATTGACACTCATTTCATAGATAACTCAAACATTGAATTGGCTTGTAAGAATGACATCAGATGTTGAAACCAACATTGTAGCAGTAGAGCGTATAAAGGAATACGCTGAAATACCGCAAGAAGCCCCATGGGAAATCCCTAACAAGATAATATCTGCTGCTTGGCCTGAAACTGGGTCTGTTACCTTCAAAGATTACTCAGTAAGGTATCGTCCAGGTTTGGATTTGGTATTGAAACGCGTTAACTTCACGGTCATGGGAAGCGAAAAAGTTGGTATAGTTGGAAGAACTGGTGCTGGAAAATCTAGTTTAACATTGTCGTTATTCAGGTAAGAGTTTTTTTTGTCTATTTATTCTCTTTTTATTAAAAGATATTTTTTTTTTTCAGAATTATCGAAGCCTCAGAAGGACAAATTATAATAGACGGAGTGAATATTGCCAATTTAGGCTTACATACTCTTAGGTCCAGATTGACTATCATACCCCAAGATGCTGTTTTATTCTCTGGTTCCCTTAGAATGAATCTAGATCCTTTCGATACACACAGTGATGATGAGGTGTGGAATACCTTGGAATTAGCTCATTTGAAAGCTTTCGTCAAAGGTTTACCATCTGGCCTAAACCACGAAATCTCCGAAGGTGGTGAGAATCTTTCTGTAGGACAACGTCAACTAGTATGTCTCGCTCGCGCCCTATTGCGCAAGACGAAAATACTTGTTTTGGATGAAGCCACTGCTGCTGTAGATTTAGAAACGGATGATTTGATTCAAAGAACCATTAGAACGGCATTTAAGGATTGCACAGTTCTAACAATTGCACACAGATTAAACACAATCATGGATTCAGATAGGGTTATAGTTTTAGATAAAGGAAAAATAGCCGAGTTTGATACTCCGGCTAATCTTCTTACACAACCAACCAGTATATTTTTTGGTATGTGTAAAGACGCTGGTTTGGCATAATTCTTTTTTGTTAGATAGGCCAGTAAATACAATATTTATACAGGGTGTCTGGAAGGTATGTACAAAATCTTAAAGCAACAGGACGGTAAATTTAAAAAAATAAGCTACTGAAGTGAATGTATGTGAAAATATTAGGACACTTACGTAGGTACACTTTAAAAAATAATAGAAAAAAAAGTCGCGTGCAGCACAGTACACGTGATAGAAGTGAATACTTACTCTTTCTCGCCCTCATATTCATCATATGCTTCATCTCACTTGCGAGAGGAAAATTATATAAATCGTGTCGTGACGCGACCTTGAAAAATCACTCTCATGCGGCGAAAGAAGTATTCACTTCAAAAACACCATTTGCACTAGTAATTCACTGATCACATTTCATCTTTATAGGTACCAACAAATTTTTTCGATTCCAATTAATTTCAGTTTTCGGCCCACTTTGACACATCTTAGCAAGAGCACCTTTTTTGCCTGAAAATGTTCACAAAATTATTTCCTGAAAAAAAGTAAAAAATTCTGAATGTAAGTTGCTATAAATCGATTTATTTTCACCTTGGAGAGTTTGTGCTAAGATTTTGTACAGCCCTTTTAGAGACACCCTGTATAAAAAAGCCCTGATTATCCAAGGGGCATTCACCTCAGGTAAATCTAAACTAGCATAGTTTTTTTGTTTACTTTCTGAGTTTAAGTAAATCTGTTCCCTCATCACATTGCAACTTGCAATCATTATTTTGTAAATACATCACATATTTAAACTTTGATAATGGTGAGTTTGAGATTCGTACCTCAAATAATTGTTTTGATATGCTTGGATAATTGGGGATTCAATTATCATTAATTATTATATGTAGTCTATAAATTCACAAGCTTCATTGGCCTATTTTGTTTTTTGGTGCTTCACACAAAAAATTTAACTGTGTTCCTTTGAATATGTTTTGGTTACCTACTTAAATATATATTACTTAATAGAAACTGTATGATTTCAATTTATTAAAACGTACTTAGGTATTATTTCTGTACTTAAATTTGTTCGTGAAAATTGCCAGCCGTATCTGCAATGTCAAATCTTGCCTTAAAATACAAATGTGATGTTGAAGTTAAGATTCGTTTTGTACTTTTAGGGATCAACCTTTTATTGTATAACTATAGGAATATAGTTAAGTTATCTCTGGTTTGTGAATCAGAAAAAATATATATACATATATTTTTTCTATTCGAGCTGTATGTTCAAACTTTCTTTTAATAGGTAAGTACTCTAAAATTTTATTTATTTTTTACGGTTTTTTTTTATATTGATAATTTTTATTAGGTAATTAAATTAAGTTTTAACGTGTTGTCTTTTTCTTCTGTAGAAATGCCTATTGAGTTTTTAAAGCCAGACACTTTTCAACTTGCTAGTAATGATTTATTTACGTTCGTATACTTTTCCTACATATTGTTATGTTTTGTCTAAATACGAACCCATTTTTCTCGAAATGAATTTATACTTTTATTACAATAGTTTTTATTACAGCACAGCAATATTGATGAATATTAATATACTGTATTGTTTTTTGTAAAAAAATAAATGATACCTATCTGAAAGTATAGCTCTTGAATTTTATTTAGAAGTTTAGCTACATTTTAGTGAAGAAAATAGTATTCGCCTCAAATATCATTTGGCAAGTGAATAAATAATCTCAATAGTTGGTCCAAGGAGGAATACAAGTGAAATACCGTCAGGGGCAAAAAAACTAGGGCACCTGAAAATGACATAATAAATCTCAGGATACACAGACATTTAAACTGTTTTAGGGCAGGTATTAGAAAACTATTTTGACAGAATAACTTAAAGTTAATTCCTGGAATGGCGTTACTGCCCATAGTTATTCCAGAAGTTAACCTTTAGTTATCTGTCAACATAGTTTTATAATACCCGCCCTTAATGCTGCTATAGTTATGGAATCAGGCTAGAGAAGTCTTTCTGTCTATACAAGCAATTTGACACCCCATTTGTGGAGTGGGGTACGTTCTTCGAAATGATTCTCAAAATTTGATGAAACAAAATTGTGTGATTTAAAAAAAAAAACTTATTATTATTTTACTGGCCTACTAAGGGGCGTCAAATGGGGTGTCAAATTGTGTAGTGGGGTCGGTTCTATGAAATCATTCTCAAAATTTAGTGAAACAAAATTGTCTTCTAATTACCTAATTGTTTCTGTCCAATTTTTTTTCACCAGTCTACTAAGGAGAACGATTTGTCAAATGAGGTGTTAAATTATGGAGTAAGGTTTTGAAATCAGTTTCGAAATTCGGTGAAACATCGTCCTGGATATTTTAGATAATATTTTTGTTTTAGTTGTCTTTAAGAACAGAGTTTGTTATTTCACCAAACTAATTACGTGGATCAGATCTCCAATAATGTGTCAAATTACATAGAAAGTTTCGTTATTTTTAATTGAAAATAATTCAGATTGAATAATTATTTCATTCCAAGTATTTTTCAATGAGCTTTTTGACTAAAATTTTCATACTTAATTCAGGGAATAAAATCCTAAACGAGGGGCTATTCAAGCTATATTTTCAAAAAGAAAAAAATAAATCTATTGGAATGAATAACTTTTCTCCAGGCATTTCAAAACTGGGAAAATTTGAATGTATGGAAACGCGCCAGATAATGATGTACATATATCGTATATACAGTGTGGTTTTTTAAGTGTGCAACATATGCGGATTTTTTTTTAGTAATAGCACAACCCAAATACAAACAAGGCCAAAAGTTGGTGCATGTCTGATAATCATATTAGGTGCACTTAGAATGGTTGCAAGTCAAACAGCATACAGAGTAGCTCAAACAATATCAAAGCTGTATTGTACCCTTATTTTAAAAAATTCAGCAAAATGTTATAGAGAAAAGTTGTTTGGAATTAAAAGTTATGCCTAAATACCAAAACATAGCCTCCTAAGATTTTTTTTATTTTCTTTCGAAAAAAATCTATAATTTCTATATTTTTTTTTATTTTTTATTTCTGCCCTTAATACTTTCAAAAATTAATTAAAATCAAATTAATTTTACATAACTTTGTTCAAATTCAAGCATATTTGTAAATTTAACTTAGATTTTTAATTTTTTATGGAATCACAAAATTCATGTTTGTTGCAATGATATTCAACACAACTTTAAAATGTCGCAATTTTTTTTTTAACAAGTTAAAACATTACTAATGATAATAGCCATATTAAAAAAACTCTCCCTAAAGTGCAAAAGTTTTATTTTATTTAAGTAAATATTAGTAGAATTTTGATATTTTTTGAACCACCCTGTATGCTGTTTGCAACCATTCAGTGCACCTAATATGATTATCAGACATGCAGCAACTTTCGGCCTTGTTTGTATTTTGATTGTGCTATTACTAAAAAAAAATCCCATATGTTGCACACTTAAGTAATGACACTGTATAAAGCTGGCGCCACATGATGCGTCCAACCATTGGTCCCAACGTTGGGTACGTTGAAGCGGGTCAAATTTACCGACTTTGGTCCGAACGGTGTGTGTGACAAGAGCTTTGTTCGGCCACTTTTGAGTAAATGCCGAATATTCTTATTCGGCCAGTAGTGATGAGGTATTCGGTGAATATTCGGCAAGAAGCTTTGGTCGTCTTTAACACTTTTAGGCTGAGGAAAATTTTTCACCGCCACAAGCTTCTTCGTCTGGGAGTAGTCCGTTTTCGGATACCGTATAGCCTAAAATGTGTATTTTTCCCTGCAGGCACTGAACTTGGATTGGTTTTCTTTGCTATCCTAGCCACACTGACGAGACCTGATAGTTCGAAACGCGTCTGTGGATGGAATAGCGAAGAAAATTAATCCAAAATTATCCCTGTATGTACTTGAAATTTGTTGGCTTCAATGTTAATCCGGCCTCCCTAAGTCTATGAAATACCCTACATAACTTGATTATATGCTCCTCGAGTGTCTTCGAGAATATTATAATATCATCTAAATACACCAAAATCTCCTTCCACTTTATGTCGTGAAAAACTTTGTCGACCAAGGACTGAACGTTGCGGGAGCATTACAAAGTCCGAAACATTAAATTCATATAATCCATGACCCTGGCATTGAAACGCCGTATATTTCTTCGAGTCTTCTCTAATTTAAATTTGTCAAAAACCTCTAAACATGTCCAAGGAGGAGAAATACCGTGCGATCCCTAGATACGTTAGAATATCGTCAATGTTAGGTATAGGCCAATTCCAGTTTGCCTAAGTTGCCTCGTTAGTTCTGAAAAAGTCTATGCAGATAATCTTGTCTCGCCTGATTTTTTTTTTAACTACCACCAAGGGACTTGCCCATGCCGAATGGCTAGGTCAAATTATTCCATATTTCAGCATTTCTTTTGATTTGCTCGTCGATGACCTTTCGCTTTTTTTGGGACACCCTATATACGCCCTTCTTTTTATTGGACTGGCGTCCCTTTCGTCAATTACGAGCTCAATAAGGTCCGTTCTGCCCATGTATTTTGGGCTTTTTGAAAAAACATCGTCATAATCTAGGGTCATATTCCATCAATAAATCCTCGAGATGCTGCCTATAAATGTCTTTGTCCTGTGTGTGCCCTATACTGTGGTTCCTTATTGTAACTTTTTTATCGAGATGGGGACATCCTCCTCCACGAATATTACTGGGTAGTTTTGCCCTGATTTTTCTTGTAAATATCCTATGGTGGCACCCTTTATACAATTTTACCCCATAAGGCTTCTTCGTTACTACGTCTGCAACGTAGTGTTCTCCCAGATATGGTTTAGGCAGAGTAAACCATTTGATCTCAGTCGACAAAGTCCATGTCCTGTAGGCGTTTGTTTTTCAATTCTTCAATGCGCACTGAGTTTCTTTGCATCTGTTCCTGAAAGCATGTGAAATATAAGGGACGCACAGACCGCGCTCTCGCGACTCTTATTAATGTCAAGGATGATGCACACTACTACAACAGATGGCCTATCCTCATAAAGGGAACAAATCAATCATACAATCAATATAATCATACAATCAAGGTCTTTATTCTTGGAACAGGGGAGCAGCAGAACACTCGTTCTCCCTGGGAACGCTGCTTCCTGTTCCAAGAATGAGGACCCTGATTGTATGATCGGATTCGGATCGCAAGAATGCATGATAAATGTGTCCCGGGCTTTATGAGGATATGCCATCCTGTAGTAGTAGGTGTATCATCCTTGACATTAATAAGAACCGCGAGAGCACGGTCTGTAGGCTGTTTAAACAGCTGACGACTTAGTTATGATGCAATGGTAGCACACCAATATGGCGGCGATTACCAAAAACGAGGCCGATAAACAGTCCTAAATAATGTGTATTCTCCTTGTATTAATGTCGGAATGCCTCAAGGATAATACACACTACTACCACAGGATAGCCTATGCTCATAAGGTCTGTGTGGAACAAATCTAAAGCTCCCACCACGCCAAATTACCAGTTGTGACGTAGCAGCATGTCGTTTCTGGCCTTGACGTTGGCTGTTTGCACTACAGGTTATAATTCCGCGGGCTTTTGCTTTATGCATACCTACTTGGTTTTACTACATTAATTAACATTCTATAAAACAACTCTTTTTTAGATCTCGTAGTCTCTTCCTCTTTGCGTATTAGGGTAATCAAAATTAAATAATAGAGAATTATGGCACCTTCAAATAGCGACGGTCACTCATAAAAACGTTCTTATTTTGACATTATTGACACTTACGCATTAGGCAATCCAAACGACGTGATATTCAAGATGGCGTGGCGGCTACACATGGACCAAAAAACACAAAAAAATATCTAGTTTCTACCCGACTCAATAGCTTACGTACCTAGTAAACAAATATTTTATTGAATAATCAAAATCAAAGTTGCAAGCAAAACTCGAAGCAAAATAATTAAAATATGCATGAAAACACATGTTCAAAACAAACTTGTTGGACGCGATGCGCGATTGGATGACGAAGTTAATAGTTGTATTCCTTTCACACCTAGGAGGAGCTCCGGGGCGTTACGCTTATTCCTTTCGAAAAGTGTTTGTTGCACCCCGCATCTCTCCCTTTAAATTCGGGGTCGACTAACACCGGAGCGAGTAGCTCGAGTGTTTCAAACTCTTGAAAGGAATACAATTATTATTGCTTGTCCTGCATTTATAATTCTCAATGAAGAAGAGAAAAAACCAAAACCAAAGTGCAAGTGAAGGCGGTGGACGACGACACTATTAAAAAAAACACGTGCATTCACTGCACGGAAGATTGAAACTATACGCTTTCATCGCCCGTTCGTTCGTTGGCTAAAGCGTCCACACCGCAGTCGCCGATTTCCTCTATTTCTTTTGATGTTACCGACACTCTACGGGTTGCGAGCGAACGCCAACGAATCTTCGTTGGTCTTTGCTAAACCGTTTACACTGAACAAAAATTCTTCGAACGAACTCATTCGCTGGCGTTCGTTGGCCCGGTCTGTACGCAGCTTAAAGGAGCGCGCCCACTGGGCCCGCACAGCCCGGCACAGCACGGCCAGCGCGGCCGGCAGATTTTGATATGTTCGTAAACGAATAGAGTAGCGCCCACTGAATCAGAACCGCTCAGCTAGGCACCGCACGCTCAGCCCGGCGACGACTCGTATTCTCGATAGGGCAAAAACTGCCGGTCGGTCCGCGTGTCTGCGACCATAAAAGCATTGGATTGTTTCATTTTATTTTTGGCATCATGTCCGATGAAATTTTGATTGAAAGCATTTGAGCATATGCATTGTTGTATCAATCCAAGGAAAAATATTACCACGATACCACTCATAAAAAAATGCTTCGAGAGAAGTTTTTTTCAATTCGCGAACCTACCACTTCGATAGTCAAAGTTGTTTTAAACGCTATTTGTGTCTGATCATGCCGAGGCAATGGGCGGTGGCTGCGGAAATGCCGGCCGCGCTGGCCGTACTGTGCCGAGCTGGGTGGGCCCAGTGGGCCCGCTCAGTGTGTATTATCCTTGGGATCCAGCTTGAAGTGTGTATTATCCTTGGAATTCCTTGACGCGACGCTATTGGACATAACAGCTATGACGTCATTTCTGGGCAGTAAATTATAGCGTGCAAAATAAGTAGGTACAAATTTGTTTATTTTTTTTTAGGTATATTTTTGATATTTTTGTTTTCTAAAATCAAAGAATCATCAACTATCGGAATATTTCGAAATTAAGGGTGCAAAAAATTCAATTTTTCGTTCGTTGCTTTTAGCCAAATTATGGACCGCCCAACTGGTAACGTATTCGGCAAATTTATCATGCTGGTAAAATTGAAAATTAAATTTGCCAATCACGTTACCACTAGCTTCATAATTTGGCCCTTATCCAATTAAAATGCTAATTTCAAAAATGAGTGAAAGAGCTCATTGTTGCTAAACAATTTTGAATTTATTTAATTCATTTAAATTGATGACCTACGTCCATGGTCATTCGACCTTCGGCAATGCATGATCGGCACTATTCAGCTAAGTTCACACCGCTAAAATTCCCTAGAATTGGCAGCACTGCTCATGCTCACATCTGCCAGATACAAATGTCGCTAATTGTCATTTCTGTTAACGTCAACGAATGGGTTACCGCGTGAAAAGCATTTTTCCAATAAAAAATTGAAAAAAAAAACAAGACTTTATGGAATGGCCGCCCACAGCACGGAAGGAATCGAGGAAGTATCCCAATTAGAAATAAACCAGGAGCCAGATCAGCAAGAAACCAAACGGACAGAGGAGAATGCCATAAGGTTTGTACGAGATTTCATAACCTAGAACACTGATTAGCATTGTGGTTTTTATCTGTGTCCAGTAACACCGAGAGCATCATAAGCCTGTTTGATTGCTTCGAAGATGGAGGATCAGAGGATGGCACGAATCCTTCGGCAAGCCAGAGCGAGGAAACTCAAGCCAGGACAGAAAATTACAAGAAAATCCTTCAAGGTCCTCTCCAGGGTCCTGAAGTTGCCAAGCTAGAGGAGAGTAGTAGGTGAGCATTTTCAATTATTACAATATGATAAAGAGAAAATATTGCTGTACCAATTCAAAATCCAATTAGGTACTCAATTCTTGTTCTTATTTTATTCTCAACTGCTCAAAATCCATACAAAAAAAGAAACACGATTAACATTGAAAATAGGCCCCCATAAGTTTTAACCAAATTTCAATACCTATTTTAGAGGTATCATCATTGCAAGAAAAAATTTGAAATGTAAAGAGGATCGTATGTCTGTGATAGCGGATATAGCTTGTCAAAGTGCTTAGGTTCTGCTATGCTATGCATAGGAAATATCCGAGGAAATATCCCTACTTAGATTTTCTGGAATATTTCAAAAAATACCAATGCAATTTTGAAGTTTTTAGAGTTTGATACCTACAAAAGGACCCCAGAAACGTAAAAATCGAATTAGTATTATTCAAGATATTCAAGAAAATCTTCCTACAGTTATTTCCTCAGATATTTCCTATGTATAGCATAGCAGGACTTACGTACTTTGGTGAGCTATATCTGCTATCACAGACATACGATCCTCTTTATATTTCAATTTTTTTTTTTGCAATGATGATACCTTTAGAATATTGAAGTTTGGTTGAAATTTACGGGGGCCTATTTTCAGTGGTAATTGTGCCTCCTTCTTTGTGTTATCCTTGAAAATTCAAAAATCATTTGACACATGGGATTTAATTAAGGGATTCAGCAGTCCTCGCCCGAATTCGCTCTTACCCTTTTTCTTTTATTTCAAATTTGTTTTAGCCTCGTATTGGGGCCAGGTTTGTATCTACCTAAAAGCTTATCCAAGGTAAGTAATTTGTACTCAGTAATAAATAAAAATACCTTTTAGAAGCAGCAAAGTAGGTAGATAAAGACAAAAAAAGTTGAAGCTGTTCAAATACTCGCATTTATTGTTTAAAGGCATCCTCAGGATTTAAAAAACAGTTAGGGCCTTTAAAACAGGGTTGATTTTTGGAATTAAATCGTGTTATCCATTTTTGATCAATTATTAAAATGAAATCTTTTTATAATTTAATAAAACAGTAAACAAACAAAAATACCCTAATAATAATTATGACGATATTTTCATATTTTTAATGACTCTTTATAAAAAGTTTTGCGGTCTTTTCATTGCTAAGTCATTTTCTTAAATTATAATGGCATAGATCGAGGGATAGACTATAGGTAGAAAATATTCTCTCTACACCAGCCGAGGATGGTATTGCAGTCAGAAATTTTCTTCAGTATTAAATCTTCAAAATGTTTTTATTAAATCCTTAAATTTTTTTTTTTTCAAAAAAAATCACTTAATTGAAATCACAATTTGAATAATAAGTTAGATCATGCCAAACCTGGTTTAAAAAGCTGAAGAATCAATTAAATTTCTTCTATTCAAAACATTTTTCAGGCTAAAAAATCAAGTAAAATATATATGATTTAAGATTTTTTTGGTCTGAGTACATACAAAACCCAAACCATAAAAGGTGAAAATTTTTACACTAGCCCAAACTCAGGTGAGTACTCAGAAAACAAAACTATGGCAAGGTGAAAAACCAACTAATCCAAGAATAACATTATTTGTATTCTTTTTCCCCTATTGATACTCCTTAGTGAGAATGAGATGGATGAAAGAAAGAATGCATTGCGCTTTTAATTTCATCATAACATTTTAACAGTTGAAGTTGTATTAAATTTCTTTCTTCTAGCTTTTTTCGCTGAGAAGATCCCGAAAGCTTAGGCAAGACCTACACAGATTTACTAATCATAGAGATATGAAACTTTTAAAATAATACCGGCATAGGTCATGCCTTAGCGTTCAAACGTAATATAGAGACGAATGACGCTATCTCGTTACAAAACTGATAATAGAAACAAGTTCTCAAAAAACTACAAAAACTTAATTCAAACTGGAAATAATCTAGGAAGTCAAACAGTCTATTGCGTTTTTTTTTTTAACCAGTGTCAATCTTATGTGTAATAGCAATAGAATGGCATATGAACCAGAATTTCAAAAACTATTGTTTTTTTTTGTAGGAATTTAAGTACATAATTCAATTTTTCTTGTCATTTTGTCTATCTCTGTTATATCAAACTTTGGCTTTACCCAGACCAAACCTTATAGCTCCCCACCTACGATACATTTTAAATAGCCGACATTGCCCGACATGAACGATCCAGCGCCAATAGCAGCCTAATGCAATGATCGCGATAAACCTGGATTCATTATTAGTATTAACGTCTTGAGTGATAGCTAGCTTGAAATTTTTGACGCGCGTTACAATATATTCATAACGACGCATTCAATATCCTTAATAGAGACACGAAAGAGATTAATTCATACATTTGCAACATCTCATGTCCCAATATTTTTCAATAGGACTCAAAATTAGTTGTTTAGGTATGTTGGTGAATAGTGATACAAATATGTAACATAACAGGCGTTGGTGAGTATTTGATCGGCCTTTTTGTTTTTTGTCCTTATCCCAATACTTCCCTTCTGAACTCTGTTTAGAATTCAATTGTACGAATATGAGTCCTGTTCAATTAATAAATTCTCGTTTTAAAGCCTCATTCTTCTGCGGTTTTTTGAATATTCCTAACATAACATTTTCTCTCTCTCCATATAGGTATTGCTGCATTAGGGTTTGTGTTGGCAAATCCATTCCTTGGCACATGAATGAGCTCTGCAAGGAACACTGGTTCGGTCGTTGTCAATTTTGCTCAATTTTTTCCTCAGTTTTTTCCCTAAGATGTTTGCACGCAAAACCCGCCAAAGATATCGTCATTCTTGGACCTTGCTCTTTCATGCAATTTTATGTGTTTTGGAAAAACATTCCTTTGCCAGAATGCTGGAAGCACGCCAATTAATTTGATGCTTATTGTCAAGAGCATGTTAGCTATGCTTGATTTGTTAAAGTCCCTGTTTTTTTATGTATTTCACGTGTTCCTGGATACATATTTGTAATGCCTTCGAGTTTCACCAAAATAGAATTTATCACATTACTTACATGGAAGTTTATGAATTACGTTTTTGGTATGAACAGTTCCATTATTTGGATTTGTTTTTGAAATTTGTGATCTGATAGCATTAGGATCTGGAGAACGGTTAGAGTTATAATATTGGTTAAATTAGGAAAAAGTTGCGCAATTTAACGCAATAAAATGGTACTTTGACATTTGAAAAATTCCGAACATTTTCCGAGATATCCGGGAAAAGCTGGAATTTTGCAAAATTGATTTTTTTCTCCTGAGCTTATTTCAGGAGATATTTCAAAATAAATGTCACTTCATCGTTACCACTTTTCCTACTCTACAAGATGGCATTATCAGTTTTAAAATTTGACGTTTCGTCTTTGAGCCATCAGATTTTAAATTTGAAAATGTCATTTTGTAGAGTAGAAAAAGTTGTTACGATGAAGTGACATTTATTTTGAAATATCTCTTCAAATAAACTCCAAACAAAAAAAAAATGAAATCGATTTTGCAAAATTTCGGTTTTTTCTGGATATCTCGGAAAGTATTTTGGAATTTTTCAAATCTCAAAGTACCATTTTATTGAGCGTTCAAATGCGCAACTTTTTCCTAATCTAACCAACATTTTTCTTAGGAAATATTTCTGGCGACAGAAATAGCGTCCTAAGGTGTTGACATAGCTAATCTATTTGGTGTTTATTTTTCCTCTATCTATAACCTCCAGAGAAATTCCAACGCCGGAACTTTTGCTGATCGATTTGAGAATGTTCCAAGCGTTGTCATAGACCCAACCAATATTGAGAGGGCTTTAAAGCAAGTGGACATCAACAAGAATGCAGGACCTGATGGTATTCCTAACAAAGTACTAAAATCTTTTTCTAACACCTTTTATCTCCCTCTATTTATTATTTTTAACAAATCCTTAACCTCTGAAATTTTTCCAGAAATGTGGAAGCTCTCTTACGTTTGTCCTATTCACAAGTCAGGCAGCAATAATGATGACTAGAGACCTATCAGCATCCTGTCTGCAATTCCTAAATTATGTGAGCAGTGTGTTGAAAATATTCTTTCAAAAATATTTCATCAGAGATCAGTCAACAGCATGGGCTTACAGCCAATAGATCTGTTGACACAAACCTGTTTCTCTTTACAGATTTTATAAATTCGTCATTTGATATCACTTCAGTAAAGCCTTTGATAAGGTAAACCATAACATCCTTCTTTCAAAGTTCTCAAGCTATGGCGTTTTTGGACCCTCATTTTCATTCATGCAACAAGTCAAGATCGACGGCTATCTTTCTTCTCTTTCCCGTGCATCCTCTGGGGCATCCCAAGGCTCTCACTTGGGCCCCCTTCTATTCACCCTAATTATCAATGATTTAGGATCGTTGCTCTCCTCGAATTTTTTACTCTTTGGCTGATGACGTAAAGTTGTATCATCAGGTAATGTCAGCTCAAGACGTACTTATTCTGCAGAACAATGTTAACATTGTTTATGATTGGTGTCAGCTTAATGACATGTTCCTCAACATTGATAAGTGTTGTTGTATAAGATTCAGTAGCCTCACCTAAGGTTCCCTTTCAGTATTGCTTAGGTGATATTCGCTTGTCTTAGGTCATGGGCTTGCTGCAGAAACTTATCAACTACTTTCCGAAAAATTGAAATGAAAGTGACTTAATGAGTTTTAAATTTTTCCTTGATTGTAAATCATTGGACTTAATGAGGTTTTCCATAATGGATTACTATAAAAAAAACTTCTAGAAAGTCAACATTAATTTTATTGAGTAAAATACAGACTTTTAATCTTGATACAACATGAAAGTCACAAAACAAAACTCACTAAGTCGTATTTGTCACGGCGTGTACTTAATGAGTTTTTGCTTTTCTATAAATTGATAAAAATTACTTAAGTGTATTTTGTATCTTGTTCTCTGTCAGTGACTTTTAAGATCCTAACTATTCTGAAATGATAGAATAAAACCAGACTTAGGGACGGTTTATTCACATTCTGATAAACTATCCATAATCCTATTGGTCAGCCAGTTATTTGTCAACCAATAGGATAATAGATTAAGATAGAGTAAGTTCATCTGAAGATGAATAAACCTGGCCTTATATAACGATCTTAAAAATCGCGAATTTTGACTTGAAGTTCTTCCATAATATGATGAGTAATTCGAACTGTGCCTTCGTGATGTTTCCATAGAATCACTCTTCTTTGAAAATTAATCTTGCTCTAGGAATGTGGGGGCATATAAAACAGATTAATTAAATATTAATATGGTTTCCATCGGGCTGAAGGAAATTTATTACCAAGAATTTTAAGTTTTAGTCACCAACAAAATAAATCAGGCCTGATTGTTTTCCTATTTTTAGCCTAAAGTTTTATTGTATCATTACTGTGATTGCGCACGAGTAATAATTCGGCATGAAGTAATAAAATGCCTATTTCTGGCTTTTACCAGTACTCTGATCAGGTTTCTTTTGTGGCTTATCTATGTTTAAAGTTAATTACCTCTGAAGTAAGTTAATTAAAGTCATGTTATACTGGCTCTTATATGTAGTTTTTTTGCAATGAAATATTCAGTTTAAATAATAGTTATAGATTTACGATCTTATTTTAATTTCAGATTATTCTCTTGGAAATTAGGTATATTTTATTAAAATAAAATAGAACTCGAAGCAAATAAAAATAATTTGACAGGTAAAAAAGATTCTAATGCGAGAGCGTGTGGTAATTCTTTTCAAGATTGAGAACTTCTGGTGAAAATTTCAATTGAGGTGTAAGTCTCAAAAAATGCAAGTTAATTTTAAAAATCCTTTTCAAACATGCAGACATTTATCACAATGAAATAGCGCCTCCTGTTTGTAGGATACAACTTAACTTGCTAAGGTCTCATCTGTATATGTGTTGATCTGTATGAATTTTTGGGTGTCCTGGGAAACTGATTGTGGGATGCAACCAAATGAAGGATGGCTTTGCTGTGAATAAAAAAAAGCCAAATTGTTTAGGTACCCACTAGCCAAGCTCTCCATTTTAATTAATTTCTTTTGGTTGGTTACAACATTGACTAAGGTTAATTGGACTAGCATAATTTTAGCAATTCCTTACTTGGTATTTTTATCTATGTTTTATTTCGTTTCAGAGATCTACGTCACAATATAAAAGTACACACCCTCAAAACTATCGAGTCTTGTACACATGAAGTGGCTTGTCCGCCTAATGAAGAATATTTTGCTTTGCAACCTCGACACGGTCCACCTCTTAAGGAATACCCTTTCACATTAGATCCATTTCAAAATGAATCTATTGCATGTGTTGATAACAATCAATCCGTTTTGGTATCTGCTCACACCTCTGCTGGAAAAACTGTAATTGCAGAGTAAGTGATCATAATATAATGAGGAAAATTATTTTAAAATTTTATTTTAAGATATGCTATTGCCAAAGCCTTCAAAAATCAGCAGAGAATTATCTACACTACACCAATTAAAGCCCTGTCTAACCAAAAATATCGTGAATTTCTGGAACAGTTTGAAGATGTGGGATTAGTTACTGGAGATGTCACTATAAATCCTGGGGCTTCATGTCTTATCATGACAACAGAGGTAACTATAAAAGTTATCTACAATCCTAATAATAAATTACATACTTTATAGATCCTGCGATGTATGCTTTACAGAGGCTCTGAAATAATGCGTGAAGTAGGTTGGGTAATATTTGATGAAATCCATTATATGCGTGACTCAGAAAGAGGAGTTGTTTGGGAAGAGTCAATTATATTGTTACCTCACAGAGTGCGGTTTGTATTTTTATCCGCTACCATTCCAAATGCCAGACAATTTGCTGAATGGATCGCTTACTTGTACAAACAACCATGCCATGTAGTTTATACTGATTACAGACCTACACCTTTGCAATATTATTTATTTGCTGCAGGTGCCAATGGTATACATATGGTCGTAGATGATAAGGTAAAACTCCATGATATACTACTGACTGTAATTTTGGAAAATGGGTACATTTTTATCAATAACCTCAATAATTATTATTTTTTTGAAGAAACATGATTATATTTTTGTTGTCTGTTTACTATATTATTCTAATGGAATTGCCAACCCAGAAATAGTATTACTAATAATTTCTCTATATTAGAACTTGTAGAGAAGGTATAAAAAAGCGAATAACTCTAAACTGAACTTTCACAAATTGGTTTAGGGTGCTTTCCACGAGGATAATTTTAGTGCCGCAATGGCTACACTACAAAATGCTCCTGGTGTAAAGGATAACAAACGAGGACGACAGGGGGGTGCTGTCAAAGACCCTTCTCAGTCTAACATTTTCAAAGTTGTAAAAATGATAATGGAGAGAGGTTTTGCTCCTGTCATTGTGTTCAGCTTCAGCAAGAAAGATTGTGAATTGTATGCTATGCAACTGACAAAGATGAATTTTAATACAGGTAAATAATATTATATTTGTCCAATACTTATTTTCAAGTTTGAAATTTTAGTTGCCGAACAAAAAGCTGTCCGATTAGTATTTGATAATGCCATGGATGTGCTATCAGAAGAAGACAAAAGATTGCCTCAAGTACAAAACATGCTCCCCCTCTTACTCAGAGGTATTGGAATTCATCATGGTGGATTATTGCCTATATTAAAAGAGACTATAGAAATTCTATTTGGGGAAGGTTTGATAAAAGCACTTTTTGCTACAGAAACATTTGCCATGGGCTTGAACATGCCTGCTAGAACTGTGTTGTTCACTGGCATTAACAAATTTGATGGAAACCAAAGAAGACTTGTAAGATCTTATCAGAAATTATATATATTTTGTTTTTAATAAAATGCACTCAATATAATTCAGATATCATCAGCAGAATATATCCAAATGTCGGGAAGAGCCGGAAGAAGAGGTTTGGATGACCAAGGTATAGTTATCCTAATGGTTGATGAGGCAGTTCCTCCTGCAAGCATCAAAGATTTAATGAAAGGCTCTGCAGATCCAATAAATTCTGCTTTTCATTTAACCTACAACATGATTCTTAATCTTACAAGAATCGAGGAAATGAATCCTGAATTTATGTTGGAAAGATCGTTTTATCAATTCCAGTTTCAGTCTAATTTTCCATCTTTACAAGAAGGTAGGACATGTGCTTTGAAATTATAAGGTTTTACTAACTTAAATTTTAGACTACCAAAAAAAGAAAGATGAATTTGATGCTATCAAGATAAATAATTTGGATCAGATAGCGACCTATTGTAACATAAGGAAAGAACTTGATCTCCTATCAAGGGACTATAGAGATTTTATAATCAAGCCTGAATATTTCATTCCTTTTATGCAACCAGGAAGGCTTGTTAAGGTGAAACTGAAATAGCAATTTGTATTATTTTGTTTTTAATAACGTGTACATATTTTTTCCAGATTGTTCATGAAAATGTGCACTATAACTGGGGATTAGTGGTAAACTTCAAAAAACAGACTTCTACCAAAACCACAACAATTGATGGCAAAAGAGTTTCTAAACCTTGTACCACCATTCAATTGCATGTTTTGCTTAATATACCTGAAGACAAAAGCTCGACCAAACCCTGTGGAAATGATGAGGTAAGAATGTATGTATTTTGTAGACAATTGAACAGTCAATGTGCAGCGTTCTGATAAAGATGGTATGGATCACTAAATTAACAAACATTTTAGAAATTTGAATTCTTATGCCTTTTTATAGTAGTTAACATACATTAATAATTTATTAACACATAATATTGGCATATAAATGAAATGAGATTTACGAAAAGGAAAAATACTCCTACATTTTTTTGACAACATGCAAAGAAATTTTGGACACTTTTTTCTGGTCAACAAAATAAAAATGTTTCTCCTATGTTTTTATGCACAGATAATTTTATTAAAATAATGTTAATGTTCTAAACTTCACTTCTATGCTTAAAACTATTACTTGAAACAAATAAGAAAAATGGTCCATAAACCTTGATGAGCACTAATTTATTGATAATATTATATTTAATGTTTTTCCAAATTGTCTGTTCTTACTTAGCTATTTGTTTAACATTTATGAACTTACTGTCACAAAGGCAATTTTCTAATGAGGAAATTGAAAAGTTTCCGATGTAGAAAAAACTTTTCTCCCTTACTCATATGGACTAATTTGTACGGAAAAATACATAGTAAATTTCTTCCATACACCATATAGACCGGGAGTTAAACAGATATGAGTATAAAAAATGTGAGGACCGGCAAAAATGCTCAAAATCGTATTCCTGTGATCCTAAAGAATGGAAAAGTACATCTTGCCGGCAGCTGGAGTGGTCCCTAACTCTCCTGCCATCCCCCAATGCAAAGTTATATGGAAAATATCACAATATCAAGTCATTTCACAATAATTCCTATTGATTGTACCTAAGGCTTTCTTTTCAAGCACTCAAAATAAATGACTTACTACTTGTTGGATAATATCTTTGCAATTCTGCTCAAAAATATACACGGGTAAAAGAAGACTGCGAGATGTACAGGGTCATCCAACGACGACTGAACAGGGGCTCATTTTTTAACTTCCCTTTTCCTGTAGTTTTGAAAAAATTCAAAATAGCCAATTGGCATATTTTTTTTCTGGAGAATTCAAAAATGGTACAAAAAAATTATTTGAGCCAAAAACCAAAGAGTTATACCATGGGTGAACTGTTTTTCAAATGAAACACCCTGTTTTTGTATGATTTTTGAAAAAGTCGCATTTTTTTTATGCCTATTCTGTTGAAAATATTCAATATTCCGCTGTTTTTATTTTATTTTAATGTTTTATGCTTACTAATTTTAGCTTTTCCTTTTCAATTTAATAGGTTCATGGGTGATAGGGGTATGGTATAATCACCTTTTGTTCAAAGTCAAAGGAAATTTGACATATATTGTCGCCATCACAGATGTAGGTATTGAATAGGTAAAGCTAAAATTATTAAGGACGAAACATTAAAATAAAATTTAAAAAGGCATCGGAATATCAAATATTTTCAAAGGAATAGACGTTAAAAATGCGACTTTTCCAGAAATTATATAATAAACTGGTTGTTGTGTAATGGGTGTTCCATTTGAATCCATGGCATAACTCTTTGGTTTTTAGTTCAAATAATTTTTTGGTACCATTTTTGAATTCTCCAGAAAAAATATGCCAATTGGCTATTCTGAAATTTTTCAAAACTACAGGAACGAGGAAGGTCAAAAATAAGCCCCTGTTCAGTCGTCGTTGGATGACCCTGTACATCTCGCAGTCTTCTTTTACTTGTGTATATTTTGGAGCAGAATTGCAAAGATATCCAACAAGTGGTAGGTAATTTATTTTGAGTGCTTGAAAAGAAAGCCTTAGGTACAATCAATAGGAATTATTGTGAAATGACTTGAAATTGTGATATTTTCCATATAACTTTGCAATTGGGGGATGGCAGGAGAGTTAGGGACCACTTCAGCTGCTGGCAAGATGTACTTTCCCATTCTTTAGGATCACAGGAATACGAATTTGGGCATTTTTGCCGGTCTTCACATTTTGCATACTCAACTACTTTTAGCGCCTGCTCTAATAGTTGCCAAAAAAATTGAACAGCACTTATTAATGTATCTCATCACTGCCTCTATCTCTTGATACAGTATCTTGAAGAAAAAAAAAACACAATTATTTTATATTTTTGAATAAATAGAAGAGCATCTTTGTAGACAGGTTCCGCAAATCTTTAAAAGTGGTATCATAAAGCTATTGTTGAACTAATGACACAATGGATTAAATTGCAAGTTTGCCAAAATTTTCAAGGAAGGTTGTCTTGCAAGTTTTCTGAGAATTTGACATTGTTGTGAAGATCCGAAGTAATAAAACTTAATTCTATATGCAAATTCTTGGGTTGACTATGGGCAAAGTTTAGGGGGCATCATAGATAAGGTATAATATACTAATTTATGAAAGCAGAAAAGTGAATAAAAGTATGAATTTATGTACTAAAATTTTAGTAAATGCCACTGAAAATACATCTCGCAAGTATTAAACTGAGGATCAAGATTTTTTTCATATTTACTTTATGTGTTTCTTGAGCCAACTTTTTCTTTTACTCATGATATCTAATTCAATTTTTCAGAAAAGATGCATTCAATAATACTAATAATAACTCTTTTGTTGCAAGCTCAATCTATAAACAATAAACAGCAAAGTCAAAGGTGACCAGGAAAACTAAAAATACGTAACAAAATCCTATGAAAAAAAAAAATCAATAAATTAACATTTTCTGCTACACAACAATCAAAATTTAAAGTGTTAGGTGTTTTATTGCTGGCACTATCTCAATTTGATGGATGTGAACTTGCGGGGCAAATCGAAATCTCCAAGAAATCAGTTAAAATATTTCATCCTAGATTTTATCTAATTCACTATTTCAATTGCTATAGGTCTTATTTTGTGTAATTTTATAACGAACCATGAACGCTTCTCACAATCTAATAAGTAGGTTGGCTAAGTGATTTATTGAATATTTAATGGAAAATCATTCTTACTGGAATTATTATGATTACAATAATAATTAGCCAACCATGTTATGATTTTTTGAGGAGATGAATTTGCTTCATTAATAACCTAAAACAATAGTTTCAATACTGAGTAAAGGCAATGTTCGTTGACAGAAGCTTTTTTTCATTATTCTAGAAATCCACACCTGAGGTAATATCTGTAGACTCCAAAGACGTAACTCACATATCTGAAGCTCGTTTGCACTGTCCAGATGATGTAAGACCGTTGCCTGTCAGGAAGGCCTTGATGAGGTCAATAAAAGAGATAGAAAGACGATTTCCGGAGGGCCCACCAATCTTAGATCCAGTCGAATCTATGGGAATAAAAGAACCCGAGTTTTTGCTCATTATTCAGAAAATCAAACTGCTGGAAAGCAAATTGTTCGCTCACCCCCTGCATAAAACAAATGTTATGGATGCCGAATATCATCAGTACAAAAAGAAAATGAGTTTGGAAGCGGCTGTAAATGAAGCGGCTGAAAAATTATCTGCTGGCAACTTGATACAAAAACTTGACGAACTCAAAGCCCGAAAACAAGTTTTGGTGAGGTTGGGCTATTGTACAGCCGAAGATGTTATTAAAATGAAAGGCAGAGTTGCATGTGAATTGAACTGGTATAACTGAAGAATAATAATGAGTAATGTAATTCTTACTAAATGCTTATTTGCGTTTCTAGTGGGGATGAATTGGTAATCACGGAAGTATTATTTAACGGAGTTTTCAACAAATTAACTCCCGAGCAAGCAACCGCGTTTCTAAGCTGTTTGGTTTGTGATGAACGAGCTAAGGAAAATCCCAAGATTAATGAAGAATTATGTGGACCTCTGAGAGACTTACAGGTAAGTGTTCTACAATACTAATAAATTTTTATTTTATGTACTTTAGTCTCTGAACTTAAAAAAAAAGGTAGTGATTTAGCTGGTGGGCAAATGCCTGAATAAATTGTTCGAAAATTCTGTATATTTCTTCGACTAACTGTCAAAAAACATGCATGTGAGTATTTTGAATATTGAATAAATATTTACTACTCTTCTAAATACAAATAGACTATAGTTGAGCCAAACGAAATAAAATAATGTGTTGATTAAAAAAGTAGCCCCAAAATAAATAAATTTATTTTGGCTTATTATTATTATAGTTCAAGGCACTTCTCCTTATCACTCATTACATCTTAGTTATTTTTATTCTTCTTATGCGCGTCAAAAACATACAGATTGCTATATTTACTTTACAATTTTAGTTTAGGTAGTTCAAGAAGTTTTCTGTGGATTTTTACGAAATTTTAAGTTATATTAGGTATTACGAAGAGCGAATCTTGATCTTGACGCCATCTAGGATATAACATATTAGGTATGTTCTAACAATAATCTCTGACAGTTTGCAAACTGTCAGAAAGGATCGCTCATACATTTTTTCAATGCTGTCGTTCCCAGATAAATCGATAACTTTGTTGACCGATTGTTCCTGACAGTTTCCAAATAGTCAGAAATTCTTGTGAGAACAGACCTGTAGTTAACATGCTTTATATAGCTTGATTTGATTGATAATCGATTTCTGGACAAGCGAGGAGCGTGGAATGGGGAGTGGCAGATGATAGGTCTGTTCTCACAGAAATCGCAAACCAGT
The DNA here is from genome assembly GCA_917834065.1 of Ceutorhynchus assimilis. NCBI lineage: Eukaryota > Metazoa > Arthropoda > Insecta > Coleoptera > Curculionidae > Ceutorhynchus > Ceutorhynchus assimilis. The sequence goes on from OU892277.1 coordinate 107,463,859, forward strand.
CAGAGCGTTTTTGATTGGTGCAAATCGCCAACAAACAGATTTCTGACTATAGTCAACCAATGAAATTCGCTCTGACTGGTTTGTAAGAACACACCTGCTTTGTCAAATGGGCATGTCCTAGTTTTCGTTGTCTATCCAGCACTGCACTGACAAGGTGTGAGAACACTGAGACGCGTCTGTAGTTGTATCTGGTTCTGTTTTTCTTTCTTCAAATTTTCAAATAAAGTGAGAACCATGTTCACTTCATCTTCCATCTTTTTTCACATATTTCCATTCTGATACCAATAATTGTTACATAAGCAGGTTTGTGGCTGACTGAAACTACTTTTCACACGCAAATAAATTTTATTCAAGATAGAATCACCTCTACTGAAACTGCTCGTAAAATTATATCTATATATATATTCCAAAACTCTAATTTGTTTGCTTCAATGCTACTTGTTTAGACCTGGCGTACTCTTCCAAGCATTCGCCAATTTTCCAATAACCATTGTCACACCAAAATAATAAAAATCAGCGAAATCCAAATTTTTTAAAACAAAAAATTATAACGGCTTCAAGACACTTATTTTATGCCTATTTTTTGTTAGGAAGCTGCGCGACTCATAGCAAAAATTAGTTTAGAGTCGGGCTTACCAATAGACGAAGACGAATACGTGAATCAATTTCGGCCGCACCTTATGGATGTAGTGCTTGCTTGGTGTAATGGCGCATCTTTCGCGGAAATATGCAAAACAACCGAAATATTTGAAGGCTCAATTGTGAGGTGTATGAGAAGATTAGAGGAGTTACTGAGGCAAATGATGCAAGCCTCTAAAACTATTGGTAATGATGAACTGGAAACCAAGTTCACTCAAGCTATAAAAATTTTGAAAAGGGATATTGTTTTCTCTTCTAGTTTGTATTTATAATAGTTATAAATGTACTTTATACTCGATTTTAGTTTTAGTTATTTAGTCATCCTGTTGGCTGCCATCTTGACAAATTGCTACAGACGCAAGATTTTTTTTGTATGTTTTTTTTTCAAAATGTGTTATTTTGGAAGCAAGCTTTTTTATTTTGGATTTGAAAATTTTTAGAAGTTGAATTTACTTTATGGCTAATGTTTGAATAAACGGAGTTTATTTTGAATTTACTGTTTTTTTGAATCCAAAAACTTCAAAAGTACATGTATGTGCATACTTACTTTTTGTGTAGTTGCTTTTATTTAAATTTTTAACTGAGGAAATAATGTTTACGTACACTCGGACCAGGATCGGTTGTATTTTGAAATGCTTTGAGCTTGGAAAAAGTCAGAATTTTCTTGATTTTGTTGCTTGATAAACTTCTGATTTTTGCCTTCACCCAGCAATCAATGAAACATACATGTATTACAAACAAATACATATTACTTTTTTAATTGAGTGAATTTACTCCCTATAAAAATCACCTTTATTATTTTGTTGAAACTTTACCACCTTCGGCGGCAATGGTCATGTTTAGTGGGGCTTAAATGACCAGTCGAGGGTTATTGCGAATATTATTTACCTGGGAGGGCGGCAATTCCGAGAATAGAAAAACTACCCTCTGGTCAAAAGTAATTGCAGTATTACTTTTAAAAGCCAAAACGCATATTTTACTACCTGGGTCCCTTATTTTTGGAATTTACCCTAGGCAGCCTCTAAAAGTGAAAGAAAATTGGCTGCTATCCCTCAGTTTCGGTTATCATTTCACTTGTGACGTTGACTCGAGATGTACTCCTAGATCCCAGAAGAAGTTTTTGATTTTTGTGATTAATTTACAAAATAAATAATTTATTTATTAAATTCTTGCAGCTGATTTATTTAAGTAAGTTTGTTTTAAGTTTTTAGTTTTTAAAAAAATTATTATACTTTGCATAGATTGCCTTATTTTTTATTTATATAATTTATTGTTAATATTTTTCACTCTTATTTTTATAACATTGTATTGAAGTTTTGTAGCTTGGTAATATATTTTCTAAGTTTTTGGCGGGAGATATATTCGTTTCGCTGTGATTTTGTGTTCAGTAGTACGGAAGTATCTCACGCCCAAGTCTTTGAGTCCTGCCATTAGAAATGTATTAAATTAATATTATTTTAAGACCAGCTCAACATGTGATTCCTAACAGTCTCATCTTTGGTGATCTAGCCCTGTGATGTGTTTAATATCTCACAAGGTTAGGTGACCAAGACTAGAAGGTTATGGCGGTACTTCAGCGTGGCGTCTATATCGATTGGATTCATTCAGGAGTTTTGCCGGTCTGTTACAGAGAAGGAACTACTGGTGTGATTTGTGTTTTGGATACTCATATCACAGCCATTAGTTACTTCCTTGTGGCAGTAAATATCTTCAAGAATATTTTTGTAAATTTTAGGTTTATTTGTGTAAATTTTAATTACTTTGCATACAATTTTAAGACCTTGGGTGATGTTGTCGTGCTAGGATAGCCAGGAATTTTTGATGCCCAGGAGAATTGCTTTCTGAAATTTCACCAACACACGCGTGGTTTCGTATGAGATTCAAGCCTTCGAATTAATGTTTCTCAATCGGGTTGGATTCTCTGATCCGGATCAAAGCCCTTATTTAAATGACATTATTTTTTGGTGATCCTAGTTTCGCTTTGTCTCGTTTTGCTTCTGTAGTTAAGTTTGCTTCGGAAAACAATTTCCAAAAATTAGTTTTTTGTTAACATTGAAAGTGAGACAACGTAACAATTGGACAAGTGTCGTAGAAGTACGATTCTTCCCATGTTTGTAGGGATTCATCTCCCCATTAGCCATTACTCTATTGTTTTACCCCTCTCATAACTTTTTCCCACACATTAGAAAAAAAATAAAATTCTGTAGCCTAGTTCAGCATTTCATTGTTATTTCGCCCAGGCCTAGGGCTTTCTCCATTATGTAGAGTTGCCCTTGTCCTAGATTTCTAATTTTTTTCTAACATTCCCCATATATTTTTCTTTGTGCATCTTTTTCCATTTTTTATTGTGAATATATCCAGTATCCTTTTTTTATTCTGATATTTATTGTATTTCATCCCGTGTCCAGTATTCTAAGTTTCTGTTAGATACTCTTTTTCCTATTAAATATCACAACAAGTGTTCTATCTCACAATAAGTGTTCTACACTTCAAACGTGAGCCTGTTTATTGTCATGTATTTTTATAATTGTTTTGTATACTTATTGTATTTTTCTGAACGATAATATATTTATTATTATTATATATTTATAGGCTCAACATTAGTTTCATATTTTCTACGGGTGTTCGTTTCTTAGTCACAGTGAATTTTAGGTTTGTGACTAGATCGAACATTCGGAAATAATATGATTCGTTCAGCAGAAACGCAACCAATGTGGGACCGCAGGAGATAAAACGTAAGGATATCTTGTTAGTTGTTGGTATAGCTTTTAATGGTTTTATTGATACTCCATAAAGCTAAGTCAGCAATTAATTATGTATCTTTAATCAACATGTAACTAATTTGAGTGAGTGACTAATTAACTGCTTCTTTAACTACTGTGTACTGTGTTTATTTTTTTTTTCCAAACAGAACGTTGCTGAAATTTATGAAGAAGAGAAATTAAAAGAATTTGGCCTAAACTTGCAGCAATGGCTGTGCATGGTGAGCTGGGACACCTTCTAGCCTTTGCCATAGTCATCGTCCATCAAGGACCACGAATACTTGGATATTTATAAGCTAGGCAATTTTCAAAATAAAATCATTGAGTGATTAACGATTTGGCATTGCCATTTAAGAAGTGGTGATAATATCAGTTGATTTTATTTTGAAAAATTTCTTCGATACCCATATAGATACTTATTTTTTGAAAACTTTGAAATCAAATTAATTCATTGTTTTTTCAAAGTTTATTTTCTATTTATTTTATGTCCATAATTATGTTTTTGAAATATTCTTGAGAAATTTTAAATTTAAATTGTATTCTTGTAATGTTCTCAATGGTGCCCATATCTCATGGTTCGGCAAAATTTGTTTTTTAGTTTATTTTCTATCTATTCTATGTTCTGTTGTTTGTTTTTAATTTATGAATAGCGTCTGATAATGCTGTTAAAGGTAAAACGTGATTATTAATCCAATAATTTGTAACACTGAGCTCGATTTTTCTCAAGTCTAGGAATTGTTTATTATATTGATAATTTATTTCGAATTTTCCTCTAGCCTGGCGCAACAATGCTTTTGCATATGCGATCATTTTAACTTTCACTATGTTAGATTGAATTATTATTTGGGTTATTATGTGGCTTGGAAAGAACATTTTAGTGTGTTAAATACAGACCGATCTAAGACTTATTACTGTGTTATTATTTTTCTTTCTGGGTTTTTCAGGAAAACCTCAACAAAGGAGCTATAATGCTGAACTTGACAGCTGGTATATTTTCTCCATTGTAAGAACGTTGGAACAATGGAAAAATTGAAGTGTTGATAGTTATTTACATTCCTGCTGCGAAAGCGTACTTTTAGGTGCGAGGTGTATTCAAATCGCCGAGGCTATTTGAATACTTCCGAGCACCTAAAAGGGCTTTTGTAGTGTGTAATGTATTAAACTTTTCATTCTTCCCCTCCAAAAATCGTGAATAGGCATGTGAAAGTGAAACATGCTAGTAGGGAAAGTGAAAGTAACTACTAGTATGTTTCAGTTTCGCTTTCGCTTGCCTATGCAAGATAAAAAAAATCTACTTTCGTAGGGGAGAGAATAAAAAGTTCTATTCTATATAGTGTACACACTGGCAAGCCAAAACTTGATGTCTCTCTGGAACCTTTTCATATTCAGGCAAGAAAACAACGCGTTTCGTTTGAGAACACTCCAGGTCCAGACTCCATTATTCTTTTCCAGGTGATTTCAGACAAAAGCCATCTGAAACTTTGTGCCAGCGTTGGAGCTGTAGCTATCCTTCTACAAGACAACCCAGCAGCATGAAGCCTTACTCTAACAGTACATTCACTGAGATTTACATCTCTAACTTCTAGTTGAATTTGCAGCAAAAGCTGTTTTAAATGGTCATATCTTTGTAATTCACTCCTAGTGTTTCTACCCAAAAGGGCTCTGGAACAAGGCGTCGGTAAACATGCTTTTATCACTCTAGAAAGCCCTTTTAGTTATAAGATTAGTTTATGCTGAAGCATTTAGAAAGGAGTAGGTACCTAGTTTTTTTTATTTTTTATTTGAGACATACATGACGTTATCTACATATTCAAATACTTAATTGATATTTTCCACATTCTTTTGGACACATTGAAAACTTTTATTATTTGTCTGTATTGAGTAGGTACTACGTGAAACTAAATGGTTTTTGGAATTCCCACATCTAGGAGTTATGACGAAGTCCTTGTTCAATAATGTATCGGAAAGGGCACTTATAGGGCTTCAGAACTGAAATCGAATAAGGTATAGCCAGTTTCAACAGCGTTTAAAAGTTGTCTTATTATATTGCGACACATTTGAAATGCCTAGGCTAATCATAGATGTTTTTGGGGCGCATACATTTGTTTATAATCTTTATCCATTTGTTGCAATGCAAATAAATGCAATCGTAATCATAGCAATCCTTGAAAAAGTTAGGTTATGTTCGCGAGCTACTGCAGTCCGTGCATGTGCAATCTCTCTGCTCTCAGTGCAAGAATCGCTCTCGGTGAGCAATTTTTTTATGAATACAAAATCGAAAATGCGTAGCGTATGTGAAAGCAAATATTCGATTTCAAAAAAATAAGTCACATTCAGAAATGATTCCGAGCATACTGCTTTGGAGCCCATGGCGTATTCGACTACCCGCACCTGCACTAGAGTGCACTCAAATGCATATGGAGGGTGCAGTGTAATAGTTTAAGTTCGGGTTGAACCAGTTCACGATAGAGCAAAATTTCCTGTGTTCGGATACGTTTCCGGGTGGGTTGTGTGTCGTGTTCAAGCTATTTATCATTGTGATTTTCGGCGGCGCAAGCGCATTTTATGAAATCCTAATTTCAAAGCGAATGTCGGAGCACAAATTCGCACGAAGCCGGTTCAAATTTATTTAACCCGCTCTATCCTGGGATCGTCTGGAACTGCTAATATATTCGCTCTATTTTACAGTGCAGTTATTGCACTTTTACGGTAGGTACGAAACTGGAGTGCCATCAAACTCCAATAAGAAATCGCTATTAGTTTGCACCAAATGTCAGCACTCTGGTAATTGTCATTTGTCATTATCATGGGAAAAAAATGTGAAAAATTTTGCAAAGGGTGAACTAACTGAAAAATTTTAGAATTTTTCAGTTATTCTAATATTTCAAAATAGTTTTCCGCCCAAGTAAGCTCAAACACCTTACTAATGTATTGCAAAAACAGTTCTAACACGATTTTCTGCAAAAATCATTATGTAACATTGAAAAACATTTCTTTTTACATTTCAGTCACATTCTTGAATTAAAATTATATAAAATAACCATGGGGAACACTATATCAGCTGCAGACATAGCTGCCACACAAATTGTTAATCCCAATGCTAGTCCTAACGAAGAAGCTCAGTCTCACCACATACACGCATTATACCGCAGCAGCTACACCGGTGACCCTCCAGAAGAATGTCCTATGCACCAAAAGCAACCTAGTGTTTCAGAATGTCCAGTTCAACACGGAAAGGATGAAGTCAATCCTCTGAATATGGTAAGTTGTGATTCATTTTTTAGTCGGAAAATCCAACGATTGAGTTAAGGACCTGCTAATTTTGGGAGAATCCTCCAGGGTTTATATTTTAAAGCTGTAGAAAATATTGCCTTGCTCTGCTTCCTGTTAACATTAACTTAACTTGAAAGAATGCTAAAATTTAACGAAGATTTTGTCTAGGCAAAATCCAGCCTGGCCCGTTATTTCTTAAAAACTGTTCAGAAGTACTCTGCAGTCCCTTAGCCACTATTTCACAGATCAATTATTGTGGTCCTAATCTTCAAGAAAGGAGACAAACTCTAGCCATTTTAATAGAGACCAATCAGCCTCACCAGTGTACTCTGTAAATGTATGGAAAAAATCGTAGTAAAGAAACTAACAACTTTTTTGTGACATTGTTCTTATTTTTTTCTGCAATAAAAATTCATAAAACACCAGTTTTCTCAACAATTGAACATTCATACAACTTAAATTCATACTCTTGATAATAGGTATTTAGGTACAAAAATAGGTATACAAATATTGACAAAGTCACAAAAATAATAATTTTATTAATTTGTTTTTTTTTCTAGATGGGTCCAGCTAACCAAAGCCCTGCACCTGGACAACCGTTTCCTTTATCGAAAGACAGACAACTTTCCACTATACCAAAAGCTATTATTAAGGAAGGGGAAAGTCCCTTTTGGCTTTATCCGAGTGCACAAGTAAGTTTGACACATAAAATTCTTCGAAAGGAAAATTGTTTGAATGGAAAATTATTCGAACAGAAAATTGTTTGAACGGAAAATTGTTCGAACAGAAAATTGTTCGAAAGGAAAATTGTTCGAAGGGAAAATTGTTCGAAAGGAAAATTGTTCAAATGGAAAATTATTCAAACAGAAAATTGTTCGAACGGAAAATTGTTCGAAATTGTTCGAAAGGTTTTATTACGAAAATAGGTTGTCAAACGCGCAAAATAAAAGTAAAGAAGCTTGGGCAATTGTTAACGACTTAACAGGAAAAAACTGCTCGATTAAGCAATCCGCAAACATTGACAGTGGTATATTAAACAAATTTTACTGCACTGTTGCTCAAAATTTGACATGTAATTTAAACCCATCTCTTGATCCTATGGATAATTTAAAAAACTGTCATATAGATGAAGAATTTGTACTTCGTCCCACTAATTGGAAAGAGATTATGAATCAATAGGTAACATAAAATGTAGCAACTCTGTGGGAACTGACGAAATGTCAATAAAATTATTTCGAAATTTAGACCAACCTGTGCTGGAGGCTCTGGCGCAAGCGATAAACAACTGTTTTTTGAAAGGGGAATTCCCTGATGTATTAAAAACTGCCATTGTTATTCCTGTACACAAATCTGGATCGTATGACGAGCCGGCTAACTTTAGACCAATCTCACTTTTAAACACCTTATCTAAGATCATTGAAAAAATTGTAAAGAGTCGAATGCTTGAGTTTTTCGAAACAAACAAAATTTTAAGCCCTAATCAATTTGGCTTCCAGAACTCAAAAAGCACAAATGATGCGTTATTTTCATTCTTGGAAAACCTTTATTTAAATCTTAATAACAAGGAGACTGCAGCCGCAGTTTTCTGCGACTTTTCGAAGGCATTCGACTGTGTTAACCATGATTTGCTTTTGAGAAAAATGGAGGTCTATGGTTTCAGGGGTTTATCACTTGGATTTTTTAAATCATATTTAACAGGGCGATCTCAACAAGTTAAGAATGGAGCAAATGTTTCATCATCCGCGCATCCGCGCACTTGCCGCTTCTCAAGCGTGATAGGACATTGTCCTTGCGAGTGCGCATATCCGTAAAAAAAAAAAAAAAAAATCATTATGTAGATTGGATATAGGTGTGCCTCAGGGATCCGTTCTCGGACCAATTTTGTTTTTATTATATATAAATGATTTAAGTTTTTTGGATATTTCGGGTAACCTAACTTTGTTTGCTGACGATACTACAATTCTTTGGAATCATAAAAACGAAACATCTTTAAAAAATATAATACAGACTGACATTGTAAAAATTAAACACTGGTGCGATTCTAATTACTTGTGCTTCAATATAGATAAAACCAAGATAATTAGTTTTAAATTTTCCTTCGATGATTTACATCTGGCCAACCAAGTCGTAGAACAAAGTGAGAGTACAAGGTTTCTAGGGGTGATTATTGACAAGGATCTTAAATTTTCTGATCATTTATTACATTTAAATAAAAAAATTTCCTCGGGAAGCTATGCCGTACGAAAAACTCTCACAGAGTTGGGTAAAATTATGGCTAAAACAACTTATTATGCATTGATTGAATCCCACTTAAGATACGGTATTGCGTTTTGGGGAAATTGTACTCAATATTTATTTAGATCAGCATTTATAATACAAAAGAGATGCATAAGATATTTGTGTGGAGCCAAATTAAGGGATCACTGCAAACCACTGTTTTTGCAAGAAAAAATTTTAACACTAAGCTGTCTCTACATCCTGGAAACCGTATCACTCATTCACAAAAAGTACAAAAATTCATCTCACCCACACTCGTACCAAACTAGAAATTATAATAACATCCCACTCCCTATTCCAAGGACTACTTTAACGCAAAATTCCATTATTTATCGTGGAATTAAAATGTACAATAAACTTCCACATAATATTAGAAACTTAGATTCATGCAAGATATTTAGAACCAAGGTTAAGGAACTATTGGCTGAAAAGGCATACTATAGTTTGGATGAGTATTTTGATGACGAACTGTAGATGATTTTAAATTTAATTTTGTGGCATTTTTGATAGACCTTTATTTTAGGTTTGTCTGTTTTATTTATTTATTTATATATGTGTGTATTTCTGTTTTATATATTTTAGACTCATGGCTACTGTGATTGTTGTTTATTGCATGTTCCATATATACCTATATACCTTTTGACCATTTTTGACTTAATTTAGATAATGTACCTTAAGTAATTTTATTTTTTAATTGGAAGATAGATATTTTAAAAGTCCATTTTATTTATATTTTATCAACATTTTTAAAATTTTAACGTTGATGTGTTATGTTTATCTTTATATTTAATATTTTGTTTTAAATTTTTTCATATTTTTTTGTTGTTGTTTCTTTTTTTTTTTTTTTTGCTGTGCTTTTTTTTTTACCATAGTATTTTTGCTGTGTATCTGTTATTTGCTATTTTTGCTCTTTATTTGCCTACTGTGTACTTTTTATATTTCTGCTCTGTCAATGGAACCATGTTTTTTAGACAATAAAGCATATTTTGACTTTGACTTTGACTTTGAAGGAAAATTGTTCGAATGGAAAATTGTTCGAAAGAAAAATTGTTCGAATGGAAAATGGTTCGAATGGAAAATTGTTAATTTATTTTTTTATTTATTCATTTATTTACGTATAAGAAAAATACATTTGAAGTTGAACAGAGTTTAAATCTAAAAAAAAAAAAAAATTTAACCTAAAACAATTCTCCTGGCCTTCGTCTTAAATTTATCCAGAGATAAACCAAAGAACTCAAGGCCCTCATAGAACTTATTTACATTGGCAGATATTCTATTCACAGGACTGAATAGTAGGTACCAGGTTCGACAGTAAGGAATGTGCAGTAAAGATTTACTTCGTGTCTGATAACTTTGAATGTGTAGATTAAAACATTCAAGACATTCGTGGCTTTTTATGTAGTAGTTAAGAATTTTAAATGCAAAACAGACATCAAAATATTCCCTTCTGCGAACAAGAGTAGATAAGTCTAAATAAGTCATAGTCAGGTCATCACTGAGAATCACACCACTCAAAGAAAGTTTGTACCTTGCAAACTTAATAAATTTGTGTTGAACACTCTCAAGCCTATTGATGTGGATCTGATAGTAAGGTGACCAAACTATGCATGAAAATTCAAGAACGGACCTGACCAGTGATGTGTAAAGAATTTTGATAGGGCGTATACTTGTAAAGTCCCTAGTAGCTCTCTTAATAAACCCCAACATTTTATTAGCCCTGCCAATTACCACTTCAAAATGCTCAGTGAACATTAGCCTAGTATCTAGATAGACACCAAGATCTTTAATGATAGAAACTTTAGACAAGCGAACATTGTTTAAGTAATACTGCAAGGGAACACTATGGGTGCGTCTACTGAATCTTATACAACAGCACTTATCGATGTTGAGGGACATGTAATTAAGCTGACACCAATCGTGAACGATGTTAAGATCATTTTGCAAAATAAGTATGTCTTGAGTTGACGTCACCTGACAATACAACTTCAAGTCATCAGCAAAAAGTAAAAAATTTGACGAGAGCAACGATCCTAAATCGTTGATAAATAAGCTGAATAGAAGGGGGCCCAAGTGAGAACCTTGGGGTACCCCAGAGGATGCATGGAAAAGAGAAGAAAGATAGCCATCGATCTTGACTTGTTGCATTCTGTTAGTAAGGTATGATTTCATCCATGAAAATAAATGTCCAGAAACGCCGAAACTTGAAAGCTTTGAAAGAAGGATGTTGTGATTTACCTTATCAAAGGCTTTACTGAAGTCAGTATATATTTAATGAGTTTCTGCATTATTAGCAAATGATGAATTTATGAATGTTGTAAAGAGAAACAGGTTCGTCTCAACGGATCTACCGGCTGTAAAACCGTGCTGACTGATCACAATCTGATGAAATATTTTTGAAAGAATTCCTTCCACGCACTGCTCAAATAATTTTGGAATCGCAGACAGAATGCTGATGGGTCTGTAATTTATTACATCATTTTTGCTGCCTGACTTGTAAATAGGACAAACGTAGGAGAGCTTCCACATTTCTGGAAAAATTCCAGAAGATAATGATTTGTTGAAAATATTAAACAGAGGAAGATACAAAGTGTTAGAACAAGATTTTAGTACTTTGTTGGGAATACCATCAGGTCCTGCAGACTTGTTGATGTCCAATTGCGTTAAAGCCCTCTCAATATCTGTTGGATCTATGACAATGCTTGAAACATTCTCAAATCGATCAGCAAAGGTTCCAGCGTCGGAATTTCTCTGAGGGTTATAGACGGAGGAGAAATAGACAGCAAAAAGATTAGCTATGTCAACAACGTTGGACGCCTTTTCTGAGGCAAGAAACATTTCGTTAGGAATAGTACCCTGATTAGATTGGGAGTGAATAAAGTTCCAAAAAATTTTCATATTGGTGCCTATGGCTCTTTCAGTATCACTTATGCATAATTTATAGCACTCTTTGGTGAGGTTTTTACAATCTCGCCGAAGTGTACTAAATGCAAAGTAATCCAAACCACTATTCGACTGCTTGAATCGTTTGTGAGCAATTTTCTTTTGAAAAATCAGATTTTTCAATTCGTTAGAGAACCAGATAGGAAATTTCTCGCTGTAAGAATGTGCCTTTATTGGAACAAACATATTAAAGCAGTCGAACAGTACCAAGTAAAAGCTCTTAACAGTTTCGTTTAGATCGTCCATCATAATGGATCGCCAATCAAAGGAAAGAAAATATTCATTAACTAAATGTACTTATACGCCTTAGAAACGTAAATCCACCAAAAACGTGAAAAACCTTTTTTAAATACAACAGCTTGAAATTTCAATTATTTTTGAATCTCCGATTGCGTGCTTCGCTCACTTAATCTCAAAGAGAAGATCCGCGGAACCGTAAATTCGGTGTTGGTACAAAAAAGCGCAGCTCAAAAGCGAGCAGACGAAAGGACGCAGGTCAAAATATTATTGGCAACCAGTACACTACTATAACCAGTATTAAATGAACTGTAAGGAAACTAACCAAAAATATGTAAACTAGCCCAAACTAACCCAAAAAAATGCAAACTAACCCAAATTAACCACCTAATGCGTGCTAGTCCTTGTATATTAATATTGAATTTAAAAAACCAAGAATTAAGAATCAGGGACGAATATTAAGAATTAAGAAATTGGGTAACTCCGGCCATAGATTAATTCACGATTCACAGTTAAACTATTGAGTTTTCGGAAAAAAAAAACAATTTTCTGTTCGAACAATTTTCTTTCGAACAATTATTTTCGAACAATTTTCCGTTCGAATAATTTTCCGTTCGAATAATTTTCCGTTTGAACAATTTTCTGTTCGAATAATTTTCCGTTCAAATAATTTTCTGTTCGAACAATTTTCTGTTCGAACAATTTTCCATTGGAACAATTTTCTGTTCGAACAATTTTCCGTTCGAACAATTTTCTGTTCGAACAATTTTTCCATCGAACAATTTTCCGTTCAAACAATTTTCTTTCGAACAATTATTTTCGAACAATTTTCCGTTGACGGGAAAATACATGTATGTAAATACTTATTTTAGATGTTTTGGAACGCCATGTTGAGAAAGGGCTGGAAATGGAAAGAAGAAGATATTAGCCAGAAAGATATGAATGATATAATTAACATTCACAATGCAAATAATGAACAGGCCTGGAAAGAAGTATTAAAATGGGAAGCTTTACATGCTGATGAGTGTATGGATCCAAGGTAAACCATTTTATTGAAATAACCTAGAGAATCCTCTATAATTGCCCCTTCTGCTTTCAGACTAAAAAGTTTTGGAGGAAAAGCAACAGACTACAGCCCGAGGGCTCGAATGCGGTCCCTCATGGGCTATGAACTACCATTTGACAGGCACGATTGGATTGTTGACAGGTGCGGCAAAGAAGTCCGTTATGTTATTGACTATTATGATGGTGGAAAAGTGGATAACAGGTTTCAGTTTGCTTTGCTGGATGTTAGACCAGCAATGGACAGGTAATTTTGGTATTTTTAAAAGTGAGGTAAAAAAAAACTGCAAAGTAGATTTTAACCTCTTGAATCAAAATTGAGCACACAAATCTACTCAATTGGCCAGTTCAGTTCATAAGTTTCAGTAGAGATTTAGTTAATTTGTCAGTTTAACATGAGAATGATGGCGTGATGGCACTGGGTATTGCATGTACACTTCTTATACATTTTGTCCAGCCTCAATTCTGTTTCATTTTCTGTTAATCTTGTCAATTCTTTTTTAGGAGTCCCGGGCTGCGTTCAAAAACGGCTAAAGCCGAGCCAAAATTGGCATATTGTGTTCAAGTTCGGCTCCAGCGTGCCAAAAACGGTTGGCTTTACACGTTCCAAATCGGCCGCGGTAAAGTAACTTTTGGAGGCTCTTTCAACTGAGTCTAGAAATGGTTATAGGAATTTTGATTGGATGAGACCAAATTCAATATGGCGTGGCGGCCAGGCAAGTTAGTTTTGAATATGGGTTTTCATGCATATTTCAATTATTTTGTTTGTTTGCAGCTTCGATTTTAATTATTCAATAAAATATTTGTTAACTAAGTACGTTAACTATTAAGTCGGGCAGAAACTAGATATTTTTTGTGTTTTTTTGGTCAGTGAATGGTCGCCACGCCATATTGAATGTCACGTGGTTTGGATTGCATATTGAGAAACGGTATTTGGCGTTCCAGCAAATTCACACCAGATTTGGCATTGCCGGTAGAAGGGGAATAGTAGGTTTTGGCATTAGCATTGCCGTCTTTGAACGCACTCCTGGAAAATTGTTCGCAAATAATTGTTTGAATGGAAAATTCTTCGAAAGGAAAATTGTTCGAACAGAAAATTATTCGAAAAGAAAATTTTTCGAAAGGAAAATTGTTCGAACAGAAAATTGTTCGAAAGGAAAATTGTTCGAAGGGAAAATTGTTCGAATGGAAAATTGTTAATAAATGTACTTATACGCCTCGGAAACGTAAATACACCAAAAACGTGAAAAACCTTTTTTAATGTTCGCTCACCGAATTTCAAAGAGAAGATCTGCGGAACCATAAATTCGGCGTTGGTACAAAAAAGTGCAGCTTCAAAGCGAGCGGACAAAAGGGCGCAGGTCAAAATATTATTGGCAACCAGTACACTTCTAACCAGTATTAAATGAACTGTAAGCGAACTAAGCAAAAAAATGCAAACTAACCCAAATTAACCCGTCCACGTAATGCGTGCTAGTCCTTGTATATTAATATTGAATTTAAAAAACCAAGAATTAAGAAGCAGGGACAAATATTAAGAATTAAGGAATTGGGTAACTCCGGCCATAGATTCATTTACGATTCTCAGTTAAACTACTGATTTTTCTGAAAAAAAAAATTTCCGTTCAAACAATTTTCTTTCGAACAATTTTCTCTTTGAACAATTATTTTCGAATAATTTTCCGTTCGAACAATTTTCTGTTCGCATAATTTTCCGTTGGAATAATTTTCCGTTCGGACAATTTTCCGTTCGAAAAATTTTCCATTTAACAATTTTCCTTTCGAACAATTTTCCGTTCGAACAATTTTCCGTTCAAACAATTTTCCGTTGGAACAATTTTCCATTCGAACAAATTTCTCTCGAACAATTTTCTTTGGAACAATTATTTTCGAACAATTTTTTGTTGACGCTTGTTTACATAATATGTAATGGCTTCTCAGTTGATCTTGTGTTTCATATTATGAAACACAAGATCAACTGAGAAGCCAATTGTAACAGAGACTAGACAGAAAACTGAACTGAAGATCTGAAAGGCCACTGAGAGCCTGTAAGACCAATGCAAAAGATTTTTTTTGAAAACAAATTGAAAGTTTTGTTTACCTCATGAATACATGAATAAATTTGAACTGGAATGAAAAATATTCACACACTCAATTTTTTTTTAGTGTTGAGAACGTTTGGGATAGGATGAAAGTAGCTTGGTGGAGATGGTTCTATGCTGATAAATAAAGTGTTGGACAGTAGATGTAGTTTTCATGTTCGTTTTATTGTTACTTATTCATATGTATTTATTTGTAATATTAATAAATTATCATTTTGACGCAGGGCATTTTATTTAAAATGAGTCATTTATTTATTATAGGTTTAGAATAAGTTTTATATGAACCTACAATAATATTTGAACTAATACAATAATCCGGTTTTATTAAAAAACATTTTAAAGCATCGCAAAATTGCTTATCCACAGCATTTCTAAGTTCTAAGCTAATGTGATTGAAAATTTTGATTCGATCATGAAAAAAGGAATTTGTAACCAAACTGGAGTGAGGAATAGGAATATTATATGCCTGTCTAGTTGAACAGGTTTGCTGGTGAGCTGGAAAAGAGTTTTTATCATGAATAAGAAAAACTGTTTCAAATAAATGAAGATAGCAACGTTAGAATTCCACTTTCATGGACGACAATGCATCCTGAGATGTGCATTGCTCAACAATCAACATTTCAAATTCTGACTTGGTACCTCTGTTATTTTATCACATCAGGTATATTACTTATTTCTCCTACAATACTGAGTCATTATTACACGTGTATAGGACAGGACAACCCTGGACGCATCATTGCACAACCGTTACCCAAAATTTAAATTTGGAATGTATGCAACGTCCTATTTTTCCTAGTTGATCATTCCATTAAACGTCTAAATGGTCAATCCACCTATTTAATGCTATCTGCAACTAATTCCCTAGGCACCTAATTAAATAAAGTACATACGTACCTATACTCTTTATGTAATTGGACAGCCTCAATTATAGTTTAAATATTAATTATGTAGTTTGTATTTGCTGTCAGTTAGTTAATTAAGGGCGCGTACCTATGAAAGAAAACTATCACCTAGTCGCTAGTTTCATATCATCATGTTGAAATGAATATCAATTTGCCTGTGCGTGCGGTGTGGACCAATAGATTTACGCGATATTTTCATGTCGTACGAAATAAGAAAATAATTTTTATAATTCTTCAAACGATTTCGATACTGTCTCACATTTTGGGATTTGCGTTTTCATTTAAACTCAAAATTAACTGTTTGGAAACATTAGAAGCCTTGCCATACTTTGTAGTTCTACTTACTATAGGTGAAGTTTCAGTAATTTTAGTAAACACCGTAGGATTCTATAATGTATGCTCTTTGTCCGATGTTATAATCAAGTTTATATCAAGCAAGGCCCTATCAAAATCTATTAAACTACATTTTATAGTTTGCCAAATTTTAAATTTTTTGGCCTCAGCTTTTAATTCCTACGCCATAGTTAAAACAGGATGGAGTGTTTGTCTATCTTTTTTATTTGAAATTTTGATTTTACTTTGGTTTCAAATAGTTCTGCTTTTAATATTATTTGTAGCAAGCTTGATCAATAACGAATTGGAAGATGCAAATAGGCAGCTACTAGAAAGAGTTTCTGATAATATTAACTCAGAGTCAGAATCGTTAAAAAAACTTACCAAAAGATTTAATGACATATACGAGGTGGTGGACACATTTAATCAGCATTTTAAATTTTATTATGTGTTGGCAATTCTGAATATGATTATTAATCTATTGAGGGCATGGATTTCCATAGTTGAATTTAATTTAAAAGACAAATCCTATATCAATTTCGATATTACTTCTATTAACGCAATAATAAACATCTGCTATTGGCTAAAATATTTCGTAAGTACCTACATATTTATATTCCTATATAATGAAAATTATTTAATTAAATCAAGTTCAATTTGAATCTTAAAAATAATATCTACGGGACGAGGATTTTTGATAAGGGAACTTTCATTCACAAATCAAATTCAGTCTATTGGGAAACCGGCTGCAATCTTTTAGAATTTTTTTTTGTACCTACTTGAAAAATATTAAGAGCAAAATTGTAGCTTGTGGAAATTTCCACTCCAAAACATAATACTCCCGAGTTAAACTGGTTCTCCGTTCTCTCTAGATTCGACATTCATATAGTGATTACTGACCAATCCATGAACCGAGCATTTGACTATTGAGACAAATGTTTTGATGACCCAGCCTTGGATTTGCCAATAGCTTGGGCAATTCTTCTGTGTGTTACCTGAAAAATAAAATTGAAGGCCTAAACGCGCACTATCGTTCTGATTAAAGAATCCAGAAAGGACCTCGCACCTTTCTTATGGAAAATTTTTTGAAAAATTGAGATAATGTAGTTCTCGATGTCCTGATTAAAAGTTCTCAAGGGCACAACTCAATCCTATGATCAGTTTTTGAGTTATGGGTTGTCAAAATTGGCTTTTTTAGACTTCGAGATATTGATTTTTTTTCAACATATTTGTTTATATTTCCTCCATTAGCACATTTAAATTAAAAGTTTCTACTCTAAGTTTTAGGCGTTTTGGTGTCTTCTTAAAATGTGGTATAAAAGTTCCTACAGCATCTTACACAAAATGGTGGCGACAAAGAAATGTCAATTTAGAAAAAGTCGCAAATAACTAAATTCGATCAATTGTGTATGATACAAAAACGAACGGCTAGATTTTGCCCTATTTTCAATATGTTGTTATCAAAAGTATACTTAAGAATACCTACTATAGTTTTGGATCCAGAATGTTATACCAGGTGTTCATTTTGTACCAGGGCCCCGGCGTAGATGGTAAATGCCGACTGCAAGCGGGTTTCAAGTTCAAATGCTGTTTCAATGGGCATTATTCATTGTTTTTAGTTTACCGTAGGAATGGAGTTCACTAAAATTGATAATATTGACTAAGCGTAAGAAACATAGAATAGTCTCATCTTTTTTAAAACTGTACAAATAGACCCTGAGATAGGGCCTGTTTAGTGGAGTTATTTTGATTGCCCAAAGTGAGGCAATGAAAAAAATTATTACGTTTATTAGTTTAAGTAGATAGGTATAAGTCTGATGGGATGGCACTCTTTATTCCTACGCTATATCTGTGAGAATGGTTATTTATACAGTTTTAAAAAAGGTCACATACTCGTCAGTCCTCAGACTATTTTATATTTTGTACACTATGGCCGACAATATCAATTTTAGTGAACTCTATTCCTATGGTAAACTTGAAACAATAAATAATGCCCATTGAAACAGCATTTGAACTTGAACCCCGCTTGCAGGCGGCATTTACCATCTACACCAGGGCCCTGGCACAAAATGAACACCTGGTATAACATTTTGGATCCAAAACTATAGTAGGTATTCTTAAGTATACTTTTGATAACAACATATTGAAAATAGGGCAAAATCTAGCCGTTCGTTTTTGTATTCTACACAATTGATCGAATTTAGTTATTTGCGACTTTTTCTAAATTGACATTTTGTTGCCGCCACCATTTTGTGTAAGACGCTGTAGGAACTTTTATACCACATTTTAAGAAGACACCAAAACGCCTAAAACTTAGAGTAAAAACTTTCAATTTAAATGTACTTATCGAGGAAATATAAACAAATATGTTGAAAAAAAATCAATATCTCAAAGTCTAAAAAAGCCAATTTTGACAACCCGTAACTCAAAAACTGATCATAGGATTGAGTTGTGCCCATGAGAACTTTTAATCAGGACATCGAGAACTACATTATCTCAAATTTTCAGAAAATTTAGCCGAAAGCCATTTTCCATAAGAAATGTGCGAGGTCCTTTCCCAGATAAAACTTTATGCACGGATGGCAATTAGGTAGATATTCCATAGTCCATCGATTTTCTACACACATACATTGGTGCGCTACGTTACTTTGCGTTCATGGGTCCTGTGTTTCCTGTGTCCTTCACTTCTACAGATGCGATTCTCTTATTTGATAGGTCTACGCCTGAACCGTTCACCATCCTCGTTTACCTATGCATAGTGCTCACCTTCTATTGAGTGCCATAATCTTTACCCTGAAAAGAAATTTGTACGAAACAGTCTCATCGGTTTCTATTGCCTATACTGTATTCAAATAATAAAATGATCAAAATACCTAGGCACTTGTAAGGTTCTCTAAAAAGCCAACCCGGGGCAATGATGCTTCTTCTGGATAGTTGCATTAGAAATGATGACTTGATTGTATATTCAGCCTAGAGTTGCCGTTGATAATTGCGGTCATTTACAGACCTAAATTCCTCTTAGTCACCCGAGCTGTAATATCGGTCTTGGCTATCGTTTCTGATTCTTCGACGCCCACTTATGGGGGTAGTTTCCACAGAACTCCAGTCTCGTCTCCGGCAGTAAATCTCCATTGATGGGATAGGATAGGATACACTTGACACTAATTCTAATTAAATGGATATTAGCATTCAGAATGTAGCCACAACATAACAATAAACAATTTTTACGTGAACTTACCTACCTAGGTATTTGATGCTATCTGTAATTTTTAGCAAACGCATCACTTAATTAAATAAAGTAACCACTATTTATATAAATGCAATTCCATTTTATATAATTATTAGTTTATATTTGCAATTAGTTAATTAAGGGCGCGTATAAAAGAAAACTAGTCTCTAGTATAGCATCGTCGTGTTAAAATGCATACCACTTCACCTGTTCGTTTGGTGCCGATCAATTTGTTCACACGATATTTTCATCTGATACAAAATCACAAAATAATTTTTATAATTCTTCAAGCAATTTCGATACTAACTCATATTTTGGGATTTGCGTTTTCATTTAACCTCAAGATGATTTGTATGAAAAAATTAAAAGTCTCGCATTTATATGAAGTTCTACTAATTGTAGGTGAAGTTTTAGTAGTGTTAGGAAACACTGTGGGATTTTATAATATAAGCTCTTTATCCGATGTTATAATCAAGCTTATATCAAACAAGTCAACGACTTTATCAAAATCAATTAAACTGCATTTTATATTATGCTGTGTTTTGAACTTTTTGGCCTTGTCTTTTAGTTTTCACGCCTTAGGTAAAACAGGATGGGATGTTTGTTCATCTTTTTTATTTGGAATGATCATTTTACTTTGGTTTCAAATAGTCCTGCTATCAATATTATTTGTAACAATTATGATCTCTAACGGATTAGTGGATGCAAATATGCAGCTTTCAGAAGTAGTGTCTGATAATACCCAGTCAAAGTCGGAATTATTATTAAAACTTCCCCGAAGATTTAATCACATATACGAGGTAGTGGACACATTTAATCAGCACTTTAAATTGTATTTTGTGTTGGCCATTTTAAATATGATTGTAAATCTATTGAGGGCATGGATTTCCATAGTTGAGTTCAATGTGAAAAAAGACACATCTAATTTTCATTACGATATTACGTCTCTTAATGAAATAATAAACATCTGTTATTGGCTCAAATATTTTGTAAGTACAAATTTTATGTAACTCATTAGTTTCTGGCAAAAATGCAAGTCCATCTTGGATCTTGAAAATAAACCCTATAGTGGACGTGGATTTTTTGAGGGGCTCTATTTATTCATAAAGCAACCGATTTAGAACTATTGGAAATCGGCCGCTATCTCGTAAAATGTAAGTAGGTACACTTTTTGCGATAATTTCAGACAGATGTTTGTGCAGAATTGTTGCTCGTAAAGTTTTTTTCACGAAAATACTTCTTTCACATTGTTCTCTCTAGACTCGATCAACTCAAATTCAATTTGAGAACAGAATATTTGACCCTCGGGCCTCCAGGCAACGAGCCAGTTTTCGTGATCTGTGGTTTTGGCGACCACGAGTTCATTTTAACCGTGATTACCTACTGTTGCCGTGGCCTAACCCCTAACCTAAGGGCGATTCGAGTGGTAATGTAAATTTCATCAATAACTGGACCAAATGAGCTTCAGATAGCGTCTGCTTTAGATCATTTTAGAGACATCCTAAGTCCAGTAAGACCTTTTGGGGATATCCTATGCAATATCTGTAAGACTTCTTTAAGAAGTACCACAAAAACTTCTTGGAACATTCAGAAGGCGTCTCCTAACAACGTCTCAAACTAGACGTCTTGGGGATCCTCTAAACTGCCCACACTATTATTGCCTTAAGGTCGTTCTGGGGACACTCATGTTAGCTGAGTGAGTTGCAATCGAACTTTGTATGTTACATGAGAAAGATCGTGAAAATATTGCAGTTTTATAAGGCGGGGGAGAAAGAAAACTCCTGATCCAAAGATTCGAAGCATGAACATCCAAACCAAACTGTATTTTGTACAGGGGAGACCTTTACAGAGTTATTGGAACAAACATGCAACATATGCAGATTCCATATCTTAGCTAGCTGTGACAAGCTGATGAAATCCTGGTTCTCATTTCCGTGAATGGAGCTTGAACATGATTTACCTATGTATTTTCTGAAATAGAACCAGTCAGCCAGTTGGCTTGATTTTCAGGATATTGGGTACATTCAGGCGGTCGCCAGCGGCTAAGCTCAGCCACTCAGCAGGGACTTTATTCTCGAAACCAAAGAACAGCATTCTCATAAGAACGATTGCTCTGTCATTGTCAGTGTTATGCCGGACGACAAAGACAGAATCTTCATTCCAATGAGAACGCTGCTTCCCTGTTTCGAGAATAAAGTTCCCGATGAGTGGCTGAACTAAGCCGCTGGCACCGCCTGAATGTACCCAATGTTTCTTCTCTCTCAGCTAGATTTCTCGATATTCTTACTGAAAGTATCATTGCGATTGGCCATTTTTGTCGAAAACATTGTGTTTAACAAAAAAATTGCGAAGACAAAATAAATTGAATTGTCTCCAAAGATAAGGGGACTCACGAAAAAGGGTCTCCTATTCCACATGTCATGAAACCCCTGTGTCCCAAATTGGGAGATTCTCGTGCAACAGGTTTCTGACATATAAAAAAGAGACAATTCTTTAGGGGCGAATTTCAGCAAACTATACACACTTGGCATAAACAAAAAATACGTGCCACCTAATTTTTTTTATTGAGAATCTATTACCAAATTTTGTTGCATTTATTTCCGGACACCCTGTGTATAAAAACGTGCCTATATGACGAAAAGTTTTAGCATCCCAACCCAACAGTTTTGGAAATAATCGCAAAAACATCAAAATTATACACTGTTTGCATATTTTTCGAATTCAAAAGACAACCCTCTAAAATCCTGTCCGCAAAGTTTTATTTTTACTTTTGAGAATGGCTTGATTCGATCCTAATGTACTCCTTAACAGTAACTGGATGCTGGATGATGAACTCATGCATATTTTGCACTGAGATTTTAACATGAAAATTATGTTAATATTTTTTTTTTAGAGTGAAGTAACTGTAACAGCTTGGATAGGAGAAACCCTGGAACAAGAAGGACAAAAAACAATCAACATTTGTTATCTATTGCAGCATAAACTTCCTTTACGATCTCAGTCAGAACACGATCAGCTCATAAGAGAGGAGCTCAATATTCTACTGGACGAAAGTAAATCAAGGAAAGTTTATCTACATGCTGGTGGATTTTTCAAGATCAATTGGGGGATTTTGGGAACCATTGCAGCGACTGTTGCAATGTATTCTGTTGTTATTGCTCAATTTACCTTAAATATATAGAGACATTTTGCCGCCATCTTGAAGAATTGGTATAGAAATAAAACTCGTAAATTATGTTTCAACCTTTTTTTTTTTATTGTAAAATGACCAAGAATAACTCTAAAACTTTCAGAATCAATATATTATAGTTGATATAGATATAATATGTATTCGATTACATGATATAGACAATCTTCAACTAAATAAATATATTACTTTATCTTACCCAATACAAATTTTTCTAAAATTATTTAGTTAAAATTATATTGTACCAACTGAACTGGCCGTTCTGATTGATTAATACTGATCTTGGCACCCGAAATTGATTAATTTAGTTAAATATGCGCGTGGTGATGATATTATGGAATCAAAAAGCCAATTTAGTTTTTAGAGAAATTGCAAACTATACAGCAAAAATGCTTACCTATGATTGCCCTTTTGCTTCGGTTCTTGTAAAAATTATCTTCAAAAATTGTTTGAAAACATTTTTTGCAAGAACCGATTTACTCACGATTATCAGACCATCAAATATTTCTTATAAACTACAATATTTAGCAAACATTGTGAACAGACTGTATTTTTAATAAATAAAAACACAACCTTTATCTGAGAAATCAGAACACAAATTCTCCTTACACTAGTGTAGGGATCACAACTAAATAATTGTTTTTTTAATTATTACTTAGGGAAAACTGCCAATTTTGGTACTTTTTTTTTAGCAAGTATATACTTCAAAAGATACAACTTTTTACTAACCCTGTGTTTGTTTGAATTATTTACATTAATGATTTTCTGGTTTCAAAAAATACCAACAAAAGGCAATTTAACTCAGCTATATCTACGGATCCCACCTCCATATGTAGATATGTCACCTCTAGAACTGCACAACAATAATTTTTGTAAATAGTTTAACATCTAAGGACCGCTAGATCAATAGGTTTGCTAACAAGTGATATTCCTGTTAGTTCTAGCGGCTCTAAGTCGAGAGAAACGAACACGCATGATGCCATTGTGGTATGTATACTATGCAGAAGTGTTTCTTCTTTTTTTTTTTTCTCAGAAACTATTTTTCTGCGTTTACTGATTCAAATAAATCTAACTCAATTGAAAGAATATTCTATATTTACAGCTTATATAAATGATTATGCTATTGCAACATAGACTCAGTGCTCACACAAGGTACATTACGGTTTTTTTTGAACTGCTGCTGTGATGCCTCTACACTAATAAATTCAATAAAAAAATTTAAAAGGGAAACGGTGGATGAATTTTTCCAAATGAAGTCAAGGGTTGGTTGGATATGTACATTTTTAGAGCCTTTGTTAGTAAGGGCCCTGCGGAAAAAAATTCATTTATTACTGATTTTTTTTACATTGTATAGAAAAGTTAGTTTTGTGAAGTAATTCAGGTTTGAAGTTTCCTTTTGCATGGTACTCGGCGTCATGGCTAGAAAATGTTACGTAGGTAGTATTTTATGTACGTTTTAAAGCAATATTGTTTCGAACTTTTTTACACAATTCAACCATCAACGATTATTACTTCAATTTATAGTCACCAATAATAGGCAAGATTGTCTAGAAAATAGGTTTTTAGGTGTATTTGATAAGTACCTACTTCACTAATATTTTTGAAAAATTTTGAATTTGCCTAATCCTTTTTTGACATAGGTAATTTTTTTATTTATCCACAGTGAGTATAGTAGGTACAAAAATCTCTTTTGACGAGTAGGTTAAGAATTGAGAGTTTTTGAGATGAAATCCAAAATCTGCTAGCATTTTCTGGCCACCCCACCATCTACTAGAAGCGTAGGTACGTTTATTTATTCCTAATCAGGTATCGGTAGCAGTAATAAAAATATAATTACAAATAATGGAACACATTAGTATGAAACTTTGCAACCGTGCAACAATTTTCTAGCTCAGGAAGAGTCCAAGGTTCTTGATTGAAAGTCGAAATCTGAGGAAATTGTTTTACAAATGGCCATTCAGAACCCTAATTATTGTTCCTTTTTATATTTTTTTCAGAATTAAAATGCAATATATTCAGATTTGAGACACAAAAAATAAGTAATATCTAAAACGTGCTTAGACTGGATTAGTATATGAAATGTGTGGGAATACCGTACTCCCAAATTTTTTTCAAGCTGTGGCCTGTGAAATAGTTGAAATATATTTTTATATGTTATTGGATTGCCATCGCCTTTTAGACATAGAAAGGTAGGCCCTGGATAGCTCTTCTAAGGTCAAAGGTATACCTACCCTTGCGCTATTTCTGCGAAAGTTTTGGAATCAAAATGGTAAAAATTAAATGCGCTTCAAAAAAAATTAAAAATTTAATTTTCTATCAATCTGATCTGATAGGGCCATTGGTTGGGCAACCTCAATTGCCCTCAAACTGATATACCATGCATGGATGTTGATCGTGGTCATGTCTCCAAGACATCCACGGGGAGTCTTGGCTTAACCGCCCGGACTAAGTGGTACGAGAGCCACAATAAATTATCTCCCCAAGTCAAAGTAGCAAGTGCCGACGACTGCATGACTTAGGAGTAGCTTAGCCACTAGTTTGCAAACTCCGGCACAAGGAAATCTTCAGGTTTAAATACGCCCCCTGCAGTATGGGGCTCTGCTGCAGGCGAATTTTAATTCCCTTATTATTCGTGGGAACAAATATGGAACCTGAAAATAAAAACCACCCAGAGGATAAAAATATCCTCCAACCACTCAAAACCTTCAAAACTCCAGGAGACAGCAATGTTTCCAACGTCACGTCTGAAGCAGGCATGGTAAAGGGCTCACCAAAAAGCCCCACTATGCCTGTGAATGACGAACGTTCCTCGAGCGAAAGTGAGGACTCCATCTCCAAGACGCTTTCAAAGTCAGTTTAATGACTTGAAGCTGAAGGAAAGGAACTTCAGTGCAGCTGCAAGAAAACGTTACAAGTGGCTAATGCGACAAGGCCACACCACCGAAGAAGTGCGTCAGTTGGCGAGAAAGCCAAATAAACAAAAGGAGCGACCGGAAACAGGAGCCAAAAAAAGGATCCGATCCGACGGCTCAACTCAAGGGCATTATTAGTTAAGGTAACAAATCTAACCTTTGCGAATAACTTGCGGCAAGAGGTGTTAGATTTAACCCTTGCCAGCACAACTATAGGCAACCATATAAAAGGCTAGCATGTGTCTGATGAAACCTCGATATCGGACCACAAACACATCAGGTTCGACATAGAGGGCACAGAAGAATCAATTTTAAAAACCCAAAACCTACCGACTGGGGTCTGTATAAAGACCTATTAGGAACGGAAAGTACCGATCTCCCTAAAGTTATCGGCGATCTAGAGTTCCATTCTAACGAAAGAAAGTATCCCATATTTACAAAGTATGAGAACAGTTGTTTTGCAAAGCAACGGGTAGTGAAGAGGAATACACCCTGGTGGAACAAGACACTCAGCTCCTTAAGGACTGAGACAAGAAAATTATTCAATAGGGCTAAACGCACCAACGACTGGAGCGAATACAAAAAAGCCCTAACAGAATACAACAAAGAGTTGAGAAGATCTAAAAGAGAATTCTGGAGGAGATTCTGCGAGGAGATGATCGACGTCCCTCAGATAATGTGCCTCCAGAAATCCTAGCAAAAGATCACTCCAACAATATCGGGCTCCTTCAGAGATCTGATGGTAGCTATACCTAAAGTAGACTAGATAGTGTAAAACTGCTTCTGCAAACACATTTCCTGAAGTCTATCGAGCGGAAACCTGATGGAAAAAGGGCGTTCCGCGATTGACCAACCGCACTAAAGGCCTAGCCGGATGGATATTCACTGAAAATAAGATCAAAGGGGCTATAAACAGCTTTCAGCCCTACAAATCACTGGGTGCCCTCTTACAAGGCCTAAAAGAATCAGCACCATATCTGACAAAAATGTTCAAAGCTAGCTACCTACTAGGCTACATTCCCACCAGTTGGCGGGATGTGAATGTGGTCTTCATTCTAAAGGCTGGTAGGCGTCCTTAACAAAGCCTAAGTCATTCAGACCAATCAGCCTAACCTCCTTTCCTCTGAAAACCATGGAGAAAATCATTGACCTTTACATCAGGATCGAATTTCTAATGGAAAGCCCGTTCCAAAAGATTCAATTTGCCTATCAGCCAGGTAAATCAACTGAGACAGCCCTACACAGTCTTGTCACTAAGATTGAAAAGGCACACAAGGTACCTTAATGAAACTACAATTGCATAGATTGAAGCCATGCTCGAGAATAGGAAAATCAAAGCAACCATTGGAAGTGACTCTGCAACGGTCTTAGCAGTCAAGGGATGCTCCTAAGGGGAGTATTATCCCCACTGTTGTGGTCACTAGTGGTAGATGAACTTCTCAACGCGCTAAGCGCCCAAGGGATCACAGTCCTAAGATATGCTGACGATCTCACAGTCATCATTAGGGGTAAGCATGAGAGGATCATTAGTGTCCTCATGCAAAATGCCATAATTGTACTTTTCACAAGGAAAATGGAGCTAAATGTAGCAGCCCCAAATGGGATACAAATCAATTTCGCAAGTGAGGTCAAATACCTCAAATTAACATCTCAAAACCGACCGGGCAATATCCACATACTGGACATGCCCTAGATTATTCAGCAAGACTTGGGGACTAAAGCCAAAAATGATCTATTGGTTATTTACAATGATTATAAGGACCCATGGTCACCTACGCTGCAATAGTGTGGTGGCCAAAAGTAAAACAACAGACAGCGCAAAACCGATTGGCAACTGTACAAAGGTATGCATGTCTGAGACTTACAGGAGCAATGAACCCTGTCTAGTGGCGGTTCATTACATAATTTTCTGGCGGGGTAATGGATGACGGGAAAATCATCAAGTTTCACAACGTATCGCCAAAGGTTCCCTGCCGGGGGTGAATTTTTTTTTGGAGTGCCACCCTCAAATTTGCACCCGAAAGTCGTTTAAAAAACACGCCTTGGGCAAAAATTTATCCGGTTGCCTTTAATACTTTACTTTGTAGAACTTGTCTTTTGTTGTAATTAATAAATGTGTTTAAAAAAATTTTGTGGGGGGAGGGAGGGGGAATAACCCTCTCTACCCCCCCTGTAAACCGCCCTTGCACTTGTCCAACCGCCGCAATAGAGGTCAGGTCGGGCCTCTCTTCACTAGATATACAGGGTGTCCTTAGATAAACTGACACATTTTGCAGGTGAATATCTCGAAAACGGGAAAAGATAACTAGATGCGGTTTGTTCTGGGAGAATAAGGAATTTTTAAAGTTTCTTTTCACATTATTGCCGAATCCTAAAATTTGCTGAAATTTGGTTTCACAGACATGCGATTTTTTGAAATAAAATGACTGCCTTATTTTTCATGAAACACCCTGTAAATTTTATCATCGTCAGAAAGCCTGTTTTTTCTACTTTACCAAAATGTATAATTTTTTCAAATTATCTTGAACTTTCATCGTAAAAATTGCACTTTGTCGAAGAGAACACCATCGACTAACCAAAAAAAAAAAATGATGATTAAGTTGTGTTTGATACTTTTATTAACTAATTAGCGCATAATTAATTAATAATACAATTATTAAACACAAATAAACTAATAATGCAAGTGCATATAAAACACAAATTAATTATTATTATTTTTTTGGCCAGTCGATGGTACACTCTTTAACAAAGTGCAATTTTTACGATCCAATTTCGAGATAATTGAAAAAAATTATACATTTTTGTAAAGTAGAAAAGTCACGCTTTCTGACGATGACAAAATATACCGGGTGTTTCATCAAGAATAAGGCAGTATGTAATTATTTCAAAAAATCGAATGTCTGTAAAACCAAATTTCAGGATTTGTCAATGCCATGAAAAAAAACTTTGAAAAATCCTTATTCTGCCAAAACAAACCGCATCCCGTTATCTTTTCTCGTTTTCGAGATATTTACCTGCAAAATGTGTCAGTTTATCTAAGGACACCCTGTATAATAGTGAAAAAAGATGCGTACATGGGAGCCTGAAGAATAGCGCAATCCCTAAAACTAAAGGAAGGGAACTTTGTCGACCACATGAGCATTATGAAACTATGCATTAGTGTGACCACAAAACCAGTTGACCACATACAACAGAGGTACGAATTTGAACACTCCTTCAAAGTGACCATTGAGGGCCGCAAGGGAGAAAATATGGTACCTGTGTTCCCGAACGGGTCATCTGTCTGGTATACAGACGGATCGAAAACAGAGCAAGGGACTGGAGCAGGGTTATACGGTCCATTTTGTAGGCTATCGACAGCCCTAGGAAAAAGCCCAACCATATTTCAAGCGGAAATATTCGCAATAGAACTTCGCGTTTCTGTCTCGAAAGAGACCTGCGAAGAGCGAAGATGTACATCAATTCCGACAGTCGGGCAGCCCTAAGAGCTCTAAGCAACACTGTCACAAAGTCCAGACTGGTATAGCACTGCCAACAACTCCTAAAGCGCAACAGGGCTGGAACTCTGTAACGGATAAAGATCGTTTTCCCTATCGCTATGGCACTTGCTGTCTTCTTCTCTCTTCTCGAAATCAATAGAGAGGGGACGTCAATATCTCTATTCGTTACAGAGTCCCAGCCCAGGGTCATCTTGTCATGGGTACCACGGAAACGAAAGGAAGAAATTGAGGACCAACTTGCAAGATAAGGGTCTGCAACACCATTCCTTGGACCAGAACCTTTCTTTGTCATTACGAAAAGCCATATGATTTCAG
The DNA here is from genome assembly GCA_917834065.1 of Ceutorhynchus assimilis. Classification (NCBI taxonomy): domain Eukaryota; kingdom Metazoa; phylum Arthropoda; class Insecta; order Coleoptera; family Curculionidae; genus Ceutorhynchus; species Ceutorhynchus assimilis. Next base: position 107,493,529 of record OU892277.1, read on the forward strand.
GACTAAGGCAGGCGAAACAACTCATCTCGCCTCAGTCAATAAAGGCAAAGGAACTGATTGACCTTAGTAAAGCGGATTTAGGGCTGCTAACGGGCCTCCTTACGGGTCACTGCCCTGTGGGTTACCACCTGAAAAAAATGGGCAAAACAAAATCAGACCTATGCCGCTTTTGTTAAGAAGACTCTGAGCATGCGGAACACATACTTTGCAATTGCGAGGCATTGTGCCGCAGAAGACTCATCCATCTGGAGCAGCCATATTTAAGGGCTACGGATGTGAGGAATGCCTTTCCCAGGAGCAATTTCGCGTTTGCCAAAAGCCTCAATCTGGGAACCTACTAGATATAAGGAGAAGCACAATAGATCTAAGCAGTTCCATAACCTAAACACCGTACGATAACAATCTACAATCTATTAAACTAGAAAATCGAAACAATAATAACAGAGCTACGTCAAAAAGTGGCCCTTCGCAGAACTATCCAGTCCTTTAAAAACCTTTTAAAATGTTGATATGCATTAATTTTTAAGTCATATTGATTGACCTCTCAATTAGTTAAGTATAGGTACCTACCTAGTTAGGCAAAAAATTTAAAATCTTACCTGCAATTTGGTTCCAACTCGTTTCCCTTTCAAATGATCCAAAATACAAAAATATGTAATTTCTTTATGATAGAATAAAGGAAGCCCTTTTAATAAGGGCTTAACAAACGGCCCTGTAAAACGATTATTTTTATGGTGCAAAAAAGACTTCAATAAATTCATGTTGATTAATTTTCTTTTTTATTATTTTTTTTAAATTGTGCCCATAGTTTAAGCTAGTTTTTCTACGAATAATTATACCTACAGATTATCTAAATGTCTTACTATCAATTAGTTTTAGATTACAATGGGAATAAAGATAGATATACGCATGTGTTTTTTTCTTCTTTGAATATAAGTCATTTTAGATGTTTAGATATTTTTTTTTTTATTCAAATGATTTGTTTCAACTTGATCCCACGTGTCAGGCACGATGGCCGTTTTATCATTTATTTATTTATTTAATTCTTTTCTTATTTAACATATGCGTGTGCCAGTTCACACTCTTAATTTTACCAATCACAAATCCTTGATGCTTCTGAAAATAGAGAAAATCGAGTATTCAGTGGAGCGACGTTGATTTTTTTTTCTGACGATACATTGGCTTTTTGTATTTTAAAATTTTTTACTTCTAATGTAACAACTTCTTTTTATAAAATATATCGTTTAAACATCAACAATTGACTTTTTTTGGAGTATGTAAGTTTGGAAATAAAATATTGTGAAAATATCACAAAATAGTTAAGCACCCAACTTGTTTCCTGGGTAAAAAATTAAATTGAAGGGGTGAACCTCTATTTTGTACAATGTAAATTTAGTCATTGTTCACAGTTACATATTAAGTCTTGAGAGCTAATGAACATTGTTTGTGTAAGGCTGAAATTCTCAAAACCCGTCAAATTTGATCCGATTGCCATCCAGACATTAATCTATAGTGTGTTAATTTAAAAGGCAAACTTGTATTATCGAGCAGAGGCTATAAAATGTTTTAAGGCGTAAAAATTGATATCCTACAACCTTGTTTTTCAAGTAAAGACAACTAATTTCAAATTCAAGCAAAATAAATAAAATAATATACCATTATTTTCCAAAATTCAAGATTTTTTTTTCTTCAAAATATCGCCGTTGTAGTCGTTGATTAGTTTAGAGCATCTAATTTGCTCCGACCTCAGGCTTTAACTGTTTCAAAAATCAAAAATTTTGTTGGCATGGACATGAAAAAATAACACTTTGAAGAGATTTGAATTTACATGCTCCATATTACCCTGTATAACCCAACAAAAGTGGCTCAACAAATAAGCAAATTTGATATTTCCTAGCGAAAATACAAACAGCCAAAAATATGTCAAATTTAATGTTTCAAGAATATTTGGGACAGGTTTGAAAAATTGTTATATAGCCAAGTAGGTAGGTATGTAGAATATTTGACCTGTTTTTGTTCAGGCTCTTATATCAGGTATTTTTTAAATGTATATATTTCATTTATCAAAAATATACATTTCAAATTCGGTTTTGACTTGTCTCTTGGGTTAAAATTTTTATGGTTTCATTTTTTTTTATTGACAATCGTCGTTTCATGATAATATTAGCATATATTTATTATTGGCAATGCTTTTATTATCACACTTGTCATACGCACTTTACTTACCGACCCTAATCACTAATTAATTTGTAAATTAAACTTCTATTTTCAGAAGAACCAATTAAACACAGACATGTAGTAGCAAAGCTAAAATATTAAAACAAAAAAAAAAAAACAAAAAAATACTTGAAAACTAGAATTTAATCAAATACAAATAATGAACAGAATAAATGCATTCAATTATATTTAGAATAATAATAAAGGAAATACAGAGAACTAAGTATAAACCTGAGAAGCGTCCAGTAATTTAAAACACAAAAAACAATAATAGCAAAATTATAAACTGTAGCTGTTACCTACCAATAAACATGCTCTTGAAATAAGAAAAAAAATGTTTGTGCTTCACTTAAAATTGGCGAAACATTTAAAAAAATATAATATCTTTCAAGAACATATACCAGTCACACATTTTTTTATTTATATTGTATATATTGACTTCGAATTTGGCAAATGCTTGCTTGCGTGATATGTCCTTCGACAATAAAATTTTGATTATACAAAAAACAGGAGGAGAATTAATAGTGAAAGTTTTGCAGATTGAATACCAGTTCCGATAGAAGAAATAATTTACAAAATTAAACCTGAATATGAAAGATTTCAATTTTGTTATTTTGATATTTTTTTAAAATTAATTTTGTGGGATTGTGGAGTACGTGAAGGTTTTACTTCGGAATCCTTGAGAACTTACTTACTTACAGCACTTCGTATACGAATTCCACGGCAGTTTTTTCACATTTTCCAAAATATTTTTGCTATTGGAAAGCTTTAAAAAGTTGAAATGGACCGATGGTAGTAGTATGTCCAATTATCTACAGAAAAATTGTTATTTTTCAATCAAGGAAGGACACTACGTGTACAAACTTATGAAAATTTGGCAAAATTTGTCCACTTTAGAAAATCTGTTAATTTGGAAATTCTACATGCCATAGCTTTTTCGATGCAGAAATGATGGACCTTTAATTTCTCGTATTTAGAGCCGGGAAATCCCTAAAATTCCTAGTTGAAGTTGGACTGTTTCCCGCTAAAGGTTGCCTAGTTTAGTATCAAAAAATCGGCCTTAAAAAAAACTTCCTAGATTAAAAGCTTACCGATTTCTACAAAACCTCAGAATATTTATTTGGAAGCTTCCCATTTTCACAATTTTTTTTTAAAATCGGCCGTAAAAAGGCTGTCACGTTCGGCCTTGCCAAAAATCCAAAATACTCTGGAAAATAACACAATTTATAGGAAACAGTATACCACATGGTGCTCGCATACTTTGAAAATTGATTTTTTCGCGACCCGCGACAGTAAGGTACCTACCAACTGAATTAGGCCCAGGGCTCATTTTACAATATTTTCCGTCTCGAACAGTACAACAACATTAACCTTTAAAAAATTGAAAAGTTTAAATTAAAACAAATTCACTTACATTTCGCTGAAGCACCAAGTTCTTAATTTGATGACTAGTAAACCAAAAAATCCCCTCTATAAATATTTCTCGTTCAAAATCAGACTCGCTTTTCGTAATTGATTCTGTTTTTCAGGATTCCGAAGTTTGACGATTTTTAACCTCCATTGATTCCACACTATTTTTGACGTATTTTTTATAATATCAAATGCCATTCTATTCAAAAGGTTATCAATGATTGTTTGTTTTATTATATTCTGCCATAGTATATCATTTTAGAGTGTCAGTTCTCAGATTATTTCAAGTTGTTTTATTAAAAAAACATACATAATATCATTAAATCTGGATAAAAATTATGTTGGTCCTTTGGAAAAACCTGCTGCTGCCTCCAATTGTTTCTTTGTACAGACAAATTTAGTTCACGCTTTCATTTTTACAGTTTTAATTTACAAAATTATGAAATTTATGATTGTCAAAGTGAATAATATAGCGTAGATAATTATTATATTAATTATATAGAGAATTATTAAATTAGTTTAGTTTATAGTAGAGATTCAGGCAAGCATGTTTTAGACATAATTAGGGAGAAAAAAAGGAGAGAAAATATTTTTGATAATAGTATTGAGATTCATCTCTTTTTGTTTCTAAACACGATTGCCTGTATCGACAAAAAATATGAATTATCATCTCCGATTAAATGAGAAACCTAATTCATATCTCTAGGGTACGGCTACACCCTGTCATTTATCCTAAGCTAGGTTCAATAGCTAAAAACTACCAAATATATTATTATACTAAAAAAATTCCGCGATAAATAACAATAGTTCCAGCACATGTTGTACGTTGAAAAACCTTACGTTTTTATAGTCGGGACATCAGGTCTCTAGAACTCTAAAAAAATGCACATTGAGCAAAATTATTTCTAAATAAATCCTAATTTTTCTCTAACAAAACACAAATAATTCTATATCTTGAAGCAATACGCAAATTTTCACCAATAAGGTTGACCAGTATTTTCTGTCCACGAAAATATGACCTAATGACTCCGACTTCCGCATTACTTACTTTTTATTCAAAACCGAGTAACCTATCATAGTATCATATTGCACATGAAATAACTTATTCAGAATCTGACATCATGCCTTTTAGATAATTAACACGACTTAAACATCTCTGTAATATATAAAACTTACAAAAAATAACATATCGCGGCAATAATAATAATTTTTTCCAATCAATTAACGTTTTTCTAATTATAATTAATAGTAAATCTAAAATTCCATCCTGCCCGTGCCAACATAACACAACGGCTGATATGATTTTTTTTCAAAAACAAAATTAAAGCGGTTGTACTAATACTGGAGAAAGATATTCTTAAAAAGCGAACAATGTGTAGAAAAATTATAGAGATACTCTGCAAAATATGAATATATTGTAAAAAATTAACTTAAATATTTTATCCTTATTCAAATATTAAAAAAACAAATAATTACATCTAAAAATTGAACTTTCAATAAAAACACTTGTGCGCAAATGTTGCATATTTTCAAAATAATACTCATCAGTACTTAGTACTAATAAACAATTATGTAAAACTCGATTTTTATTAATAGTTCATAATACAATCATTATACTCATTTGTTTTATTGCAGATTTGAATCTAACAAAAAAAGCTTAATCTGCCAAAAACAGTCTCTTATTTATTAAAACAAAAAAAAATTATGATCTAAAAATAAATCCAAACTATAATAATAAATAAGCGCAGAATTGTAAAGAGTACTTATTAATTAGCTACCTTTCGAACTCCTTATTCTTCTTCTTCTTCTTGGCTAAATGGAATGAATACTGTCCTGGGACTCATTAGGTCATTATATACTCGATTTCGAGAATGAAACTCTCAAATGGTTCGATTCCGATAGTTGGTAGTTGTGCATTTTAATTAGAGCGACAACGGCATCTTCCATGCTAGGTAGTTGGATGAGCGCCATTTTCTTGTCTTTTCTGAAATGAAATGGATATTTTTTGTTCAGAAGCATTTTGACCAAAGAACAGAGGATCAATGTTTGCGAATGCTCAATAGAAGAGCTTTGCTTGTACCTAAATACAAACAAATATGTCTCCGTCCCCTATCTTTACAAGATTTTTGCTTGAGAAAATTGTCTTTTGGGTTAAACGCATGAAATTTGGCATTTTTTAAGAGATCTGACCCGATTAGCCAGGCCCTACGACTCTCAAGACTCCCAATTTCGCAATTTTTTTCAAAATGGCGGACGGGAATTTCCTAAAGTTCAACAGAGGTCAAAAAAATATCTTCAAAACGATATGACCTTCATTAACCATGAAAATTACAGTTTAATTCAATTTTAAAATAATTTTAATATAACATGTTTGAAACCGCCAATAGAGGGGGGTTAAAAATCAAAAATGATTGCTTAGCATTACATAAAAATTAAAATGTCTCATCAAAGATAAAAAGTTTCTTTTATAACAGATCAGCGGTGGCTGATGCGGTAGTACTAAGGTACATGAAGCCATGTCATTACCTTATTTCTCACAGAAATGTTTCAAAGTATCATATGAAGGTTACAAAACCTTTTTTTTCAGGAAAATAAAGTATTGTCATGGCTCCGTGGCACCGTGGCACTACCTCACCAGCCGCCGGTTTAACAGATACTGCTATAGGGATCGTTTGGTTTTGACATTCACCCTTGCAGTCAGTACATGCGGGTGAACAAGATAGACCTGCTTTCTGACACGAACATCTGTTGGTCTCACATTGACCTTCACATCCACTTTTCTCTAGTCCTCTTAGAGCTCACCAAATTTGTGGTAGCTGGCTCCCAGCTGTTTCCTTAATTCCAACCCCATCCTCCAGGTGATGGAACAGGTTCACCGGGTGACAGCGATCGACCCCATATTGAATCGGCTTGATACGCAGCTCTTCTGTAGTCTTCCATTAGACTGTCTTGTGAGGGTGGATACATTTCTATTGGTCGTTCTCCACTACAAAACTGCACCTCACGTGAAAGCGTAAAAGCCACGCAGTGCTAACGATTTTTCAGGTCCCAATAAATGATTTGCAATGTTATGAACTGGAATATATCTTTGTGTGCTAACCCCATATACAAGATACCATAATTCCCCAAGGGCTAAGGACTTAACATGTAGTTACATTATTCAATCTGCTCCCTCCATGTCGGCACAAAATAGTCTATCCAGAGTGGTTTTGACATTATGTTAAACATTTGGTTCAAAATGGAGCTAAATCCGTTTTAGTAGATACGATGCTCGGACACAGATGCAGACCCAAGCAGCTCAGCGGTTGTGTCTTCGCTTTGCATGCAGTGGGTCTCGGGTTCGAATCCCGGCTAGGTGCATGGATGTTTGTTTGTTTGATTTGGTTTGTGTGTGGTGTTCGAGGCTTTGTCGACAAACCACAGTGGTGGTTTCTGACAAGAAAGCAGAAAAAAAAAAAAAAAAAAAAAATAATAATAATAATGGGAACATAATTTTTTCATCTATTGAACTCCTTAGGTCTTGAGGAACTATGGTATCTATATGGGGTTAGCAAATAACAAAGATATATGGCAGCTCATAACGTTGCAAATCATTTGGGACCAGAAAAATCGTAAGCACTGCGTCGCTTTTACGCTTTTACGGGGTGCGACACTACTTCCTTTTTTGCATTGAATGGAAAAAACAGATCGATCATGGAAAGCATGGGAAGATTATCCGGAGGCAATCCTGGTCCTCCATTGTTTATCTTTAATAGATAGTACCACAGATATGCCACAAAATATATTCAAAATTTTAGAGAAATTTACTATTACACTATATGATGTAAGAAGAAAACTTGGAAGAGATAATGAATTGAGAAAGGTACAGTTTTGTAGTGGAGAAAGGTGCAGTTTTGTAGTGGAGAACGACCAATAACCTAGAGGATGGGGTTGGAATTTAACAAACAACCGCTGGGAGCCAGCTACCACAAATTTGGTAAGCTCCAAGACGACTAGAGAACTTGGAGAAGTCTGGATGTAAAGGTCAATGTGAAACCAACAGATGTTCGTGTCGGAAAGCTATAGTACAGCCGCATATACTAACTGCAAGGGCGAATGTCAAAACCGAAGATCCCTAGTTATTGATCTATAGGTTGCAGTATCTGTTAAAGCGGCGGCTAGTGAGGTAGTGCCACTGTGTCACGGAGGCATGGCAATCCCTAATTTTTCTAAAAAAAAGGTTTCATAACCTTATAACCTTCATATGATACTTTGGAACATTTCTGTGAAAAATAAGGTAATGACATGGCTTCATGTACCTTACCATTATCGCACCAGCCACCGCTGATCTGTTAGAAAAAAAAATTGTCTTTGACTATTTCGATAGAATGTATATGATAAGACATTTCAATGTTTATGTTATGCTAAGCTAAGCAATCATTTTTGATTTTCAAAAATTATTTTAAAATTACTTTCAACTCTCATTTTTAAGGTTACTGTCGGTCATATCGTTTTGAAAATATTTTTTTTTTGAATTCCTTGACCTTTAAATTATATAATAAAGAGTATAATCATGCTGAAGTAAATTAATTTTGAAATTGAGGAGATTCCCGCCCGCCATTTTGGCTAATCGGGTCAGATCTCTTGAAATGTGTTTCCTGACAATTATGCCAAATTTCATGCTTGTAACCCAATTCGGCGTTTTCCCTCAAAATTTCGTACGAGGGAACTCCACTATTTGTTGTGTTTTGTTCTTCCGATTTATTTTTCATTTGTCTTGCACTGATGGATGAGGCATCAGATATACCGTCCCTGCGTTTAGATCTGAAGCCACACTATTTGGCACTAGCTGAAGTCACACACTTAACCTAACAACAACAAGAAATGCGTTCATAAACTATTTACACACATCAGTTAGGCGCTAGCTATTACGTTATTTTATATAGGGGGAAAAAGGACAAGTATGTCATTGGGACAAACCATTGAAGGCGAAATCATGAGAAAAGGTATACTTATCCACTACCGCCATATTGTTTACTACACTTGTGTCTGAGAGTATGTCACTTTTGTCATATCATCACGTCAGTGTTGCATCAGGGCTGCATTTTCCATGCGAAGATGTTTTAAAAATGAGAAAATTTTTTGAAACGCAGAATTTCTATTTTGGGTCTTAAAAGAATTCCCTGCTTCAGTTTTTTTAGCAACTTTTTCTTTCTTAGTGAAATATCGATTTTTTACGTTTTTGAGATAAACAAACGATATTTACATTTAATTGTCCCCTTTTCGAAAGTGACGTTATGTGAATTGTGACGTAATAGCTAGCGCCTAACTGATGTGTGAATAGTCCTTGAACACTTTATTTGTCCCCCTATCGAAAGTGAGGTGATGTGTGTGACGTCGGCTAGTGCCTAATTGTAGCGACATAAAAAATTTGTTGAACTGGCTCAGAAGGATAGGATCACAAAATAGAGTACTTGGGAGTGATAGAAATCCTGAATTGAATCTTAAGTAAGTATTTTGAAATTTCTAAAAGGCTTATCAAAGTTCTAAAATGTTCTGCAGCATTCTAAATGGTTTCCAGTAACTTCTAAATTGAATGAGAAACGAATTCTGTGGGATGTTTTTGTAGGCATCTTAAAAACGGCCCTAAGATGTCCACAAACGACATTCAAGACGTTTTACAGTCTGCCTACGTGTTCAAGGCTTCCTAAAGACGCTCTTAAATTCTTGATTTCTTGTGAACGAAAACATACACAAAATTTACTTTGGAAGAAAAACATAAGAGGAGTAAAAATTAAAAAACAAATCAAGGGCCTGAAATTCTATAATACAAGAATAATGAGAATTCAAGAACACGGAGTGAAAAATTTCAAGAGCCAAGAGAAAGTTAAGAATTTAGAATAAAGAAATAAGGAAAAATCAAGAGCCTGGAATAGTTATTTAATGCTAATATTTCCTGATTATTACCTATTAATTTTATAACAGTAAATTTTTGTTTATTCCAGGCGCTAGGCTCTCTGGAATAATTATTCTGAAGTTTTTAAATTGTTCTGAAGCCTTTCAAAATGCTGCTGGATGTGTTTTGGAACGTTCTAAATGGCTTACTGAAGTTCTAAAGTGTTCTAACTTGGCTTGAAGCGTTCTGGAGCATTTTAAAAGTTTTTCAGTAATTTCTAAATTGTTTTGACATACCTATTTTTAAGTATTTTAGAGCCCCTATATTGAAGCTCCAAAGTGTCCCAAATTGGTCAAAAGAGTTCTAAAACGTTTCCAGTTCTAAATTGAATCCTAACTGTTCTGAAATAACTCTGAAGTTTCTAAATTGTTCCAAAATGCTCCTGCAAATTCTGATTTGGATTTGAACTGGATGCTTATTTAGGGTTTGAAGTTCTACAAGAATTTAAATTCGCTCTTGAACGCCTTATGAAAGCCGTTTCATGGCTTTTAACCTGAATCCTAAGATTATGGTGCTTTTCAAAATATTTCTGGAGGCTCTAGAGTGTTGGAGTGTTTTGGAGCGTCCTAAAATGGGTTTCAAACTCCTGAATTGTTCTAAAATGATTCTGGAACATTCTAAAATGATTCTGAAGTTTCCAAATTTTTCTGAAGTGCTACAGAATACTTCTGGAAATTCTGAATGGAATTTTAAGTGTTTTGAACTTCCCAAAAGGCTTATTAAAGTTTTAAAGTGTTCTGTAGCATTTTAAATGGTTTTCAGTGACTTCTTAATCTCAAAAACGTCCCTCAGATGTCCACAAACGGCAGTCAAGACGTTTTTTTAGACGTCTGCTTACGCCCGTGTTCAAGGTATCTCAAAGACGTCGTATGTTACAAAGCCCAACGTCTTTCGAACGTCTGCCTATAAATGTCTTTATGACTTTTTCATTCGCTTTTCAATACATAAACCATTATTCACTTTTAGGCCCGGTTGTAGGTACCAACTAGTGTAGCTCAGTTGTCTTTAGGATGTGAATTTTCGACATCTTATGGACGTCTTCTAGACGTCTTTTTTGGTCTTCAGACTTAATGCAGACATAAAAAAGACGTATTTGAGACTTTATGTGCTACCTGGGAAAATATTTTATCTCCAGTCCAAATTCTTGAATTTTCTCTATAAAGAAATTTACAAAAAAACGAAAACTCAAGAGATGGGAATAGACAAAAATTCAGATATAGAAAAACTGAGAAATAAAGGGAAGAAATATAAGAAAAATTAAGAAGAAATTGGTAGATAGATGAAAATAATGTTTTTTTTTTTCTATTCCAGACATTGAACTAGGAAAATTGAGAAAAAATTCGAGAGAAATTGAAAAAGTATTGTTTACAATATGTTGGATTTTCTTGGCATGCAGACGTTTCAATTAAAATTGATGAAACATTTTCTTGCATGGACTAGGATTTGAACCCAGGACCCTCGCATATCCAGTGCAACGCTCTACCAACTGAGCTACCAAGACTTGTTTCAATTCTACCTTTTCGGCCAAGTCTTTTATCGATTTTATGTTGTTAGTTGTGAAGACCAACGGTAACCTTTGGCGGTTATCGTGCCTTGATATTGATGGTTGGGCGTCCCATCCCGATACCTGCTGAAGTCGCTATATGTCGACGAAGCATCCGTGTGAAGGGGTAATGGATTCCAAAACAGCCATTAAACAGCCATTAATTGCGAATGTGTTCCCCTTATACCTTCTAACTCACTCCCATACCAACGATAACCGCCGAAGGTTGCCGTTGGTCTTCACAACTAACAACATAAAATTGATGAAAGACTTGACCGACAAGGTAGAAATGAAACCGTTCTTGGTAGCTTAGTTCGTAGAGCGTTGCACTGAATATGCGAGGGCCCTGAGCTCCAATCTTAGTCGAGGCAAGAAAATTTTTCATCAATTTTAATTGAAACGTCTGCATTCCAAGAAAATCCAACACATTGTAAATTATATAACAGACGATAAAAACCTCTGACAAAGTATTGTATTTTGGTTTCTATTCCAAGCTATTGAATTTTCTCTAGTTAGAAAAAGTTATAAGGAAACGAAAACTCAAGAGCCAGTAATAGAAAAAAAAATGAATCAGATAAATGACGTCATAACGGTATATTCGTTTTCGCGCGCGTTTGAATTTTTCAGATATGTATATCAAAAACTAAATCGTTTTGGGATAAATTAAAAAATTGCTATGTTTTGTTTTACCCACATGTTCGAAAAAAAATATAATCCAAAAATGTGCAAGTAATACGTAGGTACCCTATTTCAATACATGGAGTTACAAATATTTAAAAAATAATAATACTTACGGGAAGAACTTGAATGCCTTGACGACAAATCCATTGTCAGTGAAGGCCTTTTTAATATCGTCTTCATTGATAGACCCAGGAATGTTACTTAAATGTAATGTCGAGGATGGTGGGTAGATGTTTTGGTAGTTTTTGGAGCCTGGCTTTTTGAATCTATAAAAAATAAAACGTCATTAGTTTTCATTCAAAAATCAGTTAATTTCCACTAAGAAGTAGGTACCTATGCAATGGACTCTGACTGTAATCTTTCGTTAGGCCGGCATCTGGTTGTCCTTCTCTTGGCATTTGTACGGACTGATGTTTACTTAGCATTACACGGATGTGCTTGCCAAATACTTTCAGTTTGTCCATGTGGGTAATAGCTGGAAAAAGTATAAGTTCAAAACAAAATAATCAATAAATTTCTAGACTTTTTATTTCGAATAATCAAATCAATCAAATTTAATAGATATTCCGATCTGGCTTGTTTTGTGGTAAAGTAAAAATCAAGCGCTGCAGATAGCAATCGATAATTTTGCAAGCAAAACGAGGACCTTCTCAAAACTCTCGCTCATGTCCTGAGCTGAAAAGAGATTATTAATATTTTATGCCGCTAATGCGTACCTCTATAGCAGTCATTAACCTAGTTAGAGTAAACCTAATGATTGGTTAATTAGCGATACCGCTTTTGCTTTTGAGCTATTGCCGCCATCATCGAAGGAAATTATGGGCAAAAGGAAAAAAAAAAAAAAAAAAAAAATCTAGCATTTATATTTAGAAAACTAGGATATTTTAGAAGTACACCTACGAAATAGGGTTTTTTTTTTTTTAAAAAATTTCTGGAATTCGATTTGCAGCGGAAATTACTGGAAAAGCCCATGCACAAAAACGGAAAGTTATTGCTTAAATGGACCTTCTCCACAAGTGTGTATCAATCGTAAAAATGGGTAAAATTATTGTTGTCAACTTTTAACAATGCAGCAATATGTTCTTGACATCGAAATTCTGATGTAACTTACCAAGATGTGCTTGATGTGGTTCCGCCAATTGTACAAGAGCCGAATCCTTTTTGTTATAGAGGATCTTCACCCTTTGCACGTCACCATATACCCCTACAAAAAATCGAAAATAAATAATACATCGAAAATTATTATTATTATAAACTAATAGGTGCTCTTCAAAAAAAAGTACAACAAATGTAGGTATGGTTGTAATGATGAATATTACTGTTCGAAAAACTAAAAAAAAACATAGAAATTTTCAAAATAAAAAAAAAGATGTATAGTAACAAGTTTTGGTTTGTTCAGAAAAAGAATATAAAAAAGAAAAAGGTAAACACAACATAAACATTTTTTTTTTATGAAAAGACATGCAATAAATATTGAAAAAATAATGAAAAAACAAAAAGTCTACTAATTATTAAATTAAAATCAAGGAGATAATATAGAAACAGATACAATAAAATTATTTAGAAAAATTGAAACGAACGATAATGAATCTAGGCAGTAAGCTTAATAAAATAAGAGCAAACAGAAAAGTAATTCAAACGACACAAATTAAACATAATACAAACAAAAATGAAAATAAAGTAAAATAAAATGATGATGGAATCTAATTTACCAAAGATAGCAAACAAATACCTATGTGCATAATCCTTAGTATTGAAAACCAAAAACAAATTTTATTTAGTATAATACATCAACTAATGTACGAGAAGTCAAGTTTGTTGATGAATACCTACTTAGGTAGACATCAGGATTACTGAAACATCACGGTAAATGGTCAGTTGGTATTTAACAGGTTTAAACAAATAATTTATAGTATTCTCAGTGTCTCAATTAATAAATAATTTTCTTTGGTAAATTAGACTTTATCAAACGATTTTATTCGAACCAATCATATTCGTTATTTAAACAGAATAATAGCAATACAAAATTGTCAACAATATATATTTTAACTGATTGGTTGAAACATAATCGTTTGATATACGAATTACAAAATGAATACGATATAATTAAGTATGAAAACATACCAAATAGTGTAAAGAGAGCGTCAGGCGTGACCATCTACGATAGAAAAAGATGACAGGAGGATGTGACGTGGCACAGAGAGGTAGGGCGGTATTTTTTTATTACCGCCGGAAGGGGCAGCAAATGTAAAAAAAGAAAAAACAGCATATTAGATAAATTTTTCTGTAAAACATTCTCTATATAATAGTCTAAGGTTAATGTTTAATAAATAGCGAGACTTCAAGACCCTTAGATTGTCACTTCTTTATAGCTAACTTTTATTGTAAGCATGCGCACTAATGAAATGACAGTCCTGAAATAAATCCCTTATTAGCATATAGGTATATTTGCGTTTGTATAACCTGAGTATCAAAAAAAAAATGTTAAAAACCCAAAAAAAAAAGTATTTCATTAGTTTAACTAGAAATAATTATAATCTTCTGTATTCCTTTATGTGTATGTAGATACTTAAATAAAGTTCTAACGCAAACAGTCAAAATACATTGCCAGTAAGAATGATTAACAATCATTAACGAAATGAATATATTTAAAAGGGTAGCAAGGAAATTCGAAAATAATTAAATACTATTTACACCGTTCACTAATTAACTTAACGAGGTTTCGAGCACTTTGAATAATGTTTTAGTAAACTCGCGTTGGTTGAAAAAATGAATGTTTCAGTAAGAGTGTACCTACTACTTTATTGGAATGAACAATGGTGACATTAGAAAGTTTTGCCAGATTAAATTTTGTAGTTACTTGAACAACGTATGGTCTTACATGGACACCACAAATATTTTTGGTTGGAAAAAATCCTATAAGAATGGGTAGGAAATAAAAAAATGTTGAAACATAAATCCTATTAGAGAAGATATAAAATTGTGAAAAAAAATAAATTAACCCGTTGCTAATGTTAATGTTAATTGATTTTTATTGCTGCTCCGTGATAGTTTGCCCTGCACCAACAAAATTGTACAATGGACACGTTTTCAAAATTTCTTCTAGAAGCTGTACAGCTCAGAAAAGAAAGCTAGAGTAAAAAAATATTTAAAAATAATTCCTATAACTCAAAACACATATCAGACAGTTTTTTTTTAAAGAATAAGTTGAGATTGGGCGGTGTGTTATATATGAAAAAGCTTCAGTGAAACCAATAATGGTGTAGGTATCGGCAAGACAATATCGTTTTATAGACTTTTTAGAAGAATTTATCGAATTGAAATTGAAGCTAAATCGAAAATCAGATCGTCCGTTATGAAATGCGATCGATGCGACGTTGCGGAACATGATTTGCCGTGATACATTTTTCACGAAATGCCGACCCGTAATGTAAGACCGATGGTCTAGAGTCTAGAGATATTTGTTACCTATGTATGTTCGCAGATGAGTGAAACTGATCAACATGGTGTCAGATTTATAACTGACTTGCCCTGAAGTGGCCATGTCCTTTTATAGCACTTCGATGTTTCGGTAATTTTCTGGATATTTCGCTTCCGATGAACGTCAATTTTTCATTATTCCATCAACGTTGATTACAATTCTCGAAAATTCTAACGGACATTTGGGGTTCGATCAGTGAGTAGGATGACGGGTTTAGAGGCTCTAATCTCTATTTTCTTAAACCTCAAGGGATTGAGTCTTTGTTTGTGGGTTGAGATTATGCTAAATTTTCCCAACTTCAGGAAAACCTAAGTTTAACAACTTCATACTGAACGGTTCTAACACTGTCGTTTTTTCAGACTCGAATAAAGCTAACATGATTTATAGCACTGCTTTCTTCCTTAGAACTGTTCAACTTGAAGAGCTTGTATGGCGTCAGCTTTTCTACGTGAACAACTTCCAAGCTGTCTTTCAGCGAAAGTTGAATTCTGTACTGCTTTATTATCAACTGGAGGTCTGTCAAAAATAAGACCCACGACGGGAAGTTTCATTTCTCTTCCAGTCAACAGCATTGATGGTGTACAGCCGGCGGATTCACCATCGAGCTGGATTTTATCTCCAAACATCGAGATTTCATTGATAATCCGACTGTGAACAATGTGGAGTCATTCTCGTTTTCCCCATTTCCTGTAAGCCATCAGTTGTTTTTATACTTATGCTTCTGCAACTGTAATAGCTTCTTTATTGAAGGCAGTCCATAGCAACCATGGTCCATGAGATATTTATTTTCCGACTTTCTTGTAGGAAAAGGACTGGCGATACTGCAATTCTCTCACATGTTTCATTTATTTTAGATATAATGTCTTTAAAATGAAGAGGTCTTCAACATCCCTATGCCAATTGATTCAGTGATACCTATCTGCTCTCTGTCCACCATGGGCTTATTAACTGGATTTTCCCATCTGAACTCTCAACAAAACTGGAAATTTCCCAGTTTACCAGTCATTGTCAATTTCCATTCCTAGTACAGCATTTTATTCTTTCTCGAAGTCTTCCTTGGTCATGTCGTCGTAAGTATCAGTATCAGTTTTGGAACTCTTGGCCCAGATCAGTTTGGATGTTGAAGAAGACCAGAATTTTGTGGAGATTTATTTCTCAATAACATTGCAGAGTCTGTAAAAACTTTGACGATGGGATAAGTGAAACTACTCTTACGAACTCAAATAAATTTTGTATAAAACAATAAGGCAAAAACTTCGTATCACTCAAATTTAAGTGAGAAAAAATGGGTCGAAGGGCTATTTCTGTTATTTTAAGCCCTAGGGGACGAATTCTTATTTGGAGAAACATCCCTGGGGACCTTCCATGCGGTGTTGCCAGACTGTGCACGGTTTCTCCAATAGTATGAATAATAACGTTATTTTTTATTTATGTGAGGGCAAAATGTCCCTCTTTTTACAAAAAGCCGCGGCAGATAATAAAATAGTATTTCTATACATTATATGTATGCAGGCGTTTCAGGAAGCTCCTAGCCTTTTCATTCCCTACAGGACTACGACAGATATACAATGATATCAAATCGATTAGTGGGTGAAGTTGAATAATCTCGCTAATCTATACCTATATTGGGTTGTTACGTTTCCAAATCGTTAACTCTTTTAAAAATGACATGAAAAAATCCGAATTTATCAACCCTAAATACCCATTTAAATATTTATAATAAATCTTATACTGACCTCTTCGTTCAAGTTACTGACAAGCAACACCGTTGCCAAAGCTAAACCTGGATTTGTTAGGCCGCGTAGACCGGGCGCAGCTTGGCCGAGCGTCGGGAATCCGCCTAATCCTGGAATGGTACCCGCCACGCCTGCTCCGTAAGGTCCACCTAGGGGAGAACCGACGCCATGCACGAACGGACCATTCAGCACACCTGGAGTACCAGCCAGAATAGAATCTGAAGACATTTCTTATTATTCATTTCAAGTTATTTTATTTGAGTTTATTCGATGGCAAATGACGAAAACAAACCCAAAAGTAAATGTTTTTTTGAAAATGCATGAACAATTACTTCACAAGGGCTTTGCTTCACACGTTATGAATTTATAGCATAAGTAAGTGGATCCATTCCTGCAGCAT
This sequence comes from Ceutorhynchus assimilis, assembly GCA_917834065.1. NCBI lineage: Eukaryota > Metazoa > Arthropoda > Insecta > Coleoptera > Curculionidae > Ceutorhynchus > Ceutorhynchus assimilis. The sequence continues at coordinate 107,510,932 of OU892277.1, forward strand.
CCAGTAATCATTTAGTCCTTAAAACTGATAAAAAAGCTACGTTATAGCTACTCAGATGGAGGGCTGCTGCAAACTCAGCAATGCAGATGTATGCATAATAGATAAAACAAGTTAGAATATTCGAGCTCACCAACAAACACAAGAATGATGCGCCCATGTCTGTGTTCCTCATCAAAACGAAACTCATACAGATCTGGAAGAAGAAAATCGGAAACGGTCAACCCAAATAGTACTAGTCTCTGACACGTATGTACGTTAAGTGCGTAGAAAAACACAAGTCGAGTGCCTGTAGCCCCGCAACCGCAATGCAACTTGCGCCAACTGTTCGAGGTTTGGACACCGTGCTAGCTACCGATGATACCTTTGATACTCGAAGCCTGCCCCAGAGCGGCAAGATAATTCGAAGTTCCCGCTGATCAACCACAGAAGGCCCATTGTCCATAAAGTGATTCCAGTACAAGAAGATTTGATCAAATCGATCATGGCATCATGCAGACACGTCAGGGGATTACAACTTAGAAGATTAGACGTTGAGTAATTTCCAGCTCTCCTACAACAAGGCCTAAAAGAACTTATAACTCCACTAGCAATAATATTCAAAGCTAGCTACCTACTAGGTTACATTCCCACTAGCTGGCGGGAAGTAAGTGTGGTCTTTATTCCAAAGGCTGGGAAACGTCCCACAGCACAGCCTAAATCGTTCAGACCCATCAGCCTAACCTCGTTTCTCCTCAAAACCATGGAGAAAATCATTGATTTACACATAAGAAGCGAATTCGTAACCGATAAATCGCTCCACAAAAACCAATATGCCTATCAAGCAGGCAAATCAACGGAGACAGCCCTACACAGCTTTGTCAATAGGATTGAAAAGGCACACTCCAACCAAGAAACCGCTCTCTATGCATTCACTGATATAGAGGGTGCATTTGATAACACCTCTTATGAGTCCATAAGAAAGGCGGCAAAAAACAAAGGCTTTGAGGACACTACAATCACATGGATTAAAACCATACTACAGGATAGGAAAATCAAAGCAACTCTTGGAAGCGACTCAGCGACGGTCCTAGCAGTCAAGGGGTACCCCCAAGGGGGTGTATTATCCCCACCGCTATGGTCCATAGTAATAGATGAACTTCTAAACATACTAAGTGGCCATGGATTTTTGGTCTTAGGATATGATGATGATCTTGCAGTCATCATTAGAGGCAAGCATGATGGGATCATTAGTGAACTCATGCAGAATGCCCTCAACATCATCAAAAGCTGGTGCTTGCAACAGGGTCTAAAGGGTGAATCCTAGCAATTCACAAGGAAAAGGAAGCTCAACTTAATAGCTCCAAGACTGGAAGGAATACAAATAGGCCAAGTGGAGTCAAATATCTGGGCGTTGTCCTGGATTAAAAGCTCACCTGGAACTCACATTTAAAAAGAATAATCGATCGAGCAACAGTAGCGTACTGGACATGCGGAAGACTATTCAGTAAAACATGACGCCTAAAGCCAAAAATGATCTATTGGTTATATACGATGATTATAATACCCCTGGCCACATATGCTGCATTGGTGTGGTGGCCAAAAGTGCAGACAGGGCAAAACTCATTGGCAGTTGTAGAAAGGTATGCATGTCTTGGAATAACAGGTGCCATGAACACCTGTCCAACTGCTATAGAGGTCACGTTAGATATCATCCCTCTGCACATTGCAGTGAGGAGAGAGGCCTACATGGGGGCCTCAAGGGTTATACGGTCTCTAAACCTAAAGGAAGGGGACCTTGTTGGACATATGAGCATCATTAAAGAATGCCATGGTACACCAAAAAAACCGGTGGACATCATGCCACCCAGATACGAATTTGATCACCTTTTTAGTGTGACCGCAGAAGGCCGCAAAAGTGACAAGATCGTACATAAATTCCCAAACGGTTCATCCATCTGGTACACAGATGGATCGAAAACAGAATAAGGGGACGGAGTGGGCCTATATGGCCGAAAATGCAGGCTATCGGTAGCCTTAGGAAAAAACCCCACCATATTCCAAGCGGAAACGTAAGCAATAGAACTCTGCGCCAGAAAGTGTCTTGAAATAGACCTACGAGGTGCAAGCAGCACTTAAGGCTCTTAACAGCTTTGTCACTAAATCCAGACTAGTCTGGGACTGTCAGCAACTTTTAAAGCCTGGCGAACTGCAATAGAGTCACTCTAGCATGGGTACCAGGGCACCAAAACATAGAAGGAAATTAAATAGCGGCCCGGCTTGCAAGAGATGGCGCCGCGTCACTATTCCTCGGTCTAGAACCCTTCTTTGGCCTGACAAAAAGCCATGTAAGGACCGAACTCAAAAAATGGGTAGAGGCACAACAGGCCTCCCATTGGAACAATACTCCAGGACTTAGACAGGCGAAGCAATTCATCTCGCCAAAGTCAACAAAGGCAGAGGAACTACTCGAACTCAGCAAACCAGACTTGAGGCTCATAATGGGTTTCCTCACCGGCCACTGCCCTTTTGGCTACCACCTGAAAAAGATGGGTAAAGCTGAATCAGCCGCTTCTGCAAAAAAGCATCCGAATCTGCCGAACATATACTCATCTGCAAATGCGAAGTATTATGTCACAGAAGACTCATTCATCTGGAGCAGACACATTTGACTGCTGCGGATGTTAAGCGAACCAATCCCGGAAAAATCGTGAGATTCGCGAAAAGTCTCAACCTGGGAGCCTACTAGAAAAAGGGGAAGCACAATAGATTTATTCAGGTGGCAGTGCAGAGAGGTCCATCACCTAAACGCCCCTAACACAATCTAATCTAATCTAATCTAATCTGATCTAATTACTGGAGGACTATCAACCCTAAATCTAACAAAATTTCCTTTAGAGTAATAGTGGAGTTAAGAAGCAGACCTAGAACACTCAGAAGTAAATAACGATGTCGAGGCATAAACAGTCACTAGAGAGATTGAAAATATCAGAGGCTAACTAAACCTAATAGTTCAGCATACTTACAACCACCGGATATTTAACTGAGGAAAGATATACCGAATTTATTAGTCACAAGAGAGGATTCCTATCATCATAACTAAACGTCGGCAGTTAATCCTGAGCCTGGAACTCCAATGTTTGCAACCGGATTGTAGTCAGGCCACAGGAATACGCCGGCACCCAAAGGGCCATCGTCCTCAGTCTCGAATGACCTCCGTTCTCACCAGCAGGACGGAAGTTCTAATAAGCAGGACATAGCAATTTTGAAAAATGTCGCAGATTACTTTCAAATAGATATTATAGAGAAATGTACCTCAGATTCCAGAACAAGATCCAGTGATGCATACTTCTACGCAGTTGGAACTAGCTGTTGAAACCTTGCAAAAATATCTGAGCTGAAAAATAACCATCATTCCACCTTTGCATGGAGTCGCTGTGAAGGGATACACTGATAAAGTATATATTTTTAGGCGGGAATGCCGACAAAATGAATTCCCATTTTCAGACAAGAATCACGGAGATACGCTTGATCATTCCTCCGACAGACTCCGTGAATTGGTAACGGCACCAAGTCGCGTAGCAATTTTGAACAAGATGATATAGGAGATGCCTAGAGGAGCTGTTATGAGACTGGATCACTTAACAATCATGCTTACGAAAGCAGAGAGTAAAACCAGAATTACGCTTTACTGAGTTATATGCACCTAGATAAGTAGATCCCATCACCAACGAATTCAACTGCAGGAAAGTTACAGACCTACGTCCATAGGGCGCCATCAAATGCATATGTTTCCGAAGCGTACAAAAAAGGAATAATTGAGAAAAATATGTACTAGAAGAAGTCTTACCTGCTAATCGTTCTCTTGCTAATCTAGGCTGATGGTTGGCTAGCAACAAAAGATCCGGCCCAAGACCGCCAGCCAAACCGCCAGCCAAACCTCCCGCCAGACCGCCCGCCAAGCCGCCCAAAGCCAATTGATCACCTTCTCCGGAGGGAAGGCTGGGGTTCGTGTAGTCCCTGGACTTGTCGTTGTTATATTTGACGTTTAATGAGGCCATTTTGGAATAGTCGATACGCAAGGTGCAGCAGCTACTGTAAATGCTCTGCCCATCTAAGTGATGTTTTGCGTTCTGTGCAGATTCCTTGTCCGGGAATTGAATTAATGCTTGGAAGGAATCTGTGGAAATATCACAAGAGATTTTTGTTAATTTAGACATGCAAAGCAATGAAATTAATGTGTTGAATTAGAAACCGTTTGTACAATGAATAAGTAAGTATATGTTTTGCATAATATTTTTACATAGAAATCAACTGCAATTTGGATCTATGATTACTAAAATAACACAAAAAGATTGGTACTTACTGTTCTTAGTAAAGGTGACAATTTTGAGAACTCTTGCGCAACGCTGGAATATCTGGAAACAAAACAAACAACAATTACAAACCAATAAATAGTTAATTATATGTATACAGAAAAATGCAAATAATTAACCCCAATAATTATTATATATTGGTCAATTGATTGAATTTATACAATAATTTAAATACCACACCAAAACCAAATTATTAATTAAATCATTCCGTGCGCATATTATAATATTATTTCAAAATCTATTTCAGCTGATGCACTTTCCAAATTGAATGAGAATTTGTAGTTGGTTTTAAATTATATTAATTAAAGGATAGATAATTTTGTCAGTCTATTATAACGTACAGCATGTTGGGAATTTCCTATTGATGCTATAATAAATTCATTTTGGTTGCCAATACATCTGTTGCTAAAAATTATTATATCTCTTGCTGAACAAACCACATAGTGGAAAGTTTAAAAAATAATTTAAAATAATATGTAATTTTTTTGGAAATGTTTGTAAACAGTTCGTAAAAACCACACATTGTTACTGATTTGCCGATTTTGTAGAACTCGAGATTTATTATTTTTGTAAAAACCTATACGGCCGTTCGAACATCCCAAAAAGTAACTTTTATGTTTCGTAAATAATCACTTTTTTCTTTGGGAATAAAGAAATTGGGGATTACAAAATGTATCCCATGGGCAAAGTTAAAAAAATTAGCATGTCAATATTTGTGCCTCTTGTGGTGGTTAAGCTCATCAACAGCATCCATCGATTTGTCCCAGACTGGTGATGAAAAATGGTACCAATTTCCCAAGCAAAAGTCGGTACCCATCCGGGAAAGTTGGTAGTCCAATGAATTGTTACCGAAAAATATGACAATTCGTACTGAGCATTTTCGAAATCATCACATCTTGAGGCCGCAACTATAGAAAAATACCCGAAAAACTTTATCGAGTGACTTTTCAGCCTGATACCAATCACAGGCTTGCTTGTTAAAGACACAAAGGCGTCTTTTTAGGAGCAGAGCCATTAAATCTATAGTCCACCGATCTAACTCCATCAGACTTTCAGCTATTCCCTTCTCTATCGAACAACCTTTGAAAATCCTAATTTCATAATCAAGTTGCGCATAAACATGAAGTCACTAAGGTTCTTCACACATTATCAAGTGATTTTTTTTTTTTTTAAACTTTATTTTTTGAAATTTCAAGTTAATGTTTCCATAATATGTAAACTAACTACCTGACTTTCGCAAAGCTATTCAGTTCTTATGAGCATAAACTTACCAAATACAAGGTATCCAAAGTAATATGATAGATCATATGCTCAATTATAACCCTGAGCACCGTGTTTGGTCCACCCTGTATGTCCTGACCATTTGTTACTGGGGTTGTAGGAGCTGTGACCGTCGGGGTCACCGAGTTGTTCGTCAAAGCATGAACTTGCGCCGCTTGTAGTGCCGCCTGTGCCGAAGCATTCTGGAAAGGAAGAAAAAAAATATTCAATTTAGGTAAAGCTTATAAATGAATTATGTTTTGCAATAAAGCCCATTTTTTTGTGACATAGTCCGGAAGTTGAAAGAATGAGGAGGGTGCCAGCTATTCTCAGAATATTTTAGTAGAAAAATATGCAGAATCTTAAATCTCGTGTCTTGCATGAATGTAGGGTCACATTTTTTAAAATTTATAACTATGAAGTATTTCGTTTAAAAAAAAAAAAATTAGGGCCCCTCAGGGAGGTCGACATTGAATTGTATTCTCAAAACACGACAATTTTAAAATTATTAACAACAACAACAGAGGGATTGTACGAAAGTTTTTGTTTTCTCTTGCCATATTTTCGTTTCCTGTGGCCTTTCATTTAGATGTTGCCTTCCTCCAGTGCGCGCAACTCGTAAAAATCTCTTTCCGTTTTTTTCATTCAGTTATTAAATGGACGGAATGAAACAAGTTCGCTAATTGGATTCGCAGGCCATCAAAGTTTAACGTTTAAAAGTCGGGGCGAAGTCGTTTTGCATTTTGCGATATTATGTTCGGTGAAAAAATAACACGAAACCTCATCAGCGGAAAGCTAATTGTGCGGGATTTTTATAAACGAGCAAATTTCCCGTCCCCTATCTGCATTTTGTTTGCGTACCCCTGCTTTTTTTTTTTTGGCTACGTAGTCTGTTTTTATTGGAATTTTTGGTAATCTTGTTAAGACGAAGAGTTTCGAAATGGGTTTAAATTTAGTATCAGTGAATATTCTTCAATTCTTAAAATTATCAACAAACACTATCTAATATTTAATCAAAATGTTTCTTGATAAAATAAGCTCGTTGCTAGCTCTCTATCCATTAAACAAGAATTCAATTCACGATTAAAATTTAAACCCATCTTATAGATCCCGATTCGCACAAGCAAACTAACGTTTCCGTTGACATTATTAAATCAATTAGTCTCACTTGTGCCAGCAATATATCATGAATCGGCTACCTTAAAAGCTCCAACTTTGACAGAGAATTTCACTGGCAATTAGCAAATTTGAGGCCGGTCGGTATCCACGAAACTTGTAACCAACACCCTCAATTCCGAATCGATTATCAGAAAGTAAACTTTGGCCTGAGGAAGAGCAGGAGATGTCTTAGGTTTGGTCCCTTCAATGCACCTCAATTTTCGGTCTTGATGTTGACATTGGTTTTACCTTTGAGGGGATTATACACGTTGGATGATTTATTGATTAGTTGACATTTTCAAATTAAAAATATATTCATTCGATGTTAAGTGTTTTGAACAGCCTAAATCGCAATAAAGTGATCATCATAACCTGCAAAATTACGTATTAATAACTGCATTTTATTGGGTCTACTACGAAAGTAAGTTTACAGGGTGTATTAAGTTTGACTACAAAAATTTTAACACGTGAAAATATGGCCTATCTTTAACAAAAACAGTTGATACTACATGGGGTCCAAACTCAACCATTTTTAAGAAAAAGGCCTTTGAAGTTTTGACATTTTTTGACGAATATTTGAAATATTAAGAAAATTTTAATCATTACGAGATGTGAAAAACTTTAGTTCATTCAATTATTAAGTAATTATGCATTTTTAGTCAACAACACTAATAAAAAATTTGAAAAACAACATGAAAATTTCACTCGTAAATCGGTATCCAAACATCTAGCAACATAGCACAACATACACTTGATTTGCCTTACATCATTTAGTTGAAGCATTGGAAATGCGCGTAATTCATTCTTTTTTGAAAATAAAATTTTCACAAACGTCGAATATATTTCCAGCATTTTCTCTTGGCCACATTTATGGAATAATTTTTTTCCGACAAGACTACGATAAATAGTTCTTGAGATATGGCCGAGTGCCATTCTTAATGAATCAAGATACTACTTGTTCAGGCAGAATGGTTGCAAAATGCCCATTTAGCAGCCAGAATTTGCAGGGAGATATTTCCCAAGAGCACCCACCTGATGAAAGAACATTGTGCTCGTTCTACAAAGATTGCGTGATTAGCGTGATACGGGAAGTGTGGGAAATTATTATAAAAAATGAAGGCGTTCACGGCCGGACAAATCTAGTAAAAAAGTTTTTTCCGGGCTATAAAGCCGTGGTCCATTAGTATTTCTACTTAACGTTTCGTCTACTGCTGCGGTAGACATCTTCAGAGGCGGTGTGGTAGAGGACGAAGTGTTCTCTTCTGTGTTTCTCCGATGACTGTCAAAGATATTTTTCGTGAAATGGGTGGACTATGCAAGGATTTTAATGGGGTCAACTAAATCGGAGTATCACACATTCCAAGGCACCAGACAATGGGAAGTGTAAAGATACAATCCCTTCCATAAAAAAAAAGGATCCATGACGGTCCCATGGTTGACAGTGCACAATCCTCCTTCACGGAATCAAAAAACAACACAAAGTGTTCCAATCATCCAAGCAGTCATATATTTTGGCGTCTAATTGTTAACCCCTACCAAAAATGTGTATTACCCATATGTTCTACTAATTTTCCAGTAATATCCAACATTCGTACAGCTATTAGGTTTTTTTTTTTTAAATCATATTGTTACTTTTGGGCTGATGATAATAAATTGATGAATGCATTTTGGAACTATGATATAAAATCACCAAATAGCTAAAGAGACAGCATTAAATGGCGTATGCACTTAGCTGACGGTCCATAATCTATAAAGGACGAAACTCGGGTGTAATAAAGTTATTTAAAATGTGCCGCCCCTCGAAATACGTTCCGTTTTTGGCAACCTCATTTATATTCTTTAATGGTGTCAGGTGTAGGGTCGCGAGTAAGTACGCCTAATGACGTAAGAGCTTTCAGACACTTGCTGTTTAATTGAATATTATACGACGATCTAACTAAGTAATTTATTGCTTACTTAGCTTTTTTACCGCAACATAAACTTCCTGCTCAAAAATGCAATTTTAAAAGTTACAAGTTTGACCACCCTAACAATAAACCTGTGCCCCTATTTTTTTTCTATTCCCTTTGGCCGACTTCGTTCGTGTTCGTACCCTTTTACCCCAATAAGTATCCATAATTTTTGAAAACGATAGCGCTGTCGTCCTCGCTTGAGAACAACGATTAATTTCGCCCCGTTTTCGAAAGAGGAAAGGTTCCCTACTTTTTCCCAGTTATTGCGCCCCGAATCACGTGCAATCAAAACGGGAAGAAGCGATGTCCCCGTGGGACAGTTACGAGGACGCCAGACCACTCGACGTAAACAAAACGATCTTTTATCGGGCCTCTTTTTCTCCTATTCTCTTTGCCCGTTATGAACAACTGTTGTTGGCCACACTATATTCAGTGTATTTTTTTAATAAGCGCTTGACTTTGAAACGGCCATACAAAATGGATTTTCTTTAAATCAAAAATCACAACAGCCATTCTTTAAAGTCAATTAGGCTCTGAAGCCATTTAATCTTGCAAGAAGGCTTGCTCCTGGAGTGTGCAAGGATTTGCAACAGTAAACCGGGATTACGTTAGACGACAGTGACAAATTACCTTTAGCTTACATATGCACAGGTAATACCAAAGCTTTCCCGTAAATTGGTAGGTAGTATTTTAATCTTGACGCAAACGGAATATTTAAGGTGAAACCTTAAATGCTTATACCAACTCGTCCAATATTATTTTTTCTTTAAAAAAATCAAAAAAAGCATTTTGCTTTATAATTAAAATCGCTATTGTGCTTCACAATATGTTGGAATATGATATTCGCGCGATATTTTGGGAAAATGTTATTTCAGTTTTTGTTTTTGTTATATTATAATTTTCGACCGTGAAAATGTGTATAATTTGGAATGTTTATTTTGTGGGTACGTATTTCGATACTCTTCGCCATTGGCTGTGTAGTAAAAAACTAACATATAATGTAGTAGACGTAAAACAAATTGCTGTTTGTGAAAACTAGTTTACTTAGGACGAATATAGTGTTGTGCTAGGAAGCCATTTGCTGCGTCCATCTATTATTTCAACTATCCTAAAACCAAGTTCCCAACTAACAGTTAAAACTCATCATCGTAAACTCATACATCTCAATAATAAAATCAAAATTTATGCGACGCTATGATTCCACGTGAACAAGTTGGCTCTAATACCATCCACCAATCTCTTGCAGGAATACATTTGCGGTAAACTTTGGCAGTATATCTTGAACGTAGTTAGCAAACTCGCAAATCTAGTCGTAAACAAGCTGATAGATAAAGATAAACGTATGTGAGATGTGTGCTAGTATATGTTGAAGATTAGATCATTTTCTTAGTAAAGTTATAGCCAAAATCATTATTATTTCTTATAAGCATATATTTGATAAATATATATATAGGGTGGTCCAAAAAAAACCGGAATTTTGTTTTTGGGCTGTAACTTTTTTATTTGTTGACCAATTTTCTTTTGTTTTGGCTTGCTTGAAAGAGAAATGAACAGGCTAACGAATCAGAGTGAAACTTTTGACATTTGAAAAAAATCCAAAATGGCGGACTCCTCCAAAAATTGCCTAGTTTTGGATAGCGCTGGAACTTTTTTGAGACACCCTGTAGAAGTTTTTGCAATAAATTCTTAAAGTTCATCATTTTGCGAACATTTTAAGACCTCGACAGAAAAAATCGGTTGAAAACTAAGTGAAATATTGAATTTTTTGTAATATCGAATTTCAATTTTTTATATTGACAGCAAAATCTAGGATATGCTATTTCAGCTAGAATTTTTTTTTCTACTCGACATATTTTTTCTATTTCGGGCTTGTTGGAAAGATAAATAGATAGGATAAGGATTCGAAATGAAGATTTTGACTGTTGAGAAAAAGTTAAAGATTTCCCAGTTCCTTTAACATAGCCAATTTCGAAAAAGTTAACGATAAGTTTTCTAACAATACGCCTAATATTTTTGTTTATAAATTTTAAAAAATAAAGTAAACACGTTTAAGGGGCAAGAGGCGATATGCCCTCTGTGGGCCTCAACAACCCATGCTAAACGTCTACGCCAAAAATCGATAAAATTGGCAATGGTACGTTGTTCCAGCAGTTCTCCCCAACACTCAATGATTCGGTTGTAATCACAGGAATTCAAATCTGGGCTATTAGGCGGCCAGTCAACGGGCTGTATAAAATCCGCAACTTGCTCTCTTAGATAGTTGATAGTAAAGTGGCTATTATGTCACCTGGCTCCATCTTATATACAAACAGTATTTATCACCTTTATCTCATAGAAAGAGAAATACAAAAACGTACAATTTTATCAAAGTTTTTGTGAAAACCAAAATCTGAACAATAAATATTAACTAGGTAAGTTAAAAAATTACCTACATAAAAGTGTAGTCTTGTGGTGTGAGCTGTTCAATTTCGGATCAAGGTTCCTAAAGTTAACAGGTTGTCTGGTAATGGGTAACTTGATGACGCATCTAGAGTGCCTTATGGAGATTTGCATTTTGTTCAGGCATACAGATGACGTCATAAAAGTTATCAGGCAACCTACCTCTCTCAAACAGCCTTGATTTCGGATAGCATATGGCGAACACAAGCTGACAATACTTGCGTGAATCCAAACGAACTCCTTGGTCGATAAGTTGTGCTTTGTGGCTCCGAGAAATTGCTGCAGATAGATACCATTAAATAACTGCTGAATTTTTCGCTTCCTTTATCTTCTTTTCGAGCTTAGAGGGAAATTCGTAGTTGGAAGTTTTGCGAATTCTTTACTCCGGATAAGGTGAACATTTTCCCATCACTGAATAACTTTTTCGGATTTCAGCACGGGCTCTAAATCTAATAAGTAGGACAGTTTAAATGTGTAGTTCCGCTTCACATCGCTTTTAATTATTCTTTACTATGAACTATCTAAGAGAGCAAGTTGCGAATTTTATAGAGTCCGTTGACTGGCCGCTGGCCGCCTTATAGTCCAGATTTGAATCCCTGCGATTACTTTTTATAAGGGGACTTGGAAGAAAAAGTCCACGGAAATGGGGCTACGTTCAATAGTTTAGAAGAGCTGCGCAACCGAATCATTGAGTGTTGGGAAGAACTGCTGGAACAACGTAACATTGCCGATTCTATTGATTCTTGGCGTAGACGTTTAGCATGGGTTGCTGAGGCCCACGGAGGGCATATCGCTCCTTAAATGTGTTTACTTTATTTTTCAAGATTTATAAATGAAAATATTATTCGTATTGTTAGAAAACTTATCGTTAACTTTTTCAAAATTGGCTATGTTGAAGGAACTCGGAAATCCTAATTTTTTTCTCAACCAGTTAAAATCTTCATTTCGAATCCTTCCCCTTTCTATTTATTTTTCGCCCAAGCCTGAAATAGAAAGAATATGTCGAGTAGAAAAAAAAATCTACCTGAAATTGCATATCCTAGATTTTGCTGTCAATATGAAAAATTGAAATTCGATATTACAAAAAATTCAATATTTCACTTAGTTTTCAACCGATTTTTTCTGTCGAGGTCTTAAAATGTTCGCAAAATTTAACTTATACAGGGTGTCACAAAAAAGTTCCAGCGCTATCCAAAACTAGGCAATTTTTGAAGGAATCCGCCATTTTGGATTTTTTTCAAATGTCAAAAGTTTTACCCTGATTCGTTAGTCTGTTCATTTCTCTTTCAAACAAGCCCAAACAAAAGAAAATTGGTCAACAAATAAAAAAGTTACAGCTCAGAAACAAAATTCCGGTTTTTTTTGGACCACCCTATATATTGTTTTTTATAATAAATTTCCATTCAGGGTGATAATTTGGACTTGAGCAACGCACAGAAAACAGACATATATACAGGGTGTGAAAAAATAGTGTACCGGACTTCGAGGGGTGATACTACATATGAAAATAAGAGAAAAAGTTCCTATGAACATATGCCCTAAGATGCTTTTTTGTTTTGTGAGTAACTACCCTCTAATTTTTTAATATTAATATATAATTTAATACGTGATAAGTCTGGTGACATTGCGGGCCATGGAAGAATTTTGCTTGGAGCGTGAGACTGCGCTTACTAGGGGCGTTATGGCTTGGGGTGCCATAGCACTTAGAAGCAGGTCACCCTAGTTTTTTTGGATAGAAACATGAACGGTCAATCCTACATTAATAACTTATTACAACCTGTCGCGTTGCCCTAATTTCGGCAACTGCAAGATCCATTTTTTCAACAAGACGATGCGATATCACATACCGCTGTAGTTACTGGAAACTTCCTCCAACAAGCTAATGTAACCCTTCTTCCATGGCCCGCAAGGTCACCGGACTTATCGAATATTGAACACGTCTGAGATGTGATGGGTAGAGGGCTAAGGCAGTTGCCACATCTTTTACTGGATGTACAACGTCTACGTCATAAGGTAAGATTAGTCTGGGAGAACCTACCACAGGCAGATATCGATCATCTGATTCGCAGCAATGCCACCAAGAGTTACAGAATAGTAAAACAGTAAAACTTACGTGGAGGCGCAACTCACTGAATTGTCAAGAATTCCTTTCAATAAATTTGTTTGAAAATGTCATCGATTGTTATTCATATTTATCCTATGATTTCTAACTATACTTCCCAAAATATTAATAAAACATATTTACATTTACTGGGTGTTGCAATTTCTATGTCACACAGTATACCTATAACGCTATTTTAGAGAAAATACTTAATAGGGATTATTGTCCTGGGAGTCTGTTGCCTGCAAATTATGCAATGGTAGAAACAGGGTTAGATAAGGGCGCCACTGCGACTTATTGAAAACAAGTCAATTCAATTGAAGAGCTACAATAATTCGATCAATTTATATGAATGAAAAAAGGGAAATGAGCCATTGAAAAGTTTCCACCTGGTTTCTCAGACAAAAAACGCTCGCATCCGTCAATTTTTAACTCGCGGAGGACAATTTATTTCTGTATTTTGAACCTCAACTTATAAGCGGGGACGATAGTTACCCCAAAATGCTTAAGGGGTCGAGTGGTAATCCATTTTTACCCTGATTAATTATTCTTCCAAGCTTAATATCGCTGCCATCGTCTATAGGACAGTTTGTGAAGATCTTGGGAATAGATTATAGTTTTAGTAGGAGCAAAAGCGGTATTTTTGTGACGAGTTTATAGATTCGCCAGTCGAATGAAGTTTGTTCCAATAGCCTTAAAGTTATTGTTCATGGAAATACTAGCTGGACGTCAGATTAGGTTAATCTGACGCAGACAGTCAAACGAAATTTTTCTCCTCATTTTGAAAAGCCAGACGTGTCTGTCAACATGTCAACTCGCCTAGTGGGGCATCACAACAAATTTCAGTTAACGAATGAAATGTTGCGTCATTACCGCTTGGCGAATTCCAAGTTGATAGTATAAGTTCTAAAATCAACAATTTATTTTTCCGAGATCCAATCTTCTTCTAAGTGCACCAAAAAAAAACAAGTTGACTTTAAAACTGTTCTTACATTCCCTCGAGGTTTCCTTTCTATTCCGAAAGGTTTTGCATTCACGAAACACCCGATAGGTCGCCCTCGTACACGGCGGTGTCTAATTACGCAAGTCAAATATTTGAAGTTAAAATTGATAGTTCGGCGACGGACGGCTTGTTTAGTTTTCTGCCGTACGAAGTTTCGCGCGAAATAATTTAGTTTAAATCGAAGATTGGGAATTGCAGGAGCAAACGAGCAAGAGAGAGAAAGAGAGGGCGAGAGAGTTCCGAGTGAGTTTTCGCCTGCTGCACAAGTTTCCAACTTAATCATCGTCCCCTAAAATATTTATCTTTGTGGTTTAGATTTATGTCGCTCGTCTAAGAGGAGTTGGTTGGTTTGGCATGATGAATTTATTACTTGAAAATTCATAGAGGTTGACAAGCCTTTCCTAGAGAAGTCGAACCGGTGGCATCTTTGAAGTGCTGCATTCACCTGTTTGCTACGTATCGATTTAGTTCAGAGCAAATAGTCGTTTTCAGTCAGTTTGCAGCATGAGGGTGAGATAATATTAAGTTTATTAAAATTGCCGTTTGATTGTTCAATCGCCTCACTAGGCGTCATCGGATTTTTTAAAAAGTTTCATGTATCATTGTGTTTTTTTTTAGGCTGTTTACACACTTAATCTCTATCGCTTATCTACTTTCCGGGTATAAGACATTGGATGGAACTGAGTTTTGTTTTATTGAAGTCTTTCATGGATTTCTCTTTGTTTTTTTCTTGTATCCCCTACGTCCTCTAGTTTCATTCCTCTTTTTGCCAGTGAATTCTTCCTGTGTCGTTTTCTTTCTAGCAGTTCTCGATTCAAAAAGTTTTCTTGTTAACCTCGTATTGCCCATCCACTTTACATGTTTCCGAAACATCATAAAAGTCCCTTTTTTGATGTGTAGACATCGGCGGTATGAGGGTTAATCTTGAGAAATGGGGACGGAAGTGTGACATGCGCAGTGATTAGTGCGTAGCAACTTCAGCGCTTGCGGCCTAAGGTGGCATTAGATTTTTATGTCGATGATGTCGATATATAGTAGATCGCTGTCAATTTATGGAGTGAATTATCCACTCTGATCTGGAATGACGTCACATCTCGAGTCATTTCAGGAGTTAACTTTTAGTTATTTATCAAAATAGTTTTATAATACCCGCCCTCAGTATTATTATTATTACGGAACGAAATATTTACACATCAGTGTCTCGAATGCAAGCAGACTCGCTCATTTTTAATTTTAAATCTACTTTAAAATTTTCTCCCTGTGCCGCACCTATTTTGATTTGTTCTCTATCTCTCTCAAGATTCCCATCTTGAATGCTCCCAAAGCATTTTGAAGTTTTTCTGTTGTGATGCATATTTCAGAGGCAAATGGTATTATATAATTTTTCTCGTTTCTTTTTTCTCTCCCTGGTGGCCGATCCTCGGGCCAGGGAGTAGAGCTCCCCGAGAGAACAAATTTTTCGTCTTTATCATTCACATTTACTTTTCGGTTACGTTGACAAGGACAAAACATTCGTTCTATCGGGGAGATCTACTCCCTGGCCCGAGGATCGGCCCACTGACGTCTTCGTGGATTTCTCCGTTCTTCACAAAAATGTCTCTCAATGCGTTTAAATGTTTCTCCTTCTTTTAAGCCTTTTTTCTTCAGCTTCACATTGTGTGAAGGTTCATTTCTCCTATAATCATTGTTTCCTTTTTTATTATTTATTTTGATTTTCAATATTTGTAGTTTGTTTCCAGATGTTACGGTTTTCTTCAAGGGATCTTTCATCCTTCGTAAATTTCAGCATGTCATCCGAAGGTATAACAAACTTCTGAAATAGTTATTCTTTCGATGTTTCATACCTTTATGCCATTTTCTTCGTTCATTTTATGTCTTTGTCTATGACTTCTAACAAAAGCATCGGCAGCCCGATTGCCTTTGCTGTGATCATCTCTTTTAATCCAGCTGACTACCACCGAGTTTTTTTTTTATCGAAGACTCTGTGAGGGTACGGTGGCAATGTTGTACTAGTTCTGACGTGAGTCGTGGTCTAGAGATAGTACTGCTTGTCTGCAGTCAGTGTAGATCTGTACGATCTTGTCAGTGATATTGTTACTGACTATCTGTTCTGTAATTTCTGTTTGGAATACATTTGGCATGGAGCCAAAGGTTAGGTTCAGTTTGAGGGCTTTGGAGTATACTCCGCATTCCGAGCGTATTTCAGTTTGGGATCTGTCAGTGTAGATGTTACTTACCCCTGCCTCTGTGTTGTCACCAATGCCTTTCGTGTTGATTGCGTAGTAATTTTTGAAGGCGAAATATGGCGTTGCAGAGTCCACTCTGGCCTCCAACAATTGAAGCGAGTTTGTGGCCTCACGCAATATGCGGGCTCTCTGCAAACCGACTTCTGCACTTGGTTCTATACCAACAGTGCGGAAGCGCATCATTGTGGTTAAAGCGAACCTTTGACATGATTGTCCAGGAGCGTCAAGCATAGAATTCCTTCCAAAGTCTTGTTGTTGGTGTGGTTTTCATTGCACCAGTTATGTTGGGCATGTCATTCTTTAAACGTGATCTAGTTGTCGGCTAATCTAGAAAGTGATTGCTTTCGATTTCTGCTCCTCTTCTCACTTCTATGTCATCCACATTTTTGAATATACCTTTGCTAACTGAAACATGAGCTATAACATTCTCCCTATTACTATTTTTTACTTGTTCTTCGTGTTTTCTCAATCACCAATCAGGTACTTCTACTTTCGATCACCCATTATCATTATTTTGCAGTCATTGCTATTTACTTCCTCTTGTAGATTTGTGAAGAAGGCTATACTTTTCCTTCCTGCTCTTCTGCTCCTTTCATCATCGTGTTTTACTGTTACTGATATCAGCCTTTTTAAAAATATTTTTTTTTGTGTCCCGGAATTTATTTTCTCTTCTTTTTCTATTAACGCTACCCCTGGAGTGCGTTTAGAAATGGAGTGTGAAGGTAGAGTAGTTGTTTGTCGAGTGTTCTGACGTCATCACTTGTAGTGCACTCTGGGTGCGCTATTTCTGAACGTATTGGGGCGTTGCGGTAAATGTCAATGTCATGAATTACGACGCAAGTTCAACAATACAATTTTAAAAATGGCACTGACAAGTGCATGTATCATGTTCTTATCAAAAAAGTTCCTGCTGGAACATCTTTCATTTGAAGAAAGTGCTTCAGATAGTGAAGAGGAATTGATACTATTATTCCTATTATTGAATCAGTGTAGAAAGAGGGCCAACCTGTGTTTCAAACGCAACGGCAATGTCAACATTGTTGATATCCATATTTTTCGACTCCATCTTAGAGGACTTCATCACTAATAATCACTGAATAATCATGATGAAAATAACCTTAAAATCACGTCAAACCTGATAAAAGCCGCGGGGCGTTTTTCAACCCAGTCTCTCAGTGGGGAAATTTGGGCGCACTCTGGGCACGTCAATTCTCGATTTCTGAACGATTCCAGCGTAACGTTCCGAGTAAGCACCTGTTAATTTATGAACGGTTTAGAGTTACTCTAGGGCCACTCTCACACCCAGAGTGCTATTTCTAAAGGCAACCCTGTCGTGACATTTTTCTTCTTTCCTAACCAATGAATACCTACTGAAAAGGTATCCATTTACTAGCCTCCGTGATCCTTTTCGCTTTTCCTTCGTTTCACATATTCAGTTCGATAAATCCTCTTCTAGGTTTCATTATACATGTATCAACATTTTTTTGGCATTTTTTGCCAGGTATGGGTTAAACCACTTCAGGGCGTTTTAATGTAGTTATACCTCGATATCAATTAGGTACAGTAGGTTGAATTCATTGGGTTTGATGTGTTTAGCCAAAATAATAAATTTACGTACCTATTTTGTTTGTGGAAATAATACCAGTTATGCCTATGACAAATATTTTTCTTTTTTTTTAAATTAAAATGAAATTGACCGAATAACTAGAAATGCAATTAAAAAAACACCAACATAAACCAATTAGATTATTCTCAAAATGTGAAAAATGATGAACATTTGCACCTTCCTTGAGTCAGATTATTTCTCAAAGCAACCATCATAATCAAATTAGATTTAATCTAAAATTCTCGTTTATCGCATAGCACTAAGCCCTGTACCGAAAATCAAGCTCATGATAGGAAACAATTATTTTCCATTCAATTAATTCCCGCGATGAATTAACCCGAATAAAAGAAGTCGGGGCTGTTGCTGCTTAATTATTATTCTGTGATGCCGATGAATGAAATCGATCGAACAAAAGGGGGGGATTATTTATTGGCGATATTTCAACACCCTGCTAATTTGATCGCTTATAACCGTGCTCTTAATCTTTTAATAGCCTTTGCCAGTTGTGTGCCTTGGTATGGTAAGGAGGTCGCGTCACTTTGCCATTTTGGGTCATGAGAAAACACTGGGGAAATAAATTTTTAATTTGATGCTCCAACTTTTTGATTGAGATTTTAAATGCACATAGTTTCTATGAGGAAAGAAGCCTAACGTATTTGATTGAACTACTAATTAGAGATGCACCGAATAGTGGTTTGGGTCACTGACCGAATACTGGATATTCAGCGGATCATCACTGCCGAATAACGAATATTCGGCAGGACCTCGGCCTGGTTTTTTTTTTCTGTTTTTAAGGTTGAGTTAGTTTGGGGTTGGCATTGTTGGCAGTTGGCAATACCGATTTTATTCTCATCGATGTGAATTTCCGACTTGTATGTTTGTGAATAATTGCCGAATATTCGCCGAATACCTCATCACTGCTGGCCAAATAACGAATATTCGGCATTAACTCAAAAGTGGCTGAATATTCGGCAAACCAAATACCTACTCGGTGCATCCCTACTACTATTATATACTTTCAGATCTAGCAAAGACCAATGGATGGCATAAAATTACCTACTTTGCGGATGTTTACTGATATATAGAATTTTTAATACCTATTTGGAAGTATCAGTCGTTCTAGTGACTTAACGTATGTCGCTTCTTGAAAATGAGGTTAGGAATTTCCTATTTGTACATGAAATTGACGTATTAGCAATCGACGTTCGTTTTCCTTGGTAATTTTTTGTTTCATCTGATTCGTGATTGATAAATAGGGATGGGGTTATTCTAAATGGGTATTAAAAACACTATATTATGTGTTTGATTGGAGGATAATCAAATAAGACACAAGAAGCCAAATGAAATCGTTATGGCGGAAACCAAACATGCTAAAAAGTTACATTTAGTATAAAACTAATGCTTGAAGGAAGTAATAAAGTCGTAACATAAGTTATTTAATGTCACATAAAAGCCCCAAAAACAGTCCCAGATCTCAGAATTAAGCCCAAATTAATAAAATTAAAATTATCTCGACGAGCCCTCGTCACCTGTTGCCGCTTCTTCAATGGAATTCTCGGCATGCATTAAAGGTCTCCCAAAATTGTCTGAAAATGAATATTTTATTCAAGAGGTAATTCGGGACTCATTGTTGAATCTGTTTGGTGTGTAGAATAGGGCCGTCACATCATCTTTTCCTCCATCTCTGGTGTCCCATTAGGGACCCGCTAAAATCCTTTTATGTAATCATCTCGCTAATCCAGGGGTTCTTTGCGGAGACCGGAAATTTTCACCCGGAAAATTACTGAAATAATTAATATTAT
Source organism: Ceutorhynchus assimilis (assembly GCA_917834065.1). Taxonomy (NCBI): domain Eukaryota; kingdom Metazoa; phylum Arthropoda; class Insecta; order Coleoptera; family Curculionidae; genus Ceutorhynchus; species Ceutorhynchus assimilis. The sequence goes on from OU892277.1 coordinate 107,530,851, forward strand.
TTAGGAGAGCTTGCAAAATTGTTTAACGAATATTGTGTAAAACCAACAACTTTTGGCTTAGGCTGAAATAACAGCCCGTCAGTGCAACAAAACCAAATTTTCATGGGATTTCTGTCAAATAATGCAACTCCCATTAGTACCCTCATGTTGTAGCTAATAATGAAACCTGGTCAAACTGGAAACAATTGTAATAAACCTGTTCCGATAATTATTGATTATGCGTATGTTTCATTTCCAAGGGGAAAGTCCATTTGAAATTTGGCTTTCATAGACCTATATATGCTCCCGACCGACCTATAGAATTGATTCCATTTTCCATTAGCTCTCTAAACGTGGTTGACGTAAACGTAATTAAGTATGTTAATAAATGTGTAAAATTTTAACTGATCGTGAGGGTATTAAATTAATTTTTTCTTTGGATAGTATAGATTTTGCAACTATTTGCAGGAGCTATATTTGTGTGAAAGGCAATTTATTAAACTTTATGTGAAATATTTGAGTGTCTGCTCAAAGCCTTTCTAGGAAGATGTGCCCTGACAAACTAGTTTGCACAAAATACCAAGACCGCCTGTTGCATCACAAATCAACCAAAAACTAACAGCGTGTATCTTGCCAGAAGAGTCTCAAGTGAATAACCAATTTGGTCTAAAGTTCGGAAATTTGCCGTAAGCCTCCTGAATTTCAACAAGCCTTTACCTGGCTCCTTAAGATTCCAGTCACGGATTGCCAGAGTAGCTCGTAGCCGAGAGGCAAAACGGCCTTCAATAAAATTTATGAATGAATTTTAAACCGCCCTTTTTAAGAAATAGTTGCACTTTTGCCCTTAAATATTTATAAGGTAGTTTCAAACTATCACATAAAACTGAGGTGATTACAAAAAATAATCATTAGTTAAGTAAAGAAAATATAAATAAGCCATAGGTAGTTCGGAATGTAATGTTTTATTCAGTAGATCGTAATCGCGTTATACTTTTAAAATTTCATACTGCTACGATGATAACCATAAATCCACAATTTTAAACAATGTCTGAAGCTATCAATCCTTCAACTTTACAGTTTATTGAGCAATTGCAATTTTATCTATATTTTTACGAGACTACTTCTGCGGAATACTCACTCAATCATAAAAGTGTTCTAAGTAAAAGTATAATAGGAGTTTTTTTATAAATGTGAGATGGAATAACATTGCATGTCAGTATCTTGGTTTATTCTACAAGCGCCATGGTACATAAGCATCGATAAGATTCAGCTCATGTGGAAACTCTCTTACAAAGAGGCAAACTAAATTCTTTTGATCACAATAACATCCCAAAAATGCAAAGGGTCAGACAGTGAACCAAACAGCCACTAGGTACAAATATCTACAATGAACATTTTAATGCTAACATTTAACTACCCACCCCTAGCCACATCAAATATACATTGATTTCAATAAAATCCACGGAAAGGGTTTTAAAATAAATCGTTCCAGGTTTTTGAACTCGGTGAACTCATGATCATCGAGTATAATGCTAGCTAAAATGCATTTGATTGCAAGTTAAACTCTTTAAACAAATATCTAATCAAACTTCAGTCCAACATGAAGAATAAAAATATGCGAGGATTAAATTCAAATTAGCCCACTCATATCTGCTCTGTTTTAAACTAACAGCAACGTATGGTTGCAAATCTACGGCATTATACGCTTTTTGTTTCATCTTAGCAAATGAACAGCCAGCCAGGCTTCCGGCATTTCGCATGCGATGGTAGAAGACAAGGAGCCGGGCGCAAAGTGATGTTTTCCACGTTAAATTAAATTTAATTAAGCTTAAGGTTTTCTTTTGTGTTCATTGTTGATGCACCGAATGAAGGGCCTCTCTCAGTTGTTCGCTAATTAGCTATAAACTCTTCAAAAGAGATCCAGGGGGAAGGGTAAGCAAGCAAGTCCGGCGTTTTCCCTAAATCCGTTCTTGGTCTATAAAGTTTGGGGCTTTTCGACGATTATCAGATGGAAGTGTTTGGAACATTGAGGAGCTATTTGAAAAGCCGCTTATTGCAGAGATATACCGGAAATTGGTTGTTTGAATATAAACTTATTCACTAAACTAGAGGATTGATTTGTGCTTCACCTAATGTCTTGTTTTTTATTGAAGGTACATTATAAAATCGAATTATTGTCGGTGAAAAATAAGACATTAGTAATCTAGTTTGGCAACAAATTTGGCCGATAAGTATCTGCTTGCAGATCGACTATCGCTACCGAATACATAGACGGTACAGCCGCTGTCCGCTGTCATATTGTTTGTGAGGTGGGGTCACACAATAACTGGGAGATTCTTTCTTGTTGTTCCTTTATTTTCTAGCCTCAAAAAAAGGAAAAGAAAGTAATACCGAGTGGCCGAGTTAGGTTTACAAGGGAAAAAGCACTTTGGCAGAACATTTCCTCACCCAAACTGTGCACACCTCATGGATCTACCAAAAGACGTGATTGTTGATAAATTCAGTATCGAGAAAAACTTTTCTATCGAACTAAATACAAAAAACAGAAAGAACCTAAAATCTATCCAATCCCTCAAAGCAAACACTATCAAATGGTACATAGACGGTTCCAAAACTACTGAGGGAACTGGAGCCGGACCAGATACTCGGAGCCAATGGGAAAATCACCAAGCATATTTCAAGCGGAACTTCATGCGATTGCAAGATGCATGCAGTTCAACCTGAACAGAAGTTATCGAAAACGAGAGATTGTGATAATGTCTGACAGCCAAGCAGCTATCAAAGCATTGAGCTCTCCGGTAATCAATTCTAAGATTATGGGAACGTCTACAGGAACTCAATAAGTGGGGAAAAGAAAACAAAGTAACAGGGCCCCCGCCAGACCTGAAGCCGCCCGCGTGCGATTTCATATTTTGGCGCCCCCTAGTTAGAGCCAGTTTCTCAATAGCAAATCACCCCCGGGTTAAACTCCAGGGTAAACATTGCATGGACACGTTTACCCTGGCTGGAGTTAAAACCAACCCGGAGGTGATTCGCTGAACTGAATTTACACTGCAAAATTGAGAAATATCAAATGAAATATCAATATTCAAAATGTTTTTTGCTTACCCGTAAACACAAAAAAAATTACAAAAAATTGACTTTTCTACTTTTAATTGTGGCAAAATCTTTCAAAACATCTTCAACATTAATATAGTATAAGAACACATTCTATGGACAAAATCGCTAATCCACATAACCTTTTTTGTAACACTGTAGATCTTAAATCGTTTTTTAATAAAAACTCTGAACTACATAATTGATAATAATCCAGAGTAATTTTGCAAGAACCAAGAGGAAAATTTAACAGGAAAATTGGCCCATTGACTGTACGGAGCTAAGAGGCGACCTGCAGCCTGATTCTCAATACGCACGAGGGTGCAGGACTGGGTTCTAATAATTTTCAGTCTTTGTCACTCATATGTATAAGATTTACATGGAACTGAGAAGGACAGGACACTTGTTCCCAGTTGAGCGCTGGGCGTTTCGAGAATCAGGTGCCAGGTGCCTGGCCTTTGAATAAAAAGGAAAATAATTGAAACACTTTAGGAAAAAAATTTAATCATTAAATATAATAAATTATAATTTTTTTAAATATATTTTTTTCTTATGCGATTTGCCGCCCCTTAGCTATGCCGCCCGCGTGCGCCGCACGCCTTTGCACTTATGGTAGCGGGGGCCCTGCAAAGTAATCCTCCTCTAAGTGCCTGGACACATAGGAGTCGAGGGCAACGGATGCGCAGACTCGCAAGAACGGGAGCGTCTACTCCTTTCATTGGACCAGAACCATTTTGCGGGGTCGGAAATGTACACCTCCAAGAAATCCTCAAAAAGGAAGAGAACCGGCTAAGGAAAAAACAATGGCTAGTACAGCCAGGACTATGACAGGCAAATGATCTATTGGGCAACTTCAACCAAAAAAGATCAGAACTACTTAGCAACAAAAGTATCATGACTCTAACCAGGTTTCTCTCGGGACATTGCAGACTTAAGAAACACCTACAGAAGTTGGGGTTAGAAGAAGGTGGCACCTGCAGATTCTGTGAAGACGGAGAAGAGACACCTCTTCATCTTCTACTGAACTGCGAAGCCGTTAGTCGCTCAAGGATGAAGAACCTGGGAAGTCCCCTAATACAGTTGGAAGACATTCCAGCCCTGGAACCGTTAGATATTCTGAAATTCTTAAAGGACCTAAGAGGGGCTGCTTTGAGCAGGAAACCCGACCTTAGCACCACAAGGAGGGGTAATATAGATCAACTCTGAATTCCAGCGATCCCAAAAAAGAAAATTTGAAGAATCAGTCCTATTAGACAGGTATTTTGTTAGCTGACTTCGATATATCCATGTCGGCAGAGTCTCTGCCAGAGACTACGCTCTCTGGAATGGCACTATTGGCAAGATGGGTATAGGGAATAGTAACTTGAATGGAATACTTCTACTAAAAATATAAGCTGAAAACAACGTGGCAATATCCTGGATCAAAGCATTGGCATATCAACGACTATATTGTTGTTCGCAAAAAAGACCAAAGTGGAAGTTCCCAGATCTATAATCCATGCTGATGACTGCTAGGCCGATCACCGAATGGTCCGATATGTTATGACTCTACAAGTATCAGCAAATCGATAGAACCAAAGGAAATGACGATTACGATAGAGACAACAAAACAAACTCCCAGTCCTTACTGAATGAGAAACTGTCTGCTGAATCCAAACTAACCCAAACAACAGTATCCTTGAGGGAACCAATTCCACATGCAACATCAGCTTCGCTGGGCTGGTCATGTTGTCTGCATACCAGACTCACGCCATCCTAAGCAAATTATCTATTCCCAACTAAAAAATTACCAACAAAGCAAAGGTGGGCAATTTTAACGATACAAAGATGTCCTCAAGCCAAACATAAAACCGTGTCAGATCGATGTGGGCGACTCCCAGTCGGCTACGATTCTAAATAGACCTGTGTAGCGACCATCAAAGCTCGAAGGGCTGCGGAGGACAGAACAAGAACGTCTGGTAAGAGCGGGTTCACATCAGCGACCAGTTACCGCTGATTGGGTGTGCAATCATTGTGGGATAAGAATAGGCTTATTTAGAAATGAAATAACTCATAGATAATGATGTTGCCAAGATTATTATAACACTCGTTAGAGATTGAATGCCTATGAATGAATGTCGATAAAAAGTAAGATAAGATATCGTCAATCTAGTTAAAGCCAACCCTAAAAGGTGACAAGCTCATTACTTATTGAGCCGTCAGAGTAAATTGACTAGGGAGAGAATTGGAGGATTGAGCTAATGAGCTTTTAAAATTCCCGAAATATTCGTAATTGGCGCGTTGTTAGACTCGGTATTCTATCGTTTTAACGAGACAATGTTTCCACGTGGTTTTTTATTCGAACAAATGAAATATTTACACACATTTTAATTATCAGGTTTAATTAGATTGGATGTTAGTATTAATTGCAAGGAATTCAATTAGGAAACATGTAAATCAGGCGGATGTTGCAGATCTGTAAATGATTGTGATTATAGATTAATTTGTTTTGGGATGTAAGTGTATAAATACACTTTATTGCTTTGTATATCCTACAATGCTCACAATATTTACTAAGAAAAAGTGCGTCACTTCCTTCATATCCACATCGTATACCTACAGACTCCGCATTATGGCATTGACCGCCAGTATATTTGCCTCGACGTGTAAACCGAGGTATATTTGCATTATAGCGACCCGAGACAATCTTGAAATTAATCTGACACAAACAGGGAATGCTATTGTTCCACGAATATTATATAAGCCCCTTGCGCCTCCCTGTTTGCCGGATACAACTGATTCCTCACTAAATTAAAATTGATCAGCTTTATGTTAAATGCATCCAGATTCTGGGGTGTCAAATAACTACCTGGATTATCGATTGGAATTGGACTCAGAGAGTTTATGTAAGTAAGTATATCAATTATACAACCAGTCATTGAATTTAGTATAGGCTGATTATTATTATTCCCTTCCTCGACGACTCAAAATCTTTATACCTGTACAAGCTTTCCATTCAAAGCGAGAATGAGTATGGGAGGATATTTTGTATTATTAACTACTTCACACTAAAAACACTTTGCATCTGGGTCCATAGGGGAACATCATCATCATAATAATAATTTCTTTGTTGGTCGGTGCTGCTGGAAAACGATCCTCCATTAACCCGGACTATTGTTCGGTCGAACAAAAGGAATTCATCCTTGATGTAATGCGCCGAAACTTTTCGCGCTCGCGAACCCGACATCACGATCAATCATCATTTGGCTTGTTTCCAAATGAAATTATGTCCTCAATAATGTTGACGTGGAGCTCTAACATTCGATACCATCAACAACTAATCAAAATGGATATTATCCGGAATGCAAAATTTAGAGTTTCGCTGATTTCACAGGTTTATTTTTTTTATAATCTCATGTCCGAAACAATAAAACCCACATACAAATCACAAAACTTTGTCAATTTCGATAATGTTGAAGTCAAATATTATTAGTTTGTCTGAAATGTTGTTCATACAAATTTGAAAGGGCTCTCATGAAAATTGATATTCTTGATATGAATGGTAGTGAATTTTCCAATTATTTCAAAGTATACAATACGACTGAGTAAGCCCATTCATAATGATAAACGAACAGCGAAAACTAAAAATAGTCTACAAAAAAGTGAATGATGAATGACGCGACAACAATAAAATTATAATTCGATATGATTTTGACTTTGACAGGTACAAAACAAACATCCTCTCCTTGACATTTATCCCCGATTTCACCTTATATAACCACTTCAATTTGCTCCCGATCAAGTGTTTGATAATACGGATACCGTTATTTTAGCTGGGAAAACTTCGCACTGCTCGTCATATCTTCAACTATTTTATTCGTTGGAGAGCATTCCAGGGATTATCTAACCAGATCTTAATACGGATACGGATTTCTTGACTTTCTCAAAGTTATACGCGTAGTTTGTGGTTGCGAATATACCGTCCAGCAGTTTTTGAATAAGTCGTTATTTGGGGTTAATTTGATATGTTGCAAAATCTATAATTTGAAAAAATATACATTGCTTTTGATTTGCTTTGATCAAAAGATAAGTAGTTGATTTTTTTTGCCTTGCTAAAGGAAAGCGATGTCCAACCAATAGATTTTACTTAATCAAACTGTTATAACCAAATAATTTAATTTTGTTATATACGAGAAATGTTCGACGTTAACTTCGCTAATATCCACCGTTGAATTTAGTGCCTAGAACTTAATTTAAGGGAAAGTTGCCTAAATTCGATAAGAAAATGCTTACACTCGTGTTTACGATCTTACCGTTCTTCGGCGCCACTTACGCGCCTCCAACCCCAAAATAAACGGCGATAACTTACGGCTGTTCTCCCCTTTCTCCAATTTTCAGGCAATTAAACACCGAGAAACAGAATCGGGTGCACCCGTCGATCCGCCACCCGTTCTCATTTAATAAATAATACGTTTTAAGGTGAGAGAGAGAATTGTATTGCGAATTGCCGTCATCGAAAGTATACTTCATCGCGACAAGGAAACAATGGACCCGAATGCCAGTTCCCTTGTTCCGATACTCAAAGTAAACTTTCAGTTTTATCACTGCTATTATTTTCGGCATTTTGTTACTGTCAGTCCTTTGGCTCCGACTCGTTTTCGGGGCTTTTAATTGTCGCGTTGCGTTTAAATGCTGAATCTTTCTTCGTCCTGACTGTCGTTAGACAAAATTAATTTTATATTTTGTATTGTTCAAAGCAAAATGAATATGCGGTGAACTAATGAGGCACATCATAATTCTAAACAGATAATTATGAGAATTTATTTTGAACGGCTTATGTAATTTCTGATAATGGACGGCAGGTGTTATCTCAGGAGATGCTTGGCTCACCTTGTCGGATGTTTATACTTTTGGCGCCTTTAAAAATCGGGCAATACAAAACATGCAATTTCCAATAGGAAGGAAAAAGGCATACTATTTTCTAATAGATAGTAAACACTACTTTAGCATTCTAAAAACTTGTCATCATATTTTACATCAGAAACTAGTTGGGTGGAAGATGCTCTTTCAATAGTCAGAAGATCAAGCAGATCGATATTCACACTAGACAAAAATAAGACCGACATAACCACTGCATCGGTATCCAGTCCGGGTTGTCCTTCTCCTTTAGTATTTTCAGCCTCTAAAGTGCACATCCGAACCGATTTTGAAAAAAATTGGACACAATGTTCAAAGAGACGGTATGTATCACCTGTCAAAAGATGAATGTGGAATCCTATCCAAAATCTTTAAAAAAAATATAAAAACAAGGTCTCATAACCCAGGAAGGACTTGGTCTCTAGAAAAGGCAAAACAAACCCGTGAAGGCCTCGACAAATGAGTGCCAGGAGGGATTTCGTTACATCTAAATCGTGACGCTTGCTCGCATAATCTCCCGAAATGACAGCTTTTGGTCTCTCACCAAAAAAAATGGCGCTTAGAGAGGCTTTAGAGGACATTCCAGAAGTGAGAGCAGGTCATGAAGAAGAACAAAGAACTTCTTCAAGCCTTCCCAGGAAGCTGGAATAAGCAAACGTTTGAATTTTTGCAGTTATAACCGCAACATCATTTCATTTGACGGAGAACACTGACAAGTACAAGTCATTCATCGCTTTGATATTCTGGTACAAACCAACCAAACCAGTCCTCTGTTGGATACGTGGCAGCCGCCATTAACAGATATGTTGTCAACTGTACTGCATAGCATCGAACAATTGGCACGAAATTTGAAATAAATGAATATATTAGCTTACAGTTTTTTTGTGTGCTATTGGCCTAACTTCAGTTAATAGCGTCCTCAATGACAACTATTGTTATCAATGAACTATAGAAATATTATTTCCTAATTCCATCAAGGATGCCTCGATCTCCAGTCCAAAGTGTGTTTTTCCAGAGAGGGCAAAAAAAAGTAGCTGTTAATGTTAATACAAATGTACATCCAGGGCTTCTTGACTTTACTTGTTTAATGATTTTCTATCGTTATAAAAACAAAAATGACATGCTGATTCTTATTTCATTGTCATAGAAAATGTTCTTAGGCCAAGCCTTGTCTATTGACAAATATACTTAATGGTGCGTTGAAGTTTTATTTTGGTGGTGATTACATCCAGTCCTGCTATTTTTTGAGTTTGTCATTTGCTTTTGGGTGGAAACTTAAGAATTGAACTTTGCAATCCACAAGGAAATTTTGATCAAATCCGAAAGGGTGAAATATTCTTTAAAAAACCTCCCTTCAATCTTAATTATCAACTGTTCTAAATTCCAAATGGAATTCTATAAAGCCATTAAAAAGAATTAGACCCCTTTATTGCAAGTTCCTTATTAAATACTTCCCATCTGGTAGCTGCGGGGCAGCCAGCGCGTAGATTATCTTAACAAAGTGGTTCCCGTCTAATTTTTTTCTTTTAAATCTTGTTAAGATTATTAGAGTTTATTGCGAAGTGAAACTTTCGAATTAAATTTTGCAATAATCGGCGTAAACTTTTGTCCGACTTCCCGGGGGTGGTTTCGGAAGGTCCCGGAACACGGATAAGCGGGTGTATAACTGAATTTAATTGAGTTGAAAAGCTTAGGGATGTTTTCTATTGGGCTCGGTAATTATGTCAATAATGTAAGAGTTTGTTAGACTATTATATTTCATACCCTTTAGCTCGAAATGGAATAAACTCACAAGCCTTTATCATTCCTGATTTAAATCAACAGGTTGCATTTAAAAGAATATTTCAAAATTTAATGTAATTTTTAGAGGATTTTTCATGCGAAAGCCAACATATTCGTTCCCTTTCAATGTTGCAAATCGAAGAATGATTCGTTTATAGGTTTCGATTTACGGACCATTTGGCAAGAGATATAAGGAATCTTTTATATATTCTTTTCTATAAAATTTTCTCTCCTGTATAGTAATATTGATTTTTTATAAAATTATTTCCCCATTTTTTAAATAATAAACGACTATTAGTTAACACAAATCCGCCATTAAAAAAAATGGCAATTCATGTTGCCTCGACAGCTAGTCATTTATCTTCCATAGTCTGATTTTCCCACGATCCGTCGGTATATGAACGAAGATTCCACATTTATCTTGTCAATATTTCACCGTTTAGTAGCAAATTTATATCCTATTTTTTACTGCTGATTCAATATGCACTTTAACATAGATTTTCTCTGCATTATTCGTTGGTTGATGTACGTGGATGCGGGGAGAAAAGTCCTATTTTCCTAGAACTCAGAGCTTTATAGGCCTTTGAAATAGAACAAACATCCGTTTCTGTTTTGTCTTGTCGTAAAAGCCGCCGCCATACCTCGCAGACAACGTGTGTTACGTTTTGGTCACACATAAAAGCTATAGCCGGAGTGTGTGTTGTATGGTCTAAACAGTTCTGGAAAGTTACGACTCACTCGGTCATAACAATGATTGTGTCCTGTTTTAGACACTAGTGTATTAAATATTTTCTAGTTTTACGACAGTTTTAAATATGTTTTCACATAGGAAACTTTCAAAGATTAGAGATAATATACGAAAATTAACGAAGACGTTTTTGATGGAGAAATGATTTTTGTTTTATAAGTTTGAACCAGCAGAAAGTTTAGGATGGGAGAAGGTGAAAATCCTTTGGAGACTATTTGGTCAAACTTTTCAAATTGAAAAATATAATGAAGTTTCTTTTTTACAACTTTATCATCATTTTATGAATAATTGCGGTCGTCTCAAAATTAATAAACCCGCGTTGATAAATTAAACAACCCCCAAAACGCGTACCCCAAGGAACGAGCGACGCCAATAAAATCTTCCCGCCAAGTCCTTATATTTATATAAATTTATTTAAATTTTTTACGAGCGCATAATTATACGGGGAAGGGGGCAGAAGCGTTTGTTATTAAATTCCGCATTTCCTAGCCCTGGTCCTGAGCGCACGCGATGAGACGCGATATACCCTTTTTAAAAAATAATTAGGTTTTACGTAAATGGAGCGGAATCGCGTTGCAAAACGTAATATAAGGGAATACACTGACTTAATATTAAATAATGTATCCAAGAAGAAGCTTTGGCTCGTTTTGAAATGCAAAAAAATGCTTCTGTTGAAAAAGGAAATTCTTATAATTCAGTTTCAAATTACCTCTGGCACCCTACTCATCTGAGTGAGACTTTATAAGAACGAATTTTTGGGTTAGAATGGAACGAGTCAATTTGATATAATTTAAAGTGCACAAACATGTAAAGTTGCCCACCACCGATCATATAACATAACTTTTTTACTCACCATAATTTTAACGTCGTCGTAAGTAGTAGCACCACTTACCTATAACAAGAAGAAATTTAGTTAGAATTTTTGCCAAAATACACAAAACATGTGGTTGTGCCCTGTAAGACAATGAAGAAAAACCGAATTCTCATTCATTGGATGCTCGCTACTTGCATACCGGTTTTGAGTTTGTTAGCTCTCATCAGTGCAACATAAGCGAAAGCATACCAAAACAGATAAACAGGTTTAAAGGAAACCAAAACACCAACAAAGGAATAAGCCTATTGTAGTGTGTGGCTCCTTCTCTTCAAAGTCCTTCAAAGCAAAACCAAGAAACACCCATATGAGTAGATACTATTGGAGAAGAAATATATTTGAAACTTATTAAGGAATACAGCGTTAAATCTTGTAGGGTTTTTTTTTTCGCGCAGCATATAGCACATGTTTGGTTTGCATAAAAACCTATGATTTTTGAGCTTATCTGTGAAACTCCAATCAAGAAAGTTACATCAAAAATTCTAAAAGATAAATCTATCCTTTGGATCAGTTCGACACATTTCGTTTGTGTCATGGGAAAAATCATCAATGGCAGGCCAGCCGAGGAAGAGAAACTAAATTCTTATTTATTAGATGCTGCGTTAATTACAAAACGGTTTCGAACTTGTTAGTGCAACCTAAGCTTAAGCATACCAAATCAGATAAACAGGTTTAAAGAAGAACAAAACACCAACAAAGGAATAAGCCTATTGTAGTGTGTGGTTCCTTGTCTTCGAAGTCCTTCAAAGCGAAACGGAGAAACACCCACATGGGTAGATACTATTGGAGAAGAATTATAATTGAAACTTATTGAGGAATACAGCGTTGATAATATATCTTGTAGGGTTTTATTTTCGCCCAGCTTTAAAAACATCTGTGAAACTCCAGTCAAGATAGTTACCCCTCTAAAGCAGCATATCATCAAAGATTATTTAAAAATTCTAAAAGATAAACCTATCCCTTGGATCAGTTCGACACATTTCGTTTGTGTCATGGGAAAAATCATCAATGGCCGGCCAGCCGGTTCGAATAAAGCCGAGCCGAAACACTTTGAGCGGAGAACGCATTAATAATTTAATAAAAGTGAAATGGCTGAAAAGGCTCGCAGCCAGAAAAACACACATTAGGGATAAAAAGAGAGCGGAATGCCATCGCGTCGCTTCGACGATCGGGTAAATAGCATCGTTAATTTCCCCCCTTTGCTGCAGCACCACGATTGGGATGACCGATAATCGATTTTTAAAAAGACCTAATTTTTAATTCGGACTCAATAAAACTCGGACGAATTCGGTTTGAACTTTGTTGATGGGGCTTTGAACATATTCAACATCTGAAAACTTATTCTCCAATAGTTGCAATCTTTTGTAGACAAAGTATCATTTCATTTCAATATAAATAAGTTGCAACTGGAAACCGCCTAAAAATAACTTATATCGTCGTTTCTGGGAATTATTTTATTGCGACTTTTGTGACTGTTCTGAATTTAATAACCGGGAAAACTATGAAAACACAAAGTCAAAGCTTCCAGAAAATAATTATTCTAAGTTTAAATTTATATGCTTTGTGCCATGCGTACTTTATTTACATTCACAGAAGACATTTATTAAGTTTTGAGCAAGAAAATAGCAGTTATTGTTGGAGCTCAATTAGGAACACCCGATAAAAATATGACATCTGTTTATTGTTTCGTTGTGCATGTTTGCCGAAAAGAATCTGTGCTCTCTTTACTAAAATGCAGACAATTGACAAAGTCACATTAACCACAAAATTTGTTTTGATTTATGATAGATTTGTACACTGAGAAGAACCAGCTATTAAAAATATTATTTCTTCAAATTTTAACTTTTTTAAAAAATGTTTACTGAATAAAATTAAATGTTGCAACCATGTATGCGCCGTGTTTTTCGAATCGGGACGCGCCGCAA